>CM075782.1:39484850-41986100 GCA_037974665.1 Ehretia macrophylla | reverse complement strand
TTCACTATCGAGTTATTACCCGGAACTCAACCAATCTCTAGAGCTCCCTATAGAATGGCTCCAGCAGAGTTGAAGGAACTGAAAGTGCAGTTGCAGGATTTGGTGGAAAAGGGATTTATTCAGCCTAGTTCTTCACCATGGGGAGCGCCAATACTGTTTGTTAAAAAGAAAGACGGTTCCTTAAGGTTATGTATTGACTATCGAGGTTTGAATCAGGTAACTATCAAAAACAAGTATCCTTTGCCTTTAATTGATGAGTTGTTTGATCAACTACAAGAAGCAAAGGTATTCTCTAAGTTTGACTTGAGGCAAGGCTATCATCAGCTTCAGATTAGGAAATATGATATACCCAAAAGTGCCTTTCGAACTCGGTATGGGCACTACGAGTTTATCGTGATGCCCTTTGGATTAACTAATGTACCCGCAGCCCTTATGGATATGATGTATCGGATATTTCGCTCCTATTTGGATCAATTCGTGGTAATATTTATTGATGACATGCTAGTCTACTCTAAGACTGAAAAGGAACATGAGCAACATCTGCATTTAGTGCTGCAAAGGCTCCAAGAGCATCAGTTATATGCCAAATTCAGTAAGTGTGAGTTCTGGCTGCAGAAAGTGTCCTTCTTGGGACACATCATCTCCCAAGATGGTTTAGCGGTAGACCCAACAAAGATTGAGGTAATATCATCTTCGAAGAAACCATAAAATATTACTGAAGTGCGAAGTTTCTTGGGATTGGCAGGATACTATCGACGTTTTGTTAAGGATTTCTCAAAGATAGCCGGACCACTCACTAAGCTTACACAGAAGAGGACAGTGTTTGAATGGAACAATAAATGCAAAGGTAGTTTTTAGGGATTGAAAAATAGGTTGACTACTGCACCTATTTTGGCTTTACCAGAAAGGGATTAGAATTACATTATCTATAGTGATGCCTCGAAAGAAGGCCTGGGCTGTGTGCTAATGCAAAATAATTGGGTAATTGCCTATGCTTCCCGAAAATTAAAACCCTATGAGGTAAATTACCCTACACATGACTTGGAATTAGTCACTATTGTGTTTGCCTTGAAGAAATGGAGACACTACTTGTGGTGAAGTAGGTTTGAAATATTCACATATCATAAAAGTTTGAAATACCTCATCTCTCAGAAGGAGCTTAATACGAGACAATGAAGATGGGTGGAGCTACTGAATGACTATGATTGCTCCATTAACTATGTTCCAGGAAAAGCAAATATCGTAGCGGATGCTCTAAGTCGGAAAACGAGTTTAAGGATTCCAAACTTAGAAAATTATGAGGTATTGAACAACGGGGTTTGGTGCGCTTATATGCAAATACAATCGGACTTATTGTTTCAATTACAAGAAGCGCAGAAACAAGATTCTCAGTTCCAAAAGGTTAAGAAAAGCAATGTTGACCTTAAATTACATCAAGATGGACTATGGAGGTTTAGGAATCGGATTTGTGTGCCGAATAACTCGGAGTTAAAAAGGAAAATTCTTGAGGAAGCTCATACTACCAAATATACTATTCACCCCGGAGGGACTAAGATGTACCGGGATTTGAAACCGTATTATTGGTGGAGAAATATGAAAAGGGATGTAGCAGAATTTGTAACCCGATGCCTAACATGTCAACGAGTTAAAGCAGAACATCAAAGACCTCCCGGATTGCTGCAACCGTTGGAGATACCTCAATGGAAATGGGAACATGTGACCATGGATTTTGTTATGGGATTACCTAGATCTCCTCGGGGATGTGATGCTATCTGGGTAGTGATAGATCGATTGACTAAATCTGCCCATTTCACTGCCATGAATGTAGAAGATAAGATAGACAAGCTCGTTGATTTGTATGTGGCAAATATTGTAAGACTTCACGGAGTACCCGTAAGTATTGTATCAGATAGAGATTCCCGATATACATCTAGACTCTAGCAGAAGTTGCAGGCTGCTTTGGGCACCAAGTTAAGCTTTAGCACGGCTTACCATCCTCAGACAGATGGACAATCCGAGAGAACAATTCAAATTCTGGAAGATATGTTAAGAGCCTACGTATTAGATTTTGGGAAGAATTGGGAGAAACACCTTCCTTTGGCTGAATTTGCCTATAACAACAGTTACCAGGCCACTATTGGCATGGCTCCGTATGAAGCCCTGTATGGAAGGAAGTATAGATCCCCTTTATATTGGGATGAAGTCGAAGAAATGAAAACTATTGATCCGACTATATTGCCAGAATTAGAAGAAAAGATAGCAAATATTCATTTGATTCGGAAAAGAATGTTGACTGCGCAGAGTCGGCAGAAGAGTTACGCCGATAAACGCAGACGGGATTTAGAGTTTGAAATCGGTGATGTGGTGTTCTTAAAATTGTCACCTCGAAAAGGTTTAGTCCGGCATGGTAAAAGTGGAAAGTTAAGTCCGCGGTTTATTGGGCCATTTGAGATTGTGGACAAAATCGGAAAGCTAGCATATCAATTAGGGTTACCTCCAGAACTAGCCAACCTCCACGATGTATTTCATGTATCATTCCTAAGGAAGTACCATCCCGATCCTTCCCATGTTCTAAAGCCAGAACCATTACGATTACATAAAGATTTGTCTTACGAGGAAAGACCCGTTAGAATTCTGGATACACAGAACCGAGAGTTGAGATCTAAAACGATACAAATGGTAAAAGTCCTCTGGAATCACCACGGGCTCGAAGAGGCTACCTGGGAGCAAAAGGATCAGATGGAGCAACAATTCCCCGGATTATTTATAAGATAGGTAAATTTGGAGGACGAAATTTTTATAAGGGGAGAGAAATGTAAGAACCCGCACTTGAGTTTCGAATAAGTAAATTACTTTGGGAGGAATTGACTTTACTTTGGTTAGGCATCAGTATATTTTGAAGAGTTGAAACTTGAGATATAATTATACTTTTTTGCAATAACCTTTGTAGTTTTGGCTGAGTAATTAAATCTCGTTATTATATTTTAGAGTTAACATGTGACTTATTGTAAATAATCAATTAACCTAGCAGGCGAGTTATTACTTAAAATCTTAGGAATATATTGTGGTATTTAAATAGTATATTAAATCCAGGAATTATTTTTGCCTACTAATAGACAACCTAGGAATATTAGGTTATTAAAATTTAAGAAAACATTTTGCTAAGCTCAAAGGTTTAATATAATTGATCATAGTTATTATTATTAAACCACCTGATGTTGGTTTCAAACATTAACGCAACCAGCTATTACCTTTACACAATTATGCACTAGCTATAATAATTTAATTTAGCAGCAATTAGGGTGGCATGATATTAAAACCAATTCCTAAGTCTAATATGAGCAGCTTATATTTTTGTGATTAAAAGCTTTTGATTGCACCGCTTGGTTATACATACTAAATTTCATCTTTAGTCTTCAATCAGCCTTCATAGGTGTCGACCTGTACCTTAATATGCACCAATAAAATTATCCACATTAAGTAAGCTGCCAAATTAATATAGTCGTGCCTTTATGTTGGCCTCCCACGCATTAGCTTAGAGTTAGTCATCATCTAGGTTGTATTAGAATCAGTCACGTGTACATATTAAATTATAATTATTTTTCTTCGCTGTCCATCGCTGAAGACTCGCACGAAATTAGCACCCTTTGGAGTGAAACACGCAGCAACTTAGCTATCAATTATCATTTTCGCTTCGCTGTCCGTCTGCTACAAGCTTGCGAGGATTAGTTTCTTAACCGTAAGGCACGCAGTAGCTTAAGTAATCATGAGCTTGAATTTTACGGTCCAATGAAATCAAGTCCGAGACACTATAAATAGGTTGCTGAATTTTGGTTTAAGACACACAGAAACAATAAAATATCATTAGCTTTTAAATTCCCTATTCTTATCAAAATCAAAGCCACGATCTAAGGTACGGATCATTTTAAACAGCATTGTTAATCTTTTGAATTACTTATACTTATTATTCTCCTGTTTCATATTCTAAAAAGTTGGTCTTACGAGTTGTTTTCTTTTGTTTACTAAGACAAGTTGACTTTTTGGTTTACAAAGGCAAGTTTATATGGGTTGGCTTTTAATGTAATATAAGTTTGATATATTACATGATAAAGAATTGACTTTTAATATAATATAATATGTTGATATGTTATAGATTATATATAAGAATATAATATGTATTTAGGAATATATAATCTTTTGCAGCTTGAGTATTCAAAGATATATTTTATTACTTAGATAAGAATACGTAGACTTTTCAGCTTGAGTATTTAAATTATAGATATACATAATATAATATAACTTTGATATATTACATGATAAAATAAGTATATAAGAGTATAATATGTAGATGTAGTATAAATTCTATTGAAACTGGAATACGTAAATAATATATATACATCAGATAACTTTCATCCACTTACCACTAATTATTATTTCTAGTGACAAACAATGAATTTGCCTTTAATATCTATCTAAATGTATACTCGAGAGACGACCTACTTTGTCGTACTCTCATATTTATACGTGGGTGTGTTACGTGAATTACGTGTGCATGCTTGTATGCTACTTGGGGGTTGCAACCTCAGGCACGATAGCGTTTCACAAACGCCGGGCGGTATAGGGCTTGTCGGTGATCCTGTGACTATCGTGGTCCTATTCCCTCTTCTCGCTAGAGACGCCTATTTCCCTTGAAGAGATTTTCCTCGCTTGGGTCCGGGTCCGCCCTCGGAGATGTTGGGTCGTAGATTTTGGATACAATCCGGAGTATCCTCTTGGGAGAGATAAGAAGTTGAGTTTTGGCTGGCCATCATGTGAAGACAACTGTATCCTTTACAATGTGATCTGAAAATGTTATACATTGATGTATTTGACTTGCATTGCATCATGATTTATGAAAGAACTCGAAAATATTTTTTTTAAAACTCCCCTTGATTGACTATCCCGTACTGAGTTCTCTTGAGCTCATGACCCTTTCCACCCCCTTCCATTACAGGTGAAGCTGAGACAGAAGAGGTTGATCTGGAAATCAATAATGTGTCTTTTCTATGTACTGAGGGGTTTGGACCAGTTGATACCACGGGACGTTGATGTTATTATACATCGACATTACCTTTTTGGCGAGGACCTAGTAAATCAGAGTGTACCTTTTCACTTGTTATATGATGTAATAGTTAATGATGTAGTAGTGGACATCGGGTTTGGTCCATGTATGTTAGCATATGTGGTTTATTATTGTATTTCGTATGAATATTAGGTGTAACGTAGGTGCCAGACTCATTTTGTTAATCAGAGTCTGGACGGTTATAAGAGACTAAGGGCAAGGTTGTAATAAATATATATATGTATAAATACTAACTTAGTGTATTTTGTTATACTTAATATATGATGGTTGAGTGCGTTTTGACCTATTACCAAGCCCTGAGAAGGGTTAAAGATTTACGGATCGTTACAGCTGTGCCTATTTTTGGAGCCAAAAATTGAACATTTGCATCAATTTCAAGCCACTTTTCTTCCTGTTGCGTTGTTTCTTCGTCCCTGATCGTTCGTCGGGAGCCGCGAAAGGGACGATAAATATGGGCTTTGCGCACTTAACATGACGGGTACGATCATACCAGCAGTAATGCACCGGATCCTATCAGATCTCCGAAGTTAATCATGCTTGGGAGAGAGTAGTACTAGGATGGGTGACCCCCTAGGAAGTCCTCGTGTTGCACCCCCTTTTTCGTTTTGTTTTTTTGCCCTGTTCATGCTTGCCAACTTGCTTTATCCGTCACATTTCTATTACCGAGTCCCACGACATCTTGGGCATGACAACTTAGCTTCGCGTAGAGGCTTGGCCCGCAAACCGTGGGCGTGGGGCCTGTGCGAAATTATCCTTCACTTCGTTCCCTATAACTTTTGATCTGTAAAGAGTTAAGCGACGCACAGCTTACTATTGGAAAGCTCTCCATGAGCTCTACGACGGGGACAGCTAGCCTGTTCAGCTGCGCCTGTTTTCGGAGCCCTAAATCAAACGTTTTCTTCAATTTCGGGCTACTTTTCTTCTTTTTGCACTATTTCTTTGTCCCTTATCGTTCGTCGGGAGGCACGAAAAGGACGACAAATAAGGGCTTTGCTCACTCAACAAGACGGGTACGATCACACCAGCAGTAATGGACTGGATCCCATCAGATCTCCAAGGTTAAGCGTGCTTGGAAGAGAGTAGTACAAGGATGGGTGACCCCTAGGGAAGGTCACGTGTTGCACGCCCCTTTTCGTTTTGAATTTTTTGCACCATTCAGGCTTGCCAATATGCTTTATCCGTCACATTTCTATTATCGAGTTCCACGTCATCTTGGGCATGGCAACTTGACTTCGCATAGAGGTTGGGTTCGCAAACCGAGGGCGTGGAGCCTGTGACTAGGTCTCCGTCGCTCCGGTGACCATAACTTTTGATTCGTAAGGAGCTATGCAGCGCACAACATACAGTTGGAAAGCTCTCCGAGAGCTCTACGTCGGGGGCAACAAGCCAGCTCAACTGCACCTGTTTTCAGAGTCCAAAATCAAAACATTTTATCAGTTTTGGTCTATTTTTCTTATTTGTGTGTTGTTTCTTCGTCCCTGATCGTTCGTCGGGAGCCGCAAAAAGGATGACAAATAAGGGCTTTGCGCACTCAACATGACGGCTGCGCTCATACCAGCAGTAATGCACTGGATCCCATCAGATCTCCGAAGTTAAGCATATTTGGGAGAGAGTAGTACTAGGATGGGTGACCCCCAAGGAAGTCCTCGTGTTGCACCCTCATTTTCGTATTGAATTTTTTGCCCCGTTCAGGCTTGCCAAGATGCTTTACTCATCACATTTCTATTACCGAGTCCTAAGCCATCTTGGGCAAGACAACTTCGCTTCGCATAGAGGTTGGGTCCGCAAACCGAGGGCGTGGGGCCTGTGACCAGGTCTCCGTTGCTCTGGTAACCATCACTTTTGATCCGTAAGGAGTTACACGGCGCACAATATACCGTTAGAAAGCTATCCGAGAGCGCTACGACGGTGGCAGGAAGCTTGCTCGACTACGCCTGTTTTCGGAGCCCAAAATCAAACATTTTCATCTGTTTTCAGCCACTTTTCTTCTTTTTGCTCTGTTTCTTTGTCCCTGATCGTTCATCGGGAGCCGTGAAAAGGATGACAAATAAAGGCTTTGCGTACTAAACATGACAGGTGCGATCATACCAGCAGTAATGCACCGGATCCCATCAGATCTCCGAAGTTAATCGTGATTGGGAGAGAGTTGTACTAGTATGGGTGACCCCCAAGGTTGTGCTCGTGTTGTACCCCCCTTTCTGTTTTGAATTTTTTGCCCCGTTCAGGCTTGCCAAGATGTTTTATCCGTCACATTTCTATTACCGAGTCCCACGTGATCTTGGGCAAGAGAATTTCGCTTCACGTAGAGGCTGGGCCCGTAAATCGAGGGCATGAGGCCTGTGACCAAGTCTTCGTCGCTCCGGTGACCATAACTTTTAATCCGTAAGGATTTACGCGGCGCACAGCTTATCGTTGGAAAGCTCTCCATGAGCTCTACGATAGGGGCAACTAGCCTGTTCAGCTGCGCCTATTTTCGGAGCCCAAAATCAAACGTTTTCATCAGTTTTAGTCTATTCTTCCTATTTTTACGTTGTTTCTTGGTCCCTAATCGTTCGTCGAGATCCACGAAATGGAAGACAAATAATGGATTTGCACACTCAACATGACGGGTGCGATCATACCAGCAGCAATGCACCAGATCCCATCAGATCTCCGAAGTTAATCGGGCTTGGGAGAGAATAGTACTAAGATTGGTGACCCCCTGGAAGTCCTCGTGTTGCACCCCCCTTTTTGTTTTTTTTTTAACCCCGTTCATGCTTGCCAAATTGCTTTATCCGTCACATTTCTATTACCGAGTCCCACAGCATCTTGGGCAAGAAAACTTAGCTTCGCGTAGAGGCTTGGCCCGCAAACCTAGGGCATGGGGCTTGTGACCAAGTCTCTGTCGCTCCGGTGCCTATAACTTTTGATCCATAAGGAGTTATGTGGTGCATAGCTTACCGTTGGAAAGCTCTATGTGAGCTCTATGATGGGGGCAACTAGCCTGTTCAACTATGCCCGATTTCAGAGCCCAAAATTGAACGTTTTCATCAGTTTTAGGCCACTTTTCTTCTATTTGTACAATTTCTTCGTCCCTGATCGTTCCTCGGGAGATCCAAAAAGGATGGCAAAGAGAGACTTTGCGCATTCAACATGACGGGTGCTATCATACCAGCAGTAATGCACCGGATCCCATCAGACCTCCAAAGTTAAGCGTGCTTGGGAGAGAGTTGTACTAGGATGGGTGACCCCTAGGGAAGTCCTCGTGTTGCGCCCCCCATTTCATTTTGAATTTTTTGCCCCGTTCAGACTTGCCAAGATGCTTTATCCATCACATTTCTATTACCAAACCCACGGCATCTTGGGCAAGACAACTTTGCTTTGCATAGAGGCTGGGCCCACAAACCTAGGGCGTGGGGCCTGTGGCTAGGTCTCCGTCGCTCCGGTGACTATAACTTTTGATCTGTAAGGAGTTACGCGGCGCACAGTATACCGTTGGAAAGCTATCCGAGAGCACTACGACGGTGGCAGTAAGCATGCTTAGCTGTGCATGTATTCGGAGCCCAAAATTGAACATTTTCATCAGTTTCGGGCTACTTTACTTCATTTTGTGCTCTTTCTTCATCCTTGATCGTTCGTCGGGAGCCACGAAAAGGATGACAAATTAGGGCTTTGGGCACTTAACATGACGGGTGCAATCATACCAGTAGTAATGCACCATATTCAATCAGATCTCTGACGTTAAGCGTGCTTGGGAGAGAGTAGCTCTATGATGGGTGACCCCTAGGGAAGTGCTCGTGTTGCACCCCCCTTTTTGTTTTGAATTTTTTGCCCCGTTCAAGCTTGCCAAGATGCTTTATCCGTTACATTTCTATTACCGAGTCCCACGGCATCTTGGGCAAGACAACTTCGCTTCGTGTAGAGGCAGGCCCCGCAAACCGAGGGTGTAGAGCAAGTGACCAAGTCTTCGGCGCTCTCGTGACCATAACTTTTGATCCATGAGGAGTTACGCGGCGCCCATCATACTATTGAAAAGCCCTCCGAGAGCTCTACGACGTGGGCAGCAAGCTTGCTTGGCTGTGCCTATTTTGGAGGCAAAAATTGAACATCTTCATCAATTTCAAGCCACTTTTCTTCTTGTTGCGTTGTTTATTCATCCCTGATCGTTCGTCAGAAGCCACGAAAGGAACGAAAAATAAGGGCTTTGCGCACTCAACACCATGGGTGCGATCATACCAGCAGTAATGCACCAGATCCTATCTGATCTCCAAAGTTAATCGTGCTTGTGAGAGAGTAGTACTAGGATTAGTGACCCCCTGGGAAGTCCTCGTGTTGCACCCACTTTTTCATTTTGTTTTTTTTCCCTATTCATGCTTGCCAACTTGCTTTATCCGTCACATTTCTATTACCGAATCCCACGGCATCTTGGGCATGACAACTTAGCTTCGTGTAGAGGCGTAGCCCGCAAACCGAGGGCGTAAGGCCTGTGCAAAAGAATCCGTCGCTCCGGTGTCTATAACTTTTGATCCGTAAGGAGTTACGCGGCGCACAGCTTACCGTTAGAAAGCTCTCCGAGAGCTCTATGACGGGGGCGACAAGTCTGCTCATCTGCGCCTATTTTCGGACCCAAAATCAAACATTTTCATCAGTTTGGGGCAACTTTTCTTCTTTTTGCACTGTTTCGTCATCCATGATCGTTCGTCGGGAGCCGCGAAAAGGACGACAAATAAGGGCTTTGCGCACTCAACATGATATGTGCGATCATACCAGCAGTAATGGACCGGATCCCATCAGATCGACGAAGTTAAGCGTGTTTGGGAGAGAGTAGTACTAGGATATGTGACCCTTAGGGAAGTCCTCGTGTTGCACCCCCCATTTCGTTTTGAATTTTTTGCCCCGTTCAGGCTTGCCAAGATACTTTATCCATCACATTTCTATTACCGAGTCCTACTGCATATTGGGGAAGACAACTTCACTTAGCGTAGAGGCTTGGCCCGCAAACCGAGGGCGTGGGGCCTGTGACCAGGTCTCCGTTGCTTCGGAGCCCATAATTTTTGATCTGTAAGGAGTTACGTAGCGCACAACATACCGTTGGAATGCTCTCCGAGAATTCTACGATGGGGGCAACAAGCCTACTCGGCTGCGCCTATTTTCGTTGCCCAAAAATGAATGTTTTCATTAGTTTAGGGCCATTTTTCTTCTTTTTTACGCTGTTTCTTTGTCCCTTATCGTTCGTCGGGAGCTACAAAAAGGACGACAAATAAGGGCTTTGCACACTCAACATGACGGGTGCGGTCATACTAGCAGTAATCGACCGGATCCCATCAGATTTCTGAAGTTAAGCGTGCTTGGGAGATAGTAGTAATAGGATGGGTGACCCCTAAGGAAGTCCTCCTGTTGCACCCCGCTTTTCGTTTTGAATTTTTTGCCCCGTTCATGCTTGCCAAGATGCTTTATCTATCACATTTCTATTACAGAGTCCCACGGCAGCTTTGGGAAGGCAACTTCGCTTCGCATAGAGGCTGAGCTTGCAAATCGTGGGCATGGGGCCTGTGACTAGGTCTCCGTCGCTCCGGTGACCATAACTTTTGACCTGTAAAGAGTTACGCGGCGCACAGTATATCGTTGGAAAGCTCTCTGAAAATCCAATGTTTTCATCAGTTTTAGGCCACTTTTCTTCTTTTTGAGCAATTTCTTCGACGCTGATCGTTCCTCGGGAGATCCAAAAAGGATGAAAAATAAGGGCTTTGCGCATTCAACTTGACGGGTGCGATCATACCTGCAGTAATGCACCGGACACCATCAATTCTCCGAAGTTAAATATGCTTGGGAGAGAGTTGTACTAGGATGGGTGACCCACAGGAAAATCCTCGTGTTGCACCCCCCATTTCATTTCGAATTTTTTGCCCCGTTCAGGCTTTACAATATGCTTTATCCATCAAAATTCTATTACCAAACCCACGGCATCTTGGGCAAGACAACTTTTCTTCGCATAGAGGCTGGGCCAGCAAACCGAGGGCGTGGGGCCTATGACCAGGTCTCCGTCACTTCGGTGACCATAACTTTTGATCCGTAAGGAGTTATGCGGCGCACAGAATACTGTTGGAAAGCTTTTCGAGAGGTCTGCGATGGGAGCAGTAAGCTTGCTCGGCTACTGTCACGCCTCAACCCGGCCTATAAGGTTAGACTAGGGTGTGTTCTAAACATTCAAGTCATATCACATACTTAACCGTTTATGAAGATTTAACACTTAATGTTTTAGCCTAAACTCCAAAGTTTTTCCAGAAAATCGGCAGCATAACGGCTGTAATTGGGCTCTTTGGTTTAACCTAATTCTTTAAACGCCTCAAAATTTACTATCTCAAGTTCATTTCCAACGAAGTTTGCTATTTATCGTCAATTGAAATGCCTATTGGTTATCTTGATGTCTCGTTTGATTTACAACCTAGCATCTTACTATGTCTCGTTTGTTTGTTTGTCCTTGTTACAAAATATCCCTGTTGATCTTAGTTTAATAGCGAGTACCTGTTAGGATTGGATAAGTTCATTTACTTAGTCCTTAACTAATGCGTCATAACCTATGATAAATACTAGCGGTAATAAAAGCAAAAACGATCATAGTAATGTCTAGCATCAGCCTACTTAATATAAGTACAAACCAAAATTAGACCCCAAATTACAACGAGGGTCTTTTACATTAGAAATAACAAGCAACATAAAATAGATAGTCTTCAAGTAGCACATAATTCACAAGTAGCCACAATCACGCAAAGCAAACTAGACAGACAATCACTTCAAAGATTCATCGTTAGGCACACCGTCCTCAGGTACCTGTTTTGGATCTTCTTCACCTGAGATGATAAAAGAGGGTGAGTCCTTATGAACTCAGCGAGGGGGAACGAGAAATAGGTTTTGAAACTCATTTTTCGGTTCAACTTATGAAATCCTTTTGCAAGCATGAATATAACAATAATACAAGTACAGAAACAGAGATACCAGTCTTTCCTGCCCGAGGTTCTCTAGGAACCAAGTGAGAGTACTTATACACATAGTAAAAAGGATACAGTGAGCTTTTGCTCTCAGATCAGTTTCAGAATCAGAAGTTGCGGCCGACTTCAAATAACCCCAAAACACGCCAGGTGGGTGTACAACAGATGTACCCCGAAATCCTACGACCCAACTCCCCGAGGGTGAAATGCCAAGCGAGAGAGGGAATTGGACCATGGTAGTCACGGTAACACAGGCAAGCCCGATACCGCCCGGTGTGCGTGAAACACTACCATGCTACACTGAAAGGTTGCAACCTCGTATGCAATACACATTTATAACATTTAACATATCACATTAGGAGGACAACAAAGTAGGTCATCTCCGAGCAGTTATAAGATCGCACGTTATCAAGTAATCAAACGAGGCACGATAAGACAAGTAATTTCACTTGAAAGGAATATGGAGCCATATGAACATTAAACGGGCAGCCATGTAACACATGCAAGTCAAGCCATATAACTCATTTCGAAGTCCACGTAATCAAGTGATACGATTATTCAATATGCAACAACATCTAGGTGGGTTCGGATGCAAGAAAAGCTTATTTGCTAACATGCAATGATCAAAATCACATTTAGGACTATAAAGGCATTTACGGGCAGCCTACTAAACATATAATTCCACACAATATCCAAATAATCAACACTTAGCAAAACTACCTAGTCATTAGGGTTTCCATTTCGTGCATATTCGTGCAATTTGGGCCTCAAACCAATTCAAAATCAATCTCAAGCCATGCACCATACAATTCAAGCATCACCAAGCAACCAAAACACTCCACACAACATTCCAACACAAAAATTCCAAGCAATTAGTACCACAAGAGAGGTTACATCAATTTTCCAAGCATTTAGCTAAGTGAAACCTTTACTGCAATAGGCTGTTTTCT
Organism: Ehretia macrophylla; assembly: GCA_037974665.1. Classification (NCBI taxonomy): domain Eukaryota; kingdom Viridiplantae; phylum Streptophyta; class Magnoliopsida; order Boraginales; family Ehretiaceae; genus Ehretia; species Ehretia macrophylla. The sequence continues at coordinate 41,973,060 of CM075782.1, read as the reverse complement.
CACAATCAATAGGATAAGCCACCAATCTCCAAATCCAGTGAATAAGATGTTGAATTAAAGCTTAAGAAGTTAGCTAAAATCAGAAACAAACCTTGCATGAATTGGAGTTCGGGATCATTAGATATAGCCGAAACAGTGGAATAGCACAAAACTGTCCAGATTTGCACACGTTTCAGAAATTGACGTTTTTGAGGTCCTTAGGGTCAATTTTAGCCTTGGTCCATTTCTGAAAAAATTGTTCAGAACTGAAAAATATAGTAGCACACCAAATATCATGCATTTTAGACATCGTTTACTAAGTCAAATATGGTTCGTTCCACAAGGTCAGTGCATCTGCCAAAACCTGCTTTAATTTTCCAGATTTCCAGATTTGGTCATATTTTAAAGATTTGCCATTTTGAGGACCTTAGAGTCAAAATTAGCTTCAGCCTCTTTCTGGGAAAAATGTTCAAAACTGTCCAAACTAGTCACCTACCAATTTTAAAGCATTTTCAACATCATTTTCCTGGCTAAACAGACTGGTCAGAGAGTTGTCAACAATCCGATTTCACCTATCACCACTTTCAAGCCAAGATCTTGTCATGCATGGTTGTTTAAGCTCATGAACGAACACATAACTCAAGTACAGAAGAAAATACATACATTTATGAGCATGCATGTGAATTTTTGAAGAGTTTTCAAAAGTTTTTATCCCTCACCTTAGCAAACCACCAAGAAGATTCACAAAAACTTATTGAAGCTCAAATCTCTTCTTCTTCTTGCTTAGCCGAGATTCCAACTTGGTTTTTTCTATTTTTCCTAGCCTAGTGATCAATCTCTTAGTACATTCTTGAGGTTAGAACAAGAAGAAAAGAAATGGAAGCTTAAAACCCACCAAGGGCCGAAATGAAGGCTTCAAAGGACATGCATGTGTAGTTTTCGCATCCTAGCTTGTTTGCTTGAGTTTCTTTGATGGTTGCTTGTCTTGTTGCACGATATGATGAAGAATATGAGCTAGGAGGTGGAGAGAACTCAGCAAAAACTGAAATGGAGAGAGAAAATGAGAGGGAAGTGAGAGAAAAGAAGGAGAAATGAAAGAATATGACAAAGAATGACAAAGAGTGATGTTTTGCATTGTTCTAAGCATATGGTCGGCCTTGGGCAGCCCATTTTCAGTATTTTTGTGTCTTCAAGCAGTATTTTGAAATGGCTAGCATGGGCATGGAGCACTTGGTCGAAAATGGTGTGCATTGGGTAGGGTTTTGGGGCTATTTTATGCCTAGTGTCTTGTGTGTGTGTCATAGTTTGTCTAGGACTAATTTTTTATGCATTTGTGTCATTAGAATTGTCATAGGAATGTTGGGAAATTTGGGAATCTAGGTAGAATATAATATAGGAATGTTTGTTGATGAGTTGAATTTTGAATAGAATAATAGATAGTGGGAAATGTAGGAATATTTTAGTATTATTTTATTGTTAGTGGAGTTTGTAGAGAATTTGAATTAGGAATATAATATTGGTTAGTGGATTGTGAAGGATTATTTTAGTGTCTAATGCTTTGTGTAGGATTCTTTCTTGATTAACGTGGTGGCACGGATTCCTAGATCTAGGGCACGAATTACGAGGTAGACACGAACTACGAGGCACATCACGTATTTTAAGACTAAGGCACATACTTCAAGATAAGTGCACGGATTCTAATGCTAACACACGCAACCCTAGGTGAATGCACGTAGATCAAAATAAGGCACGTAATTCAATGCAATGCACGTAATTCAAGGCACGACTCTTAAACCTAGGTTAAAGCACGCAGTTCAAGGTTAATGCACATGAAACGAAGAGACACACGTAAATCAAGGTCTCGCACATAAATTAAGGTCATGGCATGTTTATCTAGGTATTGCACGTATATCGAGGATTAGGGCACACAATTCTAGGTTAAGGCACGTATAACGAGGCATGCACGAAAATCAAGACATGGCACGTAATCCAAGATCGGTCATATAATTTTAGGTCTAAGGCGCGCAAATCAAGGTAGGACACGTTATTTGGGGTCGGGCCTCACAGCTGCACATGTTTTTGGAGCCCAAAGTCGAATGTTTTCATCAGGTTCAGGCCACTTTTCTTCTTTTGTGCTGTTTCTTCATCCCTGATCGTTCGTCGGAAGCCACGAAAAGGACGACAAATAAGGGCTTTGCGCACTTAACATGACGGGTGCGATCATACCAGCAGTAATACACCGGATTCCATCAGATCTCCAACGTTAAGCGTGCTTGGGAGAGAGTAGCTCTATGATGGGTGACCCCTAGGGAAGTGCTCGTGTTGCACCCCCCTTTTTGTTTTGAATTTTTTGCCCCGTTCAAGCTTGCCAAGATGCTTTATCCGTTACATTTCTATTACCGAGTCCCACGGCATCTTGGGCAAGACAACTTCGCTTCGTGTAGAGGCAGGCCCCGCAAACCGAGGGTGTGGGGCCAGTGACCAAGTCTCTGTCACTCCGGTGACCATAACTTTTGATCCTTAAGTAGTTACGCTACGCACAACATACTGTTGGAAAGCTCTCCGAGAGCTCTACGATGGGGTAGAAAGCCTGCTCGGCTTTGCTTATTTTTGGAGCCCAAAATTGAACATTTTCATCAATTTCAAGCCACTTTTTTTCTTTTTGCGTTGTTTCTTCGTCCCTGATCGTTCGTCGGGAGCCGCGAAAGGGACGATAAATAAGGGCTTTGCGCACTCAACATGACGGGTGCGATCATACCAGCAGTAATCCACCGGATCCTATAAGATCTCCGAAGTTAATCGTGCTTGGGAGAGAGTGGTACTTGGATGGGTGAACCCCTGGGAAGTCCTCATATTGCACCCCCCTTTTCGTTTTGTTTTTTTGCCCTATTCATGCTTGCCAACTTGCTTTATCCGTCATATTTCTATTACCGAGTCCCATGACCTCTTGGGCAAGACAACTTAGCTTCGCGTAGAGGCTTGGCCCGCAAACCGAGAGCATGGCACCTGTGGAAAAGAATCCGTCGCTCTGGTGTCTATAACTTTTGATCCGTGAGGAGTTACGCGGCGTACAGGTTACCATTAGAAAGCTCTCCATGAGCTCTACGACGGTAGCAGCTAGCCTGTTCGGCTGCACCTATTTTTAGAGCTCAGAATCGAACGTTTTCATTAGTTTCAGGCTACTTTTCTTCTTTTTGCGCCATTTTTTCATCCCTGATCGTTCATCGGGAGCCGCGAAAAGGACGACAAATAAGGGCTTTGCGCACTCAACAAGACGGGTGTGATCATACTAGTAGTAATGCACTAGATCCCATCAGATCTTCGAAGTTAAGTGTGTTTGGGAGAGAGTAGTACTAGGATGGGTGACCCCTAGGGAAGTCCTCGTGTTGCACCCCGCTTTTCGATTTGAATTTTTTGCCCCGTTCAGGCTTGCCAAGATGCTTTATCCATCACATTTCTATTACCGAGTCCCACGACATCTTGGGGAAGACAACTTGGCTTAGCGTAGAGGCTTGGCCCGCAAACCGAGGGCATGGGGTCTGTGACCAGGTCTCCGTTGCTTCGGAGCCCACAACTTTTGATCCGTAAGGGGTTACGCGGCGCACAACATACCGTTGGAAAGCTCTCCGAGAGTTCTACGACGGCGGCAACTAGCGTACTCGGCTGCGCCTATTTTCGAAGCCCAAAATTGAATGTTTTCATAAGTTTCGGGTAACTTTTTATCTTTTTACGATGTTTCTTTGTCCCTGATCGTTCGTCGGGAGCCGCAAAAAGAACGACAAATAAGGGCTTTGCACACTCAACATAACGGATGCGATCATACCAGTAGTAATGCACTGGATCCCATCAGGTTCTCGAAGTTAAGCGTGCTTGGGAGAGAGTAGTACTAGAATGGGTGACCCCCTGGGAAGTCCTCGTGTTGCACCCCCTTTTTGTTTTGTTTTTTTGCCCTGTTCAGGCTTGCCAAGATGCTTATCCGTCACATTTCTATTATCGAGTCCCACAACATCTTGGGCAAGACAACTTCACTTCGCGCAGAGGCTGGGCCCGCAAATCGAGGGCATGGGGCCTGTGACAAGGTCTCCGTCGTTTTAGTGGCCATAAATTTTGATCAGTAAGAGTTATGCGGCGCACAACATACTGTTGGAAAGCTCGTTGAAAGCTCTACGACGGGGGTAGCAAGCTTGCCCAGCTACGCCTATCTTACGAGCCCAAAATTGAACGTTTTCATCTATTAAGGGCCACTTTTCTTCTTTTTGTGCTGTTTCTTCATCCATGATCATTTGTCGGGAGCCACAAAAACGATGACAAATGAGGGCTTTGCACACTCAACATGACGGGTGCGATCATACCAGCAGTAATACATCGGATTCCATCAGATCTCTGTAGTTAAGTGTGTTTGAGAAAGAGTAGTACTAGGAAGGGTAACCCCCAGGGAAGTCCTCGTGTTGCACCCCCCGTTTCGTTTTGAATTTTTTGCCCCGTTCAGTCTTGCCAAGATGCTTTATCCGTCACATTTCTATTACCGAGTCCCACGGCATCTTGGGCAAGACAACTTCGCTTCCCGTAGAGGCTGGGCCCGCAAGCCGAGGGCATGGGGCCTGTGACCAGGTCTCTGTCGCTCTAGTGACCATAACTTTTGATCCGTAATAAGTTACGCGGCGCACAGCATATCATTGGAAAGCTATCCGAGAATTCTACGACGGGGGTGGCTTGCTTGCCAGGCTACACCTATTTTCAGAGCCGTTTTCATCAATTTTGGGCCACTTTTTTTCTTTTTTCACTGTTTCTTTATCCCTGAACGTTCGTCGGGAGCCGCAAAAAGGACGACAAAAAGGGCTTTGCACACTCAACATGACGGGTGCGAGCAAACAAAGAGTAATGCACCAGATCCCATTAGATCTCCAAAATTAATCGTGGTTGCGAGAGAGTAGTACTAAGATGAGTGACCCCCTGGGAAGTCCTCGTGTTGCACCCCCATTTTTGTTTTGTTTTTTTGGCCCGTTCATGCTTGCCAAATTGCTTTATCCGTCATATTTCTATTACTGAGTCCTACGGCATCTTGGGCAAGACAAGTTCGCTTCGTGTGGCAGCTGGACCTGCAAACCGAGGGCGTGGGGCTTGTGACCAAGTCTCCATTGCTCCGGAGCCCATAACTTTTGACCCGTAAGGACTTACGCGGCGCACAACATACTGTTGAAAATCTCCTCTCTTTAAAAGAATTTCATCCCGAAATTCATTCTTACTTGTTGAGGTCATTTAGGCGGATTCCAACCATTGTTATTTTCCAACTCTGGGTCATCCTTTGCTCTGTGATCTCTCTTACCACAACGAATTCACTTCCTAGCTTTCTCCAATCATTTAATTCGGTGTGACCCAAAATTCATTCTTACTTGTTCAGGTCATTTAGACGGATTTTGACCATTGTTATTTTCCAACTCCGGGTCGTCCTTTGCTCTGTGATCTCTCTTATCACAACGAATTCACTTCCTATCTTTCTCCAATCGTTTAATTCGGTGTGACCTCTACATTCATAGTTCGTTCCTTTGAACAGCTCTATTTTCTCCAATTGATCTTAAGGTCGAGTTCATTAACTAAGATTAGAATCTCCGAACATAGTCATCAAAGTTGCATCGGTATTCTAACAATATAGCTATAACTCCAAAATCATGACTTATGCCGTGCCAATCTTGTATTCATTCCTCAAAAGGAGTTTCACAATAATTCCATAATCCTATGGTGACATAAGCTAATTTCAAGATAATAGGTCTATGTCCGATTTACATATCCTATCTACTAGTTTCAAACTGTTATCACATAGGTCATACACATGTTATGAATTATTTCCACAATACGACCCTATTTTCAAGAACAACTCACCAAACAAGCTAATCCATCTCAAGTCGTCATCTATCGATAGTATCATAGTCCCTATCTCGTAGGTACATTAGATTAGCAAATCTTCTAATGACAAGTCTCTCGGTTACAGACTCCTATTCACTAACATTCTTTCCCAGCTTCGTTAACCTTCACGCTTGTAATCAAGAAGAAAGACCGTTGAGATTCATTAAACTCAAACTCTAAGATTTATTAAGTACCACCAACAAACTGTCATTAAAGTTGCATGGGTAAACTAATCATCTTGCACTAGCTCAACTCTTACAAGTAAGTTTCATTAGCTTGTGACCCACAATTTATTTCCTTATTCTAATCTCTATCTTCAAGTCACGAGGCTTCAGAATTTCTTTTAATCTTATCCAAAACTCCTAAGACGGATAGTTTCAACCTCAAATAAGTTACACTCATCTCAATCCAAGGCTCCGTCATACTTAAGAAGACAATGGTCCTACTCACTTAGCGACCTAGTCATTCTTTCGAACACTTAATGCCTGCCAATATATCTTCAACATTAATGTTATTAAGCTGGGTTCATAGCCATGTAAGTGATATCAATGCTCTACTAGGTTACCGGCCGTACAACAACAATCCTAGGACTATAAATGGGTACCGAAATGATCGAGCTCATAAGATACTTACACGAGATAACTTCAAGGTTGTATCAACATAAGAATTATGACCACGAGGCATACTTCAACATAACCTAATAGAACTTCAAAAGTAATCAACCACTCATTTAACTATCACTACAAGATTCACTCCTCTATTCAACGACCACAATTTGAAGTCTACCAATCACTAGTTTCTAGATGTGAAACGGTGCACATAGATACGATGGTCTAACAATAGTCTCTTGGGTCATTATGACTCTAATTCCTCTTTAACTTAACTATATGAAATCTTACTTTTCTCATTTACATGTTCAACTAGTTAAGAGCATCAAGACTCATCGACCTTAGGTCCTAGGGTTTACCATGAATCATCATGCATACTCACTATTAGCTATTTAGGATTTCAAATCATACCCTAACGACTCCACTTTGCAACCAGATGCTTAATATAATTTCCATGATTTATATACCAGGTCCATCGGTATTACTTAGGAATATGTACTTCCTAAGATCCTCTAGGGTATCCAAATAACGAGGGTGTAGAATGACCTACTTTGTATAATTACAACTAAATTTGAGGGGCACCAAACTAATTCTTTGTTTCTTAATATCACCAAATCCAACTTAGGACCTTTAGCAACGTTAGTCATCTAATGCATAATTCAATACCTTACACTTCTATTCGACCTTAACATTTAAGTGTAGTCTTCTGAACACGAGTTGTAGCTACATGAATTCCTCGATTCCAGCATCCTTATATCTTGTTATACTAAAGAATTATCAACCTTGTTAAATTTGGTCTCCAGAGTTGCATACATGTCTTGAGGTTATCCATTGTTAAGTCACTCAAATACACTATCCATGTCTTTAATAATCTAACCCCTAAAAGTAAACTATTGTCAACTTCCACGAATTCATCTCTTAATTTCTAGGTCATCATCTCAACATTTAGTGAACTTGAAACTCGCTAGTATACACCGTATCAGATTCATCAATGCTTAATTCCAATCAAGTAAGAATTCAATCGTACGAGTATATTGCTAACTTCTTAGATAGCCTATCAAGCCAATTTTAAGATGTGAGAAATAGATTCAAAGAAACCTCCAAGTCAACTTCCACTATCAGCATATGAGAATATATACTACTCTACATATTTAATAGTATACCCTTATATCTAAGGAAAGTAGTATATCTTTAACCTTTATACTTGAACCACAATGAGAAGAACGGTTTAACGGAATCAAAACTTCATAGCCATAAAATTGATAACTTAATCATAGATATGGGTATTCCAAAGATAAGGGGATAACTTTACCTTAACATTTATACCAGTGCTACGCATTTTATATATGCATATCCAATAATACATACGATCCATCGAGTATCTGTGAAGATGCGAGAAATATCTAACCGAGCCTTTTTGTTCGTCCTGCACAAATTTACTTCCCTGAAAGTCCTAATCCTAACTATCTATGTGTATAAACAGTCATTCACGGTTATATAATATGCACATGTATCAAGGAAGGAGTATAAAAGCATGCATGCATCATTGAGGATGTGTCGGTGTGCATGATACAGAATACATATGGTCCACAAAGGCACATAATATTCAATACTTAAAGCAATTAAAGCACATTAGCACATATTAACACATATGAACAAGACATCATAATTACCTTAGGGCTTCTACCCATGGCTCGAGAGTTGAACCCAACTAATGCCTAGTTAGTAAACTAAGCTCTAATACCATTCAAAAATAAGGTGTCGCGCCCCAACCCGACCTATAGAGGTTAGACTAGGGTATGATCTAAACATTCACGTTCCTTTATGACTATAACTGATTAACGAAGAATAAGCTTATCCGTTAGACAACTCCAACAATTCTTCGGAAAACCGGCAGCATAACGGTTGTAATTGGCTCTTTAGTCTGACCTAATTCTCTAAACGCCTCAAAAATTTCAATCTCAAATTCGATTCCAACTAAGATTACTATTTATTACCAATTGATATGTCCACTATTTATCTCAAGTCTCGTTTGATTAACACCTAGCATAGCAACTATGTCTTGTTTATGTGTCAATTCCTGTTACACAAGTACCTGTTGGTCTTAGCTTACACATGAGTACCTGCTTAAGATTTGATAGATTCATTTTACTTAGCCCTCTGCCTAACACTTCATAAGCCTGTAGTAGTTACTAATCAAAGTAGCAAAATGAGCAAATAGGGTGTATGTCTAGTTAATATCGATACAAATCAAAATTAGACCCCAAATTACAACGGGGGTCATTTACAATAGCAACGATAAACAACATAAGAGATAATCTTCAAAACAACATGTCGTTCACCAAAACAGCCACAATCACGTAAGGCACGTAGGGCATGCAATCACTCCAAAGAGTCATCAATAGGCATGTTATCCACGGGTACCTGTTCTCGATCTTCTTCACCTGTGATGATAAAAGAGGGTGAGTCCTTATGAACTCAGTGAGGGGAAACAAGAAATACGTTTTGAAACTCTTTTTCCAGTTCAACTTATGAAAAACCCTTTTTGAAAGCATGACATATAACACAAGTAAGTTTATAATGTAATATAAAAGTAAAAGAACACAATTACCCGTCTTTCCTCCCCGAGGTCCTCTAGGAACCAAGCGAGAGTACTTATTCACAAAGTGAAAAGGATACGGTGAGCTTTCACTCTCAAGATCATTTTTGATAACAGTTGTTGCGGCCAGCTTCAATCATCCACTTATCACGCCAAATGGGTATACTCCGAATGTACCCCGAAATCTTATGACCCAACTCTCCGATGAAGTCTAGCCCCCAAGCGAGAGAGGGAATTGGGCAATGGTAGTCACGGTTGCATCGGCAAGCCCGATACCACCCGGTGTGCGTGAAACGCTACCATGCTAGAATGAAAGGTTGCAACCTTGTATGCAATGCACATTTATAACATTTACATTTTACATTAGGAGGTCAACAAAGTAGGTTGCCTCCGAGCAAGTATAAGATCGCATATCGATAAGTAAACTTACAAGGCATGCTTTGACATGTACATTCACTTTGTAAAACACATAGAAGCATGTGAACATTTAACGGACAGCCAAGTATCACCATATAAAACAAGTCATATAGCTCATTTTAGCTCACATATTAAGTGTTGAGATCATACGAGCATGCAACGACACTTGTACAAGACCGGGTGCAAGAATAGTTCACGTATCAATACGCAATCATCGGGAGTTATGTTTAGAGCTATATGGACAATTAAGGGCAGCCTATTAATCTTCCTCAACGTCATTTATAATTTACAAAAGAATGGTTTATGACTCGGGAACCTACGGGGCCATTTGAGTTTACTAGGCCGTGCTCGGGGTCGGGTCCGTTTGGTAAGCACCACAAGCAACTCTTAAACCATTTCAAGCATACTTAACATTTATTAGGCAGCCCATGAATCACACAGTTAAACGCAATAATCATAGGATCAACACTTAGCGAGTTTTCATAGTCAATAGGGTTTCAATTCATGCTTACATGTGCGATTTAAGCCACAAGTTGTCACGTAATTAAACCCAAGCCATGCATCGATTAATTAAAACATCCTCAATCATCCAAAACAGTCCATACAACATCCAAGTGCCACGATCCCAAGCATTCAATACCACAAGAGAAGTTACAACATTTTTCAAAGCATATCACTAAATAAAAGCCTCACTGCAATGGTCTGTTTTCTCACAATCATTTAGACAAGCAACCAATCTCCAATTTCAGTTAACAAAATATCAAATTAAATCTTAGTGAGTGATTTAAATCTAGAAACAAACCTCGCATCATTTGGAGTTCGGATTCAAGAGTTATAGCCAAAACCGTGAGCCTACGAAAAATTGTCCAGATTTCTACACATTTCAATACTTGTCATTTTTGAGGGTCTTAGGGTCAGATTTAGCCTTCTTCTATTTCTGACAAAAATGTCCAGAACTGAAACATCTAGTAACCTACTAAATTTCATGCATTTTATGTATCCTTTACTAAGTCAAAACTGTTTCGTTCTACAAGGACAGTGAACTGCCAAAAACCTGCTCCATTTTCCCAGATTTTCCAGATTTAGATACCCTTCGATGTTTTGCAATTTTGGAGACCTTAGAGTCAAAATTGGCCTTGGCCTATTTCTATGAAAAATGCTCAACACTGGCAAAACTAGTCACTTACCAATTTTCACACATTTTCAACATCATTTACCAGGCCAAATACACTTCGTTCTAACAAGTCAGAAATCTGCCAGCTACGCAATTTTGCCTATCTTCAAGTTCTAGCCGAATATCTTGCCATGCATGGTTATATAAGCTCATGCACACACATATACAACAAGTACAGAGGTAAATATAGACATATGAAGCATGCATGTGATTTTTGAAAGCTTTTAAAAGAGTTTAACCCTCGCCTTAGCCTATTGGTGGTTAAAGAAGCTCAAATGCTCTTCAAAATGCACAAAGGGCTTCTTCCTTGCTTCTTGCTGGCTTGGGCTGCTATGGCCGAGCTTGGGAGAGATATTGAGAGCATGCTTGAGGTCTTGGAAGGTCAAGAGGCAGCCATGGTCGAAATGGAGAGAGAAGGAGAGAGAAGGAGAGAGAATGAGAGCTTGAGAGGGTTTTGAGAGGAAAATGAAATCTGATGAGTGGTGTGTGTGTGTGTGTGTCGGCCTTAGGGCCTTTCAAATCTGATTTTTCTTTGTCAATTGTGTAATTTGAATTGTGAGGAGCATGCTTGGTGATTTTGGTCGAGAATGGGAAGGGTTTGGGTGAGGTTTTTATTATTTTTTTTGTATTATCATGCATTTGTCTATCCTAGGTTGCATGGTGTCTTGTACTTGTCATAGGAATGTTTAGATAATAGGAAAGCGCTTAGGGTTTAGCATGTGTGTAAGAGAATGTTGGGTATTTAGGGATTTTAGGTAGAATTGAATATAGGATATGTTTAGAGGTTTGTGAGATTTTGTCTTGTAGTGAGTTTAAAATATAATATTTAGGTATTAGTGGATTTTGTAGAGATTTGAATTAGGATTATAATAATAGTTAGTGCTGTTTGTAGGATTATTTAATAATCTAGTGCTTTGTGTAGGAATCTTCCTAGATTAATGTGGTGGCACAAATTCCTAGGTTCTAGGGCACAAATTACGAGGTAAAACATGTATTTCAAGACAAATGCACGGATTCCAATGCTAACACATGCAACCCTAGGTGAATACACGTAATTCAAGACATGACTCTTAAACCTAAGTTAAGGCACGCAGTTCAAGGTTAATGCACACGAAACGAAGAAACACACGCAAATCGAGGTCTTGCACGTAAATCAAGGTCATGGCATGTTTATCTAGGTATCGCACATATATCGAGGATTAGGGCACACAATTCTAGGTCAAGGCACATAGGACGAGGCATGCACGAAAACCAAGACAGGGCACGTAATCCAAGGTCAGTCGTATAATTCTGGGTCCAAGGCATGCAAATTGAGGTAAGACACGTTATTCGGGGTCGGGCCTCACAACTTCGCTTCGCATAGAGGCTGGGCCCGCAAATCGAGGGCATGGGGCTTGTGACCAGGTCTCCGTCGCTCCGATGACCATCACTTTTGATCCGTAAGGAGTTACTCAGCGCACAACATACCATTGGAAAGCTCTTTGAGAGCTCTACGACAGGGGTAGCAAACTTGCTCAGCTGCGCCTATTATTGGAGACCAAAATTGAATGTTTTCATCCATTTCAGGCCACTTTTCTTCTTTTTACGCTGTTTCTTTATCCCTGATCATTCGTCGGGAGCCGCAAAAAGGACAACAAATAAGGGCTTTACACACTCAACATGATGTGTGCGGTCATACCAGCAGTAATGCACCGGATCCCATCAGATCTCTAAAGTTAATCGTGCTAGGGAGAGAGTAGTACTAGGATGGGTGACCCCCAGGGAAGTCCTCGTGTTGCACCCCCCTTTTTGTTTTGAATATTTTGCCCCGTTCAGGATTGCCAAGATGCCTTATCCGTCACATTTCTATTACCGAGTCCCACGTCATCTTGGGCAAGACAACTTCGCTTCAGGTAGAGGCTGGACACCCAAACCGAGGGCGTAGGGCCTGTGACCAGGTCTCTGTCACTCTAGTGACCATAACTTTAGATCCGTAAGGAGTTACGCAGTGCAAAGCATACCGTTGGAAAGCTTTCCGAGATTTCTACGACGGGGGTGGCTTGCCTGCTAGGCTAAGCCTATTTTCAGAGCCCAAAATTGAACGTTTTCATCAGTTTTTGGCTACTTTTTTTCTTTTTGCACTGTTTCTTTGTCCCTGAATGTTCGTTGAGGGCCTCGAAAAGGACGACAAATAAGGGCTTTGCACACTCAACAAGACGGGTACGATCATACCAGGAGTAATGCACCGGATCCTATCAGATCTCCAAAATTAATCGTGCTTGGGAGAGAGTAGTTCTTGGATGGGTGACCCCAAGGGAAATCCTCGTGTTGCACCCCCCTTTTTGTTTTGTTTTTTTGGCCCGTTTATGCTTGCCAAATTGCATTATCCATCACATTTCTATTACCGAGTCCCATGGCATCTTGGGCAAGACAACTTCACTTCGCGTGGCGGCTGGGCCCTCAAACCGAGGGCGTGGGGCCGGTAACCAAGTCTCCGTCACTCCAGAGCCCATAACTTTTGACCCGTTAGGAGTTATGCAGTGCACAACTTACCGTTGGAAAGCTCTCCGAGAGTTCTACGACGGGGTCAGCAAGCCTGCTCAGCTGCACCTGTTTTCGGAGCCCAAAATTGAATGTTATCATCAATTTCGGGCCACTTTTCTTATTTTTACGCAGTTTCTTCATCCCTGATCGTTCGTTGGGAGCCGCAAAAAGGACAACAAATAAGGGCTTTGTGCACTCAACATGATGGGTGTGATCATACCAGCAGTAATGTATCGGATCCTATCAGATTTCTGAAGTTAAGTGTGCTTGGGAGAGATTAGTACTAGGATGGGTGAACCCCAGGGAAGTCCTCCTGTTGCACCCCGCTTTTCGTTTTGAATTTTTTGCCCCGTTCATGCTTGCCAAGATGCTTTATCTATCACATTTCTATTACAGAGTCCCACGGCATCTTGGGCAAGACAACTTCGCTTCGCGTAGAGGTTAGGCCGGCAAATTGAGGAAATGGGGCCTGTGACCAGGTCTCCGTCGCTCCGGTGACCATAACTTTTGATCTGTAAGGTGTTACGCGGTGCACAGCATACCGTTGGAAAGCTCTCCGAGAGTTCTACGAAATGGGCAACAAGCCTGCTCGGCTATGCCTATTTTCGTATTCCAAAATTGAACATTTTCATCTATTTCAGGCTACTTTTTTTCTTTTTATGCTTTTTCTTCCTCCCTGATCGTTCATCGGGAGCCGCGAAAAGGACGACAAATAGAAGCTTTGTGCACTCAACATGATGGGTGCGATTATACCAGCAGTAATGCACTGAATCCCGTCACATCTCCAAAGTTAAGCGTGCATGGGAGAGAGTAGTACTAGGATGGGTGACCCCTAGGTAAGTCCTCGTGTGGCACCCCCCATTTCGTTTTGACTTTTTTGCCCTGTTCAGGCTTGCCAAAATGCTTTATTCGTAACATTTCAATTGCCTAGTCCCACGTCATCTTGGGCAAGACAACTTCGCTTCATGTAGAGGCTGAACCCGTAAACTGAGGGCGTGGGGCCTATGACCAGGTTTTCGTCGCTTCGGTGACCACAGCTTTTGATCCGTAAGGAGTTACGAGGTGCAAAATTTACTGTTGGAAAGCTCTCCGAGAGTTCTACGATGCGGGCAACTAGCCTACTCAGCTGCGCCTATTTTCGGAGCCCAAAATTAAACATTTGCATTAGTTTCAAGCCATTATTCTTCTTTTTGCGCTGTTTCTTCATCCTTGATCGTTCGTCAAGAGCCGCGAAAAGGACGACAAATAAGGGCTTCGCGCACTCAATATGACAGGTTCGATCATACCAGCAGTAATGCACCAGATCCCATCAGATCTCCGAAGTTAATCGTGCTTGGGAGAGAGTAGTACTAGGATTGGTGACCCCCTGGGAAGTCCTCGTGTTGCACCCCTCTTTTCGTTTTGTTTTTTTGGCCCATTCTTGCTTGCCAAATTGTTTTATCCATCACATTTCTATTACTGAGTCCCATGGCATCTTGGCCAAGACAACTTTGCTTCGCATTGCGATTGGGCCCGCAAACCGAGGGCGTGGGGCCTGTGACCTAGTCTCCGTCGCTTCGCTGCCCATAACTTTTGATCCATAAGGAGTTATGCAGTGCATAGTTACCATTGGAAAGCTCTCCACGAGCTCTACGACGGATGAAACCAGCCGACTCGGCTGCGCCTGTTTTTGGAGCCCAAAATCGAATGTTTTCATCAGTTTCAGGCAACTTTTCTTCTTTTTGCGCTGTTTCTTCATCTTGATCGTTCGTCGGGAGCCGCAAAAAGGAAGATAAATAAGGGCTTTGCACACTCAACATGATAGGTGCGCTCATACCCGCAGTAATGCACCGGATCCCATCAGATCTTCAAACTTAATTTTGCTTGGGAGAGAATAGGACTAGGATGGGTGACCCCCAGGGAAGTCCTCGTGTTGTACCCCCTTTTCATTTTGAATTTTTTGCCCCATTCAGGCTTGCCAAGATGCTTTATTTGTCGCATTTCTATTATCGAGTCCCACGGCATCTTCGGCAAGAAAACTACAGTTCGCATAGAGGCTGGGCCCGCAAACCGAGGGCATGAGGCCTGTGACCAGGTCTCCATCATTCCCGTGCCCATAACTTTTGATCTGTAAGGCGTTACACGGCGCACAACATACCATTGGAAGGCACTCCGAGAGCTCTACGACGGGAGCAGCAATCCTGCTTGGCTTTGCCTATTTTCGGTGCCGAAAATTGAACATTTTCATCCGTTTCGGGCCACTTTTCTTCTTTTTCCGCTGTTTTTTCGTCCCTAATCGTTGGTCGAAGGCGCGAAAAGGACGACAAATAAGGGCTTTGCGCACTTAACATGACGGGTGCGATCAAACCAACAGTAATGCACCAGATCCCATCAAATCTCCAAAGTTAAGAGTGCTTGGGAGAGTGTAGTACTAAGATGAGTGACCCCCAAGGAAGTCCTCGTGTAGCATCCCCCCTTTTCGTTTTGAAGTTTTTGCCCCGTTTAGGCTTGCCAAGATGTTTTATCCGTAATATTTCTATTACCGAGTCCCACGTCATCTTAGGCAAGACAACTTTGCTTGGCTTAGAGGCTGGGCCCGCCAACCTAAGGCGTGGGGCCTGTGACCATGTCTCTGTCGCTTCGGTGACCATAACTTTTGATCTGTAAGGAGTTACGTAGCGCACAGTTACCGTTGAAAAGCTCTTCGTGAGCTCTACAATGGGGGCAGCAAGCCTGCTCGGCTGCACATGTTTTCTAAGCCCAAAATTGAACGTTTTGATCAGTTTTGGGCCACTTTTTTTTGTGCTGTTTCTTCGTCCCTGATCGTTCGTCGGGTGCCGCAAAAAAGACAACATATAAGGGCTTTGCGTACTCAACATGACGGGTGTAATCATACCTGCAGTAATAGACCGGATCCCATCAGAGCTTTGAAGTTAATCGTGCTTGTAAGAGAGTAGTACTAGGATTGGTGGCCCCCTGGGAAGTCCTCGTGTTGCATCCCCCTTTTATTTTTGCCCCGCTCGTGCTTGACAAATTGCTTTATCCGTCACATTTCTATTACTGAGTCCCAAGGCATCTTGGGCAAAACAACTTCGCTTCGCGTAGAGGCTGGGCCCGTAAACCGAGGGCTTGGGGCCTGTGACCAAGTCCCCGTCGATCCAGTGCCCAAAACTTTTCATCTGTAAGGAGTTATGCGCCGCACAGCATACCGTTGGAAAGCTCAATGAGAGCTCTATGATGGGGGTAGTAAGCATGCTACACTGCGCCTACTTTCGGAGCCCAAAATCAAACATTTTCATCATTTTTGGTCCATTTTTCTTCTATTTGTGCTGTTTCTTCGTCCCTAATCGTTCGTCGAGAGTCGCGAAAAGGTCAACAAATAAGGTCTTTGCGCACTCAACATGACGGCTGTGATCATACCAACAGTAATGCACCAGATCCCATCAGATCCCAGAAGTTAAGCGTGCTTAGGAGAGAGTAGTACTAGGATGGGTGAACCCCAGGGAAGTCCTCGTGTTGCACCCCCCTTTTCGTTTAGAATTTTTTGCCCCGTTCAGGCTTGCCAAGATGCTTTATCCGTCACATTTCTATTATCGAGTCTCACGTTATCTTGGGCAAGACTATTTCGCTTCGCATAGAGGCTGGGCCCGCAAAGCGAGGGCGTAGGGCTTGTGACCAGGTCTCTGTCGCTACGGTGCCCATAACTTTTGATTCGTAAGGAGTTACACGACGCACAACATACCTTTGGAAAGCTCTCCGACAGCTCTACGACAGTGGCAGCAAACCGGCTCGGCTGCGCTAGTTTTTGGAGCCCAAAATCGAACGTTTTCATCAATTTTGGGCCACTGTTCTTCTTTTTGCTCTGTTTCTTCATTCCCGATCATTCGTCGGGAGCCACAAAAAAGACGAAAAATAAGGGCTTTGCGCCCTCAACATGACGAGTGTGATCATACCAGCAGTAATGCACTGGATCCCATCATATCTCTGAAGTTAAACGTGCTTCGAAGATAGTAATACTAGGATGGGTAACCCCCAAGGAAGTCCTCGTGTTGCACCCCCATTTCGTTTTGAATTTTTTGCCCCGTTTAGGCTTGCCAAGATGTTTTATCCGTAATATTACTATTACCGATTCCCACGTCATCTTGGGCAAGACAACTTCGCTTGGCGTAGAGGCTAGGCCCACCAACCTAAGGCGTGGGGCTTGTGACCAGGTCTCCGTCGCTGCTGAGCCCATAACTTTTGATCCGTAAGGAGTTACGCAACGCACATGTTACTGTTGGAAAGCTCTTCGAGAGCTCTACGATGGGGGCAACTAGCTTGCTCGGTTCTGCCTGTTTTTAGAGCCCAAAATCGAACATTTTTATCAGTTTCGGGCCACTTTTCTTCTTTTTACGCTGTTTCCTCGTCCCTAATCATTCGTCGGGAGCCGCAAACAGGACTACAAATAAGGGCTTTATACACTCAACATGATAGGTGCGATCATACCAGCAGTAATGCACCGGATCCCATCAGATATCTGAAGTTAATCGTGCTAGGGAGAGAGTAGTACTAGGATGGGTGGCACCCTGTGAAGTCCTCGTGTTGCATCCCCCTTTTTTTTTTTTTGCCCTGCTCGTGCTTGACAAATTGCTTTATCCGTCATATTTCTATTACCAGGTCCCACGACATCTTGGGCAAGACAACTTCGCTTTGAGTAGAGGCTGGGCTCGCAAGCCGAGGGCGTGGGGCCTGTGACCAGGTCTTTGTCGCTCCGGTGACCATAACTTTTGATCCGTAAGGAGTTACGTGGCGCACAGCATACCGCTGGAAAGCTCTCTGAGAGCTCTACGACGTGGGCAACAAGCCTATTCGACTGTGCCAATTTTTGGAGCCCAAATTCAAACGTTTTCATTAGGTTTGGGCCACTTTTCTTCTTTTTGCGCTGTTTCTTCGTCCCTAATCGTTTGTCGGGATCCGCGAAAAGGATGACAAATAAGGGCTTTGGGCACTCAACAAGACGGGTACAATCACACTAGCAATAATGCACCAGATCCTATCAGATCTCTAAAGTTAAGCGTGCTTGGGAGAGAGTAGTACTAGGATGGGTAACCCCTAGGGAAGTCCTCGTGTTGCACCCCCCTTTTCGTTTCAAATTTTTTGCCCCGTTCAGGCTTGCCAAGATACTTTATCCATCACATTACTATTATTGAGTCCCACGACATCTTGGGCAAGACAACTTCGCTTCGCGTAGAGGCTGGGCCTGCAAGCCGAGGGCGTAGGGCCAGTGACCAGGTCTCCGTCATTCCGGTGCCTATAACTTTTGATCCGTAAGGAGTTAAGCGGTAGACAGCATACCGTTGGAATGCTCTCCGAGAGTTCTATGACGGGGACAGCAAGCTTGCTCTGCTGTGCCTGTTTTTAGAGGCCAAAATCGAACATTTTCATCAATTTAGGGATACTTTTCTTCTTTTTGCTCTGTTTCTTCGTCCCTGATCCTTCGTCATGAGCAGCAAAAAGGACGACAAATAAAGTCTTTGCATACTCAACATGACGGGTGTGATCATACCAGCAGTAATACACTGGATCCCATGAGATCTCTGAAGTTAAGCGTGCTTGGGAGATGGTAGTACTAGGATGGGTGACCCCCAAGGGAAGTCCTCGTGTTGCACACCCCTTTTCCTTTTGCATTTTTTGCCCCGTTCAAGCTTGCCAAGATGCTTTATCCATCATATTTCTATTACCAAGAAACACGTCATCTTAGGCAAGACGACTTCGCTCCGCATAGAGGCTGGGCCTGCAAGCCGAGGGCGTGGGGCTTGTGACCAAGTCTCCGTCGCTCCGGTGACCCTAACTTTTTATTCGTAAGGAGTTACGCGGCACACAACATATATTTGGAAAGCTCTCCGAGAGCTCTACGACGGGGGCAACAAGTCTGCTCGGTTGCGCTAGTTTTCGGAGCCCAAAATTGAATATTTTGATCAATTTTGGGCTAATTTTCTTCTTTTAGCGATGTTTCTTCGTCCCTGTTCTTTCGTCGGGAGCCGCAAAAAGGACGACAAATAAGGGATTTGGCACTCAACATGACGGGTTCGATCGTACCAGCAGTAATACACAGGATCCCATCAGATCTCTGAAGTTAAGCATGCTTGGGAGAGAGTAATACTAGGATAGGTGACCCACAGGGAAGTCCTCATGTTGTACCCCCCATTTCGTTTTAGTTTTTTGCCCCATTCATGGTTGACAAATTGCTTTATTAGTCACATTTCTATTATCGAGTCTCATGGCATCTTAGGCTAGAAAACTTCGCTTCGCGTAGAGGCTGGACCCGCAAACCGAGGGCTTGAGGCTTGTGACCAAGTCTCCGTCGCTCCGGTGCCCATAACTTTTAATTTGTAAGGAGTCACATGGCGCACAACATACCGTTCAAAAGCTCTCCGAGAGCTCTACGACAAGGGTGGCTAGCTTGCTATGTTGCGCCTATTTTTGGAGCCCAAAATCGAATGTTTTCATCAGTTTTGGGCCACTTTTTTTCTTTTGTTGTTGTTTTTTCGTCCTTGATCGTTCGTCGGGAGCAGTGAAAAGGACGATTCTTAATCTGTCACATTTCTGTTACTGAGTCCCACGGCATATTGGGCAAGACAACTTCGTTTCGCGTAAAGGCTGGGCCCGTAAACTGGTGGCGTGGGGACTGTGACCAGGTCTCTGTCACTACGGTGCTCATAACTTTTGATCCGTAAAGAGTTATGCAACGCACAACATACTGTTGGAAAGCTCTCCGTGAGCTCTACGATGGAGATAGCAAGCCTGCTCGACTGCGCCTATTTTCAGAGCCCAAAATCAAATGTTTTCTTCAGTTTTGGGCCACTTTTTTCCTTTTGGCGTTGTTTCTTCGTCCTTGATTGTTTGTCGGGAGCTGCGAAAAGGACGATGCTTTATCCATCACATTTCTGTTACTGAGTCCTAAGTCATCTTAGGCAAGACAACTTCGCTTCGCGTAGAGGCTGGGCCCGCAAACCTAGGGTGTGGGGCTTGACCAGGTCTCCGTCGCTTTGGTGACCATAACTTTTGATCCGAATGGAGTTACGCGGTGTACAGTTACCTTTGAAAAGCTCTCCGCAAGCTCTACGACAAGGGCAACTAGCTTGCTCGGCTGTGCCTGTTTTCAGAGCCCAAAATCGAACGTTTTCATCAGTTTCGGGCCATTTTTCTTCTTTCTGTATTTTTTCATCCCTGATGGTTCGTCGGGAGCCACAAAAAGGACGACAAATAAGGGCATTACGCACTCAACTTGACGGGTATGATCATACTAGCAGTAATGCACTAAATCCCATTAGATCTCTGAAGTTAAACATGCTTGGGATAGAGTAGTACTAGGATGGGTGACCCTCAGGGAAGTCCTCGTGTTGCACCCCCTTTTTTGTTTTGAATTTTTTACCCCATTCAGGCTTGCCACGATTCTTTATCTGTCACATTTCAATTACAGAGTCTCGCAACATCTTGGGCAAGACAACTTCGCTTCGCGTAGAGGCTGGGCCCGCAAACTGAGGGTGTGGGGCCTGTGACCAGGTCTCCGTCGCTTCGGTGCCCATAACTTTTGATTCGTATGGATTTATGCAGCGCACACTATACCGTTGGAAAGTTCTCTGAGAGCTCTACAATGAGGGCAGCAAGCCTGCTCAGCTACGCCTATTTTCAAAGCGAAAATTGAACCTTTTCAATAGTTTTGAGCCTCTTTTCTTCTTTTTGTGCTCTTTCCGTCCCTGATCGTTCGTCAGGAGTCGACAAGCGGTGAAAAGGATGACAAATAAGGGCTCTGCACACTCAACATGACGAGTGAAATCATACTAGCAGTAATGCATCGGATCCCATCAGATCTCTGAAGTTAAGCGTACTTGGGACAGAGTAGTACAAAGATGGGTGACCACCAGGGAAGTCCTCGTCTTGCACCCCTTTTCGTTATGAATTTTTTGCCCTGTTCGAGCTTGCCAAGATGCTTTATCCGTCACATTTCTATTACCATGTCCCAGCATACCGTTAGAAAGCTCTCCGAGAGCTAGCCTGCTCGGCTATACCAATTTTTGGAGCTCTACGAGGGGTGCAACATGAGGACTTCCATGAGGGTCACCCATCCTAGTACTACTCTCTCCAAAGCACGCTTAACTTCAGAGATCTGATGGGATCTGGTGCACTACAACTGGTATGATCGCACCCATTATGTTGAGTATGCAAAGCCCTTATTTGTCATCCTTGTTGTGACTCCTGACAAACGATCAGGGACGAAGAAACAATGCAAAAAGAAGAAAAGTGGCACAAAATTGATGAAAACGTTCAATTCTGGGCTCCAAAAATAGGCAGAGCCGAGCAGGTTTGTTGCCTCCATTGTAGAGCTCTCGAAAAGCTTTCCAATAGTATGTTGTGCGCTGCATAACTCCTTACGGATCAAAAGTTATGGGCACCGAAGCGACGGAGGTCACAGGTCCCACGCCTGGAGTTTCCGGGCCCAGCCTCTACGTGAAGCGAAGTTGTCCTAATCAAGATGTCGTGGGACTCGGTAATAGAAATATGACGAATAAAGCATCTTGGCAAGCCTAAACGGGGCAAAAAATGCAAAATGAAAAGGGAGGTGCAACACGAGGACTTCCCTAGGGGTCACCCATCCTAGTACTACTCTCTCCCAAGCACGCTTAACTTCAGAGATCTGATGGGATCTGGTGCATTACTACTGGTATAATCGCACCCGTCATGTTGAGGGCACAAAGCCCTTATTTGTCGTCCTTTTCGCTGCTCCCGATGAACGGTCAGGGACGAAGAAGCAGCGTAAAAAGAAGAAAAGTAGCCCAAAACTAATAGAAACATTCGACTTTCGGCTCTGAAAATAGGCGCAGTCGAGTAGGCTTACTGCCCTCATCGTAGAGCACTAGGAGAGCTTTCCAACGGTATACTGTGCGCCGCGTATCTTCTTACAAATCAAAAGTTATGATCACCGGAGTGACGGAGACCTGGTCACAGGCCCCACGCCCTCGGTTTGCGAGCCCAGCCTCTTCACAAAGCGAAGTTGTCTTTCTCAAGATGCAGTGGGACTCGATAATAGAAATATGATGGATAAAGCATATTGGAAAGCCTGAATGGGGCAAAAAATTCAAAACGAAAAGGGGGGTGCAACATGAGGACTTCCCTGGGGGTCACCCATCCTAGTACTACTCTCTCCCAAGCATGCTTAACTTCGGAGATCTGATGGGATCCGGTGTATTACTGATGGTATGATCGTACCCATCATGTTGAGTGCGCAAAGCCCTTATTTGTCGTCCTTTTTGATGCTGCCGACGATCGATCAGGGACGAATAAACAATGAAAAACTAGAAAAATGTCCCAAAACTGATGAAAACGTTTGATTTTGGGATCAAAAAATAGTCACAGCCGAGCAAGCTTGCTACCTTTGTCGTAGAGCTCTCGAAGAGCTTTCCAACGGTATGCTATGCGCTGCATAATTCCTTACGGATCAATAGTTATGGGCGCTGTAGCAATGGAGACCTGGTTACAGGCCCCACGCCCTCAGTTTGCGGGCCCAGCCTCTACGTGAAGCAATGTTGTCTTGCCCAAGATGCTGTGGGACTCGGTAATAGAAATGTGACAGATAAAGCATCTGGGCAAGCCTGAACAGGGCAAAAAATGCAAAATAAAAAGGAGGGGTGCAACATGAGGACTTCCCTAAGGGTTACCAATCTTAGTACTACTCTCTCCCAAGCGCGCTTAACTTCAGAGATGTGACAGGATCCGGTGCATTACTACTGGTATTATCGCACCCGTCATATTGAGTATGCAAAGCCCTTATTTGTCGTCCTTTTTGCGGCTCCCGACGAATGATTAGGGACGAGGAAACAGCGTAAAAAGAAGAAAAGTGGCCCGAAACTGATAAAAATGTTCGATTTTGGGCTCTAAAAACAGGCGCAGATGAGCAGGCTTGCCTCGGCATAGTGCACTCAGAGAGCTTTCCAACGGTATGCAGTGTGCTATATAACTATTTAAGGATCAAATGTTATGGGCACCGTAGCGACGGAGACCTGGTCACAGGCGCCACGCCCTCAGTTTGCAGGCCCATCCTCTACGCGAAGCGAAGTTGTCATGCCCAAGATGCCGTGGGACTCAGTAATAGAAATGTGATGGACAAAGCATCTGGGCAAGCCTGAACGAGGCAAAAAATGCAATACGAAAAGGGGGGTGCAACATGAGGACTTCCATGACATTTACCAATCCTAGTACTACTCTCTCCCAAGCACGCTTAACTTTGGAGATCTAATGGGATTTCAAGCATTACTGCTGGTATTATCGCACCCGTCATGTTGAGTACGCAAAGCCCTTATTTGTCATCCTTTTTGCGGTTCCCGACGAACGTTCAGGGACGAAGAAACAGCGTAAAAAGAAGAAAAGTGACACGAAATTAATGAAAATGTTCGATTTCAGGCTCCAATAACAGGCGCAGCTGAGCAGGCTTGCTGCCCCCGTCGTAGAGCTCTCGGAGAGCTTTCCAATGGTATGTTTTGCATTGCGTAACTCTTTACGGATCAAAAGTTATGGGCACTGTAGCGATAGGTCCTGGTCACAGGCCCCACGTCCTTGGTTTGCGGGCCCAGCCTCTACACGAAGTGAAGTTGTCTTTCCCAAGATGCCGTGGGACTCTGTAATTGAAATGTGATGGATAAAGCATCTTGGCAAGCTTGAACAGGGCAAAAAATTCAAAAGGAAAAGGGATGTGCAAGATGAGGACTTCCCTGGGGGTCACCCATCCTAGTACTACTCTATCCCAAGCACGCTTAACTTCAGAGATCTGATGGGATCCGGTATATTATTGCTAGTATGATCGCACCCGTCATGTTGAGTGTGCAAAGCCCTTATTTGTCGTCCTTTTTGCGACTCGCAATGAATGATCCAGGACGAAGAAACAGCGCCAAGAGAATAAAAGTGGCCCAAAATAGATGAAAACTGTCAATTTTGGGCTCTAAAAATAGGCACAGCTGAGCAGGCTTGCTACCCTCGTCGTAGAACTCTTGGAGAGCTCTCCAACGGTATGCTGTGCGCTGCATAACTCCTTACGGATCAAAAGTTATGGGTATCGGAACAACAGAGACCTGGTCACAGGCCCCACGCCCTCAGTTTGCGGCCCAGCCTCTACGCGAAACGAAGTTGTCTTGCCCAAGATGCCGTGGGACTATGTAATAGAAATGTGACGGATAAAGCCTCTTGGCAAGCCTAAACAGGGCAAAAAATTCGAAACAACAAGGTGGGTACAATACGAGGACTTCTTTGTGGGTCACCCATCCTAGTACTACTCTATCCCAAGCATGCTTAACTTTGGAGATCTAATGGGATCTGGTGCATTACTGCTGGTATGATTGTACCGGTCATGTTGAGGGCGCAAAGCCTTTATTTGTCGTCCTTTTCGCGACTCTCGACGAACGATCAGGAACGAAGAAACAGCGCAAATATAAGAAAAGTAGCCCAAAACTGATGAAAGCATTTGATTTTGGGCTCTAAAAACAGGAGCAGACGAGCAGGCTTACTGCCCTCGACGTAGTGCACTCATAGAGCTTTCCAACGGTATGCTGTGCGCTGCATAACTCCTTACGAATCAAAAGTTATGGGCAGCGGAGCGACGGAGACTTGGTCACAGGACCTACGCCCTCAGTTTGCAAGCCCAGCCTCTACGCGAAGCGAAGTTGTCTTGCCCAAGATGCCGTGGGACTCTATAATTGAAATGTGATGGATAAAGAATCTTGGCAAGCTTGAACGGTGTAAAAAATTTGAAACAAAAAAGGGGGTACAACACGAGGACTTCCCTGAGGGTCACCCATCCTAGTACTACTCTCTCCCAAGCACGCTTAACTTCAGAGTTCTAATGGGATTCGGTGCATTACTGCTAGTATGATCGCACCCGTCATGTTGAGGGCGCAAAGCCCTTATTTGTTTTCTGTTTCGCGGCCCGCGACGAACGTTCAGGAACAAATAAACAGCGCAAAAAGAAGAAAAGTCGCAAGAAACTAATGAAAACATTCGATATTAGGCTCTAACAATATACGCAACAAAGCAGGCTAGCAGCCTCAGTCGTAGAGCTCTCGAAGGGCATTCTAACGGTATGTTGTGCGCCACATAACTCCTTACGAATCAAAAGTTATGGGCATCAGAGCGACGGAGATTTGGTCACAAGACCTACGCCCTCGGTTTGCGGGCCCACCCCCTACGTGAAGCGAAGTGTCTTGCCCAATGTACCGTGGGATTCGGTAATAGAAATGTGGTGTATAAAACATCTTGGCAAGCATAATCGGAGAAAAAAAAATTGTAAAGGGGGGTGCAACATGAAGACTTCCTACGGGGTTACCCATCCTAGCACTACTCTCACCCAAGCATGCTTAACTTCAGAGTTCTGATAGGATCTGGTGCATTAGGGCTGGTATCATCGCACCCGTCATGTTGATGGCTCAAATCCCTTATGTGTTGGCAGTTCACTGTCCCAACCCAGAAAGATGGCCCATTCAAAAGGCCCAATGGGCTTAACAATAACCCATCCGCTTCAACAATGCAACATCCTTGCAAGACATGATATCGACTCGTTGTAGGGCCCTCTAATCTCCCTTGAGTTAGGTTGTTGTCATTTTAACAGCTCACAATGTACAATCCGGGATGAAAAAATAGCACAAAATTAGCAAAGTGGCCCAAAATTGATGAAAACATTCAATTTGGGGCTCCAAAAATAGACGCAGTCGAGCAGGCTTGCTACCCCCGTCATAGAGCTCTCGGAGAGCTTTCTAACCATATGTCGTGCACTGTGTAACTCCTTACGGTTCAAAAGTTAAGGGCACTAGAGCGACGGAGACCTGGTCACAAGCCCTACGTCCTTGGTTTACGGACCCAGCCTCTATTTGAAGTGAAGTTGCCTTGCCTAAAGTGCTGTGGGATTCAGAAATAGAAATGTGGTGGATAAAGCATTTTGGCAAGCCTAACCGAGGAAAAAAAATTGAAAATAGGGGTGCAACACAAGGACTTCGCAAGGGGTCACCCATCCTAGTACTACTCTCGCCCAAGCACGCTTAACTTTGGAGTTCTGATGGGATCTGGTGCATTAGTGCTGGTATGATTGCACCTGTCATGTTGAGGGCATAAATCCCTTATGTGTTTATGGTTCACAGTTCCATCCCCGAGAGATGGCCCATTCAAAAGGCCCAATGGGCTTAACAATAACCCATCCGCTTCAACAATGCAGCATCCTTAAAAGACGAGATATCGACGCATTGTAGGGCCCTCTAATGTCCCGCAAATTAGGTTGTCGTCATTTTAATAGCTCACGACGTATAATTCGGGCTGAAAAAATTGCACAATAGTAGAAAAGTGGCCCAAAACTGATGAAAATGTTCGATTTGGGGCTCCGAAAATAGCCACAGTTGAGCAAGCTTACTGCCCCCATCATGGAGCTCTCGGAGAGCTTTCCTACCATATGTCGTGCGCCGCGTAACTCACGGTTCAAAAGTTATGGGCACTGGAGCGATGAAGACCTGGTCATAATCCCTACGCCCTCGGTTTGCGGTCCTAGCCTCTACGTGATACGAAGTTGTCTTACTCAAGGTGCCGTAGGATTCAGAATTAGAAATGTGGTGGATAAAGCATCTTGTCAAGCCTAACCAGGGAAAAAATTTTTGAAAAGGGGGGTACAACACGAGGACTTCCTATAGGGTCACCCATTCTATTACTACTTTCGCCCAAGCACGCTTAACTTCGGAGTTCTGATGGGATCCAGTGGATTAGTCATGGTATGATGACACCTGTCATGTTGAGGGCACAAATCCCTTATGTATTTACGGTTCACAGTCCCCTCCTAGAGAGATGGCCCATTCAAAAGGCCCAATGGGCTTAACGACAACCCATCCACTTCAACAACGCAGCATCCTTACAAGAAGTGATATCGACGTGTTGTAGGGCCCTCTATTGTCCCGCAAGTTAGTTTGTCATCCATTTAACAGCTCACGATGTACGATCCGGGATTAAAAAATAGTGCAAAAGAAGAAAAATGACCCAAAATTGATGAAAATGTTCAATTTTGGGCTCCGAAAACAGGCACAACCAAGCAAGCTTGTTGTCGCTATCGTAGATCTCTCGGAGAGCTTTCCAACAGTATGTTGTGCGCCATGTAACTCCTTACGGATCAAAAGTTATAGGCACAGGAGCGACGGAGACCTGGTCACAAGCCCTACACCCTCGGTTTGCAGGCCCAGCCTTTATGTGATGCGAAGTTGTCTTGCCCAAGATGCCGTGGGATTCGGTAATAGAAATGTGGTGGATAAAGCATCTTGGCAAGCCTAACCGGGGCAATAAAAATTGAAAAGCGGGCTGCAACATGAGGATTTCGCATGGGGGTCACCCATCCTAGTACTACTCTCTCCCAAGCACGCTTAACTTCGGAGTTCTGATGGGATCCGGTGTATTAGTACTGGTATGATCGCACCCGTCATGTTGAGGACGCAAATCCCTTATGTGTTGACGGTTTACAGTCCCAGCCCAGAGAGATGGCCCATTCAAAAGGCCCAATGGGCTTAACGACAACCCATCCGCTTCAACAACGCAGCATCCTCG
The DNA here is from genome assembly GCA_037974665.1 of Ehretia macrophylla. Lineage (NCBI taxonomy): Eukaryota > Viridiplantae > Streptophyta > Magnoliopsida > Boraginales > Ehretiaceae > Ehretia > Ehretia macrophylla. Next base: position 41,945,279 of record CM075782.1, on the reverse strand, counting down.
AAAGTTGTGATATCGACACATTGTAGGGCCCTCTAATGTCCCGCGAGTTAGGTTGTTATCCTTTTAACAGCTCACGACGTACGATTCGGGACAAAAAAATAGTGCAAAAGCTGAAAAGTGGGTCGAAACTAATGAAAACATTTGATTTTGGGCTATGAAAATATTTGCAGCCGAGTAGGCTTAGTGCTCCAGTTGTAAAGCTCTCGGAGAGCTTTCCAACGGTACGCTGTGCGGTGCGTAACTCCTTACGGATCAAAAGTTATGGGCACCGGAGCGACGGAGAACTGGTCAAAAGCCCTACTCCCTCGGTTTGCGGGTCCAGCCTCTACGTGAAGCGAAGTTGTCTTGCCCAAGGTGCCGGGGGACTCGGTAATAGAAATGTGGTGGATAAAGCATCTTGGCAAGCCTAACTGGGGCAAAAAAATTGAAAAAGGGGGTGCAACACGAGGACTTCTCAGGGGGTCACCCATCCTAGTGCTACTCTCGATCAAGCACGCTTAACTTCGGAGTTCTGATGGATCAGGTGCATTAGTTCTGGTATGATCGGACCCGTCATGGTGAGGGCACAAATCCCTTATATCTTGACGGTTCACAGTCCCAATCCAAAGAGATGGCCCATTGAAAAGGCCCAATGGGCTTAACGACAACCCATCCGCTCCGACAACGCAGCATCCTTACATAAGTGATATCGAGGCATTGTAGGGCCCTCTAATGTCTCGCAAGTTAGGTTGTCATCCTTTTAACAGCTCATGAAGTACAATCCAGGATGGAAAAATACCGCAGAAGAAGAAAAGTGGCCCGAAACTGATGAAACTGTTCGATTTTGGGCTCCAAAAATAGTCGCAGCCGACTAGGCCTACTGCCTCGATGGTAGAGCTCCCGAAGAGCTTTCCAATGGTATGATGTGCGTCACATAACTCTTTATGGATCAAAAGCTATGGGCAACGAAGCGAAGGAGACCTGGTCACAAGCCCCACGACCTCGGTTTGTGGTCCCAGCCTCTACGTGAAGCAAAGTTACCTTGCCCAAGGCGTCGTGCGATTCAAAAATAGAAATGTGGTGGATAAAGCATCTTGGCAAGCCTAACTGGGGAAAAAAAATTGAAAAGGGGGGTGCAACACGAGTACTTCCTAAGGGGTCGCCTATCCAAGTGCTACTCTCGCACAAGCACGCTTAACTTCGGAGTTCTAATGGGATCCGGTACATTAGTGTTGGTATGATCTCACCCGTCAAGTTGAGGGCACAAATCCCTTATCTGTTTACGGTTCACAGTCTCATCCCAGAGAGATGGCCAATTCAAAAGGCCCAATGAGCATAACGACAACCCATCCACTTCAACATCACAACATCCTTACAAGACGTGATATCGACGTGATGTAGGGCCTTCTAATATCCTGCGAGTTTGGTTGTCATCCTTTTAACAACTCACGATGTACGATCCGGGAGGGAAAAATAGCGCAAAGGAAGAAAAATGGCCCGAAATTGTTGAAAATGATCGATTTTGGGCTCCAAAAATAGGCGCAACCAAGTAGGTTAGAAGCCCCAGTCGTAGAGCTCTCGGAGAGATTTCCAACGGTATGTTGTGCGCCACGTAACTCCTTACGTATCAAAAGTTATGGGTACCGGAGGGACGGATACCTGGTCACAAGCCCCACGCTCTCGGTTTACGGGCCCAGCCCTTACGCGAAGCGAAGTTGTCTTGCCCAAGGTGTCGTGGGATTCGATAATAGAAATGTGAAGGATAAAGCATCTTGGCAAGCCTAACCGGGGTAAAAAATATAAGAAAGGGGGGTACAACGCGAGGACTTCCCAATGGGTCACCCATCCTAGTACTACTCTCGCCCAAGCACTCTTAACTTTGGAGTTCTTATGGGATCCGATGCATTAGTGCTGGTATGATAGCACCCGTCAAGTTTAGGGCACAAATCCCTTATGTGTTAACGATTCACAGTTTCAGCCTAGAGAGATGACCCATTCAAAAGGCCCAATGGGCTTAACAACATCCCATCTGCATCAACAACGCAACATCCTCACAAGACGTGATATCGACGCGTTGTTGGGCCCTCTAATGTCCAGCGAGTTAGGTTGTCATCCTTTTAACAGCTCACGACGTACGATCCAGGACCCAAAAATAGCGTAAAAGAATAAAAGTGGCACAAAATTGGTAAAAATGTTCAATTTTGGACTCCGAAAATAGGCGCAGCTAAGCAAGCTTGCTGCCCCTGTCGAAGAGCTCTTGGAGAGCTATCCAACGGTAAGTTGTGCGCTGCGTAACTCCTTGCGAATCAAAATTTATGGGCACCGGAGCGACGGAGACCTGGTTACATGCCCCACGCCTTCAGTTTGCGGGCCCAGCCCCTATGTGAAGCGAAGTTGTCTTGGCTAAGGTGCCGTGGGATTCGGTAATAGAAATGTGGTGGATAAAGCATCTTGGCAAGCCTAACTGGGGCAAAAAAATTGAAAAGTGGGGTACAACACGAGGACTTCCCAGGGGGTCAACCATCCTAGTACTACTATCGCCCAAGCACGCTTAACTTCGGAGTTCTGATAGGATACGGTGCATTAGTGGTGGTATGATAGCACCCATCATGTTGAGGGCACAAATCCCTTATGTGTTGACGCTTCACAGTCCTAGCCCTGAGATATGGCCCATTCAAAAGGCCCAATGGGCTTTACGACAACCTATCCGCTTTAACAACGCAGCATCCTCACAATACATGATATCAAAGCATTGTAAGGCCCTCTAATTTCCCGCGAGTTAGGTTGTCGTCCTTTTAACTCCTCACGACGTACGATCCGGGATGAAAAAATATCGTAAAAGATGAAAAGTGGCCCAAAATAGATGAAAATGTTTGATTTTAGGCACTAAAAATAGTTGTAGCCGAGTAGGCTTTCTGCCCCCGTCGTAGACCTCTCGGAGAGCTTTCCAACGGTAGGCTGTGCGCCGCATAACTCCTTACGGATCAAAAGTTATGGGCAACAGAGCGACGGAGAATTGGTCAAAATCCCCACGCCCTCGGTTTGCGGGTCCAGCCACTACGTGAAACGAAGTTTTCTTGCCCAAGGTGCCGTGAGATTCGGTAATAGAAATGTGGTGGATAAAGCATCTTGGGAGGCCTTACCAGGGCAAAAAATATTGAAAAGGGGGGTGCAACACGAGGACTTCCCAGGGGGTTACTCATCCTAGTACTACTCTCGCCCAAGCATGCTTAACTTCGGAGTTCTGATGGGATCCGATGGATTAGTACTAGTATGATAGTACCCGTCATGTTGAGGGCACAAATCCCTAATGTGTTGACGGTTCACAGTACCAGCCCAGAGAGATAGCCCATTCAAAAGGCCGAATGGGCTTAACGACAACCCATCCGCTCTGACAACGTAGAATCCTTACAAGATGTGATATCGAGGCACTGTACGACCATCTGATGTCCCGCAAGTTAGGTTTTTGTCCTTTTCACAGCTCACAACGTACGATCCGTGATGGAAAAGTAGCGCAAACGAAGAAAGTGGCCCAAAATTGATAAAAATGTTCGATTTTGGGCTCCAAAAACAGGGGTAGTCTAGCAAGCTTGCTACTCCCGTAGTAGAGCCCTCGAACAGCTTTCCAACGGTATGCTGTGCGCCGTGTAACTTCTTACAGATCAAAAGTTATGGGCACCGAAGCGACGGAAACCTGGTCACAAGCCCCACGCCATTGGTTTGCGAGCCCAGCCCCTACGTGAAACGAAGTTGTATTGCCCAATGTACCGTGTGATTCGGTAATAGAAATGTGGTGGATAAAGCATCTTGGCAAGCCTAACTGGGGAAAAAAAATTGAAAACGTGAGTGCAACACGAGGACTTCCCAGGGGGTCACCCATCCTAGTACTACTCTCTCCCAAGCACGCTTAACTTCGGAGTTCTGTGAGGATCCGATGCATTAGTGCTGGTATGATCACATCCATCATGTTGAGGGCACAAATCCTTTATGTGTTGACTGTTCACAATCCCAGCCTAAAGAGATAGCCCATTCAAAAGGCCCAATGGGCTTAACGACAACCCAATTGCTTAAATATCGCAGCATCCTCTAATGTCCAACGAGTTAGGTTGTCATCCTTTTCACGGCTCATGACGTACGATTCGGGATTGAAAAACAGCACAAAAGCAAAAAAATAGCCCAAAACTAATAAAAATGTTCAATTTTGGGCTCCGAAAATAGGCGCAGCTGAGTAGGCTTGCTACCCCTGTCGTAGAGCTCTCGGAGAGCTTTCCAACCGTATGTTGTGCACCGCGTAAGTCCTTATGGATCAAAAGTTAAGGGCACCGGAGCGATGGAGACTTGGTCACAAGCCCCACGCTCTCGGTTTGCGAGCCCAGCCTCTACGTGTAGCAAAGTTGTCTTGCCCAAGGTGCCGTAAGATTCAGAAATAGAAATGTGGAGGATAAAGTATATTGGCAAGCCTAACCGAATAAAAAAAATTTGAAAAGGGGGGTGCAACACGAGGACATCCCATGAGTTCACCCATCCTAGTACTACTCTCGCCCAGGCACGCTTAACTTCGGAGATCTGATGCGATTCGGTGGATTACTTCTAGTATGATCGTACTCGTTATGCTCAGTGCGCAAAGCCCTTATTGTCGTCCTTTTCATGGCTCCCGACGAACGATCAGGGACGAAGAAACAGCGCAAAAAGAAGCAAAGTGGCACAAAATTGATGAAACGTTCCATTTTGGACACCGAAAATAGGCGCAACCAAGCAAGCTTGCTGCCCTCATCGTAGAGCTCTTGGAACACTTTCCAACGGTATGCTGTGCGCCGCGTAACGCCTTACAGATCAAAAGTTTCGGTCACCGGAGCGACGAAGACCTGGTCACAGGCCCCAATTCCTCGATTTGCCGGCCCAGCCTCTACGCGAAGAGAAGTTGTCTTGCCCAAGATGCCGTGGGACTCCGTAATAGAAATGTGACAGATAAAGCATCTTGGCAAGCATGAACGGTGCAAAAAATTTAAAATGAAAAGGGGGGTGCAACACGAGGACTTCCTTGGGGGTCACCCATCCTAGTACTACTATCTCCCAAGCACGCTTAACTTCAGAAATCTAATGGAATCCGGTGGATTACTGCTGGTATGACCGCACACATCATGTTGAGTGTGTAAAGCCCTTATTTGTTGTCCTTTTTGCGGCTCCCGACGAATGATCAGGGATAAAGAAACAGCGTAAAAAGAAGAAAAGTGGCCCAAAACTGATGAGAACGTTCGATTTTGGGCTCCAAAAATAGGCGTAGCTGAGTAGGCTAGCTGCCCCCATCGTAGAGCTCTCGAAGAGCTTTCCAACGACATGCTGTGCGCCGCGTAACTCCTAACAGATCAAAAGTTATGGTCACCGAAGCGATAGAGACCTGGTCATAGGCCTCACAGCCTCGGTTTGGGAGCCCAGCCACTATGCGAACCGAAGTTGTCTTGCCCAAGATGCCGTGGGACTCGGTAATAGAAATGTGATGGATAAAGCATCTTGGCAAGCCTGAACGGGGCAAAAAATTCATAACAAAAAAGGGGGTGCAACACGAGGACTTCCTTGGGGGTCACGTATCCTAGTACTACTCTCGCCCAAGCATGCTTAAGTTAAGAGATTTGACGGGATCTAGTGCATTACAACTGGTATGATCGCACCCATCATGTTGAGTGCACAAAGCCGTTATTTGTCATCCTTTTCCAACTCCCCACGAACGACCAGGGATGATGAAACCGCGCAAAAAGAAGAAAAGTGGCTGGAAACTGATGAAAACGTTCGAATTTGGGCTCTGAAAATTGGCGCGGCCAAGTAGGCTTGTTTCCCTAGACGTACAGCTCTTGGAGAGCTCTCCAACAGTATACTGAGCGCTGCATAACTCCTTACGGATCAAAAGTTATTGGCACCAGAGCAACGGAGACCTGGTCATAAGCCCCACGCCCTTGTTTTGCGAGCCCAGCCTCTACGCGAAGCGAAGTTGTCTTGCCCAAGATATCGTGGGACTCAATAATAGAAATGTGACGGATAAAGCATCTTGGCAAGCCTGAACGGGGCAAAAAATTCAAAATGAAAAGAGGGGTGCAATACGAGGACTTCCCTAGGGGTCACCCATCTTTGTACTACTATTTCCCAAGCACGCTTAACTTCGGAGATCTGATGGGATGTAGTGCATTATTGTTAGTGTAATCACACCCATCATGTTGAGTGCGCAAAGCCCTTATTTGTCGTCTTGATCGCGGTTCCCGATGAACAATTAGGGACGAAGAAACAGCACAAAAAGAAGAAAAATGGCATAAAACTGATAAGGTCGTTCGAGTTTGGGCTCTGATAATAGACGTACCAAAGCAGACTTGCTGCCCCCGTCGTAGAGTTCTCGGAAAGCTTTCCAACGGTATATTGTGCGCTGCATAACTACTTACAAATCAAAAGTTATAGGCACCATAGCGACGAAGACCTGGTCACAAGCCCCACGCCTTCAGTTTGCAGGCCCAGCCTCTACGCGAAGCGAAATTGTTTTGCCCAAGATGCCGTGGGACTCGGTAATAGAAATGTGATGGATAAAACTTGTTGGCCAGCCTGAACAGGGCAAAAAATGCAAAACGAAAAGGGGGCTGCAATATGAGGACTTCCCTGAGTGTCACCCATCCTAGTACTACTATCTCCCGAGCATGCTTAGCTTCTCAGATCCGATGGAATCCGGTGCCTTACTGCTGGTATTATCGCACCCGTCATGTTGAGTGTGCAAAGCCCTTATTTGTCGTCCTTTTCGCGGCTTTTGACGAACGATCAAGGACGAAGAAACAACGCAAAAAGAAGAAAAGTGGCGCGAAATTGATGAAAATGGTCGATTTTTTTATCCAAAAAAAGCACAACCTAGCAGCTTGCTACCCCCGTCATAGAGCTCTTGGAGAGCTTTTCAACCGTATGTTGTACGCTGCTTAACTCCTTACGGATCAAAAGTTAAGAGCACCGGTGGGACGGAGACTTGCTCACAGGCCCCACGCCCTCGGTTTGCGGGCCCAGCCTCGGTGTGAAGTGAAGTTGTCTTGCCCAAGGTGCCGTGGGATTCGAAAAAAAAAATGTAGTGGACAAAGCATCTTGGCAAGCCAAACCGGGAAAAAAAATTTGAAAATGGGGGGTGCAACACGAGGACTTCCCAAGGGGTCACCCATCCTAGTACTACACTCGCCCAAGCACGCTTAATTTCGGAGATCTGATGGGATCTGGTGCATTACTGCTTGTTTGATCGCACTCGTCATGTTGAGTATGCAAAGCCTTATTTGTCGTCCTTTTCGCGGCTCCCGACGAACGATCAACGATGAAGAAACAGCGCAAAAACAAGAAAAGTAACCCAAAATTGATGAAAACATTCAATTTTGGGTTCCGAAAATAGGCGTAGCCGAGCAGGCTTGCCGCCCTCGTCGTAGAGCTCTAGGAAAGCCTTCCAACGGTATGCTTTGCGCCGCGTAATTCATTACGGATCAAAAGTTATGGTCAACAGAGTGAAGGAGACCTGGTCACAGGCCCCATGCCCTCGGTTTACAATCCCAGCCTCTACGCGAATAGATGTTGTCTTGCCCAAGATGATGTGGGACTCGGTAATAGAAATATGAAGGATAAAACATCTAGGCATGCCTGATCGGGGCAAAAAATTCAAAACGAAAAGGGGTGCAACACGGGGACTTCACTGGGGGTCTCCCATCCTAGTACTACTCTCTCCCAAGCACGCTTAACTTCGGAGATCTGATGGGATCCGGTGCATTACTGCTGGTATGATCGCACCCGTCATGTTGAGTACGCAAAGCCCTTATTTATCGTCCTTTTCGCGGCACCCGACGAAAGATCAGGGATGAAAAAACATCACAAAAAGAAGAAAAGTGGCCTAAAACTGATGAAAACGTATGATATTGGGCTCCGAAAATAGGCGTAGCCTAGCAGGCTTACTGCCTCTGACGTAGAGCTCTTGGAGAACTTTCTAATGGTATGCTGTGCGCTACATAACTCCTTACAGATCAAAAGTAATGGGCGCCGTAGCAATGGAGACTTGGTCGCAAGCCCCACGCCCTCAGTTTGCGAGCCCAGCCACTATGCGAAGCGAAGTTGTCTTGCCCAAGATGCCGTGGGACACTGTAGTAGAAATGTGACGGATAAAGCATCTTGACAAGCCTGAACGGGGCAAAAAATTCAAAACGAAAAAGGGGGTGCAACAAGAGGACTTCCCTAGGGGTTACCCATCCAAGTAATACTCTCTCCTAAGCACGCTTAACTTTGAAGATCTGATGGGATCTGGTGCATTACTGCTGGTACGATCGCACCTGTCATGTTGAGTGCACAAAGCCCTTATTTGTCGTCTTTTTTACGGCTCCCAATGAATGATTTGGGACGAAGAAACAGCAAAAAAAGAAGAAAACTGGTGCAAAACTGATGAAAACGTTCGATTTTGGGCTCTGAAAATAGGCGCAGTAGAGCAGGCTTACTGCCCCCATTGTAGAGCTCTCGGATAGCTTACCAATGGTATGTTGTGCGCTGCAAAACTCCTTACGGATCAAAAGTAATGGGTGCCGTAGCAATGGAAACCTGGTCACAAGCCCCACGCCCTCAGTTTGAGGGCCCAGCCACTATGCGAAGCGAAGTTGTCTTGCCCAAGATACCGTGGGACTCAGTAATAGAAATGTGGCGGATAAAGCATCTTGGCAAGCCTGAACGAGGCAAAAAATTCAAAATCAAAAGTGGGGTGCAACAAGAGGACTTCCCTGGGGGTCACCCATCCAAGTAATACTCTCTCCCAAGCACACTTAACTTTGAACATCTGATGGGATCCGGTGCATTACTGCTGGAATGATCGCACCTGTCATGTTGAGTGCACAAAGCCCTTATTTGTCGTCTTTTTCGCGGCTCCCGATGAATGATCTGGGACGAAAAAATAGCGCAAAAAGAAGAAACTGGCGCAAAACTAGTGAAAACGTTCGATTTTGGGCTTTGAAAATAAGCGCATCAAAGCCGGCTTGCTGCGCCCGTCATAGAGCTCTCGGATAGCTTTCTAACGGTATGTTATACGCTGCATAACTCCTTACGGATCAAAAGTAATGGGCGCCGTAGCAATGGAGACCTGGTCAAAAGCCCCACGCCCTCGGTTTGCGAGCCCAGCCTCTACGCAAAGCGAAGTTTTCTTGCCCAAGATGCCGTGGGACTCAGTAATAGAAATGTGACGGATAAAGCATCTTGGCAAGCCTGAACGGAGCAAAAAATTCAAAACGAAAAGGGGGCTGCAACACGAGGACTTCCCTGGGGGTCACCCATCCAAGTAGTACTCTCTTCCAAGCATGCTTAACTTTGAAGATCTGATGGGATCTGGTGTATTACTGCTGGTATAATCGCACCTGTTATGTTGAGTGCGCAAAGCCCTTATTTGTCGTCTTTTTCACGGCTCCCGATGAATGATCTGGGATGAAGAAACATCGCAAAAAGAAGAAAACTAGCGCGAAACTGATGCAACTGCTCAATTTTGGTCTCTAAAAATAGGCACAGCCGAGCAGGCTTCCTGCCCCCATCGTAGAGCTCTCGAAGAGCTCTTCAATGGTATGTTGTGCGCTGCATAACTCCTTATAAATCAAAAGATATGGGCACCGGAGTGACAGAGACCTGGTCACAGGCCCCACACCCTTGGTTTGCGGGCCCAACCTCTAAGCGAAGCGAAGTAGTCTTGCCCAAGATGCTTTAGGACTCGATAATAGAAATGTGACGGTTAAAGCATCATGGCAAGCCTTAAAGGGGCAAAAAATTCAAAACAAAAAGGGGGGGTGCAACACGAGGGACTTTCATGGGGGTCACCCATCCAAGTAATACTCTCTCCCAAGCACGCTTAACTTTGAAGATCTGATAGGATCTGGTGCATTACTGCTGGTATAATCGCACCTGTCATGTTGAGTGCGCAAAGCCCTTATTTGTCGTCTTTTTGGTGGCTCCCAATGAATGATCTGGGATAATAAAACAGCGCAAAAAGAAGAAAACTGGACTGAAACTGATGAAAACGTTCGATTTTGGGCTCTAAAAATAGGCGCAGCAGAGTAGGATTGCTACCCTCGTCGTAGAGCTCTCGGATAGCTTTCCAACGGTATGTTGTGCGCTGCATAACTCCTTATAAATCAAAAGTTATGGGCACCGTAGCGACAGAGACCTGGTCACAGGCCCCATACCCCCAATTTGCTGGCCCAACCTCTATGCGAAGCGAAGTTATCTTGCGCAAGATACCGTGGGACTCGATAATAGAAATGTGATAGATAAAGCATCTTGGCAAGCCTGAACGGAGCAAAAAATTCAAAACGAAAAGGGGGGTGCAACACGAGGACTTCCCTGGGGGCCACCCATCCCAATACTACTCTCTCACAAGCACGCTTCACTTCAGAGATCTGATGGGATCCGGTGCAGTACTGCTGGTATGATCGTACCCATCATGTTGATCGCGTAAAGCCCTCATTTGTTGTCCTTTTTCGCAGCTCCCGACGAACGATCAGGAATGAAGAAATAGCGCAAAAAGAAGAAAGGAGGCCCGAAACTGATGAAAACGTTCGATTTGGCTCTGAAAATAGGCTACGAAAATAGGTGCAGCCTAGCAAGCTAGCTGCCCCCTTCGTAGAGCTCTCGGATAGCATTGCAACAGTATGTTGTGCGCTGCATAACTCCTTACGGATCAAAAGTTATTGGCACCGTAGAGACAAAGACTGGTCACAGGCCCTACGCCCTCAGTTTGCGGGCCTAACCTCTACGCGAAGCGAAGTTCTCTTGCCCAAGATGCCGTGGGACATGGTAATAGAAAAGTGACGGATAGAGCATCCTGGCAAGCCTGAACGGGGCGAAAAATTCAAAACGAAAAGGGGGGTGCAAGACGAGAACTTCCTTGGGGGTCACCCATCCTAATACTACTCTCTCCCAAGAACGCTTAACTTCGGAGATCTGATGGGATCCGCTATATTACTGCAGGTATGATCGCACCCATCATGTTGTGTGCACAAAGCCCTTATTTGTTTTCCTTTTCGCAGCTCCCGACAAACGATAAGGGACGAAGAAACAGCGCAAAAAGAAGAAAAGTGGCCCGTAACTGATGAAAATATTCAATTTTGGGCCTTGAAAATAGGCATAGCCTAGCAAGCTAGCTGCTCCCTTCGTAGAGATCTCAGAGAGCTTTTCAACGGTATGATGTGCGCTGCATAACTCCTTACGGATCAGAAGTTATTGGCACCGTAGCGACAAAGACCTAGTCACAGGCCCCACGTCCTCAGTTTGCTGGCCTAGCCTCTACGCGAAGCGAAGTTGTCTTGCCCAATATGCCGTGGGACTTGGCAATAGAAATGTGATAGATAAAGCATCTTGGTAAGCTTGAACGGGGTAAAATATTCAAAACGAAAAGGTGGGTGCAAGACAGGACTTCCCTGGGGTCACCCATCCTTGTACTACTCTCTCCCAAGCACACTTAACTTCGGAGATCTGATGGGATCTGGTGTATTACTACTGGTATGATCACACCCGTCATGTTGAGTGTGCAAAGCCCTTATTTGTGTCCTTTTTGCGACTCCTGACGAACGATCAGGGACGAAGAAATAGCACAAAAAGAAGAAAAGAGGCCCAAATCTGATGAAAACGTTCGATTTTGACTCCGAATATAGGAGCAGGCTTGCAGGCTTGCTACCCTCGTCGTAAATGTGAGGCCCGACCCCGATTGGCGTGCGATACCTCGTTTCGTGTGCCCTAACCTAGATTTACGTGCCTTGACCTAGGTTTAAGAATTGTGTTCATTATATGTGCCATGCATTGAATTACGTGCATTCATTTAGGGTTGCGTGCATTTACTTGAAAAACGTGCGTTCGTCTCGTAGTTCGTGTCCTACCTCGTAGTGTGTGCCCTAGACCAAGAAAAGCGTGCCCTCATGCTAATCAAGAAAGCATCTTGCACAGAGCACTAGACTATTAAACAATCCTACAAAATCCACTATCAATATTATAATCTTAATTCAACTCACTAGAAGACAAAATAACACAAAAAGCTAAACATTCTTATTCTTTATTCCTTATTCTTTTTGCACTTCCAACACTCAATTAAATAACATCCAAAACATGACAAAAATTCAGATTATTGAGAAGCTTTGGCCGGCCACTATGTGGTTCTTAGCATGCATGTTTAATTCAAAATGATTCTAGACAAGTCATGACACAAAAACACTTATCAATGCTTAAAAAATTGCTCAAATTCCCCTCAATTTCTTCACCTTGCTCGACCAAACAATCATGCCCATGCTAGCAATTTTAAATTCCATCTTGAAGACACAAAAAATCGGATTTTAATAGCCCAAGGCCGACCACTTTCTTTGATGATTGCAAAAGCTTTATTCCTTGTCATATTTTTGTCATTTCTTCATTTCTTCCTCAACTTCTCTCTCTCCCTTTCATTCTCCTCACTATCTCTCGGCCTTAGCTGAATCTCTCCATTTCCTAGCTCATCTTCTTCATCATATGGTGCTTCAAGTCAAGCAACAAGCAAGGAAATTCGAGCAAACTAGCTAGAGTTCGAAAATCACACATGCATGCCCTTTGAAGCCTTCATTTCGGCCCTAGGTGAGTTTTAAGCTTCCATTTCTTTTCTTCTTGTTCTAACCTCATGCATGTACTAAGAGATTGATCACTAGGCTAGGAAAAATAGAGAAAACCAAGTTGGAATCTCGGCTAAGCAAGAAGAAGAAGAGATTTGAGCTTCAACAAGTTTTTGTGCATCTTCTTGGTTGTTTGCTAAGGTGAGGGCTAAAACCTTTTGAAAATCCTTCAAAAATTCACATGCATGCTCATAAATGTATGTCTTTGCTTCTGTACTTGAGTTATATGTTCGTTCATAAGCTTAAACAACCATGCATGGCAAGATCTTGGCTTGAAAGTGGTGATAGGTGAAGTCGGATTGTTGACAGCTCTCTGACCAGTTTGTTTCGAGGTAAGTTTTGGTAGGAAAATGATGTTACAAATGCATGGAAATTGGTAGGTTACTATTTTTGCCAGTTTTGAACATTTTTTACAGAAATAGGACAAAGCTAATTTCGACTCCAAGGTCCTCAAAATGGTAAATCTTTGAAATGTGTCCAAATCTGGAAATCTGGAAAAATGAAGCAGGTTTTGGCAGATGCACTGATCTTGTAGAACGAACCAGATTTGACTTAGTAAATGATGTCAAAAATGCATGAAATTTGGTGTACTGCTAGATTTTTCAGTTTTGGACATTTTTGTCAGAAATGGATTAAGGCTAAATCGGACCATAAGGATCTCAAAAACGTCTATTATCGAAATGTGTGCAAATTTGGACAGTTTTGTGCTATTCCACTGTTTCGGCTATAACTAATGATCCCGAACTCCAATTGATGCAAGGTTTGTTCCTGATTTTAGTTCACTTCTTAAGCTTTAATTTGACTTCTTATTCACTGGAATTGGAGATTGTTTTCTTGTCTTAATGTTTGTGAGAAAACAGCCTATTGCAGTGAGGGTTTCACTTAGTTATATGCTTGGAAAAATTGTTGTAACCTCTCTTGTGGTGTTAATTGCTTGGAATTGTGGTGTTGGGATTTTGTGTGGACTGTTTGAGAACTTGAGGATATTTGAATTAAATGATGCATGACTTGAGATTGACTTTGAGTTGACTTAGGGTTTAATCACACGGTTAAGCATGAAACGGAAACCCTAATGACTAGGTAGGCTTGCTAAGTGTTGATCATTTGGATATTGTGTGGAATTATATGCTTAGCAGGCTGCCCGTAAATGCCTTATAGCCCGAAATGCGATTTTGATCATTGCATGTTGACAAATGGTCTTTTCTAGCATTCGAGCCCATATAAATGTTGTTGCATGTTGAATAATTCTATCACCTGATTACGTGGACTTCGTAATGAGTTATATGGCTTGATTTACATGTGTTACATGGCTGCCCGTTTAATGTTCATATAACTCTATATGTCTTTCAAGTGAAATTACTTGTCTTATCGTGCCCTGCCTGTTTACTTGTCAATGTGCAATCTTATGACTGTCCAGAGGCAACCTACTTTGTTGTCCTCCTAACGTGATATGTTAATGTCATAAATGTGCACTGCATACAAGGTTGCAACCTTTCCTATCGGCATGGTAGCAATCACGCACACCGGGCGGCATCGGGCTTGCTGGTGCACCCGTGACTTCCATTGTCCCATTCCCTCTCTCGCTTGGGGGCTAGACTTCCTCGGAGAGTTGGGTCGTAGGATTTCGGGGTACATCCGGAGTACACCCACCTGGCATGTTAAGGGGATGATTTGAAGTCGGCCGCAACAACTGATTCTGAAACTGATCTGAGAGCAAAAGCTCACTGTATCTTTTTTACTATGTGTATAAGTACTCTCGCTTGGTTCCTAGAGAACCTCGGGGAGGAAAGACCGGTATTTCTGTTCCTGTACTTATATTATTGTTATATTCATGCTTGCAAAAAGGATTTCATAAGTTGAACCGAAAAATGAGTTTCAAAACCTATTTCTCGTTCTGCCTCACTGAGTTCATAAGGACTCACCATCTTTTATCATCTCAGGTGAAGAAGATCCAGAACAGGTACCCGAGGACGGTGTGCCTAACGATGAATCCTTGGAGTGATTGTCTGTTTGTGTGCTTTGTGTGTTTATGGCTATTTGCGAACCATGCTACTTGAAGACTATTTCTTTCATGTTGTTTGATGTTGTAATGTAAAAGACCGCCGTTGTAATTTGGGGTCTAATTTTGGTTTGTACTGATATTGCTAGACAGACACTAGACACTACTATGATTGTTTTGCTATTATTACCGCTAGTATTTATCATAGGTTACGACGTATTCGTTAAGGACTAAGTAAATGAACCTATCCAATCTTAAACAGGTACTCGCTGTTAAGCTAAGATCAACATGTACTTTTGTAACGAGGATAAACAAACAAACGAGACATAGTATCATGCTAGGTTATAAATCAAACGAGACATCGAGATAACCAATAGACATTTCAATTGATGTTAAATAGTAATCCTAGTTGGAAATGAAACTTGAGATTTAAAAAAAAAATTTTGAGGCGTTTAGAGAATTAGGCCAAACCAAAGAGTCCAATTACAGCAGTCATGCTGCCGGTTTTCCGGAAAACTTTGGAGTCTAGACTCAAATGATAGGTGTTAAATCTTCATAAACGGTTAAGTATGTGACATGTCCTGAATGTTTAGATCACACCCTAGTCTAACCTTATAGGCCGGGTTGGGGCGTGACAGTAAAGCACTCGGAGAGCTTTCCAACGGTATGCTGTGCGCTGCATTACTCCTTACGGATCAAAAGTTATGGGCACCGGAGCGACGGAGACCTGGTCACAGGCCCCACACCCTCGATTTATGGGCCCAGCCACTACGCGAATCGAAGTTGTCTTGCCCAAGATGTCGTGGGACTCTGTAATAGAAATGTGATGGAAAAAGCACCTTGGCAAGCCTGAACGGGGCAAAAAATTCAAAACCAAAATAGGGGTTCAACACGAGGACTTCCTTGAGGGTCACCTATCCTAGTATTACTCTCTCCCAAGTACGCTTAACTTGGGAGATCTGAAGGGATCCGGTGCATTACTGCTGGTATGATCACACCCGTCATGTTGAGGACGCAAAGCCCTTATTTGTCATCCTTTTCGCGGCTCCCGACGAACGATCAAGGACGAAGAAACAACACAAAAAGAAGAAAAGTGGATCGAAATTGATGAAAACGTTCGATATTGGGCTCCAAAAATAGGCATAGCCTAGAAGCTAGCTGCCCCCTTCGTAGAGCTCTTGAAGAGCTTTCCAATGGTATACTGTGCGCCGCATAACTCCTTACGGATCAAAAGTTATAGGCACCGAAGCGATGGAGACCTAGTCACAGGCCCTACGTCCTCGGTTTGCAGGCCCAGCCTCTAAGCGAAGTGAAGTTGTCTTGCCAAGATGCCGTTGGACTCGAAAATATAAATGTGATGGATAAAGCATCTTGGCAAGGCTAAACAGGGCAAAAAATTCAAAACGAAAAGGGGGGTGCAAGACGAGGACTTCCCTGGGGGCCACCCATCCTAGTACTACTCTCTCCCAAACACGCTTAACTTGGGAGATCTGATGGGATCCGGTGCATTACTACTCGTATAATTACACTCGTCATGTTGGGTGCACAAAGCCCTTATTTGTCGTCCTTTTCGCGGCTCCCAACAAACGATCAGGGACGAAGAAAGAGTGCAAAAAGAAGAAAAATGGTCCAAAATTGATGAAAACGTTCGATTTTAGGCTGCGAAAATAGGTGCAGCCTAGCAAGCTAGCTACCCCCTTCATAGAGCTCTCGAAGAGCTTTTCAATGGTATGATGTGCGCCGCACAACTCCTTACGGATCAAAAGTTATGGGCATTGGAGCGACGAAGACCTGGTCACAGGCTCCACGCCATTAGTTTGTAGGCCTAGCCTCTACATGAAGCGAAGTTATCTAGCCCAAGATGCCGTGGGACTTGTTAATAGAAATATGACAGATAAAGCATCTTGGCAAGCCTTAACGGGGCAAAAAAACAAAACGAAAAGGGGGATGCAACACGAAGACTTCCCAGGGGGTCACCCATCCTAGTACTACTCTCTCCCAAGCACGCTTAACTTTGGAGATCTGATGGGATCTGGTGCATTACTGTTGGTATGATCGCACCCATCATGTTGTGTGCGCAAAGCCTTTATTTGTTTTCCTTTTCGCGGCTCCCGACAAACGATAAGGGGCAAAGAAACAGCACAAAAAGTAGAAAAGTGGCCCGAAATTGATGAAAATGTTCAATTTTGGGCCTCGAAAATAGGCGCAGCCTAGCAAGCTAGCTACCCCATTCGTAGAGATCTCGGAGAGCTTTCCAACGGTATGATGTGCGCTACATAACTCCTTACGGATCAGAAGTTATTGGCACCGTAGTGATGGAGACCTAGTCACAGGCCCCACGCCCTCAGTTTGTTGGCCTAGCCTCTACGCAAAACGAAGTTGTCTTGCCCAAGATGCCGTGGGACTTGGCAATAGAAATGTGACGGATAAAGCATCTTGGCAAGCCTGAATGCTGTAAAATATTCAAAACGAAAAGGGGGGTGCAATATAGGACTTCCCTGGGGTCACCCATCCTAGTACTACTCTCTCCCAAGCACGCTTAACATCGGAGATCTGATGGGATCCGGTACATTACTGCTGGTATGATTGCACCCGTCATGTTGAGTATGCAAAGCCCTTATTTGTCATCCTTTTTGTCGCTCCCGACGAACGATCAAGGACAAAGAAATAACGCAAAAAGAAGAAAAGAGGCCCCAAACTGATAAAAACGTTCAATTTTGACTCTGACGATAGGCGCAGCCTTGCAGGCTTTCTACCCTCGTCGTAAAGCTCTCGGAGAGATTTCCAACGGTAAGCTATGCGCTGCATAACTCCTTACGGATCAAAGGTTATTGGCACCGGATCGACGTAGACCAGGTCACAGGCCCCACGCTCTCAGTTTGCGGGCCTAGCCTCTACGCGAAGCGAAGTTGTCTTGCCTAAGATGTTGTGGGACTCTGTAATAGAAATGTGACTGTTAAAGTATCTTGGCAAGCCTAAACGGGGCAAAAAATTCAAAACAAAAACGGGGGTGCAACACGAGGACTTCCCTAAGGGTCACCCATCCTAGTATTACTCACTCCCAAGCACGCTTAAGTTTAGAGATCTGATGGGATCTGGTGCATTACTACTGGTATGATCACACCCGTCATGTTGAGGGCGCAAAGCTCTTAATTGTCGTCCTTTTCGCGGCACCCGACCAACGATCTGGGATGAAAAAACTGCGCAATAAGAAGAAAAATGGCCAGTAATTGATGAAAATGTTCAATTTTGGCTCTAAAAAAAGGCGTAACCTAGCAGACATGCTAACCTCGTCGTAGAGCTCTCAGATGGCTTTCCAACGGTATGCTGTGTGCCGAGTAACTCCTTACGGATCTAAAGTTATGGTCATCGGAGCGACGGAGACCAGGTCACAGGCCCCACGCCTTCGGTTTGATAGCCCAGCCACTACGTGATGCGAAGTTGTCTTGCCCAAGATGCTGTATGACTCGGTAATAGAAATGTGACGGATAAAGCATCTTGGCAAGCCTGAACAGGGCAAAAAATGCAAAACGAAAAGGGATGTGCAACAACAGGACTTCCTTGAGGGTCACCAATCCTATTACTGCTCTCTCCCAAGCACGTTTAACTTCGGAGATCTGATGGGATCCGGTGCATTATTGCTGGTATTATCGCATCCGTCATGTTGAGTGCGCAAAGCCCTTATTTATGGTCCTTTTCGCGGCTCTCGACGAGCGATCAGGGAAGAAGAAATAGCGCAAAAAGAAAAAAAAGTGACGCAAAATTGAGGAAAACGTTCGATTTTATTCTCCAAAATTAGGCGCAGCTGAGCAGGCTTGCTACCCCCATCGTAGAGCTCTCGGAGGGCTTTCCAACGATATGCTATGTGCTGCATAACTACTTACGGATCAAAAATTAAAGGCACCGTAGCGACGGAGACCTTGTCACAGGCCCTATGCCTTTAGTTTGCGGGCCCAGCCTCTACGCGAAGCGAAGTTGTCTTGCCCAAGATGCCGTGGGACTTGGTAATAGAAATGTGATGGATAAAGCATCTTGGCAAGCCTGAACGGGGCAAAAAATGCAAAACGAAATGGGGGGTGCAATATGAGGACTTACCTAAAGGTCACCAATCCTAGTACAACTCTTTCCCAAGCCCGCTTAACTTCGGAGATCTGATGGGATCCAGTGCATTACTACTGGTATTATCCTACCCATCATGTTGAGTGCACAAAGCTCTTATTTGTCGTCCTTTTTGCGGCTCCTGACGAACGATCAGGGACGAAGAAACGGCCCAAAAAGAAGAAAAGTGGTGCAAAATTTATAAAAATGATTGATTTTGGGCTCCGAAAACAGGCGCAGCTAAGTAGGCTTGCTACCCCCTTCGTAGAGCTCTCGGAGAGCTTTCCAACGGTATGTTGTGCGCTGCATAACCTTTTATAGATCAAAAGTTATGGGCACCGTAGTGACGGAGACCTGGTCATAGGCCCTACGCCCTCGGTTTACGGGCCCAGCCTCTACGCGAAGTGAAGTTGTCTTGCCCAAGATGACGTGGGACTCGATAATAAAAATGTAATGGATAAAGCATCTTGGCAAGCCTGAACGGGGCAAAAAATTCAAAACGAAAAGGGGGATGCAACACGAGGACTTCCTTAGGGGTCACCCATCCTAGTACTACTCTCTTACAAGCACGATTAACTTCAAAGATTTGATGGGATCTAGTGCTTTACTACTGGTATAATCGCACCTGTCATGTTGAATGCGCAAAGCCCATATTTGTCATCCTTTTCGAGACTCCCGACGAACGATAAGGGAAGAAGAAATTGTGTAAAAAGAAGATAAGTAGCCCAAAACTGATGAAAACATTCGATTTTGGACTCTGAAAAAAGGCTCAGCCGAGTAGGGTTGCTGCCCTCGTCGTAGAGATTTCGGAGAGCTTTCCAACGGTATGCTGTGCGCTGCATAACTACTTACGGATCAAAAGTTATGGGTACCGAAACGACGGAGACCTAGTCACAAGCCCCACGCCCTCACTTTGCGGGCCCAGCCTGTATGCGAATTGAAGTTGTCTTCCCCAAGATGCCGTGGGACTCGATAATAGAAATGTCACTGATAAAGTATCTTGGCAAGCCTGAACGGGGTAAAAAAACAAAACAAAAAGGGTGTGCAACACGAGGACTTCCCTGAGGGTCACCTATCCTAGTACTACTCTCTCCCAAGCACGCTTAACTTCAGAATTTTGATGGGATCTAGTGCATTACTACTGGTATGATCGTACCTGCCATGTTGAGTGCGCAAAGCCCTTATTTGTCGTCCTTTTCGCTGCTCCCGATGAACGGTCAGGGACGAAGAAGCAGCGTAAAAAGAAGAAAAGTAGCCCAAAACTAATGAAAACGTTTGATTTTGGGCTCTGAAAACATGTGCAACCGAGCAGGCTAGCTTCCTTTGTCGTAAAGCTCTCAGAGAGCTTTCTAGCGGTATGTTGTGCGCTACATAACTCTTTACGAATAAAAATTTATGGGCACAGTAGCGACGGGGACCTAGTCACAGGCCACACGCCCTCAGTTTGCTGGCCCAGCCTCTACGCGAAGCGAAGTTGTCCTGCCCAAGATGCCAAGGGACTCGGTAACATAAAATTGACGGATAAAGGATCTTGGCAAGCCTGAACGGGGCTAAAGATGTAAAACGGAAAGAGGGGTGCAACACGAGGACTTCCTTGAGGGTCAACCATCCTACTACTACTCTATTCCAAGCACGCTTAACTTCGCAGATCTGATGGGATCTGGTGCATTACTGCTGGTATGATCGCGCACGTCATGTTGAGTGTGCAAAGCCCTTATTTGTCGTCCTTCTCGCAGCTCCCAAGGAACGATCAGGGACGAAGAAATAGAGCTAAAAGAAGAAAATTGGACCAAAACTGATGAAAATGATCGATTTTAGGCACAAAAAACAGGCGCAGTCGAGCAGGCTTGTTACCCCCGTCATAGAGGTCTCACAGAGCTCTCCGACGGTATGCTGTGCACTCCGTAACTCCTTGCGGATCAAAAGTTATGGTCACCAAAGCGACGGAGACCTAGTCACAGGCCCCACACCCTAAGTTTGCAGGCCCAGCCTCTACGCGAAGCGAAGTTGTCTTTTCCAAGATGTCGTGGGACTCGGTAATAGAAATATGATGGATAAAGCATCTTGGCAAGCCTGAACGTGGCAAAAAATTCAAAACGAAAAGGGGGTACAACGCGAGGACTTCTCTGAGGGTCACCCATCCTATTACTACTTTATCCCAAACATGCTTGACTTCGGAGATCTGATAGGATCCGGTGCATTACTGCTGGCATGATCGCACCCGTCAGGTTGAGTACAAAAAGCCCTTATTTGTCATCCTTTTCGCGACTCCCGACGAACGATCAAGGATGAAGAAACAACGCAAAAGTAGAAAATTTGCCAAAAACTGATGCAAAGGTTCGATTTTGGGCTCCAAAAATAGGCGAAGCCTGGTTGGCTTCTTGCCCTCATCGTAGAGCTCTCAGATAGCTTTTTAACGGTATGCTGTACGCTGCAAAATTCCTTACGTATCAAAAGTTATGGGCACCGTGGTGACGAAGACCTGGTTACAGGCCTCACGCCCTCTATTTGCGGGCCCAGCCTCTACACGAAGTGAAGTTGTCTTTCCCAAGATGCCGTGGGACTCTGTAATTGAAATGTGATGGATAAAGCATCTTGGCAAGCTTGAACAGGGCAAAAAATTCAAAACGAAAATAGTCGTGCAACACGAGCACTTCCTTGGGGGTCACCCATCTTACTACTACTATCTCCCAAGCACGCTTAACTTTGGAGATTTGATGGGATTTGGTGCATTACTACTGGTATGATCACACCTGTCATGTTGAGTGCGCAAAGCCCTTATTTGCCGTCCTCTTTGCGGCTCGCAATGAACGATCAGGGACGATGAAACAGTGCAAAAAGAAGAAATGTGGCCTGAAACTGATGAAAACATTCGATTTTGGGCTCCGAAAACAGGCGCAGTTGAGTAGGGTTGTTGCCCCCATTGTAGAGCTCTCGGAGAGCTTTTCAACGGTATGGTGTGCGTTGCATAACTCCTTACGGATCAAAAGTTGTGGGCACCGTAGCGAAGGAGTCCTGGTCACAGGCCCTACGCCCTCAGTTTGTAGGCCTTGCCTCTACGCTAAGTGAAGTTGTCTTGCCCAAGATGCTGTGGGACTCGGTAATAGAAATGTGTTGGATAAAGCATCTTGGCAAGCCTTAACGGGGCAAAAAATTCAAAACGAAAAGGGGGGTGCAACACGAGGACTTCCCTAGGAGTTACCCATCCTAGTACTACTCTCTCCAAAGCACACTTAACTTCGGAGATGTCATAGGATCCAGTGCATTACTGCTGGTATGATCGTACCCGTCAATTTGAGTGTGCAAAGCCCTTATTGGTTGTCCTTTTTGCGGCTCCCAACGAACAATGAAGGAGGAAGAAACAACGCAAAAAGAAAAAAAGTGGCCCAAAATTGATGAAAACGTTGTAATTTGGGCTCCGAAAACTAGCGCAACCGAGCAGTCTTGTTGCCCCCATCGTAGAGCTCTCTGAGTGCTTTCCAACGGTATGTTGTGTGCTGCATAACTCCTTACAGATCAAAAGTTATGGGCATTGGAGGGACTGAAACCTGGTCACTGGCCCCACGCCCTCAGTTTGCGGGCCCAGCCTCTGCGCAAAGTGAAGTTGTCTTGTACAAGATACCGTGGGACTCGATAAAAAAAATGTGACGGATAAAGCATCTTGGCAAGGATGAACAGGCAAAAAAACAAAACAAAAAGGGGGATGCGACACGAGGACTTCCCAGGGGGTCACCCATCCTAGTACTACTCTCACCCAAGCACGCTTAACTTTAGAGACCTGATAGGATCCGGTGCATTACTGCTAGTATGATCGCACCCGTCAAGTTTAATGTGCAAAGCTCTTATTTGTTGTCCTCTTTGCTGCTCCCGATGGATGATCTGGGACGAAAAAACATCACAAAAAGAAGAAAAGTGGCAAAACTGATGTAACTATTCATTTTAGGGCACCAAAAATAGGTGCTACCTAGCAGGCTTGCTACCCCCATCGTAGAGCTCTCAGAGAGCTTTCCAACGGTATGCTGTGCACTACATAAATCCTTATGGATCAAAAGTTATGGTCATCAGAGTGACGGAGACCTGGTCACAGGCCCCATGCCCTTAGTTTACGGGCCCAGCCTCTACGCAAAGCGAAGTTGTCTTGCCCAAGATGCCGTGGGACCCAGTAATGGAAATGTGATGGATAAAGCATCTTGGCAAGCCTGAACGGGGCAAAAAATGCAAAACAAAAAGAGGGGTACAACACGAGGACGTCCCTGAGGGTCACCCATCCGAGTACTACTCTCTCCCAAGCACGCTTAATTTCAGAGATCTGATAGGATCCGGTGCATTACTGTTGGTATAATTGTACCCATCATGTTGAGTGCGCAAAGCCCTTATTTGTCGTCCTTTTCGCGGCTCCCGACGAACGATCAAGGACGAAGAAAAACACAAAAAGTAGAAAATTTGGCAGAAACTGATGTAAATGTTTGATTTTGGGCTCCAAAAATAGGCACAGCCTAGTAGGCTTGTTGTCCTCATCGTAGAGCTCTCGGAGAGTTTTCCAGTGATATGTTGTGCGCTACATAACTCCTTATGGATCAAAAGTTATGGGCACTGTAGCGACGGAGACCTGGTCACAAGCCCCACGACCTCAGTTTGCGGACCCAGCCTCTACGCGAAGTGAAGTTGTCTTGCCCAAAATGTCGTGGGACTCGATAATAGAAATGTGTAGGATAAAGCATGTTGGCAAGCCCAAACGGGGCAAAAAAGGAAAAACGAGAAGAGGGTGGAACACGAGGACTTTCTTGAGGGTCACCCATCCTAATACTACTATATCCCAAGAACGCTTAACTTCGAAGATCTGATGGGATCCAGTGCATTACCGCTGGTATGATCACACCCGTCATGTTGAATGCGCAAAGCCCTTATTTGTCGTCCTTTTCGCAGCTATCGACGAATGATCAGGGATGAATAAACAACGCAAAAAGAAGAAAATTGGCCAGAAATTGATAAAAACATTTGATTTTGGGCTCCGAAAATAGACGTAGCTTTGCAGGCTTGTGGCCCTCATCGTAGACCTGTCGGAGAGCTTTCCAACGGTATGTTGTGCGCTATATAACTCCTTACGGATTACTGCTTGTATGATCACACTCGTCATGTTGAGTGATGACGATCCAGTGCATTACTGCTGGTATGATCACACTCGTCATGTTGAGTACGCAAAGTCCTTATTTGTCGTCCTTTTCGCTGCTCCCGACGAACGATCAGAGATTAAGAAACAGCGCAAAAAGAAGAAAAGCAGCCCGAAACTGATGAAAACGTTCGATTTTGGGCTCTGAAAATAGGCGCATCCAAGTAGGCTTGTTTCCTCCGTTGTAGAGCTATCGCAAAGCTTTCCGACGGTATGCTGTGCGCTACGTAACTCCTTACGGATCAAAAGTTATGGTCATCGGAGCGAAAGGAAACCTGGTCACAGGCCCAATGCCCTCAATTTGCGGGCCCAGCCTCTACGCGAAGCAAAGTTGTCTTACCCAAGATGCCGTGGGACTCGGTAATAGAAATGTGAAGGATAAAGCATCTTGGCAAGCCTGAACGGGGGAAAAAATGCAAAACGAAAAGGGGGGTGCAACACGAGGACTTCTCTGAGGGTCACCCATACTAGCACAACTCTCTTCCAAACACGCTTAACTTCGGAGATTTGATAGGATCCGGTGAATTACTGCTGGTATGATCACACCCGTCATCTTGAGTGCGCAAAGCCCTTAATTGTAGTCCTTTTCGCAGCCCCCGACGAACGATCAGGGACGAAGAAATAGCGCAGAAAGAAGAAAAGTGGCCGAAAATAGAGGAAAACGTTCGATTTTTGGCTCTGAAAACAGGCGCAGCTTAGCAGGCTTTCTGCCCCCGTCGTAGAGCTCTCGGAAAGCTTTTCTACGATATGCTATGCGCTGCATAACTCCTTACGGATCAAAAGTTATGGGCACCGTAGCGACGGAGACCTGGTCACAAGCCCCACGCCCTCAATTTGCGGGCCCAGCCTCTACTTGAAGCGAAGTTGTCTTGCCCAAGATGCCATTGGTCTCGGTAATAGAAATATGATGGATAAAGCATCTTGGCAAGCCTGAGCAGGGCAAAAAATTCAAAATGAAAAGGGGGGTGCAGCACGAGGACTTCCCTGGGGGTCACCAATCCTTGTACTACCATATCCCAAGCACGCTTAACTTCGGAGATCTGATGGGATCCGGTGCATTACTGCTGGTATAACCGCACTCATCATGTTGAGTGCACAAAGCCCTTATTTGTCGTCCTTTTTGTGGCTTCTAACGAACGATCAGGGACGAAGAAACAACGCAAAAAGAAGAAAATTGGCCAGAAACTGATGAAAACATTTGATTTTGGGCTCTAAAAATAGGTGCAGCTGTGCAGGCTTGTTGCCCCCGTTGTAGAGCTCTCGCAGAGCTTTCCGACGGTATACTGTGCGCTGCGTAACTCCTTACGAGTAAAAGGAGACCTAGTCACAGGCCCCATGCCCTCAGTTTGCGGGCCCAGCCTCTACGCGAAGCAAAGTTGTCTTAACCAAGATGCCGTGGAACTCGATAATAGAAATGTGATGGATAAAGCATCTTGGCAAGCCTGAACGGGGGAAAAAATGCAAAACGAAAAGGGGAGTGCAACACGAGGATTTCTCTGAGGGTCACCCATCCTAGTACTAGTCTCTCCTAAACACGCTAAACTTCGGAGATCTGATGGGATCCGGCGCATTACTGCTAGTATAATCACACTCGTCATCTTGAGTGTGCAAAGCCCTTAATTGTCATCCTTTTCGCGGCTCCCGACAAACGATCAGTGATGAAGAAACAGTGCAGAAATAAGAAAAGTGGCCCGAAACTGAGGAAAACATTCAATTTCGGGCTCTGAAAACAGGTGCAGCTTAGCAGGCTTACTGCCCCCATCGCAGAGCTCTCGAAAAGCTTTTCAACGGTATGTTGTGCGCTGCATAACTCCTTACGAATCAAAATTTATTGGCACCGTAGCGACGGAGACCTGGTCAAAGGCCCCATGCCCTCAATTTGTGGGCCCAGCCTCTACGCGAAGCAAAGTTGTCTTGCCCAAGATGCCATGGGTCTCGGTAATAGAAATATGACGGATAAAGCATCTTGGCAAGCCTGTGCGGGGCAAAAAATACAAAACGAAAAAGGGGGTGCAATACGAGGACTTCCTTGGGGGTCACCCATCCTAGTACTACTCTCTCCCAAGTACGCTTAACTTTGGAGATCTGATAGGATCCAGTGCATTACTGCGGGTATGATCGTACTCGTCATGTTGAGTGCGCAAAGCCCATATTTGTCGTCCTTTTTGTGGCTCCCGAGGAACGATCATGGATGAAAAAATAGAGCAAAAAGAGGTAAAATTGCCCGAAACTGATGAAAACGTTGTAGAGCTCTCGGAAACAAGCGTAGCCGAGTAGGCTTGTTGCCCTCGTTGTAGAGCTCTCGGAAAGCTTTCCAACGGTATGCTGTGCGCTGCATAACACCTTACGAATCAAAAGTTATGGGCACCGAAGCGACGGAGACCTGGCCACAGGCCCCACGCCATCAGTTTGCTGGCCCAGTCTCTACGCGAGGCGAAATTGTCTTGCCCAAGATGCCGTGGGACTGGGTAACAGAAATATGACAGATAAAGAATGTTGGCAAGCCCAAACGGGGCAAAAAATGCAAAACGAAAAGAGAGGTGCAACACGAGGACTTCCTTGAGGGTCACCCATCCTGGTACTACTCTCTCCCAAGCACGCTTAACTTCGGAGATCTGATGGGATCCAGAGCTTGACTGCTGGTATGATCACAACCGTCATGTTGAGTGCGCAAAGCCCTTAATTGTCGTCCTTTTCGCAGCTCCAGACGAACGATCAGGGACGAAGAAACAGCGTAGAAAGAAGAAAAGTGGCCCAAAATTGAGGAAAACGTTCGATTTTGGGCTTTGATAACAAGCGCAGCTTAGCAGGCTTACTGCCCCAGTCGTAAAGCTCTCGGAAAGCTTTTCAATGTTATGTTGTGCACTGCATAACTTTTTACGGATCAAACGTTATGGGCATCGGAGCAACGGAGACCTGGTCACAGGCCCCACGTCCTCAGTTTGCGGGCCCAGCCTTAACGCGAAGCGAAGTTGTTTTGCCCAAGATGCCGTGGGACTCGGTAATGATAATGTGATGGATAAAGCATCTTGGCAAACCTTAACGGGGCAAAAAATTCAAAACGAAAAGTGGGGTGCAACACGAGGACTTCCCTAGGGGTCACCCATCCTAGTACTACCCTCTCCCAAGCACGCTTAACTTCAGAGATCTGATGGGATCTGGTGCATTAATGCTGGTATGATCGCACCCGTCATGTTGAGTACGCAAAGCCTTTATTGGTCGTCCTTTTCGCGGCTCCCGACGAATGATCAGGGACGAAGAAACAGAGCAAAAAGAAGAAAAGTGGCTAAAAACTTATGAAAATGTTCTATTTTGGGCTCTGAAAACAGGCATAGCCAAGAAAGCTTGTTGCCTCTGTCGTAGAGCTATTGGAGAGCTTTCTAATGGTATGCAGTGCGCTGCATAACTCCTTACGGATTAAAAGTTATGGGCACCGTATCAACGAAGACCTGGTCACAGGCCCCACGCCCTCAGTTTGCAGGCCCAGCCTCTACGCGAAGCGAAGTTGTCTTGCCCAAGATTCCGTGGGACTCGGTAATAGAAATATGACGGATAAAGCATCTTGGCAAGCGTGAACGGGGCAAAAAATTCAAATTGAAAAGAGGGGTACAACACGAGGACGTCCCTAAGGGTCACCCATCCTAGTACTACACTCTCCCAAGCACGCTTGACTTCGGAGATCTTATGGGATCCAGTGTATTACTGCTGGTATGATTGTACCCGTCATGTTAGGTGTGCAAAGCCCTTATTTCTCTTCCTTTTTGCATCTCCCGAAGAACGATCAGGGACGAAGAAAACAACGCAAAAAGAAGAAATATGGCCTGAAACTTATGAAAACGTTCGATTTTGAGCTCTAAAAATAGGAGCAGCTGAGCAGGCTTGCTGCCCCCGTCGTAGAGCTCTCGGAGAGCTTTTCGACTGTATGCTATGCGCTACATAACTTCTTACGGATCAAAAGTTATGAGCACCGGAGTGATGGAGACCTTGTCACAGTCCCCACACACTCAGTTTGCGGGCCAGCCTCTATGCGAAGCGAAGTTGTCCTGCCCAAGATGCCGTAGGACTCGGTAATAGAAATATGACGGATAAAACATCTTGGCAAGCCTGAACGGGGCAAAAAATACAAAACGAAAAAAGGGGTGCAACACGAGGACATCCCTGAGGGTCACCTATCCAAGTACTACTCTCTCCCAAGCACGTTTAACTTCGGAGATCTGACGGGATCTGGTGCATTATTACTGGTATAATCGTACCCATCATGTTGAGTACGCAAAGCCCATATTTTTCATCCTGTTCGCGGCTCCCGACGAACGATCAGGGACGAATGAACAGCGCAAACAGTAGAAAAATGGCCCATAATTGATGAAAACGTTCGATTTTGTGCTCCAAAAATAGGTGCGTCTGAGCAGGCTTGCTGCCCTCATTGTAGAGCTCTCGAAGAGCTTTCCAACGGTATGTTGTGCGCTGCATAACATCTTTTGTATCAAAAGTTATGGGCACTAGAGCGACGGTGACCTGGCCACAGGCTCCACGCCCTCAGTTTGCGGTCCCTGCCTCTACGCAAAGTGAAAGTGTTTTGCCCGAGATGCCGTGGGACTCGGTAATAGAAATGTGACGGATAAAGCATCTTGGCAAGCCTAAACGGGGCAAAAAATTCATAACGAAAAGGGGGGTACAATATGAGGACTTCCTTGAGGATCACCCATCCTAGTACTACATTCTCCCAAGCACACTTGACTTCGGAGATTTGATAGGATCTGGTGTATTACTGCTGGTATGATTGCACTCCTCATGTTGAGTGCGCAAAGCCCTTATTTGTCATCCTTTTCGCGGCTCCCGACGAACGTTTAGGGACGAAGAAACAGCGCAAAAAGAAGACAAGTGGCCCGAAACAGATGAAAACGTTCGATTTTCGAACGGTATGTTGTGCGCTGCATAACTCCTTATAGATCAAAAGTTATGGGCACTAGAGTGACGGAGACCTGGTCACAAGCCCCACGCACTCAGTTTGCGAGCCCAACCTCTACACGAAACGAAGTTGTCTTGCCCAAGATGTCGTGGGACTCTGTATTAGAAATGTGACGGATAAAGCATCTTGGCAAGCCTAAACGGGGCAAAAAATTCAAAACGAAAAGGGGGGTGAAACACGAGGATTTCCCAGAGGGTCACATATCCCAGTACTACTCTCGCTCAAGCATGCTTAACTTCGGAGATCTGATGGGATCCGGTGCATTACTGCTGGTACGATCTAACTCGTCATGTTGCGTGTGCAAAGCCCTTATTTGTCGTCCTTTTCGTGGCTCCCGACGAACGATTTGGGATGATGAAACAGTGCAAAATTAAGAAAAGTGGCCCAAAACGAATGAAAATGTTAGATTTTGGGCTCTGAAAACAGGCGCAACTGAGTAGCTTGATGCTCCCAACGTAGAGGTTTTAGAGTGCTTTCCAACGGTATGTTGTGCGCTGCATAACTCTTTACGGATCAAAAGTTATGGGTACCGGAGCGACGGAGACCTGGTCACAGGCCGCACGCCCTTAGTGTGCACGCCCAGCCTCTACGCGAAGCGAAGTTGTTTTGCTCAAGATACTGTGGGACTTGATAATAGAAATGTGACGGATAAATCATCTTGGCAAGCCTGAACGGGGCAAAAAATTCAAAACAAAAAGGGGGGTATGTGAGGCTCGACCTCGATTTGCATACTATACCTCGTTTCGTGTGCTATAACGTAGATTTGGGTGCCTTGACCTAGGTTTAAGAATCATGTTTCATTTTATGTGCCTTGCATTGAATTACGTGCATTCATTTAGGGTTGCGTGCATTTACTTGAGAAACGTGCACCTGAACCAGGGTAACATGACGGTGGCCCGGTACGAGGCTCGTTTTGACCGACTGTCCCGCTATACTCAATACATGGTTAGTACTCCAGAGGCGAAGATGTGGAAATTTACTATGGGATTGAGGCCAGAGATTCAGGACCAGTTGGCTTCGCATGACTTCGATACCTATTCTGCTCTCTTTGCTGCTACTTCCCGAGTTGAGAAGAGGAAACTTGATAGAGCCGGTTCGAGTCAGCCGAACAAGAAACCATACTAGCCTTCAGGTCAACAGAGGAAATTCCAAGGTCAGAGTCGTAGCCAGGGCTAGAGCCAGAACAGACCAGTGAATAATCGTGGCCCGACGAAAGTGCCATCAGCCTCTTCCACACGCGGATCCACAGGTAGTTCACCTACTACTCAGTCTGTCAACTGTTCTTACTGTGACAAGAAGGGGCATACTGAGGCCCAGTGCTGGATGAGTCAGGACGATGTGTGAGATGTGGCAGTGATCAGCATCAGATCAAGGATTGCCCTAAATGGCAAGCATGATAGAATCAGGTTAAACCAGTTGGTAGAGGCAAGACTCCAGTTCCTGGAGTTCAGGCTCGAGCTTATGCTATTGAGTGCGAGAAGCTTCCAGAGGAGACCGCTGTTGTTGAAGATACATTCTTCATACTGAATCACCCTGTTAGGGTGCTAATTGATGCGGGTGATACTCACTCATTTATTACTCCCTTATGTGTGCAAGGTGTGAAACTACGAGTTGTATGTTTGCCTTACGAAGTAGAAGTTGGTACTCTGATGGATTCTAAACTTGTTACTAGCTCAGCTTGTAAAGCATGTAAAATCCAAATTAAGGATAGGGAATTCTCAGTCAATATTATTGCATTACCTTTTCGAGACTATGAGGTCATTTTAGGGATGAACTGGTTGGCAAAACATCATGTCCAACTAGATTGCCGGACGAAGATTGTAACGTTCTGGATACCTGGTCAACCAATACTGGAGGTAATGGGTCAAAGAGATTTCACTGGGAGTTCCATCATTTTATCTACGAAAGCAGTGAAGTCCTTGAGAAAAGGGTGTAGTGGATACTTAGCTTACCTCATCAACAAGCTGTTAGACAAAGCTAAGTTAGAGGAGATGCCAGTGATCAAAGACCATGCAGATGTATTTCCAGAAGAATTGCCTGGTTTACCCCCAAATCGGGATATCGAGTTCATTATAGAGTTACTGCCTGGAACCCAGCCGATATCTAAAGTTCCCTATCGTATGGCACCGGCCGAGCTACAAGAATTGAAGGACCAATTGCAAGGATTGTTGAAGAAAGTGTTTGTTCAACCAAGTTCTTCTCCGTGGGGTGCACCAGTCCTCTTTGTGAAGAAGAAAGACGGAACGTTGAGGCTATGAATCGATTACCGAGGATTGAACCAAGTGACTATCAAGAATAAATACCCACTTCCACTGATTGACGAGTTGTTTGATCAACTTCAAGGAGCTAAATTGTATTCGAAACTCGACTTGAGGCAAGGGTTACTTTTTGCCACTACACAAGTTCAATCGACCTTGTTATCTGAGTTACGAGATGCTCAACAGAAGGACCAACAATTTCAGAAGATTAAAGAAAGCAACACAGATTTCAAGTTTCATGATGATGGTGTTTGGAGGTTTAGGAATCAGATTTGTGTTCCTAATGAGCCATAGCTGAAAAAGAAGATTCTTGAAGAAGCCCATAATTCAAGATACACTATTTACCCAGGCGGAACAAAGATGTACTAGGATTTGAAGCAACACTATTGGTGGAATAACGTGAAGAGAGAGATTGCGGAGTTTGTGGCATGGTGTTTGACTTGCCAGAGAGTCAAAACGGAACATCAAAGACCAGCAGGTTTACTTCAGCCGTTGGAGATTCCTCAATGGAAATGGGAACATATAACTATGGACTTTGTTATGGACCTACCCAGGTCACAAAAAGGTCATGGCGCCGTTTGGGTCATAGTGGATAGATTGACTAAGTCGGCGTACTTCTTACCGATGAACAATGAGGATAGTCCTGAGAAATTGGAAGATATGTATGTGGCGGAGATTGTAAGATTGCACATGATGCCTATGAGTATTGTATCGGATAGGGATCCTCGTTTTACTTCCCGATTTTGGAAGAGATTGCAAGAAGCTTTAGGAACGAAGTTGAGTTTCAGCACGGCTTATCACCCTCAGACTGATGGACAATCGGAGAGAACTATTCAGATTCTGGAGGATATGCTGAGGGCGTGTGTTTTAGACTTCGGGAAAGGTTGGGAGAAATATATGTCTCTAGCGGAGTTCGCTTATAATAATAGTTATCAGGCCACTATCGGGATGGCCCCATTTGAGGCGTTGTATGGACGTAAGTGTCGATCCCTAATTTACTGGGATGAAGTAGGTGAAACGAAGACTTTTGACCCGACCCTTCTACCTGAACTTATGAAGACTGTTGATAATATCCACCTCATCCGGAAACGGATGCTTACCGCCCAAAGTAGGCAGAAGACTTATGCAGACCGACGAAGACGGAGCTTAGTGTTTGACGTTGGTGACAAGGTGTTCTTAAAGATATCACCTTGGAGGGGACTGATTAAACACAGCAAGGGTAGAAAGTTGAGCCCGAGATTTGTAGGACCATTTGAGATAATTGAGAAGGTTGGCAAATTGGCGTATCACCTGGCACTACCCCAAAACCTCTCCAATATTCACGACGTCTTTCATGTTTTGATGCTGCAGAAGTATTACCCTGATCCATCGCATATCTTGGAGCCAGAGGCATTGCAGCTTCGAGAGAACTTGTCTTATGAAGAGAAGCCCGTTCGGATCCTAGACTAGCAAGATCGGGAGTTGCGCAACCGATGGTGAAAGTGTTGTGGGATCATCAGGGAGTTGAAGAAGCAACGTGGGAAAGGCGAGACCAGATGGAGCAACAGTATCCAGCTTTATTTCAAAGGTAATATTGCATTTCGGGATGAAATTCTTTTAAGGATGGGAGGATGTGAGGCCCGACCTCGATTTGCGTGCGATACCTCATTTCGTGTGCCCTAACCTAGATTTACGTGCCTTGACCTAGGTTCAAGAATCATGTTTCGTTTTATGTGCCTTGCATTGAATTACGTGCATTCATTTAGGGTTGCATGCATTTACTTAGAAAATGTTCATTCGTCTCGTAGTTCGTGCCTTACCTTGTAGTGCGTGCCCTAAACCTAGGAAAGCGTGCCCACACGTTAATCAAGAAAGCATCTTACACGAAGCACTAGATCATTAATTAATCCTACAAATTCCACTAACTAATATTAAATTACTAATTCAACCCACTAGAAGACAAAATCTCACAAAAAGCTAGACATTCCTTATTCTTTATTCCTTATTCTTTTGCACTTTCAAACACACAATTAAATAATGCTCAAAAGATGACAAAAAATCAGATTTTTACATGCCTTGGCCGACCACCTTGTGTACATTTGTGCTTGCTTGCTTGCTTAATTCAAAATTAAATCTAGACAATTCTATGACACAAATGCATAAAAAATTAGCTCAAACCTTCCCCAAAGCCCCACCATTTCGACACAAGCTCCTTGCCCATGCTCGGAATTTCAAAATGCTTCTTGAAGACACAAAAGTCTGGAATTTTTATGCCCAAGGCCGACACAAGCCTCAACAATTGCAAAAGCTTTCATTTTTCTTTCCTTTCCCTCATTTTCCTCTCATTCTTCTCCCTTCCTTTCATTCTTCTCTCTCTCTCTCGGCCCTAGCTGAATATTGTAGACTCCATAGCTCATCTTCATCACTCCATGGTTCATCAAGGCAAGCAAGAAGGTAGGGAGCTCGACTAAGCAAGCTAGGTTGCAAGAAAACTCACATGCAAGCTTATTGAACATCCATTTCGGATTTGGTGAGTTTGCTAGCTTCCATTTCTTTTATTCTTGTGCTAACCACATGCACCGACTAAGAACTTGGTCACTAAGCTAGGAAAAATAGAGAAAATCGAGTGGTGTCTCGGCTAAGCAAGGAAGAAGATCAACTTTGTGCTTCACTAAGAGTCTTGTGCATCTTCCTGTTGTTTTGCTAAGGTGAGGGCTAAAACTTCTTGAAAATC
Organism: Ehretia macrophylla; assembly: GCA_037974665.1. NCBI lineage: Eukaryota > Viridiplantae > Streptophyta > Magnoliopsida > Boraginales > Ehretiaceae > Ehretia > Ehretia macrophylla. The sequence continues at coordinate 41,911,440 of CM075782.1, read as the reverse complement.
TTTCAAAAAAACCACATGCATGCTCTTAAATGTCTATCTTTGCTTCTGTACTTGAGATATATGTGTGTTCATAAGCTTTTACAACCATGCATGGCAAGATTTTGGGCTAGAATGTGATGATAGATGAAATCGTGCAGGTGATAGCTTTCTGTCTTGTTGGTGCAAGGTGATTTTGGCTAGGTAAATGATGTTAAAAATGGGTGAAAATTGGTAAGTAACTAGTTTTGCCGGTTCTGAACATTTTTCGCAGAAATAGGCCAAAGCTAATTTGGAATCTAAGATCCTCAAAATGGCAAATCATTAAAATGTATCCAAATCTGGAAAGTCTGGAAAAATGAAGCAGGTTTTGGCAGATTCACTGACCTTGTGGAATGAACCAGTTTTGACTTAGTAAATGACATCCAAAATGCATACAATTTGGTGTGCTGCTAGATTCTTCGGTTCTGGACATTTTTGTCAGAAATGGACTAAGGCTAAATCTGACCCTAAGGACCTCAAAAACGACAAGTATTGAAATGTGTGCAAATCTGGACAGTTTTGTGCAATCTCACTTTTTTGGCTATAACTATTAAACCCGAACTCCAAATGATGCGAGGTTTGTTTTTGAATTTAGTTCACTTCTTAAGCTTTAATTTGAAATCTTATTCACTAGAATTGGATATTGTTTGCTTGTCTTAATGATTGTGAAAATACATCCCATTGCAGTGAGGGTTTCACTTAGTGATATGCTTAAAAAAATTATTGTAGCTTCTCTTGTTATATTAAATGCTTGGGATTGTGGCATTGGGATGTTATGTGGACTGTTTTTAATACTTGAGGATGTTTGAATTAATCGATGCATGGCTTGAGTGATTTCGAGATGACTTGGGACTTAATCGCACGGGTAAGCACGAATTGGAACCCTAGTAACTAGGTGAATTTGCTAAGTGTTGATCCTTTGGATGTTGTGTTGGATTATGTGTTTAGTAGGCTGCCCGTAGTTTCCCTTGTAGCCCTAAATATGATTTCGATGATTTCATGTTGATAAGTAGGCTTTTCTTGCACCCGGTCCCACGTAGATACCATTGCATGATGAATAATCTTATTATTTGATTACGTGAACTTTGAAATAAGTTATATGACTTGTTTTACGTGCGTTACATGGCTGCCCGTTTAATGTTCATATAACTCCATGTGCCTTTCAAGTGAAATTACTTGTCTTATCGTGCCTCGCTTGTTTACTTGTCAATGTGTCATCTTATGACTGCTCGGAGACAACCTACTTTGTTGTCTTCCTAATGTGATATATTAAATGTCACAAATGTGCATTGCATATATGGTTGCAACCTTTCATTCTGGCGTGGTAGCGTTCCCGTACCCCAGGTGACATCGGGCTTGCCGGTGCAACCGTAACTAACATTGTCCAATTCCCTCTCTCACTTGGGGGCTAGACTTCCTCGGAGAGTTGGGTCGTAGGATTTCGGGGTACATCCGGAGTACACCCATTTGGCGTGATAAGGGGATGATTTGAAGTCGGCCGCAACAACTGATATTGAAAATGAACTGAGAGCAAAAGCTCGCCGTATCCTTTTCACTATGTGTATAACTACTCTCGCTTGGTTCCTAGAGGACCTCGGGGAGGAAAGACGAGTAATTTTGTTCTTTTACTGTTATATTACATTAAGTACTTACTTGTGATATATGTCATGCTTGCAAAGGGTTTTCATAAGTTGAACTGGAAAATGAGTTTCAAAACTTATTTCTCGTTCCCCCTCGCTGAGTTCATAAGGACTCACCCTCTTTTATCATCTTAGGTGAAGAAGACCAGGAACAGGTACCCGAGGACAACGTGCCTATTGATGATTCTTTGGAATGATTGCTTACCCTACGTGCCTTACTTGACTATGGTCATTTTGTGAACGATATGTTGCTTGAAGACTATTTCTTATGTTGCTTGTTGTTGTATTGTAAATGACCCCCGTTGTAATTTGAGGTCTAATTTTGGCTTGTACTGATCATAATTAGTTAGACACTCTTACGGTCGTTTTTGCTATCGCTACTGGCTAATATCATATCTATCACAGGCTATGAAGTATCAGGTAATGGATTAAGTAAATGAATCTATCCAATCTTAAACAGGTACTTATTGTTAGGCTATGATCAACAGGTACTTTTGTAACAAGGATTAAGAAACAAACGAGACATAGTATCATGCTAGGTTGTTAATCAAACGAGGCTTCGAGATAACTAGTAGGCGTTCCAATTGATGATAAATAGTAATCTTAGTTGGAAATGCATTTGAGATTGAAAGTTCTGAGACCTTTAGAAAATAGGTCAAACTAAAAAGCCCGATTACAGCCGTTATGCTGCCTGTTTTCCAGAGAATTTGTGGAGCTTAGGCTAAAACGTTAAGTGTTAAACCCTCTTGAACGATTAAGTACGTGATTTGACTTGAATGTTTAGATCACACCCTAGTCTAACCTCTATGGGTCAGGTTGGGGCGTGACACCTTAGAGAATGGTATTAGAGCTTAGATTGCTTAAGCCGGGTTTAACTCTCGGACCATGGGTAGTGCCCTAAGGTAATTAGGATGACTTGTCTATATGTTATTGTGTGATAATGTTAATTGTGCCTTCTATGTTCTATGTGCTTAAGTGATTAATATGTCTTAATTGTTTCTAGAATTGTGTATCTATATTATGTTGCATATCTTATGCATTAAATTCTTGTTTGTCGTATTTCAATAAATTGTGCATCGTAATCTGTGCCTATAGATGGCTGGCCCTAGTACCCGCACTACTAATAGGAGCGGTGAACCCCAAGAGACCGGAGATGCTTATCAAACTAATCCCGGCATAGCTATGTTTAACATGATAGCAAATGCCATGGATCGCGTGTCACGGGTGATGGAACGTCAAGATGCACGTGAAGCTAACAACAACAACAACAACAGGAATGATGGTAACCATGGGAGACATAGCAGAATGAGGGAGTTCCTTGACTTTCGCCCGTCCAAATTCCACGGGGAAGCTGATGATGAGAAAGCAGAGGCTTGGCTGTCTGAGATCGAGAGGATTTTCAGGCCACTTGATTATACTGATGAAGAAAAGGTGGAGTTTGCTGTGTTTCTGTTGCACGGGGATACTGAGCATTTGTGGCACACTGTGGAGCCACTGTGGGAAACTGATCAGACGCCTCGCTTGTGGGGTAATTTCGTTAAGGCATTCAAGGAGAAATATGTACTTGCAGTTTCCAAGTATAGGCTGATTGAGTAGTTCATGCACTTGAACCAGGGTAACATGACGGTGGCGCAGTACGAGGCTCGTTTTGACTGACTGTCCCGCTATGCTCAATACATGGTCAGTACTCCGGAGGCGAAGATGTGAAAATTTACTACGAGATTGAGGCCAGAGATTCAGGACCAGTTGGCTTCGCATGACTTCGATACCTATATTGTTCTCTTTGCTGCTGCTTCTTGAGTTGAGAAGAGAAAACTTGATAGAGCCGGTTAGAGTCAGCCGAACAAGAAACCATACCAGCCTTCAGGTCAACAGAGAAAATTTCAGGGCCAGAGTCGTAGTCAGGGCCAGAGCCAGAACAGACCAGTGAATAACCGTGGCCCGACTAAAGTGCCATTAGCCTCTTCCACCCACGGATCCACGGGTAGTTCACCTGCTACTCAGTCTGTCAACTGTTCTTGCTGTGACAAGACGGGGCATACCGAGGGCCAGTGTTGGAAGAAGTCAGGACGATGTGTGCAGTGTGGCAGTGATCCGCATCAGATCAAGGATTGCCCTAAATGGCAAGCAGGACAAAATCAGGTTAAACCAGCTAGTAGAGGCAAGACTATAGTTCCTAGAGTTCAGGCTCGAGCTTATGCTATTGAGTGCGAGGAGCTTCCAGAGGAGACCGCTGTTGTTGAAGGTACATTTTTCATCTGAATCAACCTGTTAGGGTGCTAATTGATCTGGGTGTTACTCATTCATTTATTACTCCCTTATGTGTGCAACGTGTGAAACTACGAGTTGTATGTTTGCCTTACGAAGTAGAAGTTGGTACTCCGATGGGTTCTAAACTTGTTACTAGCTCAGCTTGTAAAACATGTAAAATCCAAATTAAGGATAGGGAATTCTCAGCCAATCTTATTGTATTATCTTTTTGAGACTATGAGGTCATTTTAGGGATGGACTGGTTGGCAAAGCATTATGTCCAACTAGATTGCTGGACGAAGATTGTAACATTCTGGGTACCTGGTCAACCAATATTGGAGGTAATGGGTCGAAGAAATTTCACCGGGAGTTCCATCATTTCATCTACGAAAGCAGTGAAGTCCTTGAGAAAAGGGTGTAGTGGATACTTAGCTTACCTCATCAACAAGTCGTCGGACAAAGCTAAGTTGGAGGAGATGCAGTGATCAAAGACTATGCAGATGTGTTTCCAGAAGAATTGTCCGGTTTACCTCAAATTGAGAGATCGAGTTCATTATAGAGTTACTGCCTAGCACCCAGCCGATATCTAAAGCTCCCTATCGTATGGAATCGGCCGAGCTACAAGAATTGAAGGACCAATTGCAAGGATTGTTGAAGAAAGGGTTTGTTCAACCAAGTTCCTCTCCGTGGGGTGCACCAGTCCCCTTTGTGAAGAAGAAAGACGGAACGTTGAGGCTATAAATCGATTACCGAGGATTGAACCAAGTGACTATCAAGAATAAATACCCACTTCCACTAATCGATGAGTTGTTTGATCAACTTCAAGGAGCTAAAGTGTATTCAAAACTCGACTTGAGGCAATGGTTACTTTTTGCCACTACGCAGGTTCAATCGACCTTGTTGTCTGAATTACGAGAGGCTTAACAGAAGGACCAACAATTTCAGAAGATTAAAGAAAGTAACGCAAATTTCAAGTTTCATGATGATGGTGTTTGGAGGTTTAGGAATCGAATGTGTGTTCCTAATGAACCAGAGCTGAAAAAGAAGATTCTTGAAGAATCCCATAATTCAAGATACACTATTCACCCCGGTGGAACAAAGATGTACCGGGATTTGAAGCAATACTATTGGTGGAATAACATGAAGAAAGAGGTTGCGGAGTTTGTGGCACGGTGTTTGACTTGCCAGAGAGTCAAAGCGGAACATCAACGGCCAGCAAGTTTACTTCAGTCGTTAGAGATTCCTCAATGGAAATGGGAACATATCACTATGGACTTTGTTATGGACCTGCCTAGGTCACAAAAAGGTCGTGATGTCGTTTGGGTCATAGTGGATAGATTGACTAAGTCGGCGCACTTCTTATCGATGAATAAGGAGGATAGTTCTGAGAGATTGGGAGATATATATGTGGCGGAGATTGTAAGATTGCACGGGATGCCTGTGAGTATTGTATCGGATGGGGATCCTCATTTTACTTCTCGATTTTGGAAGAGATTGCAAGAAGCTTTGGGAACGAAGTTGAGTTTCAGCACGGCTTATCACCCTCAGACTGATGGACAATCGGAGAGAACTATTTAGATTCTGGAGGATATGCTGAGGGCGTGCATTTTAGACTTGGAGAAAGGTTGGGAGAAATATCTGTCTCTAGCGGAGTTAACTTATAATAATAGTTATCAAGCCACTATCGGGATGGCCCCATTTGAGGCGTTGTATGGACGTAAGTGTCGATCCCCAATTTACTAGGATGAAGTAGGTAAAATGAAGAGTTTTGACCCGACCCTTCTACTTGAACTTATGAAGACTATTGATAACATCCACCTCATCCGGAAACAGATGCTTACTGCCCAAAGCAGGCAGAAGAGTTATGCAGACCAACGGAGACGGAGCCTAGAGTTTGAGGTCGGTGACAAGGTGTTCTTGAAGATATCACCTCGGAGGGGACTGATTAATCACGGCAAGAGTGGAAAGTTGAGCCCGAGGTTTGTAGGACCATTCGAGATAATTGAGAAGGTTGGCAAATTGGCATATCACCTGGCACTACCCCAAAACCTCTCCAATATTCATGACGTCTTTCATGTTTCAATGCTGCGGAAGTATCACCCTGATCCATCGCATATCTTGGAGCCAGAGCCGTTCCAGCTTCGGGAGAACTTGTCTTATGAAGAGAAGCCCATTCGGATCCTAGACCAGCAAGATCGGGAGTTGCGCAGCAAAACTATACCGATGGTGAAAGTGTAGTAGGATCATCATAGAGTTGAAGAAGCAACGTGGTAAGGGCGAGACCAGATGGAGCAACAGTATCCAGCTTTATTTCAAAGGTAATATTGAATTTCGGGACGAAATTCTTTTAAAGAGGGGAGGATGTGAGGCCCGACCTCGATTTACGTGTGATACCTCATTTCATGTGTCCAAACTTAGATTTGCGTGCCTTGACCTAGGTTTAAGAATCGTGTTTCGTTTTATATGCCTTGCATTGAATTACGTGCATTCATTTAGGGTTATATGTATTTACTTGGAAAACGTGCATTCGGCTCATAGTTTGTGCTTTACCTCATAGTGCGTGCCCAAAACCTAGGAATCTGTGCCACCACGTTAATCTAGGAAGATTCCTACACGAAGCACTAGATCATTAATTAATCCTACAAATTCCACTAAATATTATTAAATTACTAATTCAACCCACTAGAAGACAAAATCTCACAAAAAGCTAGACATTCCTTATTCTTTATTCCTTATTCTTTTGCACTTTCCAAACACATAATTAAATAATGCCCAAAAGATGACAAAAAATCATATTTTTACATGCCTTGGCCGACCACCTTGTGTACATTTGTGCTTGCTTGCTTAATTCAAAATTAAATCTAGACAATTCTATGACACAAATGCATAAAAAATTAGCTCAAACCCTCCCCAAAGCCCCACCATTTCCACACAAACTCCTTGCCCATGCTAGGAATTTCAAAATACTTCTTGAAGACACAAAAGTCTGAAATTTTTATGCCCAAGGCCGACACAAGCCTCAACAATTGCAAAAGCTTTCATTTTCTTTCATTTTCTTTCATTTCTCTCATTTTCCTCTCATTCTTCTCTCTCCCTTTCATTCTTCTCTCTATCTCTCGGCCCTAGCTGAATATTGTAGACTCCATAGCTCATCTTCATCACTCCATGGTTCATCAAGGCAAGCAAGAAGGTAGGGAGCTCGACTAAGCAAGCTAGGTTGCAAGAAAACTCACATGCAAGCTTATTGAACATCCATTTCGCGTTAGGTGAATTTGCTAGCTTCCATATCTTTTCTTCTTGTTCTAACCACATGCACCTACTAAGAACTTGGTCACTAAGCTAGGAAAAATAGAGAAAATCGAGTGGTGTCTCAGCCAAGCAAGGAAGAAGATCAACTTTGTGCGTCACCAAGAGTCTTGTGCATCTTCTTGTTGTTTTGCTAAGGTGAGGGCTAAAACTTCTTGAAAATCTTTCAAAAACCACATGCATGCTCTTAAATGTCTATCTTTGCTTCTGTACTTGAGATATATGTGTGTTCATAAGCTTTTACAACCATGCATGGCAAGATTTTGGGCTAGAATGTGATGATAGATGAAATCGTGCATGTGACAGCTTTCTGTCTTGTTGGTGCGAGGTGATTTTGGCTAGGTAAATGATGTTGAAAATGCGTGAAAATTGGTAGGTAACTATTTTTGCCAGTTCTGAACATTTTTCACAGAAATAGGCCAAAGCTAATTTTGACTCTAAAGTCCTCAAAATGGCAAATCATTAAAATGTGTCCAAATCTGGAAAGTCTGGAAAAATGAAGCAGGTTTTGGCAGATTCACTGACCTTGTAGAGCGAACCAGTTTTGACTTAGTAAATGACATCCAAAATGCATGAGATTTTGTGTACTGCTAGATTTTTCAGTTATGGAAATTTTTGTCAGAAATGGACTAAGGCTAAATCTGACCCTAAGGACCTAAAAAACGACAAGTATTGAAATGTGTCCAATTCTGGTCAGTTTTGTGCAGTCGCACTGTTTTGGCTATAATTATTGAACCCGAACTCCAAATGATGCGAGGTTTGTTTTTGAATTTAGTTCACTTCTTAAGCTTTAATTTGAAATCTTATTCACTAGAATTGGATATTGTTGTCTTGTCTTAATGATTGTGAAAATACATCCCATTGCAGTGAGGGTTTCACTTAGTGATATGCTTAGAAAAATTATTGTAGTTTCTCTTGTTGTATTAAATGCTTGGGATTGTGGAATTGGGATGTTGTGTGGACTGTTTTGAATACTTGAGGTTGTTTGAATTAATCGATGCATGGCTTGAGTTGATTTCGAAATGACTTGGGGCTCAATCGCACGGGTGAGCATGAATTGGAACCCTAGTAACTAGGTGAATTTGCTAAGTGTTGATCCTTTGGATGTTGTGTTGGATTATGTATTTAGTAGGCTTCCCGTAGTTGCCATTGTAGCCCTAAATGCCATCTTGATGATTACATGTTGACAAGTAGGCTTTTCTTGCACCGGTCCCACGTAGATGCCGTTACATGATGAATAATCTTATTATTTGATTACGTGAACTTTGAAATAAGTTATATGACTTGATTTACGTGCGTTACATGGCTGCCCGTTTAATGTTCATATAACTCCATGTGCCTTTCAAGTGAAATTACTTGTCTTATCGTGCCTCGCTAGTTTACTTGTCAATGTGCAATCTTATGACTGCTCGGAGGCAACCTACTTTGTTGTCCTCCTAATGTGATATATTAAATGTCATAAATGTGCATTGCATACAAGGTTGCAAACTTTCATTCTGGCGTGGTAGCGTTCACGCACACCGGGCGGCATCGGGCTTGCCGATGCAACCGTGACTATCATTGTCCAATTCCCTCTCTCGCTTAGGGGCTAGACTTCCTTGGAGAGTTGGGTCGTAGGATTTCGAGGTACACCCATTTGGCGTGATAAGTGGATGATCTGAAGTCAGCCTCAACAACTGATACTGGAAATGAACTGAGAGCAAAACCTCACTGTATCCTTTTCACTATGTGTATAAGTACTCTCGCTTGGTTCCTAGAGGACCTCGGGGAGGAAAGACGGGTAATTGTGTTCTTTTACTGTTATATTGCATTATGTACTTACTTGTGATATATGTCATGGTTGTAAAGGGTTTTCATATTTTGAACTAGCAATTGAGTTTCAAAATTTATTTCTCGTTCCCCCTCGCTGAGTTCATAAGGACTTACCCTCTTTTATCATCTCAGGTGAAGACGATCACGAACAGGTGCCCGAGGACAACGTGCCTTACTTGACTATGGTCACTTTGTGGACGATATGTTGCTTGAAGACTATTTCTTACGTTGCTTGTTGTTGTATTGTAAATGACCCCCGTTGTAATTTGGGGTCTAATATTGGCTTGTACTGTTCACAACTAGTTAGACACTCTTACGGTCATTTTTGCTGTCGCTACTGGCTAGTATCGTATCTATCACAAGCTTGTGAAGTATCAAGTAATGGATTAAGTAAACGAATCTATCCAATCTTAAACAGGTACTTATTGTTAGGCTATGATCAACAGGTACTTTTGTAACAAGGATTAACAAACAAACGAGACATAGTATCATGCTAGGTTGTTAATCAAACGAGACTTCGAGATAACAAGTAGGCGTTTCAATTGATGATAAATAGTAATCTTAGTTGGAAATGCATTTGAGATTGAAAGTTCTGAGGCCTTTAGAAAATTAGGTCAAACTAAAAAGCCTGATTATAGCCGTTATGCTACCAGTTTTCCAGAGAATTTGTGGAGCTTAGGCTAAAATGTTAAGTGTTAAACCCTCTTGAACGATTAAGTACGTGATTTGACTTGAATGTTTTGATCACACCCTAGTCTAACCTCTATGAGTCGGGTTGGGGCGTGACAGGGTACAACACGAGGACTTCCCTGGTGTCACCCATCCTAGTACTACTCTCACCGAAGCATGCTTAACTTCGGAGATTTGATGGGATCCAGTGCATTACAGCTAGTATGATCGCACCCGTCATGTTGAGTGGGCAAAGCCCTTATTTGTCGTCCTTTTCGTGGCTCTTGACGAACGATCAGGGACAAAGAAACAGTGCAAAAAAAGAAAAGTGGCCCAAAACGTTCAATTTTGGGCTCCAAAAATAGGCGCAGCCAAGTAGGCTTACTACCCCCATCGTAGAGCTCTCAGAGAGCTTTCCAATGGTATGCTGTGTGCTGGCTAACTCCTTATGGATCAAAAGTTATGGGCACCAGAGTAACGGAAACCTGGTCACAAGCCCCACGCCCTCAGTTTGCGTGCCCAACCTCTATGTGAAGCAAAGTTGTCTTGCCCAAGGTACCATGGGATTCGGTAATAGAAATGTGACGGATAAAGCGTCTTGGCATGCCTGAATGGGACAAAATATGCAAAACGAAAAGGGGGGTGCAACACGAGGACTTCTCTGGGGGTCACCCATCCTAGTACTACTATTTCCCAAGAACGCTTAACATCGAAGATCTAAAGGGATCCGGTGCATTACTGCTGGTATGATCGCACCCGTCATGTTGAGTGCAAAAAGCCCTTATTTGTTGTCTGTTTCGCGGCTCCCGACGAACGATCAAGGACGAAGAAACCGTACAAGAAGAATAAAAGTAGACCAAAATTGATGAAAATGTTTGATTTTGGGCTCCGAAAATAGACACAGCCGAGTAGGCTTGCTGCCCCCGTCGAAGAGCTCTCGGAGAGCTTTTTGACAGTATGCTGTGCACTGTGTAACTCCGTACAGATCAAAAGTTATGGGCATCGGAGCGACGGAGACCTGGTCACAGGCCCCATGCCCACAGTTTACGGGCCAGCCTCTATGCGAAGCGAAGTTGTCCTGCCCAAGGTGCCGTGGGACTCGGTAATAGAAATGTCACGGATAAAGCATCTTGGAAAGCCTGAACGGGGCAAAAAAATGCAAAACGAAAAGGGGGGTGCAATACGAGGACTTCCCTGAGGGTCACCCATCCTAGTACTACTCTCTCCCAAGCACGCTTAACTTCGGAGATCTGATGGGATCCGGCACATTACTACTGGTATGATCGCACCCGTCATGTTGAGTGCGCAAAGCCCTTGTTTGTCGTCCTTTTCGCAGCTCTCGACGAATGATCAGGGACGAAGGAACAACGCAAAAAGAAGAAAAGCGGCCAAAAACTGATGAAAATGTTCAATTTTGGGCTCCAAAAATAGGCGCGGTAGAGCAGGCTTACTGCCCTCGTCGTAGAGTTGTCGGAGAGCTTTCCAACGGTATGCTGTGGGCTGCATAACTCCTTAGGTATCAAAAATTATGGGCACTAGTGCGACATAGACTTGGTCACAGGCCCCATGCCCTCAGTTTGCAGGCCCTGCCTCTACGCAAAGCGAAGGTGTCTTGCCTGAGATGCCGTGGGACTCGGTAATAGAAATGTGACGGATAAAGCATCTTGGCAAGCCTAAATAGGGCAAAAAATTCAGAACAAAAAGAGGGGTACAACACGAGGACTTCCTTGAGGGTCACCCATCCAAGTACTACACTCTCCCAAGCACGCTTGACTTCGGAGATCTGATGGGATTTGGTGCATTACTGCTAGTATGATCACACCCGTCATGTTGAGTGTGCAAAGACCTTATTTGTTGCCCTTTTCGCGGCTCTTGATGAACGATCAGGGACGAAGAAACAGCGCAAAAAGAAGAAAAGTGTCCCGAAACAGATAAAAACGTTTGATTTTGCGCCCATCGTAGAGCTCTCGGATAGCTTTCCAACGGTATGTTGTGCGCTGCATAACTCCTTACGGATCAAAAGTTATGGGCACGGGAGCGACGGATACCTAGTCGCAGGCCCTACGCCCTCAATTAGCTGGCCCAGCCTCTACGCAAAGCGAAGTTGTCTTGTCCAAGGTGCCGTGGGAATCGGTAATAGAAATGTGACGAATAAAGCATCTTGGAAAGCCTGAATGGGGCAAAAAATTCAAAACGAAAAAAGGGGCACAACACGAGGACTTCCCTTGGGGTCACCCATCCTAGTACTACTCTCTCCCAAGCACGGTTAACTTCGGAGATATGATGGGATCCGGTGCATTACTGCTGGTATGATCGCACCCGTCATGTTGAGTATGCAATGCCCTCATAAGTCGTCCTTTTCGCTGCTCCCGACGAATGATCAAGTACGAAGAAACAGTACAAAAAGAAGAAAAGTGGCCTGAAACTGATGAAAACGTTTGATTTTGGGCTCCGAAAACAAGTGCAACCTAGTAGGCTGGATAACCCCGTCCTAGAGCTCTCGGAGAGCTTTCCAACAATATGATGTGTGCTGCATAACTCTTTACGGATGAAAAGTTATAGGCACCGGAGTGACACAGACCTGCTCACAGGCCCCGTGCCCTCAGTTTGCGGGCCCAAGATGCTGTGGGACTCAGTATTAGAAATGTGATGGATAAAGCATCTTGGCAAACATGAACGGGGCAAAAAATTCAAAACAAAAAAGGGGGTGCAACACAATAACTTCCCTGGGGTCACCCATCCTAGTACTACTCTCTCCCAAACACGCTTAACTTCAGAGATCTGATGGGATCCGGTGTATTACTGCTGGTATGATCACACCCGTCATGCGAAGTGTGAAAAGCCCTTATTTGTCATCCTGTTCGCGGCTCCCGACGAACGATCAGGGACGAAGAAACAGTGTAGAAAGAAGAAAAGTGGCCTAAAACTGATGAAAATGTTCAATTTTGAGCTCCAAAAATAGTAGCAGCCTAGCAGGCTAGCTGCTCTCGCCAAAGAGCTCTTGGAAAGCTTTCCAACGGTATGTTCTGCGTTGTGTAACTCTTTACGGATCAAAAGTTATGGTCACCGAAGCGACAGAGACATGGTCACAAGCCCCACGCCCTCGGTTTGCGGGCCTAGCCTCTAGGCGAAGCGAAGTTGTCTTGCCCAAGATGCCGTGGGACTCAGTAATAGAAATCTGAGGAATAAAGCATCTTGGGAACCCTGAACGAGGAAAAAAATTCAAAACGAAAAGGGGGTGCAACACGAGGACTTTTTCCTGGGGGTTACCCATCCTAGTACTACTCTCTCCCCAGCACGCTTAACTTCAGAGATCTGATAGGATCTGACGCATTACTATTGGTATGATCACACTTGTCATGCTGAGTGCACAAAGCTCTTATTTGTCATCCTTTTTGCAGCTCATGACGTACGATCTGGGATGAAAAAATTGCGCAAAAAGAAGAAAAGTGGCCCAAAATTGTTGAAAACGTTCGATTTTGGGCTCCAAAAATAGGCGAAGCCCAGCAAGCTTGCTATCCCCATTGTAGATCTCTCAGAGAGCTTTTCAACGGTATGCTATACGCCGCGTAACTCCTGACGGATCAAAAGTTATGGGCACCGGAGCGACGGAGACCTGGTCATAAGCCTCACGCCCTCGGTTTGCAGGCCCAGCATCTCTACGCGAATCGAAGTTGTCTTGCCCAAGATGTCATAGGACTCGGTAATAGAAATATAACAGATAAAGTAATTAGGCAAGCATGAACGGGGCAAAAAAAACAAAACAAAAAGGGGGGTGTAACATAAGGACTTCTAAGGGGGTTACCCATCCTAGTACTACTATCTCCCAAGCACGCTTAACTTCGGAGATCTTATGGTATCCGGTGCATTACTGCTGGTATGATCGCACCTGTCATATTGAGTGCATAAAGCCCTTATTTGTCGTCCTTTTCGCAGCTCCCGACGAACAATCAAGGATGAAGAAACAGCGCAAAAAGAAGAAAAGTGGCCCGAAACTGATCAAAATGTTTGATTTTAGGCTCTGAAAACAAGCGAAGCTGATCAGGCTTGGTGCCCCGTCGCAGAGCTCTTTAAGAGCTTCTCAACGGTATGTTATACACTGCATAACTCCTTACGATCAAAAGTTATAGGCACTGAAGCGATAGAGACCTAGTCATAGGACCCATGCCCTGAGTTTGCGAGCCCAGCCTCTACGCGAAGCGTAGTTGTCATGCCAAAGATGCCGTGGGACTCGGTAATAGAAATGTTACAGATAAAGCATCTTGGCAATCCTTAACGGGGCAAAAAAATCAAAATGAAAAGGGGGGTGCAACACGAGGACTTACCTTGGGGTCACCCATCCTAGTACTACTCTCTCCCAAGCGTGCTTAACTTCGGAGATCTGATGGGATCCGGTGCATTGCTGCTGGCATGATCGTACCCGTCATGTTGAGTATGCACTGCCCTTATTTGTCGTCCTTTTCGCCGCTCCCGACGAATGATCAGGGACGAAGAAACAGCGAAAAAAGCAGAAAAGTGGCCCGAAACTGATGAAAAAGTTCAATTTTGGGCTTCAAAAATAGACGCAGCCTAGTAGGCTTGCTGTCCCCGTCGTAGAGCTCTCAGAGAGCTTTCCAAAGGTATGTTGTGCACTGCATTACTCCTTACGGATCAAAAGTTATGGGCACCGGAGTAACGAAAACCTGGTCACAAGCCCCGCGCCCTCGGTTTGCGGGCCCAGCCTCAACGCAAATCGTAGTTATCTTGCCCAAGATGCTGTGGGACTTGGTAAAATAAATGTGACGAATAAAGCATCTTCGCAAGCTTGAACGGTGCGAAAAAATGAATACAAAAAGGGGGTTGCAACACGAGGACTTCCTTGGGGATCACCCATCCTAGTACTACTCTCTCCTAAGCACGCTTAACTTGAGAGATCTGATAGGATCCTATGCATTACTGCTAGTAGAACCGCACCTGTCATGTTGAGTGCGCAAAGTATTTATTTGTCGTCCTTTTCGTGGCTCCCGACGAACGATCCAGGATGAAGAAACAGCGCAAAAAGAAGAAAAGTGGCCTGAACCTGATGAAAATGTTCAAATTTGGGCTCCGAAAACTGGTGCAGCCGAGCAAGTTTGCTGCCCCAGTCGTAAAGCTCCCGGAGAGCTTTCGAACTGTATGCTGTACGCCGCGTAACTCCCTACGAATCAAAAGTTATGGTCATTGGAGCGAGGGAGACCTGGTCACTAGCCCCACGCCCTCGGTTTGCGGTCCCAGCCTCTACAAGAAGCGAACTTGTCTTGCCCAAGATGCTGTGGGACTCGGTAATAGAAATGTGATGGATAAAGCATCTTGGCAAACCTGAACGGGGCAAAAAATTCAAAACGAAAAGGGGTGTAACACGAGGACTTCTCTAGGGATCACCCATCCTAGCACTACTCTCTCCCAAGCACGCTTAACTTCGGAGATCTGATGGGATCCGGTGCATTAATGCAGGTATGATCACACCTGTCATGTTGAGTGCGCAAAGCCCTTATTTGTCATCCTTTCTGCGGCTCCCGACGAATGATCAGGGATGGAGAAATAGCGCAACAAAAAAAAAGTGGCCTGAAACTGATGAAAACGTTCAATTTTAGGCTCCGAAAATAGGCATAGCCTAGCTGGCTTGCTACCCCCGTCGTAGAGCTCTTTGAGAGCTTTCCAACGGTATGATGTGCGCCGTGTAACTCCTTACGAATAAAAAGTTATGGTCACCTGAGCGACGCAGACCAGGTCACAAGCCCCTCGCCCTTGGTTTGAGGGCCCAGCCTCTACGCGAAGCGACGTAGTCAAGCCCAAGATGCCGTGGGACTCGATAATAGAAATGTGACGGATAAAGCATCTTGGCAAGCATGAACGGGGCAAAAAATTCAAAACAAAATGGGGTGTGCAACACGAGGACTTCCTTGGGGGTCACCCATCCTAGTACTACTCTCTCCCGAGAACACTTAACTTTGGAGATCTGATGGGATCCGGTGCATTATTGCTGGAATGATCGCACCTGTCATGTTGAGTACGCAAAGCATTTATATTTCATCCTTTTCGCAGCTCCCGACAAATGATCAGGGAAGAAAAAATAGCGCAAAAAGAAGAAAAGTGGCCTAAAACTGATGAAAACGTTCCATTTCGGGCTTCAAAAACTAGCGCAGCATAGCAAGCTTGCTGCCACCATCGTACAGCTCTCAAAGAACTTTCCTACAGTATGTTGTGCGCTGCATAACTCCTTACGGATCAAAAGTTATTGGCATCGGAGCGACGGTGTCACAACCCAACTCAACCCCTCTTATAATCAGTCAGGACGCAACGGAATTTCGGCAGTATAACGACAGTAAATAGGATACCGAGGCTTTAAACCAACCTCAATAGAACATCATACATCAACTCCACAAACCATACAACAAACAACTCCTCAATAAAATAACAACATACATCATAACCATATTAGACAATAAACATTCCTCGTTATATGCCTCCGTTCTAACATAATACATGAACCTTAATATACATTACAAAAATATATTGATACCAACCTAGCAACCTATACATAGACAAAAGAAAGACTACTAAGATAGCATCAACTAATTCATTAACTTTTCAACATCTTTTACATTATGAACTACAAAGCATATAAAAGTCTACTAAGTTAATTTACAAGATAGTAAAACAATACAACATCAAGGATAAGACTCCGGAACATAAGACTCATCCACGTAAGGCACATTTTCCTCTTCAGGAGGCACGTACCCGTAATCTTGCGAAAGTACACCTGTAAGCATGCAATAATAGAGAGTGAGCTTATATAAAATAAGCCCAGTGAGGATCCGATAGATCTCGAGCAAGGTTTACTAAGCTCCTTGGAAATAATCCTTTGAGCAAGTAAACACACAATAACATCAATAATACTATCATCACATAACTATAATGACCATTCAATAAAAGATACACTAGTTGGTGTAGCTCCAAACGCCATCACGATCATAACATCCTTCTTGTGACTCCCATAAACTCACGTACCCGAGGTACCCCAATAACCTCTCCCTCCATGACACCTCCGTCATACGAGCTGGAGGCAGTCTCTGATAGTCATGAAGTTATCAACCCGACAGCTCGATGCCGCCCGAGAGGTGGCACATACATACCAAAGACTCAGCAATAATAATAAATATCACATTCACAAGAGGACAGTCTAGCAGAACTGCCTACCTCCCGGCATCAATCATCAATCAATAATCATCAATAATCATATTATCATCATAATAACATCAATAACCAATTTAACAACAAATAATTAAGTTAGATGACAAAGTAGGCCATCTAACCGAACATGCATTAAACACACAATCAAACCCTAGTTTACCCATCAACAACTCACAATTCAATCACTCAAACCACACCCAATCAACTAAGGCTCAATCTAACATTTTAAAGAAAGACAACATAAACTTCAAATAATCATATATTACATTCTACTAATCCAAACAACTCCAAATCAGTTTCAAACATTCACTCATTCAATCAACTACATTAGCCCCCTCGGAAACCAACCAAAACACATCCAAATCATGCTCAATAACACTAAAACCCTAGTGTGTCATGGCTGAAATTTTTGGGTTTTGGCACGGACATCACAATCAAAAATTCGGCATTACAACGGCGCTACCATGTAATTATCCAACTTTTAGAAATCGACGGCAATCGATTCCGATCAACACAACTCAAAATAACCAACATTTAGCAAATTAGTCAACTTTAAATACCCAAAAAATAATAATTATGCTACAACTGTTCAAATCTCGTAGGATTACATATAAATGATCCCTAGCATATATGGAGCAATAATCTAATACCAGATTAACATTCTAACGGTTCGATAATCAATTCTACGCAAAAACACAAAAGATGAGTTTTGAGATCTATAATTTTTCTCTCACCTTTGATGCGATATAAGCCTAGGAATGGGTGCAATGCATGCCCAACAAGTGGAATCCAACTCGGCACGAAATTCTACGGACAAAAACTAGGTTTTTCTTTGAAATTTTGCTTTGAAAACCTTGAAAATTTCTCTCTATTTTTCCTCTCCTTCCTCACGGCAATGTGTGTACAAATGAGTATGTTTTTGTCCTTTGCTTGTGTGTGTTGGTGATATATACATATTGGTCAACATTTAATGAAAGTCAAAGTTGAATTAACTTAGCATTTTTATGTGTTTTCTTGACTTTAAATGCATTTTCTTGATCACCAAAGTTCAAAACAATTATTCAACACCCAAGATAGCTCAAGTAGATTATTTTTAGGTGACAAGAAGTTTTACAATCAAACAATTTCACCTGAGTCGGCTTAAAACTCAATTTTCGCAAAAGTCGGTGTAAAAACCCTAATAAATTCCTAAGCCGATTTTAAAACCGTTTTAATCAAACACAGGTCTATTAAAGTCTGTGGACTAGGTCTAGAAGGGTTAAAAAGACCAGTTTCAAAATTTTAGCGGACGTGCTTTGAAAATACTATTCACTAAAAATTGACGATAAAATTTTTGACTCTGTTTTTGATGAAAATTTCATAAATGCACATTTAGCATGTTCTAGGAGTATTAATATCAAAATTATCACATTCTAAGTCATATAGCACATAGACAGGTTAATTCATGCAAAACGAGATAAAACACGCAAAACGAGATAGGATAGAAAAGTGGGGTTTCACATTCTCCCCTTCTTAAAGAAATTTCACCCTCGAAATTCTTACTTGATGTACTGAACAGATCTAGGTACTGCTGCTGCATCTGATCTCGTCTCTCCCAAGTAGCTTCCTCAATGCCGTGATACTTCCACAACACCTTAACCATCAGAATCTTCTTCAACCTCAACTCTCGTTCCATCTGATCAAGAATACGAATCGGATGCTCGTCATAAGTCAGATTCTCACAAAGCTGTAACGGCTCTGGCTCAAGAATATTAGAAGGATTCGGATTATATTTCTGTAAATTAGACACGGGAAATACATCGTGGACATTAGAGAAGTTTTCCGGTAAAGCCAACCGATATGCCAACTTACCAACCTTGCCGGTAATCTTAAACGGCCCAACAAATCTCGGACTCAGCTTTCCACCTTTACCATAACGAGCAAACCCCTTACGAGGAGACAATCTCAAGAAAACCCGATCTCCGACTGCAAACTCCAAGTCCCGACGACGCTTATCAGCATAACTCTTGAATCTACTCTGCGCCGTAAGCATTCTCTGCCTGATCAACTGAACATTCTCAATCTTCTCAAGAAGCTCTGGCATGATAGTCGGATCAATAGTCTTCATCTCCCCTACCTCGTCCCAATATAAAGGTGAACGACACTTACAACCGTAAAGAGCTGTGAAAGGTGCCATCCCAATAGTAGCTTGATAACTATTGTTATAGGCAAACTCGGCAAGTGGTAGATGTTTCTCCCAGTTCTTCCCGAAGTCCAGAACACAAGCCCTAAGCATATCTTCCAGAATCTGAATAGTCCGCTCAGACTGACCGTCGGTCTGTGGATGATACGCTGTACTGAAGTTCAACTAAGTACCCAAGGTCTCCTGAAGTTTCTCCCACAAACGAGAAGTAAATCGAGGATCTCGATCGGATACAATACTAGATGGAATCCTGTGAAGTCTAACAATCTGATCCAAATAAAGATTCGTCAACTTTGTAACCTCATCTCCCATCCTTATCGAAATAAAATAAGTTGTCTTCATCAAATGATCCACGACAACCTAAACTGCATCGTTACCCCTCGGTGTTCTAGGCAAACTAGTGACAAAATCCATCATAATATGCTCCTACTTCCACTCTGGTATAGCCAACGGCTGAAGCAAACCTACAGGTCGTTGATGCTCGACTTTCACATGCTGACAAGTCAAACATCTAGATACAAATTGTGCAACCTCTCTCTTCATGTTATTCCACCAATAATATTGCTTCAAATCCTGATACATCTTGGTTCCACCGGGATGAATAGTGTACTTAGAATTATGAGCTTCCTCCAGAATACCTCGCCTCAAGCTCGATTCATCGGGAACACAAACCCTGTTCCAAAACCGAAGAATACCCTTCTCATGCAGTTTAAAGTCAGACTGATCATCAGTCATTTGATCCTTGATCTTCTAAAGTTTAACATCAAGTTGCTGAGCTTCCCTGATCTGAGTCATCAATAAAGGTTGAATACGGAGATATGAACACATCACCCCAACCTAAGTCAACTCCGGTCTCCAATAAGTGAATTCCTCAGGAACCTCCCATTTCTTGACAGCCAAACAAGCAACACTCGCCTTCCGGCTGAGAGCATCTGCTACAACATTTGCCTTGCCAGGCAGATAATTGATAGAGCAATTATAATCTTCAAGAAGCTCCATCTACCTCCGCTGGCGCATATTCAACTTTTTCTGTGAGAACAAGTACTTCAGACTCTTATGATCAGTGAAAATCTCAAACTTACTGCCCCACAGGTAATGACGCCACTTCTTCAGTGCGAAGACAACTGCTGCTAACTCAAGATCATGAGTCGGATAATTCACCTCATAAGGATTCAACTTTCGGGAAGCATAGGCAATAACTCGGCCATCCTGCATAAGAACATATCCCAAGCCCTCCTTGGATCCATCACTGTAAATAACCATATTATTTGTCCCCTCTAGTAGAGTGAGTATTAGAGCAGTAGTTAACCTCTTTTTCAACTCCTGAAACCCACTCTCACACTTCTCATCCCAAGCAAAGATAGTACGTTTCTGAGTCAACTTAGAAAGTAGCCCAGCAATCTTCGAGAAGTCCTTAACAAACCTACGATAATAACCCGCCAAGCCAAGAAAGCTACAGACTTCAGAAACATTCTCTGGCTGTTTCCAAGATATCACCACTTCAATCTTAGTGGGATCTACAGATATACCGCTCTGCGTAATAACATGGCCAAGAAAAGATATGCGTTGCAGCCAAAATTCACATTTGCTAAACTTGGCAAACAACTGATGCTCCTGCAGCTTCTGTAAGACAAGCCGTAGATGTTGCTCATGCTCCGATTCAGATTTAGAATAGACCAATATATCATCAATAAAGATTACCACGAACTGGTCTAAATACGGCTGAAAGACCCAATGCATAAGATCCATGAATGATGCCAGTGCATTAGTTAATCCAAATGGCATAACAACAAATTCATAATGCCCGTACCGAGTCCTGAAGGCAGACTTCGGAATATCCTCCGTATGAATCTGAAGCTGATAATACCCCTACCTCAGATCAAATTTAGAATAGACTTTGGCTTCCTGAAGTTGATCAAACAACTCGTCAATCAGTGGCAAAGGATATTTGTTCTTGATGGTCACCTAATTTAAACCACGGTAATCAATACACAATCTACCATCCTTCTTCTTCACAAATAAAACAGGAGCTCCCCAAGGTGAAGAACTCTGCTGAATGAATCCCTTCTCCAATAACTCCTGCAATTGAGTCTTCAACTCCTTCAACTCAGCTGGTGCCATCCGGTATGCTGATTTAGAAATAGGTTGAGTACCGGGAATAAGATTGATCCCAAACTCCACATCTCTATATGGCGGTAACCCTGGCAACTCCTCGGGAAATACATTGGGATATTCCCGAATAATAGGGACTTCCTCTAGCTATAACTTATCAGATGGCTTGTTAATCAAATAAGCTAGATAACCTGAACACCACTTACTCACCAAGTTAACGGCTTTAGTTGCTGAGATTACAAAACTCGTCTTTGCACCCCGATTCCCTACTACCTCAACTACTGGCTGATCTGGCAAATGAAACTGTACTACCTTGGTTCTACAGTTCAACTGGGCATCATACTTAGAAAGCCAATCCATACCCAAGATAACATCATACCCCCGCATAGGAAATAAGATAAGGTCCGAAGGAAAATTATACCCCTTAACATGTATTTTACAATCCTTACAAACTAGGCCAGTCACATACTTATCAGTCAAAGAGGTACTAATCTTAACCACATAAGGAAATCTTTCAAGTTGCACATTAACATGTTGCACACAAGCAGGAGTAATGAAAGAATGCGTAGCACCAGAATCAATCAACACTTTAACAAGTTGATCAAGTATAAGGAAGTTACCTTCCACAACTGCAGTCTCCTCAGGCATCTCCTCTAAGTCAACTGCGTAGGCCCGAGCCTGAACCCGCTGCTGCTAAGGTGCACTGGCCGCAGGTCGGCCCTGATAACCCTGAGTCGCTGTCTGACCCCTAGTCCTCGCATACCTAGGGCAATCCCTCGCCCTGTGCTGATTACTGCTGCATCCTAAACACGTCCCTGCCTTCACTCTGCAATCGGCCTCCACATGCCCCGTGCGGTTGCAGTGAGTACACTGCGGTGACGATGCACTAACACTGCCCCTAGAAGAACCAGGAGCTGAAGAAACAGCTGAACCAGCCTGCTGCTGCTGAGGCCTTACCAAACTAGGCCTGTACTGACCCTGAGACTGGGCTGGCCTAAACTAGGACTGAACCTGATATGACCCCTGCTGAAACTGAGGCCGATAATAACTCTGCTGTCCCTGTGGCCTAAAAGAACCCTGCTGAACTGGTGGCCTGTACACAACCTGCTGTACAGGAGGCCTATACATACCCTGCTGATACTGCGGCTGATACGGCCTCTTACTGGGCTGACTAGACACAAGCTGATCCCCCTTTCTCTTCTCTAGTCTAGAAGCTGCCTCAAAGGCCTCAGTGAATATATCATACCGATTCAGAGCCATCACATCCTGAATCTCGGGCCTCAACGCCAACATGAATCTACGAGTCCTCCGCTCCTCATCAGCCACATACTCCGGTGCATACCGGGACAATCGAGTAAAGGTGGCCTCATAGTGAGCCACTGAAGCATCTCCCTGCACTAAGGCTATAAACTCTGCTTCTCTCCGTTCCCTCGCAATCCTCGGGACATACTTTGCCCGAAAAGCCATGCCTCAGCCTTCCTATCATCGGGTTCCCCCTGAAATCTAGGTGGATGATACCCTAAGAACTCTTTCAGGGTACCACGCCCGTGGTTTCCACCCTGCACATTCAACAACTGAGCCTGCCAAGCCTGAGTCTGGGCAGCCTGTCCTGCTATCAACTAAGCCTGTCTAGCCACTAACTCAGCAATCCTCTCCATAGCTGCCCCCAAATGGTCATCACCCCTATCACGGCCCTGGTGCCGCATTACCAGGAGTCTCATCAGTCATCTCAGGCCTACCTCTGGTTCTCGGTCTACCTGTCATTCTACTACTCAAAAAGTTAGCACAGGTTATAGCACGTAAACAGGTTATAACAACTATTAACACATAAACAACAAAGTCATATAAAACACATAAACAAATTGATCACATAATCACATAAGCACTAAATCACATAATCACTTAATCATTTAATACATAGTTCACTTTTCTTTCAATTCATACATACTTTCATGCTAAGACCATTACCCACATTCCGAGAATACCCCGGCTAACAACTAACATGAGCTCTGATACCACTTAAATGTCATGCCCTAACTCGACCCCTCCTATAATCAGTCAGGACGCAATGGAATTTCAGCAGTATAACGACAGTAAATAGGATACCAAGTCTCTAAACCAACCTCAATAGAACATCATACATCAACTCCACAAACCATACAACAAACAACTCCTCAATAAAATAACAACATACATCATAACCATATTATACAATAAACCTTCCTCGTTATATGCCTCCGTTCTAACATAATACATGAACCTTAATATACATTACAAAAATATATTGATACCAACCTAGCAACCTATACATAGACAAAAGAAAGACTACTAAGATAGCATCAACTAATTCATTATCTTTTCAACATCTTATACATTATAACTACAAAGCATATAAAAGTCTACTAAGTTAATTTACAAGATAGTAAAACAATACAACATCAAGGATAAGACTCCAGAACATAAGACTCATCCACGTAAGGCACATTTTCCTCTTCAGGAGGCACGTACCCGTAATCTTGCGAAAGTACACCTGTAAGCATGCAATAATAGAGAGTGAGCTTATATAAAATAAGCCCAGTGAGGATCCGATAGATCTCGAGCAAGGTTTACTAAGCTCCTTGGAAATAATCCTTTGAGCAAGTAAACACACAATAACATCAATAATACTATCATCACATAACTATAATGACCATTCAATAAAGGATACACTAGTTGGTGTAGCTCCAAACGCCATCATGATCATAACAGCCTTCTTGTGACTCCCATAAACTCACGCACCCGAGGTACCCCAATAACCTCTCCCTCCATGACACCTCCGTCATGCGAGCTGGAGTGTCATGCCCCAACCCGGCCTATAAGGTCAGACTAGGGTGTGAACTAACATTCAAGTGACATCATGTACTTAGCTGTTTATGAAGATTAACACCTAGTGATTTAGTCTAAACTCCAAGGTTTTCCCAGAAAACCGGCAGCATAATGGCTGTAATTGGCCCTTTGGTTTGACCTAATTCTCTAAATGCCTCAAAATTTACCATCTCAACTCATTTCCAACTAAGATTACTAGTTTACCATCAAATGAATTGTCTATTGGTTATGCGACGTCCTGTTTGATTTATAGCCTAGCATGATACTATGTCTCGTTTGTTTATTTGTCCTCGTTACAATTATACCTGTTGATCTTAGCTCAAAAGCAAGTACCTGTTAAGATTGGATAAGTTCATCTACTTAGATCTTAACTAAAGCGTCATAACCTAAGATAGATACTATCGGTGATAAAAGCAAAACGATCACAGTAGTGTTACGTCTAGCATCAGTCTACTTAATATAAGTACAAACCAAAATTAGACCCAAAATTACAACGGGGGTCTTTTACATTAGCAACAACAAGCAACATAAAATAAATGGTCTTCAAGCACTACAAGGTACACAAGTAGTCACGTTCAAGCAAAACAACAATAACAGGCAATCACTCCAGGGGTTCATCATTAGGTACATTGTCCTCGGGTTCCTGTACCTGTTCTTCTTCACCTAAGATGATAAAAGAGGATGAGTCCTTATGAACTCAGCGAGGGGGGAACGAGAAATAAGTTTTGAAACTCATTTTACGGTTAAACTTATGAAAATCCCTTTCTCAAACATGAATGCAATAGAAATACAAGTACAGAACAGGAATACCGGTCTTTCGTCACCGAGGTTCTCTAGGAACCAAGCGAGAGTACTTATACATATAGTAAAAAGGATACAGTGAGCTTTTGCTCTCAGATCAATTCCAACATCAGTTGTTGCGGTCGACTTCAAATCATCCCCCAAACACGCCAGGTGGGTGTACTCCGGATGTACCCCGAAATCCTATGACCCAACTCTCCGAGGAAGTCTAGCCCCCAAGCGAGAGAGGGAATCAGACCATGGTAGTCACGGGTGCACTGGCAAGCCCGATGCCGCCCGGTGTGCGTGATTGCTACCATGCCAACAGGAAAGGTTGCAACCTTGTATGCAATGCACATTTATGACAGGTAATATATATCATAGAAGGAGGACAACAAAGTAGGTTGCCTCCGGACAGTCATAAGATTGCACATTGACAGATAAACAAGCGGGGCACAATAAGACAGGAAATTTCACTTGAAAGGCATATAGAGTTATATGGAAATTAAATGGGCAGCCATGTAACACATGTAAAACAGGCCATATAACTCATTAAGAAGTCCACGCAATCAAGTGATAAGATTATTCAACATGCAATGATATCAACATGGGTTCAGATGCAAGAAAAGCTTATTTGACAACATGCAATGGTCAAGATCACTTTTGAAGCTATAAAACATTTACGGGCAGCCCACTAGGCATATGATTCCAACACAATATCCAAACGATCAACACTTAGTAAGACTACCGAGTCATTAGGGTTTCCATTTCATGCTTAATCGAGTGGTTAAAACCCTAAGTCCACTCAATTTCATTCTCAAGTCTTGCATCATTTAATTCAACATCCTCAAGTGCTCAAAACAGTCCACATAACATCCCAACACAACATTTCCTCACAATTAGTGTCACAAGAGAGGTTACAACAATTTTCCAAGCATGTGGCTAAATGAACCCTTTACTGCAATAGGCTGTTTTCCCACAATCACTAGGATAATCAAACAATCTCCAAATTCAGTAAATAGGATGTCAAATTAAATATTAAGAAGTTAACTAAAATCAGGAACAAACCTTGCATCAATTGGAATTTAGAATCATTAGTTATAGCCAAAACAGTTAGGTAGCACAAAACTGTCCAGATTTGCACACTTTTCAGAAATTGACGTTTTTGAGGTCCTTAGAGTCAGTTTTAGCTTTGGTCCATTTCTGACAAAATTGTCCAGAACTGAAAAATATATCATCATACCAAATTTAATGCATTTTTTACATAATTTTCTAAGTCAAATATGGTTCGTTCCACAAGATCAGTGCATCTGCCAAAACCTGCTTCATTTTTCCAGATTTCCAGATTTGGTCACATTTTAAAGATTTGCCATTTGGAGGACTTAGATTCAAAATTTTCTTCGGCCTATTTCTGGGAAAAATGTTCAAAACTGTCCAAACTAGTCACCTACCAATTTTCAAGAATTTTCAACATCATGTTCTCAGATAAACGTACCTCGAACAGACTGGTTAGAGAGCTGTCAACAATTTCGACTTCACCTAGCATCATTTTCAAGCCAAGATCTTGCCATGCATGGTTGTTTAAGCTTATGAACGACCATATATCTCAAGTACAGAAGCAAATACACACATTCATGAGCATGCTTGTGAAATTTTGAAGATTTTTCAAAAGGTTTTAACGCTCACCTTAGCAATCAACCACAAAAGTGCTCAAAACCTTTGTTGAAGCACAACTTTCTCCTTCTCCTTGCTTAGGCGACAACCCAACTAGCTTTTCTCTATTTTTCCTAGCTTAGTGATCAAACTCTTAGCACATGCATGAGGTTAAAATATGAAGAAAACAAATGGATGTTGAGAAGCTCACCTAGGCCGATTATGAAGCTTCAATGCACATGCATGAGTGATTTTCGAACTCTAGCTTGTTTGCTTGAGTTGCTTGGATGATTTGCTTGCTTTGTTCGACTAAGGTGTGATGAATATGAGCAAGGATGGTGAGAGCTCAGCCAAGGTCGAGTATGAGAGAGGAAAATGAGAGTGAGAGAGAAATGTGAGAGGAAGAATGAATGAAATGAAAATAAAACAAAAGCCTTGCAACTTGACACTACAAAAAATAAGCTGTTTTGCGATGAAATTTTTCCACGAAAATAAAATTGTCGCAAATTTGGGACGAAGTAGCTATGAAAATTTTTGGCACTCATATTGTGACAAATATGTGACGAATATAATGTTCGACACAATGTCGCCACAAATTGCGACATTTCTGCCTCAAAAGTCAGTACAATACTGCAGTTAATAGAAGTCGTGGCTAGATCATCCCAAAGTGCGACAATTTTTCCACGAAAGCCAATAATGTAGAGCGGGAAATAATTTCGTCACAGTAATGTGGTATATTTGGTACAAAACTGTGACGAAATTCTTTAGCATGTTTCACTTTTCTTTTCTCGTCGCAGGTTCGTGGCAAGCTTGTTACGAGGAAGGAAATTTTGTGACGACTTTGTGACACTTATTTCAAATTTCACACAATATCGTGGTAAAAAACAACTCTTGTAGGAAAATTGACGCAAAATTGACGCTAAGCATTTGAGGTAGTTGTCACATATTAGCCACAACTATTACATTGTGTTAAAAAAATTACATCATTAATTATAAGCCCTAGCCTTTTTTTCACACAAACGCACACACACACCATAGCTATTTTTACTTTCCTCAGGGCATCATAGCCATTTCTACTTCATTTGAAGGTAAATATCCAAGCAATTTTTTTTTAATCTTTTTAGCATTCAAATAAAAGAAAGAAGCAAAATTTTTTTTTTTTAGTTAAAAATACATATGTCTTTTCTTTTTCGTTTTCCTTTTTTGAGTTTACCAGCTATTCTAACTAAAAGTAAAACTGAAAAAATATTAATAAACATAATTAATAAACAAATTACATCCTTGCGTCATAGTTTCGTGGAAATAGAAAACTCAAGTTGTCGCAATTTTGTCGCAATTTGTGTGACGAAATAGTGACGAATTCGTGAATTTGTAACGTTTTTGTGACAATTGTCATAGTTAATTGAAAAAAAAATATGTGAAAAAGGGGCCAATTAACCTGATCCCCTTTTCACCCAAACTCTATTTTTCCTCCATACATACAAACACGCCACCACCACCACAGCTACCTAGCACCACCACCATTGTGCGCAACCTAAAACTACCACTACCCGATGTAACCTAGCACCGCCACCATCGCGTGCCGTGTAGCCGTTAATGTAAGTTTTCTTCCATTAGTTTTCTTTTTTCAGTTTTTATTGCTTCTCCCTTATGATGATGCGGTTGACCTTAGATCTGGCCATTCTGACCTCGATGATGTTACATTTCTCCCAAATGAGCTTGTTTTGATGGCAATAGATATGAGTTGGAGTGTTGCCATTTGACTGTTTTAATTTCTGGTTTATAGATATGACCAACTTGATCAAACCATGGTTTAGTTTCGTTACTGGTTGGGGCTGTGTGTAAATTTGTTCTTCACGTTTTTGTTAATGATGAAATAGTTCAGTTGGGGCTGTGTGTATACGAGGTGTTCGAGATGAGGTTTTGGGAGGGAAGTTAATACTAGTAGATGGGATGGGTTTTTGTGTTGGGCATGAGTTTGGTGGCTTTTTTGTGCCTAATTCCTTTCACTTTCATGTATTCAAGGCTGAAATGGTGTTGTAATACTCTTAGACAAAAAAAAAATGTATTGGCTCATTCTTGTTGTGCACCAACGGTGAGATAGAAAGAGATTGAAGAGAAAAATAGATAAAAAGAAAAAGGAAGAAAGGAAGAAAGATCAGGCAAGAAAAAAAAAAGATTGATCGAGATCGAGATCAAGAGATTGAGAGAAACATAGAAGAAAAAGAAACAGAGTTGGTTACGAATAGATGCAAAAGCAGTTCAACATATATGGTAAACATATTTTGATATTAGTCTATGGAAAGATTTCGTAGTTTCTTTACAAATCTTGGTTTCTAAAATTTATATACATATGTACATATGTTAGACAGTTATAATTCACTTGGGTTTAACTGATTGAATAGCAAACGTGAGGAAATATAATAAGGGTATGAATATTGAATATGCTGGTAATGTTAGATATAGTACTGGGTTTAAAAAAAAACAAATATAGTACTGGTTTCAATTGTAGGCGTCGTGGGTAATTATGAAGGGTGGTAGGAGTGGTAACGTTAGTAACTAGTTGTGACTATGTGATAGTGTATGTTCGCAGAGTTGGGTGGTGAGGCTTAAGCTGAGTTATGCTTAAGTTTTGAAGTGAATAATAGGGTAGGGCTTTAGATTTTGCATGTGGTGCATTAAAGATGAAAGACAAAAATAAAATATAGAAAATAAAGAACATAAGTGAACATAAGAAAAAAAAATGTTGATATGCTTTAAAGAATTCTTATCACGGAAGAGCCTTGCAATTGCATTAAAGAAGTCAACTTACATATATTAATTAAATAAGCATGAGTTAATGATCTGAATCATGTATACAATATTGGTGAATGAATAATAACTATACAATATGTGCATGTTTCTTGTCCTGACATATGAAATTAAATTTACTATGCTGCAGTATCAAGTTAATCTGAGATGATAATTTAGGGAAGAGAAATTATATTTATTTTTAAAGCTCGTATCGAAGAAAGTTGGACTCCCCTAGTATACTATTCGTTCTTCTTCCGAGTTCCTATTTATTGGGTTATTGAATCCTACACTTGTTGGCACTGTGTCCATTCATGGGGACCTCACCATTCATACTATACCCTGATTTATTGGCGTATTGTGTTAATAGATTGATAATTCCTTCTCTGGCATATTATCTTTGGAATGAGATCATGTTGTTGACTCTCATTTGATGGTTCATTATTTTGTACTACTACTATCAAAAGTTTCAAGTTTAATTTAGACCAAAACATGACTCTTTAGTTATGTCACTTATACAATAATTGTTAGTTATACACTTTGGAAGCTTTAAAGTTTTATAAATTATAGTTTGTTTTCTAGAAATTAAAATAAACGAATGCATTATCTACTAAAATTAATTTTGCTAGCTAGAAACTTATTACGAATATTGAGAGTTTATCTTTTCAAATGAACTTTATTACCGCATCCTCCGGTTTAAGAATCAACCTACTATTACAATAAAATGTAGCCATTAGATAAAATGCTCGTTATTTTGAGTGAAATGAATGAATAAAATGTGATAAATGAGCATCCTCCATATTGGTGTGATAAATACTTAAAAGCTAGATTGGTCTTGTGTTTTTTATGTTATCTTTTCTTTTTAGCTGTGTGTTATTTACTCTTATAAGGATCCATTATTTTTTTTTGGGTATATTATATAAGCTCAATCTTTGTTGTGGTCTTTAAAGTAATTGAGTAGGGGGAAAATTATAGACTTTGGAAGCTTTAAAGTTTGCCTATGACTTTTAGTTTGTAACTAGTCGAAGAAGAAAATGAAGGTTATAGATGTATCAAGTCATGTAATTGGTAAGCTGGGTCTCCATGTGCTAGGCTGCTTTTTTAATTTACTTGAATCTTCATGTGCTAGGCTACCTATAATTAACATTTATTTCTTATTTTTATTCTACCGTTTATTTCTTCTTGGTTTGAATAAGTACAAGAAAGGTGATCGGCAAAGTATCTCAAGAAAATTTCTTGAGATACTTCTAGATATTTGGTGGAGTACAAGAAACATATATCTACTTTTAGAGCTTTTCCCACAAGCCTACATGAGAAGGTCAACTTTATATTAACATATATTAAAAAAGTTTTTTTTTTTATCATTTAAATAAAAGAAACAAGCAAAATATTTTTTTTAAGTTAACCAAAATCTTGCTTCTGCCTTTAGCTTTTTCTCTTTAATATTAACATTTTGGTGAGTTTCCATATATTGTGGAAATAAAGTTATATTACTTTAATTAGTAAGATCTTCTGGTTCTTACTTTCAGATTTTAGCCAAGAATATTGGTGTTTTGTAAAGAGTTTGAAGCCAAACAAAGCGGAACAAAAAGGTGAATTTACCTTATGTTTGTGGTATTTAAGTTTTATATATCGCAAAACTAATTGATGATGTATTCAACTCTAGAATCTTCATGCTATGTAGATGACTTTGATAGATCTGAATGGAAAAATTTAGCATTATTATTTATTTGTATATATATACATGTTCGCAGGCCACTCAAATCCTTTAGCTAAAATACATGTGTATATATACATGTTCTTTGGTTACATTAGTTGCTCTATACTTTAGTTACCTCTTTTTTTTAATTTTAAATTGCCCAAATGATTAAAAGGAGAGTTTAGAAGTAATGCATTCAGCCACTAGGCATTTGTTCTAATGGTATAATTATCGCTTTAGATACGAGAGGTTCCAAAATCAATTATCAGTGTCTACTAATTGGCTTTGGCCTCCTTTAAATCAAAGAAAAAATGTAATGCACAATCTATCAAAAAATAAAAAAAAACATATAAAAATGTTACTTTTTCAATGACTTACTATAAATTCCATGATTTTATGTCAATTATTAAGTGGTCCTTGAAGGGAAGGAGGTCTGACAACCAATCATTTTCCCTTTAGAATAGCTATAAAAATAAGAATGAAAACGATTAGAAAGAGAATATTCAGAAGTCCTTTTTTCATGAAGTAACTTTGAAAAAGAAATGTACCGTATGTTTAGTTCAATAAGTAGACATGCTCTTGGCTTGAAATTTTAAACAATGTAATGTGACACCAAATGTTGATTACAATTTCATAAGATAGTAAAAAATTTGAGATTACAATCTTAATTTGGATTATGTTAGTCAAAGGGAAATTCAAATGTCCTAGAATTAAGGAAATTTGACCATATAGTACCTATTATAAGGAAATTAAATTAACTTTATCAATAATGTAGATTTTAGTAGTTAGATTTTACAATTGAATGAATTTCGATTATATAAGAAGATTATACGAATCAAATAGGAAGGCAAACCTTGAACACTAAATCTTTTATTTTGATAATCTAGGATATCTAGTTGATGTAAACTTAGCAATCCAAATTAAAGATAATTTACACCTATGTTTGTAAGTCAAAAGACATGAAGTAAGGTAAATTTAGTAAGCTTGGACTCCATATGCTAGGCTGTCTTTTTAATTTACTTGAATCTCCATGTGTGAGACCCAACAGTTGTAATTGGGCCTATTAACATATTGGGCTATGACTTTAGGAACTCCATTTATTGCAAATCAAACCATTAAGTTTTGTTTTTTGAAATTAGTGCAATTCATACTCTTAACTATGGAATTCATATTCTAAGTGTTTGCTATGATACAGTACTTAACCAAATGGATTCCAATCGTGAATGGATGAATCACCGTTTGGAACCCGACAGGCAGCTTAGTAATACGTTCATTGAAGGTGTACGTGAATTTGTTGCATTTGGAAGGAATCAACAACATTACATGGACGGTGATAAGATAAGATGTCCATGTGCAAAATGCAAAAATCGCAAGTTTTTGGATACGGACAATGTAAAGGTCCATCTTTATCAACGAGGTTTCATGCCGTATTATTACGAATGGACTTCACATGGGGAGCAAATTCATAATTATGGTAATTCTTCTCAACAGACCTTTACTCATAATTATAATAACCCTGACGAAGGAAATACCTATAGGAAAATGGTATTTGATGTTGCTGGTCCGGAGTTCGTTATGGATCATGACCAACCACGTGAACCACCTAATACGGAAGCATCACAAATTTTTAATCTCTTGAAGGCTGCTGATGAACCATTGTGGGATGGTTGTGAGACTCTGACTCATTTGTCTGCTGTGTCTCGTTTCATGAATATCAAGTGTGAAGAAAATATGAGTGAACAATGCTTCAATAGAATGATCGACACAATGAGGGAAGCGTTGCCAAAAACTCATAATTTACCTGAAAAATTTTACAACTTCAAACAGGAAATGAGGCCTTTAGGATTGGGGTATGAAAAGATAAACGTCTGCAAAAATGGATGTACATTATTTTACAGGGATAGAAGTGACTTGGACTCTTGTCCCCGTTGTAGTGAGCCACGTTACAAGACGTCAAGACGGGGTAAGCTCATAGCTCACAAAAAGTTGAGATATTTTTCGCTAACTCCGAGATTGCAAAGATTATACATGTCAAAGGTTACAGCTGAACATATGCAATGGCATAAGAAACACCAAGTCGAAGATGGGAAGATATGTCACCCGTCTGACGCTGAGGCATGGAAACACTTTGACAGAGTATATCCTAATTTTGCTACCGAGCCAAGAAATGTTTATCTTGGGCTATGCTCAGATGGGTTTAATCCATACAACTCAAATTCTAAACTTTATTCTTGTTGACCAGTGATTATGACACCATACAATTCGCCACCATGGATGTGTATGAAGAACCCTGTCATGTTCTTGACTCTTCTTATTCCAGGCCCAAAAAGTCCCGGCAAGAACATTGATATATACTTAGAGCCCTTAATCAAAGAATTGAAAGATTTATGGGAAGTAGGGGCTTCTTGTTATGATGTGTCAACATAAACAAATTTTCAATTAAGGGCGGCTTTATTGTGGACAATAAATGACTTTTCGGCATATGGTATGTTATCTGGTTGGAGTACACATGGCAGATTGTCATGTCCGTATTGCATGGAACATTCAAAGGCTTTCCGATTGACCGCAGGTAGAAAAAATTGCTTCTTTGATTGTCATCGTCAGTTCTTACCAGTGAGTAGTTCGTTAGGGCGAGAGAAGAAGAACTTTGTTAAGGGTAGAGCAGAAAGCTCTAGTCGTCGTCCTATATTAGATGGTGAACAAATTTGGCAATGTGTAAAAGACTTCCCTACAGCAAGTGAATTGATATCTTGTAAAAGAAAAAATATACATGGCTTTGGGGATTGGCATAATTGGACGAAAAGAAGCATTTTTTGGGATTTGCCATATTGGTGTTCACATCTTGTGCGTCATAATTTGGATGTGATGCATATTGAGAAAAATGTCTTTGAGAATGTTTTCAACACTGTGATGGACGTCAAGGGTAAGACAAAAGATAATCTCAAAGCGAGGATGGATGTTTTAAACTTTTGTGACCGTCCCAAATTATGTGTTCAGAGTAAACCAGGTGGTGGTTACAAACTGAATATGGGTGTGTACACATTGCCAGTGGCTGAGAGAAAAACAATTCTAGATTGGGTTAAGGACTTACGACTCCCCGATGGATATACATCTAATTTATCAAGGTGTGTTGACATGAAAGATCTGAAATTGTCACATATGAAGAGTCATGATTGTCATGTCTTTATGGAGAGATTGCTCCCTATAGCTTTACGTGAGGTATTTCCTAAACATGTTTGGGAAGCTTTTACGGAATTAAGTTTGTTCTTTAGTGATATATGTTGTACATCTCTTCATAGAGAAGATCTAGAAAGGATGCAAGAAAATATTGTCATGACTCTTTGTAACCTGGAAAAGATCTTACCCCCTGCTTTCTTCGATTCGATGGAGCATTTGCCAGTTCACTTGGTGTATGAAGCAATATGCGGTGGTCCTGTACAATATCGGTGGATGTATCCTTTCGAAAGGTAATTCTATCTTTTTCCTAAATTTATATGCTAACACTTGCACTAAACATTACTTATGTTTGAATACCAACACTCATGTAGGTTCTTACATCGTTTGAAGAGGAATGTAAGGAATAAAGCAAGGGTTGAAGGATCTATATGTGAAGCCTATCTTTCCCTTGAAACAGCAACCTTTTGTTCATATTATTTCGAATCTCATGTGCAGACTAAAACAAGAAATATTGGTCGAAATGACTAATATAGCGATGTGGACTATCTTGATGGATGCTTATCTATATTTATTTACCCGGGTTGTCCTATAGGGAAAGAAAAGTACCAAAATCTAGACGATCGAGAGTTATATGCGGCACATCTATATGTACTAATGAATTGCCAAGAGGTCCACCCTTATATCGGGTAAGGTCATGAAATTTTGTATATATAATGTAACACTAATACATTTCTAATATGAACCCTACATATTGTTCCCAGGATATTTGAGGAATATCTTTCTCGAAATTATCCACCATTAACGGCGACACAAATTCAAAATAAGATTGACAATCTTTTTCCAAAATGGTTATATGACCATGTAAGTACAAATCCAATTAAAGTACATATTGATAGTTTATTTGCATTGAACTTAGCACTCAACTCTTTAACTTTCGATAAATTTCGTGCTTTGCAGTTCGTCGACACTAATGGTGTTGATGATCGGTGAAATGTCTTTCTATGTGGCCAAGTAAGAGAGTACGCACGTGGTCAAGCTACTTGGTTAATGGATACCAATTTGACACCCTTGATTACAGGTCTTCCAAGTCCACAATGAATAGTAGAGTGTTCGTGAAAGGGACATATGATGGTACTACCGAGTATGTTGACTACTATGGAATATTGAAGGGCATAGTTGAATTGGAATACCATAATCCAACACAGAAACATACAAGAGTTGTTCTTTTTAAGTGCAACTGGTATGATACGCAAAAAGGCAGAAGTATTAAGGAACATCCTAAGTATCGACTTGTCGAGGTCAATATGAATAGGGGATTTCCAAAATATGAATCGTTTGTGTTAGTAGAACAAGCACATCAAGTGTATTACTGCAAGTACCCTAGTGCTTAGAGAGATCGTGTTGATTGGTGGGTTGTATGCAAAATCATACCGAGAAATTACTATGACGTGCCTCGCGAAAAGTATGGAATAGAAGAGGAATTACCTTTTCAGTCAGTTGTAATGGATGTGCCTATAGTACTACTGGATGAAGAAGAGTTGCCTCAACGTGTTCATGAATCAATTGAAAATATTGAGGTATTGGAAGAGGAATTGAATGAGTTACAATTTCAACAAGAACAAGAACAAGCCGAAGATGAAGATGAAGATGAAGACGAAGACGAAGACGACGAAGACGAAGATAAAGATGACAAAGACGAAGATGAAGACGAAGACAGAGATGATGAAGATTAAGACGATGATAATGATGACACTTACGATCATGTTGATGATTGCCTTAATTTAATTTGTATGTATTTAGTTTAAGTTGTTGGTTTGTATAAAGTTAATTTAAGTTGAACAATGCTTGTAATAGTTTGTATGTAGTTAATTAAGCTTGTGGATGGTTTGAATGAAACATAAATTATAAATTAGTTAAATAGGAAACATTAGAGTAGTATGATAAGCAAAATTATAATCATACTATGCTAGAAACGAAGGAAATGATGCATGTACGCTTTAATTTTGCTAAGTAGAAAGACTCGAATGACCTTAGCAACTTGGGTATGTTATAGGAATGTTATATCATGTTTTGTGGATCACTTCTTCTGAGTACAGGTATGTGGTTAATCTTATAAACAGGAGAGATTTTGTCCGTTTTTTCTCATTTTTCGTGCCCAGGGTTAGGGTTGGGTTAACGTTAATGAAGTTAATAGGAGTCCTGACTCCGTGAGGGGTCGGGGCATGACACTGTTAATGACATTTAGTAGATTATTTCAATGTATTAATACTATTGATAAACATTTAATATGACGATAATGTATTCAAATTGTATATGTAGATCTACATTTTTAATGATAGTTGGATTGTGTTCAAAACAGACATGTCTTCAGGTAAAGATAAAGGTAAAGGTACGACTAGACGATATGTGCGTCCTGGGGCCTTGCAGCAGTCTATTGCACGTTCAAGTGGTACACATGCATCTCATTATGCCTCTAATGCTTGGCACACATCTACTTCATCCTCTCAAATACCATTGAGTGGAGGGTTGATGTCACAGACTGGCAGACCGACCAATTTACCCACAGATGATCACTCTCCGGCATCTACTTCATCCACGGGCTTGCCACGACACTTAGATGGTTTGCAAGTTGACTCCGATGACCCGCTTATGGTCCGGTCCACACTATCTACTGATCATCCAGAGTCTTCTACTGATGCCTCGCGACGGGCTGCAGGAGTACATTTAGAGGTTTGGCAGAGGTTTGGATTCCCATCTTTGGAGGCGTACACTATGTGGAAGATTGATAGGCGCACACACATGACAATATATGAAAATGGGTATTAGAACGTTAAATAAAATTTTATATAATATGTACATTATTTTCTTTATTATTTTTTCCATTACAACTATTAGTATACTTTGTATCTTTACCAATTGCAGATGGATACCGGCTGGAGCGGCGCGAGAGATTGTCAATATATTATCTGCTGGGTTCAATGAGCCTTGGATGAGATGGACTTTGATTCCAGTTGAGGTTAAAGAGAGATGGTGGATCGCTTTTCAAGTACTAATTAAGTACACAAAATAAATTTCATTATTTATATTTCAGTTATATATACCGTGACAATATATAACTTGAATTACTAATACTTAATATATGGCTATAGAGATTGTACAAGTGGTACCCCTATGATGAACCAGTCATCCGCCAATTATTTTTTAGAAATGTTAGTGCTCGGTTACGGGACCTTTTCTGTAAAGGTCGCTACATGCAAAAGAAGAAAAATATTAAGCCCCATTGGTTGAGTGATAGCGTATGGGATGCACTATGTCAACAGTGGAACACAGATGCATGGAAGAAAAGGTTAGAGCAAAACAAGAAGAACAGAATGAGTAAGCCATCTCCACATTATGGTGGTTGTGTGGGGTTTCACGAGATCAAGAGAAGAATGGTAAATGTTAAACTAATTATTTAAATTGTAATACTATATGATAGTTAAATATTTAATATAGTAATTGTTGTTTGATTAATATTATTATAGGAATTAAAAAGGAACGGACCAGTGACGAAGGCAGAAGTGTTTGAGAAAGTACATAGGAAAGGCCCCGATGGTCCATACTCCGACCCCAAGGCTGAACAAACCATGGTATATCAATTATTTATGTTTATTTATGTCATATAATCAATAATTAACATTAAAGTAAAATAACAATAATTATGTATTAATTGCAGGCAACATACAAGGAATTGGTCGAGCAGGCCACAACGGCATCGCAAGGAGATCCAACTGCACCACCTATCAACCACGATGCATTATTTTGCCAGGCAGTAGGTGGATCAGCTAGAGGACGATTGTACGGTGTAGGATCACAAGCTATAGGAGGATCCGCGCATTGTGACGCCCGAGATTTAGCCATGCATTCAATTACTGTTGCATCCTTTATTTGCGCACCTCTTTCTATGCCTTATTAATTGTCTTCTTAAGTTACTATTCACTCCGTTTTTAAACTGCATTCTATTAGTTAATTAGTATTTTTATTAAATCATATTAATTGTTAAAGGAGTGGGAAAAATGTGCAATTGAGCTAGAGGCGATGGGAGAGCCCGTTTAGAAAATGTTTTTAGTAGTTGAAGGAATAGTGTTACGTAACTAATTTGGAGTTTAATTAGCTAACAATAAATTTATGCTTAGGACTTGTTTCTAACTAGTTTGACTCACATTTGACCATACACTTAAACTAAATAACTCACCCAAGCTTATATAACACACACACAACTCACCATAAGCTCATAACTTAGCAACAACAAAAAAAAAAAGTGCAGGAATTACTGTTCAAAATCCGAACAGCCCTTAGCAGCCAAGAAGGAGATCTTTTGCTCATCAAATCTCCAATCCAATCCTCTCCAAGCCTTGGACAAGTAGTTTAGGGTGTGTGCAAGCCTTCTAGGTGCTCCTACGCACTTTAGGTGAGGGTTTTCATGCTTATTTGTGCATTCTACAAATGTTGCTATTTTCTTGATTTATTGGAAATGTTGTCTAATGCTATTGCAATGCTCAAATAAGCTTATATATGTTGTATACATGTAGTAGAGACCACATTTATGCTATTGTTTCATGTATTAAACGGTAGAAATCGATAGTTGATTCGTAGGGGTGAATAGTGATGGGATTTCTAGGGTTTGGTGTAATCGCGCGTTTTAACTTGATTCAATACTTCTAATAGATGCCTTAGGTGTTAGTGAAGGTAGTCTAATAGCCCCGTGCACTTACATTGCTCTAGAATCGCATAAAACGTAAAATAGTCGACTTTAATAAAGGGCTTTCGGGGTTCATGCGAATCCGGGTGGATTCGGGCTTCACTTCTAGTATTCTTAGGCTACCTAGGTGCTATAGAAGCTTTGATAACCCTCGTTTGAATCCCGGATAAGGTATGTGTAGTTTAAAGCCATAAGAGGGAATTTGGGGCTTTCGGGGTAATCGCAGGCATTTGAATGAGTTAGAGGGTTGAGAGGGTACCTTGAGGGTTAGTTAGAAGATTGGGAGAGTTTCCTTTGAAAATGAAATCATTAACCTCAGTTTGGAAGAGAAATAGTTTGAAAAACAAAGGGGTTTAGGTGCAATTTCGGTTGACTCACACTTCTAAAACAATGGCATGACTCCTTAAGTGTTTATATGTGGTTTCAAGTTGATTTGGAGCTTTTGGTATGATTCTATGCTTATTTTGTATATGTTCCTTTGTAAACTGCTTATTAGCTTCTATAATTGCTTCTATTCTAATTGCATCGAGGTCAACCTACTTTGTTGATCCTCCTATGTGTTAATGCTTATATTATTTCTATTAACTTGCCATTGTTAAGTGCATTGCATAGTGGTTGCGCAACCATAGTGTCAGGGGCGGATGTGTTGAATATCGGCTGGGCGGCAGAGGGCTTGCCGGTGGATATTCAAACTCCGTGCCCTAGTCCCTCATTCGCCTGGTCCGGAGATTGCCAGGGGATGTTGGGTCGTAGGATTATCGGGGTACATCCGGAGTACACCCACTGGAGTGTTTGGGGATTATGCCGGCTTATCGTGATCGTGCTCGTGGTTCGTGGATCGTGAATGAAGATCAGTGAAGATTGGTGTATTGGGAATTGTGTGAAACGTATCCTTTTAAATGTGTGGTTATTTAAGTTATCATTGTTTCTTTAATTGTTAAGTGCTATTATTGTATAATTGTATTATCTGTTGCATTGCACGCCCCGGGACTATATCCCTCACTGGGCAACAGTGGTTGCTCATACCTCGATATCTGTTTCAGGAGACGCTGAGGGTGATCCCCAGCTTGTTGAGTTAGTTGAGGAAGAAGAAGTTCAGACTGATCCTCTACCTTAGTTGCCGTGCTTGATAGCTTGAGGTGGTTAATGAATTTGCTGCTATGTGGAAAGTTCAACTAATTGTTTTATGTACTATTTTGTGGCCTAAGGGCTATGTATATGCTTGTTGTATAAGTTGAAGACTAGTTGGTTGTGTTGTAGCTTTGAAAGCCTATGTATTGTAATAACTTATATTTCTATTTCTAGTTGCTTCGCATGCTTGGGAGTGAATGGCTTAGTGTAGAATGATTTATCTCTAAGTATGTTTTAATGTTATCCTAGAATGGCATGGTTATTAGACTATATTATAAACAAGTTACTTGCATGCTTGTGTGGTTTTGGAACTGTTGTTTGCTTCAAGGCTCGGATGGCCTTGAATCTTTAAATATTTAGCCATGAAAAGTTTGTTTACCTTGTAGTTACCTTATTTGAGAATTTACAGGTTTTCAGAATGTCCATAGTACAGGGGAAATTCTGTCCGTTTTTCCCTAAAATTTTGTGACCGGGTTTGGTATTGGGTTGAGAATAGCATGGTTATTAGAGCCTCCGGTCTCGTGAGGGATCGGGGCGTTACACGCATGACGTTCCATCTTCTTCTCGTCGAATCACAGAGGAAGACATGCAGGAAGCCGTCAATAGGAAAACATCAGAATTAAGGGGTCAGTTCATGAGCCAATTCGAACAGCAAAATGAGCGGTATAGAAGGCTTGAGCAACAAATTGCTCAATTGACCCAATTATTGCCACATCCACCCCAGCCGCATCAGGATCAATCTCAACCTCCCTCGGAACAACAAGGTGATGATGCCCAATAGGATCCATAGGGTCGTGGTATGACTTTATCTTCTATTGGAAACCTTAACAAGTAAGTGGGTTCAAGTATGTTAATCTTTCCTGCATATTATGTTATATGCATATGTTGAGTTTATGAATATATGTCATGTATACTATTGATAGAGTTTTGAGAAGGGCTAATAAAATATAATCTTTTGTTGTAAAGAGTTTTAAGATGCATGTGATGTTTTGTTTGCAATTGTGTTAATTAAACACAATCATTAGAAGAAATTGTATATTGGACTCGTAGAATTTGTTTTTGCCTTCATTCTTATTTTTATGTAAAACAATGTTTTGGTTGAGTTGGTTGATTTGTTTTATTGTTTGCAGATATGACATAGATTGTCTGAAGATGGTGAAAATAATAGGTGTAGATATGGATTGTCTCTATGCAAGGATGTCGTGTCATAATGGAGGATGCTGTAAACTTTTTGCATACAATTCTCTTTTAGAGCTTATCCTACCAGGACAAACAAGCTAGATGATGTTATGATAGATGTATATTTAGTATTTCTTTTTGAATGTATATTAGAAATGTACTTTGTTAAATGGTGGCTATTATGATATATTATGGCATGGCTTAGTTACTTTGGTGTAGATTTGTGTTCTTTTGAATGAATGTGTAGGTTGTGTAATTTATGAGATTCAATTATGAGATTTAAAATTATATTCTTTTGTAATTTAGTAGGACACACAAGATGACGTCACAAACCACCTTTGCCTATTGGGTAGATTTGAGAATTGCCACGAATTTGTGACAAAAGAGAATAAATTGTAGCCACTAATTTGTGACGAAGCTTGGTTAACCCATAAATAACTTTTGCCACGATTTAGCATCAAAATAAATTGCCACGATTTGGCCACGACATATATTTGCCACGCAGCTGCGACAAAAGTTTTGCCACGTAATTGCATCAAACAAGTTGCCACGATTTTGCATCAAAATAACTTGCCACGATTTGGCCACGACATATTTTTTTGCCACTTTTGCCACAATTTGGAAACAGAAATTTTGCCACGTAATTGCATCAAATCTGTTGCCACGATTTGGCATCAAAATAAATTGCCACAATTTTGCCACGACATATTTTTTGCCACGTAACTGCGACAAAAGTTTCGCCACAGTTTGGAAACAGAACTTTTCCACGTACTTGCGTCAAATAAGTTGCCACTATTTTGCATCAAAACTTTGTCATTAATTTGTGACGAAATCTTGCCACGCTTTGGCCACAAAATAAATTTGTAGCAAATTAGTCACTGTTTGCGGTGGTTTTGTGACAAAATATTCCCGGGTTTTTGTTCGTCGCAAATTTGTCACGAAGCGATGTAATTGCGACGAAAATCGATTTAGCCATGCAAGGTTTAGCGACGACAACTACTTCGTCGTAATTTCGTCACAAATAAATATTTGCGACGAAATTGTGACATTTTCTGGCGTCACAAACTCCACTGTTTCTTGTAGTGTGAGAAGCATGCTCGGCCTTGAGGCTTTCAATTTCAGCTTTTGTCTTCAAGATGCTTCAAATTTTGAAATGTTTAGCATGTCAAGGTGTTATGGCCGAGAATCGTGAGGAGATTGAGGGGAATTTGAGCAATTTTTTAATGCCTTGTGTCATAGTTTGTCTTAGCATGCATAGAATAAAATAATTTGCTCAAACCTTGTGCAAAAACCATGGTATGGTTGGCCAAGGCTATTAAAATGGCTGAATTTGTGTCATCTTGAGCATTATTCTAATTGTATCTTGAAGTGCAAAAAGAATAATGGATAAATAATAAGGAATGTTTTGTTTTTAGTAAATTTTTGTCTTCTAGTGAATTGGTTTAGGATTATTATATTGATAGTAGACTTTGTAGGATTGTTTAATAGTCTAGTGTTTCGTGAAAGATGCTTTCTTGATTAGCGCGAAGGCACGCTTTTCTAGGTCTAGGGCACGCACTACGAGATAAGACACGAACTACGAGACGAATGCACGTTTTTCAAGTAAATGCATGCAATCCCAAACGAATGCACGTAATTCAAAGCATGGCACATAAAATGAACACAATTCTTAAACCTAGGTCATGGCACTTAAATCTAGGTTAGGGCACAAGAAGCTAGGTTTCGCACGCAAATCGGGGTCAGGCCTCACATCTTCCCCTTCTTCAAAGAATTTCGTCCCGAAATTCAATATTACCTTGAAATAATGCTGGATACTGCTGCTCCATCTGGTCTCGCCTTTCCCACGTTGCTTCTTCGACTCCATGATGATTCCACAGCCCTTTCACCATAGGTATAGTTCTGTTGCGCAACTCCCGATCCTGCTGGTCTAGGATCCAAATGGGCTTCTCCTCGTAAGACAAGTTTTCCCGAAGCTGCAACGGCTCTGGCTCTAAGAGATGCGACGGGTTAGGATGATACTTCCGCAGCATCGAAACATGAAAGACGTCATGAATATTGGAGAGGTTCTGGGGTAGTGCTAGGCGATACGCCAACTTGCCAACCTTCTCAACTATCCCAAATGGTCCTACAAATCTCGAGCTCAGCTTTCCACCCTTGCCATGTTTAATCAGTCCCCTCCGGGGTGATATCTTCAAGAACACCTTGTCGCTAACCTCAAACTCGAGACTCCGTCTCCGTCGGTCTGCATAACTCTTCTGCTTGCTATGGGCAGTAAGCATCCGTTTTCGGATAAGGTAGATGTTATCAACAGTCTTCATCAGTTCAGGTAAAAGGGCCGGGTCAAAAGTCTTCGCCTCACCTACTTCATCCCAGTAGATTGGGGATCGACACTTACGTCCATACAGCGCCTCAAATGGGGCCATCCCGATTGTGGCCTGATAACTATTGTTGTAGGCGAACTCCGCTAGAGATAGATATTTCTCCCAACCTTTCCTGAAGTCCAACACACATGCCCTCAACATATCCTCCAAAATCTGAATAGTTCTCTCCGATTGACCATCCGTCTGAGGGTGATAAGCCGTGCTAAAACTCAATTTCATCCCCAAAGCTTCTTGCAATCTCTTCCAAAATCGGGAAGTAAAATGAGGATCCCTATCCGATACGATACTCACAGGCATCCTGTGCAATCTTACAATCTCCGCCACGTACATATCTCCCAAATCCTCAGGACTATCCTCCTTGTTCATTGGTAAAAAGTGCGCCGACTTAGTCAATCTATCCACTATAACCCAAACGGCGTCACGACCCTTTCGTGATCTAGGAAGGTCCATAACAAAATCCATAGTTATATGTTCCCATTTCCATTGAGGAATCTCCAACGGCTGAAGTAAACCTGCAGGTCGTTGATGTTCTGCTTTGACTCTCTGGCAAGTCAAACACCGTGCCACAAACTCCGTAATTTCTCTTTTCATGTTATTCTACCAGTAGTGTTGCTTCAAATCCCAATACATCTTTGTTCCACCGGGGTAAATAGTATATCTTGAATTATGCGCTTCCTCAAGAATCTTCTTTTTCAACTCTGGCTCATTGAGAACACAAACCCGGTTCCTAAATCTCCAAATATCATCATCATGAAACTTAAATTCTACGTTACTTTCCTTAATCTTCTGAAAATGTTGGTCCTTCTGTTGAGCCTCTCGTAACTCAGATAACAAAGTCGATTGAACTTGGGTAGTGGCAAAAAGTAACCCCTTCTGAGTCAATTGTGGTTTCCACAGAAACGCTTCCTCCA
The DNA here is from genome assembly GCA_037974665.1 of Ehretia macrophylla. Lineage (NCBI taxonomy): Eukaryota > Viridiplantae > Streptophyta > Magnoliopsida > Boraginales > Ehretiaceae > Ehretia > Ehretia macrophylla. Next base: position 41,866,932 of record CM075782.1, on the reverse strand, counting down.
ACAACTCCTGCACCTTGACTTCCAGTTTTGCCATGCTTGCCTTTCTGCTTAAGGCATCTGCAACTACGTTCACCTTACCGGGCACATAATTAATTGAGCAGTTATAATCGTCCAAAAGCTCCATCCACCGCCTTTGCCTCATATTCAACCCCTTTTGAGAGAACAAGTATTTCAAGCTCTTATGATCGGTAAATACCTCAAATTGTTACCCCACAAATAATGCCTCCATTTCTTGAGTGCAAACACAATAGCCGCTAACTCCAAATCATGTGTCGGGTAATTCATCTCATACGACTTTGGTTTCCTAGAAGCATATGCAATCACTCTTCCATTTTGCATCAATACACATCCCAATCCTTCTTTCGAAACATCGCTATAGATTACAAAACCTTGACTCCCTTCAGGCAATGCAAGAACTGGTGCGGTAGTCAATCTTTTCTTCAACTCTTGGAAGCTGTTCTCACACTTATCATCCCACACGAACTTGGTTTTCTTTTGAGTGAGCTTTGTAAGCGGTCCTGTAGTCTTAGAGAAATCCTTCACGAACCTCCGATAATAGCCGGCTAGGCCAAGAAAACTCCGAACCTCCGTAACATTTTATGGCTTCTTCCAAGATATCACTGCATCGATCTTTGCTGGATCTACCGCTATTCCCTCTTGGGATATGATATGCCCCAAAAATGCAATCTGTTGCAACCAAAATTCACTTGCTAAACTTTGCATACAATTGGTGCTCTCGAAGTTTCTGCAGTACCACCCGCAGATGTTGCTCATGCTCCACCTCCGATTTCGAGTATACCAAAATATCATCAATGAAGATCACCACAAATTGGTCCAAGTAGGGTCGAAACACCCTATGCATCAAATCCATAAAAGCTGCAGGGGCATTAGTTAATCCAAAAGGCATCACCACATATTCATAGTGCCCATATCTCATCCTGAAAGTCGTTTTAGGCACATCTTCCTTCTTGATCCGTAACTGATAATACCCTTGCCTCAAGTCGAGTTTCGAATACACTTTGGCTCCTTGCAGTTGATAAAATAACTCATGAATCAGGGGAAGTGGGTATTTATTCTTGACAGTCACTTGGTTCAAACCTCGATAGTCAATGCATAGCCTCAACGTTCCGTCTTTCTTCTTAACAAATAGAACTGGCGCACCCCACGGTGAAGAGCTCGGTTGTACAAATCCCTTCTTCAGCAATCCTTGCAATTGGTCCTTTAATTCTTGTAGCTCAGCCGGTGCCATATGATAAGGAGCTTTTGATATCGGCTGGGTGCCAGGTAGCAACTCTATAACAAACTCGATCTCCCGATTTGGGGATAACCCGGGTAATTCTTCAGGGAACACATCTGCATAGTCTTTGATCACAAGCATCTCCTCTAACTTAGCTTTATCCGACGGCTTGTTGATAAGGGTAAGCCAAGCATCCGCTGCACCCTTTCCTCAAGGACTTCACTGCTTTTGCAGATGAAATGATGGAACTCCCGGTGAAATCTCTTCGGCCCAAAACCTCCAGTATCGGTTGATCAAGTACCCGGAACGTTATAATCTTTGCCCGGCAATCCAGTTGGACATGATGTTTTGCCAGCCAGTCCATCCCTAAAATGACCTCGTAGTCTTGAAATGGTAATACAATAAGATTGGCTGAGAATTCCCTATCCTTAATTTGGATTTTACATGCTTTACAAGCTGAACTAGTTACAAGTTTAGAACCCATTGGAGTACTAACTTCTACTTCATATGGCAAACATACAACTTTCAATTCCACACGTTACACACATAAGGGAGTAATAAATGAATGAGTAGCACCCGGATCAATTAACACCTTAACAGGTTGATTCAGTATGAAGAATGTACCTTCAACAATAGCAGTCTCATCCAGAATATCCTCGCACTCAATAGCATAGGCTCAAGCCTGGACCCTAGGAGTTGGAGTCTTGTCTCTACCGGCTGGTTTACGCTGATTCTGCCCTACCTAACGTTTAGGGCAATCCTTGATCTGATGCTGATCACTGCCGCACCTTATACAACGTCCCGACTTCCTCCAACACTGGGCCTCGGTATGCCCCTTCCTGTCACAATATGAACAACTAACGGACTGAGTAGCAGGGGAACTACCTGTGGATCCGCGGGCGGAAGAGGCTGATGGCGCTTTCGTCGGGCCACGGTTAATCCCTGATTTGCTCTGGCTCTAGCCCTGATTATGACCCTGACTCTGAAATTTCCTCTGCTGACCTGGAGGCTGGTATGGTTTCTTGTTGGGCTGACTCAAACCGGCTCCATCTAGTTTCCTCTTCTCAACTCGAGAGGCAGCAGCAAAGAGGGCAGAGTAAGTAGCGAAGTCATGAGAAGCTAACTGGTCCTGAATCTCTGGCCTCAATCCAATAGTAAATTTCCACATTTTTTCTTCCAGAGTACAAACCATGTACTAAGCATAACGGGACAGTCGGTCAAAACGAGCCTCGTACTGGGCCACCGTCATATTACCCTAGGTCAAGTGCATGAACTCCTTGATCCGCCTCTGCCTGGAACTACAGGTACATATTTCTCCTTAAACGCCTTAACGAAATTACCCCACAAGCGAGGTGTCTGATCAGTTTCCCACAATGCCTCTACAGTGTGCCACCAATGATCAGCATCCCCGTGCAACAGAAATACAGCAAACTCCAATTTCTCTTCATCTGTATAATCAAGTGGCCTGAAAATCTTCTTGATCTCGGACAGCCACGCCTCTGCTTTCTCATCATCAGCTTCCCCGTAGAATTTAGACGGGCGAAAGTCAAGGAATTCCCTCATTCTGCTATGTTTCCCATGGTTACCCTCATTCCTGTTGTTGATGTTGTTGTTGTTGGCTTCACGAGCATCCTGACGCTCCATCACACGTGATACACAATCCATGGCATTTGCCATCATATTAAACATAGCTATACCAGGATTAGTCTGATAAGCATCCCTAGTCTCTTGAGGTTCACCGCTCCTATTAGTAGTATGGGTACTAGGGCCAGCCATCTATAGGCACAAATTACGATGTACAATTTATTGAAATATGACAATTAAGAATCTAACGCATATGATATGCAACATAATATAGGTACAATTCTAAAAACATTTAAGGCATGTAAATCACTTAAGCACATAGAACATAGAAGGCACATTTATCACACAATAACACATAAACAAGTCATCCTAATTATCTTAGGGCTCTACCCACGGTCCGAGAGTTAAACCCGGCTTAAGCAATCTAAGCTCTGATACCATTCTTCTATGGTGTCACGCCCCAACCCGGCCTATAAGGTTAGACTAGGGCATGAACTAACATTCAAGTGACATCATGTACTTAGCTGTTTATGAAGATTAACACCTAGTGATTTAGTCTAAACTCCAAGGTTTTCCCGGAAAACCGACAGCATAACGGCTGTAATTGGCCCTTTGGTTTGACCTAATTCTCTAAATGCCTCAAAATTTACCATCTCAACTCATTTCCAACTAAGATTACTAGTTTACTATCAAATGAATTGTCTATTGGTTATGCGACGTCCTGTTTGATTTATAGCCTAGCATGATACTATGTCTCGTTTGTTTGTTTGTCCTCGTTACAATTATACCTGTTGATCTTAGCTCAAAAGCAAGTACCTGTTAAGATTGGATAAGTTCATTTACTTAGATCTTAACTAAAGCGTCATAACCTAAGATAGATACTATCGGTGATAAAAGAAAAACGATCACAGTAGTGTTACGTCTAGCATCAGTCTACTTAATATAAGTACAAACCAAAATTAGATCCCAAATTACAACGGGGGTCTTTTACATTAGCAACAACAAGCAAAATAAAATAAATGGTCTTCAAGCAGCACAAGGTACACAAGTAGTCACGTTCAAGCAAAACAACAATAACAGGTAATCACTCCAGGGGTTCATCATTAGGCACATTGTCCTCGGGTTCCTGTACCTGTTCTTCGTCACCTGAGATGATAAAAGAGGGTGAGTCCTTATGAACTCAGCGAGGGGGGGGGGACGAGAAATAAGTTTTGAAACTCATTTTCCGGTTAAATTTTTGAAAATCCCTTTCTCAAACATGAATACAACATAAATACAAGTACAGAAATACAAGTACAGAATAGGAATACCGATCTTTCCTCCCCGAGATTCTCTAGGAACCAAGCGAGAGTACTTATACACGTGGTAAAAAAGATACAGTGAGCTTTTGCTCTCAGATCAGTTTCAGAATCAGTTGTTGCGGCCGACTTCAAATCATCCCCAAACACGCCAGGTAGGTGTACTCCGGATGTACCCTGAAATCCTACGACCCAACTCTCTGAGGAAGTCTAGCCCCCAAGCGAGAGAGGGAATGAGACCATGGTAGTCACGGGTGCACCGGCAAGCCCAACACCGCCCGGTGTGCGTGATCGCTACCATGCCAACAGGAAAGGTTGCAACCTTGTATGCAATGCACATTCATGACAGGTAATATATATCACAGAAGGAGGACAACAAAGTAGGTTGCCTCCGGACAATCATAAGATTGCACATTGACAGATAAACAAGCGGGGCACAATAAGACAGGAAATTTCACTTGAAAGACATATAGAGTTATATGGAAATTAAACGGGCAACCATGTAACACATGTAAAACAGGCCATATAACTCATTAAGAAGTCCACGCAATCAAGTGATAAGATTATTCAACATGCAATGATATCAACATGGGTTCGGATGCAAGAAAAGCTTATTTGACAACATGCAATGGTCAAGATCACTTTTGAAGTTATAAAACATTTACGGGCAGCCCACTAAGCATATGATTCCAACACAATATCCAAACGATCAACACTTAGTTAGACTACCGAGTCATTAGGGTTTCGATTTCATACTTAATTGTGTGATTAAAACCCTAAGTCAACTCAAAATCATTCTCAAGTCATGCATCATTCAATTCAAGCATCCTCAAGTACTCAAAACAGTCCACATAACATCCCAACACCACATTTCCTCACAATTAGTGTCACAAGAGAGGTTACAACAATTTTCCAAGCATGTGGCTAAATGAACCCTTTACTGCAATAGGCTGTTTTCCCACAATCACTAGGATAATAAAAAAATCTCCAAATTCAGTGAATAAGATGTCAACTTAAAGATTGAGCAGTTAACTAAAATCAGGAATAAACCTTGCATCAATTGGAGTTCAGAATCATTAGTTATAGCCAAAACAGTGAGGTATCACAAAACTGTCCAGATTTGCACACTTTTCAGAAATTGACGTTTTTGAGGTCCTTAGAGTCTGTTTTAGCTTTGGTCCATTTCTGACAAAATTGTCCAGAACTGAAAAACATAGCAGTACACCAAATTTCATGCATTTTGTACATCATTTGCTAAGTCAAATATGGTTCGTTCCACAAGGTCAGTGCATCTGCCAAAACCTGCTTCATTTTTCCAGATTTACAGATTTGGTCACATTTTAAAGATTTTCCATTTTGAGGACCTTAGATTCAAAATTTGCTTCGGCCTATTTCTGGGAAAAATGTTCAAAACCGTCCAAACTAGTCACCTACCAATTTTCAAGTATTTTCAACATCATTTTCTTAGCCAAACTTACCTCGAACAGACTGGTCAGAGAGCTGTCAACAATTTCAACTTCACCTAGCATCATTTTCAAACGAAGATCTTGCCATGCATGGTTGTTTAAGCTTATGAACGACCATATATCTCAAGTACAGAATCAAATACACACATTCATGAGCATGCATGTGAAATTTTGAAGAGTTTTCAAAGGTTTTAACCCTCACCTTAGCAATCAACCACAAAAATGCTCAAAACCATTGTTTAAGCACAACTTTCTCCTTCTCCTTGCTTAGGCGACAACCCAACTAGCTTTTCTCTATTTTTCCTAGCTTAGTGATAAAACTCTTAGCACATGCATGAGGTTAAAACATGAAGAAAACAAATGGATGTTGAGAAGCTCACCTAGGCCGATTGTGAAGCTTCAATGCACATGCATGAGTGATTTTTGAACTCTAGCTTGTTTGCTTGAGTTGCTTGGATGATTTGCTTGCCTTGTTCAACTAAGGTGTGATGAAGATGAGCAAGGATGGTGAGAGCTCAGCCAAGGTCGAGTATGTGAGAGGAAAATGAGAGTGAGAGAGAAATGGGAGAGGAAGAATGAATGAAATGAAAATAAAACAAAAGCCTTACAACTTGAGGAGCATGCTCGGCCTTGAGGCTTTCAATTTCAGCTTTTGTCTTCAAGATGCTTCAAATTTTGAAATGTTTAGCATGGCAAGGTGCTATGGCCGAGAATGGTGAGGAGATTGAGGGGAATTTGAGCAATTTTTTAATGCCTTGTGTCATAGTTTGTCTTAGCTTGCATAGAATAAAATAATTTGCTCAAACCTTGTGCAAAAACCATGGTATGGTCGGCCAAGGCTATTAAAATGGCTGAATTTGTGTCATCTTGAGCATTATTCTAATTGTATCTTGAAGTGCAAAAAGAATAATGGATAAAGAATAAGGAATGTTTTGTTTTTAGTAAATTTTTGTCTTCTAGTGAATTGGTTTAGGATTATTATATTGATAGTGGACTTTGTAGGATTGTTTAATAGTCTAGTGTTTCGTGAAAGATGCTTTCTTGATTAGCGCGAAGGCACGCTTTCCTAGGTCTAGGGCACGCACTACGAGGTAGGACATGAACTACGAGACGAACGCACGTTTTTCAAGTAAATACACGCAACCCTAGATGAATGCACGTAATTCAATGCATGGCACAAATAATGAACACGATTCTTAAACCAAGGTCATGGCACGCAAATCTAGGTTAGGGCACAAGAAGGTAGGTTTCGCACGCAAATCGGGGTCGGGCCTCACATGGAGGCAATCTCTAGTAGTCATGCCGTTATCAACCCGACGGCCCGATGCTGCCCGAGAGGTAGCACACACATATCAAAGACTCAGCAATAATAATAAACATCAATCATTCACAGGAGGACAGTCTAGCAGAACTGCCTACCTCCCGGCATCAATCATCAATCAATAATCATCAATAATTATATTATCATCATAATAACATCAATAACCAATTTAACAACAAATAACTAAGTTAGATGACAAAGTATGCCATCTAACCGAACATGCATTAACACATAATCAAACCTTAGTTTAGCCATCAACAACTCACAATTCAATCACTCAAACCACACCCAAACAACTAAACCTCAAACTAACATTTTAAAGAAAAACAACCCAAACTTCAAATAATCATATCTTACATTCTACTAATCCAAACAACTCCAAATCAGTTTCAAACACTCACCCATTCAATCAACTACATTAACTCCCTCGGAAACCAACCAAAACACATCCAAATCATGCTCAATAACCCTAAAACTCTAGTGTGTCATGGCTGAAATTTATGGGTTTTAGCACGGACATCACAATCGAAAATTCGGCATTACAACGGTGATACCACGTAATTATCAAACTTTTAGAAATCGACGGCAATCGATTCCGATCAACACAACTTAAAATAATCAACATTTAGCAAATTAATCAACTTTAAATACCCGAAAAATAATAATTATGCTACAACCATTCAAATCTCGTAGGATTAAATATAAATGATCCCTAGCATGCATAGAGCAATGATCTAATATCAGATTAACATTCTAACGGTTCGATAATCAATTCTATGCAAAAACACAAAAGATGAGTTTTGAGATCTATAATTTTTCTCTCACCTTTGATGCGATAAAAGCCTACGAATGCATGCAATGTGTGCCCAACAAGCGGAATCCAACTCGCCATAAAATTCTACGAACAAAAATTAGGTTTTTCTTTGAAATTTTGCTTTGAAAACCTTGAAAATTTCTCTCTCTTTTTCCTCTCCTTCCTCACGGCAATGTGTGCGCAAATGAGTGTGTTTTTGTGCTTTGCTTGTGTGTGTTGGTGATATATGCATATTGGTCAACATTTAATGAAAGTTAAAGTTGAATTAACTTAGCATTTTTTTGTGTTTTCGTGACTTTAAATGCATTTTCTTGATCACCAAAGTTCAAAACAATTATTCAACACCCAAGATAGCTCAAGCAGAATATTTTTAGGTGACAAGAAGTTTTACAATCAAACAATTTCACCCAAGTCGGCTTAAAACTCGATTTTTGCAAATGTCGGTGTAAAAACCCTAATAAATTTCTAAGCCGATTTTAAAACCATTTTAATCAAACATAGGTCTATTAAGGTACATGGACTAGGTATAGAAGGGTTAAAAAGACCAGTTTCAAAATTTTAGGGGACGTGTTTCGAAAATACTATTCATTAAAAATCGACGATAAAATTTCTAACTCCGTTTTTTATGAAAATTTTATGAATGCACATTTAGCATGTTCTAGGAGTATTGATACCAAAATTACCACATTCAAAGTCACATAGTACATAGACAGGTTAATTCACGCAAAATGAGATAAAGCACGCAAAATGAGATAAGATAGAAAAGTGGGGTTTCACAGGTAGAGACCAGGTCCTACGTCCCACGCCCTCAGTTTGTGGGCCCAGCCTCTACACGAAGCGAAGTTGTTATGCCCAAGATGTCGTGGGACTCGATAATAGAAATGTGGCGGATAAAGCAATTTGGCAAGCATGAACTGGGCAAAAAAACAAAACGAAAAGGGGGGTGCAACACGAGGACTACCCATGAGGTCACCCATCCTAGTACTACTCACTCCCAAGCATGATTAACTTCGGAGATCTAATAGGATCCGGTGCATTACTGCTGGTATGATAGCACCCGTCATGTTGATTGTGTAAAGCCTTTATTTGTCATCCTTTTTGCGACTCTCGACGAACGATCAAGGACGAAGAAACAACACAAAAAGAAGAAAAGTAGCCTGAAAACTAATGAAAACATTCGATTTTGGGCACCAAAAATAGGCGCAGCCCAGCAGGCTTGCTACCCTCATCGTAGAGCTTTTGGAGAGCTTTCTAACGGTAAGTTGTGTGTCGTATAACTCCTTACGGATGAAAAGTTATGGTCACCAGAGTGACGCAGACCTGGTTACAAGCCCTACACCCTTAGTTTGCGAGCCCAGCCTCTACGCGAAGCGAAGTTGTCTTGCCTAAGATGCCGTGGGAGTCGATAATAGAAATGTGACGGATAAAGCATTATGGCAAGCATGAACGGGGCAAAAAATTCAAAACGAAAAGGGGTGTCCAACACGAGGACATCGCTGGGGGTCACCATCCTTGTACTACTCTCTCCCAAGCCCACTTAACGTCGGAGATCTGATAGGATCTGGTGCATTACTGTTGGTATGACCGCACCCGTCATATTGAGTGCATAAAGTCCTTATTTGTCGTCCTTTTTGCAGCTCCCGACGAACGATCAGGGACGAAGAAACAGCACAAAAAGAAGAAATATGGGCCAAAATTGATAAAAACGTTTGATTTTTGGCTCCAAAAACAGGCGCAGCAAAGCAGGCTTTCTACCCCCGACGTAGATCTCTCGGAGAGCTTTTCAACTGTAAGTTGTGCGCTGCATAACTCCTTACGGATCAAAAGACATGGGCACCGGAGCAACGAAAACCTGGTCACAGGCCCCACACCCTCAGTTTGCGGGCCCAACCTCTACGCGAAGCGAAGTTGTCTTGCCCAAGATGCCGTGGAACTTGGTAATAGAAATGTGATGAATAAAGCATCTTCGCAAGCCTGAACAGGGAAAAAAATTCAAAATGAAAAGGGGGGTACAACACGAGGACTTCCCTGGGGTCACCCATCCTAGTACTACTCTCTCCCAAGCACGCTTAACTTCGGAGATCAGATGGGATCTGGTGCATTACTACTGGTATGATAGAACCCGCCATGTTGAGTGCGCATAGACCTTATTTGTCATCCTTTTTGTGGCTCCCGATGAACGATTAGGGACGAAGAAAAAGTGTAAAAAGAAGAAAAGTGGCCCAAAACTGATGAAAACGTTCTATTTTGGGCTCTGAAAATAGGTGCATTCGAGCAAGCTTACTGCCCTGGTCGTAGAGCTCTCGGAGAGCTTTCCAACTGTATGTTGTACGTCGTGTAACTCCCTACGAATCAAGTGTTATGGTCACTGGAGAGAGGGAGACCTGGTCACTGGCCCACACACTCTGTTTGGGGTCCCAACCTCTACGCGAAGCGAAATTTTCTTGCCTAAGATGCCGTGGGACTCGGTAATAGAAATGTGACGGATAAAGCATCTTGGTAAACCTGAACGGGGAAAAAAATTCAAAACAAAAAGGGGGTTCAACACAAGGACTTCTCTAGGGATCGCGCATCCTAGTACTACTCTCTCCCAAGCACGCTTAACTTCGGAGATCTGATGGGATCCGGTGCATTACTGCGGGTATAATTGCACCAGTCATGTTGAGTTCGCAAAGCCTTTATTTGTCGTCCTTTTCGCGGCTCCTGACGAACGATCAGGGACGAAGAAACAGCGCAAAAAAAAAATAAAAGTGGACCGAAACTGATGAAAACATTGAATTTTTTGCTCCAAAAATAGGACCAGCCTTGCGAGCTTGCTGCCCCCGTCGTAGGGCTCTCGGAGAGCTTTCCAACGGTATGCTGTGCGCCGTATAACTCCTTACAGATAAAAAGTTATGGTCCCTTGAGTGACGCAGACCTGGTCATAAGCTCCACGACCTCGGTTTGCAGGCCCAGCCTCTACGCGAAGCGAAGTTGTCTTGCCCAAGATGCCGTGGGACTCGATAATAGAAATATGAGGGATAAAGCATCTTGGAAAGCATGAATGGGGCAAAAAATTCAAAATAAAAAGGTGTGTGCGACACGAGGACTTCCTTGGGGGTCACCCATCCTAGTACTACTCTTTCCCGAGCACGCTTAACTTCGGAGATCTGATGGGATCCGGTGCATTAATCGCACCTGTCATGTTGAGTGTGCAAAGCCCTTATTTGACATCCTTTTCCTGGCTCCCGATGAACGATCAAGGACAAAGAAACAGCGCAAAAAGAAGAAAAGTGGCCTAGAACTGATGAAAAGGATCGATTTTGGGCATCAAAAACTAGTGCAGCAAAGCGGGCTTGCTGCCACCATCGTAGAGCTCTCGGAGAGCTTTCCAACGGTATTTTCTGCGCTGCTTAATTCCTTACGGATCAAAAGTTATGGGCACCGGAGCGACAAAGACCTGGTCATAGGTCCTATGCCCTCAGTTTGCGGGCCCAGCCTCTACATGAAGCGAAGTTTTCTTGGCCAAGATTCCGTGCGACTTGGTAATAGAAATATGATGAATAAAGCATCTTGGCAAGCCTGAACATGGCAAAAAATTCAAAACGAAAAGGCAGGTGGAACTCGATGACTTCCCTCGGGGTCACCCATCTTAGCACTACTCTCTCCCAAACACGCTTGACTTCGGAGATCTGATGGGATCCAGTGCATTAGTATTGGTATGATCGAACCCGTCATGTTGAGGGCGCAAAGCCCTTACGTGTCATCCTGTTCGCGGCTCACGACGAATGATCCGGGAAGAAGAAACAGCGCAAAAAGAAGAAAGTAGCCCCAAACTGATGAAAACGTTCGATTTTGGGCTCTGAAAACAAGCGATCTCGGAGAGCTTTCCAACGGTATGCTGTGCGCCGCGTAACACCTTACGAATCAAAAGTTATGGTCACTGGAGCAACGGAGACCTAGTCACAGGTCCCACGCCCTCGGTTTGTGGGCCCAGCCTCTTTGTGAAGCAAAGTTCTCTTGCCCAAGATGTTGTGGGACTCGGTAAAAGAAATGTGAGGGATAAAGCATCTTGGTAAGCCTGAACGGGGCAAAAAATTGAAAACGAAAAGGGGGGTGCAACCTGAGGACTTCCTTGGGGGTCACCCCTCCTAGTACTAATCTCTCCCAAGCACGCTTAACTTCGGAGATCTGATGGGATCCGATGTATTACTACTAGCTTGATCACACCCATCATGTTGAGTATGCAAAGCCCTTATTTGTTGTCCTTTTTGCAACCCCGACGAACAATCAGGGACGAAGAAATAAAGCAAAAAGAAGAAAAGTGGACCAAAACTGATGAAAATGTTTGATTTTATGCTTCGGAAATAGGTACAGCAGAGTAGGCTGCGTACCCCCGTTGTAGAGCTCTCGGAGAGCTTTCCAACGGTATGCTGTGCGATACGTAACTCCTTACGGATCAAAAGTTATGGGCAACGAAGCGACAGAGACCTGGTCACAGGCCTTACGCCCTCTGTTTACGGTCCCAATCTCTACGTGAAGCGAAGTTGTCTTACCCAAGATGTCGTGGGACTCGGCAATAGAAATGTGACGGATAAAGCATCTTGGCAAGCCTGAACGACGCAAAAAATTCAAAACGAAAAGGTGGTGCAATACTAGGACTTCCCAAGGGGTCACCAATCCTTGTACTACTCTCGCCTAAGCACGCTTAACTTCAGAGTTCTAATGGGATCCGGTGCACTACTGCTAGTATAATCGCACCCGTCATGTTGAGGGCGTTAAGCCCTTATTTGTTGTCCTTTTTGCGGCTCTCGACGAATGATCGGGAACGAAAAAATAGCGCAAGAAGAAGAAAAGTGGTCAAAAACTGATGAAAACATTCTATTTTGGGCTCTGAAAATAGGCGCTGCCCAGCAAGCCTGCTGCCCTCGTCATAGAGCTCTCGGGCCGCATTTCAACGGTATGCTGTGCCCAGTATAACTCCTTACACATCAAAAGTTATGGGCACCTGAAACTGATGAAAATATTCGATTTTGGGCTCCGAAAATAGGCATAGCTAAGCAGGCTTGTTGCCCCCGTCGTAGAGCTCTCAGAGAACTTTCCAATGGTATGCTGGGCACCGTGTAACTCCTTACAGATAAAAAGTTATGGTCGCTGGACTGACGGAGACCGGGTCATAAGCCTTACTCCATCGGTTTGTGTGCCCAGCTTTTACGCGAATCGAAGTTGTCGTGCCCAAGATGCCATGGGACTCAGTAATAGAAATGTGACGGATAAAGTATCTTAGCAAGCCTGACCAGGGTAAAAAATTCAAAACGAAAAAGGGTGTGCAACACGAGAACTTCTCTGGGGGTCACCTGTCCTAGTACCACTCTCTCCCAAGCACGCTTAACTTCAGAGATCTGATAGGATCCGGTGTATTACTGTTGGTATGATCGCACCCGTAATGTTTAGTGCGGAAAGCCCTTATTTATCGTCCTTTTTGCGGTTCTCGACAAACGATCAAGGACGAAAAAATATAACAAAAAGTAGAAAAGTGGTCCGAAACTGATGAAAATGATTGATTTTGGGCTTCGAAAACTGGTGCAGCATAGCAGGCTTGCTGCCACCATCGTAGAGCTCTCGGAGAGCTTTTCAATTGTATATTTTGCGCTGCATAACTCCTTACGGACCAAAAGGTATGGGCACTGGAGCGACGGAAACTTTGTCACAGGCCCCACGCCCACAGCATGCAGGCCCAGCCTCTACGCAAAGCAAAGTTGTCTTGCCCAAGATGCCGTGGGACTTAGTAATAGAAATGTGATGAATAAAACATCTTCACAAGCCTGGCCGGGGCAAAAAATTCAAAACTAAAAGCGGGGTACAACACGAGGACTTCCCTAGGGGTCACCCATCCTAGTACTACTCTCTCCCAAGAAAGCTTAACTTCAGAGATCTGATGGGATCCGGTGCATTACTGCTGGTATGACCACACCCGTCATGTTGAATGCGCAAAGCCTTTATTTGTCGTCCTATTCGCAGTTCCTGACGAACGATCAGGGACGAAGAAATAGGGAAAAAAGAAGAAAAGTGGCCTGAAACTAAGGAAAAAGTTCAATTTTCTACTACGAACACTGGCACAACCGAGCAAGCTTACTACTCCGGTCATAGATCTCTCGGAGAGCTTTCCAACGGTATGCTGTGCGCCGTGTAACTCCATGCAGATCAAAAGTTATTGTCACTGGAGCGATGGAGACCTTGTCACAGGCCCCACGCCCTCGGTTTGCGGGCCCAGCCTCTACACGAAGTAAAGTTGTCTTGCCCAAGATGTCGTGAGACTCGGTAATAGAAATGTTACGGATAAAGCATCTTGGCAAGCCGGAACGGGGCAAAAAAATAAAAATGAAAAGGGGGGTGCAACACGGGGACTTCCTAGGGGGTCACCAATCCAAGTACTACTCTCTCCCAAGCACGATTAACTTCAGAGATCCGATAGGATCTAGTGCATTCCTGCAGGTATGATCACACCTGTCATGTTGAGTACCCAAAGTCCTTATTTGTCATTCTTTTTGCAGCTCCCGTCGAACGATTAGGGACAAAGAAACAACGCAAAAGAAGAAAAGTGGCCCAAAACTAATGAAAACTTTAGATTTTGGTATCCGAAAACAGGCGCAGCCGAGCGAGCTTGCTGCCCCCGTCATAGAGCTCTCGGGGCGCATTCCAACGATATGCTGTGCGCCGTATAACTCCTTACGGATCAAAAGTTATGGGCACTGGTGCAACGGAGACCTGGTCACAGGCCCCACGCCCTCAGTTTGCGGGCCCAGTCTCTACGCGAAGCGATGTTGTCTTGCCCAAGATGCAATGGGACTCGAGAATAGAAATGTGATGGATAAAGCATCTTGGCAAACAAGAAATAGGCAAAAAACCAAAACAAAAAGGGGGATGCAACACGAGGACTTCCTAGGGGGTCACCCATCCTAGTACTACTCTCTCCCAAGCATGATTAACGTCGGAGATCTGATGGTATCCGGTGCATTACTGCTAGTAAGATAACACCTATCATGTTGAGTGTGCAAAACCCTTATTTGTCGTCCTTTTCGCTGCTCCCGATGAACAATTAGGCACGAAGAAACAGCGAAAAAAGAAGAAAAGTGGCCTGAAACTGATGAAAACTTTCGATTTTGGGCTCCGAAAATAGGCGCAGCCCAACAAGGCTGTTGCCCTCGTTATAGAGCTCTCGTGGCGCATTCCAACGTTATGCTGTGCGCTGCATAACTCCTTACGAATCAAAAGTAATGGGCACCAGATCGACGTAGACTAAGTCACAGGCCCCACGCCCTCGGTTTGCGTGCCCAACCTCTACACGAAGCGAAGTTGTCTTGCCCAAGATGCCGTGGGACTCGAGAATAATAATGTGATGGATAAAGCAATTTGGCAAACATGAACTGACCACACCCGTCATGTTGTGTACGCAAAGCCTTTATTTGTCGTCCTTTTCGCGGACCTCGACAAACGATCAAGGATGAAGAAACAGCGAAAAGAAGAAGAAAAGGTGAACAAAACTGAGGATAACGTTCAATTTTGGGCTTCGAACACTAGCATAGCCGAGCAAGCTTGCTGCTCCGGTCGTAGATCTCTCGGAAAGCTTTCCAGTGGTATGCTGTGCGCCGCGTAACTCCATGCGGATCGAAAGTTATAATCACTGGAGCAACGGAGACCTTATCACAGGCCTCACGCCCTCGGTTTGCGGGCCCAGCCTCTACGCGAAGCGAAGTTGTCTTGCCCAAGATGCCTTGGGACTCGATAATAGAAATGTGATGGATAAAGCATCTTGGCAAGCCTGAACCGGGCAAAAAATTCACAACAAAATGGGGGGTGCAACACGAGGACTTCCTTGGCGGTCACATATCCTACTACTACTCTCTCCCAAGCACGGTTAACTTGGGAGATCTGATAGGATCCATTGTATTACTGCTGGTATGACCGTACCCGTCATGTTGAGCGCGCAAAGCCCTTATTTGTTGTCCTATTTGCGGCTCCCGATGAACGATCAGCGACGAAGAAACAGCGCAAAAAGAAGAAAAATGGTCCGAAACTAATGAAAACTTTAAATTTTGGTCTCCAAAAATAAGAGCAGCTGAGCTAGCTTACTGCCCCTGTCATAGAGCTCTCGGGGCGCATTCCAACTGTATGTTGTGGGCTGTATAACTCCTTACGAATCAAAATTTATGGGCACTGGAGCGACGGCGACTTGTTCGTAGGCCCCACGCCCTCAGTTTGCGGGCCCAGCCTCTTGGCGAAGTGAAGTTGTCTTGCCCAAGATGTTGCGGTACTCGATAATTGAAATGTGACGGATAAAGCAATTTGGCAAACATGAACTAGGCAAAAAACCAAAACAAAAAGGTGGATGCAATACGAGGACTTCCTAGGGGGTCACCCATCCTAGTGCTACTCTCTCCCAAGCATGATTAACTTCAGAGATCTGATGGTATCCGGTGTATTATTGCAAGTAAGATAACACCCGTCATGTTGAGTGTGCAAAACCCTTATTTGTCGTCTTTTTCGTTGCTCCCGATGAACAATCAGGCATGAAGAAATAGCGAAAAAAGAAGAAAAGTGGCCTGAAACTGATGAAAATGTTCGATTTTGGGCTCCAAAAACAGGTGCAACCCTGCAAGCCTACTGCCCTCGTCATAGAGCTCTAGTGGTGCATTCCAACGGTATGCTTTGCGTTGCATAACTCCTTACGGATCAAAAGGTATAGGCAATAGAACGACGAAGACTTGTTCCCAGGCCCCACGCCCTCGGTTTGCTAGCCTAGACTCTACGCGAAGCGAAGTTGTCTTTGCCAAGATGCCGTTGGACTTGATAATAGAAATGTGACGGATAAAGCAATTTGGCAAACATGAACTGACCACACCGGTCATGTTGAGTGCGCAAAGCCTTTATTTGTCGTCCTATTCGCGGCTCCTGACGAACGATCAGGGACGAAGAAACAGGGAAAAAAGAAGAAAAGTGGCCCTAAACTAAGGAAAAAGTTCAATTTTCTGCTCCGAACACTGGCACTGCCAAGCAGGCTTACTGCTCCGGTCGTAGATCTCTCGGAGAGCTTTCCAACAATATGCTGTGCGCCGCGTAACTCCATGCGGATCAAAAGTTATGGTCACTGGAGCAACGGATACCTTGTCACAGGCCCCACGCCCTCGGTATATGGGCCCAGCCTTTACGCGAAGCGAAGTTGTCTTGCCCAAGATGTCGTGGGACTCGGTAATAGAAATGTGGCGGATAAAGCATCTTGGCTAGCCTGAATGGGGCCAAAAAATCAAAACAAATTGGGGGTGGAACAAGAGGACTTCCCCGGGGGTCACCCATCCTAGTACTACTCTCTCCCAAGCATGCTTAACTTTGGAGATCTGATAGGATCTAGTGTATTACTGCTGGTATGATCGCACCCGTCATGTAGAGTGCGCAAAGCCCTTATTTGTTGTCCTTTTCGTGGCTCCCGACGAACGATTAGGGACGAAGAAACAGTGCAAAAAGAAGAAAAGTGGCCCGAAACTGATGAAAACCTTTGATTTTGGGCACCGAAAACAGGCGTAGCCGAGCACGCTTGCCGCCCCCATCGTAGAGCTCTCGGGGAGCTTTCCAACGGTATGTTGTGCGCTGCATAACTCCTTACGGATCAAAAGTTATGGGCACTGGAGCGACGGAGACTTGGTCATAGGCCCCACGCCGTCGGTTTGCGGGCTTAGCCTGTACGTGAAGTGAAGTTGTCTTGCCCAAGATGTCGCGGGACTCGGTAATAGAAATGTGACGGATAAAGCAATTTGGCAAACATTAACTAGGCAAAAAACCAAAACAAAAAGGGGGATGCAACACGAGGACTTCCCAAGGGGTCACCCATCCTAGTACTACTCTCTCCCAAGCATGATTAACTTTGGAGATCTGATGGTATCCGGTGCATTACTGCTAGTAAGATAACACCCGTCATGTTGAGTACGCAAAGCCCTTATTTGTCGTCCTTTTTGCTACTCCCGATGAACAATCGAGAACGAAGAAATAGCAAAAAAAGAAGAAAAGTGGCTCAAAACTGATGAAAATGTTCGATTTTGGGCTTTGAAAACAGGCGCAGCCCAACAAGCCTGCAGCCCTCGTCATAGAGCTCTCGTGGCGTGTTCCAATGGTATGTTGTGCGCTGTATAACTCCTTACAGATCAAAAGTTATGGGCACCGGAGCGACGAAGACCTGGTCACAGACCCAACGCCCTCGGTTTTCGAGCCCAGCCTTTACACGAAGCGAAGTTGTCTTGCCCAAGATGCCGTGGGACACGATAACAAAAATGTGATGAATAAAGCAATTTGGCAAACATGAACTGATCGCACCCATCATGTTGAGTGCGCAAAGCCTTTATTTGTCGTCCTTTTCACAGCTCCCGACGAATGATCAAGGAAGAAGAAACAGTGCAAAAAGAAGAAAAATGGCCCGAAACTGATGAAAACGTTCAATTTTGGGGTTCGAACACTAGCACAGTCGAGCAAGCTTGCTGCTCCGGTCGTAGATCTCTCGGAAAGCAATCCAGTGGTATGCTGTGCACTGCGTAACTCCATGCGAATCAAAAGTTATGGTCACTGGAGCGACGGAGACCTTGTCACAAGCCCCACGCCCTCGGTTTGCAGGCCCAGCCTCTACGTGAAGCGAAGTTGTCTTGCCTAAGATGCTGTGAGACTTGGTGATCGAAATGTGACGAATAATTCATCTTCACAAGCCTGCATGTGGCAAAAAATTCAAAACGAAATGCCTTAGGCGTCACCCATCCTAGTACTACTCTCTCTCAAGAAAGCTTAACTTCGGAGATCCAATGGGATCTGGTGCATTACTGCTGCTATGATCACACCCGTCATGTTAAGGGCGTAAAACCCTTATTTGTCGTCCTTTTTGCAGCTCCCGACGAACGATCGGGAACGAAGAAACAGCGCAAAAAGAAGAAAAGTGGCCCAAAACTGATGAAAACGTTAGATTTTGGTCTCTGAAAATAGGCGCAACCGAGCGAGCTTGTTGCCCCTGTCATAGAGCTCTCGGGGCGCATTCCAACGGTATGCTGTGCACTGTATAACACCTTACAGATAAAAATTTATGGTCACTAGACTGACGGAGACTTGGTCACAGGCCCCACGCCCTCAGTTTGTAGGCCCAGCCTCTACATGAATCAAACTTGTCTTGCCCAAGATACCGTGGGACTCAGTAATAGAAATGTGACGGATAAAGCATCTTAGCAAACCTGAACGGGGAAAAAAATTCAAAACGAAAAGGGGTGTACAACGCAAGGACTTCCTTGGGGGTCACCTATGCTAGTACTACTATTTCCCCAGCATGATTAACTTCGGAGATCTGATGGTATCCGGTGCATTATTGCTGGTAAGATAACACCCATCATGTTGAGTACCCAAAACCCTTATTTGTCGTCCTTTTCGCTGCTCCCGATGAACGAACCGAGATGAAAAAATAGTGTAAAAAGAAGAAAAGTGGCCAGAAATTGATGAAAATGTTCAATTTTGATCACCAAAAATAGGTGCAGCCAAGCAGGCTTGTAGCCCCCATTGTAGAGCTCCCGAAGAGCATTCCAACAGCATGATGTGCGCTGCATAACCTCTTACGAATCAAAAGTTATGGGCATTGGAGCAATGGAAACCTGGTCACAGGACCCACACCCTCAGTTTGCAGGCCGAGCAAGCCTCTACACAAAGTGAAGTTGTCTAGCCCAAGATGCCGGGGGACTCGGTAATAGAAATGTGATGGATAAAGCATCTTGGCAAGCCTGAACGGGGCAAAAAATTGAAAATGAAAAAGGGGGTGCAACACGAGGACTTCCCTGGGGGTCACCCATCCTAGTACTATTCTCTCCCAAGCAAAATTAACTTTGAAGATCTGATGGGATCCGGTGCATTACTGTGGGTATGATCGTACCCGTCATGTTGATTGCGCAAATCCATTATTTGTCGTCCTTTTCGCGGCTCCCGACGAACGATCAGGGATAAAGAAGAAGCGTAAAAAGAAGAAAAATGGCCCAAAACTGATGAAAATATTCAATTTTGGGCACCAAAAATAGGTGCAGCTGAGCAGGCTTGCTGCTCCCGTCGTAGAGCTCTCGGAGAGCTTTCCAACGGTATGCTGTGCGCCGTGTAACTCTATACAGATCAAAAGTTATAGTCACTGGAGCGACGGATACTTGGTCACAAGCCCCACGCCCTTTGTTTGTGGTCCCAGCCTCTACACGAAGCGAAGTTGTTTTGCCCAAGATGCCGTGGGACTCGGTAATAGAAAGTGATAGATAAAGCATCTTGGAAAACCTGAACAGGGCAAAAAAATCAAAACGAAAAGGAGGGTGCAACACGAGGACTCCCCTGTGGGTCACCAATCCTTGTACTACTCTCTTCCAAGCACGCTTAACTTCGGAGATATGATGGGATCCGGTGCATTACTGCGGGTATGATCGTACCCGTCATGTTGAGTGCGCAAAGCCTTTATTTGTCGTCCTTTTTGTGGCTCCCGACGAACGATCAGGGACGAAGAAACAGTGCAAAAAAACAAAGTGGCCCAAAACTGATAAAAACTTTCAATTTTGCGCTCCAAAATAAGGCGCAGCCGTGCAAGCTTGCTACCAAAGTCGTAGGGCTCTCGGAGAGCTTTATAACTGTATGTTGTGCGCCGTGTAACTCTTTATGGATAAAAAGTTATGGTCCCCTAAGCGACGCAGACCAAGTCACAAGCCCCACGCCCTCGGTTTGAGGGCCCAGCCTCTACACGAAGCGAAGTTGTCTTGCCCAAGATGCCGTGGAACTTGATAATAGAAATATAATGGATAAAGCATCTTGGCAAGCATGAACGAGGCAAAAAATTCAAAACAAAAAAGGGTGTGCAACACGTGGACTTCCCTGGGGGTCACCCACCCTAGTACTACTCTTTCCCAAGGATGCTTAACTTCAGAGTTCTGATGGTATCCGATGCATTAGTGCTGGTATGATCGCACCAGTCATGTTGAGTGTGCAAAGCCCTTATGTTTCATCCTTTTCGTGGCTCCCGATGATCGATCTGGAACGATAAAACAGCGCAAAAAGAAGAAAAGTAGCCCAAAACTGATAAAAATGTTCAATTTTTAGGTGCCAAAAATAGGCGCAGCCGAGCAGGCTTTCTGCCCCTATCGTAGAGCTCTCGGAGAGCTTTCCAAATGTGTGTTGTATGCCGTGTAACTCCCTACGAATCAAAAGTTATGGTCATTGGAGCGAGGGAGACCTGGTCACTGGCCCCACGCCCTTTATTTACGGTCCCAGCCTCTACGCGAAGCGAAGTTGTCTTGCCCAAGATGCCGTGGGACTCGGTAATAGAAATGTGATAGATAAAGCATCTTGGGAAACATGAACGGGGCAAAAAATTCAAAACGAAAAGGGGGTGCAACACGAGGACTTCTCTGGGGATCACCCATCCTAGTACTACTCTTTACAAGGACGCTTAACTTTGGAGATCTGATGGGATCCAGTGCATTATTGCTGGAATGATCACGCCTGTCATGTTGAGTACGCAAAGCCCTTATTTTTCATCCTTTTCGTGGCTCCTGACGAACGATCAGGGACGAAGAAACAACGCAAAAAGAAGAAAAATGACCCAAAACTAATGAAAACGTTCAATTTTGGGCTACGAAAACAAGCACAGCCTAGCAGGCTTGCAGCCCCCGTCGTAGAGATCTTGGAGAGCTTTTCAACGTTATGCTGTGCGCCATGTAACGCCTTACGGATCAAAAATTATGGTCACCGGAGCGATAGAGACCTGGTCACAGGCCCCACGCCTTCGATTTGTGGGCCCAGCCTCTATGCGAAGCAAAGTTCACTTGCCCAAGATGTCGTTTGACTCGATAATAGAAATGTGATGGATAAAGTATCTTGGCAAGCCTTAACGAGGCAAAAAATTCAAAACGAAAATGGTGGTGCAACACGAGGACTTCCCTAGGGGTTACCCATCCTAGTACTACTCTCTCCCAAGCACGCTTAACTTTAGAGATCTGATAGGATCTGGTGCATTATTGCTAGTGTGATCGTACATGTTATGTTGAGTGCGCAAAGCCCTTATTTGTCGTCCTTTTCGCGGCTCCCGACGAACGATCAGGGACGAAAAAATAGCGCAAAAAGAAGAAAAGTAGCCCAAAACTGATTAAAACGTTCGATTTTTGGCTCTGAAAATAGGCGCAGCCCAGCAAGCCTGCTGCCCTCGTCATAGAGCTCTCGGGGCACATTCCAACGGTATGCTGTGCGCTGTATAACTCCTTATGGATCAAAAGCTATGGGCACCGGAGCGACGAAGACTTGGTCACAGGCCTCACGCCCTTGGTTTGCGGGCCCAGCCTCTACGCGAAGTGAAGTTGTCTTGCTGAAGATGTCGTGGGACTCAGTAATAAAAATGTGAAGGATAAAGCAATTCGGCAAACATGAACTGGGCAAAAAACCAAAACGAAAAGGGGGGGTGCAACATGAGGACTTCCCAGGGGATCATCCATCCTAGTACTACTCTCTCCCAAGCATGATTAACTTCGGAGATCAGATGGTATCCGGTGCATTACTATGGGTATGATAGCACCCGTTATGTTGAGTGCGTAAAGCCCTTATTTGTAGTCCTTTTCGCTACTACCGACGAACCATCAGGCACGAAGAATTAGTGCAAAAAAAAAAAAAAAAGTGGCCTGAAACTGATGAAAACATTCGATTTTGGGCTCTGAAAATAAGTGCAGCCAAGCAAGCTTGTTGCCCTCGTCGTAGAGCTCTCGGAGAACTTTCCAACGATATGATGGGCGTTGTGTAACTCCTCACAGATAAAAAGTTATGGTCACTGGACTGACGGAGACCGGGTCACGAGTCTCACTCCATCGGTTTGTGGGCCCAGCCTCTACGCGAATCAAAGTTGTCTTGCCCAAGATGCCGTGGGACTCAGTAATAGAAATGTGACAAATAAAGCATCTTAGCAAGCCTGACCGAGGTAAAAAATTCAAAACGAAAAGGGGTGTGCAACTCGACGACTTCTCTGGGGGTCACCCATCCTAGTACTACTCTCTCCCAAGAACGTTTAACTTCAGAGATCTGATGGGATATGGTGTATTACTGTTGGTATAATCACAACCGTAATGTTGAGTGCGCAAAGCCCTTATTTGTTGTCCTTTTCGCGGTTCCCGACGAACGATCAGGGAGGAAAAAATAGCGCAAAAAGAAGAAAAATGGTCCAAAACTGATGAAAATGTTCGATTTTGGGATTAAAAATTGGCGTAGTAGAGCAGACTTGCTGCCACCATCGTAAAGCTCTCGGAGAGCTTTCCAATGGTATATTGTGCGCTGCATCACTCCTAACGGATGAAAAAGTATGGGCACCGGAGCAACGAAAATCTTGTCACAGGCCCCACGCCTTCAGTTTGCGGGTCCAGCCTCTACGCAAAGCATAGTTGTCTTGCGCAAGATGTTGTGGGACTTGGTGATCGAAATGTGACGAGTAAAGCATCTTCACAAGCCTGGACGGAGCAAAAAATTCAAAACGAAACGGGGGGTACTACACGAGGACTTCCCTAGGGGTCACCCATCCTAGTACTACTCTATCCCAAGAAAGCTTAACTTCGGAGATCTGATGCAATCCGGTGCATTACTATTGGTATGACCACACCCGTCATGTTGAGTGCGCAAAGCCTTTATTTGTCGTCTTGTTCGCGGCTCTCGACGAACCATCATGGACGAAGAAATAGTGAAAAAAGAAGAAAAATGGCCCGAAACTAATGAAAACATTAAATTTTGGGCTCTGAAAATAGGCACAGCTGAGCAGGCATTGTACCCTCATCGTAGAGTTCTCAGAGAGCTTTCCAACGGAATGCTATGCGCCATGTAACTCCATGCGGATCAAAAGTTATGGACACCGGAACGACGGAGACCTGATCACAAGCCCCATGCCCTCGGTTTACGGGCCCAGCCTCTACACGAAGCAAAGTTGTCTTGCCCAAGAAGTTGTGGGACTCGGTAATAGAAATGTGACAGATAAAGCATCTTGGCAAGCCTGAGCGTGGCAAAAAATTCAAAACAAAATGGGGGGAGCAACAGGAGGACTTCCCTGGGGGTCACCCATCCTTGTACTACTCTCTCCAAAGCACGCTTAACTTCAGAGATATGATGGGATCTGGTGCATTACTGCTGGTATGATTATACCCGTCATGTTAAGTGCGAAAAGCCCTTATTTGTCGTCCTTTTCGCGGCTCCTGACGAACGATCAGGGATGAACAAACAGCGCAAAAAGAAGAAAAATGACCCGAAACTGAT
Source organism: Ehretia macrophylla (assembly GCA_037974665.1). Taxonomy (NCBI): domain Eukaryota; kingdom Viridiplantae; phylum Streptophyta; class Magnoliopsida; order Boraginales; family Ehretiaceae; genus Ehretia; species Ehretia macrophylla. The sequence goes on along the minus strand of CM075782.1, from coordinate 41,842,913 downwards.
GAAAACATTAGATTTTGGTCTCCGAAAACAGGCGTAGCTGAGCGAGCTTGCTGCCCCAGTCATAGAGCTCTCGGTGCACATTCCAACGGTATGTTGTGCGTTGTATAACTCCTTACGGATCAAAAGCTATAGGCATTGGAGCGATGGAGACTTGGTCACAGGCCCCACTACCTCGGTTTACTGGCCCAGCCTCTAGGCGAAGTGAAGTTGTCTTGCCCAAGATGTCGCGGGACTCGGTAATAGAAATATGACGTATAAGCAATTTGGAAAACATGAACTGGGCAAAAAACCAAAATGAAAAGAGGGGTGCAACACGAGGACTTCCTAGGGGGTCACCCATCCTAGTACTACTCTCTCCCAAGCATGATTAACTTCGGAGATCTGATGGTATACGGCGTATTATTGCTGGTAAGATAACACCCGTCATGTTGAGTACGCAAAACCCTTATTTGTCGTCCTTTTCGCTGCCCCCAATGAACCATCAGGCACGAAGAAATAGCGCAAAAAGTAGAAAAGTGGCCTAAAACTGATGAAAACATTCAATTGTAAGCTCCGAAAATAGGCGCAGCCAAGCAGGCTTGTTGCCCCCGTCGTAGAGCTCTCGGAGAACTTTTCAACGGTATACTGGGTGCCGTTTAACTCCTTCTGGATAAAAAGTTATGGTCACTAGACTGACGGAGACCAGGTCACAAGCCCCACGCCATCGGTTAATAGGCCCAGCCTCAACGCGAATCGAAGTTGTCTTGCCCAAGATGCCGTGGGACTCAGTAATAGAAATGTGACGGATAAAGCATCTTAGTAAGCCTGAACGGGGAAAAAATTTCAAAATGAAAAAGGGTGTGCAACACGAGGACTTCTCTGGGCATCACCCATCCTAGTACTACTCTCTCCCAAGCACACTTAACTTCGGAGATCTGATGGGATCCGGTGTATTACTGTTGGTATGACCGCACCCATGATATTGAGTGCGCAAAGTCCTTATTTGTCGTCCTTTTCGCGGCTCCCGACGAACGATCTGGGACAAAAAACAGCGCAAAAAAAAGAAAAGTGGTCCGAAACTGATGAAAATGTTCAATTTTGGGCTTCAAAAACTGGCGCAACAAAGCATGCTTGCTGCCACCGTCGTAGAGCTCTCAGAGAGCTTTCCAATGGTATATTGTGCGCTGCATAGTGTGAGGCCTGACCCCAATTTGCGTACGATACCTCGTTTCGTGTGCCCTAACCTAGATTTGCGGGCCTTGACCTAGGTTTAAGAATTGCGTTCATTTTATGTGCCATGCATTGAATTACGTGCATTCATTTAGGGTTGTGTGCATTTACTTGAAAAACATACGTTCGTCTCGTAGTTCGTGTCCTATCTCGTAGTGCGTGCCCTAGACCTAGGAAAGCGTGCCCTCACGCTAATCAAGAAAGCATCTTACACGGAGCACTAGACTATTAAACAATCCTACAAAATCCACTATCAATATTATAATCCTAATTCAACTCACTAAAAGACAAAAATTCACTAAACACTAAACATTCTTCATTCTTTATTCCTTATTCTTTTTGCACTTCCAACACTCAATTAAATAACATCCAAAACATGACAAAAATTCAGATTTGGCACATGCTTTGGCCGGCCATACCAAGGCTTTTGCACAAGGTTTGAACAATTATTCAATTAATCATGCATGCTTAGACAAGCTATGACACAAAATGCATAAAATTGCTCAAAACCACCTCTATTTTCTCACCTTGCTCGACCAAAAGCCCTATGCCCATGCTAACATTTTAAATTTCACATTGAAGACACAAAAATCAGATTTTTAATGGCCCAAGGCCGACCACAAGCTTGAAGATTGCAAAAGTTTTATTCCTTGTCACATTTTTTGTCATTTCTTCATTTCTTCCTCAACTTTTCTCTCTCCTCTCATTCTCCTCACCACCTCTCGGCTTTGGCTGAGTTCTCACCATACCATAGCTTATCTTCATCACACTTTGGTCAATCAAGACAAGCAACCATCAAAGAAACTCAAACAAATTAGCTAGAGTTCGAAAATCACACAGGCATGTCCTTGAAGTCTTCTATTCGGCCTAGGTAAGTTTCTTGGCTTCCATTTCTTTTCTTCTTGTTCTAACCTCATGCATGTACTAAGAGATTGGACACTAGGCTAGGAAAAATAGAGGAAACCAAGTTGGAATCTCGGCTAAGCAAGAAGAAGAAGAGATTTGAGCTTCAACAATTTTTTGTGCATCTTTTGGGTTGATTGCTAAGGTGAGGGCTAAAACCTTTTGAAATTCCTTAAAAAATTCACATGCATGCTCATACTTGTATGTATTTGCTTCTGTACTTGAGTTACATGGTCGTTCATAAGCTTAAACAACCATGCATGGCAAGATTTTGGCTTGAAAGTGGTGATAGGTGAAGTCGGATTGTTGACAGCTCTCTGACCGGCTTGTGTCGAGGTACGTTTCGCTAGGCAAATGATGTTAAAAATGCATGAAAATTGGTAGGTGACTAGTTCGGACGGTTTTGGACATTTTTCTCAGAAATAGGCCAAAGCTAATTTTGACTCTAATGTCCTCGAAATGGCGAATCTTTAAAATGTGTCCAAATCTAGAAATCTGGAAAAATGAAGCAGGTTTTGGCAGATGCACTGACCTTGTAGAACGAACCAGATTTGACTTAGTAAATGATGACCAACATGCATGAAATGTGGTTTGCTGCTATATTTTTCAGTTCTGGACATTTTTGTCAGAAATGGACTAAGGCTAAATCTGACCCTAAGGACCTCATAAACGTCAATTATCGAAATGTGTGCAAATCTGGACAGTTTTGTGCTATCCCACTGTTTCGGCTATATCTAATGATCCCGAACTCCAATTGATGCAAGGTTTGTTCATAATTTTAGTTCACTTCTTAAGCTTTAATTTGACATCTTGTTCACTGGAATTGGAGATTGTTTGCTTGTCTTAATATTTGTGAGAAAACTGCATAATGCAGTGAGGGTTTCACTTAGTTATATGCTTGGAAAATTGTTGTAACCTCTCTTGTGGTGTTAATTGCTTGAAATTGTGGTGTTGGGATGTTGTGTGGACTGTTTTGAGTACTTGAGGATGTTGAATTAAATGTTGCATGGCTTGAGATTGACTTTGAGTTGGTTTGAGGCTCAAATTGCACGGTTAAGCATGAAATGGAAACCCTAATGACTAGGTAGTCTTGTTAAGTGTTGATCATTTGGATATTTTGTGGAAATTATATGCTTAGTGGGCTGCCCGTAAATGCCTTATAACCTCAAATGTGAATTTGATCATCGCATGTTGACAAATGAGCTTTTCTCGCACCTGAACCCACGTAAATGATATTGCATGTTGAATAATCTTATCACTTGATCACATGGACGTCATGATGAGTTATATGGCTTGATTTACTTGTGTTACATGGCTGACCATTTAATTTTCATATAACTCTATATGCCTTTCAAGTGAAATTGTGATAACCCGAACCCGGCATGCATTTAATAGCACTTGACTGCATTTGATTAAATGTTTAATTAGTTAAATCATCTAATTTTCACTGTTTTGCTATTTCTTTTAGAAGAATTCGAAAAGAATTTATATTAATTGATTAAAATATTATTACCTATTTCTAATAATTGTAGTAATTGAATTTATTCTCTTGTGATTAATTAAGTATCATCTTAAATGTTAATATTTAATTGCACTTGATTACATGTTTATATTTATTTGTTCATTTGTAACTTAACATTCCTTCATAATTCTTTAAAATGTTCTAGAAATAGTTAAATTAATTATTTTTAAATGAATATTGATTACCTTGATTGTTTTGATTATTTTGATAATCGGTTTTAGATGTCTTGCATTAAAATCACTCGATTTTCAATTAAATGAGAAAAGTAACTCCGAGTCGGAGTGAATTTTAAACTATTCTATTATTCTACTTTTCAAAAAAATTAAAGTTTTCTATTATTGCTCATCACTTTATTAGCGATCATTTATTGACCGTTTGATCGTAGTATTTCAAAAAAAGAGTTAGAGAAATATTTTTCAAATTTCGTAAATAATGTTTCTAGTTTAAATTAACTAGTTTTAGTCGGTTCTCATTAAAATTTCATTGCTCTAACTTGGAATAAACTAAATGGCATCAAAATAGCTTATTTGACCATGTTAAATTAGGATTTTGACTTTGCTAAATGACCATTTTGCCCTTGAGGCTTTGTCATCTTTTAAATAGCCAAAATTAAGCAAAATTGACAAAAAACAAAACAAAACAAAAAATGGCCATCTTGTCCTCCCTTGGCCGAAGGTTAAGGAGAAAAGAAAAAAAAATTGATTTTGCATTTTTAAGCCAAAATCTTACGTGGGATCGGACGAGGATCGTGGCTCGGGTCCTTGCGGGTCTTGGTCTTCAATCTCTGTGAGGGTTTTCATGCTTTTGTGCATTTTAATCTGAATTTCATTTTTGAGTCAATTTTTCAGATTTGATATTTACCGCGTTATAATGCCTGTTATTGCTTGAAATAGCGTGCTTAGGGTTCGTAGAGCATTGTTTGTTAGTTATTTAGCAATTTTTACGGTTGAAACTGCGTAATTGAAATTGGGGCAGAACATGAATAGTGAATTATGAATAGTAAACCCTAGAATTTCAGATTTCGGTCCGAATTGTGATTGTTTGATTTGGATAGGTGCCATTAGTGATAGAAAGCTAAAATGTGAAATAAAAACGGATCGGCCTTTGTTAAAATTGGAAATTAGACAAAGAAACGTAAAGGGGCCGTTTGACCAAAAGTTGACCGTGCTCGAATTGAGTTGGGGGTTTCGTAATTGAGGGCATGGAAGCACTTTTGGCGCTGTTGTGGCGTTGATTGAATGACCGGTTAGCATAGTTGTAGTTCAAACGCAGTAGGTGGACTTTTTGGTCTCGGGTGAGAAAGTGAAGTTTAGTGACATAGAAACGTGCCTTGTAGTGCCTGAGTGAATGTAGTGAAATCGGTTTCCTAATTCCGTAACTCGTTTGCTCGCAATTGTCCTTGGAAGTTGGGTTGAATAGTATTATTTGTTGTTTTCGTGTTTGAACTGCCGTTACTTGTTTAATTGTTGTATTGTTGCTTATTATTGCTTGTTATGCTTGAAAAGTTAGTTGAATGCTAGTATTGATTGTGATTGCTTGTTATCTCGTTTGTTGTCACTAATTTGTATTGTTGTGCTATCGCTCGTTTATTGCCTTGTATCGAGTCTTGCATTGCGTAGTGTCTCGTGCGTGACTGATGGGCCTCTCTGGGTAGCCTCGGGTTGCCAGTGTTGGTTGCTCTAGCTCCGCTGCTATTCCCTATTCTCGCTTCGGGTGCCGCCCAGGGAGATTTGGGTCGTAGATTGATGGATACTTCCGGGGTATTCCAAACTGGTGTTATAAGGTGGTTGCGCGCATATTGTCATCGTTGTCAAACATCAAGCTCGAGATTGATGTATCGCTTGTGAAATGGTATATTGCTCGTATGAGTGAACCACAGCCTTTAGAGTGTGGTATAGCTTTAAAGGGCTGTGTTAATGTTTTCTTGATTGCTTATAGTATTGTTGTTCGTATTGAATGTTTCCTTATTGTCTTTATTGCTTAGCTGTGGTTATTTGCATTGCACGATCTTCTTTCTCTCCAATTCGATATCTGTCTTGCCCTCACTGAGTATACGTGTTGTGTATACTCACTCCTCACCACCACATTTCAGGAAATGCCTTGTTAGCTGAAAAGTTCGTGGATATGTGTTAGTTCGTGCCTGAAGAGTTGTCTTGCGTGCTTTGTGGCTTGAGCTGTCAAAGATGTAAAGATGTATGTTCATATGTTGTATGTATTTATTGTTAAAAGAAATGTAATTTAATCTAGCTAAGTAGTTGAGGTAGATTGATAAGTTAGTTATGTATTCAGTAGTATAGTTAACCCGATGCATGTTTGTAATTGTCTAAAAGAAAAGAGATAGAAAGGTATGATAGTCTAGCTTATGAAATAGGTTGGTGCAGTTTAATTGCTAAGCTTGAATGTATATTTACTTGTGTTTTGCTTGTTGTGAACCAAGGCTCAGATGGCCTTGAGGTGGTTGAATGTTTGGACGTGGTATTGGCCCACTTATATGCTTTCGCAGGTTTTACATTTCGCCTAGAAACAGGGGAGACTCTGTCCGTTTTCCCTGAAAATTATGCCCGGGTTTTGGTTTGGGTTGTGATTAGATTGAATGATAGAACTCCCGGTCTCGAGAGGGATCGGGGTGTTACAGAAATTACTTGTCTTATCGTGCCCTGCCTGTTTACTTGGTCAATGTGCAATCTTATGACTGTCCGGAGGCAACCTACTTTGTGGTCCTCCTAATGTGATATGTTAATGTCATAAATGTGCATTGCATACAAGGTTGCAACCTTTCCTGTCTGCATGGTAGCGATCACGTACACTGGGCGGCATCGGGCTTGCCAGTGCACCCGTGACTACCATGGTCCCATTCCCTCTCTCGCTTGGGGACTAGACTTCCTCGGAGAGTTGGGTCGTAGGATTTTGGGGTACATCTGGAGTACACCCACCTGGCGTGTTTGGGGGATGATTTGAAGTCAGCCGCAACATCTGATTCTGAAACTAATCTGAGAGCAAAAGCTCACTGTATCCTTTTTACTATGTGTATAAGTATTGTCGCTTGGTTCCTAAAGAACCTCGGGGAGGAAAGATTGGCATTTCTGTTTCTGTACTTGTATTATTGTTGTATTTATGCTTGCAAAAGGATTTCATAAGTTGAACCGGAAAATGAGTTTCAAAACCTATATCTCGTTCCCCCTCGCTGAGTTCATAAGGACTTACCCTCTTTTATCATCTTAGGTGAAGAAGATCCAGAACAGGTACCCGTGGATGGTGTGCCTAACGATGAATCTTTGTAGTGATTGCCTGTCTAGTTTGCTTTTTGTGATTGTGGCTACTTGTGAACTCTGTGCTACTTGAAGACTATTTCCTTTTATGTTGCTCGATGCTGTGATGTAAAAGACCCCCGTTGTAATTTGGGGTCTAATTTTGGTTTGTACTGGTATTAAGTAGACTGATGCTAGACACTACTATGATTATTTTTGGCTATTATTACCGCTAGTATCAATCATAGGTTATGACGTACTAGTTAGGGACTAAGTAAATGAACTTATCCAATCTTAAACAGGTACTCGCTATTAAGCTAAGATGAACAGGTACTCCTGTAATGAGGATAAACAAACAAACGAGACATAGTATCATACTATATTATAAATCAAACGAGACATCGAGATAACCAATAGGCATTTCAATTGATGTTAAATAGTAATCTTAGTTGAAAATGAAATTGAGATAGTAAACTTTGAGGCGTTTAGAGAATTAGGCCAAACCAAATAGCCCAATTACAGTCGTTATGCTGCCAGTTTTTCAAAAAAACTTGGAGTTTAGACTAAAACGATAAGTGTTAAATCTTCATAAACGGTTAAGTATGTGACATGTCCTGAACGTTTAGATGACACCTTAGTCCAACCTTATAGGCCGGGTTGGGGCGTGACAGCATAACTCCTTACGGATCAAAAGGTATGGGCACCGGAGTGACGAAAACCTTGTCACAGGCCCCAAACCCTCAGTTTACGGGCCCAGCCTCTACGTGTGAGGCCCGACCCCGATTTGCGTGCGAAACCTAGCTTCGTGTGTCCTGACCTAGATTTGCGTGCCATGACCTAGGTTTAAGAATTGTGTTCATTATTTGTGCCATGCATTGAATTACGTGCATTCATCTAGGGTTGCGTGCATTTACTTGGAAAACGTGCGTTCGTCTCGTAGTTCATGTCCTACCTCGTAGTGCGTGCCCTCGACCTAAGAAAGCGTGCCTTCGCGCTAATCAAGAAAGCATCTTTCACGAAGCACTAGACTATTAAACAATCCTACAAAGTCCACTATCAATATAATAATCCTAAACCAATTCACTAGAAGACAAAAATTTACTAAAAACAAAACATTCCTTATTCTTTATCCATTATTCTTTTTGCACTTCAAGATACAATTAGAATAATGCTCAAGATGACACAAATTCAGCCATTTTAATAGCCTTGGCCGACCATACCATGGTTTTTGCACAAGGTTTGAGCAAATTATTTTATTCTATGCAAGCTAAGACAAACTATGACACAAGGCATTAAAAAATTGCTCAAATTCCCCTCAATCTCCTCACCATTCTCGGCCATAACACCTTGCCATGCTAAACATTTCAAAATTTGAAGCATCTTGAAGACAAAAGCTGAAATTGAAAGCCTCAAGGCCGAGCATGCTCCTCAAGTTGCAAGGCTTTTGTTTTATTTTCATTTCATTCATTCTTCCTCTCACATTTCTCTCTCACTCTCATTTTCCTCTCTCATACTCGACCTTGGCTGAGCTCTCACCATCCTTGCTCATCTTCATCACACCTTAGTCAAACAAGGCAAGCAAATCATCCAACCAACTCAAGCAAACAAGCTAGAGTTCGAAAATCACTCATGCATGTGCATTGAAGCTTCATAATCGGCCTAGGTGAGCTTCTCAACATCCATTTGTTTTCTTCATGTTTTAACCTCATGCATGTGCTAAGTGTTTGATCACTAAGCTAGGAAAAATAGAGAAAAGCTAGTTGGGTTGTCATCTAAGCAAGGAGAAGGAGAAAGTTGTGCTTCAACAAAGGTTTTGAGCATTTTTGTGGTTGATTGCTAAGGTGAGGGTTAAAACCTTTTGAAAACTCTTCAAAATTTCACATGCATGCTCATGAATGTTTGTATTTGCTTCTGTACTTGAGATATATGGTCGTTCATAAGCTTAAGCAACCATGCATGGCAAGATCTTGGCTTGAAAATGATGCTAGGTGAAGTCAAAATTGTTGACAGCTCTCTGACCAGTCTGTTCGAGGTAAGTTTAGCTGAGAAAATGATGTTGAAAATGCCTTAAAATTGGTAGGTGACTAGTTTGGACAGTTTTGAACATTTTTCCCAGAAATAGGCAGAAGCAAATTTTGACTCTAAAGTCCTCAAAATGGCAAATCTTTAAAATGTGACCAAATCTGGAAATCTGGAAAAATGAAGCAGGTTTTGGCAGATGCACTGACCTTGTGGAATGAACCATATTTGACTTAGCAAATGATGTCCAAAATGCATGAAATTTGGTGTGTTGCTAGAATTTTCAGTTCTGGACAATTTTGTCAAAACTGTACCAAAGCTAAAACTGACTCTAAGGACCTCAAAAACGTCAATTTCTGAAAAGTGTGCAAATCTGGACAGTTTTGTGCTACCTCACTGTTTCGGCTATACCTAATGATTCTGAACTCCAATTGATGCAAGGTTTGTTCCTAATTTTAGTTAACTTCTTAAGATTTAATTTGACATCTTATTTACTGAATTTGGAGATTGTTTGATTATCCTATTGATTGTGAGAAAACAGCCCATTACAGTAAAGGTTTTATTTAGCCACATGCTTGGAAAATTGTTGTAACCTCTCTTGTGACACTAATTGTGTGGAAATGTTGTGTTGGGATGTTATGTGGACTATTTTGAGCACTTGAGGATGTTGAATTAAATGATGCAAGACTTGAGAATGATCTTGAGTGGACTTAGGGTTTTAATCACTCGATTAGGCATGAAATGGAAACCCTAATGACTAGGTAGTCTTACTAAGTGTTGATCATTTGGATATTGTGTTGGAATCATATGCTTAGTGGGCTGCCCGCAAATGTTTTATAACTTCAAAAGTGATCTTGACCATTGCATGTTGACAAATAAGCTTTTCTTGCATCTGAACCCATGTTGATATCATTGCATGGTGAATAATCTTATCACTTGATTGCGTGGACTTCTTAATGAGATAGATGGGCTGTTTTACATGTGTTACACGGCTGCCCATTTAATTTTCATATAACTCTATATGCTTTTAAAGTGAAATTTCCTGTCTTATTGTGCCCCGCTTGTTTATCTGTCAATGTGCAATCTTATGACTGTCCGGAGGCAACCTACTTTGTTGTCCTCCTTCTGTGATATATATTACCTGTCATGAATGTGCATTGCATACAAGGTTGCAACCTTTCCTGTTGGCATGGTAGCGATCACGCACACCGGGCGGCATCGGGCTTGCCGGTGCACCCGTGACTACCATGGTCCCATTCCCTCTCTCGCTTGGGGGCTAGACTTCCTCGGAGAGTTGGGTCGTAGGATTTCGGGGTACATCCGGAGTACACCCACCTGGCGTGTTTGGGGGATGATTTGAAGTCGGCCGCAACAACTGATCCTGGAACTGATCTGAGAGCAAAAGCTCACCGTATCTTTTTTATTATGTGTATAAGTACTCCCGCTTGGTTCCTAGAGAACCTCGGGGAGGAAGGACCGGTATTCCTGTTCTATACTTGTATTTCTGTACTTGTATTTCTGTACTTGTATTTCTGTTGTATTCATGTTTGAGAAAGGGATTTTCATAAGTTTAACCTGAAAATAAGTTTCAAAACTTATTTCTCGTCCCCCCCCCCCCCCCTTGCTGAGTTCATAAGGACTCGCCCTCTTTTATCATCTCAGGTGAGAAGAATAGGTACAGGAACCCGAGGACAATGTGCCTAATGATGAACCCCTGGAGTGATTACCTGTTATTGTTGTTTTGCTTGAACGTGACTACTTGTGTACCTTGTGCTGCTTGAAGACCATTTATTTTATTTTTCTTATTGTTGCTAATGTAAAAGACCCCCGTTGTAATTTGGGATCTAATGTTGGTTTGTACTTATATTAAGTAGACTGATGCTAGACATAACACTACTGTGATCGTTTTGCTTTTATCACCGATAATATCTATCTTAGGTTATGACGCTTTAGTTAAGATCTAAGTAAATGAACTTATCCAATCTTAACAGGTACTTGCTTTTGAGCTAAGATCAACAGGTATAATTGTAACGAGGACAAACAAACAAACGAGACATAGTATCATGCTAGGCTATAAATCAAACAGGACGTCGCATAACTAATAGACAATTCATTTGATGGTAAACTAGTAATCTTAGTTGGAAATGAGTTGAGATGGTAAATTTTGAGGCGTTTAGAGAATTAGGTCAAACCAAAGGGCCAATTACAGCCGTTATGCTGCCGGTTTTCCGGGAAAACTTTGGAGTTTAGACGAAATCACTAGGTGTTAATCTCCATAAACAGCTAAGTACATGATGTCACTTGAATGTTAGTTCACACCCTAGTCTAACCTTATAGGCCGGGTTGGGGCGTGACACTACGCAAAGTAAAGTTGCCTTGCCCAAGATACCGTGGGACTTGGTAATAGAAATTTCACCAATAAAACATCTTCAGAAGCATGGACGAGGCAAAAAATTTAAAACGAAAAGGGGGGGTACAACACGAGGACTTCCCTAGGGGTCACTCGTCCTAGTACTACTCTGTCCCAAGAAAGCTTAACTTCGGAGATTTGATGGGATCCGGTGCATTACTGCTTGTATGACCACACCCGTTATGTTGAGTGCGCAAAGCCCTTATTTGTCATCCTGTTCGTGGTTCCCGACGAACGATCAGGGACGAAGAAACAGTGCAAAAAGAAGAAAAGTGACCCAAAACTGATGAAAACGTTCAATTTTGGGCTCCGAACACAGGCACAGCCAAGCTGGCTTGCTGCCTCGGCAGTAGAGTTCTCAGAGAGCATTCCAACAGTATGCTGTGTGCTGCGTAACTCCTTACGGATCAAAAGTTATGGTCACTGGAGCGACAGAGACCTGCTCATAGGCCCCATGTCCTCGGTTAACAGGCCGAGCCTCTACGCAAAGCGAAGTTGTCTTGCCCAAGATGCTGTGGGACTCGGTAATAGAAATCTGATGGATAAAGCATCTTGGCAAGCCTGAACGGGGCAAAAAATTCAAAACGAATAGGGGGTGTAACACGAGGACTTCCCAAGGGGTCACCCATCCTAGTACTACTCTCGCCCAAGCATGCTTAACTTCGGAATTCTGATGGCATCCGGTGCATTACTGATGGTATGATCGCACCCGTCATGTTGAGGGCGCAAAGCCCTTATTTGTTGTCCTTTTCGTGGCTCTCGATGAACGATCTGAGATGAAAAAACAGCGCAAAAAGAAGAAAAGTGGCTCGAAACTGATGAAAATGTTCTATTTTGGGCTCCGAAAACAGGAGCAGTCGAGCAAGATTGCTGCCCCCGTCGTAGAGCTCTCGAAGAGCTTTCTAATGGTAACTCCTTACGGATCAAAAGTTATGGGCACCGAAGTGGCGGAGACATTGTCACACCCCCATGCCCTCAGTTTGCTGGCCCAGCCTCTATGCTAATCGAAGTTGTCTTGCACAAGATGTCGTGGGACTCGATAATAGATATGTGACGGATAAAGCATCTTGTCAAGATTGAACGGGGCAAAAAATTCAATATGAAAATGGGTGTGCAATACGAGGACTTCCCTAGGGGTCACTTATCCTAGTACTACTCCCTCCCAAGCATGCTTAACTTCAAAGATTTGATGGGATCCGGTGCATTACTGCTGGTATGATCAAACCTGTCATGTTGAGTGCGCAAAGCCCTTATTTGTCATCCTTTTCGTGGCTCCCGACGAACGATCAGGGGTGAAAAAATAGCGTAAAAACAAAAAAAGTGGCCAGAAAATGGTGAAAATGTTCGATTTTGGGCTCCAAAAATTGGCGCAGCAAAATAGGCTTGCTACCCCCGTCTTAGAGCTCTTGGAGAGCTTTCCAACAGTATGTTGTACGCCGCATAACTCCTTACGGATCAAAAGTTATGGGCACGGGAGGGATGGAAACCTGGTCACAGGCCCAACGTCCTCAGTTTGTGGGCCCAACCTCTAAGCGAAGCGAAGTTGTCTTGCCCAAGATGCCGTGGGACTTGGTAATAGACATATGATGAATAAAGCATCTTGGCAAGCCTGAACAGGGCAAAAAATTCAAAACGAAAAGGGGGGTGCAACACAAGGACTTCCCTGGGGGTCACCCATCATAGTACTACACTCTCCCAAGAAAGCTTAACTTTTGGAGATCTGATGGGATCCGGAGCATTACTACTAGTATGATCGCACCCTTCAACTTGAGCGCGCAAAGCCCTTATTTGTCGTCCATTTCGCGGCTCCCAACGAATGATCAGGGACGAAGAAATAGTGCAAAAAGAAGAAATGTGGCCCGAAACTGATGAAAACATTCAATTTTGGGCAACGAAAACAGGCACAGCCTAGTAGGCTTGCTGCCCATGTCGTAGAGCTCTTGGAGAGCTTTCCAACGGTATGTTGTGTGCCATGTAACTCCTTACGGATAAAAAGTTATGGGCACCGGAGCAACGGAGACCTGGTCACAAGCCCCATCGCCCTCAGTTTGCGGGCGCAGCCTCTACACGAAGCGAAGTTGTCTTGCCCAAAATGCCATGTGACTCGGTAATAGAAATGTGACAAATAAAGAATCTTGGCAAGCCTGAACAAAGCAAAAAATTCAAAATGAAAAGGGGGTGCAACACGAGGACTTCCTTGGGGGTCACCCATCCTACTACTACTCTTTCCCAAGCACGCTTAACTTCGGAGATCAGATGGGATCCAGAGTATTACTGCTGGTATGCTCACACCCATAATGTTGACTGCGCAAAGCCTTTATTTGTCGTCCTTTTCGCAGCTACCGACGAACGATCAGGGATGAAGAAACATCACAAAAAGATGAAAAGTGGCATGAAACTGATGAAAATGTTCAATTTTGGGCTCTAACAATTGGCGCACCCGAGTAGGCTTGCGGCCCTCGTCGTAGAGCTCTCGGAGAGGTTTCCCACGGTATGTTGTACGCTGCATAACTCCTTACATATCAAAAGTTATGGGCACCGGAGCGACGGAGACCTCGTCACAAGCCCCACGCCCTCATTTTGCGGGCCCAGCCTCTACGCGAAGTGAAGTTGTCTTGCCCAAGATGCCGTGGGACTTGGTAATGGAAATGTGACAGATAAAGCATCTTGGTAAGCCTGAACGGGGCAAAAAATTCAAAACGAAATAGAGGGTGCAATACGAGGACTTCCCTGAGGGTCACCAATCCAAGTACTACTCTCTCCCAAGCACACTTAAGTTCAGAGATTTGATGGGATCCAGTGCATTACTACTGGTATGATCGAACCTGTCATGTTGAGTATGCAAAGCCTTTATTTGTCGTCCTTTTTACGGCCCCCGACGAACGATCAGGGATGAAGAAACAGCGCAAAAAAAAGAAAAGTGGCCCGAAATAGATGAAAACGTTTGATTTTGGGCTCTGAAAATAGGCACAGTCGAGCAGGCTTGCTACCCCCATTGTAGAGCTCTCGGAGAGCTTTCCAACGGTAAGCTGTGCGTCGCGTAACTCCTTACGAATCAGAAGTTATGGTCACCGAAGCGACGATGGCCTGGTCACAGGCCCTACGCCCTCGGTTTACGGGCCCAACCTCTACGCGAAGCGAAGTTGTCTTGCCCAAGATGCCGTGGGACTCAGTAATAGAAATGTGATGGATAAAGCATCTTGGAAAGCCTGAATGGGGCAAAACATTCAAAACGAAAAAGGGGGTGCCACACGAGGACTTCACTAGGGGTCACCTATCCTAGTACTACTTTATCCCAAGCTCGCTTAAATTCGGACATCTAATGGGATCCTATACATTACTGTAGGTATGATCGCACCCGTCATGTTGAATGCGCAAAACCCTTATTTGTCATCCTTTTCGCGGCTCCTGACGAACGATCAGGGATGAAAAAATAATGCATCAAGAAGAAAAATGGACTGAAACAGTTAAAAATTTTCAATTTTGGGCTCCGAAAATAGGCGCAGCAGAGCTGGCTTGCTACCCCCGTCGTAGAGCTCTTGGAGAGCTTTCTAACGGTATGTTGTGCACTGTATAACTCCTTACAGATGAAAAGTTATGGGCACCGAAGCGACGGAGACCTGGTCATAGGCCTCACGCCCTCAGTTAGCGGGCCCAGCTTCTACGCGAAGCGAAATTGTCTTGCCCAAGTTGTAGTGGGACTCAATAATAGAAATGTGACAGATAAAGTATCTTTGCGAGCCTGAACGGGGAAAAAAATTCAAAACGAAAATGGGGGTGCAACACGAGGACTTCCCTGAGGGTCACTCATCCTAGTACTACTCTCTCCCAAGCACGCTTAACTTCAAAGATATTATGGGATCCGGTACATTACTATTGGTATGATCGCATCCGTTATGTTGAGTGCGTAAAGCCCTTATTTGTCGTCCTTTTTGTGGCTCCTGACGAACGATCAGGGCTAAAAAACAGCGCAATAAGAAGAAAAGTAGCCCAAAAGTGATGAAAACATTCAATTTTGGGCTCCGAAAATAGGCACAGCAGAACAGTCTTGCTGCCCCCGTCGTAAAGCTCTTAGAGGGCTTTTCAATGGTACGTTGTGTAACTCCTTACGAATTAAAAGTTATGGGCACCGAAGCGATGGAGACTTGGTCACAGGCCCCAGGCCCTCAGTTTGCAGGCCCAGCCTCTACGCAACGGAAACTTGTCTTGCCCAAGATGTCGTGGGACTCAGTAATAGAAATGTGACGAATAAAGCATCTTGGCAAGCCTGAATGGGGCAAAACATTCTAAATGAAACAGGAGGTGCAACACGAGGACTTCCTTGGGGGTCACCCATCCTAGTACTACTCACTCCCAAGCACGATTAACTTCGGAGATCTGATGGGATCCGGTGCATTATTGCTGGTACGATCGCACCCGTCATGTTGAGTGTACAAAGCCTTTATTTGTCGTCCTTTTTGCGGCTCCCGAGGAACAATCTGGGATAAAGAAACAGCGCAAAAAAAAGAAAAGTGTCCCGAAACTGATGAAAATGTTCAATTTTGGGCTCCGAAAACAGGCGCAACCGGGCAGGCTTGTTGCCCCCGTCGTAGAGCTCTTGGAGAGCTTTCCAACGGTGTACTGTGCGTCGCGTAACTCGCTACGAATCAAAAGTTATGGTCACCGGAGCGACGGAGACCAGATCACTGGCCCCACCCCCTCGGTTTACGGGCCCATCCTCTATGCGAAGTGAATTCTGTTGCCCAAGATACCGTGGGCCTCGGTAATAGAAATATGATGGATAAAGCTTCTTGGTAAGCCTGAACGGGGAAAAAAATTCAAAAGGAAAAAAAGGGGTGAAACACGAGGACTTCCTTGGGGGTCACCCATCCTAGTACTACTCTTTCCCAAAAAAGCTTAACTTCAGAGATCTGATGGGATCCCGTGCATTACTGCTGGTATGATCGTCCCCATCATGTTGAGTGCACAAAGCCCTTATTTGTCGTCCTTTTCGCGACTCCCGACGAATTATCAGGGATGAAAGAACAGCGCAACAAGAAGAAAAGTAGCCAGAAATTGATGAAAATATTTGATTTTGGGTGCCGAAAATAGGTGCAGCAGAGCAGGCTTGTTGCCCCTGCCGTAGAGCTCTCGGAGAGCTTTCCAACGGTATGTTGTGCATCGCATAACTCCTTACGGATCAAAAGTAATGGGCACCGGAACGATGGAGACCTGGTCACCGGCCCCACGCCCTCAGTTTGTAGGCCCAACCTCTACGCGAAGCGAAGTTGTCTTGCTCAAGATGCGATGGACTCGATAATAGAAATGTGATAGATAAAACATCTTGGAAAGCCTGAACGGGGAAAAAAAAACAAAAATGGATGTGCAACACGAGGACTTCATAGGGGGTCACACATCCTAGTACTACTCTCGCCCAAGCACGCTTAACATTGGAGATCTGATCGGATCCGGTGCATTACTGCGGGTAAGATCACACCCGTCATGTTGAGTGCACAAAGCCCTGATTTGTCATCCTTTTCACAGCTTCCAACGAACAATCAGGGATGAAAAAATAGTGCAACAAGAAGAAGAGTGGCCCGAAATTGATGAAAATGTTCAATTTTGGGCTCCAAAAATAGGCGCATCCGAGCAGGCTTGCTACCCCCGTCGAAGAGCTCTCCGAGAGCTTTCCAACGGTATGTTTTGCGCTGCATAACTCTTTATGGATCAAAAGTTATGGGTACCAGAGCGATGGAGACCTGGTCATAGGCCCCACGCCCTCAATTTGCGGGCCCAGCCTCTACGCGAAGCGAAGTTGTGTTGTCCAAGATGTCGCGGGACTTGGTAATAGAAATGACACGGATAAAGCATCTTGGCAAGCTTGAACGGGGCAAAAAATTCAAAACGAAAAGGGGGTGCAACACGGGGACTTCCCTGGGGGTCACCCATCCTAGTACTACTCTTTCCCATCAAAGTTTAACTTCGGAGATTTGATGGGATCCAGTGCATTACTACTAGTATTATCGCAACCATCATGTTTAGTGCGCAAACCCCTTATTTGTCATCCTTTTCGCGGCTCCCGACGAACGATCACGGATGAAGAAACAGCACAAAAAGAAGAAAAGTGGCTCGAAACTAATGAAAACGATCAATTTTTGGTTCTAAAAATAGGCACAGTCATGCAGGCTTCCTACCCCCTTCGTAGAGCTCTCGGAGTGCTTTTCAACGGTATGCTGTGTGCCGCGTAACTCCTTACGGATCAAAAATTATGGGAATCGGAGCGACAGAGACCTTGTCACAGGCCCCACACCCTCGGTTTACAGGCCCAGCCTCTACGTGAAGCGAAGTTGTCTTGTCCAAGATGCCGTGGGACTCGATGATAGAAATGTGATGGATAAAGCATCTTGGCAAGCCTGAACGGGTTAAAAAATTCAAAACGAAAAAGGGGTGCAACACGAGGACTTCCCCAGCAACACAAGCACTTCCCTGGGGGTTACCTATCCTACTTCTACTATCTCCCAAGCACGTTTAACTTCGGAGATCTGATGGGATCCGGTGCATTACTACCGGTATGATTGCACCCGTCATGTTGAGTACACAAAACCCTTATTTGTCGTCCTTTTCGCGGCTCCGGATGAATGATCAGGGATGAAGAAACAGCGCAAAGAGAAGAAAAGTGGCCTGAAATTGATGAAAACATTCGATTTTGGGCTCCGAAAATTGGCAAAGCTGAGGAGGTTTGCTAGCCCCGTCGAAGAGCTCTCGAAGAGCTTTATAAAGGTATGTTGTGCGCTACATAACTCTTTACGTATCAAAAGTTATGGGCACCGGAGCGACGGAGACCTGGTCAAAGTCCCTACGCCCACAGTTTGCGGGCCAAGCCTCTACGCGAAGTGAAGTTGTCTTGCCCATGATGCCGTGGGACTCGATAATAGAAATGTGATGGATAAAGTATCTTGGCAAGCATGAATAGGGAAAAAATTCAAAACGAAAAGGGGGGTGCAACATGAGGACTTCCCTCTGGGTCACCCATCCTAGTACTACTCTCTCCCAAGCACGCTTAACTTCGGAGATCTGATGGGATCCAGTGCATTACTGCTGGTGTGATCGTACCCGTCTTGTTGAGGGCGCAAAGTGTGAGGATCGACCTTAATTTGCGTGTGATACCTCATTTCATGTGCCCTGACCTAGATTTGCGTGCCTTGACCTAGGTTTAAGAGTTGTGTTTCATTTTGTGTGCCTTGCATTGAATTACGTGCATACATTTAGGGTTGCGTACATTTACTTGAAAAACGTGCATTCGTCTAGTAGTTCGTGCCTTATCTCGTAGTGCGTGCCCTAGACCTAGGTGAGAGTGCCCACACGCTAATCAAGAAAGCATCTTACACGAAGCAATAGATCATTAATTAATCCTACAAACTCTACTGACTAATATTAAAATGCTAATTCAACTCACTAGAAGACGAAATCTCACAAAAAGCTAGACATTCTTATTCTTTATTTTTTATTCTTTTGCATATTCCAAGCATACAATTAAATAATGCTCAAACAAGACAAAAAAATCAGAATTTTGCAAGCCTTGGCCGACCACTTCTTGCATTTGACAATGCTTTGCAATTTCAAAATTTATACCTAGACATTCTTTGACAAACTCATGACACAAAGCATAAAAAAATGACTCAAAAACCCTACCCAATGCACCAAAATCTCGACACACTCAATTGCCCATGCTAGGGTGATTCAAATTATGCTCTTAAAGACACAAATTCTGAAATTTGCAAGCCCATAGCTGACTCATGCATCAAACTCTTCAAGCTTTTCATTTTATTTCATTCTTTCTCTCTTTCTCTCATTCACTCTCTCATTTCTTCTTTCTCTCTCGGCCTTGGCTGCAATTATACTCTCCATAGCTTAAGTTCATCATCCTAAGGTTCATCAAGACACTCAAGCTACTAAGGAACTCGACCAAGCAAGCTAAAAGCAAAGAAACATGCATGCAAGCTCATTCGGCCCTTAGGTATGTTGATAGCTCCTATTTCATTTTCTTTTTTGTTCTAGCCACATGCACATACTAAGAACTTGGTAACTAAGCTAGGAATTAGAGAATCTCAAGTTATCTCTCGGCCAAGCAAGGAGAAAAGTCGATCTTGTGCATCATCAAGAGCTTTGTGCATCTTCATTGTTGTCTTGCTAAGGTGAGGGCTAAAACTCTTTTGAAAAGCTTTCCAAAACCACATGCATGCCTTTAAATGTCTATTTTTACCTCTTTACTTGTGATATATGTGTGTACATGAGCTTTTGTAAACATGCATGGCAAGATATTTGGCTAGAATTGGAAGATAGGTGAAATCGCGTATATGACAGTTCTCTGACTTGTTGGAGCGAAATGAATTTGACCAGGTAAATGTTGTTGAAAATGCATGACTATTTTTGCCAGTTATGAGCATTTTTAGCAGAAATAGGACAAATCCAATTTTGACTCTAAGGTCCACAAAATGGCAAAACATCGAAAGGTGTCCAAATCTGGAAAATCTGGGAAAATGAAGTAGGTTTTGGCAGATTCACTATTCTTGTAGAACGAACCAGGTTTGACTTAGTAAATTATATCCAAAATGAATGAAATTTGGTATGCTGCTATAGTTTTCGGGTCTGGACATTTTTGTCAGGAATAGACTAAGGCTAAATCTGACCCTAAGGTCCTCAAAAATGACAAATATTGAAATGTGTGCAAATCTGGACAGTTTTGCGTAGTCTCACGGTTTTGGCTATAACTCTTGAACCCGAACTCCAAATGATGCGAGGTTTGTTTCTGAATTTAGTTCACTCCTTAAGCTTTAATTTGAAATTTTTTTCACTGGAATTGGATATTTTTTGCTTGTCTCAATGATTGTGAGAAAATAGACCATTGCAGTGAGGTTTTCATCTAGTGATATGCTTTGAAAATTATTGAAACTTCTCTTGTTGTATTAAATGCTTGGGATTGTGGCACTTGGATGTGGTGTGGACTGTTTTGAATGCTTGAGGGTATTTTAATTAATCGTTGCATGGCTTGAGTTTAATTACGGGACAACTTGGGGCTTAATCGCACGGGTAAGCATGAATTGAAACCCTAGTGACTAGAAAAACTCGCTAAGTGTTGATCCTATGGATATCGTGTTTAATTATATGATTAGTAGGCTGCCCGTAGTTTCCCTTATAGCCCTAAATGTGATTCCAATAATTACATGTTGACAAGTAGGCCTTTCTTGCACCCGGTCCCACGTAGATGTCATTGCATGTTGTATAATCTTATTATTTGATTACGTGAACTTCGAAATGAATTATATGACTTGATTTACATGCGTTATATGGCTTCCCGTTTAATATTCATATAACTCCATGCACTTTACAAGTGAAATTACCTATCATATAATGCTTCGAGTGTTTACTTGTCAATGTGCAATCTCCTGACTACTCGGAGGTAACCTACTTTGTTGTCCTCCTAATGTGATATATTAAATGTCATAAATGTGCATTGCATACAAGGTTGCAACCTTTCATTCTGATGTGGTAGCGTTTCACGCACACCGGGAGGCATCGGGCTTGCCGATGCAACCGTGACTACCATTATCCAATTCCCTCTCTTGCTTGGGGACTAGACTTCCTCGGAGAGTTGGGTCGTAGGATTTCAGGGTACATCCGGAGTACACCCATTTGGCATGATAAGTAGAGGATTTGAAGTCGGCCACAACAACTGATACTGGAAATGAACTGAGAGCAAAAGCTTACCGTATCCTTTTCACTATGTGTGTAAGTACTCTCGCTTGGTTCCTAAAGGACCTCGGGGAGGAAAGACGGGTAATTGTGTTCTTTTACTTTTATATTACATTATGTACTTATTTGTGATATATGTCATGCTTGCGAAAAAGAGTTTTCATAAGTTGAACCAGAAAAAGAGTTTCAAAACTTATTTCTCGTTCCCCCTCGCTGAGTTCATAAGGACTCACCCTCTTTTATCATTCCAGGTGAAGAAGACCAGGAACAGGTACCCGAGGATAACGTGCCTATTGATGATTCCTTGGAATGATTGCTTGCCCTACGTGTCTTACTTGATTGTGGCCATTTTGTGAACGATGTGTTGCTTAAAGACTATTTCTTATGTTGCTTGTTGTTGTATTGTAAATGACCCCCGTTGTAATTTGGGGTCTAATTTTGGCTTGTACTGATCATAACTAGATAGACACTCTTATGGTCATTTTTGCTATCGGTACTGACTAGTATCTATCACAAGCTTATGAAGTATCTGGGAAAGGACTAAGTAAAATGAATCTATCTAATCTTAAGCAGGTACTCATTGGTAGGCTAAGATCAACAGGTACTTTTGTAATCACTTGAATGTTTAGATCACACCCTAGTCTAACCTCTATAGGTCGGGTTGGGGCGTGACACAAAGACCTTATTTGTTGACTTTTTTGCAGTTCCTGACGAATGATCAGGGACGAAAAAATAGCGCAACAAGAAGAAAAGAGGCCTGAAACTGATGGAAATGTTCGATTTTGGGCTCCAAAAATAGGCGCACCAGAGCAGGCTTGCTCCCCCCATCATAGAGCTCTCAGAGAGCTTTCCAACGGTATGTTGTGTCTTGCATAACTCCTTAAGGATCAAAAGTTATGGGCACTGGAGTGACAGAGACCTAGTCACAGGCCCCACGCCCTCATTTTGTGGGCCAAGCCTCTATGCGAAGCGAAGATGTCTTGTCCAGGATGCCGTGAGACTTGGTAATATAAATGCGATGGATAAAGAATCTTGGCAAGCCTGAACAGGGAAAAATATTCAAAACGAAAAGGGGGTGCAACACGAGGACTTCCTTGGGGGGCACCCATCCTAGTACTACTCTTTCCCAAGAAAGCTTAACTTTTGAGATCTAATGGAATCCGTTGCATTACTGCTGGTTCGATCGTACCCGTCATGTTGAGTACGCAAAGCCCTTATTTGTTGTCTTTTTCACGGCTCCCGACGAACGATCAAAGACGAAGAAACAACACAAAATGAAGAAAAGTGGCCTGAAACTGATGAAAAAGTTCAATTTTGGGCTCTGAAAACTGGCGCAGCAGAGCAGACTAGCTGCCCCCATCGTAGAGCTCTCAGAGAGCTTCCAACAGTATGCTGCGTGTTGCATAACTCCTTACAGATCAAAAATTATTATCACCGGAGCGACGGAGACCTGGTCACAAGCACTACGCCCTCGGTTTGCTGGCCTAGCCTCTACGCAAAGCGAAGTTGTCATGCCTAAGATGCCGTGGGACTCGGTAATAGAAATGTGACAGATAAAGCATCTTGGCAAGCCTACACGGGGCAAAAAATTAAAAACGAAAAGGGGGTGCATCACGAGGACTTTCGTAGGGGTCACCCATCCTAGTACTACTCTCTCCCAAGCACGCTTAACTTCAGAGATCTGATGGGATCCTGCGCATTACTGCTAGTATAATCGCACCCTTCATGTTGAGTACGTGAAGCCCTTATTTATCGTCCTTGTCACGGCTCCGGACGAACGATCAGGGATTAAGAAACATCGTAAAAAGAAGAAAAGTGGACCGAAACTGATGAAAATGTTCAATTTTGGACCCCGAAAATAGGAGCAGCTTAGCAGGCTTGCTGCCCCAGTCTTAGAGCTTTCCAACGGTATGCTGTGCGCTGCATAACTCCTTATAGATCAGAAGTTATGGGCATCGGAGTGACGAAGACCTAGTCACAGGCCCCATGCCCGCAGTTTGCAAGCCCAGCCTCCACGCGAAGCAAAGTTGTCTTGCCCAAGATGCCATGGGACTTGGTAATAGAAATGTGACGGATAAAGCATCTTGGGAAGCCTGAACAGGGGAAAAAAGTCAGAAAGAAAAGGGGGGGTGCAACATGAGGACTTCCCTGGGGGTCACCCATCCCCCATCCTAGTACTACTTTTTCTCAAGAAAGCTTAACATCGGAGATCTGATGGGATCTGGTGCATTACTGCTGGTATGATCACGCCCGTCATGTTGAGTACGCAAAGCCCTTATTTGTCGTCCTTTTCGCGGCTCTCGACGAACAATCCGGGACAAAGAAACAGCGCAAAAAGAAGAAAAGTGGGCCAAAATTGATGAAAATGTTCTATTTTGGGCTTCAAAAATAGGCACAACCGAGCAGGCTTGGTACCCCTGTTGTAGTTCTATCAGAGAGCTTTCCAACGGTATGCTGTGTGCTGCATAACTCCTTATGGATCGAAAGTTATGGGTACCGGAGAGACGAAGACCTGGTCACAGGCCCCACGCTATAAGTTTACGGGCCCAGCCTCTACGCGAAGCGAAGTTGTCTTGTCCAAGATGCCGTGGGACTTGGTAATAGAAATGTGGCGGATAAAGCATCTTAGCAAACCGGAACGGGCAAAAAATTCAAAACGAAAAGGGGGGTGCAACACGAGGACTTCCCTGGGGGTCACCCATCCTAGTACAACTCTCTCCCAAGCATGCTTAACTTCGAAGATCTGATGGGATCCGGTGCATTACTGCTGGGATGATCGCACCCGTCATGTTGAGTGCGCAAAGCCCTTATGTGTCATCTTTTTCGTGGTTCCCGACAAACGACCAGGGACGAAAAAATAGCGCAACAAGAAGAAAAGTGGCCCGAAACTGATAAAAACGTTCAATTTTGGGCTTTGAAAATAGGAATACCAGAGCAGGCCTACTGCCCCATCGTAGAGCTTTCGGAGAGCTTTCCAACAGTATGATGTGTGCTGCATAACTCCTTACGGATCAAGAGTTATGGGCACTGGAACGATAGAAACCTGGTCACAGGCCCCACGCCCTCGGTTTGCGGGCCCAGCCACTTCGCAAAGCGAAGTTGTTTTGCCCAAGATGCCATGAGACTTGGTAATTGAAATGCGACGGATAAAGCATCTTGGCAAGTCTGAACACGAGGACTTCCCTAGGGGTCACCCATCCTACTACTACTATTTCCCAAGAAATCTTAACATCGGAGATCTGATGGGATTCGGTGCATTACTGTTGGTATGATCACACCCGTATTGTTGAGTGCGCAAAGCTTTTATTTGTCGTCCTTTTTGTGGCTCCCGACGAATGATCAGGGACGAAGAAGCAGTGCAAAAAGAAAAAAAGTGGCCCAAAACAGATGAAAAAGTTCAATTTTGGGCTCTGAATATTGGTGCAGCCATGCAGACTAGCAGCCTCCGTCGTAGAGCTTTCATGGAGCTTTCCAACGGTATGCTGTGCACCGCGTAATTCCTTACAAATCAAAAGCTATTGTCACCGGAGCGATAGAGACCTGTCATAGGCCCCGCACCCTCAGTTTGCGTGCCCAGCCTTTACGCGAAGTGAAGTTGTCTTGCCCAAGATGCCGTGGGACTCGGTAATAGAAATATGACGGATGAAGCATCTTGGCAAGCCTGAACGGGGCAAAAAGTTCAAAACAAAAAAAGGGGTGCAACACGAGGACATATGTGGGGGTCACCCATCCTAGTACTACTCTCTCCCAAGCACGCTTAACTTTGGAGATCTTATGGGATCCGGTGCATTACTGCTGGTATGGTCGCACCCGTCACGTTGAGTGCGCAAAGCCCTTATTTGTCGTCCTTTTCGTGACTCCCGACGAATGATTAGGGACAAAGAAACAGCGCAAAAAGAAGAAAAGTGATCCGAAACTGATGAAAACAATTGATTTTGGGCTCTGAAAACAGGCGCAGCTGAGCAAGCTAGCCGCCCCTGTCGTAGAGCTCTCGGTGAGCTTTCCAACGGTATGCTGTGCGCTGTATAACTCCTTACTGATCAAAAGGTATGGGCATCAGAGCGATGGAGACTTGGTCACAGGCCCCACACCCTCAGTTTGCGTGCCCAGCCTCTACGCGGAGCGAAGTCGGCTTGTCTAAGATGACGTGTTTCTTGGTAATAGAAATATGATGGATAAAGCATCTTGGCAAGCCTAAACGGGCAAAAATTCAAAACGGAAAAGGGGGTGCAACACGTGGACTTCCCTGGGGGTCACCCATCCTAGTACTACTCTTTCCCAAGAAAGCTTAACTATGGAGATCTGATGGGATCTGGTGCATTACTGCTCGTATGATCGCACCCATTATGCTGAGTGCGCAAAGCCCTTATTTGACATCATTTTTGCAGCTCCCGACGAACGATCAGGGTCGAAGAAACATCGCAAAAAGAAGAAAAGTGTCCTAAAACTGATGAAAATGTTTGATTTTGGGCTCCGAAAATAGGCACAGCCAAGCAGGCCTGCTACCAACGTCGTAGAGCTTTCGGACAGCTTTCCAACGGTATGCTGTGCGCCGCATAACTCCTTACAGATCAAAAGTTATACGCACCAAAGCGATGGAGACCTAGTCACAGGCCCCACGCCCTCGGTTTGAGGGTCCAGCCTCTACGCGAAGCGAAGTAGTCTTGCCCAAGATGCTGAGGGACTAGATAATAGAAATGTGACAGATAAAGCATTTTGTCAAGCCTGAACGGGGCAAAAAAACAAAACAAAAAGGGGTGCAACACGAGGACTTCCCAAGGGGTTACCCATCCAAGTACTACTCTCTCCCAAGCATTCTTAAGTTCAGAGATTAGATGGGATCCGGTGCATTACTGCTGGTATGATAGTACCCGTCATGTTGAGTGCGCATAGCCCATATTTGTCATCCTTTTTGTGGCTCCCGATGAACGATTAGGGACGTAGAAAAAGTGTAAAAAGAAGAAAAATAGCCCAAAACTGATGAAAACGATCAATTTTTGGCCACAAAAATAGACGCACCTGAGCAGGCTTGTTTCTCCCATCGAAGAGCCCTCAGAGAGCTTTCCAACGATATGTTGTGCGCCATATAACTCCTTACGGATCAAATGTTATAGGAACTGAAGCGACGGAGACCTGGTCACAGGCCCTGCACCCTCAGTTTGCGGGCCAGCCTCTACACGAAGCTAAGTTGTCTTGCACAAGATGTCGCGGGACTCGGTAATAGAAATATGGCGGATAAAGTATCTTGGCAAGCCTGAACGGGGAAAAAATTCAAAACGAAAAGATAGGTGCAACACGAGGACTTCCCTGAGGGTTACCCATCCTAGTACTACTCTCTCCCAAGCACGCTTAATTTCAGAGATCTGATGGGATCCGGTGCATTACTGCTGGTATGACCGCACCCATCATGTTGAGTATGCAAAGCCCTAATTTTTCCTCTTTTTGGCGACTCCCGATGAACGATCACGGTATGCTATGCACTGCATAATTTCTTACGGATCAAAAGTTATGGGCACCGGAGCGACAGAGACCTGTTCACAGGCCCCATGCCCTAAGTTTGCGGGCCTAGCCTCTACGCGAAGCGAAGTTGTATTGCCCAAGATGCCGTGGATGAAGCATCTTGGCAAGCCTGAACGGGGTAAAAAATTCATAACGAAAAAGGGGGTGCAACACGAGGACTTCGCTGAGGGTCAACCATCCTAGTACTACTCTCTCACAAGCACGCTTAACTTCAGAGATCTAATGGGATCCGATGCATTACTGCTGGTATGATCGCACTCGTCACGTTGGGTGCACAAAGCCCTTATTTGTCACCCTTTTCGCACCTCCCGACGAACGATCAGGGAAGAAAAAACAGCGTAACAAGAAGAAAAGTGGCATGAAACTGTTGAAAACCTTCGATGTTTAGCTCTGAAAATCAGCAAAGCCGACCAGGCATTCTGCCCCCGTCGTAGAGCTCTGGGAGAGCTTTCCAACGGTATGTTGTGCGCTGCATAACTCCTTACAGATCAAAAGTTATGGGCACTGGCGCGACGGAGACCTGGTCACAGGCCGCACGCCCTCAGTTTGCTGGCCCAGTCTCTATGCGAAGTGAAATTGTCTTCCCCAAGATGCCATGGGACTCAGTAACAGAAATGTGATGGATAAAGCATCTTGGCAAGCCTAAACGGGGCAAAAGATTCAAAACGAAAAGAGGGGTGCAACACGGGGACTTCCCACGGGGTCACCAATCCTAGTACTGCTCTCTCCCAAGCACGATTAACTTTGGAGATCTGATGGGATCCGGTGCATTCTTGCTGGTATAATCGCACCCGTCATATTGAGTACGTAGAGCCCTTATTTGTCGTCTTTTTTGCGGCTCCCGACGAATGATTAGGGACGAAAAAACAGCGCAACAAGAAGAAAAGTGTCCTAAAACTTATGAAAACGTTCGATTTTGGGCTCTGAAAATAGGCGCACCAGAGCAGGCCTGCTTCCCACATTGTAGAGCTCTTGAAGTGCTTTCCAACGATATGCTGTGCGCTGCATAACTCTTTACGAATCAAAAGTTATGGGCACCAGAGCAACGGAGACCTGGTCACAGGCCCCAAGCCCTCAGTTTGCGGGCCCAACCTGTGAAGCCCCGCACACACACTCATGCATTTATTTATATGAGCTATGAGTATTAATGTGCACTTGTATCATTTTACTTGCATTCACAGACTTTTGTGTACATTTGCATCATTTACGTGCATTAAGTGTTTTAGATAAAGTAGACATTAGTTAAATATCTTTTAGTGCACTATATATCTTAAATGTTTACTAGGTGCAATATAAATAAGTCAGAAACTAAGTTAGAATTACAGGAACTAAGTAGAGAGTCTTTGGAAATGTTAGAAAACTTTGGGGCCAAAGTGCAATTAAAAAAACTTTGACTTAGACACCAATTAAACTACATAGGACTAGGATTAGCTTATAAACTACACTTGAAACACCTGGCTATAGGAAGGAAAGGAAAAGGGAAGGATTACAAAGCTAGAAAAAACTTGGAGTCAAATAGCAAAACTTATAAATTTTTGGGGTCCACTTTAGAATTAAACTGTACCAATTGGGAAAGATTTAGGTGGAAAATTATATATGGATGGAAAGCTCTACGAGTCTAGTTTCTAATGCTTCAAACCGTTCGTGAATTGGAGTTTTCTAGAAGAAGTTATGATCATTTTTGTAAAGTGTCGCAGAACTGTTTTGTTACGCGGGTTTGACGAAGCTTGTCCATTTGACATAGCCTTTCACCCAATTACCTTAGTTAATCTTCTACCTAACTTGGATAAGAACATATGATGATTGGGGGACAAAAGGGAGGCCATAGCAGGCCATAGGAGGAAAAAAAAGAAAAGAAAAAGAAGTCTTGCTTTAGCCAAAAGTAGGAAGAAAACATGAAGAATTTGGGAGAAAGTTGTCTTCTTGTCCCCAACTTGTCTACTATTGTTTAGCTTTAGATCAAATTCAGATTATTCTCCTTCTCCTCTCAATCTCTGCAACACACATACACACACACTAGACTAGAAGCAAGAAGTTAGAAGAAGAATAAGAAGATTGCTCGGTTTTGCTAGGAGAAGAAAGAAGCACTTGACTTTGATTCAACTTGCTTGGTTCTTACCATTTCTCAACCATCTTTGACTTTTATCTTCATAAGGTGAAGCTTCTTTCAAAATGAAGTTTTGTGAGATATAAATGCATATTGATGGATTTATGAGGTTTGTATGGAGTTATATTAGCAAACCTATGGTTGAAATATTGTTGGAGCTTGCTATTGATGATTTAAATGAAATATGATGTTGCTGAAATTTTTAATTGTTCTTGATGATGAAGCTTGTATCTAGCTATGTAAATATGGTTGATTGTTGCTTATTTATGTTGCTAGAGGTTGCTTGGTTGTATAGAGGTTCGGAGTTTTCTTGGTTTAGCCGGCTATTATCGGAGGTTCGTGAAGGGTTTCTCAAAGATTGCAGGACCGCTTACAAAGCTCACTCATAAGAAAACAAAGTTCGTGTGGGATGACAAGTGCGAGAACAGCTTTCAAGAATTGAAGAAGAGATTGACAACTGCACATGTTCTTGCATTGCCTGAAGGGAGTCAAGGCTTTGCAACCTATAGTGATACTTCTAAGGAAGGACTGGGTTGTGTGTTAATGCAGAATGGTAGAGTGATTGCGTATGCCTCTAGGAAATCGAAGCCGTATGAATTGAATTACCCAACGCATGATTTGGAGTTAGCGGCTATTGTGTTTGCACTCAAGAAATGGAGGCACTATCTGTGGGGTAATAAATTTGAGGTGTTTACAGATCACAAGAGCTTGAAATACTTGTTCTCACAAAAGGAGTTGAACGTGAGGCAAAGACGGTGGATGGAACTTTTGGATGATTATAACTGCACAATCAATTATGTGCCCGATAAAGCAAATGTAGTTGCAGATGCCTTAAGCTGGAAGGCGAGCATGGCAAAATTGGAGGTTAAGGTATGGGAAATGTTAGAGGAAGCATTTTTGTGGAAAACGCAATTGACTCAAAAATGATTACTATTTGCCACTACACAAGTTCAATCGACCTTGTTGTCTGAATTACGAGAGGCTTAATAGAAGGACCAATAGTTTCAGAAGATTAAGGAAGGCAATACGGATTTCAAATTTCATGATGATAGTATTTGGAGGTTCAAGAGTCGAATTTGTGTCCCTAATGACCCAGAGTTCAAAAAGAAGATTCTTGAAGAAGCCTATAACTCAAGATACACTATTCACCCCGGTGGGACAAAGATGTATCGGGACTTGAAGCAACACTATTGATGGAATAACATGAAAAGAGAGATTGCAGAGTTTGTGGCATGATGTTTGACTTGTCAGAGGGTCAAGGTAGAACGTCAACGACCGGCAGGTTTACTTCAGCCGTTGAAAATTCCCCAATGGAAATGAGAACATATAACTATGGAGTTTGTCATGGACCTGCCCAGGTCACAAAAAGGTCATGAAGCCATTTGGGTCATAGTGGATAGATTGACTAATTCAGCACACTTCTTACCGATGAACAAGGAGGATAGTCCTGAGAAACTGGAGATATGTATGTGGCAGATATTGTAAGGTTGCACGGGATGCCTGTGAGTATTGTATCAGATAGGGATCCTCATTTTACTTCCCAAATTTGGAAGAGATTACAAGAAGCGTTAGGGACGAAGTTGAGTTTTAGTATAACTTATCACCCTCAGACTGATGGACAATCTGAGAGGACTATTCAGATTCTGGAGGATACGCTGAGGGTGTGTGTTCTAGACTTCAGAAAAGGTTGGGAGAAGTATCTGCCTCTAGCGGAGGTCGCTTATAATAACAGCTATCAGGCTACTATCGGAATGGCCTCATTTGTGGCATTGTATGGACATAAGTGTCGATCCCCAATTTACTGGGATGAGATAGGTGAGACGAAGACTTTTGACCCGACCCTGCTACCAGAACTTATGAAGACTGTTGATAATGTCCACCTCATCTGGAAACGGATGCTTACAGCCCAAAGCAGGCAGAAAAGTTATGCAGACCGACAGAGACAGAATTTGGAGTTTGAGGTCGGCGACAAGGTGTTCTTGAAATTATCACCTCAGAGGGGACTGATTAAACATGGCAAGGGTGGAAAGTTGAGCCCGAGGTTTGTAGGACCATTTGGGATAATTGAGAAGGTTGGCAAATTGGCGTATCGTCTCTGGAACTACCCCAAAACCAGTCCAATATTCATGATGTCTTCCATGTCTCAATGCTACGAAAGTATCACCCTAACCCATCACACATCTTGGAGCCAAAGCCGTTGCAGCTTCGGGAGAACTTGTCTTATGAAGAAAAGCCTATTCGAATTTTAGACGAACAAGATCGGGAATTGCACAACAAGTCAATACCGATGGTGAAAATGTTGTGGGACCACCATGGAGTCAAAGAAGCAACGTGGGAAAGGCGAGACCAGATGGAGCAACAGTATCCGGCATTATTTCAAAGGTAATATTGAATTTCGGGACGAAATTCTTTTAAGAAGGGGAGGATGTGAGACTCGACCTCAATTTGCATGCGATACCTCATTTTGTGTACCTTAATCTTGAACTGTGTGCCTTAACCTAGGTTTAAGAGTCATGCCTTGATTTACGTGCCTTGCATTGAATTAC
Source organism: Ehretia macrophylla (assembly GCA_037974665.1). NCBI lineage: Eukaryota > Viridiplantae > Streptophyta > Magnoliopsida > Boraginales > Ehretiaceae > Ehretia > Ehretia macrophylla. Next base: position 41,811,697 of record CM075782.1, on the reverse strand, counting down.
GTGCATTCATTTAGAGTTGCGTGCATTTATTTAGAATACGTGCATTTGTCTCGTAGTTCGTGCCTTACCTCGTAGTGCATGCCCTAGAACTAGGAAAACGTGCCTACATGCTAATCAAGAAAGAATCATTTGGCCGACCATATCTTGCAAGTTGACAAGCCTTTGCAAAAATTAAAAACATTCCAAGACAAACTATGACATAATCACTTCAAACAATGCATAGAAAACTCCAAAAACATCCTACCATGCATGCTTGTCTCGGCCTCCTCACCATTGTGTTTCCTCACAATTCAAAATGCTCAAAAGATGATACCATTTCAGATTTTGCAAGGCCCTAAGGCCGACACACACACTTAGGCATCCTCAAAATCTCATTTGCTCTCAACATTCTCTCAAGCTCTCATCTCCTCTCTCTCTCTTGGCCTTAGCATGTTCATGAGCTTCCAAGACTGAAAATTGCTCTTCATAACACACAAGCATCGTCCAAAGCAAAGGAAAGCAAATAGCTAGCTCAAAAGATGCATGCAAGCTCATAGAACTCTTCATTTCGGCCTTAGGTATGTTTTGGTAGCTTGCTTTCATTTCCTTTTGTTCTAATCACATGCACATACTAAGAACATGGTAACTAAGATAGGAATTAAAGAAGCACAAGCTATCTCTCGGCCAAGCAAGGAGAGAAGACCTTTTTGTGCATCTTCAAGAGCATTGTGCATCTTCATCTATTATCTTGCTAAGGTGAGGGTTAAACTCTTTTAAAAGCTTTCAAAAATCACATGCATGCCTTCATATGACTATATTTACCTCTGTAGTTGTTGTATATGTGTGTATATGAGCTTATATAACCATGCATGACAAGATATTTGGCTAGAATTTGAAGATAGGTAATAATCGAGTAGCTGGCATGATTTCTGACTTGGTAAAGCAAAGTGCATTTGGCCTAGTAAATGATGTTGAAAATGCATGAAAATTGGTAGGTGACTATTTTTTCCAGTTATGAGCATTTTTCATAGAAATAGGCCATGGCCAATTTTGAATCTAAGGCCTCCAAAATGGCAAAACATTGAAAGGTATCTAAATCTGAAAAAATTGGAAATTTGATGTAGAATCTGGCAGTCTTCTGCCCTTGTAGAACGAAACTGTTATAGCCTAGCAAATGATGTCCCAAATGCATGAAAATTGGTAGGTTTCTAGATTTTGCAGTTTTGGAAATTTGTGACAGAAATAGAGGAAAGCCAATTATGACTCTAAGACCCTCAAAATTGGTAAAAATCGTAATGTGTCTAAAACTGGACAGTTTTGCGTAGTCTCACGGTTTTGGCCATAACTCCTATGCCCGAACTCCAAATGGTGCGAGGTTTGTTCCTAGATTTAAATCACTCATTAAGATTCAAATTGACATTTGGTTCACTGGAATTGGATATTTTTTGCTTGTCTAATCAAATGTGGGAAACCAGACCATTGTAGTGAGGGTTTTGTTTAGTGATGTGCCTAGAATCATGTTGAGACCTTGCTTGGGGTATTAAATGCTTGGAATTGTGGTACTTGGATGTTGTGTGGACTGTTTTGGTTGGTTGAAGTTGCTTAATGTGATTGATGTATGGTTTGGGATCATTAGTCGATGAATGGTATGCTAAATCGCACGTTTAAGCACGAAATTGAGACCCTAATGCTTATGACTTTTGTTAAGAGATGGCCTATTGGTTATATGTGTCAAATTGTGTGGTTAACAGGCTGCCCGTAGTTGTCCTTATAGCTCTAAATATGATTTCCGATTATTGCATGTTGCTAAGTGAGCTATTCTTGCATCCGGTCTCATATAAATGTCATTGCATGCTTGTATAATGTTAATACTTGATACGTGAACCCCGAAATGAGTTATATGACTTGATTTATTTGTGTCACTCGGTTGCCCGTTTAATGTTCATATGACTCTACATGTTTTACAAAGTGAAAATTCATGTTAAGCATGCCTCATTCGTTTACTTGGCAATATGTGATCTTGAAATTGCTCGGAGGCAACCTACTTTGTTGTCCTCCTAATGTGAATCGTTAAATGGTATATTAGGAGTATTGAATCAAGCTATTAGACTACCTTCACTAGCACCTAAGGCTTCTATTAGGAGTATTGAATCAAGCTAATTCGAGCAATTACACAAAACCCTAGAAAAAAGTCACTATTCACCTCATGAATCAAACTAACGATTCTAACCATTTAAAAAGCGAAACGATGGCTTAAATGTGTTCCCTAGCATTCATATACATGGTATAATAGCATAGATAATTAATACAATGACATTTGATCACATTTTCAACAAATCAAGAAATTGACAACTATTTAGAAATGCGAAAATAGGTCGTGAAATCCCTCACCAATGCGCGTAGGAGCACCTAGGAAGCTTGCAAACACCCTACACTAGTTGCTCAAGGCTTGGCTTGGCTTGGATTGATGATTTGATGAAGCAAAAATCTCCAAATGCACAAGGGAAGGGCTGTCGGTTTTGGCACTGTTCATTTGCTGAATTTTTTTGTTTTTGTTTTCAAATGAGCTCTTGTTATGTTATATTGAGTAAGTGTTGAGGTGGGGTCATGTTGGGTGCTTAAGTGGCTTCTAAAATGCGCGTTGTAAGCTTAAAACGAGCCTAAAGTGAAGGATGTGAGCTAGCTAATTAATTTACCAAGTTTTGTTACGTAATACTATTCATTGAACCACTAAAAGTATTTTCTAAACGAGCTCTCCTATCGCCTCTAGCTCAATTACACATTTTTCCCACTACTCTAACAAATAAAATGATATAATAAAAATGTTAATTCACTATTATAATGCAGTTTAAAAATGGGATGAATAGTGACTACAGAAGATGGTTAATAAAGCATAGAAGGAAATACGCAAATAATGAATGCAACAGTAAGTCAATGTATGGCTAATTCTCGGGCGTCACAGTATAAATGTTCACAGTATAGAAGGTTGCAACCTTTCATTGTGGCATGGTAGCATTTCACGAACGCTGGGCAGCATAGGGCTTACCGGTGCTCCCGTGACTACCATGGTCCAATTCCCTCTCTCGCTTGGCATTCCACCCCAGGAGAGTTGGGTCGTAGGATTTCAGGGTACATCCGGAGTACACCCAATTGGGACCAATAAGTGGATAATTGAAGTCGACCGTACAATTGCTATCGAAAATGAATTGAGAGCAAAAGCTCACTGTATCCTTTTCACTATGTGTTTAAGTACTCTCGTTTGGTTCCTAGAGGACCTCGGGGAGGAAAGACGGGTAAATGTGTTCTTTTACATTCATATTATGTTATCAATTTACTTATGTTATACGTCATGCTTTCAAAAAGGGGTTTTTATAAGTTTAACAGGAAAAGAGTTTCAAAACGTATTTCTCGTTCCCCCTCGCTGAGTTCATAAGGACTCACCCTCTTTTATCATCACAAGTGAAGAAGATCAGGAACAGGTACCCGAGGTGAACATGCATGTTGATGACTCTTTGGAGTGATTGCTTGTCTTACGTGCCTTGCTTGACTATGGCTATTTTGCAAACGTTATGTTTATTTTGAAGACTATTTCTTATGTTGCTTGTTGTAGATTGTAAATGACCCCCGTTGTAATTTGGGGTCTAATTTTGGCTTGTACTAACTATGACTAGACGACACGCTCTTGTGAGTTGCTATTACTGTTTTGATTTAGTAACTACCATAGGCAACTCAATCACTAGGTGAAGAAATCAATGATGTAACTCTATCCAATTCCACCTAGGTACTCAATAGCAAGCTAAAGATCAATAGGTACTTGTGTAACAGGAATTCAACAAATAAACGGGACATAGTTATCACGCTAGGTTGTTAATAAAACGAAACTTCCGAGATAAGTAGTAGGCATATCGATTGGTGATAGATAGTAATCTTAGTTGGAATCGAATCTGAGATTAAAAGTTTTGAGGCGTTTAGAAAATTAGGTCAAACTAAAGAGCCCAACTACAGCCGTTAAGCTACTGGTTTTTCGAAATTTTTTTGGAGTTCTAGTCTAACTGATAAGCTTAACCTTCGTCAATCGGTTATAGTCGTAAAAGAACGCGAATGATTAGATTACACCCTAGTCTAACCTCCATAGGTCGGGTTAAGGGCGTGACACTCTCATTCTCTCATTTGCTATCTCTCTCTCTCTCTCTCTCGGCCTTGGCTGCATCTTTAAGCTCCATAGCTCAAGTTCTCATTCTAAGGCTCTCCTAGGCACTCAAGAACTCTAATAAACTCGACCATAGTAGCCCAAGCAAGCAAGAAGCAAGAAAAATGCATGCAAGCTCATAGAACTCTTCATTTCGGCCCTAGGTATGTTTTGATAGTGTTTCTTTCATTTACTTTTGTTCTAGTTGAAGGATTTCATATATTTAGAGCTATGAACATTATCTGGCTAAAAATCGAGCGGAAGCATAACATGAAGTTCAAAACTTTCTGGAATTTCAAAGATAATGTTCATATAAAACTCTAATCTTGATATCATGTGATTAACATATGCAAAACGTATATATAGCAAATATATATATTGACAAGAGATAGAAGAAGATGATACCTCTTGTAGACAACTTAAGGAAGCCACAAATCTGAAATTTTGCTCACTTGATTAAAATACCACCCCTTGAAAGCACAAGAGCTCTAGTCCGTCCACACGAGCAAAGAATGACTTCTCCATTTCCGTGGTTGTTTTGTGCTAGATAACCATGGAAGATTTATGAGCTTGTTTGAAGAAAAGAGCAAAACCATTTCCTTCTTCTTGCATCTAATATGGCTGCGTTTTATTTTTATTTTTCAGCCATGGAGGTTTTTCTCTTTCAAGAGTTGAAGAAGATTTTTCTTCTTCTCTTTCTTGTTTTTATTTTTCTGAAATCAGCCATGGAGGCTTAGCTCATTTTTTTTTTGTTTTATCCGTGTAGGAGCATGGAGAGAGAAAGAGGAAAACTACTCTTAGCTCACATGAAAACAAAAGACAAGTCTTGTCATCTTTTGTTTCTTTTCCCTACTTTCCTCATTGTTGTTCCCTCTTTTAAACAAAAGAGAAGACAACTTTCTCAAATCTTGGTTGTATTGTCTAGCTTTTGTTGAAAGATAAAATATACATCATATGTATATTGTGTAGTATTTTTTCACTAATGTAATAATATACATATATGTATATTGTGTAGTATTCTTCTACTAAGACATTTAAATATTCAACCTATTCACCATTAGTTGAAATTATGAAAACAACCTTTTCATATTTTTACATTAGCCCTAACACTTAATAATAATTGCATATTGGCCCCAATAACTTTTAAAGGCCAATTACACCATTATTAACTCCTTAACAATTCAAGAGAAACAAAATACTATTGTTAACACTTTAACAATTCAAGAGAAAACTAATTGCAATTGTTAACACTTTAACAACTCAAGAAAAACTAAATCAAGCTCAATAGGAAAAACATTCGTCGTGCTCTATTGTGTGTGACTTTCTAGATTCACTACTATATAGCACTGAAGAAACATTGAACACTTTCAATGTTAATCGAGCTATTCGATTTGTTTGGAGAATGTCTCCCGTCATTCTCAAAACACCCTCAGAGTTCTTGAGTGACGTTCTAGCTACCAACGTATCAAGACAGTTTATAAAGAAATGAAATCTTATTCAAGTGAATCTATTTATGGTCGCCGATTATCGTGCAATCCAATCCTTCCATTAATTGTCCCGTCGAGCAAGAACCATGATTCGATTAAGTTCATAAACTCGATACCATGCATAGATCTAATTGGTGCAATGAGATATGACATATGGAAAATCCTTTCTCCATCATTCATACCTTGGTCAAGGATTTCCTCATTAAACAACCAATCTTAGATCGCATAGGACATCGCTTCACGCCGGAGGTTAACAGATCCTCTCTTGACCACTACTTGTCAATCACTATACCAGACGAATGAAACTGCGAGAGGACGTATCTCATCTCGTTTGTCGAAACAATCATTGTCCAAATGCTAGAATCAAACCCTAATACATATGAAAACCGTAATGTCTCAAGTCTAAGGATTACATGCACAATCGCAACGATTAACAAATTATTAATCCAAAGTCATGTAATTTGTTATTCACGTCACATTCAATGATCTATTCAACTAATAGTCATCCACATGTTTGTAAGTCGCATCGCTATGCTGTTATGGCATGTGGCTCACCATCCTTTATCATTAACATTTCTATATTAATCAAAGGTAACAACACATGTGATAGTCCGTAATTGATTATTAAAGTCCCGATCAAATAATCTAAGGACTATGAACAGTTTAAGTATTTATCATATGAAGGAAATACGCCAACATATTCTAAACGCTGTTAGAATACATTCCTCTAATGAAAATACTAGGGACTCATTCATATATGTAAAGAAGGAGAATATGAATGTCCTAATTATGTCAATATATAAATGAACATATAAACACTAATGCCATAAGTAAATGTCAAAATGCCCCAATATATATCATCCAAATATGTAGTATTAGGGCATATCTCTAACAATAATCACATGCACATACTAAGAACATGATAACTAAGCTAGGAATTAAAGAACCACAAGCTATCTCTCGACCAAGCAAGGAGAGAAGACCTTTTTGTGCATCTACAAGAGCATTGTGCATCTTCATCTATTATCTTGCTAAGGTGAGGGTTAAACTCTTTTTAAAGCTTTCAAAAATCACATGCATGCCTTCATATGATTATATTTAACATTTTAGTTGTTGTATATGTGTGTATATGAGCTTATATACCCATGCATGGCTAGATTTTTGGCTAGAACTTGAAGATAGGTAAAATCGTGTAGCTGGCAGATTTCTGACTTGGTAGAGCGAAGTGCATTTGGCATAGTAAATGATGTTGAAAATGCATGAAAATTGGTAGGTGACTATTTTTACTAGTTCTGAGCAGTTTTTGTAGAAATAGGCCAAGGCCAATTTTGGCTCTAAGCCCGCCAAAATGGCAAAATATCAAATAGTGTCTAAATCTGGAAAAATTGGAAATTGAAGTAGAATTTGGCAGCCTTCTGAACTTGTAGAACGAAGCCGTTTTAGTCTAGAAACGGATGCCCAAAATGCATGAAAAGTGGTAGGTTTTTAGATTTTGCAGTTCTGGACATTTTTTCCAGAAATAGACCAAAGCCAATTCGGAGTCTAAGACCCTCAAAAATAGCAAAAATCGTAATGTGTCTAAAACTGGACAGTTTTGCGTAGTCTCACAGTTTTGGCCATAACTCTTAAGTCCGAACTCCAAATGATGCGAGGTTTGTTCCTAGATTTAAATCACTCATTAAGCTTTAATTTGGAATTTTTTTCACTGAAATTGGAGAATATTTTCTTGTCTAATCGAATGTGGGAAAACAGACCATTGTAGTGAGATTTTTGTTTAGTGATATGCTTTGAAACTTGTTGTAACTTCTCTTGTGGTATTGAATGCTTGAAATTGTGGCACATAGATGTTGTATGGACTGTTGTGGCTGGTTGAGGTTGCTATATTTGATTGATGTATGACTTGGGATCATTAATTGATGAATGGTTTGCTTAACCGCATGTTAAGCACGGAATCGAGGCCCTATTGCTTATGACTATTTGCTAAGAGATGATCTTATAGTTAAACGTGTCAAATTGTGTGGTTAATAGGCTGCCCGTAGTTGTCCTTATAACTCTAAATGTGATTCCCAGTGATTACATGTTGATAAGTAGACTTTTCTTGCACCCGGTCTCTTGTAAACGTCGTTGCATGCTTGTATAATCTTATGACTTGATTTATATGTGTTACTCGGCTGCCCGTTTAATGTTCATATGACTCTACATGTTTTACAAAGTGAAAATTCATGTTAAGCATGCCTTATTCATTTACTTGGCAATATGCGATCTTGAAATTGCTCGGAGGCAACCTACTTTGTTGTCCTACTAATGTGAATTGTTAAATGGTATAAATGTTCATTGTATACAAGGTTGCAACCTTTCATTGTGGCATGGTAGTGTTTCACGAACGCCGGGCGGCATAGGGCTTGCCGGTGCTCCCGTGACTACCATGGTCCAATTCTATCTCTCACTTGGCATTCCACCCTCGGAGAGTTGGGTTGTAGGATTTCGGGGTACATCCCGAGTTCACCCAATTGGGAGCGATAAGTGGATAATTGAAGTCGGCCGCACAATTGCTATCGAAAATGAATTGAGAGCAAAAGCACACCGTATCCTTTTCACTATGTGTTTAAGTAATCTCGCTTGGTTCCTAGAGGACCTCGGAGAGGAAAGACGGGTAAATGTATTCTTTACACTTATGTTATGATATAAACTTACTTGTGTTATATGTCATGCTTTCAAAAAGGGTTTTCATAAGTTAACCGGAAAAAGGGTTTCAAAATGTATTTCTCGTTCCCCTCGTTCAATTCATAAGGACTCACCCTCTTTTATCATCATAGGTGAAAAAGATCAGGAACAGGTACCCGAGGAGAACGTGCTTGTTGATGACTCTTTGGAGTGATTGCTTCTCGTACGTGCCTTGCTTGACTATGGCTATTTTGTGAGCGTTATGTTTATTTTGAAGACTATTTCTTATGTTGCTTGTTATCGATTGTATGTGACCCCCATTGTAATTTGGGGTCTAATTTTGGCTTGTACTAACTATGACTAGACGACACGTTATATTGTGGGTTGTTATTACTGTTTTGATTTAGTAACAGCCATAGGCAACTCAATTACTAGGTGAAGAAATCAAATGTTGTAACTTTATCTAATTTTACCTAGGTACTTAATAGTATGCTAAAGATCAATAGGTACTTGTGTAACAGGAATTAACAAATAAACGGGAGATAGTTATCATGCTAGGTTTGTTAATCAAATGAGACTTTCGAGATAACTAGTAGGCATATCGATTGGTGTTAGATAGTAATCTTAGTTGGAATCGAATCTGAGATTGAAAGTTTCGAGGCGTTTAGAAAATTAGGTCAAACTAAAGAGCCTAATTACATCCGTTATGTTACTGGTTTTCCGAAAAATTTTAGAGTTCTAGTTTAACAGATAAGCTTAACCTTCATCAACTGGTCATAGTCGTAAAAGAATGTGAACGATTAGATCACACCCTAGTCTAACCTCTATCGGTTGGGTTGGTGCGTGACACCTTATATAAATGGTATTAGAGCTTAGATTGCTTAAGCCGGGTTTAACTCTCGGACCTTGGGAAGAAGCCCTAAGATAAGGGGGTGCAACACGAAAACTTCCCTTGGGGTCACTCATCCTAGTACTACTCTCTCCCAAGCACCCTTATCTTCGGAGATCAGATGGGATCCTGTGCATTACTGCTGGTTTAATCACACCCGTCATGTTGAGTGCGCAAAGCCCTTATTTGTCGTCCTTTTCGTGGCTCCCGACGAACCATCAGGGATGAAAAAATAGCGCAAAAAGAAGAAAAGTGGCCCAAAACTGATGAAAATGTTCGATTTTGGGCTCCGAAAACATGCGCAGCCTAGCAAGCTGGCTGCCCCCGTCGTAGAGCTCTCTGAGAGCTTTCCAACGGTATGCTCTCCGTCGTGTAACTCCATTCGGATCAAAAGTTATGGTCACCAAAGCGACGGAGACCTGGTCAAGCCCCACACCCTAGGTTTGCGGGCCCAGCCTCTACGCGAAGCGAAGTTGTCTTGCCTAAGATGACTTAGGACTCAGTAACAGAAATGTGATGGATAAAGCATCTTGGCAAGCTTGAATGGGGCAAAAAATTCAAAACGAAAAGGAGGGTGCAACACGAGGACTTCCCTAGGGGTCACCCATCCTAATACTACTCTTTCCCAAGCACACTTAACTTCAGAGATCAGACAGGATCCAGGGCATTACTACTTGTATGATCGCAACCGTCATGTTGAGTGCGTAAAGCCCTTATTTGTTGTCCTTTTTGCGGCTCCCAATGAACGATCAGGGATGAAAAAATAGCGCAAAAAGAAAAAAATTAGCCCAAAACTGATGAAAATGTTTAACTTTGGGCTCCAAAAACAGGTGCACCCGAGCAAGCTTGCTGCCCGCGTCATAGAGATCTCGGAGAGTTTTCCAACGGCATGTTGTGCCCCGCGTAAGTCCTTACGGAACAAAAGTTATGGCCACCGGAGCGACAGAGACCTAGTCAGATGCCCCATGCCCTCGGTTTGCGGTCCTAGCCTCTACACGAAGTGAAGTTGTCTTGCCCAAGATGCCGTGGGACACGGTAATAGAAATGTGACGGATGAAGCTTACTGACAAGCCTGAACGGGGCAAAAAATTCAAAACAAAAAGGGGGGTGCAACACAAGGACTGTACTACTCCCTCCCAAGCACGCTTAACTTCGGAGTTCTAATGGGATCTGGTGCATTACTGCTGGTATGATCGTACCGGTCATGTTGAGGGCGCAAAGCCTTTATTTGTCGTCCTTTTCGCGACTCTCGACGAACGATCAGGAACGAAGAAACATCATAAAAAGAAGTAAAGTGGCCCAAAACTGATTAAAATATTCGATTTTGGGATCCGAAAATAGTCACAACCGAGCAGGCTTACTGCCCTTGTCGAACAGTTCTCGGAGAGTTTTCCAACGGTATGCTGTGCGCCGCAAAACTCCTTACGGATCAAAAGTTACGGTCATCGGAGCGACAGAGACCTGGTCACAGGCCGCACCCCCTCAATTTGCGGGCCCAGCCTCTACGCGAAGCGAAGTTGTCTTGCCGAAAATGCCGTGGGACCCGATAATAGAAATATGATGGATAAAGCATCTTGGCAAGCCTGAACGGGGTAAAAAATTCAAAACAAAAAGGGGAGTGCAACACGTGGACTTCTCAGGGGGTCAACAATCCTAGTACTACTCTCTCCCAAGCACGCTTAACTTCGGAGATTTGATGGGATCCGGTGCATTACTGCTGGTATGATTGCACCCATCATGTTGAGTGCGCAAAGCCCTTATTTGTCGTCCTTTTCGCGGCTCCCGACGAACGATCAGGGACGAAGAAACAACGCAAAAAGAAGAAAAGTGGCCCAAAACTGATGAAAATGTTCAATTTTGGGAATCGAAAATAGGCGCAACCAACCAGGCTTGCTGCCCCTGTCGTAAAGCGCTCGAAGAACTTTTCAACGGTATGCTATACACCGCGTAACTCTTTACGGATCAAAAGTTATGGTTACCGGAGCGACAGAAACATGGTCATAGGCCCTACGCCCTCGGTTTGCGAGCCTAGCCTCAACGCGAAGCGAAGTTGTCTTGCCCAAGATGACGCGGGACTCGGTAATAGAAATGTGACGGATAAGGCATCTTGGCAATCCTGAACGGGGCAAAATATTCAAAACAAAAAGGGGCGTGCAACACGAGGACTTCTCTGGGGGTCACCCATCCTAGTACTACTCTCTCCCTAGCACGATTAACTTTAGAGATCTGATGGGATCCGGTGCATTACTGCTGGTATGATCGCACCCGTCATTTTGAGTCTATAAAGCCCTTATTTGTCGTCCTGTTCGCGGCTCCCGACGAACGATCAGGGACAAAGAAACAGCACAAAAAGAAAAAAAGTGGCCCAAAACTAATGAAAACGTTCAATTTTGGGCTCCGAAAATAGGCCCAGCCAAGCAGGCTTCCTGCCCCTATCGTAGAGCTCTCGGAGAGCTTTCCAATGGTATGTTCTGCGCCACGTAACTCCTTACATATCAAAAGTTATAGTCACCAGAGCGATAGAGACCGGGTCACAGGCCCCACACCCTCGGTTAGCTGGCCCAGCATGTACGCGAAGTGAAGTTATCTTGCCCAAGATGACGTGGGACTCGGTAATAGAAATATGACAGATAAAGCCTCTTGGCAAGCTTGAACCGGGCAAAAAATTCAAAACGAAAAGGGGGGTACAACACGAGGACTTCCCTGGGGGTCACCCATCCTAGTACTACTCTCTCCCAAGCACGCATAACTTCGAAGATCTGATCGGATCTGGTGCAATATTGTTGGTATGATCGCACTCGTCATGTTAAGTGTGCAAAGCCCTTATTTGTCGTCCTTTTCGCGACTCCTGACAAACGATCAGGGACGAAAAAACAACCCAAAAAGAAGAAAAGTGATCTGAAACTAATGAAAACTTTTGATTTTGGGCTCCGAAAATAGGCGCAGCTGAGCAAGCTAGCCGCCCCCGTCGTAGAGCTCTCGGTGAGCTTTCCAACGGTATGTTGTGCGCTGCGTAACTCCTTACGGATCAAAAGTTATGGGCATTAGAGCGACGGAGACTTGGTCACAAGCCTCACGCCCTAGGTTTACGGGCCCAGCCTCTACGCGAAGCGAAGTTGTCTTGCCCAAGATGCCATGGGACTCTGTAATAGAAATGTGACAAATAAAGCAATTTGGCAAACATGAACGGGGCAAAAAAACAAAACAAAAAGGGGGGTGCAACATGAGGACTTCCCAGGGGGTCACTAATCATAGTACTACTCTCTCCCAAGCATGATTAACTTCGGATATCTGATGGGATTCGGTGCATTACTACGGGTATGATCGCACCCGTTATGTTGAGTGAGCAACTCCCTTCTTTGTCGTCCTTTTTGATGCTGCAGACGATCGATCAGGGATGTAGAAATAGCGTGAAAAGAAGAAAAGTGGCCCAAAACTAATGAAAACTTTCGATTTTAGGCTCCAAAAATAGGTGCAGCCTAGCAGGCTAGTTGCTACCGTTGTAGGGCTCTCGGAGTGCTTTCCAATGGTAAGTTGTGCGCCGCGTAACTCCTTACAGATCAAAAGTTATGGCCACCGAAGTGACGAAGACTTGGTCATAGGCCCTACGCCCTCGGTTTGCGGGACTAGCCTCTACGCGAAGCGAGGTTGTCTTGCCCAAGATGACGTGGAACTCAGTAATAGAAATGTTATGGATAAAGCATCTTGGCAAGCCTGAACAGGGCAAAAAAATCAAAACGAAAAGGAGGGTGCAACACGAGGACTTACCTGGGGTCACCCATCCTAGTACTACTCTCTCCCAAGCACGCTTAACTTCGGAGATCTAATGGGATCCGAAGCATTACTGCTGGTATGATCGCACCCGTCATGTTGAGTACGCAAAGCCCTTATTTTTCGTCCTTTTCGCGGCTCCCGATGAACGATTAGGGACGAAGAAACAGCGCAACAAAAAGAAGAAAAGTGGCCCAAAATTGATTAAAATGTTCGATTTTGGGCTCCTAAAATCGGCACAACCAAGCAGGCTTGCTACCCCCGTCGTAAAGCTCTCGAAGAGCTTTCCAACAGTATGTTGTGTGCCACGTAACGCCTTATGGATCAAAAGTTATAGTCACCGGATCGACAGAGACCTGGTCACAGGCCCTACGCCCTCGGTTTGCGGGCCCAACCACTACGCGAAGCGAAGTTGTCTTGCCCAAGATGATGTGGGACTCGGTAATAGAAATGTGACGGATAAAGTATCTTGGCAAGCCTGAATGGGGCAAAAAATTCAAAGCGAAAAGGGGGGGTGCAGTACGAGGACTTCCCTGGGGGTCACCTATCCTAGTATTACTCTCTCCCAAGCACGCTTAACTTCAGAGATCTGATGGGATCCGGTGCATTACTACTGGTATGATAGACCCGTCATTTTGAGTGCGCAAAGCCCTTATTTGTTATCCTTTTTGCGGCTCCCGACGGACGATCAGGGACGAAAAAATAGTGCAAAAAGAATAAAAGTGGCCCAAAATTGATAAAAACGTTCAATTTTGGGCTCCGAAAATAGGCGCAGTCGAGCAGACTTGTTGCACCCGTCGTAGAACTCTCGGAGGGCTATCCAACGGTAAGCTGTGCGCCGTGTTACTCTTTACGGATCAAAAGTTATGGTCACCGGAGAGACGAAAACTTGGTCATTGGCCCCACGCCCTCGGTTTACGGGCCTAGCCTCTACGTGAAGCGAAGTTTTCTTGCCCAAGTTGAGTGGGACTCGGTAATTGAAATATGACAGATAAAGCATCTTGGCAACCCTAAACGGGGAAAAAAATTAAAAATGAAAAGGGGGGTGCAGCACGAGGACTTCCCCGGAAGTCACCCATCCTAGTACTACTCTCTCCCAAGCCCACTTAACTTCAGAGATCTGATGGGATCTGGTGCATTACTGCGGGTATGATCGAACCCGTCATGTTGAGTTCGCAAATCCCTTATTTGTCGTCCTTTTCGCTGCTCCCGACGAAAGATCAGGGACGAAAAAATAGCATAAAAAGAAGAAAAGTGGCCCAAAATATATGCAAACGTTTGATTGTGGGCTCTGAAAATAGGTGCAGCCAAGCAGTCTTGCTACCCCTGTTGTAGAGCTCTCGTAGAGCTTTCCAACGGTTTGCTGCGCACCGCGTAACTCCTTGTAGATCAAAAGTTATGGTCACCGGAGCGACGGAGACCTGGTCACAGGCCCCACGCCCTTGGTTTGCCGGCCCAGCCTCTACGCAAAGCGAAGTTGTCTTGCCCAAGATGCAGTGAGACTCGGTGATAGAAATGTGATGGATAAAGCATCTTGGCAAGCCTGAACGGGACAAAAAATTCAAAACGGAAGGGGGGTGCAACACGAGGACTTCTCTGGGAGTTACCCATCCTAGTACTACTTTCTCCCAAGCACGCTTAACTTCGCAGATCTGATGGGATCTGGTGCATTACTGCTGGTACGATCGCACCCGTCATGTTGAATATGCGAAGCCCTTATTTGTCGTCCTTCTCGCGCCACCCGACGAACGATCAGGGACGAAGAAATAGATCCAAAAGAAGAAAAGTGGCCCGAAACTGATGAAAGCGATCGATTTTGTGATCAGAAAATAGGTGCAGCCAAGCAGGATGCTACCCCAATCGTAGAGCTCTCGGAGAGCTTTCCAATGGTATGTTGTGTGCCTCGTAACTCCTTACAGATCAAAAGTGATAGTCACCAGAGCGACAGAGACCGGGTCACAGGCCCCACGTCCTTGGTTTGCTGGCCCAGCCTTTACGCAAAGCGAAGTTGTCTTGCCCAAGATGTCGTGGAACTCGGTAATAGAAATGTGACGGGTAAAGCCTCTTGGTAAGTCTGAACGGGGCAAAAAATTCAAAACAAAAAAGGGGGTGCAACACGTGGACTTCCTTGGGGGTCACCCATCCTAGTACTACTCTCTCTCAAGCATGCTTAAGTTCGGAGATCTGTTGGGATCTGGTGGAATACTGCAGTATGATCGCACTTGTCATGTTGAGTGCGGAAAGCTTTTACTTGTCGTCCTTTTCGCGACTCCTGACGAATGATCAACGAGGAAGAAACAGCGCAAAAAGAAGAAAAGTGATCCGAAACTGATGAAAACTTTTGATTTTGGGCTCCGAAAATAGGCGCAGTTGAGCCAGCTAGCCGCCACCGTCATAGAGCTCTCAGTGAGCTTTCCAACGGTATGTTGTGCCCTGCGTAACTCTTTACGGATCAAAAGTTATGGTCACCAGAACGACGGAGACTTGGTCACAGGCCCCACGCCCTCGGTTTGCGGGCCCAGCCTCTACGCGAAGAGTAATTGTCTTACCCAAGATGCCGTGGGACTCAGTAATAGAAATATGACGGATAAAGCAATTTCACAAGCATGAACGGGGCAAAAAAACAAAACAAAAACGGGAGTGCAACACGAAGACTTCCTAGGGGGTCACCCATCCTAGTACTACTCTCTCCCAATCATACTTAACTTCGGAGATCTGATAGAATCCGTTGTATTACTGCTGGTATGATCGTACCCGTCATGTTGAGTCCGCAAAGCCTTTATTTGTTGTCCTTTTTGCGGCTCCCGAGGAACGATTAGGGATGAAGAAATAGCGCAAAAATAAGAAAAGTGGCCCAAAACTGATGAAAACTTTTGATTTTAGGCTCCAAAAAAGGTGCAGCCGAGCAGGCTAGTTGCTATCGTTGTAGGGCTCTCGGAGAGCTTTCCAACGGTATGCTGTGCGCCGCATAACTCCTTACGGATCAAAAGTTATGGGCACCGGAGAGACAGAGACTTGGTCACAGGCCCCATGCCCTCGGTTTGCGGGCCCAGCTTCTACGCGAATTGAAGTCGTCTTGCCAAAGATGACGTGGGACTCAGTAATAGAAATGTTACGAATAAAGCAACTTGGCAAGCCTGAACGGAGCAAAAAATTCAAAACGAAAAGGGGGGTGCAACACGAGGACTTCCCTGGGGGCCACCCATCCCAATACTACTCTCTCACAAGCACGCTTCACTTCAGAGATCTGATGGGATCCAGTGCATTACTACAGGTATGATCGCACCCGCCATGTTGAGGGCGCAAATCCCGTATTTGTCATCCTTTTCGCAGCTCCCGATGAATGATCAGGAACGAAGAAACAGTACAAAAAGATGAAAAGTGGCCCAAAATTGATGAAAACGTTCGATTTTGGGCTCCTAAAATTGGCACAACCGAGCAGGCTTACTATCTCCGTCGTAAAGCTCTCGAACAGCTTCCCAAGGGTATGTTGTGCATCGCATAACTCCTTACTGATCAAAAGTTATGGTCACCGGATAGACAGAGACCAGGTCACAGGCCCCACGTCCTCGGTTTGCGGGCCCAGCCTCTACGCGAAGCGAAGTTGTCTTGCCCAAGATGACGTGGGACTCGGTAATAGAAATGTGACGGATAAAGCTTCTTGGCAAGCCTGAACGAGGCAAAAAATTCAAAACAAAAAGGGGGGGTGCAACACGAGGACTTCCCTAGGGGTCACCCATCCTAGTACTATTCTCTCCCAAGCACGCTTAATTTCAGAGATCTGATGGGTTCTGTTGCATTAATACTGGTATGATCACACCCATCATGTTTAGTGCGCAAAGACCTTATTTGTCGTCCTTTTTGCGGCACCCGACGGTTGATCAGGGACGAAGAATCTGTGCAAAAAGAAGAAAAGTGGCCCAAAACTGATAAAAATGTTCAATTTTGGGCTCCGAAAATAGGCGCAGTCGAGCAGACTTGTGGTACCCGTCGTAGAGCTCTCGGAGGGCTTTCCAATGGTATGATGTACGACACGTAACTCTTTACGGATCGAAAGTTATGGTCACCGGAGCGACAGAGACCTGGTCACAGGCCCCACGCCCCCGGTTTACGGGCCTAGCCTCTACGCGAAGCGAAGTTGTCTTGCCCAAGTTGAGTGGGACTCGGTAATTGAAATATGACAGATAAAGCATCTTGGCAACCCTAAACGGGGAAAAAAATTCAAAATGAAAAGGGAGGTGCAGCATGAGGACTTCCCCGGGAGTCACCCATCCTAGTACTACTCTCTCCCAAGCCCGCTTAACTTCATAGATCTGATGGGATCCGGTGAATTACTGCTAGTATGATCACACCCATCATGTTGAGTGCGCAAAGCCCTTATTTGTCGTCCTTTTCGCAGCCACCGAGGAATGATCAGGGACGAAGAAACAGTGCAAAAAGAAGAAAAGTGGTCTGAAATTGATGAAAATGTGCGATTTTAGGCTCCAAAAATAGGTGCAGCCAAGCAGTCTTGCTACCCCTGTTGTAGAGCTCTTGAAGAGCTTTCCAACGGTTTGCTATGCACCGCATAACTCCTTACGGATCAAAAGTTAGGGGCACTAGAGCGACGAAGACCTGGTTATAGGCACCACGCCCTCGGTTTGCGGGCCCATCGTCTACGCGACGAAAATATGTCATGCCAAAGATGCCATGGGACTCGATAATAGAAATGTGATGGATAAAGCACCTTGGCTAGCCTGAACGGGGAAAAAAATTAAAACGAAAAGGGGGGTGCAACACGAGGACTTCCTTAGGGGTCACCAATCCTAGTACTACTCTCTCCCAAGCACGCTTAACTTCGGAGATCTGATGGGATCTGGTGTATTACTGCTAGTATGCTCGCACCTGTCATGTTGAGTGCGCAGAGCCCTTATTTGTCGTCCTTTTCGAGGCTCCTGACGAATGATCAGGGACGAAGAAATAGCACAAAAAGAAGAAAATTGGCCCAAAACTAATAAGAATGTACGATTTGGGCCCTGGAAAGAGGCGCAGCCAAGCAGGCTTGCTGCCCCCGTCGTAGAGCTCTCGGTGAACTTTCCAACGGTATGCTGTGCGCCGCGTAAATCCTTACGGATCAAATGTTATGGGCTCTGGAGCGACGGAGACTTGGTCACAGGCCCCACGCCCTAGGTTTGCGGGCCTAGTCTCTACGCAAAGCGAAGTTGTCTTGCCTAAGATGCCATGGGACTCGGTAATAGAAATATGACGGATAACGCAATTTTGAAAACATGAACGGGGCAAAAAATCAAAACGAAAAGGGGGGTGCAACACGAGGACTTCCCAAGGGGTCACCAATCCTAGTACAACTCTCTCCCAAGCACGATTAACTTCGGAGATCTGATGGGATCCGGTGCATTACTACTGGTATGATCGCACCCATCATTTTGAGTCCGCAAAGCCTTTATTTGTTGTCCTTCTCGCGGCACCCGACGAATGATTAGGGATGAAGAAATAGAGCCAAAAGAAAAAAAGTGGCCCGAAGGTTATGAAAATGTTCAATTTCGGGCCCCGAAAATAGGCATAGCCGAGCAAGCTAGTTTCTCACATCGTAGAGCTCTCAGGGAGCTTTCCAATGGTAAGCTGTGCGCCGCGTAACTCTTTACGGATCAAAAGTTATGGTCACCGAAGCGACGATGACCTGGTCACAGGCCCCACGCCCTCGGTTTACAGGCCTAGCCTCTACGCGTAGCGAAGTTGTCTCGCCCAAGATGACATGGGACTCGGTAATAGAAATGTGACTGATAAAGTATCTTGGCAAGCCTGAACGGGGCAAAAAATTCAAAACGATAAGAGGGGGGGCAACACGAGGACTTCCCTTGAAGTCACCTATCCTAGTACTACTCTCTACCAAGCACGCTTAACTTCGGAGATCTGATGGGATCCGGTGTATTACTACTGGTATGATCATACCCATCATGTTGAGTGCGCAAAACCCTTATTTGTCGTCCTTTTCACGGCTCCCAAAGAATGATCAGGGATGAAGAAACAGCGCAAAAAGAAATAAAGTGACTCAAATTTGATGAAAACGTTCAATTTTAGGCTCTGAAAATAGGTGTAGCTGAGCAGGCTTGCTGCCTCTATCGTAGAGGTCTCGGAGAGCTTTCCAACTGTACGTTGTGCGCCGCGTAACCCCTTACAGATCAAAAGTTATGATCACGGGAGCGACGGAGACCTGGTATCAGGCCCTACGCCCTCGGTTTGCGGGTCTAGCCTCTACGCTAAGTGAAGTTGTCTTGCCCAAGATGCTGTGGGACTCGGTAATAGAAATGTGTTGGATAAAGCATCTTGGCAAGCCTTAACGGGGCAAAAAATTCAAAACGAGAAGGGGGGTGCAACACGAGGACTTCCCTAGGGGTCACCCATCCTAGTACTACTCTCTCCCAAGCACACTTAACTTCGGAGATCTGGTGCATTACTACTGGCATAATCATACCCGTCATGTTGAGTGTGCAAAGCCCTTATTTGTCATCCTTTTCACAATTCTCGGCGAACGATCAGGAATGAATAAACAACACAAAAAGTAGAAAAGTGGCATGAAACTTATGAAAATGTTTGATTTTAGGCTCCGAAAACAGGGCATGTGACGACCGAAAACCTCTTCATATTCATTTTAAATTGCTGAATGTCTTATTTGAGTATTAAATGTACATTTATTCAATTTTTAGTATAAGACACTATTCATAAAGAAAATTTACTGTTTAATTTTTCTGAAATTGTATTTTTCTCCTGTCACATATCATGTAGGAGGAATGTGAAAAATATTATTTTCTATATTTAATATTGGGAGTATGCATTTAAAAAATAGTTTTCGTTTTGAATGAATAGTATTACGAAAGAATAGTAACTTTTTGTAGGATTTTTATTTCGGCTTCCAGTGAATTAGCTAAACTTTGGACTTTTATTAGACCTTTAAATATGTTTAATTAGACTCTATTTACTAGCCTAACTCATTATTTCCTTAGTCTATTACCTATATAATATAATAAAAGCCCGAACTAAAATTTTTATTATCTTATTTCCTGGATTTCATATTTTTCTATTATTACTTAACTTATAATTAGTCTATGTTCACAAAAATTTTATTCATTACATATATGACGAGTGATTTGCAAAAATATATTGATATTATATAAATAGTAAAACTATGTATTATTTTGGGTTTAAAGAAGTTTTATTGCATTTATTATAAGTGTCTAAACTCAAATCCATTTTAACCCACAACCCAAACCCAATATCTAACCCATCAACCCATATAATTATCCTATATATATATACCAAACAAAACAAAACAAAAAACACAAAAAAACACTAAAATAAGCCAAAAAAGGCCAAAATCAGCCAAAAAAAGCCATTACGGGAATAGTGATTTTCTTGCCAATTTTGCTCAATTTGATCTTTCAAGCTTTGTCAAGTCTTCTCCAAGTGGTTCCAAGCTTCTCCAAGCCCTATCCTAGCTTCCTTGCACGTTTTTGGTGAGAGAGTTGCATCATTTTCATGGTTTAAAGTTTATGTCAAGTTTTTTTAATTTTCGGATTTTGCTATTATGGAGCTATAACATACTTGTTTCTTGATTTATATAGTATGTATACATGTTAGAGAACATCCATATGCAATATTATAGCTTGGTGTTGAGTTTTTAGCAAAGTGTCACTTGAAGAAGATGATGAATAGTGTAATTTCTAGGGTTCCGAAAATTTGAGCAATTTAATTTGATTCAATGCTTCTAGTAGTTCCTAATTAGGTCCTTGAGCTTGGGAAAAATATTCGTTATACTTGCCATGTGAAAATTTTGAGAATTTTGATCAAAATAGGCTACTTTAATTGGGTATTTTGGGGTTAACTCGAATCCGGGCACGTTTTGAGGTTATGACTAGTCTTTATTAAGTATTGAAGCCTTAGAAGTGCCTTCGTTTCGCTTGTTTAGGTTCTGGAATTGGTACTTGTAGTATAAATGCACAAAGAGAAAATCGGGGATTTAATGGTAAACGAGGTTTAACGGATGAACTC
This sequence comes from Ehretia macrophylla, assembly GCA_037974665.1. Taxonomy (NCBI): domain Eukaryota; kingdom Viridiplantae; phylum Streptophyta; class Magnoliopsida; order Boraginales; family Ehretiaceae; genus Ehretia; species Ehretia macrophylla. The sequence continues at coordinate 41,790,672 of CM075782.1, read as the reverse complement.
GAGGGTCCTTGGGGTGCCATAAGGTGTGGTTTGAAGGATAGGATAACTCGTTTGGAAATCTTGAACCTTGCCTTTCGGTTTGGAGCTTAATAGCAAAGATTGACAAAGGGGTTTCGGGTTGAAAGTGAATTCGGGTGCGTTCGGGCATTAGGGCTAGTGTCTAGTAAGTGAGGAGGTGCTAGAAATGTATTCGCTTCGCTTAGTTAAGCTCCAATTAGAGTACTTGTAGTGTAATGCATAAAGAGGCAAATTCGGACTTTTCGGGTAATTGTACTTTAAAGTGAGATTTCAAGGGCTTAAATGGTGCCATAAAGTGTCATTAGAGATGTAGTATAGTTAGATTTGAGGTTCACTATCTTGTGTGAAGTTTAGAGCTTGTTTTGTGAGCATTTAGAAAGAGATATGTTGGACTTCTTCTCAAATAGTTAGTCTTATTGCATAATTAGTTATTTGAATTGCTATAGTTGCTACATTTGATTGTTAATCAAGTAAACTATAAAGTTAGTTCATCTAGTTAGATGATTATTGATTGTTGTAGTAAAGTAATTGAAATTTATAGCTTATAATCTTAACTTAATGATATTTTGATGCTTCTAATGCCTTCTATACTAACTAATGAGGTGGTAGAGTGAATTTTCTAGCTTAATTACATGTGAAAAATGAGTTTGTGTGTATAAGTGAATTGAAGAAGAAAATGAATAGTAACTTGATTAAAGAATGTGAATTTGTTGCTTATGGTGTTTTAGTGTTAATAAGAGTGTCATTTTAACATGTCTTGTAATCTAAAGTAGTTAGTGTATGTTTAATGATCTTAGAAAAAAAATAGATAATCTTGTACATGATTTCACTTTGGATAATGCATATTAGAGTTCTTTTAACGTGTTTAGTAATTGAATAATGCTTAGTATTTAAGCGTAATAGCGTGTATTAAGTGTTTAACTTGAAGGCTGTGTGATTCATGCTATCTTATGAGTTAAGTTGTATATTTAGGCTATATGTATATTAGACATAATCGTGCTAATAGAATTCTAGTGCATAATGAAAGTGTTATACTTATATGAATAACTAGGGGTTGCACATTTGAGTGGATTCAAAGAGGTTTGGAGTGTCCTAATAACGTGTTTAGGAGTTCAAAGTAGTCTAGTGCATGGTTAATGGAATTATGAAAGTTAATGTTGCCTTCAAGCTTGTTAATTAACTTTTGATTAAAGTAAGCACATCATTTAGCCTTAGCATGAAATATGCATGTTTAGTGTTCTTAGATCATACTAATCGAGTTATAGTTTGACGATTATATAAAATGTGACTATTGCACACAAATTAACTATTTTAATGTGAATGAGTTGTCTTTAAGTTGAATAGTATTGTTGTGTTAGGTAGTGGTTTTGAGTGATTATTAAAGAGATTGGTGCTTTTGGAGAGTATTGGAGAGATTGGCTAAATTCTCGCAGGCTTGTTTTTAAAAAGGTGAGGGAGTTACACTCTTTTGTGCCTTTTACTTTGTTTTACTGTTCATAAATTATATAGTTTAATATGATTGCTTCTAATTACGTGTACTTTGATATGAATAGACTAAATATATACTTGACTTTTATTTATATTGTTATATGGCTTATTTATTGTAATCTACGTGCGAGGGCAACCTACTTTGTTGTCCGTCATTTATGTGATTTTTGAATTATATTGTCATTGCTTGTATTATTGTGATCGGATATCGGGGTGCGCAACATTTTCGGACATGGTAGTGTCGAGAAACACGGGCGGTGTCGGGCTTGCCGTGCTCCCTCGACTACCATGGTACCTATTCCCTTTCTCGCTGAGGCATACTCCACTAGCCCAGAGGCGTGGTTCACCTGCTGGTCATGGACCTACCTCGGGAGAGAGGGTCGTAGGATCGGGATACATCCGGAGTATCCCAATTGTTGGTGTTTGGGGTTTGCCGGCATGTTCGTGATGCTCGTGGTTCGTGGCTCGTGATCGAAGACTTGGAAGTGGAACCGTATCCTTTTTAAATTGATTAATTTCTTGGCTTATTGTCTTGTTAGTTTACGGGGCTTATATATGTTTTCTTTGTTTGCATATCATGTTGCACGTTGGCATGTTGCATCACATCCCTCGTTGGGCAACATTGTTGCTCATTCCTCATTTAATATGTTTCAGGTGAAGCTGAGGTGAATCCTCAGCTGATAGAAGAAGAGGAAGAAGTGCTAGTTAAGCAATTTCGATGACTTCTTGTGTGATAAGGTTGTCTAAAATGAGAAGCTTGCGTGGAGTTGTTGTTGATTGCCTTTTTGTGACCTGGGGTCTTGAGTATAAATGGTGAATGTAATAATTTGTAATCTTGTATGTTGGATATAAAGTGAATGACATGTAATAATCCATAGTAAACTTATTCTTTTGCATGCTTGTGTGATTAACAAACTTGGAAGTAGAACTTGGCTATTGTTGTATCTAACTACCTATAGTTAAAATTAGAAATGCTTTGCTTACTTGTGTGTTATATGTAATTGTTGTTCCAAGGCTCGGATGGCCTTGTGATCGCGGGTGGCCCATAAAAATCTTGGAGGATTGGTTATAAGAGTTGCTGTTTGTGGATCTAGTATCATGGGTGTCTTTGTGCAGGTACCAGTTTAGTCCTATAAACAGGGGAGACTCCGTCCGTTTTCCCCTAAATTTTGTGCCCGGGGTTTGGAATTGGGTGAGAATAGAATGATAATTAGGAGTCTCGGTCTCGTGAGGGATCTGGGCGTTACAGGGCCAGCCTAGCAGGCCTATTGCCCCTGTCGTAGAGCTCTCGGAGAGGTTTCCAACGGTATGATATGTGCCACGTAACTCTTTACGGATCGAAAGTTATGGTCACCGGAGCGACAGAGACCTGGTCACAGGCCCCACGCCCCCGGTTTACGGGCCTAGCCTCTACGCGAAGCGAAGTTGTCTTGCCCAAGATGCCGTGGGACTCGGTAATAGAAATGTGACAGATAAAGCATCTTGGCAAGCCTGAACGGGGCAAAAAATTAAAAACGAAAAGGAAGGTGCAACACGAGAACTTCACTGGGAGTCACTCATCCTAGTACTACTCTCTCCCAAGCAAGCTTAACTTCATAGATCTGATGGGATCCGGTGAATTACTGCTAGTATGATCACACCCATCATGTTGAGTGCGCAAAGCCCTTATTTGTCGTCCTTTTCGCAGCCACCGAGGAATGATCAGGGACGAAGAAACAGTGCAAAAAGAAGAAAAGTGGCTGAAAACTGATTAAATTATTCAATTTTGGACTCCGAAAATAGTTGCAGCAAAGCAGGCTTGCTGCCTCTATCGTAGAGCTCTCGGAGAGCTTTCCAGTGGTATGCTGTGTGCCACGTAACTCCTTACAGATCAAAAGTTATGGTCACCGGAGCGATGGAGATCTGGTCATAGGCCCCATGTCCTCGGTTAACAGGCCGAGCCTCTACGCAAAGCGAAGTTGTCTTGCCCAAGATGCTGTGGGACTCGGTAATAGAAATCTGATGGATAAAGCATCTTGGCAAGCCTGAACGGGGCAAAAAATTCAAAACGAATAGGGGGTGTAACACGGGGAGTTCCCTGGGGTCGCCCATCCTAGTTCTACTCTCTCCTAAGCATGCTTAACTTTGGAGATCTGGTGGGATTTGGTGCATTACTGCTGGCATCATCACACTCGTCATGTTGAGTATGCAAAGCCCTTATTTGTCGTCCTTCTCACGGCACCCGACGAACGATCAGGGATGAAGAAACAACACAAAAAGTAGAAAAGTGGCACGAAACTGATGAAAATGTTCAATTTTAGGCTCTGAAAACAGGCGCTGCTTAGCAGGCCTGTTGCCCCTCTTTTAGAGCTCTCGGAGTGCTTTCCAATGGTATGCTGTGCGTCGCATAACTTCTTACAGATCTAAAGTTATGGACACCGAAGTGATGGAGACTTGTACATAGGCCCCACGCCCTCGGTTTGCGGGCCCAGCCTCTATGCGAAGTGAAGTTGTCTAGCCCAAGATGCCGGGGGACTCGGTAATAGAAATGTGATGGATAAAGCATCTTGGCAAGCCTGAACGGGGCAAAAAATTGAAAATGAAAAAGGGGGTGCAACACGACTTCCCTGGGGGTCACCCATCCTAGTACTACTCTTTTCCAAGCACGCTTAACTTCGGAGATCTGATGGGAACTAGTGCATTACTACTGGTATTATCGCATCCATCATGTTGAGTGTGCAAAGACCTTATTTGTTTTCCTTTTCACGGCACCCGACGAACGATCATGAATGAAGAAACAACACAAAAAGTAGAAAAGTGGCACAAAACTGATGAAAATGTTCGATTTTAGGCTCTGAAAACAGGCGCTGTCTAGCAGGCCTATTGCCCCTGTCGTAGAGCTCTTGGAGAGCTTTTCAATGGTATGATGTACGCCGCGTAACTCCTTACAGATCAAAAGTTATGGTCACTGGAGCGACGGAGACCTGGTCACAGGCCCCCACGCCCTCGGTTTGCGGGCCTAGCCTCTACGCGAAGTGAAGTTGTCTTGCCCAAGATGCCGTAGGACTCGATAATAGAAATGTGACGGATAAAGCATCTTGGCAAGCCTGAACGGGGCAAAAAATTCAAAACGAAAAGGGGGGTTCAACACGAGGACTTCCCTGGAAGTCATCCATCCTGAACTATTCTCTACCAAGCACGCTTAACTTCAGATATATGATGGGATCTGGTGCATTACTGTTGGTATGATCACACCCGTCATGTTGAGTGTGCAAAGACCATATTTGTTGTCCTTTTCGCAACTCCTGACGAACAATTAGGGACAATAAAACAGCGTAAAAAGAAGAAAAGTGGTCCAAAATTGATGAAAACATTCAATTTTGGTCTCTGAAAACAGGTGCAGGTAGGTAGGCTTGTTGCCTCTGTCGTAGAGCTCTCGTAGAGCTTTCCAATGGTATGCTGTGCGCCGCATAACTCCTTACAGATCAAAAGTTATGGTCGCCAGAGCGATGGAGACGTGGTCACAGGCCCTACGCCCTCGGCTTGCGGGCCCAGCCTCTACGCAAAGCGAAGTTGTCTTGCCCAAGATGTCATGGGACTCGATAATAGAAATGTGATGGATAAAGTATCTTGGCATGCCTGAACGGGGCAAAAAATTCAAAATGAAAAGGGGGGTGCAACACGACTTCCCTGGGGGTCACCCATCCTAGTACTATTCTTTCCCAAGCACGCTTAACTTCGGAGATCTGATGGGATCCAGTGCATTACTACTGGTATGATCGTACCCGTCATGTTGAGTATGCAAAGCCCTTATTTATCGACCTTTTCGTGACTTCGGACGAACGATCAGGGACAAAGAAACAGCGCAAAAGAAGGAAATTGGCCCAAAACTGATGAGAACGTACGATTTTGGGCTCCGAAAAGAGGCGCTGCCAAGCAGGTTTGCTGCCCAAGGGATCTATCCAGTAGTAGATCCTTTAGATTCAATGTCAACCATGCTTCAACCTCGGATCGTTGGTGAGGAACATTATGAAACTGCGCAGTAGATTATCTTTTCATTCATTTTAAAGTAAAATGTCCATAATCCCTTCCCGAACCAAACATTAATCTTTCGATTCATTTGGCTCTCACGCTCAAGGTATGACCAGAACAGGGGATGATACACCTTACACCACGATTTTGTTCCAACCTACGATAATAAGCTTATGAGCTTTGTCTTACTTCACCGTCGATCAGTATGACCTTTCATAAGTTGAGATAGAATAAAGCATCCATAATAAAGACGGTAGTAACTAATCCCAACATGGAAATACTGAAAAAACTCATATAAGCAAAAAATCCCATCGTAGAGCTCTCAGAGAGCTTTCCAACAGTATACTATGTGCCGCATAACTCCTTACGGATCAAAAGTTATGGTCACCAGAGTGACGGAGACCTGGTCATAGGCCCCACGCCCTGGTTTGCGTGCCCAGCCTCTACGCGAAGCGAAGTTGTCTTGGCCAAGATACCGTGGGACTCGGTAATAGAAATGTGACGGATAAAGCATCTTGGCAAGCCTGAACGGGGCAAAAAATTCAAAACGAAAAGGGGGGTGCAACACGAGGACTTCCCAGGGGGTCACCCATCCTAGTGCTCTTCTCTCCCAAGTATGCTTAACTTCACAAATCTGATGGGATCCGGTGTATTACTGCTAGTATGATCGCACCCGTCATGTTGAGTATGCCAAGCCCCTATTTGTCGTCCTTCTCGTGGCACCCGACGAACGATAAAGGACGAAGAAATAGAGCCAAAAGAAGAAAAGTGGCCCGAAACTGAAGAAAACTTTTGATTTTAGGCTCTGAAAATAAGCGCAGCCGAGCAGGCATACAGCCCCCGTCATAGAGCTCTTGGAGAGCTTTCCAACGGTATACTGTGTGCCGTGCAACTCCTTACGGATCAAAAGTTATGGGCACCGGAGCGACAGAGACTTGGTCACAAGCCCCACGCCCTCGGTTTGTAGGCCCAGCCTCTACGTGAAGCGAAGTTGTCTTGCTCAAGGTGCCGTGGGACTTGGTAATTGAAATGTGGCGGGTAAAGCAATTTGGCAAGCATAAATGGGGCAAATAAACAAAACGAAAAGGGGGTGCAACACGAGGACTTCCCAGGGGATCACCCATCCTAGTCTTACTCTCTCCTAAGCACGATAAAATTCAGAGATCTAATGGGTTCTGGGGCATTACTACTGGTATGATCGCACCCGTCATGTTGAGTGTGCGAAGCCCTTATTTGTCGTCCTTTTCGCTGCTGCCGACGAATGATCATGGACGAAGAAACAACGTAAAAAGAAGAAAAGTGCCCAAAACTGATGAAAATGTTCAATTTTGGACTCTGAAAATAGGAGCAGTTGAGCAGGCTTGTTGCCCCCGTCTTAGAGCTCTCGGAGAACTTTCCAACGGTATGCTGTGCGCCGCGTAACTCCTTACGGATCAAAAATTATGGTCACCGAACCGACAAACATCTGGTCACAGGCCCCACGCCCTCGGTTTGCGGGCCCAGCCTCTACGCGAAATGAAGTTGTCTTGCCCAAGATGACGTGGGACTTGGTAATAGAAATGTTATGGATAATGCATCTTGGCAAGCCTGAACGGGGTAAAAAATTCAAAACGAAAAGGGGGGTGCAACACGAGGACTTACCTAGGGCTCGCCCATCCTAGTACTACTCTCTCCCAAGCACGCTTAACTTTGGAGCTCTGATGGGATCCGGTCTATTACTGCAGGTATGATTACACCCGTTGTGTTGAGTTCATAAAGCCTTTATTTCTCGTCCTTTTTGCGGCTTCCAATGAACGATCAGGCATGAAGAAACACTGCAAAAAGAAGAAAAGTGGCCTGAAACTGATGAAAACATTCGATTTTCAGCACCGAAAATAGGCGCAGCTGAGCAGGCTTGCTGTTACTACTGTAGAGCTCTAAGAGAGCTTTCCAACGGTTTGCTGTGCACAACGTAACTCCTTACAGATCAAAAGTTATGGTCACTGAGCGACAGTGACCTGGTCACAGGCCCCATGCCCTCGGTTTGCAGGCGCAGCCTCTAGGTGAAACAAAGTTTTCTTGCCCAAGATGCCGTGGGAATCGGTAATAGAAATGTGAAGGATAAAGCATCTTGGCAATCCTAAACGGGGCAAAAAATTCAAAACGAAAAGGGGGTGCAACACGAGGACTTCCCTAGGGGTCACCCATCCTAGTACTACTCTCTCCCAAGTAGTCTTAATTTCGGAGATCTGATGGGACCTAGTGCATTACTGCTGGTATGATCACACTCGTCATGTTGAGTGCACAAAGCCCTCATTTGTCATCCTTTTCGCAGCTCCCAACGAACGTTCAGGGACGAAGATACGGCACGGAAAGAAGAAAATTAGCCTAAAACTAATGAGAACGTTCGATTGTGGGCTCCGAAAAGAGGCGCAGCCGAGCAAGCTTGCTGACCCCGTCGTAGAGCTCTCAGAGAGCTTTCCAATGGTATGCTGCGCATCGCGTAACTCCTTATGGATCAAAAGTTATGGACATCGGAGCGACGGAGACTTGGTCACAGGCCCCACGCCCTTGGTTTGCGGGCCTAGCCCCTACGCGAATCGAAGTTGTCTTGCCCAAGATGCCGTGGGACTCGATAATTGAAATGTGACGGATAAAGCAATTTGGCAAACATGAACGGGGCAAAAAAACAAAACAAAACGGGGGGGGGGGGGAGGGGTGCAACACGAGGACTTCCCTAGGGGGTCATCAATCTAGTACTACGCTCTCCCGAGCACTATTAACTTCGGAGATCTGTTGGGATCCGGTGCATTACTGCTGGTATGATCATACCCATTATATTGAGTGTGCATTACTCCCGACGAACGATCATGGACGAGGAAACAGCGTAAAAAGAAGAAAAATAGCTCGAAACTGATGAAAACGTTCAATTTTGGGCTCCAAAAATAGGCGCAACCAAGCAAGCTAGTTGTCCCCATCGTAGAGCTCTCGGAGAGCTTTCTAACAGTAAGCTGTGCGCCGCATAACTCCTTACGGATCAAAAGTTATGGTCATCAAAGCGACAAAGACCTGGTCACAGGCCCCACGCCCTCGATTTGCGGGTCCAGTCTCTACGGAAGCAAAGTTGTCTTGTTGAAGATGACATGGGACTCGATAATAGAAATGTTACAGATAAAGCATCTTGGCAATCCTTAACGGGGCAAAAAATTCAAAACGAAAACGGGGGTGCAACACGAGGACTTCCCTGAGGGTCACCCATCCTAGTACTACTTTCTCCCAAGAGCGCTTAACTTCGGAGATCTTATGGGATCCGGTGCATTACTGCGGGTATGATCGCACCCGTCATGTTTAGTGCGCAAAGCCCTTGTTTGTCGTCTTTTTTGCGTCTCCCAACGAACGATTAGGGATGAAGAAACAGCGTAAAAAGAAGAAAAGTGGCCTGAAACTGATGAAAATATTTGATTTTAGGCACCAAAAACAGGCGCAGCCGAGCAGGCTTGCTGCTTCAATCGTAGAGCTCTCGGAGAGCTTTCCAACGGTATGATGTGCGCCGCATAACTCCTTACAGATCAAAAGTTATGGTAACTGGAGCCACGGAGACCTGGTCACAAGCCCCATGCCCCTATCTTGCGGGCCCAGCCTCTAGGCGAAGCGAAGTTGTCTTGCCCAAGAGGTCGTGAGATTCAGTAATAGAAATGTGACTGATAAAGCAAGTTGGCAAGCATGAACAGGGCAAAAAAATAAAAAGAAAAGGGGGGTGCAACACGAGGACTTCCCACGGGGTCACCCATCCTTGTACTATTCTCGCCCAAGCATGCTTAACTTCAGAGATCTGATAGGATCCGATGCATTACTGCTGGTATGATCACACTCGTCATGTTGAGTACGCAAAGTCCTTATTTGTCGTCCTTTTCGCTGCTCCCGACGAACGATCAGGGACAAAGAAACTGTGTAAAAAGAATAAAAGTGGCCCAAAACTGATGAAAATGTTCAATTTTTGGGCTCCAAAAAAAGGCGCAGCCGAGCAGGCTTGATGTCCCCGTCGTAGAGCTCTCGGAGAGCTTTCCAATGGTATGATATGCGCCGCATAACTCCTTACGGATCAAAAGTTAAAGGCACCAGAACGATAGAGACCTGGTCACAGGCCCCACGCCCTCGATTTGCGGGCCCATCCTCTACGCGAAGCGAAGTTGTCTTGCCCAACATACTGTGGGACTCGATAATAGAAATGTGACGCATAAAACATCTTGGCATGCCTGAATGGGGCAAAAAATTCAAGACAAAAAGGGGGGTGCCACACTGGGACTTCCCTGGGGGTCACCCATCCTAGTACTACTATCTCCCAAGGATGCTTAACTTCGGAGATCTGATGGGATCCGATACATTACTGCTGGTATGATTGCAACCATCATGTTGAGTGTGCGAAGCCCTTATTTGTCATCCTTTTCGCGGCTCCCGAAGAACGATCATGGACGAAGAAACAGCGGAAAAAGTAGAAAAGTAGACCAAAACTGATGAAAAGGTTTAATTTTGGGCTCCGAAAAGAGACGCGGCCGAGCAGACCTGCTGCCCTCGTCGTAGAGCTCTCAGACAGCTTTCCAACAGTAAGCTGTGCGACGCATAACTCCTTACGGTTCAAAATTTATGCTCCCCGAAGCGACGGAGACCAGGTCACAGGCCCCACGCCCTCGGTTTACTGGTCTAGCCTCTACGCGAAGCGAAGTTGTCTTGCCCAAGATGACGTGGGACTAGGTAATTGAAATGTAATAGACAAAGCATCTTGGGAAGCCTGAACGGGGTAAAAAATTCAAAACGAAAAGGTGGAAGCAACACAAGGACCTCCTTGGGGGTCACCCATCTTAGTACTACTCTCTTCCAAGCACGCTTAGCTTCGGAGATCTGATGGGATCCGATGCATTACTGCTGGTATAATCGCACTCGTCATGTTGAGTGCACAAAGCCCTTATTTGTCGTCCTTTTTGTGGCTCTCGACGAACGATCAGGGACGAAGAAACAACGCAAAAAGAAGAAAAGTGGCCCGAAACTGATGAAAATGTCAGATTTTGGGCTCCAAAAATAGGCGCAGTCGAGCAGGTTTGCTACCTATGTTGTAGAGCTCTCGGAGAGCTTTCCATCGGTATGCTGTGCGCCACGTAACTCTTTACGGATCAAAAGTTATGGGCACCGGAGGGACGGAGACTTGGTCACAAGTCCCACGCCCTCAATTTACTGGCCCAACCTCTACGTGAAGCGAAGTTGTCTTGCCCAAGATGCTGTGGGACTCAGTAATAGAAAATGTGACGAATAAAGAAATTTGGCAAGCATGAACGGGACAAAAAAACAAAACAAAACGGCGGGTGCAACACGAGGACTTCCCAGGGGGTCACCAATCTAGTACTACACTCTCCAAAGCACGATTAACTTCGGAGATCTGATGGGATCTGGTGCATTACTACTGTCACGCCCCAACCCGGCCTATAAGGTTAGACTAGGGTGATCTAAATATTCAAGTCATATCACATACTTAACCATTTATGAATATTTAACACTTAATGTTTTAGCCTAAACTCCAAAATTTTCCGGAAAACCAGCAACATAACGACTGTAATTGGGCTCTTTGGTTTGACCTAATTCTTTAAACGCTTCAAATTTTCCAATTCTCAATCTCATTTCTAACTAAGATTACTATTTACCATCAATTGAAATGCCTACTGGTTATCTCAATGTCTCGTTTGATTAATAACCTAGCATGATACTATGTCTAGTTTGTTTGTTTATCCTTGTTACAAAAGTACCTGTTGATCTTATCTTAACCACGAGTACCTGCTTAAGATTTGGTTGGTTCATTTTACTTAGCCCTTACCTAATACTTTGTAATCCTATTATAGATACAAGCAGTAATAATAGCAAAATGACCATAGTAGTGTTTGTCTAGTTCATATCAGTACAAACCAAAATTAGACCCTAAATTACAACGGGGGTCTTTTACATTATAAACCACAAGCAACGTAAAAGAAATAGTCTTCAAGTAGTACAATGTTCACAAATAGCCATAATCACGCAAAGCACATAGGACATGCAATCACTCCAAGGAATCATCGTTAGGCACGTCGTCCTCGGGTACCTATTCTTGATCTTCTTCACCTGAGATGATAAAAGAGGGTGAGTCCTTATGAACTCAGCGAGGGGGAACGAGAAATAGGTTTTGAAACTCATTTTCCGGTTCAACTTATGAAAATCCTTTTGCAAGCATGAATATAACACAATTAAGTACATAACAATTATGTAAAAGTAAAGGAACACAATGACCAATCTTTCCTCCACGAGGTCCTCTAGGAACCAAGCGAGAGTACTTATACACATAGTAAAAAGGATACGGTGAGCTTTTGCTCTCTGTTAATTTCCAGTATCAGTTGTTGCGGCCAACTTCAAATCGTCCCCTTATCACGCCAAGTAGGTGTACTCCGGATGTACCTCGAAATCCTACGACCCAAATCTCCGAGGAAGTCTAGCCCCCAAGCGAGAGAGGGAATTGGATAATGGTAGTCACGGTTGCACCAGCAAGCCCGATGCTGGCCGGTGTGCGTGAATGCTACCACGCCAGAATGAAAGGTTGCAACCTTATATGCAATGCACATTTATGACATTTAATATATCACATTAGGAGGACAACGAAGTAGGTTTCCTCCGGGCAATCATAAGATTGCACATTGACAAGTAAACAAGCGAGGCACGATAAGACAAGTAATTTCACTTGAAAAGCATATGGAGTTATATGAACATTAAACGGGCAGCCATGTAACACACTTAAATCAGGTCACATAACTCATTTCAATGTCCACGTAATCAAATAATAACGTTATTCAACATGCAACAACAATCTACGTGGGTTCGAATGCAAGAAAGGCCTATTTGTCAACATACAATGATCAAAATCACCTTTAGGCTATAAGGGTAACTACGGGCAGCCTACTAAACATATAATCACACACAATATCCAAGGGATCAACACTTAGCAAGTTTACCTAGTCACTAGGGTTTCCATTTCGTGCTTACCCGTGCGATTAAGCCTCAGGTCGACTCAAAATCAATCTCAAGCCATGCATCACTTAATTCAAACATCCCAAAGTATTCAAAATAGTCCACGCAACATCCCAATGTCACAATCCCAAGCATTTGATAACACAAGAGAAGTTACAACAAATTTTCTAAGCATATAACTAAGTGAAACCCTTACTGCAATAGGCTGTTTTCTCACAATCATTAAAACAAGAAAAAAAATATCCAATTCCAGTGAATAAGATGTCAAATTAAATCTTAAGAAATGAACTAAAATCAGAAACAAACCTTGCATCATTTGGAGTTTGGGTCCAATAGTTATAGCTAAAACAGTGGGATTGCACAAAATTGTCCAGATTTGTACACATTTCAATACTTGTTTTTTTTGAGGTCCTTAGGGTCCGATTCAGCCTTAGTCCATTTCTGACAAAAATGTCCAGAACTGAAAAATATAGCAGTAAACCAAAATTCATGAATTTTTGACATCATTTACTAAGCCAAAACGGGTTCGTTCTACAAGGTCAGTGCATCTGCCAAAACCTGCTTTATTTTTTCCAGACTTCTAGATTTGGACACATTTTAATGATTTGCCATTTTGAGGACCTTAGAAACAAAATTAGCTTTGGCCTATTTCTGCGAAAAATGGTCAAAACTGGCAAAAATAGTTACCTACCAATTTTCACGCATTTTCAAAATCATTTTCCTAGCCAAACTCATCTCGCAACAACAAGACAGAAAGCTGTCACCAAACCCGATTTCATCTATCCTCACCTTCAAGCCAAAATCTTGCCATGCATGGTTGTAAAAGCTTGTAAACACTCATATATCTCAAGTACAGAAGCAAAGACAAACATTTAAGAGCATGCATGTGGATGTTTGAAGGATTTTCAAAAGGTTTTAGCCCTCACCTTAGCAAATCAACAAGAAGATGCACAAAACTTTGATGAAGCACAAATTTCTTCTTCTTCCTTGCTTAGCCGAGACTCCAACTCGATTTTCTCTATTTTTCCTAGCTTAATGGCCAAGTTCTTAGTAGATGCATGTGGTTAGAACAAGAAGAAAAGAAATGGAAGCTAGCAAACTCACCAAGGCCGAAATGGTGACTCAAAGAGCTTGCATGTGTGATTCTTGCAACTTAGCCAGCTTGATCGAGTCCCTTTGCTTGTTGCTTGCCTTGATGCACCATGGAATGATGAAGATGAGCTATGGTAAGATGAAACTCAGCCAACGCCGAGAGAGAGAGAGAAGAATGAGAGGGAGAGAGAGAAATGTTAGGAGAATGAGAGAAATGAAAGAAAAATGATGGCTTTGCAAAAGATGAAGCATGGGTCGGCCTTGGGCATGCAAAAATTCAGATTTGTGTCTTCAAGAAGCTTGAATTTTGAATCACCTAGCATGGGCAAGGAGCATTGTCGAGATTGGTGGAGTTTTGAGCTAATTTTTTTATGCATTTGTGTCATTAGTTGTCATAGAATGTCTAGGATTGTTAATAAATTATGCAATGCTAGTTCAAATACACATAGTGGTCGGCCAAGGCTAGCTTAAATTCTGAATTTTTGTCATCTTTTGAGCATTATTTAATTGTGTGTTGAAAGTGTAAAAAGAATAAAGAATAAGGAATGTCTAGCTTTTTGTGAGATTTTGTCTTCTAGTGGGTTGAATTAATAATTTAATAATAGTTAGTGGAATTTGTAGGATTAATTAATAACCTAGTGCTTCGTGTAAGATGCTTTCTTGATTAGCGTGAAGGCACGTTTTCTTAGGTCTAGGGCACGCACTACGAGGTAGGGCACGAACTACGAGACGAACACATGTTTTCAAAGTAAATGCACGCAACCCTAAATGAATACACGTAATTCAATGCATGGCACACAAAACGAACACAATTCTTAAACCTAGGTCAAGGCACGCCAATCTAGGTCAGGGCACGCAAATTTAGTATCACACGCAAATCGAGGTCGGGCCTCACATCCTCCTTTCCTTAAAAGAATTTCGTCCCGAAATTAAATATTACCTTTGAAATAAAACTGGATATTGTTGCTCTATCTGGTCTCGCTTTTCCCACGTTGCTTCTTCAACTCCATGATGATCCCACAGCACTTTCACCATCGGTATAGTTTTGTTGCGCAACTCTCGATCTTGCTGGTCCAGGATCCGAATGGGCTTCTCCTCATAAGATAAGTTCTCCCAAAGCTGCAACGGTTCTGGCTCCAAGATATGCGATGGATAAGGATGGTACTTCCGCAGCATCGAAACATGAAAGTCGTCATGAATATTAGAGAGGTTTTGCGGTAGTGTCAGGCGATACGCCAATTTGCCAACCTTCCCAATTATCTCAAATGGTCCTACAAACCTCGGGCTCAACTTTCCACCCTTGCCATGTTTAACTAGTCCCCTCCGAGGTGATATCTTCAAGAACACCTTGTCGCTGACCTCAAACTCTAGACTCCGTCTCCATCGGTCTGCATAACTCTTCTGCCTGCTTTGGGCGGTAAGCATCCGTTTCCGGATGAGGTGGATATTCTCAACAGTCTTCATAAGTTTAGGTAGAAGGGTCAGGTCAAAAGTCTTCATCTCACCTACTTCATCCCACTAAATTGGGGATTGACACTTACGTCCATACAACGACTCGAATGGGGCCATTCAGATAGTGGCCTGATAGTTGTTATTATAAGCAAACTCCACCAGGGACATATATTTCTCCCAACCTTTCCCGAAGTCTAAAACACACGCCTTGAGCATATCCTCCAGAATCTGAATAGTTCTCTCCGATTGTCCATCAGTCTGAGGGTGATAAGCCATGCTGAAACTCAACTTCGTTCCCAAAGCTTCTTGCAATCTCTTCCAAAATTGGGAAGTAAAACGAGGATCCCTATCCGATACAATACTCACAGGCATCCCGTGCAATCTTACAATCTCCACCACATACATACCTCCCAATCTCTTAGGACTATCCTCCTTGTTCATCGGTAAGAAGTGTGCTGACTTAGTCAATCTATCCACTATGACCCAAACGACGTCATGACCCTTTTGTGATCTGGGTAGGTCCATAACAAAGTCCATAGTTATATGTTCCCATTTCCATTGAGGAATCTCTAATGGCTAAAGTAAACCTGCTGGCCGTTGATGTTCCCCTTTGACTCTCTGGCAAGTAAAACACCGTGCCACAAACTCCGCAATCTCTCTCTTCATGTTATTCCACCAATAGTGTTGTTTCAAATCCCGATACATCTTTGTTTCGCCAGGGTAAATAGTGTATCTTGAATTATGGGCTTCTTCAAGAATCTTCTTTTTCAACTCTGGTTCGTTAGGAACACAAATCCGATTCCTAAACCTTCAAACACCATCATCATGAAACTTGAAATCTGCGTTGCTTTCTTTAATCTTCTGAAACTGTTGGTCCTTCTGTTGAGCCTCTCGTAACTCGGACAACAAGGTCGATTGAACTTGTGTAGTGGCAAAAAGTAACCCTTTCCGAGTCAATTGTGGTTTCCACAAAAATGCTTCCTCCAACAACTCCTGCACCTTGACTTCCAGTTTTGCCATGCTTGCTTTCCTACTTAAGGCATCTGCAACTACATTCGCTTTACCGGGCACATAATTGATTGTGCAGTTATAATCATCCAAAAGCTTCATCCACCGCCTTTGCCTCATATTCAACTCTTTTTGAGAGAACAAGTATTTCAAGCTCTTGTGATCAGTAAATACCTCAAACTTGTTACCCCACAGATAATGCCTCCATTTCTTGAGTGCAAACACAATAGCCGCTAATTCCAAATCATGCGTCGGGTAGTTCAATTCATACGGCTTTGGTTTCCTAGAAGCATACGCAATCACTCTACCATTTTGCATCAACACACAACCCAATCCTTCCTTCGAAGAATCGCTATAGATTACAAAACCTTGACTCCCTTCAGGCAATGCAAGAACAGGTGCGATAGTCAATCTTTTCTTCAACTCTTGGAAGCTGTTCTCATTCTTGTCATCCTACACGAACTTTGTTTTCTTTTGAGTGAGCTTTGTAAGCGGTCCTGCAATCTTAGAGAAATCCTTCACGAACCTCCGATAATAGCCGGCTAGACCAAGAAAACTCCGAACCTCCGTAACATTTTCCGGCTTCTTCCAAGCTTTGCTGGGTCCACTGCTATCCCCTCTTAGGATATGATATGCCCCAAAAATGCAATCTGCTACAACCAAAATTTGCACTTGCTAAACTTTGCATACAATTGATGTTCTCGAAGTTTCTGCAGTACCAACCGCAGATGTTATTCATGCTCCGCCTCGGATTTCGAGTATACCAAAATATCATCAATGAAGATCACCACAAATTGGTCCAAGTAGGGTTGAAACACCCTGTGCATCAAGTCCATAAAAGCTGCAGGGGCATTAGTTAGTCCAAATGGCATCACCACATATTCATAATGCCCATATCTTGTCCTGAAAGCCATTTTAGGCACATCGTCCTTTTTGATCTGCAACTGATAGTACCTTTGCCTCAAGTCGAGTTTCGAATACACTTTGGCTCCTTGAAGTTGATCAAACAACTCGTCGATCAGTGGAAGTGGGTATTTATTCTTGACGGTCACTTGGTTAAATCCTCGGTAATCGATGCATAGCCTCAACGTTCCATCTTTCTTCTTTACTAATAGAACTGGTGCACCCTACGGAGAAGAACTCGGTTGAACAAACCCTTTCTTCAACAATCCTTGCAATTGGTCCTTCAATTCTTGTAGCTCGGTCAGTACCATACGATAGGGAGCTTTAGATATCGGTTGGGTACCAGGCAGTAACTCTATAATGAATCGATCTCCCAATTTGGGGGTAAACCGGGCAATTCTTCTGGAAACACATCTGCATAATCTTTGATCACAGGCATTTTCTCCAACTTAGCTTTATCCGACGGCTTGTTGATAAGGTAAGCTAAGTATCCGCTACACCCTTTTCTCAAGGACTTCACTACTTTCGTAGATGAAATGATGGAAAATCTCTTCGACCCATTACCTCCAGTATTGGTTGACCAGGTACCCGGAACGTTATAATCTTCATCCGGCAATCTAGTTGGACATGATGTTTTGCCAACCAGTCCATCCCTAAAATGACCTTATAGTCTTTAAAAGGTAATACAATAAGATTGGCTGAGAATTCCCTATCTTTAATTTGGATTTTACATGCTTTACAAGCTGAGCTAGTAACAAGTTTAGAACCCATTGGAGTACCAACTTCTGCTTCGTATGGCAAACATAGAACTTTCAGTTTCACACGTTCCACACATAAGGGAGTAATAAATGAATGAGTAGCACCCGGGTCAATTAGCACCCTAACAGGTTGATTCAGTATGAAGAATGTACCTTCAACAACAGCGGTCTCATCTAGAAGCTCCTCGCACTCAATAGCATAAGCTCGAGCCTGAACTCTAGGAACTGGAGTCTTACCTCTACCAGCTGGTTTACCCTGATTCTGTCCTGCCTGCCATTTAGGGCAATCCTTGATCTGATGCTGATCACTGCTACATCTCACACATCGTCCTGACTTCTTCTAGCACTGGGCCTCGGTATGCCCCTTCTTGTCACAGTAAGAACAATTGACAGACTAAGTAGCAGGTGAACTACCTGTGGATCCGCGGGTGGAAGAGGCTGATGGTGCTTTCGTCAGGCCACAGTTATTAGCTGGTCTGTTCTGGCTCTAGCCCTGACTACCACTCTGGCTCTGGAATTTTCTCTGTTGACCTGGAGGCTGGTATGGTTTCTTGTTCAGCTGGCTTGAACTAGCTCTATCAAGTTTTCTCTTCTCAACTCGGGAAGCAGCAGCAAATAGAGCAGAATAGGTATCGAAGTCATGCGAAGCCAACTGGTCCTGAATTTCTGGCCTTAATCCAGTCGTAAATTTCCACATCTTCGCCTCAGGGGTACTGACCATGTATTGAGCATAATAGGACAGTCGGTCAAAACGAGCCTCGTACTGGGCCACCGTCATGTTACCCTGGGTCAAGTGCATGAACTCCTCGATCCGCCTCTGCCTGGAAACTGCAGGTACATATTTCTCCTTGAATGCCTTAACGAAATTACCCCACAAGCGAGGTGTCTGATCAGTTTTCCACAGTGCCTCCACAGTGTGCCACCAATGTTCAGCATCCCCGTGCAACAGAAACACGGCAAACTCTACCTTCTCTTCATCCGTATAATCAAGTGGCCTGAAATTTTTCTCGATCTCGAACAGCCAAGCCTCTGCTTTCTCATCATCAGCTTCCCCGTGGAATTTGGACGGGTGAAAGTCAAGAAACTCCCTCATTCTGCTATGTCTCCCATGGTTGCCATCATTCCTATTGTTGTTGTTGTTGTTGGCCTCACGTGCATCTTGGCGCTCCATCACTCGTGATACGCGATCCACATCAAGTTAAACATAGCCATACCGGAATTAGTTTGATAGGCATCTCCGGTCTCTTGGGGTTCACCGCTCCTATTAGTAGTACGGGTACTAGGGCCAGCCATCTATAGGCACAGATTACGATGCACAAATTATTGAAATACGATAAACAAGAATTTTAATGCAACATAATTCTAGAAACAATTAAGACATGTTAATCACTTAAGCACATAGAACATAGAAGGCACATTTAACATTATCACAAAATAACATATAGACAAGTCATCCTAATTATCTTAGGGCTCTACCCATGGTCCGAGAGTTAAACCCGGCTTAAGCAATCTAAGCTCTGATACCATTCTTTTACTTACAAGGTGTCACGCCCCAACCCGGCCTATAAAGGTTCGACTAGGGTGTGATCTAAACATTCAAGTCATATCACATACTTAACCATTTATGAAGTTTTAACACTAATGTTTTAGCCTAAAATCCAAAATTTCCCAGAAAATCGGCAGCATAACGGCTGTAATTGAGCTCTTTGATTTGACCTAATTCTCTAAATGCTTCAAATTTTCCAATTCTCAATCTCATTCTTAACTAAGATTACTATTTACCACCAGTTGAAATGCCTACTGGTTATCTCGATGTCTCGTTTGATTAATAATCTAGCATGATACTATGTCTCGTTTGTTTGTTTATCCTTGTTACAAAAGTACATGTTGATCTTAGCTTAACCACGAGTACCTGCTTAAGATTTGGTTGGTTCATTTTACTTAACCCTTACCTAATACTTTGTAATCCTATTATAGATACTAGCAATAATAATAGCAAAATGACCATAGTAGTATTTGTCTAGTTCATATCAGTACAAACCAAAATTAGACCCCAATAGTAATGTTTGTAATCCTATTATAGATACTAGCAGTAATAATAGCAAAATGACCATAGTAACGGGGGTCTTTTACATTACAAACCACAAGCAACGTAAAAGAAATAGTCTTCAAGTAGCATAGTTTTCACAAATGGCCATAAATCAAGCAAAGCATATAGGACAGGCAATCACTCCAAGGAATCATCATTAGGCACGTCGTCTTCGGGTACCTGTTCTTGATCTTCTTCACCTGAGATGATAAAAGAGGGTGAGTCCTTATGAACTTATCGAAGGGGAACGAGAAATAGGTTTTGAAACTCATTTTCCAATTCAACTTATGAAAATCCTTTTGCAAGCATGAATATAACACAATTAAGTACATAACAATAATATAAAAGTAAATGAACACAATTACCCGTCTTTCCTCCCCGAGGTCCTCTAGAAACTAAGCGATAGTACTTATACACATTGTGAAAAGGATACGGTGAGCTTTTGCTCTCAGTTCATTTCCAGTATCAGTTATTGCGGCCGACTTCAAATCATCCCCTTATCAAGCCAAGTGGGTGTACTCCAGATATACCCCGAAATCCTATGACCCAACTCTCCTAGGAAGTCTTGCCCCCAAGCGAGAGAGGGAATTGGACAATAGTAGTCACAGTTGCACCGGCAAGCCCGATGCCGCCCAGTGTGCATGAACGCTACCACGCCAGAATGAAAGGTTGCAACCTTATATGCAATGCACATTTATGACATTTAATATATCACATTAGGAGGACAACAAAGTAGGTTGCCTCCGGACAGTCATAAGATTGCACATTGACAAGTAAACAAGCGAGGCACGATAAGACAAGTAATTTCACTTGAAAGGCATATGGAGTTATATGAACATTAAACAGGCAGCCATGTAACGCACGTAAATCAGGTCATATAACTCATTTCAACGTCCACGTAATCAAATAATAACGTTATTCAACATGCAACAACAATCTACGTGGGTTCGGATGCAAGAAAGGCCTATTTGTCAACATGCAATGATCAAAATCACCTTTAGGCTATAAGGGCAACTACGGGCAGCCTACTAAACATATAATCACACACAATATCCAAAGGATCAACACTTAGCAAGTTTACCTAGTCACTAGGGTTTCCATTTCGTGATTACCCCTGCGATTAAGCCTCAAGTCAACTCAAAATCAATCTCAAGCCATGCATCACATAATTCAAACATCCCTAAGTATTCAAAACAGTCCATGCAACATCCCAATGTCACAAACCCAAGCATTTGATACCACAAGAGAAGTTACAACAAATTTTCTAAGCATATAACTAAGTGAAACCCTTACTGTAATAGGTTGTTTTCTCACAATCATTAAGACAAGCAAACAATCTCCAATTCTAGTGAATAAGATGTCAAATTAAAGCTTAAGAAATGAACTAAATCAGAAACAAACCTTGCATCATTTGGAGTTCGGGTCCAATAGTTATAGCCAAAACAGTGGGATTGCACAAAACTGTCCAGATTTGCATACATTTAAATACTTGTCGTTTTTGAGGTCCTTAGGGTCAGCTTTAGCCTTAGTCCATTTGTGACAAAAATGTCCAGAACTGAAAAATCTAGAAGTACACCAAATTTCATGCATTTTTGACATCATTTACTAAGCCAAAACTGGTTCGTTCTACAAGGTCAGTGCATCTGCCAAAACCTGCTTCATTTTTTCCAGATTTCTAGATATGGACACATTTCAAAGATTTGCCATTTTGGAGACCTTAGATTCAAAATTAGCTTTGGCCTATTTCTGAGAAAAATGTTCAAAACTGGAAAAACCAGTTACCTAACAATTTTCATGCATTTTTAACATCATTTGCCTAGCCAAACGCATCTCGAAACAACAAAACAGAAAGCTGTCACCAAACCCGATTTCATCTATCATCACCTTCAAGCCAAAATCTTGCCATGCATGGTTGTAAAAGCTTATAAACACACATATATCTCAAGTACAGAAGAAAATACAAACATTTAAGAGCATGAATGTTGATTTTTGAAGGATTTTCAAAGGGTTTTAGCCCTCACCTTAGCAAATCAACAAGAAGATGCACAAAACTTTGATGAAGCACAAATTTCTTCTTCTTCCTTGCTTAGCCGAGACTCCAACTCAATTTTCTCTATTTTTCCTAGCTTAGTGGCCAAGTTCTTAGTAGATGCATATGGTTAGAACAAGAAGAAAAGAAATGGAAGCTAGCAAACTCACCAAGGCCAAAATGGTGACTCAAAGAGCTTGCATGTGTGATTCTTGCAACTTAGCTAGCTTGGTCGAGTCTCTTTGCTTGTTGCTTGTCTTGATGCACCATGGAATGATGAAGATGAGCAATGGTAAGATGAAACTCAGCCAAGGCCGAGAGAGAGAGAGAAGAATGAGAGGGAGAGAGAGAAATGTGAGGAGAATGAGAGAAATGAAAGAAAAATGATGGCTTTGCAAAAGATGAAGCATGGGTCGGCCTTGGGCATACAAAAATTCAGATTTGTGTCTTCAAGAAGCTTGAATTTTGAATCACCTAGCATGGGCAAGGAGTATTGTCGAGATTGGTAGAGTTTTGAGGAGTTTTTAGCTAATTTTTTATGCAATTGTGTCATTAGTTGTCATAGAATGTCTGGGATTGTTAATAAATTATGCAATGCTAGTTCAAATACACATAGTGGTCAGCCAAGGCTAGCTTAAATTCTGAATTTTTGTCATCTTTTGAGCATTATTTAATTATGTGTTGAATGTGCAAAAAGAATAAAGAATAAAGAATAAGGAATGTCTAGCTTTTTGTGACATTTTATCTTCTAGTGGGTTGAATTAGTAGTTTAATAATAGTTAGTGGAATTTGTAGGATTAATTAATGATCTAGTGCTTCGTGTAAGATGTTTTCTTGATTAGCGTGAGGGCACGCTTTCATAGGTCTAGGGCACACACTACGAGGTAGGGCACGAACTACGAGACGAATACACGTTTTTCAAGTAACTGCACACACCCCTAAATGAATGCATGTAATTCAATGCATGGCACACAAACCAAACACAATTCTTAAACCTAGGTCAAGGCACGCAAATCTAGGTTAGTGCACATGAAACGAGGTATCGCACGCAAATCGAGGTCGGGCCTCACAACTACTGCTATGATCGCACCCGTCATGTTGAGTGTGAAAAGCCCTTATTTATCAACCTTTTTGCGGCTCCCGACGAACGATCAGGGACGAAGAAACAGCGTAAAAAGAAGAAAAGTCGCCTGAAACAGATGAAAACTTTCAACTTTGGGCTCTGAAAATGGGAGCAGCCGAGCAGGCTAGTTGCCCCCATAGTAGAGTTCTCGAAGTGCTTTCCAACGATAAGTTGTGCGCCGCGTAACTCCTTACGAATCAAAAGTTATGGTCACCGAAGCAACGGAGACCTGGTCACAGGCGGCAGGCCCTCGGTTTGCGGATCCAGCCTCTAACCGAAGCGAAGTTGTCTTGCCCAAGATGACGTGGGACTCGGTAAAAGAAATGTTACGGATAAAGCATCTTGGCAAGCCTAAACGGAGCAAAAAATTCAAAACAAAAAGGGGGGTGCAAGACGAGGACTTCCCAAGTGGTCACCAATCCTAATACTACTCTCTCCCAAGCACGATTAACTTCGGAGATC
Source organism: Ehretia macrophylla (assembly GCA_037974665.1). Classification (NCBI taxonomy): domain Eukaryota; kingdom Viridiplantae; phylum Streptophyta; class Magnoliopsida; order Boraginales; family Ehretiaceae; genus Ehretia; species Ehretia macrophylla. The sequence goes on along the minus strand of CM075782.1, from coordinate 41,767,219 downwards.
TGATGGGCTCCGGTCCCTTACTGTTGGTATGATCGCACCCGTCATGTTGAGTGTGCAAAGCCCTTATTTGTCGTCCTTCTCACGGCACCCGACGAACGATCAGGGATGAAGAAATAGAGCCAAAAGAAAAAAAGTAGGCCAAAATTGATGAAAACATTCGATTTTGGGCTCCGAAAATAGGCGCAGCCAAGCGGGCTTGTTGCCCTCGTCGTAGAGCTCTTTGAGAGCTTTCCAACGATAAGCTGTGTGCTGTGTAACTCCTTACAGATCAAAAGTTATGGTCACCGATGCGACGGAGACCAGGTCACTGGCCCTACGCCCTCGTTTTGCGGGCCCAGGCTTTACGCGAAGCGAAGTTGCCTTGCCCAAGTTGACGTGGGACTAGGTAATAGAAATGTTACCGATAAAGCATCTTGGCAAGCTTGAGCAAAGCAAAAAATTCAAAACGAAAAGAGGGGTACAACATGAGGACTTCTCTTGGGGTCACTCATCCTAGTACTACTCTATCCCAAGCACGCTTAACATCGGAGATCTGATGGCATCCGGTGCATTACTATTGGTATGATCGGTCCAATCATGTTGAGTGTGCAAAGCCCTTATTTGTTGTCATTTTTGCGGCTCCCGATGAATGATCAGGGATGAAGAAACAGTGCAAAAAGAAGAAAATTTGCCCAAAAATGATGAAAGAGTTCGATTTTGGGCACCAAAAATAGGCGCAGTCGAGCAAGCTTGCAGTTCCCATCGTAGGGCTCTCGGAGACCTTTCCAACGGTATGTTGTACGCCGCGTAACTCTTTACAGATCAAAAGTTATGGTCACCGGAGTGATGGAGACCTGGTCACAGGTCCCATGCCCTCAGTTTACGGGCCCAGCCTTTACGCGAAACGAAGTTGTCTTGCTCAACATGCCGTGGGACTCGGTAATAGAAATGTGACGGATAAAGCATCTTGGGAAGCCTGAACGGGGCAAAAAATTCAAAACGAAATGGGGGTTGCAAAACGAGGACTTCCTTGGGGGTCACCCATCCTAGTACTACTATCTCCCAAGGATGCTTAACTTCGGAGATCTGATGGGATCCAGTGCATTACTGCTAGTATGATCCAACCCGTCATGTTGACTACGTAAAGCCCTTATTTGTCGTCCTTTTCGTGGCTCCCGACGAACGATCAAGGACGAAGAAACAGTGCAAAAAGAAGAAAAGTGGCCTGAAATTAATGAAAATGTTCAATTTGGGGCTCTGAAAACTAGTGCAGCAAAGCAGGCTTACTACCCTCATCTTAGGGAGCTCTCAGAGAGCTTTCCAACGATAAGCTGTGCACCACGTGACTCCTTACGGATCAAAAGTTATGGTCATTGGAGCGACGGAGACCTGGTCACAGGCCCCACGCCCTTGGTTTGCAGGCCCAACCTCTACGAGAAGCGAAGTTGTCTTGCCCAAGATGCCGTGGGACTCGGTAATAGAAATGTGGCAGATAAAGCATCTTGGCAAGCCTGAATGGGGTAAAAAATTCAAAACGAAAAGGGGGGTACCACACGAGGACTTCCTTGGGGGTCACCCATCCTAGTACTACTATCTCCCAAGCATGATTAACTTCGGAGATCTGATAGGATCCGGTGCATTACTGCTGGTATAATCGCAACCGTCATGTTGAGTGTGTGAAGCCCTTATTTGTCGTCTTTTTCGCGGCTCCCGACGAACGATCAGGGACGAAGAAACAGTGCAAAAAGTGAAAAAGTGGACCAAAACTTATGAAAAGGTTCAATTTTTGGCTCCGAAAAGAGGTGCAGTCAAGCATGCTTGCTGTCCGAATCGTAGAGCTCTCAAAGAGCTTTCCAACGGTAAGCTGTGCGCTGCGTAATTCCTTACAGATCAAAAGTTATGGTCACCGGAGCGACGTAGACCTAGTCACAGGCCCCACGCCCTCGGTTTACTAGCCCAGCGTCTACGTGAAGTGAAGTTGTCTTGCCTAAGATGCCGTGGGACTCAGTAATAGAAATGTGACAGATAAAGTATTTTGGCAAGCCTGAACGGGGCAAAAAATTCAAAATGAAAAGGTGGGTGCAACACAAAGACTTCCTTGGGGGTCATCCATCCTAATACTACTCTATCTCAAGCACGCTTAATTTCGGAGTTCTGATGGGATCCGGTGTATTAGTGGTCGTATGATCGCACCCGTCATGTTGAGGGTGCAAATGCCTTATTTGTCTCCTTTTCGCGGCTCACGATGAACGATCAAGGATGAAGAAACAGTGTAAAAAGAAGAAAAGTGGCCTGAAACTCATGAAAACGTTTAATTTTGGGCTCCGAAAACTGGTGCAGCAAAGCAGGTTTGCTACCCCCGTCTTAGAGAGCTCTCAGAGAGCTTTCCAACGATAAGCTATGCACCACGTGACTCCTTATGGATCAAAAGTTATGGTCATTGGAGCGACGGAGACCTGGTCACAGGCCCCACGCCCTTCGTTTGCGGGCCAAGCCTCTACGTGAAGCGAAGTTGTCTTGCCCAAGATGCCGTGGGACTCGGTAATAGAAATGTGATAGATAAAGTATCTTGGCAAGCCTGAATGGGGCAAAAAATTCAAAACGAAAATGGGGTTACAACACGAGGACATCTCAGGGGGTCAACAATCCTAGTACTACTATCTCCCAAGCATGCTTAACTTCGAAGATCTGATGGGATACCGTGCATTACTGCTGGTATGATCGCAACCGTCATGTTGAGTGTGTGAATCCCTTATTTGTCGTCCTTTTCGCGGCTCCCGACGAACGATCAGGGACGAAGAAACAGTGCAAAAAGTGAAAAAGTGGACCAAAACTGATGAAAAGGTTCAATTTTGGGCTCCAAAAAGAGGTGCAGCCGAGCATGCTTGCTGCCCGAATTGTAGAGCTCTCGTAGAGCTTTCCAACGGTAGGCTGTGCACCGCATAACTCCTTACAGATCAAAAGTTATGGGCACCGGAGCTGCAGAGACCTGGTCACAGGCCCCACACCCTCGGTTTGCTGGCCCAACCTCTACGCGAAGCGAGTTTGTCTTGCCCAATATGCCGTGGGACTCAGTAATAGAAATGTGACAGATAAAGCATCTTGGCAAGCCTGAATGGGGCAAAAAATTCAAAATGAAAAGGTGGGTGCAACACGAAGACTCCCTAGGGGGTCACCCACCCTAGTACTACTCTCTCCCAATCATACTTAACTTCGGAGATCTGACGGGATCTGGTGCATTATTGCTGGATTGATCGCACCCGTCATGTGGAGTGTGCGAAGCCCTTATTTGTCGTCGTTTTTGCGGTTCTCGATGAACTATCGGGGACGAAGAAACTGTGCAAAAAGAAGAAAAGTGGCCCAAAACTGATGAAAATGTTGGATTTTGGGCTCCAAAAATAGGCAAAGTAGAGTAGGCTTGCTGCCCTCGTCGTAGAGCTCTCGGAGAGCTTTGCAACGGTATGCTATACGCCGCGTAACTCTTTACGGATCAAAAGTTATGGGCACCGGAGCGACGGAGACTTGGTCACAAGCACCACGCCCTCAATTTACGGGCCCAGCCTCTACTCGAAGCGAAGTTGTCTTGCACAAGATGCTGTGGGACTCGGTAATAGAAATGTGATGAATAAAGCAATTTGGCAAGCATGAACGGGGAAAAAAAACAAAACGAAATGGGGGGTGCAACACGAGGACTTCCCAGGGGGTCACTAATCCTAGTACTACTCTCTGCCAAGCACGATTAACTTCAGATATCTTATGGGATCTGGTGTATTACTGCTGCTATGATCGCACCCGTCATGTTGAGTGTGCAAAGCACATATTTATCGTCCTTTTCGCGACTCCCGAGGAAAGATCAGGGATGAAAAAACAGCGCAAAAAGAAGAAAACTAGCCCAAAACAGATGAAAACTTTCAATTTGGGGCTCTGAAAATGGGAGCAGCCGAGCAGGCTAGTTGCCCACATCGTAGAGCTCTCGAAGAGCTTTCCAACGATAAATTGTGCGCCGCGTAACTTCTTACGGATCAAAAGTTATGGTCACTGAAGCGATGGAGACCTGGTCACAGTCGCCACGCCCTCGGTTTGCTGGTCCAGCCTTTACCCGAAGCAAAGTTGTCTTGCCCAAGATGACGTGGGACTCGGTAAAAGAAATGTTACGGATAAAGCATCTTAGCAAGCCTGAACGGAGCAAAAAATTCAAAACGAAAAGGGGGGTGCAAGGCGAGGACTTCCCATGGGGTCACCAATCGTAGTACTACTCTCTCCCAAGCACAATTAACTTCGGAGATCTGATGGGATCTGGTGCCTTACTGCTGGAATGATCGCACCCGTCATGTTGAGTATACAAAGCCCTTATTTGTCGTCCTTTTCGCGGCTCCCAACAAACGATCAAGGACGAAGAAATAGCGCAAAAAGAGGAAAAGTAGCCCGAAACTGATGAAAACATTCGATTTTAGGCTCCAAAATTGGGCACAGCCGAGCAGGCTAGTTGCCCCCGTCGTAGAGCTCTTGGGGAGCTTTCCAACGATAAGCTGTGCGATGCGTAACTCCTTCCGGATCAAAATTTATGGTCACCGAAGCGACGGAGACCTGGTCACAGGCCCCACGCCCTCGGTTTGCGGGCCCAGCCTCTACGCGAAATGAAGTTGTCTTGCCCAAGATGACGTGGGACTTGGTAATAGAAATGTTATGGATAATGCATCTTGGCAAGCCTGAACGGGGTAAAAAATTCAAAACGAAAAGGGGGGTACAACACGAGGACTTCCCTGGGGGTTACTCATCCTAGTACTACTCTTTCCCAAGCACGCTTAACATCAGAGATTTGATGGCATCCGGTGCATTAGTACTGGTATGATCGCACCAGTCATGTTGAGTGCGCAAAGCCCTTATTTGTCGTCCTTTTTCTGCTCCCGATGAATGATCAGGGACGAAGAAACAACGCAGAAAGAATAAAAGTGGCCCAAAATTGATGAAAATGTTCAATTTTGGGTACCAAAAATAGACGCAGTTGAGCAGGCTTGATGTCCCCATCGTAGAGCTCCTGGAGAGCTTTCCCACGGTATGTTCTGCACCGCATAACTCCTTACGGATCAAAAGTTATGGGCACCGGAGCGACGGAGACCTAGTCACAGTCCCCGCACCCTCAGTTTGCGGGCCCAGCCTCTGCGCGAAGTGCAGTTGTCTTGGCCTAGATCCTGCGGGACTTGGTAGTAGAAATGTGGTGGATAAATCATCTTGGCATGCTTGAACGGGGCAAAAAATTCAAAACGAAAAGGGGGGGTGGAACACGAGGACTTCCCTAGGGGTCACCCATCCTAGTACTACTCTCTCCCAAGTACGCTTAACTTCGGAGATCTGATGGGATCCGGTGCATTACTGCTGGTATGATCCAACCCGTCATATTAAATGCGCAAAGCCATTATTTGTCGTCCTCTTCGTGGCTCACAATGAACGATCCGGGATGAAGAAACAGCGTAAAAAGAAGAAAAGTGGCCTGAAACTAATGAAAACGCTCGATTTTGGGCTCAAAAAAATAGGTACAGCCAAGTAGGCTTGCTGCCCCCGTGGTAGAGCTCTCGGAGGGCTTTCCAACAATAAGCTGTGATCTGCATAACTCCTTACAGATCAAAAGTTATGGTCACCGAAACGACGGAGACCTGGTCACTGGCCCCACGCCCTCGGTTTACGGGACCAGCCTCTACGAGAAACAATGTTGTCTTGCACAAGATGTCGTAGGACTCAGTAATAAAAATGTGACAGATAAAGCATCTTGGGTAGCCTGAATGAGGCAAAAAATTCAAAACGAAAAGGAGGTGCAACACGAGGACTTCCTTGGGGGTCACCTATCCTAGTACTACTCTCTCCCAAGCACGCTTAACTTCAGAGATCTAATGGGATCTGGTGCATTACTGCTGGTGTAATCGAACCCATCATGTTGAGTGCGCAAAGCCCTTATTTGTCGCCGTTTTCACGGCTCGCGACGAACTATCAGGGAAGAAGAAATAGCACAAAAAGAAGAAAAGTGGCCCAAAACTAATGAAAACGTTCAATTTTGGGCTCTGAAAACAAGCGCAGCGGAGTAGGCTTGTTGCCTCCGTCGTAGAGCTCCCAGAGAGCTTTCCAATGGTATGTTGTACGCTGCATAACTCCTTACGGATCAAAATTTATGGTCACTGGAGCGACGAAGACTTGGTGAAAAGCCCCACACCCTCGGTTTGCAGGCCAGCCGCTACGCAAAGTGAAGTTTTCTTGCCCAAGATGCTGTGGGTCTCGAGAATAGAAATGTGATTGATAAAGCATCTTGGCAAGCCTGAACGGTGCAAAAAATTCAAAACGAAAAGGGGCATGCAACACGTGGACTTCCCTAGGGGTCACCCATCCTAGTACTACTCTCTTCCAAGCACGCTTAACTTCAATGATCTGATGGGATTCGGTGCATTACTACTGGTATAATCGCACATGTAATGTTGAATGTGCAAAGCCTTTATTTGTCGTCTTTTTTACGGCTCCCGACGAACGATCAGGGACGAAGAAACGGCTCAAAAAGAAGAAAAGTGGACCGAAACTAATGAAAATGTTCAATTTTGGGCTCCAAAAATAGGCGTAGCTAAGGAGGCTTGTTGCCCTTGTCGTAGAGCTCTCGGAGGGCTTTCCAACGGTATGCTGTGGGCCGCGTAACTCCTTACGGATCAAAAGTTATGGTCACCGGAGCGACGGAGACCTGGTCACTGGCCCTATGCCCTCAGTTTGCGGGCCCAGCCTCTATGCGAAGCGAAGTTGTCTTGCCCAAGATGCCGTGGGACTCGGTAATAGAAATGTGACGGATAAAGCATCTTGGCAAGCCTGAACGGGGCAAAAAATTCAAAACGAAAAGGGGGGTGCAACACGAGGACTTCCTTGGGGGTCACCCATCCTAGTACTACTCTATCCCAAGCACGCTTAACTTCAGAGATCTGATGGGATCCGTTGCATTACTACTGGTATGATTGCACCCGTCATGTTGAGTACGCAAAGCCCTTATTTTTCATCCTTTTTGCAAACCCGACGAACGATTAGGGACAAAGAAATAGCCCAAAAAGTAGAAAATTGGACCAAAACTAATGAAAACGTTCAATTTTGGGATCTAAAAACTAGCACAGCAGAGCAGGCTTGCTGCCCTAGTCGTAGAGCTTTCGGAGAGCTTTTCAATGGTATTTTGTGCGCAACGTAACTCCTTACGGATCAAAAGTTATGGCCACTTGAGCAACGGAGACTTCGTCACAGGCCCCACGCCCTCGGTTTGCGGGCCCAGCCTCAACGTGAAGCGAATTTGTCTTGCCCAAGATGCCGTGGGACTCGGTAATAAAAATGTGATGGATAAAGTATCTTAGCAAGCCTGAACGGTGTAAAAAATTCAAAACGAAAAGGCGGGTGCAACACGAGGACTTCCCTAGGGGTCACCCATCGTAGTACTACTCTTTCCCAAGCACGCTTAACTTCAGAGATCTGATGGGATCCGGTGTATTACTATTGGTATAATCCCACACATCATGTTGAGTGTGCAAGGCCTTTATTTGTGGTCCTTTTTGTGGCTCGCGACGAACGATCAGGGACGAAGAAACGGCACAAAAAGAAGAAAAGTAGCCCAAAACTAATGAAAACGTTTGATTTTGTGCACTGAAAATAGGCGTAGCAGAGCAGGCTTGATACCCCAGTTGTAGAGCTCTCAGAGAGCTTTCCAACGGAATGCTGTGCGCTGCGTAACTCCTTACGAATCAAAAGTAATAGTTACCAGAGCGACGGAGATCTGGTCACACGCCCCACACCCTCGGTTTGCTGGCCCAGCCACTACACGAAGCGAAGGTGTCTTGCCCAAGTTACCTTGGGACTCGGTAATAGAAATACGATGGAAAAAACATCTTGGCAAGCCTGAACGAGGAAAAAAATTCAAAATGAAAAGGAGGGTGCAACACGAGGACTTCCTTGGGGGTCACCCATCCTAGTACTACTCTCTCCTAAGCACGCTTAACTTCGGAGATCTGATGGCATCCGATGCATTATAGCTGCTATGATCACACCCGTCATGTTGAGTACGCAAAGCCCTTATTTGTCGTCTTTTTCGCAGCTCCCGACGAACGATCAAGGACGAAGAAATCGAGCAAAAGTAAGAAAAGTCGCCCAAAATTGATGAAAATGTTTGATTTTGGGCTCGTAAAACAATTGTAGCCGAGCAAACTCGCGACCCCCGTCGTAGAGCTCTCGGAGAGCTTTCCAACGGTATGTTGTGCGCCACGTAATTCCTTACGGATCAAAAGTTATGGGCACCGGAGCGACGAAGACTTGGTCACAGGCCCCATGCCCTTGGCTTGCAGGCCCAACCTCTACGTGAAACGAAGTTACTTGCCCATGATGCCGTAGGACCTGGTAATATAAATGTGACGGATAAAGCATCTTGGCAAGCCTGAACGGGGAAAAAATTTCAAAACGAAAAGGGGGGTACAACATGAGTACTTCCATGGGGGTCACCCATACTAGTACTACTCTCTCCCAAGCACGATTAACTTCGGAGATCTGATGGGATCCGATGCATTACTGCTAGTATGATCGCACCCGTCATGTTGAGCGCACAAAGCTTTGTCGGCCTTTTCATGGCTCCCGACGAATGTCAAGGACTAAGAAACAGCGCAAAAAGAAAAGAAGTGGCCCAAAACAGATGAAAATGTTTGATTTTGGGCTCCAAAAATAGGCGTAGCCAAGCAAGCTAGTTGTTCCTGTCGTAGAGCTCTCGGAGAGCATTCCAACCGTAAGTTGTGTGCTGCGTAACTCCTTATGGATCAAAAGTTATGGTCACCGAAGTGACGAAGACTTGGTCATAGGCCCCACGCCCTCAGTTTGCGTGCCCAACCTCTATGCGAAGCGAAGTTGTCTTGCCCAAGATGCAGTAGGACTCGGTAATAGAATTGTGACGGATAAAGCATCTTGGCAAGCCTGAACGGGGAAAAAAATTCAAAATGAAAAGGGGGGTGCAACATGAGTACTTCCATGGGGGTTACCCATCCTAGTACTACTCTTTCCCAAGCCCGCTTAACTTCGGAGATCTAATGGGATCCAGTGAATTACTGCTGGTATGTTCACACCCGTCATGTTGAGTGCGTAAAACCCTTATTTATCGGCGTTTTCGCCGCTCCCGATGAACAATCAGGGACGAAGAAACAGAGCAAAAAGAAGAAAAGTGGTCCAAAACTGATGAAAATAGGCATAGTCGAGTAGGCTTGCTACCCCCGTCGTAGAGCTCTCGGAAAGCTTTCCAACGGTATGTTGTGCGCTACGTAACTCCTTATGGATCAAAAGTTATATGAACCGGAGCGACTGAGACTACGTCACAGGCCCCACCCCTCGGTTTACGGGCCTAGCCTCTACGCGAAGCGAGGTTGTCTTGCCCAAGATGCCTTGGGACTTGGTAATAGAAATGTGACAGATAAAGCATCTTGGCATGCCTGAACGGGGCCAAAAATTCAAAACGAAAAGCGGGGTACAACACGAGGACTTGTCAGGGGGTCAACAATCCTAGTACTACTCTCTCCCAAGCATACTTAACTTCAGAGATCTGATAGGATCTGGTGCATTACTGCTGGTATGATTGTACCCGTCATGTTGACTGCGCAAAGCCCTTATTTGTCGTCCTTTTTGCGACTCCCGACGAACGATCAGGAATGAAGAAACAATGCAAAAAGAAGAAAAGTGGCCCAAAACTGATGAAAATGTTCAATTTTGGGCTCCAAAAATAGGTACAGAAGAGTAGGCTTGCTGCCCCTATCGTAGTGCTCTCGGAGAACTTTCCAACGTTATGCTGTGCGCCACGTAACTCCTTACAAATCAAAAGTTATGGTCACCGGAGCGACGGAGACCTGGTCACAGGCCCCACACCCTCGGTTTGTTGGCCCAGCCTCTACGCGAAGTGAAGTTGTCTTTCCCAAGATGCCATGGGACTCGGTAATAGAAATGTGACGGATAAAGCATCTTGGCAAGCCTAAACAGGGCAAAAAATTTAAAACGAAAAGGGGGGTGCAACACGAGGACTTCCCTGGGGGTCACCCATGCTATTACTACTCTCTCCCAAGCATGCTTATGTTCGGAGATCTTATGGGATTCAGTGCCATACTGCTGGTATGATCGCACTCGTCATGTTGAGTACGCAAAGCCCTTATTTGTCGTCCTTTTCGCAATTCCCGACGAACGATCAGGGACGAAGAAACAGCATAAAAAGAAGAAAAACGGACCAAAATTGATGAAAACTTTCAATATTGGGTTTTGAAAATAGGCACAGTCGAGCATGCTTATTGTCCCCGTTGTAGATCTCTCGGTGAGCTTTCCAACGGTATGCTGTGCACCGCGTAACTCCACACAGATGAAAAGTTATGGGCACCAGAGCGACGGAGAATTGGTCACAGGCCCCACGCCCAAGGTTTGCGGGCCCAGCCTCTACGCGAAGCGAAGTTGTCTTGCCCAAGATGTCGTTAGACTCAGTAATAGAAATATTATGGATAAAGCAATTTGGAAAACATGAACAGGGCTAAAAAACAAAACGAAAAGAGGGGTGCAACACACTACTCTCTCCCAAGCACGATTAACTTCGATGATCTGATGGGATCTGGTGCATTACTACTGGTCTGATAGCACTCGTCATGTTGAGTGTGCAAAGCCCTTATTTGTCATCATTTTCGCAGCTCCCGACGAACGATCAAGGACAAAGAAACAGCGCAAAAAGAAGAAAAGTGGCCCAAAAGTAATGAAAATGTTCGATTTTGGGCTTCAAAAATAGGTGCAGCCAAGTAGGCTAGTTGTTCTTGTTGTAGAGCTCTCGGAGAGCTTTCCAATGGTAAGCTATACGCCGCGTAACTCCTTGCGGATCAAAAGTTATGGCCACCGAAGCGATGAAAACCTGGTCACAGGCCCCATGCCCTCGGTTTGCGGGCCCCGCCTTTACGCGAATCGAAGTTGCCTTGTCGAAGATGACGTGGGACTCTGTAATAGAAATGTTACAGATAAAGCATCTTGGCAAGCCTGAACGGGGCAAAAAATTGAAAACCATAAGGGGGGTGCAACACGGGGACTTCCCTAGGACTCGGTACTACTCTCTCCCAAGCACGCTTAACTTCAGAGATCTGATAGTATCTAGTGCATTATTGCTGGTATGATCGCACCTGTCATGTTGAGTACGCAAAGCCCTTATTTGTCAACCCTTTTGCGACTCCCGACGAACGATCAGGGACGATGAAACAGCGTAAAAAGAAGAAAAGTGGCCCAAAACTGATGAAAATGTTCGGTTTGGGACTTCGAAAATAGGAACAGCCGAGCAGGCTATCTGCCCCCATCGTAGAGCTCCTAGAGAGCTCTCCAACGGTATGCTGTGTGACGCGTTACTCCTTACGGATCAAAAGTTATGGTCACCGGAGCAACGGGGACTTGGTCACAGGCCTCACGCCCTCGGTTTGCTGGCCCAACCACTACACGAAATGAAGTTGTCTTGCCCAAGTTGACGTGGGACTCGGTAATAGAAATGTGATGGACAAAGCATCTTGGCAAGCCTGAACGGGGAAAAAAATTCAAAACGAAAAGGGGGGTGCAACACAAGGACTTCCTTGGGGGTCACCCATCCTAGTACTACTCTATCCCAAGCACGTTTAAATTCGGAGATCGGATGGCATCCAATGCATTACTGCTGGTATGATCACACCCTTCATATTGAGTACACAAAGCCCTTATTTGTTATCCTTTTTGCGGCTCCCGACAAACAATCAGGGATGAAGAAATCGAGCAAAAAGAAGAAAAGTGGCCCAAAACTGATGAAAATGTTCAATTTTGGGCTCATAGAACATGCGTAGCCGAGCAGACCTATAGCCCTCGTCGTAGAGCTCTTGGAGAGCTTTCCAACGATATACTGTGCGTCGCGTAACTCCTTACGGATCAAAAATTATGGGCACCGGAGCGACGGAGACATGGTCACAGGCCCAACGACCTTGGTTTGCGGGCCCAGCCTCTACGCGAAACGAAGTTTCTTGCCCAAGATACTGTGGGAACTGGTAATAGAAATGTGACGGATAAAGTATTTTGGCAAGCCTGAACGGGGCAACAAATTTAAAATGAAAAGGGGGGTGCAACACGAGGAATTCTATTAGGGGTCACCCATCCTAGTACTACTCCCTCCCAAGCATGCTTAACTTCAGAGATCTGATGGGATCCGGTGCATTACTAATGGTATGATCGCACCCGTCATATTGAGTGCACAAAGCCCTTTTTTGTCGTCCTTTTTGCGGTTCCCGATGAACAAGCAGGGACGAAGAAACAACGGAAAAAGAAGAAAAGTGGCCCAAAATTGATAAAAATGTTCGATTTTGGGCTCCGAAAATAGGCACAACCAAGCAGGCTAGTTGCCCCCGTCGTAGAGATCTCGGAGAGCTTTCCAACTGTATGTTGTGAGCCGCGTAACTCCTTGCGGATCAAAAGTTATGGTCACTAAAGTGACGGGGACTTGGTCACAGACCCCACACCCTCGCTTTCAGGCCCGGCCTCTACGCGAAGCGAAGTTGTCTTGCCCAAGATGAAGTGGGACTCGGTAATAGAAATGTGACAGATAATGCATCTTGGCAAGCCTGAACAGGGCAAAAAAATCAAAACGAAAAGGGGGTGCAACACGAGGACTTACCTGGGGTCACCCATCCTAGTACTACTCTCTCCCAAGCATGCTTAACTTTGGAGATCTGATGAGATCCGGTGCATTACAGCTGGTACGATCACACCAGTCATGTTGAGTGTGCAGAGCCCTTATTTGTCACCATTTTCGCGGCTCCCGACAAACTATCAGTGACAAAGAAACAGCGTAAAAAGAAGAAAAGTGACCCAAAACTGATGAAAATATTCAATTTTGTGCTTCAAAATTAGGCACAGCAAAGCAGGCTTGATGTTTCGTCGTAGAGCTCTCAGAGAGCTTTCCAACGGTATGCCGTGCGCCGTGTAACTCCTTACGGATTAAAAGTTATGGTCAACGGAGCAACGGAGACCTGGTCACAGGCCCAACCTATACGCGAAGCAAAGTTTTCTTGCCCAAGATGCAGTGGGACTCGGTAATAGAAATGTGACGGATAAAGCATCTTGGCAAGTCCAAACGGGGAAAAAAATTCAAAACGAAAAGGGGGGTGCAACATGAGTACTTCCATGGGGGTCACCCATCCAAGTATTACTCTCTCCTAAGCACGCTTAACTTTGGAGATCTGATGGGATCCAGTGAATTACTGCTCGTATGCACACACCCGTCATGTTGAGTGAGTAAAGCCCTTATTTATCGTCCTTTTCCCTGCTCCTGACGAACAATCAGCGATGAAAAAACAGCGCAAAAAGAAGAAAAGTGGCCCAAAACTGATGAAAACAGGCGCAGCCGAGCAGGCTTGCTACCCCCGTCGTAGAGCTCTCGGAGAGCTTTCCAATGGTATGCTGTGCGTTGCGTAACTCCTTACGGATCAAAAGTTATGTGCACCGGAGCGATGGAGCCTAGCTCACAGGCACCACGGCCTCGGTTTGCGGGCCTAGCCTCTGCGTGAAGTGAAGTTGTCTTGCCTAAGATGACGTGGGACTCGGTAATAGAAATATCACAGATAAAGCAACTTGGCAAGCCTAAACGGGGCAAAAACTTCAAACCGAAAAGAGGGGTGGAACACGAGGACTTCTCTGGGAGTCACCCATGCTAGTACTACTCTCTCCCAAGCACACTTAACTTCGGAGATCTGATGGGATCCGGTGCATTCCTGCTGGTATGATCGCACCCGTCATGTTGAGTGCGCAAAGCCCTTATTTGTCGTCCTTTTCTCTGCTCCCGACGAACAATCTGGGACGAAGAAACAGTGCAAAAAGAAATATGGCCCAAAATTGATGAAAACGTTTGATTTTGGGCTCCTAAAATAGGCGCGGCCGAGTAGGCTTGCTGCCCCTATCGCAGTGCTCTCGGAGAACTTTAAAACGGTATGCTGCGCGCCGCGTAACTCATTACAGATCAAAAGTTATGGGCACCGGAGCGACGGAGACCTGGTCACAGGCCCCACGCCCTCAGTTTGTAGGCCTAGCTTCTACGCGAAGTGAAGTTGCCTTGTCCAACATGCCATGGGACTCGGGAAGAGAAATGTGACGAATAAAGCATCTTGGGAAACCTGAACGGGGGAGAAAATGCAAAACGAAAAGGGGGGTACAACACGAGGACTTCCCTGGGGGTCACCTATCCTAGTACTACTCTCCCCCAAGCATGCTTATGTTCAGAGATCTGATGGGATTCAGTGCAGTACAGCTGGTATGATCGTACCCGTCATGTTGAGTGCGCAAAGCCCTTATTTGCCGTCTTTTTCGCGGCGCTCGTCGAACGATCAGGGACAAAGAAATAGAGCAAAAAGAAGAAAAGTAGACGAAAACTGATGAAAACTTTCAATTTTGGGCTCCGAAAATAGGCGCAGCCGAGCAGGCTTGCTGCCCCCGTCGTAGAGCTCTCGGTGAGCTTTCCAACGGTATGCTTTTCGCCGCGTAACTCCTCACGGATCAAAAGTTATGAGCACCGAAGCGACGGAGACTTGGTCACAAGCCCCACGCCCTTGGTTTGTGGGCCTAGGCTCTACGCAAAGCAAAGTTGTCTCGCCCAAGATGCTGTTGGACTCAGTAATAGAAATGTGACGGATAAAGGAATTTGGCAAACATTAACGGGGCAAAAAAAACAAAACGAAAAGGGGGGTGCAACAGGAGGACTTCCCAGGGGGTCACCAATCATAGTACTACTCTCTCCCAAGCATGATTAACTTCGGGGATCTGATGGGATGCGGTGCATGACTGCTGGTCTGATCGCACCCGTCATGTTAAGTGTGCAAAGCCCTTATTTGTCGGTCTTTTTGCAGCTCCTGACGAACGATCAGGGACAAAGAAACAGCGTAAAAAGAAGAAAAGTAGCCCAAAACTAATGAAAACATTCAATTTTGGGCTTCGAAAATAGGCACAGCCGAGTAGGCTAGTTGTTCCTATTGTAGAGCTCTCGGAGAGCTTTCCAATGGCAAGCTATGCGCCGCGTAACTCCTTATGGATCAAAAGTTATCGCCACCGAAGTGACGAAGACCTGGTCACAGGCCCCAGGCCCTCGGTTTGCGGGACCCACCTTAACGCAAATGGAAGTTGTCTTGTCGAAGATGACGTGGGACTCAGTAATAGAAATGTTACGGATAAAGCATCTTGGCAAGCCTAAACTGGGCAAAAAATTCAAAACGAAAAAGGGGGTGCAACACGAGGACTTCCCTGGAGGTCACCCACCCTAGTACTGCTCTCTCCCAAGCACGCTTAACATCAGAGATCTGATGGGATCTGGTGGATTACTGCTGGTATTAACGCACCTGTCATGTTGAGTGCGTAAAGCCCTTATTTGTCGCCCTTTCTGCGGCTCCCAACGAACTATCAGGGACGAAGAGACAGCGCAAAAAGAAGAAAAGTGGCTCGAAACTGATGAAAATGTTCAATTTTGGCCTCAGAAAATAGGCACAATCAAGCTGGCTTGCTACCTCTGTCGTAAAGCTCTCGAAGAGCTTTCCAACGATATGTTGTGCTCCACGTAACTCCTTACGGATAAAAAATTATAGTCACCGGATCGACGGAGACCTGGTCACAGTCCCCATGCCCTCGGTTTGCAGGCCCAACCTCTACACGAAGCGAAGCTGTCTTGTCCAAGATGGCGTGGGACTCGATAATAGAAATGTGATGGATAAAGCATCTTGGCAAGCCTGAACGGGTCAAAAAATTCAAAACAAAAAGAGGGGTGCAACACGAGGACTTCCCTATGGGTCACCTATCCTAGTGGTACCCTCTCCCAAGCACGCTTAACTTCAGAGATCCGATGGGATCCGGTGCATTACTGCTGGTATGATTGAACCATCACATTGAGTATGCAAAGCCCTTATTTGTCATCCTTTTCGCTGCTCCCGATGAACGATCAGGGAGGAAGAAATAGCGCAAAAAGAGGAAAAGCAGCCCGAAACTGATGAAAACATTCAATTTTGGGCTCCAAAAATGGGCGCAGCCGAGCAAGTTTGCTGCCCCTGTCGTAGAACTCTTGGAGAGCTTTGCAAAGGTATGTTGTGCACCGCATTACTCCAGATGGATCAAAAGTTACAAGCACCGGAGCAATGTAAACTTGGTCACAAGCCCCACGCCCTCAATTTGCGGGCCCAACCTCTACGCGAAACGAAGTTGTCTTGCACAAGTTGCCGTGGGACTCGGTAATAGAAATGTGACGGATAAAGCTATTTGGCAAGCATAAAAGGGGCAAAAAAACAAAATGAAAAGGGGGGGGTGCAACACGAGGACTTCCCAGGGGGTCACCCATCCTAGTACTACTCTGTCCTAAGCACGATTAACTTCGGAGATCTGATGGGATCCGAAGCATTCCTGCTGTTATGATCACACCCGTCATGTTGAGTGCGCAAAGCCCTTATTTGTAATCCCTTTCGCGACTCCTGACGAACGATTAGGGACGATGAAACAGCGGAAAAAGAAGAAAAGTGGCCCAAAACTGATGAAAACGTTTGATTTGGGGCTCCGAAAACAGGCGCAGCCGAGTAGGCTATCTACCCCCATCGTAAAGCTCTCAAAGGGCTTTCCAATGGTAAGCTGTGCGCCACGTTACTCTATATGGATCAAAAGTTGTGGTCACCGGAGCGACGGAGACCTGGTCACAGGCCCCCACGCCCTCGGTTTACGGGCCTAGCCTCTACGCGAAGTGAAGTTTTCTTGCCCAAGATGCCGTAGGACTCGATAATAGAAATGTGACGTATAAAGCATCTTGGCAAGCCTGAACGGGGCAAAAAATTCAAAATGAAAAGGGGGGTGCAACACGAGGACTTCCTTGGGGGTCACCCATCCTAGTACTACTCTCGCCCAAGCACGCTTAACTTCAAACTTCTAATAGGATCTAGTGTATTACTACTGGTATGATCACACCTGTCATGTTGAGGGCACAAAGCCCTTATTTGTCGTCCTTTTCGCGACTCCCGACGAACTATCAGGAACAAAGAAACAATGCAAAAAGAAGAAAAGTGGCCCAAAATTGATGAAAACGTTTGATTTTGGGCTCTAAAAATAGGCACAGCCGAGCAGGCTCACTACCCATATCGTAGAGCTCTCAGATAGCTTTCCAACGGTTTGTTGTACGCCGTGTAACTCCTTGCAGATCAAAAGTTATGGTCATCGGAACGACAAAGACCTGGTCACAGGCCCCACGCCCTCGGTTTGGGTGTCCAGCCTCTACCTGAAGCGAAGTTGTCTTGCCCAAGATGACGTGGGACTCGGTAATAGAAATGTGACGGATAAGGCATCTTGGCAATCCTGAACGGGGCAAAATATTCAAAACAAAAAGGGGGGTGCAACACGAGGACTTCCCTGGGGGTCACCCATCCTAGTACTACTCTCTCCCTAGCACGATTAACTTCAGAGATCTGATGGGATTCGGTGTATTACTGCTAGTATGATCGTACCCGCTATTTTGAGCGCGCAAAGCCCTTATTTGTCATCCTTTTCATGACTCCCGACGAGCGATCAGGGATGAAGAAACAGCGCAAAAAGAAGAAATTTAGTCCAAAACTAATGAGAACATACGATTTTGGTCTCTAAAAAGAGGCGCAGCCAAGTAGGCTTAACACCCCCGTCGTAGAGCTCTTGAAGAGCTTTTTAACGGTATGTTGTGTGTCGCGTAACTCCTTACGGATCAAAAGTTATGGTCACCGGAGTGACGGAGACCTAGTCTCAAGCCGTACGCCCTCGGTTTGCTGGCCCAGCCTCTATGCGAAGCGAAGTTGTCTGGCCCAAGATGCCGTGAGACTCGGTAACAGAAATGTGATGGATAAAGCATCTTGGCAAGCTTGAGCGGGGCAGAAAATTCAAAACGAAAAAGGGGGTGCAACACGAGGACTTCCCTGGGGATCACCCATCCTAGTACTACTCTCTCCCAAGCATGCTTATGTTCGGAGATCTAATGGGATCCAGTGCATTACTGCTGATATGATCGTACCCATCATGTTGAGTGCGCAAAGCCTTTTTTGTCGTCCTTTTTGCGGCTCCCGACGAACGATTAGGGACGAAGAAACAGCGCAAAAAGAGGAAAAGTAGCTTGAAAATAATGAAAGCTTTCGATTTTGGGCTCCAATAATAGGCGTAATCGAGCAGGTTTGCTGCCCTTGTGAAACCCCACTTTTCTATCTTATCTCGTTTTGCGTGCTTTATCTCGTTTTGCTTGAATTAACCTATCTATATGCTATGTGACTTAGAATGTGGTAATTTTAGTATCAATACTCCTAGAACATGCTAAATGTGCATTCATGAAATTTTCATAAAACACGGAGTCATAAATGTTATCATCGATTTTCAGTGAATAGTGTTTTCGAAACACGTCCGCTAAAATTTTTAAACTGGTCTTTTTAACCCTTCTAGACCTAGTCTACGGACTTTAATAGACCTGTGTTTGATTAAAACGGTTTTAAAATCAACTTAAGAATTTATTAGGGTTTTTACACCGACTTTCGCAAAAATCGAGTTTTAAGCCAACTCGGGTGAAATTGTTCGATTGTAAAACTTCTTGTCACCTAAAAAATAACCTACTTGAGCTATCTTGGGTGTTGAATAATTGTTTTGAACTTTGGTGATCAATAAAATGCATTTAAATTCAAGAAAACACTAAAAATACTAAAGTTTCAACTTTGACTTTCATTTAACTTGTTGACTTTCAAGCTTATATCACAAACACACACTCACAAAGAACAAAAACACCCACAATTGCACACACATTGCCAAGAGGAAGAAGAGATAAAAGAGAAAAGAGTTTTCAAGGTTTTCAAAGCAAATTTTCAAAGAAAACCCTAGTTTTTGTCTGTAGAACTTCGTGCCGAGTTTGATTCTGCTTGTTGGGCACGTATTGCACGTATTCCTAGGCTTTTATCGCATCAAAGGTGAGAGAAAAATTCTGGATCTCAAAACTAATTTTTCTGTTTTTGCTCATAACTGCATTTTGAACAGTTAGAATGTTAATCTGATGTTAGATTATTGCTCAATGCATGCTAGGGATCGTTTAGGTGTATTACTACGAGATTTAAGCCATTGTAGCGAAATTATTTATTTTTGAGTATTTAAAGTTGATAGAATGGCTTTTTGAGGATTATTTTGAGTTGTTGTGGTTGGAATCGATTGCCGTCAATTTCTAAAAGTTTTTTAATTATGTGGTAACGCCGTTATAATGCCAAATTTTCGATTACGATGTTTGGGTGAAAATCTGAAAATTTTAGCCTAGGTGCCTTGAGGTTTTAGGATTGTTGGGCTTGATTTTGAGGTGTCTTGGTTGGTTTTCGAGAGGGCTAATGTAGTTGATCGAATGGGTGAGTGTTTGAAACTGATTTGGGGTTGTTTGGATTAGTAGAATGTAAGATATGATTATTTGAAGTTTAGGTTATCTTTCTTTAAATTATTGAATTGAGCCTTAGTTGATCGGGTGTGGTTTGAGTGCTTGAATTGTGAGTTGTTGATGGGTAAACTAGGGTTTGATTGTGTGTTTAATGCATGTTCGGTTGGATGGCCTACTTTGTCATCTAACTTAGTTATTTGTTGTTAAATTGATTATTGAGGTTATTATGATGATAATATGATTATTGATGATGATTGATGATTATTGATTGATGTCAGGAGGTAGGCAATTCTGCTAGACTGTCCTCCTATGAATGATTGATGTTTATTATTATTGTTGAGTCTTTGGTATGTGTGTGCCACCTCTCGAGCAACATGGGGCTGTCGGGTTGATAACGGCATGACTACTAGAGACTGCCTCTAGCTCGCATGACGGAGGTGTCATGGAGGGAGAGGTTATTGGGGTACCTCGGGTGTGTGAGTTTATGGGAGTCACAAGAAGGCTGTTATGATCGTGATGGTGATTGGAGCTACACCAACTAGTGTATCCTTTATTGAATGGTCATTATAGATTATGTGATGATAGTATTATTGATGTTATTGTGTGTTTATTGCTCCAAAGGATTAAATCCAAGGAGCATAGTGATACTGTAGGGATCTATCGGATCCTCACTTGGCTTATTTTATATAAGCTCACTCTCTATTATTGCATACCTACAGGTGTTCTTTCGCAAGATTACGAGTACGTGCCTCCTGAAGAAGAGAATGTGGAAAATGTGCCCTATGTGGATGAGTCTTATGATCCAGAGTCTTTTCCTTGATGTTGTACTATTTTATTATCTTGTAAATTAACTTAGTAGACTTTTATATGCTTTGTAGTTTATAATGTATAAGATGTTGAAAAGAGAATGAATTAGTTGATGCTGTCTTAGTAGCCGTTCTTTTGTTTATGATTAGGTTGCTAGATTGGCTCAATATGTCTTTGTATTGTATATTAAGGGTTCATGTATTATGTTAGAATGGAGGCATATAACGAGGAATGTTTATTGTATAATATGGTTATGATGTATGTTGTTATGTTATTGAGAAATTGTTTGTTGTATGGTTTATAGAGTTGATGTATGATGTCCTATTGAGGTTGGTTTAGAGCCTCGGTATCCTATTCACTGTCGTTATATTGCCGAAATTCCGTTGCGTCCTGACTAATTATACAAGGGGTCGAGTTGGGGCGTGATAGCCCCCGTCATAGAACTATCGGTGGGCTTTCCAATGGTATGTTGTGCGCTGCGTAAATCCTTACAGATCAAAAGTTATGGACACTGGAGCGACGGAGACTTGGTCACTGGCCCCACGCCCTCGGTTTACGAACTAAGCCTCTACGCGAAGCGAAGTTGTCTTAACCAAGATAATGTGGGACTCGAGAAAAGAAATGTGATGGATAAAGCATCTTGGTAAGCCTGAACGGGGCAAAATATTCAAAACGAAAAGGGGAGTGCAACACAAGGACTTCCTTAGGGTCACCCATCCTAGTACTACTCTCTCTCAAGCACGCTTAACTTTGGAGATCTGGTGGGATCTAGTGCATTACTACTGGCATGATCACACTCGTCATGTAGAGTACGCAAAGCCCTTATTTGTTGTCCTTTTCACGGCTCCCGACGAACGATCAGGAATGAAGAAACAACATAAAAAGAAGAAAACAGGCATGAAATTGATGAAAATGATCGATTTTAGGCTCCGAAAATAGGCATAGCCTAGCAGGCTTATTGCCTCTTTCGTAGAGCTCTCGGTGAGCATTCCAACGTTATGTAGTGCTCCGCGTAACTCCTTACGGATCAAGAGTTATAGGCACCGGAATGACGAAGACCAGGTCACAGGCCCTACATCCTCGAGTTACGGGTCCGGCCTCTACGCGACGCAAACTTGTCTTGCCCGAGATGACGTGGGACTCGGTAATAGAAATGTGACGGATAATGCATCTTGGCAAGCCTGAACGGGGTAAAAAATTCAAAACGAAAAGGGGGGTGCAACACGAGGACTTACCTAGGGCTCGCCCATCCTAGTACTACTCTCTCCCAAGCACGCTTAACTTTGGAGCTCTGATGGGATCCGGTCTATTACTGCAGGTATGATTACACCCGTCATGTTGAGTACGCAAAGCCCTTATATGTTGTCTTTTTTGCGGCACCCGACGAACGATCAGGGACGAAGAAACAGCACAAAAATAAGAAATGTGATCCAAAATTGATGAAAATGTCTAATTTTGGGCTCTGAAAATAGGTGCACCCGAGGAGGCTTGCTTCCCCTATCGTAGAACTCTCGAAGATCTTTCCAACAGTATGCTGTGCGCTGCATAACTCCATATGGATCAAAAGTTATGGGTACCGGAACAACGGAGACCTGGTTACAGGCCCCACGCCCTCGGTTTATGGGCCCATCCTTTATGCGAAGCGAAGTTGTCTTGCCCAAGATGCTGTGGGACTCGATAATAGAAATGTGACGGATAAAGCATCTTCGGAAGCCTGAACGGGGTAAAAAAACAAAACAAAAAGGGGGGTGCAACACGAGGACTTCCCAAGGGGTCACCCATCCTAGTACTACTCTCTCCTAAACTCGCTTAACTTTGGAGATCTGAAGGGATCTGGTATATTATTGCTGGTATGATCGCACCCGTCATGTTGAGTGCGTAAAGCCCTTATTTGTCATCCTTTTCGCTGCTCCCGACGAATGATCAGGGATGAGAAAATAGTGCAAAAAGAAGAAAATTATCCCAAAACTGATGAGAACGTACAATTTTGAGCTCTAAAAAAGGCGCAGCCAAGTAAGCTTGCTGCCCTCATCCTAGAGCTCTCGGAGAGCTTTCCAACGGTATGCTGTGAGCCGCGTAACTACTTACGGATCAAAAGTTATGGTCACCGGAGTGACGGAGACCTGGTCACAGGCCCCACGTCCTCAGTTTGCTGGCCTACCCTCTACGCGAAGCAAAGTTGTCTTGCCCAAGATGCTGTGGGACTTGATAATAGTAATATGATGGATAAAGCATCTTGGCAAGCCTGAACGGGGCAAAAAATTCAAAACAAAAAAAGGGGTGCAACTCGAGGACTTCCCTGGGGTTCACCCATCCTAGTACTACTCTCTCCCAAGCATGCTTATGTTCGGAGATCTGATGGGATCTAGTACATTACTGCTGGTATGATCGCACCCGTCTTGTTGAGTGCGCAAAGCCCTCATTTGTCGTCTTTTTCGCGGCTCCTAACGAACGATCAGGGACGAATAAACACCGTAAAAAGAAGAAAAGTGGCCCGAAACTAATGAAAACTTTCGATTCTGTGCTCCAAAAATAAGCGCAGTCGAGCAGGCTTACTAGCCCCGTCGTAGAGCTCTCGGTGAGCTTTCCAACAGTATGCTGTACGCCACGTAAATTCTTACGGTTCTAAAGTTATAGGCCCAGCTTCTACGCGAATCGAAATTGTCTTGCCCAAGATGCCGTGCTACCCGGTACTAGAAATGTGACGGATAATGCTTTTTGACAAGCCTGAACGGGGCAAAAAAACAAAATGAAAAGCGGGGTGCAACACGAGGCCTTCCTAGGGGGTTACCCATCCTAGTGCTACTCTCTCACAAGCACGATTAACTTCAGAGTTCTAATGGGATCCAATGCATTACTGCTGGTATGATCGCACCCGTCATATTAAGTGTGCAAAGCCCTTATTAGACGAACAATCAGGGACGAAGAAAGAGCACAAAAAGAAGAAAAGTAACCCGAAACTAATGAAAACGTTCTATTTTAGGCTCCGAAAATGGGCGCAGCCGAGCAGGCTAGTTGCTCCCGTCGTAAAGCTCTCGTAGAGCTTTCCAATGGTAAGTTGTGTGCCATGTAACTCCTTACGGACAAAAAGTTATGGTCACAGAAACGACGAAGACCTGGTCACAGGCACCACGCCCTTGGTTTTCGGGCCCAGCCTCTACGCGAATCGAAGTTGTCTTGCTAAAGATTACGTGGGACTCAGTAATAGAAATGTTATAGATAAAGCAACTTCGCAAGCCTGAATGGGGCAAAAAATTCAAAACGAAAAGGGGGGTGCAACACGAGGACTTCCCTGGTGGTCACCCATCCTAGCACTAATCTCTTCCATGCACGCTTAACTTCGGAGATCTGACGGGATCTATTGCATTACTACTGGTATGATGGCACCCGTCATGTTGAGTGCGCAAAGCCCTTATTTATTGTACTTTTCGCAGCTCACAATGAACGATCTGGGAAGAAGAAAATGTTCAAAAAGAAGAAAAGTGACCCAAAACTGATGAAAACGTTCAATTTTGGGCACCAAAAATAGTCGCAGCCGAGAAGGCTTGCTGCTGCCGTCGTAGAGCTCTCAAAGAGCTTTCCAACTTTTTGCTGTACACCGCGTAACTCCTTACAGATCAAAAGTTATTGTCACCGGAGCGACGGAGACGTGGTCATAGGCCCCACGCCCTCGTCTTGCTGGCCCAACCTCTATGCGAAGCGAAGTTGTCTTGCCCTAGATGCCGTGGGAATCGGTAATCGAAATGTGACGATAAACCATCTTGGAAAGCCTGAACGGGGCAAAAAATTCTAAACAAAAAGGAGGCTGCAACACGAGGACTTCCTTGGTGGTGACCCATCCTAGCACTACTCTCTCCCAAGCATGCTTAACTTAGGAGATATGATGAGATCCAGTGCATTACTGTTGGTAGGATCGCACCCGTCATATTGAATGCGCAAAACCCTTATTTTTCATCCTTTTTGCTGTTCCCGACGAACGATGAGGGACAAAGGAACATCACAAAAAGAAAAAAATTAGCCCAAAACTGATAAGAACGTTCGATTTTGGGCTCCAAAATGAGGCGCAGTTGTGCAGGCTTATTGCTCCCGTCGTAGAGCTCTCGGAGAGCTTTCCAACGGTATGCTGTGCGCTGCATAACTCCTTACGAATCAAAAGTTATGGGCAGCGGAGCGACGGAGACTTGGTCACAGGACCTACGCCCTCGGGTTGCAGGCCCAGCCTCTACGCGACGCAAAGTTGTCTTACGCAAGATGACATGGGACTGGGTAATTGAAATGTGACGGATAAACCAATTTGGCAAGCATGAACGGGGCAAAGAAACAAAACGAAAAGGGGGGTGCAACACGAGGACTTCCCTGGGGGTTACCCATCCTAGTCTTACTCTCTCCCAAGCACGATAAACTTCAGAGATCTGATGGGATCCGGTGCATTACTGCTGGTATTATCGCACCAGTCATGTTGAGTGTGCGAAGCCCTTATTTGTCGTCCTTTTCGTGGCTCCCGACGAATGATTAGGGACAAAGAAACAGCGCAAAAAGAAGAAAAGTGGTCCAAAACTGATAAAAACGTTTAATTTTTTGCTCCAAAAACAGGCGCAGCTAAGCATGCTAGTTTCCCCCGTAGTAGAGCTCTCGGAGAGCTTTCCAACGGTAAGCTGTGCGCCGCGTAACTCCTGACGGATCAAAAGTTATGGTCACTATAGCGACGGAGACCTGGTCATAGGCCCCACGCCCTCGGTCTGCGGGCCTAGCCTCTATGTGAAGTGAAGTTCTCTTGTCGAAATGACGTGGGACTCGGTAATAGAAATGTTACAGATCAAGCATCTTGGCAAGCCTGAACGGGGCAAAAAATTCAAAACGAAAAGGGGGTGCAACACGAGGACTTCTCGGGGGGTCACTAATCCTAGTACTACTCTCTCCCAAGCACGCTTAACTTCAGAGATCTGATGGGATCCTATGCATTACTGCTGGTATGATCGCACCCGTCAAGTTGAGTGTGCAAAGCCCTTATTTGTCGTCCTTTTGGCCAATCTCAACGAACGATCAAGGACGAAGAAATAGTGCAAAAAGAAGAAAAGTGGCCCGGAACTGATGAAAACGTTTGATTTTAGGCACCATCAAGTTGAGTGCGCAGGTTTGCTGCTGCAGTCGTAGAGCTCTCGGAGAGCTTTCCAACGGTATGCTGGTGAGGTTGACCGGTTCGCTTTCCCTTCGGCTGTGCACCGCATAACTCCTTACAAATCAATAGTTATGGTCACCGGAGTGACGGAGACCTGGTCACAGGCCCTATGGCCCAGTTTGCGGGCCTAGCCTCTACGCGAAGCGAAGTTGTCTTTCCCAAGATGACGTGGGACTCGATAATAGAAATGTGACGGATGAAACATCTTGGCAAGCCTGAACGGGGCAAAAAATTCAAAACGAGAAGGGGGGTGCAACACGGGGACTTCCCTGGGGGTCACCCATCCTTGTACTACCCTTTCCCAAGCATACTTAACTTCGGAGATCTGATGGGATCTGGTGCATTACTGCTGGTATGATTGCACCCGTCATGTTGAGTGCACAAAGCCCTTATTTGTCATCCTTTTCGCGGCTCCCGACGAACGATCAAGGACGAAGAAACAGCGTAAAAAAAAGAAAAGTAGCCCGAAACTGATGAAAACATTCGAATTTGGACTCCGAAAATAGGCACAGAAGAGCAAGCTTGCTACCCCCGTCGTAGACCTCTCGGAGAGCTTTCCAATGGTATGATGTGCGCCATGTAACTCTTTACGGATCAAAGGTTATGGTCACCGGAGCGACGGTGACCTGGTTACAGTCCCTACGCCCTCGGTTTGCAGGCCCAACCTCAACGCGAAGTGAAGTTGTCTTGCCCAACATGCCGTGGGACTCGATAATAGAAATGTGGCAAATAAAGCATCTTGGCAAGCCTAATTGGGCCAAAAACTTCAAAACGAAATGGGGGGTGCCACACGAGGACTTACTTGGGGGTTACCCATCCTAGTACTACTCTATTCTAAGCATGCTTAACTTCGTTGATCTAATGGGATCCGGTGAATTACTGCTGGTATGATCGCAACCGTCATGTTGAGTTTGCGAAGCCCTTATTTGTCACCCTTTTCGGGGCTCCCGACAAACGATCAGGGACAAAGAAACAGTGCAAAATGTAGAAAAATGGCCCAAAATTGATGAAAACATTCAATTTTGGGCTCCGAAAAGAAGCACAGTCGAGCAGTCCTGCTGTACTCGTCGTAGAGCTCCCAGAGAGCTTTCCAACGGTAAGCTGTGTGCCGCGTAAATCCTTACGGATCAAAAGTTATAGTCACCGGAGCGACAGAGACCTAGTCACGGGCCCCATGCCCTCGGTTTGCGAGCCAAGCCTGTACGCGAAGCGAAGTTATCTTGCCCAAGAGGCTGTGGGACTCGGTAATAGAAATGTGACGGATAAAGCATCTTGGCAATCCTAAACGGGGCAAAAAATTCAAAACGAAAATGGGGGTGCAACACAAGGACTTCCCTAGGGGTCACCCATCCTAGTACTACTCTCTCCCAAGCATTCTTAAGTTCAGAGATCTGATGGGATCCGGTGCATTACTGCTGGTATTATCGCACCCGACATGTTGAGTGCGCAAAGCCCTTATTTGTTGTCCTTTTTGTGGCTCCCGATGAACGATCAGGGACGAAGAAACAACACAAATAGAAGAAAAGTGGCCCAAAATTGATGAAAATATTCGATTTTGGGCTCCAAAAACAGGCACAGTCGAGCAGCCTTGCTGCCACCATCGTAGAGCTCTCGGAGAGCTTTCCAACGGCATGCTGTGCGCCGCATAACACCTTACAGATCAAAATTTATGGGCACCGGAGCAACGGAGACTTGGTCACATGCCCCACACCCTTTATTTGATGGCCCAGCCTTTACGCGAAGCGAAATTGTCTTGCCCAAGATCCCGTGGGACTCGGAAATAGAAATGTGACGAATACAGCAATTTGGAAAGCATGAACGAGGCAAAAAAACAAAACGAAAAGGGGGGTGCAACACGAGGACTTCCCTGGGGGCCACCCATCCCAATACTACTCTCTCACAAGCACGCTTCACTTCAGAGATCTGATGGGATCCGGTGCAGTACTGCTGGTATGATCGTACCCATCATGTTGAGTGTGCAAAGCCCTTATTTGTCGTCCTTTTCGCGGCTTCCAACAAATGATCAGGGACAAAGAAACAATGCAGAAAGAAGAAAAGTGGCCCGCAACTGATGAAAACGTTAAATTTTGGGCTTCGAAAATCAGCGCAGCCAATCAGGCTAGTTGCCTCTGTCGTAGACCTCTCGGAGAGCTTTCCAAAAATAAGCTGTGCGCCGCATAACGCCTTACAGATTAAAAGTGATGGGCACCGAAGCAACGGAGACCTGGTCACAGGCGCCACGCCCTTGGTTTGCGGGTCCAGCCTCTACGCGAAGCCAAGTTGTCTTGCCCAAGATGATGTGGGACTCGAAAAAAGAAATGTTAAGGAGAAAGCATCTTGGCAAGCCTGACGGGGGCAAAAAATTCAAAACGAAAAGGGGGGTGCAACACGAGGACTTCCCAGGGGGTCACCCATCCTAGTACTATTCTCTCCCAAGCACGCTTAACTTCGAAGATCTGATGCGATCCAGTGCCTTACCGCTGGTATGATCGCACCCATTATGTTGAGTGTGCAAATCCCTAATTTGTCATCCTTTTTGTGTCTCCCGACGAACGATTAGGGATGAAAAACCAGCGCAAAAAGAAGAAAAGTAGCACGAAACTAATGAAAATATTCGATTTTGGCCTCTGAAAATGGGCGCAGTCGAGCAAGCTAGTTACCCCCGTCGTAGAGCTCTTGGAGAACTTTCCAACGATAAGTTGTGCGCCGTGTACCTCCTTACAGATCAAAAGTTATTGTCACCGAAGCAACGGAGACTTGGTCACTAGCACCACGCCTCTCGATTTGTGGGCCCAGCCTTTACGCGAAACGAAGTTGTCTTGTCCAAGTTGACCTAGGACTCGGTAATAGAAATGTTACGAATAAAGCAACTTGGTGGGCCTGAACGGAGCAAAAAATTCAAAACGAAAAAGGGGGTGCGACTCGTGGACTTCCCTTGGGGTCACTCATCCTAATACTACTCTCTCCCAAGCACGTTTAACATCGGAGATCTGATGGAATCCAATTCATTACTGCTGGTATGATCATACCAGTCATGTTGAGTACACAAAGCCCTTATTTGTCGTCTATTTTGTGACTCCTGACGAACAATCAGGGACGAAGAAACAGCGCATAAAGAAGAAAAGTGGCCTGAAACTGTTGAAAACGTTTGATTTTGGGCACCAAATATAGGCGCAGTCGTGCAGGCTTGCATCTCCCATTGTAGAACTCTCAGAGAGCTTTCTGACGATATGCTGTGCGCCGCGTGACTCCTTACAGATCAAAAGTTATGGTCACCGGAGTGATGGAGACTTGGTCACAGGTCCTATGCCCTCGGTTTGCTGGCCCAGCCTCTACGCGAAGCGAAGTTGTCTTGCCCAAGATGCCGTGGGACTCGGTAATAGAAATGTGACAGGTAAAGCATCTTGCAAAGCCTGAACGGGGCAAAAAAAATTCAAAACAAAAAGGGGGGTGCAACACTAGGACTTCCCAGGGGGACACTAATCCTAGTACTACTCTTTCCCAAGCACGATTAACCTCAGAGATCTGATGGGATCCGGTGCCTTACTGCTAGTATGATCGTACCTGTCATGTTGAGTGTGTAAAGCCTTGATTTGTCGTTCTTTCCGTGGCTCCCGACGAACAATCAGGGATGAAGAAACAGCTCAAAAAGAAAAAAAGTAGCCCGAAACTAATGAAAACATTCGATTTTGGGCTCCAAAAATGGTTGCAGCCGAGCAGACTAGTTGCCCCCTCGTAGAGCTCTTAGAGAGCTTTCCAACAATAAGTTGTGCGCCGTGTACCTCCTTACAGATCAAAAGTTATTGTCATTGAAGCAACGGAAACCTAGCCACTGACCCTTGGTTTGCGGGCCCAGCCTCTACGGGAAGCGAAGTTGTCTTGCCCAAGATGCTGTGGGACTCAGTAATAGAAATGTGGCAGATAAAGCATCTTGGCAAGCCTGATTGGGCCAAAAACTTCAAAACGAAATGGGGGTGCCACACGAGGACTTACTTGGGGGTCACCCATCCTAGTACTACTCTCTCCCAAGCATGCTTAACTTCGTTGATCTGATGGGATCCGGTGCATTACTGCTGGTATGATTGCAACCGTCATGTTGAATTTGCGAAGCCCTTATTTGTCACCCTTTTCGCGATTCCCGACGAACGATCAGGGACGAAGAAATAGTGCAAAATGTAGAAAAATGGCCCAATATTGATGAAAACGTTCAATTTTGGGCTTCAAAAAGAAGCGCAGTTGAGCAGTCCTGCTGTACTCGTCGTAGAGCTCTCAGAGGGCTTTCTAACTGTAACTTGTGCGCTGAGTAACTCCTTACGGATCAAAAGTTATGGTCACCAGAGCGACGGAGACTTGGTCACTGGCCCCACGCCCTCGGTTTGCTGGCCAAGCCTAAACGCGAAGCGAAGTTGTCTTGCCCAAGACGCCGTGGGACTCGGTAATAGAAATGTGACGGATAAAGCATCTTGGCAATCCTAAACGGGGAAAAAAATTCAAAATGAAATTGGCGGTGTAACACAAGGACTTCCCTGGGGGTCACCCATCCTAGTACTACTCTATCCCAAGCACGCTTAACTTCAGAGATCTGATGGGATCCGGTATATTATTGCTAGTATGATCGCACCCGTCATGTTGAGTGTGCAAAGCCCTTATTTGTCGTCCTTTTCGCCGCTTTTCGGCTCTCGACGAACGATCAGAGACGAAGAAATAGCACAAAAAGAAAAAAAGTGGCCCAAAATTGATAAAAACGATGGATTTTGGACTCCGAAAATAGTCATAGTCCAGCAGCCTTGCTGCCACCGTCGTTGAGTTCTCGGAGAGCTTTCCAACGGCATGTTGTGCGCCGTGTAACTCCTTACAGATCAAAAGTTATGGGAACCACAGCAACGGAGACTTGGTCACAGCCCCACGCCCTCGATTTGTGGACCCAGCCTCTACGTGAAGCAAAGTTGTCTTGCCCAAGATCCCGTGGGACTCAGTAATTGAAATGTGACGGATAAAGCAATTTGGCAAGCATGAACGGGGCAAAGAAACAAAATGAAAAGGGGGGTGCAACACGAGGACTTCCCTGGGGGTTACCCATCCTAGTCTTACTCTCTCCCAAGCACGATAAACTTCGGAGATCTGATGGCATCCTGTGCATTAGTGCTGGTATGATTGTACTCGTCAAGTTGAGGGTGCAAAGCCATTATGTGTCGTCTTTTTCCCGGCTCCCGACGAACAATTCAGCGATGAAGAAACAGCACAAAAAGAAGAAAAGTACCCCAAAACTGATGAAAACATTTTATTTTGGGCTCTGAAAACAGCGTAGCTGATCAGGCTAGTTGCCCTCGTCGTAGAACTCTCGGACAACTTTCTGACGATATTCTGTGCGCCGCGCAACTACTTACGGATCAAAACTTATGGTCACCGGAGTGACGGAGACCTAGTCACAGTTCCCATGCCCTCGGTTTGCGGGCCCAACCACTACGCGAAGCGAAGTTGTCTTGCCCAAGATGATGTGGGACTCAGTAATAGAAATGTGACGGATAAAGCATCTTGGCAAGCCTGAACGGGGAAAAAACTTCAAAATGAAAAGGGAGGTGTAACACAAGAACTTCGCAGGGGGACACCAATCCTAGTACTAGTCTTACCCAAGCACGATTAACTTCGGAGATCTGATGGGATCCGGTGCCTTACTGCTGGTATGATCATACCCGTCATGTTGAGTGTGTAAAGCCTTGATTTGTTGTCCTTTTCGCGGCTCCCGACGAACAATCATGGATGAAGAAATGGCGCAAAAAGAAGAAAAGTAGCCCGAAACTGAGGAAAACATTCGATTTTGGCCTCCAAAAATGGTTGCAGCCGAGCAGCCTAGTCAACCCTGTCGTAGAGCTCTTAGAGAGATTTCCAACGATAAGCTGTGCACCGTGTGCCTCTGTACAGATCAAAAGTTATTGTCACCGAAGCAACGGAGACCTAGTCACTGACCCCACACCCTCGGTTTGCGGGCCCAGCCTTTACGCGAAGCGAAGTTGTCTTGCCCAACTTGACGTGGGACTCGGTAATAGAAATGTTTTGGATAAAGCATCTTGGTGAGCTTGAACGGAGCAAAAAATTTAAAACGAAAAGGGGGGAGCAACACGAGGACTTCCCTAGGGTTTACTCATCCTAGTACTACTTTCTCCCAAGCACGCTTAACATCGGAGATCTGATGGGATCCAGTGCATTACTGCTGGTATGATCACACCAGTCATGTTGAGTGCGCGAAGCCCTTGTTTGTCGTCCATTTTACGGTTCTCGATGAACGATCAGGGACGACGAAAAAGCACAAAAAGAAGAAAAGTGGCCCGAAACCATTGAAAATGTTTGATTTTGGGCCCCAAAATTAGGCGCTGTTGTGCAGGCTTGCTGCTCCCATCATAGAGCTATCAGAGAGCTTTCTGACGGTATACTGTGCGCCGTGTAACTCCTTACAGATCAATAGTTATGGTCACCGGAGTGACGGAGACCTGGTCATAGGCCCTATGAACTCGGTTTGCGGGCCCAGCCTCTATGCAAAGCGAAGTTGTTTTGCCCAAGATGTCATGGGACTCGGTAATAGAAATGTGACAGATAAAGCATCTTGGGAAGCCTGAAGTGGCAAAAAATTCAAAACGAAAAGGGGGTACAACACGAGGACTTCCCTGGGGGTCACCGATCCTAGTACTACTCTCTCCCAAGCATACTTAACTTTAAAGATCTGATGGGATCTGGTGCATTACTGTTTGTATGATCGAACCCGTCATGTTGAGGGCGCAAAGCACTTGTTTGTCGTCCTTTTCGCGGCTCTCGACGAACGACCAGGGATGGAAAAACAGCACAAATAGAAGAAAAGTGGCCTGAAATTGATGAAAACGTTCAATTTTGGGATCCAAAACTAGTGCAGTAGAGTTGGCTTGTTGCCCCCATCGTAGAGCTCTCGGAGAGCTTTCCATTGGTATGTTGTGTGCCGCGTCACTCCTCATGGATCAAAAGTTATGGGCACCGGAGCGACGTAGACCTGGTCACAATCCCTATGCCCTCGGTTTGCGGGCCCTGCCTCTACGTGAAGCGAAGTTGTCTTGCCCAATATGCCGT
Organism: Ehretia macrophylla; assembly: GCA_037974665.1. Classification (NCBI taxonomy): domain Eukaryota; kingdom Viridiplantae; phylum Streptophyta; class Magnoliopsida; order Boraginales; family Ehretiaceae; genus Ehretia; species Ehretia macrophylla. Next base: position 41,734,718 of record CM075782.1, on the reverse strand, counting down.
GGGACTTGGTAATAGAAATGTCACGGATAAAGCATCTTGGGAGGCCTAAATGGGGAAAAAAACTCAAAACGAAAATAGGGGTGCAACACGAGGACTTCCTTGGGGTCACCCATCCTAGTACTACACTCTCCTTAGCACATTTAACTTCGGAGATCTGATGGGATCCGGTGCATTATTGCTGGTATGATCGAACCCGCCATGTTGAGTGCGCAAAGCCCTTATTTGTCGTCCTTTTCATAGTACCTGATGAACGATCAGGGACAAAGAAACAGCGTAAAAAGAAGAAAAAAAGACCGAAATTAATGAAAACCTTCGATTTTGGACTCTGTAAACTAGCGCAGTGGAGCACGCTTGATGTCTCCGTCGTAGAGCTCTCAAAGTGTTTTCCAATGGTATGCTGTGCGTCACGTAACTCCTTACGGATCAAAAGTTATGGTCGCTGGAGCGATAGATACCTGGTCACAGGCCCCACGCCCTGGGTTTGTAGGCCCAGCCCCTACGTGATGTGAAGTTGTCTTGCCTAAGATGCGTGGGACTCGGTAATAGAAATGTGATGGATAAAGCATCTTGTGAAGCCTGAACAGGGAAAAAAAATGAAAAGGGGGGGTGCAACACAGGGACTTCCTAGGGGGTCATCCATCCTAGTACTAGTCTCTCCCAAGCACGCTTAACTTCAGAGATCTGACGAGATCCAGTGCATTACTTCTGGTATGATCGCACACGTCATGTTGAGTGCAAAGCCCTTATTTTTCATCCTTTTTACGGTTCCCAACTAATGATCAGGGACGTAAAAATAGCGCAAAAAGAAGAAAAGTGGCCCGAAACTGTTGAAAATGCTTGATTTTGAGCTTCGAAAACAAGCGCAGCTGAGCAGGCTTGCTGCCCCAGTTGTAGAGCTCTCGGAGAGCTTTCCAACAGTATGCTTTGCGCCGCGTAACTCTTTACGGACCAAAAATTATGGTTAAAGGAGCGACAGAGACCTGGTCGCAGGCCCCACGCCTTCAGTTTGCTGGCCCAGCTACTACCCGAAGCGAAGTTGTCTTTTCCAAGATGTCGTGGGACTCGGTAATAGAAATATGATGGATAAAGCATCTTGGCAAGCCTGAACGTGGCAAAAAATTCAAAACGAAAAGGGGGTACAACACGAGGACTTCCTTGGGGGTCACCTATCATAGTACTACTCTCTCCCAAGCACGCTTAACTTTAGAGATCTGATGGGATCCGGTGCATTACTGCTGGTATCATTGAACCCGTCATGTTGAGGGTGCAAAGTACTTGTTTGTCGTCCTTTTCGCGGCTCCTGACGGACGACCCAGGAAGAAGAAACAACGCAAAAAGAAGAAATGTGGCCTAAAACTAATGAAAACGTTCGATTTTGGGTTCCAAAAAATGGCGAAGCAAAGCTGGCTTGTTGCCCCCGTCGTAGAGCTCTCGGAGAGCTTTCCAATGGTATGTTGTGTGCCACGTAACTCCTTACATATCAAAATTTATGGTCACCAGAGTGACGGAGACCTGGTCACAAGCCCTATGCCCTCGGTTTGCGGGCCCAGCCTTTACGCATATCGAAGTTTTCTTGCCCAATATGCCGTGGGACTTGGTAATAGAAATGTCACGGATAAAGCATCTTGGCAAGCCTGAGCGGGGCAAAAAATTCAAAACGAAAAGGGGGGTGCAACACGAGGACTTCCCTAGGGGTCAACCATCCTAGTACTACTCTCTCCCAAGCACGCTTAAGTTCGCAGATCTGATGGGATCTTGTGCATTATTACTGGTATGATCGTACACGTCATGTTGAGTGTACAAAGCCATTATTTGTCATCCTTTTCGTGGTACCTGACGAACGATCAAGGACAAAGAAACAGTGCAAAAAGAAGAAAAATAGACCGAAATTAATGAAAACCTTCGATTTTCGACTCTGTAAACTAGCGCAGTGGAGCAGGCTTGTTGTCCTCGTCGTAGAGCTCTCAGAGTGTTTTCCAATGGTATACTGTGCACCACGTAACTCCTTACGGATCAAAAGTTATGGTCATTGGAGCGACGGATACCTGGTCACAGGCCCCACGCCCTGGGTTTGCAGGCTCAGCCTCTACGCGCAGCGAAGTTGTCTTGCCCAAGATGCCGTAGGACTCGATAATAGAAATGTGACGGATAGAGCATCTTGGCAAGCCTGAACGGGGCAAAAAATTCAAAACGAAAAGGGGGGTTCAACACGAGGACTTCCTTGGGGGACACCCATCGTAGTACTACTCTTTCCCAAGCACACTTAACTTCAGAGATCCGGTGCATTACTTCTGGTATGATCGCACACGTCATGTTGAGTGCGTAAAGCCTTGATTTGTTGTCGTTTTTTCGGTTCCCGACTAACGATCAGGGACATAAAAATAGCGCAAAAAGAAGAAAAGTGGCCCGAAACTGATGAAAATGTTTGATTTTGAGCTTCGAAAACAAGCGCAGCTGAGCAGGCTTGCTGCCCCAGTGGTAGAGCTCTCGGAGAGCTTTCCAACAGTATGCTTTGCGCCACGTAACTCCTTACGGACCAAAAGTTATGGTTAAAGGAGCGACGGAGACCTAGTCGCAGGCCCCACGCCGTCAGTTTGCTGGCCCAGCTACTACCCGAAGCGAAGTTGTCTTGCCCAAGATGCCGTGGGACTCGGTAATAGAAATGTGACGGATAAAGCATCTTGGAAGGCCTGAACCGGGCAAAAAATTCAAAACGAAAAGGGGGGTGCAACAAGAAGACTTCCTTGGGGGTCACCCATCGTAGTACTACTCTTTCCCAAGCAAGCTTAACTTCAGATATCTGACAGGATCTGGTGCATTACTGCTTGTATGATCGCACACATCATGTTGAGTGCGCAAAGCCTTGGTTTATTTACCTTTTAGCGGCTCCCGACGAACGATCAGGGATGTAAAAATAGCGCAAAAAGAAGAAAAGTGGCCCGAAACTGATGAAAATATTTGATTTTGAGCTTCGAAAATAGGCGCAGCTGAGCAGGCTTGCTGCCCTAGTCGTAAAGCTCTCGGAGAGCTTTCCCACAGTATGCTTTGCGCCGCGTAACTCCTTACGGACCAAAAGTTATGGTTACAGGAGCGACGAAGACCTGGTCACAGGCCCCATGCCCTCAGTTTGCTGGCCCAGCTACTACCCGTAGCGAAGTTGTCTTCCCCAAGATGCCGTGGGACTCGGTAATAGAAATGTGACAGGTAAAGCATCTTGCAAAGCCTGAACGGGGCAAAAAAAATTCAAAACAAAAAGGGGGGTGCAACACTAGGACTTCCTTGGGGGTCACCCATCCTAGTACTACTCTCTCCCAAGCACGCTTAACTTTGGAGATCTGATGGGATCCGATGAATTACTGCTAGTATGATCATACCCGTCATGTTGAGTGCACAAAGCCCTTATTTGTCGTGGTTTTCGCAGCTCCCTACAAACGATTAGCCATGAAGAAACCGTGCAAAAAGAAGAAAAGTAGCCCAAAACTAATGAAATTGTTCGATTTTTGGCTCATAAAACTTGTGTTGTCGAGCATGCTTGCGGCCCCCATCGTAGAGCTTTCGGAGAGCTTCCCAATGGTATGGTGTGCGCTGCATAACTCTTTACAGATCAAAAGTTATGGACACCGGAGCGACGGAGACTTGGTCACAGGCCCCACGCCCTTGGATTGCGGGCCCAGCCTCTACGCGAAGCGAAGTTGTTTTGCCCAAGATGTCGTGGGACTCGATAATAGAAATGTGACTGATAAAGAAATTTGGCAAACATGAACGGGCCAAAAAAACAAAACAAAAGGAGGGTTGCAACACGAGGACTTCCCAGGGGGTCACCAATCCTAGTACTACTCTCTCTTAAGCACGATTAACTTCAGAGATCTGATGGGATTCGGTGTATTACTGCTAGTATGATCGTACCCGCTATTTTGAGCGCGCAAAGCCCTTATTTGTCATCCTTTTCATGACTCCCGACGAGCGATCAGGAACGAAGAAATAACGCAAAAAGAAGAAAAGTTGCCCGAAATGGATGAACACATTCGATTTTGGGCTCTGAAATCAGGCGCAGCCAAGCAGGCTAGTTGCCCCCATCGAAGAGCTCTCGAAGTGTTTTCCAACGGTATGTTGTGTGCCGCGTAACTCTTTACGGATCAAAATTTATGGGCACCGGAGTGACGGAGACTTAGTCACAGGTCCCACGCCCTCAGTTTACGAACCCATCCGCTACGCGAAGTGAAGTTGTCTTGCCCAAGATGACGTGGGACTCGGTAATAGATATGTTACGGATATATCATCTTGGCAAGCCTGAACGGGGCAAATAATTCAAAACAAAAAGGGGGTGCAACATGAAGACTTCCTTGGGGGTCACACATCCTAGTACTACTCTCTCCCAAGCACGCTTAACTTCGGAGATCTGATGGGATCCGATGCATTACTACTGGTATGATCGCACCCATCATGTTGAGTATGCAAATCCCTTATTTGTCGTCCTTTTCGCGGCTTCCACCGAACGATCAGGGATGAAGAAACAGCGCAAAAGAAGTAAAGTGGCCCGAAATTGATTAAAACATTCGATTTTGGGCTCCGAAAATAGGCGCAGCCGAGCAAGCTTGCTGCCCCCATCGTAGAGCTCTTAAAGAGCTTTCCAATGGTATGCGGTGCGCCGCGTAACTCCTTACGGCTGAAAGGTTATGGGCACTGGAGCGACGGAGACCTGGTCACCAGCCCCACTCCCTCGGTTTGCAGGCCCAGCCTCTACGTGAAGTGAAGTTGTCTTGCCCAAGATGCCGTGAGACTCGGTAATAGAAATGTGACAAATAAAGCATCTTGGCAAGCCTGATCAGCCAAAAAATTCGAAACGAAATGGGGGGTGCCACACGAGGACTTACTTGAGGGTCACCCATCCTAGTACTACTCTCTCCCAAGCATGCTTAACTTGGTTGATCTGATGGGATCCAGTGCATTACTGCTGGTATGATCGCAACCGTCATGTTGAGTATGCGAAGCCCTTATTTTTTACCCTTTTCGCGGCTCTCGACGAACGATCAAGGACGAACAAACAGTGCAAAATGTAGAAAAATAGCCCAAATTTGATGAAAACGTTCAATTTTGGGCTCCGAAAAGAGGCGCAGTCGAGCAGTCCTGTTGTATTTGTTGTAGAGCTCTCGGAAAGCTTTCCAATGGTATGGTGTGCGCCGCATAACTCCTTACAGATCAAAAGTTATGGCTACCAGAGCGACGGAGACCTGGTCACTGGCCCCACGCCCTCTGTTTGCGGGCCAAGCCTCTACGCGAAGCGAAGATGTCTTGCCCAAGATTCCGTGGGACTTGATAATAGAAATGTGATAGATAAATCATTTTGGCAAGCTTGAACGGGGCAAAAAAACAAAACAAAAAGGGGGTGTAACACGAGGACTTCCCAGGGGTTCACCTATCCTATTACTACTATCTCCCAAGCGTGCTCAACTTCAGAGATCTGATGGGATCTGGTGCATTATTGCTGGTATATAATTGCACCCGTCAAGTTGATTATGCAAAGCCCTTATTTATCGTCCTTTTTGCAGCTCCCGATGAACGATCAGAGACGAAGAAATAGCGCAAAAAGAAGAAAAGTGGCCCAAAACTGATGAAAATGATGTATTTTGAACTCCGAAAATATGCATAGTCAAGCAGCCTTGCTGCCACCGTCGTAGAGCTCTCGGAGAGCTTTCCAACGGCATGCTGCGCATCGCGTAACTCCTTACGGATCAAAAGTTATGGGCACCGGAGCAACGGAGACTTGGTCACAGGCCTCACTCCCTCAATTTGCGGGTCCAGCCTCTACGTGAAGCGAAGTTGTCTTGCCCAGGATCCCGTCGGACTCGGTAATAGAAATGTGATGAATACAGCAATTTGGCAAGCATGAACGGGGCAAAAAAATAAACGAAAAGGGGGGTGCAACACGAGGACTTCCCAAGGGGTCACCAATCTTAGTACTACTCTCTCCCAAGCACGATTAACTTCGGAGTTCTGATGGGATCTTGTGCCTTACTACTGGTATGATCGCACCCGTCATGTTGAGAGTGCAAAGCCCTTATTTGTCGTCCTTTTCACGGCTTCTGATGAACGATCAGGAATGAAGAAACTGCGCAAAAAGAAGAAAAATAGCCCAAAACTAATGAAAACATTCAATTTTGGGCTCCGAAAATCAGCGCAGCTGATCAGGCTAGTTGCCCCCGTCGTAGAGCTCTCGGAGAGCTTTCCAACAATAAGCTGTGCGCCGCGTAACTCTTTACAGATCAAAATTTATGGTCACCGAAGCGACGGAGACCTGGTCACAAGCGCCATGCCCTCAGTTTGCGGGCCCAGCCTCTACCCGAAGCCAAATTTTCTTGCCCAAGATGACGTGGGACTCGGAAAAAGAAATGTTATGGATAAAGCATCTTGGCGAGCTTGAACAGAGCAAAAAATTCAAAACGAAAAAGGGGGTGCAACACGAGGACTTCACTGGGGGTCACCCATCCTAGTACTTCTCTCTCCCAAGCAAAATTAACTCTGGAGATCGGATGGGATCCGGTGCATTACTGCTGGCATGATCGCACCCGTCATGTTGTGTGTGCAAATCCCTTATTTGTCATCCTTTTCGCTGCTCCCGACTAACGATCTGGGACGAAGAAACAGTGCAAAAAGAAGAAAAGTAGCACAAAATTGACAAAAACATTCAATTTTGGGCTCCGAAAATAGGCGCAGCCGAGCAGGCTAGTTACCCCAGTCGTAGAGCTCTTGGAGATCTTTCTAACGATAAGTTGTGCGCCGTGTACCTCCTTACAGATCTAAAGTTATGGTCACCGAAGCGACGGGGACTTGGTCACTAGCCCCACGCCCTTCGGTTTTTGGGCCCAGCTTCTACGCGAAATGAAGTTGTCGTGCCCAAGTTGACCTAGGAGTCGGTAATAGAAATGTTACGAATAAAGCAACTTGGTAGGTCTGAACGGAGCAAAAAATTCAAAACGAAAAAGGGGTGCGACACGAGGACTTCCCTGGGGGTCACTCATCCTAGTACTACTCTCTCCCATGCACGCTTAACATCAGAGATCTGATGGAATCCTATGCATTACTACTGGTATGATCACACTAGTCATGTTGATTGCGCAAAGCCCTTATTTATCGTCTATTTTGTGGCTCCCGACGAACGATCAGGGACGAAGAAACAGCGCAAAAAGTGAAAAAGTGGCACGAAACTACTGAAAACTTTCGATTTTGGACACCAAAAATAGGTGCAGTTGAGCAGGCTTGCTGCTCTCGTCGTAGAGCTCTCGGAGATCTTTCCGACGATATGCTATGCGCTGCGTAACTCTTTACAGATCAAAAGTTATGGTAACCGGAGTGACGGAGACCTATGCACTCGGTTTGTGGGCCCAGCCTTTACGCGAAGCGAAGTTGTCTTGCCCAAGATGCTGTGGGACTCGGTAATAGAAATGTGACTGATAAAGCATCTTGAGAAGCCGAAACGGGGCAAAAAATTCAAAACGAAAAGGGGGGTTGCAACACGAGGACTCCCCAGGGGGACACCAATCCTAGTACTACTCTCTCCCAAGCATGATTAACTTTGGAGATCTGAGGGGATCCGATGCCTTACTGCTGGTATTATTGTACCCGTCATGTTGAGTGTGTAAAGCCTTGATTTTTCGTCCTTTTCGCCGATCACGACGAACGATCTGGGATGAAGAAACAGTGCAAAAAGAAGAAAAAGTAGCCTGAAACTAATGGAAACGTTCGATTTTGGGCTCCAAAAATCGCATAGCTGAGCAGGCTAGTTGCCCCCGTCGTAGAGCTCTTAGAGAGCTTTCCAACGATAAGTTGTGCGTCGTGTACCTCTTCACATATCAAAAGTTATGGTCACCGAAGCGACGGAGACCTAGTCACAGGCCCTACGTCCTCGGTTGGCGGGCCCAGCCTCTACGTGAAGCGAAGTTGTCTTGCCCAAGATGACATGGGACTCGGTAATAGAAATGTTACGGATAAAGCATCTTGGCAAGCCTGAACGGGGCAAAAAATTTAAAACAAAAAAAGGGGAGCAACATGAGGACTTTCCTAGGGATTACTCATCCTAGTACTACTCTCTCCCAAGCACGCTTAACATCGGAGATCTGATGGAATCCGGTTCATTACTGTTGGTATGATCGCACCAGTCATGTTGAGTGCACAAAGCCCTTGTGTGTCGTCCTTTTCGTGGCTCTCGACGAACGATCAGGGACGAAGAAAAAGTGTAAAAAGAAGAAAAATGGCCCGAAATTAATGAAAATGTTCAATTTTAGGCACCGAAAATAGTCGCAGTTGAGCATGTTTACTACCCCTGTCATAGAGCTCTCGGAGGGTATGCTATGCGCCGCATAACTTCTTACAGATCAAAAGTTATGGGCACTGGAGCTACGGAGACTGGGTCACATGCCCCACGCCCTCGTTTTACGAGCCCAGCCTCTACGCGCAGGGAAGTTGTTTTTCCCAAGATGGCGTGGGACTCGATAATAGAAATGTGATGGATAAAGGATCTTGGGAAGCCTGAACAGGGCAAAAAAACAAAATGAAAAGGGGGTGCAACACGAGAACTTCCCTGGGGATCACCCATCGTAGTACTACTATCTCCCAAGCACGCTTAACTTTGGAGATCTGATGGGATCCGATGTATTACTGTTGGTATGATCATACCCGTCATGTTAAGTGTGCAAAGCCCTTATTTGTCGTGCTTTTCGCGGCTCCCGACGAACGATTAGGGATGAAGAAACCGCACAAAAAGAAGAAAAGTGGCCCAAAACTGATGAAATTGTTCGATTTTGGGCTCGTAAAACATGCGTTGCCGAGCAGGATTGCGGTCCACGTCGTAGAGCTCTCGGAGAGCTTTCCACCGGTATACTGTGCACCACGTAACTCCTTACGGATCAAAAGTTATGGGCACCGGAGTGACAGAGACTTGGTCATAGGCCCCATGCCCTTGGTTTACGGGCCCAGCCTCTACTCGAAGTGAAGTTTCCTTGCCTAAGATGTAGTGGGACTCGGTAATAGAAATGTGTCAGATAAAGCAATTTGGCAAGCATGAACGGGGCAAAAAAACAAAACGGAAAGGGGGGTGCAACACGACAACTTCCCAGGGGGTCACCAATCGTAGTACTACTCTCTCCCAAGCACAATTAACTTCGGAGATATGATGGGATCCGGTGCATTACTGTTGGTATGATCCCACCCGTCATGTTAAGTGCGCAAAGCCCTTATTTGTCGTCCTTTTCGCGGCTCCCGATGAATAATCAGGGACGAAAAAACGGAGCAAAAAGAAGAAAAGTGGCCTAAAACTGATGAAAACGTTCGATTTTGAGCTCTAAAAATAGGCGAAGCAAAGCAAGCTTGCTGCTCCCGTCGTAGAGCTCTCGAAGTGCTTTCCAACCGTAAGCTGTGCGCCGCGTAACTCCTTACGGATCAAAAGTTATAGGCACCGGAGTGACGGAGACCTGGTCACAGGCCCCACGCCCCTGGGTTGCAGGCCCAGCCTCTACGTGAAGCGAAGTTGTCTTGCCCAAGATGACATGGGACTCGGTAATAGAAATGTTACGGATAAAGCATCTTGGCAAGCCTGAACGGGGCAAAAAAATAAAAATGAAAAGGGTGGTGCATCACGGGGACTTCCTAGGGGGTCACCAATCCAAGTACTACTCTCTCCCAAGTATGCTCAACTTTGGAGATCTGTTGAGATCCGGTGCATTACTGCTGGTATGATCGCATCTGTCATGTTGAGTGCGCAGAGCCCTTATTCGTCGTCCTTTTTGCGGCTCCCGAAGAACAATCAGGGGCGAAGAAACAGCGCAAAAAGAAGAAAAGTTACCTAAAACTGATGAAAACGTTCAATTTTGGGCTCCGAAAATAGGCGCAGCCGAGTAGGCTTACTACTTTCATCATAGACCTCTCGCAGAGCTTTCCAACGGTATGCTGTGTGCCGCGTAACTCCTTACGGATCAAACATCATGGTCAATAGAGCAACGGAGACCTGGTCACAGGCCCCATGCCCTCGGTTTGCATGCCCAGCCTCTACGCGAAGCGAAGTAGTGTTACCCAAGATGCAGTGGGACTCAGTAATAGAAATGTGATAGATAAAGCATCTTGGTAAGCCTGAACAGGAAAAAAATTCAAAACGAAAAGGGGGGTACAACTCGAGGACTTCCCTGGGGGTCACCCATCCTAGTATTACTCTCTCCGAGGCATGCTTAACTTCAGTGATCTGATGGGATTTGGTGAATTACTGCTGGTATGATCATACCCGTCATGTTGGGTGTGCAAAGCCCTTATTTGTTGTCCTTTTCGCGGCTTCTGACAAACAATCAAGGACAAAAAAACATCGAAAAAAAAAGAAAAGTGGCCCGAAATTGATGAAAACGTTCGATTTTGGCCTTCAAAAATAAGAGCAGCTGAGTAGGCTTGATACCCCTATCATATAGCTATCTGAGAGATTTCCAACGGTATGCTGTGCGCCAGGTAACTCCTTAAGTATCAAAAGTTATGGGCACCGGAGCGATGGAGACATGGTCATAGGCCCCACGCTCTCGGTTTGCAGGCCCAGCCTCTACGCGAAGCGAAGTTGTGTTACCCAAGATACAATGGGACTCGGTAATAGAAATGTGACGGATAAGGCATCTTGGCAAGCCTGAACGGGGAAAAAAATTGAAAACGAAAAGGGGGGTGCAACACAAAGACTTCCCTGGGGGTCACCCATCCTAGTATTACTCTCTCCGAGGCATGCTTAACTTCAGAGGTCTGATGGGATTTGGTGAATTACTGCTGGTATGATCACACCCGTCATGTTGAGTGTGCAAAGCCCTTATTTTTCATCCTTTTCGCGGCTTCCGACAAACATTCAAGGACAAAGAAACTGCGCAAAATCAATAAAAGTGGCCCGAAATTGATGAAAACGTTCGACTTTGGCCTCCAAAAATAGGCGCAGCTGAGTAGGCTTGCTACCTCTATCATATAACTATCGGAGAGCTTTCCAACAGTATGTTGTGCGCCGCATAACTCCTTACGGATCAAAAGTTATGGCCACCGGAGTGACGGAGACCAGGTCACAGGCCCCACGCCCTCGGTTTGCGGGCCCAGCCACTATGCGATGCGAAGTTGTCTTGCCCAAGATGTTGTGGGACTCACGAATAGAAATGTGATAGATAAAGCAATTTGGCAAGCCTGAATGGGTTAAAAAAATAAAACGAAAAGGGGGGGTGCAACACGAGGACTTCCCAGGGGGTCTCCATTCATAGTACTACTATTTCCCAAGCACGATTAACTTCGGAGATCTGATAGGATCCAGTGCATTACTACAGGTATGATCGTACCCGTCATGTAGAGTGCGCAAAGCCCTTATTTGTCGTCCGTTTCACGGCTCCCGACGAACGATTAGGGATGAAGAAAGAGCGCAAAAAGAAGAAAAGTGGCTTGAAACTTATTAAAACGTTCGATTTTGGGCTCTGAAAATAGGCGTAGCTGAGCAGGCTAGTTGCCCTCGTCGTAGAGCTCTCGAAGAGCTTTCCAACGATAAGTTGTGCACCGCGTAACACCTTACGGATCAAAAGTTATGGTCACCTAAGAGACGGAGACCTGGTCACAAGCCCCACGCCCTCAGTTTGCTAGCCCAGGATCTACGTGAATCGAAGTTGTCTTGCCCAAGATGACGTGTGACTCAGTAATAGTAATGTTACGGATAAAGCATCTTGGCAATCCAGAACGGGACAAAAAATTCAAAATGAAAAGGGGGGTGCAACACGAGGACTTCACTGGGGGTCACCCATTCCAGTACTACTTTCTCCCAAGCACGCTTGACTTTAGAGATCTGATGGGATCCAATGCATTACTGCTAGTATGATCGTACCCGTCATGCTGAGTGCGCAAAGCATTTATTTGTCGTCCTTTTCATGCCTCCTGACGAACGATCAGGGACGAAGAAACAGCGTAAAAAGAAGAAAAGTGGCCCGAAACTGATGAAAAAATTCTATTTTGGGCTCCTAAAATAGGCACAGCCAAGCAGGCTAGTTGCCCCCGTCGTAGAGCTCTCAGAGAGCTTTCCAATCGTAAGCTGTGTGCCGCGTAACTCCTTACGGAACAAAACTTATGGTCATCGGAGTGACGGAGACCTGGTCACAGTCCCCATGCCCTCGGTTTTCGGGCCCAACCTCTACGGGAATCGAAGTTGTCTTGCCCAAGATGACGTGGGACTTGGTAATAGAAATATTACGGATAAAGCATCTTGGCAAGCTTGAACGGGGCAAAAAATTCAAAACGAAAAGAGGGGTACAACACGAGGACTTCCCTAGGGGTCACCCATCCTAGTACTACCATCTCCCAAGCACGCTTAACTTCAGAGATCTCATGGGATCCAGTGTATTACTGCTGGTATGATCACACCCATCATGTTGAGTGTGCAGTGCCCTTATTTGTCGTCCTTTTCGCGGTTCCCGACGAACGATCAAGGACGAAGAAACAGCGCAAAAAGAAGAAAAATGACTCAAAACTAATGAAAATGTTCAATTTTGGGCGCCGAAAATAGGCCCAGCCGAGCAGGCATGTTGCCGCCATCGTAGAGCTTTCGGAGAGCTTTCCAACGGCATGCTGAGCGCTGTATAACTCCTTACGGATCAAAAGTTATGGGCATCGGATCGACCGAGACCTGGTCATAGGCCCCAAGCCCTTGGTTTAGGCGCCCAGCCTCTACACGAAATGAAGTTGTCTTGCACAAGATGCAGTGGGACTCAGTAATAGAAATGCGATGGATAAAACATCTTGAAAATCCTAAATGGGGAATAAATTCAAAAACGAAAAGGGAGGTACAACACGAGAACTTCCCTGGGGGTCACCCATCCTAGTATTACTCTCTCCCAAGCACGCTTAACTTCGGAGATCTAATGGGATTCGGTGCATTACTGCTGGTATGATCGTACCCATCATGTTGAGTCACAGAGCCCTTATTTGTCATCCTTTTCGCGGCTCCCGACGAACGATCAGGGACGAAGAAACTGCGCAAAAAGAAGAAAAGTGAACCAAAACTGATGAAAATGTTCCATTTTAGGCTCCAAAAATCGACGCAGCTGAGGAGGCTTGCAGTCCCCGTTGTAGAGCTCTCGGAGAGCTTTCTAACGGTATATTGTGCTCCGCGTAACACCTTACGGATAAAAAGTTATGGTCAACGGAGCAAGGGAGACCTGGTCACAAGTCCCATGCCTTCGGTTTGAGGGCCCATCCTCTACGCGAAGCGAAGTTGTCTTGCCCAAGATGTAGTGGGACTCGGTAATAGAAATGTGATGGATAAAGCAACTTGGCAAGCATGAACGGGGAAAAAATTCAAAACGAAAAGGGTGGTGCAACACGAGGACTTCCCTGGGGGTCACCCATCCTAGTACTACTCTCACCCAAGCACGCTTAACTTCGGAGATTGGATGGGATCTAGTGAATTACTATTGGTATCCAAGCAGGCAAACTAAAACTGACGAACAATCAGGGACGAAAAAACAGTGCAAAAAGAAGAAAAGTGACCTAAAACTGATGAAAACTTTCAATTTTGGGCTCCGAAAATAGTCGTATCCAAGCAGGCAAACTACCCCCGTCGTAGAGCTTTCGGAGTGCTTTCCAATGGTATGCTGTGCGCCGCAGAACTCCTTACAGAACAAAAGTTATGGGCACCGGAACGACGGAGAGTTGGTCAAAGGCCCCATGCCCTTTGTTTGAGGGCCCAGGCTGTGCGCGAAGCGAAGTTGTCTTGCCTAAGATTCCATGGGACTCGATAATAGAAATGTGACAAATAAAGCAACTTGGCAAGCCTGAACGGGGCAAAAAAATAAAACAAAAAGAGGGTGCAACACGCGGACTTCCCAAGGGGTCACCCGTCCTATTACAACTGTCGTCCAAGCACGCTTAACATCGGAGTTCTGATGGGATCCGGTGTATTACTGTTGGTATGATCGCACCCATCATGTAGAGTACGCAAAGCCCTTATTTGTCGTCCTTTTCGCGGCCCCCGACGAATGATCAGGGACGTAGAAACAGCGCAAAAAGAAAAAAAGTGGCTTGAAATTGATGAAAACATTCAAATTTGGGCTCCAAAAACAGGCGCAGCTGAGCAGGCTAATTGACCCCATCGTAGAGCTCTCGGAGAGCTTTCCAACTGTAAGTTGTGCACTGCGTAACTCCTTACGGATAAAAAGTTATGGTCATCGAAGCGACGGAGACCTGGTCACATGCCCCACGCCCTCAGTTTACGGGCCCAGCCTCTATGCGAAGCGAATTTGTCTTGTCCAAGATGACGTGGGACTCGGTAATAGAAATATTAGGAATAAAGCATCTTGGCAAGCCTGAACGGGGCAAAAAATTCAAAACGAAAAGGGGGGTGCAACACGAGGACTTCTCTGGGGATCACCCATCCTAGTATTACTCTCTCCCAAGCACGCTTAACTTTGGAGATCTGATAGGATCCAGTGGGTTACTGCTGGTATGATCGCATCCGTCATGTTGAGTGTGCAAAGCCGATATTTGTCGTCCTTTTTGCGACTCCCGACGAATGATCATGGACGAAGAAACAGCGCAAACTAAAGAAAAGTGGCCCGAAACTGATAAAAGCATTCGATTTTGGGCTCCAAAAATTGGCGCAGCCGAGCAGGTTTTCTACCCTGTCATAAAGCTCTCAGAGAGCTTTCCAACGGTATGTTGTGCACCGACTAACTCCTGATCAAAATTTATGGGCACCGGAGTGACAGTGACTTGGTCACAGGCCCCATGCCCTCGGTTTGCGGGCCTAGCCACTACGCGAAGTGAAGTTGTCTTGCCAAAGATACCGTGGGACTCAGTAATAGATATGTGATAGATAAAGCACTTTGGCAAGCATGAACGGGGCAAAAAATTCAAAACAAAAAAGGGGTGCAACACGAGGACTTCGCTAGGCGTCACCCATTCTAGTACTACTCTCTCCCAAGCACGCTCAACTTCGGAGATTTGATGGGATCTGGTGCATTAATGATGGTATGATCGCACCCGTCATTTTGTGTGTGCAAAGCCCTTATTTATCATCTTTTTCGTGGCTCCCGACGAACGATCAGGGACGAAGAAATAGCGCAAAAAGAAAAAAAGTAGCCCGAAACTGATGAAAATGCTCCATTTTGGGCTTCGAAAATAGGCGCAGCCGAGATACTCGCAAGACATCGTATGGAGGCATTCTAGGGCCCTCTAATCTCCCGCGAATTAGGTTGTCGTCCTTTTAACAGCTTACGACGTACGATACCGGATCAAAACATAGCGAAAAAGAAGAAAAGTAGCCTGAAACTAATGAAAACGTTCGATTTTGGGCAACAAAAATTGGCGCAGCCGTGCAGGATTGATGTCCCCGTCGTAGAGCTCTCGGAGAGCTTTCCAACGGTATGTTGTGCGCCGTGTAAATCCTTACGGATCAAAAGTTATTGGCACCGGGGCGACGGAGACCTGGTCACAAGCCCCACGCCCTCAGTTTGCAGGCCCAACCTCTACGTGAAGTGAAGTTGTCTTACCCAAGGTGACGTGGGATTCAGTAATAGAAATATGATGGATAAAGCATCTTGGCAAGCCTAATCGGGGAAAAAAAATTGGAAAGAGGGGTGCAACACGAGGACTTCCCATGGGGTCACCGATCCTAGTACTACTATCGCCCAAGCACGCTTAACTATTGAGTTCTGATGGGATCCGGTGCATTACTATTGGTATGATCATACCCGTCATGTTGAGGGCATAAATCCCTTATGTGTTGATGGTTCAGTCTCAGCCCAGAGTGATGGCCCATTCAAAAGGCCCAATAGGCTTAAAGACAACCTATCCGCTTCGACAATGCAGCATCCTCGCAAGACGTGATATCGAGGCATTGTAGGGCCCTCTAATGTCCCGCAAGTTAGGTTGTTGTCCTTTTAACAGCTCACAACGTACGATCCGAGAAAGAGAACCAGCGCAAAAGAAGAAATGTGGCCCAAAAAATGTCTCGCGAATTAGGTTGTCGTACTTTTAACAACTCACGACGTAAGATCCTGGATGGAAAAATAGCGTAAAAGAAGAAAACTAGCCCGAAATTGATAAAAATATTAGATTTTGGACTCTGAAAATAGGCACTATCAAGTAGGATTGCTGCCCCCATCGTAGAGCTCTCAGAGAGCTTTCCAACGGTATGTTGTGCTCTACGTAACTCATTACGGATCTAAAGTTATGGGCACCTGAGCGATGTAGACTTAGTCGCAACCCGACGCTGTCTGTTTGCGGGCCCAGTCTCTACGTGAAGCAAAGTTGTCTTGCCCAAGGTGCCGTGGGATCCGGTAATAGAAATGTGGTGGATAAAGCATCTTGGCAAGCCTAACCGGGAAAAAAAAATTGAAAAGGGGGGGTGCAACACGAGGACTTCTAAGGGGGTCACCCATCCTAGTTCTTCTCTCGCCCACGCATGCTTAACTTCGGAGTTCTGATAGGATCCGGTGCATTAGTGCTGCTATGATAGCACCCGTCATGTTGATGGCACAAATCTCTTATGTGTTGACAGTTCACTGTCTTGGCCCAGAGAGATGGCCCATTCAAAAGGCCCAATGGGCTTAACGACAACCCATCCGTTTCAACAATGCAGCATCCTCCCAAGACGTGATATCGACGCGTTGTAGGGCCCTCTAATGTCTCGCGAGTTAGGTTTTTGTCCTTTTGGGGGCTCATGACGTACGATTCGGGACGAAAAAACAACACAAAAGTAGAAAATTGGCCCGAAACTGATGAAAACGTTCGATTTTGGGCTCTAAAAACAGGCGTAGTCGAGCACGCTCGCTTCCCCCATCGTAAAGCTCTCGGAGAGATTTCAAACGGTATGTTGTGCGCCGCATAACTCCTTACGGATCAAAAGTTATGGGCACCAGAGCCACGGAGACCTGGTCACAAATCCCATGCCGTCGGTTTTTGGGCCCAGCCCCTAAATGAAGCGAAGTTGTTTTGCCCAATGTACCGTGGGATTGGGCTATAGAAATGTGGTAGATAAAGCATCTTGACAAGCCTAACCAGGGAAAAAAAATTGAAAAGGAGGGTGCAACACGAGGACCTCCCACGGGGTCGCCCATACTAGTACTACTCTCGCCCTAGCATGCTTAACTTCAGAGTTCTGATGGGATCTGGTGCATTAGTGCTGGTATGATCGCACCTGTCATGTTGAGGGAGCAAATCCCTTATGTTTTGATGGTTCACAGTCCCAGCCTAGAGAGATGGCCCATTCAAAAGGCCCAATGGGCTTAACGACAACCCATCCGCATCAACTACGCAGCATTCTCGCAAGACATGATATCAACGCGTTGTAGGGCGCTCTAATGTCGCGCGAGTTAGGTTGTCGTCCTTTTAACAACTCACGACGTCCGATCCGGGACAGAAAAACAGAGCAAAAGAAGAAAACTGGATCGAAACTGATTAAAACGTTTGATTTTGGACTCTGAAAATAGGCACAGCAGAATAGGCTTGCTGCTTCCGTCATAGAGCTCTGGAAGAGCTTTCCAATAGTAGGTTGTGCACCACGTAACTCCTTACGGATAAAAAGTTATGGGCACCGAAGCGACGATGACCTGGTCACAAGCCCTACGCCCTCGGTTTGCGAGCCCAGCCTCTACCTGAAGTGAAGTTGTCTAGCCTAAGGTTTCGTGGGATTTGGTAATAGAAATGTGGTGGATAAAGCATCTTGGCAAGCCTAACCGGAGAAAAAAAAATTGAAAAGGGGGTGCAACACGTGGACTTCCCTGGAGGTCACCCATCCTAGTACTACTCACGCCCAAGCATGCTTAACTTCGGAGTTCTGGTGGGATCCGGTGTATTAGTGATGGTATGATCGCACTCGTCATGTTGTTGGCATAAATCCCTTATGTGTTGACAGTTCACAGTCCCGGCCTAGAGAGACGGCCATTCAAATGGCCCAACGGGCCTAACGACCACCCATCCGCTTCAACAATGCAGTATCCTCGCAAGATGTGATATCGAGGCATTCTAAGGCCCTCTAATGTCTCGCGAGATAGGTTTTCATCCTTTTAACAGCTCACGACGTACGATCAGGGCAGGAAAAGCAGTGCAAAAAAAGAAAAATGGCCCAAAACTGATGAAAACGTTCAATTTTGGGCTCTGAAAATAGGCGCAGCCCAGCAGGCTCGCTACCCCCGTCGTAGAGCTCTTCGAGAGGTTTTTAACGGTATGCTATGCGGCGCGTAACTCCTTACGGATCAAAAGTTATGGGTATCGGAGCGACGGAGAGCTAGTCACAAGCCCCACGCCCTCGGTTTTCAGTCTCAGCCCCTACGTGAAACGAAGTTGTCTTGCCCAATGTACAGTGGGATTGGGTAATAGAAATGTGGTGGATAAAGCATCTTGACAAGCCCATCTGCTTCTACAATGCAGCATCCTCGCAAGATGAGATATCGACGCATTGTAAGGCCCTCTAACGTCCTACAAGTTAGGTTGTCGTCCTTTTCGCTACTGATGACGTATGATTCGGGAGGGAAAAACAGCGGAAAAGAAGAAAAATGGCCCAAAAATGTTTGATTTTAGGCTCCAAAAATAGGCGCAGCCGAGCAGGCTTGCTACCCTCGTCGTAGGGCTCTTGGAGAGCTTTCCAACGGCATGCTGTGCGCCGCGTAACTCCTTACGAATCAAAAGTTATGGGTACCAGAGCGACGGAGACCTGGTCATAAGCCCTACGCCCTCGATTTGTGGGCCCAGCCCCTACGTAAAGCGAAGTTGTCTAGCCCAATGTACCGTGTGAAACCCCACTTTTCTATCTTATCTCATTTTGCGTGCTTTATCTCGTTTTGCGTGAATTAACCTGTTTATGTGCTATGTGACTTAGAATGTGGTAATTTTGATAGCAATACTCCTAGAACATGCTAAATGTGCATTCATGAAAGTTTCATAAAAAACAGAGTCAGAAATTTTATCGTCGATTTTTAGTGAATAGTATTTTTGAAACATGTCCGCTAAAATTTTGAAACTGGTCTTTTTAAACCTTCTATACCTAGTCCACGGACTTTAATTGACCTGTGTTTGATTAAAACGGTTTTAAAATCGGCTTAGGAATTTATTAGGGTTGTTACACTAACTTTTGTGAAAATTGAGTTTTAAGTCGAGTCGGGTGAAATTGTTTGATTGTAAAACTTCTTGTCACCTAACAATAACCTACTTGAGCTATCTTGGGTGTTGAATAATTGTTTTGAACTTTGGTGATCAAGAAAATGCATTCAAAGTCAAGAAAACACAAAAAATGCTAAAAGTTAATTCAACTTTGATTTCATTAAATGTTGACGAATAAGCATATATCACCAACACACAAGCAAAGCACAAAAACACACTCATTTGCACACACATTGCCGTGAGGAAGGAGAGGAAAAAAAGAGAGAAAATTTCAAAGCAAAATTTCAAAGAAAAACCTAGTTTTTGTTCGCAGAATTTAGTGCCGAGTTGGATTCCGCTTGTTGGGCACGCATTGCACGTATTCCTAGGCTTATATCGCATCAAAGGTGAGAGAAACATTTTAGATCTCAAAACTCATCTTTTGTGTTTTTGCGTAGAATTGAATATCGAACCGTTAGAATGTTAATCTGATGCTAGATTATTGCTCCATGCATGCTAGGGATCATTTATATGTAATCCTACGAGATTTGAACGGTTGTAGCATAATTATTATTTTTTGAGTATTTAAAGTTGATTAATTTGCTAAATGTGGATTATTTTGAGTTGTGTTGATCGAAATCGATTGCTGTCGATTTCTAAAAGTTTGTTAATTACGTGGTAGCGATGTTGTGATGCCAAATTTTCGATTGTGATGTCCGTGCCAAAATCCAGAAATTTCAGCCATGACACACTAGGGTTTTAGGGTTATTGAGTGTGATTTGGATGTGTTTTGGTTGGTTTCCGAGGGGACTAATGTAGTTGATTGAATGGGTGAGTGTTTGAAACTGATTTGGAGTTGTTTGGATTAGTAGAATGTAAGATATGATTATTTGAAGTTTACATTGTCTTTCTTTAAAATGTTAGATTGAGCCTTAGTGGATCGGGTGTGGTTTGAGTGATTGAATTGTGAGTTGATGATGGGTAAACTAGGGTTTGATTGTGTGTTTAATGCATGTTCGGTTAGATGGCCTACCTTGTCATCTAGCTTAGTTATTTGTTGTTAAATTGGTTTTTGATGTTATTATGATGATAATATGATTATTGATGATTATTGATTGATGATTGATGCCGGGAAGTAGGCAGTTCTGCTAGACTGTCCTCCTCTGAATTATTGATGTTTATTATTATTGCTGAGTCTTTGGTATATGTGTGCCACCTCTCGGGCAGCATCGGGCTGTCGGGTTGATAACGGCATGACTACCAGAGACTACCTCCAGCTCGCATGACAGAGGTATCATAGAGGGCGAGGCTAGTGGAGTACCTCGGGTGCGTGAGTTTATGGGACTCACAAGAAGGCTGTTGTGATCGTGATGGTGTTTGAAGCTACACCAACTAGTGTATCCTTTATTGAATGGTCATTATAGTTATGT
The DNA here is from genome assembly GCA_037974665.1 of Ehretia macrophylla. Taxonomy (NCBI): domain Eukaryota; kingdom Viridiplantae; phylum Streptophyta; class Magnoliopsida; order Boraginales; family Ehretiaceae; genus Ehretia; species Ehretia macrophylla. The sequence continues at coordinate 41,714,172 of CM075782.1, read as the reverse complement.
GATGATAGTATTATTGATGTCATTGTGTGTTTACTTTCTCAAAGGATTATTTCCAAGGAGCGTAGTAAACCTTGCTCGAGATCTATCGGATCCGCACTGGGCTTATTTTATATAAGCTCACTCTCTATTATTGCATGCTTACAGGTGTACTTTCACAAGATTACGGGTACGTGCCTCATGAAGAGGAAAATGTGCCTTACGTGGATGAGTCTTATGTTCCAGAGTCTTATCCTTGATGTTGTATTGTTTTACTATCTTGTATATTAACTTAGTAGATTTTTATATGCTTTGTAGTTCATAATGTAAAAGATGTTGAAAAGATAATGAGTTAGTTGATGCTATCTTAGTAGTCTTTCTTTTGTCTTTGTTTAGGTTGCTAGGTTGGTATCAATATGTTTTGTAATGTATATTAGAGGTTCATGTATTATGTTGGAATGGAGGTGTATAACAAGGAATATTTATTGTATAATATGGTTATGATGTATGTTGTTATTTTATTGAGGAGTTGTTTGTTGTATGGTTTATGGAGTTGATGTATGATGTCTATTGAGGTTGGTTTAGAGCCTCGGTATCCTATTTACTGTTGTTATACTGCCGAAATTCCGTTACGTCCTGATTGATTATAGGAGGGGTCGAGTTGGGGCGTGATATACCGTGGGATTTAGTAATAGAAATGTGGTGGATAAAGCATCTTGGCAAGCCTAACTAGGGAAAAAAAATTGAAAAGAGGGTTACAACACGAGGACTTCCAACGGGGTCACCCATCCTAGTACTACTCTCGCCCAAGCACGCTTAACTTCGGAGTTCTGATGGGATTCGGTGCATTAGTGTTGGTATGATCGTACCCATCTTTTTAAGGGCACAAATCCCTTATGTGTTGACGGCTCACAGTCGCAGCCCAGAGAGATGGCCCATTCAAAAGGCCCAATGGGCTTAACGACAACTGATTTACATCAACAACGCAGCATCCACACAAGACGTGATATTGACGCGTTGTAGGGCCATCTAATGTCCAGCAAGTTAGGTTGTCGTCCTTTTAGCAGCTCACGACGAACGATCAGGGATGAAAAAACAGCGCAGAAGAAGAAAAGTGACACGAAACTGATGAAAATGTTCGATTTTGGGCAACAAAACTGGGCGCAGCCGAGCAAGATTGCTTCCCCCGTCGTAGAGCTCTCGGAGAGCTTTCCAACGGTATGCTTTGCGCCGCGTAACACCTTACGGATCAAAAGTTATGGGCACCGGAGCGACGGAGACCTGGTTACAAGCTCTACGGCCTCGGTTTACGGGCCCAGCCTCTACGTGAAGCCAAGTTGTCTTGCCTAAGGCGCCATGGGATTTGGTAATAGAAATGTGGTGGATAAAACAGCCTGGCAACCCTAACCGGGGCAAAAAAAGTTGAAAACGGTGGTACAACACGAGGGCGTCCTGCGCAGTCACCCATCCTAGTACTACTCTTGCCCAAGCATGGTTAACTTCGGAGTTCTGATGGGATCCAGTGCATTAGTGCTGTTATGATCACACCCGTCATGTTGAGGGCACAAATCCCATATGTGTTGACGGTTCACAGTCCCAACGTAGAGAGATGGCCCATTCAAAAGCCCAATGGGCTTAACGACAACCCATCAGCTTCGATAACACAGCAACCTCGCAAGACGTGATATTTACGAATTGTAAGGCCCTCTAATATCCCGTGAGTTAGGTTGTCGTCCTTTTAACAACTCACGACGTACGATCCGGGATGAAACAATAGCGTAAAAGATGAATAATGGATATAAACTAATGAAAACATTTGATTTGGGGATCTAAAAATAGGTACGGCCGTGCAGCCTCCCTACCCCCCTCGTAGAGCTCTCAGAGAGCTTTCCAACGGTGTGCTGTGCGTCACGTGACTCCTCGCGGATCAAAAGTTATGGGCACCGGAGTGACGGAGACTTGGTCATAAGCCCCACGCCCTTGGTTTTCGGCCCCAGCCTCTACGTGAAACGAAGTTGTCTTGCCCATGGTGTCGTGGGATTCCGAAATAGAAATGTGGTGGATAAAGCATCTTGGCAAGCCTAACTGGGGAAAAAATTAAAAAATGGGGGTACAACACGAGGACTTCCAGGTGGGGTCACCTATCCAAGTACTACTCTCGTCCAAGCACGCTTATCTTCGGAGTTCTAAAGGGATCCGGTGCATTAGTGCTGGTATGATCGCACCCGTCATGTTGAGCACAAAAATCCCTTATGTGTTTACGGTTCACAGTCCCAGCCCAGAGAGATGTCCCATTCAAAAAGCCCAATGGGCTTAACGACAACCCATCAGCTTCAACAACGCAGCATCATTACAAGACGTTATATCGACTCATTGTAGGGCCTTCTAATGTCCCGCGAGTTAGGTTGTCATCCTTTTAAAAGCTCACGACGTACGATCCGGGATGACAAACAGCGCAAATGAAGAAAAGTGGCACGAAACTATTGAAAACGTTCAATTTTGGGCCCTTAAAATAGGCGCAGCCAAGCAAGATTGCTGCCCCGCGTCTTAGAGCTCTTAGAAAGCTTTCCAACAGTATGCTGTGCACCGCATAACTCCTTGCCGATCAAAAGTTATGGGCACCAGAGCGATGGAGACCTGGTCACAAGCCCCACACGCACGCTTTACGGGCCCAGCCACTACATGAAGCGATGTTGTCTTGCCCAAGGTGCCGCTGGATTTAGTAATTGAAATGTGGTGGATAAAGCATCTTGGCAATCCTAACCGGGGCAAAAAAAATTGAAAAATGGGGTGCAACACGAGGAATTCCGAGGCGGTCACCCATCCTTGTACTACTCCCGCCCAAGCATGCTTAACTTCGGAGTTCTAATGGGATACGGTGCATTAGTGCTGGTATGATCTCACCTATCATGTTGAGGGCACAAATCCCTTATGTGTTGACGGTTCAAAGTCCCAGCCCAGAGAGATGGCCCATTCAAAAGGCCCAATGGGCTTTACGACAACCCATCTGCATTAACAACGCAGCATCCTCACAAGATGTGATATTGACTCATTGTAGAGCCCTCTAATGTCCCGCGAGTTAGGTTGTCGTCCTTTTAACAGATCACGACATACGATCTGGGACGGAAAAATAGCGCAAAAGAAGAAAAGTCACACGAAACTGAATAAAAATGTTCGATTTTGGTCTCCGAATATAGGCGTAGCGGGGCAGGCTTGCTGCTCCTGTTGTCAAGCTCTCGGAGAGCTTTCCAACGGTATGTTTTACGCCATATAACTCCTTACGGATCAAAAGTTATGGGCACTATAATGACAGAGACCTGGTCCCAAGCTCAACGCCCTCGGTTTGCGGGCCTAACATCTATGTGAAGCGAAGTTGTCTTGCCCAAGGTGTCGTGGGATTCGGTAATAGAAATGTGGTGGATAAGGCATCTTGACAGGCCTAATCAGGGCAAAAAAAATTGAGAAGGTGGGGGGGAGGGGTGCAACACGAGGACTTCCTAAAGGGTCAACGATCCTTGTACTACTCTTGCCCGACACGCTTGACTTTGGAGTTCTGATGGGATCCGGTGCATTAGTGCTGGTATGATCGCACCCGTCAAGTTGAGGGTACAAATCCCTTATGTGTTGACGGTTCACAGTCACAGCCCAGAGATATAGCCCATTCAAAAGTCCCAAAGGGCTTCACGACAACCCATCCGCTTCAACAACGCAGCATCCTCGCAAGACGTGATATCAACGCATTGTAGGGCCCTTTAATGTCCCGCGAGTTAGGTCGTCGTCCTTTTATCAGCTCACGACGTACGATCTGGGATGGAAAAAAAGTGCAAAAGGAGAAAAGTGGCCCAAAACTGATCAAAACGTTCGATTTTGGGCTCCGAAAAAAAAGGCACAGCCAAGTAAGCTTGTTTCCCCCGTCTTAGAGCTCTCAGAGAGCTTTCTAACGATATGTAGTACGCCGCGTAACTTCTTACGGATCAAATGTTATGGGAACCAGAGCGACAGAGACCTGGTTGAAAGCCCCTCGCCCCCGGTTTGCGAGCCCAGCCTCTACGTGAGGCGAAGTTGTCTTGCCCAAGGTACTGTGGGATTCGGTAATAGAAATGTGGTGGATAAAGCATCTTGGCAAGCCTAACCGAGGCAAAAAAAATTGAAAAGAGGGGTGCAACACGAGGAATTCCCATAGGGTCACCTATCCTAGTACTACTCTCGCCCAAGCACTCTTAACTTCGGAGTTCTGATGGGATCTGGTATATTAGTGTTGGTATGATTGCACCTGTCTTGTTGAGGGCACAAATCCCATATGTGTTGACGGTTCACAGTCCTAGCCCAGTGAGATGGCCCATTCAAAAGGCCCAATGGGCTTAACAACAACCCATCCGCTTCAACAATGCAGCATCCTCGCAAGACGTGATATCGACGCATTGTAGGGCCTTCTAATGTCCCACGAGTTAGGTTGTTGTCCTTTTACCAGCTCATGATGTACGATCTGGGAAGGAAAAACTGGGCAAAAGAAGAAAAGTAGCACGAAACTAAATAAAAATGTTCGATTTTGGTCTCCGAAAATAGGCGTAGCGGGGCAAGCTTGCTGCCCCTATCGTTGAGCTCTCGGAGACCTTTCCAATGGTATGTTGTGCGCCGCGTAACTCCTTACGAATCAAAAGTTATGGGCACCGTAGCGACGGAGACCAGATCACAAGCCCCACACCTTCGGTTTGCGGGCCCAACCTCTATGTGAAGCGAAGTTGTCTTGCCCAAGGTGCCATAGGATTCAGTTATAGAAATGTGGTGGATAAAGCATCTTGGCAAGCCTAACCAGGGCAAAAAAATTGAAAAGGGGGGGGGGGGGGGGGGGAAGGGGTGCAACACGAGGACTTCCCAAAGGGTCAAGGATCCTAGTACTACTCTTGCCCAACACGCTTACCTTTGGAGTTCTGATGGAATCCGGTGCATTAGTGTTGGTATGATCGCACCTGTCATGTTGAGGGCACAATTCCCTTATGTGTTGAAGGTTCACAGTCCCAGCCCATAGAGATGGCCCATTCAAAAGGCCCAAAGGACCTAACGACAACCCACCCACTTCGACGACGCAACATCTTCACAAGACGTGATATCAAAGCATTGTAGAGCCCTCTAATGTCTTGTGAGTTAGCTTCTCGTCCTTTTAACAGCTCATGACGTATGATCTGGGATGAAAAAATCACACGAAAGAAGAAAAGTGGCAATAAACTAATGAAAATGTTTGATTTTAGGCTTGCTGCCCCCGTCGTAGAGCTCTTGGAGAGCTTTCCAATGGTATGCTGCGAGGCGCATAACTCCATACGGATCAAAAGTTATAGGCACCGGAGCAACAGAGAACTGGTCAAAAGCCCCACGTGCTCGATTTGCCGGTCCAGCTTCCACGTGAAGTGAAGTTGTCTGGCCCGCGGTGCCGTGGGATTCAGTAATAGAATGATGGTGGACAAAGCATCTTGGCAAGCCTAACCGTGGCAAAAAAATTGAAAAGGGGGTACAACACGAGGACTTTCCAGGGGGGTCACCCATGCTAGTACTACTCCCGCCCAAGCACGCTTAACTTCAGAGCTCTGATAGGATCCGCTGCATTAGTGCTGGTATGATCACACCCATCATGTTGAGGGCACAAATCCATTATGTGTTGATGGTTCACAGTCCCAACCCAGAGAGATAGCCTATTCAAAAGGCCCAATGGGCTTAACGACAACCCATCTGCTCCGACAGTGCAGTAGCCTCACAAGACGTGATATCGACGCATTGTAGGGCCCTCTAATGTACCGCGACGTACGTTGTCTTCCTTTTAACAGCTCTCGACGTAAGATCCGGGACAGAAAAACATCGTAAAAGAAGAAAAGTGGCACAAAATTGATGAAAACGTTCAATTTTGCTCTCCAAAAATAGGTACAGCGTAGCAGGCTTGCTACCCCGATCGTAGAGCTCTCGGAAAGCTTTCTAACGGTATGTTGTGTGCCGCGTAACTCCTTACAAATCAAAAGTTATGGGCACCAGATCAACAGATACCTGGTCACAAGCCCCACGTCCTCGGTTTGCGAGCCTAGCCACTACAAGAAGTGAAGTTGTCTTGCCCAAGGTGTCGTGGGATTCGGTAGTAGAAATGTGGGGGATAAAGCACCTTGGCAAGCCTAACCAGGGCAAAAAAAATTTGAAATAAGGGGGTGCAACGCGAGGACTTCGCAGGGGGTCACCCATCCTAGTACAACTCCCACCCAAGCACGCTTAACTTCGGAGTTCTTATGGGATATGGTGTATTAAAGTTGGTATGATCGCATCCGTCATGTTGAGGGCACAAATCCCTTATGTGTTGACGGTGCACAGTCCCAGCCCAGAGAGTTGGCCCACTAAAAAGGCCCAATGGGCTTAACGACAACCCATCTGCTTCAACAACGCAGCATCCTCACTAGATATGATATCGACGTGTTGTTGGCCCCTCTAATGTCCCACGATTTAGGTTTTCATCCTATTCGCGGCTCACGACGTACGATCCAGGACAGAAAAGCTACGCAAAAGATGAAAATTGGCCTCAAACTGATGAAAATATTCAATTTTGGGCTCCAAAAATAGGTGCAACTGAGCAGTCTTACTATCCGTGACGTAGATCTTTTGGAGAGCTTTCCAACGGTATGCAGTGTGCTGCATAACTCCTTTCAGATCAAAAGTTATAGGCACTGGAGCAACAGAGACCAGGTTAGAAGCCCCACGCCCTTAGTTTGCGGGCCCAGCCTCTAAGTGAAGCGAATTTGTCTTGCCCAGGTTGCCGTTGGATTCGGCAATAGAAATGTTTGTGGATAAAGCATCTTGGCAAACCTAATCGGCGCAAAAAAAAAATTGAAAAGGGGGGTGCACCCGAGGACTTCCCAGGGGGTCACCAATCTTAGTACTACTCTCGCCCAAGCACGCTTAACTTCGGAGTTCTGTTGGGATCCAGTGCATTAGTGCTGGTATGATTACACCCATCATGTTGAGGGCCCAAATCTCATATATGTTGACGGTTCACAGTCCCAGCCCAGAGAGATAGCCCATTCAAAAGGCCCAATGGGCTTAACGACAACCCATCCGCTTCAACAACACAACATCCTCACAAGACGTCATATCGAGGGATTATAGGGCCATCTTATGTCCTGTGAGTTCGGTTGTCGTCCTTTTAACAGCTTACGTCGTACGATCCGGGACCGAAAAATAGGGCAAAAGAAGAAAAGTGATAAAAATTTTCAATTTTGGGCTCCGAAAATAGGCACAGCCTAGTAACCTTGCTGCCCCCATTGTAGAGCTCTTAGAGAGCTTTCCAACGGTATGTTGTGTGCTGCGTAACTCCTTACAGATCAAAATTTATAGGCACCGGAGCGACGAAGACCTGGTCACAAGCCTCATGCCCTCGCTTTGCGGGCCCAGCCTCTACATGAAGCGAAGTTGTCTTGCCCATGGTGCCGTGGGATTCAAAAATATAAATGTGATGGATAAAGAATCTTGGCAAGCCTAACCGGGGAAATTTTTTTTGAAAAGTTGGGGGCAACACGAGTACTTCCGAGAGGGTCACCCATCCTAGTACTACACTCGCCCAAGCACACTTAACTTCGGAGTTCTGATGGGATCCGGTGCATTAGTGCTGGTATAATCTGACCCGTTATGTTGAGGGCGCAAATCCCTTATGTGTTGACGGTTCACAGTCCCAACCCAGAGAGATAGCCCATTCAAAAGGCCCAATGGGCTTAACGACAACCCATCCGCTTCAACAACGCAGCATCTTCGCAAGATGTGATATCGAGGCATTGTATGGCCCTCTAATGTCTCGCGAGTTAGGTTGTCTTCCTTTTAACAGCTCATGACGTACGATCCAGGACGGAAAAATAGCATAAAAGAAGAAAAGTGGCTGAAAACTGATGAAAACAATCGATTTTGTGCTCCAAAAATAGCCACAGCCGATCAGTCTTGTTGTCCTCGTCTTAGAGCTCTTGGAGAGCTTTCCAACGGTATGCTGTGTGCTGCGTAACTCCTTACGGATCAAAAGTTATAAGCACTGGAGCGATAGAGAACTGGTAAAAATCCCCACGCCCTCGGTTTGTGGGTCCAGCCTCCACGTGAAGCGAAGTTGTCCTGCCCAAGGTGTCATGGGATTTAGTAATAGAAATGTGGTGGATAAAGCATCTTGGCAAGCCTAACTGAGGCAAAAGAAATTTAAAAGGGGGGGGGGGGGGGGACAGTACGAGGACTTCCCATGGGGTCACCCATCCTAGTACTACTCTCGCCCAAGCACGGTTAACTTCGGAGTTTCGATGGGATCTGGGGCATTAGTGTTGTTATGATCGCACCAGTCATGTTAAGGGCTCAATTCCCTTCTGTGTTGACGGTTTACAATCACAGCCTAGAGAGATGGCCCATTCAATAAGCCCAATGGGCTTAAGAACAACCCATCCACTTCAACAACGCAGCATCTTCATAAGACGTGATATCGAAGCGTTGTAGGGCCCTCTAATATCCCGCGAGTTAGGTTGTCATCTATTTTGTGGCTAATGACGAACGATTCGGGACGAAGAAATAGCGCAAAAGAAGAAAAATGGACTGAAACTGATGAAAATGTTCAATTTTGTGTTCTGAAAATGGCCCGCCCGAACGTGAAGTAAAGTTGTCTTGCCCATGGTGCCGTGGGATTCGAAAATAGAAATGTGCTGGATAAATCATCTTGAGGACTTCCCAGGGGTCCCCCATCCTAGTACTACTCTCGCCCAAGCACGCTAAACTTCGGAGTTCTGATGGGATCCGGTACATTAGTACTGGTATGATCGTACCTGTCATGTTGAGGGCACAAATCCCTTATGTGTTGATGGTTCACTATCCCAGCCCAGAGAGATGGCCCATTCAAAAGGCCCAATGAGCTTAACAACAACCCATCCGCATCAACAACACAGCATCCTCACAAGACGAGATATCGACGCATTGTAGGGCCCTCTAATGTCTGGCGAGTTAGGTTATCATCCTTTTAAGAACTCACAACGTACGACCCGGGACAGAAAAACAACACAAAAGAAGAAAAGTGGCCCAAAACTGATAAAAATGTTCGACTTTGGGCTCTGAAAATAGGCGCAGCCGAGCAGGATTGTTGCCTCCGTCATAAAGCTCTAGGAAAGCTTTCCAACGGTATGTTGTGCGCCATGTAACTCCTAATGGATCAAAAGTTATGGGCACCGGAGCGACGGAGAACTGGTCGAAATCCCCACACCCTCGGTTTGCCAGCCCAGCCTCAACGTGAAGCGAAGTTGTCTTTCCAAAGGTGCCGTGGGATTCGGTAATAGAAATTTGGTGGATAAAGCATCTTGGCAAGCCTAACCGAGGCAAAAAAATTTGAAAAGGGGGGTGCATCACGAGGACTTCCCAGGGGGTCACCCATCCTATGACTACTCTTGCCCAAGAATGCTAAACTTCAGAGTTCTGATGGGATCCGGTGCATTAGTGCTGGTATTATTGCACCCGTCATGTTGAGGGCACAAATCCCTTACGTGTTGACGGTTCACAGTCCCAGTCCAGAGAGATGGCCCATTCAAAAGGCCCAATGAGCTTAACAACAACCCATCCACATCAACAACGCAGCATCCTCACAAGACGTGATATCGACGCATTGCAGGGCCCTCTAATGTCTCGTGAGTTATGTTGTCGTTGTTTTAACAACACCCAATGTACGATCCGGAACTGAAAAATAGCACAAAAGAAGAAACGTGGCACGAAACTGATGAAAACGTTCGATTTTGGGCTCCAAAAATAGGCTCAGTGGAGCAGGCTTACTGTCTTCGTCATAGAGCTCTTGGAGAGCTTTCCAACGGTATGCTGTGCGCCGCGTAACTCCTTACGGATCAAAAGTTATGGGCACCGAAGCGACGGAGATCTAGTCAATATCGCCACGCCCTTGGTTTGCGGGCCCAGCCTCTTCGTGAAGTGAAGTTGTCTTGCCCATGGTGCCGTGAGATTCGGTAATAGAAATGTGGTGGATAAGTCATCTTGGCAAGCCTAAACGGGGAAAAAAATTTGAAAATGGGGGTACAACACGAGGACTTCCTAGGGGGTCGCCCATCCTAGTACTACTCTCGCCCAAACACTCTCAACTTTGGAGTTCTGATGGGATCCAGTGCATTAGTGCTAGTATGATCGCACTTGAGGGCACAAATCCCTTATGTGTTGACGGTTCACAGTCCCAGCCCAAAGAGATGGCCCATTCAAATGGCCCAATGAGCTTAACAAAACCCATCCGCTTCAACAACGTAGCATTCTCACAAGACGTCATATCGAAACATTGTATGGCCCTCTAATGTCCCGTGAGTTAGTTTGTCATCCTTTTAACAACTCACAACAAACGATCCGGGACTGAAAAATAGCACAAAAGAAGAAAAGTGGCACGAAACTGATGAAAACGTTCGATATTGGGCTCCAAAAATAGGTGTAGCCGAGCAGGATTGTTGCCTCCGTCATAGAGCTCTAGGAGAGCTTTCCAATGGTATATTATGCGCCGCGTAACTCTTTACGGATCAAAAGTTATGGGTACCGGAGCGACAGAGACCTGGTCACAAGCCCCACGCCTTGGGTTTGCAGGCCTAGCCTTAACGTGAAGTGAAGTTGTCTTGCCCAAGGTGTCGTGGGATTCGGTAATAGAAATGTGGTGCAAAAACCATCTTGGCAAGCCTAACTGGGGAAAAAAATTGAAAAGGGGGGGTGCAACACAAGGACTTCCCATCGGGTCACCCTTCCTAGTACTACTCTCGCCCAAGCACGCTTAACTTCGGAGTTCTGATGGGATCCGGTGCATTAGTGCTAGTATTATCATACCCGTCATATTGAGGGCACAAATCCCTTATATGTTGACGGTTCATAGTCCTAGCCCAGAGACATGGCCCATTCAAGAGGCCTAATAGGCTTAACAACAACCCATCCGTATCAACAACGCAGCATCCTCACATTACGTGATATCGACGCATTGTAGGGTCCTCTAATGTCTCATGAGTTAGTTTGTCATCCTTTTAAAAGCTCACGATGTACGATCAGGGACAGAAAAACAACGCAAAAGAAGAAAAATGGCCCAAAACTGATGAAAATGTTCAATTTTGGGCTCCAAAATTAGGCCCATCCGAGTAGGCTTGCTGCCCCTATCATAAAGCTATCGGAGAGCTTTCCAACGGCAAGCTATGCGCCGCGTAACTCTTTGCGAATCAAAAGTTATGGGCACCGGATCGACGGATACCAGGTCACAAGCCCCACGTCCTCGGTTTGCGGGCCCAGCCACTAGGTAAAGCGAAGTTGTCTTGCCCAAGGTGTTGTGGGATTTGGTAATAGTAATGTGGTAGAAAAAGCATCTTGGCAAGCTTAACCAGGGCAAAAAAAATGGAAAAAAGGGAGTGCAACACAAGGACTTCCTAGGGGGTCACCCATCCTAGTACTACTCTCGCCGAAGCACGCTTAACTTTAGAGTTCTGATAGGATCTGGTGCATTAGTGCTGATATGATCGCACCCGTTATGTTGAAGGCACAAATCCTTTATGTGTTGACAGTTCACCGTCCCAGCCAAGAGAGATGGCCCATTAAAAAGGCCCAATGGGCTTAACGACAACCCATCCGCTTCAACAACGCAGCATCCTCGCAAAACATGATATCATCCCATTGTTAGCCCCTCTAATATCTCGCGAGTTAGGTTGTCGTCATTTTCGCGGCTCACAACGTGCGATCCAGGACGGAAAAACTGCTCAAAATATGAAAAATGGCCTGAAATTGATGAAAATATTCAATTTTGGGCCCCAAAAATAGGCGCAGCCGAGCAGTCTTGCTGCCTCCATCGTATAGCTCACGGAAAGCTTTCTAACGGTATGCTGTGCGCCGTGTAACTCCTTTTGGATCAAAAGTTATAGGCACCACAGCGATGGAGACCTAATCAGAAGCCCCATACCTTCGGTTTGGGGGCCCAGCCTCTACGCGAAGCGAAGTTGTCCTACCCAAGATGCCGTGGGACTCGAGAATAGAAATTTGATGGATAAAGCATCTTGGCAAGGCTAAACGGGGAAAAAATTGAAAAGGTGGTGCAACACGAGGACTTCCCAAGGGATCACCCATTCTAGTACTACTCTCGGCCAAGCATGCTTAACTTCGGAGTTCTGATGGGATCCGATGTATTAGTGCTGGTATAATCATACCCGTCATGTTGAGGGCACAAATCCCTTATGTGTTGACGGTTCACAGTCCCAGCCCAGAGAAATGGCCTATTCAAAAGGTCCAATAGGCTTAACGACAACCCATCCGCTTCGACAACGCAACATCCTCACAAGACGTGATATCGAGGCATTGTAGGGCCATCTAATGTCCCGCGAGTTAGATTGTCGTCCTTTTAACAGCTCACGTCGTACGATCCAGGACGAAAAAATAGTGCAAAAGAAGAAAAATGGCACGAAACTAATGCAAACGTTCAATTTTGAGCTTTAAAAATAGGTGCAGCTAAGCAATCTTGCTACCCTCGTCGTAGAGCTCTTGGAGAGCATTCCAACGGTATGCTGTGAGCCGCGTAACTCCTTACGGATCAAAAGTTATGGGCACCAGAGCGACAGAGTCCTAGTCACAAGCCCCACGCCCTCGATTTGCTGGTCCAGCCTCTACGTGAAGCGAAGTTGAATTGCCCATGGTTCCATGGAATTCAAAAATAGAAATGTGCAGGATAAAACATCTTAGCAAGCCTAACAGGGGAAAAATAATTTGAAAAGGGGGGTGCAACACGACGACTTCCCATGGGGTCACCCATGCTAGTACTACTCTCGCCCAAGCACGCTTAACTTCAGAGTTCTAATGGGATCTGGTGTATTAGTACTAGTATGATTGCACCCGTCATGTTGAGGAACAAATCCCTTACGTGTTAACGGTTCACAGTCATAGCCCAGAGAGATGGCCCATTTAAAAGGCCCAATAGGCTTAACGATAACCTATCCGCTTCAACAACGCAACATCCTCACAACACGTGATATCGAGTCATCGTAAGGCCCTCTAATGTCCCGTGAGTTAGGTTGTTGTCCTTTTAATAGCTCATGACATACGATCCGGGACCCAAAAACAACGTAAAAGAAGAATAGTTGTCAGAAACTGATGTAAACATTCGATTTTTGGCTCGAAAAATAGGTGCAGCCTAGCATTCTTGCTGCCCCTATCGTAGAGCTCTCAGAGAACTTTTCAACGGTATGCTGTGCACCGCGTAACTCCTTACGGATCAAAAGTTATGAGCACCAAACCGACGGAGAACTAGTCAAAATCCCCACGCCCTCGGTTTGCTGATCCAGCCTCTACGTCAAGCGAAGTTGTTTTGCCCAAGGTGCCGTGGGATTTGGTAATAGAAATGTGGTGGACAAAGCATCTTGGCAAGCCTAACCGAGGCAAAAAAAATTGAAAAGGGGGGTACAACACGAGGACTTCCCAAGGGGTCACCCATCCTAGTACTACTATCGTCCAAGCACGCTTAACATCGGAGTTCGGATGGGATAGGGGGCATTAGTGCTAGTATGATCGCACCCGTCATGTTGAGGGCTCAAATCCCTTATGTGTTGACGGTTCACAGTACCAGGCCAGAGAGATGGCCCATTCAAAAGGCCCAACGGGCTTAACGTCAACCCATCCGCTTCAACAATGTAACATCCTTACAAAACGTGATATCGAGGCATTGTAGGGCCCTCTAATGTCCAGCGATTTAGGTTGTCATCCTTTTAACATCTCACGACGTACGATCCAGGACGAAAAAAAGTGCAAAAGAAGTAAAGTGGCACGAAACTAATGAAAACATTCAATTTTGGGCTCCGAAAAGAGGCGCAGCCGAGTAGGATTGTTGCCCCCGTCATAAAGCTCCCGAAGAGCTTTCCAATGGTATGTTGCGCGCCGCGTAACTTCTTACGAATCAAAAGTTATGGGCACTGGAGTGACGGAGTATTGGCCTCCGACTCCAACTACCGTCCATGTACGATCCATACTAGATCTGACCAACTGCCCATCCTACCTCCTCTACGTTCTTGACAGCCCGTCTTTGTCTCAGTAGAGTCAAAATCCCCACACCACCCTTGGTTTGCGGGTCTAGCCTCTATATGAAGCAAAGTTGTCTTGCCCAAGGTGCTGTGCGATTCAATAATAGAAATGTGGTGGATAAAGCATCTTGCCAAAAATTGAAAAGGGGGTACAACACGAGGACTTCCCTGGGGCCACGCATCCTAGTACTACTCTCGCCCAAGCACGCTTAACTTTTGAGTTCTGATGGGATCCGTTGCATTAGTGCTGGTATGATCGCACTCGTCATGTTGAGGGCACAAATACCATATGTGTTGACGGTTCACAATCGCAGCCCAGAAAGATGGCCCATTCAAAAGGCCTAATGGGCTTAACGACAACCTATTCGCTTCAACAACGCAGCATCCCCGCAAGACGTGATATTGACGCATTTTAGGTCTCTCTAATGTCCCGCGAGTTAGGTTGTCTTCCTTTTCGCGTCTCATGACGTACGATTCAAGACGAAAAAACTTTGCGTAAGTAGAAAAATGGCCCGAAATGGATGAAAACATTCATTTTTCTGCTTCGAAAATAGGTGAAGCCGACTAGGCTTGTAGCCCCCGTTGTAGAGCTCTCAAATAGCTTTCCAACAGTATATTGTGCGTTGCGTAACTCCTTACTGATCAAAAGTTATGGGCATTGGAGCGACAAAGACCTGCTCACAAGCCCCACACCCTCAGTTTGTGGGCCTAGCCACTACGCGAAGTGAAATTGTCTTGCCCAAGGTCCCATGGGAATCGGAAATAGAAATGTGGTGGATAAAGCAACTTGGCAAGCCTAATCGGGGCAAAAAAAATTGAAAAGGGGGGTACAACACGAGGACTTCCCAAGGGGTCACCCATCCGTGTACTACTCTTGCCAAGCACGCTTCACTTTGGAGTTCTGATGGGATCCGGTGCATTAGTGCTGGCATGATCGCACCTGTAATTTTGAGGGCACAAATCCCTTATGTGTTGACGGTTCATAGTCCCAGCCCAGAGAGATGGCCTATTCAAAAGGCCCAATGGGCTTATCGACAACCCATCCGCTTCAACAACGCATAATCCTCACAAGAAGTGATATTGAGGCATTGTAGGGCCCTCTATTGTCCCGCGAGTTGGGTTGTCATCCTTTTAACGGCTCATGATGTACGATCCGGGACAGACAAACAGCGCAGAAGAAGAAAAGTAGCACAAAACTGATGAAAACGTTCAATTTTGGGCTCCGAAAATAGGCGCAGCCGAGCAGCCTTGCTGCCGACGTCGTAGAGCTCTCAAAGAGCTTTCTAACTGTATGCTGTGCATTGTGTCACTCCTTACGAATCAAAAGTTATGAGCACCGGAGCGACGGAGAACTGGTCAAAAGCCCCACGCCCTCGGTTTGTGGGTCCAACCTCTACGTGAAGCAAAGTTGTCTTACCCAAGGTGCCGTGGGTTTCGGTAAGAGATTAGTGGTGGATAAAGCATCTTGGCAAGCCTAACTGAGGCAAAAAAAATTGAAAAGGGGGGTGCAACACGAGGACTTCCCAAGGGGTCACCCATCCTAGTACTACTCTAGCCCAAGGATGCTTAACTTCAGAGTTCTGATGGGATCCGGCGCATTAGTGCTTGTATGATCGCACCCGTCATGTTGAGGGCACAAATCCCTTATGTGCTGACGGTTCACAGTCCCAGCACAGAGAGATAGCATGTTCAAAAGCCCCAATGGGCTCAACGACAAGCCATCCGCTTCAACAACGTAGCAACATCGCAAGACGTGATATTGACGCATTGTAGGGCCCTCTAATGTCCCTTGAGTTAGGTTGTCGTCCTTTTCGCGGCTCA
This sequence comes from Ehretia macrophylla, assembly GCA_037974665.1. NCBI lineage: Eukaryota > Viridiplantae > Streptophyta > Magnoliopsida > Boraginales > Ehretiaceae > Ehretia > Ehretia macrophylla. The sequence continues at coordinate 41,698,318 of CM075782.1, read as the reverse complement.
TGACCTATGATTCGGGATGGAAAAATAGCGCAAAAGAAGAAAAATGGCCTGAAATTGATGAAAACGTTCGATTTTGGGCTCCGAAAGTAGGTGCAGCCGACTAGGCCTGCTACCCCCATCGTAGAGCTCTCGGAGAGCTTTCCAACGGTATTCTGTGTGCCGCGTATCTGAGGCTCGACCTCGATTTGCGTGTAATACCTCGTTTTGTGTGCCCTAACCTAGAATTGGATGCCTTGACCTAGGTTTAAGAGTCGTGTCTCATTTTATGTACCTTGCATCGAATTACGTGTATTCATTTAGGGTTGTGTGCATCTTCTTGGGAAACGTGCATCCGTCTCGTAGTTCGTGCTTTACCTCATAGTACGTGCCCTTAACCTAGGAAAGCATGTCAGCATGTTAATCAAGAAAGCATCTTACACGAAGAACTAGATTATTAACTAATCCTACAAACTCCACTAACTAATATTAAAATGCTAAGTCAATGCACTAGAAGACAAAATTTCACCAGAAGCTAAACATTCTTATTCTTTATTCTTTATTCTTTTGCATATCCCAAGCACACACAATAAAATAAAGCTCAAAACAGGACAAAAATTCAGAATTTCCACTTGCCTTGGCCGACCATACCTTGCTTTTGAACAACATTGCATAAATTAAACACTCCTAGATAAATTATGACACACACAAGACACAATGCATTAAAAAAAATGACCTAACATCCTACCCAATGCTCCACATTCTCGGCCACATCACCAAGGCATGGCAAACAATTCAAACATGCTCCAAAAGAGATGCCATTTCAGATTTTTCAAGGCCCTAGGCTGACACACTCACACACAAACACTTCACTCCTCACAAACTTTTCAATTGCTCTCATTTTCTCTCACCCTCTCGGCATAGGCTGCTTCAAGCACCTCCATAGCTCAAGCTCATCTTCTAAGGTTCTCCTAGGCACTCAAGGACTCTAAGAAATTCGTCCATGGCAGCCCAAGCAAGTAAGAAGCAAGAAGCAAGAAAAATTGCATGCAAGCTCATAGAGCTCTTCATTTCGGCCCTAGGTTTGTTTGATAGCTTTTCTTTCATCTCCCTTTTGTTCTAACCACATGCACATACTAAGAACATGGTAACTCAGCTAGGAATTAAGGAAATCAAGCAATATCTCTCCGCCAAACAAGGAGAGAAGACTATTTGGGCATCTTCAAAAGTTTTGAGCATCATTTGTTGTCAATAGGCTAAGGTGAGGGTTAATCTTTTTAAAAAGCTTTCAAAAACCACATGCATGCCTTCATATTTCTATTTCTACCTCTGTACTTGTGGTATATGTGTGTACATGAGCTTTTGTAACCATGTATGGCGTGATATTTAGCTAGAACTTGGAGATAGGTAAAATCGCAAAAATGGCAGATTTTTGACTTGTTAGAGCGAAGTGAATTTGGCCTGGTAGATGATGTTGAAAATGCATGAAAATTGGTTGGTGACTAGTTTTTCCAGTTCTGCGAATTTTTCGTAGAAATAGGCCAAGGCCAATTTTGACTCTAAAGTCTCCAAAATGGCAAAACATCGAATGGTGTCTAAATCTGGAAAATCTGGGAAAATGGAGCAGGTTTTGGCAGTTCACTGTCCTTGTAGAACGAAACAGTTTTGACTTAGTAAATGATTTCTAAAATGCATTAAATTTGGTAGGTTAATATATTTTTCAGTTCTGGACATTTTTGTCAGAAATAGACTAAAGCTAAATCTGACCCTAAGACCCTCAAAAATGGAAAGTATTGAAATATATATGAATTTGGACAGTTTTGCGTAGTCTCATGGTTTTAGCTATAACTCTTGAATACGAACTCCAAATGATGTGAGGTTTGTTTCTGGATTTAGTTCACTTAATAAGCTTTAATTTGACATTTTGTTCACTGGAATTGGAGATTGTTTGCTTGTCTAAATGATTGTGGGAAAACAGACCATTGCAGTGAGGTATTTATTTAGTGATATACTTTGAAAAAATCTTGTAACTTCTCTTGTGATATTGAATGCTTGGGATTGTGGTACTTGGATGTTGTGTGGACTGTTTTGGATGATTGAGAATGTTTTAATAAATCGATGCATGGTTTGGGTTAGTTACGTGACAACTTGTGGCTTAAATCGCACGTGTAAGCATGAATTGAAACCCTATTGAATATGAAAACTCGCTAAGTATTGATCCTATGGTTATTGTGTCCAATTGTGTGATTAGTGGGCTGCCTAAGAAATGTTAAGTATGCTTGAAATGTGATTCCCGATGATTACATGTTGATAAGTAGACCTTTCTTGCACCCGGTCCCACGTAGACGGCGTTGCATGCTTGTATAAGCTTATTATCTGATTACGTGAACCCCGAAATGAGTTATATGACTTGATTTACATGTGTTACATGGCTGCCTATTTAATATTCGTATAACTCCATGTGCTTTACAAGTGAAATTACATGTCAAAGCATGTCTCGTGTGTTTACTTGTCAATGTGCGATCTTATAACTGATCGGAGGCAACCTACTTTGTTGTCCTCCTAATGTGATATATTAAATGTTATAAATGTGCATTGCATACAAGGCTGCAACCTTTCATTCTGGCGTGGTAGCGTTTCACGCACACGGGCGGCATCGGGCTTGCCGGTGCAACCGTGACTACCATTGTCCAATTCCCTCTCTCGCTTGGGGGCTAGACTTCCTCGGAGAGTTGGGTCGTAGGATTTCGGGTTACATCCAGAGTACACCCATTTGGCGTGATAAGTGGATGATATGAAGTCGGCTGCAACAGCCGTTATTGGAAATGAATTGAGAGCAAAAGCTCACCGTATCATTTTCACTATGTGTATAAGCACTCTCGCCTGGTTACTAGAGGACCTCGGGGAGGAAAGACGAGTAATTGTGTTCTTTTACTTTTATATTACATTATAAACTTACTCGTTTATATGTCATGCCTTCAAAAAGGGTTTTTCATAAGTCGAACTGGAAAAAGAGTTTCAAAACGTATTTCTCTTTCCCCCTCGCTGAGTTCATAAGGACTCACCCTCTTTTATCATCACAGGTGAAGAAGATCAGGAACAGACACCCGTGGATAACGTGCCTATTGATGACTCTTTGGAGTGATTGCATGCCCTACGTGCCTTACGTGATTGTGGCTGTTTAGTGAACGATGTGTTGTTTTGAAGACTATTTCTTATGTTGCTTGTTGTTGTTATTGTAAATGACTCCCATTGTAATTTGGGGTCTAATTTTGATTTGTACCGATATTAACTAGATAGACACCCTATTTGCTCGTTTTGCTACTTTGATTAGTAACTACTACAGGCTTATGAAGTATTAGGCAAAGGGCTAAGTAAAATGAATCTATCCAATCTTAAGCAGGTAATCATTTGTAAGCTAAGACTAACAGGTACTTGTGTAACAGGAATTCACACATAAACGAGACATAGTTGCCATCCTAGGTGTTAATCAAACGAGACTTGAGATAAATAGTGGACATATCAATTGGTGATAAATAGTAATCTTAGTTGAAATCGAATTTGAGATTGAAAGTTTTGAGGCGTTTAGAAAATTAGGTCAAACTAAAGAGCCAATTATAGCCGTTATGCTGCCGGTTTTCTGAAGAATTGTTAGGGTTCTAGTCTCACCTCTATAGGTCTGGTTAGGGGCGTGACAGCGTAACTCCTTACATATTAAAAGTAATGGGCACCGGAGCAACGGAGACCTAGTCACAAGCCCCACACCCTCAGTTTGTGGGCCCAGCCTCTACGTGAAACAAAGTTGTCTTGCCCATGGTGCCGTAGGATTCGGAAATAGAAATGTGATGGATAAAGCATCTTGGCAAGCCTAATCGGGGAAAAAAATTTTTGAAAAGGGGGGTACAATACGAGGACCTCCCAAGGGGTCACCCATCCTAGTATTACTCTCGCCCAAGCACGCTTAACTTCGGAGTTCTAATGGGATCCGGTACATTAGTGCTGGTATGATCGCACCTGTCTTGTTGAGGGCACAAATCCCTTATGTGTTGACGGTTCGCAGTCCCAGCCTAGAGAGATGGCCCATTCAAAATGCCCAATGGGCATAACGACAACCCATCCATTTCAACAATGGAGCATCTTTACAAGATGCGATATTGACGCATTGTAGGGCCCTCTAATGTCCCGCGAGTTAGGTTGTTCTCCTTTTAACAGCTCACGACGTACGATCCGGGACAAAAAAATAGCGCAAAAGAAGAAAAGTAGCCCAAAACTGATAAAAACGTTCGATATTGGGTTCTGAAAGCAGGCGCAATAGAGCTCTCAGAGAACTTTCCAACGGTATGCTGTACACTGCGTTACCCCTTACGGATCAAATGTTATAGGCACCGGAGTGACAGAGAACTGGTCAAAATCCCCACGCCCTCAATTTGTGGGTCCAACTTCTACGTAAAGCGAAGTTGTCTTGCCTAAGGTGTCGTGGGATTCGGTAATAGAAATGTGGTGGATAAAGCATCTTGGCAAGCCTAACCGAGGCAAAAAAAAATTAAAAAGAGGGGTACAACACGAGGACTTCCCAGGGTGTGAGGCTCGACCCCGAATAACGTGTCATACCTCAATTTACTTGCCTTAGACCCAGAATTATATGATCGACCTTGGATGACGTGCCCTGTCTTAGTTTACGTGCATGCCTCGTCATATGTGCCCTGACCTAGAATAGTGTGCCCTAATCCCCGACTGACGTACGATACCTAGATATACATGCCCTGACCTCGATGTACGTACGTTACCTCATTTCGTGTCCCCCAATCTTGAACTGCGTACCTTAACCTAGATATAGAGTCGTGTCTTGATTTGCGTGCATTGCATTCAATTACGTGCCTTGCATTGGTTTATGTGCATTTACCTAGGATTGCTTGCATTAGTCTTAAAGTTCATGTCTTACCTCGTAGTTCGTGTCTATCTCGTAATTCGTGCCCTAGACCTAGGAATCCGTGCCACCACGTTAATCAAGAAAGAATCCTACACAAAGCACTAGACACTAAAATAATCCTACACAAAGCACTAGACACTAAAATAATCCTACACAATCCACTAACCTATATTATATTCCTAATTCAAATTCTCTACAAACTCTACTAACAAAAAAATAATACTAAACTATTCCTACATTTCCCACTATCTATTATTTTATTCATAATTCAAACTCATCAACAAACATTCTTATATTTTATTCTACCTAGATTCCCTAATTTTCGATCATTCCTATGACAACACAAGACACTATGCTACCTAGGATAGACAAACAAAAACAATCATATTTTAAACACTCAATATTCCTCACAAAGCACAAGAATGCATAAAAAATACACACCACACACTACCCTAGCCCTCATTTTCGACCAAGGCACCCAAATACAATTAAAATTCAGGTTTTTACATCAAAAACATCTCACACATGCTCTCTCAATTCACCAAAACCGAGCACACACACACACACACACGCACTAAAACTTTATTTTTCCTTACAAACTCTCTCATTCTCTCTCCTTCTCTCTCATTTTCGACCATGGCAGCCCCTTGAGCATTCAAGACTCCTAAAAACTCTCTAAGGCTCTCCCAAGCTGGGCCATAGCAAGCACAAGCAAGGCATCTAGCTCAAAAATGCACACTAGCTCACAAAACTCATCATTTTCGGCCTAAGGTAAGTCTTGATAGTTTTCTTCCATTTCTTTTTGTTCTAGTCATATGCACACACTAATCATAAGCTAACTAAGCTGGGATTTAAAGGAAATCAAAATATCTCTCGGCCAAAGCAAGGAAGAAGCTCCCTTTGTGCATTTTGAAGAGTGTTTGTGCATTTTGAAGAGTGTTTGTGCATCATTAACCATCAATAGGCTAAGGTGAGGGTTAAACTCTTTGGAAAAGCTTTCAAAAACCACATGCATGCCTTTAAATGTCTATTTTTACCTCTGTACTTGTGATATATGTGTGTACATGAGCTTTTGTAAACATGCTTGGCAAGATATTTGGCTCGAATGTGAAGATAAGTGAAATCGAGTAAATGGCAGCTTTCTGTTTTGTTGGAACGAAGTGAATTTGACCAGGTAAATGAAGTTGAAAATGCATGAAAATTGGTAAGTGACTATTTTTTCCCGTTCTGAGCATTTTTCGTAGAAATAGGCCAAAGCCAATGTTTACTCTAAGGTCCCCAAAAGGGCAAAACATCGAAAGGTGTCCAAATCTGGAAAATCTGGGAAAATAAAGCAGGTTTTTGGCAGTTCACTGTCCTTGTAGAACAAACCAGTTTTGACATAGGAAATGATATCCAAAATTCATGAAATTTGGTATTATGCTATATTTTTCAGTTCTGGACATTTTTCACAGAAATGTACTAAGGCTAAATCTGACCCTAATGTCCTAAAAAACGACAAGTATTGAAATGTGTACAAATCTGGACAGTTTTGCATAGTCTCACGGTTTTGGCTATAACTCTTGAATCCGAACTCCAAATGATGCGAGGTTTGTTTCTGAATTTAGTTCACTCCATAATATTTAATTTGACATTTTGTTCATTGGAATCGGAGATTGTTTTCTTGTCTCAATGATTGTGAGAAAACAGACCATTGCAGTGAGCTTTTCATCTAGTGATATGCTTTGAAAATTATTGTAACTTCTCTTGTTGTATTAAATGCTTGAGATTGTGAGAAAACAGACCATTGTAGTGAGGTTTTCATCTAGTGATATGCTTGGAAAAATTATTGTAACTTCTCTTGTTTTATTAAATGCTTGGGATTGTGGCACTTGGATGTTGTGTGGACTGTTTTGGATGATTGAGGATGTTTTAATTAATCGATGTATGGCTTGAGTTTAATTATGTGACAACTTGTGGCTTAAATCGCACGTGTAAGCATGAATTGAAACCCTATTGACTATGAAAACTCGCTAAGTGTTGAACCTATGGTTATTGTGTTTAAGTGTGTGATTCGTGGGCTGCCTAATAAATGTTAAGTATGCTTGAAATGGTTTAAGAGTTACTTGTGGTGCTTAGCAAACGGAACCGACCCCGAGCACGACCTAGTAAATTCGAATGGGCCTGTAGGTTCCCGAGTCATAAACCATTCTTTTGTGAATTATAAATGACGTTGAGGAAGATTAATAGGCTGCCCATAATTGTCCATATAGCTCTAAACATGGCTCCCGATGATTGCATATTGATACGTGAACTATTATTGCACTCGTTCTTGTACAAGTGTCGTTGCATGCTCGTATGATCTCAACACTTAATATGTGAACTAAAATGAGCTATATGACTTGTTTTATATGGTGATACTTGGCTGTCCGTTAAATGTTCACATGCTCCTAAGTGTTTTACAAAGTGAATGTACATGTCAAAGCATGCCTTGTAAGTTTACTTATCGATATGCGATCTTATAATTGCTTAGAGGCAACCTACTTTGTTGACCTCCTAATGTGAATTGTTAAAAGTCATTCTATGACTTATTTGAACATGGTTACTTGGCTGCCCGTGAGAGTTTAATTGCTTTCGAATTGATATATGAAATAATTACATGTTCTTACAATGCCTTATATGCCAATATGTCAAAATGTGATCATATACTTGCTCGGAGGCAACCTACTTTGTTGACCTCCCAATGTGAAATGTTAAATGGCATACATGTGCATTGCATACAAGGATGCAACCTTTCATTCTGGCGTGGTAGCGTTTCACGCACACCGGGCGGCATCGGGCTTGCCGGTGCAACCGTGACTACCATTGTCCAATTCCCTCTCTTGCTTGGGGGCTAGACTTCCTCGGAGAGTTGGGTCGTAGGATTTCGGGGTACGTCCGGAGTACACCCATTTGGCATGATAAGTGGATGATTGAAGCCGTCCGTAATAACTGTTATAAAAAATGATATTGAGAGCGAAAGCTCACCATATCCTTTTCACTATGTGTTTAAGTACTCTCGCTTGGTTCCTAGAGGACATCGGGGAGGAAAGACGGGTAAATGTGTTCATTTACATTTATATTATGTTATACACTTACTTGTGTTATATGTCATGCTTTCAAAAAGGGTTTTTCATAAGTTTAACCAGAAAAGGATTTCAAAACGTTATCTCTCGTTCCTCCTTGCTGAGTTCATAAGGACTTACCCTCTTTTTTGTCACAGGTGCAGCAGATTTGGAACAAGTACCCGAATTAAATGTGCTTGTTGATGATTCCTTGGAGTGACTATGTGCTTTTGTGCTTTTCCTGAAAGTGGTTGCTATATGGATGTTATGTTTGATTGCAAACTGTTCATTTTATTAATGGAAATGACCCCGTTATAATTTAGGTCTAATTTTGGCTTGTACTGATTATAACTGGATGAACTCTTTATTTGGTTGTTTACTTTCAGCGTTTAATTAGTAGTTATCATAGGCGTTTGAACCGCTAGGTGAAGAAGTAAATAATGTAACTCTACGTAATCTCACCTAGTGATCATGCACAAGCTAAAGGATAATAAGTACTTGCATGATAGAAAATTGACAAATAAACCAGACATAATTATCATGTTAGGCTTATTAACCAAACGAGACTTTCAAGATAAACTAGTAGGCATATCGGTTGATGACAAAATAGGAATCTTAGTTGGAATCGAATCAAGGATTGAAAGTTTTGAGGTGTTTAGAAAATTAGGTCAAACTAAAGAGCCCAATTACAACCCTCATACTGCCAGATTTTCAGAAAAACCTTTAGGGTTCTAGGCCAATGTTAAGCATTAAATCATAACAAAAGGCTAAGAATGTGAAATAGTATAAATATATTAGGTCATTCCCTAGTCTAGCCTCCATAGGTCGGGTTGGGGTGTGACACAGGGTATTACCCACCCTAGTACTACTCTCGCCCATGCACACTTAACTTAGGAGTTCTGATAGGATACGGTGCATTAGAGCTGGTATGATCGCACCCGTTATGTTGAGGCCACAAATCCCTTATGTGTTGACGGTTCACAGTCCCAGCCCAAAGAGATGGCCCATTCAAATGGCCCAATAGGCTTAATGACAACCCTTCCGCTTCAACAACGCAGCATCCTAGCAAGACATGATATCAGCACGTTGTAGGGTCCTCTAATGTCCCGCGACTTAGGTTGTTGTCGTTTTCACGGCTCATTACGTACGATTCGGGACGGAAAAATAACGCAAAAGGAAGAAAAATGGCCCAAAATTGATAAAAACGTTTGATTTTGGGCTTTGAAAACATGCGCAGTCGAGCAGGGTTGCTGCCCCCGTCGTAGAGCTATCGGAGAGCTTTCCAACAGTATGCTGTGCGCCACGTAACTCCTTACGGATTAAAAGGTATGGGCACCGGAGCTACGGAGACCTGGGCACGTGCCCCACGCCCTCGGTTTGCGGGCCCAGCCTCTACGTGAAGCGAAGTTGTCTTGCCTACGGTGTCGTGGGATTCGAAAATATAAATGTGGTGGATAAACCATTTTGGAAAGCCTAACCAGGGAAAAAAAAAATTTGAAAAGGGGGGTGTAACACGAGGACTTCCTAGGGGGTCACCCATCCTAGTACTATTCTCACCCAAGCACAATTAACTTTGGAGTTCTGATGGGATCCGGTACATTAGTGCTAGTATGATCGCACCCGTCATGTTGAGCGCACAAATCCCTTTTGTGTTGACGGTTCACAATCTTAGCCTAGAGAGATGGCCCATTCAAAAGGCCTAATGAGTTTAACGACAACCCATCCTCTTCAACAACGCAACATCCTCGCAGGACGTGATATCGACGCATTGTAAAGACCTTTAATGTCCCGCGAGTTAGGTTGCCGTCCTTTTCGTGGCTCATGACATACGATTCGGACGAAAAAAAATAGGGCAAAGGAAGAAAAATAGCCCAAAACTGATGAAAATGATCGATTTTGGTCTCTGAAAATAGGCACAACCTAGTAGACTTGCTGCCCCAGTAGTAGAGCTCTCGAAGAGCTTTCCAACTGTATGTTGTGCGCTGAATAACTCCTAACAGATCAAAAGTTATGGGCACCGGAGCGATAGAAACCTGGTTACAAGCCCCACGCCCTCGGTTTGCGGGCCCAGCCCCTACATGAAGCGAAGTTGTCTTGCCCAACGTACCGTGTGATTCGATAATATAAATGTGGTGGATAAAGCATCTTGGCAAGCCTAACCGGGGAAAAAAATTGAAAATGGGGGTGCAACACGAGGACTTCCTAGGGGGTTACCCATCCTAGTACGACTCTTGCCCAAGCACGCTTAACTTCGCAGTTCTGATGGGATCCGGTGCATTAGAGATGGTATGATCGCACCCGTCTTATTGAGGGCACAAATCCCTTATGTGTTGACGGTTCACAGTCCCAGTCCAAAGAGATGGCTCATTCAAAAGGCCCAATGGGCTTAACAACAACCGATCCGATTCAACAACACAGCATCCTCACAAGACGTGATATCGACGCATTGTAGGGCCCTCTAATATCCCGCGAGTAAGGTTGTCAACCTTTTCGCGGCTTATGAAGTACGATTTAGGACAGAAAAATAGCGCAAAAAAAGAAAAATGGCCTGAAATTAATGAAAAAGTTTGATTTTGGGCACCGAAAATAGGCGCAGCCGACCAGGCTTGCTGCCCCCATCGTAGAGCTCTCTGAGAACTTTCAAATGGTATGCAGTATGCCACGTAACTCCTTACGAATCAAAAGTTATAAGCACTGGAGCGACGGCGACCTAAACACAAGCCCCACGCCCTCGGTTTGCGGGCCCAGCCATTACGTGAAGCGAAGTTGTCTTGCCCAAGGTGTCATGGGATTTGGTAATAGAAATGTGGTGGACAAAGCTTCTTGGCAAGCCTAACCGGGGCAAAAAAAGTTGAGAAGGGGGGTACAACACGAGGACTTCCCAGGAGGTCACCCATCCTAGTACTACTCTTGCCCAAGCACGCTTAACTTAGAAGTTCTTATCAGATTCGGTGCATTAGTGCTGGTATGATTCCACCCGTAATGTGAGGGCACAAAACCCTTATGTGTTGGCGGTTCACATTCCCAGTCCAGAGAGATGGCCCATTCAAAAGGCCCAATGGGCTTAACGACAACTGATCCACTTCAACAATGCAGCATCCTCGCAAGAGGTGATATTGATATGTTGTTGGGCCAGCTAATGTCCCACGAGTTAGGTTATCAGGATTTTTGCGGCTCATGACGTACGATTCGGGACCCAAAAACAGTGCAAAAGAAGAAAAGTGGCCCAAAACTGATGTAAACATTCGATTATGGTCACCAAAGATAGACGCAACCTAGTTGGCTTGCTGCCCCCGTCGTAGAGCTCTCAGAGAGCTTTCCAACAGTATATTGTGCACCGCGTAACTCCTTACGGATCCAAAGTTATGGGCACCGGAGTGACGGAGTCCTGGTCACAAGCCCCACGCCCTCAGTTTGTGGGCCTAGCAACTATGTGAAGTGAAGTTGTCTTGCCCATGGTGCTGTGGGATTCGATTATAGAAATATGGTGGATAAAGCAACTTGGCAAGCCTAACCGGGGCAAAAAAATTGAAAAGCGGGGTGCAACACTAGGACTTCCCAAGGGGTCACCCGTCCTAGTACTACTCTGGCCCAAGCACGCTTAACTTCAGAGTTCTGATAGAATCCGGGGCATTAGTGCCGGTATGATCGCACCCGTCATGTTGATGGCACAAAGCCCTTATGTATTTACGGTTCACAGTCCCAGCCCAGATAGATGGCCCATTCAAAAGGCCGAATGGGCTTAACGATAACCCATCCGCTTCAACAACGCAGCATTCTCGCAAGACATGATATCGACGCATTGTAGGGCGATCTAATGTCTCACGAGTTAGGTTGTCGTCCTTTTCGAGGCTCATGACGTACGATTCGGGACGGAAAAACAGCGTAAAAGATGAAAAGTGGCCAAAAATTGATGAAAACGTGTGAGTTTGGGCTCCAAAAATAGACGCAACCGAGCAGGCTTGCTGCTTCCATCATAGAGCTCTTGGAGAGCTTTCCAACGGTATGTTATGCACCACGTAACTCCTTACGGATCAAAAATGATGGGCACCGGAGCGACGGAGACCTGGTCACAAGCCCCACGTCCTTGGTTTACCGGCCCAGCCTCTACGTGAAACGAAATTGTCTTGCCCAATGTACCGTGAGATTCAGTAATAGAAATGTGGGGAATAAAGCATCTTGGCAAGCCTAACCGGGGTAAAAAAACTGAAAAGGGGGGTGCAACACGAGGACTTCCCAGGGGGTCACCCATCCTACCACTATTCTCACCTAAGCACGCTTAAATTCGGAGTTTTTATGGGATTCGGTGCATTAGTGTTGGTATGATCGCACCCGTCATGTTGATAGCACAAATCCCTTATGTGTTTACAATTCATAGTCCCATAGAAAGATGGTCCATTCAAAAGGCCAAATGGGCTTAACGACAACCCATCTGCTTCAACAACGCAGCATCCTCGTAAACGTGATATCGACGCATTGTAGGGCCCTTTAATTTCCCACGAGTTAGGTGGTCGGCCTTTTCGCTGCTCATGTCGTACGATTCAGGACAGAAAAATAGTTCAAAAGGAGAAAAGTGGCCCAAAATTGATGACAACATTAGATTTTGGGTTCCGAAAACAGGTGCAGCAGAGTAGGCTTGCTACCCCCATCGTAGAGATCTCGGAGTCCTTTCCTACGGTATGTTGTGCGTTGCGTAATTCTTCACGGATCAAAAGTTATGGGCACCGGAGCGACGTAGACCTGGCCACAAGCCCCACGCCCTCAGTTTACGGGCCTAGCCTCTACGTCAAGCAAAGTTGTCTTGCCCAAGGTGTTGTGGGATTCAGTAATAGAAATATGGTGGATAAAGCATCTTGGCAAGCCTAACCGAGGCAAAAAAAATTGAAAAAGGGGGTGTAACACGTGGACTTCCCAGGGGGTCATCCGTCCTAGTACTACTCTCGCCCAAGCACACTTAACTTCAGAGTTTTAATGGGATCCGGTGCATTAGTAATGGTATGATCGCACCCATCATGTTGAGGATGCAAATCCCTTATGTGTTGACAGTTCACAGTCTTAGCCCAGAGAGATGGCCCATTCAAAAGGCTCAATGGGCTTACCGATAACCCATCCGCTTCGACAACACAACACCTCGCAAGAGGTGATATTGAGGCTTTGTAGGGCCTTCTAATGTCCCGCGAGTTAAGTTTTCGTCCTTTTAATAGCTCACAACGAACGATCTGCGAGGAAAAAATAGCGCAAATGATGAAAAGTGGCCCGAAATAGATGAAAATGTTCGATTTTGGGCTCCGAAAATAGACGCAGGTGAGCAGTCTTGTGGAACCCGTCGTATAGCTCTCAGAGAGCTTTTCGATGGTATGTTGTATGCCGCATAACTCCTTACGGATCAAAATTTATGGTCACCGTAGCAATGGAAACCTGGTCACAAACCCTACGCCCTCGATTTTCGGGCCCAGCCTCTATGTGAAGTGAAGTTGTCTTGCTCATGTTGCCGTGGGATTCGGAAATAGAAATGTGGTGGATAAAGTATCTTGGCAACCCTAACCGGGGCAAAAAAAATTGAAAAGTGGAGGTGCAACACGAGGATTTCGTAGGGGGTCACCCATCCTAGTACTACTCTCGCCCAAGCACACCTAACTGTGTAGTTCTGATAGGATCCAGTGCATTAATGCAGGTATGCTCGCACCTGTCAAGTTGGGGGCACAAATCCCTTATGTGTTTACTGTTCACAGTCTCATCCCAGAGAGATGACCTATTCGAAAGGCCCACTGGGCTTAACGACAACCCATCCACTTCCACAATGCAGCATCCTTACAAGGCGTGATATCGTCGCATTGTAGGGCCCTCTAATGTACGGAAAGTTAGGTTGTCACCCTTTTAATGGCTCACGACGTACGATCTGGGATGAAAAAATAGCACAAAAGAAGAAAAGTTGCCCGACACTGATGAAAACATTCAATTTTGGGCTCTGAAAATAGGTGTAGCAGAGTAGGCTTGCTTCCCCCGTCGTAGAGCTCTCGGGGAGCTTTCTAACGGTATGTTGTGCGCCGCGTAACTCGTTACGGATCAAAAGTTATGGGCACCGGAGCGACGGAGACCTGGTCACAAGCCCTACGCCCTCAGTTTGTGGGCCCAGCCACTACGTGCAGTGAAGTTTTCTTTGCCCAAGGTGCCGTGGGATTTGGTAATTGAAATGTGGTGGATAAAGAATCTTAGCAAGCCTAATCGAGGCAAAAAAAATTAAAAAGAGGGGTACAACACGAGGACTTCCCGGGGGGTCACCCATCCTAGTACTACTCTTGACCAAGCACGCTTAACTTCGGAGTTCTGATGGAATCCGGTGTATTAGCGCTGGTATGATCACACCCGTCATGTTGAGGGCTCAAATCCCTTATGTGTTCACGGTTCACAGCCCCATCCTAGAGAGATGGCCCATCCACTTTAACAACACAGCATCCTAACAAGACGTGATATTGACGCGTTGTAGGGCCCTCTAATGTCCAGCGAGTTAGGTTGTCGTCCTTTTCACAACTCGCGACGTACGATCTAGGATGGAAAAACATCGCAATAGAAGAAAAGTATCTCAAAACTGATGAAAACATTCGATTTTGGGTTCCGAAAAAAGGCGCAGCAGAGCAAGCTTGTTGCCCCCATCGTAAAGCTCTCAGAGAGCTTTCCAACGGTATGCTATGTGCCGCATAACTTTTTATAGATCAAAAGTTATCGGCACCGGAGAGACAGATACCTGGTCACATGCCCTACGCCATCGGTTTGCGGGCCCAACCACTGCGTGAAGCGAAGTTGCCTTGCCCAAGGTTCCATGGGATTCGGTAATAGAAATGTGATGGATAAAGCATCTTGGCAAGCCTAACCGAGGCAAAAAATTGATAAGGGGGGTGCAACACGAGGGCTTCCCAAGGGGTCACCCATCCTAGTACTACTCTTGCCCAAGCACGCTTAACTTCGGAGTTCTAATGGGGTCCGATGCATTAGTGCTGGTATGATCGCACCCATCATGTTGAGGGCACAAATCCCTTATGTGTTGACGGTTCACAGTTCCAGCCCAGAGAGATGGCCCATTCAAACGGCCCAATGGGCTTAACAAGAACCTATCCGCATCAACAATGTAGCATCCTCACAAGACGTGATATTGACGCGTTGTAGGGCCCTCTAATGTTTCGCGAGTTGGGTTGTTGTCCTTTTAACAGCTCATGACGTACGATCCGGGATGAAAAAACAACGCAAAAGATGAAAAGTGGCACGAAATTGATGAAAACATTCAATATTGGGCTGTGAAAACTGGAGTTTGCTGCCCCTATTGTAGAGCTCTCGGAGAGCTTTCCAACGGTGTACTGTGCGTTGCGTAACTCCTTACGGATCATATGTTATGGGCACCGGAGCGATGGAGACCTGGTCATAAGCCCCACGCCCTCGGTTTGCGGGCCCAGCCTCTACGTGAAGCGAAGTTGTCTTGCCCAAGTTGCCGTGGGATTTGGTAATAGAAATGTGGTGGATAAAGCATCTTGGCAAGCCTAACCAGGGCAAAAAAAATTGAAATGGGGGGTGCAACTCGAGGACTTCGCAGGGGGTCACCCCTCCAAGTACTACTCTCGCCCGAGCACGATTAACTTCGAAGTTTTGATGGGATCCGGTGCATTAGTGCTTGTATGATCACACCCGTCTTGCTGATGGCACAAATCCCTTATGTGTTGACAGTTCACAGTCCCAGCCTAGAGAGATAGCCCATTCAAAAGGCCTAATGGGCTTAACGACAACCCATTCTCTCCGACGACGCATCATCCTTACAAGACGTGATTTTGAGGCATTGTAGGGTCCTCTAATGTCCTGCGAGTTAGGTTATCGTCATTTTAACAGCTCACGACGTACAATCCGAGACAAAAAAATAACGTAAAATCAGAAAAGTAGCCCAAAATAGATGTAATCGTTCGATTTTGGGCTCCGAAAATAGGTGCAGTTGAGTAGGCTTGCTGCTCCCGTTATAGATCTCTCGGAGAGCTTTCCAACGGTTTGCTGTGTGCCATGTAACTCCTTACGGATCAAAAGTTATGGGCATCGGAGTGACAGAGACCTGGTCACAAGGTGTCTTGGGATTTGGTAATAGAAATGTGGTGAATAAAGCATCTTGGCAAGCATAACTAGGGCAAAAGAAATTGGAAAGGGGGGTGCAACACTCTAGGGGGTCACCCATCCTAGTACTATTCTCGCCCAAGCACGCTTATTTTCAGAGTTCTAATGGGATCCAGTGCATTAGTACTGGTACGATCGCACTCGTCATGTTGAGGGCACAAATCCCTTATGTGTTGACGGTTTACATTCCCAGCCCAAAAAGATGGCCCATTCAAAAGGCCCAATGGGCTTAACGATAACCCATCCGCTTCAACGATGCAGCATCCTCACAAGACGTGATATCGACACATTGTAGGGCCCTCTAATGTCCCGCAAGTTAGGTTGTCGTCCTATTTACAGCTCACGACGTATGATCTGGGACGAAAAACAGCGCAGAAGAAAAAAGTGGTCCAAAACAGATGAAAATGTTTGATTTTAGGCCCTGAAAATAGGCACAGCCGAGCAGGCTTGTTGAACCCATCGTAGAGCTATCGGAGAGCTTTCCGACAGTATGCTGTATGCCGCGTAACTCCTTATGGAACAAAAGTTATGGGCATCGGATCGACGAAGACCTGGTTACAAGCCCCACGCCCTTAGTTTGCAGGCTTAGTCTTACGTGAAGCGAAGTTGTCTTGCCCATGATGGCATGGGATTCGGAAATAGAAATATGGTGGTTAAAGCATCTTGGCAAGCCCAACTGGGGAAAAAAATTTTGAAAAGGGGGGTGCAACACGAGGACTTCCCACGAGGTCACCCATCCTAGTACTACTCTCTCCCAAGCATGCTTAACATCGGAGTTCTGATGGGATCCGGTGCATTAGTCCTGGTATGATCGCACCAGTCATGTTGAGGGCACAAATCCCTTATGTGTTTGTGGGTCCAGCCTCTACGTGAAGCGAAGTTGTCTTGCCCAAGGTGCCGTGGGATTCGGTAATATAAATGTGGTGGATAAAGTATCTTGGGAAGCCTAACCGGGGCAAAAAAAATTCCAAAGAGGGGTGCAACACGAGGACTTCCCAGGGGGTCATCCATCCTAGTACTACTCTCGCCCAAAGACGGTTAAATTTGGAGTTCTGATGGGATCCGGTGCATTAGTGCTGGTATGATTGCACCCGTCATGTTGAGGGAACAAATCCCTTATGTGTTGACGATTCACTGTCGCAGCCCAGAGAGATGGCCCATTCAAAAGGCCTAATGGGTTTAACGACAACCTATCCGCTTCTACAAAGCAGAATCCTCGCAAGAAGTGATATCGAGGCACTGTAAGGCCCTCTAATGTCCTGCGAGTTAGGTTGTTGTCCTTTTAGCAGCTCACGACGTACGATCCGGGACAAAAAAATAGCGCAAAAGTAGAAAAGTAGCCCGTAACTGATAAAAATGTTCAATTTTGGGCTCCGAAAATAGGCACAGTCGAGCAGGCTTTTTCCCTCGTCGTAGAGCTCTTGTATAGCTTTCCAATAGTTTGCTGTGCGCCGCGTAACTCCTTACGGATCAAAAGTTATCGGCACCAAAGCGACGGAGACCTGGTCACATGTCCTATGCCCTCGGCTTGCGGGCCCAGCCCCTACGTGAAGCGAAGTTGTCTTGCCCAATGTATCGTGGGATTCGGTAATAGAAATGTGGTGGATAAAGCATCTTGGCAAGCCTAACCAGGGGAAAAAATTGAAAAGAGGAGTCCAACACGAGGACTTCCCAGGAGGTCACCCATCCTAGTACTACTTTTGCCCAAGTACGCTCAACTTCGGAGTTTTGATGGGATCCGGTGCATTAGTGCTGGTATGATCACACCTATCATGTTGAGGGCACAAATCCCTTATGTGTTGACGATCCACTCTCCCAGCCCAGAGAGATGGCCCATTGAAAAGGCCCAATGGGTTTAACGATAACCCATCTGCTTCAACAACGCAGCATCCTCGCAAGACGTGATATCGACGTGTTATAGGGCCCTATAATATCCAGCGACTTAGGTTGTCGTCCTTTTTGTGGCTCATGATGTACGATTCGGGACAGAAAAATAGTGCAAAAGATGAAAAATGGCACGAAACTGATGAAAACATTTAATTTTAGGATCCGAAAGCACGCGCAACTGAGCAAGCTTGCTACCCTTATCGTAGAGCACTCGGAGAGCTTTCCAACGGTATGTTGTGTGCCGCGTAACTCCTTTCGGATCAAAAGTTATGGGCATCGGAGCGACGGAGAACCAATTAAAAGCCCCACGCCCTCGGTTTGCGGGTCTTGCCTCGACATGAACCAAAGTTGTCTTGCCCAAGGTTTCATGGGATTCGGTAATAGGAATGTGGTGGATAAAGCATCTTTGCAAGCCAAACCGGGGCAAAAAAAATTGAAAAAGGGGGTGCAACAAGAGGACTTCCTAGGGGGGCACCCATCCTTGTACTACTCTCGCCGAAGCACGCTTAACATCGGAGATCTGATGGGATCAGGTGCATTAGTGCTAGTATGATCACACTCGCCATGTTGAGGGCACAAATCCCTTATGTGTTGACGGTTCACAGTCCTAGCGCAGAGAGATAGCCCATTCAAAAGGCCCAATGGGCTTACCGACAACCCATCCGCTTCAACAACACAGCATCCTTACAAGACGTGATATTGACGCATTGTAGGGCCCTCTAATATCTCGCGAGTTAGGCTGTCGTGCTTTTAGCAGCTCACGACGTACGATCCGGGAAGGAAAAACCACGACAAAAGAAAAAAAATGGCCTGAAACTAATGAAGACATTTGATTTTGGGCTCCAAAATCAAGCGCAATCGAGTAGGCATGCTGCCCCATCGTAGAGCTCTCAGAGAGCTTTCCAACGGTATGCTTTGTACCGCATAACTCCATACGAATCAAAAGTTATGGGCACTAGAGCGACGGAGACCTGGTTACAAGCCCCATGCCTTCAGTTTGCGGGTCCAGCCTCCACGTGAAGCGAAGTTGTCTTGCCAAGGTGCCGTGGGATTCGATAATTGAAATGTGATGGATAAAGCATTTTGGCAAGCTTAACCGGGATAAAAAATAATTGAAAAGGGGGGTGCAACTCGAGGACTTCCCAGGGGGTCACCCATCCTAGTACTACTCTCGCCCAAGCACTCTTAACTTCGGAGTTTGATAGGATCTGGTGCATTAGTGATGGTATGATCAGACTGGCCATTTTGAGGGCACAAATCCCTTATGTGTTGATGGTTCACTGTGTCAGCCCAGTGATATAGCCCATTCAAGAGGCCCAATGGGCATAATTGCAACCTATCCGTTTCAACAACGCAGCATCCTCGCAAGACGTGATATCGACGCGTTGTAGGGCCCTCTAATGTCCCGCGAGTTAGGTTGTCATCCTTTTCGCGTCCCATGACGTACTATCCGGGACAGAAAAATAGTGCAAAATATGAAAAAGGCCACAAAACTGATGAAAACGTTCGATTTTGGGCTCCGAAAGCTAGCGTAGCCAAGCAGGCTTGCTGCCCTTATCATAGAGGACTCAGAGAGCTTTCCAATGGTATGTTGTGCGCCGCGTAACTCTTTACGGATCAAAAGTTATGGGCACCGGAGCGACGGAGAACTGGTCAAAAGTCCACGCCCTCGGTTTGCTGGTCCAGCCTCTACGTGAAGCAAAGTTGTCAAGCCCAACGAGTCATGGGATTCGGTAATAGGAATGTGGTGGATAAAGCATCTTTGCAAGCCTAACCGGGGCAAAAAAATTGAAAAAGGGGGTGCAATAAGAGGACTTCCCAAGGGGTCACCCATCCTTGTACTACTCTCGCCGAAGCACACTTAACTTCGAAGTTCTGGTAGGATCAGGTGCATTAGTGCTGGTTTGATGACACTCGCCATGTTAAGAGCACAAATCCATTATGTGCTGACGGTTCACAGTGTGAGGCCCGATCTCGAATAATGTGCCTTACCTCGATTTGCATGCCTTAAACCCAGAACTGTATGGCTGACCTTGGATTACGTATCCTGTCTTGGTTTTCGTGCATGCCTCGTTATACGTGCCTTAACCTGGAATTGTGTGCCCTAATCCTCGAGATACATGCAATACCTAGATAAACGTGCCATGACCTTAATTTACATGCGAGACCTCGATTTGCGTGTGTTTCTTCATTTCGTGTGTATTAACCTTGAACCGCATGCTTTAACCTAGGTTTAAGAGTCGTGTCTTGAATTACGTGCATTGCATTGAATTACGTGCCTTATTTTGATATACGTTCCTTCACCTAGGGTTGCGTGTGTTAGCATTATAATCCGTGCACTTATCTTGAAGTATATGCCTTAGTCTTGAAATACGTGCTGTACCTCGTAGTTCGTGATTCGTGCCCTAGATCTAGGAATCCGTGCCACCACGTTAATCAAGAAAGAATCCTACACAAAGCACTAGACACTAAAATAATCCTACACAATCCACTAACCAATATTATATTCCTAATTCAAATTATCTACAAACTCCACTAACAATAAAATAATACTAAACTATTCCTACATTTCCCACTATCGATTATTCTATTCATAATTCAACTCATCAAAAAACATTCCTATATTTTATTCTACCTAGATTCCCTCATTCCCCAACATTCCTATGATAATTCTAATGACACAAATGCATAAATAATTAGTCCTAGACAAACTATGACAAAACACTTAACACAATGCATAAAAAATTGCTCAAATTCTCCTCAAATCTTCACCATTTTCGACCAAACACTTCATGCCCATGCTAACCATTTCAAAATACTCCTTGAAGACACAAAAAGACTGAAAATGGGCTGCCCAAGGCTGACCATATGCTTGAATCAATGCAAAACATCACTCTTTGTCATATTCTTTCATTTCTCTTTCTTTTCTCTCACTTCCCTCTCATTTTCTCTCTCCATTTCGGTTTTGTCTGAGTTCTATCCACCTATTACCTCATCTTCATCATCCTAAGGTGCATCAAGACAAACCACAAGCAAAGAAACTCACCCAAGCAAGCTAGGATGCAAGAAACACACATGCAAGCATTTTGAGTCACCATTTTCGGCCTAGGTAAGTTTTCTTGTCTTCCATTTCTTTTCTTCTTGTTCTAACCTCATGCATGTGCTAAGAGATTGGTCACTAGGCTAGGAAAAATAGAGAAACCAAGTTGGAATCTCGGCTAAGCAAGAAGAAGAAGAGATTTGAAGCTCCAACAAGTTATTGTGCATCTTTGTGGTTGATTGCTTAGGTGAGGGTTAAAACCTTTTGAAAACTCTTCAAAATTCACATGCATGCTCATAAATGTGTGTATTGCTTCTGTACTTGAGCTATATGGTCGTTCATAAGCTTAAACAACCATGCATGGCAAGATCTTGGCTTGAAAATGATGCTAGGTGAAGTCGAAATTGTTGACAGCTCTCTGACCAGTATGTTAGAGGTAAGTTTAGCAAGGAAAATGATGTTTAAAATTCATGAAAATTTGTAGGTAACTAGTTTGGACAGTTTTGAACGTTTTTCCCAGAAATAGGCCGAAGCTAATTTTGACTCTAAGGTCTTCAAAATGGCAAATCTTTAAAATGTGGCCAAATCTGGAAATCTGGAAAAATGAAGCAGGTTTTGGCAGATGCACTGACCTTGTGGAACGAACCATATTTGACTTAGTAAATGATGTCTAAAATGCATGAAATTTGGTGTGCTGCTATATTTTTCAGTTCTGGAAAATTTTGTCAGAAATGGACTAAGCCTAAATCTGACCCTAAGACCTCAAAAACGTCAATTATCGAAAAGTGTGCAAATCTGGACAGTTTTGTGCTATTCCACTGTTTCGGCTATATCTAATGATCCCAAACTCCAATTGATGCAAGGTTTGTTTCTAATTTTAGTTAACTTCTTAAGATTTAATTTAACATCTTATTCACTGGATTTGGAGATTTTTTTATTATCCTATTGATTGTGAGAAAACAGCCTATTGCAGTAAAGGTTTCACTTAGCTATATGCTTGGAAAATTGATGTAACCTCTCTTGTGGTACTAATTGCTTGGAATTGTGGTGTTGGAATGTTGTGTGGACTGTTTTGGGTACTTGAGGATGTTTGAATTGAATGATGCATGACTTGAGAATGATTTTGAGTTGACTTAGGATTTAATCACGCGGTTAAGCATGAAACGGAAACCCTAATTACTAGGTAGTCTTGCTAAGTGTTGATCTTTTGGATATTATGTGGAAATTATATGCTTAGTGGGCTTCCCGAAAATGTCTTATACCTTCAAATGTGATTTTGACCATTGCATGTTGACAAATAAGCATTTCTTGCACCCGAACCCATGTTGATGTCATTGCATGTTGAATAATCTTATCACTTGATCACGTGGGCTTCGTAATGAGTTATATGGCCTGTTTTACATGTGTTACATGGCTTCCCATTTAATTTTCATATAACTCTATATGCCTTTCAAGTGAAATTTCATGTCTTATCGTGCCCTGCTTGTTTACTTGGTCAATGTGCAATCTTATGAATGTCCGGAAGCAACCTACTTTGTTGTCCTCCTACTGTGATATATTACCTGTTTTATCGTGCCCTGCCTGTTTACTTGGTCAATGTGCAATCTTATGACTGTCCGAAGGCAACCTACTTTGTTGTCCTCCTACTGTGATATATTACCTGTCATAAATGTGCATTGCATACAAGTTTGCAACCTTTCCTGTTGGCATGGTAGCGATCACGCACACCGGGCGGCATCGGGCTTGCCGGTGCACCCGTGACTACCATGGTCCCATTCCCTCTCTCGCTTGGGGGCTAGACTTCCTCGGAGAGTTGGGTCGTAGGATTTCAGGGTACATCCGGAGTACACCCACTTGGCGTGTTTGGGGGATGATTTGAAGTCGGCCGCAACTTCTAATTCTAAAACTGATTGAGAGCAAAAGCTCACTGTATCCTTTTTACTATCTGTATAAGTACCTCGCTTGGTTCCTAGAGAACCTCGGGGATGAATGACTGGTATTTCTGTTCCTGTACTTGTATTATTGTTATATTCATGCTTGCAAAAGGATTTTCATAAGTTGAACCAGAAAATGAGTTTCAAAACTTATTTCTCATTCCCCCTCGCTGAGTTCATAAGGACTCACCCTCTTTTATCATCTCAGGTGAAGAAGAACAGGTACAGGTACCCGAGGACAACGTGCTTATCGATGAACCCCGGGAGTGATTGCCTATCATTGTTGTTTTGCTTGAATGTGGTTATTTGTGAACTATGCTACTTGAAGACTACTTCTTTTATGTTGCTCATTGTTTATTGATGTAAATGACCCCGTTGTAATTTGGGTCTAATTCTGGGATTGTACTATCTATAACCGGACGAACTTTTATTTAGTTGTTTTATTTCGTTTCCTTAATTAGTAGTTATCGTAGGCATTCAAACCACTAGATGAACAATCAACTAAGTTAATTCTATTTAATTTCACTTAGGTGCTCATTTGCAAACTAAAGGATAATAGGTACTTGCATGATAGGAAATTGACAAATAAATGGGACATAGTTATGATGTTAGGCTTATTAACCAAATGAGACTTTCAAGATAAACTAGTAGGCAAATCGGTTGGTGACAAATAGGAGTCCTTAATGGAATTGGATTAATGATTGGAATAATTGAGGCGTTTAGAGAATTAGGTCAAACCAAAGAGCCCAATTTCAGCCGTTATGCTGCCGGTTTTCCGGAAAACTTTGGAGTTTACACAAAAACGATAAGTGTTAATTCTTCATAAACAGTTAAGTATGTGACAGGTCCTGAACATTTAGGTCATACCCTAGTCTAACCTTATAGGCCGGGTTGGGGCGTGACACACAGTCCCAACCCAGAGAGATAGCCCATTAAAAAGGCCCAATTGGCTAAACGACAACCCATCCGCTCCGACATGGCAGCATCCTAACAAGATGTGATATCGAGGCATTGTAGGGCCCTTTAATGTCCCGCAAGTTAGGTTGTCTTCCTTTTAACAGCTCACGACGTATGATCCAGGACGGGAAAACAGCACAAAAGAAGAAAAGTGGCCCAAAACTGATGAAAACGTTCAATTTTGGGCATCGAACACAGGGGCAGTCAAGTAGGCTTGATGCCCCCATCGTAGAGCTCTCGGAGAGCTTTCCAATGGTATGATGTGCGCCACGTAACTCCATATGGATCAAAAGTTAAGGGCACCGGAGCAACGGAGACTTGGTTACAAGCCCTATGCCCTGGGTTTGCGGGCCTAGCCCTTACGTGAAGTGAATTTGTCTTGCCCAATGTACTGTGGTATTCAGTAGTGGAAATATGGTGGATAATGTATCTTGGCAAGCCTAACTAGTGAAAAAAATTGAAAAGAGGAGTGCACCACGAGGACTTCCCAAGGGGTAACCCATCCGAGTACTACTCTCGCCCAAGCACGCTCAACTTTTGAGTTTTGATAGGATCCGATGCATTAGTGCTGGTATGATTGCACCAGTCATATTGAGGGCACAAATCCCTTATGTGTTGACGGTTCACAGTGCCAGCCCAGAGAGATGGCCCATTCAAAAGCCCCAATGGGCTTAATGACAACCCATCCGCTTTAACATCGCAGCATCCTCGCAAGACGTGATATCGGTGAGTTCTAGGGCCCTCTAATGTCTCGCGAGTTAGGTTGTCATTCTTTTCACAGCTCATGACGTACGTTTTGGGACGAAAAAACCGTGCAAAAGAAGAAAAATGGCTTGAAACTAATGAAAACGTTCGATTTTGGTCTCCGAAAATAGGCGCAGCCATGCACGCTTGCTGCCCCCATCGTAGAGCTCTCGGAGAGCTTACCAATGGTATGCTGTGGCAGTGTAACTCCTTACGGATCAAAGGTTATGGGCACCGGAGCGACAGAAAACTGGTCAAAAATCCCCAAGCCCTCGGTTTGCGCATCCAGGCTCTACGTGAAGTGAAGTTGTCTTGCCCAAGATGTCATGGGATTTGGTAATGGAATGTGGTGGATGAAGCATCTTTGTAAGCCTAATCGGGGCAACAAAAATTGAAAAGGGGGGTACAATAAGAGGACTTCCCAAGGGGTCACCCATCCTTGTACTACTATCGCCGAAGCACACTTAACGACAACCCATCCGCTTCAATAACGCAACATCCTTACAAGACGTGATATTGACGTATTGTAGGGCCCTCTAATGTCCCAAAAGTTAGGTTTTCGTCCTTTTAACAACTCACAACGTATGTTTCGGGACAGAAAAACAGTGCAAAAGAAGAAAAGTGGCCCAAAATTGATGAAAATGTTCGATTTTTAGCTTTGAAAACATGCGCAGCCTACCAGGCTTACTGCCCCCATCGTAGAGCTCTCGGAGGGCTTTCCAACGGTATGCTGTGCACCTCGTAACTCCTTACGGATCAAAAGTTATGGGCACCGGAGCAACGGAGACCTGGTCACAAGCCCTACGTCCTTGGTTTGTGGGCTAAGCCCATACGTGAAGCGAAGTTGTCTTGCCCAATGTACCGTGGGATTCGGTAATAGAAATGTGGTAGATAAAACATCTTGGAAAGCCTAACCAGGGGAAAAAAATTGAAAAGAAGAGTGCAATATGAGGACTTCCTAGGGGGTCACCCATCCTAGTACTACTCTCGCCCATGCACGCTTAACGACAACCCATCCACTTCAACAATGTAGTATCCTCATAAGACGTGATATTGAAATGATGCAGGGCCCTCTAATGTCCTGCGAGTTAGGTTGTTGTCCTTTTCGCGGCTCATGTCGTACGATTTGGGACGAAAAAACAGCGCAAAAGAAGAAAAATGGCCCAAAACTAATGAAAACATTCGATTTTTGGCTCCGAAAATAGGCGCAGCAAAGCAGGCTTGCTGCCCCTGTCGAAGAGCTCTCGATGAATATTCCAAAGGTGTACTGTGCGCCGCGAAACTCCTTACAGATCAAAAGTTATGGGCACCGGAGCGACGGAGGCCTGGTCACAAGCCCCATGTCCTCGGTTTATGGGCCAAGCCCATACGTGAAGCGAAGTTGTCTTGCCCAATGTACTGTGGGATTCGGTAATAGAAATGTGGTGGATAAAACATCTTGGAAATCCTAACCGGGGAAAAAAAATTGAAAAGGGGAGTGCAACACGAGGACTTCCCAGGGGGTCACCCATCTTAGTACTACTATCGCCCAAGCACGCTTAACGACAACCTATCCGCTTCAACAACGTAGCATCCTCGCAAGACATGATATCGAAGTGTTGCAGGGCCCTCTAATGTCCCGCGAGTTAGGTTTTCATCCTTTTCGCGGCTTATGACGTACGATTCGGGACAGAAAAACAGCGCAAAATTAGAAAAATACCCCGAAACTGATGAAAACATTCTATTTGGGGCTCCGAACACAGGCGCAGGAAAGCAGGCTTACTGCCCCCGTCGTATAGCTCTCGGAGATAATTCCAAAGGTATATTGTGCGCCACGTAACTCCTTACGGATCAAAAGTTATGGGCACCGAAGTGATGGAGATTTGGTCACAAGCCCCACGTCCTCGGTTTGCAGGCCAAGCCCATACGTGAAGCGAAATTGTCTTTCCCAATGTACCGTGGGATTCGGTAATAGAAATATGGTGGATAAACATCTTGGAAAGCCTAACCAGGGAAAAAATTTGAAAAGGGGAGAGCAACACGAGGACTTCCCAAGGGGTCACCCATCCTAGTACTACTGTCGTCCAAGCATGCTTAACGACAACCTATCCACTTCAACAACGCAGCATCCTCGCAACATGTGATATCGAAGAATTACAGGGCCCTCTAATGTCTCGCGAGTTAGGTTGTCGTCCTTTCCGCGGCTCATGACGTACGATTCAGGATGGAAAAAAACCGAAAGGAAGAAAAATGGCCGAAAACTAATGAAAACATTCAATTTTGGGCTCCGAACACAGGCGCAGCTGAACAGGCTTGCTACCTCTGTCGTAGAGCTCTCGGAGGGCTTTCCAACCGTATGTTGTGCGCCACGTAACTTTTTACGGATCAAACATTATGGGCAGCGGAGCGACAGAGACCTGGTCACAAGCCCCACGCCCTCGGTTTACGGGCCCAGCCTTTACGTGAGGCGAAGTTGTCTTGCCCAAGGTACCATGGGATTCAAAAATAGAAATGTGGTAGATAAAGCTTCATGGCAAGCCTAGCCAAGGAAAAAAAATTTGAAAATGGGAGGTGCAAAGCGAGGACTTCACAGGGGGTCAACTTTAGAGTTCTGATGCGATCCGGTGCATTAGTGCTGGTATGATCACACCCGTCATGTTGAGGGCATAAATCCTTTATGTGTTTATGGTTCACAGCCCTATCCCAGAGAGATGGCTCATTCAAAAGTCCCAATGGGCTTAACGACAACCCATCCGCTTCAACAATGCAGTATCCTCGCTAGATGTGATATCGACGCATTTTAAGGCCCTCTAATGTCCCGCGAGTAAGGTTGTCATCCTTTTCGCGGCTCACGACATACGATTCAGGACGGAAAAACTGCGAAAAAAAAAGAAAAATAGCCTGAAACTGATGAAAATGTTTGATTTTGGGCTCTGAAAATAGGCGTAACCAAGCAAGCATGCTGGACACGCCGTAGAGCTCTCGGAGAGCTTTCCAATGGTATTTTGTGTGCCACGTAACTCCTTACGGATCAAAAGTTATAGGCACCGGAGCCACAAAGACCTGGTCACATGCCCCATGCCCTCGGTTTGAGGGCCCAGCCACTACATGAAGCGAAGTTGTCTTTCCCAAGGTGCCGTGGAATTTGGTAATAGAAATGTGGTGGATAAAGCATCTTGGCAAGTCTAACCGGGGCAAAAAAAATTGGAAAGGGGGGTGCAACACGAGGACTTCCCAAAGGGTAGCCCATCCTAGTACAACTCTCGCCCAAGCACGCTTAACTTCGAAGTTCTGCTGTGATCCGGTGTATTAGTGCTGGTATGATCGCACCCGTCATGTTGAGGGCACTAATTCCTTATGTGTTGACGGTTCACAGTCCCAACCTAGAGAGATGGCCCATTCAAAAGGCCTAATGGACTTAACGACAACCCATCCAATTCAACAATGCAGTATCCTCACAAGACGTGATATCAAGGCATTGCAGGGTCCTCTAATGTCCCGTGAATTAGGTTGTCGTCTTTTTAACAACTCACAACGTACAATCTGGGATGGAAAAACAGCGCAAAAGAAGAAAAATAGCCGTAAATTGATGAAAACACTTGATTTCGGGCTGCAAAAATAGACACAGCCAAGCAGGCTTGCTACCCTCGTAATCGGTTTGCGGGTCCAGAACGACGGAGAACTGGTCAAAAGCCAGACGTAATCGGTTTGCGGGTCCAGCTTTTACGTGAAGCAAAGTTGTCTTGCCCATGGTGCCGTGAGATTCGGATATAGAAATGTGGTGGATAAAGCATCTTGGCAAGCCTAACCGGGGTAAAAAAATTGAAAATGAGGGTACAACACGAGGACTTCCCAAGGGGATCACCCATCCTAGTACTACACTCGCCCAAGCACGCTTGACTTTGGAGTTCTGATGGGATCCGGTACGTTGTATTATTGATGGTATGATCACAACCGTTATGTTGAGGGCGCAAATCCCTTATGTGTTTACGGTTCACAGTCCCAGCCTAGAGAGATAGCCCATTCAAAAGGCCCAATAGGCTTAACGACAACCCATCCACTTCAACAATGCAACATCCTTACAAGACGTGATATCGATGCGTTGTAAGGCCCTCTAATGTCCCGCGAGTTAGGTTGTTGACCTTTTAACAGCTCACGACATATGATCCGGGACAGAAAAACAGTGCAAGAGAAGAAAAGTGGCCCGAAACTGATGAAAACATTCGATTTTGGGCTCAAAAAATAGGTACAGTTGAGCAAGCATGCTACCCTCATCGTAGAGCTCTTGGAGAACTTTTCAACCGTATGCCGTGCGCCCCGTAACTCCGTACGGATCAAAAGTTGTGGGCACCGGAGCGACGGAGACCTGGTCACAAGCCCCACGCCCTCAGTTTACTGGCCCAGTCTCTACGTGATGCAAATTTGTCTTGCCCAAGGTGCCGTGGTATTCAGAAATAGAAATGTTGTGGATAAAGCATCTTGGCAAGCCTAACCGGGTAAATTTTTTTTGAAAAAAGGGGTGCAACACGAGGACTTCCCAAGGGGTCACCCATCCTAGTACTACTCTCGCCCAAGCATGCTTAACTTTGGAGTTCTGATGGGATCCGGTGCATTATTGCTTGTATGATCGCACCCGCCATGTTGAGGTCACAAATCCCTTATGTGTTTACAGTTCACAGCCCCATCCCAGAGAGATGGCCCATTCAAAAGGCCCAATGGGGTTAACGACAACCCATCCACTTCAACAACGCAACATCCTCACGAGACGTGACATCGACGCATTGTAGTGCCCTCTAATGTCCCGCGAGTTCGGTTGTCTTCCTTTTAACAGCTCACGAAGTACGATCCGGGATGAAAAAACAGCACAAAAGAAGAAAAGTGTCCCGAAACCGATGAAAATATTCAATTTTGATCACCGAAAATAGGCGCAGTCGTGTAGGGTCGATGCCCCGTCGTAGAGCTCTTGGAGGGCTTTCCAATTGTATGTTGTGCGCCGCGTAACTCTATACGGATCAAAAGTTATGGGCACTGGAGCGACGGAGACCTAGTCACAAGCCCACGCCCTCGGTTTGCTGGCCCAGCTTCTATATGAAGTGAAGTTGCCTTGCCTAAGGTGCCGTCAAATTCGGTAATAGAAAAGCGGTGGATAAAGCATCTTGGCAAGCCTAACCGGGGAAAAAAATTGAAATGGGGGTTACCACTCGAGGACTTCCCAAGGGGTCACCCATCCTAGTTCTACTCTCGCCCAAGCACGCTTAACTTCGGAGTTCTGATGGGATCTGGTGCTTTATTGTTGGTATGATCACACCCGTAATGTTGAGGGCACAAATCCCTTATGTGTTTTTGGTTCACAGTCCTAACCTAGTGAGATGGACCATTCAAAAGGACCAATGGGCTTAACGACAACCCATTCGTTTTAACAACATAGCATCCTTACAAGACGTGATATCAACGCGTCGTAGAGCCCTCTAATGTCCCGCGAGTTTGGTTGTCACCCTTTTAATTGCTCAGGATGTACGATCCAGGACCCAAAAATAGCGCAAAAGATGAAAAGTGGCCCGAAACTGATAAAAATGTTCGATTTTAGGCTTTGAAAATAGGCGCAGCAAGAATAGCTTGCTGCCCCTGTCGCAGGTCTCTCTGATAGCTTTCCAACATTATGTTGTGTGCCACGTAACTCCTTACGGATCAAAAGTTATGGGCAGCGGAGCGACGGAGACTTGGTCACAAACCCTACACCCTCGGCTTGCGGGCCCAGCCACTACGTGGAGCGAAGTTGTCTTGGCCAAGGTGCCGTGGGATTTGGTAATAAAAATGTGACGGATAAAGCATATTGCCAAGCCTAACTGGGGCAAAAAAAATTGAAAAGATGGGTGCAACACGAGGACTTCCGAGGGGGTCACCCATCCTAGTACTACTCTCGTCCAAGCACGCTTAACTTCAGAGTTCTGATGCGATCCAGTGTATTAATGCTGGTATGATCGCACCCGTCATGTTGAGGGCATAAATCCTTTATGTGTTTACGGTTCACAGCCCCATCCCAGAGAGATAGCCCATTCAAAAGTCCCAATGGGCTTAACGACAACCCATCCACTTTAACAATGCAGCATCTTCGCAAAATGTGATATCAACGCATTGTAGGGCCCTCTAATGTCCCGCAAGTTAGGTTGTCGTTCTTTTTGCGGCTCATGACGTACAATTCGGCACGAAAAAACAACATAAAAGAAATAAAATGGCCCGAAACTGATGAAAATGTTCAATTTTGTACTCCAAAAATAGGTGTAACCAAGCAAACAAGCTGGCCCCTTCGTAGAGCTCTCGGAGAGCTTTCCAACTGTGTGTTGTGCGCT
The DNA here is from genome assembly GCA_037974665.1 of Ehretia macrophylla. Lineage (NCBI taxonomy): Eukaryota > Viridiplantae > Streptophyta > Magnoliopsida > Boraginales > Ehretiaceae > Ehretia > Ehretia macrophylla. Next base: position 41,667,290 of record CM075782.1, on the reverse strand, counting down.
GCATAACTCCTTACGGATCAAAAGTTATGGGCACTGGAGCGACAGAGACCTAGTCACTTGCCCCACACCCTTGGTTTGAGGGCCCAGCCGCTACATGAAGCGAAGTTGTCTTGCCCAAGGGGCCGTAGAATTTGGTAATAGATAAAGCATCTTGGCAAGCCTAACCGGGGCAAAAAAAATTGAAAAGGGGGGGTGCAACATGAGGACTTCCCAAGGGGTCGCCCATCCTAGTACAACTCTTGCCCAAGCACGCTTAACTTTGGAGTTCTGATGGGATCCGGTGTACTAGTGCTAATATGATCGCACTCGTCATGTTGAGGGCACTAATCCCTTATGTGTTGACGGTTCACAGTCCCAACCTAAAGAAATAGCCCATTCAAAAGTCTCAACGGGCTTAACGACAACCCATCCGCTTCAACAATGTAGCATATTCGCAAGACGTGATATCGACGCATTGTAGGGCCATCTAATGTCCCGCAAGTTAGGTTGTCGTCCTTTTGCGGCTCACGACGTACGATTCGGCACGAAAAAATAGCATAAAAGAAATAAAATGGCCCAAAACTGATGAAAATGTTCAATTTTGTACTCCAAAAATAGGTGTAACCAAGCAAACAAGCTGGCCCCTTCGTAGAGCTCTCGGAGAGCTTTCCAACTGTGTGTTGTGCGCCGCATAACTCCTTACGGATCAAAAGTTATGGGCAATGGAGCGACAGAGACCTAGTCACTTGCCCCACACCCTTGGTTTGAGGGCCCAGCCGCTACATGAAGCGAAGTTGTCTTTCCCAACGGGCCGTGGAATTTGGTAATAGAAATGTGGTGGAGAAAGCATCTTGGCAAGCCTAACCGGGGCAAAAAAAATTGAAAATGGGGGTGCAACACAATGACTTCCCAGGGGGTCGCCCATCCTAGTACAACTCTCGCCCAAGCACGCTTAACTTTGGAGTTCTGATGGGATCCGGTGTATTAGTGCTGGTATGATTGCACCCGTCATGTTGAGGGCACTAATCCCTTATGTGTTGACGGTTCACAGTCCCAACCTAAAGAGCTGGCCCATTCAAAAGGCCTAATGAGCTTAACGACAACCTATCCAATTCAACAATGCAGCATCCTCACAAGACGTGATATCGAGGCATTGTAGGGCCCTCTAATGTCCCACGAGTTAGGTTGTCGTCCTTGTAACAGATCTCAACGTACGATCCGGGATGGAAAAATAGCGCAAAAGAAGAAAAGTGGCCCGAAATTGATGAAAACGTTCAATTTTGGCTCCAAAAATTGGCACAGGCGAGTAGGCTTGCTACCATTGTCGTAGAGCTCTCGGAGAGATTTCCAACGGCATGTTGTGCGACGCGTAACTCCTTACAAATTAATAGTTATGGGCACCAGTGCGACAGAGAACTGGTCAAAAGCCCCACGCACTCGGTTTGCGGGTCCAGCTTCTACGTGATGAAAGTTGTCTTGCCCAAGGTGCTGTGGGATTCGGTAATAGAAATGTGGTGGATAAAGCATCTTGGCAAGCCTAACCGGCATAAAAATAATTAAAAAGGGGGGTGCAACACGAGGACTTCCTAGGGGTCACCCATCCTAGTACAACTCTCGCCAAAGCACGCTTAACTTTGGAGTTCTGATGGGATCCGGTACATTAGTGCTGGTATGATCGCACCAATCATGTTGAGGGCATAAATCGCTTACGTGTTGATTGTTCACAGTGCCAGCCTAGAGAGATGGCCCATTCAAAAGCCCCAATGGGCTTAATGACAACCCATCCGCTTTAACATCGTAGCATCCTCGCAAGACGTGATATCGGCGAGTTGTAGGCCCTCTAATGGCCCGCGAGTTAGGTTGTCATTCTTTTCACAGCTCATGACGTACGTTTTGGGAAGAGAAAACAGTGCAAAAGAAGAAAAATAGCTTGAAACTAATGAAAACGTTCGATTTTGGTCTCCGAAAATAGGCGCAGCCATGCACGCTTGCTGCCCCCATCGTAGAGCTCTCGGAGAGCTTACCAATGGTATGCTGTGGCAGTGTAACTCCTTACGGATCAAAGGTTATGGGCACCGGAGCGATAGAGAACTGGTCAAAAATCCCCAAGCCCTCGGTTTGCGAGTCCAGGCTCTACGTGAAGCGAAGTTGTCTTGCCCAAGATGTCATGGGATTTGGTAATGAAATGTGGTGGATGAAGCATCTTTGTAAGCCTAATCAGGGCAACAAAAATTGAAAAGGGGGGTACAACAAGAGGACTTCCCAAGGGGTCACCCATCCTTGTACTACTATCGCCGAAGCACAATTAACGACAACCCATCCGCTTCAATAATGCAACATCCTTACAAGACGTGATATTGACGTATTGTAGGGCCCTCTAATGTCCCAGAAGTTAGGTTTTCGTCCTTTTAACAGCTCACGACGTATGTTCCGGGATGGAAAAACAGTGCAAAAGAAGAAAAGTGGCCCAAAACTGATGAAAACATTCGATTTTGGACTCTCCAAACATGCGCAGCCGACCAGGCTTCCTACCCCCGCCGGAGAGCTCTCGGAGGGCTTTGCAACGGTAGGTTGTGCTCCTCTTAACTCCTTATGGTGCAAAAGTTATGGGCAGCGGAGCAACGGAGACCTGGTCACAAGCCCTACGTCCTTGGTTTGCGGGCTAAGCCCATACGTGAAGCGAAGTTGTCTTGCCCAAGGTACCGTGGGATTCGGTAATAGAAATGTGGTGGATAAAACATCTTGGAAAGCCTAACCGGGGGAAAAAAATTGAAAAGGGGAGTGCAACATGAGGACTTCCTAGGGGGTCACCCATCCTAGTACAACTCTCGCCCATGCACGCTTAACGACAACCCATCCTCTTAAACAATGCAGCATCCTCGTAAGACGTGATATTGAAATGATGCAGGGCCCTCTAATGTCGTACGAGTTAGGTTGTTTTCCTTTTCGCGGCTCATGACGTACGATTCGGGATGGAAAAACAGCGCAAAAGAAGAAAAATGGCCCAAAACTAATGAAAGCATTCGATTTTTGGCTCCGAAAATAGGCGAATAAAAGCAGGCTTGCTGCCCCTGTCGTAGAGCTCTCGATGAATATTCCAAAGGTATACTGTGTGCCGCGAAACTCCTTACAGATCAAAAGTTATGAGCACCGGAGCGACGGAGGCCTGGTCACAAGCCCCATGTCTTCGGTTTATGGGCCAAGCCCATACGTGAAGCGAAGTTGTCTTGCCCAATGTACTGTGGGATTCGGTAATAGAAATGTGGTGGATAAAACATCTTGGAAATCCTAACCGGGGGAAAAAAATTGAAAAGGGGAGTGCAACACGAGGACTTCCTAGGGGGTCACCCATCTTAGTACTACTATCGCCCAAGCATGCTTAACGACAACCTATCTACTTCAACAACATAGCATCCTCGCAAGACGTGATATCGAAGTGTTGTAGGGCCCTCTAATGTCTCGCGAGTTAGGTTGTCGTCCTTTTAGCGGCTTATGACGTACGATTCGGGACAGAAAAACAGCGCAAAATTAGAAAAATGGCCCGAAACCGATGAAAACATTCGATTTGGGGCTCCGAGCACATGCGCAGCAAAGCAGGCTTACTGCCCCCGTCGTATAGCTCTCGGAGATAATTCCAAAGGTATATTGTGCGCCGCGTAACGCCTTATGGATCAAAAGTTATGGGCACCGGAATAATGAATATTTGGTCACAAGCCCCACGTCCTCGATTTGCGGGCCAAGCCCATACGTGAAGAGAAATTGTCTTCCCCAATGTACCGTGGGATTCGGTAATAGAAATGTGGTGGATAAACATCTTGGAAAGCCAAACCAGGGAAAAAAATTGAAAAGGGGAGAGCAACACGAGGACTTCCCAAGGGGTCACCCATCCTAGTACTACTGTCGTCCAAGCACGCTTAACGACAACCTATCCATTTCAACAACGCAGCATCCTCGCAACATGTGATATCGAAGCATTACAGGGCCCTCTAATGTCTCGCGAGTTAGGTTGTCGTCCTTTCCGCGGCTCATGACGTACGATTCAGGATGGAAAAAAACCGCAAAGGAAGAAAAATGGCCGAAAACTAATGAAAACATTCAATTTTGGGCTGTGAACACAGGCGTAGTTGAACAGGCTTGCTACCTCCGTCGTAGAGCTCTCGGAGGGCTTTCCAACCGTATGCTGTGCGCCACGTAACTTCTTATGGATAAAACATTATGGGCAGCGGAGCGACAGAGACCTGGCCACAAGCCCCACGCCCTCGGTTTGCGGACCCAGCCTTTACGTGAGGCGAAGTTGTCTTGCCCAAGGTGCCATGGGATTCGAAAATAGAAATGTGGTGGATAAAGCATCATGGCAAGCCTAGCCGGGGAAAAAAAATTTGAAAAGGGGGGTGCAAAGTGAGGACTTCACAGGGGGTCAACTTTAGAGTTCTGATGCGATCCAGTGCATTAGTGCTGGTATGATCACACCCATCACATTGAGGGCATAAATCTTTTATGTGTTTACGGTTCACAGCCCCATCCCAGGGAGATGGCCCATTCAAAAGTCCCTATGGGCTTAACGACAACCCATCCGCTTCAACAACACAGCATCCTCGCAAGACATGATATGACGCATTGTAGCGCCCTCTAATGTCCCGCGAGTTAAGTTGTCCTCCTTTTCGCGGCTCACGACGTACGATTCGGGACGGAAAAATAGCGAAAACGAAGAAAAATAGCCTGAAACTGATGAAAACGTTCGATTTTGGGCTCCGAAAATAGGCGTAACCAAGCAAGCATGCTGGACACGCCGTAGACTCTTGGAGAGCTTTCCAACGATATTTTGTGCGCCGCGTAACTCCTTACGGATCAAAAGTTTTAGGCACCGGAGCCACAAAGACCTGGTCACATGCCCCATGCCCTCGGTTTGAGGACCCAACTACTACATGAAGCAAAGTTGTCTTTCCCAAGGTGCCGTGGAATTTGGTAATAGAAATGTGGTGGATAAAGCATCTTGGCAAGTCTAACCGAGGCAAAAAAAATTGGAAATGGGGGGTGCAACACGAGGACTCCCCAAAGGGTCGCCCATCCTAGTACAACTCTCGCCCAAGCACGTTTAACTTCGAAGTTCTGATGGGATCCGGTGTATTAGTGCTGGTATGATCGCACCCGTCATGTTGAGGGCACTAATTCCTTATGTGTTGACGGTTCACAGTCCCAACCTAGAGAGATGGCCCATTCAAAAGGCCTAATGGGCTTAACGACAACCCATCGAATTCGACAATGCAGCATCCTCACAAGACGTGATATCAAGGCATTGCAGGGTCCTCTAATGTCCCGTGAGTTAGGTTGTCGTCTTTTTAATAGCTCACAACGTACAATCCGGGATGGAAAAATAGCGCAAAAGAAGAAAAATAGCCACAAATTGATGAAAAAATTCGATTTCGGGCTGTAAAAATAGACACAGCTGAGCAAGCTTGCTACCCTCGTCGTAGAGCTCTCGGAGAGCTTTCCAACGGTATACTGTAAGACACGTAACTCCTTACAAATTAAAAGTTATGGGTACCAGAGCGACGGAGAACTGGTCAAAAGCCCGACGTAATCGGTTTGCAGGTCCAGCTTTTATGCGAAGGAAAGTTATCTTTCCCATGGTGCCGTAGGATTCAGATATAGAAATGTGGTGGATAAAGCATCTTGGAAAGCCTAACCAGGGTAAAAAAATTGAAAAGGGGGGGTACAATACGAGGACTTCCCATGGGGGTCACCCATCCTAGTACTACACTCGCCCAAGCACGCTTAACTTTGGAGTTCTGATGGGATCCAGTACGGTGCATTATTGCTGGTATGATTGCACCCGTCATGTTGAAGGCACAAATCTCTTATGTGTTGACGGTTCACAGTCCCAGCCTAGAGAGATAGCCCATTAAAAAGGCCCAATGGGCTTAACGACAACCCATCCGCTCTGACAAAGCAACATCCTTACAAGATGTGATATCGAGGCATTGTGTGGCCCTCTAATGTCCTGCGAGTTAAGTTGTTGACCTTTTAACAGCTCACGACGTATGATCCGGGACAGAAAAATAGTGCAAGAGAAGAAAAGTGGCCCGAAATTGATGAAAACATTCGATTTTGGGCTCGAAAAATAGGTACAGTTGAGCAAGCTTGCTACCCTCATCGTAGAGCTCTCGGAGAACTTTCCAACCGTATGTCGTGCGCCGCGTACCTCCTTGCGGATCAAAAGTTATGGGCACCGGAGCGACGGAGACCTGGTCACAAGCCCCACACCCTCGGTTTACGGGCCCAGCCTCTATTTGAAGTGAAGTTGCCTTGCCTAAAGTGCTGTGGGATTCAGAAATAGAAATGTGGTGGATAAAGCATCTTGGCAAGCCTAACCAGGGAAATTTTTTTTGAAAAGGGGGTGCAACACAAGGACTTCCCAAGGGGTCACCCATCCTAGTACTACTCTCGCCCAACCATGCTTAACTTCAGAGTTCTGATGGGGTCCAGTGCATTAGTGCTGGTATGATCGCACCCGTCATATTGAGGGTACAAATCCCTTATGTGTTTACAGTTGACAGTCGCATCCCAGAGAGATGGCCCATTCAAAAGGCCCAATGGGTTTAACGACAACCAATCCGCTTCAACAATGCAGCATCCTCACAAGACGTGATATCGACGCATTGTAGGGCCCTCTATTGTCCCGCGAGTTAGGTTGTCGTCCTTTTTGCATCTCACGACGTATGATCCTGGATGAAAAAATAGTGCAAAAGAAGAAAAGTGGCTCGAAACTGATGAAAATGTTCAATTTTGATCACCGAAAATAGGCGCAGTCGTGTGGCGTCACTGCCCCCGTCGTAGAGCACTTGGTGGGCTTTCCAATTGTATGTTGTGCACCGCGTAACTCTATACAGATCAAAAGTTATGGGCACTGGAGCGACGAAGACCTGGTCACAAGCCCTACGCCCTCGGTTTTCGAGCCCAGCCCTTACGCAAAGCGAAGTTGTCTTGCCTAAGGTGTCGTGGGATTTGGTAATAGTAATACAGTGGATAAAGCATCTTGGCAAGCCTAACCGAGAAAAAAAAATTGAAAAGGGGAGTGCAACATGAGGACTTCCTAGGGGGTCACCCATCCTAGTACAACTCTCGTCCAAGCACGCTTAACTTCGAAGTTCTGAAGGGATCTTGTGCATTAGTGCTGGTATAATCGCACCCGTCATGTTGAGAGCACAAATCCCTTATGTGTTTACAGTTCACAGTTCCATCCCAGAGAGATGGCCCATTCAAAAGGCCCAATGGGATTAACGACAACCCATCTGTTTCAACAACGTTGCATCCTTACAAGACGTGAAATCGACGCGTCGTAGGGCCCTCTAATGTCCCGCGAGTTTGGTTGTTATCCTTTTAATTGCTCAGGACGTGCGATCCAGGACCCAAAAATAGCGCAAAAGAAGAAAAGTGGCCCGAAACTGATAAAAATGTTCGATTTTGGGCTTTGAAAATAGGCGCAGCAAGAGTAGCTTGCTGCCCCTGTCGTAGGTCTCTCAGATAGCTTTCCAACACTATGCTATGTGCCACGTAACTTGAGCTTTATTCTTCAACTGCTTCTCATGCTTCCGCATTCTTGACTTCTTGACTTGCAATTTGGATCATTTTGGGTCTGATTTTCCACTTTTCTGTATCATCCTACATTGCGCCGAAATTATCGAAGTATTGTAATAATTCCCAAATTAAGATGCAGATTTAGTACAAATAGCAAGGTTTTAGTGCTGCAAATACAGTCACATCATAACTCTTTACGGATCAAAAGTTATGGGCAGCGGAGCGACGGAGACCTGGTCACAAACCCTACACCCTCGGTTTGCGGGCCCAGCCACTACGTGAACCGAAGTTGTCTTGGCCAAGGTGCAGTAGGATTTGGTAATAGAATTATGGTGGATAAAGCATATTGCCAAGCCTACCCGGGGCAAAAAAAATTGAAAAGACGGGTGCAACGCGAGGACTTCCCAGGGGCTCACCTATCCTAGTACTACTCTCGCCCAAGCACGCTTAACTTCGTTGTTCTGATGGGATCCGGTGCATTAGTGCTAGTATGATCGCACCCGTCATGTTGAGGGCGCTAATCCCTTATGTATTGACGGTTCACAATCCCAGCCTAGAGAGATGGCCCATTCAAAAGGCCCAACGTGGTTAACGACAACCTATCCGCGTCAACAACGCAGCATCCTCACAAGATGTGATATCAATGCATTGTAGGGCCCTCTGATGTCCTGCAAGTTAGGTTGTCGTCCTTTTTGCGGCTCATGACATACGATTCGGCACAGAAAAACAGCATAAAAGAAATAAAATGGCCCAAAACTTATGAAAATGTTCAATTTTGTACTCCAAAAATAGGCGTAACCAAGCAAACAAGCTGGCCCCTTTGTAGAGCTCTCGGAGAGCTTTCCAACTGTGTGTTGTGCGCCGCATAACTGCTTACAGATCAAAAGTTATGGGCACTGGAGCGACAGTGACCTAGTCACTTGCCCCACACCCTTGGTTTGAGGGCGCAGCCGCTACATGAAGCGAAGTTGTCATGCCTAATCGGCCTTGGAATTTGGTAATAGAATTGTGGCGGATAAAGCATCTTGGAAAGCCTAACCGGGGCAAAAAAATTGAAAAGAGGGGTACAACACGAGGACGTCGCAGGGGGACGCCTATCCTAGTACAACTCTTGCCCAAGAACGCTTAACGTCGCAGTACTGATGGGATCCGGTGCATTAGTGCTGGTATGAACGCAACCGACATGTTGAGGGCACTAATCCGTTATGTGTTGACGGTTCACAGTCCCAACCAAGAGAGATAGCCCATTCAAAAGTCCCAATGGGCTTAACGACAACCCATCAGCTTTAACAATGCAGCATCTTCGCAAGACGTGATATCAACGCATTGTACGGCCCTCTAATGTCCCACAAGTTACGTTGTCGTCCTTTTTGCGGCTCATGACATACGATTCGACACGGAAAAATAGCATAAAAGAAATAAAATGGCCCGAAACTGATGAAAATATTCAATTTTGTACTCCAAAAATAGGCGTAACCAAGCAAACAAGCTGGCCCCTTCGTAGAGCTCTCAGAGAGCTTTCCAACAGTATGCTGTGCACTGCATAACTCCTTACGGATCAAAAGTTATGGGCATTGGAGCGACAGAGAACTAGTCACTTGCCCTACACCCTTGGTTTGAGGGCCCAGCCTCTACGTGAAGCGAAGTCTTCTTGCCCAAGGTGCCGTGGAATTTGGTAATAGAAATGTGGTGGACAAAGCATCTTGGTAAGCCTAACCGGGCCAAAAAAAAATTGAAAATGGGGGTGCAACACGGGGACTTTGCACGAGGTCAACCATCCTAGTACAACTCTCGCCCAAGCACGCTTAACTTCGGAGTTCTGATGGGATCCAGTGTATTAGTGCTGGTATGATCGCACCCATCATGTTGAGGGCACTAATCCCTTATGTGTTGACGGTTCACAGTCCCAACTGAAAGAGCTGGCCCATTCAAAAGGCCTAATGAGCTTAACGACAACCTATCCAATTCAACAATGCAGCATCCTCACAAGACGTGATATCGGCGCGTTGTAGGCCCTTTTAATGTCCCGCAAGTTAGGTTTTTGTCCTTTTCACAGCTCACAACGTACGATCCGGGATGGAAAAATAGCGCAAAAGAAGAAAAGTGGCCGAAACTGATGAAAACGTTCAATTTTGGCCTAGGAAAATAGGTGTAGCTGAGCAAGCTTGCTGCCCACGTCGTAGAGCTCTCGGAGAGCTTTCTAACGATAGGTTGTGCGCCGCGTAACTCCTTACGGATCAAAAGTTATGGGCACCGGAGCGACGGAGAACTGATCAAAAGCCCCACGCACTCGCTTTACGGGTCCAGCCTCTACGTTAAGCAAAGTTGTCTTGCCCAAGGTGCTGTGGGATTCGGTAATAGAAATGTGGTGCATAAAGCATCTTGGCAAGCCAAACCGGGGCAAAAAAAATTGAAAAAGAGGGTGCAACACGAGGACTTCCCGGGGGGTCACTCATCCTAGTACAACTCTCGCCCAATCATGCTTAACTTCGGAGTTCTGATGGGATTCGGTGCCTTAGTACTGGTATGATCCCACCCATCATGTTGAGGGCATAAATCGTTTATGTGTTGACTGTTCATAGTCCCAGCCTAGAGAGATAGCCCATTCAAAAGGCCCAATGGGCTTAACCATAACCCATCGGCTCTGACAAAGCAACATCCTTACAAGACGTGATATCGAGGCATTGTATGGCCCTCTAATGTGCCGCGAGTTAGGTTGTCGTCCTTTTAACAGCTCACGAAGTATGATCCGGGACGGAAAAACAGCGCAAGAGAAGAAAAGTTGCCCGAAATTGATGAAAACATTCAATTTTGGGCTCTAAAAACAAGTGCAGTTGAGCAGGCTGGCTGCCCCCATTGTAGAGCTCTCAAAAATCTTTCCAACCGTATGCCGTGCACAGCGTAACTCCATACGGATCAAAAGTTTATGGGCACTGGAGCGACGGAGATCTGGTCACCAGCCCCACACCCTCGGTTTGTGGGCCCAGTCTCTACGTGAGGCGAAGTTGTCTTGCCCAAGGTGCCGTGGCATTCAGAAATAGAAATGTGATGGATAAAGCATCTTGGCAAGCCTAGCCGGGGAAAAAAAATTTGAAAAATGAGGTACAACACGATGACTTCCGAGGGGGTCACTCATCCTAGTACTAATCTCGCCTAAGCAAGCTTAACTTTGGAGTTTCGATGGAATCCGGTGTATTAGTGCTGGTATGATTGCACCTGTCATGTTAAGGGCACAAATCCCTTATGTGTTGACGGTTCACAGTCCTAACCCAGAGAGATGGCCCATTCAAAAGGCCCAATGGGGTAAACGACGAGCCACCCGCTTCAACAATGCAGCATCCTCACAAGACATGATATCAACTCATTGTAAGGCCCTCTAATGTCCCGCGAGTTAGGTTGTCGTCCTTTTAACAGCTCACAATGTACGATCCGGGACAGAAAAACAACACAAAAATAAGAAAATTGACCCAAAATTGATGAAAATGTTCAATTTTGGGCTCCAAAAATAGGCACAATCGTGTGGGGTCTTTACCCCCGTTGTAGAACTATTGGAGGGCTTTACAACGGTATGTTGTGCGCCACGTAACTCTATACGGATCAAAAGTTATGGGCACTGGAGCGACGGAGACCTGGTCACAAGCCCCACGCCCTCGGTTTTCAGGCCCAACCCTTACGTGAAGCGAAGTTGTCTTGCCCAAGGTGCCGTGGGATTTGGTAATAGAAATATAGTGGATAAAGCATCTTGGCAAGCTTAACCGAGGAAAAAAAATTTGAAAAGGGGAGTTCAACACAAGGACTTCCCAGGGGGTCACCCATCCTAGTACTGTTCTCGCCCAAGCACGCTAAACTTCAGAGTTCTGATGTGATCCGGTGAATTATTGCTGGCATGATCGCACCCGTCATATTGAGGGCACAAATCCCTTATGTGTTTATGGTTCACAGTCTCATCCCAGAGAGATAGCCAATTCAAAAGGCCCAATGGGCTTAACGACAACCCATCCGCTTCGACAACGCAGCATCTTTACAAGACGTGATATCAACACGTTGTAGGGCCCTCTAATGTCCTGCGTGTTAGATTGTCGTCCTTTTAACAGCTCACGACGTATGATCCAGGACCGAAAAATAGCGCAAAAGAAGAAAAGTGACCTGAAACTGATAAAAATGTTCAACTTTGGGCTTCGAAAATAGGCGCAGCAAGATTAGGTTGATGTGCCTGTCGTAGAGCTCTCGGATAGCTTTCCAACGCTATGATGTGCGCCGCGTAACTCCTTACAGATCAAAAGTTATGGGCACTAGAGCGACGGAAACCTGGTCACAAACCCCACGCCCTCGGTTTGTGGGCCCAGCCACTACATGAAGCGAAGTCGTCTTGGCCAAGGTTCCGTGGGATTTGGTAATAGAAATGTGGAGGATAAAGCATCTTGGCAAGCCTAACCGAGGCAAAAAAAATTGAAAAGATAGGTGCAACACGAGGATTTCCTAGGGGGTCACCCATCCTAGTACTGCTCTCGCCCAAGCATGCTTAACTTTGGAGTTTCTATGGGATCTGGTGAATTAGTGCTGGTATGATCGCACCCGTCATGTTGAGGGCACAAATCCGTTATGTGTTGACGGTTCACTATCCCATCCTAGAGAGATAGCCCATTGAAAAGGCCCAATGGGGTTAACGACAACCCATCCGCTCTGACAACGTAGCATTCTTACAAGACGTGATATTGAGGTATTGTAGGGCTCTCTAATGTCCCACGAGTTAGGTTGTCGTCCTTTTAACAGCTCACGACGTATGATCCGGGATGAAAAAATAGCGTAAAGGAAGAAAAGTGGCCCGAAACTGATGAAAATGTTTGATTTTGGGCTCGAAAAATAGGTGCAATCGAGCAGGCCTGCTGCCCCGGTCATAAAGCTCACGGAGAGCTTTCCAACCGTATGTCATGCGCTGCATAACTCCTTACGGATCAAAAGTTATGGGCACCGGAGCGACAGAGACTTGGTCACAAGCCCCACGCCCTCGGTTTGTAGGCCCAGCCTCTACGTGAAGCGAAGTTGTCTTGCTCAAGGTGCCATAGGATTTAGAAATAGAAATGTGATGGATAAAGCATCTAGGCAAGCCTAACCGGGTAAAAAAAATTGAGAATGGGTGTGTAACACAAGGACTTCCCAAGAGGTCACCCATCCTAGTACTACTCTCGCCCAAGCACGCTTAACTTCGGAGTTCTGATGGGATCCGGTGCATTAGTACTGGTATGATCGCACACGTCATGTTGAGGGAACAAATCCCTTATGTGTTTACGGTTCACAGTCCCAGCCCAGAGAGATGGCCTATTCAAAAGGCCCAATGGGCATAACGATAACCCATCCGCTTCAACAACGCAGCATCCTTACAAGACGTGATATCGATGCTTTGTAGGGCCCACTAATGTCCCGTGAGTTAGGTTGTCGTCCTTTTAACAGCTCACGACAAAGGATTCGGGACGAAGAAATAGCACAAAAGAAGAAAAGTGGCCGAAAACTTATAAAAATGTTCGATTTTGGGCTACAAAAACTGGTGTAGTCGAGTGGGCTTGCTGTCCCCATTGTAGAGCTCTTGGAGGGCTTTCCAACGGTATGCTGTGCGACGCGTAACTCCTTACAGATCAAAGTTATGGGCGCTGGAGGTACGGAGACCTGGTCACAAGCCCCACGCCCTCGGTTTGCAGGCCCAGCCTTTTACTTGAAGCGAAGTTGTCTTGCCCAAGGTGCCATGGGATTTGGAAATAGAAATGTGGTGGATAAAGCATCTTGGCAAGCCTAACCGAGGAAAAAAAATTGAAATGGGGGGTGCAACAAGAGGACTTCCTAGGGGGTCACCCATCCTAGTACTACTCTCTCCCAAGCACGCTTAACTTTGGAGTTCTTATGGGATTCGGTGCATTAGTGCAAGTACGATCGCACCCGTCATGTTGAGGGCACAAATCCCATATGTGTTTACGGTTGACATTCCCATCCCAGAGAGATGGCCCATTCAAAAGGCTCAATCAGCTTAACGACAATCCATCCGCTTCAACAATATAGCATCCTTACAAGAGTGATAACGACGCGTTGTAAGGCCCTCTAATGTCCCGTGAGTTAGGTTGTCGTCCTTTTCAACACTCAATACGTACAACTTGGGATGGAAAAATAGCGCAAAAGTTGAAAAATTACCCGAAACTGATGAAAATGTTCATTTTTGGGCTCCGAAAATAGGCGCAGCCGATCAGGCTTGCTACCTCCGTGGTAGAGCTCTCAGAGTGCTTTCCAACGGAATGCTATGCGCCGCGTAGCTCCTTACGGATCAAAAGTAAGGGCGCTGGAGCGACGAAGACATGGTCACAAGCCCTACGCCCTCGGTTTGTGAGCCCAGCCTCTATGTGAAGCGAAGTTGTCTTGCCCAAGGTGCCGTGGGATTCGGTAATAGAACTGTGGTGGATAAAGCATCTTGGCAAGCCTAACCGGGGAAAAAAAAATTGAAAAGGGGGGTGCAACACGAGGACTTATCAGGGGGTCACCCATCCTAGTACTACTCTCGGCCAAGCACGCATAACTTCGGAGCTCTTATGGGATTTGGTGCATTAGTGCTGGTATGATTGTACCCATCATGTTGAGGGCACAAATCCCTTACGTGCTTACGGTTCACAGTCCTATCCCAGAGAGATGGCCTATTCAAATGGCCCAATGGGCTTAACGACAACCCATCCGCTTCAACAACGCAACATCCTTAAAAGACGTGATATCTACGCATTGAAGGGTCCCGCAAGTTAGGTTGTCGTCCTTTTAACAGCTCACGACGTATGATCCGGGACTTATTAATAGCGTAAACGAAGAAAAATGGCCTGAAACTAATGAAAACGTTCGATTTTGTGCTCCGAAAATCAGTGTAACAAGGATAGCTTGCTGCCCATGACGTAGAGCTCACGGATAACTTTCCAACTCTATGTTGTGCGCCACGTAACTCCTTATAGATTAAAAGTTATGGGCATCGGAGCGACAGAGACTTGGTCACAAACCCCACGCCCCCGGTTTGCGGGCCCAGCCACTACATGAAGCGAAGTTGTCTTTCCCAAGGTGCCGTAGGATTTGGTAATAGAAATGTGTTGGATAAAATATCTTGGCAAGCCTAACCGGGGCAAAACAAATTGAAAAAAGGGGTACAACACGAGGACTTCCCACGGGGTCACCCTTCCTAATACTACACTCGCCCAAGGACGTTTAACTTCGGAGTTCTGATGAGATCCGGTGAATTAGTGCTGGTATGATCGCACCCATCATGTTAAGGGCTCAAAACCCTTATGTGTTGACGGTTCACAGTCCGAGCCCAGAGAGATGGCCCATTCAAAAGCCCAAATGGGCTTAACGACAACCCATCCAATTTAGCAATGCAGCATCCTCGCAAGATGTGATATCAAGGCATTGTAGGGCCCTCTAATATCCCGCGAGTTAGTTTGCCGTCCTTTCAGCAAATCAAACGTACGATCCGGGATGGAAAAACAGCATAAAAGAAGAAAAGTGGCCCGAAATAGATGAAAACGTTCAATTTTGGGCTCTGAATATAGGTACAGTCGAGCAGGCTTGCTGCACCAGTCGTAGAACCCTCGGAGAGCTTTCCAATGGTATGCTGTGCACCGCGTAACTCCTTACAGATCAAAAGTTAAGGGCACCAGAGCGACGAAGACCTGGTCACAAGCCCCAAGGCCTCGGTTTGCGGGACTAGCCACTACGTGAAGCGAAGTTGTCTTGCCCAATGTGCCGTGGGATTCAGTAATAGAAATATGGTGGATAAAGCATCTTGGCAAGCCTAACCGGGGCAAAAAAAATCTGAAAGGGGGGTGCAACACTAGGAATTCCCACGGGGTCACCTAACCTAGTACTATTCTCACCCAACCACGCTTAACTTCGTAGTTCTGACGGGATTCGGTGCATTAGTGCTGGTATGATCGCACCCGTCATGTTAAGGGCTCAAATCTCTTATGTGTTGACGGTTCATAGTCCCATCCCAGAGAGATGGCCTATTCAAAATGCCCAATGGACTTAACGACAACCCATCCGCTTCAACAACGTAGCATCTTCGCAAGATGTGATATCGACAAATTGTAGGGCCCTCTAATGTCCTGCAAGTTCTGTTATCGTCCTTTTCCCAGCTCATGACGTACGATTCGGGACCAAAAAAACAGAACAAAAGATGAAAAATGGCCCGAAACTGATGAAAACATTCAATTTTGGGCTCCAAAAACAGGCGCAGCAAAGTTGGCTAGCTACCCCCATCTTAGAGCTCTCGAAGAGCTTTCCAACGGTATACTTTGGGCCGCGTAACTGCTTACGGATCAAAAGTTATGGGCACTAGAGCGACAGAGACATGGTCACAAGCCCCACGCCCTCGGTTTGCTGGCCCAGCCTCTACGTGAAGTGAAGTTGTCTTGCCCAAGGTGTCGTGGGATTTGAAAATAGAAATGTGGTGGATAAAGCATCTTGGCAAGCCTAGCCGGGGAAAAAAAATTGAAAAGGGAGGTGCAACACAAGGACTTCTCAGGGGGTCACCTATCCTAGTACTACTCTCGTCCAAACACGCTTAACTTCGGAGTTCTGATGGGATCTGGTGCATTAGTGCTGGTATGGTCACACCCGTCATGTTGAGAGCACAAATCCCATATGTGTTTACGGTTCACAGTCTCATCCCAGAGAGATGGCCTATTCAAAAGGCCCAATGGGCTTAACGACAACCCATTCACTTCAACAACACTGCATCCTTACAAGACTTGATATCGACGCGTTATAGGGCCCTCTAATGTCCCCGAGTTAGGCTGTCATCCTTTTAACAGCTCACGACGTATAATCTGGGACGAAAAAATAGCGTAAAAGAAGAAAAGTAGCCCGAAACTGATAAAGACGTTCAATTTTGTGCTCCGAAAATAGGCGCAGCCTAGGAGGCTCGCTGCCCCCTTCGTAGAGCTCATGGAGGGCTTTGCAACGGTATATTGTGTGCTACGTAAGTCCTTACGAATCAAAAGTTATGGGCACCGATGCGACGGAGACCTGGTCACGCCCTCGGTTTGTGGGCCCAGCCACTACGTGAAGCGAAGTTGTCTTGCCCAAGGAGTTGTGGGATTCGGTAATAGAAATGTGGTGGATAAAGCATCTTGGCAAGCCTAATCAGGGCAAAAAATATTGAAAAGAGGGGTGCAACACGAGGACTTCCCACGGGGTTACCCATCCTAGTACTACTCTCGCCCAAGCACGCTTAACTTTGGAGTTCTGATGGGATATGGTGCATTAGTTCTGGTATAATCGCACCCATCATGTTGAGGGTACAAATCCCTTATGTGTTGATGGTTCACAGTCCCAGCCCAGATAGATGGCCCATTCAAAAGGCCCAATGGGCTTAACGACAACCTATCCGCTTCAACAACGCAGTATCCTCACAAGACGAGATATTGATGCGTTGTAGGGCCCTCTAATGTCCCGCGAGTTAGGTTGTAATCCTTTTAACAACTCACGACGTACGATCCGGGATAGAAAAATAACGCAAAAAAAAGAAAAGTGGTAGAAAATTGATGAAAACATTCAATTTTGGGCTCCGAAAATAGGCACAACTGAACAAGCTAGTAGCCCCATAGTAGAGCTCTCGGAGAGCTTTCCAGCGGTATGCTGTGCGCTGTGTAACTCCTTACGGATCAAAAGTTATGGGCACCGGAGCGACGGAGACTTGATCACAAGCCCCATGCCCTCGGTTTGCGGGCCCAGCCTCTACGTCAAGCGAAGTTGTCTTGCCGAAGCTGCCATGGGATTCGGTAATAGTAATGTTGTGGATAAAGTATCTTGGCAAGCCTAACCGGGGAAAAAAAATTTGAAAAGGGGGGTGCAACACGAGGACATCCCAAGGGGTCACCCATCCTAGTACTATTCTCGCCGAAGCCCGCTTAACTTCCAAGTTCTTATGGGATCCGGTGCATTAGTGCTAGTATGATCGCACCCGTCATGTTGAGGGCACAAATCCTTTTTGTGTTGATAGTTCACAGTCCCATCCCAGAGAGATGACCCATTCAAAAGGCCCAATGGGATTAACGACAACCTATCCGCTTCAACAATGCAGCATCCTCGCAGACTTGATATCGATGCAGTGTAGGGCCCTCTAATGTCCCGTGAGTTAGTTTGTCATCCTTTTCGCGGCTCACGACGTACGATTCGGGACGGAAAAACAGAGCCAAAAGAAGAAAAATGGCCCAAAATTGATGAAAATGTTTGATTTTGTGCTCCGAAAACAGGCGCATTCGTTTTTGGGGAACGAGAGATAATGTTTTGAAACTCTTTTCCAGTTAATCTCATGAAAATCCCTTTTTGAAAACATGTCACGTATTACAAATAATAAAGTACGCAGGTATAAGAATCAAATTGAACAACAGATACAATTACCAATCATTTCAAGGATACGGTGCGCTTTCGCTCTCAAGTTCAATCCCCGAGCATTTGCTCTCAAGTTCATTTTCGATAATAATTGTTGTGGCTGGATTCAATCATCCACTTATCGCTCCCAATTGGGTGTACTCCGGATGTACCCCAAAATTCTATGAGCCAACTCTTCGAGGGTGGAATGCCAAGCGAGAGAGGGAATTGGACCATGGTAGTCACGGGAGCACCGGTAAGCCCTATGCAGCCCGGTGTTCGTGAAACGCTACCATGCCACAATGAAAGGTTGCAACCTTGTATACAATGTACATTTATACCATTTAACAATTCACATTAGGAGGACAACAAAGTATATTGCCTCTGAGCAATTTCAAGATCACATATTGTCAAGTAAACGAACAAGGCATGCTTGACATGAGGTTTCACTTTGTAGAACACGTAGAGTTATATGAACATTAACGGGAAGCTAAGTAACACATATAAATCAAGTCATATAACTCATTTTGGGATTCACGTATCAAGTATTAACATTATACAAGCATGGAACGACATTTATACGAGACCGGATGCAAGAATAGTTCACTTAGCAACATGCAATCATCATAAATCACATTTAGAGCTATAAGGACAATTACGGGTAGCCTATTAATCACATAATTTAACACATTTAACCATAAGGCCATTTCTTAGCAAATAAATAGTCATAAGTGTTAGGACCTCAATTCCATGCTTAAACATGCGATTAAGCA
Organism: Ehretia macrophylla; assembly: GCA_037974665.1. Taxonomy (NCBI): domain Eukaryota; kingdom Viridiplantae; phylum Streptophyta; class Magnoliopsida; order Boraginales; family Ehretiaceae; genus Ehretia; species Ehretia macrophylla. The sequence goes on along the minus strand of CM075782.1, from coordinate 41,648,568 downwards.
AACCATTCATCAATTAATGATCCCAAGCCATGCATCAATCAAATTAAACAACCTCAACCAACCACAACAGTCCATACAACATCTACGTGACACAATTCTAAGCATTCAACACCTCAAGCAAGTTCTCAACATGATTCTAAGCATATCACTAAACAAAAACCTCACTGCAATGGTCTGTTTTCTCACATTCGATTAGACAAGCAAATAATCTCCAATTTCAGCTAGCCAAATATCAAATTGAAGCTTAATGAGTGATTTAAATCAAGGAACAAACCTCGCATCATTTGGAGTTCGGACTTAGGAGTTATGGCCAAAACCGTGGGACTGCGCAAAACTATCCAGTTTTAGACACATTGCGATTTTTGCCATTTTTGAGGGTCTTAGAGTCAGATTTAGCTTTGGCCTATTTCTGGCAGAAATGTCCAGAACAGCACTATCTAGCAAAATACCAATTTTTATGCATTTTAGACATCATTTTCTAGGCTAAAACGGTTTTGTTATACGAGGTTAGAAGGCTGCCAGATCCTACTTCAAATTTCCAATTTTTTCAAATTTTGACACCTTTTGTTATTTTGCCATTTTGAAGGTCTTAGAGTTAGAATTGGACTTGTCCTATTTCTACAAAAAATATTCCGAACTGGAAAAACTAGTGGCCTACTAATTTTCACTCATTTTTATCAAGGTTTACTAAGCCAAATTCTTTTCGCTCTACAAAGTCAGAAAACTGCCAGAAAAAACATTTTTACCTATCTTAAAGTTCCTAGCCATTATCAAGCCATGCATGCGAATATAAGCTCATTTACACACATATACAATAATTACAGAGGTAAATCTAGCCATATGGAATCATGCATGTGAGTTTTGAAAGCTTTTAAAAGAGTTTAACCCTCACCTTAGCAAGTGGATAGATGAAGATGCACAAAAGGGGCTTCTTCCTTGCTTTGGCCGATATATAGCTTGATTTCCCTTAATTTCTAACTTAGTTAGCATGTGAGGATGGTGTGCATGTGTGAAGAACAAAAGAAAATGAAAGAAAAACTATCATAACATCCCTAAGGCCGAGAATGAGGAGTTTCGTGAGCTTGCATGCGATTTTCTTGCTTTGCTTGCTATGGTCGAGTTTCTTAGAGTCCTTGAGAGCCTAGGTGAGCCTTAGAAGACGAACTTGAGCTATGATGGTTCATAAAGCACCCGTTGCCGAGAGAGAGAGAGAGAGAGAGAGAGGAGATGAAAGCTTGAGAGAAAGTTTGAGTAAGAAATAAAATGTTGGTGTGTGTGTGTCGGCCCTATGCTCTTCAAAATCTGAAATTATGTCATCTTTTGAGCATTTTGAATTGTGTGGGATGGGCATGGTGTGTAGGCCGAGAAAGGTAGCTTAGGATAGGGTGCTTTGGAGTTTTTTGATGCATGGTGTCTCGAGCTTATGTCATAGTTTGTCTAGGATGATTTTGAAATTATGCAATGTTTGTTCAAATGCAAGGTATGGTTGGCCAAGGCATGTGCAATTCTGAATTTTTTTGTCTTGTTTAAGTCTTATTTTATTGTAGGTTAGATATATTTAATTGTAGGTGTATGGGTTTTGCAAAAAGAATAAGGAATAAAGATTGTTTAGTGTTTAGTGAAATTTTGTCTTTTAGTGAGTTGATTTAGGATTAAAATATTAGTTAGTGGAGTTTGTAGGATTATTCTATAGTCTAGTGTTTTGTGTAGGATTCTTTATTGAAAAGTGTGCGGGCACGCTTTCCTAGGTCTAGGGCACGTACTACAAGGCAAGGCACGAACTACGAGACAGATGTACGTATTCCAAGTAAATGCACGTAACCCTAAATGAATGCATGTAAATCAATGCAAGGCATGTAAATCAAGACACGACTCTTAAACCTAGGTTAAGGCATGCAGTCCAAGGTTAGGGCACACGAAACGAGATATCGCACACAAATCGAGGTCGGCCCTCACATCCTCCCATCCTTAAAGGAATTTCATCCCGAAATTCAATATTACCTTCGAAATAATGCTGGATACTGTTGTTCCATCTGGTCTCGCCTTTCCCATGTTGCTTCTTCGACTACATGGTGATCCCACAACACTTTCACCATCGGTATAGACTTGTTGCGCAACTCCTGATCTTGTTCATCTAGAATCCGAATAGTCTTTTCTTCATATGCCAAGTTCTCCCGAAGCTGCAACGGCTCCGGCTCCAAGACGTGTGATGGGTCAGGGTGATACTTCTGTAACATTGAGACATGGAAGACAGCATGAATACTTGAGAGGTTCTGGGGTAGTTCCAGGCGATACGCCAAATTGCCAACCTTTTCAACTATCTCACATGGTCCTACAAACCTCGGGCTCAAGTTCTTACCTTTACCATGTTTAATCAATCCCCTCCGAGGTGATAACTTCAAGAACACCTTGTCGCCGACCTCAAATTCCAAATTCCGTCTCCGTTGGTCTGCATAATTTTTTTGCCTACTTTGGGCGGTAAGCATCCGTTTTCAGATGAGGTGGACATTTTCGACTGTCTTCATAAGTTCTAGTAGAAGGGTCGGGTCAAAAGTCTTCGTTTCACCTACTTCATCCCAATATATTGGGGATCGACACTTATGTCCATACAATGCCTCATATGGGGCCATCCCGATAGTGGCTTGATAGCTGTTATTATAGGCGAACTCCGCTAGAGGTAGATACTTCTCCCAACCTTTTCCGAAGTCTAGAACACATTCCCTCAGCATATCCTCCAAAATCTGAATAGTTCTCACAGATTGTCTATCAATCTGAGGGTGATAAGTTGTACTGAAACTCAACTTCGTCCCCAAAGCTTCTTGTAATCTCTTCCAAAATTGGGAAGTAAAATGGGGGTCCCTATATGACACAATACTTACGGGTATCCCATGTAGCCTTACAATGTCCGCAACATATATATCTCCCAATTTCTCAGGACTATCCTCCTTGTTCATTGGTAAGAAGTATGCTGACTTAGTCAATCTATCCACTATGACCCAAACGGCATCATGACCCTTTTGTGACCTAGGCAGGTCCATAACAAAGTCCATAGTTATATGTTCCCATTTCTATCGGGGAATTTCCAATGGCTGAAGTAAACCTGCTGGCCGTTGATGTTCTGCTTTGACCCTCTGACAAGTCAACACCTTGCCACAAACTCTGCAATCTCTCTCTTCATGTTATTCCACCAATAGTGTTGTTTCAAGTCCCGGTACATCTTTGTCGCATCAGGATTAATGGTGTATCTTGCATTATGGGCTTCCTCGAGAATATTCTTTTTCAACTCTGGGTCATTAGGAACACAAATTCGACTCCTGAACCTCCAAATACCATCATTATGAACTTGAAATCTGCGTTGCTTTCCTTAATCTTCTAAAACTGTTGGTCCTTCTGTTGGGCCTCTCGAATCTCAGACAACAAGGTCGATTGAACTTGTGTACTGGCAAATAGTAATCCTTTTTGAGTCAATTGTGGTTTCCACATAAATGCTTCCTCTAACATCTCCCGCACCTTAATCTTCAATCTTGCCATGCTCATCTTCCAGCTTAAGGCATCCGCTACTACGTTCGCTTTACCGGGCACATAATTGATTGTGCAGTTATAATCATCCAAGAGCTCCATCCACCGTCTTTGCCTCATATTCAATTCTTTTTGTGAAAACAAGTACTTCCAGCTCTTGTGATCTGTAAACACCTCAAACTTGTTACCCTACAAGTAGTGCCTCCATTTCTTTAGTGCAAACACAATAGCCGCTAGCTCCAAATCATGCGTCGGGTAGTTCAATTCATACGGCTTTGGCTTCCTAGTGGCATATGCACTCCCTCTACCATTCTACATCAAAACACAACTCAATCATTCTTTCAAAGTATCGCTATAAATTACAAAGCCTTAACTCCCTTCAGGCAATGCAATAACATGTGTGGTTGTCAATCTTTTCTTCAATTCTTGAAAGCTATTATCACACTTGTCATCCCACACGAACTTTGTTTTCTTCTGAGTGAGCTTTGTAAGCGGTCTTGCAATCTTTGAGAAATCCTTCACGAACCTCCGATAATAGCCGGCTAAACCAAGAAAACTCCAAACCTCAGTGACGTTTTCCGGCCTCCTCCAAGATATCATTGCTTCTATCTTTGTTGGGTCCACCGCTAGTCTTTCCTAGGATATAATGTGCCCCAAGAATGCAATCTGCCGCAACCAAAATTCGCATTTGCTAAAATTTGCATACAATTGATGCTCCTGAAGTTTCTGCAATACCAATCGCAGATGTTGTTCATGCTCAGCCTCAGATTTCGAGTATACCAAAATATCATCAATAAAGATCACCACAAATTGGTCCAAGTAGGGTTGAAACACCTTGTGCATCAAGTCCATAAAAGCTGTTGGGCCATTAGTTAGCCCAAATGGCATTGCCACAAACTCATAGTGCCCATATCTCGTCCTGAAAGCCGATTTAGGAACATCATCCCTTTTGATTCACAACTGATAATACCATTGTCTCAAGTCGAGTTTCGAATACACTTTAGCTACTTGAAGTTGGTGAAACAACTCATCGATTAATGGAAATGGGTATTTATTCTTGATGGTCACTTGGTTCAATCCTCGGTAATCGATGCATAGCCTCAACGTTCCGTCTTTCTTCTTTACAAATAGGAATGGTGCACCCCACGGAGAAGAACTCGGTTGAACAAACCCCTTCTTCAACAATCCTTGCAACTGGTATTTCAATTCTTGTAGCTCGGCTGGTGCCATACGATAGGGAGCTTTAGATATTGGTTGGGTGCTAGGCAGTACTTCTATTTCAAACTCAATCTCCCGATCCGGAGGTAAACCCAAAAATTCTTCTGGAAACACATCGGCATATTCTTTAATCACTGGCATCTCCTCTAACTTAGCTTTGTCCAATGGCTTATTGATGAGGTAAGCTAAGTATCCGCTACAATCCTTTCTTAGCAACTTCACTGCTTTTGTGGATGAAATAATGGAGCTCCCGGTGAAGTCTCTTCGACCCATTACCTCCAATGTTGGTTGACTAGGTATCTGGAATGTTGCAGTCTTCGTCCGGCAATCTAGTTGGGCATGATCCTTTGCCAACCAGTCCATCCCTAAGATGACTTCGTAATCTCGAAAGGGTAACACTATAAGACTGGCCGAGAATTCCTTATCCTTAATTTGAATTTTACATGCTTTACAAAATGAGCTAGTAACAAGTTGAGAACCCATAGGAGTATCGACTTCTACTTCGTAAGGTAAACATTCAACTCGTAATTTCACACGTTGCACACATAAGGGAGTAATGAATGAATGAGTAGCACCTAGGTCAATTAGCACCCTAACAGGTTGATTCAGTATCAAGAATGTACTTTCAACAACAGCAGTCTCCTCAGGAAGCTCCTCGCACTCAATAGCATAAGCTCGAGCCTGAACTCTAGGAATTGGAGTCTTGCCTCTACCAGCTGGTTTATTCTGATTTTGTCCTCCTTGCCATTTAGGGCAGTCTTTAACCTGGTATTGATCGCTGCCACACCCCATGCATCGTCCTGATTTTCTCCAACACTAGGTCTTAGTGTGACCCTTCTTGTCATAGTAAGAACAAGTGACAGCCTGAGTAGCGGGTGATCTACCTGTGGATCCATGAGTGGAAGAGGCTAATGGTGCTTTAGACGGGCCACGGTTATTGACTGGTCTATTCTGGCTCTGGCCTTGACTGCAACTCTGAGTCTGGAATTTTCTCTGTTGTCCTTGAGGCTGGTAAGGTTTCTTATTCGGCTGACTTGAACCGGCTCTATCAAGTTTCCTCTTCTTAACTCGGGAACCAGCAGCAAAGAGAGCAGAATATGTAGTGAAGTCATATGAAGCCAACTGATCCTGAATTTCTGGTCTTAATCCATTCATAAATTTCAACATCTTCGCCTCAAGGGTACTAACTGTAACGATCCCAACCCGACCCTTCTAAAGACTAGGTCAAAGTCTGCGTTTATCGTCATTGCGAGTTCATAACTTTCTATTAAAAGGAATAGTAAATAAAGAATTACTTAATGACAAGCATTTATGTAATAATTTAAATACAAAAGGGTGTTACAACATCTGAGATCCGATAACTACCTGGCTATTATACAAACTGAGGTTTCAACATAGCTAACCTTCTTCCTGAAATTAATATAACAAACTCTAACTTTTACAACTTGGATCAAAACAGGACAGACAGAAAGCTTCGAGCACATATCTAATCAACTTCAGCACACAATGCCAACCTGCCTCAAGCTAAGCTGCACCTGTAATGGGGGGTGAAAGGGTCGTGAGCTCAAAAGAACTCAATGTGTAAAAGTCAACCGGGGAGGTTTTGAAAATATTTTCGAGTTTTAAAAAAAACCATGATGCAATGCAGGCTTACCAAGTATATCAATATATAATTAACATGTACAAATCACGTTGCAAAGGATACATTTCATTACATACAGGACGCTAGAGGTGGCTCTTACGGGCTCAAGAGGTGATTCCCACCACTTCTGGGTGTAGCACTTTCTCCCGCATAGCACTTAGTTCCTGCCGTTGAGATGGCCTGCCTCAAATCAAGATCACCACTTCTTATCTTTCCCTAAAGGATACTCCGAATTGTATCCAAAATCTATGACCCAACTCTCCAAGGATGGTACCAAGCGAGAGAGGGAATAGTTCCACAATAGACACGGGAGCACCGGCAAGCCCTATGCTGCCCGTCGTTCGTGCAAGCTATCGGGCCTGAGGTTGCAACCCCCAAGTAGACACAAGCATGCATAAGTAGTCATAGAACACACAAAAAATCATATGGGGATCAACTAAAGTGGTTGTCCCGGGTGAGTAATAAACATTTTCTTGGCAATAGAATAACGACTATAATAAAGCAATTTTCAAGTATAAATAGGGCATTATGACGGCCTGCAAATAACATGTATAACATTTATGTAAATATTTGGGCAACATCTCTGCTTATCTTATGCTAAAACAATCAAATAAATCGAGTATTAAATATTATCTAAGTCAACTCTAATTCAAATAAACAAAGAATATTAATAAGTATGATATTTATCTCAAGCTAGAATATTAAAATAACAAATCATCTTATAAACATATAATAATCATATAAACACATAAGATACTCTTTCTAATAAAATCTGCTCACCTTAAAATGCTAAAAATTGAAGAAGATTTGGATTGGTTTTAAAACTTTCGAAACGTTAACTAACTAAATCCATATAGTTTAGTAAAATCGGACCAGAGAAAAGTGTTTGCCTGTTTGATTTCAGGGACTCAAGTGACCCCTTTATATAGTTTTTTCAAACCAATGCATGCGGAACACGTGTCCCGCCACGTGTCTCACATGCGTGGCATGTCCACGCATATGTGACATGTGTCCCCCTGCGTGCCATGCGCGTGGCATGTCCACGCATGTGTGACATGTGTCCCTCCACATGTCTCACATGCGTGGCATGTCCACACATGTGTGACACGTGTCCTGAGAAACGTGTCACTCCCCGAGAATGATACCAACGTTCTATTTTTTACCCATTTCGCGCGTAGGTGTCTTGATTTTTGTATTTTCGGGCCGGAATGCAATTTTGCCAAACTTCACCGTTAAGTAGTACAAGTTAAAAGAAATTCAATGGCGTATACCTGTTTTTCGTGGTGGAATCTTGATTTTCCTATAATTGGCCCCGAAGTGAAACCCTTTTTCCGGACCAAAAACCCCTAAATTCAGAAAAATAGCCGAAATAGATCAAAAAGTTAAAGGAAATCCCCCATACTCTTGTAAGCAGCTAAAAAGTTTTACTTAGTCACATTATGGGGTTTTATATCCCTGTAATGACCTTAAGCTTTATGTTAATTAATGTTATAACAACACCTATTAATTCGTGGTAGGTATAAACTATAGTTAGATTAATAGTTTCTAAGAAATCTTATGTTTATCAAAAGTCAAAGCTTTTAAATGATAATAGGCAATGGAAATACTCAATTATCATAGCCTCTCCTTGTCTTAATTTTATATGCTTTGTTAAGTCCATCTTATCCCACATTTACTGATCAGATCCCCTACTTATTGTGAAACCCCACTTTTCTATCTTATCTCGTTTTGCGTGCTTTATCTCGTTTTGTGTGAATTAACCTGTCTATGTGCTATGTGACTTAGAATGTGGTAATTTTGATATCAATACTCCTAGAACATGATAAATGTGCATTCATGAAATTTTCATAAAAAATGGAGTCAGAAATTGTATCGTCGACTTTTAGTGAATAGTATTTTCGAAACACGTCCGCTAAAATTTTGAAACTGGTCTTTTTAACCCTTCTAGACCTAGTCCACGGACTTTAATAGACTTGTGTTTGATTAAAACGGTTTTAAAATCGGCTTAGAAATTTATTAGGGTTTTTACACCGACTTTTGCAAAAATCGAGTTTTAAGTCGATTCGGGTGAAATTTTTTGATTGTAAAACTTCTTGTCACCTAAAAATAATCTATTTGAGCTATCTTGGGTGTTGAATAATTGTTTTGAACTTTGGTGATCAAGAAAATGCATTTAAAGTCAAGAAAACACAAAAAATGCTAAGTTAATTCAACTTTGACTTTCAATAAATGTTGACCAATATGCATATATCACCAACACACACAAGCAAAGCACAAAAACACACTCATTTGCACACAGATTGCCGTGAGGAAGGAGAGGAAAAATAGAGAGAAATTTTCAAGGTTTTCAAAGCAAAATTTCAAAGAAAAACCTAGTTTTTGTCCGTAGAATTTCATGCCGAGTTGGATTCCGCTTGTTGGGCACGCATTGCACGCATTACTAGGCTTTTATCTCATCAAATGTGAGAGAAAAATTCTAGATCTCAAAACTCATCTTTTGTGTTTTTGCGTAGAATTGAATATCGAACAGTTAGAATGTTAATCTGATGCTAGATTATTGCTCCATGCATGCTAGTGATCATTTATATGTAATCCTACGAGATTTGAACGGTTGTAGCATAACTATCATTTTTCAGATATATAAAGTTGATTAATTTGCTAAATGTTGATTATATTGAGTTGTGTTGATCGGAATCGATTGCTGTCGATTTCTAAAAGCTTGTTAATTATGTGGTAGCGCCGTTGTAATGCTGATTTTTCGATTGTGATGTCCGTGCTAAAATCCAGAAATCTCAGCCATGACATACTAGGGTTTTAGGGTTATTGGGCGTGATTTGGATGTGTTTTGGTTGGTTTCCGAGGGGACTAATATAGGTGATTGAATGGGTGAGTGTTTGAAACTTATTTGGAGTTGTTTGGATTAGTAGAATGTAAGATATGATTATTTGAAGTTTAGGTTGTCTTTATTTAAAATGTTAGATTGAGCCTTAGTTGATTGGGTGTGGTTTAAGTGATTGAATTGTGAGTTGTTGATAAGTAAACTAGGGTTTGATTGTGTGTTTAATGCATGTTCAGTTAGATGGCCTACTTTGTCATCTAACTTAGTTATTTGTTGTTAAATTGGTTATTGATGTTATTATGATGATAATGTGATTATTGATGATTATTGATGCCGGGAGGTAGGCAGTTCTGCTAGACTATCCTCCTGTGAATGATTGATGTTTATTATTATTGCTGAGTCTTTGGTATGAGTGTGTCACCTCAGGGGCAACATCGGGCTGTCGGGTTGATAACGCCATGACTACCAGAGACTACCTCCAGCTCGCATGACGGAGGTGTCATGGAGGGCGAGGCTAGTGGGGTACCTCGGGTGCGTGAGTTTATAGGAGTCACAAGAAGGCTGTTATGATCGTGATGGTGTTTGGAGCTACACCAACTAATGTATCCTTTATTGAATGGTCATTATAGTTTATGTGATGCTAGTATTATTGATGTTATTTTGTGTTTACTTGCTCAAAGGATTATTTCCAAGGAGCTTAGTAAACCTTGCTCGAGATCTATCGGATCCTCACTGGGCTTATTTTATATAAGCTCACTCTCTATTATTGCATGCATACAGGTGTACTTTCATAAGATTACGGGTACATGCCTCCTGAAGAGGAAAATGTGCTTTACGTGGATGAGTCTTATGTTCCGGAGTCTTATCCTTGATGTTGTATTATTTTACTATCTTGTTTATTAACTTAGTAGACTTTTATATGCTTTGTAGTTCATAATGTAAAAGATGTTGAAAAGATAATGTGTTAGTTGATGCTATCTTAGTAGTCTTTCTTTTGTCTTTGTTTAGGTTGCTAGGTTGGTACCAATATGTTTTGTAATGTACATTAAAGTTCATGTATTATGTTGGAACGGAGGCGTATAACGAGGAATATTTATTGTATAATATGGTTATGATGTATGATGTTCTATTGAGGTTGGTTTAGAACCTCGGTATCCTATTTACTGTCGTTATACTGCCAAAATTCTGTTGCGTCCTGATTGATTATAGGAGGGGTCGAGTTGGGATGTGACACTTATTCAAGTGGGTGTTATATCATCACCCTACTAGAAGTTGGTTCCCCTATTTAGCCAGCACTAATCAATTCTAATTCCCAAATTTTTACATTACTTGGTAGTAGGTCCATTTATAACTATACCGTTTTCTTGTAACAATTTAATTCTATAACCAAAGCTACCCAAGATGATACTCACCCATCTTTACTCTAATACTCATTCTAAGGTCTGCAAACATTTCTCAAGATACTAGTATCCTATACCATCTTATAGAAGACAACTGAATTCCTAATGACATATTTTAAAAGAAAACTTTATCTTAATAAGTTTAACTAACATTCCAATTCATTTTTGCTAAACTAAGTTAATCCCTCAATGAAACTATTCAACGAAGTTACAGTAATATTTTATTTAATTTATATCAAACTACCATACTCCAAGGTCTATCTAAATTACTTATCAACTTTGAACGGTAAAACTAGGTATCATTCTCAAATTAGAATAGTTCAGCTAACGCCTTACTTTCTTTTTCTCATATAATATTTTTGTTTATTATCCTGACACTCCAAATAATTAAAGGTCGATTAATAGAATCCCATAAGTTTAGTATTTTCAATTACTTCCAAGCACAAATTATCTTAATTTACTTGATAATTGAAAGGAATGCTTAGCTTGATATGCTAGTTACAACATTTCCTCTTAATTTAAAATATCTCGAAGCATAAAACACTTATCTCTAAACACGAAAACACCAAGCACATAAGTGAAGTAAGCCAAACACATAAGGAACACTTATTTCATATATTATTATTCGGGATCCGAGTACGGGTCCTTACATCCTCCCCTCCTTACAAAAATTGCGTCCTCGCAATTTACTTACCTATTTGCTAAGACATTCCTTGTTGGGTACCACCAAATGAAACGATGAGACTCTTCAAACAAAAGCTCAGCATATAGGTGTCCTCTCTACTAATAAGCCTTATCTACTTATCAAAACCTAGTAAGTAGTCCAGGATTGCTATTGCCTCAGGATCGATTTTATCTCTGGTACTCTCTGATGGTTCAAGCTTGTAATCCTATTTTCACTTTCGTAGTCCACACTTAAGTACCACCTCCATATCCATTATTTGAATATTTCCATCTATACTCTAGTTAAGCCATCGAAGTACTCCTTACTTCATGTGAACAATCATTTAAGAAATCAAGGAAGCTAACCTTTCTACGGTCGTGCCATGTTATCAAGCTCTTATTTATCTGGAACCTCAAGTTAACATATTATGATGAAAGTTGAAGTTCTTCACTAGGCTAATACCACAATCAGCACACATTAGCTTCATAAGGCATATTAGATGGGTTTACACTTAAAAGATAAGCATATTAGGCACGTTTCATCATGCTAAACACATATTCCTAAAAGATAACTACCCATCGTCCGAAAATCCTATCCCGGCTTATGAGCAATCTAAGATCTGATACCAACTGTAACGACCCCAATCCGGCCCTTCTCAAGACTAGGTCAAAGTCTGTTTATCGTCATTACGAGTTCATAATTTTCTATTAAAAGGAATAGTAAATAAAGAATTACTTAACAATAAGCCTTTATATAATAATTTAAATACAAAAAGGCGTTACAACATCTGAGATCTGAGAACTACCCGGCTATTATACAAACTGAGGTTTCAACACAACTACCCTTCTTCCCGAAATTAATACAACAAACTCTAACTTTTACAACTTGGATCGAAACATGAGAGACAGAAAGTTTCGAGCACGTATCTAATCAACTTCAGCACACAATGCCAACCTGCCTCAAGCTAAGCTGCACTTGTAATGTGGGGTGAAAGGGTCGTGAGCTCAAAAGAACTCAGTGTGGAAAAGTCAATCGAGGATGTTTTGAAAACATTTTCGAGTTTTAAAAAAAACCATGATGCAATGCAGGCTTACCAAATATATCAATATATAATTAACATGTACAAATCACGTTGTAAAGGATACATTTCATTATGTACAGGATGCTAGAGGTGACTCATACGGGCTCAAGAGGTAACTCCCACCACTTCTAGGTATTGCACTTTGTCCCGCATAGCACTTAGTTCCTGCCGTTGAGGCGGTCGGCCTCGAATCAAGATCACCACTTCTTATCTCTCCCAAGAGGATACTCCGGATTGTATCCAAAATCTACGACCCAACTCTTCAAGGGTGGTACCAAGCGAGAGAGGGAATAGGTCCACGATAGACACAGGAGCACTGGCAAGCCCTATGCCGCCCAGCGTTCGTGCAAGCTATCGGGCCTGAGGTTGCAACCCCCAAGTACACACAAGCATGTACAAGTAGTCATAGAACACACAACAAATCATATGGGGATCAACTAAAGAGGTTGTCCCGGGCCAGTAATAAACATTTTCTTGGCAATAGAATAACGGCTATAATAAAGCAATTTTCAAATATAAATAGGGCATTATGACGGCATGCAAATAATATGTATAACATTTATGTAAATATTTGGGTAACATCTCTGCTTATCTTATGCTAAAACAATCAAATAAATCGAGCAGTGAATATTATCAAAGTCAACTCTAATTCAAATAAATAAATAATATTAATAAGCATGATATGTATCTCAAGCTAGAATATTAAAATAACAAATTATGTTATAGACATATAATAATCATATAAACATAAAAGATATTGTTTTTACAAACATATCCTCACCTTAAAATGCTGAAAATTGGAGAAGATTTGGACTGGTTTTAAAACTTTCGAAGCGTTAACTAACTGAATTGATATAATTTAGTAAAATCGGACCAGAGAAAAGTGTTTTCCTTTTTGATTTCAGGGAATCAAGTGACCCCTTTATATAGTTTTTCCAAACCAATGCATGCGGAACACGTGTCCCGCCACGTGTCTCACATGCGTGGCACGTCCACGCATGTGTAACACGTGTCCCCTACGTGTCACGCATGTGTGGCATGTTCACACATGTGTGACATGTGTCCATCCACGTGTCTCACATGCGTGGCACGTCCACGCATGTGTGACACGTGTCCTTAGACACGTGTCACTCCCCGAGAGTGACGCCAACATTCCATTTTTTACCCGTTTCGCGCGTAAGTGTCCTGATTTTCGTATTTTCGGGCCGGAATGTAATTTTGCCAAACTTCACTGTTAAGTAGTACAAGTTAAAAGAAACTCAATGGCGTATGCCCATTTTTCGCGACGGGGTCCCGATTTTCCTATAATTGGCCCTGAAGTGAAACACCTTTTCTGAACCAAAAACCCCTAAATTTGGAAAAATAGCCGAAATAGCTCGAAAAGTTAAAAGAAATAACCCATACTCTTGTAAGCAGCTAAAAACATTAACTTAGTCACGATATGGGGTTTTATATCCCTGTAATGACCCTAAGCTTTATGTTAATCAATGTTATAAGAACTCCTATTAATTCGTGGTAGGTATAAACTATAGTTAGATTAATAGTTTCTAAGAAATCTTATGTTTATCAAAAGTCAAAGCTTCTAAATGATAATAGGCAATGGAAATACTCAATTATTGTAGCCTCTTCTTGTCTTAATTTCGTATGCTTTGTTAAGTCCATCTTATCCCACATTTACTGATTGGATCCCCTACTTATTCAAGTGGGTGTTATATCATCACCCTACTAGAAGTTGGTTCTGTAACGCCCCGATCCCTCACGAGACCGGATGCTCTAATAACCATGCTATTCTCAACCCAATACCAAACCCGGTCACAAAATTTTTCCTAATGGTTAAGTCCGGACCCGACACACGGACAGAGTCTCCCCTGTACCGTGGACATTCTGAAAACCTGTAAACACTCAATAAAGCCACAACATAACAAGACATTCATTTATAACTAAAGATATTAGCTTTAAGGCCATCCCAGCCTTAAGACATACAAACAGTTTAGATATAGACAAGCATGCATTCATAATTTAACTTCTTTACAAAACCGCTTATCATGCCACTCCATGATAGCTTTTAAGTATTCTTAGAAATTGAAAACAACTAGTCATTCACTCCCAAGCATGCGAAGCAGCTAATAGCAGAAATATAAGTTATTACATGCCATGGTTCTAAATCTACCACTACAACATCTATCCCTCAATTTGCAAACTATATAATATACACATATCACTTAGGTTACAAAATAGAACATAAAGTAAAGAAAACAAGTCCTACTCTCATCAACAAGAACATAGTCCACCTCAAGCAACTAGACACAGCAACTAATGCAACTCCTCCAACTGCGCCACCTGAAACATGTTAGCGAGGTATGAGCAACCACTGTTGCCCAGTGAGGGATAAGGTCCCGGGGTGTGCAATGCAACAGGTAATACAGTTAAACAACAATAGCAATTAAACAATTCAAGAAACAATGATAGCTTCAATAACCACACATTTAAAAGGATACATTTCTCATAACCCCTATACACCAATCTTCACTGGTCTTCATTCACGATCCACGAACCACGATCACGATCACGATAAGCCGGCATAACCCCAAACACTCCAGTGGGTGTACTCCGGATGTACCCCGATAATCCTACGACCCAACATTCCCTGGCAATCTCCGGACCAGGCGAATGAGGGACTAGGGCACGGAGTTTGAATATCCACCGGCAAGCCCTCTGCCGCCCAGCCGATATTCAACACATCCGCCCCAAACACTATGGTTGCGCAACCACTATGCAATGCACTTAACAATGGCAAGTTAATAGCAATAATATAAGCATTAACACATAGGAGGATCAACAAAGTAGGTTGACCTCGAGGCAGTTAGAATAGAAGCAATTATATAAGCTAATATGCAGTTTTACAAAGGGACATTTACAAAATAAGCATAGAATCATACCAAAAGCTCCAAATCAACTTGAAACCACATATAAACACTCAAGAAGTCATGCCATGGGTTTAGAAGTGTGAGTCAACCGAAATTGCACCTAAACCCCTTTATTTTTCAAACTATTTCTCTTCCAAACCAAGGTTAATAATTCCATTTTCAAGGGAAACTCTCCCAACCTTCTAACTAACCCTCAAGGTACCCTCTCAACCCTCTAACTCATTCAAACGCCCGCGATTACCCCGAAAGCCCCAAATTCCCTCTTATGGCTTTAAACTACACATACCTTATCTGGGCTTCAAACAAGGGTTATCAAAGCTTCTATAGCACCTAGGTAGCCTAAGAATACTAGAAGTGAAGCCCGAATCCACCCGGATTCGCATGAACCCCGAAACCCCCTTTGTTAAAGTCGGCTATTTCACGTTTTATGCGATTCTAGAGCAATTCAAGTGCACGGGGCTATTAGACTACCTTAATTAGCACCTAAGGCATCTATTAGGAGTGTTGAATCATGCTAATACGTGCAATTACACAAAACCCTAGAAAAACGTCACTATTCACCTCATAAATTCAAATGACGATTCCAACCGTTTAAAATGCGAACTAATAGCTCAAATGTGTTCTCTAGCACTTATATACAAGGTATAATAGCATAGATAAGCTTTGCAATAGCATTTGATAACATTTTCAACAAATCAAGAAAAATGTAACATTTTAGATATGCATAAAAAGTCATGAAAACCCTCACCAATTGCGCGTAGGAACTCTCGGGAGGTTAGCAAACACCCTAAACTACTTGCTCCTAGCTTGGCTTGGCTTGGCTTGAAGATTTGATGAGCAAAATCCTCTCATTCTCCTCCTATACTATTCTCGGATTTGCTACAGTGATTTTTCAGCATTTGCTCTCTTTTTTTTTTTTTTTTATGAGCTAAATGGTCATGTGTTGAGTAGATATACTAAATGGCTAAGTTGGGTGATTAAATGGGTTACTAAAATGAGCGTTGTTAACTTTAAAACGAGCCTAAGGTGTGAAACATAGGCTAGCTAATTAAATCTCAAAGTTATGTTACCTAACACTATTCATTGAACTACGAAAATCATTTTCTAAACGAGTGCTCCTATCGCTCCTAGCTCAATTGCACATTTTTCACATTCCTTTAACAATTAATATGATTTAATAAAAATGCTAATTCACTAATATAATGCAGTTTAAAAATGGAATGAATAGTGACCAAGAAAGACAACAGGTAAAGCACATAATTTAATGCACAATTAATGGATGCAACATTTAAAAATGTGTACGGTAGAATCTCGGGCGTCACATCCTCTCCCCCTTAAACAAATTGCGTCCACGCAATTCTTCTTCACAAGGGAACTCCACAACAACTGAAAACCAACTCCGATTACTCGTCATCAATTGCTAAGCAAGAATACCATATACGAACTCTCGTGGGAGCTCATTAAGAAATCCCAGTAGTATTGCCTGCGAACCTCACGTAATAAGGCCAAATAAAGACTCCAATAGAGATGCTACTTCGAAATCCAAATAAGAATCCCGCTGGCACGAATACCATAGAAGAATAGAATCCCAACTAACAGTGGCGAGAAAATACCAATAAGAATTTAGAGTACAAATACCGAAGATAATTCCATATAATAAGGCTGATTAGAATCCCAAACTAAGTCTTCCGAGTAATACCAGCAAGAAAATACTAGAAGAATACTCAATAAGAAAACCGAGAGAACGG
The DNA here is from genome assembly GCA_037974665.1 of Ehretia macrophylla. Classification (NCBI taxonomy): domain Eukaryota; kingdom Viridiplantae; phylum Streptophyta; class Magnoliopsida; order Boraginales; family Ehretiaceae; genus Ehretia; species Ehretia macrophylla. Next base: position 41,631,530 of record CM075782.1, on the reverse strand, counting down.
TCATATAGAAATCCCAAAGGAAGCCATTCATTTTTTACTGCTGAGCGTAGAAGAATGCCTTGGAAGAAATCCCAATAACTGAGCTCCGCTTACAACATTCTCATTCCCGCTAATCCACACAACTTGGAGGGCTTGTTGCTAATCACTTCTCTTCAGGGGGAGGAAGAAGTCTTTCTTACCATTTCAACGGGACATGTATGAATGCCAAGATATCACATTTACACATATATGTTTTAAACTATTATGCAAACATGTTTATATAAGAGTTTATGAAACAGTGTAATCATCAAAGTCATTCAAGCACGACAATCAAGTCCATTATAACACAACTCAATCAAAGACTTTCAAATACACACATTACAAGCAACAGTTCAAGCAATTAACAATTCACGAGGTCAATTTGATGCATAACCAGCCACTTTACTTCACTTAGCACACATTTAGCACGTAACACATAATTATATCACATAGGTGCACACATTCAATACAAGACACACAATCACACATGCAGGCATACACTTTCAAGACAATTCTTAACAAGCACACACGTAAGGGTTACTACCCGACAGGCCGAGAACCCTGTCCCGGCTTAGAGCTAACTAAGCTCTGATACCACCTGTAACGCCCCGATCCCTCACGAGACCGGATGCTCTAATAACCATGCTATTCTCAACCCAATACCAAACCCGGTCACAAAATTTTTCCTAATGGTTAAGTCCGGACCCGACACACGGACAGAGTCTCCCCTGTACCGTGGACATTCTGAAAACCTATAAACACTCAATAAAGCCACAACATAACAAGACATTCATTTATAACTAAAGATCTTAGCTTTAAGGCCATCCAAGCCTTAAGACATACAAACAGTTTAGATACAGACAAGCATGCATTCATAACTTAACTTCTTTACAAAACCGCTTATCATGCCACTCCATGATAGCTTTTAAGTATTCTTAGAAATTGAAAACAACCAGTCATTCACTCCCAAGCATGCGAAGCAGCTAATAGCAGAAATATAAGTTATTACATGCCATGGTTCTAAATCTACCACTACAACATCTATCCCTCAATTTGCAAACTATATAATATACACATATCACTTAGGTTACAAAATAGAACATAAAGTAAAGAAAACAAGTCCTACTCTCATCAACAAGAACATAGTCCACCTCAAGCAACTAGACACAGCAACTAATGCAACTCCTCCAACTGCGCCACCTGAAACATGTTAGCGAGGTATGAGCAACCACTGTTGCCCAGTGAGGGATAAGGTCCCGGGGTGTGCAATGCAACAGGTAATACAGTTAAACAACAATAGCAATTTAACAATTCAAGAAACAATGATAGCTTCAATAACCACACATTTAAAAGGATACATTTCTCATAACCCCTATACACCAATCTTCACTGGTCTTCATTCACGATCCACGAACCACGATCACGATCACAATAAGCCGGCATAACCCCAAACACTCCAGTGGGTATACTCCGGATGTACCCCGATAATCCTACGACCCAACATTCCCTGGCAATCTTTGGACCAGGCGAATGAGGGACTAGGGCACGGAGTTTGAATATCCACCGGCAAGCCCTCAGCCGCTCAGCCGATATTCAACACATCCGCCCCTGACACTATGGTTGCGCAACCACTATGCAATGCACTTAACAATGGAAAGTTAATAGCAATAATATAAGCATTAACACATAGGAGGATCAACAAAGTAGGTTGACCTCGAGGCAGTTAGAATAGAAGCAATTATATAAGCTAATATGCAGTTTTACAAAGGGACATTTACAAAATAAGCATAGAATCATACCAAAAGCTCCAAATCAACTTGAAACCACATATAAACACTCAAGAAGTCATGCCATGGGTTTAGAAGTGTGAGTCAACCGAAATTGCACCTAAACTCCTTTATTTTTCAAACTATTTCTCTTCCAAACCAAGGTTAATGATTCCATTTTCAAGGGAAACTCTCCCAACCTTCTAACTAACCCTCAAGGTACCCTCTCAACCCTCTAACTCATTCAAACGCCCGCGATTACCCTGAAAGCCCCAAATTCCCTCTTATGGCTTTAAACTACACATACCTTATCCGGGCTTCAAACAAGGGTTATCAAAGCTTCTATAGCATCTAGGTAGCCTAAGAATACTAGAAGTGAAGCCCGAATCCACCCGGATTCGCATGAACCCCGAAACCCCTTTGTTAAAGTCGGCTATTTCACGTTTTATGCGATTCTAGAGCAATTCAAGTGTACGGGGCTATTAGACTACCTTCATTAGAACCTAAGGCATCTATTAGGAGTGTTGAATCAAGCTAATACGTGCAATTAAACAAAACCCTAGAAAAATATCACTATTCACCTCATAAATTCAAATGACGATTCCAACCGTTTAAAATGCGAACTAATAGCTCAAATGTGTTCTCTAGCACTTATATACAAGGTATAATAGCATAGATAAGATTTGCAATAGCATTTGATAACATTTTCAACAAATCAAGAAAAATGTAACATTTTAGATGTGCATAAAAAGTCATGAAAACCCTCACCAATTGCGCGTAGGAACACTCGGGAGGCTACCAAGCACCCTAAACTTCTTGCACCTAGTTTGACTTGGCTTGAGTTGAAGATTTGATGAGCAAAATACGCTCATTCTCCTCCTATACTATTCTTGGATTTGCTTCAGTGATTTTTCAGCATTTGCTCTCTTTTTTTTTCTTTTTTTTTTTATGAGCTAAATGGTCATGTGTTGAGTAGATATCCTAAATGGCTAAGTTGGGTGATTAAATGGGTTACTAAAATGAGCGTTGTTAACTTTAAAACGAGCCTAAGGTGTGAAACATAGGCTAGCTAATTAAATCTCTAAGTTATGTTACGTAACACTATTCATTAAACTACGAAAATCATTTTCTAAACGAGTGCTCCTATCGCTCCTAGCTCAATTGCACATTTTTCACATTCCTTTAACAATTAATATGATTTAATAAAAATGCTAATTCACTAATATAATGTAATTTAAAAATGGAATGAATAGTGACCAAGAAAGACAACAGGTAAAGCACATAATTTAATACACAATTAATGATGCAACATTTAAAAATGTGTACAGTAGAATCTCGGGCGTCACAGGTTCCCCTATTTAGCCAGCACTAATCAATTCTAATTCCCAAATTTTTACATTACTTGGTAGTAGGTCCATTTATAACTATACCGTTTTCTTGTAACAATTTAATTCTATAACCGAAGCTACCAAATATGATACTCACCCATCTTTACTCTAATACCCATTCTAAGGTTTGCAAACGTTCCTCAAGATAACTAGTATCCTATACCATCTTATAGAAGACAACTGAATTCCTAATGACATATTTTAAAAGACAACTTTATCTTAATAAGTTTAATTAACATTTTAATTTCTTTTTGCTAAACTAAGTTAATCCCTCAATGAAACTATTCAACGAAGTTACAGTAACACTTTATTTAATTTATATCAAACTACCATACTCCCAGGTCTATCTAAATTACTTATAAACTTTGAACGGTAAAACTAGGTATCATTCTCAAATTAGAATACTTCAGCTAACGCCTTACTTTCTTTTCCTCAGATAATAGTTTATTATCCTGACACTCCAAATAATTAAAGGTCGATTAATAGAATCCCATAAGTTTAGTATTTCCAATTACTTCCAAACACAAATTATCTTAATTTACTTGATAGTTGAAAGGAATGCTTTGCTTAATATGCTAGTTACAACATTTCATCTTAATTTAAAATATCTCGAAGTATAAAACACTTATCTCTAAACACGAAAACACCAAGCACATAAGTGAAGTAACCCAAACACATAAGGAACACTTATTTCATATATTATTATTCGGGATCTGAGTATGGGTCCTTACACTAACCATGTATTGTGCATAGCGGGAAAGTCTGTCGAAGCGGGCTTCATATTGAGCCACTGTCATGTTGCCCTGAGTCAAGGTCATAAAATCTTCAATCTGCCTCTGCCTCGAAACTGCAGGTATGTATTTCTCCTTGAAGGTCTTGATGAAATTAATCCACAAGCGAGGTGTATGATCAGTTTTCCATAGTGCTTCCACAGTGTGCCACCAATGCTCAGCATCCCCGTGTAACATGTACAAAGCAAACTCAATCTTCTCTACGTCAGTATAGTCAAGTGGCCTGTAAATCCTTTCAACCTAAGACAGCCAAGCCTCTGCCTTTTCATCATTAGCTTCCCTGAAGAATTTGTACGGGTGAAAATCAAAGAACTCTTGCATCCTGCTGTTTCTCCCATTGTTACTACCAGCTCTGTAGTTATTGTTGTTATGGGTTGCTTCACGTGCATCTTGACGTTCTACTACTCGCGACACGCGATCCATAGCACTCGACATCATGTTAAACATAGCCATGCCGGGATTAGTTTGTTGAGCATCTCTGGCTTCTTGAGGCTCATCGCCCCTATTGGTATTGCTGGTACTAAGGCCGACCATCTATAGGCACATATTATTATGCACAATTTATTGGAATACGACAAGACAAGAATTTAATGTATAGAGTATGCAACATACAATTTCACATAGACATACAATTCTCAAGACAGTTAGACATGTTAATCACATAAGCACGTAGAAACAAAGAAGGCACATTTAACATTGACACATATTAACACATATAAACAAGTCATCGTAATTACCTAGGGCTTCTTCCCAAGGTCTGAGAGTTAAACCTGGCTTAAGCAAACTAAGCTCTGATATTATTAATATAAGGTGTCACGCCCCAACCCGACCTATAGAGGTTAGACTAGGGTGTGATCTAATCATTCACGTTCTTTTACGACTATAACCGGTTGAAGAAGGTTAAGTTTATCCGTTAGACTAGAACTCCAAATTTTTTTTCGGAAAACCGGCAGTATAACAGCTGTAATTGGGATTTTTAGTTTGGTGTAATTTTCTAAATGCCTCAAACTTTCAATCTCAGATTCGATTCCAACTAAGATTACTATCTATCGCCAATCGATATGCCTACTAGTTATCTCAAAAGTCTCGTTTGATTAACAAACCTAGCATGATAGCTATGTCCCATTTATTTGTCAATTCATGTTACACAAGTACCTGTTGATCTTTAGCATAATATTAAGCACCTAGGTGAAATTAGATAGAGTTACAACATTTGATTCTTCACCTAGTGATTGAGTTGCCTACGATAGTTACTAAATCAAAATAGTGGAAGCAGCCCACAAGATAGAGTCTTCAGCTAGACAGAATTAGTACAAGCCAAAATTAGACTCCAAATTACATCGGGGGTCATTTACAACAACAACAAATAACATAAGAAATAGTCTTCAAAACAAACATAACGTTCACAAAATAGCCACAGTCAAGCAAGGCACGTAAGACAAGCAATCACTCCAAGGAGTCATCAACAGGCACATTTTCCTCGGGTACTTGTTCCTGATCTTCTTCACCAGTGATGATAATAAAGGGTGAGTCCTTATGAACTTAGCGAGGGGGAACGTGAGATAATGTTTTGAAACTCTTTTTCGGTTAATCTCATGAAAATCCCTTTTTGAAAATATGTCACGTATTACAAATAATAAAGTACGCAGGTATAAGAATCAAATTGAGCAACAGATACAATTACCAATCATTTCAAGGATACAGTGAGCTTTCGCTCTCAAGTTCAATCGGTGAGCATTTGCTCTCAAGTTCATTTTCGATAACAATTGTTGCGGCCAACTTCAATCATCAACTTATCGCTCCAAATTGGGTGTACTGCGGATGTACCCCGAAATCCTACGACCCAACTCTCCGATGATGGAATGCCAAGCGATGGAGGGAATTGGACTATGGTAGTCACGGGAGCACCGACAAGCCCTATGCCGCCTGGCGTTTGTGAAACGCTACCATGCCACAATGAAAGGTTGCAACCTTGTATACAATATACATTTATACCATTTAGCAATTCACATTAGGAGGACAACAAAGTAGGTTGCTTCCGAGTAATTTCAAGATCACATATTGCCAAGTAAACGAACGAGGCATGCTTGACATGAAATTTCACTTTGTAAAACACATAGAGTTATATGAACATTAACGAGTAGCCAAGTAACACATATAAATCAAGTCATATAACTCATTTTGGGGTTCACGTATCAAGTATTAACATTATACAAGTATGCAACGACATTTATACGAGACCGGATGCAAGATTAGCTCACTTAGCAACATGTAATCATCGGAATTCACATTTAGAGCTATAAGGACAATTACGGGCAGCCTATTAATCACATAATTTAACACATTTAACCATAAGTTCATTTCTTAGCAAATAGTCAAAAAAGTTAGGACCTCAATTCTGTGCTTAAACATGCGATTAAGCAAACCATTCATCAATTAATGATCCCAAGCCATACGTCAATCAAATTAAAAAACCTCAAACAACTACAACAGTCCATACAACATCTACGTTCCACAATTCCAAGCATTCAATACCTCAAGCAAGGTCTTAACATGATTCTAAGCATATCACCAAACAAAAATCTCACTACAATGGTCTGTTTTAACACACTTGATTAGGCAAGCAAATAATCTCCAATTTCAGTGAACCGAATTTCAAATTTAAGCTTAATGTGGGATTTAAATCTAGGAATAAACCTCATAGCATTTGGAGTTCAGACTTAGGAGTTATGGCTAAAACGGTGAGACTACGCAAAATTGTCCAGTTTTAGATACATTTACGTTTTGCCATTTTTGGGGGTCCTAGAGTCAGATTTAGATTTATTCTATTTCTGAAAAAAATGTCCAGAACTGCAAAATCGAGCACCATACCAATTTTAATACATTTTTTATGTCATTTTCTTGGCTAAAACGGTTTCGTTATACGAGGTCAGAAGGCTGCCATATCCTACTTCAAATTTCCAATTTTTTCCAGATTTTGACACCTTTCGTTATTTTTCCATTTTGGAGGCCTTAGATTCAAAATTGACCGTGGCCTATTTCTACAAAAAATGTTCATAACTGACAAAACTAGTGGCCTAGCAATGTTCACTCATTTTTATCAAGGTTTACTAAGCCAAATTCTTTTCGCTCTACAAAGTCAGAAAACTGCCAGAAAAAACATTTTTACCTATCTTAAAGTTCCTAGCCATTATCAAGCCATGCATGCGAAGATAAGCACCTTTACACACATATAAAATAATTACAGAGGTAAAGCTAGCCATATGAAAGCATGCATGTGAGTTTTGAAAGCTTTTAAAAGAGTTTAACCCTTACCTTAGCAAGTGGATAGATGAAGATGCGCAAATGTTCTTGAAGATGCACAAAAGGGGCTTCTCCCTTGCTTTGGCCGATATATAGCTTGATTTCCCTTAATTTCTAACTTAGTTAGCATGTGAGGATGGTGTGCATGTGTGTAGAACAAAAGGAAATGAAAGAAAAACTATCATAACATACCTAAGGCCGAGAATGAGGAGTTTCGTGAGCTTGCATGCGATTTTCTTGCTTTGCTTGCTATGGTCGAGTTTCTTAGAGTCCTTGAGAGCCTAGGTGAGCCTTAGAAGATGAGCTTGAGCTATGATGGTTCATGAAGCAGCCATGGCCGAGAGAGAGAGAGAGAGAGAGAGAGAGAGGAGATGAGAGCTTGAGAGAAAGTTTGAGTAAGAAATGAAATGTTGGTGTGTCTGTGTGTCGGCCCTATGCTCTTCAAAATATGAAATTATGTCATCTTTTGAGCATTTTGAATTGTGAGGGATGGGCATGGTGTGTAGGCTGAGAAAGGTAGCTTAGGATAGGGTGCTTTGGAGTTTTTTGATGCATGGTGTCTTGAGCTTATGTCATAGTTTGTCTAGGATGATTTTGAAATTATGCAATGTTTGTTCAAATGCAAGGTATGGTCGGCCAAGGCATGTGCAATTCTGAATTTTTTTGTCTTGTTTAAGGCTTATTTTATTGTAGGTTAGATATATTTAATTGTAGGTGTATGGGTTTTGCAAAAAGAATAAGGAATAAACAATGTTTAGTGTTTAGTGTTTTGTCTTTTAGTACATTGACTTAGGATTAAAATATTAGTTGGTGGAGTTTGTAGGATTATTTATAGTCTGCTTTGTGTAGGATTCTTTATTGATTAGCGTGTAGGCACGCTTTTCTAGGTCTAGGGAATGCACTACAAGGTAAGGCACGAACTACGAGACAGATGCACGTAATCCAAGTAAATGTATGCAACCCTAAATGAATGCACGTAAATCAATGCAAGGCACGTAAATCGAGACACGACTCTTAAACCTAGGTAAGGCACGCAGTTTAAGGTTAAGGCACACGAATCGAGATATCGCATGCAAATCGAGATTGGGCCTCACATAACTCCTTATGGATCAAAACTTATGGGCACTGGAGTGACAGAGACCTGGTCACAAGCCCCACGCCCTTGGTTTGCGAGCCCAGACCCTACGTGAATCGAAGTTGTCTTGCCCAATGTACCGTGGGATTCGGTAATAGAAATATGGTGGATAAAGCATCTTGGCAAGCCTAACTGGGGAACAAAAATTTGAAAAGGGGGGTGCAGGGCATTAGTGCTAGTATGATCGTACCCGTCATGTTGAGTGCACAAATCCCTTATGTGTTTATGGTTCACTGCCTCATCCCAGAAAGATAGCCCATTCAAAAGGCCCAATGGGCTTAACGATAACCCATCCGCTTCAACAACGCAGCATACTTACAAGACGTGATATTGACACGTTGTAGGGCCCTCTAATGTCCCTCGAGTTTGGTTATGGTCCTTTTAACAGCTCACGACGTATGATCCGAGTCAGAAAAACAATGCAAAAGAAGAAAAGTGCCCGAAACTGAAAAAAATGTTGGATTTCGGGCTCCAAAAATAGGTACAGTTGAGAAGGCTTGCTGCTCCATCATAGAGCTCTCGGAGAGCTTTCCAACGGTATCCTGTTTGCCGCATAACTCCTTACGGATCAAAAGTTCTGGGCAACGGAGTGACGGAGACCTGGTCAGAAGCCCCACGCCCTCGGTTTACGGGCCCAACCACTACGTGAAGTGAAGTTGTCTTGCCCAAGGTGCCGTGGGATTTGGTAATAGAAATGTGGTGGATAAAGCATCTTGGCAAGCCCAACCGGGGCAAAAAAAATTGAAAAGGGGGGTGCAATACGAGGACTTCCCTGGGGGTCACCCATCCTAGTACTACTCTCGCCTAAACACGCTTAACTTCGCAATTTTGATGGGATCCGATGCATTAGTGCTGGTATGATCGTACCCGTCATGGTGAGGGCACAAATTCTATATGTGTTGACGGTTCATAATCCCAGCCCAGAAAAATGGCCCATTCAAAAGGCCCAATGGGCTTAATGACAACCCATCCACTTCGACAATGCAGTATTGTGAGGCCCGACCCCGAATAACGTGTGTTACCTTGATTTACGTGCACTATCTTGTTTTTCGTGCAAGCTTCGTCATTCGTGCCTTGACCTAGAATTATGTGTCCTAATCTTTGACTTACGTGCCCTGACTTTGAATTGCGTGCGTTACCTCGTTTTGTGTGCCCTGACCTTGAATTGCGTGTCTTAATCTAGGTTTAAGAGTCGTACCTCAATTTACGTGTATTGCATTGAATTATGTGCCTTGTATCGGTTTACGTGCATTCACTTTGGATTGCATGCCTTAGTCATGAAGTACGTGTCTACCTCGTAGTTCGTGTCTACCTCGTGATTCGTGCCTCGTATCGATTTCTGTGCATGTCTCGTAGTGCGTACCCTAGACCTAGGAAAGCATGCCCACACGCTAATCAATAAAGAATCCTACACAAAGCACTAGACTATAAAATAATCCTACAAACACCACTAACTATTATTATAATCCTAATTCAAATCTCTACAAAATCCACTAACACCAAAATATTATATATTAAAGTCACTACATGATAAAATCTCACAAACCTCTATACATTTCCTATTCTCTATTCTTCCTAAAATCCCTAAATTCCCAACATTCTCTTACACACATGCTAAAACAATTCAAAAGATGCTCAAAAGATGACACAAAATCTGATTTTTGCATGCCCAAGGCCAACATTTGCATCAACAATTGCAAAAGCTTCTATTTTCTCTCATTTCTCTCACTCTCCTCACATTTCTCTCTCCCCCTCTCATTCTTCTCTCACAATCTCGGTTTTGGCTGAGTTTTATCTTGACTTTGCTCATCTTCATCAATCCATGGTGCATCAAGAAAAAACAACAAGCAAAGAAACTCAACCAAGCTAGCTAGGATGCAAGAATCACACATGCATGCTCTTTGAGTCACCATTTTCAGCCTTGGTGAGTTTACTAGGTTCCATTTCTTTTCTTCTTGTTCTAACCACATGCATGTACTAAGAGCTTGGTCACTAAGCTAGGAAAAATAGAGAAAATCAAGTTGGAATCTTGGCTAGGCAAAGAAGAAGAAGAAATTTGTGCTTCAACAAGTTTTGAGCATCTTCATGGTTGATTTGCTAAGGTGAGGGCTAAAACTTCTTGAAAATCCTTCAAAAATCCACATGCATGCTTATAAATGTATGTCTTTGCTTCTGTACTGGAGTTATATGTTCGTTCATAAGCTTTTACAACCATGCATGGCAAGATTTTGGCTTGAAGATGATGATAGGTGAAATCGGATTGTGTGACAGCTCTCTGACCTGTTGTTTCGAGGTGAGTTTGGCTAGGCAAATGATGTTGAAAATGTATGAAAATTGGTAGGTTACTCTTTTTTGCCAGTTTTGAATATTTTTTGCAGAAATAGTCCAAAGCTAATTTTGACTCTAAAGTCCTCAAAATGGCAAATTATTAAAATATGTCCAAATCTGGAAATCTGGAAAAAAATGAAGCAGGTTTTGGCAGATGCACTGACCTTGTAGAACGAACCAGATTTGACTCAGTAATGACGTCCAAAATGCATGAAATTTGGTGTGCTGCTAGGTTTTTTAGTTCTGGACATTTTTGTCAGAAATGGACTAAGGCTAAATTTGACCCTAACTCAAAAATGACAATTATTGAAATGTGTGCAAATCTGGACAGTTTTGTGCAATCCCACTGTTTTGGCTATAACTATTGATCTCGAACTCCAAATGATGCAAGGTTTGTTTCTGATTTTAGTTCACTTCTTAAGCTTGCATTTGAAATCTTATTTACTTGAATTTGGAGATTGATTGCTTGACTCAATGATTGCGAGAATACAGCCTATTGCAGTGAGGGTTTCATTTAGTTATATGCTTAGAAAAATTGTTGTAACTTCTCTTGTGGTATTAATTGCTTTGGATTGTGTCATTGGGATGTTGTGTGGACTGTTTTGAGTACTTGGGGATGTTTGGATTAATTGATGCTTGGCTTGAGATTAATTTTGAGTTGACTTGGGGCTTAATTGTACGGGTAAGCACGAAATGAAAACCCTAGTGACTAGGCGAACTTGCTAAGTGTTGATCATTTGGATATTGTGTGGAATTATATGCTTAGTAGGCTGCCCATAGATGCCCTTATAGCCTTAAATGTGATTTTGATCATTGCATGTTGACAAATAGGCCTTTCTTGCATCCGAGCCCACTTAGATATTGTTGCATGTTGAATAATATTAATATTTGATTACGTGGACTTTGAAATGTGTTATATGATTCGATTTACATTTGTTACATGGCTGCCTATTTAATGTTCATATAACTCCATATGCTTTTCAAGTGAAATTACTTGTCTATTCGTGCCTCGCTTGTTTACTTGTCAATGTGCAATCTTATAACTGTCCGGAGGCAACCTACTTTGTTGTCATCCTAATGTGATGTATTAAATGTCATAAATGTGCGTTGCATACAAGGTTGCAACCTTTCAGTCTGGCGTGGTAGCGATCACGCACACCGGGCGGCATCTGGCTTGCCGGTGCACCCGTGACTACCACTGTCCAATTCCCTCTCTCGCTTGGGGGCTAGACTTCCTCGGAGAGTTGGATTGTAGGATTTCGGGATACATCCGGAGTACACCCACTTGGAGTGTTAAGGGGATGATTTGAAGTCGGCCGCAACCACTGAGAGTAAAAGCTCACTGTATCCATTTTCTATATGTATAAGTACTATCGCTTAGTTCCTGGAGAACCTCGGGGATGAAAGACTGGTAATTGTGTTCCTTTACCTTATATTATTGTTATGTACTTAATTGTATTATATTCATGCTTGCAAAAGGATTTTCATAAGTTAAACCGGAAAATGAGTTTCAAAACCTATTTCTCGTTCCCCCTTGCTGAGTTCATAAGGACTCACCCTCTTTTATCATCTCAGATGAAGAAGATCAAGAACAGGTACCTAAGGACGATGTGCCTAACGATGATTCCTTGTAGTGATTGCCTGTCCTATGTGCGTTGCGTGATTATGACTATTTGTGAACTATGCTACTTGAAGACTATTTCTTTTTTATGTTGCTTGATGTGTAATGTAAAAGACCCATGTTGTAATTTGGGGTCTAATTTTGGTTTGTACTGATGTTAACTAGACAGACACTAGACACTATTATGGTCATTTTGCTATTATTACTGCTAGTACCTATAATAGGATTATGAAGCATTAGGTAAGGGCTAAGTAAAATGAACCAACCAAATCTTAAGCAGGTACTCGCTATTAAGCTAAGATCAACAGGTACTTTTGTAATGAGGATTAACAAATGAACGAGACATAGTATTATGCTAGGTTATTAATTAAATGAGACATCAAAACAACCAGTAGGCATTTCAATTGATGATAAATAGTAATCTTAGTTGAAAATGAATTTGAGATGGTAAATTTTGAGGCGTTTAGAGAATTAGATCAAACCAAAGAGCCCAATTACAGCCGTTATGCTGCTGGTCTTCCAAAAAATTTTGGAGTTTAGGCCAAAACGTTAAGTGTTAAATCTTCATGAACGGTTAAGTACGAGACGTGAGTTGAATATTTAGATCACACCCTAGTCTAACCTTTATAGGCCATGTTGGGGCGTGACAGCATCCTCGAAAGACGTGATATCGACATATTGTAGGGCCCTCTAATGTCCCGCGAGTTAGGTTGTCATCCTTTTAACAGCTCACGACGTACGATCTGAGACCGAAAAATAGAAAAAAATTAGAAAAGTGGCCCAAAACTAATAAAAATGTTCGATTTTGGGCTTTAAAAATAGGTGTAGCTGAGCAGGCTTCCTACACCCATCATAGAGCTCTCAGAGTACTTTTCAAAAGGTATGTTGTGCGCCGCGTAACTCCTTACGAATCAAAAGTTATGGGCAACGGAGTGACGGAGTGCTGGTCACAAGTCCCACGCCCTCAGTTTGCGGGCCCAGCTACTACGTGAAGCGAAGTTGTCTTGCCCAAGGAGCCGTGGGATTCGGTAAAAGAAATATGGTGGATAAAGTATCTCGGCAAGCGTAACCGGGGCAAAAAAATTGAAAAGGAGGGTACAACACGAGGACTTCCCAGGGGGTCATCCATCCTAGTACAACTCTCACCCAAGCACGCTTATCTTCGGAGTTCTAATGGGATCTGATGCATTAGTGCTTGTATGATCACACCCGTCCTGTTGAGGGCACAAATCCCTTATGTGTTGACGATTCACAGTCCCAGCCCAGGGAGAGGGCCTATTCAAAAGGCCCAATGGGCTTAACGACAACCCATCTGCTTCGACAACACAGCATCTTCACAAGACGTTATATCGAGGCATTGTAGGGCCCTCTAATATCCTGCGAGTTAGGTTGTTATTCTTTTAATAGCTCACGAAGTACGATCAGGACGGAAAAATAGCGAAAAATTAGAAAAGTGGCATGAAACTGATGAAAATATTCAATTTTGGGCTCAAAAAATAGGCGCAGCAGAGCAAGCTTGCTGCCCCCGTCGTAGAGCTCTCGGAGAGCTTTTCAATTGTATACTGTGCGCCACGTAACTCCTTATGGATCAAATGTTATGGGCACCGGAGCGACGGAGACCTGGTCACAAGCCCCATGCCTTCGGTTTGCGGGCCCAGCCACTATGTGAAGCGAAGTTGACTTGCCCAAGGTGTCGTGGGATTCGGTAATAGAAATATGGTGAATAAAGCATCTTGGCAAGAATAACTGGGGAAAAAAAATTGAAAAGGTGGTTACAACACGAGGACTTCCTAGGGGGTCACTCTTGCTAGTACTACTCTCGCCCAAGCATGCTTAACTTTAGAGTTCTTATGGGATCCGTAGCATTGGTGCTATTACGATCACACCCATCTTGTTCAGGGCACAAATCCCTTATGTGTTTACGGTTCACAGTCCCAGACCAGAGAGATGGCCCATTCAAAAGGCCCAATGGGCTTAAAGACAACCCATCCAATTCAACAATGTAGCATCCTTAGAAGCTGTGATATCAACTCATTGTAGAGCCCTCTAATGTCCCGCAAGTTAGGATGTCATCCGTTTAACATCTCACGACGTATGATCCGGGATGAAAAAACAGCGCAAAAGAATAAAAGTAGCACAAAATTGATGAAAATATTCAATTTTGGGGTTCAAAAATAGGCGCAGCCGAGCAAGTTTGCTGCCCTAGTCGTAAAGCTCTCAGAAAGCTTTCCAACGGTATGCTGTGCGCCGCGTAACTCCTTACGGATCAAAAGTTAAAGGCACCGGATCGATAGAGACCTGGTCACAAGCCCCACGCCCTCGGTTTGCAAGCCCAGCCACTACGTGAAGCAAAATTGTCTTGCCCAAGGTACGGTGGGATTTGGTAATAGAAATGTGGTGGATAAAGCACCTTGGCAAGCCTAACCGAGGCAAAAAAAAATTGAAAATGAGGGTGAAACACGAGGACTTCGCAATGGGTCACTCATCCTAGTACTACTCTCGCCCAAGCACGCTTAACTTCGGAGTTCTGATAGGATACGGTGCATTAGTGGTGGTATGATCACTCCCGTCATGTTGAGGGCACAAATCCCTTATGTGTTGGTTCACAGTCCCAGCCTAGAGGGATGGCCCTTTCAAAAGGCCCGATGGGCATAACGACAAGCTATTCGCTTCAACAACGCAGCCTCCTTACAAGACGTGATATCGACGCATTGTGGGGCCCTCTAATGTCTTGCGAGTTAGATTGTCGTCCTTTTAATAGCTCACGACGTAAGATCCGGGATGAAAAAATAGCGCAAAAGAATAAAAGTGGCACGAAATTGATGAAAACTTTCAATTTTGGGATCCAAAAATAGACGCAACTGAGCAAGCTTGCTGCCCCCGTCGTAGAGCTCTTGGAGAGCTTTCCAACAGTATGCTGTGCGCCATGTAACTCCTTACAGATCAAAAGTTATAGGCACCAGAACGACGGAGACCTGGTCATAAGCCCCACGCCCTCGGTTTGCAGGCCCAGCCACTATGTGAAGCAAAGTTGTCTTGCCCAAGGTGCCGTGGGATTCGGTAATTGAAATATGGTGGATAAAGCATCTTGGCATGCCTAACCGGGGAAAAAAATTGAAAAGGGCGGTGCAACACGAGGACTTCCCAAGGGGTCACCGATCCTAGTACTACCTTCGCCCAAGCACGCTTAACTTCAGAGTTCTGATGGGATCCAGTGCATTAGTGCTGGTATGATCGTACCCATCATGTTGGGGGCACAAAGCCCTTATCTGTTTACGGTTCACAGTCCCAGCCCAGAGAGATGACCCATTCAAAAGGCCCAATGGGCTTAACGACAACCTATCCGCTGCAACAACGCAGCATCCTTAAAAGACGTGATATCAACATGTTGTAGGGCTCTCTAATGTCCCGCAAGTTAGGTTGTCATCCTTATAACAGCTCACGACGTATGATCCGGGATGGAAAAACAGTGCAAAAGAAGAAAAGTGGCACGAAACTGATAAAAACATTCAATTTTGGGCTCCGAAAAAGGGCGCAGCCGAGCAAGCTTGCTACCACAGTCGTAGAGCGCTCAAAGAGCTTTCCAACGGTATGATATGCGCCGCGTAACTCCTTACGGATCAAAAGATATGGGCACCATAGCGACGGAGACCTAGTCACAAGGCCCACGCCCTCGATATGCGGGCTTAGCCACTACGTGAAGTGAAGTTGTCATGCCCAAGTTGACGTGGGATTCACAAATAGAAATGTGGAGGATAAAGCCTCTTGGCAAGCCTAACCGGGGAAAAAAGAAATTGAAAAGGAGGGTACAACACGAGGACTTCCCAAGGGGTCACCCATCCTAGTACTACCCTCGCCCAAGCACACTTAACTTTGGAGTTCTGATGGGATCCGATGCATTAGTGCTGGTATGATCGCACCCGTCATGTCGAGGGCACAAATCCCTTATGTGTTGATGGTTCATAGTCCCAGCCCATAGAGATGGCCTATTCAAAAGGCCCAATGGGCTTAACGACCACCCATCCGCTTGGACAACGCAGCATCCTCGCAAGACGTGATATTAAGGCATTGTAGGGCCCTCTAATGTCCTGCGAGTTAGGTTGTCATCCTTTTAACAGCTCACGACGTACGATCCGGGATAGAAAAATAGCACAAAAGAAGATAAATGTCTCAAAACTGATAAAAACATTTGATTTTGGGCTCTGAAAATAGGCGCAGTTAAGAAAGCTTGCTGCCCTCGTCGTAGAGTTCTCAAAGAGCTTTCCAATGGTATGCTATGCGCCGCGTTACTCCTTACGTATCAAAAGTTATGGGCACTGGAGCGACGGAGACCTGGTTACAAGCCCCATGCCCTTGGTTTGCGGGCCCCCAGCCTCTACATGAAGCGAAGTTGCCTTGCCCAATATACCGTGGGATTCGGTAATAGAAATATGGTGGATAAAGTATCTTGGCAAGCCTAACCGGGAAAAAAAAAATTGAAAAGGGGGGTGCAACACGAGAACTTCCCAAGGGGTCACCCATCCTAGCACTACTCTCGCCCAAGAACGCTTAACTTTGGAGTTCTGATGGGATTCGGTACATTAATGCTGGTATGATCACACCAGTCAAGTTCAGGGCACAAATCCCTTATGAGTTTACGGTTCACAATCCCATCCCAAAGAGATGGCCCATTTAAAAGGACCAATGGGCTTAACAACAACCCATCCGCTTTGACAACGCAGCATCCACGCAAGACGTGATATTGAGGCATTGTAAAGCCCTCTAATGTCCCATGAGTTAGGTTGTCATCCTTTTAACAGCTCACGACGTACGATCTGGGACAGAAAAAACAGCATAAAAGAATAAAACTAGCACGAAACTGATGAAACCATTTGATTTTGGGCTCCAAAAATAGGCACAGCCTAGCAAGCTTGCTACCTTCATCGAAGACCTTACAAAGAGCTTTCCAACGGTATGCTGTGCGCCGTGTAACTCCATACGAATCAAAAGTTATGGGTACCGGAGCGACGGAGACCTGGTCACAAACCCCATGCCCTCGGTTTGCAGGCCCATCGTCTACGTGAAGCAAAGTTGCCTTGCCCAATGTATCATGGGATTCGGTAATAGAAATGTGGTGGATAAAGCATCTTGGCAAGCCTAACCGGGGAAAAAAAATTTGAAAATGAGGGTGCAACACAAGGACTTCCCATGGGGTCACCCATCTTAGTACTACTCTCACCTAAGCACGCTTAACTTCGAAGTTCTGATGGGATCCGGTGCATTAGCGCTGGTATGATCGCACCCGTCATGTTGGGGCACAAATCCCTTATGTGTTGACGGTTCACAGTCCCACCCTAGAGAGATGGCCTATTCAAAAGGCCTAATGGGTTTAATGACAACCAATCCGCTTCAATAACGCAGTATCCTTGCAAGACGTGACATCTACGTGTTGTAGGGCCCTCTAATATCCCACGAGTTAGGTTGTCGTCCTTTTAACAGCTCACGACGTCAGATCCGGGACAGAAAAACACCGCAAAAGAAGTAAAGTAGCCCGAAACTGATGAACATGTTAGATTTTGGTCTCCGAAAATAGGCACAGCCAAGCAAGCATTCTGTCCCCGTCGTAGAGCTTTCGGAGAGCTTTCCAACGTTATGCTATGCATCGCATAACTCCTTACGGATCAAAAGTTATGTGCACCGGAGCGACGGAGACCTAGTCACAGGCCCCACGCCCTCGGTTTGCAAGCCTAGCCTATATATGAAGCCAAGTCGTCTTGCCCAAGGTGACGTGGGATTCGGTAATAGAAATGTGGTGGATAAAGCATCTTGGCAAGCCTAACCGGGGCAAAAAAAATTGAAAAGGATAGGTGCAACACGAGGACTTCCCAAGGGGTCACCCATCCTAGTACTACTGTTACCCAAGCACGCTTATCTTCGAAGTTTTGATGGGATCCGTTGCATTAGTGCTGGTATTATCGTACCTGTCATGTGGAGGGCACAAATCCCTTATGTGTTGATGGTTCACCGTCCCAGCCTAGAGAGATGTCCTATTCAAAAGGCCCAATGGGCTTAACGACAACCCATCTGCTTTAACAACGCAGCATTCTCACAAGACGTTATATCGAGGTATTGTAGCGCCTTCTAATGTCCCGCGAGTTAGGTTTTCGTTCTTTTAACTGCTTATGACGTACGATCCCAGACCGAAAAACAACAAAAAGTAGAAAAGTGGCACGAAACTGATGAAAAAGTTAGATTTTAGGCTTCAAAAATAGGCGCAGCCGAGTAGGCTTGTTGCCCCTATCGTTGAGCTCTCGGAGAGCTTTTTAACGGTATGCTGTGCACTGTGTAACTCCTTACAAATCAAAATTATAGGCACTTGAGCGACGGAGACCTGGTAAAAAGCCCCACGCCCTTGGTTTGCGAGCCCAGCCTCTACGTGAAGCGAAGTTGTCTTGCCCAATGTACAGTAGGATTCAGAAATTGAAATGTGGTGGATAAAGCATCTTGGCAAGCCTAACTGAGGAAAAAAATTGAAAAGGGGGGTGCAACACGAGGACTTCCCAGGGGGTCACCCATCCTAGTGCTACTCTCGTCCAACCAAGCTTAACTTTGGAGTTCTGATAGGATCTGGTGCATTAGTTTTGGTATGATCACACACATCATGTTGAGGGCACAAACACTTTATGTGTTGACGGTTCACAGTCCCAGCCTAGAGAGATGGCCCATTCAAAAGGCCGAATGGGCTTAACGACAACCTATCCGCTTCAACAATGCAGTATCCTCGCAAGACGTGATATTAATGCATTGTAAGGCCCTCTAATGTCCCTCGAGCTAGGTTGTCGTCCTTTTAACAGCTCACGACGTACGATCCAGGATGGCAAAACAATGCAAAAGAAGAAAAAAGTCCCAAAACTGATGAAAATGTTCGATTTTCGGCTCCAAAATAGGCGCAGCAGAGCATGCTTGCTGCCCCCATCGTAGAGCTCTCGAACAGCTTTCCAACGGTTTGCTGTACGCCGCGTAACTTTTTACTGATCAAAAGTTATAGGCAACAGAGCGACGGAGACTTGGTCATAAATCCCACGCCCTTGGTTTGCAGGCCCAACAACTACGTGAAGCGTAGTTGCCTTGCCCAAAGTGCCATTGGATTCGGTAATAGAAATGTGGTTGATAAAGAATCTTGGCAAACCTAACTGGTGAAAAAAAAATTGAAAAGGGGGGTGCAACACGAGGAATTCCTAGGGGGTCACCCATCCTAGTACTACTCTCGCCCAAGCAAGCTTAACGTCGGAGTTCTGATGGGGTCCGGTACATTAGTGCTGGTATGATAGGACCCGTCATGGTGAGGGCACAAATCGCTTATATGTTGACGGTTCATAGTCCTAGCCTAGAGAGATGGCCCATTCAAAAGGCCCAATGGTCTTAACGACAACCCATCTGCTTCAAGAACGTAGCAACCTTGCAAGACGTGATATCGACACGATGTAGGGCACTCTAATGTCCCGCGAGTTAGGTTGTCGTCCTTTTAACAGCTAACGACGTACGATACGGGACGGAAAAATAGCGCAAAAGTAGAAAAGTGGCCCAAAATTGATGAAAACATTTAATTTTGTGCTCCAAAAATAGGCACAGTCCAGCATACTTGTTGCCCCCGTCGTAGAGCTCTCGAACAGCTTTCCAACGGTATGTTGTGCACCGTGTAACTCTTTACGGATCAAAAGTTATAGGCAACAGAGCGACGAAGACCTAGTCATAAGCCCCAAGCCCTCGGTTTGCAGTCCCAGCCACTACGTGATATGAAGTTGTCTTGCCCAAGGTGCCTTGGGATTCGGTAATAGAAATGTGGTGGATAAAACATCTTGGTAAGCCGAACCGGGGAAAAAAAAATTAAAAAGAGGGATGCAACACGACTACTTCCCAAGGGTCACCCATCCTAGTACGACTCTCGTCCAAGCACACTTAATTTCAGAATTCTGATGGGATCTGGTGCATTAGTGCTAATATGATCGCACTCGTCATGTTGAGGGCACAAATCCCTTATGTGTTGACGGTTCACAGTCCTCGCTCAAAGATATGGCCCATTCAAAAGGCCCAATGGGCGTAACGACAACCCATCTGCCTCAACAACTTAGTATCCTCGCAAGACGTGATGTCGACACGTTATATGGCCCTCCAATGTCCCGCAAGTAAGGTTGTCGTCCTTATAACAACTCTCGACGTACAATTTGGGATGGAAAAATAGCGCAAAAGTAGAAAAGTGGGCCAAAACTGATGAAAACGTTCGACACTGTTCATGAAAAATAGGCGCAGCCGAGCAGGCTTACTACCCCCGTCGTAGAGCTCTCGATAGGCTTTCCAACGGTATGCTGTGCACCGCGTAACTCTTTACGTATCAAAAGTTATGGTCACCGGAGCGATGGAGACCTGGTCACAAGCCCTCGCCCTCGGTTTGCGGGCCCAACCCCTACGTGAAGCGAAGTTGTCTTGCCCAATGTACAGTGGGGTTCGGTAATAGAAATGTGGTGGATAAAGCATCTTCACAAGCCTAACCGGGGCAAAAACAATTGAAAAGGGGAGTGCAACACGAGGATTTCCCAGGGGGTCACCCATCCTAGTACTACTCTCGCCCAAGCACGCTTAACTTCGGAGTTCTGATGGGATCCGGTGCATTATGGCTGGTATGATCGCACCCGTCATGTTGATGGCACAAATCCCTCATGTGTTGACGGTTCACAGTCCTAACCCAGAGAGATGGCCTATTCAAATGGCCTAATGGGCTTAATGACAACCCAGCCACTTCGACAACGCAGCATCATCTCAAGAGGTGATATCGATTCATTTTAGAGGCCTCTAATGACCTGCGAGTTAGGTTGTCGTCCTTTTAAAAGCTCACGACGTACGATCCGGGATGGAAAAACAGCGCAAAGGAAGAAAAGTGGCCTAAAATTGATGAAAATGTTCAATTTTGGGCTCTGAAATCATGCGCAATCGAGTAGGCATGTTGCCCGCATCATAGAACTCTCGGAGAGCTTTCCAACCGTATGCCGTGCGTTGCGTAACTCCTTACGGATCAAAAGTTATGGGCGCCGGAGCGACAGAGACCTAGTCACAAGCCCTACGCCCTTGGTTTGCGGGCCCAGCCTCTACGTGATGTGAAGTTGTCTTGCCCAAGGTGCCATGGGATTCAAAAATAATAATGTGGTGGACAAAGCATCTTGGCAAGCCTAACTAGGGAAAAAAATCTGAAAAGTGCGATGCAACACGAGGACTTCCTAGGGGGTCACCCATCCTAGTACTACTTTCACCCAAGCGCGCTTAACTTTTGACTTCTAATGGGATCCGGTGCATTAGTGCCTGTATGATCGCACCCGACATGTTGAGGGCACAAATCCCTAATGTATTTATGGTTCACTGTCTCATCCCAAAGAGATGGCCCATTCAAAAGGCCCAACGGGCATAACGACAACCCATCTACTTTAACAACGTAGCATCCTTACAAGATGTGATATCGACGTGTTGTAGGGCCCTTTTAATGTCCCGCGAGTTAGGTTGTCGTCATTTTAACAGCTCACGACGTACGATCCGAGATTGAAAAATAGTGCAAAAGATGAAAAGTGGCCCAAAATAGATGAAATCGTTTGATTTAGGTCTCTAAAAATAGGCATAGCCGAGCAGGCTCGCTGCCCCGATCGTAGAGCTCTCGGAGGGCTTTCCAACGGTATGTTGTACGCCGCGTAACTCTTTACGAATCAAAAGTTAAGGGCACCAGAGCGACGGAGACCTGGTCACAAGTCCCATGCCCTCGGTTTGTGGGCCCAGCCCCTACGTGAAGCGAAGTTGTCTTGCCCAATGTACCGTGGGATTCGATAATAGAAATGTGGTGGATAAATCATCTTGACAAGACTAACTGGGGAAACAAATTGAAAAGGAACGTACAACACGAGGGCTTCCTAGGGGGTCACCCATCCTAGTACTACTCTCGCCCAAGCACACTTAACTTCGGAGTTCTGATGGGATCCAGTGCATTAGTTTTGGTATGACCATACCCGTCATGTTGAGGGCACAATCCCTTATGTGTTGACGGTTCACAGTCCCAACCCAGTGAGATGGCCCATTCAAAAGGCCCAATGGGCTTAACGATAACCCATCCACTTCATCAACGTAGCATCCTGGCAAGACGTGATATTGACGCGTTGTAGGGCCTTTTAATGTCCCGCGAGTTAGGTTGTCGTCCTTTTCGCTGCTCATGACATAAAATTCAGGACGAAAAAATAGCGCAAAAGAAGAAAAATGGCCCGAACCTGATAAAAATGTTCAATTTTGGTCTCCGAAAATAGGCGCAACTGAGCAGGCATGCTGCTCCTATCGTAGAGCCCTCAGAGTGCTTTCCAACGGTATGCTTTGTACCGCGTAACTCCTTACGGATCAAAAATTATGGGCACCAGAGAGACGGAGACCTGGTCACAAGACCCATGCCCTCGGTTTGCGGGCCCAGCCCCTACCTGAAGCGAAGTTGTCTTGCCTGATGCACCGTGGGATTCGAAAATAGAAATGTGGTGGATAAAGAATCTTGGCAAGCCTAACTAGGGAAAAAAATTGTAAAGGGCAGTGCAACACAAGGACTTCCCAAGGGGTCACCCATCCTAGTACTACTTTCTTCCAATCACGCTTAACTTCGGAGTTCTGATGGGATCCGGTGTATTAGTGCTGGTATGATCGCACTCGTCAAGTTAAGGGCACAAATCCCTTATGTGTTGACAGTTCAAAGTCCCAACCCAAAGAGATGACCCTTTCAAAAGGCCCAATGGGAGTAGTGACAATCCATCCACTTCAACAACATAGCATCCTCGTAAGGCGTGATATCGACGCATTCTAGGGCCCTCTAATGTCCCGCGAGTTTGGTTGTCATCCTTTTAACAGCTCATGACATACGATCAAGAATGGAAAAATAGCACAAAAGAAGAAAAATGGCCCAAAACTGATGAAAACGTTCGATTTAGGGATCCAAAAATGGGCGTAGTCGAGCAGGCATGCTACCTCCTTTATAGAGCTCTCAGAGAGCTTTTCAACCGTATGTCATGCACCGCGTAACTCCTTACGGTTCAAAAGTTATGGGGACCGAAGCGACGGAGACCTGCTCACAAGCCCCACGCCCTCGGTTTGCAGGCCTAGCCTCTACTTGAAGCGAAGTTGTCTTGCCCAAGGTGCCGTGGGATTCAAAAATAGAAATATGGTGGATAAAGCATCTTGGCAAGCCTAACCGGGGAAAAAAAATTGAAAAGGGGGTGCGACACAAGGACTTCCCAGCGGATCACACATCCTAGTACTACTCTCACCCAAGCAAGCTCAACTTCGGAGTTCTGATGGGATCCAGTGCATTAGTACCGGTATAGTCGCACCCGTCATGCTAAGGGCACAGATCCCTTATGTATTTACGGTTCACAGTCCCATCCCAAAGAGATAGCCCATTTAAACGGCCCAATGGGCTAAACGACAACCCATCCACTTCAACAGCGCAGCATCTTCACAATATATGATATCGACGGGTTGTAGGGCCCTCTAACGTCCCGCGAGTTAGGTCGTCCTTTTCACAGCTCACGACGTATGATCCAGGAAGGAAAAATAGCGCTAAAGAAGAAAAGTTGCCCGAAATAGATGAAAACATACGATTTTGGGCTCCGAAAACTGGCGCAGACAAGCAGGCTCGCAGCCCCTGTAAAGAGCTCTCAGACGGCTTTCCAACGGTATGATGTGCACCGCTTAACTCTTTACGGATCAACAATTATGGGCACTGGAACGACGGAGACTTGGTCACAAGCTCCACACTCTTGGTTTGCGGGCCCAGCCCCTACATGAAGCGAAGTTGTCTTGCCCAATGTGCCATGGGATTCGGTAATAGAAATGTGGTGGATAAAGCATCTTGGCAAGCCTAACCAGGTAAAAAAAATTGAAAAGAGGGGTGCAACACAGGGACTTCCCAAGGGGTCGCCCATCCTAGTACTACTCTCGCCCAAGCACGCTTAACTTTGGAGTTTTGATGGGATCCGGTGCATTAGTGCTGGTATGATCGCAACCGTCATGTTGATGGCACAAATCCCTTATGTGTTGACGGTTCACAGTCCCAACCTAGTGAGATAGCCCATTCAAAAGGCCAAATGGGCTTAACGACAACCGATCCTCTTCAACAACGTTGCATCCTCACAAGACGTGATATCGATGCATTGTAGGGCCCTCTAATGTCCCATGAGTTAGGTTGTCATCCTTTTAACAGCTCACGACATATGATTTGGGACGGAAAAATAGCGTAAAAGAAGAAAAATGGCACAAAACTAATGAATATGTTCAATTTTGGGCTCCAAAAATGGGCGCAAGTGAGCAAGCTTGCTGTCGCCGTCGTAGAGTTCTCAGAGAGCTTTCCAACGGTATGCTGTTCGCCTTGTATCTCCCTATGGATCAAAAGTAATGGGCACCAGAGCGATGTACATTTGGTCACAAGCCCCACGGCCTTGGTTTGCAGGCCCATCCACAACGTGTAGCGAAGTTGTCTTGCCCAAGGTGCCGTGGAATTTAAAAATAGAAATGTGGTGGATAAAGCATCTTGGCAAGCCTAACCGGGGCAAAAAAAATTGAAAAAGAGGGATGCAACACGAGAACTTCCCAGGGGATCACCCATCCTAGTACTGCTCTCGCCCAAGCACGCTTAACTTCAGAGTTCTGATGGGATCCGGTGCAATAGTACTAGTATGATCGCACCCGCCAAGTTGAGGGCACAAATCCCTTATGTGTTGACGGTTCACTGTCCCAGCCCAGGGAAATGGCTCATTCAAAAGGCCCAACAGGCTTAACGACAACGCATCCAATTCAACAACGCAGCATCCTCACAGGACGTGATATCGAGGGATCGTAGGGCCCTCTAAAGTCCTGCGAGTTAGGTTGTCATTCTTTTAACAGCTCACGACGTACGATCCAGGACAAAAAAATAGCGAAAATGATGAAACGTTCGATTTTGGGATCCAAAAAAAGTTGCAGCCAAGTAGGCTTGCTACCCCCGTTGTAGAGCTCTAGGAGAGCTTTCAAACGGTATGTTGTGCACTGCGTAACTCTTTATGGATCAAAAGTTATGGGCACCGGAGCGACGGAGAATTGATCAAAAGCCCCACACCCTCGGTTTACGGGTCTAGCCTCTATGTGAAGCGAAGTTGTCTTGCCCAAGGTGCCGTGGGATTCGGTAATAGAAATGTGGTAGATAAAGCATCTTGGGAAGCCTAACTGGGTCAAAAAAAAATTGAAAAGGGGGTTGCAACACGAGGACTTCCCTGGTGGTCACCCATCCTAATACTACTCTCACCCAAGCACATCTAATTTCAGAGTTCTATTGTGATATGCTGCATTAGCGCTTGTATAATCGGACCCGTCATGGTGAGGGCACAAATCCCATATATATTGATGGTTCACAGTCCCAGGCCAGAGAGATGGCCCATTCAAAAGGCCTAATGGGCTTAACCACAACCCATCCACTCTGACAATGCAACAACCTTACAAGATGTGATATCGATGCATTGTAGGGCCATCTAATGTCCCACGAGTTAGGTTGTCATCCTTTCAATGGCTCACGAAGTACGATGCAGGATGAAAAAATAGCGCAAAAGAAGTAAAGTGGCCCGAAACTAAACAAAACGTTCGATTTTAGGCTCTGAAAATGGTTGCAACCGACTAGCCTTGGTGCCCCCGTCGTAGAGCTCTCAGAGAGCTTTCTAACAGTATGTTGTGAGCTGCGTAACTCCTTACGTATCAAAAGTTAAGGGCACCGGAGTGACGGAGACTTGGTCACAATCCCCATGCCCTCAGTTTGTGAGCCCAGCCTATACGTGAAGTGAAGTTGTCTTTCCCAAGGTGCCATGGGATTCGAAATAGAAATGTGGTGGATAAAGCCTCTAGGCAAGCCTAACCGAGGAAAAAAAATTTGAAAAAGGGGGAGCAACACAAGGACTTCGCAGGGGGTCACCCATCCTAGTACTATTCTCCTACAAGCACGCTTAACTTCGGAGTTCTGATGGGATCTGGTGCATTAGTGCTGGTGTGATCGAACCCGTCATGTTGTGGGAACAAATCCCTTATGTGTTTATGGTTCACAGCCCCATCACAGAGAGATGTCCCATTCAAAAGGCCCAAAGGGCTTAACGAAAACCCATCCGCTTCAACAACGTAGTGTCCTTACAAGACGTGGTATCGACGCATTGAAGGGCCCTATAATGTCCCGCGAGTTAGGTTGTTGCCCTTTTAATAGCTCACAACGTACGATCTGGGATGGAAAAATAGCACAAAGGAATAAAAGTAGCCCGAAATTGGTAAAAACGTTCAATTTTGGGCTACAAAAATATACGAAGCCAAGTAGGCATTAAGCCCCCGTCGTAGAGCTCTTGGAGGGCTTTCCAACATTATGTTGTGCGCCGCGTAACTGCTTACGGAACAAAAGCTATGGGCACCGGAGAGACGGAGAGCTGGGCAGAAGCCCCACGCCCTTGGTTTGCCTTCCCAGCCACTATGTGAAGTGAAGTTGTCTTGCCCAAGGTGACGTGGGATTTGGTAAAAAATTTAGATAAATGTCAAAATTGATAGGCCCCTAGAACTTATTAGATACCGGAGTCAATGGTATCTAATAAGTTTTTCGACCCACCTTACAGCCCCAGGTGGTGAAGAGCCGACATCGAGGTGCCAAACCTTCCCGTCAATGTGAGCTCTTGGGGAAGATCAGCCTAATTTTTTGGCAACTCTAATCTTTTAGCATTATAACTTCTTTTGTTAAGACTAATATTTATTGTTGGAGCGAAAGGTTATTTCAATCTGATAGCAGGAATTTTGTCTGATTTGCATGTGTTAAGCATGCCGCCAGATGTCCTGAACCACTAGACGATGGGGGCCTACTTACCCAACCGCGATGACAAAGAGTATTAAACCCTTGATCGTGAAAACGCCCTTTGGAGGGGAAGGGTGGATTGTTAGTCACCAGTTCAAATATGGTTCCTATGACATGATTAATTTGTATGAGCTATTACACACTCTTTCAAGGGTGGCTGCTTCTAGGCAGAAGTATATGCTTTAGGTCAACATATATCCATGTCATTAATGTGGTGGATAAAGCATCTTGGCAAGCCTAACCGGGGCAAAAAAAATTGCAAAGGGGGTACAACACGAGGACTGCCCATGGGGTCACCCATCCTAGTACTACTCCCGCCCAACCACGCTTAACTTCGGAGATCTGATGGGATACTGTGCATTAGTTCTGGTATGATCGCACCCGTCATGTTCAGGGCACAAATCCCTTATGTGTTAATGGTTCACAGTCCCAACCCATAGAGGTGGCCCACTCAAAAGGCCTAATGGGCTTAATGACAACCCATCTGCATCAACAACGCAGCATCCTCACAAGACGTGATATCAACGCATTGTAGGGCCCTCCAATGTCCCACGAGTTAGGTTGTCGTCCTTTTACCAACTCACGACATACGATCCGTGATTAAAAAATAGCGCAAAAGAAGAAAAATGGCACAAAACTGATGAAAACATTAGATTTTGTGCTCCGAAAACAGGCGCAGCCGAGCAAGCTTGCTGCCCCCGTCGAAGAGCTCTTGTAGAGCGTTCCAACGGTATGCTGTGCACCGCATAACTCCTTACGAATCAAAAGTTATGCGGAGCGACGGAGACTTGGTCACAAGCCCCACGCCCTCGGTTTTTAGGCCCAGCCTCTACGTGAAGCGAAGTTGCCTTGCCCAAGGTGCTGTGGGAATCGGTAATAGAAAAGTGGGGGAAAAAGCATCTTGACAAGCCTAATCGGGGCAAAAGAAATTAAAAAGTGGGGTACAACACGAGGACTTTCCAGGGCGTCACCCATCCTAGTACTACTCTCGCCCAAGCACGCTTAACTTCCGAGTTCTGTTGGGATCTGGTGGATTAGTGCTGGTATGATCGCACCCGTCATGTTGAGGGCTCAAATCCCTTATGTGTTGATGGGTCACAGTCCCAGCCCAGAGAGATGGCCTATCTAAAAGGCCCAATGGGCTTAATAAAACCCATCTGTTTCAACAGCGTAGCATCCTCAAAAGACGTGATATCAACGCGTTTTAGGGCCCTTTAAATTTCCCGCGAGTTAGGTTGTCGTCCTTTTAACAGCTCACGACGTACGATCCGGGAAGGAAAAATAGCGCAAAAGAAGAAAAATGGCCCAAAATAGATGAAAACATTCGATTTTGGTCTCTAAAAATAGGCGTAGCCGAGCAAGCTCGCTGCCCCCATCATAGAGCTCCCGGAGAGCTTTCCAACTGTATGTTGTGCGCTGTGTAACACTTTACGGATCAAAAGTTATGGGTACCTGAGCTACGGAGACCTAGTCTCAAGCCCCACGCCCTCGGTTTGTGGGCCCATCCTCTACGTGAAGCGAAGTTGTCTTGCTCAAGGTACCATGGGATTCGGTAATAGAAATGTGATGGATAAAGTATCTTGACAAGACTAACTGGGGAAAAAAATTGAAAAGGGGGGTGCAACACGAGAGCGTCCTAGGGGGTCACCCATCCTAGTACTACTCTCTCCCAAGCACACTTAACTTCAGAGTTCTGATGGGATCCGGTGCATTAGTTTTGGTATGATCGCACCCGTCATGTTAAGGGCACAATCCCTTATGTGTTGACGGTTCACAGTCCCAACCCAGTGAGATGGCCCATTCAAAAGGCCCAATGGACTTAACGACAACCCATCCACTTTATCAACGCAGCATCCCATTCAAAAGGCCCAATGGACTTAGTGTAGGGCCCTTTAATGTCCCATAAGTTAGTTTATCGTCCTTTTCGCGGCTCATGGCGTACAATTCGGGACGGAAAAATAGCGCAAAATAAGAAAAATGGCCCGAAACTGATAAAAACATTTGATTTTGGTCTCCGAAAATAGGTGCAACTGAGCAGGCTTGCTGCTCTTATCGTAGAGCCCTCAGAGAGTTTTCCAACAGTATGCTGCGCGCCACGTAACTCCTTATAGATGAAAAGTTTGGGGCACTAGAGCAACGGAGACCTGGTCACAAGCCCCACGCCCTCGATTTGGGGGCCTAGCCACTACGTAAAGCGAAGTTGTCTTGTCCAAGGTGCCGTGCGATTCGGTAATAGAAATGTGGTGGATAAAACATCTTGGCAAACCTAATCGGGGAAAAAAAATTGAAAAGGGGGGTACAGTACGAGGACTTCTGAGGGGGTCACCCATATTAGTACTACTCTCGCCCAAACATGCTTAACTTCGGAGTTCTGATGGGATACGATGCATTAGTGGTGGTTTGATTGCACCCGTCATGTTGAGGGCACAAATCACTTCTATGTTGACGGTTCACAGTCCCAAAGAGAGACATGGCTCATTCAAAAGGCCCAATGGGCTTAACGACAACCCATCCACTTCAACAACGTAGCATTCTCGCAAGACGTGATATCGAAGCGTTGTAGGGCCCTCAAATATCCCGCGAGTTAGGTTGTCATCCGTTTAACAGCTCACGACGTACGATCCGGGATGAAAAAACATTGTAAAAGTACAAAAGTGACCCAAAACTGATGAACACATTCGATTTTGGCCACCGAAAATAGGCACAACAGAGCAAGCTCGCTACCCCTGTCGTAGAGGTCTAGGAGAGCTTTGCAACGGTATGCTATGCGCCACGTAACTCCTTTCGGATCAAAAATTATGGGCACCAGAGAGACGGAGACTTGGTCACAAGACCCACGCCCTCGGTTTGCGGGCCTTGCCTATACCTGAAGCGAAGTTGTCTTGCCAATGCACCGTGGGATTTGGTAATGGAAATGTGGTGGATAAAGCATCTTGACAAGCCTAACTGGGGAAAAAAAATTGAAAAGGTGGGCGCAACACAAGGATTTCCTAGGGGGTCACCCATCCTAGAACTACTCTCGCCCAAGCACGCTTAACTTCGGAGTTCTGATGGGATTCAGTGCATTAGTGCTAGTATGATTGTACTCGTCAAGTTGAGGGCACAAATCCCTTTTGTGTTGACGGTTCACAGTCCCAACCCAGAGAGATGGCCCATTCAAAAGGCCCAATGGGATTAGCGACAAACCATCCACTTCAACAATGCAGCATCCTCACAAAACGTGATATTGACGCGTTCTGGGGCCCTCTAATGTCCCGCGAGTTAGGTTTTCATCCCTTTAACAGCTCACGACATATGATCAGGGACGAAAAAATAGCACAAAAGAAGAAAAGTGGCCCAAAACTGATGAAAACGTTTGATTTAGGGATCCGAAAATAGGCGTAGTAGAGCAGACATGCTACCTCCTTTATAGAGCTCTCGGAGAACTTTCCAACCTTTTGTCGTGCACCGCATAACTCCTTACTGTTCAAAAGTTATGGGCACCGGAGTGACGGAGACCTGGTCGCAAGCCCCACGCACTCGGTTTGTGGGCCCAGCCTCTACGTGAAGCGAAGTTGTCTTGCCCAAGGTACCGTGGGATTCAGAAATAGAAATGTGGTGGATAAAGCATCTTGGCAAGCCTAACCGGGGAAAAAAAATTGAAAAGAGGGGTGCAACACGAGGACTTCTCAAGAGGTCACCCATCCTAGTACTACTCTCGCCCAAGCACGAATAACTTCGGAGTTCTGATAGGATCCAGTGAATTAGTGCTGGTATGATCCTACCATTCATGTTGAGGGCACAAATCCCTTATGTTTTTACGATTCACAGTCCCAGCCCAGAGAGATGGCCCATTCAAAAGGTCCAATGGGCTTAACGACAACCCATCCACTTCAACAATGCAACATCTTTACAAGATGTGATATCGACGGGTTGTAGGGCCCTCTAATGTCCCGCGAGTTAGGTCGTCGTCCTTTTTACAGCTCACGACATACGATCCGGGAAGGAAAAATAGTGCTAAAGAAGAAAAGTTGCCCGAAACTTATGAAAACATTCGATTTGGGGCCCCAAAAACAAGCGTAGCCGAGCAGGCTCGCAGCCCCTATCATAGAGCTCTCAGAGGACTTTCCAACGGTATGCTGTTCGCCACGTAACTCCTTACGGATCAAAAGTTATGGGCTCCGGAGCGACGGAGACCTGGTCACAAGCACCACACCCTTGATTTGCGGGCCCAGCCACTACGTGAAATGAAGTTGTCTTGCCCAAGGTGCCGTGGGATTCGGTAATAGAAATGTGGTGGATAAAGCATCTTGCCAAGCCTAAACGGGTGAAAAAAAGTTAAAAATGGAGGTGCAACACGAGGATTTTCTAGGGGGTCACCCATCCTATTACTACTCGCGTCCAAGCACCCTTAACTTCGGAGTTCTGATGGGATCTGGTGCATTAGTGCTGGTATGATCATACCCATCATGTTGAGGGCACAAATCCCTTATGTGTTGTTGGTTCACAGTCTTAGCCCAGAGAGATGGCCCATTCAAAAGGCCCAATGGGCTTAACGATAACCCATCCGCTTCAACAACGTAGCATCCTCACAAGACCTGATATCGAAATGTTGTAGGGCCCTCTATTGTCTCACGAGTTAGGTTGTCATCCTTTTAATAGCTCACGACGTACGATCCGGGATGAAAAAATAGCAAAAAAGAAGAAAAATGGCTTGAAACTAATGAAAACGTTCAATTTTGAGCTCCAAAAATAGGCGCAAGCAAGTAAGCTTGCTGTTGCTGTCGTAGAGCTCTCGGAGAGCTTTCCAACGGTATGCTGTGCGTCGCGTAACTCTTTACGGATCAAAAGTAATGGGCATCGGAGCGACAAAGACCTGGTCACAAGTCCCACGCCCTCGGTTTGCGGGCCTAGCCACTACGTGAAGCGAAGTTGTCTTGCCCAAGGTACCGTGTTTGGTAATAGAAATGTGGTGGATAAAGCATCTTTGCAAGCCTAACCGGGGCAAAACATTTGAAATAGGGGGGTGCAACACAAGGACTTCCCAAAGGGTCACCCATCCTAGTGCTACTCTCGCCCAAGCACGCTTAACTTCGAAGTTCTGAAAGGATCCGGTGCATTAGTTTTGGTATGATCGCACCCGCCATGTTGAGGGTATAAATCCCTTATGTGTTGACGGTTCACAGTCCTGTCCCAGGGAAATGGCTCATCCAAAAGGCCCAATAGGCTTAACGACAACCCGTCCAATTCGACAACCCAACATCCTCACAAGAGGTGATATAGAGGCATTGTAGGGCCCTTTAAAGTCCCGCGAGTTAGGTTGTCGTTCTTTTTACAGTTGATGACGTACGATTCAAGACCAAAAAAGAGCGAAAATAATGAAAATTCGCCTGATACTGATGAAAACGTTTGATTTTGGGCTCCGAAAAAAGTTGGAGCTGAGCAGGCTTGCTGCCCCCGTCGTAGAGCTCTTAGAAAGCTTTCAAACGGTATACTGTACGCCGCATAACTCCTTATGGATCAAAAGTTATGGACGGCACCGGAGCGACGGAGAACTGATCAAAAGCCCCACACCCTCAATTTGCGGGTCCAGCCTCTATGTGAAGTGAAGTTGACTTGCCCAAGGTGCCGTGGTACTCGATAATAGAAATCTGGTGGATAAAGCATCTTGGCAAACCTAACCGGGGCAAAAAAAATTGAAAAGGGGGGTGCAACACGAAGACTTCCCTAGGGCTCACCCATCCTATTACTACTCTCGCCCAAGCACACCTAATTTCGGAGTTCTATTGTGATTTGGTGCATTAGTGCTGGTATGATCGGACCTGTCATGGTGAGGGCACAAATCCCATATTTGTTGACGGTTCACAGTCCTAGCCTAGAGAGATGGCCCATTCAAAAGGCCCAATGGGCTTAACCACAACCCATTCGCTCTGACAACGCAGCATCCTTACAAGATGTGATATCGAGGCATTGTAGGGCTCTCTAATGTCCCACGAGTTAGGTTGTCGTCCTTTTAGCAGCTCATGAAGTACGATCAGGGATGAAAAAATAGCGCAAAAGAAGAAAAGTAGCCCGAAACTGATCAAAATGTTCGATTTTGTGCCTAAAAAATGGTTGCAGCCAACTAGGCTTGCTGCCCCCATCATAGAGCTCTCGGAGAGATTTCCAACGGTATGCTGTGCGTCGCGAAACACCTTACGGATCAAAAGTTAAGGACACCGGAGCGACGGAGACTTGGTCACAATCCCTACACCCTCGGTTTGCTAGCCCAGCCTGTACATGAAGTGAAGTTGTCTTTCCCAAGGTGCCGTGGGATTCGAAAATAGAAATGTGGTGGATAAAGCCTCTTGGCAAGCCTAACCGAGGAAAACAAATTTGAAAATGGGGGAGCAACAAAAGGAATTTGCAGGGGGTCATCCATCCTAGTACTACTCTCGCACAAGCACGCTTAACTTCGGAGTTCTAATGGGATCCGGTGCATTAGTGTTGGTGTGATCGAACCCGTCATGTTGTGGGAACAAATCCCTTATGGATTTATGGTTCACAGCCCCATCACAGATAGATAGCCCATTCAAAAGGCCCAATGGGGTTAACAACAACCCATCCGCTTTAACAACGTAGCGTCCTTACAAGACGTGATATTGACGCGTTGTAGGGCCCTCTAATGTCCTGCGACTTATGTTGTTGTCCTTTGAATAGCTCACAACGTACGATCCGGGATGGAAAAATAGCACCAAGGAAGAAAATTGGCCCGAAATTGATGAAAATGTTCAAGTTTGGGCTCCGAAAATATGCGCAGCTAAGCAGGCTTTATGCCCCCGTTGTAGAGCTCTCGAAGAGCTTTACAATGGTATGCTGTGCGCCGCATAACTCCATACAGATCAAAAGTTATGGGCACCGGAGAGG
Source organism: Ehretia macrophylla (assembly GCA_037974665.1). Classification (NCBI taxonomy): domain Eukaryota; kingdom Viridiplantae; phylum Streptophyta; class Magnoliopsida; order Boraginales; family Ehretiaceae; genus Ehretia; species Ehretia macrophylla. Next base: position 41,597,399 of record CM075782.1, on the reverse strand, counting down.
CGGAGACCTGGTCACAAACCCCACGCCCTCTGTTTGCCTTCCCAACCACTACGTGAAGGGAAGTTGTCTTACCCAAGGTGACGTGGGATTTGGTAATAGAAATGTGTTGGATAAAGCATCTTGGCAAGCCTAACCAGGGCAAGAAAATTGAAAAGGGTGGTGCAACACGATGACTTCCCAAGGGGTCACCCATCCTAGTACTACTCTTGCGCAAGCACCCTTAACTTCAGAGTTCTAATAGGATCCGGTGCATTAGTGCTAGTATGATCGCACCCATCAAATTTAGGGCACAAATCCCTTATGTATTTACGGTTCACAGTCCCAACCTAGAGAGATGGCCCATTCAAAAGGCCTAATGTGCTTAACGACAACCCATCTGCATAAAAAACGCAGCATCATCACAAGACGTGATATCAACGCGTTGTAGGGCACTCCAATGTCCTACGAGTTAGGTTGTCGTCCTTTTAACAACTCACGACGTACGATCCGTGATGAAAAAATAGTGCAAAAGAAGAAAAATGCCACAAAACTGATGAAAACATTAGATTTTGTGCTCCGAAAATAGGCGCAGCCAAGCAAGATTGATGCCCCCGTTGAAGAGCTCTTGTAGAGCTTTCCAACGGTATGCTGGGCGCCGTGTAACTCCTTACAGATCTAAAGTTATGGGAACCGGAGTGACAGAGACCTGGTCTCAAGCCCCACACCCTCGATTTTGGGCCCAGCCTCGACGTGAAGTGAAGTTGTCTTGCCCAAGGTGCCATTGGATTCAGTAATAGAAATGTGGGGGATAAAGCATCTTGGCAAGCCTAACCGTGGTAAAAAAAAATTGAAAAGGGGGGTGTAACACGAGGACTTCTTAGGGGGTCACCGATCGTAGTACTACCCTCGCCCAAGCATGCTTAACTTCGGAGTTCTGATGGGATCCGGTGCGTTAGTGCTGGTATGATCGCACCTGTCATGTTGAGGGCGCAAATCCCTTATGTGTTGACGGTTCTCACTCCCAGCCCAAAGAGATGGCCCATTCAGAAGGCCCAATGGGCTTAACGACAACCTATTCGATTCAACAACGTAGCATCGTCGTAAGACGTGATATCGACGCGTTGTAAGGAACTCTAATGTCCAGCGAATTAGGCTGTCATCCTTTTAACAACTCACGACGTACGATCCGAGATAGAAAAATAGCATATAAGATGAAAAGTAGCCCAAAACTTAGGAAAATGTTCAATTTTGGCCTCTGAAAATAGTTGCAGCCAAGTAGGATTGCTGCCCTCGTCGTAGAGCTCTCGGAGAGCTTTCCAATGGTAGGCTGTGCATCATGTAACTCCTTACGGATCAAAAGATATGGGCACCGGAGCGACGGAGACCTGTTCAAAAGCCCCACGCCCTCAGTTTGCGGGTCCAGCATTTACGTGAAGCCAAGTCGTCTTGCCCAAGGTGACGTGGGATTCGGTAATAGAAATGTGGTGGATAAAGCATCTTGGCAAGCCTAACCGGGGCAAAAAAAATTGAAAAGGATAGGTGCAACACGAGGACTTCCCAAGGCTTAACCCATCGTAGGACTACTATCGTCCAAGCACGCTTAACTTAGAATTCTGATGGGATTCGGTGCATTAGTGCTGGTATGATAGCACCCATCATGTTGACGACACAAATACGTTATTTGTTGACGGTTCACAATCCCAACCCAAAGAGACAGCACATTCAAAAGGCCCAATTGGCTTAACGACAACCCATCAGCTCTGACAACATAGCATCCTTACAAGACGTGATATCGAGGCATTGTAGGGCCCTCTAATGTCCCGCGATTTAGGTTGTCATCCTTTTAACAACTCCCAACGTACAATCCGGGATGAAAAAATAACGCATAAGAAGAAAAGTGTCCCAAAATTGATGAAAACATTAGATTTTGGGCTCCGAAAATAGGCGCAGCCAGGCAGGCTTGCTGCCCCCATCGTAGAGCTCTCGAAGAGCTTTCCAACAGTATGCTGTGTGCCGCGTAACTCCTTACGGATCAAAAGTTATGGGCACTGGAGCAACGAAGACCTGGTCATAAACCCCTCGGTTTGCTGGATCAACCCCTACGTGAAACGAAGTTGTCTTGCCCAATGTAACGTAGGATTTGGTAATAGAAATGTGGTGGATAAAGCATCTTGGCAAGCCTAACCAGGGAAAAAAAAATTGAAAAGGGGAGTGCAACACAAGGACTTCCTAGGGGGTCACTCATCCTAGTACCACTCCTGCCCAAGTACGCTTAACTTCGGAGTTCGGATGGGATTAGCTACATTAGTGCTGGTATGATCACACCCGTCATGTTGAGGGTACAAATCCCTTATGTGTTGACGGTTCACAGTCCCAGCCTAGAGAGATGGCCCATTCAAAAGGCCCAATGGGCTTAACGATAACCCATCCGCTTCAACAATGCAGCTTCCTCACGAGACGTGATATCGACATGTTGTAAGGCCCTCTAATGTCCCGCGAATTAGGTTATCGTCCTTTTCACAGCTCATGACGTACGATTCAGGACGGAAATACAGCGTAAAAGTAGAAAAATGGCCCAAAACAGATAAAAAAAGTTCAATTTTGGGCTCCAAATACAAGCACAGCTGAGCAAGCTTACTACCCCCATTGTAGAGCTCTCAGATAACTTTCTAACCGTATGCTGTGCACCGCGTAACGTCTTACGGATCAAAAGTTAAGGGCACCGTAGCGATAGAGACTTGGTCACATGCCCCATGCCCTCGGTTTGCGGGACCAGCCTCTACGTGAAGCGAAGTTGTCTTGCCCAAGATTGGAAAAAAGAAATGTGGTGGATGACACATCTTGGCAAGCATAACCGGGTAAAAAAAATTTGAAAAGGGGGATGCAACACGAGGACTTCCCAGGGGGTCACCCATTCTAGTACTACTCTCACCCAAGCATGTTTAACCTCAGAGATCTGAGGCGATCCGGTGCATTACTACTGGTATGATCGCACTCGTCAAGTTGAGTGTACAAAGCCCTTATTTGTCGTCCTTTTCGCGGCTCCCGAAGAATGATCAGGGAATAAGAAACAGTTCAAAAAGAAGAAAAGTGGCCCAAAACTGATGAAAACGTTCAATTTTGGGCTTCAAAAATATGCGCAATTGGGCTGGCTTTATGCCCGCATCGTAGAGCTCTCGGAGAGCTTTCCAACGGTATGTTGTGCGCCGCATAACTCCTTACGGATCAAAAGTATGGTTATTGGAGCGACGGAGACCTGGTCACAGGCCCCACGCCCTTGGTTTGCGAGCCTAGACTCTACGTGAAGCGAAGTTGCCTTGCCCAAGATGCCGTGGGACACGGTAATAGAAATGTGACGGATAAAGCATATTGGCAAGCCTGAACGGGCTTAAAAATTCAAAACAAAAAGTGGGGTGCAACACGAGGACTTCCATGGGGGTCACCCATCTTAGTACTACTCTCTTCCAAGCACGCTTAACTTCAGAGATCTGAGGGGATCCGGTGAATTACTGCTGGTATGATCACACCCGTCATGTTGAGTGTGCAAAGCCCTTATTAGTCATCCTTTTCGCTGCTCCTGACGAACGATCAGGGATGAAGAAATAGCACAAAAAGTAGAAAAGTGGCCTGAAACTGATGAAAATATTAGATTTTTGGCTACGAAAACAAGCGCAGCCTAGCAAGCTTGCTGCCCCCGTCATAGAGCACTCGGAGAGCTTTACAACGGTATGCTGTGCGCCGCGTAACTCCTTACGGATCAAAAGTTATTGGCACCGTAGCAACGGAGACCTGGTTACAGGCCCCACGCCTTCAGTTTGCGGGTTCAGTCTCTACGCGAAGCGAAGTTGTCTTGCCCAAGATGGCGTGGGACTCGGTAATAGAAATGTGACGGAAAAAGCATCTTGGCAAGCCTGAACGGGGCAAAAAATTCAAAACGAAAAGGGAGGTGGGACACGAGGACTTCCTTGGGGGTCACCCATCCTAGTACGACTCTCTCCCAAGCACGCTTAACTTCGGAGATAGGATGGGATCCGGTGTATTACTGCTAGTATAATTATACCCGTCATGTTGAGTACGCCAAGCCCTTATTTGTCGTCCTTTTCGCGGCTACCGACGAATGATCTGGGACGAAGAAACAGCGCAAAAAGAAGAAAAATGGCACCAAACTGATTAAAATTTTTTATTTTGGGTTCAGAAAACTGGCAAAGCAGAGCAGGCTTGCTACCCATTTCGTAGAGCCCTCGGAGAGCTTTCCAACAGTATGCTGTGTGCTGTATAACTCCTTACGGATCAAAAGTTATGGGCACCGTAGTGATGGAGACTTGGACACAGGTCCCACGCCTTCAGTTTGCGGGCCCAGCCTCTATGCGAAGAGAAGTTGTCTTGCCTAGGAAGCCGTGGAACTCTGTAATAGAAATGTGACAGATAAAGTATCTTGGCAAGCCTGAACGGGGCAAAAAATTCAAAACGAAAAGGGGATGCAACACGAGGACTTCCTTGGGGGTCATTCATCGTAGTACTACTCTCTCTTAAGCACGCTTAACCTCAGACATTTGATGGGATCCGGTGCATTACTACTGGTATAATCGTACCCGTCAAGTTGAGTATGCCAAGACCTTATTTGTCGTCCTTTTCGTGGCTACCGACGCACGATCCGGGACGAAGAAATAGCGTAAAAAGTAGAAAAGTGACCTAAAACTGATGAAAATATTCAATTTTGGACAACAAAAATAGGCGCAGCCGAGTAAGCTTGCTACCCACGTCGTAGAGCTCTCAGAGGGCTTTCCAACGATATGTTATGCGCCGCATAAGTCCTTACAGATCAAAAGTTATGGCCACTGGAGCAATGGAGACCTGGTCACAAGCCCCACGCCCTCAGTTTACGGGCCCAGCCTTTACGCGAAGCGAAGTTGTGTTGCCCAAGATGCCATCGGACTCGATAATAGAAATGTGACGGATAAAGCATCTTGGGAAGCCTGAACGGGGCAAAAAATTCAAAACAAAAATAGGGGTGCAAGACGAGGACTTCCCTGGGGGTCACCCATCCTTGTACTACTCTCTTCCAAGCACGCTCAACTTCGGAGATCGGATGGAATCCGGTGCAATACTGCTGGTATGATCACACCTGTCATGTTTAGTGCTCAGACCCCTTATTTGTCGTCCTTTTTGCGGCTCCTGACGAACGATCAGGGATGAAAAAAATTGGGCAAAAAGAAGAAAAGTGGCACGAAACTGATTAAATTTTTTTATTTTGGGCTCTGAAAACTGGCACAGCAGAGCAGGCTTGCTACCCCCGTCGTAGAGCCCTCGGAGAGCTTTCCAACGGTATGTTGTGCGCTGCATAACTCTTTACGGATCAAAAGTTATGGGCACTGCAGCGATGGAGACATGGACACAAGTCCCATGCCCTCAGTTTACGGGCCCAGCCTCTATGCGAAGAGAAGTTGTCTTGCCCGGGAAGCCGTGGAACTCGATAATAGAAATGTGACGTATAAAGCAAGTTGGCAAGCCTAAACAAAGCAAAAAAATAAAAATGAAAAAGGGGGTGCAACACGAGGACTTCCTTGGGGGTCACCCATCCTAGTACTACTCTCTCCCAAGCACACTAAACTTCGGAGATTTGATGGGATCCGGTGCATTACTGCTGGTATAATCGTACCCGTCATGTTGAGTACGCCAAGCCCTTATTTGTCGTCCTTTTCGCGGCTACCGACGAATGATCTGGGACGAAGAAACAGCCGCAAAAAGAAGAAAAATGGCCCAAAACTGATGAAAACATTCAATTTTGGGCTGCGAAAATAGGTGCAGCCGAGCAGGCTTGCTGCCTTCATCGTTGAACTCTTGGAGAGCTTTCCAACAGTATGTTGTGCGCTGCACAATTCCTTACGGATCAAAAGTTTTTGGCACTGGAGCCACAGAGACCTGGTCACAGGCCCCACGCCACTAGTTTGCGGGCCCAGCCTCTACGCAAAGCAAAGTTGTCTTGCCCAAGATGCCGTGGGACTCGGTAATAGAAATGTGATGGATTAAGCATCTTGGGAAGCCTGAACGGGACAAAAAATTCGAAACGAAAATGGGGTGCAAGACGAGGACTTCCCTAGGGGTCACCCATCCTTGTACTACTCTCTTCCAAGCATGCTTAACTTCGGAGATCGGATGGAATCTTTTGCATTACTACTGGTATGATCGCATCCGTCATGTTGAGTGCGCAAACCCCTTATATGTCGTCCTTTTTGCGGCTCCCGACGAATGATCAGGGATGAAAAAAATTGAGCAAAAAGAAGAAAAGTGGCACAAAACTGATTAAAATTTTTGATTTTGGTCTCTGAAAACTGGCACAACAGATCAGGCTTGCTACCCCCGTCGTAGAGCCCACGGAAAGTTTTCCAATGGTATGTTGTGAGCTGCATAATTCCTTACAGATCAAAAGTTATTGGCACCGTAGCGATGGAGACCTGGACACAGGTCCTACGCCCTCAGTTTGCGGGCCCAGCCTCTATGCGAAGCGAAGTTGTCTTGCCCAAGAAGCCGTGGAACTCGTTAATAGAAATGTGATGTATAAAGCATCTTGGCAAGCCTAAACGGGGCAAAAAATTGAAAATGAAAAAGGGGGTGCAACACGAGGACTTCCCTGGGGTCATCCTTCCTAGTACTACTCTCTCCCAAGCAGGCTTCACTTTGGAGATCTAATTGGATCCGGTGCATTACTGCTGGTATGATCGTACCCGTCATGTTGAGTACACCAAGCCCTTATTTGTCGTCCTTTTCGCGGCTACCGACGAACGATCAAGGATGAAGAAACAGCGAAAAAGGAATAAAAGTGGCCCAAAACTGATGAAAACGTTCAATTTTGGTCTGCGAAAATAGGTGCAGCCGATCAGGCTTGCTGCCTTCATCGTAGTGCTCTCGAAGAGCTTTCCAACAGTATGCTGTGCGTTGCACAACTTTTTACGGATCAAAAGTTATGGGCACTGGGGCGACGGAGACCTGGTCATAGGCCCCACGCCCTCAGTTTGTGGGCCCGCCTCTACGTGAAGTGAAGTTATCTTGCCCAAGATGCCGTGGGACTCGGTAATAGAAAGGTGACGGATAAAGCATCTAGGGAAGCCTGGACGGGACAAAAAATTCAAAACGAAAAGGGGGGTGCAAGACGAGGACTTCCCTGGGGGTTACCCATCCTTGTACTATTCTCTCCCAAGCACGCTTAACTTCGAAGATCTGATGGGATCCGGTGCATTACTACTGGTATGATCGCATCCATCATGTTGAGTACGCAATGCTCTTATATGTCGTCTTTTTCGTGGCTCCCGACGAACGATCAGGGATGAATAAATAGCGTAAAAAGAAGGAAAAAGTCCCAAAACTACTGAAAACGTTCGATTTTGGGCTATGAAAATAGGCGCAGCCGAGTAGGCTTGCTGCCCCCGTCGTAGAGCTCACGGAGAGCTTTTCAACGCTATATTGTGCACTGCATAACTCTTTACGGATCAAAAGTTATGAGCACCGTAGTGATGGAGACCTGGTCATTGGCCCCACGCCCTCAGTTTGCGGGGCCAACCTCTACGCTAAGCGAAGTTGTCTTGCCCAAGATGATGTAGGACTCGGTAATACAAATGTTACAGATAAAGCATCTTGGCAAGCCTGAACGGGGCAAGAAAATTCAAAACGAAAAGGGGGGTGCAACACGAGGACTTCCTTGGGGGTCACCCATCCTAGTACTACTCTCTCCCAAGCACGCTTAACTTTGGAGATTTTATAGGATTAGTTGCATTACTGCTGGTATGATCGTACCTGTCATCTTGAGGGCGCAAAGCCCTTATTTGTCGGCCTTTTTACTGCTCCCAACGAACGATCAAGGATGAAGAAACATCAGAAAAAGAAGAAAAGTGGCCCGAGACTAATGAAAATGTTTGATTTTGGGCTCTGAAAATAAGCGGAGCTGAGTAGGCTTGCTGCTCTTGTCATATGTTGTGCATCGCGTAACTCCTTACAGATCGAAAGTTATGGTCACCAGAGCGACGAAGACCTGGTCATTGGCCCCACGCCGTCGGTTTTCGAGCCCAGCCTCTAAGCGAAGCGAAGTTGTCTTGCCCAAGATGTTGTGGGACTCGATAATAGAAATGCAACAAATTAAGCATCTTGGCAAGCCTGAACGGGGGAAAAAAGTCAAAACGAAAAGGGGGGTGCGACACGAGGACTTCCTTGGGGGTCACCCATCTTAGTACTACTCTCTCCCAAGCACGCTTAACTTCGGAGATTTGAAGGGATCCGGTGCATTCCTGCTGGTATCATCGCACCCGTAATGTTGAGTACGCAAAGCCTTTATTTGTCGTCCTCTTTGCAGCTCCCGACGAACTATCAGGGACGAAAAAACAGTGCAAAAAGTAGAAAAGTGGGCCAAAACTGATGAAAATGTTTTATTTTGGGCTCCAAAAACAAGCGTAACCGAGCAAGCTCGCTACCCCCGTCGTAAAGCTCTCGGAGAGCTTTCCAACGGTATGCTGTGCATCGCATAACTCTTTACAAATGAAAAGTTATGGGCGCGATAACAACGGAGACCTAGTCATAGGCCCCACACCCTTGGTTTTCGAGCCCAGCCTCTACGCGAAGCGAAGTTGTCTTGCCCAAGATGCCGTGGGACTCGATAATAGAAATGTGACTGATTAAGCATCTTGGCAAGCCTGAACGGGGCAAAAAAACAAAACAAAAAGGGGAGTGCAACATGAGGACTTACCTGAGGGTCACCAATCCTAGTACTGTTGGTATTATCATACCCATCATGTTGAGTGTGCAAAGCCCTTATTTGTTGTCCTTTTCGTGGCTCCCGACGATCGATCAGTGACGAAGAAACGGCGCAAAAGGAAGAAAAGTGGGCCAAAACTTATGAAAACGTTCAATTTTGGGCTCTTAGAACAGGCGCAGCCAAGCAGGGTTGCTGCCCCCATCGTATAGCTCTCGGAGGGCTTTCTAACGATATGCTATGTGCTACATAACTACTTAAGGATCAAAAGTTATGGTCACCAGAGCGACAAAGACCTGGTCACTGGCCCCACGCCGTCGGTTTGCGAGCCCAGCCTCTACGCGAAGTGAAATTGCCTTGCCCAAGATGTCGTAGGACTCGGTAAAAGAAATGTGACAAATTAAGTATCTTGGCAAGCCTGAACGGGTGAAAAAAGTCAAAACGAAAAGGGGGGTGCGATACTAGGACTTCCCTAGGGGTCACCCATCTTAGTACTACGCTCTCCCAAGCACGCTTAACTTCGGAGATCTGATGGGATCCGGTGCACTACTGCTGGTATGATCGCACCCGTCATGTTGAGTGCGCAAAGCCCTTATTTGTCGTCCTCTTCGTGGCTCCCGACAAACTATTAGGGACGAAAAAATAGAGCAAAAAGTAGAAAAATAGGCCAAAACTGATGAAAACATTTTATTTTGGGCTCCAAAAACAAGCGTAGCCAAGCAGGCTTGCTGCCCCCATCGTATAGCTCTCGGAGAGCTTTCTAACGGTATGCTATGTGCTACATAACTACTTACGGATCAAAAGTTATGGGCACCTTAGCGACGAAGACCTAGTCACAGGCCCCACACCTAAGTTTGCGAGCCCAGCCTCTACGTGAAGCGAAGTTATCTTGCCCAAGATGCCGTGGGACTCAGTAATAGAAAAGTGATGGATAAAGCATCTTCGCAAGCCTGAACAAGGCAAAAAATTCAAAACGAAAAAGGGAGTGCAATACGAGAACTTCCCTGGGGGTCACCCATGCTAGTACTGCTCTCTCCCAAGCACACATAACTTCGGAGATCTGATGGGATCCTGTGCATAAATGCTGGTATAATCACACCTGTCATGTTGAGCGCGCAAAGCCCTTATTTGTCATTCTTTTCGCAGCTCCCGACGAATGATCAGGGATGATGAAACATCACAAAAAGAAGAAAAGTGGCCCAAAACTAATGAAAATGTTTGATTTTGGGCTCCGAAAACAAGCGCAGCCGAGCAGGCTTGCTGCCCTCATCGTAAAGCTCTCGGATAGCTTTTTAACGGTAAGCTGTGCACTTTATAACTCCTTATGGATCAAAAGTTATGGGCACCGTAGCGACGAAGACCTGGACACATGCCCCACGTCCTCTGTTTGCAGGCCCAGCCTTTACGCGATGCGAAATTGACTTGCTGAAGATGTCATGGGACTTGAGAATATAAATATGACGGATAAAGCATCTTGACAAGCCTGAATGGGGCAAAAAATCCAAAACGAAAAGGAGGGTGCAACACAAGGACTTACGTGAGGGTCACCCATCCTACTACTATTCTCTCCCAAGAACACTTAACTTCGGAGATCTGATGGGATCCGGTGCATTACTGTTGGTATGATCGCACCCGTCATGTTGAGCGTGCAAAGCCCTTATTTCTCCTTTTTTCGGCTCTTGACGAACAATTAGGGACAAAGAAACAGCGCAAAAAGAAGAAAAGACAAAACTGATGAAAACATTCAATTTTGGGCTCTGAAAACAGTCACAACCAAGCAGGCAAGCTGCCCCCGTCGTAGAGCTCTTGGAGAGCTTTCCATTGTATGCAATGCACTGTATAACTCTTTACGGATCAAAAGTTATGGGCATCGTAGCGACGGATACCTGGTCACAGGGCCCATGCCCTCAATTTGCGGGCCTAGCCTCTACGGGAAGCGAAGTTGTCTTGCCCAAGATGCCGTGGGACTCGGTAACAGAAATGTGACGGAGAAAACATATTGGCAAGCCTGAACGGGGCAAAAAATTCAAAATGAAAAGGGGGGTGCGACACGAGGACTTCCTTGAGAGTCACCTATCCTAGTACTACTCTTTCCCAAGAACGCTTAACTTCGGAGATCGGATGGGATCCGGTGCAGTACTGCTGGTATGATCGCACTCGTCATGTTGAGTGCGCAAACCCCTTATTTGTCGTCCTTTTTGCGGGTCCCGATGAACGATCAGGGATGAAGAAATAGCACAAAAAGAAGAAAATTGGCACGAAACTGATTAAAATTTTTGATTTTAGGCTCTGAAAATCGGCACAGCAGAGCAGGCTTGCCACCCCCGTCGTAGAGCCCTCGGAGAGCTTTCCAACGGCATGTTGTGCGTTGCATAACTCCTTACGGATCAAAAGTTATGGACACCGTAGCGATGAAGACCTGGATATAGGTCCCACGCCCTCAGTTTGTGGGCCCAGCCACTATGCGAAGCGAAGTTGTCTTGCCTAGGAAGCCGTGGAACTCGGTAATAGAAATGTGACGGATAAAGCATCTTGGCAAGCCTAAACGGGGCAAAAATTTCAAAACGAAAAAGGAGGTGCTACACGAAAACTTCCCTGGGGGTCATCCATCCTAGTACTACACTCTTCCAAGCACGCTTAACTTCGGAGATCTGATGCGATCCGGTGCATTACTGTTGGTATAATAATACCCGTCATGTTGAGTACGCCAAGCCCTTATTTGTCGTCCTTTTCGTGGCTACCGACGAACGATCACGGACGACGAAACATCGCAAAAAGAAGAAATTGTAGAGCTCTCAAATAGCTTTCCAACAGTACGTTGTGCACTGCACAATTCCTTACGGATCAAATGTTTTTGCCACTGGAGTGACAAAGACCTGGTCACAGGCCTCACGCCCTCGGTTTGCGGGCCAGCCTCTACGCGAAGCGAAGTTGTCTTGCCCAAGATGACGTGGGACTCGATAATAGAAATGTGACGGATAAAGCATATTGGCAAGCCTGAACGGTGCAAAAAATTCAAAACGAAAAGGGGCGTGCAACACGTGGACTTCCCTAGGGGTCACCCATCCTAGTACTACTCTCTTCCAAGCACGCTTAACTTCGGAGATATGATGGGATCCGGTGCATTACTGCGGGTATGATCGTACCCGTCATGTTGAGTGCGGAAAGCCTTTATTTGTCGTCCTTTTTGCGGCTCCCGACGAACGATCAGGGACGAAAAAATAGCGCAAAAAGAAGAAAAGTGGCACGAAACTAAATAAATTTTTTGATTTTAGGCTCCAAAAACTGGCACAGCAGAGCAGGCTTGCTCCCCCATCGTAAAGCCCTCGAAGAGCTTTCCAATGGTATGTTGTACGCTGCATAACTTCTCACGGATCAAAAGTTATGGGCACCGTAGTGATGGAGACCTGGACACAGGTCCCATGCCCTCAATTTGTGGGCCTAGCCTCTATGCAAAGCGAAGTTGTCTTGCCCAAGAAGCCGTGGAACTCGTTAATAGAAATGTGACGTATAAAGCATCTTGGCAAGCCTGAACGGGGCAAAAAATTCAAAACAAAAAGGGGGGTGCAACGCGAGGACTTCCCTAGGGGTCATCCTTCCTAGTACTACTCTCTCTCAAGCATGCTTAACTTTAGAGATCTGATGGGATCCGGTGCATTACTGCTGGTATAATCGTACTCGTCATGTTCAGTACGCCAGCCCTTATTTGTCGTCCTTTTCGCCGCTTTTCGGCTCTCGACGAACGATCAGAGACGAAGAAATAGCACAAAAAGAAGAATAGAGGCTCAAAACTGATGAAAATTTTCAATTTTGTCTCTGAAAATAGGCGTAACCGAGCAGGCTTGCTGCCCTCGTCGTAGAGCTCTCGGAGAGCTTTTAACAGTATGCTGTACGTTGTACAACACCTTACGGATCAAAAGTTATGGTCGCTGGAGTGATGAAGACCTGGTCACAGGCCCCACGCTCTCGGTTTGCGGGCCCAGCCTCTACGCGAAGTGAAGTTGTCTTGCCCACGATGATGTGGGACTCGGTAATAGAAATGTGACGGATAAGGCATCTTGGCAATCCTGAACGGGGCAAAAAATTCAAAATGAAAAGGGGGGTGCAACACTAGGACTTCCCAAGGGGTCAACCATCCTAGTACTACTCTCGCCCAAGCACGCTTAACTTCGGAGTTCTGATGGGATCCGGTGCATTTCTGCTAGTATTATCGCACCCGCCATGTTGTGTGCGCAAAGCCCTTATATGTCGTCCTTTTCGTAGCACCCGACGAACGATCTGGGACAAAGAAATAGCGCTAAAAGAAAAAAAATTGGCCCAAAACTGATGAAAACGTTCAATTTTGGGCTTTGAGAACAGGCGCAGCCGAGCAGGCTTGCCACCCACGTCGTAGAGCTCACGAAGAGCTTTTCAACGGTATGCTGTGCATTGCATAACTCTTTACGAATCAAAAGTTATGGGCACCGTAGCGACGGAGACCTAGTCATTGGCCCCACGCCCTCAGTTTGCGGCCCAGCCGCTACGCGAAGCGAAGTTGTCTTGCCCAAGATGCTGTGGCACTCGGTAATAGAAATATGATGGATAAAGTATCTTGGCAAGCCTGAACGAGGCAAAAAATGCAAAACAAAAAGGGGAGTGCGACACGCGGACTTCCTTGGGGGTCACCCATACTAGTACTACTCTCTCCCAAGCATGCTTAACTTCGGAGATCTGATAGGATTAGGTGCATTACTACTGGTTTGATCGTACCTGTCATGTTGAGGGCGCAAAGCGCTTATTTTTCGTACTTTTTACGGCTCCCGACGTACGATCCAGGACAAAGAAACAGCGCAAAAAGAAGAAAAGTGGCCCAAAACTGATGAAAATGGTTGATTTTGGGCTCCAAAAATAGGCGTAGCAGAGTAGGCTTGATGCCCCCGTCGTAGAGCTCTCTGAGAGCTTTCCAACGGTATGTTGTGCGCTGCATAACTCTTTACGGATGAAAAGTTATGGGCACCGTAGCAACGGAGACCTGGCCAAAGGCCCCACGCCCTCAGTTTACGGGCCCAGCCTCTACGCTAAGCGAAGTTGTCTTGGCCAAGATGTTGTGGGACTAGGTAATAGAAATGTGATGGATAAATTATCTTGGCAAGCCTGAACGGGGCAAAAAATGCAAAGAGAAAAGGGGGGTGCAACATGAGGACTTCCCTGACGGTCACCAATCCTAGTACTGTTGGTCTTATCGCACCCGTCATGTTAAGTGCGCAAAGCCCTTATTTTTCGTCCTTTTTGCCGCTCTGACAAACGATCAGGCACGAAGAAACAGCACAAAAAAGAAGAAAAATGGCCCGAATCTAATGAAAATGTTCAATTTTAGGCCCAAAATGCTAGCGCAGCTGAGCAGGCTTGATGCTCTTGTTGTAAAGCTCTCAGAGAGCTTTCCAACGGTATGTTGTACGCTGTGTAACTCCTTACGGATCAAAAGTTATGGTCACCGGTGCGACAGAGACCTGGTCATAGGCCCTACGCCCTCGGTTTGCGGGCCTAGCCTCTACGCGAAGCGAAGTTGTCTTGCCCAAGATTCCATGGGACTCGGTAATAGAAATATGACGGATAAAGCATCTTGGCAAGCCTGAACAGGGCAAAAAATTCAAAACAAAAAGGGGGGTGCAACACGAGGACTACATTGGGGGTCACCCATCCTTGTACTACTATCTCCCAAGCATACTTAACTTCTGAGATCTGATGGAATCCGGTGCATTACTGCTGGTATGATCGCACTCGTCATGTTGAGTTCGCAAACCCTTTATTTGTCGTCCTTTTCGCAGCTCCCGACGAACGATCAGGGACGAAGAAATAGCGCAAAAAGAAGAAAAGTGGCACGAAACTGATTAAAATTCTCGATTTTGGGCTTCGAATACAGTCGTAGCAGATCAGGCTTGCTACCCTCATTGTAGATCCCTCAGAGAGCTTTCCAACGGTATGCTGTATACTGTATAACTCTTTACGGATCAAAAGTTATGCACCATAGCAACGGGGACCTAGTGACAGGCCCCACGCCCTCATTTTGTGGGCCCAGCCTCTATGCAAAGCGAAGTTGTCATGCCCAAGATGTTGTGGGACTGGGTAATAGAAATGTGACGGATAAAGCATCTTGGCAAGCCTGAACGGGGCAAAAAATTCAAAACAAAAAGAGGGGTGCAACACGAGGACTTCCCTAGGGGTCACCCATCCTAGGGGTACCCTCTCCCAAGCACGCTTAACTTCAGAGATCTAAGAGGATCTGGGGCATTATTGCTGGTATTATCGTACCCGTCATGTTGAGTACGCAAAGCCCTTATTTGTCGTCATTTTCATGGCTTCCGACGAACGATCCGAGATGAAGAAACAACGCAAAAAGAAGAAAAGTGGCCCGAAACTGGTGAAAAAGTTCAATTTTGGGCTCCAAGAACAGGCGCAGCCCAGCGGGTTTGCTGCCCCTACCGTAGAGCTCTTGGAGAGCTTTCAAACGGTATGCTATGTACTACATAACTACTTACGGATCAAAAGTTATAGGTACCGTAGCGACGGAGACCTAGCCACAAGCCCCACGCCCTCAGTTTGTAGGCCCAGCTTCTACGCGAAGCGAAGTTGTCTTGCCCATGATACCATGGACTCGGTAATAGAAATGTGACAAATAAAGCATCTTGGCAAGACTGAACGGGGCAAAAAATTCAAAAAGAAAAAGGGAGTGCAACACGAGGACTTCCCTGGGGGTCACCCATCCTAGTACTATTCTCTCCCAAGGATGTTTAACTGCGGAGATCAGATAGGATCCGGTGCATTACTGCTGGTATGATCCCATCCGTTATGTTGAATGCGCAAAGCCCTTATTTGTTGTCCTTTTCGCGGCTCTCGACGAATGATCAGGGATGAAGAAACAACGCAGATAGAAGAAAAGCGGTGCAAAATTGATGAAAATATTCAATTTTGGGCTCTGAAAATAGGCACAGCCGAGCAGGCTTGCTACCCCCATCTTAGAGCTCTCGCAGACCTTTCCAACGGTATACTATGTGCTGCATAACTATTTACGGATCAAAAGTTAAGAGATGAAGAAACACCGCAAAAAGAAGAAAAATGGCGCAAAATTGATGAATACATTCGATTTTGCACTCTGAGAACAGGTGCAGCCGAGCAGACTTGCTACCTCCATCGTAGAGCTCTCGGAGACCTTTCCAACAATATGCTATGAGTTTCATAACTACTTACGGATCAAAAGTTATGGGCACCGTTGCGATGGAGAACTGGTCACAGGCCCCACACCCTCAGTTTGTGGGCCTAGCCTCTACGCGAAGAGAAGTTGTCTTGCCCACAATGCCGTAGAACTCGGTAATAGAATGTGACGGATAAAGCATCTTGGCAAGCCTAAACGGGGAAAAAAAATCAAAATGAAAAGGGGGTGCAACATGAGAACTTCCCTGGGGGTCACCCATCCTAGTACTACTCTCTCTCAAACACGCTTAACTTCGGAGATCTGATGGGATCCGGTGCATTACTGCTGGTATAATCACACCCGTCATGTTGAGTGCGCAAAGCCCTTATTTGTTATCCTTTTTACAGCTCCCAACGAACGATCAGGGGCGAAAAAATAGCGTAAAATGAAGAAAAATAACCCAAAATCGATGAAAATGTTCGATTTAGGGCACTAAAAACTAGTGCAGCTGAGCATGCTTGCTGCCCTCGTCGTAGAACTCTCAGAGAGCTTTCCGACAGCTGCATAACTCCTTACGGATCAAAAGTTATTGGCACTGGTACGATGTATACCTGGTCATAGGCCCCACGCACTCAGTTTGCGGGCCCAACCTTTATACGAATCGAAGTTTTCTTGCCCAAGATGCCGTGGGACTCCGTAAGAGAAATGTGAGGGAGAAAGCATCTTGGCAAGCCTGAACGGGGCCAAAAATGCAAAACGAAAAGTGGGGTACAACACGAGGACTTCCTTGAGGGTCACTCATCCTAGTACTATTCTCTCCCAAGCACGCTTAACTTTGAAGATCTTATGCGATCCGGTGCATTACTGCTGGTATGATCACACCTATAATGATGAGTGCCAAAGCCCTTATTTGTCGTCCTTTTCATAGCTCTTGACGAACAATTAGGGACGATGAAACAGGGCAAAAAGAAGAAAAGTGGCCCAAAACTGATGAAAACGTTCGATTTTGGAATCCAAAAATTGGCGCAGCCGAGCAGGCTAACTACCCCCATCGTAGAGCTCTCAGAGAGCTTTTCAACGGTATGTTGTGCACCGCATAACTCCTTACGGATCAAAAGTTATGGGCACTGGAGCGACGGAGACCTGGTCACTGGCCCTACGCCCTCAGTTTACAGGTCCAACCTTTACGCGAAGCGAAGTTGTCTTGCCCATGAAGCCGTGCGACTCGATAATAGAAATGTGACGGATAAAGCATCTTGACAAGTCTAAACGGGGCAAAAAATTCAAAACGAAAAGGGGGGTGGAACACGAGAACTTCCCTTGGGGTCATCCATCCTAGTACTACTCTTTTCCAAGCACGCTTAACTTTGGAGATCAGATGGGATCCCGTGCATTATTGCTGGTATAATCGCACCCATCATGTTGAGTGCTGAAATCCCTTACTTGTTGTCCTTTTCGCGGCTCTCAACGAGCGATGAGGGATGAAGAAACACCGCAAAAAGAAAAAAAGTGGTGGAAAATTGATGAAAACGTTTGATTTTGGGCTCCGAGAACAGGTGCAGCCGAGCAGGTTTGCGACCTCTATCGTAGAGCTCTGGGAGAGCTTTGCAACGGTATGCTATGCGCTACATAACTCTTTACGGATCAAAAGTTATGGGCGCCGTAGCTACTGAGACATGGTGACAGGCCCCACGCCATAAGTTTACGGCCCCAGCCTCTACACGAAGCGAAGTTGTCTTGCCCAAGATGTCGTGGGACTCGGTAATAGAAATGTGACGGATAAAGCATCTTGGCAAGCCTGAACAGGGCAAAAAATGGAAAACGAAAAGGGGGGTGCAACATCAGGACTTCTCTGAGGGTCACTAATCCTAGTACTACTTTCGCCCAAGCATTCTTAACTTCATAGTTCTGATGGGATCCGGTGCATTAGTGCTGGTATGATCGTACCCGTCTTGTTGAGAGCGCAAAGCCCTTTTGTGTCGTCCTTTTCATGGCTCTCGACGAACGATCTGGGACGAAGAAACAGCGCAAAAAGAAGAAAATTTTCCCAAAACTGATGAAAACGTTTGCTTTTGAGATCCAAAAAAAGGCATAGACGAGTAGGTTTGTTGCCCCCGTCATAGAGCTCTCGAAGAGCTTTTCAATGGTATGATGTGCGCCGCACAACTCCTTACGGATCAAAAGTTATGGGTACCGGAGCGACGGAGGTCACAAGCCCCAAGCCTTCAGTTTGTGGGCCCAGCCTCTACGCGAAGCGAAGTTGTCTTGCCCAAGATGCCATGGGACTCGGTAATAGAAATGTGATGGATAAAGCATCTTGGCCAGCATGAACGGGACAAAAAATGCAAAACGAAAAGGGGGGTACAATACGAGGACTTCTTTGGGGGTCACTCATTCCAGTACTACTCTCTCCCAAGCACACTTAACTTCAGAGATCTGATGGGATCCGATGCATTACTGCTGGTTTGCTCACACCCATCATGTTGAGGGCGCAAAGCCTTTATTTTTCAACCTTTTCGCGGCTCCCGACGAATGATTAGGGACAAAGAAACAGCTCAAAAAGGAGAAAAGTGGCACAAAATTGATGAAAATGTTCTATTTTGGGCTCCAAAAATAGGCGCAGTCGAGCAATCTTGCTGCCACCGTCGTAGAGCTCTCGGAGAGCTTTCCAACAGTATGTTGTGTGCCGCGTAACTCTTTACAGATCAAAAGTTATGGGCAACGGAATGACGGAGACCTGGTCACAGGCCCCACGCCCTCAGTTTGCCGACCCAGCCTCTACGCGAAGCGAAGTTCTCTTGCCCAAGATGTAGTGGGACTATATAATAGAAATGTGACGGATAAAGCATCTTGGCAAGCCTGAACGGGGCAAAAAATTCAAATAAAAAAGGGGGTGCAACACGAGGACTTCCCTAGGGGTCATCCATCCTAGTACTACTCTCTCTCAAGTACGCTTAACTTCGGAGATCTGATGGGATCAGGTGCATTACTGCTGGTATATTCATACCCATCATGTTGAGTATGCCAAGCCCTTATTTTTCGTCCTTTTCGTGTCTACCGACGAACGATTAGGAGGAAGAAACAGCGCAAAAAGAAGAAAAGTAGCCCAAAACTGATGAAAATCTTCAATTTTGGGCTGCGAAAATCGATGCAGCTGAGTACGCTAACAGCCCCCATTGTAGAGCTTTTGGAGAGCTTTCTAACGGTATGATGTGCGTTGCATAACTCCTTACAGATCAAAAGTTATCGGCATTGGAGCAATAGAGACTTTGTCACAGGCCCCATACCCTTGGCTTGCGTGCCCAGCCTCTACGCGAAGCAAAGTTATCTTGCCCAAGATGTCGTGCGACTCGATAATAGAAATATGACAGATAAAGCATCTTGGCAAGCCTGAACGGGGAAAAAAAACAAAACGAAAAGGGGGCTGCAAGACAAGGACTTCTCTGGGGGTCACCCATCCTTGTACTACTCTCTTCCAAGCACGCTTAACTTCAGAGATCGGATGGGATCCAGTGTATTACTACTGGTATGATCGCACCCGTCATGTTGAGAGTGCAAACCCCATATTTGTCGACCTTTTTGCGGCTCCCGACGAACGATCAGGGATGAAGAAATAGCGCAAAAAGTTGAAAAGTGGAAAAAACTGATTAAAATTTTTGATTTTGGGCTCTGAAAACTGGCACAGCAGAGTAGGCTTGCTACCCCCGTCATAGAGCCCTCGGAGAACTTTCCAACGGTATGTTGTATGTTGCATAACTCCTCACGGATCAAAAGTTATGGGCACTGTAGCGATGGAGACCTGGACACAGGTCCCACGCCCTCAGTTTGCGGGCCTAGCCTCTATGCGAAGCGAAGTTGTCTTGCCCAAGAAGCCGTGGAACTCGGTAATAGAAATTTGACGTATAAAGCATCTTGGCAAGCCTGAACGGGGCAAAAAATTCATAACGAAAAGGGGGGTGCAACACGAGGACTTCCCTGGGGGTCATCATTCCTAGTACTACTCTCTCCCAAGCACGCTTAACATCGGAGATCTGATGGGATTCGATGTATTACTGCTGGTATAATCGTACCCGTCATGTTGAGTATACCAAGCCCTTATTTGTTGTCCTTTTCACGGCTATCGACGAACGATCAGAGATGAAGAAACAGCGCAAAAAGAAGAAAAGTGGCCCAAAACTGATGAAAATGTTCAATTTTGGGCTGTGCAAATAGGTGCAGCCGAGCAGGTTTGCTGCCTTCATCGTAGAGCTCTCGGAGAACTTTCCAACATTATGTTGTGCATTGTACAACTCCTTACGGATCAAAAGTTATGGGCACTAGATCGACAGAGACCTGGTCACAGGCCCTATGCCCCTCGGTTTGCCGGCCTTACCTCTACGCGAAGCGAAGTTGTCTTACCCAAGATGCCGTGGGACTCAATAATAGAAATGTGATGGATAAAGCATCTTGGGTAGCCTGAACGGGACAAAAAATTCAAAACGAAAAGGGGGGTGCAGGACGAGGACTTCCCTGTGGGTCACCCATCCTAGTACTACTCTCTCCCAAGCACGCTTAACTTCGGAGATCAGATGGGATCCGGTGCATTACTGCTAGTATGATAGCACCCGTCATGTTGAGTGCGCATAGCCCTTATTTGTCATCCTTTTTGTGGCTCCCGATGAACGATTAGCGACGTAGAAAAAGTGTAAAAAGAAGAAAAATGGCCCAAAACTGATGAAAACGTTCTATTTTGGGCTCTGAAAATAGGCGCAGCCGAGTAGGCTTGCTGCCCCCGTCGTAGACCATACGAAGAGCTTTTCAATGGTATGCTGTGCACTGAATAACTCTTTACGAATCAAAAGTTATGGGCACCGTAGCGACGGAGACCTAGTCAGTGGCCCCACGCCTTCAGTTTGCGGGCCCAGCCTCTACGCGAAGCGATGTTGTCTTGTCCAAGATGCCGTGGGACTCGGTAATAGAAATGTGATGGATAAATCATCTTGGCAAGCCTGAACGGGGCAAAAAATGCAAAACAAAAAGTGGAGTGCAACACGAGGACTTCCTTGGGGGTCACCCATCCTAGTACTACTCTATCCCAAGCACGCTTAACTTCGGAGATCTGATAGAATTAGGTGCATTACTGCTGGTATGATCGTACCCGTCATGTTGAGGGCGTAAAGCCCATATTTGTCGTCCTTTTTATGGCTCCCGACGAATGATCAGGGACGAAGAAATAGCACAAAAAGTAGAAAAGTAACCCGAAACTAATGAAAATGTTTTGATTTTGGGCTCCGAAAATAAGCGGAGTCGAGCAGGCTTACTGCTCTCGTCGTATGCTGTACGTCACGTAACTCCTTACGGATCAAAAGTTATGGTCACCAGAGCGACGAAGACTTGGTCACTGGCCCCACGCCGTCGGTTTGCGTGCCCAGCCTCTACGCGAAGCGAAATTGTCTTGCCCAAGATGTCGTGGGACTCCGTAATAGAAATGTGACAAATTAAGCATCTTGGCAAGCCTGAACGGGGGAAAGAAGTCAAAATGAAAAGGGGGTGCGACACAAGGACTTCCCTAGGGGTCACCCATCCTAGTACTACTTTCACCCATCCGTCATGTAGAGGGCCCAAAGCCCTTATGTGTCGTTCTTTTCGCGGCTCACGACGAACGATCCGGGAAGAAGAAAGGGCACAAAAAGAAGAAAAGTGGCCCAAAATAGATGTAAATGTTTGATTTTGGGCTCCAAAAACAGGCATAGCCGAGTAGGCATGCTACCCCCGTCGTAGAGCTCTCAAAGAGCTTTCCAACGGTATGCTGTGCAGCACATAACTCCTTACGGATCAAAAGTTATGGGTATTGGAGCGACGGAGACCTGGTCACAGGCCCAACGCCCTCAGTTTGCGGGCCCAGCCTCTACGCGAAGCGAAGTTGTCTTGCCCAAGATGCCGTGGGACTAGGTAATAGAAATGTGATGGATAAAGCGTCTTGGCAAGCCTGAATGGGGCAAAAAATGCAAAGAGAAAAGAGGGGTGCAACATGAGGATTTCCCTGAGGGTCACCAATCCTAGTACAGCTGGTATTATTGCACCCTTCATGTTGAGTGCGCAAATCCCTTATTTGTCATCCTTTTCGAGGCTCCCGACTATCGATCAGTGACAAAGAAACGGCGCAAAATGAAGAAAAGTGGACCAAAACTTATGAAAACATTCGATTTTGGGCTCCGAGAATAGGCGCAGCCGAGCAGGCTTACTGCCCCGATCGTATAGCTCTCGAAGAGCTTTTTAACGGTATGCTATGTGCTACATAGCTACTTACGGATCAAAAGTTATGGGCACCGTAGTGACGAAGACCTGGTCACAGGCCCCACGCCCTCGGTTAGCGGGCCCAGCCTCTATGTGAAGCGAAGTTGTCTAGCCCAAGATGCCATGCGACTCGGTAATAGAAATATGATGGATAAAGCATCTTGGCAAGCCTGAAGGGTCAAAAAATTTAGAACGAAAAGGGGGGTGCAACATGAGGACTTTCTTGGGGGTCACCTATCATTGTACTACTCGCTCCCAACCATGCTTAACTTCGGAGATCGGATGGGATCCGGTGCATTACTACTGGTATGATCGCACCCATCATGTTGTGGGCGCAAAGTCCTTATTTGTCGTCCCTTTTGCGACTCCTGACGAATGATCCGGGATGAAGAAATAGCGCAAAAAGAAGAAAAGTGGCACGAAACTGATTAAAATTTTTGATTTTGGGCTCTGAAAATTGGCACAGCAGAGCAGGCTTGCTACCACCGTCGTAGAGCCCTCGGAGAGCTTTTCAACAGTATGTTGTGCGCTGCATAACTCCACACGGATCAAAAGTTATGGGCACCGTAGCGATGGAAACTTGGACACAGGTCCCACGCCCTCAGTTTGCGGGCCTAGCCTTTATGCGAAGCGAAGTTTTCTTGCCCAAGAAGCCGTGGAAGTCGGTAATAGAAATGTGATGTATAAAGCATCTTGGCAAGCCTGAACGGGGCAAAAAATTCATAAGGAAAAAGGGGGTGCAATACGAGAACATCCCTGGGGGTCACCCATCCTAGTACTACTTTCTCCCAAGCACACTTAACTTTGGAGATCTAATGGGATCCCATGCATTAATGCTGGTATAATCATACCTATCATATTGAGCGCGCAAAGCCCTTATTTGTCGTTCTTTTCGCAGCTCCCGACGAACGATCAAGGATGAAAAAATAGCACAAAAATAAAAATAGTGGCCCGAAACTAATGAAAATATTTGATTTTGGGCTCCAAAAATAAGCGCAGCTGAGCAGGCTTGCAGCCCTCGTCGTAGAGCTCTCGGATAGCTTTTTAACGGCATGCTGTGCACTGCATAACTCTTTACGGATAAAAAGTTATGGGCACCGTAGCGATGAAGACCTGGTCACAAACCCCACACCCTCAGTTTGCTGGCCCAGCCTTTACGCGAAGCGAAGTTGTCTTGCCAAAGGTGCCGTGGGACTCGGTAATAGAAATGTGACGGATAAAGCATCTTGGCAAGGCTGAACGGGGCAAAAAATGCAAAACGAAAAAGAGGGTGCAACACGAGGACTTACGTGAGGGTCACCCATCCTAGTACTATTATCTCCCAAGCACGCTTAACTTCGGAGATCTGATGGGATCCGGTGCATTACTGCTGGTATGATTGTACCCGTCATGTTGAGTGCGCAAAGCCCTTATTTGTCGTCCTTTTCGCGGCTCCAGATTAATGATCTGGGATGAAGAAACAGCGCAAAAAGAAGTAAAGTGGCCCAAAACTGATGAAAACGTTCGATTTTATGCTCTGAAAACAGTCACAGCCGAGCAGGCTAGCTGCCCCAATCGTAGAGCTCTTGGAGAGCTTTCCATTGGTATGCAGTGCACTGTATAACTCCTTACAGATCAAAAGTTATGGGCATCATAGTGACGAAGACCTGGTCACAGGCCCCACGCCCTCAGTTTGCGGGCCCAGCCTCTACGTGAAGCGAAGTTGTCTTGCCCAAGATGACGTAGGACTCAGTAATAGAAATGTGACGGATAAAGCATCTTGGCAAGCTTGAATAGGGCAAAAAATTCAAAACGAAAAGGGGGTTCAAGACGAGGACTTCCTTGGGGGTCACCCATCCTAGTCCAACTATCTCCCAAGCACGCTTAACTTCGGAGATCTGATGGGATCCGGTGCATTACTACTGGTATGATAGCACACGTCATGTTGAATGCGACAAGCCCTTATTTGTTGTCCTTTTCGCGGTTCTCGACCAACGATTAGGAACGAAGAAATAGTGCAAAAAGAAAAAAAAAGAGGCTCAAAACTGATGAAAATGTTCAATTTTGGGCTCAAAAAAAGGCACTGCCGAGCAAGCTTGCTACCTCTGTCGTAGAGCTCTGGGAGAGCTTTCCAACGGTATGTTGTACACTACATAATTCCTCACGGATCAAAAGTTATGGGCACCGGAGCGACGAAGACCAAGTCACAGGCCCAACGCCCTCGGTTTGCGGGCCCAGCCTCTACGAGAAGCGAAGTTGTCTTGCCCAAGAAGCCATAGAACTCAGTAATAGAAATATGACGGATAACGAATCTTGGCAAGCCTGAACGGGGAAAAAAATTCAAAACAAAAAGGGGGTGCAACACGAAGACTTCCCTTGGGGTCACCAATCCTAGTACTACTCTCTCCTAAGCATGCTTAACTTCGGAGACCAGAGGGGATCTGGTGCATTGCTGGTGGTATGATCGCACCCTACATGTTAAGTGTGCAAAGCCCTTATTTGTCATCATTTTTGCACCTCCTGACGAACGATCAAGGACAAAGAAATAGCGTAAAAAGTAGAAAAGTGGCCCAAAATTGATGAAAATGTTCAATTTTTTGCTTCGAATACAGTCGCAGCCGAGAAGGCTTGCTGCTCCCGTCGTAGAGCTCTCGGAGAGCTTTCCAACGGTATGTGGTGCGCTGCATAATTCATTACGGATCAAAAGTTATGGGCAGCGTAGCAACGGAGACCTGGTCACTGGCCCCGCGCCCTCAGTTTGCGGGCCCAGCCTCTACGTGAAGCAAGGTTTTCTTGTCCAAGATGTCGTGGTACTCGGTAATTGAATTTTGACGGATAAAGCATCTTGGCAAGCCTGAACGGGCAAAAAAACAAAACTAAAAGGGGGGTGCAACCCGAGGACTTCCCTAAAGGTTACCAATCCTAGTACTACTCTCTCCCAAGCACATTTAACTTCGGAAATCTGATGGGATCTGGTGCATTACTACTGGTATTATCGCATCCGTCATGTTTAGTGCGCAAAGCCCTTATTTGTTGTCCTTTTTGTGGCTCTCGACGAATGATTAGGGGCGAAGAAACAACTTAAAAGGAAGAAAAGTGGTGCAAAATTGATGAAAATGTTCGATTTTAGGCTCCGAAAGTAGGTGCAGCCGAGCAGTCTAGCTGCCCTCGTCGTAGAGCTCTCGGAGAGCTTTCCAATAGTATGTTGTATGCTGCATAACTACTTACGTATCAAAAGTTATGGGCACCGTAGCGACGGAGAGGTGGTCACAGGCTCCACGCCCTCAGTTTGCGGGCCTGCCTATACACGAATCGAAGTTGTCTTGCCCAAGATGTAGTGGGACTCGGTAATAGAAATATGACGGATAAAGCATCTTGACAAGCCTGAACGGGGCAAAAAATTCAAAACCAAAAGGGAGGTGCAACACGAGGACATCCCTGGAGGTCATCCATCCTAGTACTATTCTCTCCCGAGCACGCTTAACTTCGGAGATCTGATGGGATCCGGTGTATTACTGCTGATATAATCATACCCGTCATGTTGAGTGCGTAAACCCCTTATTTGTCATCCTTTTCGTGGCTCCCGACGAACGATCAAGGACAAAGAAACAGCAGAAAAAGAAGAAAAGTGGCCCGAAACTGATGAAAAGTTTCGATTTTGGGCTTTGAAAATAGGCGCAGTTGAGCAGGCTTGCTGCTCCCGTCGTAGAGCTCTCGTAGAGCTTTCCAACGGTATGCTGTGTGCCGCGTAACTCCTTACATATCAAAAAGTTATGGTCACCGGAGTGACGGAGACCAGGTCACAGGCCCCATGCCCGCGGTTTGCGGGCCCAGCCTCCACGCGAAGTGAAGTTGTTTTGCCCAAGATGCCGTGGTACTCGGTAATAGAAATGTGACGGATAAAACATCTTGGGAAGCCTGAACAGGGTAAAAAATTCAGAACGAAAAGAGGGGTGCAACACGAGGACTTCCCTGGGGGTCACCCATCCTAGTACTACTATCTCCCAAGCACGCTTAACTTCGGAGATCTGATGGGATCCGGTGCATTACTGCTGGTATGATCGCACCCGTCATGTTGAGTGCGCAAAGCCCTTATTTGTCATCCTTTTCGCTGCTCCCGACTAACGATCGGGGACGAAGAAACAACACATAAAGTAGAAAAGTGGCCTAAAACTGATGAAAACGTTCGATTTTGGGCCTCAAAAATAGTCGCAGCCAAGTAGGCTTTCTACTACCGTCGTAGAGCCCTTAGACAGCTTTCCAACGGTATACTGTGTGTTGGGTAACTCCTTACGGATCAAAAGTTATGAGCACCGGAGTGAAAGGAGACCTGGTCACAGGCCCCACGCCCTTAGTTTGCGGGCCTAGCCTCTATGTGAAGTGAAGTTGTCTTGCCCAAGATGTTGTGAGACTCGGTAATAAAAATGTGACGAATAAAGCATCTTGGCAAGCCTGAACGGGGCAAAAAATTCAAAACGAAAATGGGGATGCAACACGAGGACTTTCAAGGGTGTCACCCATCCTTGTACTACTCTCTCCCAAGTATGCTTAAGTTTGGAGATCAGATGGGATCCGGTGCATTGCTGTTGGTATGATCGTACCCATCATGTTGAGTGCGCAAAGCCCTTATTTATCGTCCTTTTCACTGCTCCCGACGAACGATCAGGGACGAAGAAACAGCACATAAAGTAGAAAAGTGACCTAAAACTAATGAAAAGGTTCGATTTTGGGCCTAAAAAATAGTCGCAGCCAAGTAGGCTTTCTACCATCGTCGTAGAGCCCTCGGAGAGCTTTCCAACGGTATACTGTGTGCTGCTTAACTCCTTACGGATCAAAAGTTATGGGCACCAGAGGGACGGAGACCTGGTCACAGGCCCCACGCCCTCAGTTTGCGGGCCAAGCCTCTACACAAAGTTAAGTTGTCTTGCTCAAGATGCCGTGGGACTCGGTAATAGAAATGTGACGGATAAAGCATCTTGGCAAGCATGAACTCGGCAAAAAATTCGAAACGAAAAGGGGGGTGCAACATGAGGACTTCCTTAGGGGTCACCTATCCTAGTACTATTCTCTCCCAAGCACGCTTAACTTCGGAAATCTGATGGGATCTGGTGCATTATTGTAGGTATGATCGCACCCGTCATGTTGAGTGTACAAAGCCCTTATTTGTCATCCTTTTCGCTGCTCCTGACGAACGATCACGGACGACGAAACAGGAAAAAAAGAAGAAAAGTGGCCCCAAATAGATGAAAACATTCAATTTTGGGCTCCATAAACAGTCGCAGACTACAATGCTAGCTTCCTCCGTCGTAGAGCTCTCGAAGAGCTTTCCAATGGTATGTTGTGCACTGCATAACTCCTTACGGATCAAAAGTTATGGGCACCATAGCGACGGAGACCTAATCACAGGCCCCACACCCTCAGTTTACAGGCCCAGCCTCAACACGAAGCGAAGTTGTGTTACCAAGATGCCGTGGGACTCGGTAAAAGAAATGTGACGGATAAAGCATCTTGGCAAGCCTGAATGGGGCAAAAAATTCAAAACGAAAAGGAGGGTACAAGACGCGGACTTCCTTGGGGATCACCCATCCTAGTACTACTCTCTCCCAAGCACGCTTAACTTCAAAGATCTGATGGGATCCGGCGCATTGCTACTGGTATGATCGTACCCATCATGTTGTGTGCGCAAAGCGCTTATTTGTCATCCTTTTTTGCCGCTCCCGATGAACGATCACCGACAAAGAAACATAGCAAAAAGAAGAAAAGTGGCTGGAAACTGATGAAAATGTTCGATGTTGGATTTGAAAATAGGCGCAGCTAAGCTGGCTTGCTGACCCTGTCGTAGAGCTCTCGGAGAGCTTTCCAACGGTATGCTGTGTGCTGCATAACTCCTTACGGATCAAAATTTATGGGCACCGGAGTGACAGAGACCTGGTCACCGGCC
Organism: Ehretia macrophylla; assembly: GCA_037974665.1. NCBI lineage: Eukaryota > Viridiplantae > Streptophyta > Magnoliopsida > Boraginales > Ehretiaceae > Ehretia > Ehretia macrophylla. The sequence goes on along the minus strand of CM075782.1, from coordinate 41,569,313 downwards.
CCAAGCCCTCAGTTTGCGGGTCCAGCCTATACGCGAAGTAAAGTTGTCTTGCAGAAGATGCCGTGGGACTCTATAATAGAAATGTGATGGATAAAGTATCATGGCAAGTCTGAACGGGGCAAAAAATTCAAAACAAAAAAGGGGGTGCAACACGAGGACTTCCCTAAGGGTCACCCATCGTAGTACTACTCTCGCCAAAGCGCGCTTAACTTCAGAGTTCTGATGGGATACGGTGCATTAATGCTGGTATGATCGCACCCGTCATGTTGAGGGTACAAAGCCCTTATGTGTTGTCATTTTTGCGGCTCCCGACGAACGATCGAGGACGAAAAAACAACGCAAAAAGAAGAAAAATAGCCCGAAACTAGTGAAAACATTCAATTTTGGGCTCTGAAAACAGGCGCAGCCGAGCAAACTTGCTACCTCCGTCGTAGAGCTCTTGGAGAGCTTTCCAACGGTATGTTGTGCCCCGCATAACTCCTTACAGATCAAAAGTTATGGCCTCCGTAGCGACAGAGACCTGGTGACGGGCCCCACACCATTAGTTTACGGCCCCAGCCTCTACGCCAAGCGAAGTTGTCTTGCCCAAGATGCCGTGGGACTCGGTAATAGAAATGTGACGGATAAAGTATCTTGGCAAGCCTAACCGGGTCAAAAAATTCAAAATGAAAAGGGGGGTGCAACACGAGGACTTCCCTGGGGGTCACCCATCCTAGTATTACTCTTTCGCAAGCACGCTTAACTTCAGAGATCTGACGGGATCCAGTGCATTGCTGCTGGTATGATCGCACCTGTCATGTTGAGTGCGCAAAGCCCTTATTTGTTGTCCTTTTTGCGGCTCCCGACGAACGATTAGGGATGAAGAAACAGCGGAAAAATAAGAAAAGTGGCCCGAAACTGATGAAAATATTTGATTTTGGGCTCCGAAAACAGGCGCAGATGAGCAAGTCTGCTGCCCTTGTTGTAGAGCTCTCGGAGGGCTTTCCAACGGTATGTTGTGCACTGTATAATTCCTTACGGATCAAAAGTTATGGGCACCAGAGCGACGGAGACCTAGTCACAAGCCCCACACCCTCATTTTGCGGGCCCAGCTTCTAGGCGAAGCGAAGTTGTCTTGCCCAAGATGCCATGGGACTCTGTAATAGAAATGTGATGGACACTACAAAAAAATAGGTGTTTTGTGACTGTAGTTTTACGTCACTGTTTCGTCACAAATAAGCATTTGTGACGAAATTACGATGAAATCCAAGTAGTCGCGTAACATTGCGTGGCAAAATCATCCATCGTCGCATTTTCGTCACAAAGTGACGAATCTGTGACGATATGTCAAGCTGGAACATTTTTTCACAAATTCGTCACAAATAAACATTTTGTGGTTAAGTCGTCGCAAATTGTTTCGTCGTATAATCGTGGCAAAACTTTTGTCACATTTTCGTGGCCTCGTTTCGTCAATGTTTTGTGGCTAAATGTTGTCACAAGTGCGTGGCTACATGTTTCGTCACATTTTTGTCACAACATGTTCATTGCAGAATCGTGGCAAAATATTGTCACAAATTGGTGACTACATATTTCATCACAAATTTATCACATTGTGTTTTCATCACAGAACCGTGACATAATTTTGTCACAAATTCGCGATAATTTTTAAATCCACTTTTCTCATGTTGTTTATACTATAATCTTATTTGTCCTGCTAAATTTTGAAAGAACATCCTTAATTGAATCTCAATAATTAAATACCTACACATCCATTCAAAAGAACACAATTCTACACCAAATCAAATCAGTATTACATAATAGCCACCATTCAACAGTTGTACACCAAAATAGCCACCATTCAACAATTCTTAACCAAATTAACTAAGTATACATAATAGCAATCTCTTCAAACATACATTCAAAAAAGAATAGCAAATATACATATATATCATAACATCATTTAGTTTGTTTTCTTGCTATGATAAGGAACCAAAGAGAATTATAGACAAAAAGGTTAACATCCTCCTCCATTGTGGCACGATATCCTTGCATAGAAGACAATCCATAGCAAGATTACTATTCTCACCATTTTTAGGCAATCCATGTCTTATATCTGCAAATAGAAAAATAAACAAACTTAAAGTCTTTACTAAACAAAGACCACAACAGAGATTGAACTTATAAAATTGTTAAAAAAAGTTCATATTTTAGTGTTAAAAAGTCGAGTTTACCTTTCAGATTATTTGTCAAAGCACTAAGTTTACATTACTTCATGTCTTTTGACTTACAAACATAGGTGGAAATAATCTTTAATTTGGATCTCTAAGTCTACATCAACCAGATTTCCTAGATTATCAAAATAAAAGATTTAGTGTTCAAGGTTTGCCTTCCTACTTGGTTTGGATAATCTTCTTATATAATCAAAATTCATTCTATTGTAAAACCTAAATACTAAAATCTACATTCTTGATAAAGTTAATTTAATTCTACGACATTTGAATTTCCCTTTGATTTAACATAATCCAAATTAAGTTTGTAATCTCAAATTTCTTACTATCTTATGAAACTGTAATAAGCATTTGGTGTCACATTACATTGTTTAAAATTTCAAGCAAGAACATGTCTACTTATTGAACTAAACATACAATACATTTATTTTTTCAACACATGATTGAGCTAGAGGCAAGCCGCATATGTAATTCATAGTTATCAAGTCATACCAGGACACAAATAAATGTCATCATCAGCTTTACTAAGTTGTAGATGCCTTATTGTTCTTTAGTAGTTCTTTCTTCTTTTCTTATTAAACATAAGAACTTTTGCATCTAATGCCTTTAACCAAAAAAGAAAAAGGATAAAGAAAATGAAAATTTTAAAGCATTACACAATGAAAAACAAATTCAGCGAGAAGATAAGTAATGGAAAGTCGAAACTCTCATTAAATTAAAAAGTGCAGTTCTACAAGGAAAAGCAAAACATAAGGACCTACTAAGGTCCAAGAAAATTATTAAAAAAAAGTAATAAGATGATAAATATAACATTAAAACTAGCAATCAGTATGCTTAATGATCACACCCTAATTTAAAGTGGAAGATATTCTCAATTAAAAGAGAAACAGCGACTGTTTTATTTCCCTCAAAAGAATGTTTGACTGAGATATGAATAACTATAAGGAAAAATATTCGCTCAATCTATTGGACCGTGAGTCTAAGAGATACATGAGGTGCGCCCCACACCATGTGAGTGAGACTGACTGAAGAGTCTCTCTAACTAAAATGGTTGACATCATTACATGCGTACAAAGTGCAAGTTCCAAATCCAATACTTAGACAAATTAAAAGAGTTTGTTTTTTAATTTTTATTTTGGTAGAGACAAATTAAGAGAGTTGATTATTGATATAATGTGGAAGTGATAAGGAGCATTGCAGATCGCATATCAGGAATGGTTTTCAAAAATTTTAAGATTCAACACAAGCCACTCTTTTCAATTCACTTTACCAACCAAATTTTGCAGTCAAGAAACCAAACTAAAAAAGGCATTAATATACTATTATACTCTCAAAAAATTATGTTATTGATATTCAACTAGTTGCAAAAAGTAAAATGTATTTCGAATATTGTCCTTTACTTTCAGTTATGATTATATATGGGCAAACAAGTGTCCAAATGAAAAACTTTTCTCCATGAAAATATTACCTCTACAAATTTGAGACAACCAAACCCAAACATACTAATGAGGTACTTGATCCAAACCAACTAAGAGAAGACATGTGTTCAATTCCAAGTCTTTGTACATTAAAAAAGGGAGTATATCACTAAAAAAATATTACATCTTGGCAAATATAAGACAAAAATAATAAAAATTATAAGAACCTTTTCAAGTTATGTCTTGAGAACGTACTTAAAGACAGTATCTTCCTAATTTTAAAAGACCGCCCTTGGAATAATGATCCTCTCTCCTAAGCTCATCCCTTACCCCGCGATTACCTCCACATCATTATAAATGCCTCATTTTTTTAGCCAAAAAAAATAACGCAACTCCTTTTAACTTTTTCTTGTTTTTCTTCATTCTGAACCCTTTTCTAAACCAAAAAATAACATATTTCCAAATCACATAACTCCTTTTAACTTTCTTTTGATTTTCTTCACTTTGATCATCACTTTTCACCTTTCACTACATTATTGCCTACTATTTAAATTTCCACATGCTACTAATTATAGCAATCTATGATAAGCAGTTCTTGTTTGAACAAGTAAAGCATTCTTTTGGGAGAAACTCCAGCCAGCATAAAGAAATCTATGATAGGCATGGAATATATTAGCATGCACGTAAAATGATAGTTCAATAAACATCTTTCTAAAAATTTGGTTTTATCTTGCATCTTCCAACTACACAAACTATTAGGCCACATTTCTATTTTGATAACCTTTTTCCTCATAAGTATTTCCTTCGTAAAAACATGAGCACATCAAGCCCCAAAATCTTCTATATCTATGTTTCGTAATGATGCACACAGTTCTTTTATATCCAAAATCTGACAAATATCTGATATACAATGAATTAATTGACCATACAAGGATAAGTTCAAAAAAAAAAAAAAAAGTGAGGAATAAATATAAAACTACTCACCAGCGTGTATGAGCCACTGACATTGAACTTTTTCATGATTTTTACAAAATGTGGAAAACTAGAAACAAAAGATTGTGCCGCTAATTTTTCTTCAGGTGCAAACTTCATTGACATACAACCTTTGGCTTGAGAACCCTATTTGTGGAGAAAGCTATCTTTTTTCTGGACATCTTTTCCAATTTTGCAATTCAGATTGTTCAGTAAAACAACACAATAGTAAAAGCAAGATGAAAATGAGATTTCTCAAATGGAAGTGATGTATATATATCACATGATTCTCGGTTGCAAATTTTTGACAGGGAGTATAGTGCAGAACTCAAATCAGATCCCTTCTTATTTGAGATCTCAACATCTGTCGCTTGCTGCAAATATATGTTATGAGAATTTTCTTTCAATTTCTTGGTCCTACATCTAGGTATTTTATGTGAAGTAGCAGTACACCCATTTAATTGGCTTTTCATGAACCAACTTATAACTAGATTGAGGTCAGCTTAGAGGTTAATGACACAAAGTTACAAATGGAAGACACAAAAAGTGTATACAACATACTGCCCCATATACAAGAGGGTTGATGTCACTTGATTCTCAGAACTAGTGCAGCGTGGTGCCTGAATTTTAGCAGGAAATATTAGGTAACAAAACCCATTGAGATGGCAACATTCTAGAACACGAGAAAATTTTGCCGGTCAGTTTGACGAGAAGACCAAAGTAGAGGGGTGAAAGACCTTATTGACCAACAACAATAGAAAAGACTTTATGCATGTCCTCTTTAAGGACTGCAAAGTGCTTATTTGATTTCTTTTTCTTTTTCAGAAAATGCAAAGGCTCCTTGTGCAATAATAGAGATTAACTAGTATAAGTCTCCCAAGAATGAATGTAGTTTTTGAGCTATAGCAATCATATATTTTGGATATATTTCAGCCTACTCAGCAAAAGCTTCGAGATGATCTCAAATATGAAATTGCAACAATTGATAGGACGAAATCCTTTATAGATGATAAGTTCTTCACCTTTGAAACCAAGGTCACATAGGTAAGATTCAACACTGGTCTGCAATTGACATTGAAGTACCAGAGGTCACTACTGGTAAGTAGCAGAAAGTTGCACAAACCAAGATGATGAATGCTAAATTCTGGTGAGGAGAAGCATAAAGAGCTCGAGGAGTTTATAAGTTGAACCTGATGAGAAACATCAAATTGGGCCAAGATGACCTCTGCAGCCTTCAAAGTCCTGTCAATATTCTCTTGAGCCTTCCGAATGACATGTGTCCTAATCTACAATCAGCGGATTGAATAGAGATTAAGATAGATTCCAAACTGGCACATGCAAGTGAAGTTTAGAAATCAAAAAAATCCATGAAATCAAAATTCAGCTATAAGCAAATCACATCAAATATAAAATCACCAAGAAATAAATTTTAAAACCAGTAATTCTTTGTACCTATGCTCAGCTTAGTATTCATTGGATTAGAAAATATATATATATAATTTCAAGAAAAACCACTAAATTAACAAAGTTAAATTATTCAAATCAACCCAAATTTGCTTCCTTTTTCCTCTTTAAAATATCATATTAAATAAAAGTTAGATGCTATAAAACTAAAGTTGATAGCAACTAGATCCAAAATGAACACTTGGGTTCTTTCCTATCAAACAAACTCCAAAAAACAAAAAAAGACCCCAAAAATAAATCTTTTTTACTTCTTTCAAAAGATTCATAATTTTTTTTTTCAAAACACACAAAGAGAACTTCAAAAAGAATCAAATAAATGACAAGAACAAAAAAAAGAAAATTAAAATTTGTAGAGTGTAACAATGCAAGCTTAAGGCATAATAAAAACGCCAGCCCCATCTTGATTTTACCTCTACCACAAATCACTCAGCACTTGTCAAAAATTGAACAATCAATCAGCAAACTATGCTAAAAATTACAACAATATATTAGTGCGATTGCATCCCCAAACTCAAATACATTAAACTACTTGGTTACATACCAACACAATGTAATAATATAAGAAATAATTCTACTCAAACCTAAATATGTAGGTATAGAAGCCAATTGATTCATTCGAATGTTGATAAGATAACAAAAACAGGAATGTAACCTAGAATTGGGGTCCTGAACTCTCTCGACAAACAACTCCAACTGCTGCTTCAAAGTAAAATCCTGCTCTGACTACATCAATCAAAGAATAACCGAAAAAAAATCCTTAATTTCCACTTACTAACAATTACAAAGCACCAATTTTTTCTGATTCTTGCCTATATTCCTCTTATCATATACAAAAATAGCTTAAATTAAAAAAAATGAAGAAACCCTAAATCAAAATTGAAATCATTGATTTCATATTCAGAATAGAAAAACATACAAATAAAACTCATATATTCACATACATTCACACGTAGATATATATATATATATATATATATATATATATATACACACACACTTCCACTTAAACATATATGAAGAATTAAACCTTCACGTGAGGGTTCAAACTTGACAGTGATGGATGAAAGCTTAGTATCAAAGTGAAACAAGAAGGACAACTCGTCACACTATTGATCAATGCCGACGCCATTATATGGCAGCGATAGAACCCTAGCCATCTATTGCATTAGTTGCTGCTGAGTATAGTTTTGGGGTTTTAGTGTGTGTGTGGCGTGTGAGAGAACAGGGAGAATAGAGATGAAAGTTTTACAAAAATAAAATTAGTAAAGCTTTTTCCCTTTTTTTAATTACATATATGACGCGTCAAATTTGCCACAAAATTGATATTATTGTGCTCTTCATCACAAGTTTGTCATAAAACTAAATATTTATTCCCGCCTATAAATTGGTGTCGTCACAAACATATAGCCTTTATACCACTCAATTGCGACAAAATTTACTAATTTGTAATCTTCATCACATATTTGTCACAAAACTTAATTCGTCACAAAATTGTAGCTTTTTACCCATGAAATTGCGAAGATATTATCTAATTTTTAAAATTTGTCACATATTCGTCACAAAATTCGCGTCAACTCTATGACGCTATTTTTTCCCCGCTTGGTAAAATAGAATCGTCCCAATTTGTGACGAACTTGTGACGTATTATAATGCCCGTCACATAATCGTCATAATTCCACATAATTTGAGCGTCAAAAATTTTTGTAGCAAATTCATCCCAATTTTACGACGATTTCCTGTTCGTCACAAAATTTGGTCACAAATCAGCTTCTTTTTTGTAGTGGGATAAAGCATCTTGGCAAGCCTGAACAGGGCAAAAAATTCAAAACAAAAAGGGGGGTGCAACACGAGGACTCACCTGAGGGTCACCCATCCTAGTACTACTCTCTCCCAAGCATGCTTAACTTTGGAGATCTGATAGGATCTAGTGTATTACTGCTGGTATGATCGCACCCGTCATGTTGAGTGCACAATGCCCTTATTTGTTGTCCTTTTCGCGGCTCTCGACGAACAATCCGGGATGAAGAAACAGCGTAAAAAGAATAAAAGTATCACAAAATTGATGAAAATGTTCGATTTTGGGCTTTGAAAACAGGCGTAGCCGAGCAGGCTTGCGATCCTCATCGTAGAGCTCTCGAAGAGATTTTCAACGGTATACTGTGCGCTGCATAACTCTTTACAGATCAAAAGTTATGGGCACCGTAGCGACGAAGACCTGGTCATAGTCCCACGCCCTCAGTTTGCGGGCCCAGCCTCTACGCGAAGCGAAGTTGTCTTGCCTAAGATACCGTGGGACTCAGTAATAAAAATGTGACGGATAAAGCATCTAGGCAAGCCTGAACGGTGCGAAAAATGCAAAACAAAAAGAGGGGTATTACACGAGGACTTCCCAAAGGGTCACCCATCCTAGTACTACTCTCTCCCAAGCACGTTTAACTTCGAACATTTGATGGGATCCGATGCATTAGTGCTGGTATGACCGTACCCGTCAAGTTGACAGCACAAATCCGTTATGTGTTGACGGTTCACAGTCCCAACCCAGAGAGATAGCCTATTCAAAAGGCCCAATGGGCTTAACGATAACCCATCCACTTCAACTACGTAACAGCCTCGCAAGACGTGATATCAACGTGTTGTAGGGCCCTCTAACGTCCTGTGAGTTAGGTTGTCGTCCTTTTAACAACTCATGACTTATGATCCAGGACAAAAAAAGAGCACAAAAGAAGAAAAGTAGCCCAAAATTGATGAAAACGTTTGATTTTGGTCTCTAAAAATAGGCGCAGTCGAGCAGGCTTGCTGTCCCCGTCATAGAGATCTCAGAGAGCTTTCCATCCGTATGTCGTGCGCCACTTAACTCCTTACGGTTCGAAAGTTATGGGCACCGGAGCAATAGAGACCTGGTCACAAGCCCCACGTTCTCGGTTTGCGGTCCCAGCCTCTACGTGAAACAAAGTTGCCTTGCCCAAGGTGTAGTGCGATTCAAAAATAGAAATGTGGTGGATAAAGCATCTTGGCAAGCCTAACAGGGGAAAAAAATTGAGAAGGGGGGTGCAACACAAGGACTTCCCAAGGGGTCACCCATCCTAGTACTACTCTCACCCAAGCACGCTTAACTTCGGAGTTCTGATGGGATCCGGTGCATTAGTGCTTGTGTGATCGCACCCGTCATGTTGAGGGCACAAATCCCTTATGTATTGACTGTTCACAGTCCCAACCCAGGAAGATAGCCCATTCAAAAGCCCTAATAGGTTTAACGACAACCCATCCACTTCAACAAGGCAGCATCCTCGCAAGACGTGATATCGACGCGCTATAGGGGCCTCTAATGTCCCACGAGTAAGGTTGTCATCCTTTTAACAGCTCACGACGTACGATCCGGGATAGAAAAATAGCACAAAAGAAGAAAAGTGGCCCGAAATTGAAGAAAATATTCGATTTGGAGATTCGAAAACAGATGCAGTCGAGCAGGCTTGCTGCCCCCGTCATAAGGCTCTCAGAGAGTTTTCCAACCGTATGTCGTGCGCCGCATAACTCCTTACGGTTCAAAAGTTATGGGCACCGAAACAATGGAGACCTGGTCATAAGCCCTACGCCCTCGATTTGCGATCCTACCCTCTACGTGATGCGAAGTTGTCTTGCCCAAGGTGCCGTGTGATTCGAAAATAGAAATTTCGTAGATAAAGCATCTTGGCAAGCCTAACCGGGGAAAAAAATTTTGAAAAGGGGGGTGCAACACGAGGACGTCCCAAGGGGACACCCATCCTAGTACTACTCTCGCCCAAGCACGCTTAACTTCGGAGTTCTGATGGGATCTATTGCATTAGTGTTGGTATGATCGCACCCGACATGTTGAGGGCACAAATCCCTAATGTATTTATGGTTCACTGTCTCATCCCAAAGAGATGGCCCATTCAAAAGGCCCAACGGGCATAACGACAACCCATCTACTTCAACAACATAACATCCTTACAAGACGTGATATCGACGGGTTTTAGGGCCATCTAATGTCCCGCGAGTAAGGTTGTTGTCATTTTAATAGCTCACGATGTACGATCCGGGACGAAAAAATCGTGCAAAAGAAGAAAATAGCCTGAAACTGATGAAAATGTTCAATTTTGGGCACCAAAAACTGGCACAGCCGAGCAAGTTTGTTGTCTCCGTCGTAGAGCTCTCGGAGAGCTTTCCAACGGTATGTTGTGCGCCATGTAACTCCTTACGGATCAAAAGTTATGGTCACCGGAGCGACGGAGACCTGGTCACAAGCCCCAAGCTGTCGGTTTGCAGGCCCAGCCTCTACGTGAAGCGAAGTTGTCTTGCCCAAGGTACCGTGGGATTTGGTAATAAAAATGTGATGGATAAAGCATCTTGGCAAGCCTAACCTGGGCAAAAAAAATTGAAAAGGGGGGTTCAACATGAGGACTTCCCAGGAGGTCACCCATTCTAGTACTAATCCCGCGCAAGCACGTTTAACAAAGGAGTTCTGATGGGATCCGGTGCATTAGTGCTTGTATGATCGCACCCGTCGTGTTTAAGGCACAAATCCCTTATGCGTTGACGGTTCACAGTCCCAGCCCAGAGAGATGGCCCATTCAAAAGGCCCAATGGGCTTAACGATAACCCATCCAATTCAACAACGCAGCATCGTCACAAGACGTGATATCGAGGCATTGTAGGGCACTCTAATGTCCTGCGAGTTAGGTTGTTGTCCTTTCAACAGCTCACGACGTACGATCTGGGATGGAAAAACAGCGAAAAAGACGAAAAGTGGCCCAAAACTGATGAAAACATTCGATTTTGGGCTCGAAAAATAGTTGCAGCCAACTAGGCTTTGTCACGCCCCAACCCGGCCTATATGGTTAGACTAGGGTATGATCTAAACGTTCAGGACATGTTACATACCTAACCATTTATGAAGATTTAACACCTATCGTCTGAGTCTAGACGCCAAAGTTTTTCGAAAAACTGGCAGCATGACGGCTGTAATCGGACTCTTTGGTTTGGCCTAATTCTCTAAACGCCTCAAACTTTTCAAATCTCAAGTTTCATTTCCAACTAGGATTATTATTTAACATCAATTGAAATGCCTATTGGTTATCTCGATGTCTTGTTTGATTTATAACCTAGCATGATACTATGTCTCGTTTGTTTGTTTATCCTCGTTACAAAAGTACCTGTTGATCTTAGCTTAATAGCGAGTACCTGTTTAAGATTGGATAGGTTCATTTACTTAGTCCTTAACTAATACGTCGTAACCTATGATAAATACTAGCGGTAATAATAGCAAAACGATCATAGTAGTGTCTAGTGTCTGTCTAGCAATATCAGTACAAACCAAAATTAGACCCCAAATTACAACGGGGGTCTTTTACATTACAACATCAAACAACATGAAAGAAATAGTCTTCAAGTAGCATGGATCGCAAATAGCCATAAACACGCAAAGCACACAGGACAGGCAATCACTCCAAGGAATCGTCGTTAGGAACATCGTCCTCGGGTACCTGTTCTGGATCTTCTTCACCTGAGATGATAAAAGAGGGTGAGTCCTTATGAACTCAGCGAGGAGGAACGAGAAATAGGTTTTGAAACTCATTTTCCGGTTCAGCTTATGAAATCCTTTTGCAAGCATGAATATAACAATAATATAAGTACAGGAACATGAATACCGGTCTTTCCTCCCCGAGGTTCTCTAGGAACCAAGCGAGAGTACTTATACACATAGTAAAAAGGATACATTGAGCTTTTGCTCTCAGATCAGTTCCAGAATCAGTTGTTGCGGCCGACTTCAAATCATCCCCTTAACACGCCAGGTTGGTGTACTCCGGATGTACTCCGAAATCGTACTACCCAACTCTCCGAGGAAGTCTAGCCCCCAAGCGAGAGAGAGAATGGGACCATGGTAGTCATGGGTACACCGGCAAGCCCGATGCCGCCCCGTGTGCGTGATCGCTACCATGCCGACAGGAAAAGTTGCAACCTTGTATGTAGTGCACATTTATGACATTAACATATCACGTTAGGAGGACAACAAAGTAAGTTGCCTCCGGACAGTCATAAGATTGCACATTGACAAGTAAACAGGCGAGGCACGAACAGACAAGTAATTTCACTTGAAAAGCATATGGAGTTATATGAACATTAAACGGGCAGCCATGTAACACATGTAAATCAAGCCATATAACTCATTACGAAGTCCACGTAATCAAGTGATAGGATTATTCAACATGCAACAACATCTACGTCGGTTCGAATTCAAGAAAATCCTATTTGTCAACATGCAATGATCAAACCACCTTTAAGGCTATAAGGCAACTACGGGTAGCCTACTAAACATATAATTACACACAATATCCAAATGATCAATACTTAACAAGCCTACCTAGTCATTAGGGTTTCCATTTCGTGCTTACTTTGGTGATTAAACCCTAAGTCAACTCAAAATCAATCTCAAGCCATGCATCATTTAATTCAAACATCTTTAAGTACTCAAAACAGTCCACACAACATCCCAACACCACAATTCCAAGCAATTAACACCACAAGAGAGGTTACAACAATTTTCCAAGCATATAACTAGGTGAAACCCTCACTGCAATAGGCTGTTTTCTCACAAACATTAAGACCCGAAAACAATCTCCAATTCCAATGAATAAGATTTCAAATTAAAGTTTAAGAAGTAAACTAAAATCAGGAACAAACCTTGCATCAATTGGAGTTCGGGATCATTAGATATAGCCGAAACAGTGGGATAGCACAAAACTGTCCAGATTTGCACACATTTCGATAATTGACGTTTTTGAGGTCCTTAGGGTCAGATTTAGCCTTAGTCCATTTCTGACAAAAATGTCCAGAACTGAAAATTTTAGCAGCTCACCCAATTTTATGCATTTTGGACATCATTTACTAAGTCAAATCTGGTTTGTTCCACAAGGTCAGTGCATCTGCCAAAACCTGCTTCATTTTTCCAGATTTCCAGATTTGGACACATTTCAAGGATTTACCATTGTGAAGACCTTAGAGTCAACATTTGCTTTGGACTATTTCGGCGAAAAATGTTCAAACTGGTCAAACTAGTCACCTACCAATTTTCATGCATCTTCAACATCATTTGACTAGCTAAACTTACCTTGAAACAAACTGGTCAGAGAGCTGTCAGCAATCCGACTTCACCTATCATCACTTTCAAGCCAAGATCTTGCCATGCATGGTTGCAAAAGCTTATGAACGAACATATAACTCAAGTACAGAAGCAAAGACATACTTTTATGAGCATGCATGTGGATTTTTGAAGGATTTTCAAAAGGTTTTAGCCCTCACCTTAGCAATCAACCAAGAGGATGCACAAAAACTTGTTGAAGCACAACTTTCTTCTTCTCCTTTGCCTAGCCGAGGTTCCAACTAGATTTTCCTTATTTTTCCTAGCTTAGTGACCAAGCTCTTAGTACATGCATGAGGTTAGAACAAGAAGAAATGAAATGGAAGCCAAGAACTTACCTAGGGCCGAATAGAAGACTTCAAAGGACATGCATGTATGATTCTTGCATCCTAGCTAGCTTGCTCGACTTTCCTTGCTTGTTGCTTGACTTGATTGACTATAGTGTGAAGAAGATGAGCTAAGGATGGTGAGAACTCAGCCAAGGCCGAGAGAGAGAGAGGGAAATTGAGAGGGAGAGAGAAAAGATTGAGAGGAAAGTGAGAGAAATGAAAAAAAAAGAAGCATAAGCCTTGCTATTGATGAGGCATGCTCGGCCTTGGGCAGGAAAATTTTAGCATTTTGTGTCTTCAAGATGTGATTTTAAAATGCTAGCTTGGGTAATGGTGGTTTGGTCGAGCAAGGTAGTAATTTTGAGGTGGTTTTGAGCATTTTTTTATGCATTGATAAGTGTTTTTGTCATAACTTGTCTAGAAATGAATTGAATTGAGCAAGCATGTATAAAATTTGATGTGGTGGTCGGCCAAGGCTATTAAAATTCTGAATTTTTGTCAACTATTGGAGTATTATTTAATTGTGTATTGGAAGTGCAAAAAGAATAAGGAATAAAGAATGAAGAATGTTTAGTGTTTAGTGAACTTTTGTCTTTTAGGGAGTTGAATTAGGATTATAATATTGATAGTGGATTTTGTAGGATTATTTAGTAGTCTAGTGCTCTGTGTAAGATGCTGTCTTGATTAGCGTGAGGGCATGCTTTCCTAGGTCTAGGGCACGTACTATGAGGTATGACACGAACTACAAAACGAACGCACGTAGTTCAAGTAAATGCACGCAACCCTAAATAAATGCACGTAATTCAATGCATGGCACATAAAATGAACACAATTCTTAAACCTATGTCAAGGCACGCAAGTCTGGGTTAGGGCACACGAAACGGGGTATCGCATGCAAATCAGGGTCAGGCCTCACATCCTCCCCTCCTTAAGAGAATTTCGTCTCGAAATTCAATATTACCTTGAAATAAAGCTGGATATTGCTGCTCCATCAGGTCTCGCCTTTCCCACGTTGCTTCTTCGACTCCATGATGATCCCACAGTACTTTCACCATTAGTATAGTTCTGTTGCGCAACTCCCGATCCTGCTGGTCTAGGATCCGAATGGGCTTTTCCTCGTAAGACAAGTTCTCCCGAAGCTGCAATGGCTCTGGCTCCAAGATATGCGACGGGTCAGGATGATACTTCCGCAGCATCGAAACATGAAAGACGTCGTGAATATTGGAGAGGTTCTGGGGTAGTGCTAGGCGATACGCCAACTTGCCAATTTTCTCAGTTATCTCAAATGGCCCTACAAACCTCGGGCTCAACCTCCGGGGTGATATATTCAAGAACACCTTGTCGCCAACCTCGAACTCGAGACTCTGTCTCTGTCGGTCTGCATAACTCTTCTGCCTGCTCTGGGCGATAAGCATCCATTTCTGGATGAGGTGGATTTTCTCCACAGTCTTCATAAGTTCAGGTAAAAGGGTCGGGCCAAAAGTCTTTGTCTCACCTTCTTCATCCCAGTAAATTGGGGATCGACACTTACATCCATACAGCGCCTCAAATTGGGGCCATCCTGATAGTGGCCTGATAACTATTATTATAAGCGAACTTCGCTAGAGACAGATACTTCTACCAACCTTTCCCGAAGTCTAAAACACATGCCCTCAGCATATCCTCCAGAATCTGAATAGTCCTTTCCGATTGTCCATCAGTCTGAGGGTGATAAGCCGTGCTGAAGCTCAACTTCGTTCCCAAAGCTTCTTGCAATCTCTTCCAAAATCGGGAAGTAAAACGAGGATCCCTATCCGATACAATACTCACAGGCATCCCGTGCAATTTTACAATTTCCGCTACATATATATCTCCCAATTTCTCTGGACTATCCTCCTTGTTCATCGATAAGAAGTGCGCCGACTTAGTCAATCTATCCACTATGACCCAAACAGCGTCATGACCCTTTTGTGATCTAGGCAGGTCCATAACAAAATCCAAAGTGATATGTTCCCATTTCCATTGAGGAATCTACAATGGCTGAAGTAAACCTACGGGTCGTTGATGTTCCGCTTTGACTCTCTGGCAGGTCAAACACCGTGCCACAAACTCCGCAATTTCTCTTTTCATGTTATTCCACCAATAGTGTTGCTTCAAATCCCGGTACATCTTTGTTCCACCGGGGTGAATAGTATATCTAGAATTATGGGCTTCTTCAAGAATCTTCTTTTTCAGCTCTGGCTCATTGGGAACACAAATCCGATTCCTAAACCTCCAAACACCATCATCATGAAACTTGAAATCTGCGTTGCTTTCTTTAATCTTCTGAAATTGTTGGTCCTTCTGTTGAGCCTCCCGTAACTCAGACAACAAGGTTGATTGAACTTGTGTAGTGGCAAAAAGTAACCCTTTCTGAGTCAATTGTGGTTTCCACAAAAATGCTTCCTCCAACAACTCCTGTACCTTGACTTCCAGTTTCGCCATGCTTGCTTTTCTACTTAAGGCATCTGCAACGACATTCGCTTTACCGGGCACATAATTGATAGTGCAGTTATAATCATCCAAAAGCTCCATCCACCGCCTTTGTCTCATGTTCAACTCTTTTTGAGAGAACAAGTATTTCAAGCTCTTGTGATCAGTAAATACCTCAAACTTGTTACCCCACAGATAATGCCTCCATTTCTTAAGTGCAAACACAATAGCCGCTAACTCCAAATCATGCGTCGGGTAATTCAATTCATACAGCTTTGGTTTCTTAGAAGCATATGCAACCACTCTTCCATTTTGCATCAACACACAATCCAATCCTTCTTTTGAAGCATCGCTATAGATTACAAAACCTTGACTCCCTTCAAGCAATGCAAGAATAGGTGCGGTAGTCAATCTTTTCTTCAATTCTTGGAAGCTGTTCTCACACTTATCATCTCACACGAACTTTGTTTTCTTTTGAGTGAGCTTTGTAAGTGGTCCTACAATCTTAGAGAAATCTTTCACGAATCTCCGATAATAGCCGACTAGACCAAGAAAACTCCGAATCTCCGTAACATTCTCCGGCTTCTTCCAAGACATTACTGCTTCTATTTTTGCTGGGTCCACTGCTATTCCCTCTTGGGATATGATATGCCCCAAAAATGCAATCTGTTGCAACCAAAATTCACACTTGCTAAACTTTGCATACAATTGATGCTCTCGAAGTTTCTGCAGTACCAACCGCAGATGTTGCTCATGCTCCGCCTCAGATTTCGAGTATACCAGAATATCATCAATGAAGATCACCACAAATTGGCCCAAGAAGGGTTGAAACACCCTGTGCATCAAATCCATAAAAGCTGCAGGGGCATTGGTTAGTCCAAAAGGCATCACCACATATTCATAATGCCCATATCTCGTCCTGAAATCCATTTTAGGCACATCTTCCTTTTTGATCCGCAACTGATAATACCCTTGCCTCAAGTCGAGTTTTGAATACACTTTGGCTCCTTGCAGTTGATCAAATAACTCGGCGATCAATGGAAGTGGGTATTTATTCTTGACAGTCACTTGGTTCAATCCTCGGTAGTCGATGCATAGCCTCAACGTTCTGTCTTTCTTCTTTACAAATAGAACTGGTGCACCCCACGGTGAAGAACTTGGTTGAACAAACCCCTTCTTCAACAATCCTTGCAATTGGTCTTTCAATTCTTGTAGCTCGGCCGGTGCCATACGATAGGGAGCTTTAGATATTGGCTGGGTGCCAGGTAGTTCTATAACGAACTCGATCTCCCGATTTGGGGGTAAACCAGGTAATTCTTATGGAAACACATCCGCATAGTCTTTGATCACAGGCATCTCCTCCAACTTAGCTTTATCCAATGGCTTGTTGATAAGGTAAGCTAAGAATCCGCTGCACCCTTTTCCTCAAGGACTTCACTGCTTTCGTAGACGAAATGATGGAACTCCCGATGAAATCTCTTCGACCCATAACCTCCAGTACTGGTTGATCAGGTACCCGGAACGTTATAATCTTCGCCCGGCAATCTAGTTGGACATGATGTTTTGCCAGCCAGTCCATCCCTAAAATGACCTCATAATCTCGAAAAGGTAATACAATAAGATTGACTGAGAACTCCCTATCCTTAATTTGGATTTTACATGTTTTACAAGCTGAGCTAGTTACAAGTTTAGAACCCATTGGAGTACCAACTTCTACTTCGTATGGCAAACATACAACTTTCAGTTTTACACGTTCCACACATAAGGGAGTAATAAATGAATGAGTAGTACCCGGGTCAATTAACACCCTAACAGGTTGATTCAATATGAATAATGTACCTTCAACAACAGCGGTCTCATCTGGAATCTCCTCGCACTCGATAGCATAGGCTCGAGCTTGAACTCTAGGAACTGGAGTCTTGCCTCTGCCAGCTGGTTTACCCTAATTTTGCCCTATCTGCCATTTAAGGCAATCCTTGATCTGATGCTGATCACTGCCACATCTCATACATCGTCCCGACTTCCTCTAACACTGGGCCTCGGTATGCCCCTTCCTGTCATAATAAGAACAGCTGATGGACTGAGTAACAGGTGAACTACCTGTGGATCCGCGGGTGGAAGAGGCTGATGGCGCTTTTGTTGGGCCACGATTATTCACTGGTCTGTTCTGGCTCTGGCCTTGGTTACGACCCTGACCCTGGAATTTCCTCTACTGACCTGGAGGCTAGTATGGTTTCTTGTTCGGCTGACTCGAACCGACTCCATCTAGTTTCCTCTTCTCAACTCGAGAGGCAGCAGCAAAGAGAGCAGAATAGGTATTGAAGTCATGAGAAGCCAACTGGTCCTAAATCTCTAGCCTCAATCCAGTAGTAAATTTCCACATCTTTGCCTCTGGAGTGCTAACCATATATTGAGCATAACGGGACAGTCGGTCAAAACGAGCCTCATACTGGGCCACCGTCATGTTACCCTGGGTCAAGTGCATGAACTCCTCAGCCCGTCTCTGCCTGGAGACTGCAGGTACATATTTCTCCTTAAATGCCTTAACGAAATTACCCCACAAGCGAGGTATCTGATCAGTTTCCCACAGTGCTTCTACAGTGTGCCACCAATGCTCGGCATCCCCGTGCAACAGAAATACAGCAAACTCCACCTTCTCTTCATCGGTATAATCAAGTGGCCTGAAAATCTTCTCGATCTCGGACAGCCTAGCCTCGGCTTTCTCATCATCAGCTTCCCCGTGGAATTTAGATGGGCGAAAGTCAAGGAACTCCCTCATTCTGCTATGTCTCCCGTGATTACCCTCATTCCTGTTGTTGTTGTTGTTGTTGGCTTCACGTGCATCCTGGCACTCCATCACTCGTGATACACGATCCATGGCACTCGCCATCATATTAAACATAGCTATACCGGGAGTAGTTTGATAGGCATCTCCGGTCTCTTGGGGTTCACCGCTCCTATTAGTAGTACGGGTGCTAGGGCCAGCCATCTATAGGCATAGATTACGATGCACATTTTATGGAAAATATGACAATTAAGAATTTAGTGCATAAGATATGCAACATAATATAGATACAATTCTAGAAACAATTAAGGCATGTTGATCACTTAAGCACATAGAACATAGAAGGCACATTAAACATTATCACACAATATCACATAAACAAGTCATCCTACTGATCTTAGGGCCCTACCCACGGTCTGAGAGTTAAACCCGGCTTAAGCAATCTAAACTCTGATAACATTCTATTTCTAAGGTGTCACGCCCCAACCCGGCCTATAAGGTTAGACTAGGGTGTGATCTAAACGTTCAGGACATGTTACATACTTAACCGTTTATGAAGATTTAACACCTATCGTTTGAGTCTAGACTCCAAAGTTTTTCAGAAAACCGGCAGCATGACGGCTATAATTGGACTCTTTGGTTTGGCCTAATTCTCTAAATGCCTCAAACTTTTCAAATCTCAAGTTTCATTTCCAACTAGGATTACTATTTAACATCAATTGAAATGCCTATTGGTTATCTCGATGTCTCGTTTGATTTATAACCTAGCATGATACTATGTCTCGTTTGTTTGTTTATCCTCGTTACAAAAGTACCTGTTGATCTTAGCTTAATAGCGAGTACCTGTTTAAGATTGGATAGGTTCATTTACTTAGTCCTTAACTAATACGTCGTAACCTATGATAGATACTAGCGGTAATAATAGCAAAACGATCATAGTAGTGTCTAGTGTCTGTCTAGCAATATCAGTACAAACCAAAATTAGACCCCAAATTACAACGGGGGTCTTTTACATTACAACATCAAACAACATGAAAGAAATAGTCTTCAAGTAGCATGGATCGCAAATAGCCATAAACACGCAAAGCACACAGGACAGGCAATCACTCCAAGGAATCGTCGTTAGGAACATCGTCCTCGGGTACTTGTTTTGGATCTTCTTCACCTAAGATGATAAAAGAGGGTGAGTCCTTATGAACTCAGCGAGGGGGAACGAGAAATAGGTTTTGAAACTCATTTTCCGGTTCAACTTATGAAATCCTTTTGCAAGCATGAATATAACAATAATATAAGTACAGGAACAGGAATACCAGTCTTTCCTCCCCGAGGTTCTCTAGGAACCAAGCGAGAGTACTTATACACATAGTAAAAGGATACAGTGAGCTTTTGCTCTCAGTTCATTTCCAGAATCAGTTGTTGTGGCCGACTTCAAATCATCCCCTTAACACGCCAGGTGGGTGACTCCGGATGTACCCCAAAATTCTATGACCCAACTCTTCGAGGAAGTCTAGCCCCCAAGCGAGAAAGGGAATGGGACCATGGTAGTCACGGGTGCACCGGCAAGCCCGATGCCACCCGGTGTGCGTGATCGCTACCATGCCGACATGAAAGGTTGCAACCTTGTATGCAGTGCACATTTATGACATTAACATATCACGTTAGGAGGACAACAAAGTAGGTTGCCTCCGGACAGTCATAAGATTGCACATTGACAAGTAAACAGGCGAGGCATGAACAGACAAGTAATTTCACTTGAAAAGCATATGGAGTTATATGAACATTAAACGGGCAGCCATGTAACACATGTAAATCAAGTCATATAACTCATTTCAAAGTCCACGTATCAAGTGATAGGATTATTCAACATGCAACAACATCTACGTGGGTTCGGATGCAAGAAAAGCCTATTTGTCAACATGCAATGATCAAAACCACATTTAAGGTTATAAGGCAACTACGGGCAGCCTACTAAACATATAATTACACACGATATCCAAATGATCAATACTTAACAAGCCTACCTAGTCATTAGGGTTTCCTTTTCGTGCTTACCCGGGTGATTAAACCCTAAGTCAACTCAAAATAAATCTCAAGCCATGCATCATTTAATTCAAACATCCTCAAGTACTCAAAACAGTCCACACAACATCCCAACACCACAATTCCAAGCAATTAACACCACAAGAGAGGTTACAACAATTTTCCAAGCATATAACTAGGTGAAACCCTCACTGCAATAGGCTGTTTTCTCACAAACATTAAGACCCGAAAACAATCTCCAATTCCAATGAATAAGATTTCAAATTAAAGTTTAAGAAGTAAACTAAAATCAGGAACAAACCTTGCATCAATTGGAGTTCGGGATCATTAGATATAGCCGAAACAGTGGGATAGCACAAAACTGTCCAGATTTGCACACATTTCGATAATTGACGTTTTTGAGGTCCTTAGGGTCAGATTTAGCCTTAGTCCATTTCTGACAAAAATGTCCAGAACTGAAAATTCTAGCAGAAAACCCAATTTCATGCATTTTGGAAATCATTTACTAAGTTAAATCTGGTTCATTCTACAAGTTCAGTGCATCTGCTAAAACCTGCTTCATTTTTCCAGATTTCCAGATTTGGACACATTTTAAAGATTTTCCATTTTGAAGACCTTAGAGTCAAACTTTGCTTTGGTATATTTCTTCGAAAAATGTTCAAAACTAGTCAAACTAGTGACCTACCAATTTTCATGCATTTTCAACATCATTTGCCTAGCTAAACTTACCTCGAAACAAACTGGTCAGAGAGCTGTCAACAATCCGACTTCACCTATCATCACTTTCAAGCCAAGATCTTGCCATGCATGGTTGCAAAAGCTTATGAACGAACATATAACTCAAGTACAGAAGCAAAGACATACTTTTATGAGCATGCATGTGGATTTTTGAAGGATTTTCAAAAGGTTTTAGCCCTCACCTTAGCAATCAACCAAGAGGATGCACAAAAACTTGTTGAAGCAAACTTTTCTTCTTCTCCTTTGCCTAGCCGAGGTTCCAACTAGATTTTCTCTATTTTTCCTAGCTTAGTGACCAAGCTCTTAGTACATGCATGAGGTTAGAACAAGAAGAAAAGAAATGGAAGCCAAGAACTTACCTAGGGCCGAATAGAAGACTTCAAAGGACATGCATGTATGATTCTTGCATCCTAGCTAGCTTGCTCGACTTTCCTTGCTTGTTGCTTGACTTGATTGACTATAGTGTGAAGAAGATGAGCTAAGGATGGTGAGAACTCAGCCAAGGCTGAGAGAGAGAGGGAAATTGAGAGGGAGAGAGAAAAGATTGAGAGGAAAGTGAGAGAAATGAAAAAAAAAGCACAAGCCTTGCTATTGATGAGGCATGCTCGGCCTTGGGCAGGAAAATTTCAGCATTTTGTGTCTTCAAGATGTGATTTTAAAATGCTAGCATGGGCAATGGTGGTTTGGTCGAGCAAGGTAGTAATTTGAGGTAGTTTTGAGCATTTTTTTTATGCATTGATAAGTGTTTTTGTCATAACTTGTCTAGAAATGAATTGAATTGAGCAAGCATGTATAAAATTTGATGTGGTGGTCGGCCAAGGCTATTAAAATTCTAAATTTTTGTCAACTAAAGGAGTATTATTTAATTGTGTGTTGGAAGTGCAAAAAGAATAAGGAATAAAGAATGAAAAATGTTTAGTATTTAGTGAATTTTTGTCTTTTAGCGAGTTGAATTAGGATTATAATATTGATAGTGGATTTTGTAGGATTGTTTAATAGTATAGTACTTTGTGTAAGATACTTTCTTGATTAGCATGAGGGCACGCTTTCCTAGGTCTAGGGCACGTACTACGAGGTAAGACATGAACTACGAGACGAACACATATTTTTCAAGTAAATGCTCGTAACCCTAAATGAATGCACGTAATTCAATGCATGGCACATAAAATGAACACAATTCCTAAACCTAGGTCAAAGCACGTAAATCTAGATTAAGACACACGAAATGAGGTATCGCACGCAAATCGGGGTCGGGCCTCACAGGCTTGCTGCCCCCGTCGTAGAGCTCCTGGAGAGCTTTCCAAAGGTATGCTGTGCACCGCGTAACTTATTACGGATCAGAAGTTAAGGGCACTAGAGCGACGGAAACCTTGTCACAAGCCCCACGCTCTCGGTTTGCTGGTCCAGCCTCTACGTGAATCGAAGTTGTCTTGCCCAAGGTGCCGTGGGATTCAGAAATAGAAATGTGGTGAATAAAGCATCTTGGCAAGCCTAACCGAGGAAATTTTTTTTGAAAAGGGAGGTCCAACATGAGGACTTCCCAGGGAATCACCCATCCTAGTACTAATCTCGCCCAAGCATGTTTAACTTCAGAGTTCTGATGGGTTTCGGTGCATTAGTGCTGGTATGATCGCACCTGTCATGTTGAGGGCACAAATTCCTTATGTGTTGACAGTTCACAGTCATAGCCCAAAGAGATGGCCCATTCAAAAGGACCAATGCGCTTAACGACAACCCATCCGCTTCGACAATGCAGCATCCTTACAAGACGTGGCATCGAGGCATTGTAGGGCCCTCTAATGTCCCGCGAGTTGGGTTGTCGTCCTTTTAACAGCTCATGACGTACGATCCAGGATGGAAAAATAGCACAAAAGAAGAAAAGTGGCCCGAAACTGATGAAAACATTCAATTTTGGGCTCTGAAAATAGCTACAGCCGACTTGGCTTACTGCTTCTGTCGTAGAGCTCTCAGAGAGCTTTCCAACGGTTTACTATGCACTGCATAACTCCTTATGGTTCAAAAGTTATGGGCACCGTGGCAAACGAGACCTGGTCACAGGCCCCACACCCTAGGTTTACGAGCTCAGCTTCTACGCGAAGCGAAGTTGTCTTGCCCAAGATACTGTGGGACTCGGTAAAAGAAATGTGACGGATAAAGCATCTTGGCAAGTCTGAACGGGGCAAAAAATTCAAAACAAAAAGGGGGGGTGTAACACGAGCACTTCCCTGAGGGTCACCCATCTTAACTTCGGAGATCAGATGGGATCTGGTACATTACTACTGGTATGATCGCACCTGTCATGTTGAGTGCGCAAAGCCCTTAATTGTCATCCTTTTCGCGGCTCTCGACGAACGATCAGGGACTAAGAAACAGCGCAAAAAGTAGAAAAGTGACCTGAAACTGATGAAAACGTTCGATTTTGGGCTTTGAAAACAAGCGCAACTGAGCAGACTTGCTGCCCCCGTCGTAGAGCTCTCGGAGAGCTTCCTAACGGCGAGCTGTGTGCTGTATAACTCCTTACGGATCAAAAGTTATGGGCACCGGAGCGACGAAGACCTAGTCCCAAGCCCCACGCCCTCGGTTTGTGGGCCCAGCCTCTACGTGAAGTGAAGTTGTCTTGCCCAAGACGCCATGGTACTCGGTAATAAAAATCTGATGGATAAAGCATCTTGGCAAGCTTGAATGGGTCAAAAAATGCAAAATGAAAAAGGGGGTGCAATATGAGGACTTCCATGAGGGTCACCAATCCTAGTACTACTCTCTCCTAAGTACGCTTAACTTCGGAGATCTGATGGGATCCAATGCTTTACTGCTGGTATTATCGCACCATCGTGTTGAGTGTGCAAAGCCCTTATTTGTCATCCTTTTCGCGGCTCCCGACGAACGATCAGGGACGAAGAAACCTTGCAAAAAGAAGAAAAGTGGCCCAAAACTTATGAAAACATTCAATTTTGGGCACCAAAAATAAGCGCAGCAGAGTAGGCTTGCTGCACTCGTTGTAGAGCTCTCGGAGAGCTTTCCAACAGTATGTTGTGCACTGAACTCCTTACGATTCAAAAGTTATAGACACCGTAGCGACGAAGACCTTGTCATAGGCCCCAAGCCCTCAGTTTCCGGGCCCAGCCTCTACGTGAAGCGAAGTTGTCCTAACCAAGATGTCGTGGGACTCGGTAATAGAAATGTGTTGGATAAAGCATCTTGGCAAGCCTAAACGGGGCAAAAAATGCAAAATGAAAAGGGAGGTGCAACACGAGGACTTCCCTAGGGGTCACCCATCCTAGTACTACTCTCTCCCAAGCACGCTTAACTTCAGAGATCTGATGGGATCTGGTGCATTACTGATGGTATGATCGCACCCGTCATGTTGGGGCACAAAGCCCTTATTTGTCGGCTTTTTCGCGGCTCCCGACGAATGATCTGTGACAAAGAAACAGGTAAAAAAGAATAAAAGTATCCCAAAATTGATGAAAACATTTGATTTGGGTCCAAAAAAGGCATTGTTGATCAGGCTTGTTGCCCTCATGGTAGAGCTCCCGTAGAGCTTTCCAATGGTATCCTGTGTGCCGCATAACTCCTTACGGATCAATTGTTAATGGCACCAGATCGACGGAGACCAAGTCACAGGCCCCACGCCCTCAGTTTACGGGCCAAGCCTCTAGGCGAAGCGAAGTTATCTTGTCCAAGATGCCATGGGACTCAAGAATAGAAATGTGATGGGTAAAGCATCTTGGCAACCTGAACAGGGCAAAAAATTCAAAACAAAAAGGGGGTGCAACACGAGGACTTACCTAAGGGTCACCCATCCAAGTACTACTCTCTCCCAAGCACGCTTAACTTCAAAGATCTGAAAGGATCCAGTGCATTACTGTTGGTATGATTGCACTCGTCATGTTGAGTGCACAAAGCCCTTATTTGTTGTCCTTTTCGCGACTCCCGACGAATGATCAGGGACGAAGAAACAACGCAAAAGAAAAAAAGTATCCCAAAAATGATGAAAATATTTGATTTAGGGCTCTGAAAATAGGTGCAGCCAAGCAGGCTTGCCACCCCTATCATAAAGCTCTCGGAGAGCTTTCAAACGATATGCCGTACGCTGCATAACTCTTTACGGATCAAAAGTTATGGGCACCGTAGCGACGGAGACCTAGTCATAGGCCCCACGCCCTCCGTTTGCGGTCCCAGCCTCAACGCGAAGCGAAATTGTCTTGCCCAAGATGTCGCGGTACTTGGTAATAGAAATGTGACGGATAAAGCATCTATGCAATCTAGAACTGGGCAAAAAATACAAAACGAAAAGATGGGTACTACACGAGGACTTCTCTGAGGGTCACCCATCCTAGTATTACTCTCTCCCAAGCACGCTTAACTTCGGAGATTTGATGGGATTTGTTGCATTAGTGCGGGTATGATCGCACCCATCATGTTGAGGACACAAATCCCTTATGTGTTAGCGGTTCACAGTCTCAACCTAGAGAGATGGCCCATTCAAAAGGCCCAATGGGCTTAACGACAACCCATCCGCTTCCACAAAGCAGCATCCTTACAAGATGAGATATCGACCCGTTGTAGGGCCCTCTAATGTCCCGCGAGTTAAGTTGTCGTCCTTTTAATAGATCACGATGTTCGATTCGGGATGAAAAAATAGCACAAAAGAAGAAAAGTAGCCTAAAATTGATGAAAACGTTTGATTTTGGGCCCCAAAAATAGCCACTGCTGAGCAGGTTTGCTGAACCTGTCATAGAGCTCTTGAAGAGCTTTCCAACGGTATGCTGTGCGTCGCGTAACTCCTTACAAATCAAAAGTTATGGGCATCGAAGCGACGGAGAGCTGGTCATAAGCCCCACGCCCACGATTTGCGTTCCCAGCCTCTACGTGATGCAAAGTTGTCTTGCCCAAGGTGCCATAG
Source organism: Ehretia macrophylla (assembly GCA_037974665.1). NCBI lineage: Eukaryota > Viridiplantae > Streptophyta > Magnoliopsida > Boraginales > Ehretiaceae > Ehretia > Ehretia macrophylla. The sequence continues at coordinate 41,542,847 of CM075782.1, read as the reverse complement.
GATTCCGAAATAGAAATGTGGTGGATAAAGCATCTTGGCAAGCCTAAACGGGGAAATTTTTTTGAAAAAGGGGGTACAACACGAGGACTTCCTAGGGGGTCACCCATCCTCGCACTTCTCTCGCCCAAGCACGCTTAACTTCGGAGTTCTGATGGGATCCAGTGTATTAGTGCTGGTATGATTGCACCTGTCCCGTTGAGGGCACAAATCCCTTATGTGTTGATGGTTCACAGTCCAAACCCAGGGAGATAGCCCATTCAAAAGGCCCAATGGGCTTAACGACAACCCATCCGCTTTAACGAGGCAGCATCCTTGCAAGACGTGATATCGACGCGTTGTAGGGCACTCTAATGTGCACGAGTTAGGTTGTTGTCCTTTTAATAGCTCACGACGTATGATCCGGGACAGAAAAATAGCACAAAAGAAGAAAAGTGGCCCAAAACTGAAGAAAACGTTCGATTTGGGGCTCCAAAAATAGGCGCAGTCAAGCAGGCTTGCTACTCCCGTCATAGAGCTCCTGGAGAGCTTTCCAACTGTATGTTGTGCGCCGCGTAACTTCTTACGGTTCAAAAGTTATGGGCACCGGAGCGATGGAGACCTAGTCACAAGCCCCACGCGCTCGATTTGCGGGCCCAGCCTCTACGTGATTCGAAGTTGTCTTGCCCAAGGTACCGTGGGATTCGGTAATAGAAATCTGGTGGATAAAGCATCTTGGCAAGCCTAACCGGGGCAAAAAAAATTGAAAAGAGGGGTGCAACATGAGGATTTCCCAGGGGGTCACCTATTCTAGTACTACTCTCGCCCAAGCACGCTTAACTTTGGAGTTCTGATGGGATCTGGTGCATTAGTGCTAGTATGATTGCACCTGTCAAGTTGAGGGCACAAATCATTTATGTGTTGATGGTTCACATTCCCAGCCTAGAGAGATGGCCCATTCAAAAGGTCCAATGGGCTTAACGACAACCCATCCAATTCAACAACGCAGCAACCTCAGAAGACGTGATATCAAGGCATTGTAGGGGCCTCTAATGTCCCGCGAGTTAGGTTGTCGTCCTTTTAGCAGCTCATGAAGTACGATCTAGGACGGTAAAACAGCGCAAAAGAAGAAAAGTGGCCCAAAACTGATAAAAACATATGATTTTTGGCTCCGAAAATAGTTGCAGTGGAGTAGGCTTGCTTCTCCCGTCGTAGAGCTCTCAGAGAGCTTTCAAACGGTATGTTGTGCACCGCGTAACTCCTTACAGATCAAAAGTTATGGGCACCGGAGCGACGGAGAACTGGTCAAAAGCCCCACGCCCTCGGTTTGTGGGTCCAACCTCTACGTGAAGCAAAGTTTTCTTGCCCAAGGTGTCGTGGGATTCGGTAATAGAAATGTGGTGGATAAAGCATCTTGGCAAGCCTGAACCGGGGGAAAAAAATTGAAAAAGGGGGGTGCAACACGAGGACTTCCCAAGGGGTCACCCATCGTAGTACTACTCTTGCCCAAGCACGCTTAACTTCGGAGTTCTGATGGGATCCAGAGCATTAGTGCTGATATGATTAGACCCGTCATGGTGAGGGAACAAATCCCTTATATGTTGACGGTTCACAGTCCCAGCCCAAAAAGTTGGCCCATTCAAAAGGTCCAATGGGCTTAACGACAACCCATCCGCTCTGACAATGCAACATCCTTACAAGACGTGATATCGAGGCATTGTAGGGCCTCCTAATATATCGCGAGTTAGGTTGTCGTCCTTTTAACAGCTCATGAAGTACGATTCGGGACGGTAAAATAGCGTAAAAGAAGAAAAATGGCCCGAAATTGATGAAAATATTTGATTTTGGGCTCCAAAAATAGTTGCAGCCGACTAGGATTTTTGCCCCCGTCGTAGAGCTCTCGGAGAGCTTTCCAACGGTATGCTGTACGCCGCGTAACTCCTTACGGATCAAAAGTTAAGGGCACCGGAGCGACAGAGACTTGGTCACAAGCCCCACGCCCTCGGTTTGTAGGCCCAGCCTCTACGTGAAGCGAAGTTGTCTTGCTCAAGGTGCCATAGGATTTAGAAATAGAAATGTGATGGATAAAGCATCTAGGCAAGCCTAACCGGGTAAAAAATTTTTGAAAAGGGGGGTGCAACACGAGGATTTCCCAGAGGGTTACCTATCCTAGTACTACTATCGTCCAAGCACGCTTAATTTCAGAGTTTTGATAGGATCCGATGCATTAGTGCTTGTACGATCGCACCCGTCATGTTGAGGGCACAAATCACTTATGTGTTGATGGTCCACATTCCCAGCCCAGAGGGATGGCCCATTCAAAAGGCCCAATTGGCTTACCGGCAACCCATCCGCTTTGACAACGCAGTATCCTTACAAGACGTGATATCAAGGCATTGTAGGGCCCTCTAATGTCCCGCAAGTTAGGTTGTCGTCCTTTTAACAACTCACAACGTACGATCCAGGACGGTAAAACAGCGCAAAAGAAGAAAAGTGGCCCAAAACTGATGAAAACGTTCAATTTTGGGCTCCAAAAATTATTATAGCTGACTTGGCTTGCTGCCCCCATTGTAGAACTCTCAGAGAGCTTTCTAACGGTATGTTGTGTGCCGCATAACTCCTTACGGATCAAAAGTTATGGCCACGGGAACAATGGAGAACTGGTCACAAGCCCCATGCCCTCAGTTTGCGGGCCCATCCTCTACGCGAAGCGAAGTTGTCTTTCCCAAAATCTCGTGGCACTCGATAATAGAAATGTGATGGATAAAGCATCTTGGCATGCCTGAACGGGGCAAAAAATGCGAAACGAAAAGGAGGGTGCAACATGAGGACTTCCTTGAGGGTCACCAATCCTAGTACTACTCCCTCCCAAACAAGCTTAACTTCAGAGATCTGATGGCATCCCGTGCATTACTGCTGGTATTATCGTACCTATCATGTTGAGTACGCAAAGCCCTTATTTGTCGTCCTTCTCGCAGCTCCCGATGAACGATCAGGGACGAAGAAATTGAGCCAAAAGAAGAAAAGTGGCATGAAACTGATGAAAACGATCGATTTTGTGATCTGAAAATAGGCGCAGCCGAGTAGGCTTGCTGCACCCGTTGTGGAGTGCTCGGAGAGCTTTCCAACAGTATGTTGTGTGTTGTATAACTACTTACGGATCAAAAGTTAATGGCACCGTAGTGACGGAGACCTGGTCACCGGCCCTACGCCCTCGGTTTGCGGGCCTAGCTTGTGCGCGAAGCAAAGTTGTCTTGCCCAAGATGCCGTGGGACTTGGTAATAGAAATGTGACGGATAAAGCATCTTAATAAGCCTGAACGGGGCAAAAAATACAAAACGAAAAGGGGGGTGCAACATGAGGACTTACCTGAGGGTCACCAATCCTAGTACTACTCTCTCCCAAGCACGCTTAACTTCAGAGATCTGATGGGATCTGGTGCATTACTACTGGTATAATCGCACCCGTCATGTTGAGGGCACAAAGCCCTTATTTGTCGTCCTTTTCGCTGCTCCCGATGAACGGTCAGGGACGAAGAAGCAGCGTAAAAAGAAGAAAAGTCTCCCGAAATTGATGAAAATGTTCAATTTTGGGCTCCGAAAATAGGCACAGATAAACAGTGCCCCTATTGTAGAGCTCTCGGATAGCTTTCCAATGGTATGCTGTGCACTGCATAACTCCTTACGGATCAAAAGTTATGGGCACTAGAGTGACAGAGAATTGGTCCAAAGCCCCATGCCCTTGGTTTGCGGGCCCAGCCTCTACGTGAATCGAAGTTGTCTTGCCCAAGATGCCGTGGGACTCTGTAATAGAAATGTGACGGATAAAGCATCTTGGCAAGCCTGAACAGGGCAAAAAATTCAAAACAAAAAGGGGGGTGCAACACGAGGACTCACCTGAGGGTCACCCATCCTAGTACTACTCTCTCCCAAGCATGCTTAACTTTGGAGATCTGATAGGATCTAGTGTATTACTGCTGGTATGATCGCACCCGTCATGTAGAGTGCATAAAGCCCTTTTTTGTCGTCTTTTTCCCAGCTCCAGCCGAACGATCAGGGACAAAGAAACAGCGCAAAAAAAAAAAAAGAAAAGTGGCCCGAAACTGATAAAAACCTTCGATTTTTGGGCTCTGAAAGTAGGCGCAGCCAAGCAGGCTTGCGCCCTCGTCGTAGAGCTCTCGGAGAGCTTTCCAACGGTACGCTGGCGGATCAAAAGTTATGGGCACCGTAGTGACGGAGACCAGGTCACAAGCCCCACGCCCTCAGTTTGCGGGCCCAACCTCTACGCGAAGCGAAGCTGTCTTGCCCAAGATGCCATGAGACTCGAGAAGAGAAATGGGATGGATAAAGCATCTTGACAAGCCTGAACGGGTCAAAAAATGCAAAATGAAAAGGGGGGTGCAACATGAGGACTTCCTTAAGGGTCACCAATCCTAATACTACTCTCTCCCAAGCACGCTTAACTTCAGAGATCTGATGGGATCTTGTGCATTACTACTGGTATTATCGCACCTGTCATGTTGAGCGCACAAAGACCTTATTTATCGTCCTTTTTGCGACTCCCGACGAATGATCAGGGACGAATAAACAACGCAAAAAGAAGAAAAGTGGCCCAAAACTGATGAAAACGTTCAATTTTGGGCACCGAAAATAGGCGCAGCCGAGGAGGCTTGCTGCTCTTGTCGTAGAGCTCTCGGAGGGCTTTCCAACGATAAGCTGTGCGTACATAACTCCTTATAGATCAAAAGTTATGGGCACCAGAGTGACAAATTCTTGGTCACAGGCCCCACGCCCTCAGGTTGCTGGCCCAGCCTCTACGCTAAGCGAAGTTGTGTTGCCCAAGATGCCGTGGGACTCTATAATAGAAATGTAATGGATAAAGCATCTTGGCAAGCCTAAACAGGGCAAAAAATTCAAAACAAAAAGGCGGGTGCAACACGAGGACTTAGCTGAGGGTCACCCATCCTAGTACTACTCTCTCCTAAGCATGCTTAACTTGGGAGATCTGATAGGATCCAGTGCATTACTGATGGTATGATTGCATCCGTCATGTTGAGGGAGCAAAGCCCTTATTTGTCGGCCATTTCGCAGCTCCTGACGTATGATCAGTGATGAAGAAACAGTGCAAAAAGAAGAAAAGTAGCCCAAAAATGATGAAAACATTCAATTTTGGGCTCTGAAAATGGGCACAGCCGAGTAGGCTTGCCGCCCCCGTCGTGAAGCTCTCAGAGAGCTTTCCAACGGTATGCTGTGCACCGTATAATTCCTTACGGATCAAAAGTTATGGTTACCGGAACGACGGAGACCTGGTGACAGGACCCATGCCCTCGGTTTGCGGGCCCAACCTCTACGTGAAGTGATGTTGTCTTGCCCTAGATGACGTGGGACTCGGTAATAGAAATGTGACGGATAAAGCATCTTGGCAAGCCTGAACGGGGCAAAAAATTCAAAACGAAAAGAGGGGTACAACACAAGGACTTCTCTAGGGGTCACCCATCCTAGTACTACCCTCTCCCAAGCACGCTTAACTTCAGAGATCTGATGGGATCTGGTGCATTACTGCTGGTATGATCGCACCTGACATGTTGAGTGTGCAAAGCCCTTATTTGTCTCCCTTCTCGCGGCACCCGACTAATGATCAGGGACGAAGAAATAGAGCCAAAAGAAAAAGAGTGGCCCGAAACTGATAAAAGCGATCGATTTTGTGATCAGAAAATAGGCGCAGCATCGCAAGATCATTTCACATATCGTAGAGCTCTCAAAGGGATTTTCAACGCTATGCTGTGCGCCGCGTAACTCCTTACGGATCAAAAGTTATGGGCACTAGAGCAACAGAGACCTGGTCACAAGACCCACGCCCTCGGTTTGCGAGCCCACCCCCTTCGTGAAGCGAATATGTCTTGCCCAATGTACCGTGGGATTCGGTGAAAGAAATATGGTGGATAAAGCATCTTGGCTTGCCTAACTAGGGCAAAAAAAATTGAAAAGGGGGGTGCAACATGAGGACTACCTTAGGGGTCACACATCCAAGTACTACTCTTACCCAAGCACGTTTAACATCGGAGTTCTGATGGGATCTGTTGCATTAGTACTGGTATGATCACACCAATCATGTTGAGGGCACAAATCCCTTATGTGTTGATGGTTCACAGTACCAACCCAGAGAGATGGCCCATTCAAAAGGCCCAATGGGCTTAACGACAACCCATCATCTTCAACAATGTAGCATCCTCGCAAGACATGATATCGACACGTAGTAGGGCCGTCTAATATCCTGTGAGTTAGGTTGTCGTCCTTTTAACAGCTCACGACGTACGATTCGGGACGGAAAAATAATACAAAAGAAGAAAAGTGGCACAAAACTGATGAAAACATTCGATTTGGGGCTTCAAAAATTGGTGCAGTCGAGCAGCCTTGCTGCCCCCGTCATAGAGCTCTCGGAGAGCTTTCTAACCGTATGTCGTGCGCCGCGTAACTCCATATGGTTCAAAAGTTATGGGCACCGGAGCGACAGAGACCTGGTCACAAGCCCCACGCCCTCGATTTACAGTCCTAGCCTCTACGTGATGCGCAGTTGTCTTGCCCAAGGTGTCGTGGGATTCAGATATATAAATGTGGTGGATAAAGCATCTTGGCATACCTAATCGGGTAAAATTTTTTGAAAAGGGGGGTGCAACACGAGACCTACCTAGGGGGTCACCCATCCTAGCACTACTCTCGCCCAAGCACACTTAACTGTAGAGTTCTGATGGGATCTAGTGCATTAGTGCTAGTACGATCGCACCCGTCATGTTGAGGGCACAAATCCCTTATGCGTTGAAGGTTCACAGTCCCAACCCAGAGAGATGGCCCATTCAAAAGGCCCAATGGGTTTAACGATAACCCATCCGCTTTAACAACGCAGTATCCTCGCAAGATGTGATATCGACGCGTTGTAGGGCCCTCTAATGTCCGGCCAGTTAGGTGGTCGTCCTTTTGACAGCTCACGACGTACGATCCGAGAAGGAAAAACAGCACAAAAGAAGAAAAGTAGCCCAAAGCTAATGAAATCATTCAATTTGAGGCTCCGAAAATAGGTGCAGTCGAGCAGGCTTCCTACCCCCATCACAGAGCTCTCAGAAAGCTTTCCAACCATATACCGTGTGCCGCGTAACTCCTTACGGTTCAAAAGTTATGGGCACAGGAACGACAGAGACCTGGTCACAAGCCCCACACCCTCAATTTGCGGTCCCAGCCTCTACGTGATGCGAAGTTATCTTGCCCAAGGTGCCGTGGAATTCGAAAATAGAAAATGTGGTGGAAAAAGCATCTTGGCAAGCCTAACCGGGGAAAAAAAATTTGAAAATGGGCGTGCAACACGAGGATTTCCCAGGGGGTCAATCATCGTAGTACTACTCTCGGCCAAGCACGCTTAACTTCGAAGTTCTGATGGGATCTGGTGCATTAGTGCCGGTATGATCGTACTCGACATTTTAAGGGCACAAATCCCTTATGTGTTTACGGTTCACAGTCCCATCCCAGAGAAATGACAAATTCAAAAGGCCCAATGGGCATAACGACAACCCATCTGCTTCAACAACGCAGCATCATCACAAGACGTGATATCAACGAGTTGTAGGGCCCTCTAATGTCCGGCCAGTTAGGTGGTCGTCCTTTTGACAGCTCACGACGTACGATCCGGGAAGGAAAAACAGCACAAAATAAGAAAAGTGGCCCGAAACAGATGAAAACGTTCGATTTGGGGCTCCGAAAATAGGTGTAGTCGAGCAGGCTTCCTGCCCTCGTCATAGAGCTCTTAGAGAGCTTTCCAACCGTATGCCCTGCACCGCGTAACTCCTTACGGTTCAAAAGTTATGGGCACCGCGTAACTTCATGTTGACGGCACAAATCCAACTCCAAATTTAAGTATGCTTGGGCGAGAGTAGTACTAGGATGGGTGACCCCCTGAGAAGACCTCGTGTTGCACCCCCCTTTTCAAAAAAATTTTCCCTGGTTAGGCTTGCCAAGATGCTTTACCCACCACATTTCTATTTTCGAATCCCACGGCACCTTGGGCAAGACAACTTCGCATCATGTAGAGGCTGGGACAGCAAATCCAGGGCGTGGGGCTTGTGACTAGGTCTCCATCGCTCCGGTGCATTAGTTCTTGTATGATCGCACCTGTCCTGTTGAGGACACAAATCCCTTATGTGTTTATGGTTCGCAGTCCCATCCCAGGGAGATGGTCCATTCAAAAGTCCCAATGGGCTTAACGACAACCCATTTGCTTTAACAACGCAGCATCCTTACAAGACGTGATACCGATGCATTGTAGGGCCCTCTATTGTCCCACGAGTTAGGTTGTCGTCCTTTTAACAGCTCTTGACGTACAATCCGGAAAGAAAAAACAGCGCAAAAGAAGAAAAATGGACCGAAATGGATGAAAACATTCAATTTTGGGCTCCGAAAATTGGCATAGCCGAGCAAGCTTGATGTCTCCATCGTAGAGCTCTCGGTGAGCTTTCCAACGGTTTGTTGTGCGCCGTTTAACTCCATACGGATCAAAAGTTACGGGCACCGAAGCGACGGAGACTTGGTCACAATCCCGACGCCCATAGTTTGGAGGCCCAGCCACGACCTGAAGCGAAGTTGCCTTGCCCAAGGTGCTGTGGGATTTGGTAATAGAAATGTGGTGGATAAAACATCTTGGCAAGCCTAACTGGGGCAAAAAAAATTTAAAATAGGGGTGCAACACAAGGACTTCCGAGGGGGTCACCCATCCTAGTACTACTCTCGCCCAAGCACGCTTAGCTTCAGAGTTCTGATGGGATCCTGTGCATTAGTGCTGGTATGATCATACCCGTCATGTTGATGGCACAAATCCCTTATGTGTTGACGGTTTACAGTCCCAGCCTAGAGAGATGGCCCATTCAAAAAGCCCAACGGGCTTAACGACAACCCATCTGCTTCAATAACGCAGCATCCTTGCAAGACGTGATATTAACACATTGTAGGGACCTCTAATGTCCCGCGAGTTAGGTTGTTGTCCATTTAACAACTCACGACGTACGATCCGGGATGAAAAAATAGCGCAAAAGACGAAAAGTGGCCCAAAATTGATGAAAACGTTCGATTTTGGGCTCCAAAAACAAGCGCAGCCAAGTAGGATTGTTTCCCCCGTCATAGAGCTCTCAGAGAGCTTTCCAATGGTATGTTGTGCGCCGCGTAACTCCTTACGGATCAAAAGTTATGGGCACCGGAGCGACGGAGACCTGGTCACAAGCCCCACGCCCTCGGTTTGCTGGCCCAGCCTCTACATGAAGCGAAGTTGTCAAGACCAAGGTGCCATGGGATTCGGTAAAAGAAATGTGGTTGATAAAGCATCTTGGCAAGCCTAACCAGGGCAAAAAAAATTGAAAAGGGGAGTACAACACGAGGACTTCGTAAGGGGTCACCCATCCTAGTACAACTCCCGCCAAAGAATGCTTAACTTCGGAGTTCTGATGGGATCCAGCGCATTAATGCTGGTATGATCACCCCCGTCATGTTGAGGGTACAAATCCCTTATGTGTTTACGGTTCACAGCCCCAGCCCAGAGAGTTGGTCCATTCATAAGGCTCAACGGGCATAACGACAACCCATCCGCTTCGACAACGCAGCATCCTTACAAGATGTGATATCGAGGCATTGTAGGGCTCTCTAATGTCCCACGAGTTAGGTTGTCGTCCTTTTAGCAGCTCATGAAGTACGATCAGGGACGGGAAAACAGCGCAAAAGAAGAAAAGTAGCCCGAAACTGATGAAAACATTCGATTCTGGGCTCCAAAAATAGTTGCAGCTGACAAGGCTTCCTGCCCCGGTCGTAGAGCTCTCGGAGTGCTTTCCAACGGTATGCTTTGTGCCGCGTAACTCTTTGCGGATCAAAAGTTAAGGGCACCGGAGCGACGGAGACTTGGTCACAAGCCCCACGCCCTCGGTTTGCGGGCCTAGCCTCAACGTGTGGCGAAGTTGTCTTGCCCATGGTGCCGTGGGATTCGAAAATAGAAATACGGTGCTTAAAGCATCTTGGCAAGCCTAACTAGCGAAAAAAATTGAAAAGGGAGGTGCAACACAAGGACTTCCTAAGGGTTATCCATCCTAGTACTACTCTTGTACAAGCACGCTTAACTTCAGAGTTCTAATGGAATTTGGTGCATTAGTGCCAGTATGTTCACACCTGTCATGTTGAGGGCACAAACCCCTTTTGTGTTTACGGTTCACAGTCTCATCCGAGAGAGATGGCCCATTCAAAAGGCCCAATGGGCTTAACGACAACCCATCCGCTTCAACAACTCAGCATCCTTACAGGACGTGATATTGACGTATTGTAGGGCCCTCTAATGTCCCGCTAGTTTAGTTGTCATCCTTTTAACATCTCACGACGATCGATCCGAGATGATGAAAACAGTGCAAAAGAAGAAAAGTGGCCCAAAATTGATGAAAATGTTTGATTTTGGGCCCCAAAAATAGGCGCAGCAAAACAGTCTTGATGCCCCCATTGTAGAGCTTTCAGGGAGCTTTCCAACGGTATGTTGTGCGCCATATAACTCCATACGAATAAAAAGTTATGGGCACCAGAGAGACAGAGACCTGGTCACAAGCCCCATGCCCTCGGTTTGCCAACCAGCCACTACGTGAAGCAAAGTTGTCTTGCCCAAGGTGCTGTGGGATTTGGTAATAGAAATGTGGTGGATAAAGCATCTTGGCAAGCCTAACCGGGGAAAAAAAAATTGAAAAGGGGGTGCAAGACGAGGACTTCCGAAGGGGTTACACATCTTAGTACTATTCTCGCCCAAGCACGCTTAACTTCGGAGTTCTGATGGGATACGGTGCATTATTGGTGGTATGATTGCACCCGTCATGTTGAGGGCACAAATCCCTTATGTGTTGACGGTTCATAGTCCCAGCCTAGAGAGATGGCCCATTCAGAAGGCCCAATGGGCTTAACGACAACCCATCCTCTTCAACAACGCAGCATTCTCACAAGACGTGATATCGACACGTTGTTGGGCCGTCTAATGTCCCACGAGTTTGGTTGTCGTCCTTTTAACAACTCACGACGTACGATTCAGGACCAAAAAATAGTGCAAAAGAAGAAAAGTACCACGAAACTAATGAAAATGTAAGATTTTGGCCTCTGAATATAGGCGCAGTTGAGCAGGCTTGCTGCCCCATTCATAGAGCTCTCGGAGAACTTTCCAACGGTATACTGTGCGCCGCGTAACTCCTTTCGGATCAAAAGTTATGGGCACCGGAGCGACGGATACCTGGTCACAAGACCCTACGCCCTCGGTTTACGGGCCCAGCCTCTAAGTGAAGCGAAGTTGTCTTGCCTAAGGTGCCGTGGGATTTGGTTATAGAAATGTGGTGGATAAAGCATCTTGGCAAGCCTAACCGGGGCAAAAAATATTGAAAAGGGGGATGCAAAATGAGGACTTCCCAAGGGGTCTCCCATCCTACTCTCGCCCAAGTATGCTTAACTTCGGTGTTCTGATGGGATCCAGTGCATTAATGCTGGTATGATCACACCTGTCATGTAGAGGGCACAAATCCCTTATGTGTTGACGGTTCACAGTCCCAGCCCAGAGAGATGACCTATTCAATAGGCCCAATGGGCCTAACGACAACCCATCCAATTCAACAACGTAGCATCCTCATAAGACGTAATATCGAAGCATTGTAGGGCCCTCTAATGTCCCCCGAGTTAGGTTGTCGTTCTTTTAACAGCTCACAATGCACGATCCGAGATGGAAAAACTGCGTAAAAGATGAAAGTAGCTCGAAACTGATGAAAATGTTCGATTTTAGGCTCAAAAATAGTTACACCCTAGTAAGCTTGCTGCCCCCGTCGTAGAGCTCTCAGAGAGCTTTCCAACAGTAAGCTGTGCACCGCGTAACTCCTTATGGATCAAAAGTTATGGGCACCGGAGCGACGGAGAACTGGTCGAAATCCCCACACCCTCGGTTTGCCAGCCCAGCCTCAACGTGAAGCGAAGTTGTCTTTCCAAAGGTGCCGTGGGATTCGGTAATAGAAATTTGGTGGATAAAGCATCTTGGCAAGCCTAACCGAGGCAAAAAAATTTGAAAAAGGGGGTGTAACACAAGGACTTCCCAGGGGGTCACTCATCCTAGTACTATTCTCGCCCAATCGCGCTTAACTTAAGAGTTCTAATGGGATCCGGTGCCTTAGTGCTGGTATGATCGCACCCATCATGTTGAGGGCACAAATCCCATATGTATTGACGGTTCACAGTCCCAGCCTAGAGAGATAGCCCATTAAAAAGTCCTAATGTGCTTAACGACAACCCATCTGCTCCGACAACGTAGCATCCTTACAAGACGTGATATCGAGACATTGTAGGGCCCTCTAATGTCCCGCGAGTTAGGTTGTCCTCCTTTTAACAGCTCACAACGTATGATCCGGGATGGTAAAACAGCGCAAAAGAAGAAAAGTGGCTTGAAATTGATGAAAATGTTCGATTTTGTCTCCGAAAATAGTCGCAGTCGAGCAAGCTTGCTGCCCCCATCATAGAGCTCTCGAAGAGCTTTCCAACAATATGTTGTGTGTCACGTAACTCCTTACGGATCAAAAGTTATGGGCACCGGAGCGACGGAGAACTAGTCACAAACCCCACGCCCTCGGTTTGCGGGCCCAGCCCCTACATGAAACGAAGTTGTCTCACCCAATGTACCGTGGGATTCGGTAATAGAAATGTAGTGGATAAAACATCTTGGCAAGCCTAACCGGTGAAAAAAAAATTGAAAAGGGGAGTGTAACACGAGGACTTCTGTCACCCCTCAACTCGACCCCACCTACAATCTGTCAGGACGCAACGGAATTTCGGTAGTATAACGACAGTAATTAAGACACCGAGGCTCTAAACCAACCTCTTATCAATATCATACAACTAACTCCACAAACTATTCAACAATCAACTCCTCAATTAAATTAACAACATACAACGTAACCATATTATACAATAATCATTCCTTCAACAACCCATTCATAGTTATACGCCTTCGTTCCAACTTAGTACATAGGCTATAAATACATATCAAAATAGATTAAAACCAACTTAGTAATCTAATCATGATCAAAATAAAGACTACTAAATAATCATACATATGTCTTTATATTAAGATAGGTTATACAATACATTGTATTACAATAACTATAAACAATCTCATGGCAAAGACTCCTGCACATAAGACTCATCCACGTAAGGCACATTTACAACTTCCTGAGGGACGTACCCGTAATCTTGCTCAATAACACCTGTATGCATGCAATAATTGAGAGTGAGCTTTTATAAAACAAGGCCAGTGAGGATCCGATAGATCTCTAATAGTATTTATTATACTCCTTGGAAATGATCCTTTGAGCAGTAAACACACAATAAAACATCAATAACAATATAAACACATAACTATAATGACCAATCAGTAAATGATACTCTAGTTGGTGTAGCTCCAAACGCCATCATGATCTCAACTATTCTTCTTGTAACTCCCCATTACCCACGTACCTGAGGTACCTCACTAGTCTAACCCCCCATGACACCTCCATTATGCGAGCTGGAGGTAGTCTCTGGTAGTTATGACGTTATCAACCCGATAGCCCGATGCTGCCTGAGAGGTGGCACACACATACAAAGACTCAGCAATAATAATAAACATCATTAACAGGAGGACAATCTAGAAGAATTGCATATCTCCCAGTTCATCAATCATCAATCATCAATCAATAATCATCAATAATAATCAATTATCATCAATTGTCATCAATATAACATCAAATAATCAATTAAACAACAAACAACTAAGTTAGATGACAAAGTAGGCCATCCAACTTAACATGCATTAAACACGTAATCTAACCCTATTCTAACCATTTACAACTCACAATTCAATCACTCAAACACCACCCAATCATCTAAAGGCTCAATTCAACAATTTAAAGAAAGACAACCTAAACTTCAAATAAGCATATCTTACATTCTACTAATCCAAACAACTCCAAATCAGTTTCTAATACTCACCCATTCAATCAACTACATTAGCCCTCTCGGAAACCAATCAAGACACATCAAATCAAGCCCAACAACCCAAGAACCTCAATGCACCTAGGCTGAAATTTTTAAATTTTCACTCAAACATCACAATCGAAAATTCGGCATTATAACGGTGCTACCACGTAATTAACAAACTTTTAAAAATCGACGGCAATCGATTCCAACCACTATAACTCAAAAAAATCAACCAATGGCCAATCTATCAACTTTAAATACCCGAAAATAAAAATTTATGCTATAACGATTCAAATCTCACAAGAATACATATAAACGATCCCTAGCATGTACTGAGCAATAATATAACTTCAAATTAACATTCTAACGGTTCAAAATACAATTATAAGCAAAAACATAAAATATGACTTTTGAGATCTAGAATTTTTCTCTCACATTTGATGTGTTTTGATGCAAGAAAGATGTAGAATGAATGCCCAACAAGCAAAATTAAGCTTTGAATGAAGTGATTTGGACTTGAATTGCAAAATCTATGAGAAAAATGCTTTGAAAAGCCTTGAAAATGCCTTCTTTCTTCTCCCTCATGGATTTTTGGTAATGTGTGTGTTTTTGGAGTATGTTTGCTTTGTTTTTAATGTGTGTTGATGATATGTTAAGCAAAGGTCAAACAAATAAAAGAAAGTCAAAGTTGACATTTAGTTATTTTTAATGTTTTCTTGTCTTTTAATTCCTTTTTAGACTATTTCCTGCTCAAAACATTAATTCAACACCTAGACTATTTTAAGTAGTTTATTTTTAGGTGACAAGAGTTTTCTCATGCAAAGACTTTCACCCGACTAGGCTAAAAACACGATTTCTGCAAAAGAAGGTGAAAAGTCATATTATTTGTTTTCATATTTCTTTTGAATGCACAATTAATCTAAAATAATTTAATACCACATATAAATACATTTATATTAATATATACTAGGTCAACAAAAGTCAATGCAAGAATCAGGTTTAGAAGAAATTACTAATTAGCACAAAAACGCTATTTTTCGCCCAAAAAGTCTATTTAAAATACTATTCCATTTCAGAATCAATTTTTATTATACATTTGTCTATTAATAATAGAGGACTAGGTTTTAAGATGTTTAAAACACCCCTGTAAAAATTTTAGAGGACAGGTGTTTAAAACACTATTCATAAAAATCGTCGATAAAATTTATGATGCCGATTTTGATGAAAATTTTTATCAATGCACACATAACATGTATTAGGAAAATAAATCACATATTTAGCACATTCTAACTCATATAACACATAAACAGGTCAAATTACGCAAATCGAGGCAAAGACAAGCAAATCGAGGTAAAGACAAAAACTGGGGTTTCACATTCTCCTTCACCTTAAAACAATTGTGTCCACGCAATTCTCGAACTAACAGACAATTAAATCCACAATCGTTACACTTAACAATACTTCTCTTAGTTCCCATTTATCTCTTAGGATGACACCTAACCAAATACCTCAAAAGAACAAACTCTATTGACTGCAAGATGATTATCATAATTCCAAGACAATCTTCAATTGATAATTCTCTCCTACCTAATATCATATTGCATATGAAAGAAATCGTAACTCTAAAGTCTTAGCATGACACCACTACTTATCAATCATCCCCTACCATATAAAAGGGCTCTATGAACACCCCGAGGGTTTAAAAACTCATTCCCGATAACATGAATGATTACTGATCAAGGAATATCTCAAAAGTGACATTGGTCAGAATATGGCTCTTATGAATTTACAAGGAAATAAGAATATGGAAAGTCATATTCGAGCCAACAATCAAGTGAACAAGATGTCAAATGGGTTAGAGAATCAAGAGGCTAATAGTTTAATAAGGAAGCATGATAATTAAGATAAGAAGTGTCTCAGCACC
Organism: Ehretia macrophylla; assembly: GCA_037974665.1. Classification (NCBI taxonomy): domain Eukaryota; kingdom Viridiplantae; phylum Streptophyta; class Magnoliopsida; order Boraginales; family Ehretiaceae; genus Ehretia; species Ehretia macrophylla. The sequence goes on along the minus strand of CM075782.1, from coordinate 41,526,905 downwards.
TATCAGTTAAATAAGTTCGAACAAAGGATGATGACGAGTCAAAACAGTGCTAAGTATGTTGAACAAAAATTCCTGAACAAGTAGACATATCAATTCTCGATGATTATTCAAAGAACCAACAAGTAAGTTGTACTTAAGGTGAAATGAAATTAAGAGATAAGAGATTATTAATTCAATAGAAAACATGGGTGTCAAGATAATGAGTATCTCAGCACGCAATAACCAAAGAAGTATAAATAAGAAAGGATAGTGCTGAGTATATTAAATTAGCAATTACATGCAAAGTAATGGCTCAAGATTTAATAATAAAACAATAGGATTAACAAAGATCAACAAGAATATGAATGATATACTTAGGTAAGGAGTACATCAAGCATGTGAGATTCAAATAAGTAAAATGGTATACCAACGGAGAGATTACTTTCAAATGAATAGTAAAAAGATGGAATAAAATACTGAAACGAATGGTTGGAGATATAGAATGAAATATAGAAGTCTCAAACTTAATTCCAATAAGCGACATTGCTATAAGAAGCAAATATGAATGTTAAGAATATAAACAATGTCAAATCAGTATAGGATCCATTAATCCAATAAGCAAAGCTTTCAAGAAATAATTGATATGTTAGAAAAGTGTAACTCTCTCTCAAATAAGTGAGAATAGTGTAGAAAAGAATAATAAGACCAATAGAATAGGAAGCACAAAGGGATATCCCACCTACACATTTAAATACCAACAAGTCAAATCCTACATTCTATCTTCCTCTAAAACAAGACACTAAGGAGATTTAGAGAACCTAAGAAGTCATACCAATCACCAAACAAGATAAATCACTCCAAAATTTACATTCCGTACCAGACCAATCACTAAACTAGATAAATCACCGATTACCCAACAAGATTAACTAATGAAGACTCCAAAATTTGATAACACAATACAGATTCATACTAGCCCATTATAACACAAGAGAATCCCCAATCAACAATTTAGAAAGTCATACCACCTAGAACTCTAAAGCTCGATGTAGGCAAGTAAATGTTCAGTTACCAAAATGCATTCTTATTTCCTCAAATAATTCTATCTTCGAATAATTACATCTTCGAATAAAGTAACTTTAGTCAGGAATCACTCCAATTGTCCCCAAGGTTTAGAAATCAAAACTCCAAAATATCCATTAATAATATAGCAATCCCAAATAGTAGAAATATTCACATGTTATACCACAATCTATTCCATTCACAAATATATATCACTAATTCCTCAAATAAATTCATTCTAAAATGACCTCAAGAAAGGATAGTGTGAGTTGAGACTCCAAAAGTGTCTAGTCACAACCTCACGGAAACCTCAACTTATGATCCATCTCCAAGTAATAACAAGTTAAACATGACAATAAATGTAATTATAATTATCAAGATACATTGTTATTTCTTCGAACAACTTCATTCTCGCTAAAGGAACATCAAGAACAGATCCATTAAACTGAGACTAAAATCCATAAACATATTAATCAAGATCTCAATGCTAAACTACCAGAATAATAATAATTCAAAATCACGGCCTACCTCTAGTTCCGAAAGCTCTTACAACCACCCTAGACATTAAAAGGTCACTCACGAGTTAAAACATGTATGCAACTATATCATGTAAAAAACAAGCACAACGTAATGCGCAATTATCATACAATGCAACATTATCACATATCATACAATGCAACATGTAAGAAGCCAACATCACATAAACAGGTTATATCACAGAAGTAAGTTATAAACAATTAAAGTCACATAAGCAACAAACTTCACAAAAGACAAGTTCATCACGTAACTCAAATTGGTCACTTAAAGTACATTGAGCACCTAAAGCACGTTGTTTCACATATGCTAGTTATAAACAATTAAAACCACATAAACAACTAACTTCACACAAGGCTCTTTGATCACATAAAACACAATTGTCACATAATACACAATAGTCACATAATGCACATTAATCACATAATGCACATTAATCACATAATGCACATTAATTACAACACATTGAGTACGTAAGGCATGTTGTCACATAAACCATATTGACCACATTAATTCACTTAACACATAAAGCTTATTGATCACATAGAAAGTTAGACACATAAGTAAATTAATCACATAAACATATTAACATATGTTTCACTTTTCTTTCAATTAATACGTACTTACATGTTTAGACCACTACCCACATTCCGAGGATACCCAGCTTGACAACTAACATGCGCTCTGGTACCACTTAAATGTCATGCCCCAACTCGACCCCACCTACAATCAGTCAGGACGCAACGGAATTTTGGCAGTATAACGACAATAATTAAGACACCGAAGCTCTAAACCAACCTCTTATCAATATCATACAACTAACTCCACAAACCATTCAACAATCAACTCCTCAATTAAATTAACAACATACAACATAACCATATTATAAAATAATCATTCTTTCAACAACCCATTCATAGTTATACGCCTTCGTTCCAACTTAGTACATAGGTTATACATACATTTCAAAATAGGTTAAAACCAACCTATTAATCTAATCATGATCAAAATAAAGACTACTAAATCATCATACATATGTCTTTATATTAAGATAGGTTATACATTGCATAGTATTACAATAACTACAAATAATCTCATGGCAAAGACTCCTACACATAAGACTCATCCACGTAAGGCACATTTTCAGCTTCCTGAGGCACGTACCCGTAATCTTGCTCAATAACACCTGTATGCATGCAATAATTGAGAGTGAGCTTATATAAAACAAGCCCAGTGAGGATCCGATAGATCTCTAACAGTATTTACTATATTCCATGGAAATGATCCTTTGAGCAATAAACACACAATAAAACATCAATAACAATATAAACACATAACTATAATGACCAAGCAAAAAAGGATACTCTAGTTGGTGTAACTCCAAACGCCATCACGATCTCAACCATTCTTCTTGTAACTCCATATTACTCACGCACCCGAGGTACCTCACTAGCCTCGCCCTCCATGACACCTCCATTATGCGAGCTAGAGGTAATCTCTGGTAGTCATGCCGTTATCAACCCGATAGCCCGATGCTGCCCGAGAGGTGGCACACACATACATCACTAACAAGAGGACAATCTAGAAGAATTGCCTATCTCACAGTTCATCAATCATCAATCAATAATCACCAATAATCATCAATTATCATCAATTGTCATCAATATAACATCAAGTAATCAATTAAACAACAAACAACAAAGGTAGATGACAAAGTAGGCCATCCAACTTAACATGCATTAAACACGAAATCTAACCCTGGTCTAACCATTTACAACTCACAATTTAGTCACTCAAATACCACCCAATCAACTAAAGGCTCAATTCAACAATTTAAAGAAAGACAACTTAAACTTCAAATAATCATATCTTACATTCTACTAATCCAAACAACTCCAAATCATTTTCTAACACTTACCCATTCAATCAACTACATTAGCCCTCTCGGAAACCAACCAAAACACATCAAAATCAAGCCCAACAAACCTGAAATCTAAATGCACCTAGGCTGATATTTTTGGATTTTCACACAAACATCGCGATCAAAAATTCGGGATTATAACGGCGCTACCACGTAATTAACAAACTTTTAGAAATCGACGGCAATCGATTCCAACCGCTACAACTCAAAATAATCAACAAATGGCCAACAAGAAAAATCAAGCTTTGAATGAAGTGATTTGGACTTGAATTGTAAAATCTATGAGAAAAATGCTTTGAAAAGCCTTAAAATGCCTTCTTTCTTCTCCGTCATGGATTTTCGGTAATGTGTGTGTTTGCTTTGTTTTTAATGTGTGTTTATGATATATTAAGCAAAGGTCAAACAAATAAAAGAAAGTCAAAGTTGACACTTAGTTATTTTGAGTGTTTTCTTGTCTTTTAATTCCATTTTAGACAATTTCTTGCTCAAAACATTAATTTAACACCTAGAGTATTTTAAGTAGTTTATTTTTAGGTGACAATAGTTTTCTCATGCAAAGACTTTCACCCGATTCGGCTAAAAATGCGATTTCTGCAAAAGCAGGTGAAAAGTCATATTATTTGTTTTCAAATGTCTTTTGAATGCACAATTAATCTAGAATAATCTAATACCACATATAAATACACTTTTATTAATATATACTAGGTCAACAAAAGTCAATGCAAGAATCGGGTTTAGAAGAAATTATTATTTAGCTCAAAAATGCTATTTTCGCCCGAAAAGTCTATTTAAATTACTATTCCCTTTCAGAATCAATTTTTGTCAAACTTGGGTCTATTAATAATAGAGGACTAGATTTTAAGATGTTTAAAACACCCTTGTAAAAATTTTAGCGGACAGGTGTTCAAAATACTATTCACAAAAATCGTCGATAAAATTTTTGATGCTATTTTTGATGAAAATTTCATGAATACACACATAGCATGTATTAGGAATATAAATCACACATTTAGCACATTCTAACTCATATAACACATAACCAGGTCAAATCACGCAAATCGAGACAAAGACACGCAAATCGAGGTAAAGACGAAAACTGGAGTTTCACATTCTCCCCCCTTAAAACAATTGTATCCGTGCAATTCTCGAATTGACAGACAATTAAATCCTCAATCGTTATACTTAACAATACTTCTCTTAGTTCTCATTTATCTCTTAGGATGACACATAACATAATACCTCAAAAGAACAAACTCTGTTGACTGCAAGATGATTATCATAATTCCAAGACAATCTTCATTTCATAATTCTCTCCTACCTAATATCATATTGCATATGAAAGAAATCGTAACTCCAAAGTCTTAGCATGACACCACTACTTATCAATCATCATCTACCACATAAAAGGGCTCTATGAACACCCTGAGGGTTTAAAAACTCATTCCCGATAACATGAATGATTACTGATCAATGGAATATCTCAAAAGTGACATTAGTCAGAATATGGCTCTTATGAATTTACAAGGAAATAAGAATATGGAAAGTCATATTCGAGCCAACAATCAAGTGAACAACAGGTCAAATGGGTTAGGGAATCTAGAGGCTAATAGTTTAATAAGGAAGCATGATAATTAAGATAAGAAGTGTCTCAGCACCTATCAGTTAAATAAGTTCGAACAAAGGATGATGACGAGAAAAACAGTGCTGAGTATGTTGAAAAAAAATTCCTGAACAAGTAGACATTTCGATTCTCGATGATTATTCAAGGAACCAACTAGTAAGTTGTACTTGAGGTGAAATGAAATTAAGAGATAAGAGATGATTAATTCAATAGAAAACATGGGTGTCAAGATAATGAGTATCTCAGCACGCAATAACCAAAGAAGTATAAATAAGAAAGGACAGTGCTGAGTATATTAAATGAGCAATTAAATGCAAAGTAATGGCTCAGGATTTAATAATAAAACAATAGGATTAACAAAGATTAACAAGATTATGAATGATGTACTTAGGTAAGGAGTACATCAAGCATGTGAGATTCAAATATGTAAAATGGTATACCAACAGAGAGATTACTTTCAAATGAATAGTAATAGGATGAAATAAAATACTGAAACGAATGGTTGGAGATATAGATGATTAATAATAATTCCAATAAGCGACATTGCTATAAGAAGCAAATATGAATGTTAAGAATAGAAACAATATCAAATGAGTATAGGATCCATTAATCCAATAAGCAAAACTTTCAAGAAATAATTGATATGTTAGAAAAGTGTAACTCTCTCTCAAATAAGTGAGAATAGTGTAGAAAAGAATAATAAGACCAATAGAATAGGAAGCTCAAAGGGATGTCCCACCTACGCATTTAAATACCAACAAGTCAAATCCTACATTTTATCTTCCTCTAAAACAAGAGACTAAGGAGATTTAGAGAACCTAAGGAGTCATACCAATCACCAAACAAGATAAATCACTCCAAAATTTACATTCCGTACCAAACCAATCACTAAACAAGATAAATCACAGATTACCCAACAAGATTAACTAATGAAGACTCCAAAATATGATAACACAATACAGAATCATACTAACACATTATAACAGAAGAGAATCCCCAATCAACAATTTAGAAAGTCATACCACCTAGAACTCTAAAGCTCGATGTAAGCAAGTAAATGTTCAGTTACCAAAATGCATTCTTATTTTCTCAAATAATTCTATCTCCGAAGCAATTACATATTCGAATAAAGTAACTTTAGTCAGGAATCATTTCAATTGTCTCCAAGGTTTAGTGATCAAAACTCCAAAATATCCATTAATAATTTAGCAATCCCAAATAGTAGAAATATTCACATGTTATACCACAATCTATTCCATTCACAAATATACATCACTAATTCCTTAAATAATTTCATTCTAAAATAACCTCAAGAAAGTATATTCTAAGTTGAGACTCCAAAAGTGTCTAGTCACAACCTAACGGAAACCTCAACTTATGATCCATCTCCATGTAATAACAAGTTAAACATGACAATAAAAGTAATTATAATTAATAAGATACATTGCTATTTCTTCGAACAACTTCATTCTCGCTAAAGGAACATCAAGAACAGATCCATTAAACTAAGACTAAAACCCATAAACATATTAATCAAGATCTCAATGCTAAACTACCAGAATAATAATAATTCAAAATCACGGCCTACCTCTAGTTCCGAAAGCTCTTACAACCACCCTAGACATTAAAAGGTCACTCACGAGTTAAAACATGTATACAACTATATCATATGAAAAACAAGTACAACGCAATGCGCAATTATCATACAATGCAACATTATCACATAACACACAATTCAACAAGTAAGAAGCTAACATAACATAAACAGGTTATATCACAGAAATAAGTTATAAACAATTAAAGTCACATAAGCAACAAACTTCACATAAGACAAGTTCATCACGTAACTCAAATTGGTCACTTAAAGTACATTGAGCACCTAAAGCATGTTGTTTCACATAAGCTAGTTATAAACAATTAAAACCACATAAACAACTAACTTAACACACGACTCTTTGATCACATAAAACACAATTGTCACATAATACACATTATTCACATAATGCACATTAATCACATAATGCACATTAATTACAACACATTGAGTACGTAAGGCAAGTTGTCACATAAAACATATTGACCACATTAGTTCACTTAACACATAAAGCTTGTTGATCACATAGAAAGTTAGACACATAAGTAAATTAATCACATAAACATATTAACATATGTTTCACTTTTCTTTCAATTAATACATACTTACATGTTTAGACCACTACCCACATTCCAAGGATACCCTGCCTGACAACTAACATGCGCTCTGATACCACTTAAATGTCACGCCCCAACTCGCCCCCCCCTACAATCAGTCAGGACGCAACGGAATTTTGGCAGTATAACGACAATAATTAAGACACCGAAGCTCTAAACCAACCTCTTATCAATATCATACAACTAACTCCACAAACCATTCAACAATCAACTCATCAATTAAATTAACAACATACAAAATAACCATATTATACAATAATCATTTCTTCTACAACCCATTCATAGTTATACGCCTTTGTTCCAACTTAGTACATAGGCTATACATACATTTCAAAATATGTTGAAACCAACTTAGTAATCTAATCATGATCAAAATAAAGACTACTAAATCATCATACATATGTCTTTATATTAAGATAGGTTATACAATACATTGTATTACAATAACTATAAACAATCTCATGGCAAAGACTCCTGCACATAAGACTTATCCACCTAAGGCACACTTTCAGCTTCCTGAGGCACGTACCCGTAATCTTACTCAATAACACCTATATGCATACAATAATTGAGAGTGAGCTTATATAAAACTAGCCTAGTGAGGATCCAATAGATCTCTAACAGCATTTACTATACTCCTTGGAAATGATCCTTTGAGCAGTAAACACACAATAAAGCATCAATAACAATATAAACACATAACTATAATGAGCAATCAATAAATGATACTCTAGTTGGTGTAGCTCCAAACGCCATCACGATCTCAACCATTCTTCTTGTAACTCCTCATTACTCACGCACCCGAGGTACCTCACTAGCCTCGCCCTCCATGACACCTCCATCATGCAAGTTGGACGTAGTCCATGGTAGTCAAGCCGTTATCAACCCGACAGCCCGACGCTGTCCGAGAGGCAGCACACACATACCAAGACTCAGCAATAATAATAAACATTATTCACAAGACGACAATCTAGAAGAATTGCCTAGCTCCCAGTTCATCAATCATCAATCAGAAATCATCAATTATCATCAATTGTCATCAATATAACATCAAGTAATCAATTAAACAACAAACAACTAAGTTAGATGACAAAGTAGGCCATCCAACTTAACATGCATTAAACACGTAATCTAACCCTGTTCTAACCATTTACAACTCACAATTCAATCACTCAAATACCACCCAATCAACTAAAGGCTTAATTCAACAATTTGAAGAAAGACAACCTAAACTTCAAATAATCATATCTTACATTCTGCTAATCCAAACAACTCCAAATCAGTTTCTAACACTCACCCATTCAATCAACTACATTAGCCCTCTCGGAAACCAACCAAGACACATCAAAATCAAGCCCAACAACCCTAAAACTTCAATGCACTTAGGCTGAAATTTTTGGATTTTCACACAAACATTGCAATCAAAAATTCGGCATTATAACGGCGCTACCACGTCATTCACAAACTTTTAGAAATCGACAGCAATCGATTCCAACCACTACAACTCAAAATAATCAACAAATGGCCAATCTATCAACTTTAAATACCCGAAAAAAAAAGTTTATGCTACAACGGTTCAAATCTCACAAGAATACATATAAACGATCCCTAGCATGCACTGAGCAATAATATAACTTCAAATTAACATTCTAACGGTTCAAAATGCAATTATAAGCAAAAACATAAAATATGACTTTTGAGATCTAGAATTTTTCTCTCACCTTTGATGTGTTTTGATGCAAGAAAGATGTAGAATGGATGCCCAACAAGAAAAATCAAGCTTTGAATGAATTGATTTGGACTTGAATTGCAAAATCTATGAGAAAAATGCTTTGAAAAACCTTGAAAATGCCTTCTTTCTTCTCCCTCATGGATTTTCGGTAATGTGTGTGTTTTTGGAGTGTGTTTGCTTTGTTTTTAATGTGTGTTGATGATATGTTAAGCAAAGGTCAAACAAATAAAAGAAATTTAAAGTTGACACTTAGTTATTTTTAGTGTTTTCTGGTCTTTTAATTCCATTTTAGACTATTTCTTGCTCAAAACATTAATTTAACACCTAGACTATTTTAAGTAGTTTATTTTTAGGTGACAAGAGTTTTCTTATGCAAAGACTTTCACCCGACTCGGCTAAAAACGCGATTTCTGTAAAAGAATGTGAAAAGTCATATTATTTGTTTTCAAATGTCTTTTGAATACACAATTAATCTAAAATAATTTAATAACACATATAAATACATTTATATTAATATATACTAGGTCAACAAAAGTCAATGCAAGAATCGGGTTTAAAAGAAATTACTATTTAGCTCAAAAACGCTATTTGTCGTCCGAAAAGTCTATTTAAATTACTATTCCCATTCAGAATCAATTTTTATCAAACATTGGTCTATTAATAATAGAGGAGTAGAATTGGAGACGTTTAAAACACCACTGTAAAAATTTTAGCGGACAGGTGTTTAAAACACTTTTCATAAAAATCGTCGATAAAATTAATGATGCCGATTTTGATAAAAATTTCATGAATACACACATAGCATGTATTAGGAATATAAATCACAAATTTAGCACATTCCAACTCATATAACACATAAACAGGTCAAATCACGCAAATCGAGACAAAGACACGCAAATCGAGGTAAAGACAAAAACTAGGGTTTCAAATTCTTCCCCCCCTCCCCCCTCCCCCCCCCCCCCCCCCCCCCCGCCCTCCCCCACTCCATAAAACAATTGTGTCCGCGCAATTCTCGAACTGACAGACAATTAAATCCACAATCGTTACACTTAACAATACTTCTCTTAGTTCCCATTTATCTCTTAGGATGACACATAACCAAATACCTCAACAGCACAACCTCTGTTGACTGCAAGATGATTACCATCACTCCAAGACAATCTTCAATTCATAATTCTCTCCTACCTAATATTATATTGCATATGAAAGAAATCGTAACTCCAAAGTCTTAGCATTACACCACTACTTATCAATCATCCCCTACCACATAGAAGGGCTCTATGAACACCCCGAGGGTTTAAAAACTCATTCCCGATAACATGAATGATTACTGATCAAGGAATATCTCAAAAGTGACATTGGTCAGAATATGGCTCTTATGAATTTACAAGGAAATAAGAATATGGAAAGTCATATTCATGCCAACTATCAAGTGAACAAGAGGTCAAATAGGTTAGAGAATCAAGAGGCTAATAGTTTAATAAGGAAGCATGATAACTAAGATAAGAAATGTCTCAGCACCTATCAGTTAAATAAGTACGAACAAAGGATGATGACGAGAAAAAACTGTGCTGAGTATATTGAAAAAAAATTCCTGAACAAGTAGACATTTTAATTCTCGATGATTATTCAAGGAACCAACCAGTAAGTTGTACTTGAGGTGAAATGAAATTAAGAGATAAGAGATGATTAATTCAATAGAAAACATGAGTGTCAAGATAATGAGTATCTCAGCACGCAATAACCAAAGAAGTATAATAAGAAAGGACAGTGCTGAGTATATTAAATAAGCAATTACAAGCAAAGTAATGGCTCAGGATTTAATAATAAAACAATAGAATTAACAAAGATCAACAAGAATATGAATGATGTACTTAGGTAAGGAGTATATCAAGCATGTGAGATTCAAATAAGTAAAATGGTATGCCAACGGAGAGATTACTTTCAAATGAATAGTAATAGGATGAAATAAAATACTGAAACGAATGGCTCGAGATATAGAATGAAATATAGAAGTCTCAAACTTGACTCCAATAAGCGACATTGCTATAAGAAGCAAATATGAATGTTTAAGAATAGAAACAATGTCAAATGAGTATAGGATCCATTAATCTAATAAGCAAAACTGTCAAGAAATAATTGATATGTTAGAAAAGTGTAACTCTCTCTCAAATAAGTGAGAATAGAGTAGAAAAGAATAATAAGACCAATAGAATAGGAAGCACAAAGGGATGTTCCACCTACACAATTAAATACCAACAAGGCAAAACCTACAATCTATCTTCCCCTAAAACAAGACACTAAGGAGATCTAGAGAACCTAAGGAGTCATACCGATCACCAAACAAGATAAATCACTCCAAAATTTACATTCTGCACCAGACCAATGACTAAACAAGATAAATCACCGATTACCCAACAAGATTAACTAATGAAGACTCCGAAATATGATAACACAATATAGATTCATACTAACCCATTATAACACTAGAGAATCCCCAATCAACAATTTAGAAAGTCATACCACCTAGAACTCGAAAGCTCGATGTAGGCAAGTAAATGTTCAGTTACCAAAATGCATTCTTATTTCCTCAAATAATTCTATCTCCGAACAATTACATCTTCGGATAAAGTAACTTTAGTCAGGAATCATTCCAATTGTCTCCAAGGTTTAGAGATCAAAACTCCAAAATATCCATTAATAATATAGCAATCCCAAATAGTAGAAATAGTCACATGTTATACCACAATCTATTCCATTCACAAATATACATCACTAATTCCTCAAATAATTTCATTCTAAAATAACCTCAAGAAAGTATAGTCTGAGTTGAGACTCCAAAAGTGTCTAGTCACAACCTCACGGAAACCGTAACTTATGATCCATCTCCAAGTAATAACAAGTTAAACATGACAATAAAAGAAATTATAATGATCAAGATACATTTCTATTTCTTAGAACAACTTCATTCTTGCTAAAGGAACATCTAGAACATATCCATTAAACTGAGACTAAAATCCATAAACATATTAATCAAGATCTCAATGCTAAACTACCTGAATAATAATAATTCAAAATCACAGCCTACCTCTAGTTCCGAAAGATCTTACAACCACCCTAGACATTAAAAGGTCAGTCACGAGTTAAAACATGTATGCAACTATATCATATGAAAAACAATTACAACGTAATGCGCAATTATCATACAATGCAACATTATCACATAACACACAATTCAACATATAAGAAGCCAACATCACATAAACAGGTTATATCACAGAAGTAAGTTATAAACAATTAAAGTCACATAAGCAACAAACCTCACATAAGACCAGTTCATCACGTAACTCAAACTGGTCACTTAAAGTACATTGAGCACCTAAAGCACATTGTTTCACATAAGCTAGTTATAAACAATTAAAACCACATAAACAACTAACTTCACACAAGGCCCTTTGAACACATAAAACACAATTGTCACATAATACGCATTAATCACATAATGCACATTAATCATATAATGCACATTAATTACAACACATTGAGTACGTAAGGCACGTTGTCACATAAAACATATTGACCACATTAGTTCACTTAACACATAAAGCTTATTGATCACATAGAAAGTTAGACACATAAGTAAATTAATCACATAAACATATTAACATATGTTTCACTTTTCTTTCAATTAATACATACTTGCATGTTTAGACCACTACCCACATTCCGAGGATACCCTGGCCGACGGCTAACATGTGCTTTGATACCACTTAAATGTCACGCCCCAACTCGACCCCACCTACAATCTGTCAGGACGCAGCGGAATTTTGATAGTATAATGACAGTAATTAAGACACCGAGGCTCTAAACCAACCTTTTATCAATATCATACAACTGACTCCACAAACCATTCAACAATCAACTCCTCAATTAAATTAACAACATACAACATAACCATATTATACAATAATCATTCCTTCAACAACCCATTCATAGTTATACGTCTCTATTCCAACTTAGTACATAGACTATACTTACAATTCAGAACAGGTTAAAACCAACTTAGTAATCTAATCATGATCAAAATAAAGACTACTAAATCATCATACATATGTCTTTATGTTAAGATAGGCTATACAATGTATTGTATTACAATAACTATAAATAATCTCATGGCAAAGACTCCTGCACATAAGACTCATCCACGTAAGGCACATTTTTAGCTTCCTGAGGCACGTACCTGAAATCTTGCTCAATAACACCTGTATGCATGCAATAATTGAGTCTGAGCTTATATAAAACAAGCCTAGTGAGGATCCGATAGATCTCTAACAGTATTTACTATTCTCCTTGGAAATGATCCTTTGAGCAGTAAACACACAATAAAACAGCAATAACAATATAAACACATAACTATAATGACCAATCAATAAAGGATACTCTAGTTGGTGTAGCTCCAAACGCCATCACGATCTCAACCATTCTTCTTGTAACTCCCCATTACTCATGCACCCAAGGTACCTCACTAGCCTCACCCTCCATGATACCTCCGTCATGCGAGCTGGAGGTAGTATCTGGTTGTCATGCCGTTATCAACCCGATAGCCCGACGCTGCCTGAGAGGTGGCACACACATACCAAGACTCAACAATAATAATAAACATCATTTACAGGAGGACAATCTAGAAGAATTTCCTATCTCCCGGTTCATCAATCATCAATCAATAATCATCAATCATCATCAATTATCATCAATATAACATCAAGTAATCAATTAAACAACAAACAACTAAGTTAGATGACAAAGTAGGCCATCCAACTTAACATGCATTAAGCACGTAATCTAACCCTAGTCTAACCATTTACAACTCACAATTCAATCACTCAAATACTACCCAATCAACTAAAGGCTCAATTCAACAATTTAAAGAAAGACAACCTAAACTTCAAATAATCATATCTTACATTCTACTAATCCAAACAACTCCAAATCAGTTTCTAACACTCACCCATTCAATCAACTACATTAGCCCTCTCAGAAACCAACCAAGACACGTCAAAATCAAGCCCAACGACCCTAAAATCTCAATGCACTTAGGTTGAAAATTTTGGATTTTCACACAAACATAACAATCAAAAAATAGGCAATATAACAGCGCTACCACATAATTAATAAACTTTTAAAAATCGACGGCAATTGATTCCAACCACTACAACTCAAAATAATCAACAAATGACCAATCTATCAACTTTAAATACCTGAAAATAAAAATTTATGCTACAACGGTTCAAATGTCACAAGAATACATATAAACGATCCCTAGCATGCACTGAGCAATAATATAACTTCAAATTAACATTCTAATGATTCAAAATGCAATTATAAACAAAAACATAAAATTTGACTTTTGAGATCTATAATTTTTCTCTCACCTTTGATGTGTTTTGATGCAAGAAAGATGTAGAATGGATGCCCAACAAGCAAAATCAAGCTTTGAATGAAGTGATTTTGACTTGAATTGTAAAACTATGAGAAAAATGCTTTGAAAAGCCTTGTAAATGCCTTCTTTCTTCTCCTTCATGGATTTTTGGTAATGTGTGTGTTTTTGGAGTATGTTTGCTTTGTTTTTAATGTGTGTTGATGATATATGAGGCAAAGGTCAAACAAATAAAAGAAAGTCAAAGTTGACACTTAGTTATTTTTAGTGTTTTCTTGTCTTTTAATTCCATTTTAGACTATTTCTTGTTCAAAACATTAATTTAACACCTAGAATATTTTAAGTAGTTTATTTTTAGGTGACAAGAGTTTTCTCATGCAAAGACTTTAACCCGACTCGGCTAAAAACGCGATTTCTGCAAAAGAAGGTGAAAAGTCATATTATTTGTTTTCAAATGTCTTTTGAATGCACACTTAGTCTAAAATCATTTAATGCCACATATAAATATATTTATATTAATATGTACTAGGTCAACAAAAGTCAATGCAAGAATCAGGTGTAGAAGAAATTACTATTTAGCTCAAAAATGCTATTTTTCGCCCGAAAAGTCTATTCAAATTACTATTCCATTTCAGAATCAATTTTTATCAAACATGGGTTTATTAATAATAGAGGACTAGGTTTTAAGACGTTTAAAACACCCCTGTAAAAATTTTAGCAGATAGGTGTCTAAAACACTTTTCATAAAAAATCGTCGATAAAATTTATGATGCCGATTTTGATGAAAATTTCATAAATACACACATAGCATGTATTAGGAATATAAATCACATATTTGGCACATTCCAACTCATATAACACATAAACAGGTCAAATCACGCAAATCAAGAGAAAGACACGTAAATTAAGGTAAAGACAAAAACTGGGGTTTTACATTCTCCCCTCCTTAAAACAATTGCGTCCGCGCAATTCTCGAACTGAAAGACAATTAAATCCACAATCGTTACACTTAACAATACTTCTCTTAGTTCCCATTTATCTCTTAGGATGACACATAACCAAATACCTCAAAAGAACAAACTCTGTTGACTGCAAGATGATTATCATAATTCCAAGACAATCTTCAATTCATAATTCTCTCCTACCTAATATTATATTGCATATGAAAGAAATCATAACTCCAAAGTCTTAGCATGACACTACTACTTATCAATCATCCCCTACCACGTAAAAGGGCTCTATGAACACCCTGAGGGTTTAAAAACTTATTCCCGATAACATGAATGATTACTAATCAAGGAATATCTCAAAAGTGACATTGGTCAGAATATGGCTCTTATGAATTTACAAGGAAATAAGAATATGGAAAGTCAAATTCGAGCCAACAATCAAGTGAACAAGAGGTCAAAGAGGTTAGAGAATCAATAGGCTAATAGTTTAATAAGGAAGCATGATAACTAAGATAAGACACGTCTCAGCACCTATCAGTTAAGTAAGTACGAACAAAGGATGATGACGAGAAAAAACAGTGCTGAGTATATTGAACAAAAATTCCTGAACAAGTAGACATTTCAATTCTCGATGATTATTCAAGGAACCAACCAGTAAGTTCTACTTGAGGTGAAATGAAATTAAGAGATAAGAGATGATTAATTCAATAGAAAACATGAGTGTCAAGATAATGAGTATCTCAGCACGCAATAACCGACGAAGTATAAATAAGAAAGGACAGTGCTGAGTATATTAAATAAGCAATTACAAGCAAAGTAATGGCTCAGGATTTAATAATAAAACAATAGGATTAACAAAGGTCAACAAGAATATGAATGATGTACTTAGGTAAGGAGTATATCAAGCATGTGAGATTCAAATAAGTAAAATGGTATACCAACGGAGAGATTACTTTCAAATGAATAATAATAGGATGAAATAAAATACTAAAATGAATGGCTGGAGTTATAGAATGAAATATAGAAGTCTCAAACTTAACTCCAATAAGTGACATTGCTATAAGAAGCGAATATGAATGTTAAGAATAGAAACAATGTCAAATTAGTATAGGATCCATTAATCCAATAAGCAAAAGAATAGAAACAATGTCAAATGAGTATAGGATCCATTAATCCAATAAGCAAAACTTTCAAGAAATAATTGATATGGTAGAAAAGTATAACTCTCTCTCAAATAAGTAAGAATAGAGTAGAAAAGAATAATCAGACCAATAGAATAGGAAGCACAAAGGGATGTCCCACCTACACATTTAAATACCAACAAGTCAAATCCTACAATCTATCTTCCTCTAAAACAAGACACTAAGGAGATTTAGAGAACCTAAGGAGTCATACGAATCACCAAACAAGATAAATCACTCCAAAATTTACATTCCGTACTAGACCAATCACTAAACAAGATAAATCACCGATTACCCAACAAGATTAACTAATGAGGACTCCAAAATCTGATAACACAATACAAATTCATACTAACCCATTATAATACAAGAGAATCCCCAATCAACAATTTAGAAAGTCATACCACCTAGAACTCTAAAGCTCGATGTAGGCAAGTAAATGTTCAGTCACCAAAATGCATTCTTATTTCCTCAAATAATTCTATCTCCGAACAATTACATCTTCAAATAAAGTAACTTTAGTCAGGAATCACTCCAATTGTCTCCAAGGTTTAGAGATCAAAACTCCAAAATATCCATTAATAATATAGCAATCCCAAATAGTAGAAATATTCACATGTTATACCAGAATCTATTCCATTCACAAATATACATCACTAATTCCTCAAATAAATTCATTCTAAAATAACCTCAAGAAAGTATAGTCTGAGTTGAGACTCCAAAAGTATCTAATCATAACCTCATGGAAACCTCAACTTATGATCCATCTCCAAGTAATAACAAGTTAAACATGACAATAAAAGTAATTATAGTCATTAAGATACATTGCTATTTCCTCGAACAACTTCATTCTCGCTAAAGGAACATCAAGAACAAATCCATTAAACTGAGACTAAAATCCATAAACATATTAATCAAGATCTCAATGCTAAACTACCTGAATAATAATAATTCAAAATCATGGCCTACCTCTAGTTTCGAAAGCCCTTACAACCACCCTAGATATTAAAAGGTCACTCACGAGTTAAAACATGTATGCAACTATATCATATGAAAAACAAGTACAACGTAATGCGCAATTATCATACAATGCAACATTATCACATAACACACAATTCGACATATAAGAAGCCAACATCACATAAATAGGTTATATCACAGAAGTAAGTTATAAACAATTAAAGTCACATAAGCAACAAACTTCACATAAGACAAGCTCATCACGTAACTCAAATTGGTCACTTAAAGTACATTGAGCACCTAAAGCACGTTGTTTCACATAAGCTAGTTATAACAAATTAAAACCACATAAACAACTATATTCACACAAGGCACTTTGATCACATAAAACACAATTGTCACATAATACACATTAATCACATAATGCACATTAATCACATAATGCACATTAATCACATAATGCACATTAATTACAACACATTGAGTACGTAAGGCACGTTGTCACATAAAACAAATTGACCACATTAGTTCACTTAACACATAAAGCTTATTGATCACATAGAAAGTTAGGCACATAAGTAAATTAATCACATAAACATATTAACATATGTTTCGCTTTTCTTTAAATTAATACATACTTACATGTTTATACCACTACCCACATTCCGAGGATACCCTGGGTGACAGCTAACATGCGCTCTAATACCACTTAAATGTCACGCCCCAACTCAACCCCACATACAATTTGTCAGGACGCAACGGAATTTCGGCAGTATAACGACAGTAATTAAGAATCAGGTTTAGAAGAAATTACTATTTAGCTCAAAAACGCTATTTTTTGTCCGAAAAGTCTATTTAAATTACTATTCCATTTCAAAATCAATTTTTATCAAACATGGGTCTATTAATAATAGAGGACTAGGTTTTAAGACGTTTAAAACATCCCTGTAAAAATTTTAGCGGACAGGTGTTTAAAATATTATTCATAAAAATCGTCGATAAAATTTATAATGCCGATTTTGATGAAAATTTCATGAATGCACACATAGCATGTATTAGGAATATAAATCACATATTTGGCACATTCTAACTCATATAACACATAAACAGGTCAAATGACGCAAATCGAGGCAAAGACACGTAAATCGAGGTAAAGACAAAAACTGGGGTTTCACAACTTCCCAAGTGTCACCCATCCTAGTACTACTCTCGCCTAAGCGCTCTTAACTTCGGAGTTCTGATGGGATCCCGTGCATTAGTGCTGGTATGATCGCACCCATCATGTTGAGTGCACAAATCCTTTATGTGTTGTCAGTTCACAGTCCCAGCCCAGAGAGATGGCCCGTTCAAACGACCCAATAGGCTTAACGACAACCAATCCGCTTCAACAACACAGCATCCTCGGAAGACGTGATATCGACGCATTGTAAGGCCTTCTAATGTCCTGCGAGTAGGGTTGTCGTCCTTTTCACGGCTCATGACGTACTATTCAGGACGAGAAAATAGCGCAAAAGAAGAAAAGTGGCCCGAAACTGATGAAAATGTTCGATTTTGGGCTCCAAAAACAGGCGCAGCCGAGCAGGCTTGCTGCCCCCGTCGTAAAGCTCTCGGAGAGCTTTTCAACTGTATGTTGTGCGCCGTATAACTCCTTACGAATCAAAAGTTAAGAGTACCGGAGCGACGGAGACTTGGTCACAGGCCCCACGCCCTCGGTTTGCAGGCCCAACCTCTACGTGAAGTGAAGTTGTCTTGCCCAAGGTGCAGTGAAATTCAAAAATAGAAATATGGTGGATAAAGCATCTTGGCAAGCCTAACCGTGGAACTTTTTTTTGAAAATGGGGTGCAACACGAGGACTTCCCAAGGGGTCACCCACCCTAGTACTACTCTCGCCCAAGCAGGATTAACATCGGAGATCTGATGAGATCCGGTGCATTACTGCTGGTATGATCGTACTCGTCATGTTGAGTGCGCAAAGCCCTTATTTGTCATCCTTTTCACGACTCCCGACAAACGATTAGGGATGAAGAAATAGCGAAAAAGAAGAAAGGTAGCCCAAAACTGATGAAAACATTCAATTTTGGGCTCTGAAAATAGGCGCAGCCAAGCATTCTTGCTTCCCTCGTCGTAAAGCTCTCGGAGAGCTTTCCAACGGTATGTTGTGCGCTGCAAAACTGTTTACGAATCAAAAGTTATGGGCTCTGGAGCGACGAAGGTTATAGGCCCCACGCCCTCAGTTTGCGGGCCTAACCTCTATGCAAAGGGAAGTTGTCTTGCCCAAGATGCCGTGGGACTCGGTAATAGAAATGTGACGGATAAAACATATTGGCAAGCCTGAACGGGGCAAAAAATTCAAAACGAAAATAGGGGTGCAACCCGAGGGCTTCCTTGGGGGTCACCCATCCTAGTACTACTCTCTCCCAACCACGCTTAACTTCGGAGATCTAATGGGATCCGGGGCATTACAGCGGGTATGATCGTACCCGTCCTGTTGAGGGTACAAAGCCCTTATTTGTCATCCTTTTTGCGGCTCCCAACAAACAATCAGGGATGAAGAAACAGCGCAAAAAAAAAAGAAAAGTGGCCCAAAACTAATGAAAATGTTTGATGTTGGGCTCTGAAAACTGGCGCAGTCAAGCAGGTTTGCTGCCCTTGTCGTAGAGCTCTCGGAGAGCTTTCCAATGGCATACTGTGCGCTGCGTAACGCCTTACAGATCAAAAGTTTCGGTCACCGGAGCGACGAAGACCTGGTCACAGGCCCCACTTCCTCGATTTGCCGGCCCAGCCTCTACGCGAAGAGAAGTTGTCTTGCCCAAGATGCCGTGGGACTCCGTAATAGAAATGTGACAGATAAAGCAACTTGGCAAGCCTAAATGGGGCAAAAAATTCAAAACGAAAAGTGGGGTGCAATACGAGAATTTCCTTGGGGGTCATCTATCCAAGTACTACTCTCTCCCAAGCACACTTAACTTCGGAGATCTAATGGGTTCCGGTGCATTACTGTTGGTATGATCACACCCGTCATATTGAGTGTGCCAAGCCCTTATTTGTCATCCTTTTCACAGCTCCCGACGAACGATCCGGGACGAAGAAATATAGCAAAAAGAATAAAAGTGGCCCGAAACTAATTACAATGTTCAATTTTTCGCTATGAAAATAGGCGCAACCGAGACGGCTTGCTACCTTTGTGATAGAGCTCTCGGAGAACTTTCCAACGGTATTCTGTGTGCCGTGTAATTCTTTACGGATCAAAAGTTATGTCACCGAAGCGACGGAGACTTGGTCATAGGCCCCATGCCCTCGGTTTGTAGGCCCAGCCTCTACGCGAAGCGAAGTTGTCTTGCCCAAGATGCTGTGGGACTCGGTAATAGAAATGTGATGGATAAAGCATCTTGGCAAGCCTGAACGGGGCAAAAAATTCAAAACGAATAGGGGGGGCAACACGAGGACTTCCTTGGGGGTTACCCATCCTAGTATTACTCTCGCCCAAGTACGCTTAACTTCGGATTTCTTATGGGATCTAATGCATTTCTGCTGGTATGATTGAACCTGTCATGTTGATGGTGCAAAGCCCTTATTTGTCGTCCTTTTCGCGGCTCCTAAAGAACGATCTGGGACGAAGAAACAGCATAAAAAGAAGAAAAGTGGTCTGAAACTGATGAAAGCGTTTGATTTTGGGCTCTGAAATTAGACGCAGCCTTTCAGGCTTGCTACATCTGTCGTAGAGCTCTCGCAGAGCTTTCCAACGGTATGTTGTGCGTAGCATAACTCCTTGCGGATCAAAAGTTATGGGCACCGGAACGACGAAGAACTGGTCACAGGCCCTATGCCCTCAGTTTGTGGGCCCAGCCTCTACGCGAAGCGAAGTTGTCTTGCCTAAAGTGTTGTGGGACATGATAATAGAAATGTGACGAATAAGGCATCTTGGCAAGGCTGAACAAGGCAAAAAATTCAAAATGAAAAGGGGGGTGGAACACAAGGACTTCTCTCTAGGTCACCCATCCTAGTACTACTCTCTCCCAAGCACGCTTAACTTTGGAGATCTTATGGGATCCGGTGCATTACTGCTGGTATGGTCGCACCCGTCACGTTGAGTGCGCAAAGCCCTTATTTGTTTGCCTTTTCGCAACTCCTGACGAACGATCAGGGATGAAGAAACAACGCAAAAGGAAGAAAAGTGGCGTAAAACTGATGAAAACGTTCAATTTTGGGCTCTAAAAACAGGAGCAGCAAAGCAGGCTTGCTACCCCTGTCATAGAGTTCTCAGAGAGCTTTCCAACGGCATGTTGTGCGCTGCATAACTATTTACGGATCAAAAGTTATGGGCACCGTAGCGACAGAGATCTGGTCACAGGCCCCACACCCTCAGTTTGCGGGCCCAGCCTTTACGCGAAGTGAAGCTGTTTTGCCCAAGATGCAGTGGGACTCGGTAATAGAAATGTGACGGATAAAGCATCTTGGGCAGCCTGAACGGGGCAAAAAATGCAAAACGACAAGGGGGGTGGAAAACAAGGACTTCTCTCTAGGTCACCCATCCTAGTACTACAATTTCCCAAGCACGCTTAACCTAAGAGATCTGATGGGATCCGGTACATTACTGATGGTATGATCGCACCCGTCATGTTGAGTGCGCAAAGCCCTGATTTGTCGTCCTTTTTGCAGATCCCGACGAACGATCAGGGACGAAGAAACAGTGCAAATAGAAGAAAAATGGCCCGAAACTGATGAAAAAGTTCAATTTTGGGCTCTGAAAATAGGAGCAGCAAGGCAGGCTTGCTACCCCTGTCGTAGAGTTCTCAGAGAGCTTTCCAACGGCATGTTGTGCGCTACATAACTATTTACAGATCAAAATTTATGGGCACCGTTGCGACAGAGACCTGGTCACAGGCCCCACACCCTCAGTTTGCGGGCCCAGCCTTTACGTGAAGTGAAGCTGTTTTGCCCAAGATGCCGTGGGACTCGGTAATAGAAATGTGACGGATAAAGCATCTTGGGCAGCCTGAACGGGGCAAAAAATGCAAAACGAAATAGGGGGTGCAACATAAGGACTTCCCTGAGGGTTACCCATCCTAATACTACACTCTCCCAAGTACGTTTAACTTTGGAGATCTGATGGGATCTGGTGCATTACTGTTGGTATTATCATACCCATCATGTTGAGTGCGCAAAGCCCATATTTGTCGTCCTTTTTGTGGCTCCCGAGGAACGATCAGGGATGAAGAAACAGCACAAAAAGAAGAAAAGTGGCCCAAAATTGATGAAAATGTTTGATTTTATGCTGTGAAAACGTGAGCAGCCGAGCAGGCTTGCTGCCCTTGTCATAGAGCTCTCGGAGAGCTTTCCAACCGTATGCTGTGCGCCGTGTAACTCCTTACGGATCAAAAGTTAAAGGCACCGGAGCAACGGATACTTGGTCACAGGCCCCACGCCCTCAGTTTGCAGGCCCAACCTGTACGTGAAGCGAAGTTGTCTTGCCCAAGGTACCGTGGGATTCAAAAATAGAAATGTGGTGGATAAAGCATCTTGCCAAGCCTGACTGGGGAAAAAAAATTTGAAAAGGGAGATGCAACATGAGGACTTCCCAAGGGGTCACCTATCCTAGTTCTATTCTAGCCCATGCACGCTTAACTTCAGAGATCTGATGGGATCCGATGCATTGCTGCTGGTATGATCACACTTGTCATGTTGAGTGTGCAAAGCCCTTATTTGTCGTCCTTTTTGTGGCACCCAATGAACAATTGAGGATGAAGAAACAGTACAAAGTTGCCCGAAACAGATGAAAAAGTTCAATTTTGGGCTCAGAAAATGTTCGCAGCTGAGCAGGCTTGCTGCCCTCATCGTATAGCTCTCAGAGAACTTTCCAACGGTATGCTATGCCTCACGTAACTCCTTACGGATCAAAAGTTATGGTCACCAGAGCGACGGAGACCTGGTCATAGGTCCCACACCCTCGGTTTGTGAGTCCAGCCTCTACGTGAAGCGAAGTTGTCTTGTCCAAGATGCCGTGGGACTCGGTAATAGAAATGAGATGGATAAAGCATCTTGGCAAGCCTGAACGGGGCAAAAAATTCAAAATAAAAATGGGGGTGCAACACGAGGACTTCCCTAGGGGTCACCAATCTAGTACTACTCTCTTCCACGCATTCTTAACTTCGGATATCTGATGGGATCTGGTGCATTACTACAGGTATGATCGTACATGTCATGTTGAGTACGTAAATCCCTTATTTGTCATCCCTTTCGTGGCTCCCGACGAACGATCAGGGACGAAGAAACAGCGGAAAAATTAGAAAAGTGGCCTAAAATTGATGAAAACGTTCAATTTTGGGCTCTGAAAACAGGAGCAACCTACCAGGCTTGCTGCCTACATCGTAGAGCTCTCGGAGAGCTTTCTAACTATATGTTGTGCGCTGCATAACTCCTTACGAATCAAAAGTTATGGGCACGGTAGCAACAGAGACCTGGTCACAGGCCCTACGCCCTCGGTTTGTGAGTCCAGCCTCTACGCGAAGCGAAGTTATCTTGCCCAAGATGCCGTAGGACTCGGTAATAGAAATGAGACGGATAAAGCATCTTGGCAAGCCTGAACGGGGCAAAATATTCAAAACGAAAAAGGGGTGCAACACGAGGACTTCCGTGGCGGTCACCCATCCTAGTACTACTCTCTCCCAAGGATGCTTAACTTCGGAGATCTGATGGGATCTAGTATATTACTACTGGTATGATTGCATCCGTCATGTTGAGTACGCAAAGCCCTTATTTGTCGTCCTTTTCACGGCTTTCGACGAACGATCAGGGTTGAAGAAATAGTGCAAAAAGAAGAAAAGTGGCGTGAAACTGTTGAAAACATTCTATTTTGGGCAATGAAAATAGGCACAACAAAGCAGACTTGCTGCCGCCATCGTAGAGCTCTCGGAAAGCTTTCCAACGGTATGTTGTGCGCTGCATAACTACTTACAGATCTAAAGTTATGGGCACCGTAGTGACGGAGACCTGGTCACAGGCCCCACGCCCTCAGTTTGCAGGCCCAGCCTTTACGCGAAGCGAAGTTGTCTTGCCTAAGATGCTGTGGGACTCGGTAATCGAAATATGACGGATAAAGCATCTTCGCAAGCAAGAACGGGGCAAAAAATTCAAAACAAAAAGGGGGGGCAACACGAGGACTTCCCTGGGGGTCACCCATCCTAGTACTACTCTCTCCCAAGCACGCTTAACTTTGGAGATCTGATGGGTTCTGGTTTACTACTGGTATGATCGCACCCGTCATGTTGAGTAAGCAAAGCCCTTATTTGTTGTCCTTTTCGCAGCCCCTGACGAACGATCAGGGATGAAGAAACAGCGCAAAAAGAAGAAAAGTGATGCAAAACTGATGAAAACGTTCCATTTTAGGCTCCGAAAATAGGTGTAGCAGAGCAGCCTTGCTGCCCCCATCTCAGAGTTCTCAGAGAGCTTTCCAATGGTATGCTGTGCGCCGCATAACTCCTTACGAATCAAAAGTTATGGGCACCGGAGTGACGGATAACAGGTCACAAACCTCATGCCCTCGGTTTGCGGGCCCAGCCTCTACGTGAAGCGAAGAATTTTGCCCAACATACCGTCGGACTCGGTAATAGAAATGTGATGGATAAAGCATCTTGGCCAGCCTGAACGGGGAAAAAATTGTAAATCGAAATGGGTGGTGCAACATGAGGACTTCCCTGAGGGTCACCCATCCTAGTACTACACTCTTCCAAGCATGCTTAACTTTGGAGATCTGCTGGGATCCAGTGCATTTCTACTGGTATTATCACACCCGTCATGTTGAGTGTACAAAGCAGATTTGTCGTCCTTTTCGCAGCTCCCGATGAATGATCAGGGATGACGAAACATCGCAAAAAGAAGAAAGTGGCCCAAAATTGATGAAAATGTTTGATTTTGTGCTCCGAAAACACGCGCAGCCTAGCAAGCTTGCTACTCCTGTCATAGAGCTCTCGGAGAGCTTTCCAACCGTATGTTGTACGTAGCGTAACTCATTTCAGATCAAAAGTTATGGGCACCGGAGCGACAGAGACCTAGTCACAAGCCCCACGCCCTCGGTTTGCTGGCCCAGCCTCTACGTGAAGTGAAGTTTTCTTGCCCAAGGTTCCGTGGGATTTGAAATTAGAAATGTTGTGGATAAAGCATCTTGGCAAGCCTAACCGGGGAAAAAAAATTGAAAAAGGAGGTGCAACACAAGGACTTCCCAAGGGGTCACCCATCCTAGTACTACTCTCATCCAAACACGCTTAACTTCGGAGTTCCGATGGGATCCGGTGCATTAGTACTGGTATGATCGTACCCGTCATGTTGAGTGTGCAAAGCCCTTATTTGTCGTCCTTTTCGCGGCACCTTATGCACGATCAAGGTGGAAGAAACAGCGCAAAAAGAAGAAAAGTGGCCCTAAACGGATGAAAACATTCGATTTTGCGCTCCAAAAATAGGCACAACCGAGCTGGCTTGCTGCCCTCATCGTAGAGCTCTCGAAGAACTTTCCAACAGTATGCTGTGCCCCGCGTAACTCCTTACGGATCAAAAGTTATGGTCACCAGAGCGACGGAGACCTGGTCACAGGCCCCACACCCTCGGTTTGTGAGTCCAGCCTCTACGTGAAGTGTAGTCATCTTGCCCAAGATGCCGTGGGACTTGGTAATAGAAATGTGACGGATAAAGCATCTTAATAAGCCTGAACGGGGCAAAAAATACAAAACGAAAAGGGGGGTGCAACATGAGGACTTACCTGAGGGTCACCAATCCTAGTACTACTCTCTCCCAAGCACTCTTAACTTCGGATATCTGATGAGATCCAGTGCATTACTGTAGGTATGATCACACCCGTCATGTTGAGTGCACAAAGCCCTTATTTGTTGTCCTTTTCACCGCTCTCGAGGAACGATCAGGGACGAAGAAACGGTAGAAAAAGTAAAAAAAGTGGCCCGAACTAATGAAAACATTTGATTTTGGGCTCTAAAACCAGGAGCAGCCTACCAAGCTTGCTACCTCCGTTGTAGAGCTCTGGGAGAGCTTTCCAACAGTATGCTCTGCGCTGCATAATTCCTTACGGATGAAAAGTTATGGGCACCGGAGCGACGGATACTTGGTCACAAGCCCCACGCCCTAAGTTTGCGGGCCCAGCCTCTATGCGAAACGAAGTTGTCTTAGCCAATATGCCGTGGGACTCGGTAATAGAAATGTGACGGATAAAGCATCTTGGCAAGCCTGAAAGGGGCAAAAAATTCAAAATGAAAAAGGGGAGCAACACGAGGACTTCCCTGGGGGTCCATCCTAGTACTACTCTTTCCCAAGGATGCTTAACTTCGGAGATCTGATGGGATCCGATGCATTAATACTAGTACGATGGCACCCGTCGTGTTGAGTGCGCAAAGCCCTTTTTGGTCATCCTTTTCACAGCTCCCGACGAACGACCAGGGACAAAGAAACAACGTATCAACAGTTGATAAGCATTTCAATCAAATTCAATTCAAACAAGTATATCAAGCAACCCTAAGCATTCTATAGGCATAATATCAAGAAAACAAGCAAAATCACAAATCGGCCCCAACTATCAAAACACTACCATTTCCAAACGAGCCACGGGTTCTGGAAACTGACTTCGCAAATCCTCCTAGATCACCATAAGGCACGTCTAAAGACCCCGAAACCCTACTTAACCCTAGAATTCACGCAAAGTCCGATTTTTCTCTTTGCTCGTTTGAACTACAACTATACCAACCAAACACCCAACGAACGCCATAATCGCACCAAAAGTGCTTCCATGACCTCCCAAAACAATGCCAACACGCAAAACGAGAAAATGCCAAACTCGACCTAAACAACCCCGACATTCTCCAAGGCATAATTCTCATTTTTTCCATTACGCAATCCAAAGAAACCATGCATTTAGGCATTCTAGCACACCTAGCACATTTTTACATCAACGGACAACATAACGGAGCAACTTCATCGTTTCAAGGGTTTACTATTCACAAATTACTATTCAACAACCAATTTAAATTGCAATCTCAACATTTAACCGCAGAAAATATTAAAAAGCTATAAATACACGTTCTACAATTGCCAAGGAACATTCTAGAAGTATCAAAACGCTTTAAACAACAATCTACGGATAAATTCTAAAAATCACAAAGTTAACATACATAACGTTTAAATGCGCAAATAACATGCTTCCCTCACCTTAGGCACTCCTAGTCGCTAGGAAAACAACGCTGGACACCTCGGAAACCACCCCGCACGAGCTCACGCGAAGATTTGAAGATTTGAAAGGTTGAATTTTTTTTTCTTTTTCCTATCAAGGTCACGGCCTGCTTGGCTGTTTTTCAGCTTTTATTTATTTCTATTTTGCTTTGTTTAACTATTATAGGTGACTACTTGGTCAAAAGGTCAAAGCCCTTGGTCAACTAACTTAAAATTGGTCAAATGACTTATTTTAATGCATTTTAAGCTAAAATAACTAACACCAATATTAATTCTAGCTAGCAACAATTAAAATATAAAATTTAAGTAATCTAAATACTAGTTTCACTATTTGCTGAGGACTAGAAACCATTCTCTATCTAACGCTCCCTAAATGCAATGCACATTGCGACAGCAAGGAAGTAACAATTAATTCTCAAAGAATTTAACGAAATATAATTTTTAAAATAATAAACAAGAAATTTTCACATTCCGGGCTCGGGTATTACAGTTAAAAGATCGGGTGGTCTTAGTAACTTGCTCAGTCTCGACCCGGCTTCGAACTCAACCAAAGACAATCAACTAAACAAAATACCTAAGATAATTTTAGATAATAGTATAATATATAAAAATAATTATCCCAGAGTCAATTATTCCTTAAATTAATTAAACACAATTAACAAGAATAATATTCTATCAGTTGTTCCATGTAATTCAATTAATTGCAACTCAAATATTTAAAGGGTAAAATAATGATAATATAATCATTCTCAAATTCGGGACTTCACATTCAAATAATAATTCAAATTAATTGGAATGTTAATAAAATAAATTTTCGCAATTAAGATATTAAAATAATAAAGTACTTATTTTAAGCAAGTTGATCAATCATAATTCAGAATAATTACAACAATGAAATAATAACTAGTTATTTCTCATAAAGGAATTAGATTCAATTTTTTTTTTTAATAATTACACATGATGATAGTAATAATGTAATCATTTCTTGTAATTCTATTACTTAATTTAATAACTATATATAATAATGACAAGTAAAGCTCCGGATTAAAAATCTAATTAAAATGAAATTTAGTAAAATAAATATGCAATTTCTAATTAAAAATCTATATGCCAGGTCTGGGCATCACACTCTTCCCCTACAAAGAATTGCGTCCTCCCAATTCCATACTCTCAAAAGAAATCCCCATATCAACCATGATAGCCCTGGTCAAAATTGTTGCTGAAGAGAAGCATCGCCCAAGAATGCCAAAAAGAACTCCACATACGAATTCCCGACAAAAGAGTCGAGCAAGAAACCCATTCTAAAATCCCGAATCCCAAGTAAATGCCAATATGCAAGTAAATAATATGAATCATAACCCCCGGTCTCCAAGAATACCACTAGTTCTAATTATTGATTAAGAATCCATGAAGAATTTTCATAAGAATGCCGCAAAGAATTCCATATTGAAAATTCAGAATAAGGGTACCAAATAAGGGTCCCTATAAGGAACACCAGCTAATCATGCTTCCGTAAATAGAAATGCCACACAAGAATTCCAAATGCAATGTCAAACAAGAAGGCCAACCGAGTTTTCCAAATGATATTACTAATGGAGATGCTGTTAAAGGTTGACTGACGTTAAATAATTTCTCCCCAATAAAATACCAAAAGAATATCCCACAAGAAATTCCACTACAACCGTCATCTCTCCGTAGAAAACCAGTCATGTATATGGATGCTTCCAATTCCTTATAGATTAGTATGAATGCATGCCAACATTAATTATCTAAATATGAAAGAGACTCATTTGATTCTTACCCAATCCCTGAAGTACTCCCTGCGGGTCTACGAAGTATACCACATCCAGATCCCTGTGGGTAGAAGCCCCATCTATAGCACTACCCTGGGTAGTACCACTCACTCCTGTCTCCTATTTACGACAGTATTTCACTTGATGTAAGAGGCTTCCACAACCTGTACAACGTTCCGTTCATTTTCAACAATCTACAACAGAATGCCCCTGGCGTTTGCAATAGCTATAGCGCATGAGCTGAAAAGACCTCTTAGCAGTCTGATTTGGCCATACTTCGGAGTCATGTTGCCTCTTTTCTCCCCTAGTCACCCCTCCAAATGACTCTTGCAGAATCTGGATTTCAAGGCCCTGTACCACTCTCAACATAGTTTCTGCTACTTGAACTAGCACCCCTACTTGCTCAGCAATAGAGGTATGATAACCTATCTCCTTTCTTGATGACCCCTCACCCCCCGATAGCTTGCCTTCTTCCATCTTTGCTCTACAGAGGGGAAGAGATTATTTACCAGTTTAAGGGTGATATATGCATGCAGTTGATGTCATTTATATTAGACTTCTCATAAGATGCTCATATTATATGTGATAGAATTTCACATGCTAAGCAATTATCTCATATGCATAATTATTACTTTAGACTACTATACATTTATTAACTATACTAAGGCTAACAACACTTAGTCTGATTAACAAGTTATCCTACTTTTTGTAACAACTTAATTTACAAAATTCAAACACATATATTATTACTAATAATTGAGGTAAATAGTTATTCATGGAGTCACTTAGAAACGCACCTAGTCACATAAATATAAATTTCATACAATCTTCATATATACACAGTTATAACTCATAAAGTACTCTTGTATTCAAAAATACACAAGCCTCGTATACAGACACACACCTTTATTCGGGACTCGTCTACATGCGCAAATTCAAGGTTTGCTACCCGACAGACCGAAGACCCTGTCCCGGCTAAGAGCTAACTAAGGAAGCTCTGATACCAACTGTAACACCCTGATCTCTCACGATATCAGAGTCCCAAACCCAAGCCCAAGGCACGAAAAATGAGAAAAAACGGACGGAGTCTCCCCTGTTTATAGGATATTCCAACACCTGTTTTCCAGAGGAATTTTCACACAGAAACTCCACAAATAACATAAGACATTGAATTTCCCAAGATAACGCTAGTTATCTAGTCTTAGCAAAATAGTCTATAGAGTTCTAGATTAGATAGCTAACAGTCTTAATAACCTTCATAAATATTACAGACCGCTAGCCTAGGTGAACTTTAGCTTAGTTACATATTTACATTTATCAAATATTTACAAGGCACACAGGCCTCAAAAGATTACATATTAACCACTACATTTACAGGAACTACCACACAACACCATACAAGAACTCAAGGAGACTCCCGAGCCTCCTCCTCCGACTCCAGAGGAACTGAACCTGCCTCGCCTGAAATAGTGAAAGAAAAGAGGAATGAGTATACATTATGAGTATACTCAGTGAGGGAGGTGTACAAATACCCGGAGAGGTTTTCACAAGATTCTCATACAATGCAGATAAACAAGTGTATCATGTAGCTCAAGTAACAATAAGACTAAGTGACAAAATCAATTGCAAGACTAAATGCTAAGTCAAGGAAATAAAGCTACAAGCTTACTTCAGAAATTTTTGCTCGGAAACAAATCAGGAACAGCAGTAGAACATCTCACACATTAAACAACAACTCAACGTTAATCAACATTTTACTAGGAATACAATTATAAGTAACAATCATATTAAAAAGGATATTGTTCATCTTCTTGCTTTTAAATCTCGAACCACGAGCCACGATCTTCAAGCAATTGTCGGCAAACCCTTACTTCAACAAGTTGGGATACTCCGGATGTATCCCGATCATACGACCTATTCTGCTGAGGTACGTCCATGCCCAGCAGGTGAACCACACCTCTGGGGTAGTGGAGTATGCCTCAACGAGAAGGGAATAGGCACCATGTTAGTCGAGGGAGCACGGCAAGCCCGATGCCGCCCGTGTTTCTCGACGCTACAATATCCGAAAAGGTTGCGCAGCCCTAAGACAACCTCACAAGATAACAAATAAACAGTACATACAACTTTTATCTTTTACTAGGCACATAAATGAGGACAACAAAGTAGGTTGTCCCCAATCACGAAGTATTAGAACATAGTAGTTATAAGGTATTAAGTAATTAAGATAGATTTTTATACATTAAATAACTCTTCTTGTTTAGACAACAACTAGCAATAATGAGCAAACAGTCATTTTTGTGAAATAAACAAATCAAACTGAGAATAATAAGATTTACTGAGAACTATTTGACAGCTAGCTGACTTTAGTACTTAATGATAAACATTAGTCATAGAAGGGTGATGCAACTCTTTAAATTACTCTAGGTTAAGTCCCTTCTTAGTGTCAATTAGTTTTCTATCAACTTAGAACAGCCAACATGATGAAATCATTAACTTTATTCCAATTTCAGTTCTAACTAACCCTTCTTGCATCATTTACAATTCCTTAAGGCAAGTTAAACCACAAGTGCAAATACTAGCTAAGACAATAACTTTAAATGTTTCAAACTTCTCATAAATAAACTTTGATAATTCAATTTACTACACATCGGAGAAGAAAACATAAATAACAAATAATAATAATGTCAATTGTTAACTACCTAAAGATTACTTGCTAGAAATAATGTTAGTTGCTTCTACGTGTTTATTCTTATTTAGATAACATAAAAAATAAAAAAAGTCTTTAGCTAGTGTCACCTTCTTTGTTCAAGTTCTTACTTCCTAACTATTTGCTTATCGAATAGGATTACCACCATATTAAGTTCAGCTTTTCTCTTATGTCCAAACATTCACTTACTAGACAAGGTGACTAAGTTAATTGATCACTTAAAAGAGCTAACTTTTATCAACATGTGAAGGACCTGACTATCTAAATTTATTCTAAACTAACTTTACCAAACATAAATAAAACTAATCCGAACTTCATATTATAAGCGTACCACATACCAAACTTAGCCTCTTGGTATGTTAAATCCCCTTTCAACCAACTTTCAGCACAATTTACCTATTTCATATTGAAGAAATCCCTAGCAATAATTTAGTCAATGAATTTTCAGGCTGCAAAAATATTACACTCATTAGTCCTAACTTAATATAAGTTTAATCTTAGTTTACACTTTCTCTAAAACCAAAATGTCCTAGTACAACTTCATATACCAGAGTTATGAATTAAACTAGTCTAACTCTACTTGACTCTAATAATTATAACTTTAGCTGACATTTTTCACCCTTTACCAATTAAATTAATCCCAAATACTATATAATTCCAGCAATTCACCCACGACATGATCTTTATTAAACGCACGGAAGAAGGGCAAAGAATATGTCGGCAGTCCCCTATAGGCAGTGGACTGCTGGGGTTGACTAGCGCCGGTGCCACTGCCGGCGCTGAAACAGCTAGGCCGAACACACACACTAACATACACATAACATGCTTTGACCATTGGCTTGCTTATTCAATTGTTTACACCTTAATTAGTTCTTAACTAGTATAAAGACACTCTATTGAGGCCTAATTACATACACTTAATATGCAGCTCTAACTGATAGATAACCCATGACTACAATGAAGAAATCCCCACATTCACATGTTAAACACCTAAAGAATTGCTCTACCACATCAATCTAGTTAATAATCCAAATTTCTTGAAAGATTAAGCACATATGTTACATACCCACTTACGATCAAGATTATAGACATGTTAACACACAAATATACACAAAGATAGCATAAATCCCTCACATGAAAAGCCCTGCCCGATCTGATTCCTAGCCCTTGCCGTCGGTAGAGAGGCCTTAAGCTACTATTTTTTCTTCTTCTTCTTCTTGTCAGCTGCCACTGATCTCTTCCTTTTAATTAATTAATTTTTTTTTCTCCCCCTGTTTTCTTCTATGCCCGATGGTAGTGGTGTAGTGGGAGATGAAAGTTTTTTTTTTTTGATTGTTGGTGAAGTGTGTGTGTGTGAGGCGTGTGAGAGGTGAAAAAAAAATCAGAGTGATTTGGTAGGTTGTGTGGTCATGCGCGTGAGAGTACGTGAGAATGGGTGGGATACAAGAATTGTGTGGATAGGTTTATTTCATTATTTATTTATTTGTTTTATTTCTCTTTAATATTTAAATATACATACTCATTTTTAAAAATATGTGATTATAACCCTCAAAGTCAAACAAATGAGGGTTAAAAGACCAGGTGGTCTCAGTAACTCGCTCAGTCCTAGCCCAGACTCAGCCAACGACAATCAATTAAACAAAATACCTAAGATAATTTTAGATAACAATATAATATATAAAAATAATTATCCCAAAGTCAATTATTCCTTAAATTAATTAAACGCAATTAACAAAAATAATATTCTATCAGTTGTTCCATGTAATTCAATTAATTGCAACTCAAATATCTAAAGGGTAAAATAATGATAATATAATCATTCTCAAATTCGGGACTTCACATTCAAATAATAATTCAAAGTAATTGGAATGTTAATAAAATAAATTTTTGTAATTAAGATATTAAAATAATAATGTAGTTATTTTAAGCAAGTTCATCAATCATAATTAAGAATAATTACAACAATGAAATAATAATTAGTTATTTCTCATAAAGGAATTAGATTCAATTTTTTTATTTTTTTATAATTATACATGATGATAATAATAAAGTAATCATTTCTTGTAATTCTATTACTTAATTTAATAACTATAGATAATAATGATAAGTAAAGCTCCGGATTAAAAATCTAATTAAAATGAAATTTAGTAAAATAAATATGTAATTTCTAATTTAAAATCTATATGTCAGGTCTGGGCGTCACATGGTCACCCATCCTAGTACTACTCTCGCCCACGCACGTTTAACTTCGGAGATCTGATAGGATCCGGTGCATTACTGCTGGTATGATTGCACTCTTCATTTTGAGTGCGCAAAGCCCTTATTTTTCGTCCTTTTCGCAGTTCTCGATGAACGATCAGGGATGAAGAAATAGTACAAAAAGAAGAAAAATGGCCCAAAACTGATGAAAACATTCAATTTTGGGCCATGAAAACAGGCACAGCCAAGCAAGCTTACTGCCCTCATCGTAGAGCTCTAGGAGAGCTTTCCAACGGTATGATGTGTGCTGTGTAACTCCTTACGGATCAAAAGTTATGGTCACCGAAGCGACGGAGACTTGGTCACAGGCGCCATGCCCTCGGTTTGCAAACCCAGGCTCTACACGAAGTGAAGTTGTCTTGACTAAGATGCCGTGGGACTCGGTAATAGAAATGTGACTAATAAAGCATCTTGGCCAGCCAGAACGGGGCAAAAAATTCAAAACGAAAAGTGGGGTACAACATGAGGACTTCCTTAAGAATCACCCATCCTAGTATTACTCTATCCCAAACACGCTTAACTTCGGAGATCTGATGGGATCCGGTGCATTACTGCTGATATGATCACACCAGTGATGTTGAGTGAGCAAAGCCCTTATTTGTCGTCCTTTTTGCAGCTCCCGACGAACGATCAGGGACGAAGAAACAGCGCAAAAAGAAGAAAAGTGGTCCAAAACGGATGCAAACATTCGATTTTGTGCTATGAAAATAGGCACAGCAGAGCAGGCTTGCTGCCCCCGTTGTAGGGCTTTTAGAGAGCTTTTCAACGGTATGCTGTGCATTGCATAACTACTTACGGATCAAGAGTTATGGGCACCGTAGGGATTGAGACCTAGTCAAAGACCCCACACCCTAAGTTTGCGGGCCCAGCCTCTACGCGAAGCGAAGTTGTTTTGCCCAAGATGCCGTGGGACTCAGTAATAGAAATGTGACGGATAAAGCATCTTGGCCAGCCTGAACGGGGCAAAAAATGCAAAACGAAAAGGGGGGTACAACATGAGGACTTCCTTGAGGGTCACCCATCCTAGTACTACTCTCTCCCAAGCACGCTTAACTTCGGAGATTTGATGGGATCTGGTGCATTACTGCTGGTATTATCGTGCCCGTCATGTTGAGTGCGCAAAGCCCTTATTTGTCGTTCTTTTCGTGGCTCCCGTCGAACGATCAGGAACGAAGAAACAGCGCAAATAGAAGAAAAGTGGCGCAAAACTGATGAACACGTTCGATTTTGGGCTCCGAAAATAGGCAGAGCCGAGTAGGCTTGTGGCCCCGTCGTTGAGCTCTCGAAGAAATTTCTAACCGTATGCTGTGCGCCGCGTAACTCCTTACGGATCAAAAGTTAAGGGCACCGGAGAGACAGACTTGGTCACAGGCCCCACTCTCTCGGTTTGCGGGCCCAGCCTCAACATGAAGTGAAGTTGTCTTGCCCAAGATGCCGTGGCATTCGAAAATAGAAATGTGGTGGATAAAGCATCTTGGCAAGACTAACCGGGGAAAAAAAATTTGAAAAGGGGGGTGCAACACGAGGACTTCCCAAGGGGTCACCCTTCCCAATACTACTCTCGCCCAAGCATACTTAACGTCGGAGATCTGATGGGATCCGATGCGTTACTACTGGTATGATCCCACCTGTCACATTGAGTGCGCAAAGCCCTTATTTGTCGTCCTTTTCGCGTCTCCCGACGAATGATCAGGGATGAAGAAACAGCGCAAAAAGAAGAAAAAGTAGCACAAAACTGATAAGAACGTTCGATTTAGGGCTCTGAAAGCAGGCGTAGGAGAGCTGGCTTGCTTCCCCCGTCGTAGATCTCTCTGAGAGCTTTCCAACGGTATGTTGTGCGCCGCATAACTACTTACGGATCAAAAGTTATGGGCACTGGAGCGACGGAGACCTGGTCACTGGCCCCACGCCCTTAGTTTGAAGTCCCAATCTCTACGCGAAACAAAGTTGTATCGCCCAAGATGCCATGGGACTCGATAATAGAAATGTGTCGGATAAAGTATCTTGGCATTCCTGAACGGGGCAAAAAAAAAATGAAAAGGGGGGTGCAACACGAGGGTTTCCCAGGGGGGCACCCATCCTAGTACTACTCTCTCTCAAGCACGCTTAACTTTGGAGATATGATGGGATCTGGTGCATTACTACTGGTATTATCACACTCGTCATGTTGAGTGCGTAAAGCCCTTATATGTCGTCCTTTTCGCGGCTCTCGACGACTGATCAAGGACGAAGAAATAGCGCAAAAAGAAGAAAAATGGCGCGAAACTATTGAAAATGTTCAATTTTGGCCTTCAAAAATTGTCGCAGCTGAGCAGGCTTGCTTCCCTTATCGTAGAGCTCTCAGATACCTTTCCAACGGTATGTTGTACACTGCATAACTCCTTACGGATCAAAAGTTATGGGCACTGGAACGACAGAGACCTGGTCACAGGCCCTACGCCCTCGGTTTGTGGGCCTATCCCCTACACGAAGTGAAGTTGTCTTGCCCAAGATACCGTGGGACTCGATAATAGAAATGTGATGGATAAAGCATCTTGGCATGCCTGAACGGGGCAAAAAAACAAAATAAAAAGGGGGTGCAACACGAGAACTTCCTAGGGGGTCACCCATCCTAGTACTACTCTCGCCCAAGCACGCTTAACTTCGGAGTTCTGATCGGATCCGGTGCATTACTATAAGTATGATTGCACCCGTCATGTTGAGTATGCAAAGCCGTTAATTGTCGTCCTTTTCGTGGCTCCCGACGAACGATCAGGGACGAAGAAATAGTGCAAAAAGAAGAAAAAAAGCCCAAAATGATGAAAATGTTCAATTTTGGCTCTGAAAATAGGCGCAGCAGAGTAGGCTTGCTGCCTTCCTTGTAGAGCTCTCGGAGAGCTTTCCAACGGTTTGCTGTGCGCTGCATAACTCCTTACGGATCCAAAGTTATGGACACCGGAGCGACGGAGACCTAGTCATAGGCCCCATGCCCTTAGTTTGTGGGCCCAGCTTCAACGCGAAGCGAAGTTGTCTTGCCCAAGATGACGTGAGACTCGATAATAGAAATATGACGGATAAAGCATCTTGGCAAGCCTGAACGGGGCAAAAAAATCAAAACAAAAAGGGGGGTGCAATACGAGGACTTTCCTACGGGTCACCTATCCTAGTACTACTCTCTCCCAAGCACGCTTAACTTCAGAGATCTGATGGGATCCTGTGCATTACTGCTGGTATGATCGCACCCGTCATGTTGAGTGCGCAAAGCCCTTATTTGTCATCCATTTCTCGGCTCCCAACGAACGATCAGGGACAAAGAAACAATGCAAAAAGTAGAAAACTGGCCCGAAACTGATGTAAATGATCAATTTTTGGGTTTGAAAACAAATGCAGTTGAGCAGAATTGGTACCCTCGTTGTAGAGCTCTCGGAGAGCTTTCCAGCTGTATGTTGTATACTGCATAACTCCTTACGAATCAAAAGTTATGGGCATCGGAGCGACAGAGTTCACAGGTCCCACGCCCTCCGTTTGCCGGCCCAGCTTCTACACGAAGCGAAGTCATCTTGCCCAAGATGCCGTGGGACTTAATAATAGAAATGTAACATATAATTCATCTTGACAAGCCTGAACGGGCAAAAAATTCTAAACAAAAAGGAGGCTGCAACACGAGGACTTCCTTGGGGGTCACCCATCCTAGTACTACTCTCTCCCAAGCATGCTTAACTTCAGAGATCTGATGGTATCCGGTGCATTACTGCTGGTATGATCGCACCCATCATGTTGAGCGTGCAAAACCCTTATTTGTCGTCCTTTCTTCAGCTACCGATGAACGATCAGGTACGAAGAAACAGCGCAAAAAGAAGAAAAGTGGCTCAAAACTGATAAAAACGTTCGATTTTGTCCTCCAAAAAAAGGCGCAGTCAAGTAGGCTTGCTACCCCCGTCGTACAGCTCTCGGAGAAATTTCCAACGGTTTGCTGTGCACCATGTAGATCCTTATGGATCAAAAGTTATGGTCACCGGAGCGACGGAGACCTGGTCACAGGCCCCACGCCCTCAGTTTACGAGCCTAGCCTCTACGCGAAGTGAAGCTGTCTTCCCCAAGATGCCGTCGGACTCGGTACTAGAAATGTGACGGATAAAGTATCTTGGCAAGCCTGAACGGGGCCAAAAATTCAAAACGAAAAGGGGGGTGCAACACGAGGACTTCCTTGGAGGTCACCCATCCTAGTACAACTATTTCCCAAGCACGCTTAACTTCGGAGATCTGATGTGATCTGATGCATTACTGTTGGTATGATCTCACCCATCATGTTGAGTGCACAAAGCCCTTGTTTGTCATCCTTTTCGCGGCTCCTGACGAATGATCAAGGACGAAGAAACAACGCAAAAAGTAGAAAAGTGGCCCGAAACTTTTGAAAACGTTCAATTTTGGGCTCGAAAAACTGGGGCAGCCGAGCAGGCTTACTGCCTCCGTCGTAGAGCTATGGGCGAGTTTTCCAATGGTATGCTGTACGTTGCATAACTCTTTTCAGGTCAAAAGTTATGGGCACCGTAGCAATGGACACCTGGCCACAAGCCCCACGCCCTCAGTTTGTGGGCCCAGCCTCTACACGAAGCGAAATTGTCTTGCCCAAGATGCCGTGGGACTCGATAATAGAAATATGACGGATAAAGCACCTTGGCAAGCCTGAACGGGGCAAAAAATGCAAAACGAAAAAAGGGGTGCAACATGAGGACTTCTCTGAGGGTCACCCATCCTACTACTACTCTCTCCCAAGCACGCTTAACTTCGGATATCTGATGGGATCCGGTGCATTACTGATGGTATGATCGCACCCGTCATGTTGAGTGCGCAAAGCCCTTATTTATCATCCTTTTCGTGGCTCCTGACGAACGATCAGGGACAAAGAAAGAGAGCAAAAAGAAGAAAAGTGGCCCGAAACTGATGAAAATGTTCAATTTTGTTCTCCGAAAATAGGCGCAGCTTAGCCGGCTTGCTGCCCTTGTCGCAGAGCTCTCAGAGAGCTTTCCAACAGTATGTTGTGTACTGCATAACTACTTACAGATCAAAAGTTATAGGCACCGTAGCGACGAAGACCTGGACATAGGCCCCATGCCCTCAGTTTGCGGGCCCAGCCTCTACGCTAAGCGAAGTTGTCTTGCCCAAGATGGCATGGGTCTCGGTAATAGAAATGTGACGGATAAAGCATCTTGGCAAGCCTGAACGGGGGAAAAAATGCAAAACGAAAAGAGGGGTGCAACATGAGGTCTTCCTGAAGCGTCACCAATCCTAGTACTACTCTCTCCCAAGCACGCTTAACTTCAGAGATTTGATGGGAACCGGTGTATTACTACTGGTATTATCGCACCATTCATGTTGAGTGCACGAAGCCCTTATTTGTCATCCTTTTTCCGGCTCCCGACGAACGATCAGGGACGAAGAAATAGCAGAAAAAGATGAAAAGTGGCGCAAAATTGATGAAAACGTTCGATTTTGGGCTATAAAAATAGCCGCAGCCGAGCAGGCTTGCTATCGCTATTGTAGAACTCTCAGAGAGCTTTCCAACGGTATGTTGTGCGCTGCATAACTCCTTACGGATCAGAAGTTATAGGCACCGTAGTGACGGAGACCTAGTCACAAGGCCCACGCCCTCAGTTT
Source organism: Ehretia macrophylla (assembly GCA_037974665.1). Lineage (NCBI taxonomy): Eukaryota > Viridiplantae > Streptophyta > Magnoliopsida > Boraginales > Ehretiaceae > Ehretia > Ehretia macrophylla. The sequence goes on along the minus strand of CM075782.1, from coordinate 41,486,696 downwards.
ACAGGCCCAGCCTCTACGCAAAGCGAAGATGTCTTGCCCAAGATGCCGTGGGACTCGGTAATAGAAATGTGACGGATAAAGTATCTTGGCAAGCCTCAACGGGGCAAAAAATACAAAACGAAAAGAGGGGTGCAACACGAGAACTTCATTGAGGGTCACCCATCCTAGTACTACTCTCTCCCAAGCACGCTCATCTTCAGAGATCTAATGGGATCCGCTGTATTACTGCTGCTATAATCGCACCCGTCATGTTGAGTGCTCAAAACCCTTATTTGTCGTCCTTTTCGCGGCTCCCGACGAACGATCATGGATGAAAAAACAACACAAAAAGAAGAAAAATGGCCCAAAACTGATGAAAACGTTCGATTTTGGACTTCAAAAACATGTGCAGCTGAGCAAGCTTACTGCCCTCGACGTAGAGCTCTCGGAGAGCTTTCCAACGGTATGTTGTGCGCTACGTAACTCCTTATGGATCAAAAGTTATGGGCACCGTAGCAACAGAGACCATATCACAGGCCCCACGCCCTCAGTTTACGGTCCCAGCCTCTACGCGAAGCGAAGGTGTCTTGCCCAAGATGTCGTGGGACTCAGTAATAGAAATGTGAAGGATAAAGCATCTTGGCAAGCATGAACGGGGTAAAAAAAGCAAAACGAAAAGCGGGGTGCAATATGAGGACTTCCCTGAGGGTCACCAATTCTAGTATTACTCTCTTCCAAGCACGCTTAACATCGGAGATCTGATGGGATCATATGCATTACTGCTCGTATTATCGCTCCCGTCATGTTGAGTGCACACAACCCTTATTTGTCATCCTTTTTTCAGCTCCTGTCGAACGATCAGCGACGAAGAAACAGCACAAAAAGTAGAAAAGTGGCTTGAAATTGATGGAAACGTTTGATTTTGGACTGCAAAAACTGGCGCAGCCGAGCAGGTTTTCTGCCTCGGTCGCAGAGCTCTCGGATAGCTTTCCAATGGTAAGTTGTGCGCCGTATAATTCCTTACAGATCAAAAGTTATGGGCACCGGAACGACGGAGACCTGGTCACAGGCCCCACGCCCTCGGTTTGCGTTCCCAGCCTTTAAGCGAAGTAAAGTTGTCTTGCCCAAGATGCTGCGGGACTCGGTAATAGAAATGTGACGGATAAAGCATCTTGGCAAGCATGAACGGCTCAAAAAATGCAAAACGAAAAAGGGGGTGAAACATGAGGACTTTCTTGAGGGTCATCAATCCTAGTACTACTCTATCCCAAGCACGCTTAACATCAGAGATTTGATGGGATCAGGTGCATTACTGATGGAATTATCATACCCGTCATGTTGAATGCACAAAGCCCTTATTTGTCGTTCTTTTCGCGGCTCCCGACAAACAATCAGGGATGAAGAAACAGCGCAAAATGAAGAAAAGTGGTGCATAATTGATGAAAATGTTCAATTTTGGGTTTTGAAAATAGGCGCAGCCGTGCAGGATTGCTGCCCGCATCGTAGAGCTCTCGGAGAGCTTTCCAACGGTATGCTGTGCGCAGCATAATGCCTTATGGATCAAAAGTTATGGGCACCGTAGCGACAGAGATCTGGTCACAGGCCCCACGCCCTCAGTTTACGGGCCCAGCCTTTACGCGAAGTGAAGTTTTCTTGCCCAAGATGCTGTGGGACTCGGTAATAGAAATATGACTGATAAAGTATCTTGGCAAGCCTAAACGGGGGAAAAAATTCAAAACGAAAAGGTGGGTGCAACACGAGCACTTCCTTGGGGGTCACTTATCCTAGTACTACTCTCTCACAAACACGCATAACTTCAGAGATCTGATGGGATCCGGTGCATTACTGCTGGTATTATCGCACCAGTCATGTTGAGTGTGCGAAGCCCTTATTTGTCGTGCTTCTCGCGGCACTTGACGAACGATCAAGGACGAAGAAATAGAGCCAAAAGAAGAAAAGTGGCCCGAAATTGATGAAAACGATCAATTCTGGACTCCGAAAACAGGCGCAGATGAGCAGGCTTGCTGCCCTTGTCGTAGAGCCCCTAGAGAGCTTTCCAACGGTATGTTGTGCGCTGCACAACTCCTTTCAGATCAAAAGTTATGGGCACCGGAGCGACGGAACCTGGTCACAGGCCCCACAACCTCAGTTTGCGGGTACAGCCTCTACGCGAGGCGAAGTTTTCTTGCCCAAGATGCCGTGGGACTGTGTAATAGAAATGTGATGACTAAAGCATCTTGGCAAGCCTGAACGGGGCAAAAAATTTAAAACAAAAAGTGGAGTGCAACACAAGGACTTCCTTGAGAGTCACCCATCCTAGTACTACTATCTCCCAAGCACGCTTAACTTCGGAGATCTGATGGGATCCGGTGCATTACTGCTACTATGATCGCACCTATCATGTTGAGTGCGCTAAGCCCTTATTTGTCGACCTTTTCGAAACTCCCGACGAACGATCAGGGACGAATAAACAGCGTAAAAAGAAGAAAAGTGGCCAAAAATTGATAAAAACGTTTGATTTTGGGCTTTAAGAATAGACGTAGCTGAGTTGGCTTGCCTCCCCCGTCGTAGAGCTCTCGGAGAGCTTTCCAACAGTATGATGTGCGTTGCATAACTATATATGGATCAAAAGTTATGGGCGCCGGAGCGACGGAGACCTGGTCATAGGCCCCACACCCTCAGTTTGCGGGTGCAGCCTCCACGCGAAGCAAAGTTGTCTTGCCCAAGATGCTGTGGGACTCGGTAATAGAAATGTGACGGATAAAGTGTCTTCGCAAACCTGAACGGGGCAAAAAATGCAAAACGGAAAGGAGGATGCAACACGAGGACTTCCTGAGGGTCACCCATCCTAGTACTACTCTCTCCCAAGCACGCTTAAATTCAGAGATCTGATGGGATCTAGTGCATTACTGTTGGTATAATCGTACCTGTCATGTTGAGTGCGCAAAGCCATCATTTGTCGTCCTTTTCGTGGCCCCCGATGAATGATCAGGGACAAAGAAACAACGCAAAAAGAAGAAAAATGACCCAAAACTGATGAAAACATTCAATTTTGGGCTCTATAAATAGGCGCAGCTGAGCAGGCTTGCTACCTTTGTCGTAGAACTTTCGGAGAGCTTCCTAACGGTATGTTGTGTACCGCATAACTCCTTACAGATCAAAAGTTATGGGCACAGTAGCGACGGAGACCTGGTTACTGGCCCCACGCCTTCGGTTTGGGGGCCCAGCCTCTGCACGAAGCGAAGTTGTCTTGCCCAAGATGCTGTGGGACTCGGTAATAGAAATGTGTTGGATAAAGCATCTTGGAAAGCCTGAATGGGGCAAAAAATGCAAAAATGAAAAGACGGGTGCAACACGAGGACTTCCCTGAGGGTCACCCATCCTAGTATTACCATCTCCCAAGCACGCTTAACGTCTGAGATCTGATGGGATCCAGTTCATTACTGCTGGTATGATCACACCCGTCATGTTAAGTGCGCAAATCACTTACTTGTCGTCTTTTTCGCGGCTCCCGACGAACGATCAGAGATGAATAAACATCGTAAAAAGAAGAAAACTTGCCCAAAAATGATGAAAAAGTTTGATTTTAGGCTCCGAAAATAGGCACAACTGAGCAAGCTTGTTGCCCCCGTCGTACAGCTCTCGGAGAGCTTCCCAATGGTATGTTGTACGCTGTATAACTCCTTACGGATCAAAAGTTATAGGCACCGTAGCGACGGAGACCTAGTCACAGGCCCCTCGCCCTCAATTTGCGGGCCCAGCCTCTACGCAAAGCGAAGTTGTCATTCCCAAGATGCCGTAGGACTTGGTAATAGAAATATGACAGATAAAGCATCTTGGCAAGCCTGAACAGGGCAAAAAATTCAGAACAAAAATTGGGGTGCAACACTAGGACTTCCTTGGGGTCACCCATCCTTGTACTACTCTCTCCCAAGCACGCTAAACTTTAGAGATTTGATGGGATCCAGTACATTACTGCTGGTATGATCGCACCCATCATGTTGATTATGGAAAGCCCTTATTTGTCATCCTTTTCGCGGCTCCTGATGAACGATCAGGGACGAAGAAACAATGCAAAAAGAAAAAAAGTACCCCGAAACTGATGTAAACGTTAGATTTTGGGATCCAAAACCAGGCACAGCCAAGCAGGCTTGCTACCCTCATCGTAGAGCTCTCGGAGAGCTTTCCAATGGTATGCTGTGCACTGCATAACTACTTACAGATCAAAAGCTATGGGGACCGGAGCGACGAAGACCTAGTCACAAGCCCCACGCCCCCGGTTTACGGGCCCAACATCTACGTGAACCGAAGTTGTCTTGCCCAAGGTTTCGCGGGATTCGGTAATAGAAATGTGGTGAATAAAGCATCTTAGCAAGCTTGAACGAGGTAAAAAATTTCAAACGAAAAAGGGGGTGCAACACGAGGACTTCCCTGGGGGTCACCTATCCTAGTACTGCTCTCTCCCATGCACGCTTAACTTCGGAGATCTGATAGGATCCGGAGCATTACTACTAGTATGATCACACCTGTCATGTTGAGTGCGCAAAGCCTTTATTGGTTGTCCTTTTCGCAGCTCTCGACGAACGATCAGGGACGAAGAAACAGCGCAATTAGAAGAAAAGTAGACCCAAACGAATGAAAATGTTCGATTTTAGGCTCCGAAAATAGGCGCAGCCGAGCAGGCTTGCTGCCCAGTTATGAAGCTCTTGGAGAGCTTTCCAACGGTATGCTGGGCGCTACATTACTCCTTACGGATCAAAAGTTATGGGCAGCAGAGCGACGGAGACCTGGTCAAAGGCCCCATGCCCTCAGTTTGCAGGACCAGCCCCTACGTGATGTGAAGTTGTCTTGCCTAAGATGCGTGGGACTCGGTAATAGAAATGTGATGGATAAAGCATCTTGTGAAGCCTGAACAGGGCAAAAAATTCAAAACAAAAACGGGGGTGCAACTCGAGGACTTCCCTGGGGGTCACCCATCCTAGTACTATTCTCTCCTAAGCACGCTTAACTTCGGAGATCTGATGGGATCTGGTGCATTATTGTAGGTATGATCGCACCCGTCATGTTGAGTGCGCAAAGCCCTTATTTGTCGTCCTTTCTGCGGCTCCTGACAAACGATCAGGGACAATGAAACAACACAAAAAGAAGAAAAGTGGCCTCAAACTGATAAAAATGTTAGATTTTGGGCTCCGAAAATAGGCGCATCCGTCATGTTGAGTGCGTAAAGCCCCTATTTGTCATAATTTTTATGGCTCCCAATGAACGATCAGGGACGAAGAAACAACGCTAAAAGAAGAAAAGTAGCCCGAAACTGATAAAAATGTTCGATTTTTGGCTTCAAAAATAGGCGCAGCCGAGCAGGCTTGCTGCCCCTGTCGTAGAGGTCTCGGAGATCTTTCCAACAGTATGTTATGGGCTGCATAACTCCTTACGGATCAAAAGTTATGGGCACCAGAGCGGCGGACACCTAGTCACATACTCCACGCCCTCAGTTTGCGGGCCCAGCCTCTATGCGAAGCGAAGTTGTCTTTCCCAAGATGCCATGGGACTCGATATTAGAAATGTGATGGATAAAGCATCTTGGCAAGCCTGAACGGGGCAAAAAAACAAAACAAAAAGGAGGGTGCAACACGAGGACTTCCCAGGGGGTCACCCGTCCTAGTACTACTCTCGCCCAAGCATGCTTAACTTCGCAGATCTGATTGGTTCTGGAGCATTACTACTGGTATGATCACACCCGTCATGTTGAGTGCTCAAAGCCCGTATTTGTTGTCTTTTTCTCTGCTCCTGACGAACGATCAGGGACGAACAAATAGTGCAAAAAGAAGAAATGTGGCCCCAAACTAATGAAAACATTCGATTTTGGGCTCCAAAAATAGGCACAATCGAGCAGGCTTGTTGCCCCTTTTGTAGAGCTCTTGGAGAGCTTTCCAACGGTATGCTGGGAACATCACAACTCCTTACGAATCAAAAGTTATGGGCACCATAACGACGGAGACCTAGTCACAAGCCCCACCCTCTGAGTTTGCAGGCCCAGCCTCCACGCGAAGCGAAGCTGTCTTGACCAAGATGCCGTGGGACTCGATAATAGAAATGTGTCGGAAAAAGCATCTTGGCAAGCCTGAATGGGGCAAAAAATATAAAACGAAAGAAGGGGTACAACACGAGTACTGCCCTGGGGGTCACCTATCCTAGTACTACTATTTCCCAAGTACGCTTAACTTCGGAGATCTGATGGGATCCGGTGCATTACTGCTTGTATGATCACAGCCGTCACGTTGAGTGTGCAAAAGACTTATTTGTCGTCCTTTTCGTGGCTCCCGACAAACGATCAAGGACGAAAAAACAACACAAAAAGAAGAAAAGTATCCCCAAACTAATGAAAACATTCGATTTTGTTCTTCAAAAATAGGCACAGCCAAGTAGGTTTGCTGCCCCCGTTGTAGAGCTCTTGGAGAGCTTTCCAGCGGTATGTTGTGCACTGCATAACTCCTTACGGATTAAAAGTTATGGGCACCGGAACAACGGAGAGCTGGTCACAGGCCCCACGCCCTCAGTTTGAGGGCCGAGCCCCTACGCGAAGCGAAGTTGTCTTGCCCAAGATGCCGTGGGACTCAATAATAGAAATGTGACAGATAAAGCATCTTGGCAAGCCTAGATGGGGCAAAAAATTCAAAACAAAAAGGGAGGTGCAACACGAGGACTTCCCTGGGGGTCAGCCATCCAAGTACTACTCTCTCCTAAGCAAGATTAACTTCAAATATTTGATGGGATCCTGTGAATTACTGCAGGTATGTTCGTACCCATCATGATGAGTGCGCAAAGCCCTTATTTATCGTCCTTTTCGTTGCTCCTGACAAACGATCGGCGACGATGAAACAGCGCAAAAAAAAGAAAAGTGGCCCGAAACTGATGAAAACTTTCAATTTTGGTCTCCAAAAATAAGCGCAGTCGAGCAGGCTTACTGCCCTCATCGTAGAGCTATTGGAGAGATTTCCAACGGTATATTGTGCGCTGCATAACTCCTTACGGATCAAATGTTATGGGCACTAGAGCAACGGAGACCTAGTCACAGGCCCCATGCCCTCAGTTTGCAAGCCTAACCTTTACACAAACGAAGTTGTCTTGCCCAAGATGCCGTGGGACTCGGTAATAGAAATGTGACGGACAAAGCATCTTGGCAAGCTTGAACGGGGTAAAAAATGCAAAACGGAAAGAGGGGTACAACACAAGGACTTCCTTGAGTATCGCCAATCCTAGTACTACTCTCTTCCAAGCACGCTTAACTTCAGAGATCCGATGGGATCCGGTGCATTACTGCTGGTATGATCGCACCCGTCATGTTGAGTGCGCAAAGCCTTTATTTGTCGTCCTTTTTGCGGCTCCCGACGAACGATCAGGGACGAAGAATCAGAGCAAAAAGAAGAAAAGTGGCTGAAAATTGATGAAAATGTTCGATTTTGGGCTCCAAAAATAGGGGCAGTCGAGCAAGCAAGTCACCTCTGTCGTAGAGCTCTTAGAGAGCTTTCGAACGGTATGCTGTGCATTGGATAACTCCTTACGGATCCAAAGTTATGGGCACCGGAGAGACGGAGACCTGGTCTCAGGCCCAACGCCCTCAATTTGCGGGCCCAGCCTCTACGCGAAGCGAAGTTGTCTTGCCCAAGATGCCTTGGGACACGGTAATAGAAATGTGATGGATAAAGAATCTTGGCAAGCCTGAACGGGCAAAACATTCAAAACGAAAAGGGGGTGCAACATGAGGACTTCCCTAAGGGTCGCCCATCCTAGTACTACTGTCTTCCAAGCACGCTTAACTTCAGAGATCTAATGGGATCCAGTACATTACTACTTGTACGATCGCACCCGTCATGTTGAGTTCGCAAAGCCCTTATTTGTCTTTATCTTTGCAGCTCTCGACGAACGATCCGGGATGAAGAAACAGCGCAAAAAGAAGAAAAGTGGCCCAAAACTGGTAAAAATGTTCGATTTTGGGCTTTGAAAACAAGTGCAGCCGAGCAGGTTTGCTGCCCTCGTCATAGAGCTCTCGGAGTGCTTTTCAACGGTATGTTGTGCGCTCTATAACTCATTATGGATCAAAAGTTAGGGGCACCGTAGCGACAGAGACGTGGTAACAGGCCCCACGCCTCTATGCGAAGCGAAGTTGTCTTGCCCAAGATGCCGTGGGACTCGGCAATAGAAATGTGAAGGATAAAGCATCTTGGCAAGCCAGAACGGGGCAAAAAATGCAAAACGAAAAAGGGGGTGCAACACGAGGACTTCCCTAAGGGTCACCCATCCTACTACTACCCTCTCCCAAGCACGCATAACTTCATAGATCTGATGGGATCTAGAGCATTACTACTGGTATGATCGCACCCTTCATGCTGAGTGTGCAAAGCCCTTATTTGTCATCCTTTTCGTGGTTCCTGACGAATGATCAGGGACTAATAAACATCGCAAAAAGAAGAAAGGTGGCCCAAAACTGATGAAAACATTCGATTTTGGGCTCCGAAAATAGGAACAGCTGAGCAAGGTTGTTGCCTCCGTCGTAGAGCTCTCGGAGAGCTTCCCAACGGTATGTTGTACGCTGCATAACTCCTTACGGATCAAAAGTTATGAGCACAGTAGCGACGGAGACCTAGTCACAGGCCCCTCGCCCTCAATTTGCGGCACCAGCCTCTATGCGAAGCGAAGTTGCCATTCCCAAGATGCCGTAGGACTCGATAATAGAAATATGACGGATAAAGCATCTTGGCAAGCCTGAACGAGGCAAAAAATTCAGAACAAAAATGGGGGTGCAACACGAGGACTTCCCTAGGGTCACCCATCGTAGTACTACTCACTCCCAAGCACGCTTAACTTAGGAGATCTGATGGGATCCGGTGCATTAATGCTGGTATGATCGTACCCGTCATGTTGAGTATAGAAATCCCTTATTTTTCATCCTTTTCGCGGCTCCTGATGAACGATCAGGGATGAAAAAACAATGCAAAAAGAAATAAAGTGCCCCCAAACTGATGTAAACGTTCGATTTTTGGATCCATAAACAGGCGCAGCCGAGCAAACTTGCTGCCCTCATCGTAGAGCTCTCAGCAAGCTTTCTAACGGTATGCTGTGCACTGTATAACTACTTACGGATCAAAAGTAATGGGCACCGTAGCGACGGAGACCTGGCCACAAGCCCCATGCCCTCAGTTTGCGGGCCCAGCTTCTACGCGAAGTGAAGTTGTCTTGGCCAAGATAGCATGGGACTCGGTAATAGAAATGTGATGGATAGAACATCTTGGCAAGCTTGAACGGGGTAAAAAATTCCAAAAGAAAAAGGGGGTGCAACACGAGGACTTCCTTGGGGGCCACCCATCCTAGTACTGATCTCTCCCATGCACGCTTAACTTCGGAGATCTGATGGGATCTGGTGCATTACTGCTGGTATTATCGTACCCGTCAAGTTGAGTGCGCAAAGCCCTTATTTGTCGTCCTTTTCGCGACTCCCGACGAACGATCAGGGACAAAGAAACAATGCAAAAAGAAGAAAAGTGGCCCAAAACTGATGAAAATGTTCCATTTTAGGCTCTGAAAACAGGCACAACCGAGCAGACTTGCTGCCCCCGTCGTAGAGCTCTCGGAGAGCTTTCCAACGGTATGCTATGTGTTGCATAACTACTTACGGATAAAAAGTTATGGGCACCGTAGCGACGGAGACCTGGCCGTAGGCCCCACGCCCTCGGTTTGCTGGCCCAGCCTCTACGGGAAGCGAAGTTGTCTTGCCCAAGATGCCATGGGACTCGGTAATAGAAATATGACGGATAAACCATCTTGGCAAACTTGAATGGGGCAAAAAATTCAAATCGAAAAGGGGGGTGCAACATGAGGACTTCCCTCTGGGTCACCCATCCTAGTACTACTCTCTCCCAAGCGCGCTTAATATCGGAGATCTAATGGGATCCGGTGCATCACTGCTGGTATGATCGCACCCGTCATGTTGAGTGCACAAAGCCCTTATTTGTCGTCCTTTATGCCACTCCCGGCGAACGATCAGGGACGATGAAACAACACAAAAAGAAGAAACGTGGCACAAAACTAATAAAAATGTTCAATTTTTGGCTCTGAAAATAGGCGCATCAGTCATGTTGAGTGCGCAAAGCCCCAAATTGTTGTAATTTTTGTGGCTCCCGACGAACGATCAGGGACGAAGAAACAGCACTAAAAGAAGAAAAGTGGCCTGAAACTGATGAAAACGTTTGATTTTGGGCTCCAAAAAAAGGCTCTGTCGAGCAGGCTTGCTGCTTTTGTGGTAGAGCTCTTGGAGAGCTTTCCAACGGTATGCTGTGTGCTACATAAAATCCTTACGGATCAAAAGTTATGGGCACCGGAGCAACAGAGACCTAGTCACAGGCCCCACACCCTCAGTTTGCGGGCCCAGCCTCTATGCGAAGCGAAGTTGTATTGCCCAAGATGCCATGGGACTCGGTAATATAAATGTGATGGATAAAGCATATTGGTAAGCGTAAACGGGGCAAAAAATGCAAAACGAAAAAGGGGGTGCAACACGAGGACTTCCCTAAGGGTCGCCCATCCTAGTGCTACTCTCTTCCAAGCACGCTTAACTTCGGAGATCTGATGGGATCCGGTGCATTCCTGATGGTATGATCGCACCCGTCATGTTGAGTGCGTAAAGTCCTTATGTGTAGTCCTTTTCGCGTCTCTCGACGAACAATCTGGGACGAAGAATCAGTGTAAAAAGAAGAAAGTAGCTCCAAACTGATGAAAACATTCGATTTTAGGCTCCAAAAATAGGCTCAACCGAGCAAGCTTGCTGCCCCCTTTGTAGAGCTCTTGGAGAACTTTCGAACGGTATGCTGGGCGCAGCACAACTCCTTACGAATCAAAAGTTATGGGCACCATAGTGACGGAGACCTGGTCACAAGCCCCACGCCCTCAGTTTGCAGGCCCAGCCTCCACACAAAGCGAAGCTGTCTTCCCCAAGATGTGGTGGGACACGGTAATAGAAATGTGTCGGATAAAGCATCTTGGCAAGCCTGAATGGGGCAAAAAATTCAAAATGAAAGAGGGGGTGGAACACGAGGACTCACCTGAGGGTCACCCATCCTAGTACTACTCTCTCCCAAGCATGCTTAACTTTGGAGATCTGATAGGATCTAGTGTATTACTGCTGGTATGATCGCACCCGTCATGTAGAGTGCGCAAAGCCCTTATTTGTTGTCCTTTTCGCGGCTCCCGACGAATGATCAGGGACGAAGAAACAATGCAAAAAAAGAAGAAAAGAATCCCCAAACTAATGAAAACGTTCGATTTTGTGCTTCAAAAATAGGCGCAGCTGAGCAGGTTTGCTGCCCCCGCTGTAGAGCTCTCGGAGGGCTTTCCAACGGTATGCTATGCGCTGCATAACTCCTTACGGATCAAATGTTATGGGCACCGTAGCGACGAAGACCAGGTCACCGGCCCTATGCCCTCAGTTTGCGGGCCTAGCCTCTACGCGAAGCGAAGTTGTCTTAGCCAAGATGCCTTGGGACTCGGTAACAGAAATACGAAGGATAAAACATCTTGGCAAACCTGAACGGGGTAAAAAATTCAAAACGAAAAAGGGGGTGCGACACGAGGACTTCCCTAGGGGTCAGTCATCCTATTACTACTCTCTCCTAAGCACGCTTAACTTCAAAGATCTGATGGGATGCTGTGCATTACTTCTGGTATGTTTGTACCCATCATGATGAGTGCACAAAGCCCTTATTTGTCGTCCTTTTCGCAGCTCCCGACGAACGGTCAGCGACGATGAAACAACGCAAAAATAAGAAAAATGGCCCAAAACTTATGAAAACATTCAATTTTGGGCTTAGAAAATAAGTGCAGTCGAGCAGGCTTACTGTCCTCGTCATGAAGCTCCCGGAGAGCGTTCCAACGGCATGCTGTGCGCCGCATAACTCCTTACGGATCAAAAGTTATGGGCACTAGAGCGATAGAGACCTGGTCGTAAGCCCCACGCCCTCAGTTTGCAGGTCTAGCCTCTATGCAAAGCGAAGTTGTCTTGCCCAAGATGCAGTGGGACTCCGTGATAGAAATGTGACCGACAAAGCATCTTGGAAATCCAGAACTAGGTAAAAAATGCAAAACGAAAAGGGGGGTGCAATACAAGGACTTCTTTGAGTGTCGCCCATCCTAGTACTACTCTTTTCCAAGCCCGTTAAACTTCATAGATCTTATGGGATCCGGTGCATTACTGCTGGTATGATCGTACTCGTCATGTTGAGTGCTTAAAGCCTTTATTTGTCGTCCTTTTCGCGGCTACCGACGAACGATCAGGGACGAATAAACAGGGCAAAAAGAATAAAAGTGACCCAAAACTGATGAAAACGTTCGATTTTGGGCTCAAAAAATAGACGCAGCCGAGCAGGAAAGTTGCCTCCGTCGTAGAGCTCTCAAAGAGCTTTCGAACGGTCTGTTGTGTGCTGCATAACTCCTGACGGATCAAAAGTTATGGGCACTGGAACGACGGAGACCTGGTCGCAGGCCCCATGCCCTCGGTTTGCCGGACCAGCCTCTATGCGAAGCTAAGTTGTCTTGCCCAAGATACCGTGGGACTTAATAATAGAAATTTGTTGGATAAAGCATCTTGGCACGCCTGAACGGGCAAAAAATTCAAAACGAATAGGGAGGTGCAACACGAGGACTTCCCTTAGGGTCGCCCATCCTTGTACTACTCTCTCCCAAGCATGCTTAACTTCAGAGATCTAATGGGATCCGGAGCGTTACTACTTGCATGATCGCACCCGTCATGTTGAGTACGCAAAGCCCTTATTTGTCTTCCTTTTTGCAGCTCTCGACGAATGATCAGCGATGAAGAAACAGCGCAAAAAGAAGAAAAGTTGCCTGAAATTCAAGAAAACGTTTGAGTTTGGGCCCTGAAAACAGGCGCAGCAGAGCAGGTTTCCTGCCCCCGTCATAGAGCTCTCGGAAAGCTTTTCAACGGTATGTTGTGCGCTCTATAACTCATTACGGATCAAAAGTTATGGGCATCGTAGCGACGGAGACCTGGTAACAGGTCCCACGCCAGCAGTTTGCGGGCCCAGCCTCTACACGAAGCGAAGTTGTCTTGCCCAAGATGCTGTGGGACTCAGTAATAGAAATGTGACGGATAAATCATCTTGGAAAGCCAGAAAGGGGCAATAAATGCAAAACGAAAAAGGGGTGCAGCACGAGGACTTCCCTTAAGGTCACCCATCCTAGTACTACTCTTTGCCAAGCACGCTTAACTTCGGAGATCTTATGGGATCTGGTGCATTATTGTTTGTATGATCGCACCTGTCATGCTGAGTGTGCAAAGCCCTTATTTGTCATCCTTTTCGCAGCTCCCAACGAACGATCAGGGACGAAAAAACAGCGCAAAAAGAAGAAAAGTGGCCTGAAACTGATGAAAACATTCGATTTTGGGCTCCAAAAATAGGCGCAGTCGAGTAGGCTTGCTGCCCCCGATGTAGAGCTCTCGGAGAGCTTTCCAACAGTATGTTGTGCGCCGCGTATCTCCTTACGGATCAAAAGTTATGGGCACCGGAGCGACGGAGACTTGGTCATTGGCCCAACGACCTCGGTTTGCGGGCCCAGCCTCTACACAAAGCGAAGTTGTCTTGCACAAGATGCTGTGGGACTCATTAATAGAATTGTGATGGATAAAGCATCTTGACAAGCCTGAACGGGGCAAAAAGAGCAAAACGAAAAGGGGGGGCAACACGAGGACTTCCATGAGGGTCACCCATCCTAGTTCTACTCTCTCCCAAACACGCTTAACTTCGGATATCTAAAGGGATCTGGTGTATTACTGTTGGTATTATCACACCCATCATGTTGAGAGTACAAAGCCTTAATTGTCGTCCTTTTAGCGGCTCCCTACGAATGATCAGGGATCAAGAAACAGTGCAAAAAGAAGAAAAGAAACCCAAAATTAGGGAAAAAGTTCAATTTTGGGCTCCAAAAACAGGCGCTGCTGAGGAGGCTTGCTGCCGCCGTCGTAGATCTTTCGAAGAGCTTTCCAACAGTATGTTGTGCGCAGTATAACTCTTTACGGATCAGAAGTTATGGGCACTAGAGTGACGGAGAACTGGTCACACTCCCCACGCCCTCTGTTTACCGGCTTAGCCTCTACGCGAAGCGAAGTTCTCCTGCCCAAGATTTCGTTGGACTAGGTATTAGAAATGTGATGGATAAAGCATCTTGACAAGCCTGAACGGGGCAATGAATTCAAAACGAAAAGGGGGGTGCAACACGAGGACTTCCCTAAGGGTCACCCATCCTAGTACTACACTCTCTCAAGCACGCTTGACTTCGGAGATCTGATGGGATCCGGTCCATCAATGCTGTTATGATCGCACCCAACATGTTGAGTGTGTAAAACCCATATTTGTCGTCCTTTTCATGGCTCCAGACGAACAAATAGGGACGATGCAATAGCGCAGAAAGAAGAAAAGTGTCCCAAAACTGATGAAAACATTCGATTTTGGGATATGAAAATAGGCACAATTGACAAGGCTTGCTACCCCCATCATAGAGCTTTCGGAGAGCTTTCCAACGGTATGCTATGCGCTGCATAACTCCTTACGGATCAAAAGTTATGGGCACTGGAGCTATAGAGACTTGGTCACTGGCCCCACGCCCTCAGTTTGCGAGCCCAGCCTTTATGCGAAGCGAAGTTGTCTTGCCCAAGATGATGTGGGACTCGGTAATAGAAATGTAATTGATAAAGCATCTAGTCAGCCAGAACGGGGCAAAAATTTCAAACGAAAAGGGGCTGCAACACGAGGACTTCCCTCGGGGTCACCCATCATAGTACTACTCTCTCCCAAGCACCCTTAAGTTCGGAGATCTGAGGGGATCCGGTGCATTACTTCTTGTATGATCGCACCCGTCTTGTCGAGTGCGCAAAGCCCTTATTTCTCGTCCTTTTTGCAGCTCCTGACGAACGATCAGGGTCGAAGAAACAATGCAAAAAAGAAGAAAAGTGGCCCGAAATAGATGAAAACATTCGATTTTGGACTCCAAAAACTTGTGCAGTTGAGCAGGCTTGCTGCCATCGTCATAGAACTCTCGGAGAGCTTTCCAACAGTATGCTATGTGCTGTGTAACTCCTTACGGATCAAAATTTATGGTCACCAGAACGACGGAGACTTGGTCACAGGCCCCACGCCCTCGGTTTGCGGGCCCAGCCTCTACGCGAAGAGTAATTGTCTTACCCAAGATGCCGTGGGACTCAGTAATAGAAATATGACGGATAAAGCAACTTGGCAAACCTGAACGAGGCAAAAAATTCAAAACAAAAAGGGGGGTGCAACACAAGGACTTCCCTATTGGTCGCCCATCCTAGTACTACTCTCTCCCAAGCACGCTTAACTTCAGAGATCTGATGGGATTCAGTGCATTACTGTTGGTATGATCGTACCGTCATGTTGAGTGTGCAAAGCCCTCATTTGTCGCCCTTTTCGCGGCTCCCGACGAACGATCAGGGATGAAAAAATAGCACAAAAAGAAAAAAAGTGGCACGAAATAGATGAAAATGTACAATTTTGGTCTCCAAAAATAGGCGCAGCCGAGCAGGCTTGCTGCCGCCATCATAGACCTCTCAGAGAGCTTTCCAATGGTATGCTGTACGCTGCATAACTCCTTACAGATCAAAATTTATGGGCACTGGAGCGACGTAGACCTGGTCACAGGCCCCACGCCCTTGGTTTGCAAGCCCAGCTTCTACGCGAAGTGAAGTTGTCTTGCCCAAGATGCCGTGAGACTCGATAATAGAAATGTGACGGATAAAGCATCTTGGCAAGCCTGAACGGGGCAAAAAATTCTAAACGAAAAGGGGGGTGCAACACGAGGACTTCCCTGGGGTTCACCCATCCTAGTACTACTCTCTCCTAAGCACGCTTAACTTCTGGGATCTGATGGGATCTGGTGCATTACTGCTAGTATGATCGCACCGGTCATGTTGATTGCGCAAAGCCCTTATTTGTCATCCTTTTTGCAGCCGCCGAGGAACGATCAGGGATGAAGAAACAATGCTAAAAGAAGAAAAGAAGCTCGAAACTAATGAAAATGTTCGATTTTGGGATCCAAAAATAGGCGCAGCCGAGCCGGCTTGTTGCCCCCATCGTAGAGCTCTCGGAGAGCTTTCCAACGGTATGCTGTGCGCCTCGTAACTCCTTACGGATCAAAAGTTATAGGTACCGGAGCAACGGAGACTTGGTCACAAGCCCCACACCCTCAGTTTGCGGTCCCAGCCTCTACGCGAAGCGAAGTTGCCTTGCCCAAGATGCCGTGGGACTCGGTAATAGAAATGTGATGGATAAAGCATACTGGGAAGCCTGAACGGGGTAAAAAATTCAAAACGAAAAAAGGGGCACAACACGAGGCCTTCCCTTGGGGCCACCCATCCTAGTACTCCCCCCTCCCAAGCACGTTTAACTTCGGAGATATGATGGGATCCGGTGCATTACTGCTGGTGTGATTGTACCCATCATGTTGAGTGTGCAAAGCCCTTTTTTGTCATCCTTTTCGCGGACCCCGATGAACGATCAAGGACGAAGAAACAGCGCAAAAAGATAAAAAGTGGCCCGAAACTAATGAAAATGTTCGAATTCGGCATTAAAAAATAGGCAAAGCAAAGCTAGTTTGTTGCCCCCGTCGTAGAGCTCTCGGAGAGCTTTCCAACAGTATGTTATGCGCTGTATAACTCCTTACAGATCAAAAGTTTTGGGCACCGGAGCGACGGAGACCTAGTCACTGGCCCCACGCCCCCAATTTGCAGGCCCAGCCTCTACGCGAAGCAAAGTTGTCTTGCACAAGATGCCATGGGACTCGATAAAAGAAATGTGACGGATAAATCATCTTCGAAAGCTAGAACGGGGCAAAAAATGCAAAACGAAAAAAGGGTGCAACACAAGGACTTCCCTTAGGGTCACCCATCCTAGTACTACTCTCTCCTAAGCACGCTCAACTTCAGAGATCTGATGGGATCCGGTGCATTACTGTTTCTATGATCGCACCCGTCATGTTGAGCGTGCAAAGCCTTTATTTGTCATCCTTTTCGCAGCTCATGACGAACGATCAAGGACGAAAAAATAACACAAAAAAAAGATAAAAAGTGGCACGAAATGGATGAAAACATTCAATTTTAAGCTCCAAAAACAGGCGCAGCCAAGCAGGCTTCCTGCCCTCGTCGTAGAGCTCTTGGAGAGCTATCTAACGGTATGCTGTACGCCGCATAACTCCTTACGGATCAAAAGTTTGGGCACCGGAGCGACGGAGACCTGGTCACAAACCCCACGACCTCGATTTACGGGCCCAGCCTCTGCGCAAAGTGAAGTTGTCTTGCCCAAGATGTTGTGGGACTCGTTAATAGAATTGTGATGGATAAAGCATCTTGGCCAGCCTGAACGTGGCAAAAAAAAACAAAACGAAAAGGGGGGGTACAACACGAAGACTTCCGTGAGGGTCACCCATCCTAGTACTACTCTCTCCCTAACATGCTTTATTTCGAATATCTAATGGGATCTGGTGCCTTACTGCTGGTATGGTTTCACCCGTCATGTTGAGAGTACAAAGCCCTTATTTGTCATCCTTTTTGCTACTCCCGACGAATGATCAGGGATGAAGAAACAGCGCAAAAAGAAGAAAAGTAGCCCGAAATTGAAGAAAACGTTTGATTTAGGGCTCTGAAAACAGGCGCAGCCGAGCAGGATTGCTGCCCCAGTCGTAGAGCTCTTAGAGAGCTTTCCCACGATATGCTGTGCAGCGCATAACTCCTTACGGATCAAAAGTTATGGGCACTGGAGTGACAGAGACTTGGTCACAGGCCCCACGCCCTCGGTTTGCTGGCCCAGCCTCTATGCGAAGTGAAGTTGTCTTGCCAAACATGTCGTGGGACTAGGAATTAGAAATGTGTTGGATAAAGCATATTCACAAGCCTGAACGAGGCAAAAAATTCAAAACAAAAAGGGGGGTGCAACACGAGGACTTCCCAAAGGGTCACCCATCCTAGTACTACACTCTCCCAAGCACACTTGACTTCAGAGATCTGATGGGATCCAGTGCATCAATGCTGGTATGATTGCACTCATCATGTTGAGTGCGTAAAACCCTTAGTTCTTGTCCATTTCGCGGCTCCAGACGAACAATCAGGGACGACGAAAAAGCGCAAAAAGAAGAAAAGTAGCCCAAAACTGATGAAAACATTCGATTTTGGGATATGAAAATAGGCACAACTGACAATGCTTGCTACCCCCGTCGTAGAGCTCTCGGAGAGCTTTCCAATGGTATGCTGTGTGCCATATAACTCCTTACGGATCAAAAGTTATGGGCACCAGAGTGACGGAGACTTGGTCACAGTGCCCACGCCCTCAGTTTGCGAGCCCAGCCTCTACGCGAAGTGAAGTTCTCTTGCTCAAGATACCGTGGGACTCGATAATAGAAATGTGACAGTTAAAGCATCTAGTCAAGCTAGAACGGGGCAAAAAATTCAAACGAAAAGGGGGTGTAACACGAGGACTTCCCTTGGGGTCACCCATCGTAGTACTACTCTCTCCCAAGCACGCTTAACTTCGTAGATCTGAGGGGATCTGGTGCATTTCTTCTGGTATGATCGCATCCGTCTTGTTGAGTGCGCATAGCCCTTATTTGTCGTCCTTTTCGCAGCTCCTGACGAATGATCAGGGTAAAAAAAACAGTACAAAAAGAAGAAAAGTGGCTCAGAATGGATGAAAACAATCAATTTTGGGCTCCAAAAACCGGCGCAGTTGAGCAGGCATGCCGCCCTCGTCATAGAGCTCTCAAAGAGCTTTCGAACGGTATACTATGCACCGCGTAACATCTTACAAATCAAAAGGTATGGTCACCGGAGAGAATGAGACCTGGTCACCCTCAATTTGCTAGCCCAGCCTCTACGCGAAGCGAATTTGTCTTGCCCAAGATGCCGTGGGACTCGGTAATAGAAATGTGACGAATAAAGCATCTTGGCAAGCAGAACAGGGCAAAAAATTTAAAACGAAAAGCGGGGTGCAACACAAGGAATTCCCTGGGGGTCACCCATCCTAGTACTTCTCTCTCCCAAGCACGCTTAACTTCGGGGATCCGATGGGATCCAGTGCATTACTGGTGGTATGATTGTACCCGTCATGTTGAGTATGCAAAGCCCTTATTTGTCATCCTTTTTGCGGCTCTCGACAAACGATCAGGGATGAAGAAATAGCACAAAAAGAAGAAAAGTGGCACAAAATTGATGAAAACGTTCAATTCTGGGCTCCAAAAATAGGCAGAGCCGAGCAGGTTTGTTGCCTCCATTGTAGAGCTCTCGAAAAGCTTTCCAACGGTATGCTCTACGTTGCATATCTCCTTACGGATCAAAATTTATGGGCACCAGAGCGATGGAGATCTAGTCATAAGCCTCACGCCCTCAGTTTGCGGGCCAGCCTCTACACGAAGCAAAGTTGTCTTCCCCAAGATGCCATGGGACTCGATAATAGAAATATGACGGATAAAGTATCTTGGCAAGCCTGAACAGGGCAAAAAATTCAAAACGAAGTGGGGTGCAACACGAGGACTTCCCTGAGGGTCACCCATCCTAGTACTACACTCTCCTAAGCACGCTTGACTTCGGAGATCTGGTGGGATCCGGTGCATCACTGCTGGTATGATCGCACTCGTCATGTTGAGTGCACAAAGCTCTTACTTGTTGCCTTTTTTGCGGCTCCCAACGAACGATCAGGGACGAAGAAACACCACAAGAAGAAGAAAAGTGGCCCAAAACTGATGAAAATGTTCGATTTTGGGCTCCAAAAATAGGCGTAGCTGAGCAGACGTGCTTCCGTCGTCGTAGAGCTCTAGGAGAGCTTTCCAACGGTATGTTTTGTGCCACATAACTCCTTGCAGATCAAAAGTAATGGGCACCAGAGCGACGTAGACCTGGTCATAGACCCCACGCCCGCTGTTTGCTAGCCCAGCCTATACGTGAAGCGAAGTTGTCTTGCTCAAGATGCCGTGGGACTCGATAATAGAAATGTGACGGTGAAAGCATCTAGTCAAGCCTAAACGGGGCACAAAAACAAAACGAAAAGGGGGTGCAATACGAGGACTTCCCTAAGGGTCACCCATCCTAGTACTACACTATCCCAAGCACGCTTGACTTTGGAGATCTGATGGGATTCAGTGTATTACTGCTGGTATGATCGCACCTGTCATGTTGAGTGTGCAAAGCCTTTATTTGTCTTCCCTTTCGCGGCTCCCAATGAACGATCAGGGACGAAGAAATAGCACAAAATAAAAAATAGTGGCCCGAAACTGATGAAAATGTTCAAATTTGGGCTCCAAAAATAGGCATGGCAAATCCAGTTTGCTGCCCCTGTCGTAGAACTCTCGGAGAGCTTTCCAACGGTATGCTGTGCACCACATAACTTCTTACGAATCAAAAGTTATGGGCATCGGAGCAACGTAAACCTGGTCACAAGACCCACGCCCTCAGTTTGCGGGGCCAGCCTCTGTGTGAAGCGAAGTTGTCTTGCCCAAGATGCCGTTGGACTTGGGAATAGAAATGTGATGGATAAAACATCTTAGCAAGTCTGAACGGGGCAAAAAATTCGTAATGAAAAGGGGGGTGCAACACGAGGACTTCCTTGGGGGTCACCCATCATTGCACTACTCTCTACCAAGCACACTTAACTTCGAAGATTTGATGGGATCCGGTGAATTACTCCTGGTATAATCGCACCCGTCATGTTGAGTGCACAAGGCCTTTATTTGTCATCCTTTTCGCGGCTCCTGACGAACAATCAGGGATGAAGAAACAGCACAAAAAGAAGAAAAGTGTCCCAAAACTGATAAAACGTTTGATTTTGGGATCCAAAAAGAGACTCGGCTGAGCAGGCTTGCCACTGCTGTCGTAGAGCTCTCGGAGAGCTTTCCAACAATATGCTGTGCACTGCATAACTCCTTACGAATCAAAAGTTATAGGCACTGGAACGACGGAGGCCTGGTCACAGGCCCTTCGCCCTCAGTTTGCGGGCCCATCCTCTACGCGAAACGAAGTTGTCTTGCCCAAGATGCCATGGGACTCGGCAATAGAAATGTGATGGATAAAGCATCTTGGCAAGCTTGAACGGGGCAAAAAATACAAAATGAAAAGGGGGTTGCAACACGAGGACTTCTATGAGGGTAACCTATCCTAGTGCTACTCTCTCCAAAGCACACTTAACTTCGGAGATCTGATGGGATCTAGTGCATTACTAATGCTCTGATCGTACCCGTCATGTTGAGTGCGCAAAGCCCTTATTTGTCGCCCTTTTCGCGCCTCCTGACGAACGATCAGCGACGAAGAAACAGCACAAAAAGAAGAAAAGTAGCCCAAAAATGATGAAAGCGTTCAATTTTGTGTTCCAAAAATAGGCTCAGCTGAGCAGGCTTGCTTCCACCATCGTACAGCTCTCGGAGAACTTTCTAACGATATAATATGCGCTGTATAACTCCTTACGGATCAAAAGTTATGGGCACCGGAGCGACGGAGGCTTGGTCACAAGCCATACGCCCTCGGTTTGCGGCCCTATCCTCTACGCGAAGCGAAGTTGTCTTGCCCAAGATGCCATGCGACTCGGTAATAGAAATGTGATGGATAAAGCATCTTGGCAAGCCTGAACGGGGCAAAAAATGCAAAATAAAAAGGGGGGTGCAACACGAGGACTTCCTTGAGGGTCACCCAACCTAGTATTACTCTCTCCCAAGCACGCTTAACAATGGAGATCTGATGGGATCCAGTGCATTACTGCTGGTATGATCGCACCCGTCATGTTGAGTTCGTAAAGCCCTCATTTGTCGTCATTTTTGCGGCTCCCGATGAACGATCAGGGACGAAGAAACAACACAAAAAGAAGAAAAGTTACCCGAAACTAATGAAAATGTTCAATTTTGGACTCAAAAAATAGGAGCAGCAGAGCAGGCTTGCTGGCACCGTCGTAGAGCTCTCAGAAAGCTTTCCAACGGTATGTTGTGCACTACATAATGCCTTTCAGATCGAAAGTTATGGGCACTGGAGCGACGGAGTCCTAGTCACAGGCCCCACGCCCTCAGTTTACGGGCCCTGCCTCTACGCAAAGCGAAGTTCTCTTGCCCAAGATGCTGTGGGACTCGGTAATAGAAATGTGATGCATAAAGCTTCTTGGCAATCTTGAACTGGGCAAAAAAAGCAAAACGAAAAAGGGGGTGCAATACGAGGACTTCCTTGTGGGTCACCAATCCTATTACTACACTTTCCCAAGCACTTGACTTTGGAGATTTGATGGTATCTGGTACATTACTGCTGGTATGATCGCACCCGTCATGTTAATTGAGCAAAGCCCTTATGGGCACCGGAGCGACGGAGACATAGTTACAGGCCCCACGCCCTCGATTTGCGGGCCCAACCTCTAAGAGAAGCAAAGTTGTCTTGCCCAAGATGCCATGGGAGTCGGTAATAGAAGTATGATGGATAAAGCATCTTGGCAAGCCTGAACGGGGCAAAAAATTCAAAACGAAAAGAGGGTACAACATGAGGACTTCCTTGGGGGTCACCCATCCTTGTACTACTCTCTCCCAAGCACACGTAAATTCGAAGATATGATGGGATTCGGAGCATTACTGTTTGTATGATCGTACCCATCATGTTGTGTGCACAAAGCCCTTATTTGTCGTCCTTTTCGCGGCTCCAGACAAACGATCAGGGATGAAGAAATAGCGCAAAAAGAAGAAAAGTGGCCCAAAACTGATGAAAAGGATCGATTTTGGACTTTGAAAATAGGCGCAGCCGAGCAGGCTTGCTGCTCTCGTCGTAGAGCTCTCGGAGAGCTTTCCAACGATATGTTATGCGCTGCATAACTCCTTACGGATCAAAAAGTTATGGGTACCGGAGCGACTAAGACCTGGTCACAGGCCCCATGTCCTCAGTTTGCGGGCCACGCCTCTACGCGAACCGAAGTTGTCCTGCCCAAGATACCGTGGGACTTGGTAATAGAAATGTGACGGATAAAGCATCTTGGAAAGCCTAAACATATCAAAAAATGCAAAATGAAAAGGGGGGTGCAACACGAGGACTTCCCTGAGGGTCACCCATCCTAGTACTACTCTCTCCGAAGCACACTTAACTTCAAAGATCTGATAGGATCTGGTGCATTACTGCTGGTATGATTGTACCCGTCATGTTTTGTGCGAAAAGCCCTTATTTGTCATCTTTTTTACGGCTCCTGACGAACGATCGAGGAAGAAGAAACAATGCAAGAAGAAGAAAAGTAGACAAAAACTGATGAAAACATTCAATTTTGGGCTCCAAAAACATATGCAGCCAAGCAGGCTTGCTGCCCCCGTCGTAGAGCTCTTGGAGAGTTTTCCAATGCTTTGTTGTGCGCTGCATAATTCTTTACGGATCAAAAGTTATGGGCACCGGAGCGACAGAGACCTGGTCACTGGCCCCACACCTTTGGTTTGCGGGCCCAGCCTCTACGCGAAGCGAAGTTCTCTTGCTCATGATGCCGTGGGACTCGATAATAGAAATGTGACGAAAAAAGCATATTGGCAAGCCTTAATGGGGCATAAAATGCAAAATGAAAAAGGGAGTGCAACATAAGGACTTCCCAGATGGTTACCCATCCTAGTACTACTTTCTCCCAAGCACGCTTAACTTCAGAGATCTGATGGGATCCGGTGCATTACTACTGGTATGGTCACACCTGTCATGTTGAGTGTGCAAAGCCTTTATTTGTCGTCCTTTTTGCGACTCCCGAAAAATGATAAGGGGCGAACAAACAGTGCAATAAGAAGAAAAGTGGATCAAAATGAATGAAGATATTCAATATTGGGCTCTGAAAACAGGTGCAGCCGAGCAGGCGTACTGTCCCCATCATAGAGATCTCGGAGAGCTTTCCAATGGTATGCTTTGCGCTGCTTAACTTCTTACAGATCAAAAGTTATGGGCACCGGAGCGACGGAGACCTGGTCACAGGCCCTACGCCCTCAGTTTGCAGGCCCAACCTCTAAGCAAAGCCAAGTTGTCTTGCCCAAGATACTGTGGGACTTAGTAATATAAATGTGACGTATAAAGCATCTTGGCAAGCCTTAAGGGGGCATAAAATTCAAAACGTAAAGGGGTGTGCAACATGAGGACTTCCTTGGGGGTCACCCATCCTAGTACTACTCTGTCCCAAGCACACTTAACTTCGGAGATCTGACGGGATCCGCTGAATTATGGCTAGTATGATTATACCCATCATGTTCAGAGCACAAAGCCCTTATTTGTCTTCCTTTTTGCGACTCTTGACGAACAATCAAGGACGAAGAAATAGCGCAAAAAGAAGAAAAGTGACCCGAAACTGACAAAAATGTTGATTTTAGGCTCTGAAAATAGGCATAGCTGAGCAAACTTGTTGTCCCATCGTTGAGCTCTCGGAGAGCTTTCCAATGGTATGTTGTGCGCCGCGAAACTCCTTACAGATCAAAAGTTATGGCACCGGAGCGACGGAGACCTAGTCACAGGCCCCACGCCTTCGGTTTGCGAGCCCAGCCTTTACGCGAAGCGAAGTTGTCTTGCCCAAGATACCGTGTAACTCGATAATAGAAATGTTACGGATAAAGCATTTTGGGATGCCTGAACGGGGCAAAAAATTCAAAATGAAAAGAAGGGTGCAACACGAGGACTTCCTTGGGGGTCACAAATCCTAGTACTATTCTCTCCCAAGCACGCTTAACTTCGGAGATCTGATGGGATGCGGTGTATTACGGCTAGTATGATTGCACTCGTCATGTTAAGTATGCAAATCCCTTATTTGTCATTCTTTTTGCGGATCCCGATGAACGATCAGGGATGAAGAAATAGCGCAAAAAAAAGAAAAGTGCACGTAACTGATGAAAACATTCGATTTTGGGCTCCAAAAATAGGTGTAGATGATTAGGCATGCTACCCTTGTCGTACAGCTCTCTGAGAGCTTTCCAACGGTATGCTGTGCTCCGTGTAACTCCTTACAGATCAAAAGTTATGGGCACCAGAGCGACAGAAACCTGGTCACAGGCCCCATTCCCATAGTTTGCGGGCCCAGCCTCTACGTGAAGTGAATTTATCTTGCCCAAGATGTCGTGGGACTCAATAATAGAAATGTCATGGATAAAGCATCTTAGCAAGCCTGAATGGGGCAAAAAATTCAAAACGAAACGGGGGGTGCAACACGAGTACTTCCCTGAGGGTTCCCCATCCTATTACTACTCTCTCTCAAACACACTTAACTACAGAGATCTGATGGAATCTGATGTATTACTGCTGGTATGATCGCACCTGTCTTGTTGACTGCGCAAAGCCCTTATTTCTCATCCTTTTCACGGCTCCCGACGAACGATCAGGGACAAAGACACAACGCAAAAAAAAAAAATAAACGGGGCCCAAAACTGATGATAACGTTCGATTTTGTGCTCCAAAAATAGGCGCAACCAAGAATGTTTGCTGCCCCCGTCGTAGAGCACTCGGAGAGCTTTACAACGGTATGATGTGTACTGTATAACTCCTTGCGGATCAAAAGTTATGGTCACTGGATCGACGGAGACCTGGTCACAAGCCCCATGCCCTCCGTTTGCTGGCCCAAACTCTACGCGATGCGAAGTTGTCTTGCTCAAGATGTCGTGGGACTCGATAATAGAAATATGACGGATAAAGCATCTTGGCAAGCCTGAATGGGGCAAAAAAAAAATGAAAAGCGAGGTGCAACACGAGGACTTCCTTGGGGGTCATCCATCCTAGTACTACTCTCTCCCAAGCACACTTAACATTGAAGTTCTGATGGGATCCAGTGTACTACTACTGGCATGATCGCACCCATCAAGTTGAGTGCCCAAAGCCCTTATTTTTCGTCCTTTTCGCAGCTCCTGACAAATGATCCTGGACGAAGAAACAGTGCAAAAAGAAGAAAAGTGGCCCAAAATAGATGAAATAGTTCGATATTAGGCTACAAAAATAGGCCCAGCCGAGCAAGCTTGCTGCCTTCGTCGTAGAGCTCTTGGAGAGCATTCCAACTGCATGCTGTGCGCTGCATAACTCCTTACAGATCAAAAGTTATGGGCATCGGAGCGACTGAGATCTGGTCACAGGCCCCATGCCCTCAATTCGCGGGCCCAGCATCTATGCGAAGCGAAGTTGTCTTGCCCAAGATGTCGTGGGACTCGGTAATAGAAATGTGACGGAAAAAGCATCTTGGCGAGCATGAACGGGGCAAAAAATGCAAAACGAAAATGGGGGTGCAACACAAGGACTTCCCTGAGGGTCACCTATCCTAGTACTACTCTCTCCCACGCACGCTTAACTTTCGAGATCTGATGGGATCCGATGAATTACTGCTGGTATGATCGCACCCGTCATTTTGAGTGCACAAAGCCCTTATTTATCATACTTTTCGTGACTCCCGACGAATGATAAGGGGTAAAGAAACAGCACAAAAAGAAGAAAAGTGGCTCGAAACAAATAAAAATGTTCAATTTTGGGCTCTGAAAATAAGTGTAGCCGAGTAGACGTGATGCCCCCATCGTAGAGTTCTTGGAAAGCTTTCCAACGGTAGCTGTGCGCTGTACAACTCCTTACAGATCAAAAGTTATGGGCACCGATGCGATGGAGACCTGGTCACAGGCCCCACGCCCTCAGTTTGCAGGCCCAACCTCTGCGCAAAGCAAAGTTCTCTTGCCCAAGATGCCGTGGGACTCGGTAATAGAAATGTGACGGATAAAGTATATTGTCAAGCCAGAAGGGAGAAAAAAATTCAAAACGAATAAGGGGGTGCAACACGAGGACTTCCTTGGGGGTCACCTATCCTAATACTATTCTCTCCCAAGCACTTTTAACTTCGGAGATCTGATGGGATCTGGTGCCTTACGGCTAGTATGATCACACCCGTCATGTTGAGTATGCAAAGCCCTTATCGGTCGTCCTTTTCGCTGCTCCCGACGAATGATCAGGGATGGAAAAACAGCGCAAAAAAAAATGAAAAGTGGCCCGTAACTGATGAAAACGTTCAATTTTGGGCTCTGAAAATAGGCGCAACTGAGCAAGCTCGCTGCCTCGGTCGTAGAACTCATGGAGAGCTTTCTAATGGTATGTTGTGCACTGCATAACTCCTTACGGATCAAAAGTTATGGGCACCGAGACCTGATCACAGGCCCCACACCCTCAGTTTGTGGGCCCAGCCTCTACGCGAAGCGAATTTATCTTACCCAAGATACCGTGGGTGTCGTTAATAGAAATGTCATGGATAAAGCATCTCGGCAAGGCTGAACGGGGCAAAAAATTCAAAATGAAATGGGGGTACAACACGAGGACTTCCCTGAGGATCACCCATCCTAGTACTACTCTCTCGCAAGCACGCTTAACTGCAGAGATGTGATGGGACCTGGTGCATTACGGCAGGTATGATCACACCTGTCATGTTGAGTGCGCAAAGCCCTTACTTGTTGTCCTTTTCGAGGCTCTCGACGAACGAGCTGGGTCGAAGAAACAGCGCAAAAAGAAGAAAAGAGGCAAAAAACTGATGATAACGTTCGATTTTGTGCTCCAAAAATAGGCTCAACCAAGAAGGTTTGCTGCCCCATCGTAGAGTTCTCAAAGAGCTTTCCAACGGTTTGCTGTGAATTGCATAACTCGTTACGGATCAAAAGTTAGGAGCATTGGAGCTATGGAGACCTGGTCACAGTCCCCACGCCCTCGGTTTGCGGACACAGCCTCTGTACGAAGTGAATTTATCTTGCCCAAGATCCCGTGCGACTCGGTAATAGAAATGTCACGGATAACGCATGTTGGCAAGCCTGAACGGTGCAAAAAATTCAAAACGAAAAGGGGGTGCAACAGGAGGAATTCCCTGATGGTCACCCATCCTAGTACTACTCTCTCCCAAGCACGCTTAACTTCGGAGATCTGATGGGATCCGGCACGTTACTGTTGGTATGATCACACCCGTCAAGTTGAGAACTTAAAGCCCTTATTTTTTGTCCTTTTCGCGGTTCCCGACGAACGATCAAGGACGAAGAAACTGCACAAAGAGAAGAAAGTGTCCTGAAACTAATAAAAATGTTCAATTTTGGGCCCCAAAAATAGGAGCAGCCAAGAATGTTTGCTACTCCCGTCGTAGAGCTCTCCGAGAGCTTTTCGACGGTATGTTGTGCACTGCATAACTCCTTGCGGATCAAAAGTTATGGGCATCGGAGTGATAGTGACTTGGTCAGAGGCCCCACGCCCTCGATTTGCAGGCCCAGCCATTACTCGAAGCGAAGTAGTCTTGCCCAAGATGTCGGGGGACTCAGTAATAGATATGTGATAGATAAAATATCTTGGCAAGCCTGAACGGTGCAAAAAATTCAAAATGAAAAGGGGAGTGCAACACGAGGACTTCCCTAGGGGTTATCCATCCTAGTACTACTCTCTCAAGCACGTTTAACTTCGGAGATCTGATGGGATCTGGTGCAATACTACTAGTATGATGGCACCGGTCATGTTGAGAGTGCAAAGCCCTTATTTGCCATCCTTTTCGCCGCTCCCGACGAACGATCCGGGATGAAAAAATAGTGCAAAAAGAAGAAAGGTGGCCCAAAATTGATGAAAATATTCAATTTTGGGCTCCGAAAATAGGTGCAACCAAGCAAGCTTGTTGTCCTCGTTGTACTACTCTTGTAGAGCTTTCTACCGGTATGCCGTGCGCTATATAACTCCTCACGGATCAAAAGTTATGTTCATCGGAGCGATGGAGATCTGGTCACAAGCCCCACGCCCTCGGTTTGCGAGCCCAGCCTCTACGCAAAGTGAAGTTGTCTTGCCCAAGATGCCGTAGGACTCAGTAATAGAAATGTGACGGATAAAGCATCTTGGCAAGCCTGAACGGAGCAAAAAATTCAAAACGAAATGGGCGGTGCAACACGAGGACTTCCTAGGGGGCCACCCATCCAAGTACAACTCTCTCCCAAGCACGCTTAACTTAGGAGATCTGATCGGATTCGGTGCATTACTGCTAGTAAGATCGCACCCGTCATGTTGAGTGCGCAAAGACTTTATTTGTCGTCCTTTTTGCGGCTCCCGACAAATCATCAGAGATGAAAAAACAGCGGAAAAATAAGAAAAGTGGCCCAAAATTGATGAAAACATTCGATTTTGGGCTCCGAACGGGGCAAAAAAACAAAACGAAATGGGGGGTGCAACACGTGGACTTCCTAAGGGGTCACCTATCCATGTACTACTCTCTCTCAAGCATGTTTAACTTCGGGGATCTGATGGGATCTGGTGCATTACTACAGGTATGATCGCACCAGTCATGTTGAGTACGCAAAGACCTTATTTGTCGTCCATTTTGCGGCTCCAACGAACGATTGGGGATGAAGAAATAGCACAAAAAGAAGAAAAGTAGCCTGAAACAAATGAAAACTTTCAATTTTGGGATCCGAAAATAGGTGCTGCTTGGTAAACTTTCTACCCCCGTCGTAGAGCTCTCGAAGATCTTTCCAACGGTATGTTGTGGGAGGCATAACTCCTTACGGATTAAAGGTTATGTGCAGCGGAGCGACGGAGAACAGGTCACAGGCCCCATGCCTTCGGTTTGCGGACCCAGCCTCTACGCGAAGTGAAGTTGTATTAGCCAAGATGCCGGGGGACTTGGTAATAGAAATGTGATGGATAAAGCAATTTGGCAAGCATGAACGGGGCAAAAAACCAAAACAAAAAAAGGGGTACAACACGAGGACTTCCCAAAGGGTCAGCCATCCTAGTACTACTCTCTCCCAAGCACGATTAACTTCGAAGATCTGATGGGATCCGGTGCATTACTGTTGGTATGATCACACTCGTCATGTTGAGGGTGCAAAGCCATTATTTGTCATCCTTTTTGTGGCTCCCGAGGAACGATCAGGGATGAAAAAATAGCACAAAAAGAAGAAAGGTGCCCCAAAACTGATGAAAACGTTCAATTTTATGCTCCGAAAATAGGCGCAGCTGAGACAGGCTTACTACCCCCTTTGTAGAGGTCTCGGAGAGCTTTCCAACGGTATGCTGTGCACTGCATAACTTCTTACGGATCAAAAGTTATGGGAACCGGAGCGACGGAGACATGGTCACAGGCCCCACGCTCTCGGTTTGCGGCCCAGCCTCTACACGAAGCGAAGTTGTCTTGCCCAAGATTCAGTAGGACTTTGTAATAGAAATGTAACGGATAAAGTATCTTGGCTAGCCTAAACGGGGCAAAAAATTCAAAATGAAAAGGGTGGTGCAACACGAGGATTTTTTTGGGGGTCACCCATCCTAGTACTACTCTCTCCCAAGCATGCTTAACTTCAGAGATCTGATAGGATCTGGTGTATTACTGCTGGTATGATCGCACCGGTCATGTTGAGTGGGCAAAGCCCTTATTTGTCGTCCTTTTCGCAGCTCCCGACGAACGATCAAGGACAAAAAAAGCGGCAAAATGAGAAAAGTGGTGCGAAATTGATTTTGGGCTCTGAAAACAGGCGCAGCCGAGTAGGCTTGCTGCCCCCGTCGTAGATGTCTCGGAGAGATTTCCAATGGTATGCTGTGCGCTGCATAACTCCTTACGAATCAAAAGTTATAGGCACTGGAGCCACGAAGACCAGGTCATAGGCTACACGCCTTCAATTTGCGGGCCCAGCCTCTACGCGAAGCAAAGTTGTCTTGCCCAAGATACAGTGGGACACGGTAATAAAAATGTGACGGATAAAGCAATTTGGCAAGCATGAACGGGGCAAAAAACAAAACAAAAAGGGGGATGCAACACGAGGACATCCAAGGGGGTTACCCATCCTAGTACTATTCTCTCCCAAGCACGATTAACATTGGAGATCTGATGGGATCCGGTGCATTACTGCAGGTATGATCGCACCTATCATTTTTCGTCCTTTTCGCGTCTCCCAATGAACGATCAGGGACAAAGAAACAACACAAAAAGAAAAAACGTAGCCCGAAACTGATGAAAGCGTTCAATTTTGGCCTCCCAAAATAGTCGCAGCCGAGGAAACTTTCTACCCTCGTTGCAGAGCTCTTGGAGAGCTTTCCAACGGTGTGCTGTACGCTGCATAACTCCTTACGGATCAAAAGTTATGGAAACTGGAGCGATAGAGACTAGGTCAGAGGCCCCACGTCCTCAGTTTACGATCCCAGCCTCTACGCGAAGTGAAGTTTTCTTGCCCAAGATGTTGTGGGAATCGGTAATATAAATGTGATGGATAAAGCAATTTAGGAAGCATGAACGAGGCAAAAAAAGAAAACGAAAAGTAAGGTGCAACACAAGGACTTCCTAGGGGGTCACTAATCCTAGTAGTACTCTCTGCCAAGCACGATTAACTTCGGAGATCTGATAGAATCCGTTGTATTACTGCTGGTATGATCGTACCCGTCATGTTGAGTGCACAAAGTCCTTATTTTCTGTCCTTTTTGCGGCTCCCGACAAACGATCCGGGACGAAGAAACAGTGCAAAAAGAAGAAAAGTTACCCAAAATTGATGAAAATATAAAATTTTCTCCTCTGAAAATAGGCGCAGCCGAGCAAGCTTGATGCCCCCGTTGTAGAACTCTCGTAGAGCTCTCCAACGGTATGCTTTGCGCTGCATAACTCCTTACGGATCAACAGTTATGGGCACCGGAGTGACGGAGACCTGGTCGCTAGTCCTACGCTCTTAGTTTGCGGGGGCCCAGCCTCTACGAGAAGCAAAGTTGTCTTGCCCAAGATGCCGTGGGACTCGGTAATAGAAATGTAACGGATAAAGCATCTGGGCAGGCCTGAATGGGGCCAAAAAATCAAAATGAAAAGGGGGATGCAACACGAGGAGTTCCTTAGGGGTCACCCTCCTAGCACTACTCTCTCCCAAGCACGCTAAACTTTAGAGATTTGATAGGATCCAGTGCATTACTGCTTGTATGATCGCACCCGTCATGTTGAGTGCGCAAAGCCCTTCTTTGTTGTCCTTTTCGAAGCTCCCGACGAACGATCAAGGATGAAGAAACAGTGCAAAAAGAATAAAATTGGCCCCAAACTGAAGGAAATGTTCAATTTTGGGCTCTGAAAATAGGCGTAGCCTAGCAGGCTTTCTTTCCCCGTCGTAGAACTCTCGGAGAGATTTCCAACGGTATGCTGTGTGCTGCATAACTCCTTACGGATCAAAAATTATGGGCACCGAAGCGACGGAGACCTGGTCATAGGCCACACGCTCTCAGTTTACGGGCCAAGCCTCTATGCAAAGCGAAGTTGTCTTGGTCAAGATGCCATGGGACTCGGTAATAGAAATGTGACAGATAAAGCATCTTGGCAAGCCTGAACGGGGCAAAAAATTCAAAACAAAAAGGGGGGGTGCAACATGAGGACTGCCGTGGGGGTCACCCATCGTAGTACTATTCTCTCCCAAGCACGCTTAACTTCGGAGATATGATGTGATCCTATGTATTACTGCTGGTATGATCGTACCCGTCATGTTTAGTGCGCAAAGCACTTATTTGTCGTCGTTTTCGCGGCTCCCGACAAATGATCAAGGACAAAAAAATTGCGCAAAAAGAAGAAAAATTTTCCAAAATTGATGAAAACGTTCAATTTTGGGCTTTAAAAATAGGCACAGCCAAGCAGGCTCACTGCCACCGTCGTAGAGCTCTCGGAGAGCTTTCCAACGGTTTGTTGTGTGTCGTATAACTCCTTACGGATCAAAAATTATGGGCACCGGAGCGACGGTGACTTGGTCACAGGCCCCACGCCCTCGGTTTGCGGGCCCAACCTCTACGCGAAGTGAAGTAGTCTTGCCCAAGATACCGTGTGACTCAGAAATAGAAATGTGATGGATAAAGTAATTTGGCAAGCATGAACGGGGCAAAAAAACTAAACGAAAAAGGGGTGTAACACGAGGACTTCCAAGGGGTTCACCCATCCTAGTACTACTTTCTTCCAAGCATAATTAACTTCAGAGATCTGATGGGATCCGGTGCATTACTGTTGGTATGATCGCACCCATCATGTTGTGTGCGTAAAGCCCTTATTTGTCGTCCTTTTCACGGCTCCCGACGAACTATCAGGGGCGAAGAAACAGTGCAAAAAGAAGAAAAGTGGCCAAAAATGAATTAAAACATTAGATTTCTGGCTCTGAAAATAGGCACAGTCGAGCAGGCTTGGTGCCCCCGTCATAGAGCTCTCGGAGAGCTTTCCAATGGTATGCTGTGCGCTGCATAACTCCATACGGATCAAAAGTTATGGGCGCCGGAGCGACGATGACTTGGTCATAGGCCCCACGCCCTCGGTTTGCGGGCCCTGCCTCTACGCAAAGCAAAGTAGTCCTGCCCAAGATGCCGTGGGACTCGGTAATAGAAATGTGATGGATAAAGTAATTTGGCAAGCATGAACGGGGCAAAAAAACAAAACGAAAAGGGGGTGCAACTCGAGGACTTCCAAGGGGGTCACTCATCCCAGTACTACTCTTTCCCAAACATGCTTAACTTCAGAGATCTGATGGGATTTGGTGCATTACTGCTGGTATGATCGCACCCGTCATGTTGAGTGCGCAAAGCTCTTATTTGTCATCCTTTTCACGGCTCCCGACAAACCATCAGGGACGAATAAACATTGTATCAAGGAGAAAAGTGTCCCAAAATGGATGAAAACGTTGGATTTTGGGCCTTGAAAACAGGCACAGCCGAGCAGGCTTGGTGCCCCCGTTATAGAGCTCTGGGAGAGCTTTCTAACGGTACGTTGTTCGCTACATAACTCCTTACAGATCAAAAGTTATGGGCACTGGAGCGACAGAGACCAGGTCATAGGCCCCACACCCTCAGTTTGCGGGCCCAGCCTCTACGCGAAGCGAAGTTGTCTTGCTCAAGATGCTGTGCGACTCTGTAATAAAAATGTGACAGATAAAGCAATTTGGCCAGCATGAATGGGGCAAAAAAACCAAACGAAAAGAACGGTGCAACACGAGGACTTCCAAATGGGTCACCCATCCTAGTACTACTCTCTCCCAAGCATGATTAACTTAGGAGATCTAATGGGATCTTGTGCATTACTGCTGGTATGATCACA
Organism: Ehretia macrophylla; assembly: GCA_037974665.1. Taxonomy (NCBI): domain Eukaryota; kingdom Viridiplantae; phylum Streptophyta; class Magnoliopsida; order Boraginales; family Ehretiaceae; genus Ehretia; species Ehretia macrophylla. Next base: position 41,452,626 of record CM075782.1, on the reverse strand, counting down.
CCCGTCATGGTGAGTGCGCAAAGCCCTGATTTATCATCCTTTTTGCGGATCCGGACGAAATTTCTGGGGCGAAGAAACAACGCAAAAAGAAAAAAAGTGGCCAAAAATTGATTAAAACGTTCGATTTTAGTGTCCAAAAATAGGCACAGCCATGCAAACTTTCTACCCCCGTCGTAGAGCTCTCGGAGAGCTTTCTAACGGTATGTTGTGCGATGCATAACTCCTTAAGGATCAAACATTATGGGCACTGGAGAGACGCAGACCAGGTCACAAGCACCACGCCCTCAGTTTGCGATACCTGCCTCTACGCGAAGCGAAGTTGTCTAGCCCAAGATGTCATGGGACTCGGTATTAGAAATGTGACGGTTAAAGCAATTTGGCAAGCATGAACGGGGCAAAAAAAAAATGAAAAGATGGGTGCAACACGAGGACTTCCCAGGGGGTCACCCATTCTAGTACTACTCTCTCCCAAGCACGATTAACATCGGAGATCTGATGGGATCCGATGTATTACTGCTTGTATGATCGCACCAGTCATGTTGAGTGCGCAAAGCCCTTATTTGTCGTCCTTTTCGCGGCTCCCGACGAACGATCAGGGACGAAGAAACAGTTCAAAAAGATGAAAAATGGCTTAAGATTGGTGAAAATATTAAATTTTATGCTGTGAAAATAGGCGCAGTCGAGAAGGCTTGCTGCCCCCGTCATAGAGCTTTCGGAGAGCTTTCCAACGGTATGCTATGCGCTGCATAACTCCTTATGGATCAAAAGTTATGAGCACTGGAACTATAGAGACTTGGTCACTGGCCCCACGCCATAGGTTTGCGGGCCCAGCCTTTACGCAAAGTGAAGTTGTCTTGCCCAAGATACCGCAGGACTCGATAATAGAAATGTGACGGATAAAGCAATTTCGCAAGCATGAGCGGGGCAAAAAAACAAAACGAAAAGGGGGGCGCAACACGAGGACTTCCGTTAGGGTCACCCACCTTAGTACTATTCTTTCCCAAGCACGATTAACTTCGGAGATCTGATGGGATCCGGTGCATTACTACTGGTATGATTGCACCCATCATGTTGAGTACGTAAAGCCCTAATTTGTCATCCTTTTTGCGGCTCCCGACAAACCAGCAGGGACGAAGAAACAGTGCAAAAATAAGAAAAGTGGCCCAAAATTGATGAAAACATTTGATTTTGGGCTCCATAAATAGGCGTAGCCAAGCAGGCTTGGTGCCCCCGTCATAGAGCTCTCGGAGATCTTTCCAACGGTATGCTATTCGCTACATAACTCCTTACGAATCAAAAGTTATAGGCACCAGAGCGATAGAGACCTGGTCATAGGCGCCAAGCCCTCAGTTTGCGGTCCCAGCCTCTACGCGAAGCGAAGTTGTCTTACCCAAGATGCCGTGGTACTCAGTTATAGAAATATGACGGATAAAGCATCTTGGCAAGCCTGAACGGGGCAAAAAATTCAAAATGAAAAGGTGCATGGAACAAGATGACTTCCCTAGGGGTCACCCATCCTAGTACTACTCTCTCACAAGCACGCTTAACTTCGGAGATCTGATGGGATTCAATTCATTACTGCTGGTATGATTGTACCCGTCATGTTGAGTGCAGAAAGACCTTATTTGTCATCCATTTAGCGGCTCCCGATGAACTATCAGAGACGAAGAAACAACGCAAAAAGAAGAAAAGTGGCACGAAACTAATGAAAACGTTCAATTTTGGGCTCCAAAAATAGGCGCATCCAAGCAGGCTTGGGGCCCCCGTCATAGAGCTCTGGGATAGCTTTCTAATGGTCCCCCGTCATAGAGCTTTGGGATAGCTTTCTAATGGTATATTGTTCGCTACATAACTCCTTACGGATCAAAAGTTATGGGCACTGGAACAAGAGAGACCCGATCACAGGCCCCAAGCCCTCAATTTGCGGGCCCAGCCCCTACGCGAAGCGAAGTTGTCTTGCCCAAGATGCCGTGGGACTCGATAATAGAAATGTGACGGATAAAGCAATTTGGCAAGCATGAACGGGGCAAAAAAACAAAATGAAAAGGGGGGTGCAACACGAGGACTTCCCTGGGGTCACCCATCCTAGTACTACTCTCTCCCAAGCATGATTAACTTTGGAGATTTGATGGTATCCGGTCCATTACTGCTGGTATGATCGCACCCGTCATGTTGAGTGCTCCAGGCCGTCATTTGTCCTCCTTTTCGCGGCTCCTGACGAACGATCAGGGATGAAGAAACAGTGCAAAACGAAGAAAAATGGACCAAAACTGATTAAAACGTTCATTTTGGACTATGAAAATAGGAGCAGCCGACCAGGCTTGGTGTCCGCGTCATAGAGCTCTCAGAGAGCTTTCCAACAGTATGTTGTTCGCTGCATAACTCCTAATGGATCAAAAGTTATGGGCACCGGAGAGACACAGACCGGGTCATAGGTGCCAAGCCCTCAATTTGCGGGCCCAGCCTCTACGTGAAGCGAAGTTGTCTTGCCCAATATGCCGTGGGACTCAGTTATAGAAATGTGATGGATAAAGCATCTTGGCAAGCCTGAACGGGGTAAAAAATTCAAAACGAAAAGAGGGTGCAACACGATGACTTCCCTATGGGTCACCCATCCTAGTACTACTCTCTCCCAAGCACGCTTAACTTCGAAGATTTGATGGGATCTAGGCATTACTACTGCTATGATCACATCCGTCATATCGAGTGCACAAAGCCCTTATTTGTCATCCTTTTCACGGCTCCCGACGAACCATCAGGGATGAAAAAACAGCGTAAAAAGAAGAAAAGTGGTCCAAAACTGAAGAAAACATTCGATTTTCGACTCCGAAAATAAGCGCAGCTGAGCAGGCTTGGTGCCCCCGTCATAGAGCTCTGGGAGAGCTTTCTAACGGTATGTTGTTCGATGCATAACACCTTGCGGATCAAAAGTTATGGGCACCAGAATGATAGAGACCTGGTCACAGGCCCCAAGCCCTCAGTTTGCGGGCCCAGCCTCTACACGAAGCGAAGTGCTCTTGCCCAAGATGCCGTGGAACTCAGTAATAAAAAAGTTACTGATAAAGCAATTTGGCAAGCATGAACAAGGCAAAAAAAAAATGAAAAGGGGGGTGCAACACGAGAACTTCCGTTGGGGTCATCCATCCTAGTACTACTCTCCCAAGCACGATTAACTTTGGAGATCTTATGGGATCCAGTGCATTACTACTGGTATGATCACACCCGTCATGTTGAGTGCGCAAAATCCTTATTTGTCGTCCTTTTCGCTGCCCTGACGAACGATCAGGGACGAAGAAACAGCGTAAAAAGGAAAAAAGTAGGCCAAAAGTGATGAAAATGTTCAATTTTGGGCTCCAAAAATAGGCATTGCCGTACAAACTTTCTACCCCCATCGTAGAGCTCTCGGAGAGCTTTCAAATGGTGTGCTATGCGCTGCATAACCACTTATGGATCAAAATTTATGGGCACTGGAGCGACGGAGACCAGGTCATAGGCCTACGTCCTCAGTTTGCGGGGCCAACCTCTACGCGAAGCGAAGTTGTCTTGCCCAAGATGTCGTGGGACTCAGTAATAGAAATGTGACGGATAAAGCTTCCTGGCAAGCCTGAACGAGGCAAAAAATTCAAAATGAAAAGAGGGGTGCAATACGAGGACTTCCCTAGGGTTTACCCATCCTAGTACTACTCTCTCCCAAGCACGCTTAACTTCGAAGATCTAATGGGATCCGGTGCTTTACTGCTAGTATGATCGCACCCATCATGTTGAGGGTACAAATCCCTTATTTGTCATCCTTTTCACGGCTCCTGATGAACGATCTGGGACGAAGAAACTGCGCGAAAAGAAGAAAAGTGGCCCGATACTGATGCAAACGTTCGATTTTTGGCTCTGAAAATAGGTGCAACCTAGCAGACTTGGTGCCCCCGTCATAAAGCTCTTAGAGAACTTTCTAACGGTATGTTGTGCGCTCTATAACTCCTTACGGATCAAAAGTTCTGGTCACCGGAGCGACGGAGACCTGGTCACTGGCCCCACTCCCTCGGTCAACGGGCCCAGCCTCTACGCGAAGCGAAGTTGTCTTGCCTAGATTCCGTGGGACTCGGTAATAGAAATGTGACGGATAAAGCATCTTGGCAAGCCTGAAATGGGCAAAAAATTCAAAACGAAAAGGGGGGTGCAACACGAGGACTTCCCTGGGGGTCACCTATCCTAGTAATACTCTCTCCTAAGCATGCTTAACTTCGGAGATCTGATGGGATCCGATGCATTACTGCTGCTATGATCACACTAGTCGTGTTAAGTGTGCAAATCCCTTATTTGTTGTCCTTTTTGCGGCTCCCAATGAACGATCAGGGATGAAGAAACAAAGCAAAAAGAAGAAAAGTGGCTGAAAACTGATAAAAATGTTCAATTTTGGGTTCCAAAAATAGGCATTGCATGGCAAAATTTTTAACCCCGTCGTAGATCACTCGAAGAGCTTTTCAACGGTATGCTGTGCGTTGCGTAACTCCTTACGGATCAAAAGTTATGGGCTCAGCAGCGACGGAGACCTGGTCACAGTCCCCATGCCCTCGGTTTGTGGGCTCATCCTCTACACGGAGTGAAGTTGTCTTGCCCAAGATGACGTGGGACTCGGTAATAGAAATATTACGGATAAAGCATCTTGGCAAGCCTGAACGGGGCAAAAAATTCAAAACGAAAAGGGGGGGTGAAACACGAGGACTTACCTGGGGGTCACCATTCCTAGTACTACTCTCTCCCAAGCATGCTTAACTTCGGAGATCTGATGGGATCTAGAGCATTACTTCTGCTATGATCGTACCCGTCGTGTTAAATGTGCAAATCCCTTCTTTGTTGTCCTTTTCGCGGCTCTCGATGAACGATCCGGGGTGAAGAAACAACGCAAAAAGAAGAAAAGTGGCTCAAAACTGATGAAAATGTTCGATTTTAGGCTACGAAAATAGGCATTGCATGGCAAACTTTTTAACCCCGTTGTAGAGCACTCGAAGAGCTTTACAACGGTAAGCTGTTCGCCGCGTAACTCCTCACGGATCAAAAGTTATGGTCACCGGAGCGACGGAGACCTGGTCACAGGCTCCATGCACTGGGTTTACGGGCCCAGCCTCTACGCGAAGCGAAATAGTCTTGCCCAAGATAACGTGAGACTCGATAATAGAAATGTGACGGATAAAGCATCTTGGCAAGCCTGAACGGGGCAAAAAATTCTAAACAAAAAGGGGGGTGCAACACGAGGACTTCTATGAGGGTCACCCATCCTAGTACTACTCTCTCCCAAGCACAATTAACTTCGGAGATCTGATGGGATCTGGTGCATTACTCCTGCTATGATCGTACCCGTCGTGTTAAATGTGCAAATCCCTTATTTGTTGTCCTTTTCGCGGCTCTCGACGAACAATCAGGGATGAAGAAACAAAGCAAAAAGAAGAAAAGTGGCCCAAAACTGATCAAAATGTTTGATTTTGGGCTCCAAAAATAGGCATTGCATGGCAAACTTTTTAACCCCGTCGTAGATCACTCGAAGAGCTTTCCAACGGTATGCTGTGCGCTGCATAACTCCTTGCGGATCAAAAGTTATGGGCAAAAGAGCGACGGAGACATGGTCACAGTCCCCATGCCCTCAGTTTGTGGGCCCAGCCTCTACGCGACGCGAAGTTGTCTTGCCCAAGATGACGTGGGACTCGGTAATAGAAATGTGACGGATAACACATCTTGGCAAGCATGAACGGGGCAAAAAATTCAAAACGAAAAGGGGGGTGCAACTCGAGGACTTCCATGGGGGTCACATATCCTAGTACTGCTCTCTCCCAAGCACGTTTAACTTCAGAGATCTAATGGGATCCAGTGCATTACGGCTGGTATGATCATACCCGTCATGTTGAGTATGCAAAGCCCTTATTTGTCATCCTTTTCGGGGCTCCCGACGAACAATCAGGGACGTAGAAACAGTGCAAAAAGAAGAAAAATGGCCCGAAATTGATGAAAACATTCGATTTCGGGTTTCGATAACTGGCGCAACCGAGCAGGCTTGCTGCTCACTCGTAGAGCTCTCGGAGAGCTTTCCAATGGTATGTTGTGCACTGTATAACTGCTTACAGATCAAAAGTTATGGGCACCGGAGCGATGGAGACTTAGTCACGGGCCCCACGCCCTCGGTTTGTGGGCCAAGCCTCTACGCGAAGCGAAGTTGTCTTTCCCAAGATGACTTGGGACTCAGTAATAGAAATGTGACGGATAAAGCATCTTGGGAAACCTAAACAGGGCAAAAAATTCAAAACGAAAAGGGGGGTGCAACACGAGAACTTCCCTGGGGCTCACCCATCCTAGTACTACTCTCTCCCAAGCACGCTTAACTTCCGAGATCCGATGGGATCCGGTGTATTACTACGGGTATGATCGCACCCGTCATGAAGAGTACGCAAAGCCATTATTTGTTGTCCTTTTCGTGGCTCTCGACGAACGATCAAGGACGAAGAAGTAGCGCAAAAAGATGAAAATTGGACCAAAACTGATGAAAACGTTCAATTTTGGCTCCAAAAATAGGAGGCGTCGAGCAGGCTCAGTGTCCCCATCGTAGAGCTCTCGAAGAGCTTTCCAACGGTATGCTGTGCCACTCGTAACACCTTACCAATCAAAAGTTATGGGCACCGGAGCGACGGAGACTTGGTCACAGGCCCCACGCCCTTAGTTAGCGGGCCCAGCCTGTACGCGAAGCAAAGTTGTCTTTCCTAAGATCTCATGGGACTCAGTAATAGCAATGTGACAGATAAAGCATCTTGGCAAGCCTGAGCGGGGGAAAAAATTCAAAACGAAAAGGGGGTGCAACACGAGGACTTCCCTAGGGGTCACCTATCCTAGTACTACTCTCTCCCAAGCACGTTTAACTTTGGAGATCTGATGGGATCTGGTGCATTACTGCTAGTATGATTGCACCCGTCATGTTCAGTGCGTAAAGCCCTTATTTGTTGTCCTTTTCGTGGCTCCTGACGAACGATCAAGGACGAAGAAATAACAAAAAAGAAGAAAACTAGCCCCAAATAGATGAAAATGATCGATTTTGAACTCCAAAACAAGGCGTAGCTTAGCAAGCTGGATGCCCTAGTCGTAGAGCTCTTGGAGAGCTTTCCAACGGTATGCTGTGCACCGTGTAACTCCTTACGGATCAAAAGTTATGGGTATCGGAGTGACGGAGAGCAGGTCATAGCCCACACACCCTCAATTTACGGGCCCAGCCTCTATACGAAGCAAAGTTGTCTTGCCCATGATGCCGTGGGACTCGGTAATAGAAATGTGACAGATAAAGCATCTTGGAAAGCCTGAACGGGGCAAAAAATTCAAAATGGAAAGGGGGATGCAACACGAGGACTTCCCTGGGGGTCACCCATCCTAGTACTACTCTCTCCTAAGCACGCTTAACAACGGAGATCTGATGGGATCCGGTGCATTAATGATGGAATGATCGCACCCGTCTGGTTGATTGTGCAAAGCCCTTAATTGTTGTCCTTTTTGCGGCTCTCGACGAACGATCACGGACGAAGAAATAGCGCAAAAAGAAAAAAAGTGGCCCGAAACTGATGAAAATGATCGATTTTGAGATCCAAAAACAGGCGCAGCCTGGCAAACTGGCTGCCCAAGTCGTAGAGTTCTCGGAGAGCTTTCCAACGGTATGCTATGCACCGTGTATGTCACGCCCCAACTCGACCCCACCTACAATCAGTCAGGACGCAACGGAATTTCGGCAGTATAACGACAGTAATTAAGACACCAAGGCTCTAAACCAACCTCTGAGAACATCATACAATCAAACTCCGTAAACATTCAACAAACAACTCCTCAATACCATTAACAACATACAACATAATCATATTATACAACAATCATTCATAGATGATCCATTCATAGTTATACGCTGCCGTTCCAACATAATACCTTAACTTTAACATACATATCAAAATAGATTATAAACCAACTTAGCTACCTAAATCATAACAAAAGAAAGACTACTAAGTTAGCACCATTTAGTTCATTATCTTACTACAACTTATACATCGTAAATTACAAGGAAATAAAAGACAACTAGTTTAATATACAAGATAATAGAGTATACAATATCTCAAGCATCAAGGACAAGACTCTGGCACATGAGACTCATCCACATACGGCATATTATCCCCTTCTGGAGGCACGTGCCCCTAATCTTGCTCAAGGACACCTATATGCATGCAATAATAGAGAGTGAGCTTATATAAACAAGCTTAGTGAGGATCTGATAGATCTAACAATATTCACTATACTCCTTGAAAATGATCCTTTGAGCAAGTAAACACACAAATAAACATCAATACAATATAAACACGTAACTATAATGACCAATCAATAACGGATACTCAATTTGGTGTAGCTTCATACGCCATCACGATCTCAACCATTCTTCTTATAACTCCCCATTACTCACGCACCCGAGGTACCTCACTAGCCTCTCCTTCCATGACACCTCCGTCATGCGAGCTGGAGGTAGTCGCTGGTAGTCATGCTATTATCAACCCGACAGCCCGACGCTGCCCGAGATGTGGCACACACATACCAAGACTCAACAATAATAATAAACATCACTCACATGAGGCCAGTTTAGCAGAACTGCCTATCTCCCGGTTCATCAATCATCAATCATCAATAATCATCCATTATCATCAATTATCATCAATATAACATTAAGTAATCAATTAAACAACAAATAACTAAGTTAGATGACAAAGTAGGCCATCCAACTTAACATGCATTAAATACGTAATCTAACCTTAATCTAACCATCAACAACTCACAATTCAATCACTCAAACACCACCCAATCATCTAAAGGCTCAATTCAACAATTTAAAGAAAGACAACGTAAACTTCAAATAATCATATCTTACATTTTACTGATCCAAACAACTCCAAATCAGTGTCAAACACTCACCCATTCAATCAACTACATTAGCCCTCTTGGAAATCAACCAAGACACATCAAAATCAAGCCCAACAATCCTAAAACCTCAATGCACCTAGGTTAAAATTTCTGAATTTTCACCCAAACATTGCAATCGAAAATTCGGCATTATAACAACGTTATCACGTAATTAACAAACTTTTAAAAATCGACGGCAATCGATTCTAACCACAACAACTCAAGATAATCCTCAAATAGCCAATCTATCAACTTTAAATACACGAAAATAAATAATTTCGCTACAATGGCTCAAATCTCATAGTAATACACATAAACGATCCCTAGCACGTACTGATCAATAATATATCTTCAAATTAACATTCTAATGGTTCAAAATGCAGTTATGAGCAAAAACATAAAAAAATGAGTTTTAAGATCTAGAATTTTTCTCTCACCTTTGATGCGATATAAGCCTAGATATGCGTGCAAGGCCTGCCCAACAAGCAAAATCCAACTCGGCACGAAGTTCTATGGACAAAAGCTAGGTTTTTCTGTGAAAATTTACTTTGAAAACCTTGAAAAAAAACTCTTGGATTTCTCCTATAGTGCTCTCGGCCAACTAGGTGTTTTTGAGTGTGTTTTTGTGCTAATGTAATGTGTGTGTTGATGCAATATTAAGTATATAAGGCTTGGTCAATTAAAAAAAAATGCAAAGTCAAATAGTTATTTAGTTCTTTAATTCATTTCTAGTCTTTTAATTCATTTCTTGAGTATTTCTTGCTCAACTATTAAATTAACACTTAAATTAATTCTAGACATTATATTTTAGGTGACAAAGAAGGTGACATTAAAATAGTTTCACCCGGATCGGCTTAAAACTCGTTTTCTTGCAAAAGAAAGTTTAAAAATCTTTAAAATTTCAAAACCGATTCCAAATCCATTTTAATCAAACACGGGTCTATTAATACTCGAGGACTAGGTTTTAAAACGTTTAAAATACCCTTGTAAAAATTTTAGTGGACAAGTGTTCAAAAATACTATTCACCAAACTCGACGATAAAATTTCTGATTCTGTTTTTGATGAAAATTTCATGAATCCACACTTAGCATGTATTAGGAGTATTAATCACATATTTAACACATTCTAAGTCATACAGCACATAAACAGGTCAATTCACGCAAAACAAGGTAAAACAAGCAAATCGAGATAAAGCAAAATATGGGGTCTCACATTTTTCCCCCTTAAAGAAATTTCATCCCAAAAATTCTTACTTGCTGATCAAAAAAGATCTGGATACTGCTGCTGCATCTGATCTCGCCTCTCCCAAGTAGCTTCCTCGATACCGTGATACTTCCACAACACCTTGACCATCGGAATCTTCTTCGACCTTAATTGTCGTTCCATCTGATCAAGAATACGAATCGGCCGCTCGTCGTAAGTCATATTCTCCCGAAGCTGTAACAGCTCTGGCTTAAGAATATGAGAAGGATCCGAATTCTATTTTTGCAAATTAGACACGTCAAATATATCGTGGACATTAGATAAATTCTCCGATAAAGCCAATCGATATGCCAACTTACCCACTCTGCCAGTAATCTCAAATGGCCCCACAAAACACGGACTCAACTTACCACCTTTTCCATAACGAGCAAACCCCTTACGATGAGACAATCTCAAGAAAACCCGATCTCCAACTGCAAACTCCAAGTCCCGACGACGCTTATCAGCATAACTCTTGAATCTACTCTGTGCTGTAAGCATTCTCTGCCTGATCAACTGTATATTCTCAATCTTCTCTAGAAGCTCTGGCATAATAGTCAGATCAATAGTCTTCATCTCTCCTACTTCGTCCCAATAGAAAGGTGAATGACACTTACGGCCGTAAAGAGCTGCAAAAGGTGCCATCCCAATAGTAGTTTGATAACTATTGTTATAGACAAACTCGACAAGTGGTAGATGTTTCTCCTAGTTCTTCCCGAAGTCCAGAACACAAGCCCTGAGCATATCTTCCAGAATCTGAATAGTCCTCTCAGACTGACCGTCGGTCTGTGGATGATACGCTGTACTGAAATTCAGCTGAGTACCCAAAGTTTCCTGAAGTTTCTCCCACAAGCGAGAAGTAAATTGAGGATCTCGATCTGAGACAATACTAGATAGAATCCCGTGAAGTCTAATAATCTGATCTAAATAAAGATCTGTCAACTTTGCAACTTCATCTTCCATCCGCATCGAAATAAAGTGAGTTGTCTTCGTCAAACGATCCACGACAACCCAAACTACATTGTTACCCCTCAGAGTTCTAGGCAAACTAGTGACGAAGTCCATCGTAATATGCTCCTATTTCCACTGTGGTATAGCAAACGGCTGAAGCAAACCTACAGGTGATTGATGCTCGGCTTTCACTCGCTGACAAGTCAAACATCTAGATACAAACTGAGCAACTTCTCTCTTCATATTATTCCACCAGTAATGTTGCTTCAAGTCCCGATACATCTTGGTTCCACTAGGATGAATAGTATACTTAGAATTATGAGCCTTTCCATAATACCTCGCCTCAAGCCCGGTTCATCGGGAACACAAACCTCGTTCTGAAACTGAAGAATACCATACTCGTGCACTTTGAAATTAGATTGATCATCCGTGATCTGATCCTTGATCTTCTGAAGTTTAACATCAAGTTGCTAAGCTTCTCTGATCTGAGACAACAATAAAGGCTGAATATGGAGATGTGAACACATCACCCCAACCTGAATTAACTCCGGTCTCCAATAAGTGAATTCCTCAAGAACTTCCCACTTCTTGACAGCTAAATAAGAGATACTCGCCTTACGGCTAAGAGCATCTGCTACAACATTTGCCTTGCCAGGCAGATAATTGATAGAGCAATTATAATCCCCAAGAAGTTCCATCTACCACCGCTGAGACGCATATTCAACTCCTTCTGTGAGAACAAATACTTAAGACTCTTATGATCTGTGAAAATCTCGAACTTACTGCCCCACATATGACAACACCACTTTTTCAGTGCGAAAACAATAGCTTCCAACTCAAGATCATGAGTCGGATAATTCACCTCATATGGTTTCAACTTCTAGAAGCATAGGCAATAACCCGGCCATTCTGCATAAGAACACATCCTAAGCCCTCCTTGGATGCATCAGTGTAGATAACCATATTATCGGCCCCCTCTGGTAGAGCAAGTACTGGAGCAGTAGTCAACCTATTTTTCAACTCCTGAAACCCACTCTCACATTTCTCATCCCAAACAAAACTAGTTTGTTTCTGAGTTAACTTTGAAAGTGGCCCGGCAATCTTAAAAAAGTCCTTGACAAACCTACGACAATAACCCGCGAAGCCAAGAAAGCTACGAACCTCCGAAACATTTTCCGGACGTTTCCAAGACATCACCAATTCAATCTTAGTGGGATCTACAGAAATACCGCTCTGTGTGATAACATGACCAAGAAAAGATATGCGTTGCAGCCAAAATTCACATTTGCTGAATTTCACATACAACTGATGCTCCTGCAGCTTCTGTAAGACAAGCCGTAGATGTTGCTCGTGCTCCGACTCAGACATAGAATAAACCAAGATATCATCAATAAAGATCACCACGAACTGGTCTAAGTACAACTCAAAAACCTGATGCATAAGGTCCATGAATGCTGCCGGTGCATTAGTTAACCCAAAGGGCATAACTACAAACTCATAATGCCTGTACCGAGTCCTAAAGGCAGACTTCGGAACATCCTCCGTGCGAATCCGAAGTTGATAATACCACTATCTCAAGTCAAACTTAGAGTAGACTTTGGCTCCCTGAAGTTGATCAAACAACTCGTCAATCAGTGGCAAAGGATACTTGTTCTTGATGGTCACCTGATTCAAACCATGATAATCAAGGCATAATCTCAAGTTACCATCCTTCTTCACAAATAAAACGGGAGCTCCCCAAGGTGAATAACTCTGCTGAGTGAAACCGTTCTATATTAACTCCTGTAACTGAGTTTTCAGCTCCTTCAACTCAGCTGGTGCCATCCGGTATGCTGATTTAGAAATAGGTTGAGTACCGGGAACAAGATTGATCACAAACTCCACATCTCTCTCTAGCGGTAAACCTGGCAACTCCTCGGGAAATACATTGGGATATTCCCGAATAATAGGAAGTTCCTCCAACTGTAGCTTATCAGATGGCTTGTTGATCAAATAGGCTAAATAACCCGAACACCCCTTACTCACTAACTTAACGGCTTTAGTTGCTGAGATCACAAAACTCGTCTTAGCACCCCGGTTCCCTACTACCTCAACTATTGGCTGATCTGGCAAACGAAACTGTACTACCTTTGTTCTACAGTTCAACTGGGCATCATACTTAGAAAGCCAATCCATACCCAAGATAACATCATACCCCCGAATAGGAAATAGGATAAGGTCCGAAGGAAAATTATACCCCTTAACATGAATTATACAATCCTTACATACTAAGCCAGTAATATACTTATCAGTCAAAGATGTACTAATCTCAACCACATAAGGCAGTCTTTCAGGTTGCACATTAACACGTTGCACACAAGCAGGAGTAATGAAAGAATGAGTAGCACCAGAATCAATCAACACTTTAACAAGTTGATCAAGTATAAGGAAGTTACCTTCCACAACTGCAGTCTTCTCAAGCATTTCCTCCAAGTCAACTGCGTAGGCCTGAGCCTGAACCCGCTGCTGCTGAGGTGCACTACTAGTAGGTCAACCCTGATTAACCTGGGTCACTGCCCGACTCTCAATCCTCAGATATCTAGGGCAATCCCTTGCCCTATACTGATTGCTACCGCAACCCAAACAAGCCCCTGACTTCACCCTGCAGTTGGCCTCCACGTGGCCCTGGCGCTTGCAGTAAGTACACTGCGGTGATAATGCATTGACACTGCCCCTAGAAGAACCAGAAGCTAAAGAAGCAGCTATACCAGCCTGTTGCTGAGGTCTAACAAAACTAGGCCTATTTTGACCCTGAGACTGGGTTGGCCTGTACTGGGACTGAATCTGATAGGACCCCTGCTGAAACTGAGGTCGATAATAACTCTGCTGACCCTGCGGCCTGAAAGAACCCTGCTGAGCTGGCGACCTGTACACAACCTGCTGTACTGAAGGCCTATACACCTCCTGCTGACCTTGCGGCTGAAAGGGCCTCTTGCTAGGCTGACTAGATACAATCTGTTTCCCCTTTCTCTTCTCCAGTCTAGAAGTTGCATCAAAGGCCTCCGTAAGTATATTATACCGATTCAGGGCCATTGCATCCTGAATCTCGGGCCTCAACCCCAACATGAATCTATGAGTCTTACATTCCTCGTCAGCCATATACTCTGGTGCATACCAAGACAACCTAGTGAAAGTGGCCTCGTACTGAGCCACAGAAGCATCTCTCTGCACTAAGGCTAGAAACTCTGCCTCTCTCCACTCCCTCGCGATCCTCGGGACATACTTCACCCGAAAAGCTAACAGAAAGGTATCCCAAACATACGGAACACCCTGAGTCTCCTAGCTAGTTTTCACCGTGCGCCACAATTCCTCTGCCTCATCATCCAGCAAGTACACAGCAAAAGTGACCTTCCACTCATCGGTATAATCAAGAGGGTCAAAAATCTTATCCACCTTACTAACCCACGCCTCAGCTTTCATATCGTCCGGCTCCCCCTGAAACCGTGGTGGATAATACCCTAGAAACTCTTTCAGTGTACCACGACCATGGTACCCACCTTGTGCGTTCAATAACAGATTCTGCAATATGTGATTTTGGGTAGCCTGCCCTGCCAGTAACTGTGCCTGACTGGCCATGATCTCGTTCATCCTATCAAAAGCTGCACCTATACGATCTTCATCCCTAACTTGGCCTGGTGCCCCATTTCTCGGAATCTCATCAGTCATCTCAGGCCTACCTCTAGTCCTCGGTCTACCCGTCATTCTACTAATCAAAGAGTTAGCACAAGTTATAGCACGTAAACAGGCTATAGACAGTTATTAGCAAATAAGCAACAATTCACATAAACACATAAATCACTTAAGTATCAATCACATAAACAAATTAATCACATAATCACATAAGCACTAAATCACATAATCACTTAATCACTTAATCACTTAACCATATTAACACATAGTTCACTTTTCTTTCACTTCATACATACTTTCATGCTAAGACCATTACCCACATTCCGAGAATACCCCGGCTGACAGCTAACATGCGCTCTGATACCACTTAAATGTCACGCCCCAACTCGACCCCACCTACAATCAGTCAGGACGCAACGGAATTTCGACAGTATAACGACAGTAATTAAGACACCAAGGCTCTAAACCAACCTCTTTAGAACATCATACAATCCAACTTCGTAAACATTCAACAAACAACTCCTCAATACCATTAACAACATACAACATAACCATATTATACAACAATCATTCATAGACAATCCATTCATAGTTATACGCCTCCGTTCTAACATAATACCTTAACTTTAACATACATATCAAAATAGATTATAAACCAACCTAGCAACCTAGATCATAACAAAAGAAAGACTACTAAGTTAGCATCATTTAGTTCATTATCTTACTACAACTTGTACATCATAAATTGCAAGGAAAAATAAAAGACAACAAGTTTTATATACAAGATAATAGAGTATACAACATCTCAAGCATCAAGGACAAGACTCTGACACATAGGACTCGTCCACATACGGCACATTATCGCCTTCTAGAGGCACGTACCCGTAATCTTGCTCAAGGACACCTGTATGCATGCAATAATAGAGAGTGAGCTTATATAAACAAGCTCAGTGAGGATCCGATAGATCTCTAACAGTATTTACTATACTCCTTGGAAATGATCCTTTGAGCAAGTAAACACACAAATAAACATCAATACAATATAACACATAACTATAATGACCAATCATTAAAGGATACTCAATTTGGTGTAGCTCCATACACCATCACGATCTCAACCATTCTTCTTATAACTCCCCATTACTCACACACCCGAGGTACCTCACTAGCCTCTCCCTCCATGACACCTCCATCATACGAGTTGGAGGTAGTCTCTGGTAGTCATGCCGTTATCAACCCGACAGCCCGACGTTGCCCGAGAGGTCGCACACACAAACCAAGACTCAACAATAATAATAAACATCATTCACAGGAGGACAGTCGAGCAGAACTTCCTATCTCTCAGTTCATCAATCATCAATCAATAATCATCAATAATCATCCATTATCATCAATTATCATCAATTAAACAACAAATAACTAAGTTAGATGACAAAGTAAGCCATCCAACTTAACATGCATTAAATACGTAATCTAACCCTAATCTAACCATCAACAACTCACAATTCAATCACTCAAACACCACCCAATCATTTAAAGGCTCAATTCAACAATTTAAAGAAAGGCAACCTAAACTTCAAATAATCATATCTTACATTCTACTAATCCAAACAACTCCAAATCAGTTTCAAACACTCACCCATTCAATCAACTATATTAGCCCTCTCAGAAACCTACCAAGACACATCAAAATCAAGCCCATGAACCCTAAAACCTCAATGCACCTAGGCTGAAATTTCCGGATTTTCACCCAAACATCGCAATCGAAAATTTGGCATTATAACGGCGTTACCACGTAATTAAAAAACTTTTAGAAATTGACGGCAATTGATTCCAACCACAACAACTCAAGATAATCCTCAAATAACCAATCTATCAACTTTAAATACTCGAAAATAAATAATTTCGCTACAATGGCTCAAATATCGTAGTAATACACATAAACGATCCCTAGCACACACTGATCAATAATATAACTTCAAATTAACATTCTAACGGTTCAAAATGTAGTTATGAGCAAAAACATAAAAAATGAGTTTTGAGATCTAGAATTTTTTTCTCACCTTTGATGCTATACAAGCCTAGATATGCATGCAATACGTGCCCAACAAGCGGAATCCAACTCGGCACGAAGTTCTACAGACAAAAACTAGGTTTTTTTATGAAAAATTGCTTTGAAAACCTTGAAAAAAAAACTCTTGGCTTTCTCCTATGGTTCTCTCGGCCAACTAGGTGTTTTTGAGTATGTTTTTGTGCTAATGTAATGTGTGTGTTGATGCAATATTAAGTATATAAGGCTTGGTCAATTAAAAAAAATGCAAAGTCAAAGTAGTTATTTAGTCCTTTAATTCTTTTCTAGTGTTTTAATTCATTTCTTGAATATTTCTTGCTCAATTATTAAATTAACACTTAAATTAATTCTAGACAATATATTTTAGGTGAAAAAGAGTGTTACATAAAATAGTTTCACCCGAGTCGGCTTAAAACTTGTTTTCTTGCAAAAGAAATTGTAAAAATCTTTAAAATTCTAAAACCGATTCCAAATCCATTTTAATCAAACACGAGTCTATTAATACTCGAGAACTAGGTTTTAAAATGTTTAAAACACTCCTGTAAAAATTTTAACAGACAGGTGTTAAAAAATACTATTCACCAAAATCGACGATAAAATTTTTGATTTCGTTTTTGATAAAAATTTCATGAATGCACACTTAGCATGTATTTGGAGTATTAATCACATATTTAACACATTCTAAGTCATATAACACATAAACTGGTCAATTCACGTAAAACGAGGGAAAACATGCAAAACGAGGGAAGGCAAAATATGGGTGTCACAATGTAACTCCTTACGGATCAAAAGTTATGGGCACCGAAGCGACGAAGACCTGGTCATAGGCCACACGCCCTCAGTTTACGAGCACAGCCTCTACGCGAAGCGAAGTTGTCTTGCCCAAGATGCCGTGGGACTCGGTAATAGAAATGTGACAGATAAAGCATCTTGGCAAACCTGAACGGGGCAAAAAATTCAAAACGAAAAGGGAGGTGCAACACGAGGACTTCCTTAGGGGTCACCCATCCTAGTACTACTCTCTCCCAAGCACGATTAACTTCAAAGATTTGATGGGATCCGGTGCATTACTGCTTGTATGATCGCACCCATCATGTTGAGTGTGCAAAGCACTTATTTGTCGTCCTTTTCTCAGCTCACGATGAACGATCAGGGATGAAAAAATTGCGCAAAAAGAAGAAAAATTTTCCGAAATTGATGATAACGTTCGATTTTGGGCTCAAAAAATAGGCGCAGCCAAGCAGGATTATTTCCCCCGTCATAGAGCTGTCGAAGTGCTTTCCAAAGGTATTCTGTGCGCTGCATAACTCCTTAAGGATCAAAAGTTATGGGCATTGGAGCGACAGAGACTTGGACAAAGGTCCCATGCCTTCGGTTTGCTGGATCAGCCTCTACACGAAGCGAAGTTGTCTTGCCCAAGATGTCGTGGGACTCGGTAATAGAAATGTGGCAGATAAAATAATTTGGCAAGCATGAACGGGGCAAAAAAACAAAACAAAAACGGGAGTGCAACACGAAGACTTCCTAGGGGGTCACCCATCCTAGTACTACTCTCTCCCAATCATACTTAACTTCGGAGATCTGACGGGATCTGGTGCATTATTACTGGTATAATCGTACCCATCATGTTGAGTACGCAAAGCCCATATTTTTCATCCTTTTGGCAACTCCCGACGAATCATCAAGGACAAAAAAATAGCGCAAAAAGTAGAAAAGTGGCACAAAATTGATTAAAACGTTCGATTTTAGGCTCTAAAAATAGGCGCAGACAGGCAGGCGTGGTGCCCCGTCATAGAGCTCTCGGAGAGCTTTCCAGCGATATGATGTACGCCACATAACTCCTTACGGATCAAAAGTTATGGGCACCAGAGCGATAGAGACCTGGTCACAGGCCCCAATCCCTCAATTTGCGAGCCCAGCCTCAGCGCGAAGCAAAGTTGTCTTGTCCAAGATGCCGTGAGACTCGGTAATAGAAATAGGACGGATAAAGAATCTTGCCAAACCTGAACAGGCGAAAAGGGGGGTGTGACACGATGACTTCCCTAGGGGTCACCTATCCTAGTACTACTCTCTCCCAAGCACGCTTAACTTTGGAAATATGATGGGATCCGGTGCATTACTACTGGTATGATTGCACCTGTCATGTTGAGTACGCAAAGCCCTTATTTATCATCCTTTTTACGGCTCCCGACGAATGATTAGGGACAAAAAAACAGTGCAAAAGGAAGAAAAGTGGCCCAAAACTAATGAAAACATTCAATTTTGGGCTCCGAAAATAGGCGCAGCCTAGCAGGATTCCTGCCCCCGTCGTAGAGCTCTCAGAGAACTTTCCAACTGTATGCTATGTGTTGTATAACTCCTCACATGTCAAAAGTTATTGGAACCGGAGCGACGGAGACCTGGTCAAAGGCCCCACGCCCTCAGTTTGCAGGCCCAGCCTCTACGCGAAGCGAAGTTGTCTTGTCCACGATGCCGTGGGATTTGGTAATAGAAGTGTGACGGATAAAGCATCTTGGCAAGCCAAAACGGGGCAAAAAATTCAAAACGAAAAGGGGGGGTGCAACATGGGGACTTCTCTGAGGGTCACCCATCCTAGTACTACTCTCTCCCAAGCACGCTTAACTTCGGAGATCTGATGGGATCCGGTGCATTACTGCTAGTACGATCGCACCCTTCATGTTGAGTGAGCAAAGCCCTTTTTTGTCGTCCTTTTCGCGGCTCCTGACGAACGATCAGGGACGAAGAAACAGCGCAAAAAGAAGAAAAGTGACCCGAAACTAATGAAAATGTTCAATTTTGGACTACGAAAATAGGCGCAGCCGAGCAGGCTGGGTGCCCCCATCATAGAGCTCTCAGAGAGCTTTCCAACCGTATGTTGTACACTACATAACTCCTTGCGGATCAAAAGTTATGGGAACCGGAGCGACGGAGACCCGGTCATAGACCCTACGCCCACAGTTTGCGGGCCCAGCCTCTATGCGAAGTAAAGTTGTCTTGTCCAAGATACCGTGGGACTCGATAATAGAAGTGTGATAGATAAAGCATCTTGGCAAGCCTGAACTGGAAAAAAATTCAAAACGAAAAGAGGGGTGCAACACAAGGACTTCCCTGGGGGTCACCCATCCTAGTACTACTCTCTCCCAAGCACGCTTAACTTCGGAGATCTGATGGTATCCGGTGCATTTTTGCGGGTATGATTGCACTCGTCATGTTGAGTATGCAAAGTCCTTAAGGGGGATGGAATGTGGTAACACAATCCCACATCGAAAATCTTTGAGCTGGGACCATTGAATATATAGAGCGGGGTTCCGCCTTATATTCGACAATAGGCCTTTTCCCGTGGTAACACGGGGGGAACAAAACCGTGAGGGGCCCAGTGGGGTAACCCAAAGCGGACAATATATTGTTGGTGTGCGTCGCCCGTGTGCCTCTGCTCCTTCGTGAGTATTCGCTTAGCGGGGTCGTTACATTACAGGTGGTATCAGAGCTTAGTTAGCTCTCAGCCGGGATAGGGTCCTCGGCCTGTCGGGTAGTAAACCTTACGTG
This sequence comes from Ehretia macrophylla, assembly GCA_037974665.1. NCBI lineage: Eukaryota > Viridiplantae > Streptophyta > Magnoliopsida > Boraginales > Ehretiaceae > Ehretia > Ehretia macrophylla. The sequence continues at coordinate 41,432,185 of CM075782.1, read as the reverse complement.
TGTGCTTATTAAGTATGTTTTGAAAGTGTGTGTCTGTATATGTGATTGTGTCTTGAATTGAATGTGTAAACCTATGTGATAAACTTATGTGATATGTGCTAAACGTGTGCTAGTGAAATAAAGTTGCATCGAAATGACCTCGTGAATCATTATTTGCTTGAATTGTTGATTATAATGTGAGTACTTGTATGTTTTTGAATTAAGTTTTGTGATGATTTGTATTTGTTATGTCGTGACTTGTATTTGAATGACTTTGTTGCTTACATTGTTTCTATATGTTCTTTTATAATCATGCTTGCATAATAGTTTAAAGAATGTTTATACATATGCAATAGTTGGCATTCATACATAGCCGTCGAATGGTAAGAAAGACATCGTTCTTCCCCTGAACAGAGGTGATTAGTGGCTGGCCTTTCAAGTTATTTGGATTAGTAGGAACATAAAGCAGTTGATCAGCCCTTTTAATTGGGAGACAGTGTTTATATTGGAGTTTGGCCTTTGGACTTCTTCTAAGGCATTCTTTTGTACTCTGCAGTCATGAATGAGCGGTTTCCTTTGGAGTTCTATATAACGGTTCTTATTGGGTATTCTTTGGTATTTTCTTCTTGGCACTCCTTGGTGTGTCTTGTATTCGGGAATTCTATCATAATTATTATACAGTATCATCTACAGTATTATGTGGAATTCGCATTGGGTTTTCTTATTGGCAAGTTCGTACAATGCTCTTACTCGGCAAATAAGGATGAGGCCTCGAAGTTTGGTTTTGTATATGGTGCAATTGCTTGAGACTCTCATTCGATCTTCTCATTCAGTCGAGATCTGATATTCAACTTGACTATCCTATTAGATGCACAGTATTCTTCTTTGATATTCTTCTTTGGCATTCTTCTTAGCATTTGTTAGCAGTGTTCGGGATCTATGTAGTTATTCTATTTGGCATTTTTCTGGAACTCTTATTTGGAAAATTTCTATGGAACTTATTGTAGTATGTATGATCAGGTTTCTTGATTGGAGTCTTCCTGGGATGTATTTGGGTTCTCATTCATAATTCATCTTCGAACTACTTATTTGGCATCTCTCTTGACATTCCGCTCGGGACTTTTACTTGGCATTTTCATATGATGTTCATTTGAAAAGACCGTGTCTTTCTCAGTAACTATGGAAGAATAATCAGAGATGGTTTTCAGTTGATGCAGAGTTCTATTGTGAAGAAGAATTGCGAGGACGCAATTAGTTTAAGGGGGAGAGGATGTGACGCCCGAGATTTAGCCATGCATTCAATTACTGTTGCATCCCTTGTTTGCGCATTTCCTTCTGTGCTTTATTAACCGTCTTCTTAAATTACTATTCACCCCGTTTTTAAACTGCATTCTATTAGTGAATTAACATTTTTATTAAATCATATTAAATGTTAGAGTAGTGGGAAAAATGTGCAATTGAGCTAGAGGCGATAGGAGAGCTCGTTTAGAAAATGTTTTTAGTAGTTGAATGAATAGTGTTACGTAACTAACTTGGAGTTTAATTAGCTAACATTAAATTTATGCTTAGGACTTGTTTCTCACTAGTTTGACTCACATTTGACCATACACTTAAACTAAAATAACTCACCTAAGCTTATATAACACACACACAACTCACCTTAAGTCATAACAAGCAAAAATAAAAAAAATAAAAAAAGCTGAATAGTACTGTAGCGCCGAACAGCTCTAGCAGCCAAGGGAAGTGATTTTTGCTCTTCAATCCTTCAATCCAAGCCTCTCCAAGCCTAGAACAAGTGGTTTAGGGTGTGTGCAAGCCTTCTAGGTGCTCCTACGCGCTTTAGGTGAGGGATTTCATGACTCTTTTTGCATATTGAAAATGTTACACTTTTCTTGATTTGTTAGAAATGCTATCAAATGCTATTGCAAAGCTTATCTATGCTATTATACATTGTATATAAGTGCTAGAGAACACATTTAAGGCATTAGTTTGCATTTTAAACGGTTGGAATCGTTACCTTAATTTTTGAGGTGAATAGTGATGAGATTTTAGGGTTTTGTGTAATTGAGCGTATTGGATTGAGTCATTGCTTCTAATAGATGACTTAGGTGCTAATTAAGGTATTCCAATAGCCCCGTGCCCTTGAATTGCTCTAAACTTGCATAAAACGTGAAATATTTGACTTTTTAAAAGGGGTTTCGGGGTTAATGCTAATCCGGGTGAATTTGAGCTTTATAATTGGTAATCTTAGGCTACCTAGGTGCTATAGAAGCTTTGCTAACCCTTGTTTGAAGCCCGGATAAGGTATGTGTAGTTTAAAGCCATAAGAGGGAATTTGGGGCTTTCGGGGTAATCGCGGGCATTTGAATGAGTTAGAGGGTTGAGAGGGTACCTTGAGGGTTAGTTAGAAGCTTGGGAGAGTTTCCCTTGAAAATGAAATCATTAACCTTGGTTTGGAAGAGAAATAGTCTGGAAAACAAAGGGGTTTAAGGGTAATTTTGGTTGACTCACGCTTCTAAACCCATGGCATGACTTCTTGAGTGTTTATATGTGGTTTCAAGTTGATTTGGAGCTTTTGGTATGATTCTACGCTTATTTTGTATATGCCCCTTTGTAAACTGCTTATTAACTTATATAATTGCTTCTATTCTAATTGCATCGAGGTCAGCCTACTTTGTTGATCCTCTTATGTGTTAATGCTTATATTATTGCTATTAACTTGTCATTGTTAAGTGCATTGCATAGTGGTTGCGCAACCATAGTGTCAGGGGCGGATGTGTTGAATATCGGCTGGGCGGCAGAGGGTTTGCTGGTGGATATTCAAACTCCGTGCCCTAGTCCCTCATTCGCCTGGTCCGGAGATTGCCAGGGGATGTTGGGTCGTAGAATTATCGGGGTACATCCGGAGTACACCCATTGGAGTGTTTGGGGTTATGCCGGCTTATCGTGATCGTGCTCATGGTTCGTGGATCGTGAATGAAGACCAGTGAAGATTGGTGTATAGGGATTTTGTGAAATGTATCCTTTAAATGTGTGGTTATTTAAGTTATCATTGTTTCTTTAATTGACTAAGTGTTATTGTTGTATAACTGTATTATCTGTTGCATTGCACGCCCCGGGACTATATCCCTCACTGGGCAACAGTGGTTGCTCATACCTCGATATGTGTTTCAAGAGATGCTGAGGGTGATCCACAGCTTGTTGAGTTAGTAGAGGAGGAGGAAGTTCAGACTGATCATTTACCTTAGTTGTTGTGCCTGATAGCTTGAGGTGGTTTATGTTCTTGCTGTTGTGTGGAGAACTCGTTTGTTTACTTTATGATTCTATTTTGTAGCTTAAGTGCTATGTACATGTTATGTAATTGCAAGGTGAAAGATAGATGGTCGTAATAGTAGATTTGGAATCATGGCATGTAATAACTTATGTTTCTACTTCTAACTACCTTGCATGCTTGGGAGTGAACGTTCTGATGTTCGATTAGTCTCAATTTCTAAGAATGTTCCAATGCTATCATGGAGTGGCATGATAAGCGATTTTGTAAAGAAAATATATTGTGAATGCGTGCTTGCATGATTCTCACTGTTTGAATGTTTTAAGGCTCGGATGGCCTTGGAGCTAGGTTTTGATTAGAATTGGTGTCCTAGGTTATTTTGTATCTATATTGAATGTTTACAGGTTTCTAGAATGTCCACGGTACAGGGAGACTCTGTCCATTTTTCCTAAAATTTTGAGACCGGGTTTGGTATTGGGTTAAGAATAGCATGGTTATTAGAGCCTCCGGTCTCGTGAGGGATCGGGGCGTTACAGAGCAAAGCCCTTATTTGTCGTCCTTTTCACGGCTCCTGACGAATGATCAGGGACGAAGAAATAGAGAAAAAAGAAGAAAAGTGTCCCAAAACTAATGAAAATGTTCATTTTTGGGCTCTGAAAATAGGTGCAGCCGAGCAGGCTGGGTGCCCCCATCATAGAGCTCTCAGAGAGCTTTCCAACCATATGTTGTACACTACATAACTCCTTGCGGATCAAAAGTTATGGGAACCGGAGCGACGGAGACCCGGTCATAGGACCCACGCCCACAGTTTGCGGGCCTAGCCTCTATGCGAAGTAAAGTTGTCTTGTCCAAGATACCGTGGGACTCGATAATAGAAGTGTGATAGACAAAGCATCTTGGAAAGCTTGAACGGGGCAAAAAAATTCAGAACGAAAAAGGGGTACAACACGAGGACTTCCCTGGGGGTCACCCATCCTAGTACTACTCTCTCCCAAGCACGCTTAACTTAGGAGATCTGAGGGGATCCGGTGCATTACTGCTGGTACGATCGCACTCGTCATGTTGAGTACGCAAAGTCCTTATTTGTTGTCCTTTTCGCGACTCCCGACGAACCATCAGGGACGAAGAAACAGCGGAAAAAGAAAAAAAATGGGCCAAAAATAATGAAAACGTTCAATTTTGGGCTTTGAAAAATGGTGCAGCCGAGCAGGAGTGCTACCCTCGTGGTAGAGCTCTCGGAGAGCTTTCCAACGGTATGTTGTGCGCTGAATAACTCCTTATGGATCAAACGTTATGGGCATCGAAGCAATGGAGACCTGGTCACATGCTCCACGCCCTCAGTTTGCGGGCCCAAATTCTACGTGAAGCGAAGTTGTCTTGCCCAAGATGTCGTGGGACTCGGTAATAGAAATTTGACATATATAACAATTTGGCAAGCATGAACAGGGCAAAAAGACAAAACGAAAATGGGGGTGTAACATGAGGACTTCCCAGGGGGTCACCTATCCTAGTACTACTCTCTCCTAAACACAATTAACTTCAGAGATCTAATAGGACCCAGTGCATTACTACGGGTATGATCACACCCATCATGTTGAGTGCGCAAAGCCATTATTTGTCGTCCTTTTTGTGACTCCCGACAAACGATCAGGGACGAAGAAACAGCGCAAAAAGAAGAGAAGTACCCCAAAATTGATGAAATATGTTCGATTTTGTGCTACGAAAATAGGCGCAGCCGAGAAGGCCTGCAGCTTTTGTGGTAGAGTTCTCGTAGAACTTTCCAACGGTATGCTGTGTGCTGCATAACTCCTTACGGATCAAAAGTTCTGGGCACCGAAGCAACGGAGACCTGGTCAAAGGCCCCACGCCCTTAGTTTCTGGGCCCAGCCTCTAAGCGAAGTGAAGTTGTCTTGCCCAAGATGCTGTGGGACTATGTAATAGAAATGTGACGAATAAAGCATCTTGGCAAGCTTGAATGAGGCAAAAAATTCAAAATAAAAAGGGGGGACAACACGAGGACTTCCTTGGGGGTCACCCATTCTAGTACTACTCTCTCCCAAGCACGCTTAACTTCAGAGATCTTATGGGATCCGGTATATTACTGCTAGTATGATCATACCCGTCAAGTTGAGTGCGTAATGCCCTTATTTGTCGTCCTTTTTGTGGCTCCCGACGAACCATCAGGGATGAAAAAATACAGAAAGAAGAAAAATGGCCCGAAACTGATGAAAACGTTCGATTTTGGGCTCCCAAAACAAGCGCAGCTAAGCAGGATGGGTGCCTCCATCGTAGAGCTCTCAGAGAGATTTCCAACACAATGCTGTGCACCGTGTAACATCTTACGGATCAAAAGTTATGGGCACCAGAGCGACGGAGACCTGGTCACGGGCCCTACGCCTTCAGTTTGTGGGCCCAGCATCTACGCAAAGCGATGTTGTCCTGCCCAAGATGCCGTGGGACTCGGTAATAAAAATGTGACGCATAAAGCATCTTGGCAAGCCTGAACGGGGCAAAAAATTCAAAACGAAAATGGGGATGCAACACGAGGACTTCCCTGGGGGTCACCCATCCTAGTACTACTCTCTCCCAAGCACACTTAACTTCGAAGATTTGATGGGATCCGGTGCATTACTGCTGGTATGAACGCCCCGTCATGTTCAGTGCACAAAGCCCTTATTTGTTGTCCTTTTCGCGGTGCCCGACGAATGATCAAGGTCGAAGAAATAGCGCAAAAAGAAGAAATCTGGCCCAAAATTAATGAAAACATTTGATTTTGGGCTCCGATATAGGCGCAGCCAAGCAGGCTTGTTGCCCCCATCGTAGAGCTCACGGAGAGCTTTCCAATGGTAAGTTGTGCATTGTATAACTCTTTACGAATCAAAAGTTATGGGCACCAGAGCGACAGAGACCTGGTCACAAGCACCACGCCCTCTGTTTATGGGCCTAGCCTCTACGCGAAGCGAAGTTGTCTGGCCCAAGATGCCGTGGCACTCGGTAATAGAAATGTGATGGATAAAGCATCTTGGCAGGCTTGAACGGGACAAAAATTTCAAAATGAAAAGGGGGGTGCAACACGAGGACTTTCTTGGGAGTCACCCATGCCAGTACTATTATCTCCCAAGCGCGCTTAACTTCGGAGATCTGATTGGATCCGGTGCATTACTACTGGTATGATCACACCCGTCATGTTGAGTACGCAAAGCCCTTATTTGTCATCTTTTTTGCGACTCCCGTTGAATGATCTGGGTTGAAGAAACAGCGCAAAAAGAAGAAAAATGGCATGAAGCTGATGAAAATGTTAGATTTTTGGCTCCGAAAATAGGTACAGTCTAGATGGCTTGCTTCCCCCATCGTAGAGCTCTCGAAGAGCTTTCTAACGGTATGCTGTGCGCTCCATAACTCTTTACGGATCAAAAGTTATGGGTACCGGAGCGACTGAGACCTGGTCACAGGCCCCACACCATCAGTATGTGGGCCCAGCCTCTACACGAAGTGAAGTTGTTTTGCCCAAGATGTCGTGGGACTCGGTAATAGAAATGTGACGGATAAAGCATTTTGGCAACCCTGAACGGGGCAAAAAATTCAAAACAAAAAGGGGGGTCCAACATGAGGACTTCCCATGGGGTCACCCATCCTAGTACTACTCTTGCCCAAGCACGTTTAACTTCGGAGTTCTGATGGGATCTGGTGCATTAGTGCTGGTATGATCATACCCATCATGTTGAGGGCGCAAAGCCCTTTTGTGTCATCTTTTTCACGGCTCACGACGAACGATCTGGGACGAAGAAACAACACAAAAAAAAAAAAAAAAAGTAGCCTGAAACTGATGAAAATTTTTGGGCTCTGAAAATAGGAGCAGCCAAGTAGGCTAGCTGCCCCCGTAGTAGAGCTCTCGGAGGGCTTTCCAACGATATGTGATGCACTGCATAACTCTTTACGAATCAAAAGCTATAGGTTCCTGAGCGACACTGACCAAGTCACAGGCGGAACGTCCTCAGTTTGTGGGCCTAGCCTTTACACGAAGCGAAGTTGTCTTGCCCAAGATGCCGTGGGACTTGGTAAAAGAAATATGATGGATAAAGCATCATGGCAAGCTTGAACGGGGCAAAAATTTCAAAACGAAAAGAGGGGTGCAACACGAGGACTTCCCTGGGGTAACCCGTCGTAGTACTACTCTCTCCCAAGAGCGCTTAACTTTGGAGATCTAATGGGATCCGGTGTATTACTGCTGGTATGATCACACCTGTCATGTTGAGTGTGCAAAACCCTTATTTGTCGTCCTTTTCGCGACTCCCGACGAACGATCAGGGTTGAAGAAACAGTGCAAAAAGAAGAAAAGTGGCCCAAAACTTTTGAAAATGATCAATTTTTAAGCTCCAAAAATAGGCGCAGCTTAGCGAGCTGGCTTCGCCTGTCGTAGAGCTCTTAGAGAGCTATCCAACAGTATGCTGTGTGCCGTGTAAGTCCTTACGGATCAAAAGTTATGGTCACCGGAGCGACGGAGACCTGGTAACAGGCCACACGCCCTCGATTTGTAGGCCCAGCCTCTAGGTGAAGCTAAGTTGTCTTGCCCAAGATACCGTGGGACTCGGTAATAGAAATGTGACGGATAAAACATCTTGGCAAGCCTGAACAGGGCAAAAAATTCAAAACGAAAAGTAAGGTGCAACACGAGGACTTCCTTGGGGGTTACCCATCCTAGTACTACTCTCTCCCAAGCATGCTGAACTTTGGAGATCTGATGGGATCTAGTGCATTACTGCTGTATGATCGCACCCGTCATGTTGAGTGCGCAAAAACCCTTATTTGTCGTCCTTTTCGCGGCTCCCTACGAACGATCAGGGACGAAGAAACAGTGCAAAAGGAAGAAAAGTTGCCCAAAACTAATGAAAACGTTCAATTTTGGGCTTTAAAAACAGGCATAGCAGAGTAGGATTGCTACCTCCGATGTAGAGCTCTCGAAGAGCTTTCCAACGGTATGCTGTGCACTGCATAACTCCTTACGGGTCAAATGTTAGGGGCACTGGAGCGACGGAGACTTGGTAACAGGCCCCACGCCCTTGATTTGCGGGCCCAGCCTCTACGTGAAGTGAAGTTGTCCTTCCCAAGATGCTGTGGGACTTGGTAATAGAAATATGATAGATAAAGCAATTGGGCAAGCATGAACGGGGCAAAAAAACAAAATGAAAAGGGGGTACAACACGAGGACTTCTAAGGGGGTCACCCATCCTAGTACTACTTTCCCCCAAGCATGCTTAACTTTGGAGATTGGATGGGATCCGGTGCATTATTGCTGGTATGATCGCACCCGTCATGTTGAGTGCGCAAAGCCCTTATTTGTCATCCTTTTCGCGACTCCCGACGAACCATCAGGGATGAAGAAACAGCGCAAAAAGAAGAAAAGATGCCCGAAACTGATGTGAATGATCGATTTTGGGCTCCAAAAATAGGCGCAGCCGAGCAGGCTTGGTGCTCCTGTTGTAGAAGTCTCGCAGAGCTTTCCAACGGTATGTTGTGCGCTGCATAACTCCGGACGGATCAAAAGTTATGGGCACCGGAGCGACAGAGACCTGGTCACAGGTCCCACGCCCTCAGTTTGTGGGCCCAGCTTCTACACGAAGCGAAGTTGTCTTGCCCAAAATTCCGTGGGACTCGATAATAGAAATGTGACAGATAAAGCATCTTGGCAAGCTTGAATGGGGCAAAAAAACAAAACAAAAAGGGGGTTGCAACCCGTGGACTACCATGGGGGTCACCCATCTTAGTACTACTCTCTCCGAAGCGTGCTAAACTTCGGAGATCTAATGGGATCCGGTGCATTACTACTGGTATGATCATACCCATCATGTTGAGTGCGCAAAGCCCTTAGTTGTCGTCCTTTTTGCTGCTCCTGACGAATGATCAGGCACGAAAAAATAGCGCAAAAAGAAGAAAAGTGGCCCGAAACTGATGAAAATGTTAGATTTTGGGCTCTAAAAACAGGCGCAGCATAGCTAGCTGGCTGCCCCCGTTGTAGAACTCTTAGAGAGCTTTCCAATGGTATGGTATGCTATGCGCCGTGTAACTCCTTACGGATCAAAAGTTATGGTCACCGGAGCGACGGAGACCTGGAAACATGGCCCACGCCCTCGGTTTGCTGGCCCGGCCTCTACGTGAAGCGAAGTTGTCTCGCCCAAGATGCCGTGGGACTCGGTAATAGGAATGTGATGGATAAAGCATCTTGGCAAGCCTGAACGGGGCAAAAAATTCAAAATGAAAAGGGGGGTGCAACACGAGGACTTCCTTGGGGGTCACCCATCCTAGTACTATTCTCTCCCAAGCACGCTTAACTTCGGAGATCTGATGGGATCCGGTGTATTACTACTGATAAGATCGCACCTGTCATGCTGAGTGCACAAAGCCCTTATTTGTCGTCCTTTTTGCGGCTCCCGACAAACAATCAAGGATGAGAAAATAGTATAAAAAGATTAAAAGTTGACCAAAACAGATGAAAATGTTCAATGTTGGGCTCCAAAATAGGCGCAACCGAACTGGCTGGGTGCCGTCGTCGTAGAGCTCTCGGAGAACTTTCCAACGGTTTGTTGTACGCCGCGTAACACTATACGGATCAAAAGTTATGAGCATCAGAGCGACGGAGACCTGGTCACAAGCCCCACGCCCTCAGTTTGCGGGCCCAAACTCTACGCTAAGCGAAGTTGTCTTGCCCAAGATGCCGTGGGACTCGGTAATAAAAATGTGGCGGAAAAAGCACCTTGGCAAGCCTGAACGGGGCAAAAAATTCCAAACGAAAAAGGGGTGCAACACGAGGACTTCCCTTGAGGTTACCCATCCTAGTACTACTCTCTCCAAAGCACGATTAACTTCAAAGATTTGATGGGATCTGGTGCATTACTGCTGCTATGATCGCACACGTCATGTTGAGTACGCAAAGCTTTTATTTGTTGTCCGTTTCGCAGCTACCAACGAACGATCAGGGTCGAAGAAATAGCGCAAAAAGAAGAAACATGGCCCAAAACTGACGAAAACATTTAATTTTGGGCTCCGAAAATTGGCGCAGCCAAGTAGGCTTGTAGCCCCCGTCGTAGAGCTCCTGGGCAGCTTTTCAATGGTATACTGTGGGCCACATAACTCTTCACGGATCAAAAGTTCTGGGCACCGGAGCGACAGAGACAAGGTCACAGGCCCCACGACCTCGGTTTGCAAGCCCAGCCTCTCCATGAAGTGAAGTTATCTTGCCCAAGATGCCGTGGGACTCAGTAATAGAAATGTGACGGACAAAGCATCTTCGCAAGCTTGAACGGGGCAAAAAATTCAAAACGAAAAGGGGGCTGCAACACAGGGACTTCCCTAGGGGTCACCCATGCACGTACAACTCTCCCACAAGCGCGTTTAACTTCGAAGATCTGATGGGATCCGATGCATTACTGCTGGTATGATTACACTCGTCATGTTGAGTGCGCAAAGCCCTTATTTGTCGTCATTTTTGTGACTCTCGATGAACGATTAGGGTTGAATAAATATCACAAAAAGAAGAAAAGTGTCCCAAAACTGATGAAAATGTTCAATTTTGGGCACTGAAAATAGGTGCAGCAGAGCAGTTTTGCAGCCCCCGTCGTAGAGCTCTCAGTGACCTTTCCAACGGTATGTAGTGAGCTGCATAACTCCTCACGAATCAAAAGTTATGGGCACCGGAGCAACAGATACATGGTCACGGGCCCCACGCCCTCATTTTGAGGGCCCATCCTCTACACGATGCAAATTGTCTTGCCCAAGATACCTAGGACTCAGTAATAGAAACGTGACGGATAAAGCATCTTGGCAAGCTTGAACGGGGCAAAAAATTCAATGGGAACCTGAGGACTTCCCTCGCGATCACCTATCCTAGTACTACTGTCTCCCGAGTGCGCTTAACTTCGGAGATCTAATGGGATCCGGCGCATTACTGCTGGTATAATCATACCCGTCATGTTGAATGCGCAAAGCCCATATTTGTCGTCCTTTTTGTGGCTCCCGAGGAACGATCAGGGATGAAGAAACAGCACAAAAAGAAGAAAAGTGGCCCAAAATTGATGAAAATGTTCAATTTTGGTGTCTGAAAACAGGCGCAGCCAAGCAAGCTTGTTGCCCCCGTCGTGGAGCTCTCGGAGAGCTTTCCAACGGAATACTGTGTGCCGTGTAACTCCTTACGGATCAAAAGTTATGGTCACCGGAACGACGGAGACTTGGTCACAAGCCCCACGCCATCGGTTTGCTGGCCCAGCCTGTAGGCAAAGCGAAGTTGTCTTGCCTAAGATGCCATGGTACTCGGTAATAGAAATTTGACGGATATAGCATATGGGCAAGCCTGAACGAGGTAAAAAATTCAAAATGAAAAGGTGGGTGCAACACAAGGACTTCCTTGGGGGTCACCCATCCTAGTACTACTCTCTCCTAATCACGCTTAACTTCAGAGATCTGATGGGATCTGGTGCATTACTGCTGGTATGATCGCACCCGTCAAGCTGTGTGCGCAAAGCCCTCATTTGTCGTCCTTTTTGTAGCTCCCGACGAACGATCACGGTCGAAGAAACAGCGCAAAAAGAAGAAAAGTGGCCCAAAATTGATGAAAATGATCAATTTTGAGCTCCAAAAATAAGCTCAGCCTTGCAAGCTGGCTATGCCCGTCGTAGAGCTCTCGGAGAGCTTTCCAACGGTATGTGGTGCGCCGTGTAACTCCTTACAGATCAAAAGTTATGGTCACCGGAGCGACGGATACCTGGTCACAGGCCTCACGCCCTCGATTTGTGGGTCCAGCCTCTACGTGAAGCTAAGTTGTCTTGCCCAAGATGCCGGTTCATTACTGCTGTATGATCGTACTCGTTATGTTCAGTGCTCAAAAACCCTTATTTGTCGTCCTTTTTGCTACTCCCGACTAACGATCAGGGATGAAGAAACAACATAAAATGAAGAAAAGTGGCCCAAAACTGATGAAAACATTCAATTTTGGGCACCAAAAATAGGCGTATGAAAGCAGGCTTACTGCCTCAGTCGTAGAGCTCTCGGAGAGCTTTCCAACGGTATGCTGTGCGCCGCGTAACTCCTTACATATCAAAAGTTATAGGCACCAGAGCGACAACGACTTGGTAACAAGCCCCACGCCCTCGGTTTGCGAGCCCAGCCTCTACGCGAAGTAAAGTTGTCATGCCCAAGATGCCGTGGGACTCGGTAATAGAAATATGACGGATAAAGCAATTGGGCAAGCATGAACGGGGCAAAAAAACAAAACAAAAAGGGGGTGCAACACGAGGACTTCCAAAGGGGTCACCCGTCCAAGTACAACTCTCTCCCAAGCACGCTCAACTTCGGAGATTTGATGGGATCTAGTGCATTTCTGCTGGTATGATCGCACCCGTCATGTTGAGTACGCATAGCACTTATTTGTCATCCTTGTCGTGGCTCCCAACAAGCGATCAGGTACGAATAAATAGTGCAAAAAGAAGAAAAGTGGCCCGAAACTGATGTAAACAATCGATTCTGGGTGCCAAAAACTGGCACAGCCGAGAAGGCTTGGTGCCTCTGTCGTAGAGGTCTCACAGAGCTTTCCAACGGTATCTTGTGCACTGCATAACTTCGGATGGATCAAAAGTTATAGGCACCGGAGCGACAGAGACCTGGTCACAGGCCCCGTGCCCTCCGTTTGGGGGCCCAGCCTCTACGCGAAACAAAGTTGTCTTGCCCAAGATGCCGTAGGACTCGGTAATAGAAATGTGACGGATAAAGCATTGGCAAGCATGAACGGGGCAAAAAATTCAAAACGAAAAGGGGGGTGCAGCCCGAGGACTTCCCTGGGGGTCACCCATCTTAGTACTACTCTTCCCCAAGAGCGCTTAACTTCGGAAATCTAATGGGATATGGTGCATTACTACTGGTATGATCATACCCGTTATGTTTAGTGTGCAAAGCCTTTATTTGTTGTCCTTTTTGTGGCTCTCGACGAACGATCTGGGTCGAAGAAATAGCACAAAAAGAAGAAACATAGCCCGAAACTGATGAAAACATTCAATTTTGGGCTCCGAAAATAGCCGCAGCCAAGTAGGCTTGTAGCCCCTGTCGTAGAGCTCTTGGAGAGATTTCCAACGGTATGCTGTGCGCCGCATAACACCTTACGGATCAATAGTTATGGGCACTGGAGCAACAGAGACCTGGTCACCAGCCCCAAGCCCTCGGTTTGCGGGCCTAGCCTCTACGCGAAACGAAGTTATCTTGTCCAAGATGCCGTAGGACTCGATAATAGAAATGTGACAGATAAAGTATCTTGGCAAGCTTGAATGGCGCAAAAAAAAACTAAACAAAAAGTGGGGTGCAACACGAGGACTTCTTTGAGGGTCACCAATCTACTCTCTCCCAAGCGCGCTTAACTTCAAAGATATGATGGGATCCGGTGCATTACTACTGGTATGATCACACCCGTCATGTTGAGTGCGCAAAGCCCTTATTTATCGCCTTTTTTGTGACTCACGACAAACGATCAGGGTTGAAGGAATAGCGCAAAAAGAATAAAAGTGGCCCAAAACTGATGAAAATGATCAATTATGGGCTCTGAAAATATGTGCAGCCAAGCAAGCTTGGTGCCACGTCGTATAGCTCTCAGAGAGCTTTCCAACGGTATGTTGTGCACCGCATAACTACTCTCGGATCAAAAGTTATGGGCACCAAAGCGACAGAGGCCTGGTCACAGGCCCCACATCCTCAGTTTGGGGGCCTAGCCTCTACGCGAAGCAAATTTGTCTTGCTCAAGATGCCGTGGGACTCGGTAATAGAAATGTGACTGATAAAGAATCTAGGCAAGCTTGAACGGGGTAAAAAATTCAAAACAAATAGGGGGGTGGAACCCGAGGACTTCCCTATGGGTCACCTATCCTAGTACTACTCTCTCCCAAGTTCGCCTAACTTCGGAGATCTAAGGGGATCCGGCACATCACTGCTGGTTTGATCACACCCATCAGGTTGAGTGTGCAAAGCCCTTATTTGTCGCCCTTTTCACGGCTCACGACGAACGACCTGGGATGATAAAATAGCGTAAAAAGAGGAAAAGTGGCTAGAAATTGATGAAAAAGTTAGATTTTGGGTTCTGAAAATAAGCACAATCGAGTAGGATTACTGCCCCTATCATAGAGCTCCCGGAGAGCTTTCCAACGGTATGTTGTGCACCGTGTAACTCCTTACAAATCAAAAGTTGGGATCACCGGAGCGACGGAGACCTGGTCACAAGCCCCATGACCTCGGTTTGCTGGCCCAGCCTCTAGTTGTAGCGAAGTTGTCTTTCCCAAGATGTCGTTGTACTCTGTAATAGAAATTTGACAGATGAAGCATCTGGGCAAGCCTAGACGGGGTAAAAAATTCAAACGAAAAAGGGGGTGCAACACGAGGACTTCCCTGGGGGTCACCCATCCTAGTACTACTCTCTCCTAATCAAGCTTAACTTCGGAGATTTGATGGGATCTGGTGCATTACTGCTAGTACGATCGCACCCGTCATGGTGTATGCGCAAAGCCCTTATTTGTCGTCCTTTTTGCAGCTCCCAACGAACGATCAGGGACGATGAAACAGCGCAAAAAGAATAAAAGTGGCCCAAAATAAATGAAAATGATTGATTTTGAGCTACAAAAATAGGTGCAGCCTAGCAAACAGGCTGCCCCCATCGTAGAGCTCTCGGAGAGCTTTCCAACGGTATACTGTGCGTCGTGTACCTCCTTACGGATCAAAATTTATGGTCACTGGAGTGACGGAGACCTGGTCACAGGCTATACGCCCTCGATTTGCAAGCCCAGCCTCTAGGCGAAGCTAAGTTGTCTTGCCCAAGATACCGTGGGACTCGGTAATAGAAATGTGATGGATAAAGTATCTTGGCAAGCCTAAACGGGGCAAAACATTCAAAACGAAAAGGGAGGTGCAACACGAGGACTTCCCTTGGGGTCACCCATCCTAGTACTATTCTCTCCTAAGTATGCTTAACTTCGGAGATCTGATAGGATCCGGTGCATTATTGCTGTATGATCGCACCCGTCATGTTGAGTGCGCAAAAACCCTTATTTGTCATCCTTTTTGCGGCTCTCGACGAACGATACGGGATGAAGAAACAGCGCAAAAAGAAGAAAAGCGGCCCAAAATTGATGAAAATGTTCGATTTTAGGCTCCAAAAATAGGCGCAGTCGAGCTAGCATGATGCCCCCGTCGTAGAGCTCTTGGAGAATTTTCCAACTGTATGCTGTGCGCTGCATAACTCCTTACGGATCAAAAGTTATGGGCACCGGAGCGACGGAGACTTGGTAACAAGCCCAAGATTCCATGGGACTCGGTAACAGAAATATGACGGATAAAGCAATTGGGCATGCATGAACGGGGCAAAAAAACAAAACAAAAATGGGGGTGCAATACGAGAACTTCCCTAGGGGTCACCCATCCTAGTACTACTCTCTCCCAAGCACGCTTAACTTCGAAGATCTGATGGGATCCGGTGTATTACTGCTGGTATGATCGCACCCGTCATGTTGAGTGTACAAAGCCCTTATTTGTCGTCCTTTTTGCGGCTCCCGACGAACGATCAGGGATGAAGAAATAGCGTAAAAAGTTGAAAAGTTGACCAAAACTTATGAAAACGTTCAATTTTGGGGTCCAAAAATAGGTGCACCCCAATAGGCTGGGTGCCCCCGTCATAGAGCTCTCGGAGAGCTTTCCACCGGTATGTTGTGCGCTACATAACACCTTACGGATCAAAAGTCATGAGCACCGGAGTGACGGAGACCTGGTTATAGGCCCCATGCCTTCAGTTTGCGGGCCCAGCCTCTATGCTAAGCGAAGTTGTCTTGCCCAAGATGCCGTGGGACTCGGTAATAGAAACGTGGCGGATAAAGCACCCTGGCAAGCCTGAATAGGGCAAAAAATTCCAAACGAACAAGGGGGTGCCACATGAGGACTTCCCTGGGGGTTACCCATCCAAGTACTACTCTCTCCTAAGCATGCTTAACTTCGAAGATCTGATGGGATTCGGTGCATTACTGCTACTATGATCGCACCCGTCATGTTGAGTATGTAAAGCCCTTATTTGTTGTCCTTTTCGCAACTCCCGACGAACGATCTGGGTCGAAGAAATAGCGCAAAGAGAAGAAACATGGCTCGAAACTGATGAAAACATCCAATTTTGGGCTCCAAAAATAGGTGCAACCAAGCAGGCTTGTAGCCCCTGTCGTAGATCTCTTGAAGAGCTTTCCAACGGTATGTTGTGCACTGCATAACTCTTTACGGATCAAAAGCTATGGGCAGCGGAGCGATAGAGACCTGGTCATAGGTGCCACGCCCTCAGTTTGCGGGCCTAGCCTCTACGCGACGCGAAGTTATCTTGCCCAAGATGCCGTGGGACTCAGTAATAGAAATGTGATGGATAAAGCATCTTGGCAAGCTTCAAACAGGGCAAAAAATTCAAAAAGAAAAGGGGGGTGCAACACGGGGACTTCCTTGGAGGTCACCCATGCTAGTACTACTCTCTCCCAAACGCGCTTAACTTCGAAGATCTGATGGGATCCGGTGCATTACTATTGGTATGATCACACCCGTCATGTTGAATGCACAAAGCCCTTATTTGTCGTCCTTTTTGCGACTCCCGACGAACGATCAGGGTTGAAGAAATAGCACAAAAAGAAGAAAAGTCACCCAAAACATATGAAAACGTTCAATTTTGGACTCTGAAAATAGTCGCAGCCGAGTAGGCTTCCTGCCCCCATCATAGAGCTTTCGGAGAGCTTTGCAACAGTATGTTGTGCACTGCATAACTCCTTACGGATCAAAAGTTACGCACACCAGAGCGACAGAGACCTGGTCACAGGCCCCACGCCACCGGTTTGCGGGACCAGCCTCTACGCGAAGTGAAGTTGTCTTGCCCAAGATGCCGTGGGACTCGATAATTGAAATTTGATAGATAAAGCATCTTGGAAAGCCTGAACAGGGCAAAAAATTCAAAATAAAAAGGGGGGTGGAACCCGAGGACTTCCCTGGGGGTCACCTATCCTAGTACTACTCTCTCCCAAGTGCTCTTAACTTCGGATATCTAATGGGATACGGTGCATTACTGCTGGTATGATCACACCCATCATGTTGAGTGTGCAAAGCCCTTATTTGTCGTCCTTTTCACTGCTCTCGACGAACGATCAGGGATGAAAAAATAGCGCAAAAGAAGAAAGGTGTCCCGAAACTGATAAAAACGTTCGATTTTGGGCTCTGAAAACAAGTGCAGCCTAGCAGGCTTGCTGTCCCAGTCGTAGAGCTGTCGGAGAGCTTTCCAACGGTATGCTGTGCGCAGTGTAACTCCTTACGGATCAAAAGTTATGGTCACCGGAGTGACAGAGACCCGGTCCCAAGCCCCACGCCCCCAGTTTGCGGGCCTAGCCTCTAGGCGAAGTGAAGTTATCTTGACCAAGATGTCGTGGTACTCAGTAATAAAAATTTGACAGATAAAGCATCTGGGCAGGCCTAAACGGGGTAAAAAATTCAAAACGAAAAAGGGGGTGCAACACGAGGACTTCCTTGGGGGTCACCCATCCTAGTACTACACTTTCCTAATCACGCTTAACTTCAGAGATCTGATAGGATCTGGTGTATTACTGCTAGTATGATAGCACCCGTCATGCTGTGTGCGCAAAGCCCTTATTTGTTGTCCTTTTTGTAGCTCCCACGAACGTTCAGGGACGAAGAAACAGCGCAAAAAGAAGAAAATTGGCCTGTAACTGATGAAAATGATCGATTTTGAGCTACAAAAATAGGCGCAGCCTACCAAGCTGGCTGCCCTCGTCGTAGAGCCCTCGGAGAGCTTTCCAACGGTATGTTGTGCACTGTGTAACTCCTTACGGATCAAAAGTTATGGTCACTGGAGCGACAGAGACCTGGTCACAGGCCACACGCCCTCGATTTGCGGGCCCAGCCTCTAGGCAAACCTAAGTTGTCTTGCCTAAGATGCCGTGGGACTCGGTAATAGAAATGTGACAGATAAAGCATCTTGGCAGGCCTAAATAGGGTAAAACATTCAAAACGAAAAGGGATGTGCAACACGAGCACTTCACTAGGGGTCACCCATCCTAGTACTACTCTCTTCCAAGCATGCTTAAGTTCGGAGATCTGATAGGATCCAGTGCAATACTGCTATATGATCGCACCCGTCATGTTAAGTGCGCAAAAACCCTTATTTGTCGTCCTTTTTGCGGCTCCCGACGAACGATTAAGGACAAGAAACCGCGCAAAAATAAGAAAAATATTCCAAAACTATTGAAAATGTACATTTTTAGGCTCCAAAAATAGGCATAGTCGAGTAAGCTTGCTGCCCCTGTCGTAGAGCTCCCGGAGAGCTTTCCAACGGTATGCTGTGCGCTGCATAACTCCTTACGGATCAAAAGTTATGGGCACCGAAGCGACGGAGACTTGGTCCCAAGCCCCATACCCTCGGTTTGCGGGCCCAGACTCTATGCGAAGCAAAGTTGTCCTGCCTAAGATGCCGTGGGACTCGATAATAGAAATATGACGGATAAAGCAATTGGGCAAGCATGAAAGGGGCAAAAAAAAAAAAAACGAAAAGGGTCGTACAACATGAGGACTTCCAAGGGGGTTACCCATCTTAGTACTTCTCTCTCCCAAGCATGATTAACTTCGGCGATCTGATGGGATCCGGTGCATTACTGCTGGTATGATCATACCCGTCATGTTGAGTGTGCAAAGCCCTTATTTGTCATCCATTTCGTGGCTCCCGACGAACGATCAGGGACGAAGAAACAGCGTAAAAAGAAGACAAGTGGCCCAAAACTTATGAAAATGATTGATTTTGGGATCCAAAAACAAGCGCAACAGAGTAGGCTTGGTGCCCCCGTCGTAGAGCTCTAGGAGAACTTTCCAACAGTATGTTGTGCATTGCATAACTCCAGATGGATCAAAAGTTATGGGCACCGAAGCGACAGAGATCTGGTCACCGTCCCCACGCCCTCAGTTTGGGGGCCCAGCCTCTACGCGAAGCGAAGTTGACTTGCCCAAGATGCCGTGGGACTCGGCAAAAGAAATGTGATGGATAAAGTATCTTGGCAAACTTGAACGGGGCAAAAATTTCAAAACGAAAAGGGGGTGCAACCCGAGGACTTCCTTGGGGGTCACCCATCCTAGTACTACTCCCTCCTAAGCGCACTTAACTTCGGAGATCTAAAGAGATACGGTGCATTACTTTTGGTATGATCACACCCGTCATGTTGACTGTGCAAAGCCCTTATTTGTCGTCCTTTTTGCTGCTCTCGACGAATGATCAGGGACGAAAAAATAGCACAAAAAGAAGAAAGTGGCCAAAAAGTGATGAAAACGTTAAATTTTGGGCTCTGAAAATAGGCATAGCTTGGCAGGCTGGCTGCCTCTGTCGTAGAGCTCTCGGAGAGCTTTCCAACGGTATGCTGTGCACCATGTAACTCCTTACGGATCAAAAGTTATGGTCACCGGAGCGATGAAGACCTGGCCACAAGCCTCACGCCCTCGGTTTGGTGGCCCAGCCACTAGGCGAAGTGAAGTTGTCTTGCCCAATATGCCGTGGGACTTGGTAATAGAAATGTGACGGATAAAGAATCTTGGCAAGCCTGAACGGGACAAAAAATTCTAAACGAAAAGGGGGGTGCAACCCGAGGACTTCCTTAGGGGTCATTCATCCTAGTACTACTCTCTCCTATGCATACTTAACTTCAGAGATCTGATGGGATCTGGTGTATTACTGCTGGTATGATTGCACCCGTCATGTTGAGTGCGTAAAGCCATTATTTGTCGTCCTTTTTGCTGCTCCTGACGAGCGATCAGCGATGAAGAAATAGCTTAAAAAGATGAAAAGTTGATCGAAACTGATGAAAATGTTAAATTTTTGGCTCTGAAAATAGGCGCAGCCAATCAGGCGAGGTACCACCGTCGTAGAGCTCTCGAAGAGCTTTCCAACGGTATGTTGTGCGCCACGTAACTCCTTACGGATCAAAAGTTATGGGCACCAGACCGATGTAGACCAAGTCACAGGCCCCACGCCCTCAGTTTGCGGGCCCATCCTCTACGCTAAGCGAAGTGTCTTGCCCAAGATGCCGTGGGCATCGGTAATAGAAACGTGACAGATAAAGCTCCTTGGCAAGCCTAAAAGGGGCAAAAAATTCAAAATGAAAAGGGGGGTTCAACACGAGCACTTCCTTGGGGGTCAACCATCCTAGTACTACTCTCTCCCAAACACACTTAACTTCGAAGATCTGATAGGATCCGGTGCATTACTGCTGGTCATAGTGAGTGCGCAAAGCCCTTATTTGTTGTCCTTTTCGCCGATCCCGACGAACGATTAGGGTCGAAGAAATAGCGCAAAAAGAAGAATAGTGGCCTGAAACTGATGATAACATTCAATTTTAGGATCTGAAAATAGGCGCAGCCAAGCAGGCTTTTAGCCCCCGTCGTAGAGCTCTCGGAGAGCTTTCCAACGGCATGTTGTGCACCACATAACTCTTTACGGATCAAAAGTTGTAGGCACCGGAGCGACAAAGACCTGGTCATTAGCACCACGCCCTCAGTTTGCGGGCCCAGCCTCTACGCAAAATGAAGTTGTCTTGCCCAAGATACCGTGGGACTCGCTAATAGAAATGTGACGGATAAAGCATCTTGGCAAGCTTGAACGGGGCAAAAAATTCAAAACGAAAAGGGGGTACAACCCGAGAACTTCCCTGGGGGCACCTATCCTAGTACTACTCTCTCCCAAGTGCGCTTAACATCGGAGATCTAATGGGATCCAGTGCAAAAACTGCTGGTATGATTACACC
This sequence comes from Ehretia macrophylla, assembly GCA_037974665.1. Lineage (NCBI taxonomy): Eukaryota > Viridiplantae > Streptophyta > Magnoliopsida > Boraginales > Ehretiaceae > Ehretia > Ehretia macrophylla. The sequence continues at coordinate 41,411,101 of CM075782.1, read as the reverse complement.
CGTCATGTTCAGTGCACAAAGCCCTTATTTGTCATCCTTTTCGCTGCTTCCGACGAATGATCAGGGATGAAAAAATAGAGCAAAAGAAGAAAAGTGGCCTAAAACTGATGAAAATGTTTGATTTTGGGCTCCAAAAACATGCACAACTGAGTAGGCTTGCTATCCCCATCGTAGAGCTCTCGGAGAGCATTCCAACAGTATGCTGTGCGTCGTATAACTCCTTACGGATTAAAAGTTATGGTCACCAGAGCGACGGAGACCTAATCACAAGCCCCACGCCCTCGGTTTGCTAGCCTAGCCTCTAGGCGAAGCGAAGTTGTCTTGCCCAAGATGTCGTGAGACTCGTTAATAGAAATGTGACGGATAAAGCATATTGGAATGCCTGAATGGGACAAAAAATTCAAAACGAAACGGTGGGTGCAACGCGAGGACTTCTTTGGGGGTCACCCATCCTAGTACTACTCTCTCGCAAGCACACTTAACTTCGGAGATTTTATAAGATCCGGTGTATTGCTGCAGGTAAGATCGCACCCGTCATATTGTTTGCGCAAAGTAGTTATTTGTCGTCCTTTTCACTGCTCCTGACGAACGATCAGTTTCGAAGAAATAGCGTAAAAAGATGAAAAGTTGACCGAAACTGATGAAAACGTTCGGATTTGGGCTCCAAAAATAGGCGCAACCGAGCAGGCTGGGTGCCCTCGTCAAAGAGCTCATGGAGATCTTTCTAACTATATGTTGTGCGCCACGTTACACCTTGCGGATCAAACGTTATGTGCACCGGAGCGATGGAGACCTAGTCACAGGCACCACACCCTCAGTTTGCAGGCCCAGCCTCTACGCTATGCGAAGTGTCTTGCCCAAGATGCCGTGGGCCTCAGTAATAGAAATGTGACAGATAAAGCACCTTGGCAAGCCTGAACGGGGCAAAAAATTCAAAATGAAAAGGGGGGTGCAACATGAGGACTTCTTTGGGGGTCACCCATCCTAGTACTACTCCCACCCAAACACGCTTAACTTCGAAGATCTGATAGGATCTGGTACATTATTGTTGGTCATGGTGAGTGCGCAAAGACCTTATTTGTTGTCCTTTTCGCGGCTACTGACGAACGATTAGGGTCAAAGAAATAGCGCAAAAAGAAGAATTGAAGCCTAAAACTGATGATAACATTCAATTTTAGGCACCTAAAATAGGCGCAGCCAAGCAGGCTTGTTGCCCTCGTCGTAAAGCTCTCAGAGAGCTTTCCAATGGTATGATGTGCACTACATAACACTTCACGGATCAAAAGTTATGGGCACCGGAGCGACAAAGACCTGGTCATTGGCGCCACGCCCTCAGTTTGCGGACCCAACCTATGATAACCCAAACCCGGCATGCATTTAAAGGAATTTAATTGTATTTAACTAAGTGACATTTTAAATGTTGGCATTGAATTTGTGTTTATTTTTAGTTAAACACTTATTTGTAGCTTTACTTTCATATTTCTTTTAGAAGTAACTAGAATAATACCCGAGCTAATCATATTAACGGAATATCAATTACTTTTCATATTTGTGTCAATCGGTTTTATTTTTCTTACACTTAAATGCTCGAATTTCACTTAAATGAAAAGTAGCTCCGAGCCGAAGTAAATTCTAAACTATGATGCTTTCCAAAAATGATTTATTTCTTAGATTCTTTGAGAATTAATTGTTACTTCTTTGTTGTCACAACGTGCGTTGCATATTGAGAGAGGTAGTTAGGAAATGAATTCGAGTCCTCAGCAAATAGTGAAACTAGTATTTAGATGACTTAAGTTTTATATTTTAATTGTTGTTAGCTAGAATTAATATTTCATTAGTTGTTTTAAGCTTAAAATGCACAAAATGAACTACTTTGACCATGTTTAGTTAACATTGACCAAGGGGCCTTGACCATTTGACTTTGTATCACCTTATAAGCTTAAAACCTTGTAAAAAAAAAAAAAACAGAACTGAAACAGCAGCAAGCTGGCCGAAAATAAGAAGAGAGAAAAAAAAAAGAAATTCAACTTCAAATCTTCAATTCTTCGCCGGGGCTTGTGCGGGGTGGTTTCCGAGGCATTCTATGAGGTTTTCCTAGCATCTAGGAGCGTCTAAGGTGAATGTTTTATCGTTATTTGTGCATTTGAAATATTTGTGTCTAAACTTTGATTTTTGGATTTTATGCGTAGATTGTTGTTTTAATTGTTTTGTTGCTTAAAGAATATTCCTTGTTGATTGTAGAACATGTATTTATAGCTTTTTAACATTTTCTGCGGTTAAATGTTGAGATTGCAATTTAAATTGATTAATGAATAGTATTTTATGAATAGTAAATCCTTGAAACGATGAGGTTGCTCGGTTATGCTGTCCGTTGATGTAGAAATGTGCTAGGTGTGCTAGAATGCCTAAATGTGTGGTTTGTTTGGGTTGCATAGTGGAAAAAATGAGAATTAAGCCTTGGTGAAAGTCGGGGTCGTTTAGGTCGACTTTAGCATTTTCTCATTTTGCGTGTTGGCATTGTTTCAGGAAGCCATGGAAGCACTTTTGGTGCGTTTATGGCGTTGGTTGGGTGTTTGGTTGGTATAGTTGTAGTTCAAATGAGAAAGGGAGAAATCGGGGCTTTGCGCGAGTTCTAGGGTAAAGTAAGGTTTCGGGGTCTTTAGACGTGCCTTATGGTGACCTAGGAGGATTGGCGAAGTCGGTTTCTAGAGCTCGTGGCTCATTTGAAAGTAGTAGTGTTTTGAAGTTGGGGTCATTTTTGTGATTTTGTGTGTTTTCATAGAATATTGCTTATAGTATATTTATATTGATTATAGAATGCTTATATTGCTCATAGAATGATTATATTGATTATAGTATGCTTATATTGCTTATAGAATGCTTATGTTGCCTATAGAATGCTTATAATGCCTATAGAATACTTGTTATTGCTTGATAATGTTAGTTGGTGTTGTTCTTGTTACTTGTTTGATTGCAAATGCTTATTACACTTGTTGGAGTTGATTATTGATTGAAATGTTTATCGATTGTTGAGAATGCTTGATATCGCTCGTTTATTGCCTTATATCGAGTCTTGCATTGCATAGTATTTCGCGCGTGAGTGATGGGCCTCTCTGGGTAGCCTCGGGTTGCCAGTGTTGGTTGCTCTAGCTCCGCTGCTATTCCCTCTTCTCGCTTGGGTTGCCTCCTAGGGAGTCTTGGGTCGTAAAATTGATGGATACTTCCGGAGTATTCCAAACTGGTGTTATAAGGTGGTTTGGGCCGGCGCATCATCGTTAATGTCATCGGAATCGTGATCGGTACATTACTCGCTCGAGTGATCCATAGCCTTCAAAGTGTGGTATAGCTTTGATAGGTTGGTGTAGTTTAATTGCTAGGCTTGAATATATATTTACTTGTGATTTGCTTGTTGTGAACCAAGGCTCGGATGGCCTTGAGGTGGTTGAATGGTTGGACACGGTGTTGGTCCATTTATATGCTATTACAGGTTTTGCAATTTGTCTAGAAACAGGGGAGACTCTATCCGTCTTTCCCTAAAATCTTGCCCGGGTTTGGTTTGGGTTGTGGTTAGATTGATTGATAGAACTCCCGGTCTCGAGAGGGAACGGGGTGTTACAGGTGGTATCAGAGCTTGTCTAGCTCATAAGCCGGGACAGGGTCCTCGGTCTGGTGGGTAGTGACCCTTGAATGTGTGCTTGTTAAGTGTGTCTTGAAAGTGTGTGCCTGTATGTGAGATTGTGTGTCTTGACTTGAATGTATGCACTTATGTGATAAAGTTATGTGTTATGTGTTAATTGTGTGCTAAGTGAAGTGAAGTGTCTAGTTGTCTATCGAATTGACTTATCGAATTGGCATCGTGAATTGTATCGACCTCGTGTATTGTTATTTGCTTGAAGTATTGCTTGTAATGTATGTTTTAAAATGTCTTGAATTGATTATGTTGTGCTTGACTTGATTGCCGTGCTTGAGTGACTTTGTTGAATAAACTATTTTGTAAACTTGGCATGTGTATAACTGTGATATATTGGCATTCATACATGTCCTATGGAAATAGTAAGTAAGTCCTCTTCCTCCCTTGAAGAAAGTGGTTCACCGCTGGCTTTTCAAGGTGTATGGATTGGCAGGAAATGAATGGCATTTGGCTAGCCTTTATTTGGGAATTGGTGTTTGCTTTTAAAGCTCGATTATTGGCAAATCTCTATGGCCTTCTCTATGCTTAACAATTGTGAAAGTGTAGCTTTCTCTTGGGGTATTTTATTTGGTTATTCTTTGGAGCATTCTTTGGTTTTCTTAATGGGTGTTCTTTGGGGACTTTTGTTGGCACTTCTCAGTGGACTTGGTTAATGGGATTTCAATCGGCCTTACTGCACAGTATTGTCTATGGTATGTGTGTCTTGGACTTTATTGGTGTGCTACTGGCATCCCTGAATGGAAATTCTGCAATGGCATTCTCTAGAATCCTTGATGGCCATTTATTTAGTATTTACTTATTGGGCAACTTGGCTACTTTCTTATTGGAGCATTGTTTCGGATATCCTCTTCAGTGTTCCTCAGTAGGTTTGGTATTTGGAGTTCCTATCAGACTTATTGTATAATACTACTTATGGTATTCTTTGAAATTCTTATTAGCATTCTATTGGTATTTTCTTTGTTGGCAAAGTTGTATGAAGTTCTTACTTGGCAATCAGTGAAGAGGGCTCAGAGTTTGGTCTCGGTGTATTGTTCACCAGTTCGGTGTTTATCCTTGGAGTTTTCATCCATCTGGGAAACTATATTTGTTATCCAACTTGATTGTCTTATTGGGCACATTATTTTCTCTCTGCTATTTCCTTTGATATTCCTCTCAGCATTTGATAGCAAAACTCGGAATCTAATTGGTTGTTCCATGGGGTTATTATTTGGAAGGCTTCTTTGGAACTTTGAAATATATTTGATTGGGTTCTTAGTATTTTTCTTCAGCACTCTTAGCAGGGCATTCTTCTATGAAATTCATGACCCGCGTGGTATTTCTTTGGACCTCTAGATGGAATCTTTGTTTGAGCTTTTATTTGGCTTTTTGCTTGGGAATTCTCGGACGGTAATAGTTAAACTTCTATTGGAGATTCGTGCGTGAGGTATTCTTCTTGTCGTTATTGTGTGGTATTAGTGACATCTACAGTATCTTTGCTTTAGTCATTATTGGCATCTTCTTGGCACTCTTAGCGGGGAATTCTTTTATGATGTTCTTGACCAGCGGAATTCTTATTTGGATTTCAAGATGGCATTTTCAATTAAACCTTTATTTGGTCTTATTGTTTTGGAGTTTTCAGTCAGTACTATTGGGGTTTCTTAGTAAGATATTCTTCAAACATTATTAATCAGTGTCTTGTTCAGCAACCAATGAAGATTAGTCAGAATTGGATTTCAGATGATGTTGAGTTCTATTGGAAGAAGAATTGCGAGGACGCAATTGTTTTAAGGGGGGAAGGATGTGATAACCCGAACCCGGCATGCATTTAAAGGCATTTAATTGCATTTAACTAAGTGACATTTTAAATGTTGGCATTGAATTTGTGTTTATTTTTTAGTTAAACATTATTTGAAGCTTTATTTTCATATTTCTTTCAGAAGTAACTAGAATAATACTTGAGCTAATTATTTTAACGGAATAACAACTACTTTTCATATTGATGTCAATCGGTTTTATTTTTTCTGCGCTTAAATGCTCAGATTTCAATTAAATAAAAAGTAGCTCCGAGCCGGAGTAAATTCTAAACTATGATGCTTTCCAAAAATGATATATTTCTTAGATTCTTTGAGAATTAATTGTTACTTCTTTGTTGTCGCAACGTGCATTGCATATTGAGAGAGATAGTTAGGAAATGAATTCGAGTCCTCAGTAAATAGTGAAACTAGTATTTAGATGACTTAAATTTTATATTTTAATTGTTGTTAGCTAGAATTAATATTTCATTAGTTGTTTTAAGCTTAAAATGCACAAAATTAACTACTTTGACCATGTTTAGTTAGCATTGACCAAAAGGCCTTGACCATTTGACTTTGTATCACCTTATAAGCTTAAAACCTTGCAAAATAAAATAAAAAACAGAACTGAAACAGCAGCAAGCTGGCCGAAAATAAGAAGAGAGAAAAAAAAAAGAAATTCAACTTCAAATCTTCAATTCTTCGCGGGGTCTTGTGCGGGGTGGTTTCCGAGCACTCTACGAGGTTTTCCTAGGGTCTAGGAGCATCTAAGGTGAGGGTTTCATCGTTATTTGTGCATTTAAAATATTTGTGTCTAAACTTTGATTTTTGGATTTTATGCATAGATAGTTGTTTTAATCGTTTTGTTGCTTAAAGAATGATCCTTGTTGATTGTAGAACATGTATTTATAGCTTTTTAACATTTTCTGCGGTTAAATGTTGAGATTGCAATTTAAATTGATTAATGAATAGTATTTTATGAATAGTAAACCCTTGAAACGATGAGGTTGCTCGGTTATGCTATCCGTTGATGTAGAAATGTGCTAGGTGTGCTAGAATGCCTAAATGTGTGGTTTGTTTGGGTTGCGTAATGGAAAAAAACGGGAATTAAGCCTTGGTGAAAGTCGAGGTCGTTTAGGTCGACTTTAGCGTTTTCTCGTTTTGCGTGTTGGCATTGTTTCGGGAAGCCATGGAAGCACTTTTGGTGCGTTTATGGCGTTGTTTGGGTGTTTGGTTGGATTAGTTGTAGTTCAAACGAGAAAGGGGAAAATCGGGGCTTTGCGCGAGTTCTAGGGTTAAGTAGGGTTTCGGGGTCTTTAGACGTGCCTTACGGTGACCTAGGAGGATTGACGAAATCGTATTCTAAAGCTCGTGGCTCGTTTGAAAGTAATAGTGAATTGAAGTGGTGGTCAATTTTGTGATTTTGTGTGGTTTCATAGTATATTGCTTATAGTATGTTTATATTGATTATAGAATGCTTTTATTGCTCATAGAATGATTATATTGATTATAGTATGCTTATATTGCTTATAGAATGCTTATGTTGCCTATAGAATGCTTATAATGCCTATAGAATACTTGTTATTTCTTGATAATGTGAGTTGGTGTTGTTCTTGTTACTTGTTTGATTGCAAATGCTTATTACACTTGTTGGAGTTGATTATTGATTGAAATGTTTATCGATTGTTGAGAATGCTTGATATCGCTCGTTTATTGCCTTGTATCGAGTCTTGCCTTGCATAGTATTTCGCGCGTGAGTGATGGGCCTCTCTGGGTAGCCTCGGGTTGCCAGTGTTGGTTGCTCTAGCTCCGCTGCTATTCCCTCTTCTCGCTTGGGTTGCCTCCCAGGGAGTTTTGGGTCGTAGAATTGATGGATACTTCCGGAGTATTCCAAACTGGTGTTATAAGGTGGTTTGGGTCGGCGCATCATCGTTAATGTCATCGTAATCGTGATCGGTACATTACTCGCTCGAGTGATCCATAGCCTTCAAAGTGTGGTATAGCTTTGATAGGTTGGTGTAGTTTAATTGCTAAGCTTGAATATATATTTACTTGTGATTTTCTTGTTGTGAACCAAGGCTCGGATGGCATTGAGGTGGTTGAATGGTTGGACACGGTGTTGGTCCATTTATATGCTATTACAGGTTTTGCAATTTGCCTAGAAATAAGGGAGACTCTGTCCGTCTTTCCCTAAAATCTTGCCCGGGTTTGGTTTGGGTTGTGGTTAGATTGATTGATAGAACTCCCGGTCTCGAGAGGGAACGGGGTGTTACACCACCTCTACGCAAAGCGAAGTTGTCTTGCCTAAGATGCCGTGGGACTCGGTAATAGAAATGTTACGGATAAAGCATCTTGGCACGCTTGAACGGGGCAAAAAATTCAAAACTAAAAAGGGGGTGCAAAACGGGGACTTCCCTGGGGTTCACCCATGCTAGTATTACTCTCTCCCAAGCGCGTTTAACTTCGGAGATCTGATGGAATCCGGTGCATTACTGCTGGTATGATCACACCCGTCTTGTTGAGTACGCAAAGCCCTCATTTGTCGTCTTTTTCGCGACTCCCGACGAATGATCAGGGTTGAAGAAATAGCGCAAAAAGAATAAAAGTGGTCCAAAATTGATGAAAATGATCGATTTTGGCCTCCAAAAACAGGCGCAGCCGAGCAGGCTCGGTGCCCCAGTCGTAGACCTCTCGGAGAGCTTTCTAACGGTATGTTGTGCTGTGCATAACTCCTGACGAATTAAAAGTTATGTGCACCGGAGCGACTGAGACCTAGTCACAAGCCCCACGCCCTCAGTTTGGGGGCCCAGCCTCTACGCAAAGCGAAGTTGTCTTGCCCAAGATACCATGGGACTCGGTAATTGAAATGTGAAGGATAAAGCATTTTGGCAAGCTTGAACGGTGCAAAAAATTCAAAACGAAAAGAGGGGTGCAACCCGAGGACTTCCCTAGGGGCACCTATCCTAGTACTACTCTCTCCCAAGCGCGCTTAACATCGGAGATCGAATGGGATCCGGTGCATTACTGCTGGTATGATCATACCCGTCATGTTCAGTGCGCAAAGCCCTTATTTGTCGTCCTTTTTGTTGCTCCCGACGAATGATCAGGGATGAAAAAATAGCACCAAAAAAAGAAAAGTAGCCCAAAACTTATGAAAATGTCAGATTTTGGGCTCAGAAAATAGGCGCAGCTTAGCAGGCAGGCTGCCCACGTCGTAGAGCTCTCGGAGAACTTTTCAACGGTATGCTGTGCGTCGGGTAACTCCTTACGAATCAAAAGTTATGTTCACCGGAGCGACGGAGACCTGGTCACAATCCCCACGTCCTCGGTTTACTGGCCCAGCCTCTAGGCGAAGCGAAGTTGTCTTGCCCAAGATGCTGTGGGACTCGGTAATAGAAATGTGACGGATAAAGCATATTGGCAAGACTGAATGGGGCAAAAAATTCAAAACGAAACGGGGGGGTGCAACACGAGGACTTCCCTGGGGGTTACCCATCCTAGTACTACTCTCTCTCAAACACACTTAACTACAGAGATCTGATGGAATCCGATGTATTACTGCTGGTATGATCGCACCCGTCATGTTGAGTGCGCAAAGTCATTATTTGTCGTACATTTTGCGGCTCCCAACGAACGATCAGGGACGAAGAAATAGCATAAAAAGATGAAACGTTGACCAAAACTAACCAAAACGTTCGATATTGGACACCAAAAATAGGCGCAACCATGCAGGCTTAGTGCCCCCGTCGTAGAGCTCTCGTAGAGCTTTCCAACGATATGTTGTGCACCACGTAACGCCTTACGGATCAAAAGTTATGAGCACCGAAGCGACGGAGACCTGGTCACAGGCCTCACGAACTCGGATTGCAGGCCCAGCATCTACGCGAAGTGAAGTTGTCTTGCCCAAGATGACGTGGGACTCGATAATAGAAATATGACGGATAAAGCATCTTGGCAAGCCTGAACGGGGCAAAAAATTCAAAATGAAAAGGGGGGTGCAACACGAGGACTTCCCTAAGGGTCACCCATCCTAGTACTACTCTATCCCAAGCACGCTTAACTTCGTAGATCTGATGGGATCCAGTGCATTACTGCTGGTATGATTGCACCCGTCATGTTATGAACGCAAAGCCCTTATTTGTCATCCTTTTCGCTACTCCCGACGAATGTTCAGGAATGAAGAAACAGAGGAAAAAGAAAAAAAATGGCCCAAAACTGATGAAAATATTCGATTTTGGGCCCCGAAAATAGGCGCAGCCTAGCAGGCTTGCTGCCCCCATCGTAGAACTCTCAGAGAGCTTTCCAAAGGTATATTGTGCGCGGCATAACTCTTTTCGGATCAAATGTTATGGGCATCGGAGCGACATAGACCTAGTCACAGGCACCACGCCCTCAGTTTGTAGGCCCAGCCTGTACGCAAAGCGAAGTTGTCTTGCCCAAGATGCCATGGGACTCGATAATAAAAATTTGACAGACAAAGTATCTTGGCAAGCTCGAATGGGGCAAAAAAATCAAAATGAAAAGGGGGTGCAACATGAGAACTTCCCTGGGGGTCACCCATCCTAGTACTACTCTCTCTCAAACACGCTTAACTTCGGAGATCTGATGGGATCCGGTGCATTACTGCTGGTATAATCACACCCGTCATGTTGAGTGCGCAAAGCCCTTATTTGTCATCCTTTTCTTTACTCCCGATGAACGATCAGGGATGAAGAAACAGAGCAAAAAGAAGAAAAGTGGCTGAAAACTAATGAAAATGTTTGATTTTAGGCTCCGAAAATAGGCATAGCCTAATAGGCTTGCTATCTCCGTCGTAGAGCTCCTTGAGAGCTTTCCAAAGGTATGTTGTACGCTGCATAACTCTTTATGGATCAAAAGTTATGGGCACCGGAGCGACGTAGACCTGGTCACAAGCCCACGCGCTCGGTTTGTGGGCCCAGCCTTTATGCAAAGCGAAATTGTCTTGCCCAAGATGCCGTGGGACTCGAGAATAGAAATGTGATGGATGAAGCATCTTGGCAAGCTTGAACGGGGCAAAAAATTCAAAACAAAAAAGGGGTGCAACACAAGGACTTCTATGGCCGTCACCCATCCTAGTACTACTGTCCCAAGTGCGCTAAACTTCGGAGATATGATGGGATCCGGTGCATTACTGCTGGTGTGATTGTACCCGTCTTGTTGAGTTCGCGAAGCCCTTATTTGTCGTCCTTTTCATGACTCCCGACGAATGATCAGGGACAAAGAAACAGTGCAAAAAGAAGAAAAGTGGATCAAAACTGATGAAAATGATTGATTTTGGGCTTCGAAAATAGGCGTAGCCGAGCAGGCTTAGCGCCCTCGTCGTAGAGCTCTCGGAGAGCTTTCCAACGGTATGTTGTGCACTGCATAACTCCTGACGGATCAAAAGTTATGGGAACCGGAGCGACAGAGACCTAGTCAGAGGCCCCACGCCCTCAGTTTGGGGACCCAGCCTCTACGCGGAGCAAAGTTGACTTGACCAAGATGCCATGGGACTCGGTAATAGAAATGTGACGGATGAAGCATCTTGGCAAGCATGAACGGGGCAAAAATTTCAAAACGCAAAGGTGGGTGCAACCCGAGGACTTCCCTGGGATCACCCATCCTAGTATTACTCTCTCCCAAGCGCGCTTAACTTCGAAGATCTAATGGGATCTGGTGCATTACTATTGGTATCATCAAACCCGTCATGTTGAGTGCTTAAAGCCCTTATTTGTCGTCCTTTTGGCTGCTCCCGACGAATGATCAGGGAAGAAAAAATAGCGCAAAAACAAGAAAAGTGGCCCGAAACTTATGAAAATGTTGGATTTTGGGCTCCAAAAACTGGCGCAGCCTAGCAGGCTTGCTGTCCCCATCATAGAGCTCTTGGAGAGCTTTTTAACAGTATGTTGTGCGCTGCGTAACTCCTTACGGATCAAAAGTTATGGGCACCGAAGCGACGGAGACCTGGTCACAAGCCCCACGCCCTCGGTTTGTTGGCCCAGCCTCTACGCGAAGCGAAGTTGTCTTGCCCAAGATGCCGTGGGACTCGGTAATAGAAATGTGACAGATAAAGCATCTTGGAAAGCTTGAACGGGGCAAAAAATTCAAAGCGAAAAGGGGGGTGTAACACGAGGACTTCCCTAGGGGTCACCTAACCTAGTACTACTCTCTCCCAAGCGCGCTTAACTTTGGAGATCTGATGGGATCCGGTGCATTACAGCTGCTATGATCACACCTGTCTTGTTCAGTGCGCAAAGCCCTTATTTGTCGTCCTTTTTGCGACTCCCGACGAACAATCAGGGTTGAAGAAACAACACAAAGAGAAGAAAAGTGGCTCAAAACTGATAAAAATGTTCGATTTTGAGCTCTGAAAATAGGCACAGCCTTGCAGGCTTGTTGCCCTCGTCGTAGAGCTCTCGGAGAGCTTTCCAACGGTATGATGTGCTCCGCATAATTCCTTACAGATCAAAAGTTATAGGCATTGGAGCGACGGAGACCTGGTCACAAGCCCCACGCCCTCGGTTTGCGGGCCCGACCTCTAAGCGAAGCAAAGTTGTCTTGCCAAGATGCCGTGGGACTCGATAATACAAATGTGACGGATAAAGCATCTTGACAAACCTGAACGGGGCAAAAAATTCAAAACAAAACGAGGGGTACAACACGAGGACTTCCCTAGCGGTTACCCATCCTAGTACTACTTCTCTCCCAAGCACGCTAAACTTTGGATATCTGATGGGATCCGGTGAATTACTGCTGGTATGATCACATCCGTCATGTTGACTGTGCAAAGCCCTTATTTGTCGTCTTTTTTTAGGCTCTCGACGAACTATCCGGGACGAGGAAACAGTGCAAAGAGAAGAAAAGTGGCCCAAAACTGATGAAAATGCTTGAGTTTGGACTTCAAAAATAGGCGCAGCTGAGCAGGCTTACTGCCTCTGTCGTAGAGCTCTCAGAGAGCTTTCCAACAGTATGCTGTGAACCACATAACTCCTTACGGATCAAAAGTTATGGGCACCGAAGTGACAGAGGCCTAGTCAGAGGCCCAACGCCCTCAGTTTATGGGCCCAGCCTCTACGAGGAGCGAAGTTGACTTGCCCAAGATGCCGTGGGACTCGATAATAGAAGTGTGACAGATAAAGCATCTTGGCAAGCTTGAATGGGGCAAAAAATTCAAAACAAAAAAAGGGGGTGCAACCCGAGGACTTCCCTAGGGTCACCCATCCTAGTACTACTTTCTCCCAAGCGCGCTTAACTTCTGAGATCTAATGGGATCCGGTGCATTACTGTTGGTATGATCAAACCTATCATGCTGAGTGCGCAATGCCCACATTTGTCATCCTTTTGCCTGCTCCCAATGAACGATAAGGGACCAAAAAATAGCAAAAAAACAGGAAAAGTGGCCTGAAACTAATGAAAATGTTAGATTTTGGGCTCTGAAAACAGGTACAGCTTAGCAGGCTGGCTTCCCCATCGTGGAGCTTTCTGAGAGCTTTCCAACGGTATGTTGTATGCCGTATAACTCCATAAGGATCAAAAGTTACGGACATCGGAGCAACGGAGACCTAGTCACAAGCCCCACGCCCTCGGTTTGCGGTCGCAGCCTCTACGCGAAGTGAAGTTGTCTTGCCCAAGATGCTGTGGGACTCGATAATGGAAATGTGACGGATAAAGCATCTTGGCAAGCCTGAACGGGGCGAAAAATGCAAAACGAAAAGGGTGGTACAACACGAGGACTTCCCTAGGGTTTACCCATCCTAGTACTACTCTCTCCCAAGCACGCTTAACTTCGAAGATCTAATGGGATCCGGTGCATTACAGCTGGTATGATCACACCCGTCATGTTTAGTGGGCAAAGCCCTTATTTGTCGTCCTTTTCGCGGCTCCCGACGAAAGATCTGGGCCGAAGAAGCAGCGCAAAAATAAGAAAAGTGGCCCAAAACTGATAAAAACATTCAATTTTTGTCATCCTTTTGCCTGCTCCCAATGAACGATCAGGGACCAAAAAATAGCAAAAAAATAGGAAAAGTGGCCCAAAATTTATGAAAACATTTAATTTTGGGCTCCAAAAATAGGCGCAGCAGAGCAGGCTTGTTGCCCTGTCGTAGAGCTCTCGGTGAGCTTTCCAACGGTATACTGTGCGCTGCATAACTCCTTAGTAATCAAAATTTATGGGCATCGGAGCGACGGAGACTTGGTAACTGGCCCCACGCCATCGGCTTGCGGGCCCAGCCTCTACGCGAAACGAAGTTGTCTTGCCCAAGATGCCGTAAGACTCGGTAATAGAAATGTGAAGGATAGAGCATCCTTGCAAACCTGAACGAGGCAAAAAATTCAAAACAAAAATGGTGGTACAACCCGAGGACTTCCAAAGGGGTCACCCATCCTAGTACTACTCTCGCCCAAGCACGTTTAACTTTAGAGATCTGATAGGATCTGGTGCATTACTGCTGGCATGATCGCACCCGTCATGTTGTGTGTGCAAATCCCTTATTTGTCGTCCTTTTTGCTACTCCCGACTAACGATCAGGGATGAAGAAACAACATAAAATGAAGAAAAGTGGCCCAAAACTGATGAAAACATTCAATTTTGGGCACCAAAAATAGGCGCTGTTGAGCATGGTTGTTGCCCCCGTTGTAGAGCTCTCGGAGAGCTTTTTAATGGTATACTGTGCGCCGTATAACTCCTTACGAATCAAAAGTTATAGGCACTAGAGCGACGGAGATTTGGTCACAGGCCCCACACCCTCGGTTTGCGGGCCCATCCTCTAAGCGAAGCAAAGTTGTTTTGCCCAAGATGTCGTGGGACTCGATAATAGAAATGTGACGGATAAAGCATCTTGACAAGCCTGAACGGGGCAAAAAAACAAAACGAAAAAGTGGGTACAACACGAGGACTTCCCAGGGGGTCAACCATCCTAGTACTACTCTCGTCCAAGCACGCTTAACTTCGGAGTTCTAATGGGATCCAGGGCATTAGTGCTGGTATGATCAGACCTGTCATGTTGAGGGTGCAAAGCCCTTATGTGTCGTCTTTTTTGAGGCTCCCAACGAACGATCAGGGACGAAGAAACAGTGCAAAAAGAAAAAAATGGCCGAAACTAATGAAAACGATTGATTTTGGGTTCGAAAATAGGCGCAGCCGAGCAGGCTTACTGCCCCCGTCGTAGAGCTCTCAGAGATCTTTCCAACGGTATGTTCTGTGCTGCATAACTCCTGACGGATCAAATGTTATTGGCACCGGAGTGACAGAAACCTAGTCAGAGGCCCCACGCCCTCAGTTTAGGGGCCCAACCTCTACGAGGAACGAAGTTGGCTTGCCCAAGATGCCATGGGCCTCGGTAATAGAAATGTGACAGACAAAGCATCTTGGCAAGCTTGAACGGGGCAAAAAATTCAAAACGAAAAGGGAGGGTACAACCCAAGGATTTCCCTATGGTCACCCATCCTAGTACTACTCTCTCTCAAGCGCACTTAACTTCTGAGATCTAATGGGATCCGGTGCACTACTGTTGGTATGATCAAACCTGTCATGCTGAGTGCGCAATGCCCATATTTGTCATCCTTTTGGCTGCTCCCGATGAATGATCAGGGATGAAAAAACAACAAAAAATAGGAAAATAGGCCTGAAACTGATGAAAATGTTAGATTTTGGGCTCTAAAAATAGGTGCAGCTTATCAGGCTGGCTTCCCTATTGCAGAGCTTTCGTAGAGCTTTCAAACAGTATGCTGTATGCCGCATAACTCCTTACGGATCAAAAGTTATAGGCACCGGAGCAACGGAGACTTGGTCACAGGCCCCACGCCCTCGGTTTGCGGGCCCAACCTCTACGCGAAGCGAAGTTGTCTTGCCCAAGATGCCGTAGGACTCGATAATAGAAATGTGATGGATAAAATATCTTGGCAAGCCTGAACGGGGCTAAAAATGCAAAACGAAAAGGGTGGTACAACACGAGGACTTCACTAGGGATTACCCATCCTAGTTCTACTCTCTCCCAAGCACGATTAACTTCAGAGATCTGATGGGATTCGGTGCATTACTGCTGGTATGATCGCACCCGCTATGTTGAGAGCGCAAAGCCCTTATTTGTCGTCCTTTTCGTGACTCCCGACGAACAATCAGGGATGAAGAAACAGTGCAAAAAGAAGAAAAGTGGCCCAAAATTGATGAAAACATTCAATTTTGGGCTATGAAAACAGGCGCAGCTGAATAGGCTTGATGCCCCCGTCGTAAAGCTCTCGGAGAGCTTTTCAACGGTATGTTGTGCGCTGCATAACTCTTTATGGATCAAAAGTTCTGGGCATCGGAGCGGCGGAGCCCAGGTCACAACCCCACGCCCTCAGTTTGCAGGCCCAGCCTCTACGCAAAGTGAAGTTGTCTTACCCAAGATGCCGTTTGACTCGATAATAGAAATATGATGGATAAAGCATCTTGGCAAGCCTGAATGGGGCAAAAAATTCAGATCAAAAAGGGGGGTGCAACACGAGGACTTCCCTGGCGGTCACCCATCCTAGTACTACTTCTCTCACAAGCACGCTTAACTTCGGTGATCTGATGGGATCCGGTGCATTACTGCTGGTATGATTACACCCGTCAGGTTGAGTGAGCAAAGCTCTTATTTGTCGTCCTTTTCGCGACTCCTAATGGACTATCAAGATTGAACAACAGCGCAAAAAGAAGAAAATTAGCCCGAAATTGATGAAAACGTTCGATTTTGGCCCCCAAAAATAGGCGCAGCCTAACAAAGTTGGTGCCTACATCGTAGTGCTCTTGGAGAGCATTCCAACGGTATGCCATGCGTTGCATAACTCTTTACGGATCAAAAGTTATGGGCACCGGAGCGACGGAGACATGGTCACAGGCCAACGTCCTCATTTTGAGGGCCTAGCATCTACGCGAAGAGAAGTTATCTTGCCGAAGATGGCATGGGACTCGGTAATAGAAATGGGACGGATAAAGCATCTTTGCAAGCCTGAACGGGGCTAAAAATTCAAAACAAAAAAGGGGGTGCAACACGAGGACTTCCCTGGAGGTCACTCATCCTAGTACTACTCTCTCCCAAGCACACTTAACTTCAAAGATTTGATAGGATCCGGTACATTACTGCTGGTATGATTGCACCCATCCTACTGAGTGCGCAAACCCCTTATTTGTCATCCTTTTTGCGACTCCCAACGAACGATCATGGACGAAGAAATAGGGCAAAAAGAAAAAAAAGTGGCCCGAAATTGATGAAAAAAATCGATTTTGAGCTCCAACAAGAAGCGCGACCTAGTAGGATGGATACCCCATCGTAAAGCTCTCGGAGAGCTTTCTAACGGTATGTTGTGCACCGTGTAACTCCTTATGGATCAAAAGTTATGGTCACCGGAGCGACACCCTCAGTTTGCGGGCCTAACCTCTGCTTTAAGCGAAGTTGTCTTGCCCAAGATGCCGTGGGACTCGGTAATAAAAATGTGACGGATAAAGCATCTTGGCAAGCTTGAACGGGGCAAAAAATTCAAAACGAAAAGGGGGGTGCAACACAAGGACTTCCCTGGGGTCACCTATCCTAGTACTACTCTATCCCAACCACGCTTAACTTCAGAGATCTGATGGGATCCAATGCATTACTGCTAGTATGATCGCACCCGTCATGTTGAGTGTGCAAAAACCCTTATTTGTCGTCCTTTTCGCGGCTCCACACGAACGATTAGGGACGAAGAAACTACACAAAAAGAAGAAAATTGGCCCAAAACTAATGAAAACTTTTAATTTTGGGCTCCAAAAATAGGCGCTGCTGAGCAAGCTTGATGCCGCTGTTGTAGAGCTCTCGGAGGGCTTTCCAATGGTATACTGTGAGCCGCGTAACTACTTACGGATCAAAAGTTAGGGGCACCGGAGCGACAGAGACTTGTTAACTGGCCCCACGCCATCGGCTTGCGGGCCCAGCCTCTACGCAAAATGAAGTTGTCTTGCCCAAGATGCCGTAGGACTCGGTAATAGAAATGTGAAGGATAGAGCATCCTTGCAAACCTGAACGAGGCAAAAAATTCAAAACAAAAATGGTGGTACAACCCGAGGACTTCCAAAGGGGTCACCCATCCTAGTACTTCTCTCTCCCAAGCAAAATTAACTCCGGAGATCGGATGGGATCCTGTGCATTACTGCTGGCATGATCGCACCCGTCATGTTGTGTGTGCAAATCCCTTATTTGTCGTCCTTTTTGCTACTCCCGACTAACGATCAGGGATGAAGAAACAACATAAAATGAAGAAAAGTGGCCCAAAACTGATGAAAACGATCAATTTTGGGCACCGAAAATAGGCGCTGCTAAGCATGGTTGTTGCCCCCGTCGTAGAGCTCTCGGAGTGCTTTCCAACGGTATGTTGTGCGCTGCGTAACTCCTTACGCATCAAAAGATATGGGCGCTGGAGTGATAGAAACCTGGTCACAATCCCCACGCCCTTAGTTTGGGGGCCCAGGCTCTACGCGAAGCAAAGTTCTCTTGCCCATGATGCCGTGGGACTCGGTAATAAAAATATGACAGATAAAGCATCCTGTCAAGCCTGAACGGGGCAAAAAATTCAAAACGAAAAGGGGGGTGCAACACGAGGACTTCCCTAGGGGTCAACCATCCTAGTACTACTCTCTCCCAAGCACGCTTAAGTTCGCAGATCTGATGGAATCTGGTGCATTACTACTGGTATGATTGCACTCGTCACATTGAGTGTGCAAAGCCCTTATTTGTCGTCCTTTTCGCGGCTCCCGACGAACAATCAGGGATGATGAAACAGCGAAAAAAGAAGAAAAGTTGCACAAAACTGATGATAACGTTAAATTTTCTTCTCTGAAAACAAGCGCAATCAAGCAGGCTCGCTGCCCCCGTCGTAGAGCTCTCGGAGAGCTTTCCAACGGTATGTTGTGCGTCGGTAACTCCTTACGGATCAAAAGTTATGGTCACCGGAGTGACGGAGACCTGGTCACAGGCCCCACGCCCTCGGTTTGCGTTCCCAGCCTCTACGCGAAGCGAAGTTGTCTTGCCCAAGATGCCGTGGGACTCGGTAATAGAAATGTGACAGATAAAGCATCTTGGAAAGCTTGAACGGGGCAAAAAAATTCAAAACGAAAAGGGGGGTGCAAAATGAGGACTTCCCTGGGGTCACCCATCCTAGTACTACTCTCTCCAAAGCACACTTAACTTCGGAGATCTGATGGGATCTGGTGCATTACTGCTAGTATTATCACACCCGTAATTTTGAGTGCGCAAAGCCCTTATTTGATGTCCTTTTTACGACTCCTGACAAACGATCAGGGTTGAAGAAATAATGCAAAAAGAAGAAAAGTAGCCCAAAATTGATGAAAACATTCGATTTCAGGCTCGAAAAATAGGTGCAGCCTAGCAGGCTTGCTGCCCGAGTCGTAAAGCTCTCAGAGAACTTTCCAACGGTATGCTATGCGCTACATAACTCTTTATGGATCAAAAGCTATGGGCACCGGAGCAACGGAGACGTGGTCATAGCCCCACACCCTCAGTTTGCGGGCCCAGCCTTTACGCGAAGCGAAGTAGTCTTGCCCAAGATGACATGGGACTCGGTAATAGAAATGTGATGGATAAAGCATCTTGGCAAGCCTAAACGGGGTAAAAAATTCAAAACAAAAAGGGGGGCGCAACACGAGGAATTCTCTAAGGCTCATCCATCCTAGTACTACTCTCTCCCAAACACGGTTAACTTCGGAGATCTGATGGGATCCGATGCATTACTGCGGGTATGATCACATCCATCATGCTAAGTACACAAAGCCCTTATTTGTCGTCCTTTTTGCAGCTCCTAGCAAACGATCAGAGATGAAAAAATATGGCAAAAAGAAGAAAAGTGGCCTGAAACTGATGAAAACATTCAATTTTGAGCTCCCAAAACAAGCGCAACCAAGCAAGGTGGCTGCCCTGTCATAGAGCTCTCAGAGAGCTTTCCAACGGTATGCTGTGCGCCGTGTAACTCCTTACGGATCAAAAGTTATGGTCTCCGGAGCGACGGAGACCTGGTCACAGGCCCCACGCCCTCGATTTACGGGCCCAACCTCTAGGAAAAGCAAAGTTGTTTTCCCCAAGATGCCGTGGGACACAGTAATAGAAATGTGACGGATAAAGAATCTTGGCAAGCTTGAATGGGGCAAAAAATTCAAAACAAAAAAGGGGGTGCAACACGATGACTTACCTGGGGGTCACCCATCCTAGTACTACTCTCTCCTAAGCACGCTTAACTTTGGAGTTCTGATGGAATCTGGTGCATTACTGTTGGTATGATCATACCCGTCATGTTGACGGTGCAAAACCCTTCTTTGTCGTCCTTTTTGCGGCTCCCGACGAACGATCTGGATGAAGAAACAACACAAAAAGAAGAAAAGTGGCCCAAAATTGATGAAAATGATCAATTTTGGGCTCCGACTATGGGTGTAGCTGAGCAAGCTTGGTGCCCACGTCGTAGAGCTCTCGGAGAGCTTTCCAACGGTACGTATTGTGCGGTATAACTCCTCACGGATCAAAAGTTAGGGACACCGGAGTGATAGAGACTGGGTCACAGGCCCCACGCCCTCAGTTTGGGGGCCCAGCCTCTACGCATAGCGAAGTTGTCTTGCTCAAGATGCCGTGAGACTCGGTAATAGAAATGTGACGGATAAAGCATCCTGGCAAGCCTGAACGGGGCAAAAAATTCAAAACGAAAAGGGGGATACAACACGAGGACTTCCCTGGGGTCACCCATCCTAGTACTACTCTCTCCCAAGCGCGCTTAACATCGGAGAACTAATGGGATCCGGTGTATTACTGCAGGTATGATCACACCCGTCATGTTGAGTGCGCAAAGCCCTTATTTGTCGTCCTTTTTGCTGCTCCCGACAAACGATCAGGGATGAAAAACCAGCACAAAAAGAAGAAATGTGGCCCAAAACTAATTAAAACATTCAATTTAGGGGTTCAAAAATAGGCACAGCCTAGCAGGTTTACTGCCCCTCTCTTAGAGCTCTTAGAGAGCTTTCCAACGGTATGCTATGCGTTGCATAACTCATTACGGATCAAAATTTATGAGCACCGAAGCGACGGAGACCTGGTCACAGGCCCCACGCCCTCAGTTTATGGGCCCAGCCTCTACACTAAGCGAAGTTGTGTTGCCCAAGATGCCGTGGGACTTGGTAATAGAAATATGATGGATAAAGCATCTTGGCAAGCTTGAACGTGGCAAAAAAGTCAAAACGAAAAGGGGCGTGCAACACGTGGACTTCCCTAGGGGTCACCCATCCTAGTACTACTCTCTTCCAAGCACGCTTAACTTCAAAGATCTGATGGGATCTAGAGCATTACTGTCGGTATGATCGCACCCGTCATGTTGAGTGAGCAAAGCCCTTATTTGTCGTCCTTTTTGCGTCTCTCGACTAACAATCAGGGATGATGAAACAATGCAAAAAGAAGAAAAGTGGCCCAAAACTGATAAAAATGTTCGATTTTAGGCTTCAAAAATAGGCCCAGCCTTGTAGGATGGCCACCTCTATCGTAGAGCTCTCGGAGAGCTTTCCAACGGTATGTTGTGCACCGTGTTACTCTTTACGGATCAAAAGTTATGGGCACAGGTCCGACGGAGACCTGGTCAAAAGCCCCACGCCCTCGGTTTGCGCGTCTAGCCTCTACGCGAAGAGAAGTTGTCTTGCCCGAGATGCCGTGGGACTCGGTAATAGAAATGTGACGGGTAAAGCATCTTGGCAAGCCAGAACGGGGCAAAAAATTCAATAACAAATGGGGGACGCAACACGAGGAATTCCTTGGGGGTCACCCATCCTTGTACTACTATCTCCCAAAGTCACTTAACTTCGGAGATTTGATGGGATCCGGTGCATTACTGCTGGAATAATCGCATCCGTCATTTTGAGTGCGCAAAGCCCTTATTTGTCATCTTTTTCACTGCTCCAAACGAACAATCAGGGACGAAGAAACTTCGCAAAAAGAAGAAAAGTGGCCCAAAACTTATGAAAACATTCGATTTTGGGCTACAAAATAGGCGCAGTAGTGCAGGCTTGTTGCCATCGTCTAAGAGCTCTCGGAGTGCTTTCCAACGGTGCGCCGCGTAACTCCTTACAAATCAAAAGTTATGGTCACTGGAGCGACGGAGACCTGGCCACAAGCCCCATGCCCTCGGTTTGAGGGCCCAGCCTCTATGCTAAACGAAGTTGTCTTGCCCAAGATTCCATGGGACTAGGTAATGGAAATGTGATAGATAAAGCATCTTACCAAGCCCGAACGGGGCAAAAAATTCAAAACGAAAAGGGGGTGCAACTTGAGGACTTCCCTGGCGGTCACCCATCCTAGTACTACTCTCTCCCAAGAATGCCTAACTTCGGAGATCTGATGGGATTCGATGCATTACTGATGGAATGATCACACCCGTCATTTTGAGTGTGCAAAGCCCTTATTTGTCGTCCTTTTCGCTATTCTCGACGAACAATCAGGGTCGAATAAACTTCACAAAACGAAGAAAAGTGGCCCAAAATTGATGAAAATATTCGATTTTGGGCCAAAAAAATAGGTGCAGCCGTGCAGGCTTGCTGCCCCCGTCGAAGAGCTCTCGGAGTGCTTTCCAACGGTATGCTATGCGCCACGTAACCCCTTACAAATCAAAATTTATGGTCATCGGAGCGACGGAGACCTGGCCACAAGCCCCACGCCCTCGGTTTGCAGGCCCAGCCTCTACGCTAAACGAAGTCTTCTTGCCCAAGATTCCGTGGCACTAGGTAATGGAAATGTGATAGATAAAGTATCTTGCCAAGCCTGAACGGGGCAAAAAATTCAAAACGAAAAGGGGGGTGCAACTCGAGGACTTCCCTGGCGGTCACCCATCCTAGTACTACTCTCTCCAAAGAACGCCTAACTTCGGAGATCTGATGGGATTCGATGCATTACTGCTGGTATGATTGCACCCGTCATTTTGAGTGTGCAAAGCCCTTATTTGTCATCCTTTTCGCGGCTCCCGACGAACGAGAAAGGACGAAGAAACAGCGCAAAAAGAAGAAAAGTGGCCCAAAATTGATGAAAATATTTGATTTTGGGCTTTGAAAATAGTCGCAGCTGAGCAGGCCTGCGGCCACTGTCGGAGTGCTCTCAAAAAGCTTTTGAACGGTATGTTGTGCGTCGCGTAACTCCTTAAGGATCAAAAGTTATGGTCACCAGAGCGACGGAGACCTGGTCACGGGCCCCACGCCCTCGGTTTGCTGGTCCAACCTCTACGCGAAGCAAAGTTGTCTTGCTCAAGATGCCTTGAGACTCAGTAATAGAAATGTGACAGATAAAGTATCTTGGCAAGCCCGAACGGGGCAAAAAATTCAAAACGAAAAGGGGGGTGCAACACGAGGACTTTCTTGGGGGTCACCCGTCGTAGTACTACTCTCTTCCAAGCCCACTTCACTTCAGAGATCTGATGAGATCCGGTGCATTACTGCTGGTATGATTGCACCCGTCATGTTGAGTGCGCAAAGTCCTTATTTGTCATCCTTTTCGCTGCTCTCGACGAATGATCCGGGACAAAGAAACAACACAAAAAGAAGACAAGTGGCCCAAAGCTGATGAATACGTTCAATTTTGGGCTCCAAAAATAGGCACAGCCAAGCAAGCTTGCTGTCCCCATTGTAGAGCTCTTGGAAAGCTTTCCAACGGTATGTTGTACGCCACATAAGTCCATACGGATCAAAAGTTATGGGCACTAGAGCGACAAAGACCTGGTCATAGGCCCCACGCCCTCGGTTTGCGGGTGCAGGCTCTACGCGAAGTGAAGTTGTCTTGCCCAAGATGCCGTGGGACTCAATAATAGAAATGTGACTGATAAAGCATCTTGGCAAGCCTGAACGGGGCAAAAAAAACAAAACAAAAAGGGTGGTGCAACACGAGGACTTCCTTGGGGGTCACCCATCCTAGTACTACTCTATTCCAAGCACACTTCACTTCAGAGATCTGATGGGATCCGATGCATTAGTGATGGTATGATCGCACCTGTCATGTTGAGGGCGCAAAGCCCTTATTTATCGTCCTTTTCGTGGCTCCCGACGAACGATTCGGGATGAAGAAACAGTTCAAAAAGTTGCAAAGTGGCCTAAAACTGATGGATATGTTCGATTTTGGGCTCTGAAAATAGGCTAAGCTGACAAGCTCGCTGCCCCTATCATAGTGCTCTCGGAGAGCTTTCCAACGGTATGTTGTGCACCGCGTAAATCCTTACTAATCAAAAGTTATGGTCACTGGAGCGACGGAGACTTGGTCATAGGCTCCACGCCCTCGGTTTGCAGGTCCAGCCTCTACGCAAAGCAAAGTTGTCTTGCCCAAGATCCCGTGGGACTCGGTAATAGAAATGTGACGGATAAAGCATCTTGGCAAGCCTGAACGGGGCAAAAAATTCAAAATGAAAAGGGGGGTGCAACACGAGGACTTCCTTGGGGGTCACCCATCCTAGTACTACACTCTCCCAAGCACGCTTGACTTCGGAGTTCTGATGAGATCCGGTAAATTACTGCTGGTATAATCGCACTCGTCATGTTGAGTGCACAAAGCCCTTATTTGTCGTACTTTTCGTTGCTCTAGACGAACGATCAGGGACGAAGAAACAATGCTTAAAGAAGAAAAGTGGCCCGAAACTAATGAAAACGTTCGATTTTGGGCTCCAAAAACTGGCGCTGCTGAGTAGGCTAGCTGCCCCTGTCGTAGAGCTCTCAGATAGGTTTCCAACCGTATGTTGTACGCTGCATAACTCTTTACAGATCAAAAGTTATGGGCACCGAAGCGATGACGACCTGGTCACAGGCCCCACGGCCTCAGTTTGTGGGCCCAGCCTACACGTGAAGCGAAGTTGTCTTGCCCAAAATGTCGTGGTACTCTATAATAGAAATGTGATGGATAAAGCATCATGGCAAGCCTGAACAGGTCAAAAAACTCAAAGCAAAAAGGGGGGTGCAACACGAGAACTTCCATGGGGGTCACCCATCCTAGTCATACTCTCTCCTAAGCATCATTAACTTCGGAGATCTGATGGGATCCGGTGCATTACTGCTAGTCTGATCGCACCCGTCATGCTGAGTGCGTAAAGCCCTTATTTGTCGTCCTTTTCGCAGCTCCCGACGAACGATCAAGGATGAAGAAACAGCGCAAAAAGAAGAAAAGTGGCCCAAAACTGATGAAAACGTTCGATTTTGGGCTCTGAAAATATACGCAGCCAAGCAGACTTGCTGCCCCCGTCGTAGATCTCACCGAGAGCTTTCCAATAGTATGATGTGCGCTTCATAACTCTTTACGAATCAATAGTTATGGGCACCATAGCGACAGAGACCTAATAACAAGCCCCACGCTATCAGTTTACGGCCCTAGCCTCTACGCGAAGTGAAGTTGTCTTGCCCAAGATGCCGTGGGACTCGATAATAGAAATGTGATGGATAAAACATCTTGGCAAGCCCTAACGGGGCAAAAAATGCAAAACGAAAAGTTGGGTACAACATGAGGACTTCTCTGAGGGTCACCAATCCTAGTACTACTCTCTCCCAAGCACGCTCCACTTCGGAGATCTGATGGGATCCGGTGCATTACTGCTAGTTTTATTACACCCGTCATGTTGAGTGTGCAAAGCCCTTATTTGTTGTCCTTTTCGCGGCTCCTGACGAACTATCAGGGACGAAGAAACAGCTCAAAAAGAAGAAAAATGGCTCGAAAGTGATCGCACCCGTCATTTTGAGTGTGCATTACAACTGGTTTTATCACACTCGTCATGTTGAGCAGGCTTGCTGCCCCTATCGTAGAGCTCTCGGAGAGCTTTCCAACGGTATACTGTGCGCTGCATAACTCCTTACGGATAAAAAGTTATGGGCACCGGAGCGACGGAGGTCACAGGCCCCACGCCCTGAGTTTGCTGGCCCAGTCTCTACGCGAAGTGAAGTTGTTTTGCCCTAGATGACGTGGGACTCGGTAATAGAAATGTGACGGATAAAGCATCTTGGCAAGCATGAAGGGGGCAAAAAATTCTAAACAAAAAGAGGGGTGGAACACAAGGACTTTCCTAGGGGTCACCCATCCTAGTACTACCTTCTCCCAAGCACGCTTAACTTCAGAGATCGGATGGAATCCGGTGCATTACTGCTGGTATGATCACACCCATCTTGTTGAGTGCGCAAAGCCCTTATTTGTCATCCTTTTCTTTACTCCCGATGAACGATCAGGGATGAAGAAACAGAGCAAAAAGAAGAAAAGTGGCTGAAAACTAATGAAAATGTTTGATTTTAGGCTCTGAAGACTGGTGCAGCCAAGCAAGCTTGCTGCCCTCGTCGTAGAGGTCTCAAAGAGCTTTCCAACGGTATGTTGTGTGTCGCGTAACTCCATACGGATAAAAAGTTATGGTCACTAGAGCGACAAAGACCTGGTCACAGGCCCCACACTCTAGGTTTGCGAGACCAGCTTCAACACGAAGCGAAGTTGTCTTGCCCAATATGACGTGGGACTCGATAATAGAAATGTGACGGATAAAGCATCTTGGCAAGCCTGAAGGGGCAAAAAATTCAAAACGAAAAGTGGGGTGCAACACGAGGACTATACTAGGGGTCACCCATCCTAGCACCAACCTCTCCCAAGCACGCTTAACTTCAGAGATCGGATGGAATTCGGTGCATTATTGCTGGTATGATCGTACCCATCATGTTGTGTGCGCAAAGCCCTTATTTGTCATCCTTTTTCGCGGCTCCCGATGAACGATTAGGGATGAAAAAACAGTGCAAAAAGTAGAAAAGTGGCCCAAAATTGATGAAAACGTTCGATTTTGGGCCTCGAAAATAGTCGTAGCTGAGCAGGCTTTCTACCCCCGTCGTAGAGCTCTTGGAGAGTTTTTCAACAGTATGATGTGCGCTGCATTACTCATTACAGATCAAAAGTTATGGGCACCTGAGCAACGGAGACCTGGTCACAATCCCCACGCCCTCAATTTGCGGGCCCAGCCTCTACGCGAAGCAAAGTTGTCTTGCTCAAGATGGTGTAGGACTTGATAATAGAAATATGATGGTTAAATCATCTTGGCAAGCCTGAACGGGGCAAAAAATGCAAAACGAAAAGGGGGGGGTGCAACATGAGGACTTCCCTGAGGGTCAACAATCCTAGTACTACTCTCTCCCAAGCACGCTTAACTTTGGAGATCTGATAGGATCTGGTGCATTACTGCTGGTATTATCGTACCCGTCAAGTTGAGTGCGCAAAGCCCTTATTTGTCGTCCTTTTCGCGACTCCCGACGAACGATCAGGGACAAAGAAACAACGCAAAGAGAAGAAAAGTGGCGGGAAACTGATGAAAACGTTCAATTTTGGGCTTCGAAAATAGGGGCAGCCGAGTAGGCTTACTGTACCCATCGTAGAGCTCTCGGAGAGCTTTCCAACGGTATGCTATGTGCTGCATAACTACTTAAGGATCAAAAGTTATAGGCACCGTAGTGACGGGGAACTGGTCACCAGCCCCACGCCCTCAATTTGCGGGCCTAGCCTCTACGCGAAGCGAAGTTGTCTTGCCCAAGATACCGTGGGACTCAGTAATAGAAATGTGATGGATAAAGCATCTTGGCAAGGCCGAATGGGGCAAAAAATTCAAAACGAAAAGGGGGGTGCAATACGAGAACTTCCCTAGGGGTCACCCATCCTAGTACTACTCTCTCCCAAGCACGCTTAACTTCGAAGATCTGATGGGATCCGGTGTATTACTGCTGGTATGATCGCACCCGTCATGTTGAGTGTACAAAGCCCTTATTTGTCGTGCTTTTCGCGGCTCCCGACGAACGATCAGGGACGAAGAAACAGCGCAAAAAGAAGAAAAGTGGCCCAAAACTGATAAAAACGTTTGATTTTGGGCTCTGAAAATAGGCGCAGCCGAGCATACTTGCTACCCCCATCGTAGAGCTCTCGGAGAGCTTTCCAACGGTACGCTATGTGCTGCATAACTACTTACGGATCAAAAGTTATGGGCACCGTAGCGACGGAGACCTGGTCACAGGCCCCACTCCCTCGGTTTGCGGGCCCAGCCTCTAAGCAAAGTGAAGTTGTCTTGCCCAAGATGCTGTGGGACTCGATAATAGAAATATGATGGATAAAACAATTTGGCAAGCCTGAACGGGGCAAAAAAACAAAACGAAAAGGGGGGTGCAACATGAGGACTTACCTGAGGGTCACCAATCCTAGTACTACTCTCTCCCAAGCACGCTAAACTTCAGAGATTTGATGGGATCCAGCATTACTACTGGTATTATCGCACCCGTCATGTTGAGTATGCAAAGCCCTTATTTGTCATCATTTTCATGACTCCCGACGAACGACCAGGGATGAAGGAATAGCGTAAAAAGAAGAAAAATGGCCCAAAATTGATGAAAACGTTTGATTTAGGGCACCGAAAATAGGCGTAGCTGAGTAGGCTTATTGCCCCTGTTGTAGAGGTCTCAGAGAGCTTTCCAACGGTATGATGTGTGCTGCATAACTCCTTACGGATCAAAAGTTATGGGAACCGTAGTGACAGAAACCTCGCCACAGGCCCCACGCCCTCAGTTTGCGGGCAAAGCCTCTACGCGAAGGGAAGTTGTCTTGCCCAAGATGCCATGGGACTCGGTAATAGAAATGTGACGGATAAAGCATCTTGGCAAGCTTGAACGGGGCAAAAACTTCAAAATGAAATGGGAAGTGCAACACGAGGACTTACTTGGGGGTCACCCATCCTAGTACTACTCTCTCCAAAGCACGCTTAACTTCGGAGATCTGATGGGATCCGGTGCATTACTACTGGTATAATCAAAAGTTATGGGTACCAGAGCGACATAGACCTGGTCACAGGCCCTACGCCCTCAGTTTGCGAGCCTAACCTCTATGCGAAGCAAAGTTGTCTTGCCCAAGATGCAGTGGGACTCTGTAATTGAAATGTGCTGGATAAAGTATCTTGGCAAGCCTGAACAGGGCAAAAAATTCAAAACAAAAAAGGGGGTGCAACACGAGGACTTACCTGATGGTCACCCATCCTAGTACTCCTCACTCCCAAGCACGCTTAACTTCAGAGATCCGATAGGATCCGGTGCATTACAGCTGGTATGATTGCACCCGTCATGTTGAATGCGCAAATCCCTTATTTGTCGTCCTTTTCATGGCTCCCGACAAACGATGAGGGACGAAGAAATAGCGAAAAAACAAGAAAAGCGTCCCAAAACTGATGAAAATGTTCAATTTTGGGCTCTGAAAATAGGCGAAGCCAAGTAGGCGTGTTGCCCCCGTCGTAGAGCTCTTGGAGAGCTTTCCAATGGTATGCTTTGCGCTGCATAACTCCTTAGGGATCAAAAGTTATAGGCACCGTAGCGACAGAGACCTGGTCATAGGCCCTAAGTCCTCGGTTTGTGTGCCCAGCCTCTACTCGTTGCTAAGTTGTCTTGCCCAAGATGTCGTGGGACTCGAGAAGATAAATGTGATGGATAAAGTATCTAGGCAAGCCTGAACAGGGCAAAAAATACAAAATGAAAAGAGAGGTGCTACACGTGGACTTCCTTAAAGGTCACCCATCCTAGTACTACTCTCACCCAAGCACACCTAACTTCGGAGATCTGATGGGATCCGGGGCATTACTGCTGGTATGATCGCACCCGTCATGTTGAGTGCGCAAAGCCCTTATTTGTCATCATTTTCGAAGCTCTTGACGAACGTTCAGGGACGAAGACACATCGCAAAAGGAATAAAAGTGGCCCGAAACTGATGAAAACGTTTAATTTTGTGGTCCGAAAATAGGCGCAGCGAAGCAGGCTCACTACGCCATCGTAGAGATCTCGGAGGGCAATCCAACGGTGTGCTATGCGCCATATAACTTCTTACAAATCAAAAGTTATGGGCACCGGAGCGACGGAGACATAGTCACAAGACCCACGCCCTCGGTTTGCAGGCTCAACCCCAACGTGAAGCAAAGTTGTCTTGCCCAAGGTGCCGTGGGATTCGGTAATAGAAATGTGATGGATAAAGCATCTTGGCAAGCTTAACCGGGAAAAAAAAAATTGAAAAAGGGGGGTGCAACACGAGGACTTCCGAAGGGGTCACCTATCCTAGCACTACTCTCACCCAAGCACACTTAACATCGGAGTTCTGATGAGATCCGGTGCATTAGTGCTGGTATGATCGCACCCATCATGTTGAGGGCACAAATCCCTTATGTTTTTACAGTTCACAGTCCTAGTCCAGAGAGATGGCCCATTCAAAAGGCCCAATGGGCTTAACGACAACCCATTCACTTCAACAACGCAGCATCCTCGCAAGATGTGATATCGACGCATTGTAGGGCCTTCTAATGTCCCTTGAGTTAGGTTGTCGTCCTTTTTGCAATTCAAGACGTACGATCCAGGATGAAAAAATAGCACAAAAGAAGAAAAGTGGCCTGAAACTGATGAAAACGTTTGATTTTGGGCTCCAAAAATAGGCGCAGCCTAGCAGGCTTGCTGCTACCATCATAGAGCTTTCGGAGAGCTTTCTAACCGTATGTCGTGCGCCGCGTAACTCCATATGGTTCGAAAGTTATGGGCACCGGAGCGACGGAGACTTGGTCACAAGCCCCACGCCCTCGGTTTGCGGTCCCAGTCTCAACATGATGCAAAGTTATCTTGCCCAAGGTGCCGTGGGATTCAGAAATAGAAATGTGGTGGATAAAGCATCTTGGCAAGCCTAACTAGGGCAAAAAATACTAAAAAGGGGGGTGCAACACGAGGAATTCCGAAGTGGTCACCCATCCTAGTACTACTGTCACCCAAGCACGCTTAACTTCAGAGTTCTGATGGGATCCGGTGCATTAGTGCTAGTACGATTGCGCCCGTCCTGTTGAGGGCACAAATCTCTTATGTGTTGACGGTTCATAATCCTAGCCCAGAGAAATTGCGCATTCAAAAGGCCCAATGCGCTTAACGAAAACTCTTCCGCTTCAACGCAACATCCTTACAAGAAGTGATATCGACGCGTTGTAGGGCCCTCTA
The DNA here is from genome assembly GCA_037974665.1 of Ehretia macrophylla. Classification (NCBI taxonomy): domain Eukaryota; kingdom Viridiplantae; phylum Streptophyta; class Magnoliopsida; order Boraginales; family Ehretiaceae; genus Ehretia; species Ehretia macrophylla. Next base: position 41,380,623 of record CM075782.1, on the reverse strand, counting down.
ATGTCCCGCGAGTTAGGTTGTCATCCTTTTAAAAGCACACGACGTACAATCCAGGACGAAAAAATAGCACAAAAGAAGAAAAGTGGCCCAAAAATGATGAAAATGTTCTATTTTCGGCTCTGAAAATAGGCGCAGTCAAGCAGCCTAGCCACCCCCGTCACAGAGCTCTCAGAAAGCTTTCCAACCATATACCGTGTGCCGCGTAACTCCTTACGGTTCAAAAGTTATGGGCACAGGAACGACAGAGACCTGGTCACAAGCCCCACGCCTAGTACTACTCTCGCCCAAGTACGCTTAACTTCGGAGTTCTGATAGGATCCGGTGCATTAATGCAGGTATGATCGCACCCGCCATGTTGAGGGCACAAATCCCTTATGTGTTTACGGTTCACAGTCCCATCCCAAAGAGATGGCCCATTCAAAAGGCCCAATGGGCATAACGATAACCCATCCACTTCAACAACGTAGCATCCTTACTAGACATGATATCGACACGTTTTAGGGACCTCTATTGTCCCTCGAGTTAGGTTCTCATCCTTTTAATAGCTCACGACATACGATCCTGGATGAAAAAACAGCGCAAAAGAAGAAAAATGGCCCGAAACTGATGAAAACATTCAATTTTAGGCTCTGAAAACTAGTGCAGCCGAGGAAGCTTGATGTTGCCATCATAGAGTTGTCGGAGAGCTTTCCAACGGTATGCTGCGTGCCGCATAACTTCTTATAGATCAAAAGTTATGGGCACCTAAGCGACGGAGACCTAGTCACAAGCCCCACGCCCTCGGTTTGCCGGCCCAGCCTCTACGTGAAGCGAAATTATGTTGGCCAAGGTACCGTGGTATTTGGTAATAGAAATGTGGTGGATAAAGCATCTTGGCAAGCCTAACTGGGGCAAAAAAATTGAAAAGGGGGGTGCAACACGAGGACTTCCTAGGGGGTCACCCATCCTAGTACTACTCTATCCCAAGCACACTTAACTTTGGAGTTCTGATGGGATCCGATGCATTAGTGCTGGTATGATCACACCCGTCATGTTGATGGCACAAATCCCTTATGTGTTGACAGTTCACAGTCCCAGCCCAGAGAGATAGCCCATTCAAAAGGCCCAATGGGCCTAACGACAACCCATCCGCTTCGACAACGTAGCATCCTCACAAGACGTGATATCGAGGCATTGTAGGGCCCTCTAATGTCCCGCGAGTTAGGTTGTCGTCTTTTTAATAGCACACGACGTACGATGCGGGACGAAAAAATATCACAAAAGAAGAAATGTGGCCCGAAACTGATGAAAACATTCAATTTTGGGCTCCGAAAATAGTTGCAGCTGAGTAGGCTTGCTTTCACCGTCGTAGAGCTCTCGGAGAGCTTTCAAACGGTATGTTTTGCGCCGCGTAACTCCTTACAGATCAAAAGTTATGGGCACCGGAGCGACGGAGAACTGGTCAAAAGCCCCACGCCCTCGGTTTGTGGGTCCAACCTCTACGTGAAGCAAAGTTTTCTTGCCCAAGGTGCTGTGGGATTTGGTAATAGAAATGTGGTGGATAAAGCATCTTGGCAAGCCTGAACCGGGGGAAAAAAATTGAAAAAGGGGGGTGCAACACGAGGACTTCCCAAGGGGTCACCCATCGTAGTACTACTCTTGCCCAAGCACGCTTAACTTCGGTGTTCTGATGGGATCCGGTGCATTAGTGCGGGTATGATCGCACCCGTCATGGTGAGGGCACAAATCCCTTATATGTTGACGGTTCACAGTCCTAGCCCAGAGAGTTGGCCCATTCAAAAGGCCCAATGGGCTTAACAACAACCCATTCGCTCCGACAACGCAGCATCCTTACAAGATGTGATATCGAGGCATTGTAGGGCTCTCTAATGTCCCACGAGTTAGGTTGTCGTCCTTTTAGCAGCTCATGAAGTACGATCAGGGACGGTAAAACAGCGCAAAAGAAGAAAAGTAGCCCGAAACTGATGAAAACATTCAATTTTGGGCTCCAAAAATAGTTGCAGCCAACTAGGCTTGCTGCCCACGTCGTAGAGCTCTCGGAGAGCTTTCCAACGGTATGCTGTACATCGCATAACTCCTTACGGATAAAAAGTTAAGGGCACCGGAGCGACAGAGACTTGGTCACAAGCCCCACGCCCTCGGTTTGCGGGCCCAACCTCTACATGAAACGAAGTTGTCTTGCCTATGGTGCCGTGGGATTTAGAAATAGAAATGTGGTGGATAAAGCATCTTGGCAAGCCTAACCGGGGAAAAAAATTTGAAAAGGGGAGTACAACACGAGAACTTCCCAAGGGGTCGCCCATCCTAGTACTACTCTCGCACAAGCACGCTTAACTTCAGAGTTCTAATGGGATCCAGTGCATTAGTGCTGGTATGATTGGACCCGTCATGGTGAGGGCACAAATCCCATATATGTTGACGGTTTACAGTCCCAGCCCAGAGAGTTGGCCCATTCAGAAGGCCCAATGGGCTTAACGACAACACATCTACTCCGACAACGCAGCATCCTTACAAGACGTGATATTGAAGCATTGTAGGGCCCTCTAATGTCCCTCGAGTTAGGTTGTCATCATTTTAACAGCTCATGAAGTACGATCCGGGATGGTAAAACAGCGCAAAAGAAGAAAAGTGGCCCGAAACTGATGAAAAGGTTCAATTTTGGGCTCCGAAAATGGTTGCAGCAGACTAGGCATGTTACCCCCGTCGTAGAGCTCTCAAATAGCTTTCCAACAGTATGCTATTCGCTGCAAAACTCCTTATGGATCAAAACTTATGGGCACCGTAGCAACAGAGACCTAATCACAAGCCCTACGCCCTCAGTTTGAAGGCCCAGCCTCTACGCGAAGCGAAGTTGTCTTGCCCAAGATGCCGTGGTACTCGGTAACAGAGATGTGATGGATAAAGAATCTTGGCAAGCCTGAACGGGGCAAAAAATGCAAAACGAAAAGGGGGGGGTGCAACATGAGGACTTCCCTGAGGGTCAACAATCCTAGTACTACTCTCTCCCAAGCATGCCTAACTTCAGAGATATGATGTAATCCGATGCATTACTACTAGTATTATCATACCCGTCATGTTGAGTGCGCAAAGCCCTTATTTGTTGTCCTTTTCGCGGCTCCCAACGGACGATCAGGGACGAAGAAACGGTGCAAAAAGAAGAAAGGTGGCCCAAAATTGATGAAAACTTTCAATTTTGGTCTCTGAAAACAAGCGCAGCTGAGCAGACTTGCTGACCCCATCGTAGAGCTCTCTGAGAGCTTTCCAACGGTATGCTATGTGCTGCATAACTACTTACAGATCAAAAGTTATGGGCACCGTAGTGACGGAGACCAGGTCACAGGCCATAGGCCCTCAGCTTGCGGGCCCAGCCTGTCACGCCCCAACCCAGCCTATAAGGTTAGACTATGGTGTGATCTAAATCTTCAAGTCATATCACATACTTAACCGTTTATGAAGATTTAACACTTAATATTTTAGCCTAAACCCCAAAATTTCCCGAAAAACCGGCAGCGTAACGGCTGTAATTGGGTTCTTTGGTTTGACCTAATTCTCTAAATGCCTCAAATTTTCCAATTCTCAATCCCATTTCTAACTAAGATTACTACTTACCATCAATTGAAATGCCTACTGGTTATCTCAATGTCTCGTTTGATTAATAACCTAGCATGATACTATGTCTCGTTTGTTTGTTTATCCTCTTTACAAGAGTACCTGTTGATCTTAGCTTAACAACGAGTGCCTGCTTAAGATTTGGTTGGTTTATTTTACTTAGCCCTTACCTAATACTTCATAATCCTATTATAGATACTAGCAGCAATAATAGCAAAATGACCATAGTAGTGTCTAGTGTCTGTCTAATAAATATCAGTACAAACTAAAATTAGACCCCAAATTACAACGGGGGTGTTTTACATTACAAACATTGAACAACATAAAAGAAATAGTCTTCAAGTAGCATAGTTCACAAATTGCCATAATCACGCAAAGCACATAGGACAGGTAATCACTCAAAGGAATCATCGTTAGGCACATCGTCCTCAGGTACCTATTCTTGATCTTCTTCACCTGAGATAATAAAAGAGGGTGAGTCCTTATGAACTCAGCGAGGGGGAACGAGAAACAGGTTTTGAAACTCATTTCCCGGTTAAACTTATGAAAATCCTTTTGTAAGCATGAATGTACACAATTAAGTGCATAACAATAATATAAAGTAAAGGAACACAATTACCAATCTTTCCTCCCCGAGGTCCTCTAGGAACCAAGCGAGAGTACTTATACATATAGTAAAAGGATACAGTGAGCTTTTGCTCTCAGTTGTTGCGGCCGACTTCAAATCATCCCCTTATCACGCCAAGTGGGTGTACTCCGGATGTATCCCAAAATCCTACGACCCAACTCTCTGAGGAAGTCTAGCCCCAAGCGAAAGAGGGAATTGGAAAATGGTAGTCACGGTTGCACCGGCAAGCCCGATGCCGCTCGGTGTTCGTGAACGCTACCATGCCAGAATGAAAGGTTGCAACCTCATATGCAATGCACATTTATGACATTTAATATATCACATTAGGAGGACAACAAAGTAGGTTTCCTCCGGACAGTCATAAGATTGTACATTGACAAGTAAACAAGCGAGGCATGAATAAGCAAGTAATTTCGCTTGAAAGGCACATGGAGTTATATGAACATTAAACGGGCAGCCATATATGCACGTAAATTAATTCATATAACTCAATTCAAAGTCCACGTAATCAAATAATAAGACTATTCAACTTGCAACAACATTTACGTGGGTTTGGATGCAAGAAAGACCTATTTGTCAACATGCAATGATCAAAATCACATTTAGGGCTATAAGGGAAACTATGGGAAGCCTACTCAACATATAATTATACACAATATCCAAAGGATCAACACCTAGCAAGTTTACCTAGTCACTAGGGTTTCCATTTCGTGCTTTCCCGTGCGATTAAGCCCCAAAGAAACTCAAAATCACTCTCAAGCCAAGCATCCATTAATTCAAACATCGCCAAGTATTCAAAACAGTACACACAACATCCCAATGCCACAATACGAAGCATTTAATACCAAAAGAGAAGTTACAACAAATTTTCTAAGCATACAACTAAGTGAAACCCTCACTGCAATAGGCTGTTTTCTCACAATCATTAAGACAAGCAAACAATTTCCAATTCCAGTGAATAAGATGATAAATTAAAGCTTAAGTAGTGAACTAAATTCAGAAACAAACCTTGCATCATTTGGAGTTCGGGTCCAATAGTTATAGCCAAAATAGTGGGATTGCACAAAACTGTCCAGATTTGCACACATTTCAATACTTGTCGTTTTTGAGGTCCTTAGGGTCAGATTTAGCCTTAGTCAATTTCTGACAAACATGTCCAGAACTGAAAAACCTAGCAGCACACCAAATTTCATGCATTTTTGACATCATTTACTAAGTCAAAACAAGTTCGTTCTACAAGGTCAGTGCACCTGCCAAAACCTGCTTCATTTTTCCTTATTTCCAGATTTGGACACATTTTAATGATTTGCCATTTTTAGGACCTTAGAGTCAAAATTAGCTTTGTCCCATTTCTGAAAAAAATGTTCAAAACTGGAAAAAATAGTTACCTACCAATTTTCATGCATTTTCAACATCATTTTCCTAGCCAAACTCACCTCGCAACAACAAGACAGAGAGCTGTCACCAAACTCGATTTCATCTATCATCATCTTCAAGCCAAAATCTTGCCATGCATGGTTGTAAAAGCTTATAAACACACATATATCTCAAGTACAGAAGCAAAGACAAACATTTAAGAGCATGCATGTGGATTTTTGAAGGATTTTCAAAATGTTTTAGCCCTCACCTTAGCAAATCAACAAGAAGATGCACAAAACTTTGATGAAGCACAAATTTCTTCTTCTTCCTTGCTTAGCCGAGACTCCAACTCGATTTTCTCTATTTTTCCTAGCTTAGTGGCCAAGTTCTTAGTAGATACATGTGGTTAGAACAAGAAGAAAAGAAATGGAAGCTAGCAAACTCACCAAGGCCGAAATGGTGACTCAAAGAGCTTGCATGTGTGATTCTTGCAACTTAGCTAGCTTGGTCGAGTCTCTATGCTTGTTGCTTGTCTCGATGCACCATGGAATGATGAAGATGAGCAATGGTAAGATGAAACTCAGCCAAGGCCGAGAGAGAGAGAGAAGAATGAGAGGGAGAGAGAGAAATGTGAGGAAATGAGAGAATGAAGAAAAAAAATGAAGGCTTTTGCAATTGTTAAGGCATATGTCGGCCTTGAGCTTTGTAATTCAGCTTTTTATGTCTTCAAGAAGCATTTTGAAATTCCTAGCATGGGCAAGGAGCATCTTGTCGAGATTGGTGGAGTTTTGAGGAGTTTTGAGTTAATTTTTTTTATGCAATTGTGTCATTAGTTGTCATAGAATGTCTAGGATTGTTAATAAATTATGCAATGCTAGTTCAAATACACATAGTGGTCAGCCAAGGCTAGCTTAAATTCTGAATTTTTGTCATCTTTTGAGCATTATTTAATTGTGTGTTGGAAGTGCAAAAGAATAAGGAATAAAGAATAAGGAATGTCTAGCTTTTTGTGAGATTTTGTCTTCTAGTGGGTTGAATTAGTAATTTAATAATAGTTAGTGGAATTTGTAGGATTAATTAATAACCTAGTGCTTCGTGTAAGATGCTTTCTTGATTAGCGTGAGGGCACGCTTTCCTAGGTCTAGGGCACGCACTACGAGGTAGGGCACGAACTACGAGACGAACACACGTTTTCCAAGTAAATGCACGCAACCCTAAATGAATGCACGTAATTCAATGCATGGCACATAAAATGAAACCCAATTCTTAAACCTAGGTCAAGGCATGCAAATCTAGATTAGGGCACACGAAATGAGGTATCGCACGCAAATCGAGGTCGGGCCTTACATCCTCCCCTCCTTAAAAGAATTTCGCCCCGAAATTCAATATTACCTTTTAAATAAAGCTGGATATTGCTGCTCCATCTGGTCTCGCCTTTCCCACGTTACTTCTTCAACTCCATGATGATCCCCCAGTTCTTTCACGATTTGTGTAGTTGTGTTGCCCAGCTCCCGATCTTCCTAGTCTTGGATCCAAATGGGCTTCCCCTCATAAGACAAGTTCTCCCGAAGCTGTAACGGTTCTGGCTCTGAGATATGTGATGGATCAGGGTGGTACTTTCGCAGCATCGAAACATGAAAGACGTCGTGAATATTGGAGAGGTTTTGGGGTAGTGCCAAGCGATACGCCAATTTGCCAATCTTCTCAATTTTCTCAAATGGTCCTACAAATCTCGGGCTCAACTTTCCACCCTTGCCGTGTTTAATCAATCCCCTCCGAGGTGATATCTTCAAGAACACCTTGTCGCCGACCTCAAACTCTAGACTCCGTCTCCGTCGGTCTGCATAGCTCTTTTGTCTGCTTTGGGCGGTAAGCATCCGTTTTTGGATGAAGTGGATATTGCCAATAGTCTTCATAAGTTCAGGTAGAAGGGTCGGGTCAAAAGTCTTCGTTTCACCTACTTCATCCCAGTAAATTGGGGATCGACACTTACGTCCATACAACGCCTCGAATGGGGCCATCCCGATAGTGGCCTGATAACTATTATTATAAGCGAACTCCGCTAGAGACATATATTTCTCCCAACCTTTCCCGAAGTCTAAAACACACGCCCTCAGCATATCCTCCAGAATCTGAATAGTTCTTTCCGATTGTCCATATGTCTAAGGGTGATAAGCCGTGCTAAAACTCAACTTCGTTCCCAAGGATTCTTGCAATCTTTTCCAAAATCGGGAAGTAAAACGAGGATCCCTATCCGATACAATACTCACAGGCATCCCTTGCAATCTTACAATCTCCGCCACATACATATCTCCTAATTTCTCAGGACTATTCTCCTTGTTCATCAATAAAAAGTGTGCTGACTTAGTCAATCTATCCACTATGACCCAAACGGCGTCATGACCCTTTTGTGACCTGGGAAAGTCCATAACAAAGTCCATAGTTATATGTTCCTATTTCCATTGAGGAATCTCCAACGGTTGAAGTAAACCTGTGGGTCGTTGATGTTCCGCTTTGACTCTCTGGCAAGTCAAATATCGTGCCACAAACTCCGCAATCTCTCTCTTCATGTTATTCCACCAATAGTGTTGCTTCAAATCCCAGTACATCTTTGTTCCGCCAGGGTGAATAGTGTATCTTTAATTATGGGCTTCTTCAAGAATCTTCTTTTTCACCTTTGGTTCATTGGGAACACAAATCCGATTCCTAAACCTCCAAATACTATCATCATGAAACTTGAAATCTGCGTTGCTTTCTTTAATCTTCTAAAATTGTTGGTCCTTCTGTTGAGCCTCTCGCAACTCGGACAACAAGGTCAATTGAACTTGTGTAGTGGCAAAAAGTATCCCTTTCCGAGTCAATTGTGGTTTTCACAAAAATGCTTCCTCCAACAACTCCTGCACTTTAACTTCCAGTTTTGCCATGCTCGCTTTCCTACTTAAGGCATCTGCAACTACATTTGCTTTACTGGGCACATAATTGATTGTGCAGTTATAATCATCCAAAAGCTCCATCCACCGCCTTTGCCTCATATTCAACTCCTTTTGAGTGAACAAGTATTTCAAGCTCTTGTGATCAGTAAATACCTCAAACTTGTTACCCCACAGATAATGCCTCCATTTCTTGAGTGCAAACACAATAGCCGCTAACTCCAAATCATGCATCGGGTAGTTCAATTCATACGGCTTCGGTTTCCTAGAGGCATACGCAATCACTCTACCATTTTGTATCAGCACACAACCCAATCCTTCTTTCGAAGTATCGCTATAAATTACAAAACCTTGACTCCCTTCAGGCAATGCAAGAACAGGTGCGGTAGTCAATCTTTTCTTCAACTCTTGGAAGCTGTTCTCACCTTATCATCCCACACGAACTTTGTTTTCTTTTGAGTGAGCCTTGTAAGTGGTCTTGCAATCTTAGAGAAATCCTTAACGAACCTCTGATAATAGCCGGCTAGACCAAGAAAACTTCGAATCTCCGTAACATTCCCCGGCTTCTTCTAAGACATCACTGCTTCTATCTTTGCTAGATCCACCGCTATTCTCTCTTGGGATATGATATGCCCCAAAAATGCAATCTGTTGCAACCAAAATTCACACTTGCTAAACTTTGCATACAATTGATGCTCTCGAATTTTCTGCAGTACCAACCGCAGATGTTGTTCATGCTCAGCCTTGGATTTCGAGTATACCAAAATATCGTCAATGAAGATCACCACAAATTGGTCCAAGTACGGTTGAAACACCCTGTGCATCAAGTCCATAAAAGCTGCAGGGGCATTACTTAGTCCAAATGGCATCACCACATATTCATAATGCCCATATCTCGTTCTGAAAGCCGTTTTAGGCACATCTTCCTTTTTGATCCGCAACTGATAGTATCCTTGCCTCAAGTCGAGTTGCAAATACACTTTGGCTCCTTGAAGTTGATCAAATAGCTCGTCGATTAGTGGAAGTGGGTATTTATTCTTAACAGTCACTTGGTTCAATCCTCGGTAATCGATGCATAGCCTCAACGTTCCATCTTTCTTCTTTACAAATAGAACTAGTGTACCCCACGGTGAAGAACTCGGTTGAACAAACCCCTTCTTCAACAATCCTTGCAATTGGTCCTTCAATTCTTGTAGCTCGGCCGATGCCATCCGATAGGGGGCTTTAGATAACGGCTGGGTGCCAGGCAATAACTCTATAATGAACTCGATCTCCCGATTTGGGGGTAAACTGGGCAATTCTTCTGGAAACACATCTGCATAGTCTTTGATCACAGGCATCTCCTCCAACTTAGCTTTATCCGACGGCTTGTTGATGAGGTAAGCTAAATATCCGCTACACCCTTTTCTCAAGGCCTTCACTGCTTTCGTAGATGAAATGATAGAACTCCCGGTGAAATCTCTTCGACCTACTACCTCCAGTATTGGTTGACTAGGTACCCAGAACGTTATAATCTTCTCCGGCAATCTAGTTGGACATGATGTTTTGCCAACCAGTCCATCCCTAAAATGACCTCATAGTCTCGAAAAGGTAATACAATAAGATTGGCTGAGAATTCCCTATCCTTAATTTGGATTTTACATGCTTTACAAGCTAAGCTAGTAACAAGTTTAGAACCCATCGGAGTACTAACTTCTACTTCGTATGGCAAACATACAACTTTCAGTTTCACACGTTGTACACACAAGGAAGTAATAAATGAATGAGTATCACCCAGATCAATTAGCACCCTAACAGGTTGATTCAGTATGAAGAATGTACCTTCAACAACAGCGGTCTTATCTGGAAGCTCCTCGCACTCAATAGCATAGGCTCGAGCCTGAACTCTAGGAACTGGAGTCTTGCCTCTACTAGCTGGTTTAGCCTGATTCTGTCCTGCCTGCCATTTAGGGCAATCCTTGATCTGATGTTGATCACTGCCACATCTTACACATCATCCTGGCTTCTTCCAGCACTGGGCCTCGGTATGAACCTTCTTGTCACAGTAAGAACAGTTGACAGACTGAGTAACAGGTGAACTACCTGTGGATCTGCGGGTGGAAGAGGCTGATGGCGCTTTAGTCGGGCCACGGTTATTCACTGGTCTGTTCTGGCCCTGGCCCTGACTACGACTCTGGCTCTGGAATTTCCTCTGCTGACCTGGAGGCTGGTATGGTTTCTTGTTCGGCTGACTCGAACCGGCTCTATCTAGTTTCCTCTTCTCAACTCGAGAGGCAGCAGCAAAGAGAGCAGAATAGGTATCGAAGTCATGAGAAGCCAACTGGTCCTGAATCTCTGGCCTCAATCCAGTCGTAAATTTCCACATCTTCGCCTCCGGAGTACTAACCATATATTGAGCATAACGGGACAGTCGGTCAAAACGAGCCTCGTACTAGGCCACCGTCATGTTACCCTGGGTCAAGTGCATGAACTCCTCAATCCGCCTCTGCCTGGAAACTGCAGGTACATATTTCTCCTTGAATGCCTTAACGAAATTACCCCACAAGCGAGGTGTCTGATCAGTTTCCCACAGTGCCTCCACAGTGTGCCACCAATGTTCAGCATCCCCGTGCAACAGAAACACGGCAAACTCCACCTTTTCTTCATCAGTATAATCAAGTGGCCTGAAAATCTTCTCGATCTCGGACAGCCAAGCCTCTGCTTTCTCATCATCAGCTTCCCCGTGGAATTTGGACGGGCGAAAGTCAAGGAACTCCCTCATTCTGCTATGTCTCCCATGGTTACCATCATTCCTGTTGTTGTTGTTGTTGTTATTGGCCTCACGTGCATCTTGGCGCTCCATCACTCGTGATACGCGATCCATGGCATTTGCCATCATGTTAAACATAGCCATGCCGGGATTAGTTTGATAGGCATCTCCGGTCTCTTGGGGTTCACCGCTCCTATTAGTAGTGCGGGTACTAGGGCCAGCCATCTATAGGCACAGATTACGATGCACAATTTATTGAAATACGACAAACAAGAATTTGATGCATAAGATATGCAACATGATATAGATACAATTCTAGAAACAATTTAGACATGTTAATCACTTAAGCACATAGAACACAGAAGGCACAATTAACATTATCACACAACAACATATAGACAAGTCATCCTAATCATCCTAGGGCTCTACCCATGGTCCGAGAGTTAAACCCGGCTTAAGCAATCTAAGCTCTTATACCATTCTTTTACTTACAAGGTGTCACGCCCCAACCCGTCCTATAACGTTAGACTAGGGTATGATCTAAATATTCAAGTCATATCACATATTTAACCGTTTATGAAGATTTAACACTTAATGTTTTAGCCTAAACTCCAAAATTTTCTGAAAAACTGGCAGCATAACGGTTGTAATTGGGCTCTTTGGTTTGATCTAATTCTTTAAACGCCTCAAATTTTCCAATTCTCAATCACATTTCTAACTAAGATTACTACTTAGCATCAATTGAAATGCCTACTGGTTATCTCGATGTCTCGTTTGATTAATAACCTAGCACGATACTATGTCTCATTTGTTTGTTTATCCTTGTTACAAAAGTACATGTTGATCTTAGCTTAACAACGAGTGCATGCTTAAGATTTGGTTGGTTCATTTTACTTAACCCTTACCTAATACTTCATAATCCTATGATAGATACTAGCAGTAATAATAGCAAAACGATCATAGTAGTGTCTAGTGTCTGTCTAGTAAATATCAGTACAAACCAAAATTAGACCCCAAATTACAACGGGGGTCTTTTACATTACAAACATTAAGCAACATAAAAGAAATAGTCTTCAAGTAGCATAGTTCACAAATTGCCATAATCACGCAAAGCACATAGGACAGGTAATCACTCTAAGGAATCATCGTTAGGCACATCGTCCTCAGGTACCTGTTCTTGATCTTCTTCACCTGAGATGATAAAAGATGGTGAGTCCTTATGAACTCAGCGAGGGGGAACGAGAAATAGGTTTTGAAACTCATTTTCCGGTTCAACTTATGAAAATCTTTTTGTAAGCATGAATGTACACAATTAAGTACATAACAATAATATAAAGTAAAGGAACACAATTACCAGTCTTTCCTCCCCGAGGTCCTCTAGGAAACAAGTGAGAGTCCTTATACATATAGTAAAAGGATACGGTGAGCTTTTGCTCTCAGTTGTTGCGGCCGACTTCAAATCATCCCCTTATCACGCCAAGTGGGTGTACTCCGGATGTACCCCGAAATCCGATGACCCAACTCTCCGAGGAAGTCTAGCCCCCAAGCGAGAGAGAGAATTGGACAATGGTAGTCACGGTTGCACCGGCAAGCCCGATGCCGCCCGGTGTGCGTGAACGCTACCACGCCAGAATGAAAGGTTGCAACCTCATATGCAATGCACATTTATGACATTTAATATATCACATTAGGAGGACAACAAAGTAGGTTGCCTCCGGATAGTCATAAGATTGCACATTGGCAAGTAAACAAGCGAGGCACGAATAGACAAGTAATTTCGCTTGAAAGGCACATGGAGTTATATGAACATTAAACTGGCAGCCATATACGCACGTAAATTAAGTCATATAACTCAATTCAAAGTCTACGTAATCAAATAATAAGACTATTCAACATGCAACAACATTTACGTGGGTTTGGATGTAAGAAAGACCTATTTGTCGACATGCAATGATCAAAATCACATTTAGGGCTATAAGGGCAACTACGGGCAGCCTACTCAACATATAATCACACACAATATCCAAAGGATCAACACTTAGCAAGTTTACCTAGTCACTAGGGATTCCATTTTGTGCTTTCCAGTGCGATTAAGCCCCAAATCAACTCAAAATCAATCTCAAGCCAAGCATCAATTAATTCAAACATCCACAAGTATTCAAAACAGTCCACACAACATCCCAATGCCACAAACCCAAGCATTTAATACCACAAGAGAAGTTACAACAAATTTTCTAAGCATACAACTAAGTGAAACCCTTACTGCAATAGGCTATATTCTCACAATCCTTAAGACAAGAAAACAATCTCCAATTCTAGTGAATAAGATGTCAAATTAAATCTTAAGAAGTGAACTAAATTGAGAAACAAATCTTGCATCATTTGGAGTTCGAGATCAATAGTTATAGCCAAAACAGTGGGATTGCACAAAACTGTCCAGATTTGCACACATTTCAATACTTGTCATTTTTGTGGTCCTTAGGGTCAGATTTAGCCTTAGTCCATTTTTGAAAAACATGTCCAGAACTGAAAAAGCTAGGAGCACACCAAATTTCATGCATTTGGAACATCATTTACTAAGTCAAAACTAGTTCGTTCTACAAGGTCAGTGCATCTGCCAAAACCTGCTTCATTTTTCCAGACTTCCAGATTTGGACACATTTTAATGATTTGCCATTTTGAGGACCATAGAGTCAAAATTAGATTTGTCCTATTTCTGCGAAAAATGTTCAAAACAGGCAACAATGGTTACCTACCAAATTTCATGCATTTTTAACATCATTTGCCTATCCAAACTCACCTCATAACCACAAGACAGAGAGCTATCACCAAACCCGATTTCATCTATCATCATCTTCAAGCCAAAATCTTGTCATGCATGGTTGTAAAAGCTTATAAACACACATATATCTCAAGTACAGAAGCAAAGAAAAACATTTAAGAGCATGCATGTGGATTTTTGAAGGATTTTCAAAAGGTTTTAGCCCTCACCTTAGCAAATCGACAAGAAGATGCACAAAACTTTGATGAAGCATAAATTTCTTCTTCTTCCTTGCTTGGCCGAGAAACTACCCGATTTCTTTCTGTTTTTCCTAGCTTAGTGACCAAGTTCTTAGTAGATGCATGTGGTTAGAACAAGAAGAAAAGAAATGGAAGCTAGCAAGCTCACCAAGGCTGAAATGGTGACTCAAAGATCTTGCATGTGTGATTCTTGCAACTTAGCTAGCTTGGTCGAGTCTCTTTGCTTGTTGCTTGTCTTGGTGCACCATGGAATGATGAAGATAAGCAATGGTAAGATGAAACTCAGCCAAGGCCGAGAGAGAGAGAGAAGAATGAGAGGGAGAGAGAGAAATGTGAGGAAATAAGAGAATGAAGTAAAAAATGAAGGCTTTTGCAATTGTTAAGGCATATGTCAGCCTTGAGCTTTGTAATTCAGCATTTTTATGTCTTCAAGGAGCATTTTGAAATTCCTAGCATGGGCAAGGAGCCTTGTCGAGATTTGGAAGCTTTTGGGGAGTTTTGAGCTAATTTTTTTTTGCAATTGTGTCATTAGTTGTCATAGAATGTCTAGGATTGTTAATAAATTATGCAATGCTAGTTCAAATACACATAGTGGTCGGCCAAGGCTAGCTTAAATTCTGAATTTTTGTCATCTTTTGAGCATTATTTAATTGTGTGTTGAAAGTGCAAAAAGAATAAGGAATAAAGAATAAGGAATATCCAGCTTTTTGTGAGATTGTCTTCTAGTGGGTTGAATTAGTAATTTAATAATAGTTAGTGAAATTTGTAGGATTAATTAATAACCTAGTGCTTCGTGTAAGATGTTTTCTTGATTAGCGTGAGGGCACGTTTTCCTAGGTCTAGGGCACGCACTACGAGGTAGGGCATGAACTACGAGACGAACGCACGTTTTCCAAGTAAATGCATGCAACCCTAAATGAATGCACGTAACTCAATGCAAGGCACACAAAATGAAACACAATTCTTAAACCTAGGTCAAGGCACGCAAATATAGATTAGGGCACATGAAAGGAGGTATCACACGCAAATCGAGGTCGAGCCTCACACAGCCTTTACGTGAAGCGCAGTTATCATGCCCAAGATGCCGTGGGACTCGGTAACAGAAATGTGACGGATAAAGCATCTTGGCAAGCCTGAACGGGGCAAAAAATGCAAAACGACAAGGGGGGTGCAACATGAGGACTTCCTTGAGGGTCCCAAATCTTAGTACTACTCTCTCCCAAGCACGCTTAACTTCGGAGATCTAATGGGATCCGTTGCATTACTGCTAGTATTATTGCACCCGTTATGTTTAGTGTGCAAAGCCCTTATTTGTGGTCCTTTTTGCGGCTCCCGACGAACGATCAGGGATGAAGAAACAGCGCAAAAAGAAGAAAAGTGTCCGAAAACTGTTGAAACTATTCAATTTTGGTCTCCAAAAATAGGCGCTGCTGAGCAGGCTTGCGGTCCCCATCATAGAGCTCTCGGAGAGCTTTCCAACAGTATGTTGTACGGTGTGTAACTCTTTACGGATAAAAAGTTATGGGCACCGGAGCGACGGAGACCTGGTCCCAAGCCCCACGCCCTCGGTTTGCGGTCCTAGCCTCTACATGAAGCGAAGTTGTCTTGCCCATGATGCCGTAGGACTTGCGAATAGAAATGTGACGGATAATGCATCTTGGCAAGCGTGAACGGGGAAAAAAATGCAAAATGAAAAGGGGGGTACAACATGAGAACTTCCTTGGGAGTCATCCATCCTAGTACTACTCTTTCCCAAGCACGCTTAACTTTGGAGATCTGATGGGATCCGGCGCATTACTGCTGGTATAATTGCACCTGTCATTTTGAGTGTACAAAGCCCTTATTTGTCTTCCTTTTTGCGCCTCTCGACAAACGATCAGGGACGAAGAAATAGAGCAGAAAGAAGAAAAGTGACCCGAAACTGATGAAAACTTTCGATTTTGGGCTCCGAAAAAGGGCGCAGATGAGTAAGCTTACGACCATCATTGTAGAGCTCTCGCAGAGCTTTCCAACGGTATGCTGTGCACTGCATAACTCCTTACAGATCAAAAGTTATGGACACTAGAGCGAGGGAGACTTGGTCACAAGCCCCACGCCCTCAGTTTACAAGCCCAGGCTCTACGCGAAGTGAAGTTGTCTTGCCCACGATGCTATTGGACTCTGTTATAGAAATGTGACAGATAAAGCATCTTGGCAAGCCTGAACGGGGCAAAAAATGCAAAACAAAAAGGGGGGTGGAACATGAGGACTTCCTTGAGGGTCCCAAATCCTAGTACTACTTTCTCCCAAGCACGCTTAACTTCGGAGATCTAATGGGATCCGGTGCATTACTGCTAGTATTATCGCACCCGTTATGTTTAGTGTGCAAAGCCCTTATTTGTGGTCCTTTTTACGGCTCCCGACGAACGATCAGGGATGAAGAAACAGCGCAAAAAGTAGAAAAATGCCCTGAAGCTGATGAAAACATTCGATTTTGGGCTCCAAAAATAGGCGCAGCTGAGCAAGCTTGCTGCCCCCATCATAGAGCTCTCGGAGAGCTTTCCAACGGTATGTTGTGCGCTGCATAACTCCTTACGGATCAAAAGTTATGGGCATCGTTGCGACGGAGACCTCATCACAGGCCCCACACCCTTAGTTTGCGGTCCCAGACTCTACGCGAAGCGAAGTTGTCTTGCCCATGATGCCATAGACTCGCAAATAGAAATGTGATGGATAATACATCTTGGCAAGCGTGAATGGGGCAAAAAATTCAAAACAAAATGGGGGGTGCAACACGAGGACTTCCTTGGGGGCACCCATCCTAGTACTACTCTCTCCCAAGCACGCTTAACTTTGGAGATCTAATGGGATTCGGTGTATTACTGCGGGTATAACTACACCCGTTATGTTGAGTGCGCAAAGTCATTATTTGTCGTACATTTTGCGGCTCCCAACGAACGATCAGGGACGAAGAAATAGAGCAGAAAGAAGAAAAGTGGCACGAAACTGATGAAAACTTTCGATTTTGGGCTCCGAAAAAAGGCGCAGATGAGTAGGCTTACGGCCATCATCGTAGAGCTCTCGTAGAGCTTTCCAACGGTATGTTGTGCACTGCATAACTCCTTACAGATCAAAACTTATTGACACTAGAGCGAGGGAGACTTGGTCACAAGCCCTACGCCCTCAGTTTGCAGGCCCGGCCTCTACGCGAAGCGAAGTTGTCTTGCCCAAGATGAAGTGGGACTCGGTAATAGAAATGTGACAGATAATGCATCTTGGCAACCCTGAACCAGGCAAAAAATTCAAAACAAAAAGGGGGCTGCAACACGAAGACTTCCCTAGGGGTCACCCATCTTAGTACTACTCTCTCCTAAGCACGGTTAACTTCAGAGATCTGATAGGATTTAGTGCATTACTGCTGGTATGATTGCACCCTTCATGTTGAGTGTGCAAAGCCCTAATGTGTCGTCCTTTTCGCGGCTCCCTACGAACGATCAAGGATGAAGAAACAGCGCAAAAATAAGAAAAGTGGCCCAAAACTAATGAAAACCTTTGATTTTGGGCAATGAAAATAGGCGCAACCGAGTAAGCTTGCCACCCTCATCATAGAGCTCTCGGAGAGCTTTCCAACGGTATGCTGAGCGTTGCATAACTCTTTACGGATCAAAAGTTATGGTCACCGGAGCGGCGGAGACCTGGTCACAGGCCCCACGCCCTCGGTTTGCAGGCCCATCCTCTACACGAAACGAAGTTGTCTTGCCCAACATGCCATGAGACTCGGTAATAGAAAGTTGAAGAATAAAGCATCTTGGCAAGCCTGAACGGGGAGCAAAAAAACAAAACAAAAAGAGGGGTGCAACACGAGGACTTCCTAGAGGGTCACCCATCCTAGTACTACTCTCTCCCAAGCACGCTTAACTTCGGAGATCTGATAGGATCCGGTGCGTTACTATTGGTATGATCACACCCGTCATGTTGAGTATGCAAAGCGCTTATTTGTCATCCTTTTTGCAGCTCTCGACGAACGACCAAGGACAAAAAAACAGTGCAAAAAGAAGAAAAGTGTCCCGAAACTGATGAAAACATTTGATTTTGGGCTCCGAAAAAATGCAAAGCATCGCAAGCTCACTGCCTCTATCATAAAGCTCTCGGAGGGCTTTCCAACGGTATGTTATGTGCCGCGTAACTCCTTACGATCAAAAGTTATGCGTACAAGAGCGACGGAGACCTGGTCACAAGACCAACGCCCTCAGTTTGCAGGCCCAGCTCCCACGTGAAGCGAAGTTGTTTTGCCCAATGTACCGTGGGATTCGGTAAAAGAAATATGGTGGATAAAGCATCTTGGCAGGCCTAACCGAGGAAAAAAATTGAAAAGGGGGGTGCAACACGAGGACTTCATATGGGGTCACCCATCCTAGCACTACTCTCGCCAAGCACGCTTAACTTCAGAGTTCTAGTGGGATTTGGTGCATTAGTACTGGTATGATCGCACTCGTCATGTTGTGGGCACAAATCCCTTATGTGTTGACGGTTCATAGTCCCAACCCAGAGAGATGGCCCATTTAGAAGGCCCAATGGGCTTAACGACAACCCATCCGCTTCAACAACCCAGCATCCTCGCAAGACTTGATATCGACGGGTAGTAGGGCACTCTAATGTCCCGCGAGTTAGATTGTCATCCTTTTTGCGGCTCACGACGTACGATCCGGGACAGATAAACAGCGTAAAAAGAAGGAAAATGGCTCGAAACTAATAAAAATGTTCAATTTTGGGCTCCAAAAATAGTTGCAGCCGAGTAGGCTTGCTTCCCCCATCGTAGAGCTTTCGGATAGCTTTCGAACGGTATGTTGTGCGCCGAGTAACTCCTTATAGATCAATAGTTATGGGCACCGGAGCAACGGAGACCTGGTCACAAGCCCCACGCCCTCGATTTGCTGGCCCAGCCTCTACGTGAAGTGAAGTTGTCTTGCCCAAGGTGCCGTGGGATTCGGTAAAAGAAATGTGGTAGATAAAACAACTTGGCTAGCCTAACCAGGACAAAAAAAATTGAAAAAGGGGGTGCAATATGAGGACATCCCAGGGGGTCACCCATCCTAGTACTACTCTCGCCCAAGCATGCTTAACTTCAGAGTTCTGATGGATCAGGTGCATTAGTTCTGGTATGATCGGACCCGTCATGGTGAGGGCACAAATCCCTTATATCTTGACGGTTCACAGTCCCAGCCCAGAGAGTTGGCCCATTCATAAGGCTCAATGGGCATAACGACAACCCATCTGCTCCGACAACACAGCATCCTTACAAGACGTGATATCGTGGCATTGTAGGGCCCTATAATGTCCCATGAGTTAGGTTGTCGTCCTTTTAACAGCTCATGAAGTACGATTCGGGACGGTAAAATAGCGTAAAAGAAGAAAAATGGCCCGAAATTGATGAAAATATTTGATTTTGGGCTCCAAAAATAGTTGCAGCCGACTAGGATTTTTGCCCCCGTCGTAGAGCTCTCGGAGAGCTTTCCAACGGTATGCTGTGCACTGCATAACTACTTATGGATCAAAAGTTATGGGCACCGTAGCTACAGAGACCTTGTCACAGGCCCCACACCCTCAGTTTGTGGGCCTAGCCTCTACGCGAAGAGAAGTTGTCTTGCCCACAATGCCGTAGAACTCGGTAATAGAATGTGACGGATAAAGCATCTTGGCAAGTGTGAACGGGAAAAAAAATGCAAAATGAAAAAAGGGGTGCAACATGAGAACTTCCCTGGGGCTCACCCATCCTAGTACTACTCTCTCCCAAGCACGTTTAACTTCAGAGATCTGATGGGATCTGGTGCATTACTGCTGGTCTAATCACACTCGTCATGTTGAGTGGGCAAAGCCCTTATTTGTCATCCTTTTCGCAGCTCCCGACGAACGATCAAGGACGAAGAAATAGCGCCAAAAGAAAAAAAAGTGGCCCGAAATTGATGAAAACTTTTGATTTTGGTCTCCGAAAATAGGCGCAGATGATCAGGCTTGCTATCATCATCATAAAGCTCTCGGAGAGCTTTCCAACGGTATGCTGTGCGCTGCATAACTCCTTACAGATCAAAAGTTATGGGCACCAGAGAGAGGGAGACTTGGTGACAAGCCCCACGCCCTCAGTTTGCAGGCCCATCCTCTACGCAAGGCGAAGTTGTCTTGCTCATGATGCCATGGGGCTCTGTAATAGAAATGTGATGGATAAAGCATATTGGCAAGCCTGAACAGGGCAAAAAATTCAAAACAAAAAGGGGGTGCAACACGAGGACTCTCCTGAGGGTCACCCATGCTAGTACTACTCTCTCCTAAGCACGCTTAACTTCAGAGATCTGATAGGATCCAGTGCATTACTGCTAGTATGATCGCACCCGTCATGTTGAGTGCGCAAAAGCCTTATTTGTCGTCCTTCTCGCGTCTCCCGACGAACGATCAAGGACGAAGAAACAGCGCAAAAATAAGAAAAGTGGCCCAAAACTAATGAAAACGTTCAATTTTGGACTCCAAAAATAGGTGCATCAAAGTAGGCTTACTGCCCCTATCATAGAGATCTCGGAGAGCTTTCCAACGGTATGTTGTCCGCCGTATAACTCCTTACGGATCAAAACTTATGGGCACCGTAGTGACGGAGACTTGGTCACAAGCCCCACGCCCTCAGTTTGCGGGCCTAGCCTCTACGCGAAGCAAAGTTGTCTTGGCCAAGATTCCATGGGACTCGGTAATAGAAATATGACGGATAAAGCATCTTGCCAAGCCTGAACGGGGCAAAAAATGCAAAACAAAAAGAGGGGTGCAACACGAGGACTTCCTAGAGGGGTCACCCATCCTAGTACCACTCTCTCCCAAGCACGTTTAACTTCAGAGATCTGATAGGATCCGGTGCATTACTGTTGGAATGATCACACCCGTCATGTTGAGTGTGCAAAGCGCTTATTTGCCGTCCTTTTTGCAACTCCCGACGAACGACCAGGGAAAAAAAATAAGCGCAAAAAAAAGAAAAGTGGCCAAAAATTGATGAAAATATTTGATTTTGCGCACCGAAAAAAGGCACAACATCGCAAGCTCGCTACCTCTATTGTAGAGCTCTCGGAGGGCTTTCTAACGGTATGCTGTACGCCGCGTAACTCCTTACGGATCAAAAGTTATGGGCACCAGAGCGACGGAGACCTGGTCACAAGACCAACGCCCTCGGTTTGTGGGCCCAGCCCCTACGTGAAGCGAAGTTGTCTTGCCTAATGTACCATGGGATTCGGTAAAAGAAATGTGGTGGATGAAGCATCTTAGCAGGCCTAACCGGGGAAAAAAATTGAAAAGGGGGGTGCAACACGAGGACTTTCTAGGGGGTCACCTATCCTAGCACTACTCTCGCCCAAGCACGCTTAACTTCGGAGTTCTGATGGGATCTGGTGCATTAGTGCTGGTATGATCGCACCCGTCATGTTGTGGGCACAAATCCTTTATGTGTTGACGGTTCACAATCCCAACCTAGAGAGATGGCCCATTCAGAAGGCACAATGGGCTTAACGACAACCCATCCGCTTCAACAACGCAGCATCCTCGCAAGATGTGATATCGACGTGTTGTAGGGCGCTCTAATATCCCGCGAGTTAGGTGGTCGTCCTTTTAACAGCTGACGACGTACGATTCGGGACGAAAAAACAATACAAAAGAAGAAAAGTGATCCAAAAATGATGAAAACATTCGATTTGGGGCTTCAAAAATTGGTGCAGTCGAGCAGCCTTGCTGCCCCCGTCATAGAGCTCTCGGAGAGCTTTCTAACCGTATGTCGTGCGCCGCGTAACTCCATATGGTTCAAAAGTTATGGGCACCGGAGCGACAGAGACCTGGTCACAAGCCCCACGCCCTCGATTTGCTGTCCCAGCCTCTACGTGATACGAAGTTGTCTTGCCCATGGTGCCGTTGGATTCGGAAATAGAAATGTGTTGGATAAAGCATCTTGACAAGCCTAACCGAGGGAAAAAAAAATTTGAAAAGGGGGCTGCAACACGAGGACTTCCCAGGGGGTCACCCATCCTAGTACTACTCTCGCCCAAGCATGCTTAACTTCGGAGTTCTGATGGGATCCGGTGCATTAGTGCTAGTATGATTGCACCCGTCATGTTGATAGCACAAATCCCTTATGTGTTTACGGTTCACAGCCCCATCCCAAAGAGATGGCCTATTCAAATGGCCCAATGGGCTTAACGACAACCCATCCACTTTAACAACGTAGCATCCTTACAAGACGTGATATCGATGGGTTGTAGGGCCTTCTATTGTCCCACGAATTAGGTTGTCGTCCTTTTAACAGCTCACGTTGTGCGATCCGGGATGAAAAAATAGAGCAAAAGAAGAAAAATGGCCCGAAACTGAAGAAAACGTTCAATTTTAGGTTCTGAAAACTGGTGCAGCCGAGCAAGCTTGATGTCGCCATCGTAGAGCTTTCGGAGATCTTTCCAACGGTATGTTGTGCGCCACGTAACTCCTTACGGATCAAAAGTTATGGGCACCGGTGCGACGGAGACCTGGTCACAAGCACCACGCCCTTGGTTTGCGGGCCCAGCTACTACGTGAAGCGAAGTTGCCTTGCCCAAGGTGTCGTGGGATTTGGTAATAGAAATGTGGTGGATAAAGCATCTTGGCAAGCCTAACCAGGGCAAAAAAAATTGAAACACGGGGTGCAACACGAGGACTTCCCAAGGGGTCACCCATCCTTGTACTACTCTCGCCCAACCAAGCTTAACTTCGGAGTTCTGATGGGATTCGTTGCATTAGTGCTGGTGTGATCGTACCCGTCATGTTGAGGGCACAAATCCCTTATGTGTTCATGGTTCACAGTCCCAGCCCAGAGACGCGGTCCATTCAAAAGGCCCAACGGGCTTAACGATGACCTATCTATTTTGACAATGCAGGATCCTCACAAAACATGATATCGAGGCATTGTAGGGCCTTCTAATGTCTCGCGAGTTAGGTTGTCATCCTTTTAACAGCTCACAACATACGATCTGGGACGAAAAAACAATGCAAAAGGTGAAAAGTGGCCTAAAACTGATGAAAACATTCAATTTTGGGCTTCAAAACTAGTTGCAACTAAGTAGGCTTGCTTCCCCCATTGTAGAGCTCTCGGAGAGCTTTCCAATGGTATGTTGTGCGCCGCGTAACTCCTTATGTGAGGCCCGACCTTGAATAACGTGTATCACCTCAATTTGTGTGCCATAGACCAAGAATGATATGACTGATCTTGGATTACGTGCCCTATCTTAGTTTTCATGCATACTTCGTCATACGGGCCTTAACCTAGGTTTAAGAGGCGTACCTTAATTTACGTGCATTGCATTGAATTACGTGTCGTGCATTGATTTACGTGCATTGACCTAGGGTTGCGTGCGTTAGCATTAGAATCTGTGCATTAGACTTGAAGTACGTGCCTTAGTCTAGAGGTTCGTGTCTTACCTCGTAGTTCGTGTTTACCTCGTGTTTCGTGCCCCGTATTGTTTTCGGTGTGTGCCTCGTAGTGCGTCCCCTAGCCCTAGGAACCCGTGCCACCACGTTAATCAAGAAAGCATCCTACACAAAGCACTAAACTATAAAATAATCCTAATTCAAATCTCTACAAAATCCACAAACAATAAACAATTCAATCTACACAAACACCTAAACATTCTTTATTATTTATTCTCACCCAAAACCAATGCACCTCAAATTTCACCCTTATTATAATCCATAATATATTAAATAGAGTCTGAAATTTCAGCAATTTGCAAGCCCTTGGCTGACCACTAAGTGCATTTAGTCTAGCATTGCATAATTTATTCATAATCCTAGACAAACTATGACAAAACACTTACACAATGCATAAAAAATTGCCCAAAACCACCTCAATTTCCTCTCATTTTCGACCAAACCACTCATGGCCCATGCTAACATTTTAAATTCCACCTTGAAGACACAAAAATCTGATTCACCAAGCTCAAGGCTGAACATGCTCATCAAAAATTGCAAAAGGCTTTATTCCTTGTCATATTTTTTGTCACATTCTCTCATTTCCTTCGAACTTCTCTCTCTCCCTCTCATTCTCTCTCTCCATTTCGGTTCTTGCCTGACTTCTCTCCCTCCTTGGCTTGTCTTCTTGACATCTTGGTTGAGCAAAGTCGAGTAGCCATCAAGAAACCCAAGCAAACAAGCTAGAGTTCGAAATCACTCATGCATGTGCATTGAAGCTTCATTTTCGGCCTAGGTGAGTTACTAAGCATCCATTTCTTTTCTTCAAGTTCTAACTACATGCATGCACTAAGAGATTGATCATTAAGCTAGGAAAAATAGAGAAAACCTAGTGAGGTTCTCGGCTAAGCAAGGAAAAGGAGAAGATTTGAGCTTCAACAAAGGGTCTTGAGCATTTTGTGGTTGATTGCTAAGGTGAGGGTTAAAACCTTTTGAAAACTCTTCAAAAATTCTCATCCATGCTCATAAATGTGTGTATTTGCTTCTGTACTTGAGCTATATGGTCGTTCATAAGCTTAAACAACCATGCATGGCAAGATCTTGGCTTGAAAATGATGCTAGGTGAAGTCGAAATGGATGACGGCTCTCTGACCAGTCTGTTCGAGGTAAGTTTAGCTAAGAAATGAATTTTAAAATGCTTGAAAATTGGTAGGTGACTAGTTTGGACAGTTTTCGACATTTTTCCCAGAAATAGGAGAAAGCTAATTCTGACTCTAAGGCCCTCAAAATGGCAAATCATTAAAATGTGACCAAATCTGGAAATCTGGAAAAAATTAATCAGGTTTTGGCAGATGCACTGACCTTGTGGAACGAACCATATTTGACTTAGTAAATGATGTAAAAAATGCATGAAATTTGGTGTGCTGCTATATTTTTCAGTTCTGGACAATTTTTTCAGAAATGTACCAAGGCTAAAACTGACCCTAAGGACCTCAAAAACGTCAATTTTTGAAAAGTGTGCAAATCTGGACAGTTTTGTGCTATTCCAGTGTTTCGGCTATATCTAATTATCCCGAACTCCAATTGATGCAAGGTTTGTTTTTGATTTTATTTAACTTCTTAAGCTTTAATTTGACATATTATTTACTGAATTTGGAGATTTTTTGATTATCCTATTGATTGTGAGAAAACAGCCTATTGCAGTAAAGGTTTTATTTAGCTACATGCTTGGAAAATTATTGTAACCCCTTTTGTGGTTCTAATCGTGTGGGAATGTGGTGTTGAGATGTTATGTGGACTGTTTTGACTACTTGAGGATGCTTGAATGGAATGATGCGTGACTTGAGAATGATTTTGAGTTGACTTAGGGTTTTAATCACACGATTAAGCATGAAATGGAAACCCTATTGACTAGGTAGTTTTGCTAAGTGTTGATTCTTGGTTATTGTGTGGAAATTATATGCTTAGTGGGCTGCCCGTAAATATCTTATAACTTCAAATGTGATTTTGACCATTGCATGTTGTCATATAAGCTTTTCTTGCAACCCAACCCACGTAAATGTTGTTACATGGTGAATATTCGTATCACTTGAATACTTGAACTTTGAAATGAGTTAGATAGCTTGTCTTGCATGTGTTACATGTCTGCCCGTGTAATGTTCATATGGCTCTATATGCATTTCAAGTGAAATTATTTGTCTTATCGTGCCTTGTTTGATTACTTGACAACGTACGATCTTATAACTGCTCGGAGGTGACCTACTTTGTTGTCCTCCTAATGTGATATGTTAAATGTTATAAATATGCGTTGCATACGAGGTTGCAACCTTTCAGTGTGGCATGGTAGTGTTTCACGCACGCCGGGCGGCATCGGGCTTGCCGGTGTTACCGTGACTACCATGGTCCAATTCCCTCTCTCGCTTGGTATTTCACCCTCGGAGAGTTGGGTCGTAGGATTTCGGGGTACATCCGGAGTACACCCACCTGACGTGTTTTGGGGATGAATTAAAGTCGGCCGCAACTCCTGTTACTTGACTTGATCTGAGAGCAAATGCTCACCGTATCCTTGAAATGATTGGTAATTGTATCCGTTTCTCGATTTGTTTCTTATAATTGCTTACCATATTATTTGTAATATGTGACATGTTTTACAAAGGGGTTTTCATAAATTGGACCGAAAAATGAGTTTCAAAACGTATTTCTCGTTCCCCCTCGCTGAGTTCATAAGGACTCACCCTCTTTTATCATCTCAGGTGAAGAAGATCAAGAACAGGTACCCAAGGACGATGTGCCTAACGATGATTCCTTGGAGTGATTGCCTGTCTTGTGTGCTTTGCATGATTGTGGCTATTTGTGAACTATGCCACTTGAAGACTATTTCTTTTATGTTGCTCGTTGTTTATTGATGTAAATGACCCCGTTGTAATTTGGGTCTAATTCTGGGATTGTACTATCTGTAACCGGACGAACTTTTATTTGGTTGTTTGCTTTTGTTTTCTTAATTAGTAGTTATCGTAGGCATTCAAACCACTAGATGAATAATCAACTAAGTTAATTCTATCTAATTTCACTTAGGTGCTCATTTGCAAACTAAAGGATAATAGGTACTTGCATGATAGGAAATTGACAAATAAACGGGACATAGTTATCATGTTAGGCTTATTAACCAAACGAGACTTTCAAGATAAACTAGTAGGCAAATCGGTTGGTGACAAATAGGAGTCCTTAATGGAATTGGATTAATGATTGGAATAATTGAGGCGTTTAGAGAATTAGGTCAAACCAAAGAGTCCAATTATAGCCGTTATGCTGCCGGTTTACCAAAAAATTTTGGAGTCTAGGATTAAATATTAAGTGTTAAACCTCCTTGAGCGATTAAGTACGTGAAAGGACTTGAATGTTTAGTTCACACCCTAGTCTAACCTTATAGGCCGGGTTGGGGCGTGACACCTTACGAATCAAAAGTTATGGGCACCGGAGCGACGGAGAACTGGTCAAAGGCCCCACTCCCTCGGTTTGTGGGTCCAGCCTCTACGTGAAGCGAAGTTGTCTTGCCTATGGTACCGAGGGATTCAGAAATAGAAATGTGGTGGATAAAGCATCTTGGCAAGCCTAACTAGGGCAAAAAATACTAAAAAGGGGGGTGCAACACGAGGAATTCCGAAGTGGTCACCCATCCTAGTACTACTCTCGCCTAACCACGCTTAACTTTGGAGTTCTGATGGGATTCGGTGCATTAGTGCTGGTATGATCGGACCCATCAATATGAGGGCACAAATCCTTTATATCTTCATGGTTCACAGTCCCAGCCCAGAGAGTTGGCCCATTCATAAGGCTCAATGGGCATAACGACAACCCATCTGCTCCGACAACACAGCATCCTTACAAGACGTGATATCGTGGCATTGTAGGGCCCTATAATGTCCCATGAGTTAGGGTGTCGTCCTTTTAACAGCTCACGAAGTACGATCCGGGATGATAAAACAGCGCAAAATAAGAAAAATGGCCCAAAATTGATGAAAACGTTCGATTTTGGGCTCTGAAAATAGTTGCAGCCGACTAGGCTTGCTGTTCCCGTCGTAGAGCTCTCGGAGAGCTTTCCAACGGTATGCTGTGCACCGCGTAACTCCTTACGGATCAAAAGTTAAGGGCACCGGAGCGACAGAGACTTGGTCACAAGCCCCACGCCCTCGGTTTGGGGGTCCAGCCTCTACGTGAAGTGAATTTGTCTTGCCCAAGGTGCCGTGGGATTCAGAAATAGAAATGTGGTGTATAAAGCATCTTGGCAAGCCTAACCGGGGAAATTTTTTTTGAAAAAGGGGGTGCAACATGAGGACTTCCCAGGGGGTCACCCATCCTAGTACTACTCTCGGCCAAGCACACTTAACTTCGGAGTTCTTATGGGATCCAGTGCATTAGTGCTGGTATGATCGCACCCATCATGTTGAAGGCACAAATCCCTTATGTGTTTACGGTTCACAAACCCATCCCAGAGAGATGGCCCATTGAAAAAGACCAATGGGCTTAACGACAACCCATCCGCTTCAACAACACAGCATCGTTACAAGACGTGATATCGACACATTGTAGGGCCCTCTAATGTCCCTCGAGTTAGGTTGTCGTCCTTTTTGTGACTCACGATGAACGATCCGTGACGGAAAAACAACGCAAAAAGAAGAAAAGTGGCCCGAAACTAATCAATACGTTAGAGTTTGGGCTACGAAAATAGGTGCAGCAGAGCAAGCTTGATACCCCCGTCGAAGAGGTCTCGGAGAGCTTTCCAACGGTATGTTGTGTGCCGCATAACTCCTTACGGATCAAAAGTTATGGGCACTTGAGCGACAGAGACCTGGTCACAAGCCCCATGCCGTCGGTTTGCTGGCCCAGCCGCTACGTGAAGCAAAGTTGTCATGCCCAAGGCCCCGTGGGATTCAGTAATAGAAATGTGGTGGATAAAGCATCTTGGCAAGCCTAACCGGGGCAAAACAAATTGAAAAGGGGGGTGCAACACGAGGACTTCCCAGGGGGTCACCCATCCTTGTACTACTCTCGCCCAACTACGCATAACTTCAGAGTTCTGATGGGATCCTGCACAATAGTACTGGTATGATTACACCGGTCATGTTGAGGGCACAAATCCCTTATGTGTTGACAGTTCACAGTCCCAGCCCAAAGAGATGACTTATTCAAAAGGCCCAATGGGCCTTACGACAACCCGTCCAATTCAACAACGCAGCATCCTCATAAGAAGTGATATCGAAGCATTGTAGGGCCTTCTAATGTCCCACGAGTTAGGTTGTCATTCTTTTAATAGCTCCCGAAGTACGATCCAGGACGGAAAAACAACGCAAAAGATGAAAAATGGCCCGAAACTGATGAAAATTTTTGATTTTGGGCTCCGAAAATAGTTACAGCCTAGTAGGCTTACTGCCCCCATTGTAGAGCTCTCGGAGAGCTTTCCAACGGTAGGCTATGCGCCGCGTAACTCCTTACGGATCAAAAGTTATGGGTACCGGAGCGACGGAGAACAGGTCAATAGCCCCACGCCCTCGCTTTGCGGACCCAGCCTCTACGCTATGCGAAGTTGTCTTGCCCAAGATGCGGTGGGACTCGAGAATAGAAATGTGATGGATAAAGCATCTTGACAAGGCTAAACGGGATAAAAAATGAAAAAGGGGGTGCAACACGAGGACTTCCCAGGGGGTCACTTATCCTAGTACAACTCTCGCCCAATCATGCTTAACTTCGGAGTTCTGATGGGATTCGGTGCCTTAGTACTGGTATGATCCCACCCATCATGTTGAGGGCACAAATCCCTTATGTGTTGACGGTTCACAGTCCCAGCCCAGAGAGATAGCCCATTCAAAAGGCCAAATGTGCCTAACGACAACCCATCCGCTCCGACAATGTAGCGTCCTTACAAGACATGATATCAAGGCATAGTTAGGCCCTCTAATGTCCCGCGAGTTAGGTTGTCCTCCTTTTAACAGCTCACAACGTATGATCCGGGATGGTAAAACAGCGCAAAAGAAGAAAAGTGGCTTGAAATTGATGAAAATGTTCGATTTTGGGCTCCAAAAATAGGTGCAGTTGAGTAGGCTTGCTGCCCCCATCGTAGAGCTCTCGGAGAGCTTTCCAACAGTATGATGTACGCCCCGTAACTCTTTACGAATCAAAAGTTCTGTACACCGGAGTGACGGATACCTGGTCACAAGCCCCAAGCCCTCGGTTTGCTGGCCAAGCCTCTACATGAAGTGAAGTTGTCTTGCCCAAGGTTTCGTGGGATTCGGTAATAGAAATGTGATGTATAAAACATCTTGGCAAGCCTAACTGGGAAAAAAAGATTGAAAAGGGGAATGCAACACGAGGACTTCCCAAGGGGTCACCCATCCTAGTACTACTCTCGCCTAAGCGTGCTTAACTTCGGAGTTCTGATGGGATCCAGTGCATTAGTGCTAGTATGACCATAACCATCATGTTGAGGGCACAAATCCTCTATGTGTTGACGGTTCACAGTCCCAGCCCAGAGAGATGGCCCATTCAAAAGGCCCAATGGGCTTAACGACAACCCATCCGCTTCAACAACGCAGTATCTTCTTAAGACGTGATATCGACCCATTGTAGGGACTACGAATGTCCTGCGAGTTAGGTTGTCGTCCCTTTAAATGCTCATGGCGTACGATTCGGGATGGAAAAATAGTACAAAAGAAGCGAAAGGGCCCAAAATTGATAAAAATGTTCGATTTTGGGCTCCGAAAATAGGCGCAACCAAGTAGTCTTGCTATCCCCATCGTGGAGTTCTCAGAGAGCTTTCCAACCATATGCTGTGCGCCTCATAAATCACTACGGATCAAAAGTTAAGGGCACCGGAGCGACGGAGACTTGGTCATAGGCCCCACACCCTCAGTTTGCGGGCCCAGCCTCTACGTGAAGCGAAGTTGTCTTGCCCAAGGTGCAGTAAGATTTGGAAATAGAAATGTGGTGGATAAAGCATCTTGGCAAGCCTAACCGAGAAGAGCTTCCCAGTGGGTTACCCATCCTAGTACTACTCTCGCCTAAGCATGCTTAACTTCCGAGTTCTGATGGGATCCGGTGCATTACTGATGGTATGATCACACCCGTCATGTTTATGCCCCAAAGCTCTTATTTTTCATCCTTTTCGCGACTCCCGACGAACTATCCAGGACGAAAAAACTGTGAAAAAAGAACAAAAGTGTCACGAAACGGAGAAAATGTTCGATTTTAGGCTCCGAAATTAGCCGCAGCCGAGCATAAATGTTGCCCTCGTCGTATAGCTCTCAGAGAGCTTTCCAATGGTATGTTGTGCACCGCGTAACTCCATATGGATCAAAATTTATAGTCACTTGAGTGACGGAGACCTGGTCACAAGCCCCAGCCCTCGGTTTTCAAGCCCAGCCTCTACGGGAAGAGAAGTTGTCTTGCCCAAGCAGCTGTGGCACTCGGTAATAGAAATGTGACGGATAAAACATCTTGGCAAGCCTGAACGGGGAAAAAAATGCAAAACGAAATGGGGTGTGCAACACGAGGATTTCCCTAGGGGTCACCCATCCTAATACTACTCTCTGCCAAGCACGCTTAACTTTCAAAAATCTGATGGGATCCGGTGCATTACTGCTAGTATGGTCGCACCCGTCATGTTTAGTGCGCAAAGCCTTTATTTGTTGTCCTTTTCGTGGCTCCCGATGAACGATCAGGGACGAAAAAACAGAGCAAAAAGAAGAAAAGTGGCT
The DNA here is from genome assembly GCA_037974665.1 of Ehretia macrophylla. Taxonomy (NCBI): domain Eukaryota; kingdom Viridiplantae; phylum Streptophyta; class Magnoliopsida; order Boraginales; family Ehretiaceae; genus Ehretia; species Ehretia macrophylla. Next base: position 41,349,141 of record CM075782.1, on the reverse strand, counting down.
GAAAACTGATGAAAATGTTTGATTTTGGGCTCCAAAAATAGGTGTCGTAGAGCTCTTGGAGAGATTTCCAACGGTATGTTGTACACTACATAATTCCTCACGGATCAAAAGTTATGGGCACCGGAGCGACGAAGACCAAGTCACAGGCACAACGCCCTCGGTTTGCGGGCCCAGCCTCTACGAGAAGCGAAGTTGTCTTGCCCAAGATTCCATGGGACTCGATAATAGAAATGTGACGGATAAATCATCTTGGCAAACCTAAACGGGGCAAAAAAACAAAACGAAAAGGGGGGGTGCAACACGGGGACATGCCTAGGGGTCACCCATCCTAGTACTAATCTCTCCCAAGCATGATTAACTTCGGAGATCTGATAGGATCCAGTGCATTACTGCTGGTATGATCGCACCCGTCATGTTGAGTGCGCAAAGCCCTTATTTATCGTCCCTTTTGTGGCTTCCGACGAACGATCAGGGATAAAGAAACAGCACAAAAGAAGAAAAGTGATGGAAAACTGATGAAAACATTCGATTTTGGGCTCTAAAAATAGGCACATCAAAGCAGGCTTGTTGACACCGTAGTAGAACTCTCGGAGAGCTTTCCAACGTTATGCTATGCGCCGCAAAACTCCTTACGAATCAAAAGTTATTGGCACCGTAGCGACGGAGACCTGGTCACAGGCCTTACGCCCCCGGCTTGCGGGCCTAGTCTCTGTGTGAAGGGAAGTTGTCTTGCCCAAGATGCCGTTGGACTCGATAATAGAAATGTGATGGATAAAGCATCTTGGCAAGCCTAAACGAGGCAAAAAATGCAGAACGAAAAGGGGAGTGCAATATGAGGACTTCCTTGAGGCTCACCTATCCTAGTACTACTCTCTTCCAAGCACGCTTAACTTCAGAGATTTGATGGGATCCGGTGTATTACTACTGGTATGATCGTACCCGTCATGTTGAGTGTACAAAGCCCTTATTTGTCATCATTTTCGCTGATCCTGACTAACGATCAGGAACAAAGAAACAACGCAAAAAGAAGAAAAGTGGCCTAAAACTGATGAAAATATTCGATTTTAGCTTCTAAAAATAGGCGCAGCCGAGGAGGTTTGCTGCCCCCATCGTAGAGCTCACAGAGAGCTTTCCAACGGTATGTTGTGCGCTGCATAACTCTCTACGGATCAAAAGTTATGGGTACCATAGCGACGGAGACATGGTCACAAGCCCCACACCCTCAGTTTGTGGGCCCAGCCTCTACGCAAAGCAAAGTTGTCTTGCCCAAGATGCCATGGCACTCGGTAATAGGAATGTGACGGATAAATCATCTTGGCAAGCCTTAACGGGGCAAAAAATGCAAAATGAAAAATGGGGCACAACACGAGGACTTCCTTGGCGGCCACCCATCCTTGTACTACTCTCTCCCAAGCACGCTTAACTTCGGAGATCTGGTGCATTATTGCTAGTACGATCACACCCGTCATGTTGAGGGCGCAAAGCCCTTATTTGTCATCCTTTTCGCAGCTCCTGACAAGCGATCCGGGATGAAGAAACAGGGCAAAAAGAAAAAAAGTTGCCCGAAACTAATGAAAACGTTTGATTTTGGGATCTGAAAACTGGCACAGTCGAGCAGGCTTGCTGCCATCGTCGTAGAGCTCTCGGAGAGCTTTCTAACGGTATGTTGTGCGCTGCATAACTCCTTACTGATCAAAAGTTATGATCACTGGAGTGACAAAAACCTGGTCACATGCCCCATGCCCTCGGTTTACGGGGCCCGGCCTCTACGCGAAGCGCAGTTGTCTTGCCCAAGATGCCGTGGGACTCGATAATAGAAATATGATAGATAAAGAATCTTGGCTAGCCTAAACGGGGCAAAAAATTCAAAACAAAAAGTGGGGTGCTGTAACGCCCCGATCCCTCACGGGATCGGAGGCTCTAATAACCATGCTATTTTCAACCCAATACCAAACCCGGTCACAAAATTTTAGGGGAAAAACAGACAGAGTTTCCCCTGTACTATGGACATTCTGAAAACCTGTAAATACTCAATAAAGCCACAACATAACAAGACATTCATTTATAACTAAAGATCTTAGCTTTAAGGCCATCCGAGCCTTAAGACAAACAACAGTTCCAAAACCACACAAGCATGCAAGTAACTTGTTTATAATATAGTCTAATAACCATGCCATTCTAGGATAACATTAAAACATACTTAGAGATAAAATATTCTACACTAAGCCATTCACTCCCAAGCATGCAAAGCAACTAGAAATAGAAATATAAGTTATTACAAGCCATAGAATTACCACTGCTACTACATTATCAGACTTCCAGCTTACATATTACTCAAATACATACATGAGCTTTAAGGCCCCAAAATAGATTATACATAGGACAACCAATTCTTCTCATAGCAACCAGAAAGCACATCCACCTCAGACAAATATCACACAGCAGCTAAGGCAACCCCACCAATTGTGCCACCTGAAACATGTTAGCGAGGTATGAGCAACCACTGTTGCCCAGTGAGGGATATAGTCCCGGGGGCGTGCAATGCAACAGATAATACAGTTATACAACAATATCACTTAGACAATTTAAGAAGCAATGATAACATAAGTAACCACACATTTAAAAGGATACATTTCACACAATCCCCTATACACCAATCTTCACTGGTCTTCATTCACGAACCACGAACCACGAGCACGATCACGATAAGCCGGCAAAACCCCAATCACTCCAGTGGGTGTACTCCGGATGTACCCCAAATCCTACGACCCAACATCCCCTGGCAATCTCCGGACCAGGCGAATGAGGGAATAGGGCACGGAGTTTGAATATCCACCGGCAAGCCCTCTGCCGCCCAGCCGATATTCAACACATCCGCCCCTGACACTATGCTTGCGTAACCACTATGCAATGCACTTAACAATGGCAAGTTAATAGCAATAATATAAGCATTAACACATAAGAGGATCAACAAAGTAGGTTGACCTCGAAGCAATTAGGATAGAAGCAATTACAAAAGCTAATAAGCAGTTTACAAAGGAACATAAACAAAATAACCATAGAATCATACCAAAAGACCCAAATCAAATTAAAATCACATATAAACACTCAAGAAGCCATACCATGGGTTTAAAAGTGTGAGACAACCGAAATAGCACATAAACCCCTTTGTTTTTCAAACTATTTCTCTTCCAAACCAAGGTTAATGATTCCATTTTCAAAGGAAACTCTCCCAGCCTTCTAACTAACCCTCAAGGTACCCTCTCAACCCTCTAACTCATTCAAATGGCTGCGATTATCCCGAAAGCCCCAAATTCCTACTTATGGCTTTAAACTACACATACAATGTCCGGGCTTCAAACAAGGGATATCAAGGCTTCTATAGCACCTAGGTAGCCTAAAGATACTAGAATTGAAGCCCGAATTCACCCGGATTCGCATTAACCTTGGAAGCTCCAAATTAAAGTCGGCTATTTTACGTTTTATGCGATTATAGAGCAATGTAAGTGCGCGGGGATATTAGACTACCTTCGTTAGCACCTAGGGCTTCTATTAGAAGCCTTTAATCAAGCTAATTCGAGCAATTACGCAAAACCCTAGAAAAACGTCACTATTCACCCTAAAAATCAAACTAATGATTCTAACCGTTTAAATTGTGAAACGATGGCTCAAATATGTTCTCTAGCATTCATATACATGGTATAATAGCATAGATAATTAATACAATAGCATTTGAACACATTTTCAACAAATCAAGAAAAGAGTAACTATTTAGAAATGCAAAAACAAGCCGTGAAATCCCTCACCAATACGCGTAGGAGCACCTAGGAAGCTTGCAAACACCCTACACTAGTTGCTCAAGGCTTGGCTTGGCTTGAATTGGAGAGTTGATGAAGAAAATTTTCCTCCCAAGTGCAAGAAGGGCTGTCGGGTTTCTGCCTGCTTTTTCAGCTTTTATTTTTTTTTTCTTTTGCATTTTATGAGCTTTAGTTGATATTTAAGGTGCATGGTTGGGTGGGGTCAAGTTTGGGTGTTTAAGTGGTCAATTATAATGCGCGTAGTAAGCTTAAAACGAGCCTAGAGTGAAACATGTGAGCTAGCTAATTAAATCTCTAAGTTAGTTACGTAACACTATTCATTCAACTACAAAAATTATTTTCTAAATGAGCTCTCCTATCGCCTCTAACTCAATAGCACATTTTCCCACTACTTTTACAATTAATATGATTTAATAAAAATGCTAATTAACCAATAGAATGCAGTTTAAAAACGGAGTGAATAGTAATTTAAGAAGACAATTAATAAGACATAGAAAGAGGTGCGCAAATAAAGGATGCAACAGTAATTGAATGCATGGCTAAATCTCGGGCGTCACATCCTCTCCCCCTTAAACTAATTGCGTCCACGCAATTCTTCTTCACAAGAGAACATCTGCATCAACTGAAAACCAACTCTGATTATTCGTCTTCAGTTGCTAAGCAAGAATACCATATACGAATTCTCGTGGAAGCTCATTAAGAAATCCCAGTAGTATTGTCTGTGAACCTCACGTAATAAGGCCAAATAAAGGCTCCAATAGAGATGCTACTTCGAAATCCAAATAAGAATCCCGCTGGCACGAATACCATAGAAGAATAAAATCCCAACTAAGAGCGGAGAGAAAATACCAATAAAAGTTTCGAGCAGGAGTATTGTAAATAATACCAGATAATAAGGCTAAAAAGAATCCCATATACCAATTCTTCTGAGAGATGCTGACAAAAGAATACCAAATGAATAGCTGATAAGAAAATACCAAGAATATACTCCAGAGAACTGTCATATAGAAACCCCAAAAGAAGCTACTCATTTATGACCGCTAAGCACTGAAGAAGGCCTTAGAAGAATCCCAATAACTGAGCTCCAACTATATCCACCAATTCCCAAATAAAGGCTGATTAATTGCCTCTCATTTCTGCTAATCAACATAATTTGGAAGGCCTGCCATTAATCACCTCTCTTTAGGGGAGGAATGAGTTTTTCTTACCATTCGACGGCTATGTATGCATGCCAAACAATTGCATATGTATAATCTTTCTTTAAACTATTACGCAAACATGTTAATGAAAGAGTTTGTGAAACAGTGTAATCATCAAAGTCATTCAAGCACGATAATCAAGTCAAGCATAACACAACTCAATCAAAGACATTCAAATACACACATTACAAGCAACAGTTCAAGCATTTAATAATTCACGAAGTCAATTTGATGCATAACTAGCCACTTTGCTTCACCTTGCACACATTTAGCACGTAACACATAATTATATCACATAGGTGCACACATTCAATACCAGACACACAATCAAACATGCAGGCATACACTTTTAAGACACACACTTAATCAAGCACACACGCAAGGGTTACTACCCGACAGGCCGAGGACCCTGTCCCAGCTTAGAGCTAACTAAGCTCTGATACCACCTGTAACGCCCCGATCCCTCACGGGACCGGAGGCTCTAATAACCATGCTATTTTCAACCCAATACCAAACCCGGTCACAAAATTTTAGGGGAAAAACAGACAGAGTTTCCCTGTACTATGGACATTCTGAAAACCTATAAATACTCAATAAAGCCACAACATAACAAGACATTCATTTATAACTAAAGATCTTAGCTTTAAGGCCATCCGAGCCTTAAGACAAACAACAGTTCCAAAACCACACAAGCATGCAAGTAACTTGTTTATAATATAGTCTAATAACCATGCCATTCTAGGATAACATTAAAACATTCGTAGAGATAAAACATTCTACACTCAGCTATTCACGCGCAAGCATGCAAAGCAACTAGAAATAGAAATATAAGTTATTACAAGCCATAGAATTACCACTGCTACTACATTATCAGACTTCCAGCTTACATATTACTCAAATACATACATGAGCTTTAAGGCCCCAAAATAGATTATACATGGAACAACAAATTCTTCACATAGCAACCGGAAAGCACATCCGCCTCAGACAAATATCACACAGCAGCTAAGGCAACTCCACCAACTGTGCCACCTGAAACATGTTAGCGAGGTATGAGCAACCACTGTTGCCCAGTGAGGGATATAGTCCTGGGGGCGTGCAATGCAACAGATAATACAGTTATACAACAATATCACTTAGACAATTTAAGAAGCAATGATAACATAAGTAACCACACAATTAAAAGGATACATTTCACACAATCCCCTATACACCAATCTTCACTGGTCTTCATTCACGATCCACGAACCACGAGCACGATCACGATAAGCCGGCATAACCCCAATCACTCCAGTGGGTGTACTCTGGATGTACCCCGAATCCTACGACCCAACATCCCCTGGCAATCTCCGGACCAGGCGAATGAGGGAATAGGGCACGGAGTTTGAATATCCACCGGCAAGCCCTCTGCCGCCCAGCCGATATTCAACACATCCGCCCCTGACACTATGGTTGCGCAACCACTATGCAATGCACTTAACAATGGCAAGTTAATAGCAATAATATAAGCATTAACACATAGGAGGATCAACAAAGTAGGTTGACCTCGATGCAATTAGGATAGAAGCAATTATAAAAGCTAATAAGCAGTTTACAAAGGAACATATACAAAATAAGCATAGAATCATACCAAAAGCTCCAAATCAACTTAAAATCACATATAAACACTCAAGAAGTCATACCATGGGTTTAGAAGTGTGAGACAACCGAAATAGCACATAAACCCCTTTGTTTTTCAAACTATTTCTCTTCCAAAACAAGGTTAATGATTCCATTTTCAAAGGAAACTCTCCCAGCCTTCTAACTAACCCTCAAGGTACCCTCTCATCCCTCTAACTCATTCAAATGGCTGCGATTATCCCGAAAGCCCCAAATTCCTACTTATGGCTTTAAACTACACATACATTGTGCGGGCTTCAAACAAGGGATATCAAGGCTTCTATAGCACCTAGGTAGCCTAAGGATACTAGAATTGAAGCCCGAATTCACCCGGATTCGCATTAACCTCAGAAGCCCCAAATTAAAGTCGGCTAATTTACGTTTTATGGGATTATAGGGCAATGTAAGTGCGCGGGGCTATTAGACTACCTTCATTATCACCTAGGGCTTCTATTAGCAGCATTGAATCAAGCTAATTCGAGCAATTACACAAAACCCTAGAAAAATGTCACTATTCACCCTAAAAATCAAACTAACGATTCTAACCGTTTAAATTGCGAAACGATGGCTCAAATATGTTCTCTAGCATTCATATACATGGTATAATAGCATAGATAATTAATACAATAGCATTTGAACACATTTTCAACAAATCAAGAAAAGAGTAACTATTTAGAAATGCAAAAACAAGCCGTGAAATCCCTCACCAATACGCGTAGGAGCACCTAGGAAGCTTGCAAACACCCTACACTAGTTGCTCAAGGCTTGGCTTGGCTTGAATTGGAGAGTTGATGAAGAAAATTTTCCTCCCAAGTGCAAGAAGGGCTGTCGGGTTTCTGCCTGCTTTTTCAGCTTTTATTTTTTTTTTCTTTTGTATTTTATGGGCTTTAGTTGATATTTAAGGTGCATGGTTGGGTGGGGTCAAGTTTGGGTGTTTAAGTGGTCAATTATAATGCGCGTAGTAAGCTTAAAACGAGCCTAGAGTGAAACATGTGAGCTAGCTAATTAAATCTCTAAGTTAGTTACGTAACACTATTCATTCAACTACAAAAATTATTTTCTAAATGAGCTCTAAGTTAGTTATGTTCGATTTTGGGCCCTGAAATTAGGCGCAGCAGACCAGGCTTTCCAACGGTATTCTGTGTGCTGCATAACTCCTTACGGTTCAAAACTTATGGGCACCGTAGCAACGGAGACCTGGTCATAGGCCCCACGCCCTCAGTATGCAGGCCCAGCCTCTACGCGAAGCAAAGTTGTCTTGCCCAGGATGCCGTGGTACTCGGTAATAGAAATGTGATGCATAAAGGATGTTGGCAAGCCTGAACGGGGCAAAAAATTCAAAACGAAAAGGGAGGGCAACACAAATACTGCCATGTGGGTCACCTATCCTAGTACTACTCTCTCCCAAGCACGTTTGACTTCGAAGATTTGATGGGATCCGGTGCATTACTGCTGGTATGATCGCACTCGTCATGTTGAGTGCGCAAATCCCTTATTTATCATCCTTTTCGCGGCTCCTGACGAACGATCAGGGACGAAGAAACAGCACAAATATAAGAAAAGTAGCACAAAATTGATGAAAACGTTCGATTTTAGGCTCTGAAAACAGGCGCAGCACAGTAGGCTTGCTACTCTCGTCGTAGAGCTCTCAAAGAGATTTCCAACGGTATGCTGTACGCAGCATAACTACTTACGGATCAAAAGATATAGGCACCGAAGCAACAGAGAGCTGTTAACAGGCCCCATGCCCTCGGTTTGCGGGCCCAACCTCTACGCAAAGCGAAGCTATCTTGCCCAAGATGCCGTGGAACTTGATAATAGAAATGTGATGGATAAAGCATCTTGGCAAGCCTGAACGGGGCAAAAAATGCAACGAAATGGGGGTGCAACGTGAGGACTTCCCTGAGGGTCACCCATCCTAGTACTACTCTCTCCTAAGCACGCTTAACTTCAGAGATTATCGCCCCCGTCACGTTGAGTGCGCAAAGCCCTTATTTGTTACCCTTTTTGCGACTCACGACGAACGACATGGGATGAAAAAAAAGCGCAAACAGAAGAAAAGTGGCGCAAAACTAATGAAAATGTTTGATTTTGTGCTCTGAAAACTGGCATAGCCGAGCAAGCTTGCTACCCTTACCATAGAGCTCTCAGAGAGCTTTCCAACCGTATGATGTGCACTGCGTAACTCCTTACAAATCAAAAGTTAAGGGCACCGAAGCGATGGAGACATGGCCACAGGCCCCACGTCCTCAGTTTGCGGGCCCAGCCTCTACGTGAAGCGAATTTGTCTTGCCCAAGGTGCCATGGGATTCGAAAATAGAAATGTGGTGGATAAAGCCTCTTGGCAAGCCTAACCAGGGAAAAAAAATTGAAAAGTAGGGTACAACACGAGGACTTTTTTGGGGGTCACACATCCTAGTACTACTCTCGGCCAAGCACGCTGAACTTCGGTGTTCTAATGGGATATGGTGCATTAGTACAGGTATGATCGCACCTATCATGTTGAGTGCGCGAAGCCCTTATTTGTCGTCCTTTTCGCGGCTCTTGACGAACGATCAAGGATGAAGAAACAGCGCAAAAAGAAGGAAAGTGTCCTGAAACTGATGAAAACGTTCGATTTTGGGCTCTGAAAATAGGCATAGCCGAGTAGGCTTGCCACCCGCGTCATAGAGCTCTCGGAGAGCTTTCTAACGGTATGCTGTGCACCACGTAACTGTTTACGGATCAAAAGTTATGGGCACCAGAGCGACGGATACCTGGTCACAGGCCCCAACTCCTTGGTTTGCGAGTCCAGCCTCTATGCGAAGTGAATTTTTCTTGCCCAAGATGCCGTGGGACTCGGTAATAGAAATGTGAAGGATAAAGCATCTTGCCAAGACCGAACGGGGCAAAAAAACAAAACAAAAAGGGGGATGCAACACGAGGACTTCCCTGGGTGTCACCTATCCTAGTATTACTCTCTCCCAAGCATTCTTAACTTCGGGGTTCTAATGGGATCTGGTGCATCACTGCTGGTATGATTCCAGCCGTCCTGTTGAGGGCACAAAGCCCTTATTTGTCGTCCATTTCGTGGCTCTCAACGAACGATCAGGGATGAAGAAATAGCGCAACAAGTACAAAAGTGGCCCAAAACTGATGAAAACATTCGATTTTGGGCTCAGAAAATAGGCGGAGCCGACAAGGCTTGCTGCCCCTGTCGTAGAGCTCTCGAAGAGCTTTCTAATGGTATGCTGTGCGCTGCATAACTCCTTACGGATCAAAAGTTATGGGCACCAAAGCGACGGAGACCTGGTCACAGGCCCGATACCCTCAATTTGCGGGCCCAACCTCTACGCAAAGCGATGTTGTCTTGCCCAAGATGACATTGGAATCGGCAATACAAATGTAATGGATAAAGCATCTTGGCAAGCCTGAATAGGGCTAAAAATTCAAAATGAAAAGGGGGGTGCAACACGAGGACTTACCTGGGGGTCACACATCCTTGTACTACTTTCTCCCAAGCATGCTTAACTTCGGAGATCTGATGGGATCTGTTGCATTACTGCTGGTATGATCGCACCCATCATGTTGAGTGAACAAAGCCCTTATTTGTTGTGCTTTTCGCGGCTCTCGACGAATGATCAAGTACGAAGGAACAGCGCAAAAAGAAGAAAAGTATCCCGAAACTGATAAAAATGTTCAATTTTTGTGTCTAAAAATAGATGCAGCAGAGCAGGCTTGTTTCCTCCGTCGTAGAGCTCTCGGAGAGCTTTCCAACGGTATGCTGTGTGTGACGCTCGAGATTTAGCCATGCATTTAATTACTGTTGCATCCCTTGTTTGCGCATTTACTTCTGTGCCTTACTAACTGACTTTTATGACTACTATTCACTCCATTTTTAAACTGCCTCCTATTAGCTAATTAGCATTTTTATTAAATCATATTAATTGTAAAAGTAGGGGAAAAAATGTTCATTTGAGCTAAAGGCGTTAGGAGAGCTCGTTTAGAAAATGATTTTTTGTAGTTGAATGAATAGTGTTACATAATAACTTTATAGATTTAATTAGCTAGCCTATGTTTCACACCTTAGGCTCGTTTCTAAGCTTTCAACGCACATTTTAGAAGCCATTTAAGTACCCAACATGACCCCACCCCAAGGCCTACCTAATATAACATAACACAAGCACATTGTAACACAAAAACAAAAAAATTTCAGCCTGTGAACAGTAGCCAAACCCGACAGCCTTCCTTGTGCATTTGGGAGAGATTTTGCTCATCAAATCATCAAATCAAGCCACTCCAAGCCTTGAGCAACTAGTGTAGGGTGTTTGCAAGGTTCCTAGGTGCTCCTACGCGTATTGGTGAGGGATTTCATGGCTTGTTTTTGCATTTGTAAATAGTTGCTCATTTCTTGAATTGTTGAAAATATGATTAAATGCCATTGTAATTGTTATCTATGCTAATATACCATCTATATGAATGCTAGAGAACACATTTGAGCCGTTGTTTCGCTTTTTAAACGGTTAGAATCGTTAGTTTAATTTTTAGGGTGAATAGTGACGTTTTTTTCTAGGGTTTTGTGTAATTGCTTGAATTAGCTTGATTTAATGCTTCTAATAGATGCCTTATGTGTTAGTGAAGATAGCCTAATAGCCCCGTGCACTTGCATTGCCTTAAATTGCCTAAAAATGGAAAATAGCCGACTTTAAGTTGGGGCTTTCGGGGTTAATGCGAATCCGGGTGGATTCGGGCTTCAATTCTAGTATCATTAGGCTACCTAGGTGCTATAGATGCCTTGATATCCCTTGTTTGAAGCCCGGACAATGTATGTGTAGCTTAAAGCCATAAGAGGGAATTTGGGGCTTTCGAGGTAAACGCGGGCATTTGATTGAATTAGAGGGTTGAGAGGGTACCTTGAGGGTTAGTTAGAAAGTTGGGAGAGTTTCATTTGAAAATGAAATCATTAACTTGGGTTTGGAAGAGAAATAGTATGTAAAATAAAGGGGTTTAAGTGCAATTTCGTTTGTCTCACATTTCTAAACCCACGGCATGACTTCATGAGTGTTTATATGTGATATTAAGTTGGTTTGGAGCTTTTGGTGTAATCCTATGCTTATTTTGTATATGTTCACTTGTAAACTGCTTATTAACTTCTATCTTTGCTTCTATCCTAAATGCATCGAGATCAACCTACTTTGTTGATCCTTATATGTGTTAATGCTTATATTATTGCTATTAACTTGCCATCGTTAAGTGCATTGCATAGTGGTTGCGCAACCATAGTGTCAGGGGCGGATGTGTTGAATATCGGCTGGGCGGCAGAGGGCTTGCCGGTGGATATTCAAACTCCGTGCCCTATTCCCTCATTCGCCTGGTCCGGAGATTGCCAGGGGATGTTGGGTCGTAGGATTCGGGGTACATCCGGAGTACACCCACTGGAGTGATTGGGGTTATGCCGGCTTATCGTGATCGTGCTCGTGGTTCGTGGATCGTGATTGAAGACCAGTGAAGATTGGTGTATAGGGGATTGTTGAAACGTTTCCTTTTAAATGTGTGATTACTTAAGTTATCGTTGTTTCTTTAATTGGCTAAGTGATACTGATGCATGATTGAATTATATGTTGCATTGCACGCCCCGGGACTATATCCCTCACTGGGCAACAGTGGTTGCTCATACCTCGATATCTGTTTCAGGAGACGCTGAGGGTGATCCCCAGCTTGTTGATTTAGTTGAGGAAGAAGAAGTTTAGATCGAGCCTTTACCTTAGTTGCTGTGTCTGATAACTTGAGGTGGTTATTGAATTTGCTGCGATGTGGAAAGATCAACTAATTGTTTTATGTACTATTTTCTGGCCTAAGGGCTATGTATATGCTTGTTGTATAAGTCGAAGATTAGTTGGTTGGGTTGTAACTTTGAAATTCTATGAACTATAATAACTTTTATTCTTGCCTTATTTCCTTGCATGCTTGGGAGTGGATGGTTAATGTAGAATGCTTTATCCTTTAAGTTGTTTTATTGATTTCCTAGAATGTTATGATTCTAAGACTATGCTGACAACAAGTTCTCGCATGCTTGTGTGTTTTGGAGATATTGTGTACTATAAGGCTCGGATGGCCTTATAGCTTTATTGTTTAATTAAGAAAAGCTTGTATTGTATTGTTGGGACTTTGTTTAGGTGTTTACAGGTTTTTAGAATGTCCACGGTACAGGGGAGACTCTGTCCGTGTGTCGGGTCCGGACTTAACCTTTAGCTTGGGGGTTGGGCCGGGGCGTGACATTTAAGTGGTATCAGAGATATAGATTCCATGAAGCCGGGTTAAATTTCTCGGTCTGTGGGTAGAGATTTGTTATGTGACTTTGTGAATACATGAGTTTTTGATTTTGATTGACCTAAGTGAAATTTGAATAAGGAATGAACATGCTAGCATGGAAATGGAATATCAAGAGTCTAGAATGTCAAGTATGATCTAGTGATTTATGTTTACTTCAAGAATGTGGAATATTTATTTGAACTTCTATGTACTTGACTTTATGTGAATCTAATTGGACTTTTCTTCATGTGTTGCTTATAAATTGCATATATACATATATATATACCTGTCATAACACTTTGCATTCTAGCCATTCGAGATGGGGCCTCGTCGTCGTGCTGATAATCCGAATGTTGGAGGAGAACCCGAGGGGGTTCGTGGGCAAGAAGCTGAGGTGGCCGAAAATGCACCGCAGGTTCAAGAACCGAGCACTGCACAGATCTTGGCCACGATGGCCACAGCTATGAACACTATTGCCCAGTTTGTTACACAACAGGGTCAACCAGGGGTCGTTGCAGGTAATCAGGCTGCGAGAGCCGGAGGTAGTGGTCCTACCGGAGGGAATCTGTATGATCGGTTTATACATCATGGGGCCTATACTTTCTTTGGGGAGCCGGACGATATGAAAGCTGAGATGTGGCTAAGAAAGTTCGAGAGAGTGGCAGCGATACTGGAGTGCCATGATGACAGGAAGATTACTTATGCTACTTTCCTTCTCGAGGGTGATGCTGAAGATTGGTGGAATACCATCAGTGAGAAGTGGGGAGCTGAGGGAGGTCATCATACGTGGGCCGACTTTGTCCGAGAATTGCGAGACAAGTATATATCGGTAGTTGCCCGCGAGAGGCGACAAACTGAGTTCATAAATTTGAAGCAGGGAAATATGACCGTAGATCAATACGAGGCTACTTTTACCCAGCTTTCCCGTTATGCACCAGCTTTAATTCAGCCGGAGGACATGAAGATTCAGAGGTTCATCATGGGTTTGAGGAGAGATATTATGCTGAACTTGTCTTCAAATGATTTTCCTAACTATGCTGCAGTAGTCCGAGCTACCTCGAGATATGAGAAACGGAAAGCCGATGTGTTAGCCGAGACCAGTCAATCGAGTAAACGGTTTCAGTCTCAGAGTCAAGGGTACCAGGGGCAGGCTGTATCAGTTGGGCAGAGTTCGCAGCCGAGACAGACTCAGAGTTACACAGGGCCTACTCAGACTCAGGCACGACCAGTCCAGAGTCAGACTCAGAGTCAGTTCCGTCCAGCAGTTTCCCGTTCGCAGCAGGGTAGTTCAGCTACCTCTACTTACAGAGCTCCTTCGGGAGGCACTGTTGCAAGACGTCACCAGCAGTGCAGCTTCTGTCAGCGTCAGGGTCACACTGAGGATGTTTGTTGGAAGAAACATAACAAGTGTACAGGTTGCGGCAGTGATCAGCACAGGGTTAAAGACTGTCAGAAATTTAAGAACCCTAGGGGTTAGACATCAGCTCAGAACTCTCAGACCAGGGCACCAGCTGCAGCACCACCACCACGAGGCCAGGCCCGTGTATTTGCTTTGGATGCTGAGGAGCTTCCGGATACTACCGCTGTGGTAGAAGGTATTTTTCTTCTTAATGATCAGTCAGTTAAGGTTTTAATTGATTCCGGGGCTTCGCATTCTTTTATTACTCCTACTTGTGCACAAAATGCTAAATTGAAACATGATAAATTGTTGCATGAGATTGTGGTTTATACTCCTATGGGTCCGAAGTTTGTTACTAGATCTATTTGCAGAGCATGTATCATATTTATTGAGGGTCGTGTTTTTCCTGCTGATTTGATTATCCTACCCTTCAATGACTTTGAAATTATATTGGGGATGGACTGGTTAAGTAAATATTATGCCCAGCTTGATTGTAGAAAGAAGATTGTGTATCTAGAAATGCCTGACCAGCCTGTACTTAAAATAGTTGGTAGTAGAAAATCTACGGGAACTCCTATTATTTCTTCTATTAGGGCATCTAAATTATTAAGCAAGGGTTGTGAGGCTTATCTTGCATATTTGATTAATCAACCTGGGGATCAATTGAAATTGAATGATGTACCTATCGTGAGGGAGTTTCCGGGGGTCTTTCCTGAGGAATTACCTGGGTTACCGCCTGATAGAGAGATAGAGTTCATGATTGATTTGTTGCCGAGGACTTCACCTATCTCTAGGACTCCGTACAGAATGGCTCCACCTGAGTTGCAGGAATTGAAAGTTCAATTGCAGGGCTTGCTTGAGAAGGGATTCATTCAGTCGAGTTCGTCACCGTGTGGTGCGCCAGTCCTATTTGTTAAAAAGAAAGACGGATCTCTTCGCCTATGCATTGATTATCGAGGTCTTAATCAGGTAACCATCAAAAATAAATATCCTTTGCCTTTAATCGAAGAGTTGTTTGATCAGTTGCAAGGCGCCAGGGTATTCTCTAAATTTGATCTGAGGCAGGGTTATTATCAGCTGAGGATTAAGAAAGATGATGTTCCTAAAACTGCCTTCAGAACTCGATATGGCCATTATGAGTTTGTTGTCTTGCCGTTTGGTCTTATTAATGCTCCCGCTGCATCCATGGATTTAATGCAGAGGGTATTCCGTCCTTATCTGGATCAATTTGTAGTCATATTTATTGATGATATCCTTGTCTATTCTAAATCTGAGGCGGAACATGAACAGCATCTCAGAATTGTGTTGCAGACTCTTCAGGAGCATCGGTTATTTGCAAAGTTTAGCAAATGTGAATTCTGGCTTAAGCAAGTTGCTTTTCTTGGCCATATTATCTCGCAGGATGGTATTTCTGTTGATCCAGCGAAGATTGAAGTTGTGTTATCTTGGAAACGACCTGAAACTGTCACGAAAATTCGTAGCTTCCTTGGTTTAGCTGGGTATTATCGGAGGTTTGTCAAGGATTTCTCTAAGATTGCAGGGCCTTTAACTCAACTTACTCAGAAGAAAACCGTATTTGACTGGAATGATAAATGTGAGGCCAGCTTCTAGGAATTGAAGAAGAGATTGACTACAGCTCCTATTCTTGCTTTACCTGAGGGTTATGATAATCTGGTGATCTATAGTGATGCTTCGAAGGAAGGTCTGGGTTGTGTATTGATGCAGAATGGCAGGGTTATTGCTTATGCTTCCAGGAAACTAAAGCCTTATGAACTCAACTATCCGACTCATGATCTTGAGCTTGCAGCTATCATTCTTGCATTAAAGAAATGGCGTCATTATCTTTGGGGCAACAAATTTGAAATCTTTACAGATCATAAGAGCTTGAAATATCTGTTTTCACAGAAAGAGTTGAACATGAGACAGAGGCGTTGGCTGGAATTACTTGAGGACTATAACTGCAATATTAACTATCTTCCAGGTAAGGCCAATATTGTTGCTGATGCTTTGAGCCGAAAGGCTACTGTTGCTAGCTTGATTATCAAGAATTGGGAATTCATGGAAGAATTGTGCTTATGGAAGCCTAGTACTTCAAATTCTGGTATTCAATTTGCAAGTTTGCAGATTCAATCTCTGTTGTTATCCAGGATTCGAGAAGCTCAACAGGCTGATCTTCAATTGTTGAAAGTCTTAGAGAATTCTAAAGGGGGAGAGTCGGATTTCAAACTGCACGACGATGGTATTCTTAAATTCAAGGGTAGAATCTGTATTCTAAATGATCCAACTCTGAATAAGGATATTCTTGCTGAGGCACACAGTTCTCGATATACTATCCATCCAGGCAGTACGAAAATGTATAAAGATTTAAAGCAGAATTTCTGGTGGAATAATATGAAGAGAGAAATCGCTGACTATGTTGCCCGATGTCTTACTTGTCAGAAAGTTAAAGCAGAACATCAGAGACCTGCAGGGTTGTTGCAGCCTTTGGCTATTCCTGTTTGGAAATGGGATCATATTACTATGGATTTCGTCTCTGATTTACCGAGGTCTTCGAGGGGTAATGACTCAGTCTGGGTTATTGTGGATAGACTGACCAAGACTTCTCATTTTATTGCTAAAAAGAAGTCTGATTCTCTTGATAAACTGGTAGAGTTGTATATTGAGAATGTTGTCCGACTACATGGAATTCCAAAGAGTATCGTGTCAGATAGAGATCCCAGATTCATATCTCAGTTCTGGCAGAAGATTCAGAAAGCTTTGGGCACGAATTTGAATTTCAGTACAACTTATCATCCTCAGACAGATGGTCAATCCGAGAGAACTATCTTGATCCTTGAGGATATGTTACGGGCTTGTATTCTGGACTTTGGTAAAAGTTGGGAGAAATATTTGCTACTAGCAGAGTTCGCCTACAACAATAGTTATCAAGCTACTATTGGTATGGCACCTTATGAGGCACTGAATGGACGTAAATGCCGGTCTCCTCTCTACTGGGATGACGTTGGTGAAATGAAGACTATCGACCCTACTCTCTTACCTGAAATGAACAAAATGATTGATCATGTGCAGCTTATCAGAAAAAAGAATGCTTATAGCACAGAGCCGGCAAAAGAGTTATGCTGATAGACGACGTCGTGATCTTAAATTTGCTGTGGGGGACCGGGTATTTCTGAAAATTTCTCCTCGCAAGGGTTTGATTCGGCATGGTAAAGGAGGTAAACTCAGTCCTCGATATGTGGGACCATTTGAGATAATTGAAACTGTTGGTGATTTGGCTTACCGTTTGGCTTTACCTCCCAGTCTGGGCAGAATTCATGACGTATTCCATGTTTCTATGCTTCGGAAGTATCAGCCAGATCCCTCTCACATACTTGAGCCGGAACCGCTAGAGATCAGTGAAACTTTGACCTACACAGAGAAACCTCTTCGAATTGTTGATCAGAAAGTTCAGGAGCTGAGGACTAAAAGCATTCCGATGGTTAAAGTTCTGTGGGATCATCACGGAGTAGAGGATGCGACATGGGAAAGAGAGGATCAGATGCGGGAACGGTATCCAGAGTTATTCGCCGAATCATGTAAGAATTGCGTGGACGCAATTAGTTTAAGGGGGAGAGGATGTGACGCCCGAGTTTTAGCCATGCATTTAATTACTGTTGCATCCCTTATTTGCGCATTTACTTCTGTGCCTTACTAACTGACTTTTATGACTACTATTCACTCCATTTTTAAACTGCCTCCTATTAGTTAATTAGCATTTTTATTAAATCATATTAATTGTAAAAGTAGGGGAAAAAATGTTCATTTGAGCTAAAGGCGTTAGGAGAGCTCGTTTAGAAAATGATTTTTTGTAGTTGAATGAATAGTGTTACATAATAACTTTATAGATTTAATTAGCTAGCCTATGTTTCACACCTTAGGCTCGTTTCTAAGCTTTCAACGCACATTTTAGAAGCCATTTAAGTACCCAACATGACCCCACCCCAAGGCCTACCTAATATAACATAACACAAGCACATTGTAACACAAAAACAAAAAAATTTCAGCCTGTGAACAGTAGCCAAACCCGACAGCCTTCCTTGTGCATTTGGGAGATATTTTGCTCCTCAAATCATCAAATCAAGCCACTCCAAGCCTTGAGCAACTAGTGTAGGGTGTTTGCTAGGTTCCTAGGTGCTCCTACGCGTATTGGTGAGGGATTTCACGACTTGTTTTTGCATTTTTAAATAGTTGCTCATTTCTTGAATTGTTGAAAATATGATTAAATGCCATTGTAATTGTTATCTATGCTAATATATCATCTATATGAATGCTAGAGAACACATTTGAGCCGTTGTTTCGCTTTTTAAACGGTTAGAATCGTTAGTTTAATTTTTAGGGTGAATAGTGACGTTTTTTTCTAGGGTTTTGTGTAATTGCTCGAATTAGCTTGATTTAATGCTTCAAATAGATGCCTTAGGTGTTAGTGAAGATATCCTAATAGCCCCGTGCACTTACATTGCCTTAAATTGCCTAAAAATGGAAAATAGCCGACTTTAAGTTGGGGCTTTCGGGGTTAATGCGAATCCGGGTGGATTCGGGCTTCAATTCTAGTATCCTTAGGCTACCTAGGTGCTATAGATGCCTTGATATCCCTTGTTTGAAGCCCGGACAACGTATGTGTAGCTTAAATCCATAAGAGGGAATTTGGGGCTTTCGAGGTAAACGCGGGCATTTGATTGAATTAGAGGGTTGAGAGGGTACCTTGAGGGTTAGTTAGAAAGTTGGGAGAGTTTCATTTGAAAATGAAATCATTAACTTGGTTTTGAAAGAGAAATAGTATGTAAAATAAAGGGGTTTAAGTGCAATTTCGTTTGTCTCACATTTCTAAACCCACGGCATGACTTCATGAGTGTTTATATGTGATATTAATTTGGTTTGGAGCTTTTGGTGTAATCCTATGCTTATTTTGTATATGTTCACTTGTAAACTGCTTATTAACTTCTATATTTGCTTCTATCCTAAATGCATCGAGGTCAACCTACTTTGTTGATCCTCATATGTGTTAATGCTTATATTATTGCTATTAACTTGCCATCGTTAAGTGCATTGCATAGTGGTTGCGCAACCATAGTGTCAGGGGCGGATGTGTTGAATATCGGCTGGGCGGCAGAGGGCTTGCCGGTGGATATTCAAACTCCGTGCCCTATTCCCTCATTCGCCTGGTCCGGAGATTGCCAGGGGATGTTGGGTCGTAGGATTCGGGGTACATCCGGAGTACACCCACTGGAGTGATTGGGGTTATGCCGGCTTATCGTGATCGTGCTCGTGGTTCGTGGATCGTGATTGAAGACCAGTGAAGATTGGTGTATAGGGGATTGTTGAAACGTATCCTTTTAAATGCGTGGTTATTTAAGTTATCGTTGTTTCTTTAATTGTCTAAGTGATACTGATGCATGATTGTTTTATATGTTGCATTGCCCGCCCCGGGACTATATCCCTCACTGGGCAACAGTGGTTGCTCATACCTCGATATCTGTTTCAGGAGACGCTGAGGGTGATCCCCAGCTTGTTGATTTAGTTGAGGAAGAAGAAGTTCAGATCGAGCCTTTACCTTAGTTGCTGTGTCTGATAACTTGAGGTGGTTATTGAATTTGCTGCTATGTGGAAAGTTCAACTAATTGTTTTATGTACTATTTTCTGGCCTAAGGGCTATGTATATGCTTGTTGTATAAGTCGAAGATTAGTTGGTTGGGTTGTAGCTTTGAAAGTCTATGAACTGTAATAACTTTTATTCTTGCCTTATTTCCTTGCATGCTTGGGAGTGGATGGTTAATGTCGAATGCTTTATCCTTTAAGTTGTTTTATTGATTTCCTAGAATGTTATGATTATAAGACTATGCTGACAACAAGTTCTCGCATGCTTGTGTGTTTTGGAGATATTGTGTACTATAAGGCTCGGATGGCCTTATAGCTTTATTGTTTAATTAAGAAAAGCTTGTATTGTATTGTTGGGACTTTGTTTAGGTGTTTACAAGTTTTTAGAATGTCCACGGTACAGGGGAGACTCTGTCCGTGTGTCGGGTCCGGACTTAACCTTTAGCTTGGGGGTTGGGTCGGGGCGTGACACTGTGGGCTGCATAATTACTAACGGATCAAAAGTTATGGGCACTATTGCGACGGAGACCTAGTCACAGGCCCTACGCCCTAAGTTTGCGGGCCCAGCCTCTACACGAACCAAATTTGTTTTGCCCAAGATGCCGTGGGACTCGGTAATAGAAATGTGATGGATAAAGCATCTTGGCCAGCCTGAACGGGGCAAAGATGAGGACTTCCCTAAGGGTCACCCATCCTAGTACTACTCTCTCCCAAGCACATTTAACTTCGGAAATCTGATGGGATCTGGTGCATTACTACTGGTATTATCGCATCCGTCATGTTTAGTGCGCAAAGCCCTTATTTGTTTTCCTTTTCGCTGATCCCGAAGAACGATCAGGAATGAAGAAACAGCGCAAAAAGAAGAAAAGTGGCGCAAAAGTGATGAAAATGTTCGATTTTGGACTCCGAAAATAGGCGCATATGAGCAGGCTTGCTACCCCCTTCGTAGAGCTCTCTGAGAGCTTTCCAACCGTATGATGTGCGCCATGTAACTCCTTGCGGATCAAGAGGTTATGGGCAACGGAGCAACGGATACTAGGTCAGAGGCCCCACACCCTCGGTTTGCGGGCCTAATCTCTATGTGAAGCGAAGTTGTCTTGCCCAATGTACCGTGGGATTCAAAAATAGAAATGTGGTGGATAAAGCATCTTGGCAAGCCTAACCGGGGAAAAAAATTTGAAAAGGGGGGTGCAACACGAGGACTTCCCTGGGGGTCTGTAACACCCCGATCCCTCACGAGATCAGAGTCCCAAACCCAAGCCCGAGGCATGAAAAATGAGGAAAAATGGGCGGAGTCTCCCCTATTTATAGGATATTCCAACACCTGTTTTCCAAAAGAATTTTCACACAGAAACTCCATAAATAACATAAGACATTGAAATTCCCAAGATAGTGCTAGTTATCTAGTCTTAGCAAAATAGTCTATAGAGTTCAAGATTAGATAGCTAACAGTCTTAATGACCTCCATAAATATTACAGACCGCTAGCCTAGCTGAAATTTAGCTTAGTTACATATTTACATTTATCAAATATTTACAAGGCACACAGGCCTCAAAGGATTACATATTAACCACTACATTTACAGGAACTACCACACAACACCGTACAAGAACTCAAGGAGACTCCCGAGCCTCCTCCTCTGACTCCAGAGGAACTAAACTTGCCTTGCCTGAAATAGTTAAAGAAAAGAGGAATGAGTACACATTATGAGTATACTCAGTGACGGAGGTGTACAAATACCCGGAGAGGTTTTCACAAGATTCTCATGCAATGCAGATAAACAAGTATATCATGTAGCTCAAGTAACAATAAGACTAAGTGTTAAAATCAATTGCAAGACTAAATGCTAAGTCAAGGAAATAAAGCTACAAGCTTACTTCAGAAATTTTTGCTCGGAAACAAATCAGGAACAGCAGTAGAACATCTCACACATTAAACAACAACTCAACGTTAATCAACACTTTACTAGGAATACAATTATAAGTAACAATCATATTAAAAAGGATATGGTTCATCTTCTTGCTTTTAAATCTCGAACCACGAGCCACGATCTTCAAGCAATTGCCGACAAACCCTTACTCCAACAAGTTGGGATACTCGGGATGTATCCCGATCCTACGACCCATTCTCCTGAGGTAGGTCCATGCCCAGCAGGTGAACCACGCCTCTGGGGTAGTGGAGTATGCCTCAGCGAGAAGGGAATAGGCACCATGGTAGTCGAGGGAGCACGGCAAGCCCGATGCCGCCCGTGTTTCTCGACGCTACCATGTCCGAAGAGGTTGCGCAACCCCGAGACAACATCACGAGATAACAAATAAACAGTACATACAACTTTTATCTTTTACTAGGCACAGAAATGAGGACAACAAAGTAGGTTGTCGCCAATCACGAAGTATTAGAACATAGTAGTTAGAAGGTATTAAGTAATTAAGATAGATTTCTATACATTAAATAACTCTTCTTGTTTAGACAACAACTAGCAATAATGAGCAAACAGTCATTTTTGTGAAATAAACAAATCAAACTGATAATAATAAGATTTACTGAGAACTATTTGACAGCTAGCTGACTTTAGTACTTAATGATAAACATTAGTCATAGAAAGGTGATGCAACTCTTTAAATTACTCTAGGTTAAGTCCTTTCTTAGTGCCAATTAGTTTTCTCTCAACTTAGAACAGTCAACATGATGAAATTATTAACTTTTTTCCAATTTCCGTTCTAACTAACCTTTCTTGCATCATTTACAATTCCTTAAGGCAAGTTAAACCACAAGTGCAAATACTAGCTAAGGCAATGGTTAGTTAACTTTATATGTTTCAAACTTCTCTGTAGAACTTCTCATAAATTAACTTTGATAATTCAATTTACTACACATCCGAGAAGAAAACATAAACAACAACTAATAATAATGTCAATTTCTAACAACCTAAAGATTACTTGCTAGAAATAATGTTAGTTGCTTCTATGTGTTTATTCTTATTTAGATAACATTAAAAAAAAAAATAGTCTTTAGCTAGTGTCACCTTCTTTGTTCAAGTTCTTACTTCCTAACTATTTGCTTATCGATTAGGATTACCACCATATTAAGTTCAACTTTTCTCTTATGTCCAAACATTCACTTACTAGACAAGGTGACTAAGTTAATTGATCACTTAAAAGAGCTAACTTTCATCAACATGTGAAAGACCTGACTATCTAAATTTATTCTAAACTAACTTTACCAAACATAAATAAAACTAATCCGAACTTCATATTATAAGCGTACCACAGACCAAACTTAGCCTCTTAGTATGTTAAATCCCCTTTCAACCAACTTTCAGCACAATTTACCTATTTCATACTGAAGAAATCCCTAGAAATAATTTAGCCAATGAATTTTCAGGCTGCAAAATTTTATACTCATTAGTCCTAACTTAATATAAGTTTAATCTTAGTTTACACTTTCTCTAAAACCAAAATGTCCTAGTACAACTTCATATACCAGAGTTATGAATTAAACTAGTCTAACTCTACTTGACTCTAATAATTATAACTTTAGCTGACATTTTTCACCCTTTACCAATTAAATTAATCCCAAATACTATATAATTCCAGCAATTCACCCACGACATGATCTTTATTAAACGCACGGAAGAAGGGCAAAGAATATGTCGGTAGTCCCCTATAAGCAGTGGACTGCCGGGGTTAACCAGCGCCGGTGCCACTGCCGGCGTTGAAACAGCTAGGCCGAACACACACACTAACATACACATAACATGCTTTAACCATTGGCTTGCTTATTCAATTGTTTACACCTTAATTAGTTCTTAACTAGTATAAAGACACTCTATTAAAGCCTAACTACATACACTTAATATGCAGCTCTAACTGATAGATAACCCATGACTACAATGAAGAAATCATCACATTCACATGTTAAACACCTAAAGAATTGCTCTACCACACCAATCTAGTTAATAATCCAAATTTCTTGAAAGATTAAGCACATATGTTACTTACCCACTTACGATCAAGATTATAGACATGTTAACACACAAATATAGCACAAATCCCTCACATGAAAAGCCCTGCCCGATTTGATTCCTATCTCTTGCCGTCGGTAGAGAGGCCTCAAGCTACTATTTTTTCTTCTTCTTCTTCTTCTTGTCGGCTGCCACTGATCTCTTCCTTTTAATTAATTAATTATTTTTTCTCTCCCTATTTTCTTCTCTGCCCGATGGTAGTGGTGTAGTGGGAGATGAAAGGTTTTTATTTTTGATTGTTGGTGAAGTGTGTATGTGAGGCGTGTGAGAGGCGAAAAAAAAATCAAAGTGATTTGGTAGGTTGTGTTATCATGCGCGTGAGAGTACGTGAGAGTGGGTGAGATACAAGAATTGTGTGGCTAGGTTTATTTCATTATTTTTTTATTTTTTTATTTCTCTTTAATATTTAAATATACATACTCATTTTTAAAAATATGTGATTATAACCCTCAAAGTCAAACAAATGAGGGTTAAAAGATCGGGTGGTCTCAGTAACTCGCTCAGTCCCGGCCCGGCTTCGAACTCAACCAAAGACGATCAATTAAACAAAATACCTAAGATAATTTTAGATAACAATATAATATATAAAAATAATTATCTCGAAGTCAATTATTCCTTAAATTAATTAAACGCAATTAACAAGAATAATATTCTATCGGTTGTTCCATGTAATTCAATTAATTGCAACTCAAATATCTAAAGGGTAAAATAATGATAATATAATGATTCTCAAATTTGGGACTTCACATTCAAATAATAATTCAAATTAATTGGAATGGTTATAAAATAAATTTTTGTAATTAAGATATTAAAATAATAAAGTAGTTATTTTAAGCAAGTTGATCAATCATAATTAAGAATAATTACAACAATGAAATAATAACTAGTTATTTCCCATAAAGGAATTAGATTCATATTTTTTTTAATAATTACACATGATGATAATAATAATGTAATCATTTCTTGTAATTCTATTACTTAATTTAATAACTATAGATAATAATGATAAGTAAAGCTCTGGATTAAAAATCTAATTAAAATGCAATTTAGTAAAATAAATATGCAATTTCTAATTAAAAATCTATATGCCAGGTCTGGGCGTCACACTCTTCCCCCTACAAAGAATTGTGTCCTCGCAATTCCATACTCTCAAAAGAAATCCCCACATCAACCATGATAACCCTGGTCAAAATTGTTGCTGAAGAGGAGCATTGCCCAAGAATGCCAAAAAGAACTCCACATACGAATTCCCGACAAAAGAGTCGAACAAGAAACCAATTCTAAAATCCCGAATCCCAAGTAAATGCCAATATGCAAGTAAATAATATGAATCATAACCCCCGGTCTCCAAGAATACCACTAGTTCTAATTATTGATTAAGAATCCATGAAGAATTTTCATAAGAATGCTGCAAAGAATTCCATATTGAAAATTCAGAATAAGGGTACCAAATAAAGGCCCCTATAAGGAACACCAACTAATCATGCTTCTGTAAATAGAAATGCCACTCAAGAATTCCAAATGCAATGTCAAACAAGAAGGCCAACCGAGTTTTCCAAATGATATTACTAATGGAGATGCTGTTAAAGGTCGACTAACATTAAATAATTTATCCCCAATAAAATACCAAAAGAATATCCCACAAGAACTCCACTGCAACCGTCATCTCTCCGTAGAAAACCAGTCATGTATATGGATGCTTCCAACTCCTTATAGATTAGTATGAATGCATGCCAACATTAATTATTTAAATATAAAAGAACTCATTTGATCCTTACCCAATCCCTGAAGTACTCCCTGCGGGTCCACGAAGTATACCACAGCCAGATCCCTGTGGGTAGAAGCCCCATCTGCAGCACTGCCCTGGGTAGTACCACTCACTCCTGTCTCCCATTTAGGACAGTATTTCACTTGATGTAAGTGGCTTCCACAACCTGTACAATGTCCCGTTCGTTTCCAACAATCTACAACAGAATGCCCCTGGCGTTTGCAATAGCTACAGCACACAAGCTGAAAAGACCTCTTAGCAGTCTGATTTGGCCCTGCTTCGGAGTCATGTTGCCTCTTTTCTCCCCTAGTCACCCCTCCAAATGACTCTTGCAGAATCTGGATTTCAAGGCCCCGTACCACTCTCAGCATAGTTTCTGCTACTTGAACCAGTACCCGAACTTGCTCAGCAATAGAGGTATGATAACCTATCTCCTCTCTGGATGACCCATTACCCCCCGGTAGCTTGCCTTCTTCCATCTTTGCTCTACAAAGGGGAATAGATTATTTACCAGTTTAAAGGTGATATATGCATGCAGTTGATGTCATTTATATTAGACTTCTCATAAGATGCTCATATTATATGTGATAGAATTTCACATGCTAAGCAATTATCTCATATGCATAATTATTACTTTAGACTACTATACATTTATTAACTATACTAAGGCTAACAACACTTAGTCTGATTAACAAGTTATCCTACTTTTTGTAACAACTTAATTTACAAAATTCAAACACATATATTATTACTAATAATTGAGGTAAATAGTTATTCATGGAGTCACTTAGAAACGCACCTAGTCACATAAATATAAATTTCATACAATCTTCATATATACACAGTTATAACTCATAAAGTACTCTTGTATTCAAAAATACACAAGCCTCGTATACAGACACACACCTTTATTCGGGACTCGTCTACATGCGCAAATTCAAGGTTTGCTACCCGACAGACCGAAGACCCTGTCCCGGCTAAGAGCTAACTAAGGAAGCTCTGATACCAACTGTAACACCCTGATCTCTCACGATATCAGAGTCCCAAACCCAAGCCCAAGGCACGAAAAATGAGAAAAAACGGACGGAGTCTCCCCTGTTTATAGGATATTCCAACACTTGTTTTCTAGAGGAATTTTCACACAGAAACTCCACAAATAACATAAGACATTGAAATTCCCAAGATAACACTAGTTATCTAGTCTTAGCAAAATAGTCTATAGAGTTCTAGATTAGATAGCTAACCGTCTTAATGTCCTCCATAAATATTACAGACCGCTAGCCTAGATGAACTTTAGCTTAGTTACATATTTACATTTATCAAATATTTACAAGGCACACAGGCCTCAAAAGATTACATATTAACCACTACATTTACAGGAACTACCACACAACACCGTACAAGAACTCAAGGAGACTCCCGAGCCTCCTCCTCCGTCTCCAGAGGAACTGAACCTGCCTCGCTTGAAATAGTTAAAGAAAAGAGGAATGAGTATACATTATGAGTATACTCAGTGAGAGAGGTATACAAATACCCGGAGAGGTTTTCACAAGATTCTCATGCAATGCAGATAAACAAGTGTATCATGTAGCTCAAGTAACAATAAGACTAAGTGACAAAATCAATTGCAAGACTAAATGCTAAGTCAAGGAAATAAAGCTACAAGCTTACTTCAGTAATTTTTGCTCGGAAACAAATTAGGAACAACAGTAGAACATCTTACACATTAACAAGAACTCAACATTAATCAACACTCTACTAGGAATACAATTATAAGTAACAATCTTATTAAAAAGGATACGGTTCATCTTCTTGTTTTTAATCTCGAACCACGAGTCATGATCTTCAAGCAATTGCCGGCAAACCCTTACTCCAACAAGTTGGGATACTCCGGATGTATCTCGATCCTATGACCCTTTCTCCTGAGGTAGCACCATATGCCCAGCAGGTGAACTACGCCTCTGAGGTAGTGGAGTATGCCTCAGCGAGAAGGGAATAGGCACCATGGTAGTCGAGGGAGCACGGCAAGCCCAATACCGCCCTTGTTTCTCGACGCTACCATGTCCGAAAGGTTGCGTAACCCCAAGACAAACTCACGAGATAACAAATAAACAGTACATACAACTTTTATATTTTACTAGGCACAAAAATAAGGACAACAAAGTAGGTTGTCCCCAAATCACGAAGTATTAAAAAATAGTAGTTAGAAGGTATTAAGCAATTAAGATAGATTCCTATACATTAAATAACTCTTCTTGTTTAGACAACAACTAGCAATAATGAACAAACAGTCACTTTTGTGAAATAAACAAATCAAATTGATAATAATAAGATTTACTGAGAACTATTTGCCAGCTAGCTGACTTTGGTACTTAATGATAAACATTAGTCATAGAAGGGTGATGCAACTCTCTAAATTACTCTAGGTTAAGTTCCTTCTTAGTGCCAATTAGTTTTCTCTCAACTTAGAACAGCCAACATGATGAAATCATTAACTTTATTCCAATTTCAGTTCTAACTAACCCTTCTTGCATCATTTACAATTTCTTAAGGCAAGTTAAACCACAAGTGCAAATACTAGCTAAGGCAATGGTTAGTTAACTTTATATGTTTCAAACTTCTCTGTAGAACTTCTCATAAATTAACTTTGATAATTCAATTTACTACACATCCGAGAAGAAAACATAAATAGCAACTAATAATAATGTCAATTTCTAACTACCTAAAGATTACTTGCTAGAAATAATGTTAGTTGCTTCTACGTGTTTATTCTTATTTAGATAACATAAAAAAGATAGTCTTTAGCTAGTGTCACCTTCTTTGTTCAAGTTCTTACTTCTTAACTATTTGCTTATCGAATAGGATTACCACCATATTAAGTTAAGCTTTTCTCTTAAGTCCAAACATTCACTTACTAGACAAGGTGACTAAGTTAATTGATCACTTAAAAGAGCTAACTTTTATCAACATGTGAAAGACATGACTATCTAAATTTATTCTAAACTAACTTTACCAAACATAAATAAAACTAATCCGAACTTCATATTATAAGCGTACCACAGACCAAACTTAGCCTCTTAGTATGTTAAATCCCCTTTCAACCAACTTTCAGCACAATTTACCTATTTCATATTGAAGAAATCCCTAGCAATAATTTAGCCAATGAATTTTCAGGCTGCAAAAAATATTACACTCATTAGTCCTAACTTAATATAAGTTTAATCTTAGTTTACACTTTCTCTAAAACCAAAATGTCCTAGTACAACTTCATATACCAGAGTTATGAATTAAACTAGTCTAACTTTACTTGACTCTAATAATTATAACTTTAGCTGACATTTTTCACCCTTTACCAATTAAATTAATCCCAATTACTATATAATTCCAGCAATTCACCCACGACATGATCTTTATTAAACGCACGGAAGAAGGGCAAAGAATATGTCGCCAGTCCCCTATAGGCAGTGGACTACCAGGGATTGACCAGCGCCGGTGCCACTGCAAGCGCCGGCGCTGAAACAACTTGGTCGAACACACACACTAATATACACATAACATGCTTTGACCATTGGCTTGCTTGTTCAATTGTTTATACCTTAATTAGTTCTTAACTAGTATAAAGACGCTCTATTATAGCCTAATTACTTACACTTAATATGCAGCTCTAACTGATAGATAACCCATGACTTCAATGAAGAAATCCCCACATTCACATGTTAAACACCTAAAGAATTTCTCTACCGTACCAATCTAGTTAATAATCCAAATTTCTTGAAAGATTAAGCACATATGTTACATACCCACTTACGATCAATATTATAGACATGTTAACACACAAATATACACAAAGATAACACAAATCCCTCATATGAAAAGCCCTGCCCGATCTGATTCCTAGCCCTTGTCGTTGGTAGAGAGGCCTCAAGATACTATTTTTTCTTCGTCTTCTTCTTAATTTAATAAATATATATAATAATGATAAGCAATGCTCTAGATTAAAAATCTAATTAAAATGAAATTTAGTAAAATAAATATGCAATTTCTAATTAAAAATCTATAAGTTAGGTCTGGGCGTCACTGGGTCACCCATCCTAGTATTACTTTTGCCCACGCATGCTTACCTTCGGAGATTTGCTGGGATTCGGTGCATTACTGATGGTATGATCGCACCTGACATATTGAGGGTGCAAAGCCCTTATTTGTCATCCTTTTTGCGGCTCCTGACGAATGATCCCTGATGAAGAAACTGCGCAAAAAGAAGAAAAGTAGCCTAAAACTGATGAAAACGTTTGATTTTGGGCTCCGACAATAGGCAAAGCTGAGCAGGCTCGCTGCCTCCGTCGTAGGGCTCTCGGAGAGCTTTCCAACTGTATGTTGTGCACCGTATAACTCCATACGGATAAAAAGTTATGAGCACCAGAGGGACGGAGACATGGTCACAAGCCCCACGCCCTTGGTTTACAAGCCCAGCCTCTACGTGAAGTGAAGTTGTCTTGCCCAAGATGTCGTAGGACTCAATAATAGAAATGTGACTGATAAAACTTATTGGCAAGCCTGAACGGGGCAAAAAATTCAAAACAAAAAGTGGGGTGCAACATAAGGACTTCCCTGAGGGTCACCCATCCTAGTAGTACTATCTTCCAAGCACGCTTAACTTCGGAGATCTGATAGGATTCGGTGCATTACTACTGGTATGATTGTACCCGTCATGTTGAGTGCGCAAAACCCTTATTTGTCGTCCTTTTCGCAGCTTCTGACGAATGATCAGGGACGAAGAAACACCGCAAAAAGAAGAAAAGTGGCGCGAAACTGATGAAAACGTCCGATTTTGGTCTCTAAAAACCGGCGCAGCAGAGCAGGCTTGCTGTCCTCGTCATAAGGCTCCCGGAGAGATTTTTAATCGTATGTTGTGCGCCGCGTAACTCCTTACGGATCAAAAGCTAAGGGCACCAGAGTGACTGAGACATGGTCATAGACCCCACGCTCTCGGTTTGCCGGCCCAGCCTCTACGTGAATCGAAGTTGTCTTGCCCAAGGTACTGTGGGATTCGGAAATAGAAATGTGGTGGATAAAGCATCTTGGCAAGCCTAACCGGGGAAAAAAATTTTGAAAAGGGGGGTCCAACATGAGGACTTCCCAGGGGATCACCCATCCTATTACTACTCTCGCCCAAGCACGTTTAACTTCAGAGTTCTGATGGGATCCGGTGCATTAGTGCTGGTATGATCGCACCCGTCATGTTGAGTGCAAAAAAGCCCTTATTTTTCGTCCTTTTCGCGGCTCCTGACGAACGATCAGGGACGAAGAAATAGTGCAAAGAGAAGAAAAGTGGCGCAAAACTGATGAAAACATTTGATTTTGGGCTCCACGCCCTCAATTTGTGAGCCTAGCCTCTATGCGAAGCGAAGTTGCCTTGCCCAAGATGCCATAGGACTTGGTAATAGAAATGTGACGGATAAAGCATCTTGGCAAGCCTGAACGGGGCAAAAAATGCAAAAGGAAAAGGAGGTGCAACTTGAGGACTTCCTTGCGGGTCACCCACCCTCTTACTACTCTCACCCAAGAACGCTTAACTTCAGAGATCTAATGGGATCTGGTGCATTACTGCTGGTATGATCACACTCGTCGTGTTGAGGGCGCAAAGCCCTTATTTGTCATCCTTTTCGCGACTCCAAACGAATGATCAGGAACGAAGAAACAGCGCAAAAAGAAGAAAAGTGTCCCAAAACTGATGTAAATGTTAGATTTTGGGCTCCCAAAATAGTCAACCGTGCAGAATGGCTACCCCCATTGTAAAGCTCTCGGAGAGCTTTCCAACAGTATGTTGTGCTCTGCATAACTCCTTACAGATCAAAATTTATGGGCACCGGAGCGACGGAGTTCACAGGCACCTCGCCCTCTATTTGCTGGCCCAGCTTCTACGCGAAGCGAAATTGTCTTGCCCAAGATACCGTAGGACTTGGTAATAAAAATGTGACGGATAAAACATCTTGGCAAGTCGGAACGGGGTAAAAAATGCAAAACAAAAAAGGGGTGCAACATGAGGACTTCCTTAAGGATCACCAATCCTAGTACTACTTTCTCCCAAGCACGCTTAACTTCGGAGATCTGTCGGCATCCGGTGCCTTACTGCTGGCATGATCGCACCCGTCATGTTGTGTGTGCAAATCCCTTATTTGTCATCCTTTTCGCTGCTCCCGACTAACGATCTGGGACGAAGAAACAACGTAAAATGAAGAAAAGTGGACCAAAACTGATGAAAACATTCAATTTTGTTCTCCGATAACAGGCATAATCCAGCAGGCTTGTTTCCCCTGTCGTAGAGCTCTTGGAGAGCTTTCCAACGGTATGCTGTGTGCTGCATAACTACTTATGCATACAAAAGTTATGGGCACCATAGCGACGGAGACCTGGTCACCGACCCCACACCCTCAGTTTGCAGGCCCATCCTCCACGCGAAGCGAAGTTGTCTTGCCTAAGATGCCGTGGGACTCAGCAATAGAAATGTGACGGATAAAGCATCTTGGCAAGCCTAAACGGAGCAAAAAATGCAAAACAAAAAGGGGGGTGCAAAATAAGGTCTTCCCTGAGCGTCACCAATCCTAGTACTACTCTCTCCATGCACGCTTAACTTCGGAGATTTGATGGAATTCGGTGCATTACTGCTATTATTATCGCACCTGTTATGTTGAGTGCGCGAAGGCCTTATTTGTCATCCTTTTTGCGGCTCTTGACGACCGATCTGGGATGAAGAAATAGCGCAAAAAGAAGAAAAGTGGCACAAAATTGATGAAAATGTTCCATTTTGGGTTCCAAAAATAGGCGCTGCCGATTAGGCTTGCTGCCGCCGTCATAGACCTCTCGGAGAGCTTTCCAATGGTATGCTGTGTGCTACATAATTCCTTACAGATCAAAAGTTATGGCCACCGTAGCGACGGAGACCTGGTCACAGGCCCCACGCCCTCAGTTTGCGGGCCCAGCCTCTACGCAAAGCAAAGATGTATTGCCCAAGATGCTGCGGGAGTCGGTAATAGAAATGTGACGGATAAAGCATCTTGGCAAGCCTCAACGGGGCAAAAAATGCAAATCGAAAAGAGGGGTACAACACGAGGACTTCCCTAAGGGTCACCCATCCTAGTACTACTCTCTCCCAAGCATACTTAACTTCGGAGATCTGATGGGATCCGGTGCATTACTGCTGCTATAATCACACCCGTCATGTTGAGTGCGCAAAACCCTTATTTGTCGTCGTTTTCGCAACTCCTGGCGAACAATCATGGAGGAAGAAACAGCGCAAGAAGAAGAAAAGTTGCCCAAAATTGATGAAAATATTCATTTTTGGAATCCGAAAACAGGCGCAGATGAGCAGGCTTGCTGCCCTGTCATAGAGCTCTCGGAGATCTTTTCAACGGTATGCTGTGCGCTGCATAACTTCTAACGGTTCAAAAGTTGTGGGCACTGTAGCAACGGAGACCTCGTCACAAGCCCCACGCCCTCAGTTTGCAGGCCCAGCCTCTATGCGAAGTGAAGTTGTCTTGCCCAAGATCCCGTGGGACTCGGTAATAGAAATGTGACGGATAAAGCATCTTGGCAAGCCTGAACGGGGCAAAAAATTCAAAATGAAAAGGGGGGTGCAACACGAGGACTTCCCTGATGGTCATCAATCCTAGTACTTCTCTCTCCCAAACGCGCTTAACTTCGGAGATTTGATGGGATCCGGTGCATTACTGTTGGTATTATCGTACCCGTCATGTTGAGTGAACAAAGCCCTTATTTGTCGTCCATTTTGTGGCTCTTGACGAACATTTAGGGATGAAGAAATAGCGCAAAAAGAAGAAGAGTGGTGAGAAATTGATGAAAACGTTCTATTTTGTTCTTCGAAAATAGGCGCAGCCCAGCAGGATGGCTGCCCCCGTCGTACAGCTCTTGGAGAGCTTTCCAACGGTATGCTGTGCGCTGCATAACTCCTTACGGATCAAAAGTTATGGGTACCGGAGCGACGGAGACCTTGTCACAGGCCCCACACCATCAGTTTGCGGGCTCAGCCTCTACGCGAAGCGAAGTTTTCTTGCCCAAGATGCCGTGGGACTCGATAATAGAAATGTGACGGGTAAAACATCTAAGCAAGCCTTAACGGGGAAAAAAATTCAAAACAAAAAGGGGGTGCAACACGAGGACTTCCTAGTACTACTCTCTCCCAAACACGCTTAACTTTGGAGATCTGATGGGATCCGGTGCATTACTGCTGGTATGATCGCACCCGTCATGTTGAGTGCACAAAGCCTTTATTTGTCGTCCTTTTTGCGGCTCCCGAGCAACGATCTGGGACGAAGAAACAATGCAAAAAAAAGAAAAGAGTCCCAAAATTGATGAAAATGTTCAATTTTGGGCTCCGAAAATAGGCGTAGACGAGCAGGATTGCTACCCCCATCGTAGAGCCCTCGGAGAGCTTTCCAACGGTATGGTTTGCGCCATATTACTACTTACAGATCAAAAGTTATGGGCACTGGAGCGATGAAAACCTGGTCACAGGCCCGACGCCCTCGGTTTGCGGGCCCAGCCTCTACACAAAGTGAAGTTGTCTTGCCCAAGATACTGTGGGACTCTGTAATAGAAATGTCATCGATAAAGCATTTTGGCCAGCCTGAACAGGGCAAAAAATTCAAAACGAAAAGGGGGGTGCAACACAAGGACTTCCCTGGGGGTCACCCATCATAGTACTACACTCTCACAAGCACGCTTAACTTCGGAGATCTAATGGGATCCGGTGCATTACTGCTGGTATGATCGCACCCGTCACGTTGAGTGTGCAAAGCCCTTATTTGTCATCCTTTTTGCGGCTCCCGACGAACGATCAGGGATGAAGAAATAGCGTAAAAAGAAGAAAAGTGGCCTGAAATTGATGAAAATGTTCAATTTTGGGCTTTGAGAATAGGCACAGTCGAGCAGACTTGCCGCCCTTGACGTAGAGGTCTCAGAGAGCTTTCCAACGGTATGCTGTGCGCTGCATAACTCTTTACGGATCAAAAGTTTTGGGCACTAGAGCGACGGAGACCTGGTCACGGGCCCCACGCCCTCAGTTTGCGGGCTCAGCCTCTACGCAAAGCGAAGTTGTCATGCCCAAGATGCCATGGGACTCTGTAAAAGAAATGTGATGAATAAAGCATCTTGGCTAGCCTGAACGGGGCAAAAAATTCAAAACAAAAAGTAGGGTGCAACACGAGGACTTCCCTGAGGGTCACCCATCCTAGTACTACTCTCTCCCAAGCACACTTAACTTCGGAGATCTGATGGGATCCGGTGCATTATCGCTGGTATGATCGCACCTGTCATGTTGAGTGCGCAATGCCCTTATTTGTCGTGCGTTTCGCGTTTCCCGACGAACGATCAGGGATGAAAAAATAGCATAAAAAGAAGAAAAGTGGCCTGAAATTGATGAAAACGTTCAATTTTGGGCTCTGAGAATAGGCACAGTCGAGCAGGCTTTCCGCCCCCGACGTAGAGGCCTCGGAGAGCATTCCAACGGTATGCTGTGCAATGCATAACTCTTTATGGATCAAAAGTTATAGGCACCGTAGCGACGAAAACCTGGTCACAGGCCCCACGCCCTCAGTTTGCGGGCCCTGCCTCTATGCGATGCGAAGTTGTCTTGCCCAAGATGCCGAGGTACTCGATTACAGAAATATGACGGATCAAGCATCTTGGCGAGCCTAAACCGGGCAAAAAATACAAAACAAAAATAGGAGTGCAACACGAGGACTTCCCTGAGGGTCACCCATCCTAGTACTACTCTCTCCCAAGCACGCTTAACTTCGGAGATCTGATGGGATCCGGCACATTACTTCTGGTATGATCGCATCCGGCATGTTGAGTATGCAAAGCCTTTATTTGTTGTCCTTTTTGCAGCTCCCGATGAACGACCAGGACGAAGAAACAACGCAAAAAGAAGAAAAGTGTCCCAAAATTGATAAAAACGTTCGAATTTGGGCTCCAAAAATAGGCGTAGCCAAATAGGGTTGCTGCCCCCATCGTAGAGCTTTCGGAGACCTTTCCAACGGTATGTTGTACGCTCCATAACCCCTTACGGATCAAAAGTTATGGGCCCTGGAGCGACGGAGGCCTGGTCACAGGCCCCACGCCCTAAGTTTATTGGCCTAGCCTCTATACGAAGTGAAGTTGTCTTGCCCAAGATGCAGTAGGACTCGGTAATAGAAATGTGACGGATAAAGCATCTTGGCTAGCCTGAAAGGGGCAAAAAATTCAAAACGAAAAAGGGGGTGCAACACGAGGACTTCCTTGGGGGTTACCCATCCGACTACTACTCTATCCCAAGCACGCTTAACTTTGGAGATATGAAGGGATCCAGTGCATTACTGCTGGTATGATGGCACCCGTCATGTTGAGCACAAAAAGTCCTTATTTGTCGTCCATTTCGCGGCTCCTGATGAAAAATCAGGGTTGAAGAAATAGTGCAGAAAGAAGAAAAGTGGCCCAAAACTGATGAAAAACATTTGATTTTGGGCTCCAAAAATAGGCGCAGCTGAGCTGGCTTACTGCCTCCGTCGTAGTGCTCTTAAAGAGCTTTCTAACAGTATGTTGTGCACCCCATAACTCCTTACAGATGAAAAGTTATGGGCACCGTAGCAACGAAGACCCGGTCACAGGCCCCACGCCCTTAGTTTGCAGGCCCAGCCTCAACGTGAAGCGAAGTTGTCTTGCCCAAGATGCCGTGGGACTCGGTAATAGAAATGTGACGGATAAAGCATCTTGGCAAGCCTGAACGGGGTAAAAAATGCAAAACGAAATGAGGGGTGCAACATGAGGACTTCCTTGATGGTCATCAATCCTAGTACTTCTCTTTCCCAAACGCGCTTAACTTCGGAGATTTGATGGGATCCGGTGCATTACTATTGGTATTATCATGCCCGTCATGTTGAGTGTGCAAAGCCCTTATTTGTCATCCATTTTGTGGCTCCAGACGAACATTTAGTGACGAAGAAATAGCGCAAAAAGAAGAAAAGTGGGGAGAAATTGATGAAAACGTTCTATTTTGTTCTTCGAAAATAGGCGCAGCCCAGCAGGATGGCTGCCCCCGTCGTAGAGCTCTTGGAGAGCTTTCCAACGGTATGTTGTGCGCTGCATAACTCCTTATGGATCAAAAGTTATGGGCACCATAGCGACGGAGACCTGGTCACAGGCCCCACGCCCTCAGTTTGCGGGCCCAGCCTCTACGTGAAGTGAAGTTTTCTTGCCCAAGATTCCGTGGGACTCAGTAATAGAAATGTGACGGATAAAACATCTAAGCAAGCCTTAACGGGGAAAAAAATTCAAAACAAAAAGGGGGGTGCAACACGAGGACTTCCTTGGGGGTCACCCATCCTAGTA
Organism: Ehretia macrophylla; assembly: GCA_037974665.1. Lineage (NCBI taxonomy): Eukaryota > Viridiplantae > Streptophyta > Magnoliopsida > Boraginales > Ehretiaceae > Ehretia > Ehretia macrophylla. The sequence continues at coordinate 41,311,964 of CM075782.1, read as the reverse complement.
CTACTATCTCCCAAGCATGCTTAACTTTGGAGATCTGATGATCCGGTGCATTACTGCTGGTATAATCGTACCCGTCATGTTGAGTACACAAAGCCCTTATTTGTCATACTTTTCACGGCTCCCGACGAACGATCATGGACGAAGAAACAGTGCAAAAAGAAGAAAAGTGGTCCAAAATTGGTGAAAACTTTTGATTTTGGGCTCCAAAATTAGGAGCAGACGAGCAGGCTTGCTTCCCTCATCGTAGAGCTCTCTGAGAACTTTCCAACGGTATGCTGTGCGCCATATAACACCTTACAGATTAAAAGTTATGTGCACTAGAGCGACGGAGACCTGGTCACAAGCCCCACGCCCTCAGTTTGCTGGCCCAGCCTCTACACAAAATGAAGTTGTCTTGCCAAAGATGCTGTGGGACTCTGTAATAGAAATGTGATGGATAAAACATCTTGGCAAGCCTTAACGAGGCAAAAAATTCAAAACGAAAATGGTGGTGCAACACGAGGACTTCCCTAGGGGTTACCCATCCTAGTACTACTCTCTCCCAAGCACGCTTAACTTCGAAGATCTAATGGGATCCGGTGCATTACTGCTAGTATGATCGCACCTGTCATGTTGAGTGTGCAATGCCCTTATTTGTCGTCCTTTTCACATCTCCCGATGAACAATCAGGGATGAAAAAACAGCGTGAAAAGAAGAAAAGTGGCCTAAAATTGATGAAAACGTTCAATTTTGGGCTTTGAGAACAGGCACAGTCGAGCAGACTTGCCGCCCTTGACGTAGAGGTCTCGGAGAGCTTCCCAATGGTATGTTGTGCGCTGCATAACTATTTACAGATCAAAAGTTATGGACACCGGAGCGACGGAGACTTGGTCACAGGCCCCACGCCCTTGGATTGCGGGCCCAGCCTCTACGCGAAGCGAAGTTGTCATGCCCAAGATGCCATGGGACTCTGTAATAGAAATGTGATGAATAAAGCATCTTGGCTAGCCTGAACGGGGCAAAAAATTCAAAACAAAAAGTAGGGTGCAACACGAGGACTTCCCTGAGGGTCACCCATCCTAGTACTACTCTCTCCCAAGCACACTTAACTTCGGAGATCTGATGGGATCTGGTGCATTACTGCTGGTATGATAGTACCTATCATGTTAAGTGCGCAAAGCCCTAATTTGTCGTCTTTTTTGCGGCTCCCGACGAACGATCAGGGATGAAAAAATAGCGCAAAAAAAAAGAAAATTGGCCCAAAACTGATGAAAACGTTCAATTTTGGGCTTTGAGAACAGGCGCAGCCGAGCAGGCTTGCCACCCACGTCGTAGAGGCCTCGGAGAGCATTCCAACGGTTTGCTGTGCACTGCATAACTCTTTATGGATCAAAAGTTATGGGCACCGTAGCGACGAAAACCTTGTCACAGGCCCTACGCCCTCAGTTTGCGAGCCCTGCCTCTATGCGACGCGAAGTTGTCTTGCCCAAGATGCCGAGGTACTCGATTACAGAAATGTGATGGATCAAGCATCTTGGCGAGCCTAAACGGGGCACAAAATGCAAAACGAAAAGAGGGGTGCAATACGAGGACTTCCTTGAGGGTCACCCATCCTAGTACTACTCTCTCCCATGCACGCTTAACTTCAGAGATCTGATGGGATCCGGTATATTACTGCTGGTATAATCGCACCCGTCATGTTGAGTACGCAAATCCCTTATTTGTTGTCCTTTTTGCAGCTCCCGATGAACGATCAGGACGAAGAAACAACGCAAAAAGAAGAAAAGTGTCCCAAAATTGATAAAAACGTTCGAATTTGGGCTCCAAAAATAGGCGCGGCCTAGCAGGGTTGCTGCCCCCATTGTAGAGCTCTCGGAGAGTTTTCCAACGGTATGCTGTGCGCTGCATAACTCCTTACAGATCAAAAGTAATGGGTACCAGAGCGACGGAGACCTGGTCACAGGCCCCACGCCCTAAGTTTATTGGCCTAGCCTCTATACGAAGCGAAGTTGTCTTGTCCAAGATGCAGTGGGACTCGGTAATAGAAATGTTACGGATAAAGCATCTTGGCTAGCATAAACGGGGCAAAAAATTCAAAATGAAAAAGGGGGTGCAACACGAGGACTTCCTTGGGGGTTACCCATCCGACTACTACTCTCTCCCAAGCACGCTTAACTTTGGAGATATGAAGGGATCCAGTGCATTACTGCTGGTATGATGGCACCCGTCATGTTGAGCACAAAAAGTCCTTATTTGTCGTCCATTTCGCAGCTCCCGATGAAAAATCAGGGTTGAAGAAACAGCGCAAAAAGAAGAAAAGTGGCCCAAAACTGATGAAAATTTTCAATTTTGGGCACCAAAAATAGGCGCAGCCGAGCTTGCTTGCTGTCCTCGTCGTAGTGCTCTCAATGAGCTTTCCAACGGTATGTTATGCGCCGCATAACTCCTTACAGATCAAAAGTTGTGGGCACCGGAGCAAAACAAAACCTAGTCACAGGCCCCACGCCCTCGGTTTGCGTTCCCAGCCTTTACGCGAAGTGAAGTTATCTTGCCCAAGATGTCGTAGGACTCGGTAATAGAAATGTGACGGATAAAGCATCTTGGCAAGCATGAACAGGGCAAAAAATGCAAAACGAAAATTGTGGTGCAACACGAGGACTTTCTTGAGGGTCATCCATCCTTGTAGTACTCTCTCCCAAGCACGCTTAACTTTGGAGATCCAGTGCTTTACTGCTGGTATGATCGCACCCGTCATGTTTAGTGTGCAAAGCCCTTATTTATCATCCTTTTCGTGACTCCTGACAAACGATCAGGGACAAATAAACTGCGCAAAAAGAAGAAAAGTGGCTCAAAATTGATGAAAACGTTCGATTTTGGGCCCTAAAAATAGGCACAGCCGAGCAGGCTTAATGCCCCCATCATAGAGCTCTCAGAGAGCTTTCCAACAGTATGTTGTGCGCTACATGACTACTTGCGGATAAAAATTTATGGGCACCGGAGCGAAAGGAGACCCGGTCACAATCCCCACGCCCTCAGTTTGCGGGCCCAGCTTCTACGCGAAGCGAAGTTGTCTTACCCAAGATGCCGTGAGACTTGATAATAGAAATGTGACGGATAAAGCATCTTGGCAATCCTGAACTGGTCAAAAATTTCAAAACGAAAAGGGGGGGTGCAACACGAGGACTTCCCTGGGGGTCACCGATCCTAGTACTATGCTCTCCCAAGCACACACTTAACTTCAGAGATCTGATGGGATCCTATGCATTACTGCTGGTATGATCTTACCCGTGACGTTGAGTGCGCAAAGACCTTATTTGTCATCCTTTTCGCGGCCCCCGACGAACGATCATGGATGAAGAAACAGCGCAAAAAGAAGAAAATTGGCTCGAAAGTGATGAAAAAGTTCAATTTTGGGCTCTAAAAATAGGCACAGCCGAGCAGACTTGCTACCCCCGTCGTAGAGCTCTCGGAGAGCTTTCCAACGCTATGTTATGCGCTACATAATTCCTTACAGATCAAAAGTTATGGGCACCGGGGCGACGGAGACCTGGTCACAGGCCCTACACCCTTAGTTTGCGGGCCCAGCCTCTACGCGAAGCAAAGTTGTCTTGCCAAGATGCCGTGGGACTCGGTAATAGAAATGTGATGGATAAAGAATCTTGGCAAGCCTGAACGTGTCAAAAAATTCAAAACAAAAAGGGGGGTGCAACACGAGGACTTCCTAAGGGGTCACCCATCCAAGTATTACTCTCTCTCAAGCACGCTTGACTTCATAGATCTAATGGGATCCGGTGCATTACTGTTGGTATGATAGCACCCATCATGTTGTGTGCACAAAGCCCTTATTTGTCGTCCATTTTGCGGCTCCCAATGAACGATTAGGGACAAAGAAACAGCGCAAAAAGATGAAAAGTGCCCTGAAACTGATGAAAATATTCAATTTTGGGCTCCGAAAATAGGTTCAGCAGAGCAGGCTTGCTACCCCCTTCGTAGAGCTTTCCAACAGTATGATGTACGCTACATAACTCCTTACGGATCAAAAGTTATGGGCACCGGAGCGACGGAGACCTGGTCACAGGCCCCACACACACAGTTTGCTGGCCAAGCCTCTACGTGAAGCGAAATTGTTTTGCCCATGATGCTGTGGTATTTGGTAATAGAAATGTGATGGATAAAGCATCTTGGCAAGCCTGAATGGGGTAAAAAATGCAAAATGAAAAGGGGGGTGCAACATGAGGGCTTCTCTAAGGGTTATCAATCCTAGTACTACTCTCTCCCAAGCACCTTCAACTTCTCAGATTTGATGGGATCTGGTGCATTACTGTTGGTATTATCGTACCCGTCATGTTGAGTGCGCAAAGCCCTTATTTGTCATCCATTTTGTGGCTCCAGACGAACGTTCCGGGATGAAGAAATAGCGCAAAAAGAAGAAAAGTAGAGCAAAATTGATGAAAATGTTTGATTTTGTTCTCCGAAAATAGGCGCAACCTAGCAGGATGGTTGCCTCCGTCGTAGAGCTCTTGGAGAGCTTTCCAACGGTATGCTGTGTGCTGCATAACTCTTACGGATCAAAAGTTATGGGCACCGTAGCGACGGAGACCTGGTCACAGGCCCCATGCCCTCAGTTTGCGGGCATAGCCTCTACGCGAAGTGAAGTTTTATTGCCCAAGATGCCGTGCGACTCGGTAATAGAAATTTGATGGATAAAGCATCTTGGCAAGCCGGAACGGGGCAACAAATTCAAAACGAAAAGGGGGATGCAGCACGAGGACTTCCCCGGGGGTCACCCATCCTAGTACTACTCTCTCCCAAGTACGCTTAACTTCGGAGAAATGATAGGATCCAATGCATTACTGCTGGTATAATCACACCCGTCATGTTGAGTGCGCAAATCCCTTATTTGTCATCCTTTTCGCGGCTCTTGACGAACAATCATGGACGAAGAAACAGTGCAAAAAGAAGAAAAGTGGTCCAAAATTGATGAAAACGTTCGATTTTGGGCTTCAAAAATATGCGTAAATGAGCAGGCTTACTGCCCTTTTCGTAGAGCCCTCGGAGAGCTTTCCAATGATTTGTTGTGCGCTGCATAACTCCTTATGGATCAAAAGTTATGGGCACTGGAGCGACGAATACTTTGTCATAGGCCCCACGCCCTCAATTTGCGAGCCTAGCCCTTACGCGAAGCGAAGTTGTTTTGCCCAAGATGCCATGGGACTCGATAATAGAAATATGATGGATAAAGCATCTTGCCAAGCCAGAACGGGGCAAAAAAATAAAAATAAAAAGTGGGGTGCAACCCGAGAACTTCCTTGAGGGTTACCCATCCTTGTACTACTCTCTCCTAAGAACGCTTTACTTCGGAGATCTGATGGGATCCGGTGCATTACAGCTGGTCTGATTGTACCTGTCATGTTGACTGCGCAAAGCCCTTATTTGTCATCCTTTTCTCGGCTCCCGACGAACTATCAGGGACGAAAAAACAACGCGAAAAGAAGAAAAATGGCCCAAAATTGATGAAAACGTTCAATTTTAGGCTCTGAGAACAGGCACAGTCGAGCAGGCTTGCTGCCCGCGTCGTAGAGGTCTCGGAGAGCATTCCAATGGTATGTTATGCACTGCATAACTCTTTACAGATCAAAAGTTATTGGCACCGTAGCGACGAAGACCTGGTCACAGGCCCCACGCTCTCAATTAGCGGACCCAGCCTCTACATGAAGCGAAGTTGTCTTGCCCAAGATACTGTAGGACTCGGTAATTGAAATGTGACGGATAAAGCATCCTTGCAAGCCTGAACGGGGCTAAAAATTCAAAACGAAAAGGGGGTGCAACACGAGGACTTCCCTGGGGGTCACCCATCCTAGTACCACTATTTCCCAATCACGCTTAACTTTGGAGATCTAATAGGATCCAGTGCATTGCTGCTGGTATGATCGCACCCGTCATATTGAGTGTGCAAAGCCCTGATTTGTCGTCCTTTTCACGGCTCCCGACGAACGATCAGGGACGAACAAAAAATGAAAAATGAAGAAAAGTGGCCGAAAACTAATGAAAACGTTCAATTTTGGGCACTGAAAATAGGCACAACCGAGCAAGCCTACTACCCTATCATAGAGCTCAGAGAGCTTTCTAACGGTATGTTGTGCGCTGCATAACTCCTTACGGATCAAAAGTTATGGGCACCATAGCGACGGACACTTGGTCACAGGCCCTACGCCCTCAGTTTGCGGGCACAGCCTCTACGAGAAGCGAAGTTGTCTTGCCCAAGATACTGTGAGACTCAGTAATAGAAATGTGATGGATAAAGCATATTGGCAAGCCTGAACGGGGGAAACAATGCAAAATGAAAAGGGGTTTGCAACACGAGGACTTTCTTGAGGGTCACCCATCCTAATACTACTCTCTCCCAAACACGCTTAACTTTGGAGATCTGACGGGATCTGGTGCATTACTGCTGGTAAGATCGTACCCGTCAATGCTAGTGTGCAAAGCCTTTTTTTGTCGTCCTTTTTGTGGCTCTCGACGAACGATCAGGAATGAAGAAAAAGCGCAAAAAGAAGAAAAGTGCCCCAAAACTAATGCAAACGTTCGATTTTAGGTTCTGAAAATAGGCGCAGTCGAGCAAGCTTACTACCCCCATCGTAGAGCTTTTTGAGGGCTTTCAGACGATATGCCGTGTGCTGCGTAACTCCTTATGGATAAAAAGTTATGGGCACCAGAGCGAAAGGAGACCTGGTCACAAGCACTACGCCCTCAGTTTTGGGCCCAGCCTCTATGCGAAGCGAAGTTGTCGTGCCCAAGATGCCGTGGGACTCAGTGATAGAAATATGATAGGCAAAGCATCTTGGCAAGCCTGAACGGGGCAAAAAATGCAAAACGAAAAGGGGGGTACAGCACGAGGACTTCCCTGAGGGTCACCCATCGTAGTACTACTCTCTCCCAAACAAGCTTAACTTCGAGATCTGATGGGATCTGGTGCATTATTGCTGGTATGCTCACACCCGTCAAGTTGAGTGCATAAAACCCTTATTTGTCGTCCTTTTCGTGGCTCCCGACGAACGATCAGGGACGAAGAAACAGCGCTAAAAGAAGAAAAGTGGCCTGAAACTGATGAAAACGTTCGATTTTGGGCTCCAAAAAAAGGCGCAACTGAGCAGGCTTGCTGCCCCCGTTCTAGAGCTTTTGGAAAGCTTTCTAACAGTATGATGTGCGCTGCATAACTCCTTACGGATCAAAAGTTATGGGCAACGGAGCGACAGAGGTCACAGGCCCCAAGCCCTTAGTTTGCGGGCCCAGCCTCTACGCGAAGCGAAGTTGTCTTTACCAAGATGCCGTGGGACTCGGTAATAGAAATGTAATGGATAAATCATCTTGGCAAGCCTGAACGAGGCAAAAAATGCAAAACGAAAAGGGGGGTGCAACACGAGGACTTCCTTGGGGGTCACCCATCCTAGTGTTATTCTCTCCAAAGCACGCTTAGCTTCGGAGATCTGATGGGATCCGGTGCATTACTACTGGTATGATCGAACCCGTCATGTTGAGTTTGCAAAGCCCTTATTTGTCGTCCATTTCGGGGCTCCCGACGAACGATCGGGGATGAAGAAACCATTCAAAAAGAAGAAAAGTGGCCCAAAGCTGATGAAAACGTTCAATTTTGGGCTCCAAAAATAGGCGCAGCTAGGCAGGCTTGCTAAACATGTCGTAGAGCTCTCGGAGAGCCTTCTAATGGTATGCTATGCGCTGCATAAATCTTTACGGATCAAAAGTTATGGGCACCATAGCAACGGAGACCGGGTCACAGGCCCCAAACCCTCAGTTTGCGGGCCCCGCCTATACGTGAAGCGAAGTTGTCTTGCCCAAGATGCCGTAGGACTCGGTAATAGAAATATGACAAATAAATCATCTTGGCAAGCCTAAACGAGGCAAAAAATTCAAAATGAAAAGGGGGGTGCAACACGAGGACTTCAATGTGGGTCACCCAACCTAGTATTACTCTATCCCAAGCATGCTTAACTTTGGAGATCTGATTGGATCCAGTGTATTACTGCTAGTATGATCGCACCCGTCATGTTGAGTGCGCAAAGCCCTTATTTATCGTCCGTTTTGTGGCTACCGACGAACAATTAGGGATGAAGGAATGGCGCAAAAAGCAGAAAAGTGGCCAGAAACTAATGAAAACGTTCAATTTTTGGCTCCAAAAACAGGCACAGCTGAGCAGGCTTACTGCCCTCGTCGTAGAGCTCTCGGAGAGATTTCTAACGTTATGCTGTGCGTAGCATAACTCTTTACCGATCAAAACTTATGGGGACCGGAGCGACGGAGACCTTGTCACAGGCCCCACGCCCTCAGTTTACGGGCCCAACCCCTACGCGAAGCGAAGTTATCCTGCCAAAGATGCCGTGGTACTTAATAATAGAAATGTGACGGATAAAGTGTTAGTGATATGCCCTAACGCTATGTGGTTAGATGACCTATTTTTTGGCATTTTATGTAAACTTGTATATTTTTCAATGGCAGTTTATGGATGTTCATATTCTCCGCTTTTATATTATACGAATGTGTCCCCTGATATTCTTGTAAAAGAAATATATTCCAAAATGAGTTGGAATATCTTGGCATGTTTCTTGCGTATATAGAATATCTAAAACCATTCGTAGTCCTTAGATTATTTGACCGGGACTAGAATAATCTATTATGGACTATCACGTGAATTGTTACCTTTGATTGATATTAGATATTAATGGTAAAGGATGGTGAGCCATGAGGCATAACAACATATGATGCTATTAACAATCACGTGAATGATTATTAGTACAAAAGATCCTTGAATGTGACATGAGTAACAAACTACATGATTTAGGATTAATAGTTTGTTATTCGTTGTGAATGTACATGTAATCCTTAGACTTGAGAAATTACGGCTGTAACATATATTGGAATTTAATATTAGCACTTGGAAAACACTTTTCTTTGACTTGTCAAGATAAGTTACGACCTCTTGCATATTATCTTTCTAGTATAGTGGTTGACATGTAATTGTCGAGAAAGGATCTATTAACCTCCGGTGTGAGGCGATGTCCTATGTAATCTAATTTCGGTTGTACAATGAGGAGGTCCTTGGCCAAGGCATGGATGATGGAAAAGTGTTTCTATGAATGTCATCTCTCATTCTACCCTATTAGATGTTTGCATCGTTATCGAGTTTATAGACTTAATCTTTTCATGGTCTTTGCTCGATCGGGACGTATTAATAAAAAGATTAAACTGTACGATTATTCGCGACTATAAATAGATTCACCTGTTTGACTTCATTCCTATATAAATTGTCTTGATACGTTGCTAGACATCAATCTAGAACGTGAGGGTATTTTGGGAATGGCGGAGAAATTCCCAAAATATATTAAAGTCGTTTAATGTTCCCTCATTACTATATGGCAGTGAATCTAGAGAGTCACACACAATAAAGCGTAATTGAATGAGTTTCGAATAAGCTTGAATTTGGTTTTGGAACGTTAAAGTGTTAACGTTGGCAATGCTCGGCCATTAAGTAGTAATGGGCCGAATGTGTAATTATTTATAAGTGTTGGGACAATAGTGCAAATACGAAAAGATAGTTTCCTTAATTTAAACTAATAATGATTAGATTAAATTAAATGTACAAATACAAGATTAATAAATTATATATACATGTATATGATATGTATATATACATATTAGTCTTGAAAAATGAAGATGCCGAATAGATGGCTAAGATTGTTCCAAATCATCAAGTTGACCATTATTTTTGAAATCAATGGTTAAGATAAAAGAAGACAAAGCACATGTTTTGATGCATTGAGAAGTGCAATTGTTGTCTTCTAAATACACTACATACAATGCATAAAACAAGGAACACATTACACAAGGCATGCATAGAAAAACACAATGCATTGAGAAGAACAATTTTGTCTTCTCTTTTTATTGTGCAATTTTCGTCCATTGTAAAAACAGCCCAAGAAGAGGTTTCAATTTTTCAGAAAAAACTCTTATTCTAGCTTAAAAACATCCCAAAGAAGACTAGCATAAAACCTTTGGTGATTAAGGAACTCATTCAAGCTTGTGTGGACAACCTAGAGCTCTTGCATTTGTGGGAGGACTTGTCAAAGCTTGATCATCATCATTATCATCATCATCTTTGCAAGATCTACAAGAGGTATATCTAAATCTACCTCTTTACTATATAGATATATGCTTGAATATATGCTTACCATATGTTAACCACATGAAATCAAGAGTAGAGTTTTTGGATGAATATAGATTTTGTTATAGAAAATTTTGAAATTCTAGCCATAGATTCCTCTTGGTTTTAATCTATATGATTCCATAACTCTAAAAAGAAAGATTCTTTCAAGTGGTATCAGAGAAAGGCTTGATGATTCATGTGATTACATATGTGTTTGCTTAAAGTTTCTAGAGTCTTGAGCACAAAAGAACAAGAAAAATGTTTTCAGCAACTTTGCAAGTTTTCTGCGTACTGATTTTGCATGGCTGTTTTGACACATCAAATGTTGTTGTTTGGGGCTGATTTTTGGTTATGTTATGCTATAGAGATAGTAGAACATTTCATCTTCTAATATGCATCTCCTAATTTCGTGATTAAGGGTCCCATTGGGAACCATTTCAGTAGGTTAACTGATTCTCGAGCAAATCAGGACAGTTTGCGCATTTGTGTTCTAAGAGTCATAACTCCATGAATTTAATTCCGAATTGAGTTCCATTTGAATCTAAAACTATCTATACTCGATGCAATTTCTCTCTGAAAAATTTTAGAATTTGCGGAGAACTGTAGATAGGTTAAATGAGTCAAATCAGTTGGTACATGTGCAGCAGATTTATGATGGGTCATAAATTAAAAGTCATGGCTAATTGATTGGATTTTGTTTAAGCCCAATGGGCCTAAAATTAGTGGGCTTAAGTCTAATAAGATTAGATCATATTAATATAAGCCCAAGAACTCAAATTGGGCCATGAAATTAATAAAGGATTTGCATTGGGCCTTGTTCAACATAGATGTACAAAAAGTTGGTTTTTATTGAGTGTTTTTGTGTGTTGTTTAACATGAGATGTTACAAGATCAAGATATGTCACTTGTTGCAAATTGTTCATTTAGTTTTCTTGAATGTATGTATTTGATGCATATTCAATACTTTATGAATTTGTGATGAATGGTGATTGATGGTTGGATCATGGACTTAGTTTAGTGGATGATGAATGGTTGTAATTTATTAGATGGTTTTGTAATAATTATTCATTCATTCATTGGCTTGTAAATGAGGCAAAAGTCTCACTTTATTATTTTTGCAAAAGAGAGCTTGTTGTAGTGAGACATATTGATGTAATCTACTAAGTAGTTTTGCAAAGGAGTTGAAGACTTTCAAGGAGTTGGAGGCTTTTCAAATGAAGTGAAGCCAATAAGTCAAGGCCATTGAAGACATTCATGATGTGCTTATTTGGTTTCTCTAGGTTTGGTTTTATTACACTAAGTCCATGATCCACCTTACTTTATTTTGATGCATATATGCTTGTTTAATTGCTTATATGTGATATTGGTTTTTAAATAGACTTGTATGCATAACCGAGATCTTTAAAATCAAAAGCTCCCTATGTGCAAACTAAGATTAGATTGTAAAACGGTAAAAGGAGTTTTATCGTAGCCCTCCACCATCCTAGGACTATAATGGATTAAAATGAATATAGCTTGTCTAACCCAAAGGTAGAAAGATATAGTTCATGATAAGTCATTTGTATGCCTAGTTCACATAGAGATGTTGTAATGCTCCAAAATCATATGTGCCAAGAATACACTAAAGTTGAGGTCATAGGATTCAACTTATCGCATTCACTTTGATGGTGGGCTTAATCTAACTATATCACTAGATCAATAATGCCCCAAAGCTGAGATTAATGTGATTTAGGGGCTAAAAATTGACCAAGTCCTATATGTTGATATAGATAGCAATAGTTGTTTACTCTTAAAGTAATATTTCAGTAATGCACGAAAGTTGAGAGATATTAGCCTTAAGAGAATTTGGTCAACCTACTAAGGATTCTTTATTAGATTCACGTTTCTCATTTAGGGAGTGTGAGATCCGATAAGATTAGTGGGAGGTACTATTTAATTGAAGTCCAAATTAAATAGTTTTACTTGTTTACATTACTTGCAATTTTACTTTCTGCATTATTTTACTTTTCTGCAGTTTATATCATGGCTTCAATTATGAACCCCTTAGCCCGTATTCTCGATAAAAATTGCTTAACCGGACCAAAATTCAATGATTGGGCACGCAACCTCAGAATCGTTCTACATATGGAAAAGATTGAGTATGTTTTGGACAATGCCCCTCCAGCTAATCTGCCTGAGACAGCCACTGAGGCTGAACGTGAAACTTATGATCAATGGGTTGAACATGATTTACGTGCTAAGAGTTACATACTTGCATCGATGAATAATGAGTTGCAGCGTCATCATGATAAGATGCCTGATGCCGCAAGCATGATTCGGAACTTGCAAGAGCTATATGGTGAACAGAGTCGTACTGTTAGATACGAGATATCTAAAGAATTATTCAGGGCTCGTATGGATGAAGGTTCAGATGTGAACAAACACACCCTCAGGATGATTAATTTGATTACTCAGCTTGAGGCGTTTGACTTCACAATGGACTATCAACTCCAGACTGACTTAATTCTACAATCTCTGCCACCATCATTCAACCAATTCACCATAAACTTTCACATGAACAAGCTTGAGTGTTCCTTGCCTGAGTTACTAAATATGTTGACCACTGTACAAGGTCAAATGAAGGGTAAAGGAAAGGAGCATGTTCTTGCGGTTGCTTCTACTTCTGGCACCAAGCCAAAGAAGAAGAAGAACAACAACAAGAAGAAAGGCTCGACTCCTAAAGCTTCGGGTGGTGTGGCTAAAGCAAAGGGGAAGATGAAAGCACCTAAGGGTGTTTGTTTTCATTGTCAAAAAGATGGCCACTGGAAAAGAAACTGTCCTTTATACCTTCAGGAGTTGAAGGAACAAAAGGCTAAGGTAGCCGCTGATAAAGGTAATATTTCTTTTATGTTTGTGATTGAGACTAATTTGTCAATTGGTCATCATAATACTTCGTGGATTTTAGATTCTGGTGCAACTTCTCACATTTGTGTTTCTGAACAGAATCTAAGTGATCGGAGTTCGCTTCGGAAGCGTGAAGTCGTTTTGAAGGTTGGCAACGGGGCAAATGTTGCAGCTTTAGCCAGGGGTAGTTTTGATGTGCATATGCCTACTGGACATGTATTAAATCTTAAAGATGTTTTGTATGTACCAAATGCAATTAGGAATATCATGTCTATTCCTAAGCTTGCATCGGAAAATTATGAATTTTCATTTGTAAACAATTGCTGTAATATTCGTTATAGTAATGAATATGTTGGCAAGGCTTTTTTGGTAAATGGTCTTTATCATTTAGATACAAGTCATAGCATAAATGTTACATCTACATCAACTACTACTTCAAAAGGAAAGCGTCCTCGAGATAACCAAATTAATCCAAGACAATTATGGCACTTAAGGCTTGGTCATATCAATGATAAAAGATTGGCATGGATGGTTCAAAATGAACTCATTAGTTCATTGGGATGTGAACCCAACCCTACATGCGAATCTTGCATCCTTGGTAAGATGACCAAGTCACCTTTTATTGGACAAGGTATAAGAGCTACAGAATTGTTAGGATTAATACATAGTGATGTTTGTGGACCGTTTAGGGAAATGGCTCGCGGTGGTTATTACTACTTCATAACTTTTACGGATGATTATTCACGATATGGTTATGTATACTTGTTGAAGTATAAGTCTGAACCTTTTGAAAAATTCAAAGAGTTTAAGGCTGAAGTAGAAAACCAATTGGGAAAAAGAATCAAAACCCTACGATCAGATCGTGGAAGTGAATACTTGAGTACCGAGTTTCTTGATTATCTCAAAGAGACTAGTATTACCTCACAAACAACGCCACCAGCTACACCACAATTAAATGGGGTATCTGAACGTAGGAATTGTACATTAATGGATATGGTACGATCTATGATCAGTTACACGGATCTCCCTATTTCATTGTGGGGTTATGCACTTCTTACTGCCATTTATCTATTGAACAGAGTTCCATCTAAAGCTGTTCCTACTACACCGTATGAGTTATGGGTTGGTAGGAAACCAAGTCTTAATCATATTAAGATTTGGGGCTGTCCCGTTTTTGTTAAAAAACTTAAGACGGACAAATTGGAAGCTAGATCTGATAAAGGTCGTTTTGTGGGATATCCTAAGGAAACTAAAGGATATTATTTCTATTTTCCTAGTGATCAAAAGATTTTGATTAGCCGTGATACTATCTTTCTTGAAAAAGAGTTTATTCAAGAAGGTGGCTCAGGAAGAAAAGTAGAAATAGAGGAATCGTCCTCTGAACCACAAAATGACCCAAATCAAGATTCTGAAACTGTGCAAGACAGTCTAGAACAAGTCATAACACAGATTCCTCGTACGTCTAGTAGCATATCCCATCTTCCTGAAAGATATGTATATCTTCTTGAGGAAGCGCAAAAATTGTTTGTTCCTGGGGATAACGATCAAATTGATGATCCTGCTACTTATGAGGGAACAATACGTGATACCGATTCCGAGAAATGGAAACAGGCAATGCAAGTTGAAATAGACTCCATGTACTCTAATAATGTTTGGACCTTGGTAGACATACCTGAAGGTATCGTACCTATTGGTTGCAAATGGGTCTTCAAGAGAAAACTGGGAGCAGATGAAAAAGTTGAAACTTTTAAAGCTAGACTCGTTGCAAAAGGTTATCGTCAGAAACAAGGTGTTGATTATGACGAGACTTTTTCACCGGTTGCTATGCTTAAGTCTATTCGCATAATGCTTGCAATTGCCGCATACTATGATTATGATATATGGCAAATGGATGTTAAAACCGCGTTTCTTAATGGATATCTTGAGGAAGATATCTATATGGAACAACCTGTTAGTTTTTAATCCAAACATCATAAAGTATGCAAGCTTAAGAGATCAATTTATGGTCTCAAACAAGCTTCCCGATCTTAGAACATCAGATTTAACGATGAAATCAAGGAGTTTGGTTTCATTAGAAATGATGATGAACCCTGTGTTTACAAGAAGGTTAGTAGGAGTACGATCACTTTTCTCATCTTGTATGTAGACGATATACTGATCATGAGAAATGACACAGGTCATATGATGTCCGCAAAGGTTTGGTTGAGCAATAAATTCTCCATGAAAGATTTGGGAGAAGCCACTTATATCTTAGGAATTTGTGTCTATAGGGATAGAATGAAGAGATTAATTAGTTTATCCCAAAGCACGTACATAGAAAGGATCTTGAAGAAATTCAAGATGGAGAGTTCTAAGAAAGGTCTCTTGCCTATGAGGCACAATGTACATCTCTCTAAAAAAATGTCTCCTAAAACCGATGAGGAACGACAACGCATGGAAAGAATACTATATGCTTCCGCCATAGGTAGTCTTATGTATGTCATGCTATGTACACGACCTGATTTTGCTTATGCAGTAAGTGTTACGAGCAGATATCAGTCCGATCCAGGTGATGGTCATTGGATAGCTATAAAACACATCCTTAAGTACTTAAAAAGAACTAAGGATTTGGTTTTAATCTATGGAGGTAGTGAACTCCGTATTGAAGGATACACTGATTCAGATTTTCAATTTGATAGAGATGATAGAAAGTCTACATCAAGATTCGTTTTTGTATGTAATGGATGAGCAGTCAGTTGGAAGAGTTCCAAACAACCTGTGACTGCTGATTCCACTACTGAAGCCGAGTACATTGCTGCATGTGATGCTGCAAAAGAAGCAGTTTGGATGAAGAAATTCTTAAAAGAGCTTGAAGTTGTTCCGTCCATTGAAATGTCGATACCTTTGTATTGTGATAACAATGGGGCGATTGCACAAGCCAAGGAACCGAGATCTCACCAAAAATCCAAACATATTGAAAGGAGGTTTCATATCATTCGAGAGATTGTTGCTCGAAAAGATATAAGCTTGCAGAAAGTTCCAACCCTAGATAATGTAGCTGACCCACTCACGAAAGCTTTGAGTCAGTCACAGCTGGATCGTCATCTTGAGAAGATGGGTATGCGATACCATAGTATGATGCGTTAGCCTTTTGTAATATTACATTAGTGCAAGTGGGAGATTGTTAGTGATATGCCCTAATGCTATGTGGTTAGATGACCTATTTTTTGGCATTTTATGTAAACTTGTATATTTATCAATGGCAGTTTATGGATGTTCATATTCTCCGCTTTTATATTATATGAATATGTCCCCTGATATTCTTGTAAAAGAAATATATTCCAAAATGAGTTGGAATATCTTGGCATGTTTCTTGCGTATATAGAATATCTAAAACTATTCGTAGTCCTTAGATTATTTGACCGGGACTAGAATAATCTATTATGGACTATCACGTGAATTGTTACCTTTGATTGATATTAGATATTAATGGTAAAGGATGGTGAGCCATGAGCCATAACAACATATGATGCAATTAACAATCACGTGAATGATTATTAGTAGAATAGATCATTGAATGTGACATGAGTAACAAACTACATGATTTCGGATTAATAGTTTGTTATTCGTTGTGAATGTACATGTAATCCTTAGACTTGAGAAATTACGGCTGTAACATATATTGGAATTTAATATTAGCACTTGGACAACACTTGTCTTTGACTTGTCAAGATAAGTCACGACCTCTTGCATATTATCTTTCTAGTATAGTGGTTGACAGGTAATTGTTGAGAAAGGATCTATTAACCTCCGGTGTGAGGCGATGTCCTATGCAATCTAATTTCGGTTGTACAATTAGGAAGTCCTTGGCCAAGGCATGGATGATGGAAACGTGTTTCCATGAATGTCATCTCTCATTCTACCCTATTAGATGTTTGCATCGTTATCGAGTTTATAGACTTAATCTTTTCATGGTCTTTGCTCGATCGGGACATATTAATAAAAGGATTAAACTGTACGATTATTCGCGACTATAAATAGATTCACCTGTTTGACTTCATTGCTATATAAATTATCTTGATACGTTGCTAGACGTCACTCTAGAACGTGAGGGTATTTTGGGAATGGCGGAGATATTCCCAAAATATATTAAAGTCGTTTAATGTTCCCTCATTGTTATATGGCGGTGAATCTAGAGAGTCACACACAATAAAGCGTAATTGAATGAGTTTCGGATAAGCTAGAATTTGGTTTTGGAACGTTAAAGTGTTAACGTTGGCAATGCTCGGCCATTAAGTAGTAATGGGCCAAATGTGTAATTATTTATATGTGTTGGGACAAAAGTGCAAATACGGAAAGTTAGTTTCCTTAATTTAAACTAATAATGATTAGATTAAATTAAATGTACAAATACAAGATTAATAAAGTATATATACATGTATATGATATGTATATATACATTTTAGTCTTGAAAAATGAAGATGCCAAATAGATGGCTAAGATTGTTCCAAATCATCAAGTTGACCATTATTTTTGAAATCAATGGTTAAGATAAAAGAAGACAAAGCACATGTTTTGATGCATTGAGAAGTGCAATTGTTGTCTTCTAAATACACTACATACAATGCATAAAACAAGGAACACATTACACAAGGCATGCATAGAAAAACACAATGCATTGAGAAGAACAATTTTGTCTTCTCTTTTTATTGTGCAATTTTCGTCCATTGTAAAAACAGCCCAAGAAGAGGTTTCAATTTTTCAGAAAAAACTCTTATTCTAGCTTAAAAACATCCCAAAGAAGACTAGCATAAAACCTTTGGTGATTAAGGAACTCATTCAAGCTTATGTGGACAACCTAGAGCTCTTGCATTTATGGGAGGACTTGTCAAAGCTTGTTCATCATTATCATCATCATCATCTTTGCAAGATCTACAAGAGGTATATCTAAATCTACCTCTTTACTATATAGATATATACTTGAATATATGCTTACCATATGTTAACCACATGAAATCAAGAGTAGAGTTTTTGGATGAATATAGACTTTGTTATATAAATTTTTGAAATTCTAGCCATAGATTCCTCTTGGTTTTAATCTATATGATTCCATAACTCTAAAAAGAAAGATTCTTTCATAAAGTATGTTGGCAAGCCTGAATGGGGAAAAAAATTCAAAACAAAAAGGGGGTGCAACACGACGACTTCCCTGATGGTCACCCATCCTAGTACTACTCTCTCCAAAGCAGGCTTAACTTCAAAGATCAGACGGGATTCGGTGCTTTACTGCTGGTATGATCGCACCCGTCATGTTGATTGCGCAAAGCCCTTATTTGTCGTCCTTTTTGTAGCTCCCGACGAACAATCAGGGATGAAGAAATAGCGTAAAAAGAAGAAAAGTGGTCCTAAACTGAGGAAAATGTTCAATTTTGGGTACTGAAAACAGGCGCAGCTAAGCAAGCTTGTTGCCCCAATCGTAGAGCTCTCGGAGAGCTTTTCAACAGTATGTTGTGCGCTGCTTAACTCTTTACGGATCCAAAGTTATGGGCACCGTAGTGGCAGAGATCTAGTCACAGGACCCACACCCTCAGTTTGCGGGCCTAGCCTCTACGCGAAGCGAAGTTCTCTTGCCCGAGATGACGTGGGACTTGGTAATAGAAATGTGACGGATAAAGCATCTTGACAAGCCTAAACGGGGCAAAAAATTCAAAACGAAAAGGGGGTGCAACACGAGGACTTTCCTAGGGGTCACCCATCATAGTACAACTCTCTCCCAAGCACGCTTAACTTTAGGGTTCAGATTGGATCTGGTGCATCACTGTTGATATGATCGCACCCGTCATGTTGAAGGTATAAATCCTTTATTTGTCGTCCTTTTTGCGGCTCCCGACGAACGATCAGGGATGAAGAAACAGCGCAAAAAGAAGAAAATTATCTAGAAACTGATGAAACGTTCAATTTTGGGATATGAAAACATGTGCATCTGAGCAGGCTTGCTACCCCAATCGTAGAGCTCTCAGAGAGCTTTGCAACGGTATGCTGTGCGCCGCATAACTCCTTACGAATCAAAAGTTTTGGTCACCGGAGCGTCGGAGACCTGGTCACAGGCCCTACGCCCTCGATTTACTGGCCCAGCCTCTACGCGAAGCAAATTTGTCATGCCCAAGATGTTGTGGGACTCGGTAATAGAAATGTGACGGATAAAGCTTCTTGGCAAGCCTGAACGAGGCAAAAAATTCAAAACAAAAAGGGGGGGTGCAACACGAGGACTTCCTTGGGGGTCACCCATCCAAGTACTATTCTCTCTCAAGCACGCTTAACATCGAAGATTTGATGGGATCAGGGGCATTATTGCTGGTATGATCCCACCCGTCTTGTTGAGTGTGCAAAGCCCTTATTTGTCGTCCTTTCGCGGCTCCCGACGAACAATCATGGATGAAGAAATGGCGCAAAAAGAAGAAAAGTAGCCCGAAACTGAGGAAAACATTCGATTTTGGGCTCCGAAAATAGGCTCAGCTAAGCAGGCTTGCTACCTCCGTTGTTGAACTCTCGGAGAGCTTTCCAACGGCATGTTGTACGCTACATAACTCCTTACGGATCAAAAGTTGTGGCCACCGGAGCGACGGAGACCTGGTCACAGGCCCTACTCCCTCAGTTTGCGGGCCCAGCCTCTACGTGAAGCAAATTTGTTTTGCCCATGATGCCGTGGGACTCGGTAATATAAATGTGACAGATAAAACATCTTGGCAAGCCTGAACGGGGCAAAAAATGTAAAACAAAAAGGGGGTGCAACACGAGGACTTACCTGGGGTCACCCATCCTAGTACTACTCTCTCCCAAGCACGCTTAACTTCGAATATCTGATGGGATCCTGTGCGTTACTGCTGGTATGATCGCACCCGTCATGTTGAGTGCACAAAGCCCTTATTTGTCATCCTTTTCGCGACTCACGACGAATGATTCGGGATGAAGAAACAGCGCAAAAAGAAAAAAAGTGGCCCAAAACTAATGAAAATGTTCGATTTTGGGCTCCAAAAATAGGCGCAGCAGAGTAGGCTTGTGGCCCTCGTTGTAAAGCTTTCGGAGAGCTTTCCAATGATATGCTGTGTGTACGAAAACTCCTTACGGATCAAAAGTTATGGGCAACGGAGTGACGGAGACCTGGTCACAGGCCCCACGTCCTCAGTTTGCTGGCCTAGCCTCTACACGAAGCGAAGTTGTCCTGCCCAAGATGCCATGGGACTCAGTAATAGAAATGTGTCGGATATAGCATGTAGGCAAGCCTGAACGGGGCAAAAAATGCAAAATGAAAAGGGGGTGCAACACGAGGACTTCCATGACGGTCACCCATCCTAGTACTACTATATCCCAAGCAGCTTAACTTCAGAGATCTGATGGGATCTGGTGCATTACTGCTGGTATGATCGTACCCATCTTGTTGAATGTGCAAAGCCCCTCTTTGTCATCCTTTTCGTGGCTCCAGACGAACGATCAGGTAGAAGAAACAACGCAAAAAAAAAAGGAAAGTGGCCCAAAATTGAGGAAAATGTTCAATTTTGGGCTCTAAAAATTGGCGCAGCTAAGCAGGCTTGCTTCCCACATCATAGAGCTCTCAGAGAGCTTTCTAACGATATGTTGTGCGTTGCATAACTCTTGACAGATCAAACGTTACGGGCACCGGAGCGAATGAGACCGGGTCACAGGCCCCGCGCCCTCAGTTTGCCAGACCAGCCTCTACGCGAAGCGTAATTGTCTTGCCCAAGATGCCGTGGGACTTGGTAATAGATATGTGAAGGATAAAGCATCTTGGCATGCCTGAACGAGGCAAAAAATTCAAAACAAAAAGGGGTGCAACACGAGCACTTCCCTTGCGGTCACCCATCCTAGTACTACGCTCTTCTAAGCACGCTTAACTTTGGAGATCTGATGGGATCCGGTGAATTACTGCGGGTATGATCGCACCCGTCATGTTGAGTGCGCAAAGCCCTTATTTATCATCATTTTCGCAGCTCCCGATGAACAATCCGGGACGAAGAAACAGCACAAAAAGAAGAAAAGTGGCCCAAAATTGATGAAAACATTTGATTTTGGGCTCTAAAAACAGGCACAGCCGACTAGGCTTGCTACCCCCATGGTAGAGCTCTCGGAGAGCTTTCGAATGGTATGCTGTGCGCTGAATAATTTCTTATGGATCAAAAGTTATGGGTACCGAAGCGACAGAGACCTGGTCACAAGCCCCACGCCCTCAATTTGCGGGCCTAGCCTCTACACGAAGCGAAGTTGTCTTTCCCTAGTTGCCGTGGTACTTGGTAATAGAAATGTGATTGATAAAGTATCATGGCAAGCCTGAACGCGTCAAAAAATTCAAAATGAAAACGGGGGTGTAACACGAGGACTTCCTTAGGGGTCACCCATCATAGTACTACTCTCTCCCAAGCACGCTTAACTTTGGAGATCTGATGGGATCTGGTGCATTACTGCTGCTATGATCGTACCCATCATGTTGACTGCGTAAACCCCTTATTTGCCATCCTTTTCGCGGCTCCTGACCAACGATCACGGACGAAGAAAAAGCGCAAAAAGAAGAAAAGTGGCCAGAAACTGATGACAACCTTCGATTTTGGGTTCCAAAATTAGAAGCAGCCGAGCAGGCTTGTTGCCCTCATCGTAGAGCTCTCGGAGTGCTTTTCAACGGTATGTTGTGTGCTGCATTACTCGTTACGGATCAAAAGTTATGGGCACCGGAGTGACGGAAACCTGGTCATAGGCTCCACGCCCTCAGTTTGCGGGCCTAGGCTCTATGCGAAGCGAAGTTGTCTTGCACAAGATGCCTTGGGACTCAGTAATAGAAATGTGATGGATAAAGCATCTTGGAAAACTTCAAAACAAAAAGGGGGGGGTGCAACACGAGGACTTCCCTGAGGGTCACCCATCCTAGTAATACACTCTCCCAAGCACGCTTGACTTTGGAGATCTTATAGGATCCGGTGCATTACTTCTGGTATAATCGTACCCGTCATCTTGAAGGCACAAAGCCCTTATGTGTTGTCCTTTTCGCTGCTCCCGACTAACGATCTGGGACGAAGAAACAACGTAAAATGAAGAAAAGTGGACCAAAACTGATGAAAACATTCAATTTTGAGCTCCAAAAATCGGCGCAACCGAGCACGATTGCTACTCCCGTCGTAAAGCTCCTAAAGAGCTTTCCAACGGTATGTTGTGCGCTGTATAACTCCTTAGGGATAAAAAGTTATGGCCACCAAGGCAACGGATACCTGGTCACAGGCCCCACGCCGTCAGTTTACGGGCCCAGCCTCTAAGCAAAGCGAAGTTATTTTTCCCAAGATGCTGTGGGACTCGGTAATATAAATGTGACGGATAAAGCATCTTGGCAAGGCTAAACGGGGCAAAAAATGCAAAACGAAAAGGGCGTACAACACGAGGACTTCCCTGAGGGTCACCTATCCTAGTATTACTCTCTTCCAAGCACGCTTAAATTCGGAGATCTGATGGATCTGGTGCATTACTGCAGGTATGATCACACCCATCATGTTGAGTGCGCAAAGCTCTTATTTGTCGTCCTTTTCGCGGCTCCCGACTAACGATCAAGGACGAAGAAACAGCGCAAAAAGAGGAAAAGTGGCCCGAAAGTAATGAAAATGTTCGATTTTGGTCTCTAAAAATAGGTGCAGCTGAGCAGGTTTGCTGCGCCCATCATAGAGCTCATGGAGAGCTTTCCAATGGTACGTTGTGCGCTACATAACTTCTTGCAGAACAAAAGTTATGGGCACCAGAGCGACGGAGACCTGGTCACAGGCCCACACCCTCAGTTTGCAGGCCCAGCCTCTACGCAAAGCGAAGTTGTCTTGCCAAAGATGCCGTGGGACTCAGTAATAGAAATGTGGCGAATAAAGCATCTTTGTAAGCCAGAACGGGGCATAAAATTCAAAACGAAAAGGGGGTCCAACGCGAGGACTTCCCTGAGGGTCGCCTATCGTTGTACTACTCTTTCCCAAGCACGCTTAACTTCGGAGATCTGGTGGGATCCGGTGCATTACTGCTGGTATGATCGCACCCGTGATATTGAGTGTAGAAAGCCCTTCTTTATCGTCCTTTTCGCGACTCCCGACGAATAATCAGGGATGAAGAAACAACGCAAAAAGGAAAAATAGGCCAGAAACTGATGAAAATGTTTGATTTTGGGCTCTGAAAATAGGCACAATTGAGCAGGTTTGTTGTCCTTCTCGTAGAGCACTCGGAGAGCTTTCCAACAGTATGTTGTGCGCTGCATAACTCTTTACGGATCAAAAGTTATGGGCACCGTAGCGATGGAAACATGGTCACAGGCCCCACGCCCTCAGTTTGCAGGCCCAGCCTCTATGTGAAGCAACGTTGTGTTGGCCAAGATGCCGTGGGACTCGGTAATAGAAATGTGATGGATAAAGCATCTTGGCAAGCTTGAACGGGGCAAAAAATGCGAAACAAAAAGGGAGTTACAACACAAGGACTTCCTTGGGGTTCACCCAACCTAGTACTACTCTATCCCAGGCACGCTTAACTTCAGAGATCTGATTGGATCCGGTGCATTACTGCTGGTATGATCACACCCGTCATGTTGAGTGTGCAAAGCCCTTATTTGTCGTCCATTTCATGGCTCCCAACGAACGATCAGGGACGAAGAAATAGCTCAAAAAGAAGAAAAGTGGCCTGAAACTGATGAAAATGTTCAATTTTAGGGTCTAAAAATAGATGCAGTCGAGCAGGCTTGCTACCCCCGTCATAGAGCTCTTGAAGAGCTTTCCAACGGTATGCTGTGCGCTGCATAACTCCTTACGGATCAAAAGTTATGGGCACCGGAGCGACGGAGACCAAGGCACAATCCCCACGCCCTCAGTTTGAGGGCCTAGCCTCTACCCGAAGCGAAGTTGTTTTTCCCAAAATGCTGTTGGACTCGGTAATAGAAATGTGATGAGTAAAGCATCTTGGCAAGTCTGAACGGGGCAAAAAATGCCAAACGAAAAGGGGGGTGCAACACGAGGACTTCCCTAGGGGTCACTCAACCTAGTATTACTCTATCCCAGGCACGCTTAACTTTGGAGATCTGATTGGATCTGGTGTATTACTGCTGGTATGATCCCACCCGTCATGTTGAGTGCGCAAAGCCCTTATTTATCGTTCGTTTTGTGGCTCCCGACGATTGATTAGGGACCAAGAAACAGCGTAAAAAGAAGAAAAGTAGCCCGAAACTAATGAAAACATTAAATTTTGGGCTCCAAAACCTGGCGCAGCCGAGCAGGCTTGCTGCCCTTGTCGTAGAGCTCTCGGAGAGCTTTCTAACGGTATGTTGTACGCAGTATGACTCCTTACGGATAAAAAGTTATGGGCATCGGATCAACTGAGACCTAGTCATAGGCCCCACACCCTCAGTTTATGGGCCCAGCCTCTATGCAAAGCGAAGTTGTCTTGCCCAAGATGCCGTGGGACTCGATAATAGAAATGTGTCAGATAAAGCATGTTGGCAAGCCTGAACGTGGCAAAAAATATAAAACAAACAGAGGGTGCAACACAAGGACTTCCTTGTGGGTCACCCATCCTAGTACAATTCTCTCCCAAGCACGCTTAACTTCAGAGATCTGATGGGATCTAGTGCATTACTGCTGGTATGATCGCACCCATCATGTTGAGTGCACAAAGCCCTTATTTGTCGTGCTTTTTGCGACTCCCGACGAACAATCAAGGACGAAGGAACAGCGCAAAAAGAAGAAAAGTGGCGTGAAACTGATAAAAATGTCAATTTTGGGCTTTGAAAATAGGCACAACTAAGCAAACTTGCTGCCCCCGTCGTAGAGCTCTCAGAGAGCTTTCCAACGCTACGCTATGCGCAGTATAACTACTTGCGGATCAAAAGTTATTGGCACCGTAGCGACGGAGACCTGGTCATAGTCCCCACGCCCTCAGTTTGCGGGCCCAGCCTCTACACGAAGCGAAGTTATTTTGTCCAAGATGTTGTGGGACTTGGTAATAGAAATGTGATGGATAAAGCATCTTGGAAAGCCTGAACAGGGCAAAAAATGAAAAACAAAAATGGGGGTGCAACATGAGGACTTCCTTGAGGGTCACCCATCCTAGTACTACTCTCTCCCGTGCACGCTTAACTTTGGACATCTGATGGGATTCGGTGCATTACTACTGGTATGATCGTACCCCTCATGTTGAGTGCGGAAAGCCCTTATTTGCCATCCTTTTCGCTGCTCCCGACGAATTTGCACGGACGAAGAAAAAGCGCAAAAAGAAGAAAAGTGGCCTGAAACTGATGAAAATGTTAGATTTTGGGCTCCAAAATTAGACACAGCCGAGCAGGCTTGCTACCCTCGTCGTAGACCTCTCAGAGTGCTTTCTAACGGTATGCTGTGTGCAGCATAACTCCTTACGGATCAAAAGTTATGGGCACCAAAGTGACAGAAACCTGGTCACAGGCCCCACGCCCTCAGTTTGTGGGCCTAGACTCTATGCTAAGCGAAGTTGTCTTGCCCAAGATGCCGTGGGACTCAGTTATAGAAATGTGATGGATAAAGCATCTTGGCAAGTCTGAACAGGGCGAAAACTTCAAAACGAAAAGGGGGTACAACAGGAGGACTTCCATGAGGGCCACCCATCCTGGTAATACACTCTCCCAAGCATGCTTGACTTCAGAGATCTTATGGGATCCGGTGCATTACTGCTAGTATGATCGTACCCGTCATGTTGAGCGAGCAAAGCCCTTATTTGTCGTCCTTTTTGCGGTTCCTGACAAACGATCAGGGACGAAGAAACAACGCAAAAAGAAGAAAAGTGGCCCAAAACTGATGAAAATTTTGGGCTCTGAAAACAGGCGCAGCTAAGTAGGCTTGCTACTCTCGTCGTAGAGCTCCCGAAAAGCTTTCCAATGGTATGATGTACGCTGTATAACTCCTTACGGATAAAAAGTTATGGCCACCGGAGCGACGGATACCTGGTCACAGGCCGCACGCCCTCAGTTTGCAGGCCCAGCCTCTACGCGAAGCAAAGTTGTTTTGCCTAGGATGCTGTGGGACTCGGTAATAAAAATGTTATGGATAAAGCATCTTGGCAAGCCTGAACGCGGCAAAAAATGCAAAACGAAAAGGGGGTGCAACACGAGGACTTCCCTGAGGGTCACCTATCCTAGTATTACTCTCTTTCAAGCACGCTTAAATTTGGAGATCTGATGGGATCTGGTGCACTACAACTGGTATGATCGCACCCATTATGTTGAGTATGCAAAGCCCTTATTTGTCATCCTTTTTGCGGCTCTCGACAAACGATCAGAGATGAAGAAATAGCACAAAAAGAAGAAAAGTGGCCTGAAAGTAATGAAAATGTTCAATTTTGGGCTCAAAAAATAAGCGCAGCCGAGCAGGCTTGCTTCCCCCATCATACAGCTCTCGGAGAGCCTTCCAACGGTACACTGTGCGCTACATAACTCCTTACGGAACAAAAGTTATGGGCACCGGAGTGACGGAGACCTGGTCACAGGCCCCACGACCTCAGTTTGCGGGCCCAGCCATTACGCGAAGCGAAGTTGTCTTGGCCAAGATACCGTGGGACTTAGTAATAGAAGTGTGACGGATAAAGCATCTTGGTAAGCCAGAACGGGGCAAAAAATTCAAAACGAAAATGGGGTGCAACACGAGGACTTCCCTGAGGGTCACCTATCCTAGTACTACTGTTTCCCAAGCACGCTTAACTTGGAGATTTGGTGGGATCCAGTGCAATACTGCTGGTATGATTGCACCCGTCATGTTGAGTGCACAAAGCCCTTATTTGTCGTCCTTTTTGTGACTCTTGACGAACGATCAGTGATGAAGAAACAACGCAAAAAGAAAAGAATATGCCAAAAATTGATGAAAATGTTTGATTTTGGGCCCTGGAAATAGGTACAGCTGAGCACGTTTGTTGCCTTCATCGTAGAGCTCTCAGAAAGCTTTCCAATAGTATGCTGTGCGCTGCATAACTCTTTACGGATCAAAAGATATGGGTACCGCAGCGACGGAGACTTGGTTACAGGCCCCACGCCCTCAGTTTGCGGTCCCAGCTTCTACGCAAAGCGACATTGTCTTGCCCAAGATGTCGTAGGACTCGGTAATAAAAATGTGATGGATAAAGCAACTTGGCAAGCTTGAACGGGGCAAAAAATACGAAACAAAATGGGGGGTGTAACACGAGGACTTCCCTGGGGGGTCACCCAACCTAGTACTACTTTATACCAAGCACGCTTAACTTCGGAGATCTGATTGGATCCAGTGCATTACTACTGGTATGATCGCACCCGTCATGTTGAGTGCGCAAAGCCCTTATTTGTCGTGCTTTTCGCGACTCCTGACGATCGATCAGGGACGAAGAAACAGCTCAAAAAGAAGAAAAGTAGAACTAAACTGATGAAAATGTTTGATTTTGGGCTCTAAAAATAGGCGTAGTCGAGCAGGATTGCTGCCCTCGTTGTACAACTCTTGAAGAGCTTTCCAACGGTATGCTTTGTGCTGCATAACTCCTTACAGATCAAAAGTTATGGGCACCGGAACGACGGAGACCTGGTCACAGGCCCCACGCCCTCAGTTTGCGGGTCGGGCCTTTACACGAAGCGAAGTTGTCTAGCACAAGATGCTGTGGGACTCAATAATAGAAATGTGATGAATAAAGCATCTTGGCAAGCCTGAACGGGGCAAAAAATGCGAAATGAAAAGAGGGGGTGCAACACTAGGACTTCCCTGGGGGTCACCCAAATTAGTACTACTCTATCCCAAGCACGCTTAACTTCGGAGATCTGATTGGATCGGGTGCATTACTGCTGGTATGACCGTACCCGTCATGTTGAGTGCGCAAATCCCTTATTGGTCGTCCGTTTCGCAGCTCCCGACGAACTATCCGGGACGAAGAAACAACGAAAAAAGAAGAAAGTGGCCCAAAATTGATGAAAACATTCAATTTTGGGCTCCAAAAACTAGCGCAACCGACCAGGCTTGCTACCTTTGTCGTAGAGCTCTAGGAGAGCTTACGAACGATATGCTGTGTGCATAACTCCTTACGGATCAAAAGTTATGGGCACCAGAGCAAAGGAGTCCTGGTCACAGACCCCACACCCTCAATTTGCGGGCCCAGCCTCTATGCGAAGTACATTTGTCTTGCCGAAGATGCCGTGGGACTCTATAATAGAAATGTGAGGGATAAAGAATCTTGGCAAGCCTGAACGGGGCAAAAAAACAAAACGAAAAAGGGGTGCAACACGAGGAATTCCCAGGGGCTCACCCATCCTAGTACTACTCTCGTCCAAACACGCTTAACTTCGGAGTTCTGATGGGATCCGATGCATTAGTGTTGGCATGATCGAACCCGTCATGTTGAGTGCGCAAAGCCCCTACTTGTCATCTTTTTTGCGGCTCCCGACGAACAATCAAGGTCGAAGAAACAGTGCAAAAAGAAGAAAAGTGGCCCAAAACTGATTAAAATGTTCGATTTTGTATTCTAAACACAAATGCAACTGTGCATGCTTGCTACCCCCGTCGTAGAGCTCTCGGAGAACTTTCCGACTGTATGATGTGCACTGCGTAACTCCTGACGGATCAAAAGTTATTGGCACCGGAGCAACGAAAACCTGGTCAAAGTCCCCACGCCCTCTGTTTGCAGGCCCAGCCTTTACGTGAAGCGAAGTTGTCTTGCCCAAGATGCCTTGGGACTCGATAATAGGAATGTGATGGATAAAGCATCTTGGCAAGCCTGAACGGGGCAAAAAATTCAAAATGAAAAGGGGGGTGCAACACGAGGACTTCCCTAAGGGTCACCCATCCTAGTACTACTCTATCCCAAGCATGCTCAAGTTCAAAGATTTGATGGGATCCGGTGCATTACTGCTTGTATGATTGCACCCGTCATGTTGAGTACGCAAAGCCCTTATTTGTGGTCCTTTTTGCGGCTCCCGAGGAACGATCAGGGATGAATAAACAGCAAAAAAAGAAGAAAAGTGGCCTGAAACTGATGAAAATGTTCGATTTTGGGCTTTGAAAACAGGCGCAGCCGAGCAGGCTTGTTGCCCCCGTCGTAGAGCTCTCATAAAGCTTTCCAACGGTATGCTGTACGCTGCATAACACCTTACGAATCAAAAGTAATGGGCACCGTAGCGACTGAGACCTGGTCACAGGCCCCACGACCTCGGTTTACGGGTCCAGCCTCTACACGAAGCGAAGTTGTCTTGCCCAAGATGCCGGAGGACTCGGTAATAGAAATATGATGGATAAAGCATCTTGGCAAGCCTAAATGGGGCAAAAAAGTCAAAACAAAAAGAGGGGTGCAACACGAGGACTTCCTTGGGTTCACCCATCTTAGTACTATTCTCTCCCAAGCACGATTAACTTCGGAGATCTGATGGGATCAGGTGCATTACTGCGGGTATGATCGTACCCGTCTTGTTGAGTGCGTAAAGCCTTTATTTGTCAACCTTTTTGCGGCTCCCGATGAACGATCAGGGATAAAGAAACAAAGCAAGAAGAAGAAAAGTTGCTGAAAACTGATAAAAATGTTCGATTTTGGGCTCTAAAAATATGCACAGCCAAGCATGCTTGCTGCGCTTCTTGTAGAGCTCTCAGAGAGCTTTCCAACAGTATGTTGTGTGATGCATAACTCCTTACGGATCAAAAGTCATGGGCACCATAGCGACGGAGACCTGGTAACAAACCCCACGCCCTTAGTTTGCGGGCCCAGCCTCCACACGAAGCGACGTTGTCTTGGCTAGATGCCGTGGGACTCGGTAATAGAAATGTGATAGATAAAACATCTTGGCAAGCTTGAACGGGGAAAAAAATTCAAAACGAAAAGGACGTACAACACGAGGATTTCCCTGGGAGCCACCCATCCTAGTACTACTCTCTCCCAAGCACGATTAACTTCGGAGATCTGATAGGATCCAGTGCATTGCTACTAGCATGATCGCACCCGTCATGTTGAGTGTGCAAAGCCCCTATTTGTCGTAATTTTTGCGGCTCTCGAGGAACAATTAGGGATAAAGATACAGCGCTAAAAGAAGAAAAATAGCCCGAAACTGATGAAAATGTTCAATTTTGGGCTTCGAAAACAGGCACAGCTGAGCAGGCTTGTTGCCCTCAAGGTAGAGCTCTTAGAGATCTTTCCAACGGTATGCTGTGTGCTGCATAACTCCTTACGGATCAAAAGTTATAGGCATCGCAGCGACGGAGACTTGGCCATAGGCCCCACGCCCTCAGTTTGTGGGCCCAGCCCCTACGTGAAGCGAAGTTGACTTGCCCAAGATGTTGTGGGACTCGGAAATAGAAATGTGATGGATAAAGCATCTTGGCAAGCCTGAACGGGGCAAAAAATACAAAACAAAAAGGGGGGTGCAACACGAGGACTTCCCTAAGGGTCACCCAACCTAGTACTACTCTCTCCTAAGCACGCTTAACTTCACAGATCTGATGAGATCCAGTGCATTACTACTGGTATGATTACACCCATAATGTTGAGTGCGCAAAGCCCTTATTTGTCGTCCTTTTCGCAGCTCCCAACGAACAATCAGGGAGAAAGTAACAGCGCCAAAAGAAGAAAAGTGGCCCTAAACTGATGAAAACATTCGATTTTGGGCTCCCAAAAAAGGTGCAGCCGAGCAGGCTTGCTACCCTCGTTGTAGAGCTCGTGGAGAGCTTTCCAACGGTATGCTGGGTGCTGCATAACTCCTTACGGATCAAAATTTATGGGCACCGGAGCGACAGAGACCTAGTCACAAGCCCCACACCCTCAGTTTGTGGTCCCAGCCTCAATACGAAGTGAAGTTGTCTTGCCCAAGATGTCGTGGGACTCGGTAATAGAAATGTGTCAAATAAAGCATCTTGGTAAGCCTGAACGGGGCAAAAAATTCAAAACGAAAAGGGGGTGCAACATGAGGACTTCCATGAGGGTCACCCATCCTAGTACTACTCTCTCCAAAGCACGCTTAACTTCAGAGATCTGATGGGATCTGGTGCATTACTGCTAGCATAATCGCACTCGTCATGTTGAGTGCGCAAAGCCCTTATTTGTCGTCCTTTTCGCGGCTTCTGACGAACGATTAGGGACGAAGAAACAACACAGAAAGAAGAAAAGTTGCCTGAAACTGATAAAAATGTTCTATTTTGGACTCCGAAAATAGGCGCAGCTGAGTAGGCTTGTTGCCCTCGTCATAGAGCTCTCGGAGAGCTTTCCAACGGTATGTTGTGTGATGCATCACTCCTTGTTGATCAAAAGTTATGGGCACCGTAACGACAAAGACCTGGTCACAAGCCCCATGCCCTCAGTTTGCGGGCCCAGCCTCTACGTGAAACGAAGGTGTCTTGGCCAAGGTATTGGTGGAGTCGGTAATAGAAATGTGACGGATAAAGCATCTTGAAAAGCCTGAACGGGGCAAAAAAACTAAACGAAAAAGGGGGTACAACACAAGAACTTCCCTGGGGGTCAGCCATCCTAGTACTACTGTCGCCCAAGCACGCTTAACTTCAGAGTGATGGGATCCGGTGCATTACTGATGGTATGATAGCACTCGTCATGTTCAGAGCGCAAAGCCCTTATGTGTCGTCCTTTTCTTGGCTCCCGACGAGCGATTTGGGACGAAGAAACAACACAGAAAGAAGAAAAGTTACCTGAAACTGATAAAAATGTTCTATTTTGGACTCCGAAAATAGGCGCAGCCGAGTAGGCTTGCTGCCCTCGTCATAGAGCTCTCGGAGAGCTTTCCAACGGTATGTTGTGTGATGCATCACTCCTTGCTGATCAAAAGTTATGGGCACCGTAACGACAAAGACCTGGTCACAAGCCCCATGCCCTCAGTTTGCGGGCCCAGCCTCTACGCGAAGCGAAGTTGTCTTGGCCAAGATATTGTAGGACTCGATAATAGAAATGTGACGGATAAAGTATCTTGGCAAGCTTGAACAAGGCAAAGAATTCAAAACGAAAAGGAGGGGTGCAACACGAGGACTTTCTTGGGGGTCACCCATCCTAGTACTACTCTCTCCCAAGCACGCTTATCTTCGGATATCTGATGGGATCCTGAGCATTACTGCTGGTATGATCGTACCCGTCATGTTGAGTACGCAAAGCCCTTATTTGTCGTCCTTTTTGCGGCTCATGAAAAACAATCAGCGACGAAAAAATAGTGCAAAAAGAAGGAAAGTGACCCAAAACTGATGAAAACATTCAATTTTGGGCTCCGAAAACAAGCGCAGCATAGCAGGCTTATTGCCCTTATCGTAGAGCTCCCGAAGAGCTTTCCCACTGTATGTTGTGCGTTGCATAACTTCTTACAGATCAAAAGTTATGGGCACCAGAGAAATGGAGACCAGGTCATAGGCCCTACGCCCTCGGTTTGCGGATCCAGCCTCTACGCAAAGCGAAGTTGTCTTGCCCAAGATGCCATGGGACTCGAGAATAGAAATGTGATGGATAAAAGATCTTGACAAGCCTGAACTGGGCAAAAAAATGCAAAACAAAAAGCAGGGGTGCAACACGATGACTTCCCAGGGGGTCCCCCAACCTATTACTACTCTCACCCAAGCACGCTTAACTTCAGAGTTCTAATAGGATCCGGTGCATTACTGCTGGTATGATCGCACCCGTCATGTTCAAAGCGCAAAGCCCTTAATTGTCATCTTTTTTTAGGCTCCCGACGAACGATCAGGAACGAAGAAACAGTGCAAAAAGAAGAAAAGTTGCCTAAAATTGATGAAAATGATCGATTTTGGGCTGCAAAAATAGGCGCAGCCGAGCAGACCTGTTGCCTCTGTCGTAGAGCTCTCAAAGAGCTTTCTAAGGTATGTTGTGCACTATATAACTCATTACGAATTAAAAGTTATGGGCACCGGAGTGACGGAGACCTGGTTGCTATCCCCACGCCCTCGGTTTGTGGTCCAAGCCTCTATGCGAAGCGACGTTTTCTTCCTCAAGATGTTGTGGGACTCGATAATAGCAATGTGATGGTTAAAGCATCTTGGCAAACCTGAACGGGGCACAAAAACAAAACGAAAAGGGGGGTGCAACATGAAGACTTCCCTGAGTGTCGCCCATCCTCCAACTACTCTCTCCCAAGCACGCTTAACTTCGGAGATCTGATGGGATTCGGTGCATTACTGCTGGTATGATCGAACCCGTCATGTTGAGTGCTTAAAACCCTTATTTGTCGTCCTTTTCGCGTCTCCCGACAAACGATCATGGACGAAGAAACAGCCCAAAATGAAGAAAAGTGGCCCGAAATTGATGAAAACGTTCGAATTTGGGCTCCAAAAAACCAGGCACATCCAAGTAGGCATGTTGCCTCCGTTATAGAGATCTCGAAGAGCTTTCCAACAGTATGCTGTGCGTTGCATAACTCCTTACGGATCAAAAGTTTTGTGCACCGGAGAGACGTAGACCTAGTCATAGGCCCCACGCCCTCGGTTTGTAGGCCCAGCCTCTACGCGAAGCGAAGTTGTCTTGCCCAAGATGCTGTGGGACTCGGTAATAGAAATGTGATGGATAAAGCATCTTGGCAAGCCTGAACGGGGCAAAAAATTCAAAACAAAAACGGGGGTGCAACACGAGGACTTCCCTGGGGGTCACCCATCCTAGTACTATTCTCTCCTAAGCACGCTTAACTTCCGAGATCTAATGGGATCCGGTGCATTACTGCTTATATAATCGCACTCGTCATGTTGAGTGCGCAAAGCCCTTATTTGTTGTCCTTTTCGTGGCTCCTGACGAACGATCAGGGATGAAGAAACAGCACAAAAAGAAGAAAAGTGGCCCGAAACTGATAAAACTATTCAATTTTGGTCTCTTTAAACAAGCGCAGCCGAGCAGGCTTACTGCCCTCATCATAGAGCTTCCCACAGTATGCTGTGCGCTGCATAACTCCATTCGGATCAAAAGTTATGGGCACCGGAGTGACGAAGACCTGGTCACATGCCCCACGCCCTCAGTTTGCGGGCCCAGCCTCTACGCGAAGTGAAGTAGCCTTGCCCAAGATGCCGTGGGACTCGTTAATAGAAATGTGATGGATAAAGCATCTTGACAAGCCTGAATGGGGCCAAATATTCAAAACGAAAAGGAGGGTGCAACACTAGGACTTCCCTGAGGGTTACCCATCCTAGTACTACTCTCTCTCAAGCATGCTTGACTTCGGAGATCTGATGGGATCCGGTGCCTTAATACTAGTTTGATTGCACCTATCATGTTGAGTACGCAAAGCCCTTATTTGTCGTCCTTTTCGTGGCTCCCGACGAACGATCATGGATGAATAAATAGCACAAAACAAAGAAAAGTGGCGCAAAACTAATGAAAATGTTCAATTTTGGGCTAGGAAAATAGGTGCAGTTGAGCAGGCTTGCTACCCCCGTCGTAGAGCTGTCGGAGAGCTTTTCAACAGTACGCAATGCGCTGTATAACTCTTTACGGATCAAAAGTTATGGGCACCACAGAGACTTGGTCACAGGACCCACGCCCTCGGTTTACGGGCCTAGCCTCTACGCGAAGTGAAGTTGTCTTGGCCAAGATGCCGTGGGACTCAATAATAGTAATGTGACGGATAAAGCATTTTGGCAAGCCTGAACGGGGCAAAAAATTCAAAACGAAAAGGGGGGTACAACACGAGGACTTCCATCGGGGTTACCGATCGTAGTACTACTCTCTCCCAAGTATACTCAACTTCAGAGATTTGATGGGATCTGGTGCATTACTGCTGGTACGATCGCACCTGTCATGTTGAGAGCGCAAAGCCCTTATTTGTCGTCCTTTCGCGGCTCCTGACGAATGATCGGGTACGAAGAAAAGCACAAAAAGAAGAAAAGTAGCCCAAAACGGATGAAAACGTTCGATTTTGGGCTCCAAAAATAGGCGCAGCCAAGCAAGCTTGCTGCCCCCATCTTAGAGCTCTCGGAGAGCATTCCAACAGTATGTTGTGCGCCGCGTAACTCCTTACGGATCAAAAGTTATGGGCACCGGAGTGACAAAGACCTGGTCATAGCCCCCACAACCTAGGTTTGCGGGCCCAGCCTCTACGTGAAGCAAAGTTGTCTTGCCCTAGATGCCGTGGGACTCGTTAATAGAATTGTGTTGGATAAAGCATATTGGCAAGCCTGAATGGGGCAAAAAAAGCAAAACGGAAAGGGGGGTGCAAGAGGAGGACTTCCCTGAGGGTAACCCATCCTAGTACTACTCTCTCCCTAGCACGATTAACTTTAGAGATCTGATGGGATCCGGTGCATTACTGCTGGTATGATCGCACCCGTCATTTTGAGTCTATAAAGCCCTTATTTGTCGTCCTGTTCGCGGCTCCCGACGAACGATCAGGGACAAAGAAACAGCACAAAAAGAAAAAAAGTGGCCCAAAATAGATGAAAACATTCAATTTTGGGCTCCAAAAATAGGCACAGCCAAGAGGCTTGTTGTCCCCGTCGTAGACCTCTCGGAGAGCTTTTCAACGGTATGTTGTGCACTGCATAACTCCTTGTGGATCAAAAGTTATGGGCACCGGAGTGACGGAGACTTGGTCACAGGCCCCACGCTTTCAGTTTGTGGGCCCAGCCTCTACACGAAGCGAAGTCGTCTTGCCTAAGATGCCGTGGGACTTGGTAATAGAAATGTGATGGATAAAGCATTTTGCCAAGCCTGAACGGGGCAAAAATTCAAAACGAAAAGGGGGGGCAACACGAGGACTTCCTTGAGGGTCACCCATCCTAGGACTACAATCTCCCAAGCACGCTTGACTTTGGAGATCTGATGGGATCCGGTGCATTACTGCTGGTATGATTACACCCGTCATGTTGAGTGCACAAAGCCCTTATTTGTCATTCTTTTCGCGGCTCCCGACGAACGATCATGGATGAATAAACTGTGCAAAAAGAGGAAAAGTGGCCCAAAAATGATGAAAAGTTTCAATTTTGGGCTACGAAAATAGGCGCAGCTAAGCAGGCTTGCTGCCCCCATAGTAGAGCTCTCGGAGAGGTTTCCAATGGTATGTTGTACGCTGCGTAACTCTTTACGGAACAAAAGTTATGGGTACCAGAGTGACGGAGACTTGGTCACAGGCCCCACGCCCTAAGTTTGCGGGTCTAGCCTCTATGCATAGTGAAGTTGTCTTGCCCAAAATGCCGTGGGATTCGGTAATAGAAATGTGATGGATAAAGCATCTTGACAAGCCTGAACGGGGCAAAAAATTCAAAACAAAAAGGGGGTGCAACACGAGGACTTCCCAAGCGTGCTTAACTTTGGAGATCTAATGGGATCCGGTGTATTACTGCTTGTATGATCGCACCCGTCATGTTGAGTGCGCAAAGCCCTTATTTTTCATCCTTTTCGCGACTCCCGACGAACGATCAGGGACGAAGAAACAACACAGAAAGAAGAAAAGTGTCCCAAAACTAATGAAAACGTTTGATTTTTCGCTCTGAAAATAGGCGCAGCCGAGTAATCTTGCTGCCCTCGTCGTAGAGCTCTTGGGGAGCTTTCCAACGATATGTTGTGTGCTTCATAACTCCTTACGGATCAAAAGTTATGGGAACCGTAGCGATAGAGACCTGGTAACAGGCCCCACACCCTCAGTTTGTCGTCCCAGCTTCTACGCGAAGCGAAGTTGTCTTGTCCAAGATGCCGTGGGACTTGGTAATAGAAATGTGACAGATAAAGCATCTTGGAAAGGCTGAACGGGGCAAAAAATGCAAAACGAAAAGGGGTTGCTACATGAGGACTTCCCAGGGGGTCACCAATCCTAGTACTACTCTCTCGCAAGCACGATTAACTTCGAAGATCTGATGGGATCCGGTGCATTACTGCTTGTACGATCGCACCCATCATGTTGAGTGTGCAAAGCCCTTATTTGTCGTCCTTTTCGCGGCTCACGACGAACGATCAAGGATGAAGAAATGGCGCAAAAAGAAGAACAGTGGCCTGAAACTGATGAAAATATTAGATTTTGGGCTCCAAAAACATTCGCAACAAAGCAGGCATATTGCCTCTGTCGTGGAGCTCTCGGAGAGCTTTCCAACGGTATGCTGCGCGTTGCATAACTCTATTCGGATCAAAAGTTATGGGCACCGGAGTGACGGAGACCTGTTCACAGGCCTAACGCTCTCAGTTTACGGGCCCAGCCTCTACGCGAAGCGAAGTTGTCTTGCCCAAGATGCCGTGGGACTCGGTAATAGAAATGTGATAGATAAAGCATCTTGGCATGCCTAAACGGGGCCAAAAATTCAAAACGAAAAGGGGGGTGCAACACGAGGACTTCCGAGAGGGTCACCCATTCTAGTACTACTCTCTCCCAAGCACGCTTGACTTCGGAGATCTAATGGGATCTGGTGCATTTCTGCTGGTATGATCGTACCCGTCATGTTGTGTACGCAAAGTACTTAGTTGTCGTCCTTCTCGCGGCTCCCAACGAACGATCAGGGACGAAGAAATAACGCAAAAAGAAGAAAAGTCACCCAAAATTGATGAAAACATTCAATTTTGAGCTCCAAAAATAAGCGCAGCTGAGCATGATTGCTACCCTTGTCGTAGAGCTCTCAGAGAGCTTATCAGCGGTATGTTGTGCGCTGCATAACTCCTTACGGATCAAAAGTTATGGGCACCGGAGTGACGGAGACTTGGTCACCGGCATCATGCCCTCAGTTTATGGGCCCAGCCTCTACGCGAAGTGAAGTTGTCTAGCCCAAGATGCCGGGGGACTCGGTAATAGAAATGTGATGGATAAAGCATCTTGGCAAGCCTGAACGGGGCAAAAAATTGAAAATGAAAAAGGGGGTGCAACACGAGGACTTCCCTGGGGGTCACCCATCCTAGTACTATTCTCTCCCAAGCACGCTTGACTTCGGAGATATGATGAGATCCGGTGCATTACTATGGGTATGATCGCACCCATCTTGTTGAGTGTGCAAAGCCCTTATTTGTTGTCCTTTTCGCGGCTTCCGACGTACGATCAGGGATGAATAAACAGCGCAAAAAAAAGAAATGTGGCCCAAAACTGATGAAAATGTTCAATTTTGGGCTACCAAAATAGGCGCAGCTGAGCAGGCATATTGCCCCCGTCGTAGAGCTCTCGGAGAACTTCCCAACGGTATCTTGTGTGCCGTATAACTCATTACGGATCAAAAGTTATGGGCAATGGAGTGATGGAGACTTGGTCACAGGCCCCACGCCCTCAGTTTGCGGCCCTAGCCTCTACACGAAGCGACGTTGTCTTGCCCAAGATGCCATGGGATTCGGTAATAGAAATGTAATGGATAAAGCATCTTGGCAATCCTGAACGGGGCAAAAAATTCAAAACGAAAAGGGGGGTGCAACACGAGGACTTCCTTCGGGGTAGCCCATCGTAGTACTACGATCAGGGACGAACGAACGATAAGGGACGAATAAAGCCCTTATTTGTCGTCCTTTTCGTGGCTCCTGACGAACGATCAGGGACGAATAAATTGAGCAAAAAGAAGAAAAGCGGCCTGAAATGGATGAAAACATTCAATTTTAGGCGCAACCAAGCATGCTTGCTGCCCTCATCGTAGAGCTCCCAGAGAGCTTTCCAACTGTATGTTGTGCACCGCATAACTCCTTACGGAGCAAAAGTTATGGGCACCGTAATGACGAAGAACTGGTCACAGGCTCCATGTCCTTGGTTTGCGTGCCCAACCTCTACGCGATTCGAAGTTGTCTTGCCCAAGATGTCGTAGGACTCGTTAATAGAATTGTGATGGATAAAGCATCTTGGCAAGCCTGAACGGGGCAAAAAATTCAAAACGAAAAGGGGGGTGCAATACGAGGACTTCCCTCGGGGTAGCCTATCGTAGTACTACGATCAGGGACGAACGAATGATTAGGGACGAATAAAGCCCTTATTTGTTGTCCTTTTCGCGGCTCCTGACAAACGATCAGGGACGAATAAACTGAGCAAAAAGAAGAAAAGTGGCCTGAAATGGATGAAAACATTCAATTTTAGGTGCAACCAAGCATGCTTGCTGCCCTCATCGTAGAGCTCTCGGAGAGCTTTCCAACGGTATGCTGTGCACCGCGTAACTCCTTACGAATCAAAAGTTATGGTCACTGGAGCGACGGAGACCTAGTCACAGGCTCCACGACCTTGGTTTGCATGCGCAACCTCTACGCGAAATGAAGTTGCCTTGCCCAAGATGCCGTGGGACTTGTTAATAGAATTGTGATGGATAAAGCATCTTGGCAAGCCTGAACGGGGCAAAAAAAGCAAAACGAAAAGGGGGGTGCAACACGGGGACCTCCCTGATGGTCACCCATCCTAGTACTACTCTCTCCAAAGCACGCTTAACTTCAGAGATCTGATGGGATCTGGTGCACTACAACTGGTATGATCGCA
The DNA here is from genome assembly GCA_037974665.1 of Ehretia macrophylla. Taxonomy (NCBI): domain Eukaryota; kingdom Viridiplantae; phylum Streptophyta; class Magnoliopsida; order Boraginales; family Ehretiaceae; genus Ehretia; species Ehretia macrophylla. The sequence goes on along the minus strand of CM075782.1, from coordinate 41,272,524 downwards.
CCCATTATGTTGAGTATGCAAAGCCCTTATTTGTCATCCTTTTTGCGGCTCTCGACAAACGATCAGGGATGAAGAAATAGCACAAAAAGAAGAAAAGTGGCACAAAATTGATGAAAACGTTCAATTCTGGGCCTCGAAAATAGACGCAGCCGAGCAGGATTGCTGCCCTATCATAGAGCTGTTGGAGAACTTTCCAAGGGTATGCTGTGTGCTGCATAACTCCTTTGGATCAAAAGTTAAGGGCACCAGTGCGATAGAGACCAGGTCACAAGCCCCACACCCTCAGTTTGCGGGCCCAGCCTCAACATGAAGCGAAGTTGTCTTGCCCAAGATGTGGTAACACAATCCCACATTGGAAGATTTGGAAGTGAGAGAACTGGATATAAGGGCTTAGTTCCTTGTATCAGCCACGAGGCCTTTTCCCGTGGGAGACCATGGGAGAAACAAAGCCGTGAGGGCCCTGTGCCTGCGGGCCAGGGATTGCCAATAGCGGACAATATCGTGGTAGTGACGGCTCGGTGAGACTCTGCGTGGGCTCCACGTGGGGAGTCGGGTCGTTACAAATGGTATCAGAGCCAGTCTTCCCTTGTGCTCGTGCCCGCGAGGGCGTGGGGCTCCTTAAGGGGGGTGGAATGTGGTAACACAATCCCACATCGGAAGATTTGGAAGTGAGAGAACTGGATATAAGGGCTTGGGTCCTTGTATCAGCCACGAGGCCTTTTCCCATGGGAGACCACGGGAGAAACAAAGCCGTGAGGGCCCTGTGCCTGCGGGCCAGGAATTGCCAATAGCGGACAATATCATGGTAGTGACGGCTCGGTGAGACTCTACGTGGGCTTCACGTGGGGAGTCGGGTCGTTACACAAGATGCCGTGGGACTCGGTAATAGAAATGTGATGGATAAAGCATCTTGGCTAGCCTGAACGGGGCAAAATATTCAAAAGGAAAAGGGGGGGGGGGTGCAACATGAGGACTTCCCTGAGGGTCACCCATCCTAGTACTACACCTTCCCAAGCACGCTTGACTTTGGAGATCTGATGGGATCCGGTGCATTAATGATGGTATGATCGCACCCGTCTTGTTTAATGCGCAAAGCCCTTATTTGTCGTCCTTTTCGCGCCTCCCGATGAACAGTCATGGACAATGAAACAGCGCAAAAAGAAGAAAAGTGGACCAAAATTGATGAAAACATTTGATTTTGGGCTACGAAAATCAGCACAACTGAGAAGGCTTGCTACCCCGTCGTAGAGCTCTTGGAAAGCTTTCCAACGGTATACTGTGCGCTACATAACTCCTTACGGATCAAAAGTTATGGGCACCAGTGTCACGCCCCAACCCGGCCTATAAGGTTAGACTAGGGTGTGATCTAAACATTCAGGTCACGTCACACACTTAATCATTTATGAAGATTTAACACTTAACGTTTTGGCCTAAACTCCAAGATTTTCTGAAAAATCGGCAGTATAACGGCTGTAATTGGGCTATTTGGTTTGACCTAATTCTCTAAACACTTCAAAATTTATCATCTCAAATTCATTTCCAACTAAGATTTCTATTTATCATCAATTGAAATGCCTATTGGTTGTCTTGATGTCTCCTTTGATTAATAACCTAGCATGGTACTATGTCTCGTTTGTTTGTTAATCCTCATTACAAAAGTGCCTGTTGATCTTAGCTTAATAACGTGTACCTACTTAAGATTTGGTTGCTTCATTTTATTTAGCCTTTACCTAATATTTCATAATCCTATTATAGGTACTAGCAGTAATAATAGCAAAACGATCATAGTAGTGTCTATCTAGTTAATATCAGTACAATTCAAAATTAGACCCCAAATTACAACGGTGGTCTATTACATTACAAATAACAAGCAACATAAAAGAAATGGTCTTCAAGTAGCATAAAGTTCACAAGTAGCCATAATCTCGCAAAGCACACAAGACAGGCAATCATTCCAAGGACTCATCGATGGGCACATCGTCCTCAGGTCCCTGTTCTTGATCTTCTTCACCTGAGATGATAAAAGAGGGTGAGTCCTTATGAACTCAGCGAGGGGGAACGAGAAATAGGTTTTGAAACTCATTTTCCGGTTCAACTTATGAAATCCTTTTGCAAGCATGAATATAACAATAATACAAGTATAGGAATAGAAATACCGGTCTTTCCTCCCCGAGGTTCTCTAGGAACCAAGCAAGAGTACTTATACAGACATTAAAAAGGATACAGTGAGATTTTGCTCTCAGATCAGTTTCAGAATCAGTTGTTGCGGCCGACTTCAAATCATCCCCAAAACACGCTAGGTGGGTGTACTCCGGATGTACCCCGAAATCCTACGACCCAACTCTCCGAGGAAGTCTAGCCCCCAAGCGAGAGAGGGAATGGGACCATGGTAGTCATGGGTGCACTGGCAAGCCCGATGCCGCCCGGTGTGCGTGATCACTACCATGCCAACAGGAAAGGTTGCAACCTTGTATGCAATGCACATTTATGACATTTCATGTATCACTTTAGGAGAACAACAAAGTAGATTGCTTTCGGACAATCATAAGATTGCACATTGACCAAATAAACAGGCGAGGCACGAACAGACAAGTAATTTCACTTGAAAAGCATATGGAGTTATATGAACATTAAACAGGCAGCCATGTAACACATGTAAATCAAGCCATATAACTCATTACGAAGTCCACGTAATCAAGTGATAGGATTATTCAACATGCAACAACATCTACGTAGGCTCGAATGCTAGGAAAGCCTATTTGTCAACATGCAACGATCAAAATCACATATAGGACTATCAAAGAATTTACGGGCAGCCTACTAACCATATAATTCCACACAATATTCAAATAATCAACACTTAGCAAGCCTACCTAGTCATTAGGGCTTTCGTTTCACGCTTAACCGTGTAATTAAACTCTAAGTCAACTCAAAATCAATCTCAAGCCATGCATCATTTAATTCAAACATCCTCAAGTACTCAAAACAGTCCACACAGCATCCCAACACCACAATTCCAAGCAATTAACACCACAAGAGAGGTTACAACAATTTTCCAAGCATATAACTAGGTGAAACCCTCACTGCAATAGGCTGTTTTTTCACAAACATTAAGACAAGCAAACAATCTCCAATTCCAATTAATAAGATGTCAAATTAAATCGTAAGAAGCAAACTAAAATCAGGAACAAACCTTGCATCAATTGGAGTTCGGGATCATTAGATATAGCCGAAACAGTGGGATATCACAAAACTGTCCAGATTTGCACACATTTCGATAATTGACATTTTTGAGGTCCTTAGGGTCAGATTTAGCCTTAGTCCATTTCTAACAAAAATGTCCAGAACTGAAAATTCTAGCAGAACATCCAATTTCATGCATTTTTGACATCATTTACTAAGTCAAATCTGGCTCGTTCTACAAGGTCAGTGCATTTGCTAAAACCTGCTTCATTTTTCCAGATTTCCAGATTTGGACACATTTCAAAGATTTACCATTTGGAGGACCTTAGAGTCGAAATTGGCTTTGGCCTATTTCTGTGAAAAGTATTCAAAACTGGAAAAACTAGTCACCTACCAATATGCATGCATTTTCAACAACATTTGCCTAGCCAAACTTACCTCGAAACAAACTGGTCAGAGAGCTGTCAACAATCCGACTTCACCTATCATCACTTTCAAGCCAAGATCTTGCCATGCATGGTTGCAAAAGCTTATGAACGAACATATAACTCAAGTAAAGAAGCAAGGACATACATTTATGAGCATGCAAGTGGATTTTTGAAGGATTTTCAAAAGGTTTTAGCCCTCACCTTAGCAAATCAACAAGAAGAGGCACAAAACTTTGATGAAGCTCAAATTCTTCTTCTTCCTTGCTTAGCCGAGATTCCAACTCAATTTTCTCTATTTTTCCTAGCTTAGTGACCAAGCTCTTAGTACATGCATGTGGTTAGAACAAGAAGAAAATAAATGGAAGCTAGTAACTCACCTAGGGCCGAAATGAAGACTCAAGAGCTTGCATGTGAGTTTTCATGCAACCTAGCTAGCTTGGTTGAGTTCCTTTGCTTGTGGCTTGTCTTGATTAACCATATGATGATGAAGATGAGCTAAGAGGTGTATGAACTCAGCCAAAACCGAGATTGAGAGAGAAGAATGAGAGGGAGAGAGAGAAATGTGAGGAGAGTGAGAGAAATAAAAGAAAATAGAAGCTTTTGCAATTGTTGATGCAAATGTTGGCTTGGGCATGCAAAAATCAGATTTTGTGTCATCTTTTGAGCATCTTTTGAATTGTTTTAGCATGTGTGTAAGAGAATGTTGGGTATTTAGGGATTTTAGGTAGAATAGAATATAGGATATGTTTAGAAGTTTGTGAGATTTTGTCTTGTAGTGAGTTTAAAATATAATATTTAGGTGTCAGTGGATTTTGTAGAGATTTGAATTAGGATTATAATAACAGTTAATGGTGTTTGTAGGTGTCACGCCCCACCCCGGCCTATAAAGGTTAGACTCGGGTATGATCTAAACGTTCAAGTCACGTCTCGTACTTAACCGTTCATGAAGATTTAACACTTAACGTCTTGCCCTAAACTCCAAATTTTTTTTGGTAAACCGGCAGCATAACAGCTATAATTGGGCTATTTGGTTTGATCTAATTCTCTAAACGCCTCAATTATTCCAATCATTAATCCAATTCCATTAAGGACTCTTATTTGTCACCAACCAATTTGCCTACTAGTTTATCTTGAAAGTCTCGTTTGGTTAATAAGCCTAACATAATAACTATGTCCCGTTTATTTGTCAATTTCCTATCATGCAAGTACCTATTATCCTTTAGTTTGCAAATGAGCACCTAAGTGAAATTAGATAGAATTAACTTAGTTGATTGTTCATCTAGTGGTTTGAATGCCTACGATAACTACTAATTAAGAAAACGAAAGCAAACAACCAAATAAAAGTTCGTCCAGTTATAGATAGTACAATCCTAGAATTAGACCCAAATTACAACGGGGTCATTTACATCAATAAACAACGATCAACATAAAAGAAATAGTCTTCAAGTAGCATAGTTCACAAATAGCCATAATCACGCAAAGCACACAAGACAAGCAATCACTCCAAGGAATCATCGTTAGGCACATTGTCCTTGAGTACATGTTCTTGATCTTCTTCACCTGAGATGATAAAAGAGGGTGAGTCCTTATGAACTCAGCGAGAGGGAACGAGAAATAAGTTTTGAAACTCATTTTCTAATTCAACTTATGAAAATCCTTTTGCAAGCATGAATAAAACAATAATATAAGTACAGAAATAGAAATACCAGTCTTTCCTCCCCGAGGTTCTCTAAGAACCAAGTGAGAGTACTTATATACATAGTAAAAAGGATACAGTGAGCTTTTGCTCTTAGATCAGTTTCAGAATCAGAAGTTGCGGCCGACTTCAAATCATCCCCCAAACACGCCAGGTGGGTGTACTCCGGATGTACCCTAAAATCCTACGATCCAACTCTCCGAGGAAGTCTAGCCCCCAAACGAGAGAGGGAATGGGACCATGGTAGTCACGGGTGCACCGGCAAGCCCGATGCCGCCTGGTGTGCGTGATCGCTACCATGCCGACAGGAAAGGTTGCAACCTTGTATGCAATGCACATTCATGACAGGTAATATCTCACAGTAGGAGGACAACAAAGTAGGTTGCCTCCGGACAGTCATAAGATTGCACATTGACAGGTAAACAAGCAGGGCACGATAAGACAGGAAATATATCACAGTAGGAGGACAACAAAGTAGGTTGCCTCCGGACAGTCATAAGATTGCACATTGACAGGTAAACAAGCAGGGCACGATAAGATAGGTAATTTCACTTGAAAGGCATATAGAGTTATATGAAAATTAAACAGGCAGCCATGTAACACATGTAAAACAGGCCATATAACTCATTAAGAAGCCCACGTGATCAAGTGATAAGATTATTCAACATGCAATGACATCAATCATGGGTTCGGGTGCAAGAAAAGCTTATTTGTCAACATGCAATGGTCAAAATCACATTTGAAGTTATAAGACATTTACGGGCAGCCCACTAAGCATATAATTTCCACACAATATCCAAATGATCAACACTTAGCAAGACTACCTAGTCATTAGGGTTTCCGTTTCATGCTTAACCGTGTGATTAAACCGTAGGTCAACTCAAAATCATTCTCAAGTCATGCATCATTCAATTCAAACATCTTCAAGTACTCAAAACAGTCCACACAACATCCCAACACCACAATTCCAAGCAATTAGTACCACAAGAGAGGTTACAACAATTTTCCAAGCATAACTAAGTGAAACCCTTACTGCAATAGGCTGTTTTCTCACAATCAATAGGATAATCAAACAATATCCAAATCTAGTGAATAAGATGTCAAATTAAATCTTAAGAAGTTAACTAAAATCAGAAACAAACCTTGCATCAATTGGAGTTCGGGATCATTAGATATAGCCAAAAGAGTGGGATAGCACAAAACTGTCCAGATTAGCACACATTTCGATAATTGACGTTTTTGAGGTCCTTAGGTTCAGATTCAGCCTTAGTCCATTTCTGACAAAAATGTCTAGAACTGAACAATATAGCAGTACACCAAATTCCATGCATTTTCGACATCATTTACTAAGTCAAAGATGGTTCGTTCCACAAGGTCAGTGCATCTGCCAAAACCTGCTTCATTTTTCCAGATTTCAGATTTGGTCACATTTTAAAGATTTGCCATTTTGAGGACCTTAGATTCAAAATTAGCTTCGGCCTATTTCTGGGAAAAATGTTCACAACTGTCCAAACTAGTCACCTACCAATTTGCAAGCATTTTCAACATCATTTTACTAGCTAAACTTACCTCGAACAGACTGGTCAGAGAGCTGTCAACAATTTCGACTTCACCTAGCATCACTTTCAAGTCAAGATCTTGCCATGCATGGTTGTTTAAGCTTATGAACGACCATATAGCTCAAGTACAGAAGCAAATACACAAATTTATGAACATGCATGTGAATTTTTGAAGAGTTTTCAAAAAGTTTTAACCCTCACCTTAGCAATCAACCACAAAGATGCACAAAAACTTGTTGAAGCTTCAAATCTCTTTTTCTTCTTGCTTAGCCGAGATTCCAACTTGGTTTCTCTATTTTTCCTAGCCTAGTGATCAATCTCTTAGCACATGCATGAGGTTAGAACAAGAAGAAAAGAAATGGAAGCCAAGAAAACTTACCTAGGCCGAAAATGGTGACTCAAAATGCTTGCATGTGTGTTTCTTGCATCCTAGCTTGCTTGGGTGAGTTTCTTTGCTTGTGGTTTGTCTTGATGCACCTTAGGATGATGAAGATGAGCTAAGAGGTGGAGAGAACTCAGCCAAAACCGAAATGGAGAGAGAGAATGAGAGGGAGAGAGAGAAAATGTGAGAGGAAAGAAGAAATGACAAAAAAATGAAGGCTTTTGCATTATTCAAGCACTTGGTCGGCCTTGGGCCATTAAATTCTGATTTTTGTGTCTTCAATGTATGATTTTAAAATGTTTAGCATGGGCAAAGGTGCTTTGGTTGAGCAAGGTAGAGGATTTAGGTGGTTTTGAACATTTTTTTATGCATTGTGCTAAGTGTTTGTCATAGTTTGTCTAAGAATAATTCTTTATGCATTTGTGTCATTAGAATTGTCATAGGAATGTTGGGAAATTAGGGAATCTAGGTAGAATAAAATATAGGAATGTTTGTTGATGAGGTGAATTATGAATAGAATAATAGTTAGTGGGAAATGGAGGAATAGTTTAGTATTATTTTATTGTTAGTGGAGATTGTAGAGAATTTGAATTAGGAATATAATATTGGTTAGTGGATTGTGTAGGATTATTTTAGTGTGTACTGCTTTGTGTAGGATTCTTTCTTGATCAAAGTGGTGGCACGTATTCCTAGGTCTAGGGCATGAATTACGAGGTAGACACGAACTACGAGGTAAGACACAAACTTCAAGACTAATACATGCAATCCTAGGTGAATGCACGTAAACCCATGCAAGGCACGTAATTCAATACAATGCACGCAATCCAAGACACGACTCTTACACCTAGGCTAAAGCACGCAGTTCAAGGGTAATGGACACGAAATGAAGAGACACACGCAAATCAAGGTCTCGCACGTAAATTAAGGTCATGACACGTTTATCTAGGTATCGCACGTATCTCGAGGATTAGGGCATATAATTTTAGGTTAAGGCACGTATAACGAGGTATGCACGAAAACCAAGACAGGACACGTAATCCAAGGTCAGTCATATAATTAGGGGTCTATGACAAGCAAACCAAGGTATGACACGTTATTCGGGGTCGGGCCTTACACCATCCCCTCCTTAAAAGAATTTCGTCCCGAAATTCATTCTTACTTGTTAAGGTCATTTAGACGGATTCCAACCATTGTTATTTTCCAACTCCGGGTCGTCCTTTGCTCTGTGATCTGTTTTACCACAACGAATTCACTTCCTAGCTTTCTCCAATTGATCTTGAGGTCAAGTTCATTAACTAAAGTTAGAATCTCCAAACCTAGTCATCAAAGCTGCATCGGTATTCTAACAATATAATAATAACTCCAAAATCATGACTCATGTTGTATCAATCTCGCATCCATACCTCAAAAGGAATATCACAATAATACTGCGATCTTATGGTTACATACACTAATTTCAAGATGATAGGTCTATATCAGATTTACATATTCTATCAACTAGCTTCAAAATTGTTAAAACGTAGGACCTACACATGTTATGGATCATTTCTACAATACGACTCTATCTTCAAGAAGAACTCACCAAACAAACTAATCCATCTTAAATCGTCATCTATCGGTAGTATCATAGTTCTTATCTTGAAGGTACATTGGATTAGTAAATCTTCTAATGACTAGTCTCCCAATTACAGGCTCCTATTCACTAATCTCCTTTCCCGGCTTTGTTTACCTTCACGCTCGTAATCATCGAGAAAGACCATTGAGATTCGTTAAACTCAAACTCTAAGATTTATTAGGTACCACCAACAACTGCCATCGAAGTTGCATGGGTAAACTGATCATGTCGCACTAGTTCAACTCTTACAAGTAACTTCATCAACTCGTAATCCACAATTTATTTCCTTATTCAAATCCCTATCTTCAAGTCACGAGGCTTCCGAATTTCTTTAATCTCAACCAAGACTCCTAAGGCGAATATTTTCAATCTCAAATAAATTTCACTCACCTCAATCCAAGGTTACGTCCTAGTTAAGAAGATAATGGTCCTACTCACATAGCGACCTAGTCATTCCTTCGAACACTTAATGCCCGCCAATATATCTTCAACATTAATGTTACTAGGCTAGGGCCATGGCCATGTAAGTGATATCAATGCTCCACTAGGTTATCGTCCAAACAACAACAATCCTAGGACTATAAATGGGTACCGAAATGATCTAGCTCCTAAGATACTTGCCATACTAATCCAAGTAGCTTATTACACAAAATAACTTCAAGGCTGTGTCAATCATAAGAATTATAACCACAAGGTATCCTTCAATATAATCTCATAGAACTTCAAAAGTAGTCAACGACTCATATAATTATCACTACAAGATCCGCCCTCTATTTAACGACCACGATTCGAAGTCTACCAACAGCTAGTTTCAAGATATGAAACGGTGCACATAATACAGTTGTCTAACAATAGTCTCTTAGGTCATTATGACTCTAATTCACATCTATCTTAACTTTATGAAATCTTACTCTTCCCATTTACATGTTCAGCTAGGCTAAGGGCGTCAAGACTCGTCGACCTTAGGTCTTAGGGTTTACCATGAATCATCATGTATACTTACTATTAGCTATTTAGGATTTCAAATCATACCCTAACAACTACACTTTGCAACCAGATGTTTAATATAATTTCCATGGTTTATATAATAGGTCAATCGGTCTTACTTAAGGATATATGCTTTCCAACATCCTCTAGGGTATCTAAACAACGAGTGTATAGAATGACTTACTTGCATAATCACAACTAAACTCGAGAGGCACCAAATTAATACCATGATTCTAAATATCACCGATATCCAACTTAGGACCTTTAGCAACGTTAGTCATCTAATGCACAATTCCATTCCTTACACTTCTATCCGACCTAACATTTTAGGTGCGGTTTTCCAAACACGAGTTCTAGCTACGTGAATTCCTTGATTCTAACATTCCTATACCTTGTTATACTAAAGAATCATCAACCTTGTTAAACTCATTCTCCAGAGTTACCTACATGTCTTGAGGTTATCCATTGTTAAGTTACTTAAACACATTTTTCACGCCTTAATAATCTAACCCCTATCGTCCATTTCCACGAGTTCATCTCTTAATTTCTAGGTCACAATCTTACCATTGAGTGAACTTGAAACTCGTTAATATACACCTTATTAGGTTCAACGATGCTTAATTCCAATCAAGTAAGGATTCAATCATATAATTAGTCTAATATACCATTTTAAGATATAAGAATTTGATTCAAAAGCAACTCCTAAGTCAAACTTCCATTATAAGCATGTGAACATATATATACTACTCCATATCTCCAATAGTATATTCTTATATCTAAGGAAAGTTGTATGTCCTTAACATTTATTCTTGAACCACAATTAGAAGAACAGTTTGATGGAATTAAGGACTTTATAGCTATAAAATTGATAACTTAATCACAGGTATGTGTATTCCAAAGATAAAGAGATAATTTTACCTTAACAATTATGCCTGTGCTACGCATTTTATATATATGCATATCCAATAAGATATATGATCCATTGAGCACCTGTGAAGATGCGAGAAATCTCTAACCGAGCCTTTCGTTCGTCCTGCACAAATTCACTTCCTCTAATCCTAACTATCTATGTGTATAAACAGTCATTCATGGTTATATAACATGCACATGTATCAAGGAAGGAGTATAAAAGCATGCATGCATTATTGAGGGCACTAACGTGTTGGTGTGCATGACACATAATACATATAGTCCACAAAGACACATAGTATTCAATTCTCAAAGCAATTAAAGCACATTAGCACACATTAACACATATAAACAAGACATCATAATTGTCTTAGGGCTTCAACCCATGGTCCGAGAGTTGAACCCGACTAACGCCTAGTAACTCAACTAAGCTCTGATACCATTCTACTTCTAAGGTGTCACGCCCCAACCCTGCCTATAAAGGTTAGACTAGGGTATGATCTAAACATTCAAGTCATGTCTCGTACTTAACCGTTCATGTAGATTTAACACTTAACGTCTTGGCCTAAACTCCAAAATTTTTCGGTAAACCGGCAGCATAACGGCTGTAATTGGGCTTTTTGGTTTGACCTAATTCTCTAAATGCCTCAATTATTCCAATCATTAATCCAATTCCATTAAGGACTCCTATTTGTCACCAACCGATTTGCCTACTAGTTTATCTTGAAAGTCTCGTTTGGTTAATAAGTCTAACATGATAACTATGTCCCGTTTATTTGTCAATTTCCTATCATGCAAGTACCTATTATCCTTTAGTTTGCAAATGAGCACCTAAGTGAAATTATATAGAATTAACTTAGTTGATTGTTCATCTAGTGGTTTGAATGCCTACGATAACTACTAATTAAGAAAACGAAAGCAAACAACCAAATAAAAGTTCGTCCGGTTATAGATAGTACAATCCCAGAATTAGACCCAAATTACAACGGGGTCATTTACATCAATAAACAACGAGCAACATAAAAGAAATAGTCTTCAAGTAGCATAGTTCACAAATAGCCATAATCACGCAAAGCACACAAGACAGGAAATCACTCTAAGGAATCATCGTTAGGCACATCGTCCTCTGGTACCTGTTCTTGATCTTCTTCACCTGAGATGATAAAAGAGGGTGAGTCCTTATGAACTCAGCGAGGGGAAATGAGAAATAAGTTTTGAAACTCATTTTCCGGTTCAACTTATGAAAATCCTTTTGCAAGCATGAATATAACAATAATACAAGTACAGAAACAGAAATACCAGTCTTTCCTCCCCGAGGTTTCACAATCAGAAGTTGCGGCCAACTTCAAATCATCCCCCAAAACACGCCAGGTGGGTGTACTCCGGATGTACCCCGAAATCCTATGACCCAACTCTCCGAGGAAGTCTAGCCCCCAAGCGAGAGAGGGAATGGGACCATGGTAGTCACGGGTGCACCGGCAAGCCCGATGCCGCCCGGTGTGCGTGATCGCTACCATGCCGACAGGAAAGGTTGCAACCTTGTATGCATTGCACATTCATGACAGGTAATATCTCACAGTAGGAGGATAACAAAGTAGGTTGCCTCCGGACAGTCATAAGATTGCACATTGACAGGTAAACAAGCAGGGCACGATAAGATAGGCAATTTCACTTGAAAGGCATATAGAGTTATATGAAAATTAAACAGGCAGCCATGTAATACATGTAAAACAGGCCATATAACTCATTAAGAAGCCCACGTGATCAAGTGATAAGATTATTCAACATGCAATGACGTCAATCATGGGTTCGGGTGCAAGAAAAGCTTATTTGTCAACATGCAATGGTCAAAATCACATTTGAAGTTATACAACATTTATGGGCAGCCCACTAAGCATAAAATTTCCACACAATATCCAAATGATCAACACTTAGTAAGACTACCTAGTCATTAGGGTTTCCGTTTCATGCTTAACCGTGTGATTAAACCGTAGGTCAACTCAAAATCATTCTCAAGTCATGCATCATTCAATTCAAACATCTTCAAGTACCAAAACAGTCCACACAACATCCCAACACCACAATTCCAAGAAATTAGTACCACAAGAGAGGTTACAACAATTTTCCAAGCATATAACTAAGTGAAACCCTTACTGCAATAGGCTGTTTTCTCACAATCATTAGGATAAACAAAAAATCTCCAAATCCAGTGAATATGATGTCAAATTAAATATTAAGAAGTTAAATAAAATCAGAAACAAACCTTGTATCAATTGGAGTTCGGGATCAGTAGATATAGCCGAAACAGTGGGATAGCACAAAACTGTCCGGATTGCACACATTTCGATAAGTGACGTTTTTGAGGTCCTTAGAGTCCGATTCAGCCTTAGTCCATTTCTGACAAAAATGTCCAGAACTGACAACTCTAGCAGCAGACCAAATTTCATTCATTTTAGACATCAATTACTATGTCAAATATGGTTCGTTCCACAAGGTCAGTGCATCTACCAAAACCTGCTTCATTTTTCCAGATTTGGTCACAGTTTAAAGATTTGCTATTGTGAGGACCTTAGAATCAAAATTGGCTTCGGCCTATTTCTGGGAAAAATGTTCATAACTGTCCAAACTAGTCACTTACCAATTTTTAAGCATTTTCAACATCATTTTCCTAGCTAAACTTACCTCGAACAGACTGGTCAGAGAGCTGTCAACAATTTCAACTTCACCTAGCATCATTTTCAAGCCAATATCTTGCCATGCATGGTTGTTTAAGCTTATGAAGGACCATATAGCTCAAGTACAGAAGCAAATACTCACATTTATGAGCATGCATGTGAATTTTTTAAGAGTTTTCAAAATGTTTTAACCCTCACCTTAGCAATCAACCACAAAGATGCACAAAAACTTGTTGAAGCTTCAAATCTCTTCTTCTTCTTGCTTAGCCGAGATTCCAACTTGGTTTCTCTATTTTTCCTAGCCTAGTGATCAATCGCTTAGCACATGCATGAGGTAAGAACAAGAAGAAAAGAAATGGAAGCCAAGAGAACTTACCTAGGCCGAAAATGGTGACTCAAAATGCTTGCATGTGTGTTTCTTGCATCCTAGCTTGCTTGGGTGAGTTTCTTTGCTTGTGGTTTGTCTTGATGCACCTTAGGATGATGAAGATGAGCTAAGAGGTGGAGAAAACTCAGCCAAAACCGAAATGGAGAGAGAGAATGAGAGGGAGAGAGACAAAATGTGAGAAGAAAGAAGAAATGAGAAAAAAATGAAGGCTTTTGCATTATTCAAGCACTTGGTCGGCCTTGGGCGATTAAATTCTGATTTTTGTGTCTTCAGTGTGTGACTTTAAAATGTTTAGCATGGGCAAAGGTGGTTTGGTTGAGCAAGGTAGAGGATTTAGGTGGTTTTGAGCATTTTTTTATGCATTGTGCTAAGTGTTTGTCATAGTTTGTCTAGGAATAATTCTTTATGCATTTGTGTCATTAGAATTGTCATAGGAATGTTGGGAAATTAGGGAATCTAGGTAGAATAAAATATAGGAACGTTTGTTGATGAGTTGAATTATGAATAGAATAATAGTTAGTGGGAAATGTAGGAATAGTTTAGTATTATTTTATTGTTAGTGGAGTTTGTAGAGAATTTGAATTTGAAATATAATATTGGTTAGTGGATTGTGTAGGATTATTTTAGTGTCTAGTGCTTTGTGTAGGATTCTTTCTTGATCAATGTGGTGGCACGAATTCCTAGGTCTAGGGCACGAATTATGAGGTAGACACGAACTACGAGGTAAGACACGAACTTCAAGACTAATGCACGCAATCCTAGGTGAATGCACGTAAACCAATGCAAGGCACGTAATTCAAGACACGACTCTTAAACCTAGGTTAAAGCACGCAGTTCAAGGTTAATGCACACGAAACGAAGAGACACACACAAATCAAGGTCTCGCACGTAAATTAAGGTCATGGCACGTTTATCCAGGTATCACACGTATCTCGAGGATTAGGGCACACAATTTTAGGTTAAGGCACGTATAACGAGACATGCACGAAAAACAAGACAAGGCACGTAATCCAAGGTCGGTCATATAATTAGGGGTCTATGGTACGCAAACTGAGGTATGACACATTATTCGGGGTCGGGCCTTCCAGTAGGATTATTTTATAGTCTAGTGCTTTGTGTAGGATTCTTTCTTGGTTAAGGTGGTGGCACGGATTCCTAGGTCTAGGGCACGAATTACGAGGTAGACACGAACTACGAGGTAAGACACGAACTTCAAGACTAATGCACGTACTTCAAGATAAATGCACGGATTTCAATGCAAATGCACATAACCCTAGGTAAATGTACGTAAACCAATACAAGGCATGTAATTCAATGCAATGTACGTAAATCGATGTACGACTCTTAAACCTAGGTTAGGGCATGCAGTTCAAGGTCAGTGTACACAAATCGAGGTATTGCACTTAAATCGAAGTCAGGACACGTAAGACGAGGCATGCACGAAAGCCAAGACAGGGCATATAATATAAGGTCGGTCATACAGTTCTGGGTCTAAGGGACGCAAATTGAGGTAACGCACGTTATTCGGGGTCGGGCCTCACAACCGGAGCGACGGAGACTTGGTCACAGGCCCCACGCCCTCAGTTTGCAGGCCCAGCCTCAACGCGAAGCGAAGTTGTCTTGCCCAAGAGGCCCTGCGACTCGGTAATAGAAATGTGATGGATAAAGCATCTTGGCAAGCCTGACTGGGGCAAAAAATTCAAAACGAAATGGGGTGCAACACGAGGACTTCCCTGAGGGTCACCCATCCTTGTACTACACTATCCCAAGCACGCTTGACTTCAGAGATCTGATTGGATCAGGGGCATTAATGCTGGTATGATCACACCCGTCTTGTTGAGTGCACAAAGCCCTTATTTGTCGTCCTTTTTACGGCTCCCGACAAACAATCAGGGATGATAAAACAACGCAAAAAGAAGAAAAATGGACAAAAACTGATGAAAATGTTTGATTTTGGGCTACAAAAATAGGCACAACTGATAAGTCTTGCTACCACCGTCGTAGAGCTCTAGGAGAGCTTTCCAACGGTATGTCGTGCGCTCCATAACTCCTTACGGATCAAAAGTTATGGGAACCGTAGCGACGGAGACTTGGTAACAGGCCTCACGCCCTCAGTTTACGGGCCTAGCCTCTACGCGAAGCGTAGTTGTCTTCCCAAGATGCCGTAGGACTCGGTAATAGAAATGTGACAGATAAAGCATCTTGGAAAGCTAGAACGGGGCAAGAAATGTAAATCGAAAAGGGGGTGCAACACGAGGACTTCCCTTAGGGTCACCCATCCTAGTACTATTCTCTCTCAAGCACGCTTAACTTTGGAGATTTGATGGGATCCGATGCATTACTATTTGTATGATCACACCCGTCATGTTTAGTGCGCAAAGCCCTTATTTGTCGTCCTTTTCCCAGCTCCCGACGAACGATCAAGGATGAAGAAACAGCACAAAAAGAAGAAAAGTGGACTGGAACTGATGAAAACATTTGATTTTGGGATCCAAAAACAGGCGCAGCAGAGCAGCTTGCTGCCCCTGTCGCAGAGCTCCTGGAGAGCTTTCCAACGGTATGCTGTGTGCCGTGTAACTCCTTACGGACCAAAAGTTATGGCCACCGGAGTGACGGTGACCTGGTCATAGGGCCCACGACCTCGGTTTGTGGGCTCAGCCTCTACGTGAAGCGAAGTTGTCTCGCCCAAGATGCCGTGGGACTCGTTAATAGAATTGTGATGGATAAATCATCTTGGCAAGCTTTAACAGGGCAAAAAAAGCAAAACGAAAAGGGGGGTGCAACACGAGGACTTCCTTGAGGGTCTCCCATCCTAGTACTACTCTCTCCCAAGCATGCTTGACTTCGGAGATCTGATGGGATCCGGTGCATTACTGCTGTTATGATCACACCAATCATGTTGAGTATGTAAAGCCCTTATTTGTCGTCCTTTTTGCGGCTCCTCGCGAACAATCAGGGACGATGAAACAGCGCAAAAAGAAGAAAAGTGACCCAAAACTTAGGAAAACGTTCGATTTTGGGCTTCAAAAATAAGTACAACTGTGAGGCCCGATCCCAAATAACGTGTGTTACCTTGATTTGCGTGCCATAGACCAAGGATGATATGACTGACCTTGGATTACGTGCCCTGTCTTGGTTTTCGTGCATGCCTCATCATTCGTGCCTTGACCTAAAATTATGTGCCCTAATCCTCGACTTATGTGCCCCGACTTCGAATTGCGTGCATTATCTCGTTTTGTGTGTCCTGACCTTAAATTGCGTGTCTAACCTAGGTTTAAGAGTCGTACCTCAATTTACGTGCATTTCATCAAATTATGTGCCTTGTTTTACCTAGGGTTGTGTGCATTTGCTTTGGAATCTATGCATTTATCTTGAAATATGTGCCTTACCTCGTAGTTCATGTCTACCACGTGATTCATGTCCCGTATTGATTTCTGTGCGTGCCTCGTAGTACGTACCCTAAACCTCGAACTGTGTGCCTACACTCTAACCTATAAAGAATCCTACACAAAGCACTAGACTATTAAATAATCTCACACAATCCACTAACCAATATTATATTCCTAATTCAAATCTCTACAAAACCCACTAACTATAAAATATTCTATTCTACCCAACATTCTCTTACACCATGTCATGCTTTTCCTTGCACCTATGCACTATTTTACTAACACCCAAGCTCACTTTCTTGTCCCTCTCAACCCACATGCTAAACCAATTCAAAAGATGACACAAAATCAGATTTTTCAAAGCTCAAGGCCAACACATAAGCCAATGCTCAAAAACAACTCTTAAAACATTCATTTTTCTCTCAAGACTCTCCCATTCTCTCTCCTTCTCTCTCATTTTCGACCATGGCTGCTCCTTGAGCATTCAAGACTCCTAACAACTCTCTAAGACTCTCCCAAGCTCGGCCATAGCAAGCACAAGCAAGCAACATAGCAAGAAAACTCACACAAAGCTCAAAAACAAGGATTTTGTGCTCATTTGCTAGATCTTCAAAGAGGTGAGGGCTAAAACTTCTTGAAAATCTTTCAAAAAACCACATGCATGCTCTTAAATTTCTATCTTTACTTCTGTACTTGAGATATATGTGTGTTCATAAGATTTTATATCCATGCATGGCAAGATTTTTTCCTAGAATGTGATGATAGATGAAATCGTGTTTGTGACAGCTTTCTGTCCTGTTGGTGCGAGGTGATTTTGGCTAAGTAAATGATGTTTAAAATGCGTGAAAATTGGTAGGTAACTAGTTTTTCCAGTTATAAACATTTTTTGCAGAAATAGGCCAAAGCTAATTTTAATTCTAAAGTCCTCAAAATGGCCAATCATTAAAATGTGTCCAAATCTGGAAAGTCTAGAAAAATGAAGCAGGTTTTGGCAGATTCAATGACCTTGTAGAACGAAGCAGTTTTGAATTAGTAAATGATATCCAAAATGTATGAAAGTTGGTGTGCTACTATATTTTTCAGTTCTGGACATTTTTGTCAGAAATGGACTAAGGCTAAATCTGACCCTAAGGACCTCAAAAACGACAAGTATTGAAATGTGTGCATATCTGGACAGTTTTGTGCAGTCTCACTGTTTTGGCTATAACTATTGAACCCGAACTCCAAATGATGCGAGGTTTGTTTCTTAATTTAGTTCACTTCTTAAGCTTTAATTTGACAACTTATTCAATGGAATTGGAGATTTTTTGCTTGTCTTAATGATTGTGAGAAAACAATCCATTGAAGTGAGGGTTTCACTTAGTAATATGCTTAGGAAAATTATTGTAGCTTCTCTTGTTGTATTAAATGCTTGGCATTGTGGCTTTGAGATGTTGTGTGGACTGTTTTGAATACTTGAGGGTGTTTGAATTAATCAATGCATGGCTTGAGATTGATTTTGAGTTGACTTGGGGCTTAATCGCACGGGTAAGCACGAAATGGAAACTCTAGTGACTAGGTAAATTCACTAAGTGTTGATCCTATGAATATCGTGTTTAATTATATGTTTAGTAGGCTGCCCGTAGTTGCCATTGTAGCCCTAAATGCGATCTTGATGATTACATGTTGACAAGTAGGCCTTTCTTACACCCGATCCCACATAGATGTCGTTGCATGATGAATAATCTTATTATTTGATTACGTGAACTTTGAAATGAGTTATATGACTTGATTTATGTGCGTTACATGGCTGCCCGTTTAATGTTCATATAACTCCATATGCCGTTCAAGTGAAATTACTTGTCTTATCGTGGCTCGCCTGTTTACTTGTCAATGTGTAATTTTATGACTGCTCGGAGGCAACATACTTTGTTATCCTCCTAATGTGATATATTAAATGTCATAAATGTGCATTGCATACAAGGTTGCAACCTTTCATTCTGGCGTGGTAGCGTTCACGCACATCGGGCGGCATCGGGCTTACCGGTGCAACCGTGACTACCATTGTCCAATTCCCTCTCTCGCTTGAGGGTTAGACTTCCTCGGAGAGTTGGGTCGTAGGATTTCGAGGTATATCCGGAGTACACCCATTTGGCGTGATAAGGGGATGATTTGAAGTCGGCCGCAACAACTGATTCTAGAAATGAACTGAGAGCAAAAGCTCACCGTATCCTTTTCACTATATGTATAAGTACTCTTGCTTGGTTTCTAGAGGACCTCGGGGAAGAAAGACGGGTAATTGTGTTCTTTTACTTTTACATTACATTATGTACTCACTTGTGATATATGCCATGCTTGCAAAAGGGTTTTCATAATTGAACCGGAAAAAGAGTTTCAAAACTTATTTCTCGTTCCCCCTTGCTGAGTTCATAAGGACTCACCTTCTTTTATCATCTCAGGTGAAGAAGACCAGGAACAGGTACTCAAGGACAACGTGCCTATTGATGATTCCTTGGAATGATTGCTTGCCCTACGTGCCTTACGTGACTATGGCCATTTTGTGAACGATATGTTATGTTGCTTGAAGACTATTTCTTATGTTGCTTGTTGTTGTACTGTAAATGACCCCGTTGTAATTTGGGTCAAATTTTGGGATTGTACTATCTATAACCGGACGAACTTTTATTTTGTTATTTGTTTTCATTATCTCGTACAGTAGTTATCGTAGGTGTTCAAACCACTAGATGATTAATCCACTAAGTTAACTCTATCTAATTTCACTTAGGTACTCACCCGTACCCTAAAGGATAATAGGTACTTGTATAACAGGAATTCAACAAATAAATGGAGTATAGTTATCAAGCTAGGCTTATTAACCAAACGACACTCTCAAGATAAACTAGTAGGCATATCGGTTGATGACAAAATAAGAATCTTAGTTGGGATCGAATCAAGGATTAAAAGTTTTTGATGCGTTTAGAAAATTAGGTCAACTAAGAAGCCCAATTACAGCCGTTATGCTGCCGGTTTTCTGGAGAATTTGTGGAGTTTAGGCTAAACGTTAAGTGTTAAACCTTCTTAAACAATTAAATACGCGAAAGGACTTGAATGTTTAGATCACACCCTAGTCTAACCTTTATAGGCTGGGTTGGGGCGTGACAATAGCCAAGCAGGCTTGTTGCCCCAGTCGTAGATCTCTCGGAGAGCTTTCCAACGGTATGCTGTGTGCTGCATAAATCCTTACGGATAAAAAATTATAAGCACCGGAGCGACGGAGACCAGGTCATAGGCCCCACGCCCTTTGTTTGCGGATCCAGCCTCAACGCGAAGCGAAGTTGTCTTGCCCAAGATGCCGTGGGACTCGGTAATAGAAATGTGATGGATAAAGCAACTTGGCAAGCCTGAACGGGGCAAAAAATTCAAAACGAAAAGGGGGTGCAACACGAGGAATTCCCTGAGGGTCACCCATCCTAGTACTACATTCTCCCAAGCACGCTTGACTTCGGAGATCTGATGAGATCCGATGCATTACTACGGGTATGATCACACCCGTCTTGTTGAGTGTGCAAAGCCCTTATTTGTCGTCCTTTTTGCGGCTTCCGACGAACGATCAGGGATGAATAAACTGCGCGAAAAGAAGAAATGTGGCCCAAAACTGATGAAAACGTTCAATTTTGGGCTATCAAAATAGGCGCAGCTGAGCAGGCTTATTGCCCCCGTCGTAGAGCTCTCGGAGAGCTTTCCAACGGTATGATGTGTGCCATATAACTTCTTACAGATCAAAAGTTATGGGCAACGGAGTGATGGAGACTTGGTCACAGGCCCCACGCCCTCAGTTTGCGGCCCTAGCCTCTACACGAAGCGATGTTGTCTTGCCCAAGATGCCGTGGGATTCGGTAATAGAAATGTGATGGATAAAGCATCTTGGCAAGCCTGAACGGGCAAAAAATTCAAAACGAAAAGTGGGGTGCAACACGAGGACTTCCTTCGGGGTAGCCCATCGTAGTACTACGATCAGGGATAAACGAATGATTAGGGACGAATAAAGCCTTTACTTGTCGTCCTTTTCACGGCTCCTGACGAACGATCAGAGACGAATAAACTGTGCAAAAAGAAGAAAATTGACCTGAATTGGATGAAAACATTCAATTT
Source organism: Ehretia macrophylla (assembly GCA_037974665.1). Lineage (NCBI taxonomy): Eukaryota > Viridiplantae > Streptophyta > Magnoliopsida > Boraginales > Ehretiaceae > Ehretia > Ehretia macrophylla. Next base: position 41,251,182 of record CM075782.1, on the reverse strand, counting down.
TAGGCGCAACCAAGCATGCTTGCTGCCCTCATCGTAGAGTTCTCGGAGAGCTTTCCAACGGTATGCTGTGCATTGCGTAACTCCTTACGAATCAAAAGTTATGGTCACCGGAACGACGGAGACCTAGTCACAGGCTCCACGACCTCGGTTTGCGTGCCCAACCTCTACACGAAACGAAGTTGTCTTGCCCAAGATGCCGTGGGACTCGTTAATAGAATTGTGATGGATAAAACATCTTGGCAAGCCTGAACGGGGCAAAAAAAGCAAAACGAAAAGGGGGGTGCAACACGGGGACCTCCCTGATGGTCACCCATCCTAGTACTACTCTCTCCCAAGCATGCTTAACTTCAGAGATCTGATGCGATCCGGTGTATTATAGCTGGTATGATTGCACCCGTCATGTTGAGTGTGCAAAGCCCTTATTTGTCGTCCTTTTTGCAGCTCCCGACGAATGATCAGGGATGAAAAAATAACGCAAAAAGAAGAAAAGTGGCTCAAAATTGAGGAGAATGTTCTATTTTGGGCTTCATAAATAGGCACAGCCGAGCAGGCTTGCTACCCCCATCGTAGAGCTCTCAGAGATCTTTCCAATAGTATGCTGTGCGCTGCATAACTCCTTATGGATCAAAAGTTATGGGCACTAGAGCTACAGAGACCTAGTCACAAGCCCCACGCCCTCAGTTTGCGAGCCCATCCTCTACGTGAAGCGAAGTGCTCTTGCCCAAGATGTGGTAACACAATCCCACATCGGAAGATTTGAAAGTGAGAGAGCTGGATATAAGGGCTTGGGTCCTTGTATCAGCCACGAGGCCTTTTCCCGTGGAAGACCATGGGAGAAACAAAGTCGTGAGGGCCTTGTGCCTGCGGTCCAGGGATTGTCAATAGCGGACAATATCGTGGTAGTGACGGCTTGGTGAGACTCTGCGTGGGCTCCACATGGGGAGTCGGGTCGTTACAAATGGTATCAGAGCCAGTCTTCCCTTGTGCTCATGCCCGCGAGGGCGCGGGGCTCCTTAAGGGGGGTGGAATGTGGTAACACAATCCCATATCGGAAGATTTAGAAGTGAGAAAGCTAGGTATTGGGGCTTGGGTCCTTGTATCAGCCACATGGCCTTTTCCTGTGGGAGACCATGGGAGAAACAAAGTCGTGAGGGCCCTGTGCCTGTGGGCCAGGGATTGCCAATAGCAGACAATATCATGGTAGTGACGGCTCAGTGAGACTCTGCGTGGGCTCCACGTGGGGAGTCGGGTCGTTACACAAGATGCCGTGGGACTCGGTAATAGAAATGTGATGGATAAAGCATCTTGGCAAGCCTGAACGGGGCAAAAAATTCAAAAGCAAAAAAGAGGGGTGTGACACGAGGACTTCCCTGAGGGTCACCTATCCTAGTACTACACCCTCCCAAGCACGCTTGACTTCGGAGATCTGATGGGATCCGGTGTATTAATGATGGTATGATCGTACCCATCTTGTTTAGTGCGCAAAGCCCATATTTGTCATCCTTTTCGTACCTCCCGATGAACAGTCATGGACGATGAAGCAGCGCAAAAAGAAGAAAAGTAGACCAAAACTGATTAAAACATTTGATTTTAGGCTACGAAAATTGGCACAACTGAGAAGGCTTGCTGCCCCTATCGTAGAGCTCTTGGAGAGCTTTCCAACGGTATGCTGTGCGCTGCATAACTCCTTATGGATCAAAAGTTATGGGTACTGGAGCGACGGAAACCTGGTCACAGGCTCCACGCCCTCAATTTGCGGGCCCAGCCTTTACGTGAAGCTAAGTTCTCTTGCCCAAGATGCCGTGGGACTTGGTAATAGAAATGTGATGGATAAAGCTTCTTAGAAAGACTGAATGGGGCAAAACATACAAAACAAAAAGGGGGGTGCAAAACGAGGACGTCCTTGAGGGTCACCCATCCTAGTACTACACTCTCCCAAGCGCGCTTGACTTTCGAGATTTGATGGGATCCTGTGCATTTCTACTGGTATGATCGCACCCGACATGTTGATTGCATAAAGCCCTTATTTCTCGTCCTTTGCGCTACTCCCGATGAATGATCAGGGATGAATAAATAGCACAAACAGAAGACAAGTAGCCCGAGACCAATGAAAACATTCAATTTTGGGCTCAAAAAATAGGCCCAGCCAAGAAAGCTTGCTGCCCCCATCGTAAAGCTCTCGGACAGCTTTCCAACGGTATGCTATGCGCCGCATAACTCCTTACGAATCAAAATTTATAGGCACCAGAGAGACGAAGACGTGTTCACAGGCCTCACTCCCTCAGTTTATGGGCCCAGCCTCTACGCGAAGTGAAATTGTCTTGCCCAAGATGCCGTGGGACTCGATAATAGAAATGTGAGGGATAAAGCATCTCAGCATGCCTGAACGAGGCAAAAAATTCAAAACGAAAAGGGGGGTGCAACACGAGGACTTCCCTAGGAGTAACCCATCCTTGTACTACTCTCTACCAAGCACTCTTAACTTCAAAGATCTGACGGGATCCAGTGTATTACTGTTGATACGATCGCACCCGTCCTGTTGAGTGCACAAAGCCCTTATTTGTCGACCCTTTCGCGGCTCCCGACTAACGATCAAGGATGAATAAACATAGCAAAAAGAAGAAAAGTGTCCCGAAATTGATGAAAACGATCGATTTTGGGCTCCAAAAGCAGGTGCAGCTGAGCAGGCTTACTGCCCCCGTCGTAGAGCTCTCACGGAGCTTTTCAACGGCATGCTGTGCGCTGCCTAACTCCTAACGGATCAAAAGTTATGGGCACCGGAGTGACGGAGACCTAGTCACAGGCCCCATGCCCTCAGTTTGTGGGGCCAGCATCTACGCAAAATGAATTTGTCTTGCCCAAGATGCCGTGGGACTTGGTAATAGAAATATGATGGATAAAGCATCTTGGCAAGCCTGAACGGGGCAAAAAATAAAATAGAAAAGGTGGTGCAACACGAGGACTTCCCTGAGGGTCACCCTTCCTAGTACTACTCTCTCCCAAGCATGCTTAAGTTCGGAGATCTGATGGGATCCGGTACATTACTGATGGTATGATCGCACCCGTCATGTTGAGTGAGCAAAGCCCTTATTTGTCGTCCTTTTTGCAGTTCCCAACGAACGATCAGGGACGTAGAAACAACGCAAAAAGAAGAAAAGTGGCCCGAAACTGATCAAAACTTTCTATTTTGGGCACCAAAAATAGGCGCAGCAGAGCGGGCTTGTTGCTCCCGTCGCAAAGCTCTCGGAGAGCTTTCCAACGGTATGCTGTGTGCTGCGTAACGCCTTACAGATCAAAAGTTATGGGCACCAGAGCGACGGAGACCTGGTCCTAAGCACCACGCCCTCGGTTTGCGGGCCCAACCTCTACGTGAAGCGAAGTAATCTTGCCCAAGATGCCGTGGGACTCGATAATAGAAATGTGATAGATAAAGCTTCTTGGAAAGACTGAACGGGGAAAAAAATACAAAACGAAAAGGGGGTGCAACACGAGGACTTCTTTGAGGGTCACCCATCCTAGTACTACACTCTCCCAAGCGCGCTTGACATTCAAGATCTAATGGGATCCTGTGTATTTCTGCTGGTATGATCGCACCCGTCATGTTGATTGCACAAAGCCTTTATTTGTCGTCCTTTTCGCGAGTCCCAACGAACGATTAGGGATGAAAAAATAGCGCAAAAAGAAGATAAGTGGCCCGAGACTGATGAAAACATTCAATTTTGGGCTCAGAAAATAAGCGCAGCCAAGCAAGCTTGCTGCCCCGGTCGTGGAGCTCTTGGAGAGCTTTGCATCGGTATGCTGCGCGCCGCATACCTCCTTACGGATCAAAAGTTATGGGCACCGGAGCGACGGAGACCTTGTCACAGGCCCCACGCCCTCAGTTTACGGGCCCAGCCTTTACGCGAAACGAAGTTGTCTTGCCAAAGATGCCATAGGACTCGATAATGGAAATGTGACTGATAAAGCAACTCTGCAAGCCTGAACAGGGCAAAAAATTCAAAACGAAAAGAGGGGTGCAACACGAGGACTTCCTGGGGTCACCTATCTTAGTACTACTCTCTCCCATGCATGCTTAACTTTGGAGATCTGAAAGGATCTGGTCCATTACTGTTGGTATGATCGTACCCGTCATGTTGAGTGCATAAAGCCCTTTTTTGTCGTCTTTTTCCCAGCTCCAGCCGAACGATCAGGGACAAAGAAACAGCGCAAAAAAAAGAAAATTGTCCCAAAATTGATCAAAACGATTGATTTTGGGCTCCAAAAACAGCCGCAACCAAGAAGACTTGCTGCCCCCGTCGTAGAGCTCTCGCAGAGCTTCTCAACGGTATGCTATGCACTGCATAACTCCTAACGGATCAATAGTTATGGGACCGGAGTGATGGAGACCTGGTCACAGGCCCCACGTCCTCAGTTTGCAGGCCCAGCCTCTACGCAAAACGAATTTGTCTTGCCCAAGATGCCGTGGGACTCGGTAATAGAAATGTGATGAATAAAGTGTCTTGGCAAGCCTGAACGGGGCAAAAAATTCAAAACGAAAAGGGGGGTGCAACACGAGGACTTCCCTAGGGGTCAACCATCCTAGTACTACTCTCTCCCAAGCACGCTTAAGTTCGCAGATCTGATGGGATCTTGTGCATTATTACTGGTATGATCGTACACGTCATGTTGAGTGTACAAAGCCATTATTTGTCATCCTTCTCGCAACTCCCGATGAACGATCAAGGATGAAGAAACAGCGCATAAAGTAGTGAAGTGGCCCGAAATTGATGAAAATGTTCAATTTTGGGCTCCGAAAATAGGTGCAGCCAAGTAGGCCTGCTGCCCCCATCGTAAAGCTCTCGAAGGGCATTCAAACGGTATACTGTGCGCTGTATAACTCCTTGCGGATCAAAAGTTATGGGCACCGAAGCGACGGAGACCTAGTCACATGCCCCACGCTCTTAGTTTGCGGGCCCGGCCTTTACGCGAAGCGAAGTTGTCTTGCCCAAGATGCCGTGGGACTCGGTAATAGAAATGTAATGGATAAAGCATCTTGGCAAGCCTGAAAGGGGCAAAAAAAAAAAACAGAAAATGGGGGTGCAACACGAGGACTTCCCAGGCGATTACCCATCCTAGTACTACTCTCGCCCAAGCATGCGTAACTTCGGAGTTCTGATGGGATACGGTGCATTATAAATGGTATGATCACTCTCGTCATGTTGAGGACGCAAAGTCCTTATTTGTCGTCCTTTTTGGCGCTCCCGACGAATGATCCAGGATGAAGAAACAGCGCAAGAAGAAGAAAAGTGGCCCGAAACTGATGAAAATATTTGATTTTGGGCTCCGAAAACAAACGCAGTCAAGCAGGCTTGCTGCCCCCGTTGTAGATCTGTCGGAGAGCTTTCCAATGGTATGTTGTTCGCTGCATAATTCCATACGGATCAAAAATTTTGTGCACCAGAGTGACGGAGATCTTGTCATAAGCCTCACGCCCTTAGTTTGCGAGCCCAGCCTCTACGCAAAGCAAAGTTGTCTTTTTCAAGATGCCGTGGGACTCAGTAATAGAAATGTGACGGAAAAAGCATCTTGGCAAGCCTGAACAAGGCAAAAAATACAAAACGAAAAAAGGGGTGCAACATAAGGACTTCCCTGAGGGTCACCTATCCTAGTACTACTCTCTCCCAAGCACACTTAACTTCAGAGATCTGAAGGGATCCGGTGCATTACTGTTGGCATGATCACACCCGTCATGTTGACTGCGCAATGCCGTTATTTGTCGTCTTTTTCGCATCTCCCGACGAAAGATAAGGGGCAAAAAAAAAGCACAGAAAGATGAAAAGTAGCTTGAAACTGATGAAAATATTCAATTTTGGGCTCCGAAAATAGGTTCAGTAGAGCAGGCGTACTACGCCCATCGTAGAGCTCTTGGAGAGCTTTTTAACGGTATGCTGTGCGCTGCATAACTTCTTACGGATCAAAAGTTATAGGCTCCGGAGCGACGGAGACCTGCTCACAGGCCCCACGCCCTCAGTTTCCGGGCCTAGCCTCTACGCAAAGCGAAGTTGTCTTGCCCAAGATACTGTGGGACTCAGTAATAGAAATATGACGGATAAAGCATCTTGGCAAGCCTGAAGGGGGCAAAAAAATTCAAAACGAAAAGGGGGTGCAACACGAGGACTTCTATGGGGGTCACCCATCCTAGTACTACTCTCTCCCAAGCACGCTTAACTTCGGAGATCTGACAGGATCCGCTGCATTATTGCTAGTATGATCGCACCCGTCATGTTGAGTGCGCAAAGCATTATTTGTCGTCCTTTTCGTGGCTCCCGACGAACGATCAGGGTCAAAGAAACAACGCAAAATGAATAAAAGTGGCCCGAAACTGATGAAAATTTTTGATTTTGGGCTTGAAAAATAGGCATAGCTGAGCAAGCTTGTTGTCCCCATCGTAAAGCTCTCAGAGAGCTTTCCAACGGTATGTGGTGCGCCGCGTAACTCCTTACGGATAAAAAGTTATGGTCACCGGAGCGACAGAGACCTGGTCACAAGCCCCACGCCCTCGGTTTGCTGGCCCAGCCTCTACGGGAAGCGAAGTTGTCTTGCCCAAGATGCCATGGGACTCGGTAATAGAAATGTGACGGATAAAGCATCTTGGCAAGCCTGAACGGGGCAAAAAATTCAAAACGAAAAGGGGGGTGCAACACGAGGACTTCCCAGGGGGTCACCCATCCTAGTACTATTCTCTCCCAAGCACGCTTAACTTCGAAGATCTGATTGGATACGGTGCATTATTGCTAGTATGATCGCACCCGTCATGTTGAGTGCGCAAAGCCCTTATTTGTCGTCCTTCTCGCGGCTCTCGATGAACGATCAGGGACGAAGATACAGCGCAAAAAAAAAAAAACAAAGTGGCCCGTAACTGATGAAAATGTTTGATTTTGTGCTCCAAAAATAGGCGCAGCTGGGCAGGCTTGCTGCCCCGCCGTAAAGCTCTCGGAGAGCTTTCTATCGATATGCTGTGCACTGCATGACTCCTTACGGATCAAAAGTTATGGACACCGGAGCGACAGAGACCTGGTCATAGGCCCCACGCCCTTAGTATGCGGGCCCAGCCTCTACGCGAAATGAATTTTTCTTGCCCAAGATGCCGTGGTACTCGGTAATAGAAATATCACGGATAAATAATCTCGGCAAGCCTGAACGGGACAAAAAATTCAAAACGAAAAAGGGGGTACAACACGAGGACTTCCCTGAGGGTCACTCATCCTAGTACTACTCTCTCGCAAGCACGCTTAACTTTAGAGATCTGATGGGATTCGGTTCATTACTGCTGGTATGATCGCACCCGTCATGTTGAGTGTGCAAAGCCCTTATTTTTCATCCTTTTCGCGGCTCCCGACGAACGATCAGGGACGAAGAAATAGTGCAAAAAGAAGAAAGTTGACCAAAACTGATGAAAATGTACGATTTTGGGCCAAGAAAACTGGCGCAGCCGAGAATGTTTACTGTCCCCATCGTAGAGCTCTCCGAAAGCATTCAACGGGATGTTGTGCGTCGTGTAACTACTTACGGATCAAAAGTTATGGGCACCGAAGTGATGGAGACATAGTCACAGGCCCTACGCCCTTGGTTGCGGGCCCAACCTCTACGCGAAGCGAAGTTATCTTGCCCAAGATGCCGTGGGACTCGGTAATTAAAATGTGACGGATAAAGAATCTTGGCAAGCCTGAACGGGGCAAAAAATTCAAAACGAAAAGGGGGGTGCAACATGAAGATTTCCTTGAGGGTCACCTATTCTAGTACAACTCTCTCCCAAGAATGCTTAACTTCGGAGATCTGAGGGATGTGCTACATTACTGCTGGTATGATCGCACCCATCATATTGAGTGCACAAAGCCCTTATTTGTCGTCCTTCTTGCGGCTCCCGACGAACGATCAGGGATGAAGAAACAGTACAAAAAGAAGAAAGTGGCCCGAAACTGATGAAAATGTTCAATTTTGGGCCACGAAAACAAGCGCATCCAAGAACGTTTGCTACCCCCATCGTAGAGCTCTCCGAGAGTTTTCCAATGGTATGTTGCGCGCTGCATAACTCCTTACAGATCAAAAGTTATCCGCACTGGAGCGGCGGAGGTCTGGTAACAGGCCCCGCGCCCTCGGTTTGCGGGCCCACCCTTTACGCGAAGCGAAGTTATCTTGCCCAAGTTGCTGTGGGACTTGGTAATAGAAATATGACGGATAAAGCATCTTGGCAAGCCTGACCGGGGCAAAAAATTCAAAAAGAAAAGGGTGGTGCAACACGAGGACTTCCCTGAGGGTCATCCATCTTAGTACTACTCTCTCCCAAGCACGCCTAACTTCGGAGATCTGATGGGATCCGGTGCATTACTACTGGTATGATCACACCCGTCATGTTGAGTGCAAAGCCATTATTTGTCGTCCTTTTTGCGGCTCCTTACGAGTGATCAGGGACGAAGAAAATGCGCAAAAAGAAGAGAAGTGGCCCGAAACTGATGAAAACATTCGATTTTGGACTCCAAAAACAAGCGAAGCCAAGTAGGCTTAATGACTCCATCGTAGAGCCCTTGGAGAGCTTTCAAACGGTATGCTGTGCGCTGTATAAATTCTTGCGGATCAAAAGTTATGGGCACCAGAGCGACGGAGACCTAGTCACTAGCCCTATGTCCTCTGTTTGCGGGCCCAGCCTCTACGCGAAGTGAAGTTGTCTTGCCCAAGATGTTGTGGGACTCGGTAATAGAAATGAAACAGATAAAGCATCTTGGCAAGCCTGAACGTGGCAAAAAAATAAAATGAAAAGGGGCGTGCAACACGAGGACTTCCCAGGCGGTCTCCCATCCTAGTACTACTCTCGCCCAAGCACGCTGAACTTTGGAGTTCTAATGGGATCCGGTGCATTACAGCTAGTATGATCGCACCTGTCATGTTAAGAGTGCAAAGCCCTTATTTGTCGTCCTTTTCGCGGCTCCTGACAAATGATCAGGGACGAAGAAATAGCGCAAAAAAAAAGAAGAGTAGCCCGTAACTCATGAAAATGTTCAATTTTGGGCTCCAAAAACAGGCGCAGTTGAGCAGGCTTGCCACCCTCATCGTAGAGCTCTCGGAGAGCTTTCCAACAGTATGCTGTGCGCGGCGTAACTCAATATGGATGAAAAGTTATGGTCACCGGAACAACAGAGACCTGGTTACAGGCCCCACACCCTCGGTTTGCGGGCCCAGCCTCAACGTGAAGCGAAGTTGTCTTGCCCAAGATGCCGTGGGACTGGGTAATAGAAATGTGACTATGAAACCCCACTTTCCTGCTTATCTCGTTTTACGTGCTATACCTCATTTTGTGTGCATGTGATCTGTTTATGTGCTATAGGACCTAGAAAGTTATAATTTTGATGTCAATACTCCTAATACGTGCTAAATGTGCATTCATAAAATTTTCATCAAAAACGGAGTCAGAAATTTTATCGTCGATTTTCAGTGAATAGTGTTTTCGAAACATGTCCGCTAAAATTTTGAAACTGGTCTTTTTAACCCTTCTAGACCTAGTCCACGAACTTTAATAGACCTGCGTTTGATGAAAACGGTTTTAAAATCGGCTTAAGAATTTATTAGGGTTTTTCCTCCGACTTTTGCGAAAATCGAGTTTTAAGCCGATTCGGGTGAAATTGTTGGATTGTAAAACTTCTTGTCACCTAAAAATAATCCACTTGAGATATTTTGGGGGTTGCATAATTATTTTGAGCTTGGTGAGCAATAAAATGAGTTTAAAGTCATTAAAACACAAAAATATTAACTTAAACTACTTTGACTTTGCAATTTTTTTTATTTGACCAAGCTTTTAAATACTTCTTGTCATCAACACACACTCACACAACACAAAACACACTCCACAAACACACACATTGCCGTGAGAAGGAGGAGAGAAAAAGAAAAGAAATTTCAAAGCTTTTCAATCCAATTTTTCAAAGAAAAACCTAGTTTTTGTCCGTGAAACTTCGCACCGACTTGGATTCTGCTTGTTGGGCACGCATAGCACGCATTCCTAGGCTTATATCGCATCAAAGGTGAGAGAAAAATTCTAGATCTCAAAATGTCATTTTTATGTTTTTGCGTATAAATGAAGATTGAACCGTTAGAATTGAAATCTGATGATAGATTATTGCTCCTTGCATGCTAGGGATCGTTATATACTAATACTACGAATTTCTGTCGGATGTAGCATAATTTTTATTTTCCAGGTATTTAATTTTGATTAAAATGTTCAAAGTTGAATTAAATGAGTTGTGTTGATCAAAATCGATTGCCGTCAATTTCTAAATACTTGATAATTACGTGTTAGCGCCGTTGTAATGCCGAATTTTCGATTACATTGTTCGTGTGAAAATCCGGAAAATCCAGCCAAGACATCTTAGGGTTTTAGGGTTATCGGGCATGATTTGGAGGTGTTGTGGTGGATTTCCGAGAGGGCTAATGTAATCGGTTGAATGGGTGAGTGATAGAAACTGATTTGGCAATGTTTGGATTAGTAGATTGTAAGTTATGAATTTTAGAAGTTTAGGTTGTCATTCTTTAATTTCTTGAACGATGCCTTTAGATGGTTGGGTAGTGTTCGAGTGATGAATGGTGAGTTGTTGATGAGTAATTTAGAGTTTAATTATGTATATTATGCATGTCCGGTTAGATGGCCTACTTTGTCATCTAACTACGTTGTTTGTTGTTTAATTTAATATTGATGTTATATTGATGTTATTGATTGATTATTATTGAGTTCGGGAATTGGGCACTTTTGTTGCTGATCTCCCAATTGATTGATTGATGATTGATTGATGATTGATGATTATGGAGTCTTGGTATGTGTGTGCCACCTCTCGGGCAGCGTCGGGCTGTCGGGTTGATAACGGCATGACTGCCATAGCTACTGCTCGCATGACGGAGGTGTCATGGAGGGAGGGGCTAGTGAGGTACCTCGGGTGCGTGAGTAATGGGGAGTTATAAGAAGAACGGTTGAGATCGTGATGGCGTGTGGAGCTACACCAAATAGAGTATCCTTTAATGAATGGTTATATAGTTATGTGATGATAATGTTATTATTGTTGTTGTGTGTTTACTTGCTCAAAGGACTAAATCCAAGGAGCGTAGTGAATACTGTCGAGATCTATCGGATCCTCACTGGGCTTATGTATATAAGCTCACTCTCTATTATTGCATGCTTACAGGTGTTGCAGAGCCGGATTACGGGTACGTGCCTCCTGAGGAGGAAAATGTGCCTTACGTGGACGAGTCATATGTTCCCGAGTCTTATCCATGATTATATGTTGTTTAATGTCATGTATATTAGCTTAATAGACTTTTATATGCTTTATGGTTCTTATTGTAATAGATGTTGAAAGATGATGATCCAAACGATGTTAACTTAGTGGCTTTCTTTTGTCTATGGTTAAGTTGTAGTTGTGTCTCAACTTATTTTTGAAATGTATGATAAGGTTGAGGTATTGTATGTCATGTTGGAACGGAGGCGTATAACGAGGATGGTTAATTGTACAATATGGTTGTGTTGTATGTTGTTGTTTGTATTGAGGAATTGCTGGATTTATGATGTTTTATGAGGTTGGTTAAGAACCTCGGAAATCTATTACTGTCGTTATGCTACCGAAATTCCGTTGCGTCCTGACTGATTATAGGTGGGGTCGAGTTGGGGCGTGACAGTGACAGATAAAACATCTTGGCAAGCCTGAACGGGGCAAAAAATTTAAAACGAAAAGGAGGGTGCAACACGAGGACTTCCTTGGGTGTCACCTATCCTAGTACTATTCTCTCCCAAGCACACTTAACTTCGGAGATCAGGGACGAAGAAACAGCGCAAAAAGATGAGAAATGGCCTGAAACTGATGAAAACGTTAGATTTTAGGCTCTAAAAATAGGCGCAGCCGAGTAGGCGTGCTACCCTCGTCGTAAATATCTCGGAGAGCTTTCCAACAGTATGTTGTGCATCGCATCACTCCTTACGGATCAAAAATTATGTGTATTGGAGCGACGGAGACCTGGTCAAAGGCCCCACGCCCTCAGTTTGCGGGCCCAACCTCTACGCAAAGCAAAGTTGTCTTGCCCAAGATGCCATGGGACTCGACAATAGAAATGTGACGGATAAAGCATCTTGGCAAACTTGAAGGAGGCAAAATATGCAAAACGAAAAGGGGGGGTGCAACACAAGGACTTCCCTGAGGGTCACCCATCCTACTAGTACTACCCTCACCTAAGCACGCTCAACTTCGGAGATTTGATGGGATCCAATGTATTACTGCTGGTATGATCGCACACGTCATGTTGAGTGCGCAAAGCCCTTATTTGTCATCCTTTCGCGACTCCCGACAAACGATCTGGGATGAAGAAATAGTGCAAAAAGAAAAAAAGTGGTCCAAAACTGAAAAAAATGTTCAATTTTGGGCTCCAAAAATAGGTGCAGCCGAGCAGGTTTGCTGCCTTCGTCGTGGAGCTCTAGGAGAGCTTTCCAACTGCATGCTGTGCGTTGCATAACTCGTTACGGATCAAAAGTTATGGGCACTGGAGCGACGGAGGACTAGTAACAGGCCCCACGCCCTCGGTTTGTAGGCCCAACCTCTACGCAAAGTGAAGTTGTCTTGCCCAAGATGTCGTGGGACTCGATAATAGAAATGTGACGAATAAAACATCTTGGTAAGCCCGAAGGAGGCAAAATATGCAAAACGAAAAGGGGGGGTGCAACACATGGACTTCCCTGAGGGTCACCTATCCTAGTACTACTCTCACTAAGCACGCTCAACTTCGGAGATCTAATGGGATCCGATGTATTACTGCTAGTATGATCACACCTGTCATGTTGAGTGCACAAAGCCCTTATTTGTCGTCCTTTTCGCGACTCCCGACAAACAATCTGGGACAAAGAAACAGCGCAAAAAGAAGAAAAGTGGTCCAAAATTGATGAAAATGTACAATTTTGGGCTCCAAAAATAGGTGCAGCCGAGCAGTTTGCTGCCTTCGTCGTGGAGCTCTAGGAAAGCTTTCAACGGTATGCTATGCAATGCATAACTCCTTTCAGATCAAAAGTTATGGGCAACGGAGAGATAGAGACCTGGTCACAAGCCCCACTCCCTCAGTTTGCGGGCCCAACCTCTACACAAAGTGAAGTTGTCTTGCCCAAGATGTTATGGGACTCGGTAATAGAAATGTGACGGATAAATCATCTTGGCAAGCTTAAAGGAGGAAAAATATGCAAAACGAAAAGGGGGTGCAACACAAGGATTTCCCTGAGGGTCACCCATCCTAGTACTACTCATAACTAAGCACGCTCAACTTCGGAGATCTAATGGGATCCGGTGCATTACAGCTAGTATGATCGCAGCCGTTATGTTGAGTGCACAAAGCCCTTATTTGTCGTCCTTTTCGCGGCTCCCGACGAATGATTAGGGACGAAGAAACAGTGCAAAAAAAAAAAGAAAAGTGGCCCATAACAGATGAGAATGTTCAATTTTGGGCTCCAAAAGCAAGCGCAGCTGAGCAGGCTTGCTACCCCCGTTATAGAGCTCTCGGAGAGCTTTTTAACGGTATGTTGTGCGCCGCGTAAGTCCATACGGATGAAAAGTTATGGTCACCGGAACGACGGAGACTTGGTCACAGGCCCTACACCCTCGGTTTACAAGCCCAGCCTCTTCGTGAAGTGAAGTTGTCTTGCCCAAGATGTCGTGGGACTCGGTAATAGAAATGTGACGGATAAAACATCTTGGCAACTTGAACGGGGCAAAAAATTCAAAACGAAAAGCGGGGTACAACACGAGGACTACCCTGGGGGTCACCTATCCTAGTACTATTCTCTCCCAAGCACACTTAACTTTGGAGATTTGATGGAATCCGGTGCATTACGGCTAGTATGATCGCACCCGTCATGTTGAGTGCGCAAAGCCCTTATTTGTCGTCCTTTCCGCGACTCCCGACGAACGATCAGCGACGAAGAAACAGCACAAAGAGAAGAAAGTGGCCTGAAACTGATGAAAACGTTAGATTTTAGGCTCCGAAAATAGGCTCATCCGAGTAGGCTTGCTACCCCCATCGTAGAGCCCTCGGAGAGCTTTCAAACGGTATGTTGTGCGTTGTATAACTCCTTACGAATCAAAAGTTATGGGCAATGGAGCGACGGAGACCTGGTCATAAGCCCCACGCCTTTAGTTTGCGAGCCCAGCCTCTACGCGAAGCGAAGTTATCTTGCCCACAATGCCATGGGACTCGGTAATAGAAATATGACGGATAAAGCATCTTGGCAAGCCTGAACCGAGCAAAAAATTCAAAACGAAAAGGGGGCTGCAACACAAGGATTTCCCTGGGGGTTACCCATCCAAATCTTACTCTCACCCAAGCACACTTAACTTCGGAGATCTAATGGGATCCGGTGCATTACTGTGGGTATGATCGTACCTGTCATGTTGATTGCGCAAATCCCTTATTTGTCATCCTTTTCGCGGCTCCCGACGAACGATCAGGGACAAAGAAGAAGCGTAAAAAGAAGAAAAGCTGCCCAAAACTGATGAAAATATTCGATTTTGGGCACCAAAAATAGGCCCAGCTGAGCAGGCTTGCTGCTCCCGTCGTAGAGCTCTCGGAGAGCTTTCCAACGGTATGCTGTGCGCCACATAACTCCTTATGGATCAAAAGTTAAGCGCACCGGAGCAATGGAGACTTGGTCACAGTCCCCACGCCTTCAGTTTGCGGGCCTATCCTCTACGCGAAGCGAAGTTGTCTTGCCCAAGATGCCGTGGGACTCAGTAATAGAAATTTGACAGATAAAGCATCTTGGCAAACCTGAACGGGGCAAAAAATGCAAAACGAAAAGGGAGGTGCAACGCGAAGACTTCCCTGAGGGTTACCCATCCTTGTACTACTCTCTCCCAAGCACGCTTAACTTCGGAGATTTGATGGGATTCGATGTATTACTGCTGGTATGATCGCACCCGTCATGTTGAGTGCGAAAAGCCCTGATTTGTCGTCTTTTACGCGACTCCCGACGAACGATCAAGGACGAAGAAACAGCGCAAGAAGAAGAAAAGTGGACCAAAACTGATGAAAGCGTTCGATTTTGGGCTTCAAAAATAGACACAACCGAGCAAGTTTGCTGCCCCCGTCGTAGAGCTTTCGGAGACCTTCCTAATGTTATGCTGTGCGTTGCATAATTCCTTACGGATCAAAAGTTATGGGCACCGGAGCGACGGAGACCTGATCACAGGCCCAACGCCCTCATTTTGTGGGCCCAGCCTCTACGTGAAGCAAAGCTATCTTACCCAAGTTGTTGTGGGACTCAGTAATAGAAATGTGTCAGAAAAAGCATCTTGGCAAGCCTGAACGGGGCAAAAAATGCAAAACGAAAACGGGGGTGCTGTCACGCCCCAACCCGGCCTATAAGGTTAGACTAATGTGTGATCTAAACATTCAAGTCATGTCTCGTACATAATCGTTCATGAAATTTTAACACTTAACTTTTAGCCTAGACTCCACAGTTTTTTCGAAAAACCGGCAGCATAACAGCTATAATTGGGCTCTTTAGTTTGACCTAGTTCTCTAGACGCCTCAAATTGCACTTCCAACTAAGATTACTATTTACCATCAATTGAAACGCCTACTAGTTATCTTGATGTCTCGTTTGATTAATAACCTAGCATGATACTATGTCTCGTTTGTTTGTTAATCCTCGTTACAAAAGTACCTGTTGATCTTAGCTTAACAATGGGTACCTGCTTAAGATTGGATAGGTTCATTTTACTTAGTCCTTACCTGATACTTCATAATCCTATGATAGATACTAACCAGTAACGATAGCAAAATGACCATAGTAGTGTCTGTCTAGTTATTATCAGTACAAGCCAAAATTAGACCCCAAATTACAACGAGGGTCTTTTACATTACAAACATCAGGCAACATGAAAAGAAATAGTCTTCAAGCAGCATAGTGTTCACAAATGGCCATAATCAAGCAAAGCACGTAGGACAGGCAATCATTCCAAGGAATCATTATTGGGCACGTCGTCCTCGGGTACCTATTCTTGGTCTTCTTCACCTGAGATGATAAAAGAGGGTGAGTTCTTATGAACTCAGCGAGGGGGAACGAGAAATAGGTTTGAAACTCATTTTCCGGTTCAACTTATGAAAACCCTTTTTACAAGCATGAATATGTCACAAATAAGTACACAACAATAATATAAAAGTAAAGGAGCACAATTACCCGTCTTTCCTCCCTGAGGTCCTCTAGGAACCAAGCGAGAGTACTTATACACATAGTGAAAATGATACGGTGAGCTTTTGGTCCCAGTTCATTTCCAGTATCAGTTGTTGCGGCCAACTTCAAATCATCCCCTTATCACGCCAAATGGGTGTACTCCAGATGTACCCCGAAATCCTACGACCCAACTCTCCGAGGAAGTCTAGCCCCAAAGCGAGAGAGGGAATTGGACAATGGTAGTCACGGTTGCACCGGCAAGCCCGATGCCGCCCCGGTGTGCGTGAACGCTACCACGCCAGAATGAAAGGTTGCAACCTTGTATGCAATGAACATTTATGACATTTAATATATCACATTTGGAGGTCAACAAAGTAGGTTGCCTCCGAACAGTCATAAGATTGCACATTGACAAGTAAACAAGCAAGGCACGATATGACAGGCAATTTCACTTGAAAGGTACATGGAGTTATATGAACATTAAATGGGCAGCCATGTAACGCACGTAAATCAAGTCATATAACTCATTTCAAAGTTCACGTAATCAAATAATAATATTATTCATCATGCAACGGCATCTACGTGGGACTGGGTGCAAGAAAAGCCTACTTATCAACATGAAATCATCGAAATCATATTTAGGGCTACAAGGGCAACTACGGGCAGCCTACTAAACACATAATCGAACACAACATCCAAAGGATCAACACTTAGCAAATTCACCTAGTTACTAGGGTTCCAATTCGTGCTTACCCGTGCGATTAAGCCCCAAGTCATCTCGAAATCAAAATCAAGCCCCGCATTGATTAGTTCATACACCCTCAAGTATTCAAAACAGTCCACACAACATCTCAATGCTACAATCTCAAGCATTTAATACAATGAGAGAAGCTACAATAATTCTTCTAAGCATATCACTAAGTGAAACCCTCACTGCAATGGACTGTTTTCTCACAATCATTAAGACAAGAAAACAATCCCCAATTCCAGTGAATAAGATGTCAAATTAAATCTTAATAAGTGAACTAAATTCAGAAACAAACCTCGCATCATTTGGAGTTCGGGTTCAATAGTTATAGCCAAAATAGTGAAACTGCACAAAACTATCTAGATTTGCACACATTTCAATACTTGTCATTTTTAGGGCTTTAGGATCAGATTTAGCCTTAGTTCATTTCTAACAAAAAAGTCCAAAACCGAAAAATATAGCTGCACACCCAATATCATGCATTTTGGATATCATTTACTAAGTCAAACCTGATTCGTTCCACAAGGTCAGTGTATCTGCCAAAACCTGCTTCATTTTTTCAGACTTTCCAGATTTGGACACATTTTAATAATTTGCCATTTTTAGGACCTTAGAGTCCAAATTAGCTTTGTCCTATTTCTGTGAAAAATGTTTAGAACTGATAAAACTAGTTACCTTCCAATTTGAACGCATTTTCATCATCATTTACCTAGTCAAAATCACCTGGCACCAACAAGACAGAAAGCTGTCACATGCACAATTTCATCTATCATCACATTCTAGCCCAAAATCTTGTCATGCATGTTTATAAAAGCTCATGAACACACATATATCTCAAGTCCAGAAGCAAAGATAAACATTTAAGAGCATGCATGTGGTTTTTTGAAAGTTTTTCAAGAAGTTCTAGCCCTCACCTTAGCAAAACAACAAGAAGGTACACAAGACTCTTGGTGAAGCACAAAGTTGATCTTCTTCCTTGCTTAGCCGAGACACCACTCGATTTTCTCTATTTTTCCTAGCTTAGTGATCAAGCTCTTAGTAGGTGCATGTGGTTAGAACAAGAAGAAAAGAAATGGAAGCAAGCAAACTCACCTAAGCCGAAATGGAGATTCAAAGAGCTTGCATGTGTGTTTCTTGCAACCTAGCTTGCTTAGTCGAGCTCCCTAGCTTCTTGCTTGCCTTGATGAATCATGGAGTGATGAAGATGAGCTATGGAGTGTAGAAACTCAGCCAAAGCCGAGAGAGAGAGAGAAGAATGAGAGGGAGATGAGAGAAATGAAAGAAAAATGAAAGCCTTGCAAATGTTGAAGCATGTGTCGGCCTTGGGTATACAAATTTCAGATTTGTGTCTTCAAGAAGCATGATTTTTGAAATGTCTAGCATGGGCAAGGAGCTTTGTGTCAAGAATTAGAGCTTTGAGGAGGGTTTGAGTTAATTTTTTTATTTATTGCTTTTTGTCATAGAATGTTTGGGAATAAGATTTGAATTATGCAAAGCAATCACAAGGCACACAAGGTGGTTGGCCAAGGCTTGAAAAATCTGAATCTTTGTCATCTTTTGAGCATTATTTAATTGTGTGTTTGGAAAGTGCAAAAGAATAAGGAATAAAGAATGAGAATGTCTAGCTTTTGGTGCAATTTCATCTTCTAGTGGGTTGAATTAGTAATTTAATATTAGTTAGTGGGATTTGTAGGATTAATTAATGACCTAGTGCTTTGTGTAAGATGCTTTCTTGATTAACGTGTGGGCACACTTTTCTAGGTTTCGGGCACGTACTACGAGGTAAGGCACGAACTACAAGATGAATGCACTTTTTCAAGTAAACACACGCAACCCTAAATGAATGCACGTAATTCAATGCAAGGCACACAAAACGAAACACAATTCTTAAACCTAGGTCAAGGCACGCAAATCTAGGTTAGGGCACACGAAACAAGGTATCGCACGAAAATCAAGGTCGGGCCTCACATCTTCCCCTCCTTAAAAGAATTTCGTCCCGAAATTCAATATTACCTTTGAAATAAAGCTAGATATTGTTGCTCCATCTGGTCTTGCCTTTCCCACGTTACTTCTTCAACTCCATGATGATCCCACAACACTTTCACCATCAGTATAGTTTTGCTGCGCAACTCCCGATCTTGCTGGTCTAGGATCCGAACGGGCTTCTCTTCATAAGATAGGTTCTCCCGAAGCTGCAACGGCTCTGGCTCCAAGATATGCGATGGATCAGGGTGATACTTCCGCAGCATCGAAACATGAAAGACGTCGTGAATATTGCAGAGGTTTTGGGGTAGTGCCAGGCGATACGCCAATTTGCCAACCTTCTCAATTATCTCAAATGGTCCTACAAACCTCAGGCTCAACTTTCCACCCTTGCCATGTTTAATCAGTCCCCTCCGCGGTGATATCTTCAAGAACACCTTGACTTCCAGTTTTTCCATGCTTGCTTTCCTAGTTAAGGCATCTGCAACTACATTTGCTTTATCGGGCACATAATTGATTGTGCAGTTATAATCATCCAAAAGCTCAATCCACCGCCTTTGCCTCATATTCAACTCTTTCTGTGAGAACAAGTATTTCAAGCTCTTGTGATCAGTAAACAGCTCGAACTTGTTACCCCACAGATAGTGCCCCCATTTCTTGAATGCAAACACAATAGCCGCTAACTCCAAATCATAGGTCAGGTAGTTCAATTCATACAGCTTCGGTTTCCTAGAGGCATACGTAATCACTCTACCATTTTTCATCAACACACAACCCAATCCTTCCTTCGAAGCATCGCTATAGATTACAAAACCTTGACTCCCTTCAGGCAATGCAAGAACATGTGCGGTAGTCAATATTTTCTTCAACTGTTGGAAGTCGTCCTCACACTTATCATCCCACACGACCTTTGTTTTCTTTTGAGTGAGCTTTGTAAGTGGTCCTGCAATCTTAGAGAAATCCTTCCCGAACCTCCGATAATAGCCGACTAGACCAAGAAAACTCCAAACCTCCGTAACGTTTTATGGCTTCTTCCAAGACATCACTGCTTCTATATTTGCTGGATCCACTGCTATTCCCTCTTGGGATATTATATGCCACAAAAATGCAATCTGCTGTAAACAAAACTCGTACTTGCTAAACTTTGCATACAATTGATGCTCCCGAAGTTTCTGCAGTACCAATTGCAGATGTTGTTCATGCTCAACCTCGGATTTCGAGTACACCAAAATATCATCAATGAAGATCACCACAAATTGGTCCAAGTAGGGTTGAAACACCCTGTGCATAAAGTCCATAAAAGCTACAGGGGCATTGGTTAGTCCAAATGGCATCACCACATATTCATAATGCCCATATCTTGTCCTGAAAGCCGTTTTAGGCACATCCTCCTTTTTGATCCGCAACTGATAGTACCCTTGCCTCAAGTTGAGTTTCGAATACACTTTGGCTCCTTGAAATTGATCAAACAACTCGTCGATCAGTGGAAGTGGGTATTTATTCTTGACGGTCACTTGGTTCAATCCTCGGTAGTAGATGCATAGCCTCAGCGTTCCGTCTTTCTTCTTTACAAATAGGACTGGTGCACCCCACGGAGAAGAACTTGGTTGAACAAACCTCTTTTTCAACAATCCTTGCAATTGGTCCTTCAATTCTTGTAGCTCGGCTGGTGCCATACGATAGGGGGCTTTAGATATATGCTGGGTGCCAGGCAGTAACTCTATAATGAACTTGATCTCCCAATTTGGGGGTAAACCGGGCAATTCTTCTGGAAACACATCCGCATAGTCTTTGATCACTGGTATCTCCTCCAACTTAGCTTTGTCCGACGGCTTGTTGACGAGTTAAGCTAAGTATCCACTACACCCTTTTCTCAGGGTCTTCACTGCTGTCGTAGATGAAATGATGGAACTCCCGGTGAAATCTCTTCGACCCATTACCTCCAGTATTGGTTGACCAAGTACCTGGAGCGTTACAATCTTCGTTCGGCAATCTAGTTGGGCATGATGCTTTGCCAACCAGTCCATCCCTAAGATGACTTCATAGTCTCGAAAAGGTAATACAATAAGATTGGCCGAGAATTCCCTATCCTTAATTTGGATTTTACATGCTTTACAAGCTGAGCTAGTAACAAGTTTAGAACCCATCGGAGTACCAACTTCTACTTCGTAAGGCAAACATACAACTCGTAGTTTCACACGTTTCACACATAAGGGAGTAATAAATGAATGAGTAGCACCCGGATCAATTAGCACCCTAACAGGTTGATTCAGTATGAAGAATGTACCTTCAACAGTAGCGGTCTCCTCTGGAAGCTCCTCGCACTCAATAGCATAAGCTCGAGCCTGAACTCTAGGAACTGGAGTCTTGCCTCTACCAGCTGGTTTAACCTGATTTTGTCCTGCTTGCCATTTAGGGCAATCCTTGATCTGATGCTGATCACTGCCACACCGCACACATCGTCTTGACTTCTTCCAGCACTGGGCCTCGGTATGCCCCTTCGTGTCACAGTAAGAACAGTCGATAGACTGAGTAGCAGGTGAACTACCTATGGATCTAAGGGTGGAAGAGGCTGATGGCGCTTTAGATGGGCCACGGTTATTAACTGGTCTATTCTGGCTCTGGCCCTTACTACGACTCTGGCTCTAGAATTTCCTCTATTGACCTGAAGGCTGGTATGGTTTCTTGTTCGGCTGACTCGAACCGGCTCTATCAAGTTTTCTTTTCTCAACTCGGGAAGCAGCAGCAAAGAGAGCAGAATAGGTATCGAAGTCATGCGAAGCCAACTGGTCCTGAATCTTTGGCCTCAATCCAGTCGTAAATTTCCACATCTTCGCCTCCGGAGTACTGACCATGTATTGAGCATAGCTGGATAGTCGGTCAAAATGAACCTCGTACTGGGCCACTGTCATGTTACCCTAGTTCAAGTGCATGAATTCCTCAATCCACCTCTGCTTGGAAACTGCAAGTACATATTTCTCCTTAAATGCCTTAACGAAATTACCCCACAAGCGAGGGGTATGATCAGTATCCCACAGTGCCTCCATAGTGTGCCACCAATGCTCAGCATCCCTGTGCAACAGAAATACAGCAAACTCCACATTTTCTTCATCAGTATAATCAAGTGGCTTGAAAATCCTCTTGATCTCAGACAGCCAAGCCTCTGCTTTCTCATCATCAGCTTCACCGTAGAATTTGGACGATCGAAAGTCAAGGAACTCCCTCATTCTGCTATGTCTCCCATGGTTACCATCATTCATGTTGTTGTTGTTGTTGGCTTCACGTGCATCTTGATGCTCCATCACTTGTGACACGCGATCCATGGCATTCGCCATCATGTTAAACATAGCTACGTCGGGATTAGTTTGATAAGCATCTCCGGTCTCTTGGGGTTCACCGCTCCTATTAATAGTGCGGGTACTAGGGCCTGCCATCTATAGGCACAGATTACGATGCACAATTTATTGAAATACGACAAACAAGAATTTAATGCATAAGATATGCAACATAATATAGAGAAACAATTCTAGAAACAATTAAGGCATGTCAATCACTTAAGCACATAGAACATAGAAGGCACAATTAACATTATCACACAATAACATACAGACAAGTCATCCTAATTATCTTAGGGCTCTACCTATGGTCCGAGAGTTAAACCTGGCTTAAGCAATCTAAGCTCTGATACCATTTCATTATAGGGGTGTCACGCCCCAACTCGGCCTATAAAGGTTAGACTAGGGGTGTGATCTAAACATTCAAGTCATGTCTCGCACTCAATCATTCATGAAAGTTGAACACTTAACGTTTAGCCTAGACTCCACAATATTTCCGAAAAATCGGCAGCATAACGGTTGTAATTGGGCTCTTTAGTTTGACCTAATTCTTTAAACGCCTCAAATTTCACTTCTAACAAAGATTACTATTTACCATCAATTGAAACGCCTACTAGTTATTTTGATGTCTCGTTTGATTAAGAACCTAGCATGATACTATGTCTGGTTTGTTTGTTAATCCTCGTTACAAAGGTACCTGTTGAACTTAGCTTAACAATGAGTACCTGCTTAAGATTTGATAGGTTCATTTTACTTAGTCTATCTGATACTTCATAATCCTATGATAGATACTAACTAGTAACGATAGCAGAACGACCATAGTAGTGTCTGTGTAGTCATTATCAGTACAAGCCAAAATTAGACCCCAAATTACAATGGGGGTCTTTTACATTACAAATATCAGGCAACATGAAAAGAAATAGTCTTCAAGCAGCATAGTGTTCACAAATGGCCATAATCAAGCAAAGCACGTAAGACAGGCAATCATTCCAAGGAATCATCATTAGACACAGCGTCCTCGGGTACCTGTTCTTGGTCTTCTTCACCTGAGATGATAAAAGAGGGTGAGTTCTTATGAACTTAGCAAGAGGGAACGAGAAATAGGTTTGAAACTTATTTTCCAGTTCAACTTATGAAAACCCTTTTTACAAGCATGAATATGTCATAAATAAGTACACAAAAATAATATAAAAGTAAAAGAACACAATTACCCGTCTTTCCTCCCCGAGGTCCTCTAGGAACCAAGTGAGAGTACTTATACACATAGTGAAAAGGATACGATGAGCTTTTGCTCTCAGTTCATTTCCAGTATCAGTTGTTGCGGCCAACTTCAAATCATCCCCTCATCACGCCAAATGGGTGAACTCTGGATGTACCCCGAAATCCTACGTGTAACGCCCCACACCAACGCACCCGCGCCTGCAGGATACACCTCGCCCTTAACGGTACGAGCGTGCACCGAGGCCACATCGTACGGGCATAGACAATGCACTATGACAATATTGTCCACTTTGGGGCCCATACCCCTCACGGCTTTGCTTCCCACGCACACACTGCACGTGAAAAGGCCTTGTCACGATATAAGGAGCATTTACCCACTTATATCAAGCAGTCCCAGCCCGTCCGCGCCCCATGTGGGATGCGATTCCTCACATCCACCCCCCCTTAAGGAGGCCCGCGCCCTCGCGGGCTAACGGCACAAAGGACACGTCCGCTCTGATACCACCTTTGTAACGCACCACACCAACGCACCCGCGCCTGCAGGATACACCTCGCCCTTAATGGTATGAGCGTGCATCGAGTTGGATATGTGTAAACTATCCCACATCGGAAGTCTAGGAAGTGGTACTCCTGAATATATAGAGGCAACTCGTGTATTCGTGCATAGCGCTTTTCTCATGGGAGACTATGGGAGAAACAAAACCTTGAGGGCCCAGTGGGGTACCAAAGAGGACAATTTGTGCATAGTGTGCATCGCGGGTGTGCCTCTGCCGCTGGACCGTTAAGGCCAGGGTATTCGCCTTGCCTGGGTGTATCACAAAGTAGTATCAGAGCCTGTCTTCCGTTGACCCGTTGACCCGCGAGGGCGCGGGGTCCTCCAAGGGGGGGTGGATATGTGTAAACTATCCCACATCGGAAGTCTAGGAAGTGGTACTCCTGAATATATAGAGGCAACTCGTGTATTCGTGCATAGCGCTTTTCTCATGGGAGACTGTGGGAGAAACAAAACCTTGAGGGCCCAGTGGGGTACCAAAGAGGACAATTTGTGCATAGTGTGCATTGCGGGTGTGCCTCTGCCGCTGGACCGTTAAGGCCAGGGTATTCGCCTTGCCTGGGTGTATCACACTACAACCCAACTCTCCGTGGAAGTCTAGCCCCCAAGCGAGAGAGGGAATTGGACAATGGTAGTCACGGTTGCACCGGCAAGCCCGATGCCACCCGGTGTACGTGAACGCTGCCACGCCAAAATGAGAGGTTGCAACATTGTATGCAATGCACATTTATGACATTTAATATATCACATTTGGAGGTCAACAAAGTAGGTTGCATCCGAACAATCATAAGATTGCACATTGACAAGTAAACAAGCAAGGCACGATAAGACAAGTAATTTCACTTGAAAGATACATGGAGTTATATGAACATTAAACGGGCAGCCATGTAACGCACGTAAATCAAGTCATATAACTCATTTCAAAGTTCACGTAATCAAATAATAAGATTATTCATCATGCAACGGCATCTACGTGGGATTGGGTGCAACAAAAGCCTACTTATCAACATGAAATCATCGAAATCATATTTAGGGCTACAAGGGCAACTACGGGCAGCCTACTAAACACATAATCCAACACAACATCCGAATGATCAAAACATAGCAAATTCACCTAGTTCCTAGCGTTCCAATTCGTGTTTACCCGTGCGATTAAGCCCCAAGTCATCTCGAAATCAAACTCAAGCCACACATTGATTAGTTCATACACCCTCAAGTATTCAAAACAGTCCACACAACATCTCAATGCCACAATCCCAAGCATTTAATACAATGAGAGAAGCAACAATAATTTTTCTAAGCATATCACTAAGTGAAACCCTCACTGCAATGGACTGTATTCTCACAATCATTAAAATAAGCAAACAATATCCAATTCCAGTGAATAAGATGTCAAATTAAATTTTAGGAAGTGATCTAAATTTAGAAACAAACCTCGCATCATTTGGAGTTTGGGTTCAATAGATATAGCCAAAACAGTGAGACTGCACAAAATTGTCCAGATTTGCACACATTTCAATACTTGTAGTTTTTGAGGGCCTTAGGGTCAGATTTAGCCTTAGTCCATTTCTGACAAAAACGTCCAAAACTGAAAACTCTAGCCGCAAAACATATCTCATGCATTTTGGATGTCATTTACTAAGTCAAAACTGGTTCGTTCTACAAGGTCAGTGAATCTGCCAAAACCTGTTTCATTTTTCCAGACTTTCCAGATTTGGACACATTTTAATAATTTGCCATTTTGAGGACCTTAGATTGAAAATTAGCTTTTTCCTATTTCTGCGACAAATTTTCAGAATTGGAAAAAATAGTTACCTACCAATTTTCATGCATTTTCATCATAATTTACCTAGTAAAGATCACCTCGCACCAACAAGACAGAAAGTTGTCACATGCACGATGTCATCTATCATCACATTATAGCCCAAAATCTTGTCATGCATGTTTATAAAAGCTCATGAACACACATATATCTCAAGTACAGCCACTACATGAAGCGAAGTTGTCTTGCTCAAGATGCCGTGGGACTCTGTAATAGAAATGTGGCTGATAAAGCATCTTGGCAAACCTGAATGGGGCAAAAAATTCAAAACAAAAAAGGGGGTGCAACACGAGGAATTCCCTGAGGGTCATCCATCCTAGTACTACTCTCTCCCAAGCATGCTTAACTTCGAAGATCTGATGGGATTCGGTGTATTACTGTTGGTATGATTGCACCCATCTTGTTGAGTGCGAAAAGCCCTTTTTTGTCGTCTTTTACGCGGCTCCCGACGAACGATCAAGGACAAAGAAACAACGCAAGAAGAAGAAGAGTAGACCAAAACTGATGAAAATGTTCAATTTTGGGCTCCGAAAATAGACACAACCGAGCAGGCTTGCTGCCCACGTCGTAGAGCTCTCGTAGAGCTTTCCAACGGTATATTGTGCGCTGTAAAACTCCTTGCCGATCAAAAGTTATGGGCATTAGAGTGACGGACACCTGGTCACAAGCCCTACGACCTCAGTTGGCAGGCCCAGCCTCTACGCGAAGCAAAGCTGTCTTGCTCAAGATGCCGTGGGACTCGGTAATAGAAATGTGATGGAAAAAGCATCTTGGCAAGCCTGAACGGGGCAAAAAATGCAAAGCAACTCTCTGAGGGTCACCCATCCTAGTACAACTCTCTCCAAAGCATGCTTAACTTCAGAGATCTGATGGGATCCGATGCATTACTGCTGGTATGATCGCACCCGACATGTTGAGTGCACAAAGCCCGTATTTTTCGTCCTTTTCGCGACTCCTGACAAATGATAAGGGGCAAAGAAACAGCGCAAAAAGAAGAAAAGTGGCTCAGAACTAATGAAAATGTTCAATTTTGGGCTTTGAAAATAGGCGCAGCCAAGCAGGTGTGCTACCCCTGACATAGACCTTTCGGAGAGCTTTCTAACAGTATGCTGTGCACTGCATAACTCCTTACAGATCAAAAGTTATTGGCAACGGAATGACAGAGACCTGGTCACAGGCCCCACGCCCTCGGTTTGCAGGCCCTACCTCTACGCAAAATGAAGTTGTCTTGTCCAAGATGCCATGGGACCCGATAATAGAAATATGACAGATAAAGCATCTTGACAAGCCTGAAGGAGGCAAAATATGCAAAACGAAAAGTGGGGTGCAACACAAGGACTTCCCTAAGGGTCCCCCGTCCAAGTACAACTCTCTCCCAAGCACGCTCAACTTCGGAGATTTGATGGGATCTAGTGCATTTCTGCTGGTATGATCGCACCCGTCATGTTGAGTGTGCAAATCCTTTATTTGTTGTCCTTTTCGCGGCTCTCGACGAATGATCAGGGACGAAGAAACAGCGCAAAAAGAAAAAAAATGGTCCAAAACTGATGAAAACGTTCGATTTTGGGCTACGAAAATAGGTTCAGCCAAGCAGGTTTGTTGCCTTCGTCGTGGAGCACTAGGAGAGATTTTCAACGGTATGTTGTGCACTGTATAACTCCTTACGGATCAAAAGTTATGGGCACCGGAGCGATGGAGACCTGGTCACAAGCACCACGCCCTCGGCTTGCGGGCCTAACCTCTACGCGAAGTGAAGTTGTCTTGGCCAAGATGCAGTGGGACTCGATTATAGAAATGTGACGGATAAAGCATCTTAGCAAGCCTAAAGTAGGCAAAATATGCAAAACGAAAAGGGGGGTGCAACACATGGACATCCCTGAGGGTCACCTATCCTAATACTACTCTCACCTAAACATGCTCAACTTCGGAGATCTGATGGGATCCAGTGCATTACGGCTAGTATGATTTCACCCGTCATGTTGAGTGCACAAAGCCCTTATTTGTCGCCCTTTTCGCGGCTCCCGACGAATGATCAGGGATGAAGAAAGAGAGCAAAAAAAAAAGAAAAGTGGCCTGTAACTGATAAAAATGTTCAATTTTGGGCTCCGAAGCAGGGGCGGCAGAGCAGGCTTGCTACCCCTGTCTTAGAGCTCTCGGAGAGCTTTCGAACGGTATATTGTGCGCCGCATAAGTCCATACAGATGAAACGTTATGATCGCCGAAACGACAGAGACGTGGTCACAAGCCCTACACCCTCAATTTGTAGGCCCAGCCTCTACGTGAAGTGAAGTTGTCTTGCCCAAGATGCCGTGGGACTCGGTAATAGAAATGTAAAGGATAAAACATCTTGGCCAACCTGAGCGGGGCAAAAAATTCGAAACGAAAAGGGGGGTGCAACATGAGGACTTCCTTAGGGGTCACCTATCCTAGTACTATTCTCTCCCAAGCACGCTTAACTTCGGAAATCTGATGGGATCTGGTGCATTACGGCTAGTATGACCGTACCCGTCATGTTGAGTGTGTAAAGCCCTTATTTGTCATCCTTTTCGCGGTTCCCGACGAACGATCAAGGATGAAGAAACAACACAAAGAGAATAAAGTGGCCCAAAACTGATGAAAATGTTCAAATTTAGGCCCCAAAAATTGGCGCAACCGAGAATGTTTGTTGCCCCTGTCGTAGAGCTCTAGGAGAGCTATCCAACAGTATGTTATGCGCCGCATTACTCTTTACGGATCAAAAGTTATGGGTACCGGAGCAGCGGAGACTTGGTCACAAGCCCCACGCCCTCGGTTTGCGAGCCCAGCCTCTACGCGAATCGAAGTTGTCTTGCCCAAGATGCCGTGGGACTCCAGAAAAAAAATGTAATGGATGAAATATCTTGGCAAGCCTGAAAGGGGCAAAAAATTCAAAACGAATAAGGGGTGCAACACGAGGACTTCCCTGTGGGTCACCCATCCTAGTACTACTCTCTTCCAAGCATGCTTAACTTCAGAGACCTGATGGGATCTAGTGCATAACTGCTGGTATGATCGCACCCATCATGTTGAGTGCAAAGCCCTTATTTTTCATCTTTTTTGCGTTTCCCGACGAACGATCAGAGACGAAGAAACAGCGCAAAAAGAAGAGAAATGGCCCAAAACTGATGAAAACGTTAGATTTTGTGCTCCAAAAAAAGGCGCAGCCGAGTAGTCTTGCTGCCTTCATCGTAGAGCTCTCGGAGAGCTTTCAAACACTATGTTGTGCGCTGTATAACTCCTTGCGGATCAAAAGTTATGGGCACAAGACCGACAGAAATATGGTCACAAGCCCCAAGCCCTTAGTTTGCGGGCCTAGCCTCTATGTGAAGTGAAGTTGTCTTGCCCAAGATGTTGTGAGACTCGGTAATAAAAATGTGACGAATAAAGCATCTTGGCAAGCCTGAACGGGGCAAAAAATTCAAAACGAAAATGGGGATGCAACACGAGGACTTCCCTGGGGGTCACCCATCCTAGTACTACTCTCTCCCAACCACGCTTAACTTCGGAGATCTAATGGGATCCGGGGCATTACAGCGGGTATGATCGCACCTGTCATGCTGAGTGTGCAAAGCCCTTATTTGTCATCCTTTTCGCAGCTCCCAACGAACGATCAGGGACGAAAAAACAGCGCAAAAAGAAGAAAAGTGGCCTGAAACTGATGAAAACATTCGATTTTGGGCTCCAAAAATAGGCGCAATCGAGCAGGCTTGATGCCTTCGTCATAGAGCTCTCGAAGAGCTTTCCAATGGTATGCTGTGCATTGCATAAATCCTTATGGATCAAAAGTTATGGGCACCGGAGCGACTGAGACTTGGTCACAGGCCCCACGCCCTCAGTTTGTGGGCCCAGCCTCTACGCGAAACAAAGTTGTCTTGCCCAAGATGTCATGGGACTCAGTAATAGAAATGTGTCGCAAAAAGCATCTCGAAAAACCTGAACGGGGCGAAAAATGCAAAACGAAAAGGGGGGTGCAACACGAGGACTTCCCTGAGGGTCACCCATTCTAGTACTAATCTCTCCCAAGCATGCATAACTTCAGAAAACTGATGGGATTCGGTGTATTACTATTGGTACTATCGCACTCGTCATGTTGAGTGCGAAATGCCCTTATTTGTCGTCTTTTTCGCGACTCCCGACGAACGATCAAGGACGAAGAACCAACGCAAGAAGAAGAAAAGTGGACCAAAACTGATGAAAGCGTTCGATTTTGGGCTTCAAAAATAGACACCACTGAGCAGGTTTTCTGCCCCCGTCGTAGAGCTCTTGGAGAGCTTTCGAATGGTATACTGTGCGCTACATAATTCTTTACGGATCAAAAGTTATGGGCATCGGAGCGACGGAGACCTAGTCACAGGCCCCACGCCCTCAGTTTGCGGCCCCAGCCTTTACACGAAGCGAAGCTGTCTTGCCCAAGATACCGTGGTACTCGGTAATAGAAATGTGACGGAAAAAGCATCTTGGCAATCCTGAACATGGCAAAAAATGCAAAACGAAAATGAGGGTGCAACACAAGGACTTCTTTGAGGGTCACCCATCCCAGTACTGCTCTCTCCAAAGCACGCTTAACTGTAGAGATCTGATGGGATACGGTGCATTACTGCTGGTACGATCGCAACCGTCATGTTGAGTGCGCAAAGCCCTTATTTGTCGTCTTTTGCATGACTCCCGATGAACGATAAGGGGCTAAGAAACAGCACAAAAAGAAGAAAAGTGGCTCAAAACTGATAAAAATGTTCAATTTTAGGCTCTGAAAATAGACGCAGCAGAGCAAGCATGCTATCCACGTCACAGAGATCTCGGAGAGCTTTCTAACGGTATGTTGTGCGCTGCATAACTCTTTACGGATCAAACGTTATGGGCACCAGAACGACGGGGACTTGGTCACAGGCCCCACGCCCTCGTTTGCAGGCCCAACCTCTACCCAAAGCGAGGTTGTATTGCCTAAGATGCCGTGGGACTCGGTAATACAAATGTGACAGAAAAAGCGTCTCGGCAAGCGTGAAGAAGGCAAAAAAATCAAAACGAAAAAGGGGGTTGCAACACGAGGACTTCCCTGGGGGTCACCTATCCTAGTACTATTTTCACCCAAGCACGCTCAACTTCGGAGATCTGATGCGATCCAGTGTATTACTGCTGGTATGATTGCACCCATCATGTTGAGTGCACAAAGGCCTTATTTGTCATCCTTTTCGCGACACCCGACAAACGATCAGGGGCGAAGAAACAGTGCCAAAAGCAGAAAAGTGGCCCAAAACTAATGAAAACGTTAGATTTTGAGCTCCAAAAATAGGCACAGCTGAGTAGGTTTACTGCCTTCATCGTAGAGCTCTCGGAGAGCTTTCTAACGGTATGTTGTGCGCTGCATAACTCCTTACGAATCAAAAGTTATGGGAACCGGAGCGACTGAGACCTGGTCACTGGCCCCACGCCCTCAGTTTGTGGGCGCAGCCTCTACGCATAGCAAAGTTGTCTTGCCCAAGATGCCGTAGGACTCGATAATAGAAATGTGACAGATAAAGCATCTTGGCAAGCCTGAACGGGGCAAAAAATGCAAAATAAAAAGGGGGGTGCAACACGAGGACTTCCTTGAGGGTCACCCATCCTTGTACTACTCTCTTCCAAGCACGCTTAACTTTGGAGATCTGAGGGGATTCGGTGTATTACTCCTAGTATGTTCGCACCCGTCATGTTAAGTGCGAAAAGCCCTTATTTGTCGTCTTTTTCGCGGCTCCTGATGAACGATCAAGGATGATGAAACAGCGCAAGAAGAGGAAAAGTGGATTGAAACTGATGAAAGCGTTAAATTTTGGGCTCCGAAAATAGACGCAGCTTGGCAGGCTTGCTGCCCCCGTCGTAGAGCTCTCAGAGAGCTGTCCAATGGTATGCTGTGTGCTGCATAATTCCTTACAGATTAGAAGTTATGGGCACTGGAGGGACGAAGACCTGGTCACTGGCCCTACGCCCTCAGTTTGCGGGCCTAGGCTCTACGCGAAGCGAAGTTGTCTTGCCCAAGATGCCGTGGGACTCGGTAATAGAAATGTGAATGAAAAAGCATTTTGGCAAGCTTGAACGGGGCAAAATATGCAAAACGAAAAGGGGGTGCAACACAAGGACTTCCTTGAGGGTCACCCATCCTAGTACTACTCTCCCCCAAGCACGCTTAAATCTGGAGATCTAATGGGATCTGGTGTATTACTGTTGGTATGATCGCACTCGTCATGTTGAGTGCACAAAGCCCTTATTTGTCATCCTTTTCGCGACTCCCGACGAACGATAAGGGGTGAAGAAACATCACAAAATAAAGAAAAGTGGCTCGAAACTGATTAAAATGTTCAATTTTGGGCTCCGAAAATAGGCGTAGCTGAGCAGGCGTGTTTCCCCCGTCGTAGAGCTCAAGTCGAGCTTTCCAACGGAAAGCTGTGCGCTACATAATTCCTTACGGATCAAAAGTTATGGGCACCGGAGCGACGGAAGCCTGGTCAGAGGCCCCACGCCCATAGTTTGTGGGCCCAACCTCTACGCAAAGAGAAATTGTCTTGCCCAAGATGCCATAGATAAAGCATCTTAGCAAGCCTGAAGGGGGCAAAAAAATGAAAATGAAAGGGGGGCAACAACACGAGGACTTCCCTGGGGGTCACCCATCCTAGTACTACTCTCTCCCAAGCATGCTTAACTTTGGAGATCTGACGGGATCCGCTGCATTACTGCTGGCATGATCATACCCGTCATGTTGAGTACGCAAAGCCCTTGTTTGTCATCCTTTTCGCTACTCCCGACAAACGATCAGGGACGAAGAAACAACGCAAAAATAAAAAAAAGTGGCCCAAAACTGATGAAAACGTTCGATTTTGGGCTCCAAAAATAGTTGCAGCTTCGCAGGCTTGCTGCACCCATCGTAGAGCTCTCGGAGAGCTTTCGAACGGTATGCTGTGCGCTGCATAACTCTTTACGAATCAAAAGTTATGGGCACCGAAGCCAAAGAGACCATGTCACAGGCCCCACGCTCTTAGTTTGCACGCCCAGCCTCTACGCGAAGCAAATTTGTCTTGCCCAAGATGCTGTGGGACTCGGTAATAGAAATGTCACGGATAAAGCATCTCAGCAAGGCTGAACGGGGCGAAAAATTCAAAACGAAAAGGGGGGTACAACACAAGGACTTACTTGGGGGTCACCCATCCTAGTACTACTCTCTCCCAAGCACGCTTAACTCTAGAGATCTGATGGGATCTGGTGCATTACTGTTGGTATGATTGCACCAGTCTTGTTGAGTGTGCAAAGCCCATATTTGTCGTCCTTTTCGCGGCTCCCGACCAACGATCAGGGACAAAGAAACAACACACAAAAAAAGAAAAGATGCTCGAAACTGATGATAACGTTCGATTTTATGCTCCGAAAATAGGCGCAATAGAGAAAGTTTGTTGCCCCCATTGTAGAGCGCTCGGTGAGCTTTTCAACGGTATACTGTGCGCTGCATAACTCTTTACGAATCAAAAGTTATGGGTACCAGAGCGATGGAGACTTGGTCACAAGCCCCACGCTCTCGGTTTGTGGGCCCAACCTCTGTGCGAAGCGAATTTATCTTGCCCAAGAAGCTGTGGGACTCGGTAATAGAAATGTCACGAATAAAGCATCATGGCAAGCTTGAACGGGGCAAAAAATTCAAAACGAAAAGGGGGGTACAACACAAGGACTTCCCTGAGGGTCACCCATCCTAGTACTACTCTATCCCAAGCACGCTTAACTTCAGAGATCTAATGGGATCTGGTGCATTACAACTGGTATGATTGCATCCGTAATGATGAGTATGTAAAACCCTTATTTATCGTCCTTTTCCCGGCTCCCGATGAACGATCAGGGACGAAGAAACCGCGCAAAAAGTGGAAAAGTGGCCCAAAATTGATGAAAATATTTAATTTTTTTCCCCGAAAACAAGCACAACTGAGCAGACTTGATGACCCCGTCGTAGAGCTCTCAGAGAGCTTTCCAACGATATGTTGTGCGCTGCATAACTCCTTCCAGATCAAAAGTTATGGACACCGGAGCGACGGAGACCTAGTCACAGGCCCCATGCCCTCAGTTTGTAGGCCCAGCCTCTACGCGAAGCGATGTTGTCTTGCCCAAGATGCCGTGGGACTCGGTAATAGAAATGTGATAGATAAAGCATCTTAGCAAGACTGAACTGGGCAAAAAATTCAAAACCAAATAGGGGTGCAACACGAGTACTTCCTTGGGGTCACCCATCCTTGTACTACTCTCTTCCAAGGATGCTTAACTTCGGAGATCTGATGGGATCTGGTGCATTAGTACTGGTATGATCGTACCCGTCATGTTGAATACGCAAAGCCCTTATTTGTCGTACTTTTCGCTGGTCCAGACGAACGATCAGGGACGAAGTAACAGCACAAAAAGAAGAAAAGTAGCTTGAAACTGATAAAAATGTTTGATTTTGGGCCCCGAAAATAGGTGTAGCTGAGAAGTTTTGCTGCCCTTGTCGTAGAGCTCTCAGAGAGCTTTCCAACGGTATGCTGTGCGCTGCATAACTCCATACGGATCAAAAGTTTCGGGCACCAGAGCGGCGGAGATTTGGTCGCAGTCTCCACGCCCTCGGTTTGCCAGCCCAGCCTTTACGTGAAGCGAAGTTATCTTGTCCAAGATGTCGTAGGACTCGGTAATAGAAATATCATGGATAAAGCATCTTGACAAGCCTGAACGGGGCAAAAAATTCAAAATGGAAAGGGGGGTCCAACACGAGGACTTCCTTGAGGGTCACCTATCCTAGTACTACTCTCTCCCAAGCATGTTTAACTTCGGAGTTCTACTGGGATCCGGTGCATTACTGCTGGTATGATCGCACCCGTCATGTTGAGGGCGCAAATCCCTTATTTGTCGTCCTTTTTGCGACTCCCGATGAACGATCGGGGACGAAGAAACAGAGCAAAAAGTAGAAAAGTGGCTTAAAACTGATGAAAACATTTAATTTTGTGCCCCGAAAATAAGCGCAGCCTTGCAGGCTTGATGCCCCCATCGTAGAGCTCTCGGAGATCTTTCCAACGGTATGCTGTGTGCTGCTTAACTTCATACGGATCAAAGGTTATGAACAGCAGAGCGACGGAGACCTGGTCACAGGCCCTACGCCCTCAGTTTGTGGGCCCAGCCTCTATGCGAAGCAATGTTGTCTTGCCCAAGATGCCATGGGACTCGGTAATGAAATGTGATCGATAAAGCATCTTAGCAAGCCTGAATAGGGCAAAAAATTCAAAACGAAAAGGGGGTGCAACACGAGGACTTCCTTGTGGGTCACCCATCCTAGTACTGCTCTCTTCCAAGCACACTTAACTTCGGAGATCTGATGGGATCTGGTGCATTACTACTGGTATGATCAAACCTGTCATGTTGAATACACAAAGCCCCTATTTGTCGTCCTTTTCGCTGCTCCCGATGAACGATCAGGGACGAAGAAACAACACAAAAAGAAGAAAAGTGGACCAAAACTAATGAAAATGTTCGATTTTCGGCCCCGAAAATAGGTACAGCCGAGAAGGTTTACTGCCCTTGTCGTAGAGCTCTCGGAGTGCTTTGCAACGGTATACTGTGCGCTGCATAACTCCTTATGAATCAAAAGTATAGGCACCGGAGTGACAGAGACTTGGTCACAGGCCCTACGCCCTCGGTTTGTGGGCCGAGCCTCTACGCGAAGCGAAGTTGTCTTGCCCAAGATTTCATGGGACTCGGTAATAGAAATGTGACAGATAAAGCATCTTGGCAAGCTTGAACGGGGCAAAAAATTCAACACGAATAGGGGGTGCAACACAAGGACTTCCCTAGGGGTCACCCATCCTAGTACTACACTCTCCTAAGCACGCTTAACTTCAAAGATCTGATGGGATCTGGTGCATTACAGCTGGTGTGATCGCACCTATCATGTTGAGTGCGCAAAGCCCTTAATTGTCGCCCTTTTCGCAGCTCCCGACAAACGATCAAGGATGAAGAAACAGAGCAAAATAAAGAAAATTGGCCCAAAACTGATGAAAATGTTCGATTTTGGTTCTCGAAAATAGGCGCAGCAAAGCCAGCTTGCTGTCCCCATCGTAGAGTTCTCGGAGAGCTTTCTAACGGTATGTTGTGCGCTGCATAACTCCTTACATTTCAAAAGTTATGGGCACCGGAGCGACAGAGACCTGGACACAGGCCCCAATTTGGCAAGAATGAACGGGGCAAAAAAACAAAACGAAAAGGGGAGTGCAACACGAGGACTTCCTAAGAGGTCACCCATCTTAATACTACTCTCTCCCAAGCACGCTTAACTTCGGAGATCTGATGGGATTCAGTGCATTACTACTGGAATGATCGTACCCGTCATGTTGAGTGCGCAAAGCCCTTATTTATCATCCTTTTTGTGACTCCCGATGAACGATCAGAGATGAAGAAACAGTGCAAAAAGTAGAAAAGTAGCCTAAAACTGATGAAAACGTTTAATTTTGTGCCCCAAAAATAAGCGCAGCCTTGCAGGCTTGATGCCCCCATCGTAGAGCTCGCGGAGATCTTTCCAACGGTATGCTGTGTGCTGCATAACTTCTTACGGATCAAAGGTTATGAACACTGGAGCGACGGAGACCTGGTCACAGGCCCTACGCCCTCAGTTTATGGGCCCAGCCTCTATGCGAAGCGATGTTGTCTTGCCCAGGATGCCATGGGACTCGGTAATGAAATGTGATGGATAAAGCATCTTAGCAAGCCTGAACAGGGCAGAAAATTCAAAACGAAAAGGGGGTGCAACACAAGGACTTCCTTGTGGGTCACCCATCCTAGTACTACTCTCTTCCAAGCACGTTTAACTTCGGAGATCTGATGGGATCTGGTGCATTACTGCTGGTATGGTTGTACCTGTCATGTTGAATACACAAAGCCCTTATTTGTCGTCCTTTTCGCTGCTTCCGATGACCGATCAGGGACGAAGAAACAACACAAAAAGAAGGAAAGCGGACCAAAACTAATGAAAATGTTCAATTTTGGACCCCGAAAATAGGTACAGCCGAGAAGGTTTACTGCCCTTGTCGTAGAGCTCTCGGAGAGCTTTCGAACGGTATACTGTGCACCGCATAACTCCTTACGGATCAAAAGTTAGCAGTTCCGGAACGACGGAGACTAGGTCACAGGGCCCACGACCTCGGTTTGCGGGCCTAGCCTCTACGCGAAGCAAGGTTTTCTTGCCCAAGATGTCGTGGGACTCGATAATAATTTTGACGGATAAATCATCTTGGCAAGCCTGAACGGGGCAAAAACGTCAACACGAAAAGGGGGTGCAACACGAGGACTTCCTTAGGGGTCACCCATCCTAGTACTACACTCTCTTAAGCACGCTTAACTTCGGAGAGCTGATGGGATCTAGTGCATTACTGCTGGTGTGATCACACCCGTCATGTTGAGTGCGCAAAGCCCTTATTTGTCGCCCTTTTCGCAGCTCCCGACAAACGATCAGGGATGAAAAAATAGAGAAAAATAAAGAAAATTGGCCCAAAACTGATGAAAATGTTCGATTTTGGATATCGAAAATAGGCGCAGCAAAGCCAGCTTGCTGTCCCTATCGTTGAGTTCTCAGAGAGCTTTCTAACGGTATGTTGTGCGCTGCATAACTATTTACAGATCAAAAGTTATGGGCACCGGAGCGACAGAGACCTGGACACACCCCCCAATTTGGCAAGAATGAACGGGGCAAAAAAACAAAACAAAAAGGGGGGTGCAACACGAGGGCTTCCCATGGGGTCACCCATTCTAGTACTACTCTCTCCCAAGCACGATTAACTTCGAAGATCTGATGGGATATGGTGCATTACTGCTGGTACGATCACACCCGTCATGTTGAGTGCGCAAAGCCCTTATTTGTTGTCCTTTTAGCTGCTCCCGACGAACTATCAGGGATGAAAAACAGTTCAAAAAGAAGAAAAGTGGCCCGAAATTGATAAAAATATTCAGTTTTGTGCTTCGAAAACTGGCGTAGCCGAGCAGGCTTGCTACCCTCCTTGTAGAGCTTTCCAACGGAATGTTGTACGTCGTATAACTCCTTAGGGATCAAAAGTTATGGGCACCGGAACGAAGGAGACCTGGTCACAGGCCCCCCGCCCTTAGTTTGCGGGCCTAGCCTGTATGTGAAGTGAAGTTGCCTTGCCCAAGATGTTGTGAGACTCGGTAATAAAAATGTGACGAATAAAGCATCTTGGCAAGCCTGAACGGGGCAAAAAATTCAAATAAAAAAAGGGGGTGCAACACGAGGACTTCCCAGGGGGTTACCCATCCTAGACTTACTCTCTCCCAAGCACGATTAACTTCGGAGATCTGATGGGATCCGATGCATTACTGCTGGTATGATCGTACCCGTCATGTTGAGTGCGCAAAGCCTTTATTTATTGTCCTTTTTGCGGCTCCCGAGGAACGATCACGGACAAAGAAACAGCATAAAAAGAAGAAAAGTGGCGCGAAACTGATGAAAATGTTGAAATTTGTTCTCTGAAGATAGGCGTAGCCGAGCAAACTTGCTGCCCCCGTCATAGAGCTGTTGGAGAGCTTTCCAACCGTATGTTGTGCGCCGCGTAAGTCCTTACAGACAAAATTTATGGTTGCCGGAGTGACAGAGACCTGGTCACTGGCCGCATGCCCTCGGTTTGCGAGCCCAGCCCCTATATGAAGCGAAGTGGTCTTGTCTAAGATGCCGTGGGACTCGATAATAGAAATGTGATGGATAAAGCATCTATGCAAGCCTAAACAATGCAAAAAATTCAAAACGAAAAGGGGGGTACAACACAAGGACTTCTTTGGGGTCACCCATCCTAGTACTACTATCTCTCAAGCACGCTTCACTTCGAAGATCTAATAGGATCCAGTAAATTACGGTTGGCATGATCGCACCCGTCATTTTTAGTGCGCAAAGCCCTTATTTGTCGTCCTTTTCGCAGCTCCCGACAAACGATCAGGGATGAGGAAACAGTGCAAAAAGAAGAAAAGTGTCCCAAAACTGATGAAAACAATCGATTTTGGGCTCCGAAAATAGGCAGCTGAGCAGGCTTGCTGCGAACATCGTAGAGCTCTCGGAGAGCTTTCCAATGGTATGCTGTGCGTTGCGTAACTCCTTGCGGATCAAACATAATAGTCACCGGAGTGACGGAGACTTGGTCACAAGCCCCACGCCCTCGGTTTGCTGGTCCAGCCTCTACGCGAAGTGAAGTTTGTCTTGCCCAAGATGCCGTGGGACTCGATAATAGTAATGTGACGGATAAAGCATCTTGGCAAGCTTGAACGGGGCAAAAAATTCAAAACGAAAATGGGGGTGCAACATGAGGACTTCCCTGGGTATTACCCATCCTAGTACTACTCTCTCCCAAGCACGCTTCACTTCGGAGATCTGATGGGATCCGGTACATTACTGCTGGTATGATCGCACCCGTCATGTTGAGTGCGCCAAACTCTTATTTATCGTCCTTTTTGCGGCTCCCGACAAACGATCAGGCATGAAGAAACGGCAGAAAAAGAAGAAAAGTGTCCCGACACTAATGAAAATGTTTTATTTTGGTCTCCAAAAATAGGCGCAGCCGAGCAGGCTTGCTACCCCCATCAGTGAGCTCTCGGAGAGCTTTCCAACGGTATGCTGTGCGCCGCATAACTACTTGCGGATCAAAAGTTATGGTCATCAGAGGGACGGAGACCTGCTCACGGGCCCCATGCCCTCGGTTTGCTGGTCCAGCCTGTACGCGAAGCGAAGTTGTCTTGCCCAAGATGCCGCAGGACATGGTAATAGAAATGTGACGGATAAAGCATCTAAGCAAGCCTAAACGGGGCAAAAAATTCAAAACGAAAAAGGGGGTGCAACAGGAGGACTTCCCTGGGGGTCACCCATCCTAGTGCTACTCTCTCCCAAGCACGCTTCACTACGGAGATCTGATGGGATCTGGTGCATTACTACTGGTATGATTTCACCCGTCATGTTGCGTACGCAAAGCCCCTATTTGTCGTCCTTTTCGCTGCTCTCGACGAACGATCAGGGATAAAGAAACAGCGCAAAAAGAAGAAAAGTGGCCCAAAACTAATGAAAACGTTCAATTTTGTTCTCCAAAAACAAGCGAAGCTGAGCAGGCTTGCTACCCCCGTCGTAGAGTTCTCTGAGAACTTTCCAACGGTATGCTGTGTACCGCGTAACTCTTTACGGATCAAAAGTTATAGTCACCGAAGCGACGGAGACCTGGTCACAGGCCCCACGCCCTTGGTTTGCGAGTCCAACCTCTACGCGAAGCGAGGTTGTCTTGCCCAAGATGCCTTGGGACTTGGTAATAGAAATGTGACAGATAAAGCATCTTGGCATGCCTGAACGGGGCAACAAATTTAAAATGAAAAGGGGGGTGCAACACGAGGAATTCTATTAGGGGTCACCCATCCTAGTACTACTCCCTCCCAAGCATGCTTAACTTCAGAGATCTGATGGGATCCGGTGTATTTCTGCTGGAATGATCGCACTCGTCATTTTGAGTTTGCAAAGCCTACATTTTTCATCTTTTTCGCGGCTCCCGACGAATGATCAGGGATGAAAAAACAGCGCAAAAAGAAGAAAAGTGGCCCGAAACTGATATAAATGTTAGATTTCAGGCTACGAAAACATGTGCAGCTGAGCAGGTTTGCTACCACCGTCGTAGACACTCGAAGAGCTTTCCAACATTATGTTGTACGCCGCGCAACTTTTTACGCATCAAAAGTTATAGTCATCGGAGTGACGGAGACCTGGTCATAGGCTCCACGCCCTCGATTTGCGGGCCCAGCCTCTATGCAAAGCGAAGTTGTCTTACCCAAGATGTCGTGGGACTCGATAATAGAAATGTGACGCATAAAGCATCTTGGCAAGCCTGAACAGGGCAAAAAATTCAAAACAAAAAAGGGGGTACAACACGAGGACTTCCCTAGGGGTCACCCATCCTAGTACTACTCTCTCCCAGGCACGCTACACTTTAGAGATCTAATGGGATCTAGTGCATTACAGTTGGCATGATCGCACCCGTCATTTTTAGTGTGCAAAGCCCTTATTTGCAGTCCTTTTGGTGGCTCCCGACGAACGATCAGGGGCGAAGAAACAACGCAAAAAGAAGAAAAGTGGCCTAAAACTGATGAAAACATTCGATTTTGGGCTCCAAAGATAGGTATAGCCGAGCGTGCTTGCTGCCATCATCGAAGAGCTCTCGAAGAGCTTTCCAACAGTCTGTTGTGTGCCGCATAACTCCTTACGGATCAAAAGTTATGGTCACCAGAGCCACAGAGACCTGGTCACAGGCCCCACACCCTCGGTTTGCTGGTCCAGCCTCTACGCGAAGCAAAGTTATCTTACCCAAGATGCCATGGGACTCGGTAATAGAAATGTGAGGGATAAAGCATCTTGGTAAGCCTGAACGGGGCAAAAAATTCAAAACGAAAAGGGGGGTGCAACAGGAGGACTTCCCTGGGGGTCACCCATCCTAGTACTACTCTCTCCCAAGCACGCTTAACTTCAGAGATCTGATAGGATCCAGTGTATTACTGCAGGTATGATCGCACCCGTCATGTTGAGTGTGTAAAGCCTTATTTGTCGTCCTTTTCATGACTCCCGACGAATGATCAGGGACAAAGAAACAGCGCAGAAGAAGAAAAATGGTCTGAAACTGATGAAAATGTTCATTTTTATTCTCTAAAAACAAGCGAAGACGAGCAGACTTGCTGCCCCCGTCATAGACCACCCGAAGAGCTTTCCAACGATATGCTGTGTGCCGCATAACTCCTTACGGATCAAAAGTTATGGTCACCTAAGCGACGGGGACTTGATCAAAGGCTCCACACCCCCGGTTTGCGGACCCAGCCTCTACGTGAAGAAAAGTTATCTTGTTCAAGATGTCGTGGGACTCAGTAATAGAAATATGACGGGTAAAGCATCTTGGCAAGCCTAAACGGGGCAAAAAATTCAAAACGAAAAGGGGGTTGCAACACGAAGACTTCCCTGGGAGTCACCTATCCTAGTACTACTCTTTCCCAAGCACGCTTTACTTCGGAGATTTGATGGGATCCGGTGCATTATGGCTGGTATGATCTCACCCGTCATTCTGAGCACGCAAAGCCCTGATTTGTCATACTTTTCGCGGCTCCCGACGAACGATGAGGTACGAATAAAAAGCACAAAAAGAAGAAAAGTGGCTTGAAACTGATGAAAATGTTCGATTTTGGTCTCCAAAAATAGGCACAGCTGAGCAAGTTCCCTGCCACCGACGTAGACTCTTGAAGAGCTTTCCAACGATATGATGTGCGACGCGTAACTCTTGACGCATCAAAAGTTATGGTCACCGGAGCGATTGAGACCTGGTCACAGGCCCCACGCCCTCAGCTTGCTGGTCCAGCCTCTATGCGAAGCGATGTTGTCTTGCCCAAGAGGCCGTGGGACTCAGTAATAGAAATGTGACGGATAAAGCATCTTGGCAAGCCTGAACGGGGCAAAAAAATCAAAACAAAAAAGGGGGTGCAACACTGGGACTTCCCTGGGGGTCACCCATCCTATTACTACTCTCTTCCAAGCACGCTTCACTTTGGAGGTTTGATGGAATCCGGTACATTACTGCTGGTATGATCACTCTAGTCATGTTGAGTATGCAAAGCCCTTATTTGTCGTCCTTTTTTGCGGCTCCCAACGAACGATTAGGGATAAAGAAACTGCGCAAAAAGAGGAAAAGTAGACCAAAACTGATGAAAGCATTCAATTTTGGGGTTCGAAAATAGACACAGCCGGGCAGGCTCTCTGACCCCGTCGTAGAGCTCTCAGAGAGCTTTCCAACGGTATGTTGTGCGCTGTATAATTCCTTACAGATCAAAAGCTATGGGCACCGGAGCGACTGAGACCTGGTCACATGCCGTATGCCCCGGGTATGTGGGCCCAAACTCTACGCGAATCGAAGTTGTCTTGCCCAAGATACCGTGGGACTCGGTAATAGAAATGTGACGGATAAAGCATCTTGGCAAGCATGAACGGGGTAAAATATGCAAAACGAAAGGTGGGTGCAACACAAGGACTTCCCTAAGGGTAACCCATCCTAGTATTACTCTCTCCCAAACACGCTTAACTTCGGAGATCTGATGTGATCCGGTGCATTACTGCTGGTATAATCGCACCCATCATGTTGAGTGCGCAAAGCCCTTATTTGTCGTCCTTTTTGCAACTCCCGACGAACGATCAGGGATGAAGAAACAACGCATAAAGAAGAAAAGTGGCCTGAAACTGATGAAAACGATCAATTTTGGGCTCCAAAAATTGGCGCAGCCGAGTAGGATTGTTGCCACTGTCATAGAGTTCTCATAGAGCTTTTCAACGGTATGTTGTGCGCCACATAACTCCTTATGGAAAAAAGGTTATGGGCACTGGAGCGACGGAGACTTGGACACAGGCCTCGCACCCTAAGTTTGCGGGCCCAACCTCTACCCGAAGCGCAATTGTCTTGCCCAAGATACCGTGGGACTTGGTAAAAGAAATGTGACGGATAAAGCATCTTAGCAACCTTAAGGGGGCATAAAATTCAAAACGAAAGGGGGGCTGCAACACGAGGACTTCCCTGGGGGTCAGCCATCCTAGTACTACTCTCTCCCAAGCACGCTTAACTTTGGAGATCTGATGGGATCCGCTGTATTACTGCTGGTATGATCATACCCTTCATATTGAGTGCACAAAGCCCTTATTTGTGGTCCTTTTCGCGGCTCTCGACGAACAATCAGGGACGAAGAAACAACACAAAAAGAAGAAAAGTGGCTCAAAACTTATGATAATGTTCAATTTTTGGATCTGAAAACAGGCGTAGCTGAGCAAGCTTCCTGTCCCCATCGTAGAGCTCTTGGAGAGCTTTCCAACGGTATATTGTGCGCCGCGTAACTCTTTACGAATGAAAAGTTATGGTCACCGGAAAGACGGAGACCTGGTCACAGGCTCCACGCGCTCGAATTGCGGGCCCAGCCTCTACGTGAAGCGAAGTTATCTTGCCCAAGATGCTATAGGACTCG
This sequence comes from Ehretia macrophylla, assembly GCA_037974665.1. Taxonomy (NCBI): domain Eukaryota; kingdom Viridiplantae; phylum Streptophyta; class Magnoliopsida; order Boraginales; family Ehretiaceae; genus Ehretia; species Ehretia macrophylla. The sequence goes on along the minus strand of CM075782.1, from coordinate 41,207,232 downwards.
GTAATAGAAATATGACGGATAACACATCTTGGCAAGCCTGAACAGGGCAAAAAATTCAAAACAAAAAGGGGGGTACAACACGAGGACTTCCCTGGGGGTCATCTATGCTAGTACTATTCTCTCCCAAGCACGCTTAACTTCGGAGATCTGATGGAATACTGTGCATTACCACTACTATGATCGCACCCGTTATGTTGAGTGCGCAAAGCCCTTATTTCTCGTCCTTTTTGCGTTTCCTGACATGATCCGGGACGAAGAAACAGCGTAAAAAAAAGAAAAGTGGCCCGTAACTGATGAAAACGCTCGATTTTGGGCTCCAAAAATAGGCGTAGCTCAGCAGGCTTGCTGTTCCCGTTGTAGAGCTCTCGGAGAGCTTTTGAAAGGTATGCTGTGCGCTGGATAACTCCTCGCGGATCAAAAGTTATGGGCATCGGAGCCACAGAGACCTGGTCACAGGCCCCACGCCCTTAGTTTGCAGGCCCAGCCTCTATGCGAAGCAAATTATCTTGCCGAAGATGCAGTGGGACTCGGTAATAGAAATGTCACGGATAAAGCATCTCGACAAGGCTGAACGGGGCAAAAATTTCAAAACGAAAAGGGGGGTGCAACACGAAGACTTTCCTGAGGGTCACCCATCCTAGTACTACTCTCTCCCAAGCACGCTTAACTCTAGAGATTTGATGGGATATGTTGCATTACTGTTGGTATAATGGCACCCGTCATGTTGAGGGCGCAAAGCCCTTATTTGTCGTCTTGTTCGCAGCTCCCGACGAACGATCAAGGACGGAGAAACAGTGAAAAAAAAACAAAAGATACCCGAAACTAATGATAACAATCGATTTTGTGATCCGAAAATAGGCGCAACCTAGAAGGTTTGCTGCCCCCGTCGTCGAGCTCTCGGAGAGCTTTTCAACACTATGACGTACGCTACATAACTCCTTATGGATCAAAAGTTATGGGCACCGGACCGATGGAGACTTGGTCACAGGACCCACGCCCTCGGTTTGCGGGTCCAGCCTCTGTGCGAAGCGAATTTATCTTGCCCAAGAAGCCGTGGGAATCGGTAATAGAAATGTCATGGATAAAGTATCTTGGCAAGCTTGAACGTGGCAAAAAATTCAAAACGTAAAGGGGGGTGCAACACGAGGACTTCCCTGAGGGTCATCCATCCTAGTACTACTATCTCCCAAGCACGCTGAACTTCGGAGATTTGATGGGATCCTGTGCATTATTGCTGGTATGATCGCACCCATCATGTTGAGTACGTAAAGCCCTTATTTGTCGTCCTTTTCGCAGCTCTCGACAAACAATCAGGGATGAAGAAACAGCAAAAAAACAAGAAAGTATCCCAAAACTAATGAAAATGTTCAATTATGGGCCCTGAAAATAGGCGCAACCGAGAATGTTTGCTGCCCCTGTCGTAGAGCTCTTCGAGAGCTTTCCAATGGTATGCTGCGCACTGCATAACTCCTTACGGATCAAAAGTAATGGGCACCGGAGCGGCGGAGATTTGGTCGTAGGCCCCAGGCCCTCGGTTTGCAGGCCCAACCTTTTCGAGAAACGAAGTTATCTTGTCCAAGATGCCGTGGGACTCGGTAATAGAAATATCATGGATAAAGCATCTTAGCAAGCATGAAAGGGGCAAAAAATTCAAAACGAAAAAAGGGGTGCAACACGAGGACAACCCTGGGGGTCACCCATCCTAGTAATACTCTCTCCTAAGCATGCTTAACTTCGGAGATCTTATGGGATCCGGTGCATTACTGCTGGAATTATCTTACCCGTCATGTTGAGCGCGCAAAGCCCTTATTTATCGGCTATTTCGCGGCTCCCGATGAACGATAACGGACAAAGAAACAGCACAAAAAGTGGAAAAGTAGACCGAAATGATGAAAACATTTAAGTTTGTGTCCTGAAAACAAGCGCAGCCGAGCAGGCTTGATGCCTCCATCGTAGAGCTCTCGAAAAGCTTTCCAACGGTATGTAGTGCGCTGCATAACTCCTTACGGATCAAAAGTTATGGATACCGAAGCGACGGAGACCTGGTCAAAGGCCCTACTTCATCCGTTTGTGGGCCCAGCCTATACGCGAATCGATGTTGTCTTGCCCAAGATGCCGTGGGACTCGATAATAGAAATGTGACTGATAAAGCATCTTGCAAAGCCTGAAGGGGGCAAAAAATTCAAAACGAAAAGGGGGCACAACACGAGGACTTCCCTGGGGGTCACCCATCCTAGAACTACTCTATCCCAAACACGCTTAACTCCACAGATCTGATGGGATCTAGTGTATTACTGCTGGTATGATCGCGCACGTCATGTTGAGTGTGCAAAGCCCTTATTTGTCGTCCTTCTCGCAGCTCCCAAGGAACGATCAGGGACGAAGAAATAGAGCTAAAAGAAGAAAATTGGACCAAAACTGATGAAAATGTTCAATTTTGGATCTCGAAAACAGGCGCAGCAAAGCAAGCTTGCTGCCCTTGTCGTAGAGCTCTTGGAGAGATTTCCAAAGGTATGCTGTGCGCTGCATAACTCCTTACGGATCAAAAGTTATGGGCACCAGAGCGACAGAGACCTGGACATAGGCCCCAATTTGGCAAGCATGAACGGGGTAAAGAAACAAAATGAAAAGGGGGGTGCAACACGTGGACTTCCCTGGGGGTCACCCATCCTAGTACTACTCTCTCCCAGGCACGATTAACTTCGGAGATCTGAAGGGATCTGATGCATTACTGCTGGTATGATTGCACCCGTCATGTTGAGTGCGCATAGACCTTATTTGTCATCCTTTTTGTGGCTCCCGATGAACGATTAGGGACGAAGAAAAAGTGTAAAAAGAAGAAAAGTGGCCCAAAACTGATGAAAACGTTCAATTTTGTTCTCTGAAAATAGGCAAAGCTGAGGAGACTTGATGCCCCCGTCGTAGAGCTCTTGAAGAGCTTTCCAACCGTATGTTGTGCGCTGCGTAACTCCTTACGGATCGAAAGTTATGGGCAATGGAGTGACAGAGACCTGGTCATAGGCCCCACGCCCTCAGTTTGCGTGTCCAGCCTTTGTACGAAGCAAAGTTGTCTTGCCTAAGATGATGTGGGACTCGAGAATATAAATGTGATAGATAAAGCATCTTGGTAAGCCTGAACGGGGCAAAAAATACAAAACGAAAAGGGGGGTGCAACATGAGGACTTACCTGAGGGTCACCAATCCTAGTACTACTCTCTCCCAAGCACGCTAAACTTCAGAGATTTGATGGGATCCAGCATTACTACTGGTATTATCGCACCTATCATGTTGAGTGTGCAAAGCCCTTATTTGTCGTCCTTTTTGCGGCTCTCGACAAACGATCAGGGACGAAGAAACAGTGTAAAAAGAAGAAAAGTGCCCCGAAACTGATGAAAATGTTCAATTTTGGGCTCTAAAAATAGGAGCAACTGAGCAAGTTTGCTGCTATGTCGTAGAGCTCACGGAGAGCTTTCCAACGGTATGCTGTGCACTGCATAACTACTTATGGATCAAAAGTTATGGGCACCGTAGCAACGGGGAACTAGTCACCTGCCCCACGACCTCAGTTTGTGGGCCCAGCCCCTACACGATGTGAAGTTGTGTTGCCCAAGATGCCGTGGGACTCGGTAATAGAAATGTGACTGATAAAGCTTCTTGGCAAACCTGAACATGGCAAAAAATTCAAAACGAAAAGGGGGGTGCAACACGAGAACTTCCCTGGGGTTTACCCATCCTAGTACTAGTATTTCCCAAGCACGCTTAACTTCAGAGATCTGATGGGATCTGGTGCATTACTGATGGTATGATCGCACCCATCATGTTGAGTGTGCAAAACCCTTATTTGTCGTCTTTTCCGCGGCTCCCGACGAACGATCAAGGACGAAGAAACAACGCAAAAATAAGAGAAGTGGCCAAAAACTGATGAAAACTTTTGATTTTGGTCTCTGAAAATCAGCGCAGCCGAGCAGACTTGCTGCCTCCATCGTAGAGCTCTTGAAGAGCTTTCCAACGGTATGCTGTGTGCTACATAACTACTTACAGATCAAAAGTTATCGACAATAGAACAACGGAGACCTAGTCACAGGCCCCACGCCCTCAGTTTGCGGGCCCAGCCTCTACGCAAAGCGAAGTTGTCTTGCCCAAGATGCAGTGAGACTCGGTGATAGAAATGTGATGGATAAAGCATATTTGTAAGCCTAAACGAGGCAAAAAATTCAAAACGAAATGGGGGGTGCAACATGAGGACTTCCTTGAGGGTCGCCTATCCTAGTACTACTCTCTCCCAAACACGCTTAACTTCGGAGATCTGAAGGGATCCGGTGTTTTACTGTTGGTATAATCATACTCGTCATGTTGAGTGCGGAAAGCCCTTATTTGTCATCCTTTTCGCGATTCCCGACGAACGATCAAGGATGAAGGAACAGCGTAAAAAGAAGAAAGTGGCCCAAAACTGATAAAAATGTTAGATTTTGCATACCAAAAATAGGGCCAACTGAGCAGACTTGCTGCCCCCATCGTAGAGCTCTTAGAGAGATTTTCAATGGTATGCTGTGCGCTGTATAACTTCTTACAGATCAAAAGTTATGGGCACCGTAGCAATGGAAACTTGGTCACAGGCCTCGCGACCTCGGTTTACGGGCCCAGCCTCTACGCAAAGCGTAGTTGTCTTGCCCAAGATGTCGTGGGAATCAATAGTAGAAATGTGACGGATAATGAATCTTGGCAAGCCTGAATGGGGCAAAAAAAACAAAACAAAAGGGGGGTGCAACACGAGGACTTCCCAAGGGGTCACCCATCCTAGTACTTCTATCTCGCAAGCATGCTTAACTTCAGAGATTTGATGGGATCCGGTGTATCACTGCTGGTGTAATCTCACCCGTCATGTTGAGTGCGCAAAGCCCTTATTTGTCGTCCGTTTTGTGGTTCCCGACCAACGATTAGGGACGAAGAAATAGCGTAAAAAGAAGAAAATTTGCCCGAAACTAATGAAAACGTTCAATTTTGGGCTCTGAAAATAGGCGCAGCAAAGCTGGCTTACTGACTCGTCGTAGAGCACTCGGAGAGCTTTCCAACGGTATACTGTGCGCTGCATAACTCTTTACAGATCAAAAGTTATGGGCACCAGAGCGACGAAGACCTTGTCACATGCCCTACGCCCTTAGTTTACGAGCCCAGCTTCTACGCGAAGCGAAGTTGTCTTGCCCAAGATGCAGTGGGACTCTGTAATAAAAATGTGATGGATAAAGCATCTTGGCAAGCCTGAACGGGGCAAAAAATTCAAAACAAAAAGGGGGATGCAACACGAGGACTTAACTGAGGGTCAACCATCCTAGTACTACTCTCTCCCAACCACGCTTAACTTCGGAGATCTAATAGGATCCGGTGCATTACAGCGGGTATGATCGCACCTGTCATGTTGAGTGTGCAAAGCCCTTATTTGTCGTCCTTTTCGCAGCTCCCAACGAACGATCAGGGACGAAGAAACAACCCAAGAAGAAGAAAAGTGTCCCAAAACTAATGAAAATGTTCAATTTTGGGCTCTAAAAATAGGCGTATCCTAGCAGGCTTGCCACCTCTGTCGTAGAGCTCTCGGAGAGCTTTCCAACGGTATGCTATGTGCTGTATAACTCTTTACGAATCAAAAGTTATGGCCACCGTAGTGACGGAGACCTGGTCATAGGCCCCACGCCTTCAATTTGTGGGCCTAGCCTCTACGCTAAGCGAAGTTGTCTTGCCCAAGATGCCGTGGGACTCGGTAACAGAAATGTGATGGATAAAGCATCTAGGCAAGCCTGAACAGGGCAAAAAATGCCAAAACGAAAAGAGGGGGGCTACACGAGGATTTCCCTAAGGGTCACCCATCCTAGTACTACTCTCTCCCAAGTACGCCTAACTTCGAAGATCTGATGGGATCCAGTGCTTTGCTACTGGTATGATCGCACCAGTCATGTTGAGTGCGCAAAGCCCTTATTTGTCGTCCTTTTCGCGGCTCCCGACGAACGATTAGGTACGAAGAAAAAATGCAAAACGAAGAAAAGAGGCCCAAAACTGATGAAAACATTCAATTTTGGGGTCCAAAAACAAGCGTAGTAAAGCAGGCTCGCTACCCCCATCGTAGAGCTCTCGGAGGGCATTCCAATGGTGTGCTGTGCACCGTGTAACTTCTTACTGATCAAACGTTATGGGCACCGGGGCGACGGAGACCTAGTCACAAGACCCATGCCCTCGTTTTGCGGGCTCAGCCCCTCGTGAAGCAAAATTTTCTTGCCCAATGTACCATGGGATTTGGTAATATAAATGTGGTGGATAAAGCATCTTGACAATCCTAACCGGGGGAAAAAAATTGAAAATGGGGGGTGCAACACGAGCGCTTCCTAGGGGTCAACCATCCTAGCACTACTCTCGCCCAAGCACGCTTAACTTCGGAGTTCTGATGGGATCTAGTGCATTAGTGCTGGTATGATCGCACCCATCATGGTGAGGGCACAAATCCTTTATGTGTTGACGGTTCACATTCCCAACCCAGAGAAATGGCCCATCCAAAACCCCAAATGGGCTTAAAGATAACCTATCTGCTTCAACAACGCATCATCCACGCAAGACATGATATCGACGCATTGTAGGGCCCTCTAATGTCCCGCGAGTTAGGTTGTTGTCCTTTTAACAGATCACTACATACGATCTGGGATGAAAAAACAGCACAAAAGAAGAAAAGTAATCCAAAACTAATGAAAACATTCGATGTGGGGCTCCGAAAATAGGCACAGTCGTGCAGGCTTGCTGCCCGTGTCATAGAGTTCTCGGAGAGCTTTCTGACGGTTTGTCGTGCGACGCGTAACTCCTTACGGTTCAAAAGTTATGGGCACCGGAGCGACGGAGACTTGGTCACAAGCCCACGCCCTCGATTTGTGGTCCCAACCTCTACGTGATGTGAACTTGCCTTGCCCATGGTGCCGTGGGATTCAAAAATAGAAATGTGGTAGATAAAGCATCTTGGCAAGCCTAACAGGGGAAAAAAATTTTGAAAAATAGGGTGCAACACGAGGACTTCCTAGGGGTCACCCATCCTAGCACTACTCTCGCCCAACCACGCTTAACTTCGGAGTTCTGATGGGATATGGTGCATTAGAGTAGGTATGATCGCACCCGTCATGTTTAGGGCACAAATCTCGTAGGTGTTGATGGTTCACGGTCCCAACCCAGAGAGATGGCCCATTCAAAAGGCCCAATGGGCTTAATGACAACCCATACGCTTCAACAACGCAACATCCTCACTAGAAGTGATATCGAAGCGTTGTAGGGCCCTCTAATATCCCGCGAGTTAGGTTGTCGTCCTTTCAACAGCTCACGACGTACGATCCGGGATGGAAAAATAGCACAAAAGAAGAAAAGTGGCCAAAAACTGATAAAAACGTTAGATTTGGGGCTCTCAAAATAGGCGCAATAGAGTAGGCTTGCTGCCTCCGTCATAGAGCCCTCGGACAGCTTTCTAACCGTATGTCGTGCGCCGCGTAACTCCATATGGTTCAAAAGTTATGGGCACCGGAGCGACAGAGACCTGGTCACAAGCCCCACGCCCTCGATTTGCTGTCCCAGCCTCTACGTGATACGAAGTTGTCTTGCCCATGGTGCCGTTGGATTCGGAAATAGAAATGTGTTGGATAAAGCATCTTGACAAGCCTAACCGAGGGAAAAAAAAATTTGAAAAGGGGGCTGCAACACGAGGACTTCCCAGGGGGTAACCCATCCTAGTACTACTCTCGCCCAAGCACGTTTAACTTCGGAGTTCTGATGGGATCTGGTGCATTAGTGCTGGTATGATCGCACCCGTCATGTTGAGGGCATAAATCCCTTTTGTGTTCACCGTTCACAACCCCATCCCAAAGAGATGGCCCATTCAAAATGCCCAATAGGCTTAACTACAACCTATCCGCTTCAACAACGCAGCATCCTCGCAAGACGTGATATCGACGAGTATTAGGGCCCTCTAATGTCCCACAAGTTCGGTTGTCGTCCTTTTCGCGGCTCACGTCTTACGATCCGGGATAGTAAAACAACGCAAAGAGAAGAAAAATAGCCCAAAACTGATGAAAATGTTCAATGTTGGGATTCGAAAACTGGCGTGGCCGAGGAAACTTGTTGTCGTATCATAGAGCTCTCGGAGAGCTTTCCAACGATATGTTGTGCGCCGCATAACTCCTTACGGATCAAAAGTTATGGGCACCGGAGCGACGGAGACTTGGCCTCAAGCCCCACGCCCTCGGTTTGTGGGCCCAGCCTCTACTTGAAGCGAAGTTGTCTAGCCTAAGGTGCCTTGGGATTTGGTAATAGAAATTTGGTGGATAAAGCATCTTGGCAAGCCTAACTGGGGTAAAAAAAAAAAAAAATAGGGGTGCAACACGAGGACATCCCAGGGGGTCAACCATCCTAGTACTACTCTCGCCCAAGCACGCTTAACTTTGGTGTTCTAATGGGATCCGGTGCATTAGTGCTGGTATGATCGCAGCCGTCATGTTGAGGGCACAAATCCCTTATGTGTTGATGGTTCAATGTCCTAGCCCAGAGAGATGGTCCATTCAAAAGGCCCAATGGGCTTAACGACAACCCATCTGCTTCGACAATGCAGCATCCTCACAAGAGGTGATATAGAGGCATTGTAGGGCCCTCTAAAGTCCCGTGAGTTAGGTTGTCGTTCTTTTAATAGCTCACGACGTATAATATGGGATGAAAAAATAGTGGAAAAGATGAAAAGTGGCCCGAATTGATTAAAATGTTCAATTTTAGGCCTAAAAATAGTTGCAGCCGAGTAGGCTTGCTTCCCCTGTCATAGAGCTCTCGGAGAGCTTTCAAACGGTATATTGTGTGCCGCGTAACTCATTGCGGATCAAAAGTTATGGGCACCGGAGCGACGGAGAACTGGTCAAAAGCCCCACGCCCTCGGTTTGCGGGTCCAACCTCTATGTGAAGTGTAGTTTTCTTGCCCATGGTGCCGTGGGATTCGGTAATAGAAATGTGGTTGATAAAGCATCTTGGCAAGCCTAACCGGGGCAAAAAAAATTGAAAAGGGAGGTGCAACACGAGGACTTCCCAAGGGGTTACCCATCCTAGTACTACTCTTGTCCAAGCACGCTTAACTTCGGAGTTCTGATGGGATCCAGTGCATCAGTGCTGGTATGATCACACCTGTCATGGTGAGGGCACAAATCCCCTATATGTTGATGGTTCACAGTCCCAGCCCAGAGAGTTGGCCTATTCAAAAGGCCCAATGGGCTTAACGATAACCTATCCACTCTGACAACGCAGCATCCTTACAAGACGTGATATCGAGGCATTGTAGGGCCCTCTAATGTCCTGTGAATTATGGTGTTGTCCTTTTAACATCTCATGAAGTACGATCCGGGATGGTAAAACAACGCAGAAGAAGAAAAGTGGCCCAAAATTGATGAAGACATTCGATTTTGGGCTCCAAAAATAGTTGCAACCGACTAGGCTTGCTACCGACGTCATAAAGCTCTTAGAGAGCTTTCCAATGATATGTTGTACATCGCGTAACTCCTTACAGATTAAAAGTTAAGGGCACCACAGCGACGGAGACTTGGTCACAAGCCCCACGCCCTCGGTTTGCGGGCCCATCCTCTACATGAAGTGAAGTTGTTTTGCCCAAGGTACCGTGGGATTCAGAAATAGAAATGTGGTGGATAAAGCATATTGGCAAGCCTAACCTGGGAAAAAAAATTTGAAAAAGGGGGTGCAACACGAGAACTTCCCATGGGGTCACCCATCCTAGTACTACTGTCGCACAAGCACGCTTAACTTCAGAGTTCTAATGGGATCTGGTGCGTAAGTGCTGGTATGATCAGACTTGTCATGGTGAGGGCACAAATCCCTTATATGTTAACGGTTTACAGTCCCAGCCCAAAGAGTTGGCCCATTCAAAAGGCCCAATAGGCTTAACAACTACCCATACACTCCGACAACATAGCATCATTACAAGACGTGATATCAAGGCATTGTAGGGCCCTCTAATGCCCCGCGAGTTAGGTTGTCGTCAATTGAACAGCTCATGAAGTACGATCCGGGTCGGTAAAACAACACAAAAGAAGAAAATTAGCCCGAAATAGATGAAAACGTTCAATTTTGGGCTCCGAAAATAGTTGTAGCTGACTAGACATGCTGACCCCATTGTAGAGCTCTTGGAGAGCTCTCCAACAGTATACTGAGCGCTGCATAACTCCTTACGGATCAAAAGTTATTGGCACCAGAGCAACGGAGACCTGGTCATAAGCCCCACGCCCTTGTTTTGCGAGCCCAGCTTCTACGCGAAGCGAAGTTGTCTTGCCCAAAATATCGTGGGACTCAATAATAGAAATGTGACGGATAAAACATCTTGGCAAGCCTGAACGGGGCAAAAAATGCACAATGAAAAAGGGTGTCCAACATGAGGACTTGCTTGAGGGTCATTAATCCTAGTACTACTCTCTCCCAAGCACACTTAACTTCAGAGATTTGATGGGATCCGATTCATTACTGCTGGTATTATCGCACCCGTCATGTTGTGTCCGCAAAGCCCTTATTTGTCGTCCTTTTCGCGGCTCTCAACGAACGATCAGAGACGAAGAAACAACGATAAAAGAAGAAAGTTGGCCCAAAACTAATGAAATCGTTCAATTTTTGTCTCTGAAAACAAGCGCATCTAAGCTGGATTGCTGCCCCCGTCGTAGAGCTCTTGAAGAGCTTTCCAACGGTATGCTGTGTGCTGCATAACTACTTACGTATCAAAAGTTATGGGCACCGTAGTGACGAAGACCTGGCCACAAGCCCCACGCCCTTAGTTTGCGGGCCCAGCCTCTACGCAAAGCGCAATTGCCTTGCCCAAGATATCGTGGGACTCGGTAATAGAAATTTGACGGCTAAAGCATCTTGGCAAGCCTGAACAGGGCAAAAAATGCAAAACGAAAAGGGGGGTGCAACATGAGGACTTCCCTGAGGGTCACAAATCCTAGTACTACTCTATCCCAAGCACGCTTCACTTTGGAGATCTGATGGGATCCGGTGCATTACTGCTGGTATTATCATACCCATCATGTTGAATGTGCAAAGCCATTATTTGTCGTCCTTTTTGCGGCTCCCGACGAACGATCAAGGACGAAGAAACAACGTAAAAAGAAGAAAAGTGCCCCAAAACTAATGAAAATGTTTGATTTTGGGCTCCAAAAATAGTAGCAGCTAAGCAAGCTTACTGCCCACATCATAGAGCACTCGGAGAGCTTTTCAACGGTATGTTGTGCGCTGCATAACTCCTTGTGGATAAAAAGTTATGGGCACCGTAGCGACGGAGACCTCATCACAGACCCCACGCCCTCAGTTTGCGGGCCCAGCCTCTTTGCGAAGCGAAGTTGTCTTGCCCACGATGCCGTAGGACTCGCTAATAGAAATATGACAGATAAAGCATCTTGGAAAGCGTGAACGGGGAAAAAAAATACAAAATGAAAAAGGGGGTGCAATGTGAGAACTTCCCTAGGGATCACCCATCCTAATACTACTATTTTCCAAGCACGCTTAACTTTGAAGATCTGATGGGATTGGTGCATTATTGCAGGTATAATCGCACCCATCATGTTGTGTGCACAAAGCCCTTATTTGTCGTCTTTTTCGCGTTTCCCGACCAACGATCAGGGATGAAGAAATAGCGCAAAAAGAAGAAAAGTGGCCCAAAACTGATGAAAACATTCAATTTTGGGCTTCGAAAATAGGGGCAGATGAGCCGGCTTGCTGCCCTCATCTTAGAGCTCTCGGAGAGCTTTCCAATGGTATGCTATGCACTGCATAACTCCTTACAGATCAAAACTTATGGGCACCAGAGCGAGGGAGACTTTGTCACAAGCCCCACGCCCTCAGTTTGCACGCCCAGCCTCTACGCGAAGTGAAGTTGTCTTGCCCAAGATGTTGTGGGACTTTGCAATAGAAATATGACAGATAAAGCATCTTGGTAAGCCTGAAAGGGGCAAAAAATGCAAAACGAAAAGAGGGGTACAACACGAGGACTTCCTAGAAGGTCACCTATCCTAGTACTACTCTCTCCCAAGCACATTTAACTTCAGAGATCTGATGGGATCCGGTGCATTACTGCTGGTATGATCGTACCCGTCATGTTGAGTGCGTGAAGCGCATATTTGCCGTCCTTTTCGCAACTCCCGACGAACGACCAGGGACGAAAAAACAGCGCAAAAAGAATAAAAATGTCCTGAAACTGCTGAAAACATTTGATTTTGGGCTCTGAAAAAAGGCACAGCATCGCAAGCTAGCTGCCTCTAACGTAGAGCTCTCGGAGGGCTTTCCAACTGAATGCTGTGCGCCGCGTAACTCCTTACAGATCAAAAGTTATGCGCACCAGAGCGACGGAGACCTAGTCACAAGACCCAAGCCCTCGGTTTGCTGGCCCAACCTCTACGTGAAGTGAAGTTGTCTAGCCCAAGGTGTCGTGGGATTCGGTAATAGAAATGTGGTGGATAAAGCATCTTGGCAAGCCTAACCGGGGGAAAAAAAATTGAAAATGGGGGTGAAACACGAGGACTTCCTAGGGGGTTACCCATCCTAATACTATTATCGCCCAAGCACGCTTAACTTCGGAGTTCTGATGGGATCCGGCGCATTAGTGCTGGTATGATCGCACCAGTCAAGTTGAGGACACAAATCCCTTATGTGTTGACGGTTCACAGTCCCAACCTAGAGAGATGGCCCATTCGAAAGACCCATTGCGCTTAACGACAACCCATTTGCTCCAACAACGCAACATCCTCGCAAGATGTGATATCGACACATTGTAGGGCTTTCTAATGTCCTGCGAGTTAGGTTGTCGTCCTTTTAACAGCTCACGACGTACGATCCGGGACTGAAAAACAACACAAAAGTAGAAAAGTGGCTTGAAACTGATGAAAATATTCGATTTGGGGCACCGAATACAGGCGCAGTCGAGCAGGCTTGTTGCCCCCGTCATAGAGCTCTTGGAGAGCTTTCCAACAGTATGTTGTGCGCCGCGTAACTCCTCATGGTTCAAAAGTTATGGGCACTGGAGCGACGGAGACCAGGTCACAAGCCCCAGGCCCTCGATTTGCGGTCCCAGCCTCTACGTGATGCGAAGTTCTCTTGCCCAAGGTGCCGTTGGATTCGTAAATAGAAATGTGGTGGATAAAGCATCTTGGCAAGCCTAACCGGGAAATTTTTTTTTGAAAAATGGGGTACAACACAAGGACTTCCTAGGGGGTCACCGATCCTAGCACTACTCTTGGCAAGCACGTTTAACTTCGGAGTTCTGATGGGATCTGGTGCATTAGTGCTGGTATGATCACACCCGTCATGTTGAGGGCTCAAATCCCTTATGTGCTGATGGCTCACAGTCTTAACCTAGAGAGATGGCCCATTCAAAAGGCCCAATGGCTTTAACGACAACCCATCCGCTTCAACAACGCAGCATCCTCGCAAGATGTGATATCGACGTGTTGTAGGGCGCTCTAATATCCCGCGAGTTAGGTGGTCGTCCTTTTAACAGCTGACGACGTACGATCTGGGATGGAAAAATAGCACAAAAGAACAAAAGTGGCCCGAAACTGATGAAAATGTTCGATTTAGCGCTTCGAAAATAGGCGCAGTCGAGCAGGTTTGCTGTCCCCGTCTCGGAGAGCTTTCCAACCGTATGTCGTGTGCCACATAAATCCTTACGGTTCAAAAGTTATGGGCACCGGAGCGACGGAGACCTGGTCACAAGCCCCACTCCCTCGATTTGCGGTCCTAGCCTATTCGTGATGCGAAGTTGTCTTGCCCAAGGTGCCGTCGGATTCGAAAATTGAAATGTGGTGGATAAAGCATCTTGGCAAGCTTAACCAGGGAAAAAAATTTGAAAAGGGGGATACAACAAGAGGACTTCCCAGGGGGTCACCTATCCTAGTACTACTCTCACCCTAGCACGCTTAACTTTGGAGTTCGAATGGGATCCGGTGTATTAGTGTTGGTATGACCGCACCCGTCAGGTTGGGGGCACAAATCCCTTATGTCTTTACGGTTCACAGTCCCATCCCAATGAGATGGCCCATTCAAAAATCCGAATAGGCTTAACGCAACCCATCCGCTTCAACAACGCAGTATCCTTACAAGACATGATATCGATGCATTGTAAGGCCCTCTATTGTCCCATGAGTTAGGTTGTCGCCATTTTAACAACTCACAACGTGCGATTCGGGACGAAAAAACAAAGCAAATGAAGAAAAATGGCCTGAAACTGATGAAAACGTTCAATTTTGGGCTCCGAAAATTGGCGCAGCCGAACAAGCTTGCTATCGTCATCGTAGAGCTTTCGGAGAGCTTTCCAACGGTATACTGTGTGTCACGTAACTCCTTATGGATCAAAAGTTAAAGGCACCGGAGCAATGGAGACCTGGTCACAAGCCCTACGCCCTCGGTTTGCGGGCCCATCCTCTACGTGAAGTGAAGTTGTCTTGCTCAAGGTACCGTGGGATTTGGTAATAGAATTGTGGTGGATAAAGCATCTTGGCTAGCCTAACCAGGGCAAAAAAAATTGAAAAGGGGTTGCAACACAAGGATTTCCCAGGGGGTCACCCATCCTAGTACTACTCACGCCCAAGCACGCTTAAATTCGGAGTTCTGATGGGATCCGACGCATTAGTGCTGGTATAATCGCACCCATCATGTTGAGGGCATAAATCCCTTATATGTTGACTGTTCACAGTCCCAGCCTAGAGAAATGGCCCATTCAAAAGGCCCAATGGGCTTAACGATAACCCATCTAACAAGGCATGATATTGAGGCATTCTAGGGCCCTCTAATGTCCCACGAGTTAGTTTGTCGTCCTTTTAACAGCTCACGATGTACGATCCGGGATGAAAAAATAGCGCAAAAGCAAAAAAGTTTCCCAAAATTGATGAAAACATTCAATTTTGGGCCCTAAAAAATAGATGCAACCGAGTAGGCCTGTTGCACCTGTCGTAGAGCACTCAGAGAGCTTTCTAACAGTATGTTGTGCGCCGCGTAACTCCTTACGGATCAAAAGTTATCGGCAGCGGAGCGACGGAGACTTGGTCCCAAGCCCCACGCCTTCGGTTTGTGGGCCCAGCCTCTACGTGAAGCGTAGTTGTCTTGCCCAAGGTGCCGGGAGATTCGGTAATAGAAATATGGTGGATAAAGCATCTTGGCAAGCCTAACCGGGGCAAAAAAAATTTAAAAGGGGGTTACAACACAAGGACTTCCCAGGGGGTCACCCATCCTAGTACTACTCTCGACCAAGAACGCTTAACTTTGGAGTTCTGATGGGATCTGGTGCATTAGTGCTGGTATGATCGGACCCATCATGGTGAGGGCATAAATCCCTTATATGTTGACGGTTCACAGTCCCAGCCCAGAGAGTTGGCCCACTCATAAGGCTCAATAGGCATAACGACAACCCATCCGCTCCGACAACACAGCATCCTTACAAGACGTGCTATCGAGGCATTGTAAGGCCCTCTAATGTCCCGTGAATTACGTTGTCGTCCTTTTAATAGCTCACGAAGTACGATCCGGGATGATAAAACAGCGCAAAATAAGAAAAATGGCCCAAAATTGATGAAAACGTTCGATTTTGGGCTCTGAAAATAGTTGCAGCCGACTAGGCTTGCTGTTCCCGTCGTAGAGCTCTCGGAGAGCTTTCCAACGGTATGCTGTACGCCGCGTAACTCCTTACGGATCAAAAGTTATGGGCACCGGAGCGACGGAGACCTGGTCACAAGCCCCACACCCTCGGTTTACGGGCCCAGCCTCTATTTGAAGTGAAGTTGCCTTGCCTAAAGTGCTGTGGGATTCAGAAATAGAAATGTGGTGGATAAAGCATTTTGGCAAGCCTAACCGAGGAAAAAAAATTGAAAATGGGGGTGCAACACAAGGACTTCCCAGTGGGTCACCCATCCTAGTACTACTCTCGCCCAAGTATGCTTAACTTCAGAGTTCTTATGGGATCGGTGCATTAATTCCGGTATGATCGAACCCGTCATGTTGAGGGCACAAATTTCGGATGTGTTTACGGTTCACAGGCCCATCCCAGAGTGGTGGCCCGTTCAAAAGGCCCAATGGGCTTAACGATAAACCATCCACTTCAGCAACGTAGTATCCTAGTAATACGTGATATTGACACATTGTAGGGCCCTCTAATGTCCTACGAGTTAGGTTTTCGTCCTATTAACAGCTCACGACGTACGATCCGGGACGAAAAAATAGCGCAAAAGAAGAAAAGTGGCCTAAAATTGATGAAAACGTTCAATTTAGGGCTACGAAAATAGGCGCAGCTTACCAAGCGTGTTGCCCCCGTCGTAGAGCTCTTGGACAGCTTTCCAACGGTATGTTGTGCGCCACGTAACTCCTTACAGATCAAATGTTATGGGCACTAGAGCGACGGAGACATGGTCACAAGCCCTGCGCCCTCGGTTTGCCAGCCCAGCCACTACGTGAAGCGAAGTTATCTTGCCCAAGGTGACGTGGGATTCGGTAATAGAAATGTGGTGTATAAAGCATCTTGGCAAGCCTAAACGGGCCAAAAAAAGGTGAAAATGGGGGTACAACACGAGGACTTCCCCAACATAGTACTACTCTCGCCCAAGCATGCTTAACTTCGGAGTTTTGATGGGATATGGTGTATTAGTGCTGGTATGATCGCACCCATCCTGTTGAGGGCACAAATCCCTTAGTTGACGGTTCACAATCTCAGCCCAGAGAGATGGCCCATTCAAAAGGCCCAATGGGCTTAACGATAACCCCTCTGCATCAACAACGCAACATCCTCACAAGACATGATATCGACACGTTGTTGGACCCTCTAATGTCCCGCAAGTTATGTTGTCGTGCTTTTAAGAAGTCACAACGTACGATCCGGGGGGGAAGAATAGCGCAAAAATAGAAAAGTTGCACGACACTAATAAAAATGTTCGATTTTGGGCTCAAAAAATAGGCGTAGCAGTGCAAGCTTTCTACCTCCGTCGAAGAGCTCTCGGAGAGCTTTCTAACGGTATATTGTACAATGTATAACTCCTTACGGATCAAAAGTTATAGGCACCGGAGTGACGGAGACCTGGTCACAGGCCTCACGCCCTCGGTTTGCTGGCCCAGCCTCTACGTGAAGCGAAGTTGTCTTGCCCAAGGTTTAGTAAGATTCAGAAATAGAAATGTGGTGGATAAAGCATCTTGGCAAGCTTAACCGAGGAAAATTTTTTTTAAAAGGGGGGTGCAACACGAGGAATTCCCAAGGGGTCACCCATCCTAGTACTACTCTTGCCCAAGAACGCTTAACTTCGGAGTTCTGATGGGATCTGGTCCATAACTACATGTATGATCGCACTCGTCATGTTAAGGGCGCAAATCCATTATTTGTTTTCCTTTTCGAGGCTCCCGACGAACGATGGGGGACGAAGAAACTGCGCAAAAAGAAGAAAAGTAGCCGAAAACTAATGAAAACGTTCGATTTTGGGCCCTGAAAATAGGCGTAGCCGTGCATGCTTGCTGCCCTCGTCGTAGAGCTCTCAGAGAGCTTTCGAACGGTATGCTGTGCACCGGGTAACTCCTTACAGATCAAAAGTTATCGTCACTAGAGCAACAGAGACCTGGTCACAGGCCTTACGCCCTCGGTTTCCGAGCCTAGCCTATACAGAAAGTGAAGTTGTCTTACCCAAGATGCCGTGGGACTCAGTAATAGAAATATGACGGATAAAGCTTCTTGGCAAGCCTGAATGGGGCAAAAAATTCAAAACGAAAAAGGGGATGCAACACGAGGACTTCCCTGGGGGTTACCCATCTTAATACTACTCTCTCCCAAGCACGCTTAACTTCGGAGATCTGATGGGATCTAGTGCATTTAAGCTGGTATGATCGCACCCGTCATGATGAGTGCACAGAGCCCTTATTTGTCGTCCTTTTCGCGGCTCCTGACGAACGATCAGGGACGAATAAACAGAACAAAAGGTAGAAAAGTGGCCCAAAATTGATGAAAACGTTCAATTTTGGGCTCCGAGAATAGGTGTCGTACGGCTCTTGGAGAGATTTTCAACGGTATGCTGCGCGCTGCATAACTCCTTATGGATCAAAAGTTATGAGCACCGGAGTGAAAGGAGACCTGGTCACAGGCCCCACGCCCTTAGTTTGCGGGCCTAGCCTCTATGTGAAGTGAGGTTGTCTTGGCCAAGATGTTGTGAGACTCGGTAATAAAAATGTGACGAATAAAGCATCTTGGCAAGCCTGAACGGGGCAAAAAATTCAAAATGAAAAGGGGAGGGGGCAACGTGAGGACATCCCTGGGGGTCACCCATCCTAGTACTACTCTCTTCCAAGCACGCTTAACTTCGGAGATCTTATGGGATCCGGTGCATTACTGCTGCTATGATCGCACCCATCATGTTGAGTGCGCAAAGCCCTTAATTGTCTTTCTTTTTGTGGCTTCCGACGAATGATCAGGGACAAAGAAACAGCGCAAAAAGAAGAAAAGTAGCGCGAAACTGATGAAAACATTCAATTTTGGACTCTGAAAATAGGCGTAGTAGAGTAGGCTTATTGACGCCGTCGTAGAGCTCTCGAAGTGCTTTCCAATGGTATGTTGTGCGCAGCATAACTACTTACGGATCTAAAGTTATGGGCAATGGAGCGACAGAGACCTGGTCACAGGCCCCATGCCCTCAGTTTGCAGGCCCAGCCTCAACGCGAAGCGATGTTGTCTTGCCCAAGATGTTGTGGGACTCAATAATTGAAATGTGACGGATAAAGCATCTTGGCAAGGCTGAACAGGGCAAACAATGCAAAACGAAAAGGGGGGTGCAATATGAGGACTTCCCAGAGGGTCACCCATCCTAGTACTACTATCTCCCTAGCACGCTTAACTTCCAAGATCTGATGGAATCCGATGTATTACTGCTGGTATGATCGCACCCGTCATGTTGAGTGTGCAAAGCCCTCATTTGTCATCGTTTTTGTGGCTCCCGACAAATGATCATGGATGAAGAAACATCGTAAAAAGAAGAAAAGTGGCCCGAAACTGATGAAAATGTTTTTTTTTGGCCACTAAAAATCGGCGCAACCGAGGAGGCTTGCTGCCCCTATCGTAGAGCTCACGGAGAGCTTTCTAACGGTATGTTGTGCACTGCATAACTCTTTACGGATCAAAAGTTATGGGCACCATAGCGACGGAGACATGGTCACAGGCCCCACGCCCTCAGTTTGCGGCCCAGCCTCTACGCGAAGCAACGTTGTCTTGCCCAAGATGCCGTAGGACTCGGTAATAGAAATGTGACGGATAAAGCATCTTGGGAAGCCTGAACGGTGAAAAAAATGCAAAACGAAAAGAGGGGTGCAACACGAGGACTTTTTTGAGGGTCACCCATCCTCGTACTACTCTCTCCCAAGCACGCTTAACTTCGGAGATCTGATGGCATCTGGTGCATTACTGCTGGTATGATCACACCCATCATGTTGAGGGGGCAAAGCCCTTATTTGTCATCCTTTTCGCGGTTCCTGACAAATGATCAGGTTCGAAGAAATAGCGCAAAAAGATGAAAAGTGGCCAAAAACTGATAAAAACATTTGATTTTTTTCACCAAAAATAGGCGCAGCTGAGCAGGCTTGCTGCCTCTTTCGTAGAGCTCTCGGAGAGCTTTCCAATGGTATGTTGTGCTCTGTACAACTCCTTACGGATCAAAAGTTATGGGCAACGGAGCGACGGAGGTCACATGCCCGACACCCTCAGTTTACGGGCCCAGCCTCTACGCGAAGCGAAGTTGTCTTGCCCAAGATGCCGTGGGACTCGGTAATAGGAATGTAACGGATAAATCATCTTGGCAAGCCTGAACGGGGCAAAAAATGCAAAACAAAAAGTGGAGTGCAACACGAGGACTTCCTTGGGGGTCACCCATCCTAGTACTACTCTCACCCAAGCATTCTTAACTTCGGAGTTCTGATGGGATCCGGTGCATTACTGCTGGTATGATCACACCCATCATGTTGAGGGCGTAAAGCCCTTATTTGTCGTCCTTTTCACGGCTCCCGACAAACGATCAGGGACGAAGAAACAGTGCAAAAAGAAGAAAAGTGGCCCGAAACTAATGAAAACGTTTGATTTTAAGCTCTAAAAACGGGTGCAGTCGAGCAAGCTTGCTGCCATCATCGTTGAACTGTCGGAGAGCTATCCAACGGTATGCTGTGCGCCGCGTAACTCTTTACTTATCAAAAGTTATGATCACCGGAATGATAGAGACCTGGTCACAGGCACTACGCCCTTGGTTTGAGAGCCCAGCCTCTATGCGAAGCGAAGTTGTCTTGCCCAAGATGCCGTGGGACTCGGTAATAGAAATGTGACGGACAAAGCATCTTGGCAAACCTAAATAGGGCAAAAAATTTAAAACGAAAAGTGGGGTGCAACACGAGGACTTCCTTCGGGGTCATCCATCCAAGTCTTACTCTTTCCCAAGCACGCTTTACTTTGGAGATCTGATGGAATCCGATGTATTACTGCTGGTATGATCGCACCCGTCATGTTGAGTATGCAAAGCCCTTATTTGTCATCGTTTTTGTGGCTCCCGACGAATGATCAGGGATGAAGAAACAGCGTAAAATGAAGAAAAGTGGCCCAAAACTGATGAAAACGTTCCATTTTGGGCCTTGAAATTTGGTGCAGCAGACCAGGCTTACTACCTCCGTCGTAGAGCTCTCGGAGAGCTTTCCAACGGTATTCTGTGTGCTACATAACTCTTTACGGATCAAAAGTTATGGGCACCGTAGCAACGAAGACCTGGTCACAAGCCCACGCCCTCAGTATGCGGGCCCAGCCACTACGCGAAGCAAAGTTGTCTTGCCCAAGATGCCATAGGACTCGGTAATAGAAATGTGGTGGATAAAACATCTTGGCAAGCCTGAACGGTGCAAAAAATTCAAAACGAAAAGGGGGGGCAACACGAATACTTCCCTGGGGGTCACCCATCCTAGTACTACTCTTTCCCAAGTACACTTAACTTCGGAGATCTGATGGGATCCGGTGCATTACTGCTGGTATGATCGCACCTGTCTTATTGAGTGCGCAAAGCCCTTATTTATCGTCCTTTTCGCGGCTCCTGATGAACGATCAGGGATGAAGAAAAAGCACAAAAAGATGAAAAGTGGTGTCAAACTGATGAAAACGTTCGATTTTGGCCTCTAAAAACAGGTGCAGCATAGTAGGCTTGCTGCCCTCGTCATAGAGCTCTCAGAGAGCTTTCCAAGGGTGTGTTGTACGCTGCATAACTACTTACGGATCAAAAGTTATGGGCACCGTAGCGACGGAGACTTGGTCACAAGCCCTACGCCCTCGGTTTACAGGCCCAGCCTCTACGCGAAGCAGAGCTATTTTGCCGAAGATGCCGTGGGACTCGGTAATAGAAATGTGACGGATAAAGCATCTTGGCCAGCCTGAATGGGGCAAAAAATATAAAACGAAATGGGGGGAGCAACATGAGGACTTCCCTGAGGGTCACCCATCCTAGTACTACTCTCTTCAAAGCACGCTTAACTTCAGAGATTATCGCACCCGTCATGTTGAGTGCACAAAGCCCTTATTTGTCGTCCTTTTTGTGGCTTCTAACGAACGATCAGGGACGAAGAAACAACGCAAAAAGAAGAAAAGTGGCCCGAAACTAATAAAACTGTTCGATTTTGTGCTTCGAAAATAGGCGCAACCTAGCAGGTTTGCTACCCCTATCATAGAGCGCCCAGAGAGCTTTCCAACGGTATGTTGTGCGCCGCATAACTTCTTATGGATCAAAAGTTATGGGCACCAGAGCGACAGAGACCTGGTCACAGGCCCCACACCCTCAGTTTGCGGGCCCAGCCTTTACATGAAGTGAAGTTGTCTTGCCCAAGGTGTTGTGGGATTCGAAAATAGAAATGTGGTGGATAAAGAATCTTGGTAGGCCTACCCAGGGAA
The DNA here is from genome assembly GCA_037974665.1 of Ehretia macrophylla. Classification (NCBI taxonomy): domain Eukaryota; kingdom Viridiplantae; phylum Streptophyta; class Magnoliopsida; order Boraginales; family Ehretiaceae; genus Ehretia; species Ehretia macrophylla. The sequence continues at coordinate 41,185,256 of CM075782.1, read as the reverse complement.
AAAAATTTGAAAAGGTGGGTGCAACATAAGGACTTCCCAGGGGGTCACCCATTCTAGTACTATTCTCACCTAAGCACGCTTAACTTCGAATATCTGATGGGATCCGGTGCATTACTGCTGGTATGATCGCATTTGTCATGTTGAGTGCGCAAAGCCCTTATTTGTCGTGCTTTTCGCGGCACCCGATGAACAATCAAGGAAGAAGAAACAGCGCAAAAAGAAGAAAAGTGGCCTAAAACGGATGAAAACATTCGATTTTGGGCTCTGAAAATAGGCGCAGCCGAGTAAGCTTGCTGCCCCGTCGTATAGCTCTCAGAGAGCTTTCCAACGATATGATGTGCACCGCCTAACTCTTCACGGATCAAAAGTTATGGTCACCGGAGCGATGGAGACCTAGTCAAAGGCCCTAACTCCTCGGTTTGCGAGTCCAGCCTCTAGGCAAAGCGAAGTTGTCTTGCCCAAGATGCCGTGGGACTCGGTAATAGAAATGTGATGGATAAAGCATCTTGGCAATCCTGAACGGGGCAAAAAATTCAAAACGAAATGGGGGGTACAACACGAGGACTTCCCTGGGGGTCACCCATCCTAGTACTACTCTCTCCCGTGCACTCTTAACTTCGGATATCTGTTAGGATCCGGTGCATTACTGCTGGTATGATCGAACCCATCATGTTGAGTGCGCAAAGCCCTTATTTGTTATCCTTTTCGCAGCTCCCGACGAACGATCACAGATGAAGAAACAGCGTAAAAAGTAGAAAAGTAGCCCAAAATTGATGAAAACGTTCGATTTTGAGCTTTAAAAAGAGGCGCAGCCTAATAGGCTTGCTGCGTTCATCGTAGAGCTCTCAGAGAGCTTTCCAACGGTATGTTGTGCGGTGCATAACTCCTTACTGATCAAAAGTTATGGGCACTGAAGCAACGGAGACCTGGTCACAGGCTAAAAGCCCTCGGTTTGCGGGCCCAGCCTCTACGCGATGTGAAGATGTCTTGCCCAAGATGCCGTGGTACTCGATAATAGAAATGTGATAGATAAAGCATCTTGGCAAGCCTGAACGGGGGAAAAAATTGAAAACGAAAAGGGGGGTGCACACGAGGACCTCCCTGGGGTCACCCATCCTAGTACTACTCTCTTCCAAGCACGCTTAACTTCCGAGATCTGATGGGACCAGGTACAATACTGCTGCTATGATTGTACCCGTCTTGTTGAGTGCACAAAGCCTTTATTTGTCGTGCTTTTTGCGGCTCCTGACGAACGTTCAGGGATGAAGGAACAGCACAAAAAGAAGAAAAGTGGCGCAGCAGAGCAAGCTTGCTGCCCCCGTCGTAAAACTATTGGAGAGCTTTCCAACGGTATGCTGTGCACTGCATAACTACTTACAGATCAAAAGTTATGGGTACCGTAGCGACATAGACCTAGTCACAGGCCTTACGCCCTCAGTTTGCGGGCCCAACCTTTACGCAAACCAAAGTTGTGTTGCCCAAGATGCCGTGGGACTTGGTAATAGAAATGTGACGGATAAAGCATCTTAATAAGCCTTAACGGGGCAAAAAATTCAAAACGAAAAGGGGGGTGCAACACGAGGACTTCCCTAGGAGTTACCCATCCTAGTACTACTCTCTCCAAAGCACACTTAACTTCGGAGATGTCATAGGATCCAGTGCATTACTGCTGGTATTATCGCACCCGTCATGTTGAGTGCGCAAAGCCCTTATTTGTCGTCCTTTTCGCGGCTCTCGACGAACGATCAGAGACGAAGAAACAGCGCAAAAAGAAGAAAAATGGCGCAAAAGTGATGAAAATGTTCCATTTTGGGCTCCGAAAACAGGCCCAGCCGAGCAGGCTTGCTACCCACGTCGTAGAGCTCTCGGAGAGCTTTCCAACCGTATGTTGTGCGCCTCATAACTCCTTACGGATCAAATGTTAAGGGCACTGGAGCGACGCATACTTGGTCATAAGCCCCACGCCCTCGGTTTGCGGGCCCAACGTCTACGTGAAGCGAAGTTGCCTTGCCCAAGGTGCCGTGGGATTCAGATATAGTAATGTGGTGGAATAAGCTTCTTGGCAAGCCTAACCGAGGAAAAAAATATTGAAAAGGGGGGTGCAACACAAGGACTTCCCTGGGGGTCTGTAACACCCCGATCCATCACGAGATTAGAGTCCCAAACCCAAGCCCGAGGCATGAAAAATGAGGAAAAATGGGCGGAGCCTCCCCTATTTATAAGATATTCCAACACCTGATTTCCAAAGGAATTTTCAAACAAAAACTCCACAAATAACATAATACATTGAAATTCCCAAGATAACGCTAGTTATCTAGTCTTAGCAAAATAGTGTATAGAGTTCAAGATTAGATAGCTAACAGTCTTAATGACCTCCACAAATATTACAGACCGCTAGCCTAGGTGAACTTTAGCTTAGTTACATATTTACATTTACCAAATATTTACAAGGCACACAGGCCTCAAAAGATTGCATGTTAACTACTACATTTACAGGAACTACCACACAACACCGAACAAGAACTCAAGGAGACTCCCGAGCCTCTTCCTCCGTCTCCAGAGGAACTGAGCCTGCCTCGCCTGAAATAGTTAAAGAAAAGAGGAATGAGTATACATTATGAGTATACTCAGTGAGGGAGGTGGATAAAGCCCGGAGAGGTTTTCACAAGGTTTTTATGCAATGCAGATAAACAAGTATATCATGTAGCTCAAGTAACAATAAGACTAAGTGTTAAAATCAATTGCAAGACTAAATGCTAAGTCAAGGAAATAAAGCTACAAGCTTACTTCAGAAATTTTTGCTCGGAAACAAATCAGGAATAGCAGTAGAACATCTCACACATTAAACAACAACTCAACGTTAATCAACACTTTACTAGGAATACAATTATAAGTAACAATCATATTAAAAATGATACGGTTCATCTTCTTGCTTTTAAATCTCGAACCACGAGCCACGATCTTCAAGCAATTGCCGGCAAACCCTTACTCCAACAAGTTGGGATACTCCGAATGTATCCCGATCCTACGACCCATTCTCCTGAGGTAGGTCCATGCCCAGCAGGTGAACCACGCCTCTGGGGTAGTGGAGTATGCCTCAGCGAGAAGGGAATAGGCACCATGGTAGTCAAGGGAGCACGGCAAGCCCGATGCCGCCCGTGTTTCTCGTTGCTACAATGTCCGAAAAGGTTGCGCAACCCCAAGACAACCTCACGATATAACAAATAAACACTACATACAACTTTTATCTTTTACTAGGCACAAAAATGAGGACAACAAAGTAGGTTGTCCCCAAATCACGAAGTATTAGAACATAGTAGTTAGAAGGTATTAAGTAATTAAGATAGATTCTTATAATTAAATAACTCTTCTTGTTTAGACAACAACTAGCAATAATGAGCAAACATTCATTTTTGTGAAATAAACAAATCAAACCGATAATAATAAGATTTACTGAGAACTATTTGACAACTAGCTGACTTTAGTACTTAGTGATAAACATTAGTCATAGAAGGGTGATGCGACTCTTTAAATTACTCTAGGTTAAGTCCCTTCTTAGTGCCAATTAGTTTTCTCTCGACTTAGAACAGCCAACATGATGAAATCATTAACTTTATTCCAATTTCAGTTCTCATTAACCCTTCTTGCATCATTTACAATTCATTAAGGCAAGTTAAACCACAAGTGCAAATACTAGCTAAGGCAATGGTTAGTTAACTTTAAATGTTTCAAACTTCTCTATAGAACTTCTCATAAATTAACTTTGATAATTCAATTTACTACACATCCGAGAAGAAAACATAAATAGCAACTAATAATAATTCCAATTTCTAACTACCTAAAGATTACTTGTTAGAAATAATGTTAGTTGCTTCTACGTGTTTATTCGTATTTAGATAACATTAAAATAAAATAAAAAGATAGTCTTTAGCTAGTGTCACCTTCTTTGTTCAAGTTCTTACTTCTTAACTATTTGCTTATCGAATAGGATTACCACCATATTAAGTTCAGCTTTTCTCTTATGTCCAAACATTCACTTACTAGACAAGGTGACTAAGTTAATTGATCACTTAAAAGAGCTAACTTTATCAACATATTAAAGACCTGACTATCTAAATTTATACTAAACTAACTTTACCAAACATAAATAAAACTAATCCGAACTTCATATTATAAGCGTACCACATACCAAACTTAGCCTCTTGGTATGTTAAATCCCCTTTCAACCAACTTTCAGCACAATTTACCTATTTCATATTGAAGAAATCCCTAGCAATAATTTAGTCAATGAATTTTCAGGCTGTAAAATTTTACACTCATTAGTCCTAACTTAATATAAGATTAATCTTAGTTTACATTTTCTCTAAAACCAAAATGTCCTAGTACAACTTCATATACTAGAGTTATGAATTAAACTAGTCTAACTCTACTTGACTCTAATAATTATAACTTTAGCTGACATTTTTCACCCTTTACCAATTAAATTAATCCCAAATACTATATAATTCCAGCAATTCACCCACGACATGATCTTTATTAAACGCACGGAAGAAGGGCAAAGAATATGCCAGCGGTCCCCTATAGGCAGTGGACTGTTGGGGGTTGACCAGTGCTAGTGCCACTGCCGGCGCCGGCGGTGAAATAACTTGGCTGAACATACACACTAACATACACATAACATGCTTTGACCATTGGCTTGCTTGTTCAATTGTTTACACCTTAATGAGTTCTTAACTAGTATAAAGACACTCTATTGAAGCCTAATTACATATACATATTATGCAGCTCTAATTGATAGATAACCCATGACTACAATGAAGAAATCCCTGCATTCACATGTTAAACACCTAAAGAATTGCTCTACCACATCAATCTAGTTAATAATCCAAATTTCTTGAAAGATTAAGCACATATGTTACATACCCACTTACGATCAAGATTATAGACATGTTAACACACAAATATACACAAAGATAGCACAAATTCCTCAAGTGAAAAGCCCTACCTGATCTGATTCCTAGCCCTTGCCGTCGGTAGAGAGGCCTCATGCTTTTTTTTTTTTTTTTCTTCTTCTTCTTCTTGTCGGCTGCCACTGATCTCTTCCTTTTAATTAATTATTTTTTTTTTATCTCCCTATTTTCTTCTCTACCCGATGGTAGTGGTGTAGTGGGAGATGAAAGGTTTTTTTTTTTTTTTTTTGATTGTTGGTGAAGTGTGTGTGTGAGGCGTGTGAGAGGTGAAAAAAAAATCAGAGTGATTTGGTAGGTTGTGGGGTCATGCGGGTGAGAGTACGTGAGAGTGGGTGAGATACAAGAATTGTGTGGCTAGGTTTATTTCATTATTTATTTATTTGTTTTATTTCTATTTAATATTTAAATATACATACTCATTTTTAAAAATATGTGATTATAACCCTCAAAGTCAAACAAATGAGGGTTAAAAGATCGGGTGGTCTCAGTAACTCGCTCAGTCTCGGCCCGGCTTCGAACTCAACCAAAGACAGTCAATTAAACAAAATACCAAAGATAATTTTAGATAACAATATAATATATAAAAATAATTATCCCGGAGTCAATTATTCCTTAAATTAGTGAAACGCAATTAACAAGAATAATATTCTATCAGTTGTTCCATGTAATTCAATTAATTGTAATCTCAAATATCTAAAGGGTAAAATAATGATAATATAATCATTCTCAAATTCGGGACTTCACATTCAAATAATAATTCAAATTAATTGGAATGTTAATAAAATAAAATTTTGTAATTAAGATATTAAAATAATAAAGTTGTTATTTTAAGCAAGTTGATCAATGATAATTAAGAATAATTACAACAATGAAATAATAACTAGTTATTTCTCATAAAGGAATTAGATTCAATTTTTTTTTAATAATTACACATGATGATAATAATAATGTAATCATTTCTTGTAATTCTATTACTTAATTTAATAACTATAGATAATAATGATAAGTAAAGCTCTGGATTAAAAATCTAATTAAAATGCAATTTAGTAAAATAAATATGCAATTTCTAATTAAAAATCTATATGCCAGGTCTGGGCGTCACACTCTTCCCCCTACAAAGAATTGCGTCCTCGCAATTCCATACTCTCAAAAGAAATCCCCATATCAACCATGATAACCCTGGTCAAAATTGTTGCTGAAGAGAAGCATCGCCCAAGAATGCCAAAAAGAACTCCACATACGGATTCCCGACAAAAGAGTCGAACAAGAAACCCATTCTAAAATCCCGAATCCCAAGTAAATGCCAATATGCAAGTAAATAATATGAATCATAACCCCCGGTCTCCAAGAATACCACTAGTTCTAATTATTGATTAAGAATCCATGAAGAATTTTCATAAGAATGCCGCAAAGAATTCCATATTGAAAATTCAGAATAACGGTACCAAATAAAGGTCCCTATAAGGAACACCAGCTAATCATGCTTCCGTAAATAGAAATGCCACACAAGAATTCCAAATGCAATGTCAAACAAGAAGGCCAACCGAGTTTTCCAAATGATAATACTAATGGAGATGCTGTTAAAGGTCGACTGACATTAAATAATTTCTCCCCAATAAAATACCAAAAGAATATCCCACAAGAAACTCCACTGCAACCGTCATCTCTCCATAGAAAACCAGTCATGTATATGGATGCTTCTAACTCCTAATAAATTAGTATGAATGCATGCCAACATTAATTATTTAAATATGAAAGAGACTCATTTGATTCTTACCGAATCCCTGAAGTACTCCCTACGGGTCCACGAAGTATACCACAGCTAGATCCCTGTGGGTAGAAGCCCTATTTGCAGCACTGCCCTGGGTAGTACCACTCACTCCTGTCTCCCATTTAGGACAGTATTTCACTTGATGTAAGTGGCTTCCACAACCTGTACAATGTCCCGTTCGTTTCCAACAATCTACAACAGAATGCCCCTGGCGTTTGCAATAGCTACAGCGCACGAGCTGAAAAGACCACTTAGCAGTCTGATTTGGCCCTGCTCCGGAGCCATGTTGTCTCTTTTCTCCCCTACTCACCCCTCCAAATGACTCTTGCAGAATCTGGATTTCAAGGCCCCGTACCACTCTCAGCATAGTTTCTGCTACTTGAACAAGCACCCGAACTTGCTCAGCAATAGAGGTATGATAACCTATCTCCTCTCTGGATGACCCATTACCCCCCGGTAGCTTGCCTTCTTCCATCTTTGCTCTACAGAGGGGAAGAGATTATTTACCAGTTTAAGGGTGATATATGCATGCAGTTGATGTCATTTATATTAGACTTCTCATAAGATGCTCATATTATATGTGATAGAATTTCACATGCTAAGCAATTATCTCATATGCATAATTATTACTTTAGACTACTATACATTTATTAACTATACTAAGGCTAACAACACTTAGTCTGATTAACAAGTTATCCTACTATTTGTAACAACTTAATTTACAAAATTCAAACACACATATTATTACTAATAATTAAGGTAAATAGTTATTCATGGAGTCACTTAGAAATGCACCTAGTCACATAAATACAAATTTCATACAACCTTCATATATACACAGTTATAACTCATAGAGTATTCTTGTATTAAAAAATACACAAGCCTCGTATACAGACATACACTTTTATTCGGGACTCGTCTACATGCACACATTCAAGGTTTACTACCCGACAGCCGAAGGACCCTGTCCCGGCTGAGAGCTAACTAAGGAAGCTCTGATACCAACTGTAACACCCCAATCCCTCACGAGATTACAGTCCCAAACCTAAACCCGAGGCACGAAAAATGAGAGAAAACGGGCGGAGTCTCCCCTGTTTATAGGATATTCCAACACCTGTTTTCCAGAGGAATTTTCACACAGAAACTCCACAAATAACATAAGACATTTAAATTCCCAAGATAACGCTAGTTATCTAGTCTTAGCAAATTAGTCTATAGAGTTCTAGATTAGATAGCTAACAGTTTTAATGTCCTCCATAAATATTACAGACCGCTAGCCTAGGTGAACTTTAGCTTAGTTACATATTTACATTTATCAAATATTTACAAGGCATACAGGCCTCAAAAGATTACATATTAACCACTACATTTACAGGAACTACCACACAACACCGTACAATAACTCAAGGAGACTCCCGAGCCTCCTCCTCCGTCTCTAGAGGAATTGAGCCTGCCTCGCCTGAAATAGTTAAAGAAAAGAGGAATGAGTATACATTATGAGTATACTCAGTGAGAGAGGTGTACAAATACCCGGAGAGGTTTTCACAAGATTCTCATGCAATGCAGATAAACAAGTGTATCATGTAGCTCAAGTAACAATAAGACTAAGTGACAAAATCAATTGCAAGACTAAATGCTAAGTCAAGGAAATAAAGCTACAAGCTTACTTTAGAAATTTTTGCTCAGAAACAAATCAGGAACAACAGTAGAACATCTCACACATTAGACAACAACTCAACGTTAATCAACACTTTACTAGGAATACAATTATAAGTAACAATCATATTAAAAAGGATACGGTTCATCTTCTTGCTTTTAATCTCGAACCACGAGTCACGACTTTCAAGCAATTGCCGGCAAACCCTTACTTCAACAAGTTGGGATACTCCGGATGTATCCCGATCCTACGACCCTTTCTCCTGAGGTAGGTCCATGCCCAGCAGGTGAACCACGCCTCTGGGGTAGTGGAGTATGCCTCAGCGAGAAGGGAATAGGCACCATGGTAGTCGAGGGAGCACGGCAAGCCCGATGCCGCCCGTGTTTCCCGACAATACCATGTCCGAAAGGTTGCGCAACCCCAAGACAACCTCTCAAGATAACAAATAAACAGTACATACAACTTTTATCTTTTACTAGGCACAGAAATGAGGACAACAGAGTAGGTTGTCGCCAATCACGAAGTATTAGAACATAGTAGTTAGAAGGTATTAAGTAATTAAGATAGATTTCTATACATTAAATAACTCTTCTTGTTTAGACAACAACTAGCAATAATGAGCAAACAGTCATTTTTGTGAAATAAACAAATCAAACTAATAATAATAAGATTTACTGAGAACTATTTGACAGCTAACTGACTTTAGTACTTAATGATAAACATTAGTCATAGAAGGGTGATGCAACTCTTTAAATTACTCTAGGTTAAGTCCCTTCTTAGTGCCAATTAGTTTTCTCTCAACTTAGAACAGCCAACATGATGAAATCATTAACTTTATTCCAATTTCAGTTCTAACTAATCCTTCTTGCATCATTTACAATTCCTTAAGGCAAGTTAAACCACAAGTGCAAATACTAGCTAAGGCAATGGTTAGTTAACTTTAAATGTTTCAAACTTCTCTGTAGAACTTCTCATAAATAAACTTTGATAATTCAATTTACTACAGATCCGAGAAGAAAACATAAATAGAAACTAATAATAATGTCAATTGCTAACTACCTAAAGATTACTTGCTAGAAATAATGTTAGTTGCTTCTACGTGTTTATTCTTATTTAGATAACATAAAAAAAAAAGTCTTTAGCTAGTGTCACCTTCTTTGTTCAAGTTTTTACTTCCTAACTATTTGCTTATCGAATAGGATTACCACCATATTAAGTTCAACTTTTCTCTTATGTCCAAACATTCACTTACTAGACAAGGTGACTAAGTTAATTGATCACTTAAAAGGGCTAACTTTTATCAACATGTGAAAGACCTGACTATCTAAATTTATTCTAAACTAACTTTACCAAACATAAACAAAACTAATCCGAACTTCATATTATAAGCGTACCACAGACCAAACTTAGCCTCTTAGTATGTTAAATCCCCTTTCAACCAACTTTCAGCACAATTTACCTATTTCATATTGAAGAAATCCCTAGCAATAATTTAGCCAATGAATTTTCAGGCTGCAAAAAATATTACACTCATTAGTCCTAACTTAATATAAGTTTAATCTTAGTTTACACTTTCTCTAAAACCAAAATGTCCTAGTACAACTTCATATACCAGAGTTATGAATTAAACTAGTCTAACTTTACTTGACTCTAATAATTATAACTTTAGCTGACATTTTTCACCCTTTACCAATTAAATTAATCCCAATTACTATATAATTCCAGCAATTCACCCACGACATGATCTTTATTAAACGCACGGAAGAAGGGCAAAGAATATGCCGGCAGTCCCCTATAGGCAGTGGACTGGCGGGGGTTGACCAGCGCTGGTGCCACAGCCGGCACCGGCGTTGAAACAGCTAGGCCGAACACACACACTAACATACACATAACATGCTTTAACCATTGGCTTGCTTATTCAATTGTTTACACCTTAATTAGTTCTTAACTAGTATAAAGACACTATATTGAGGCCTAACTACATACACTTAATATGCAGCTCTAACTGATAGATAACCTATGACTACAATGAAGAAATCCCCACATTCACTTGTTAAACACCTCAAGAATTGCTCTACCACACCAATCTAGTTAATAATCCAAATTTCTTGAAAGATTAAGCACATATGTTACATACCCACTTACGATCAAGATTATAGACATGTTAACACACAAATATACACAAAGATAGCACAAATCCCTCACTTGAAAAGCCCTGCCCGGTCTGATTCCTAGCCCTTGTCGTCGGTAGAGAGGCCTCGAGCTACTATTTTTTCTTCTTCTTCTTCTTGTCGGCTGCCACTGATCTTTTCCTTTAAATTAATTAATTTTTTTCTCTCCTTCTTTTCTTCTCTGCCCGATGGTAGTGGTGTAGTGGGAGATGAAAGACTTTTTTTTTTTTATTGTTGGTGAAGTGTGTGTGTGAGACGTGTGAGAGGTGAAAAAAAAAATCAAAGTGATTTGGTAGGTTGTGTGGTCATGCGCGTAAGAGTACGTGAGAGTGGGTAAGATACAAGGATTGTGTGGCTCTGTTTATTTCATTATTTATTTATTTGTTTTATTTCTCTTTAATATTTAAATATACATACTTATTTTTAAAAATATGTGATTATAACCCTCAAAGTCAAACAAATGAGGGTTAAAAGATCGGGTGGTCTCAGTAACTCGCTCAGTCCCAGCCCGACTTCGCACTCAACCAAAGGCAATCAATTAAACAAAATACCTAAGATAATTTTAGATAACAATATAATATATAAAAATAATTATCCCATAGTCAATTATTCCTGAAATTGATTAAACGCAATTAACAAGAGTAATATTCTATCAATTGTTCCATGTAATTCAATTAATTGAAACTCAAATATCTAAAGGGTAAAATAATGATAATATAATAATTCTCAAATTCGGGACTTCACACTCAAATAATAATTCAAATTAATTGGAATGTTAATAAAATAAATTTTTGTAATTAAGATATTAAAATAATAAAGTAGTTATTTTAAGCAAGTTGATCAATCATAATTAAGAATAATTACAACAATGAAATAATAACTAGTTATTTCTCATAAAGGAATTAGATTCATTTATTTTTTTAATAATTACACATGATGATAATAATAATGTAATCATTTCTTGTAATTCTAGTACTTAATTTAATAACTATAGATAATAATGATAAGTAAAGCTCCGAATTAAAAATCTAATTAAAATGCAATTTACTAAAATAAATATGCAATTTCAAATTAAAAATCTATATTTCAGGTCTGGGCGTCACAGGGTCACCCATCCTAGTACTACTCCTGCTGAAGCACGCTTAACTTCGGAGTTCTGATGGGATCCGGTACATTACTGCTGGTATGATCACACTCATCATGTTGAGGGCGCAATGCCCTTATTTGTTGTCCGTTTCGCATCTTCCGACGAACGATCCGGGATGATGAAGTAGCGCAAAAAGAAGAAAAGCGACCCAAAACTGATAAAAATGTTCGATTTTGGACTCAAAAAATAGGCGCAGCTGAGCATGCTTGCTGCCCGAGTCGGAGAGCTCTCTGTGAGCTTTCCAACGGTATGCTGTGCGCCGCGTAACTCCTTACGGATCAAAAGTTATGGTCACCGGAGCGACGAATACCTAGTCACAAGCCCCACGCCCTTGGTTTGCGAGCCCAACCTCTACGCGAAGCAAAGTTGTCTTGCCCAAGATGCTGTAGGACTCGGTAATAGAAATGTAACTGATAAAACATATTGGCAAGCCTGAACGGGGCAAAAAATTCAAAACAAAAAGTGGGGTGCAACATGAGGACTTCCCTAAGGGTCACCCATCCTAATACTACTCTCTCCCAAGCACGCTGAACTTCAGAGATTTGATAGGATCCGGTGCATTACTACTGGAATGATTACACCCGTCATGTTGAGTGCGCAAAGCCTGTATTTGTCATCCTTTTTGCGGCTCCAGACGAACGATCAGGGACAAAGAAACAGCGTAAAAAGAAGAAAAGTGGCATGAAACTAACAAAAACATTCGATTTTAGGCTCTGAAAATAGGCGCAGCAGAGCAGGCAGGCTGCCCCCGTCGTAGGGCTCAGAGAGCTTTCTAACGGTATGTTGTGCGCTGCATAACTACTTACAGATCAAAAGATATGGGCACCGTAGGGACTGAGACCTGGTCATAGACCCCACGCCCTCAGTTTGCGGGCCCAGCCTCTATGCGAAGGGAAGTTGTTTTGCCCAAGATGCCGTGGCACTCGATAATAGAAATGTGATGGATAAAGCATCTTGGCAAGCCTGAACGGGGCAAAAAATGCAAAATGGAAAGGGGGGTGCAACATGAGGACTTCCTTGAGGGTCACCCATCCTAGTACTGCTCACTCTCAAGCACGCTTAACTTCAGAGATTTGATGGGATCCGGTGCATTACTGCTAGTATTATCGCGCCCATCATGTTGAGTGCGCAAAGCCCTTATTTGTCGTCCTTTTCGCGGCTCTCGATGAATGATCAAGAACGAAGAAATAGGAAAAAAAGAAGAAAAATAGTGCGAAACTAATAAAAACGTTTGTTTTTGGGCTCCGAAAACAGGCGTAGCAGAGCTGGCTTGCTACCCCCGTCGTAGAGCTCTCGAAGAGGTTTCCAACCATATGTTGTGCACCACGAAAATCCTTACGGATCAAAAGTTAAGAGCACCGGAACGCCGCAGACTTGGTCACAGGCCCCACGCCCTTGGTTTGCAAGCCCAGCCTCAACGTGAAGAGAAGTTGTCTTGCCCAAGGTACCGTGGGATTCAGAAATAGAAATGTTGTGGATAAAGTATCTTGGCAAGCCTAACCAAGGAAAAAAAATTTGAAAAGGGGGTGCAACACGAATACTTCCCAGGGGTCACCCATCCTAGTACTACTCTCACCCAAGGACGCTTAACTTCGGAGATCTGATGGGATCCGGTCCGTTACTACTGGTATGATCCCACCCGTCATGTTGAGTGCGCAAAGCCCTTATTTGTCGTCCTTTTTGCGGCTCCCCACGAACGATCACGGACGAAGAAACAACTCAAAAAGAAGAAAAGTGGCGCAAAACTGATAAGAACGTTCGATTTTGGGCTCTAAAAATAGGTGCAGGAGAGCTGGCTTGCTACCCTCATCGTAGAGCTCTCGGAGAGCTTTCTAATGGTATGTTGTGTGCTGCATAACTAGTTGCGAATCAAAACTTGTAGGCACCGTAGCGACGGAGACCTGGTCACAGGCCCCACGACCTCGGTTTGCAAGCCCAGCCTCAACGTGAAGCGAAGTTGTCTTGCCCAAGGTACCTTGGGATTCAGAAATAGAAATGTTATGGATAAAGTATCTTGGCAAGCCTAACCAAGGAAAAAAATTTTGAAAAGGGGGTGCAACACGAGGACTTCCCAGGGGTCACCCATCCTAGTACTACTCTCACCCAAGGACGCTTAACTTCGGAGATCTGATGGGATCCGGTCCGTTACTACTGGTATGATCCCACCCGTCATGTTGAGTGCGCAAAGCCCTTATTTGTCGTCCTTTTTGCGGCTCCCCACGAACGATCACGGACGAAGAAACAGCTCAAAAAGAAGAAAAGTGGCGCAAAACTGATAAGAACGTTCGATTTTGGGCTCTAAAAATAGGTACAGGAGAGCTGGCTTGCTACCCTCATCGTAGAGCTCTTGGAGAGCTTTCTAATGGTATGTTGTGTGCTGCATAACTAGTTGCGAATCAAAACTTGTAGGCACCGTAGCGACGGAGACCTGGTCACAGGCCCCACGACCTCGGTTTGCAAGCCCAACTTCAACGTGAAGCGAAGTTGTCTTGCCCAAGGTACCGTGGGATTCAGAAATAGAAATGTTATGGATAAAGTATCTTGGCAAGCCTAACCAAGGAAAAAAATTTTGAAAAGGGGGTGCAACATGAGGACTTCCCAGGGGTCACCCATCCTAGTACTACTCTCACCCAAGGACGCTTAACTTCGGAGATCTGATGGGATCCGGTCCGTTACTACTGGTATTATCCCACCCGTCATGTTGAGTGCGCAAAGCCCTTATTTGTCGTCCTTTTTGCGGCTCTCCACGAACGATCACGGACGAAGAAACAGCTCAAACAGAAGAAAAGTGGCCCAAAACTGATAAGAACGTTCAATTTTGGGCTCTAAAAATAGGTGCAGGAGAGCTGGCTTGCTACCCTCATCGTAGAGCTCTCGGAGAGCTTTCTAATGGTATGTTGTGTGCTGCATAACTAGTTGCGGATCAAAACTTGTAGGCACCGTAGCGACGGAGACCTGGTCACAGGCCCCACGCCCTCAGTTTACGGGTCCAGCTTTTACGCAAAGCGAAGTTGTCTTGCCCAAGATGCCGTATGACTCGGTAATAGAAATGTGACGGATAAAGCATCTTGGCCAGCCTGAACGAGGCAAAAAATGAAAAAAGAAATGGGGGGTGCAACTTGAGGACTTCCCTGAGTGTCACCCATCCTAGTAGTACTCTCTCCCAAGCATGCTTAACTTCGGAGATCAGATGGGATCCGGTGCATTACTACTGGTATTATCGCACCCATCATGTAGAGTGTGCAAAGCCCTTATTTGTCGTCCTTTTCGCGGCTCCCGACGAATGATTAAGGACGAAGAAATAGAGTAAAAAGAAGAAAAGTAGCGCAAAACTGATGAAAACATTCGATTTTGGGACCCAAAAATAGGCACAGCCGAGTAGGATTGCTACCACCGTCGTAGACCTCTCGGAGATCTTTCCAACGGTATGGTGTGCGTTGCATAACTCCTTACTGATCAAAAGTTATAGGCACCGGAATGACGGAGTGTTGGTCACAGGCCCCACGCGCTCAGTTTGCGGGCCCAACCTCTACGCGAAGCGAGGTTGTCTTGCCCAAGATGCAGAGGGACTTGATAATAGAAATGTGACGAATAAAGCAATTTGGCAAGCTTGAACGGGGCAAAAAATGCAAAACGAAAAGGGGGGTGCAACTTGAGGACTTCCCTAAGGGTCACCCATCCTAGTACTACTCTCTCCCAAGCACATTTAACTTCGGAAATCTGATGGGATCTGGTGCATTACTACTGGTATTATCGCATCCGTCATGTTTAGAGCGTAAAGCTCTTATTTGTAATCCTTTTTGGGTCTCCCAACGAACGATCAGGGACGAAGAAACAATGCAAAAAAGTAAAAAAGTGGCCCAAAACTGATATAAATGTTAGATTTTGGGCTTCGAAAATAGTCTCAGCCGAGCAGAATGGCTGCCCCCGTCGTAGAGCACTCGGAGAGCTTCCCAACGGTATGTTGTGCGTCGCATAACTCCTTACGGATCAAAAGTTAAGGGCACCGGAGGGACGGAGTTCACAAGTCCACGCCCTCGGTTTCCTGGCTCAGCCTCTATGCGAAGCGAAGTTGTCTTGCCGAAGATGCCGTGGGACTCGATAATAGAAATGTGATAGATAAAGCATCTTGGCAAGCCTGAACGGGGCAAAAAATTCAAAACGAAAAGGGGGGTGCAACACGAGGACTTCACTGGGGGTTACCCATCCGAAAATTACTCTCTCCCAAGCACGCATAACTTCGGAGATCTGAAGGGATCCGGTGCATTACTGCTGGTATGACGGCACCCGTCATGTTGAGTACAGAAAGCCCTTATTTGTCGTCCTTTTTGCGGCTCCCGACGAAAAATCAGGGACAAAGAAACAGCGCAAAATGAAGAAAAGTAGCCCGATACTGATGAAAATGTTGAATTTTGGGCACCAAAAATAGGTGCAGCTGAGCTGGCTTGCTACCCCCATCGTAGGGCTCTCGAAGACCTTTCCAACGGTATGCTATGCACTGCATAACTCCTTACGGATCAAAAACTATTGGCACCGGAGTGAAAGGAGACCTAGTCACAGGCCCCACGCCCTCAGTTTGCGAGCCCAGCCTCTACGCGAAGCGAAGTTGTCTTGCCCAAGATACCGTGGGACTCGGTAAAAGAAATGTGATCGATAAAGTATCTTGGCAAGCATGAACGAGGCAAAAAATGGAAAACGAAAAGAGGGGTGCAACACGAGGACTTCCCTGAGGGTCACCCATCCTAGTAGTACTCTCTCCCAAGCACGCTTAACTTCAGAGATCTGATGGGATCCAGTACATTACTGCTGGTATGATCGCGCACACCATGTTAAGTGTGCAAAGCCCTTATTTGTGGTCCTTTTCGCAGCTCCCGACGAACAATCAGGGACGAATAAACTGTGAAAAAAGAAGAAAAGTGGCTCGAAATTGATGAAAACGTTCAAGTTTGGGCTCGAAAAATAGGCACAGCCAAGTAGGCTTTATGCCGCCGTCGTAGAGCTCTCGGAGAGCTTTCTGACGGTATGTTGTGCGCTATGTAACTCCTTACGGATCAAAAGCTATGGGCACCGGAGCGAAAGGAGACCCGTTAACAGGCCCCAAGCCCTCAGTTTGCGGGCCCAACCTCTACGCGAAGCGAAGTTGTCTTGCCTAAGATGCCATGGGACTCAGTAATAGAAATGAGACGGATAAATCATCTTGGCAAGCCTGAACGGAGCAAAAAATACAAAACCAAAAAGGGGGTGCAACACGAGGACTTCCCTAAGGGTCACCCATCCTAGTACTACTCTCTCCCAAGCACGCTTAACTTCGGAGATCTTATGGGATTTGGTACATTACTGCTTGTATGATCACACCCGTCATGTTGAGGGCGGAAAACCCTTATTTGTTGTCCTTTTCTTGGCTCCCGATGAACGATCAGGAACGAAGAAACAACGCAAAAAGAAGGAAAGTGGCCCAAAATTGATGAAAATGTTAGATTTTGGGCTCTAAAAACAAGCGAAACTGCGCAGGCTTGATGCCCCCGTCGTAGAGCTCTCAGAGAGCTTTCCAACGGTATGTTGCACGCTACATAACTCCTTATGGATCAAGAATAATGTGCACTGTAGCGACGGAGACCTGGTCATAGGCCCCACGCCCTCCGTTTGTGGGCCCAGCTTCTACGCGAAGCGAAGTTGTCTTGCCCAAAATGATGTGGGACTCGGTAATAGAAATGTGACGAATAATGCATCTTGGCAAGCCTGAACAAGGCAAAAAATTCAAAACAAAAAGGGGGGTGCAACACGAGGACTTATCAGGGGGTCACCCATCCTAGTACTACTCTCTCCCAAGCATGCTTAACTTTGGAGATCTTATGGGATCCAGTGCATTACTGCTGGTATGATCGCACCCATCATGTTGAGTGCGCAAAGCCTTTATTTGTCGTCCTTTTCACAGCTCCCGACGAATGATCAAGGAAGAAGAAACAGTGCAAAAAGAAGAAAAGTATTTGATTTTGGGCTCCGAAAATAGGTGCAGCCGAGCAAGCCCGCTGCTTTAGTCGTAGAGCTCTCAGAGAGCTTTCCAACGGTATGTTGTGCGCTGTATAACTCCTTCGGATCAAAAGTTATGGGCACCGCAGCGACAGAGACCTGGTCACAGGCCCTACGCCCTCAGTGTACGGGCACAGCCTCTACGAGAAGCGAAGTTGTCTTGCCTATGATGCCGTGGGACTCGATAATAGAAATGTGACTGATAATGCATCTTGGCAAGCCTGAACGGGGCAAAAAATGCAAAACGAAAAGAGGGGTCCAACACGAGGACTTTCCTGAGGGTCACCCATCCTAGTACTACTCTCTCCCAAGCATGCTTAACTTCAGAGATCTGATTGGATCCGGTGCATTACTGCTTGTATGGTTGCACCCGTCATGTTGAGTGTGCAAAGCCCTTATTTGTCGTCCATTTTGCAGCTACCTACGAATGATCAGGGACGAAGGAACAATGCAAAAAGAAGGAAAGTGGCCCAAAACTGATGAAAACGTTCAATTTTTGGCTCTAAAAATAGGCGCAGCTGAGTAGGCTAGCTACCCTTGTCGTAGAGCTCTCGAAGATCTTTCCAACAGTATGATGTGCGCTATATAATGCCTTACGGATCAAAAGTTATGGGCACCGTAGCGACGGAGACCCGGTCACAGGCCCCAAACCCTCAGTTTGCGGGTCCAGCCTCTACGCGAAATGAAGTTGTCTTGTCAAGCCTGAACGAGGCTAAAAATTCAAAACAAAAAGGGGGGTGCAACACGAGGACTTTCCTGGGGGTCACCCATCCTAGTACCACTATTTCCCAACCACGCTTAACTTTGGAGATCTAATTGGATTCGGTGCATTACTACTAGTATAATCGCACCCGTCATGTTGAGTGCGCAAAGCCCTTATTTGTCGTCCTTTTCGCAGCTCCCGACGAATGATCAGGGATGAACAAAAAATGAAAAGGAAGAAAAGTAGCCCAAAACTAATGAAAACGTTCGATTTTGGGCTCCGAAAATAGGTGCAGCCGAGCAAGCCCGCTGCCTTAGTCGTAGAGCACTCGGAGAGCTTTCCAACGGTATGTTGTGCATTGTATAACTCCTACGGATCAAAAGTTATGGGCACCGTAGCGACAGAGACCTGGTCACAGGCCCTACGCCCTCAGTTTGCGGGCCCAGCCTCTATGCGAAGTGAAGTTGTCTTGTCCAAGATACCGTGGGACTCGGTAATAGAAATGTGGTGGATAAAGTATCTTGGCAAGTCTGAACAGGGCAAAAAATTCAAAATGAAAAGGGGAGGACTTCCCTGAGGGTCACCCGTCCGAGTACTACACTTTCCCAAGCACACTTGACTTCGGAGATCTGATGGGATCCGGTGTATTACTACTGGTATAATCGCACCCGTCATGTTGAGTGCTCAAAGCCCTTATTTGTCGTCCTTTTCGCGGCTCACGAGGAACGGTCAGGGACAAAGAAACAGCGCAAGAAAAATAAAAGTAGCCCAAAACTAATGAAAACATTTAATTTTGGGCTACAAAAAAGTCACAACTGAGCAGGCTTGCTGCCCTCGCTGCAAGGCTCTTGGAGAGCTTTCCAATGGTATGCTGTGCACCGCTTAACTCCTTACGAATCAAAAGTTATGGGCACCGGAGCGACAGAGACCTGGTCACAGGCCCCACGCCCTCAGTTTGCGGGCCTAGCCTCTATGCGAAGCGAAGTTGTCTTGTCCAAGATGCTGTGGGACTCGGTAATAGAAATGTGTCGGATAAAACATGTTGGCAAGCCCGAACGGGGCAAAAAATGGAAAACGAAAAGGGGGGTGCAACACGAGGACTTCCTTGAGGGTCACCTATCCCAGTACTACTCTCTCCCAAGCACACTTAACTTCGGAGATCTGATGGGATCCGGTGAATTACTGCTGGTATGATCGCACCCGTCCTGTTTAGTGTGCAAAGCGCTTATTTGTGGTCCTTTTCGTGGCTCCCGACGAACGATCAGGGAGAAGAAACAGCGCAAAAGAAGAAAAGTAGCCTGAAGCTGAAGAAAATGTTCAATTTTGGAGTCTGAAAACAGGTGCAGCTGAGCAGGCTTGCTGCCCCCATTGTAGATCTCTTGGAGAGCTTTCCAACAGTATGTTGTGCGCAGTATAACTCTTTACGGATCAGAAGTTATGGGCACTAGAGTGACGGAGAACTGGTCACACTCCCCACGCCCTCTGTTTACCGGCTTAGCCTCTACGCGAAGCGAAGTTCTCCTGCCCAAGATGCCGTGGGACTCAATAATAGAAATTTGATGGTTAAAGCATCTTTGCAACCCTGAACGAGGCAAAAAATTCAAAACGAAAAGGGGGTACAACACGAGGACTTCCCTGGGGGTCACCCATCCTAGTACTACACTCTCCGAAGCACGCTGAACTTCGGAGATTTGATGGGATCCTGTGCATTATTGCTGGTATGATCGCACCCATCATGTTGAGTACGTAAAGCCCTTATTTGTCGTCCTTTTCGCAGCTCTCGACAAACAATCAGGGATGAAGAAACAGCGCAAAAAAAACAAAAGTGGCCTAAAATTGATGAAAACTTTTGATTTTGGGCTCTAAAAACAGGCATAGCCGAGCAGGCTTTCTACCCCCATCGTCGAGCTCTCGTAGAGCTTTCCAACGGTATGCTGTGCGCTGTATAATTTTTTATGGATCAAAAGTTATGGGCATCGGAGCGACGGAGACCTGGTCATAGGCCCCATGTCCTCAGTTTGCTGGCCCAGCCTCTACGCGAAGCGAAGTAGTCTTGCCCAAGATGCCGTGGGACTCGGTAATAGAAATGTGATGGATAAAGTATCATGGCAAGCCTGAACGCGTCAAAAAATTCAAAACGAAAATGGGGTGTAACACGATGACTTCCCTGGGGGTCACCCATCCTAGTACAACTCTCTCTTAAGCACGCTTAACTTCGGAGATCTGATGGGATCCGATGCATTATTGCTGGTATGATCGCACCCGTCATGTTGAGAGTACAGAGCCCTTATTTGCCATCCTTTTCGCGGCTCCCAACGAACGATCACCTACGAAAAAAAAGAGCAAAAGGAAGAAAAGTGGCCCAAAACTGATGAAAATCATCGATTTTGGGCTCCAAAAATAGGCGTAGCCGAGTAGACTTGCTGCCCACGTCGTAGAGCTCTGGGAGAGCTTTTCAACGGTATGCTGTGCGTTGCATAACTCCTTACGGATTAAAAGTTATGGGCACCGGAGCGACGGAGACCTGGTCACAGGCCCCACGCCCTCATTTTGCGGGCC
This sequence comes from Ehretia macrophylla, assembly GCA_037974665.1. Lineage (NCBI taxonomy): Eukaryota > Viridiplantae > Streptophyta > Magnoliopsida > Boraginales > Ehretiaceae > Ehretia > Ehretia macrophylla. The sequence continues at coordinate 41,164,248 of CM075782.1, read as the reverse complement.
CAGCCTTTACGCGAAGCGAAGTTGTCGTGGCCAAGATGCCGTGGGACCCGGTAATAGAAATGTAACGGATAAAGCATCTTGGTAAGCCTGATCGGGGTAAAAAATTCAAAACGAAAATGGGGTGCAACACGAGGACTTCCTTGAGGGTCACCTATCCTAGTACTACTCTTTCCCAAGCAAGCTTAACTTCGGAGATCTGGTGGGATCCGGTGTATTACTGCTGGTATGATTGCACCCCCCATGTTGAGTGCGCAAAGCCCTTATTTGTCATCCTTTTCGCGACTCCCGAGGAATGATCAGGGACAAAGAAACAACACAAAAAGAAGAAAATAGGCCAAAAATTTATGAAAATATTTGGTTTTGGGCTCCGAAAATAGGCACAGCCGAGTAGGTTTGTTGCCCTGGTCGAAGAGCTCTCGGAGAGCTTTCCAACAGTATGCTGTGCACAGCATAACTCCTTACAGATCAAAAGTTATGGGCACTGTAGCAACGGAGACTTGGTCAAAGGCCCCACGCCCTCAGTTTGCAGGCCCAGCCTCTACGCGATGCGATTTTGTCTAGCCCAAGATGCTGTGGGACTCGTTAATAGAAATGTGATGGATAAAGTATTTTGGCAAGTCTGAACGGGGTAAAAAATTCAAAACGAAAAAGGGGTGGAACACGAGGACTTCCCTAAGGGTCACCCATCATAGTACTACACTCTCTCAAGCACGCTTGACTTCGGAGATCTTATGGGATCCGGTGCACTACTACTGGTATGATCGCACCCGTCATGTTGAGTGCGCAAAGCCCTTATTTGTCGTCCGTTTTGTGGTTCCCGACCAACGATTAGGGACGAAGAAATAGCGTAAAAAGAAGAAAATTTGCCCGAAACTGATGAAAACGTTCAATTTTGGGCTCTAAAAATAGGCACAGCCGAGCAGGTTTGATGCCCCCGCGGTAGATCTTTCGGAGAGCTTCCCAACGGTATGCTGTGCGCCACATAACTCCTTACGAATCAAAAGTTATGGGCACCGGAGCAATGGAGACCTAGTCACAGGCCCCACGCCCTCAGTTTGCGGGCCCAGCCTCTACCCAAAAAGAAGTTGTCTTGCCCAAGATGATGTACGACTCGGTAATAGAAATGTTACGGATATTGCATCTTGGCAAGCCTGAGCGGGGCAAAAAATTCAAAACGAAAAGGGGGTGCAACACGAGGACTTACCCAGGGGTCACCTATCTTAGTACTACTCTCTCCCATGCATGCTTAACTTTGGAGATCTGAAAGGATCTGGTCCATTACTGTTGGTATGATCGTACCCGTCATGTTGAGTGCATAAAGCCCTTTTTTGTCGTCCGTTTCGCGGCTCCCGACAAACGATCAAGGATGAAGAAAGAGCACAAAAAGAAAAAATGTGTCTCAAAACTGATGAAAATGTTCGATTATGTGCTCCAAAAACTAGCACAGCCGAGCAGGCTTGCTGCCCATGTCTTAGAGCTCTCGGAGAGCTTTGCAATGGCATACTTTAGGCAGCATAACTCCTTACGGATCAAAAGTTATGGGCACCGGAGCGACGGTGACCAGGTCACAGGCCCCACACCCTCAGTTAAAGGGCCCATCCGCTACGCGAAGTGAAGTTGTCTTGTCCAAGATGCCGTGGGACTCGGTAATAGAAATGTGACGGATAAAGCAATTTCGCAAGCAAGAACGGGGCAAAAAATTTAAAACAAAAAGGGGGTGCAACACGAGGACTTCCCTAGGGGTTACCCATCCTAGTACTACTCTCTCCCAAGCACGCTTAACTTTGGAGATCTGACGGGATCCGGTGCCTTAATGCTGGTTTGATCGCACCCGTCATGTTGAGTGCGCAAAGCCCTTACTGGTCGTCTTTTTCGTGGCTCCCGACGAACGATCAGGTATGAAAGGACAGTGCAAAAAGAAGAAAAGTGGCCCAAACTTGATTAAAATGTTCGATTTTGTACTCTGAACACAGGCACAACTGAGCATGCTTGCTACCACCGTCGTAGAGCTCTCGAAGAGCTTTCCGACTGTATGTTGTGCGCTGCATAACTTTTTACGGATCAAAAGTTATGGGCACCGGAGCGACGAAAACCTGGTCACACACCCCACGCCCTCATTTTGCGGGCCCAGCCTCTATGGGAAGCGAAGTTGCCTTGCCCAAGATGCCGTGGGACTCGGTACTAGAAATGTGAAGGATAAAGCATCTTGGCAAGCCTGAACGGGGCAAAAAATGCAAAACGAAAAGGGGGGAGCAACATGAGGACTTCCTTGAGGGTCACCCATTCTGGTACTACTCTCTCCCAAGCACGCTTAAGTTCGGAGATCTGATGGAATCCGGAGCATTACTGCTGGTATGATCGTACCAGTCATGTTGAATGCGCAAAGCCCTTATTTGTCGTCCTTTTCGCCGCCCCCGACGAATGATAAGGGACAAATAAACAACACAAAAAGAAGAAAAGTGGCCCAAAACTGATGAAAACTTTCTATTTTGGGCTCCGAAAGTAGGCACAACCGAGTAGGCTTGCTGGCCCCGTCGTAGAGCTCTTGGAGAGATTTCCAACGGTATGCTATACGCTGCATAGCTCCTTACGGTTCAAAAGTTATGGGCACCGTAGCGACGGAGACAGAGTCACAGGCCCCAAGCCCTCAATTTGCGGGCCCAGCCTCTACGGGAAGCGAAGTTGTCATGCCCAAGATGTCATTGGACTCGGTAATAGAAATATGACGGATAAAGCAACTTGGCAAGCCTGAACGGGGAAAAAAATTCAAAATGAAAAGGGGGGTGCAACACGAGGACTCTCCTGAGGGTCACCCATGCTAGTACTACTCTCTCCTAAGCACGCTTAACTTCAGAGATCTGATAGGATCCAGTGCATTACTATTGGTATGATCGCACCCGTCATGCTAAGTGTAGAAAGCCCTTATTTGTCGTCCTTTTCGCGGCTCCCGACGAACGATCAAGGATGAAGAAACAACACAAAAAGAAGAAAAGTTGCCTGAAACTAATAAAAATGTTCGATTTTGGACTCCAAAAATAGGTGCAGCCGAGCAAGCTTACTGTCCTCGTCGTAGAGCTTTCGGAGAGCTTTCTAATGGTATGATGTGTGATGCATAACTCCTTACGGATCAAAAGTTATGGGCACCGTAGCGACGGAGACCTGGTAACAAACCTCACGCCCTCAGTTTGCGGGCCCAGCCTCTACGCGAAGCGACGTTGTATTGGCCAAGATGCCGCGGGACTCGTTAATAGAAATGTGATGGATAAAGCATCTTGGCAAACTTGAACAGGGCAAAAAATTCAAAACGAAAAAGGGGGTACAACACGGGGACTTCCCTTGGGTCACCCATCCTAGTACTACTCTCTCCCAAACACGCTTAACTTCAGAGATCTGATAGGATTCGGTGCATTACTGCTAGCATGATCGCACCCGTCATGTTGAGTGCGCAAAGCCCCTATTAGTCATAATTTTTGCGATTCCGAACGAATGATCAGGGACGAAAAACAGCGATAAAAGAAGAAAAGTGGCCCAAAACTGATGAAAACATTCGATTTTGGGTTCTGAAAATTGGTGAAGCCAAGAAGGCTTGTTGCCGTCGTCGTAGAGCTCTCAGAGAGCTTTCTAACAGCATGCTGTGCGCTGTATAACTCCTTACGGATCAAAAGTTATGGGCACGGGAACGACGGAGACCTGGTCACAGGCCCCACGCCCTCAACTTGAGAGCCCAGCCCCTACGTGAAGCGAAGTTGACTTGCCCAAGATGCAGTGGGACTCGGAAATAGAAATGTTATGGATAAAGCATCTTGGCAAGCCTGAACGAGGCAAAAAATGCAAAACGAAAAAGGGGGTGCAACACGAGCACTTCCCTAAAGGTCACCCATCCTAGTACTACTCTCTTCAAAGCACGTTTAACTTCACAAATCTGATGGGATCCGGTGCATTATTGCTAGTATGACTGCACTCGTCATGTTGAGTGCGCAAAGCCCTTATTTGTCATCCTTTTCGCCACTCCCGACGAATGATCAGGGACAAAGAAACAGCACAAAAAGAAGAAAAGTGACCCCAAACTAATGAAAACATTCGATTATGGGCTCCGAAAATTGGCGTTGCATAACTCCTTATGAATCAAAAGTTATGAGCACCGTAGTGATAGAGACCTGGTCACAAGCCCCACGCCGTCAATTTGCGGGCCCAGCCTCAACGCGAAGCGAAGTTGTCTTGGCCAAGATGTCGTAGGACTCGGTAATTAAAATGTGTCGGATAAAGCATCTTGGCAACCCTGAATGGGGCAAAAAATTCAAAACAAAAAAGGGTGTACAACACGAGGACTTCCCTGGGGGTCATCCATCCTAGTACTACTCTCTCCCAAGCACGCTTAAATTCAGAGATCTGATGGGATCCGGTGCATTATTGCAAGCATGATTGTACCCGTCAGGTTGAGTGCGCAAAGGCTTTATTTGTCGTCCTTTTCGCTGCTCCCGACGAATGATTAGGGATGAAGAAACAACACAAAAAGAAGAAAAGTTGCCCAAAACTGATAAAAATGTTCAAGTTTGGACTCCAAAAATAGGCGCAGCCGAGTAGGGTTGCTGCCCTCGTCGTAGAGATCTCGAAGAGCTTTCCAACGGTATGTTGTGTGATGCATAACTCCTTTTGGATCAAAAGTTATGGGCACCGTAGCGACAAAGACCATGTCACAGGCCCCATGCCCTCAGTTTGCGGGCCCAACCTCTACGTGAAGCGAAGTTTGTCTTGGCCAAGATGCCGCGGGACTCGGTAATAGAAATGTGACAGATAAAGCATCTTGGCAAGCCTGAACGGGGCAAAAAATTCAAAACAAAAAGGGGGGTTCAACACGAGGTCTCCCTTGGAGGTCACGCATCCTAGTACTACTCTGTCCCAAGCACGCTTAACTTCAGAGATCTGATGCGATCCTGAGCATTACTGCTGGTATGATCGTACCCGTCATGTTGAGTGAGCAAAGCCCTTATTTGTCGTACTTTTTGCGGCTCCCGAAGAATGATCAGCAACGAAGAAACAACGCAAAAAGAAGAAAATTGGCACAAAACTGATGAAAACATTCAATTTTGGGCTAAAAAAAAAAAGCAGCCGAGCAGGCTTACTGCCTTCATCGTAGAACTCTCGGAGAGCTTTCCAACGGTATGTTTTGCGCCGCATAACTCCTTACGGATCAAAATTTATGGGCAATAGAGCGACAAAGACCTGGTCACAGGCCCTACGCCTTCGATTTGCGAGCCCAGCCTCTACGCAAAGTAAAGTTGTCATGCGCAAGATGCCGTGGGACTCGATAATAGAAATGTGACGGATAAAATATCTTGGTAAGCCTGAGCGAGGTAAAAAATGCAAAACGAAAAGCGAGGTGCAACACGAGGACTTCCCTGAGTATCGCCCATCCTAGTACTACTCTCTCCCAAGCATGCTTATCTTCAGAGATCTGATTGGATCCGCAGCATTACATCTGGTATGATCCCACTTGTCAAGTCGAGTCCTTAAAACCATTATTTGTCGTCCATTTCGCAGCTCCCGACAAACAATCAGGGACGAAGAAACAGCGTAAAAAGAAAAAAAAGTTGCCCAAAATTGATGAAAATGTTCGATTTTGTGATCCAAAAACAGGCGCAGCCGAGCAGTCATGTTGCCTCCGTCGTAGAGCTCTCGGATAGCTTTCCAACGGTATGCTGTACGCTACACAACTCCTTACAAATCAAAAGTTATAGGCACTGGAGAGACAGAGTCCTAGTCACAGGCCCCACGCGCTCCGTTTGCGGTCCCAACCTCTATGTGAAGCGAAGTTTCCTTGCCCAAGATGCTGTGGGACTCGGTAATAGAAATGTGACGGATAAAGCATCTTGGGAAGCCTGAACGGGGCAAAAAAATCATAACAAAAAAGAGGGTGCAACATGAGGACTTCCCTTGGGGTCACCTACCCTAGTACTATTCTCTCCTAAGCACGCTTAACTTCAGAGATCTGATGGGATCCTGAGCATTACTGCTGGTATGATCGTACTGGTCATGTTGAGTACGCAAAGCCTTTATTTGTCGTCCTTTTTGCGGCTCCCAAAGAACAATCAGCGACGAAGAAACAGCGCAAAAAGAAGAAAAGTGGCCCAAAACTGATGAAAACATTTAATTTTGGGCTCCAAAAACAAGCGCAACTGAGCAGGCTTACTAACCTCATCGTAGAGCTCTCGGAGAGCTTTCTAACAGTATGTTGTGTGCTGCATAACTCCTTACGAATCAAAAGTTATGGGTACCAGAGCGATGGGGACCTGGTCACAGGCCTCACGCCCTCAGTTTGCAGGCCCAGTCTCTACGCAAAGCGAAGTTGTCTTGCCCAAGATGCCGTAGGACTCGGTAATAGAAATGTGATGGATAAAGCATCTTGGCAAGCCTGAACTGGGTAAAAAATGCAAAACGAAAAGGGGGGTACAACAAGAGGACTTCCCTGAGTGTCGCCCATCCTAGTACTACTTTCTCCCAAGCACGCTTAACTTTGGAGATCTGATGGGATCCGGTGCATTACTGCCAGTATGATCATAACCGTCATGTTGGATGCTTAAAACCCTTATTTGTCGTCCTTTTCGCCTGTCACGACGAACGATCCGGGACGAAGATACAACGCAAAAAGAAGAAAAGTGGCCCAAAATTGATGAAAATGTTTGATTTTAGGCTCCAAAAACAGGCACAACTGAGCAAGCATGTTGCCTCCGTCGTAAAGCTCTCAGAGAGCTTTCCAACGGTATGCTATGCGCTGCATAACTACTTACAGATCAAAAGTTATGGGCACCAGAGCGACGGAGACTTGGTCACAGGCCCCACGCCCTTAGTTTGCAAGCCCAGCCTCTACGCAAAGAGAAGTTGTCTTGCCCAAGATGCCGTCCAACTCTGTAATAGAAATGTGATTGATAAAGCATCTTGGAAAGCCTGAACGCGGTAAAAAATGCAAAATGAAAAGGGGAGTGCAACACGCGGACTTCTGTGAGTGTCGCCCATCCTAGTATTACTCTCTCCCAAGCACGCTTAACTTCAGAGAACTGATGGAAACCGGTGTATTACTGCTGGTATGATCGCACCCGTCATGTTGAGTACTTAAAACCCTTATTTGTCGTCTTTTTTGCTACTCCCGACGAACGATTCGGGATGAAAAAACTGCCCAAAAAGAAGAAAAGTTGCCTGAAATTGATGAAAATGTTCGATTTTGGGCTCAAAAAACTGGCATAGCTGAGCAGGCTTGCTTCCCCCGTCGTAGAGCTCTCGGAGAACTTTCCAAGGGTATGTTGTGCACTGCATAACTCCTTACGGATTAAAAGTTATAGGCACCTGATTGACGGAGACCTGGTCACAAGACCCACGCCCTCGGCTTGCGAACCTAGCCTCTACGCGAAGCCATGTTGTCTTGTCCAAGATGACATGGGACTCGATAATTGAAATGTGATGGATAAAGCATCTTGACAAGCTTGAACGGGGCAAAAAAACAAAACAAAAAGGGGGATGCAACACGAGGACTTCCCAGGGGGTCACCGGTCCTAGTACTACTCTAGCCCTAGCACGCTTAACTTCAGAGTTCTAATGGGATCTGGGGCACTACTTCTTGTATGATCGCACCTATCATGTTGAGTGCGCAAAGCACTTATTTATCGTCCTTTTCGCGACTCGCAACGAACAATCACAGATGAAAAAATATCACAAAAAGAAGAAAAGTAGCCCAAAACTGATGAAAACGTTTGATTTTGGGCTCTGAAAACAAACGCAGCCAAGCAGGCTTACTCCCTCATCGTAGAGCTCTGGTAGAGCTTTCCAATGGTTTGTTGTGCACTGCATAACTCCATTCGGATCAAAAGTTATAAGCACCGGAGAGACGGAGACCTGGTCACAAGCCCCACGCCCTCGGTTTGCAGGCCCAGCCTCTACGCGAAGCGAAGTTGTCTTGCCCAAGATTACAAGGGACTCGATAATAGAAATGTTATGGATAAAGCATCTTGGCAAGCCTGAACGGGGCAAAAAATTCAAAACGAAAAAGGGGGTGCAACACGAGGACTTCCCTGGGGGTTACCCATCCTAGTACTACTCTCTCCTAAGCACGCTTAACTTCAGAGATCTGATGGGATCTGGTGCATTACTGCTGGTATGATCGCACCTGTCATATTGAGTGCATAAAGCCCATATTTGTCGTCCTTTTAGCGGCTCCCGACGAATGATCATGTTCGAAGAAATAACGCAAAGAGAAGAAAAGTCACCCAAAACTGATGAAAAAGTTCAATTTTGGACTCGAAAAACAGGGGCAGTTGAGCATGATTGCTACCCTCATAGTAGAGCTCATGAAGAGCTTTTCAACGGTATACTGTGCGCTGCATAACTCCTTACAGATCAAAAGTTATGGGCATCGGAGTGACGGAGACTTGGTCACAAGCCCCACACCCTCAGTTTGCGGGCCCAGCCTCTACGCGAAGCCTAGTTGTCTTGCCCAAGATGCCGTGGGACTCGGTAATAGAATTGTGATGGATAAAGCATCTTGGCAAGCCTTAACGGGGAAAAAAATTCAAAACGAAAAGGGGGGTGCAACACGAGGAATTCCTTGAGGGTCACCCATCCTAGTACTACAATTTCCCAAGCACGATTAACTTCAGATATCTGATGGGATCCGGTGCATTACTGCTGGTATGATCGCACCTATCATGTTGAGTGTATAAAGCCCTTATTTGTAGTCCTGTTTGCGGCTCCCGACGAACGATCAGGGACGAAGAAACAGCACAAAGAGAAGAAAAGTGGCCCAAAATAGATGAAAACGTTCAATTTTGGGTTCTAAAAACAGGCGCAGCTAAGCAGGCTTGCTGCCCCCGTCATAAAGCTCTCGGAGAGCTTTCCAACGGTATGCTGTACGCTCCATAACTCCTTACGGATCAAAAGTTATGGGAACCGTAGCGATGGAGACCAGGTAACAGGCCCCACGCCCTCAATTTGCGGTCCTAGCCTCTGCGCGAAGCGAAGTTGTCTTGCCCAAAATGCCGTGGGACTCGGTAATAGAAATGTGACAGATAAAGCATCTTGGAAAGGCTGAACGGGGCAAAAAATGCAAAACAAAAAGGGGTTGCAACACGAAGACTTCCTATAGGGTCATCCATCCTTGTACTACTCTCTCCCAAGCACGTTTAACTTCTGAGATCTGATATGATCCGCAGCATTTTTGCTGGTATGACCGCACCCGTCATGTTGAGTGCGTAAAGCCCTTATTTGTCATCCTTCTCGTGGCTCCCAATGAACGATCGGGGGTGAAGAAACAATGTAAAAAGTAGAAAAGTCACCTAAAACTGATGAAAACGTTTGATTTTAGTCTGTAAAAATATCCGCAGTTGAGCATGATTGCTGCCCCCATCGTAGAGCTCTTGGAGTGCTTTTCAACGGTATACTGTGCGCTGTATAACTCCTTACGGATCAAAAGTTATAGGCACTGGAGTGACGGAGACTTGATCACCAGCCCCACACCTTCAGTTTGCGGGCCCAGCCTCTACGCGAAGCGAAATTGTCTTGCCCAAGATGCCTTGGGACTCGAGAAAAAAATGTGATGGAAGAAGCATCTTGGCAAGACTGAGCGGGGCAAAAAATTCTAAATGAAAAGGGGGGTGCAACACGAGGAATTCCCTGAGGATCACGCATCCTAGTACTACACTCTCCCAAGCACACTTGACTTCGGGGATCTGATGGGATTCGATGCATTACTGCAGGTAAGATCACACCCGTCATGTTGAGTACGCAAAGCCCTTATTTGTTATCCTTTTCGCGGCTCTGGACGACTGATCAGGTACGAATAAACAGCGCAAAAAGAAGAAAAGTTGACCAAACCTGATGAAAACAGTCAATTTTGGTCTACCAAAATAGGCGCAGCTGAGCAGGCTTGTTACCCTCGTTGTAGAGCTCTTAGAGAGCTTTCCAACAGTATGATGTGCGCTGTATAACTCCTTACAGATCAAAAGTTATGGGCACCGGAGTGACGGAGACTTGGTCACATGCCCCACGCCCTCAGTTTGCGGCCCTAGCCTCTACATGAAGCGAAGTTTTCTTGCCCAAGATGCCGTGGGATTCGGTAATAGAAATATGATGGATAAAGCATCTTGGCAAGCCTGAACAAGGCAAATAATTCAAAACGAAAAGGGGGTTGTAACACGAGGACTTCCATTGGGGTCACCCATCGTAGTACTACTCTCTCCCAAGCATGCTTAACTTCGGAGATCTGATTCAATCCAGTGTGTTACTGCTGGTCTGATCTCACCTATCATGTTGAGTGTGCAAAGCCCTTATTTGTCGTCCTTTTCGCCGCTCCTGACGAACGATCAGGGATGAATAAAATGCGCAAAAAGAAGAAAAGTGGCCAAAAATGGATGAAAACATTCAATTTTGGTCTCTAAAAATAGGCGCAGCTAAGCAGGCTTGCAGCCCTCGTCGTAGAGCTCTTAGAAAGCTTTCCAACTGTATGCTGTGCACCACGTAACTCCTTGCGGATCAAAAGTTATGGTCTCCAGAGCGAAGAAGACCTGGTCACTGGCCTCACTACCTCAGTTTGCGAGCCCAGCCTCTACACAAAGCGAAGTTCTCTAGGCCAAGATGCCGTGGGAATCGATAATAGAAATGTGATAGATAAAACATCTTGGCAAGCCTGAACGGGGCAAAAAAATAAAACAAGAAGGGGGGTGCAACACGGGGACTTCCATGGGGTCACCCATTCTAGTACTACTCTCGCCCAAGCATGCTTAACTTTGGAGTTCTATTGGGATCCGGTGAATTACTGATGGTATGATCGTACCCGTCATGTTGAGGGCGCAAAGCCCTTATGTGTCGTCCATTTCGCGACTTCCGACGAACGATCATGTATGAAGAAATAACGCAAAAAGAAGAAAAGTGGCCCAAAACTGAGGAAAACGATCGATTTTGGGATCCATAAACAGGCATAGCCAAGCAGGCTTGCTGCCGCCGTCGTAGAGCTCTCAGAGAGCTTTCCAACGGTATGCTGTGCGCTGTATAACTCCTCACGGATCAAAAGTTATAGGAACCGGAGCGATAGAGACCTAGACACATGCCCCACGCCCTCAGTTTGCTGGCCCAGCCTCAACGCGAAGCGAAGTTGTCTTGCCCAAGATGCCATGGGACTCGGTAATAGAAATGTGAATTATAAATCATCTTGGCAAGCCTGAACAGGGCAAAAAATTCAAAAGGAAAAGGGGGGTGCAACACGTGGACTTCCTTGAGGGTCACCCATCCTAGTACTACACCCTCCTAAGCACGCTTGACATTGGAGATCTGATAGGATCTGGTGCATTAATGATGGTATGATCGTACCCACCTTGTTAAGTATGCAAAGTCTTTATTTGTCGTCCTTTTCGCGCCTCCTGATGAGCAATCATGGACGATGAAACAGGGAAAAAAGAAGAAAATTGGACCAAAACTGATAAAAACGTTTGATTTTGGGCTACGAAAATCAGCAAAACTGAGAAGGCTTGTTACCCTCGTCGTAGAGCTCTTGGAGAGCTTTCCAACGGTATGTTGTGTGCTACATAACTCCTTACGGATCAAAAGTTATGTGCACTGGAGTGACGGAGACTTGGTCACAGGCCCCACGCCCTAAGTTTTTAGGCCCAGCCTCAACGCGAAGCGAAGTTGTCTTGCCCAAGATGCCGTGCGACTCAGTAATAGAAATGTGGGATAAAGGATCGTGGCAAGCCAAAACAGGGCAAAAAATTCAAAACGTGCAACACAAGGACTTTACTGAGGGTCACCCATCCTTGTATTACACTCTCCCAAGCACGTTTGACTTCGGAGATCTTAGTGGATCCGGTGCATTAATGCTGGTATGATCACACCCGTCTTGTTGAGTGCCCAAAACCCTTATTTGTCGTCTTTTTTGCGGCTCTTGACGAACAATCAGGGACGATGAAACAACACAAAAAAAAATAGAAAAGCAGCCTAAAACTGATGAAAATATTTGATTTTGGGCTACAAAAATAGGCACAACTGAGAAGGCTTTCTACCCCTGTCGTAGAGCTCTCGGAGAGCTTTCCAACAGTATGTTGTGCGCTCCATAACTCCTTATGGATTAAAAGTTATGGGCACCGTAGTGACGGAGACCTGGTAACAGGCCCCACGCCCTCAGTTTACGGTCCCAGCCTCTACGCGAAGCGAAGTTGTCTTGCCCAAGATGCCGTGTGACTCGGTAATAGAAATGTGACGGATAAAGCATCTTGGAAAGCTAGAACGGGGCAAAAAATGCAAAACGAAAAGGGGGTGCAACACGAGGACTTCCCTTAGGGTCACTCATCCTAGTACTACTCTCTCCCAAGCACGCTTAACTCCTTACTATTTGTATGATCGCACCCGTCATGTTTAGTGCACAAAGCCCTTATTTGTCGTCCTTTTCGCGGCTCCCGAGGAATGATCAAGGATGAAGAAACAGCACAAAAAGAAGAAAAGTGGCCCGAAACTGATGAAATCATTCAATTTTGGGATCCAAAAATAGGCGCAGGTGAGCGAGCATGTTGCCTCCGTCGTGGAGCTCTCGAAGAGCTTTCCAACGATATGCTGAGAGCTGCATAACTCCGTACGAATCAAAAGTTATGGGCACCAGAGTGACGGAGACCTAGTCACAGGCCCTAGGCCCTCAGTTTGCAGGCCCAGCCTCTATGCGAAGCGAAGTTGTCTTTCCCAAGATGCCATGGGACTTGGTAATAGAATTGTGATGGATAAAACAAATTGGCAAGCCTGAACGGGGTCAAAAATACAAAACGAAAAGGGGGGTGCAACACGAGGACTTCCTAGAGGGTCACCCATCCTAGTACTACTTTCTCCCAAGCACGCTTCGCTTTAGAGATCAGATAGGATCCTTTGCATTACTGCAGGTATGATCGCACCTGTCATATTGAGTGTGCAAAGCCCTTATTTGTCATCCTTTTCATGGCTCCCGACGAATGATCAGGGATGAAGAAACAACGCAAAAAGAAGAAAAGTTGCCCAAAATAGATGAAAACGTTCAATTTTGGGCTCCAAAAATAGGTGCAACTGAGGATACTTGTTGCCCCCGTCGTATTGCTCTCAGAGAGCTTTTCAACGGTATGTTGTGTGCTGCATAACTCTTTACGGATCAAAAGTTATAGGCACCGGTGTGATGGAGACTTAGTCACAGGCCCCACGCACTCAGTTTTCGGGCCCAACCTCTACGCGAAGCGAAGTTGTCTTGCCCAAGATGCCGTGGGACTCGAGAATAGAAATGTGATGGATAAACCATCTTGGCAAGCCTGAATGGGGCAAAAAATTCAAAACGAAAAAGGGGGTGCAACACGAGAACCTCCCTGAGGGTCACTCAGCCGAGTACAACACTCTCCCAAGCACGCTTGACTTCGAAGATCTAAAGGGATCTGGTGCATTACTGCTGGTATGATCACACTGGTCATGTTGAGGACGTAAAGCCCTTATTTGTCGTCCTTTTCCCTGCTCCCGACGAACGATCTGGGACGAATAAACATTGCAAAAAGAAGAAAAGTGGCCCAAAGCTGATAAAAATGTTCAACTCTGGGCTATAAAAATAGGCACAGTAGAGCAGGCTTGCTGCCCCCGTCGTAGAGCTCTCGGAGAGCTTTCCAACGGTATGATATGCGTCGCGTAACTCCTTACGGATCAAAAATTATGGACACTAGAGCGACGGAGACCTAGTCACAAGCCCCACGACCTTGGTTTATGGGCCCAGCCCTACGCGAATCGACGTTGTCTTGCCCAAGAAGCCGTGGGTCTCGTTAATAGAATTGTGATGGATAAAGCTTCTTGGCAAGCCTTAATGTGGTAAAAAAAGCAAAATGAAAAGGGAGGTGCAACACGAGGACGTCCTTAGGGGTCACCCATCCTAGTACTACTCACTCCCAAGCATGCTTAACTTAAGAAATCTGATGGGATCTAGTGCAATACTGCTAGTATGATCGCACCCATCATGTTGAGTGTGCAAAGCCCTTATTTGTCATCCTTTTCGCGGCTCTTGACGAACGATCAGGGACGGCGAAACAGCGCAAAAAAAAAAAGTTGCCCAAAACTGAGGAAAACGTTCAATTTTGGGCTCCAAAAATAGGTACAGCTGAGCAGGCTTGTTGCCGCCGTCGTAGAGCTCTCGAAGAGATTTCCAACGGTATGCTGTGAGTGGCATAACTCCTTATGGATCAAAAGTTATGGGCACCCGAGCGATAGAGACCTGGTCATAGGCCCCACGCCCACAGTTTGCGGGCCCAGCCTCTATGCGAAGCGAAGTTGTCTTGCCCAAGATGCCGTGGGACTTGATAATAGAAATGTGACAGATAAAGCATCTTGGCAAGCCTGAACGGGGCTAAAAATTCAAAAGGAAAAGGGGGGTGGAACACGAGGACTTCCCTAAGGGTTACCCATCCTCGTACTACACCCTCCTAAGCACGCTTGACTTCGGAGATCTTATGGGATCTGGTGCATTAATGATGGTATGATCGCACCCGTCTTGTTGAGTGCGCAAAGCCCTTATTTGTCGTCCTCTTCGCACCTCCCGATGAACTATCATGGATGATAAAACAGCACAAAAAGAAGAAAAGTGGGCCAAAACTGATGAAAACATTTGATTTTGGTCTACGAAAATTGGCTTAACTGGGAAGGCTTGCTACCTCCGTTTTAGAGCTCTTGGAGTGCTTTCCAACGGTATGCTGTGCGCTGCATAACTCCTTACGGATCAAAAGTTATGGGCAGCTGAGTGACGGAGACTTGGTCACAAGCCCCACGCCCTCAGTTTGCGGGCCCAGCCTCTACGCGAAACAAAGTAGTCTTGCCCAAGATGAAGTGGGACTCGGTAATAGCAATGTGATGGATAAAGCATCTTGGCAAGCCTGAATGGGGCAAAAAATTCCAAACAAAAAGGGGGGTGCAACACGAGAACTTCCTTGAGGGTCACCCATCCTAGTACAACAGTCTCCCAAGCATGCTTGACTTTGAAGATCTGATGGGATTCGGTGCACTATAGCTGGTATGATCATACCCGTCATGATGAGTGTGCAAAGCCCTTATTTGTTGTCCTTTTCACGGCTCCCAATGAACGATCCGGGACAAAAAAATAGCGCAAAAAGAAGAAAAATGGCCCAAAACTGATGAAAATGTTTAATTTTGGGAAACAAAAATAGGCGTAGTGAAACAGGCTTATTGTCCCGTCGTAGAGCTCCTAGAGAGCTTTTCAACGGTATGTTGTGCGCCACATAACTCCTTACGGATCAAAAGTTATGGGTACCGGAACGACGGAGACCTGGTCACAGGGCCCACGACCTCAGTTTGCAGGCCCAGCCTCTACGCGAAGCAAGGTTTTCTTGCCCAAGATGTCGTGGGACTCGATAATAAAATTTTGATGGATAAAGCATCTTGGCAAGCCTGAACAGGGTAAAAAAACAAAACTAAAAGGGGGGTGCAACCCGAGGACTTCCCTGGGGGACACCCATCGTAGTACTACTCTTTCCCAAGCACACTTAACTTCGGTGATCAGATGGAATCTGGTGCATTACTACTGGTATGATCGCACCCGTCACATTGAGTGTGCAAAGCCCTTATTTGTCGTCCTTTTCGCGGCTCCCGACAAACGATCAGGGATGAAGAAACAGTGAAAAAAGAAGAAAAGTTGCACAAAACTGATGATAACGTTCAATTTTGGGCTCCAAAAATAGGTACAACTTAGTCGGCTTGTTGCTGTTGTCGTAGAGATCTCGGAGAGTTTTCTAACGGTATGTTGTGCACTGCATAACTCCTTATTGATCGAAAGTTATGGGCACCGGAGCAATAGAGACCTGGTCACAGGCACTACGCCCTCGGTTTGCGGCCCAGCCTCTACCCGAAGCGAAGTTGTCTTGCCCAAGATGTCGTGGGACGCGATACTAGAAATGTAATTGATA
Organism: Ehretia macrophylla; assembly: GCA_037974665.1. Taxonomy (NCBI): domain Eukaryota; kingdom Viridiplantae; phylum Streptophyta; class Magnoliopsida; order Boraginales; family Ehretiaceae; genus Ehretia; species Ehretia macrophylla. Next base: position 41,148,304 of record CM075782.1, on the reverse strand, counting down.
AAGCATCTTGACAAGCCTAAACGGGGCAAAAAATTCAAAAGGAAAAGGGGGGTACAACACGAGGACTTCCCAGGGGGTCTGTAACGCCCCGATCCCTCACGAGACCGGAGGCTCTAATAACCATGCTATTCTCAACCCAATACCAAACCCGGTCACAAAATTTTAGGGAAAAACGGACAGAGTTTCCCCTGTACTGTGGACATTCTGAAAACCTATAAACAATCAAATAAAACCACGAAGCAAAAGGAACAACATCTGTAATTGAAATTCAAACTTCAAGGGCATCCGAGCCTTAAGCAACACAAGACAATATAAATACACACAAGCATGCAACAATAGTCCTAAAATCTTTGTCTTCATTCGCTTATCATACCATTCTATGTTAGCAATTAAACATTCTCATAAATTAATGCCAACCATACATCCGTTCATTCACACCCAAGCATGCAACGTAGCTAGAAGCAGAAACATAAGTTATTACATGCCACAATTCCATAACACTTGCTACATCCACTTAGCTTTCAAACTTACAACTACTCAAATATATATACATAAGCCCTTAGGCTCCCAAATAGAATAGATAGTAGAACAAGTAAGGTCTTCCACAGTTTAGCAGACAATCACTCAAATCTCAAGTAATAGCACACAGCAATCAGGTCAATTCCTCCAACTGCATCACCTGAAACATGTTTAGCGAGGTATGAGCAATCACAATTGCCCAGTGAGGGATAAGGTCTACCAGGGACGTGCAATGCAGCAGTTAGTACAAATAAAGCATTTTACAACCAAAGAACAATTAAAACAAGTTACCACACATTAAAAAGGATACGATACACTTTGACTTCTGTAACGTCCCGGCTAAGCGAATACCCCGAAAGGCAGAGGCACACCAGTTACGCCATGAACTGAAATCTCGATGTAATAATGACACTGATATCGATAAGTCGGCATCCCCTTATAACTCCAAAATAGGTGTACTCCGGATGTACCCCGAAATCCTACGACCTAACTCTCCCTGGGCGGCATCGCAAGCGAGAGAGGGACTGGGCAACCATGGTAGCCGAGGTGGACCGGCAAGCCCGATACCGCCCGGTTTCCCCGACACTACCATGCCCGAATGGTTGTGCAACCACGATGCAATGCACTCAAAATGATAACAATAGTATAAATCAATAAACACATGGTTGAGGGACAACAAAGTAGGTTGCCCTCACACACAATATATAGACAATAAGTGCACATAATCTAAGTACAAGTAAATAAACTATTATGCACATAAGGATGAAGTCTCCCTCACCTCTACCAATCTCCAAAATGCAAGATTGGCTTCAAATCACCCTTAATCACCAATAAGCGTAGGAACTCTCGGGAGGCTAGCAAACACCTTAAACTACTTGCTCCTTGCTTGGCTTGAAGATTTGATAAGCAAAATCCTCTGATTCTCCTCTTATGTTGATTCTCGGATTTGCTACAGTAATTTCTGCATCTTCCTTTTTTTTCTTTTTTTCTTTTTTTTGCTTTGTTATGACTTTTTTGTGTCTGGTTGATTATATATTAGGGTGGGGCCTATTTGGGTGAGTGTATGGTCTAATAAAATGAGTCTAGTTAACTTAAAAACGAGTCTATGATTGCAATTTTGTGCTAGCTAACTAAAACATATTGTTCATACGTAAACTATTCACTAGTTCACCAAACTATTTTCTAAACGAAGGTTCCTATTGCTCCTAGCTCAAATGCATATTTTTCTCATTCCTAAAACAATTAATATGATTTAATAAAAATGCTAATTCATTAATATAATGCAGTTGAAAAATAGAATGAATAGTAACTAAGAAAGACAACAAGTAAGCACAAAATTAAATGCGCAATTAATGGATGCAACAGTTAAAAATGTGTATGGTAGAATCTCGGGCGTCACAGTCACCCATCCTTGTACTACACCCTTCGAAGCACGTTTGACTTCGGAGATCTGATGCGATCCGGTGCATTAATGATGGTATGATCGCACCCGTCTTGTTGAGTGCGCAAAGCCCTTATTTGTCATCCTCTTCGCGCCTCTCGATGAACAATCATGGATGATAAAACAATACAAAAAGAAGAAAAGTGGACCAAAACTGATGAAAACATTTGATTTTGGTCTATGAAAATCGGCACAACTGAGAAGGTTTGCTACCCCCATCGTAGAGCTCTTGGAGAGCTTTCTAACAGTATGTTGTGCGCTGCATAACTCCTTACGGATCAAAAGTTATGGGCTCCGAAGTAACGGAGACTTGGTCACAGGCCCCACGCCCTTAGTTTGCAGGCCCAGCCTCAACGCGAGGCGAAGTTGTCTTGCCCAAGATGCCGTGCGACTCAGTAATAGAAATATGGGATAAAACATCTTGGCAAGCTTGAACTGGCAAAAAATTCAAAACGAAAAGGGGGTGCAACACGAGGACTTCACTGAGGGTTACCCATCCTTATACTACACTCTCCCATGCTCGCTTGACTTTGAAGATCTGAGTGGATTCGGTGCATTAATGCTAGTATGATCGTACCCATCTTGTTGAGTGCGTAAAGCCCTTATTTGTTGTTTTTTTTGCTTCTCCCGACAAACAATCAGGGACAATGAAACAACGCAAAAAGAAGAAAAGTGGCCCAAAACTGATAAAAATGTTTGATTTTAGGCTACGAAAATGGGCACAACTGAGAAGGCTTGCTAACCCCGTCATAGAAATCTCGGATAGCTTTCCAATAGTATGCTGTGCCCAGCGTAAATTCTTACGGATCAAAAGTTATGGGCACCGGAGCGATGGAGACCTGGTCACAAGCGCCACGCCCTCAGTTTGCGGGACCAGCCTCTACGCGAAGCGAAGTTGTCTTGCCCAAATGACGTGGGACTCAATATTAGAAATGTGACGGATAAAGCATCTTGGAAAGCTAGAACAGGAAAAAAATTGCAAAACGAAAAGGGGGTACAACACGAGGACTTCTCTTACAGTCACCCATCCAAGTACTACTCTCTCCCAAGCGTGCTCAACTTCGGAGATCTGATGGGATCCGGTGCATTTATGTTTGTATGATCACACTCGTCATGTTTAGTGTGCAAAGCCCTTATGTGTCGTCCTTCTCGTGGCTTACGACGAACGTTCTCGGATGAAGAAACAGCGCAAAAAGAAGAAAAGTGGCCCGAAACAGATGAAAACGTTAGATTTGGAGCTCTAAAAATAGGCATAGCCGAGCAAGCATGTTTCCTCCGTCGTGGAGCACTCGAAGAGCTTCCAACGATATGCTGTGAGTTGCATAACTCTATACGGATCAAAAGTTATGGGCACCGAAGTGACGGAGACTTGGTCACAGGCCCCACGCCCTTAGTTTATGGGCCCAGCCTCTACGCGAAGCGAAGTTGTCTTTCCCAAGATGCCGTGGGACTCAGAAATAGAAATGTGATGGATAAAAAAAATTGGAAAGCCTAAACGGGGCCAAAAATACAAAACTAAAAGGGGGGTGCAACGCGAGAACTTTCCAGAGTGTCACCCATCCTAGTACTACTCTCTCCCAAGCACGTTTGACTTCGGAGAGCTGATGGGATCCTTTGCATTACTGCTGGTATGATCGCACTCGTCATGTTGAATATGTAAAGCTCTTATGTGTCGTCCTTTTTGTGGCTCTCGATGAACGATCAGGAACGAAGAAACAACACAAGAAGAAGAAAAGTCACCCAAAACTGATGGAAATGATTAATTTTGGGCTCTGAAAACAGGCGCATCCGAGTAGAGTTTGTACCCTTGTCATAAAGCTCTCGGAGAACTTTTCAACGGTATGTTGTGCGCCGCATAACTCCTTACGGATCAAAAGTTATGGGCACCGGAGTGACGGAGACTTGGTCACAGGCCCCACGCCCTCAGTTTATGGGCCCATCCTTGCGAAGCGAAGTTGCCTTGCCCAAGATGCCGTGGGACTCAATAATAGAAATGTGACGGATAAAGCATATTGGCAAGCCTGAACGGGGCGAAAAATTCAAAACGAAAAGGGGGGTGCAACACGAGAACTTCCTTGAGGGTCACCCATCCTCGTACAACACTCTCTCAAGCACACTTGACTTCAAAGATCTGATGGGATCCGGTGCATTACTGTTGTTATGATCATACCCGTTATGCTGAGTGCGCAAAGCCCTTATTTGTCGTCATTTTTGCCGCTCACGACGTATGATCTGGGATAGAAAAAAAGCATAAAAAGTAGAAAAGTGACCCGAAATTGATGAAAATGTTCAATTTTAGGCTACAAAAATAGGGGCAGCCGAGCAGGCTTGCTACCCCCGTCGTAGAGCTCTCGTATAGCTTTCCAACAGTATATTGTGCGCCGCGAAACACCTTATGAATCGAAAATTATGGTCACTGGAGTGACAGAGACCCGGTCACAAGCCCCACGACCTCAGTTTGCGGGCCCATCCTCTACGCGAAGCGAAGTTGTCATGCCCAAGATGCCGTGGGACTCGTTAATAGAATTATGATTGATAAAGCATCTTGGCAAGCCTTAACAGGGTAAAAAAAGCAAAATGAAAACGGGGGTGCAACACGAGGACTTCTTTGAGGGTCACCCATCTTAGTACTACTCTCTCCTAAGCACGCTTGACTTTGGAGATTTGATGGGATCTGATGCATTACTGCTGGTATGATTGTACCCGTCATGTTGAGTGTGCAAAGCCCTTATTTGTTGTCCTTTTTGCAGCTCCCGACGAACAATCAGGGATGATAAAACAGCCCAAAAAGATAAAAAGTGGCCCCAAACTGAGAAAAACGTTCGATTTTGGGCTCCAAATACAGGTACAGCCGAGCAGGCTTGCTGGCACCGTCGTAGAACTCTTGGAGAGATTTCCAACAGTACGTTGTGCGCTGCATAACTCCTTACAGATCAAAAGTTTTGGGCACCAGAGCAACGGAGAACTCGTCACAGGCCCCACGCCCTCAGTTTGTGGACCCAGCCTTAACGCGAAGTGAAGTTGTCTTGCCCAAGATGCCGTGGGACTCGGTAATAGAAATGTGATGGATAAAGCATCTTTGCAAGCCTGAACAGGGCAAAAAATTCAAAACGAAAATAGTGGTGCAATACGAGGACTTCCCTATGGGTCACCCACCCTAGTACTGCACTCTCCCAAGCACGCTTGACTTCGGAGATCTGATGGGATCCGATGTATTAATGCTGGTATGATTGCACCCGTCTCGTTTAGTGCGCAAAGCCCTTATTTGTCGTCCTTTTTGCGGCTCCCGACGAACAATCAGGGATGATGAAACAGCGCAAAAAGAAGAAAAATAGCCCAAAAGGGATGAAAACATTTGATTTAGGGCAAAGAAAATAGGCATAACTGAGAAGGCTTGCTACCCCCGTCGTAGAGCTCTTGAAGAGCTTTCCAACGGTATATTGTGTGCTGCATAACACCTTACAGATCAAAAGTTAAGGGCATCGGGGTGATGGAGACTTGGTCACAGGCCCCACGCCCTTAGTTTGAGGGCCCAGCCTCTACGCAAAGCGAAGTTGTCTTGCCCAAGATGCCGTGGAACTCAATAATAGAAATGTGATGGATAAAGCATCTAGGCAAGCCAGAACGGGGCAAAAAATTCAAACGAAAAGGGGGGTGCAACACGGGGACTTCCCTCGGGGTCACCCATCGTAGTACTACACTCTCCCAAGCACACTTAACTTCAGAGATCTGAGGCGATCTAGTGCGTTACTGTTGGTATGATCACACCCGTCATGTTGAGTGGGCAAATCCATTATTTGTCATCCTTTTCGCGTCTCCAAACGAACGATTGGGGACGAAGAAACAGTGCAAAAAGAAGAAAGTGGCTCAAAATCGATAAAAACAATCCATTTTGGGCTTCAAAAATAGGAGCAACCGAGCAAGCTTGTTGCCCTCGTTGTAGAGCTCTCGGAGAGCTTTCCAACGGTATGCTGTGCGCCGTATAACTCCTTACGGATCAAAAGTTATGGTCACCGGAATGACAGAGACCTGGTCACAGGCCCACGCCCTCGGTTTACGGGCCCAGCCTCTATGCGAAGCGAAGTTGCCTTGCCCAAAATGCCGTAGGACTTGGTAATAGTATTGTGACAAATAAAGCATCTTGGCAAGCCTGAACGGGGAAAAAAATTCAAAACGAAATGGGGGGGCAACACAAGGACTTCCCTGGGGTCACCTATCCTGGTACTCCTCTCTCCCAAGCACGGTTAACTTCGGAGATCTGATGGGATCCAGTGCATTACTATTGGTATGATCGTACCCGTCATGTTGAGTGCGCAAAGCCCTTATTTGTCGTCCATTTTGCGGCTCTCGACGAACGATCAGGGATGAAGAAACAGCACAAAAAGAAGAAAAGTGGCCTGAAACTGTTGAAAACGTTCAATTTTGGTCTCCAAAAATAGGCGTAACAGAGCAGGCTTGCCACCGTCGTCGTAGAGCTCTCGGAGAACTTTCCAACAGTATGTTGTGCGCTGTATCACTCCTTACGGATCAAATGTTATGGGCACCATAGCGACGGAGACCTAATCACAGGCCCCAGGCCCTCGGTTTGTGGGCCCAGCCTCTAGGCAAAGCGAAGTTGTCTTGCCCAAGATGCCGTGGGACTTGGAAATAGAAATGTGAAGGATAAAACATCTTGGCAAGCCTGAATGAGGCGAAAAATGCAAAACGAAAAGGGGAGTGCAACACGAGGACTTCCTTGAGGGTCACCATCCTAGTATTACTCTCACCCAAGCACGGTTAACAACAGAGATCTGATGGGATCCGGTGCATTACTGCTATTATGATCACACCTGTCAGGTTGATTGCGCAAAGCTCTTATTTGTCGTCCTTTTTGCAACTCCCGACGAACAATCAAGGGTGAAGAAACACCGCAAAAGAAGAAAAGTGGCCTGATGCTGAAGAAAACATTCGATTTTCGGCTCCAAAAATAGGCACAACTGAGCAGGCTTGCCACCGCCGTCATAGAGCTCTCGGAGAGCTTTTCAATGGCATGATGTACGCTGCGTAACTCCTTACGGATAAAAAGTTATGGGCACCGAAGTGACGGAGACCTGGTCACAGGCCCCACGCACTCAGTTTTCTGGCCCAACCTCTATGCGAAGCGAAGTTCTCTTGCCCAAGATGTCGTGGAACTCGGTAATAGAAATATGATGGATAAAGCATCCTGGCAAATCGGATCAGGGCAAAAAATGGAAACAAAAAGGGGGGTGCAACACTAGGACTTCCCTAAGGGTCACCCACCCTAGTACTACACTCTCCCAAGCACGCTTGACTTCGAAGATCTGATGGGATCCGGTGCATTACTGCTGGTATGATTATACCAGTCATGTTGAGTGCACAAAGCCCTTATTTGTCGTCCTTTTCGTGGCTTCCAATGAACGATCAGGGACAAAGAAATAGCGCAAAAAGAATAAAAGTAGCCCAAAACTGATGAAAACATTCGAATTTGGGCTTCAAAAATAGGCGCAGCAAAGCAAGTTTTCCAATGGTATGCTGTGCGCTGCATAACTTTTTACGGATCATAAGTTATGGGCACCGGAGCGACGGAGACCTGGTTCTAAGCACCACACCCTCAGTTTGCGGGCCCAGTCACTACGCGAAGCGAAGTTCTCTTGCCCATGATGCCGTGGGACTTGGTAATAGAAATGTGATTGATAAAGCATCTTGGTAAGCCTCAACGGGGCAAAAAATTCAAACCCAAAAGGGGGTGCAACACGAGAACTTCCCTGAGGGTCACCTATCCTAGTACTACTATTTCCCAAGCACGCTTAACTTCGGAGATCAAATGGGATCCGGTGCATTACTGCTGCTATGATCGCACCCGTCATGTTGAGTGCAAAGCACTTATTTGTCGTCCTTTTTACGGCTTCCGACGAACGATCAGGGACAAAGAAACAGCGTATAAAGAAGAGAAGTGGGTCAAAACTGATGAAAATGTTCAATTTTGGGCTCTAAAAATAGGCGCAGCCAAGTAGTCTTGCTGCCCCCATCGTAGAGCTCGTGGAGTGCTTTCCAATGGTATGTTGTGTGTAGTATAACTCCTTATGGATCAAAAATTGTAGGCACTGGAGCGATGGAGACCAGGTCACAGGCCCCACGCCCTTAGTTTGCGAGCCCAGCCTCTACGCGAAGTGAAGTTCTCTTGTTCAAGATGCCGTGAGACTCGGTAATAGAAATGTGATGGAAAAAGTATCTTGGCAAGCCTGAACGGGGCAAAAAATACAAAACAAAAAAGGGGGGGCAACATAAAGGCTTCGCTGAGGGTTAACCATTCTAGTACTACTCTCTCCCAAGCACACTTAACTTTAGAGATCTGATGGGATCCGCTGCATTACTGCTGGTATGGTCACACCTGTCATGTTGAGTGGGCAAAACCCTTATTTGTCGTCCTTTTCGCGACTCCCGACGAATGATAAGAAGCGAAGAAACAGCGCAAAAAAAAGAAAAGCGGCTCAAAATAGATGAAAATGTTCAATTTTGGGCTTCGAAAATAGACGCCGCAGAGCAGGCTTACTGCACCCGTCGTAGAGCTGTCGGAGAGCTTTCAAACGGTACGCTGTGGGCCGCGTAACTCCTTACGGATCAAAATTTATAGGCACTGGAGAGACGGAGACCTGGTCACAGGCTCCACGCCCTCAGTTTGCGGGCCCAGCCTCTACGCAAAGTGAAGTTGTCTTGCCCAATATACCGTGGGACTTGGTAATAGAAATGTGACAGATAAAGCATCTTGGTAAGCCTGAAGGGGGCAAAAAATTTAAAACGAAAAGGGGGGTGCGACACGAGGACTTCCCTAGGGGTCACCCATCCTAGTACTACTCTCTCCCAAGCACGCTTAACTTTAGAAATCTTACAGGATCCGGTCTATTACTGCTGATATGATCGCACCCGTCATGTTGAGTGCACAAAGACCTTATTTGTCGTCCTTTTCGCGGGTCCCGACGAACGATCGGGGACGAAGATACAACGAAAAAAGAAGAAAAGTGGCCCGAAACTGATCAAAATGTTTGATTTTAGGCTCTGAAAACAAGCGAAGCTGATCAGGCTTGGTGCCCCGTCGCAGAGCTCTTTAAGAGCTTCTCAACGGTATGTTATACACTGCATAACTCCTTACGGATCAAAAGTTATGGTCACTAGAAAGACAGAGAGCTGGTCACAGGCCTCACGCCCTCGGTTTGCGGGACCAACCTCTATACGAAGCGAATATGTCTTGCCCAAGATGCCGTAGGACTCAGTATTAGAAATGTGACGGATGAAGCATCTTGGCAAGCGTGAACGGGGCAAAAAATTCAAAACGAAAAGGGGTATGCAACACGAGGACTTCCCTGGGGGTCACCTATCCTAGTACTATTCTCACCCTAGCACGCTTAACTTCAAAGATCTGATGGGATCCAGTGCATTACTGCTATTATGATCGCACCCGTTATGTTGAGTTCGCAAAGCCCTTATTTTTTGTCCATCTCGCGGCTCCCGATGAACGATCAAGGACGAAGAAACAGCGCAAAAAAAAAGGCTTATAATTGATGAAAATGTTTGATTTTGTGCTCCAAAAATAGGCGCAGCTAGGCAGGCTTGCTACCTCCGTTCGAGAGCTCTCGGAGAGCTTTCCAACGGTATGTTGTGCGCCGCATAAATCCACACGGATCAAAAGTTATGGGCAATGGAGCGACAGAGACTTGGTCACAGGCCCCACGCCCTTGGTTTACGAGCCCAGCCTTTACGCGAAGCAAATTTTTCTTGCCCAAGATACCGTGGCACTCGGTAATAGAAATGTCACGAATAAAGCATCTTGGCAAGCCTGAAGGGGTAAAAAATTCAAAATGAAAAAAGGGGTGCAACACGAGGACTTCACTGGGGGTCACCCAACCTAGTACTACTCTCTCCCATACAAAATTAACTTCGGAGATCTGATGGGATCCAGTGCATTACAGCTGGTATAATCGTACCCGTCACGTTGAGGGTGCAAAGCCCTTATTTGTCGTCCTTTTTGCAGCTCCAGACGAACGATCAGGGACGAAGAAATAGCACAAATATAAGAAAGTGGCCCAAAATTGATGAAAATGTTTGATTTTAGGCCACGAAAATAGGCACAGCCGAGAATGTCTACTTCTCCCATCGTAGAGCTCTCCGAGAGCTTTCCAATGGTATGTTGTGCGCCGCGTAACTCCTTACGGATCAAAAGTTATGGGCACCGAAGCGACGGAGACTTGGTCACAGGCTCGTTTGCAAGCCCAGCCTTTACGTGAAGAGAAGTTATCTTGTCCAAGATGCCGTGGAACTCGGTAATAGAAATGGGACGGATAAAGCATCTTGGCAAGGCTGAGCGGGGCAAAAAATTCAAAACGAAAAGGGGGGTACAACATGGGGATTTCCTTGAGAGTCACCTATCATAGTACTACTCTCTCCCAAACACGTTTAACTTCGGAGTTCTGATGGGATCCTCTACATTACTACTGGTATGATCGTACCCATCATGTTGAGTGCGCAAAGCCCTTATTTGTTGTCCATCTTCCGACTACCGATGAACGATCAGGGATAAAAAAATAGCTCAAAAAAAAAAGAAAAATGGCCTGTAACTGATGAAAACATTCGATTTTGGGCTCTGAAAACAGGGGCGGTTGGGCAGGCTTGCTGCCCCCGTCGTTGAGGTCTCAAAGAGCTTTCCAAAGGTATGCTGTACACCACATAACTCCTTACGCATCAAAAGTTATGTGCACCAGAGCGATGAAGACCTGGTCACAGGCCCCACACCCTCAATTTACGGGCTCAACCTCTACGCAAAGCGAAGTTATCTTGCCCAAGATGCCGTGGGAATCGGTAATAGAAATGTCACGGATAAAGTATCTCGGCAAACCTGAACGGGATAAAAAATTGAAAACGAAAAAGGGTGTACAACACGAGGACTTCCCTGGGGTCACCTATCCTAGTACTATTCCCATCCAAACACGCTTAACTTTGGAGATCTAATAGGATCCGGTGTATTACTGCTGGTATGTTCACACCCATCATGTTGAGTGCGCAAAGCCCTTATTTGTCGTCCTTTTCGCGGCTCTCGACAAACGATCAGGGATGATGAGACATTGCAAAACGAAGAAAAGTGTCCCAAAACTACTGAAAACGTTCAGTTTTGGGCTCGAAAAATAGGCGCAGCCGAGCAAGCTTGTTGCCCACATCGTAGAGCTATCGAAGAGGTTTCCAATGGTATGTTGTGCGCTGCATAAATCCTTATGGATCAAAAGTTATGGGCACCGGAGCGAGTGAGACCTGGTCACAAGCCCCACGCCCTCAGTTTACTGGCCTAGCCTCTACGTGAAACGAAGTTGTCTTGACCAAGATGTTGTGCGACTCGGTAATAGAAATGTGACGGATAAAGCACCATGGCAAACCAGAACGGGGCAAAAAATGCAAAATGAAAAGGGGGGTGCAACACGAGGACTTCTCTGATGGTTACCCATTCTAGTACTACTCTCTCCCAATCACGCTTAACATCGGAGATCTGATGGGATTCGGTGTATTACACCTGGTATAATCGCACATATCATGTTGAGTGTGAAAAGCCCATATTTGTCGTCTTTTTCGCAGCTCCCGACGAACGATCAAGGACGAAGAAACAGCGCAAGAAGAAGAAAACTGGACTGAAACTGATGAAAGCATTCAATTTTGGGCTTCGAAAATAGACACAGCCGAGAAGGTTTGCTGTCCCCATCATAGAGCTCTTAGAGAGCTTTCCAACGGTATGCTATGCGTTGCATAATTCCTTACGGATCAAACGTTATGGGCCCTGGAGCGACAGAGACCTGGTCACAAGCCCCACGCCCTCAGTTTGCGGGTCCAACCTCTACACGAAGTGAAGTTGTCTTGCCCAAGATGCCGTGGGACTCGATAATAGAAATGTGACGGATAAAACATCTTGGCAAGCCTGAACGGGGAAAAAAATGCAAAATGAAAATAGGGGTGCAATACGAGGACTTCCCTAAGGGTCACCCATCCTAGTACTACTATCTCTAAAGCACGCTCAACTTCAGAGATCTGATGGGATCTGGTGTATTACTACTGATATGATCGCACCTGTCATGTTGAGTGCACAAAGCCCTTATTTGTCATCCTTTTCGCGACTCCCGATGAACGATAAGGGCGAAGAAACAGCGTAAAAAGAAGAAAAGTGCCTCAAAACTGATGAAAATGTTCAATTTTAAGCTCTGAAAATAGGGGCAGCCGAGCAGGCGTGCCACCCCCATCGTAGAGCTCTCGGGGAGCTTTCCAACGGTATACTATACGCTACATAACTCTTTACGGATCGAAAGTTATGGGCAACGGAGCGATGGAGACCTGGTCACAGGCCCCACGTCCTCAGTTTGTGGGCCCAACCTCTACGAAAAGCGAAGTTTCCTTGCCCAAAATGCCGTGGGACTCGGTAATAGAAATGTGATGGATAAAGTATCTTGGCAAGCCTGAAGAGGGCAAAAAATTCAAAATGAATAGGGGGTTGCAATACGAGGACCTCCCTAGGGGTCACCCATCCTAGTGCTACTCTCACCCAAGCACGCTCAACTTTGGAGATCTGATGGGATCCGGTGTATTACTGCTGGTATGATCGCACCCATCATGTTGAATGTGCAAAGCCCTTATTTGTTATTCTTTTTGCGACTCCCGACAAACGATCAAGGACGATGAAACAGCACCAAAAGAAGAAAAGTGGCCCAAAACAGATGAAAACGTTTGATTTTGGGCTCCAGAAATAGGCACAGCTAAACAGATTTGCTGCCTTTGTCGTAGAGCTCTTGGAGAGCCTTCCAACGGTATGGTGTGCGCTGCATAACTCCGTACGGATCAAAAGTTATGGGAATCGGAGCGACTGAGACCTAGTCTCTGGCCCCACGCCCTCAGTTTGCTAGCCCAGCCTCTACGTAAACCAAAGTTGTCTTACCAAAGATACCGTATAACTCGGTAATAGAAATGTGACGGATAAAGCATCTTGGCAAACCTGAACGGGGCAAAAAATGCAAAACGACATAGGGGTGCAACATGAGGACTTCCGTGAGGGTCATCCATCCTAGTACTACTCTCTCCCAAGCACACTTAACTTCGGATATCTGATGGGATTCGGTGTATTACTGCTGGTATGATCGCACCCGTCATGTTGAGTATGAAAAGCCCGTATTTGTCGTCTTTTTCATGGCTCCCGATGAACGATCAAGGACAAAGAAACAACGCAAGAAGAGGAAAAGTGGACCGAAACTGATGAAAGTGTTCAATTTTGGGCTCTAAAAATAGACGTAGCCGGGTAAGCTTACTGCCCCCATCGTAGAGCTCTCGGAGAGCTTTCCAACGGTATGCTGTGCGCTGCATAACTCCTTACAGATCAAAAGTTATAGGCACCGGAGCGATGGAGACCGGGTCACAGGCCCCACGCTCTCAGTTTGCGGGCCCAACCTCTATGCAAAGCAAAGTTCTCTGGCCCAAGATGGCGTGGGACTCGATAATAGAAATGTGACGGATAAAGTATCTTGGCAACCTTGAAGGGGGCAAAAAATTCAAAACGAAAAGGGGGCTGCAAGACGAGGACTTTCCTGGGGGTCACCCATTCGAGTATTACTCTCTCCAAAGCACCCTTAATTTCAGAGATCTGATGGAATCCAGTGCATTACTGCTAGTATGATCATACCCGTCATGTTGAGTACGCAAAGCCCTTATTTGTCATTTTTTTCGTGACACCCGATGAACGGTAAGGGGCGAAGAAACAGCGCAAAAAGAAGAAAAGTGGCTCAAAACTGATGAAAATGTTCAATTTTGGGCTCTGAAAATAGGCGCAGCGGAGCAAGAGTACTGCCCTCATCGTAGAGCTCTCAGAGAGCTTTCCAACGGTATGTTGTGCGCAACATAACTCTTTGCGGATCAAATATTATAGGCACCGGAGTGACGGAGACCTGGTCACAGGCCCCACGCCCTCTGTTTGCGGGCCCAACCTCTACGCAAAGCGAAGTTGTCTTGCTTAAGATACCGTGGGACTCGGTAATAGAAATGTGACTGATAAAGCATCTTGGCAAGCCTGAAGAGGGCAAAAAATTCAAAACGAATTGGGCGGTGCAACACGAGGACTTCCCTGGGGGTCACCCATCCTAGTACTAATCTTACCCACGCACGCTCAACTTCGGAGATTTAATGGGATCCAAAGTATTACTGTTGGTATGATTGCACCCATCATGTTGATTGCGCAAAGTCCTTATTTGTTATCCTTTTCAAGACTCCCGACAAACGATCAAGGACGAAGAAACATCACCAAAAGAAGAAAAGTGGCCCAAAACTGATGAAAATAATCGATTTTGGGCTCCAGCAATCGGCACGCCTGAGCAGGTTTGTTGCCTTCATCGTAGAGCTCTCGAAGATCTTTCCAATGGTATGCTATGCGCTGCATAACTCCTTACGAATCAAAAGTTATGGGAACCAAAGCGACTAAGACCTGGTCACTGGCCCCATGCCCTCAGTTTACGGGTCCAGCCTCTACGCCAAGCAAAGTTGTCTTGCCCAAGATGCCCATGGACTCAGTAATAGAAATGTGACGGATAAAACATCTTGGCAAACCTGAACGGGGCAAAACATGCAAAACGAAAAGGGGGTGCAACACGAGGACTTCCGTGAGGGTCACCCATCCTAGTACTACTCTCTCTCAAGCACGCTTAACTTCGGAGATCTGATGGGATTCGGTGTATTACTGCTGGTATTATCGCACCCGTCATGTTGAGTGCAAAAAGCCCTTATTTGCCGTCTTTTTCATGGCTCCCGACGAACGATCAAGGACAAAGAAACAACGCAAGAGGAGGAAAAGTAGACCGAAACTGATGAAAGCGTACAATTTTGGGATCCGAAAATAGACGCAGCTGGGCAGGCTTGCTGCCTCCGTCGTAGAGCTCTCGAAGAGATTTCCAACGGTATGCTGTGCGCCGCATAATTTTTTACAAATCAGAAGTTATAGGCACCGGAGCGACGAAGACCTGGTCACAGGCCCCACGCCCTCAGTTTGCGGGCCTAACCTCTACGCAAAGCGAAGTTGTCTTGTCCTAGATGCCGTGGGACTCGGTAATAAAAATGTGACAGATAAGGCATCTTGGCAACCCTGAACCGGGCAAAAAATTCAAAACAAAAAGGGGGCTGCAACACGAGGACTTCCCTAGGGGTCACCCATCTTAGTACTACTCTCCCCAAAGCACGCTTAACTTCAGAGATCTAATGGGATCTAGTGCACTACTGCTAGTATGATCACACCCATCATGTTGAGTACGCAAAGCCCTTATTTGTCATCTTTTTTGCGACTCCCGATGAACGATAAGGGACAAAGAAACAGTGCAAAAAGAAGAAAAGTGGCTCAAAACAGATGAAAATGTTCATATTTGGGCTCTGATAATAGGCGCAGCCGAGTAGGAGTGCTGCCCTCGTCGTAGAGCTCTCGGAGAGCTTTCCAAGGGTATGTTGTGCGCAACATAACTCTTTACGGATCAAATGTTATGGGCACCGGAGTGACAGAGACCTGGTCACAGGCCCCACGCCCTCTGTTTGCGGGCCCAACCTCTACGCAAAGCGAAGTTGTGTTGCTCAAGATGCCATGGGACTCGGTAATAGAAATATGACTGATAAAGCATCTTGGCAAGCCTGAAGAGGGCAAAAAATTCAAAATGAATAGCGCGGTGCAACACGAGGACTTCCCTAGGGGTCACCCAACCTAGTACTACTCTCACCCAAGCACGCTAAACTTCGGAGATTTGATGGGATCCAAAGTATTACTGTTGGTATGATCGCACCCATCATGTTTAGTGCACAAAGTCCTTATTTTTCATCCTTTTCGAGGCTCCCGACAAACGATCAGGGACGAGAAACGGCACCAAAAGAAGAAAAGTGGCAAAAAACTGATGAACATAATCGATTTTGGGATCCGAAAATCAGCACGGCTGAGTAGGTTTGCTGCCTTCGTCGTAGAGCTCTCGGAGATCTTTCCAATGGTATGCTGTGCACTGCATAACTCCTTACGGATCAAAAGTTATGGGAACCAGAGCGACTGAGACCTGGTCACTGGTCCCACGCCCTCAATTTGCAGGCCCAGCCTCTACGTGAAGCAAAGTTGTCTTGCCCAAGATGCCGGTGGACTCGGTAATAGAAATGTGACGGATAAAGCATCTTGGCAAACCTGAACGGGGCAAAAAATGCAAAACGAAAAGGCGGTGCAACACGAGGACTTCCGTGAGGGTCACCAATCCTAGTACTACTCTCTCCCAAACATGCTTAACTTCGGAGATCTGATGGGATTCGGCGTATTACTGCTGGTGTGATTGCACCCGTCATGTTGAGTACGAAAAGCCCTTATTTGTCATCTTTTTCATGGCTCCCGACGAACCATCAATGACAAAGAAACAACGCAAGAAAAGGAAAAGTGGACCGAAACTAATGAAATCGTTCAATTTTGGGCTTCGAAAATAGACGCAGTTGGGCAGGCTTGCTGCCCCCGTCGTAGAGCTCTCGGAGAATACAAACATGGGAATCATTAAAATATCCTGTTTGATTGAAAGAATATGATTCTTATAATACATTAATCCCAATTGACATGAATCTCAATGACCAAGAATTTGCAATTGACGCGCCAAGTAAGAGCTTTCCAACGGTATGTTGTACGCTGCATAATTCCTTACAAATCAAGAGTTATAGGCACCGGAGCGACGGAGACCTGGTCACAAGTCCCACGCCCTCAGTTTGCGGGCCCAACCTTTACGCAAAACGAAGTTGTCTTGCCCAAGATGCCCTGGGACTCAGTAATAGAAATGTGACAGATAAAGCATCTTAGCAAGCCTGAAGGGGGCAAAAAATTCTAAACAAAAAGGGAGCTGCAACATGAGGACTTCACTTGGGGACACCCATCCTAGTACTACTCTCTCCCAAGCACACTTAACTTTGGAGATCTGACGGGATTCGCTGCATTACTACTGGTATGATCATACCCGTCATGTTGAGTGCGCAAAGCCCTTATTTGTTGTCCTTTTCGCGACTCCCGACGAACGATCAGAGACGAAGAAACAGCGCAAAAAGAAAAAATATGGCCAGAAACTGATGAAAACGTTCAATTTTGAGCTCTGAAAACAGGCATAGCTGAGCAAACTTGCTATCCATGTCATAAAGCACTCAGAGAGCTTTCCAACGGTATGCTGTGAGCCGCGTAACTCCTTACGGATGAAAAGTTATGGTCACCGGAGCGATGGAGACCTGGTCATAGGCCCCACGCCCTCGGTATGCGGGCCCAACCTCTATGCGAAGCGAAGTTGTCTTGCCCAAGCTGTCGTCGGACTCGGTAATAGAAATATGATGGATAAAACATCATGGCAAGCCTAAACGGGGCAAAAAATTCAAAACGAGGACTTCCTTGGGGGTCACCTATCCTAGTACTATTCTTTTCCAAGCACGCTTAACTTCGGAGATTTGATAGAATCCGGAGCATTACGGCTACTATGATCGCACCCGTCATGTTGAGTGCGCAAAGCCCCTATTTGTCGTCCTTTTCGCAATTCCCGAAAAATGATCAGGAACGAAGAAACAGCGCAAAAAAAAATAAAAATGGCCTGTAACTGATGAAAATGTTCAATTTTGGGCTCCGAAAATAGGTGCAGCTGAGCAGGCTTGCTGTTCCCATCGTATAGCTCACAGAGAGCTTTTGAACGGTATGTTGTGCGCTTCATAACTCCTTACGGATCAAAAGTTATGGGCACCGGAGGGATGGAGACCTGGTCACAGGCCCCGCGCCCTCGGTTTGCGGGCCTAGACTCTACGCGAAGGAAATTTATCTTGCCCAAGAAACCATGGGACTCGATAATGGAAATGTAACGGATAAAGCATCTTGGGAAGGCTGAACAGGGCAAAAAATTCAAAACGAAAAGGGGGGTGCAACACGACGACTCTCCTAAGGGTCACCCATCCTAATACTACTCTCTCCCTAGCACGCTTAACTCTGGAGATCTTATGGGATCTGGTGTTTTACTATTAGTATGATCGTACCCGTCATGTTGAGTACACAAAGCCCTTATTTATCGTCCTTTTCGTGACTCCTGACGAACGATCAAGGACGAAGAAACAACGCAAAAAGAACAAAAGTGACCCAAAACGGAAGAAAATGTTTGATTTTGGTCTCCGAAAATAGGTGCAACCGAGCAGGCTTGCTGACCCCGTCATAGAGCTCTCGAAAGAGCATTCCAACGGTATGTTGTGCACCACATAACTCCTTACGGATCAAAAGTTATGGGCACCGGAGTGACGGAGACCTTGTAACAGGCCCCACGCCCTCAGTTTGCGGGCCCAGCCTCAACGCGAAATGAAGTTGTCCTGCCCAAGATGCCATGGGACTCAATAATAGAAATGTGATGGATAAGGCATCTTGGCAAGCCTGAACGGGGCAAAAAAAATATGAAAAGGGGGGTGCAACACGAGGACTTCCCAAGGGGTCATCCATCCTAGTACTACTCTCGCCCAAGTACACTTAACTTCGGAGATCTGATGGATCCGGTGCATTACTGCTAGTATGATCACACCCGTCTTGTTGAGTGCGCAAAACCCTTATTTGTCATCCTTTTTGCAGCTCCCAACGAACCATCAAGGATGAAGATACAATGCAAAAAGAAGAAAAGTGGCCAAAACTGATGAAAACGTTCAATTTTGGGCTCTGAAAATAGGCGCAGCCAAGAAGGCTTTGTGCCCTCGTCATAGAGCTCTGGGAGAGCTTTCTAACGGTATGTTGTTCATTGCATAACTTCTTTCGAATCAAAAGTTATGGGCACCAGAACGATGGAATCCTAGTCACAGGCCACACGCCCTCAGTTTGCGGGCCCAGCCTCTACGCAAAGCGAAGTTGTCTTGTACAAGATGTCATGGGACACGACAATAGAAATGTGACGGATAATGCATCTTGGTAAGCCTGAACGGGGCAAAAAAACTAAACAAAAAAGGGGGGTGCAACCCGAGGATTTCTTAGGGGGTCACCCGTCCTAGTACTACTCTCGCCCAAGCACGCTTAACTATGGAGTTTTTATGGGATCCGGTGCATTACTGCTGGTATGATCACACCCATCATGTTGAGTGCGCAAAGCCCTTATTTGTCATCCTTTTCGCGGCTCCGTACGAACGATCAGGGACGAAGATATATCATAAAAAGAAAAAAAGTGGGTCGAAACTCATAAAAATGTTCAATTTTGGGCTCCGAAAACAGGCGCAGCCGAGTATTCTTGCTACCTTCGTTGTAAAGCTCTCGAAGAGCTTTCCAACGGTATGTTGTGTGCTACATAACTCCTAACTAATCAAAAGTTAAGGGCACCGGAGCGACGGAGACCTAGTCAGAGGCCCCACGCCCTCAGTTTGGGGGCCCTGCCTCTGCGTGAAACGAAGTTGTCTTGCCTAAGATGCTGTGGGACTCGATAATATAAATGTGACAGATAAAACAATTTGGCAAGCATGAACGGGGCAATAAAACAAAACGAAAAAGAGGGTGCAACACGAGGACTTCCAAGGGGGTCACCCATCCTAGTACTACTCTCTCCCAAGCATGATTAACTTTGGAGATCTGATGGGATCGGGTGCATTAATGATAGTATGATGGCACCCATCATGTTGAGTGTGCAAATCCCTTATTTGTCGTCCTTTTTCCAGATCCCGATGAACGATTAGGGACGAAGAAACAGCGCAAACGGAAAAAAAGTAGGCCAAAACTGATGAAAACGTTCGATTTTGGGCTCTGAAAACAAGCACTGCAGTGCAAACTTTCTACCCCCGTCATAGAGCTCTCGGAGAGCTTTCGAATAGTATGATGTTCGCAGCATAACTCCTTACAGATCAAAAGTAATGGGCACTGGAGCGACGGAGACTAGGTCACAGGTTCCACGCCCTCAGTTTGCAATCCCAGCCTCTATGCGAAGCGAATCTATTTTGCCCAAGGTGTCGTGGGACTCGGTAATAGAAATGTGATGGATAAAGCAATTTTGCAAGCATGAATGGGGCAAAAAAACATAATGAAAAGGGGGGTGAAACACGAGGACTTCCAAAGGGGTCACCCATCGTAGTACTACTCTATCTTAATCACGATTAACTTCGGAGATCTGATTTGATCTGGTACACTACTGCTGGTATGATCATACCCGTCATATTCAATGCGCAACGCCCTTATTTGTCGTCCTTTTTGCGTCTCCCGAAGAACGATCAGGGATGAAGAAATAGTTCAAAAAGAAGAAAAGTGGCCCAAAATTGATGAAAATGTTAAATTTTCTGCTCCAAAAATAGGCGTAGCCGAGCAAGCTTGCTGCCCCCATCGTAGAGCTCTCATAGAGCTTTCCAACGGTATGCTTTGTGCTACATAACTCCTTACGGATCAACAGTTATAGGCACAGGAGCGACGGAGACCTGGTCACAGGCCCCACGCTCTCAGTTTGCGGGCCCAGCCTCTACGCGAAGCGAAGTTGTCTTTCCCAAGATGTCGTGGGACACGGTAATAGAAATGTGAAGGATAAAGCAATTTGGCAAGCATGAACGGGGTAAAAAAACAAAACGAAAAGGGGGGTGCAACACGAGGAATTCCGTAGGGTCAACCATCCTAGTACTACTCTCTCCCAAGCATGATTAACTTCGGAGATATGATGGGATCCGGTGCATTACTGCTAGTATGATCGCACCCGTCATGTTGAGTTCACAAAGCCCTAATTTGTCATCCTTTTTGATGCTCCCGATGAACCATCAGGGAAGAAAAAATAGCTTAAAAAGAAGAAAAGTGATCCAAAACTGATAAAAATATTCAATTTTAGGCTCCGAAAATAGGCGCAATCGAGCAGGCTTGATGCTCTCGTCGTAGAACTCTCAGAGAGCTTTCCAACGGTATATTGTACGCTACATAACTCCTTACGGATCAAAAGTTATGGGCACTGGAGCGACGGAGACCTGGTCATAGGCCCCATGCCCTTAGTTTGCGGGCCCAACCTTTACGCGAAGCAATGTTGTCTTGCCCAAGATGCCGTGGGACTCGGTAATAAAAATGTGACGGATGAAGCAATTTGGCAAGCATGAACGGGGCAAAAAAACAAAACGAAAAGGGAAGTGCAACACAAGGACTTCCAAGGGGGTCACCCATCCTAGAACTAGTCTCTCCCAAGCATGCTTAACTTCAGAGATCTGATGGGATCCAATGTATTACTACTGGTTTGATCGCACCCGTCATGTTGAGTGCGCAAAGCCCTTTTTTGTCATCCTTTTTGCGACTCCTGACAAACCAACAAGGACGAAGAAACAGCGCAAAAAGAAGAAACGTTGCCCAAAACTTATTAAAACCTTCGATTTTGGGCTCCAAAAATTGGCGCAACCGAGCAGGCTTGGTTCCTCCATCATAGAGCTCTCGGAGAGCTTTCCAACGGTATGCTGTTCGTTGTATAACTCCTTACGAATCAAAAGCGATGGGCACCGGAGCGATAGAGACCTGGTCACAAGCCTCAAGCCCTTAGTTTGCTGGCCCAGCCTCTATGCGAAGCGAAGTTGTCTTGCCTAGATTCCGTGGGACTCGGTAATAGAAATGTGACAGATAAAGCATCTTGGCAAGCCTGAAAGGGGAAAAAAATTCAAAACGAAAAGGGGGGGACAACACGATGACTTCCCTAGTGTTCACCCATCCTAGTATTACTCTCTCCCAAGCACGCTTAACTTCAGAGATCTAATAGGATCTGGTGCATTACTGCTAGTATGATCGCACCCGTCATGTTGAGTGCGCAAAGCCCTTATTTGTCATCCTTTCACGGCTCCGGACGAACGATCAAGGACGAAGACACAGTGCAAAAAGAAGAAAAATAGACCAAAATAGATTAAAACATTCAATTTTGGGCTTCGAAAACAGGCTCAGCCGACCAGGCTTGGGGCCCCCGTCATAGAGCTCTGGGAGAGCTTTCTAACGGTATGCTATTCGCTGCATAACTCCTTACAGATCAAAAGTTATAGACACCAGAGCGACAGAGACCTGGTCACATGCCCCAAGCCCTCAGTTTGCAGGCCTAGCCTCTACGCGAAGCGAAGTTGTCTTGCCCAAGATGCCGTGGGACTCGATATTAGAAATGTGATGGATAAAGCATCTTGGCATGCCTGATTGGGGCAAAAAAATTAAAAACGAAAGGGGAGGTGCAACACGAGGACTTCCTGGGGGGTCACCAATCCTAGTGCTACTATCTCCCAAGCACGATTAACTTCGGAGATCTGATGGGATACGGGGTATTCCTGCTGGTATGATCACACCCGTCATGTTGAGTGAGTAAAGCCCTTATTTGTCGTCCTTTTTGCGGCTCCCGACGAACAATTAGGGATAAAAAAATAGCACAAAAAGAAGTAAAGTAGCCCGAAACTGATAAAAATGTTCAAATTTGGGCTCCAAAAATAGGCGCATCCGAGCAGGCTTACTGCCTTCGACGCAGAGCTCTAAGAGAGCTTTCCAATGGTATGTTGTGCGCTGCATAACTCCTTACGGATCAAAAGTTATGGGAACCGAAGTGACAGAGACCTGGTCATAGGCCCCACGCCCTCAGTTTGCGAGCCCAGCCTCTACGCGAAGTGAAGTTGTCTTGCACAAGATGCCGTGGGACTCGGTAGTAGAAATGTGATGGATAAAGCAATTTGGCAAGCATGAACAGTGGCAAACAAACAAAACGAAAAGGGGGGTGCAACACGAGGACTTCCAAGGGGGTCACCCATCCAAGTACTACTCTCTCCCAAGCATGATTAACTTCAGAGATCTGATGGGATCCGGTGTATTACTGCTTCTATGAATGCACCCGTCATGTTGAGTGCACATAGCCCTTATTTGTCGTCCTTTTTGCGGCTCCCGACGAACGATCAGGGACGAAGAAAAAGGGCAAAAAGAAAAATAGTGGCCCAAAATTGAAGAAAACATTTGATTTTGTGCTCCGAAAACAGGTGCTGCCGAGAATACTTTCCATCCCTGTCGTAGAGCTCTCGGAGAGCTTTCCAATGGTATGTTGTGCATCGCATAACTCCTTACGGATCAAAAGTTATGGGCATCAAAGCGACGGAGACTTGGTCACAAGCCCCACGCCCTCGGTTTGCGGGCCCAGCTTCTACGCGAAGCGAAGTTGTGTTGCTAAAGATGCCGTGGGACTCAGTAATAGAAATGTGATGGATAAAGCAATTTCGACACCATGAACGGGGTAAAAAAACAAAATAGAAAGGGGACAACACAGGGACTTCCTAGGGGGTCACCAATCCTTGTACTACTCTCTCCCAAGCAGGATTAACTTCAGAGATCTGATGGGATTTGGTGCATTACCGCTAGTATGATCGCACCCGTCATGTTAAGTGCGCAAAGCCCTTGTTTGTCGTCCTTTTCGCCACTCCGGACGAATGATCAGAGAAGAAGAAACAGCACAAAAAAAAAAAAAAAAAAAAAAAGTGGCCCGAAATTGATGAAAATGTTCAATTTTGTGCTCCAAAAATAAGCGCAGCTGAGTAGGCTCACTACCCCCATCGTAGAGCTCTCCTAAAGCTTTCCAACGGTATGCTATGCGCTACATAACTCCTTACGAATCAAAAGTTATGGGCACCGAAGCGACGGAGACTAGGTCAAAGGCCCCACGCTCTCAGTTTGCGGGCCCAGCTTCTACGCAAACCAAAGTTGTGTTGCCCAAGATGCCGTGGGACTCGGTAATAGAAATGGGACGGATAAAGCATCTGGGCAAGACTGAACTGGGAAAAAACTTTAAAACAAAAAGTGGGGTGCAACACGAGGACTTCCCTAGGGGTCACCCTTCCTAGTACTACGCTCTCTCAAGCACGCTTAACTTCAGAGATCTGAGATGATCCGGTGCATTACTGCTGGCATGATCGCAACCGTCATGTTGAGTGCGCAAAGCCCTTATTTATCGTCCTTTTCTCGGCTGCTGACGAACGATTAGGGATGAAGAAACAGAGCAAAAAGAAGAAAAGTGGCCCAAAACTAATGAAAACGTTAGATTTTAGGAACCAAAAATAGGCGCAACCGAGTAGGCTTGTTGCCCCCGTCGTAGAGCTCTCGAAGAGCATTCCAACGGTATGTTGTGCACCGCGTAACTCCTTACAAGTCAAAAGTTATGGGAATCGGAGCGACGGAGACATGGTCATAGGCCCCACGCCCTCAGTTTGCGGGCCCAGCCTCTACGCGAAGTGAAGTTGTCTTGTCCAAGATGCCATGGGACTCGGTAATAGAAGTGTGACGGATAAAGGATCTTGGCAAGTCGGAACGGGGCAAAAAATTCAAAACGAAAAGGGGGAGTGCAACACGAGGACTTCTCTGGGGGTCACCCATCCTAGTACTACTCTCTCCCAAGCATGCTTAACTTCAGAGATCTGATGGGATCCGGTTCTGGTATGATTGTACTTGTCATGTTAAGTGCGCAAAGCACTTATTTGTCGTCCTTTTCGCGGCTCCCAACTAACGATCAGGGATGAAAAAATTGTGCAAAAAGAAGAAAATTTTCCCAAAATTGATGAAAATATTCGATTTTGGGCTCTGAAAATTGGCACAACCAAGCAGGCTTGCTGCCCCCGTCGTAGAGCTCTCGGAGAGCATTCCAACGGTATGTTGTGCGCAGCATAACACCTTACGGATCAAAAGTTATGGTCAACGGAGCGACAGAGACTTGGTCGCAGGCCCCAGGCCCTCGGTTCGTGGGCCCAGCCTCTACGTGAAGCAAAGTTGTCTTGGCTAAGATGTCATGGGACTCGGTAACAGAAATGTGACGGATAAAGCAATTTGGAAGGCATGAACGGGGCAAAAAAACAAAACGAAAAGAGGGGGTGCAACACGAGGGCTTTCCATGGGGTCACCAATCCTAGTACTACTCTATCCCAAGCACGATTAACTTTGGAGATCTGATGGGATTCGGTGTATTACTACTGGTATAATCGCACCCATCATGTTGAGTGCACAAAGCCCGTATTTGTCATCCTTTTCGCGGCTCTCGACGAACGATTAGGGACGAAAAAATAGCACAAAAAGAAGAAATGTGGCCCGTAACTTATGAAAATTTTCGATTTTGGGCTCCAAAAACTGGTGCTACAAAGCAAACTTTCTAACGTCGTCGTAGAGCTCTCGAAGATCTTTCCAATGGTATGCTGTGCACTGCATAACTCCTTACGGATCGAAAGTTATGGGCACTATAGCGACGGAGACCTAGTCACAGGCCCCACGCCCTCAGTTTGCGGGCCCTGCCTCTATGCGAAGTGAAGTTGTTTAGCCCAAGATGCCGGGGGACTCAGTAATAGAAATGTGATGGATAAAGCATCTTGGCAAGCCTGAATGGGGCAAAAAATTCAAAATGAAAAGGGGGTACAACACGAGGACTTCCCTGGGGGTCACCCATCCTAGTATTACTCTCTCCCACTCACGCTTAACTTCAGAGATCTGATGGGATTCGGTGCATTACGGCTGGTATGATCGCACCCGTCATGTTGTGTGTGCAAAGCCTTATTTGTCGTCCTTTTCGCGGCTCCTGACAAACGATCAGGGACTAAGAAATAGTGCAAAAAGAAGAAAAATGGCCTGAAACTGATGAAAAGGTTCCATTTTGGTTACCGAAAATAGGCGCAGCATAGCAGGCTTGCTGACCCCATCGTAGAGCTCCCAGAGAGCTTTCCAACGGTATGCTATGCTCCGTATAACTCCTTACGGATCAAAAGTTATGGGCACCGGAGAGACGGAGACCTTGTCACAGGCCCCACGCCCTCAATTTACGGGCCCAGCCTCTACGCGAAACGAAGTTGTCTTGCCAAAGATGTCATAGGACTCGATAATGGAAATGTGACGGATAAAGCATCTTGGCAGCCTTAACGGAGAAAAAATACAAAACAAAAAGGGGTGTGCAACACGAGGACTTCCTAGGGGGTCACCCGTCCTAGTACTACTCTCTCCCAAACACGCTTAACTTCGGAGTTCTGATGGGATCTGGTGTATTACTAATGGTATGATCGCACCCATCATGTTGTGTGAGGCCCGACCCTGAATAACGTGTCATACCTTGATTTGCGTGCCATAGACCCCTAATTATATGACCGACCTTGGATTACGTGTCATGTCTTGGTTTTCGTGCATACCTAGATATACGTGCCCTGACCTCGATGTACGTGCATTACCTCATTTTGTGTGCCCTAACCTTGAACTGTGTACCTTAACCTAGGTTTAAGAGTCGTACCTAGATTTACGTGCATTGTATTGGAATCCATGCATTTATCTTGAAGTACGTGCATTAGTCTTGAAGTTCGTGTCTACCTCATAATTCGTGCCCTAGACCTAGGAATCCGTGCCATCACGTTGATCAAGAAAGAATCCTACACAAAGTACTAGACTATAAAATAATCCTACAAACACCACTAACTATTATTATAATCCTAATTCAAATCTCTACAAAATCTACTAACTATTATTAAACTACTTATTCAACCCACTAGAAGACAAAATATTACAAAAAGCTAGACATTCGTTACTCTTTATTCTTTTTGCACTTTCAACACACATTAAAATAAGCCTTGAACAAGACAAAAAATTCAGATTTGAACACCTCTTTGGCCGACCACTAGGAGCCTTGTACATGCAATCCAATTTCAAAATTATTCCTCAAACATTCTATGACAATTTAAAGACACAATGCATAGAAAAATGGCTCAAAAACTCTCCCCAATGCACCATTTTCGACCCATCCTCAATTGTCCATGATAAGGATTCAAAAATAAATGCTTCTTGGAGACACAAATCTGATTTTTGCATGCCCAAGGCCAACATATGCATCAACTTTTGCGAAAGCCTCATTTTTCTCTCATTTCTCTCATTTTCCTCACATTTCTCTCTCTCCCTCTCAATCTTCTCTCTCCATTTCGGTTTTGGCTGAGTTCTCTCCACCTCCTATCTCATCTTCTTCATCATATGGTGCAACAAGACAAGCAACCATCAAAGAAACTCAAGCAAACAAGCTAAGATGCGAAAACTACACATGCATGCCCTTTGAAGCCTTCATTTCGGCCCTAGGTGAGTTTTAAGCTTCCATTTATTTTCTTCAAGTCCTAACTACATGCATGTACTAAGAGCTTGGTCACTAAGGTAGGAAAAATAGAGAAAAGCTAGTTGGGATTTCGGCTAGGCAAAGGAGAGGAAGAAAGTTGTGCTTCAACAAGCTTTTGTGCATCTTTGTGGTTGATTGCTAAGGGTTAAAACCTTTGGAAAACTCTTCAAAAATCTACATGCATGCTCATAAATGTATGTCTTTGCTTCTGTACTTGAGTTATATGGTCGTTCATAAGCTTAAACAACCATGCATGACAAGATCTTGGCTTGAAAGTGATGCTAGGTGAAGTCGGATTGTTGACAGCTCTCTGACCAGTCTGTTTCGAGGTAAGTTTAGCTAGTAAAATGATGTTGAAAATGCTCCAAAATTGGTAGGTGACTAGTTTGGACAGTTTTGAACATTTTTCACAGAAATAGAAAGAAGATAATTTTGACTCTAAGGTCCTCAAAATGGCAAATCTTTAAAATGTATCCAAATCTGGAAATCTGGAAAAATGAAGCAGGTTTTGGCAGATGCACTGACCTTGTAGAACGAACCATATTTTACTTAGTGAATGATGTCCAAAATGCATGAAAATTGGTGTGATGCTATATATTTCAGTTCTGGACATTTTTGTCAGAAATGGACTAAGGCTGAATATGACCCTAAGGACCTCAAAAACGTCAATTATCGAAATATGTACAAATCTGGACAGTTTTGTGCTATTCTACTGTTTCGGCTATATCTAATGATCCCGAACACCAATTGATGCAAGGTTTATTTCTGATTTTATTTAACTTCTTAAGCTTTAATTTGAAATCTTATTCACTAGATTTTGATATTGTTTGTTTATCCTATTGATTGTGAGAAAACAGCCTATTGCAGTAAAGGTTTCACTTAGTTATATGCTTGGAAAATTGTTGTAACCTCTCTTGTGGTACTAATTGCTTGGAATTGTGGTGTTGGGATGTTGTGTGGACTGTTTTGAGTACTTGAAGATGTTTGAATTGAATGATGCATGACTTGAGAATGATTTTGAGTTGACTTAGGGTTTAATCACACGGTTAAGCATGAAATGGAAACCCTAATGACTAGGTAGTCTTGTTAAGTGTTGATCATTTGGATACTTTGTGGAAATTATATGCTTAGTGGGCTGCCCGTAAATGCCTTATAACCTCAAATGTGAATTTGATCATCGCATGTTGACAAATGAGCTTTTCTCGCAACCAAACCCACGTAAATGATATTGCATGTTGAATAATCTTATCACTTGATTACGTGGACTTTGAAATGAGTTATATGACTTGACTTGCATGTGTTACATGGCTGCCCGTTTAATGTTCATATGGCTCTATATGCCTTTCAAGTGAAATCACTTGTCTTATCATGCCTCGTTTGATTACTCGATAACATGTGATCTTGAAATTGCTCGGAGGCAACCTACTTTGTTGTCCTCCTAATGTGAATTGTTAAAAGATATTCAATGGTTTAATTGAACATGATTACTTGGCTGCCCGTTAAAGTTTAATTGCTTTCAAATGGATATATGAAATGATTATATGTTCTTACAATGCATTATATGCCAATATGTCAAAATGTGATCATATACTTCCTCGGAGGCAACCTACTTTTTTGACCTCCTAATGTGAAATGTTAAATGACATAAATGGGCATTGTATACAAGGTTGCAACCTTTCATTGTGGAATGGTAGCGTTTCACAAACGTCAGGCGGCATAGGGCTTGCCAGTGCTCCCGTGACTACCATGGTTCAATTCCCTCTCTCGCTTGGCATTCCACCCTCGGAGAGTTGGGTCGTAGGATTTCGGGGTACATCCGGAGTATACCCATCTAGCGTGTTTTGGGGTTATTTGAAGTCGGTCGCAACATCTGATTCTGAAATTGATTTGAGAGCAAAAGCTCACTGTATCCTTTTACTATCTGTATAAGTACTCTCGCTTGGTTCCTAGAGAACCTCGGGGAGGAAAGACTTGTATTTCTGTTCCTATACTTGTATTATTGTTATATTCATGCTTGCAAAAGGATTTCATAAGTTGAACCGGAAAATAAGTTTCAAAACTTATATCTCGTTTCCCCTTCGCTGAGTTCATAAGGACTCACCCTCTTTTATCATCTCAGGTGAAGAAGATCAAGAACAGGTACCTGAGGACGATGTGCCTAACGATGATTCATTGGAGTGATTGCCTGTCCTATGTGCCTTGCTTGATTATGGCTACTTGTGAACTCTATGCTACTTGAAGACTATTTCCTTTTATATTGCTCGATGTTGTAATGTAAAGACCCCTGTTGTAATTTGGGGCCTAATTTTGGTTTGTACTGATATTGCTAGACAGGCACTAGACACTACTATGACCGTTTTGCTTTTATTACCGCTAGTATCTATCATATGTTATGACGCTTAGTTAAGGACTAAGTAAATGAACTTATCCAATCTTAACAGGTACTCACTATTAAGCTAAGATCAACAGGTATATTTTGAAACGAGCACAAACAAACAAACGAGACATAGTATCATGTTAGGTTATAAATCAAACGAGACATCAAGATAACCAATAGGCATTTCAATTGATGATAAACAACAATCTCAGTTGGAAATGAACTTGAGATAGTAAATTTTGAGGTGTTTAGAGAATTAGGTTAAACCAAAGAGCCAATTACAGCCCGTTATGCTGCCCGTTTTCTAGAAAAACCTTGGAGTCTAGTCTAAATCATTAGCTGTTAAATCTTCATAAACAGCTAAGCACGTGATATTACTTGAATGTTTAGTTCACACCCTATTCTAACCTTATAGGCCGGGTTGGGGCGTGACATGTTGAGTGCGCAAAGCCCTTATTTGTTGTCCTTTTCGCGGCTCCCAGCGAACGATCAAGGTCGAAGAAATAGCGCAAAAAGTTGAAAAGTTGACCAAAATTGATGAAAACGTTCGATTTTTGGCTCCAAAAATAGGTGCAGCCGAGCAGGCTTGGCCCCCTGTCGTAGAGCTCTCTGAGAGCTTTCCAACGGTATGCTGTGCGCCCCGTAACACCTTACGGATCAAAAGTTATGGGCACCGGAGCGATGGAAACCTGGTCAAAGGCCCCACGCCTACAGTTTGCGGGCCCAGCCTCTACGCGAAGTGAAGTTGTCTTGTCCAAGATGTTGTGAAACTTGGTAATAGAAGTGTGACGGATAAAGCATCTTGGCAAGCCTGAACGGGGAAAAAAATTCAAAGCGAAAAGGGGGGTACAACACGAGGACTTCCCTAGGGGTCACCCATCCTAGAACTACTCTCTCCCAAGCACACATAACTTCGGATATCTGACGGGATCTGATACATTACTTCTGGTTTGATCGCATCCGTCAGGTTGAGTACGCAAAGCACTTATTTGTCATGCTTTTTGCGGCTCCCGACGAAAGATCGGGGACCAAAGAACAGCGCAAATGAAGAAAAGTTTCACAAAACTGATGAAAACGTTCGATTTTGGACTCCAAAAATAGGCACAACTGAGGTGGCTCACTACCGGTGTCGTAAAGCTCTCAGAAAGCTTTCCAACGATATGTTGTGCGCTGCATAACTCCTTACGAATCAAAAGTTATGGGCAACGGAGCAACGGAGACCTGGTCACAGACCCCACGCCCTCAGTTTGTGGGTCCAGCCTCTACGCGAAGTGAAGTTGTCTTGCCCAAGATGCCGTGGGACTCGATAACATAAATGTGATGGATAAAGCAATTTGGCAAAAATGAACGGGGCAAAAAAACAAAACAAAAAGGGGGGTGCAATACGAGGACTTACAAAGGGGTCACCCATTCTAGTACTGCTCTATCCCAAGCATGCTTAACTTTGGAGATCTGATGGGATCTGGTGCATTACTGCTGGTATGATCGCACCCGTCATGTTGAGTGTGCAAAGCCGTTATTTGTCGTCCTTTTCGCTGCTCCCAACGAACCATCAAGGACGACGAAATAGCGCAAAAAGAAAGAAAGTGGGCCAAAAGTGCTAAAAAATGTTTGATTTTGGGCTATGAAAAATGGCGTAGATGAGCAGGCTTGCTGCCCCCGTCGTAGAGCTCTTAGGGAGCTTTCCAACGGTAAGTTGTGTGCCGCATAACTCCTTACAGATCAAAAGTTATGGGCACTAGAGCGACTAAGACCAGGTCACAGGCCCCACGCCCTCGGTTTGCGGGCCCAGCCTCTACGCGAGTGAAGTTGTCTTGCCCAAGATGCCGTGGGACTCGGTAATAGAAATTTGGCAGCTAAAGCAATTTGGCAAGCATGAACGGGGCAAAAAAACAAAATGAAAAAGGGGGTATAACGCGAGAACTTCCCAGGGGGTCACCCATCCTAGTACTACTCTCTCCCAAACACGATTAACTTTGGATATCTGATAGGATTCGATGCATTACTACTGGTATGATCGTACCCGTCATGTTGAGTATGCACAGCCCTTATTTGTCATCCTTTTCGTGACTCTCGATGAACGATCAGGGACGAAGAAACAACGCAAAAAGAAGAAAAGTGCCTTGAAATTGATGAAAATGTTCAATTTTGTGCGCCGAAAATAGGCACGGCTGAGTAGGCTTACTGCCCCTGTGGTAGAGCTCTTGTATAGCTTTCCAACGGCATGCTATGTGCTGCATAACTACTTACGGATCAAAGGTTATGGGCACCGGAGCAACGAAGACCTGGTCAAAGGCCCCACGCCCTTAGTTTCCGGTCCCAGCCTCTAACCAAAGCGAAGTTGTCTTGCCCAAGATGCCGTGGGACTCGATAATAGAAATGTGACGGATAAAGCATCTTGGCAAGCCTGAACGGGGTAAAAAATTCCAAACAAAAAGAGGGTGCAACACTAGGACTTCCTTGGGGGTCACCCATCCTAGTACTACTCTTTCCCAAGCACGCTTAATTTCGGAGATCTAATGGGATCCGGTGCATTGCTGCTGGTATGATCGCACCCGTATGCTGAGTGCGCAAAGCCTTTATTTGTCGTCCTTTTCACGCCTCATGACGAACGATCAGGGACGAAGAAACCGCACAAAAAGAAGAAAAGTGGCACAAAATTGAAGAAAATATTAAGTTTTGGGCTCCGAACATTGGCGCAGCCGGGCAGGCTTGGTGCCCCTGTCGTAGAGCTCTCGGAGAGCTTTCCGACGGTATGTTGTGCACTGTATAACTCTTTACGAATCAAAAGTTATGGGCATCGGAGCAACAGAGACTTGGTCACAGGCCCCATGACCTCGGTTTGGGGGCCCAACCGCTACGCGAAGAGAAGTTGTCTAGGCCAAGATGAGGGTGGACTCGGTAATAGAAATGTGATGGATAAAACAATTTGGCAAGCATGAACGGGGCAAAAAAACAAAACGAAAAGGGGGGCGCAATAAGAGGACTTCCAAGGGGGTCACCCATCCTAGTACTACTCTTTCCCCAGCACAATTAACTTTGGAGATCTGATGGGATCCGGTGCATTACTCCTGTTATGATCGCACCCATTATGTTGAGTGCGCAAAGCCCTTATTTGTCATCCTTTTTGCGACTCCCGAAGAATGATCAGGGATGAATAAACAGCGCAAAAAGAAAAAAAAGTTGCCTAAAATTGATGAAAACATTTGATTTTGGGTTCTGAGCAAACAGTATGTCGAGCAAACTTTTTGCCTTCGTCGTAGAGCTCTCGGAGAGCTTTCCAACAGTATGTTGTGCACTACATAACTCATTACGGATCAAAAGATATGGGCACCAGAGCGACAGAGACCAGGTCAGGTGCCACGCCATCAGTTTGCGGGCACAGCCTCTACGTG
Organism: Ehretia macrophylla; assembly: GCA_037974665.1. Lineage (NCBI taxonomy): Eukaryota > Viridiplantae > Streptophyta > Magnoliopsida > Boraginales > Ehretiaceae > Ehretia > Ehretia macrophylla. The sequence goes on along the minus strand of CM075782.1, from coordinate 41,115,442 downwards.
AAGCGAGGTTGTCTTGCCCAAGATGCCGTGGGATTCGGTAATAGAAATGTGATGGATAAAACAATTTGGCAAGAACGAACGTGGCAAAAAAACAAAACGAAATAGGGGGTGCAACACGAGGACTTCCCAGGTGGTCACCCATCCTAGTACTACTCTCTCCCTAGCACGATTAACTTCGGAGATTTGATGGGATCTGGTGCATTACAGCTGGTATGATCACAACCGTCATGTTGAGTACGCAAAGCCCTTATTTTTTGTCCTTTTCGCGGCTCCGGACGAACGATTAGAGACGATAAAATAGCGCAAAAAGAAGAAAAGTGGCTCGAAACTGATAAAAATGTTCAATTCTAGGCTCCGAAAATAGGCGCAGCCGAGCAAGCTTGCTGCCCCGTCGTAGAGCTCTCAAGGAGCTTTCCAACGGTATGCTATGCGCTGTATAAGTCCTTACGGATCAAACGTTATAGGCACCGGAGCTACGGGGACCTAGTCAAAGGCCCCACGCCCACAGTTTGCGGGCCCAGCCTCTATGCGAAGTGAAGTTGTCTTGTCCAAGATGCCGTAGGACTCGGTAATAGAAGTGTAATGGATAAAGCATCTTCGCAGGCTCGAACAGGGCAAAAACTTCAAAACGAAAAGGGGGGTGCAACACGAGGACTTCCCTAGGGGTCACCTATCCTAGGTCACCTATCCTAGTACTACTCTCTCCCAAGCACGCATAACTTCGGAGATCTTATGGGATCCGATGCATTACTACTGGTATGATCGCACCCGTCATGTTGAGTGTGCAAAGCACTTATTTGTCGTGGTTTTTGCGGCTCCCGACGAATGATCGGGGACGGAAGAACAGCACAAAATGAAGAAAAGTTTTGCGAAACTAATGAAAAAGTTTGATTTTGGCCTCTAAAAATAGGCCCAGCTGAGCAGGCTCGCTACCCCAGTCGTAGAACTGTTAGAGAGCTTTCCAACGGTATGCTGAGCACCGCATAACTCCTTACGGATCAAAAGTTATGGGCACTGGAACAACGGAGACGTGGTCACAGGCCCCACGCCCTCCGTTTGTGGGCCCAGCCTCTATACCAAGCGAAGTTGTCTTGCCCAAGATACCGTGGGACTTGATAATAGAAATGTGACGGATAAAGCAATTTGGCAAGAATGAACGAGGCAAAAAAACAAAACGAAAATGGGGGTGCAACACGAGGACTTCCAAGGGGGTCACCTATCCTAGTACTGCTCTATCCCAAGCATGCTTAACTTCAGAGATCTGATAGGATCTAGTGCATTACTGCTGGTATGATCGCACCCGTCATGTTGAGTGCGCAAAGCCCTAATTTATCGTCCTTTTCGCGGCTCCCGATGAACCATCAGGGATGACGAAACAGCGCAAAAAGAAAAAAAGTATGCCAAAAATGATTAAAAAGTTCGATTTTGGGCTATGAAAAATGGCACAGATGAGCAGGCGTATTGCCCCCATCGTAGAGCTCTCGGAGAGCTTTTCAACGGTATGCTGTGCACTGCATAACTCCTTACGAATCAAAAGTTATAGGCACCGGAGCGACGGAGACCTGGTCACAGGCCCCACACCCTCAGTTTGCAGGCCCAAACTCTACGTGAAGAGAAGTTGTCTTGCCCAAGATATCATAGGACTCGGTAATAGAAATTTGACAACTAACGCAATTTGGCAAGCATGAACGGGGCAAAAAGCCAAAACGAAAATGGGGGTGTAACGCGAGGACTTCCCAGGGGGTCACCCATACTAGTACTACTCTCTCCCAAGTATGATTAACTTCGGAGATCTGATAGGATCCGATGCATTACTGCTGGTATGATCGCACCCGTCATGTTGAGTGTGCAAAGCCCTTATTTGTCGTCCTTTTCGCCGCTTTTCGGCTCTCGACGAACGATCAGAGACGAAGAAATAGCACAAAAAGAAGAAAAGTGCCTTCAAATTGAGAAAAAGGTTCGATTTTGTGAGCCGAAAATAGGTGCAGCCGAGCAGGCTTGTTGCCCCTGTGGTAGAGCTCTCGTAGAGCTTTCCAACGGCATGCTGTGTGCTGCATAACACCTTACGGATCAAAGGTTATGGGCACCGGAGCAACGGAGACCTGGTCAAAGGCCCCACGCCCTTAGTTTCCGGGCCCAGCCTCTAAGCAAAGCAAAGGTGTCTACCCCAAGATGCCGTGGGACTCGGTAATAGAAATGTGACGGATAAAGCATCTAAGCAAGCCTAAACGGGGCAAAAAATTTGAAACGAAAAAAGGGGTGCAACAAGAAGACTTCCCTGGGGGTCACCCATCCTAGTACTACTCTCTTCCAAGCAAAATTAACTTCGGAGATCTGATGGGATCCGGTGCATTACTGCTGGTATAATCGCACCCGTCATATTGAGTGCGCAAAGCCCTTGTTTGTCGTCCTTTTTACAGCTCCTGACGAATGATCAGGGATGAAAAAATAGCGTAAAAAGATGGAAAGTGGACCGAAACTAATGCAAACGTTCGATTTTGGGCTCCGAAAACAAGTGTAGATGAGCAGGCTGGGCGCCCCTATCGTAGAGCTCTCGGAGAGCTTTCCGACGGTATGATGTCCACTGCATAACACCTTACGGATCAAAGTCTATGGGCACCGGAGCGACAGAGACCTAGTCACGGGCCCCACGCCCTCAGTTTACCGGCCCAGCCTCTACGCAAAGCGAAGTTGTCTTGCCCAAGATGACGTGAGACTCGATAATAGAAATATGACGGATAAAGCATCTTGGCAAGCCTGAACGGGGCAAAAAAATCAAAACAAAAAGGGGGGTGCAACACGAGGACTTCCCTAGGGGTCACCCATCCTAGTACTATTCTCTCCCAAGCACGCTTAATTTCAGAGATCTGATGGGTTCTGTTGCATTAATACTGGTATGATCACACCCATCATGTTTAGTGCGCAAAGCCCTTATTTGTCGTCCTTTTCGTGGCTCCCGACGAACTATCAGTGTCGAACAAATAGCACAAAAAGAATAAACGTGGCCCGAAACTGATGAAAATATTTCATTTTGGGCTCTGAAAATAGGAGCAGCCAAGTAGGCTTGTTGCCTCCTTCGTAGAGCTCTCGGAGAGGTTTCCAACAGTATGCTGTGCACTTTATAACTCATTACGGATCAAAAGTTATGGGTACCGGAGCGACAGATACCTGGTCACATACCCCACGCCCTCGGTTTGCTGGCCCAGCCTCTACGTGAAGTGAAGTTGTCTTGCCCAAGGTGCTGTGGGATTTGGTAATATAAATGTGACGGATAAAGCATCTTGGCAAGCTTGAACAAGGCAAAAAATTCAAAACGAAAAGGGGGGTGCAGCATAAGGACTTCCTTGGGGGTCACCCATGCTAGTACTATTCTCTACCAAGCGCGCTTAATTTTGAAGATCTGATGGGATCTGGTGCATTACTGCTAGTATGATCACACCCGTCATGTTGAGTGCGTAAAGCCCTCATTTGTCGTCCTTTTTGTGACTCCCGACGAACGATCAGGTTTGAAGAAACGGCGCAAAAAGAAGAAAAGTAGCCCAAAACTGATGAAAATATTCAATTTTTGGCTCTGAAAATAGGCGCAGCCTCGAAGGCTTGCTGTCCCCGTCATAGAGCTCTCGGAGAGCATTCCAACGGTATGTTGTGCGCTCTATTACTCTTTACGGATCAAAAGTTGTGGGCACCGAAGCAACGGAGACCTTGTCACTGGCCCCTTGCCCTCAGTTTGCGGGCCCAGCGTCTATGCGAAGTGAAGTTGTCTTGCCCAAGATGACATGGGATTCGGTAATAGAAATGTGACAGATAAAGCATCTTGGCAAGACTGAACGGGGCAAAAAATTCAAAAAGAAAAAGGGGGTGCAACACGAGGACTTCCCTGGGGGTCACCGATCCTAGTACTACTCTCTCCTAAGCACGCTTAACAACGGAGATCTGATGGGATCCGATGCATTACTGCTGGTATGATCGTACCCGTCATGTTGAGTGCGCAAAGCCTTTATTTATTGTCCTTTTTGCGGCTCCCGAGGAACGATCTAGGACGACGAAACATCGCAAAAAAAAAACAAAAGTGTGCCGAAAATGATGAAAATGTTCGATTTTGGGCTCCGAAAACAGGCGCAGGCGAGCAGACTTGGTGCTCCATCATAGAGCTCTTGGAGAGCTTTTCAACGGTATGCTATGCGCTGCATAATTCTTTACGGATTAAAAGTTATGGGTACCCGAGCGACGAAGGCTAGGTCATAGGCGCCACGCCCTCATTTTGCGAGCCCAGCCGCTACGTGAAGCAAAGTTGTCCTGCCCAATATGCTGTGGGACATGGTAATAGAAATGTGTCAGATAAAACATCTTGGTAAGCTTGAACGGTGCAAAAAATTTAAAATGAAAAGGGGGGTGCAACACGAGGACTTCCTTGGGGGTCACCCATCCTAGTACTACTATCTCCCAAGCACGCTTAACTTCGAAGATCTGATAGGATCCAGTGCATTACTGCTTGTATGATCGCACCCGGTATGCTGTGTGCACAAAGCCATTATTTGTCGTCCTTTTTGTGGCTCCTGACGAACAATCAAGGACAAAGAAATAGCGCAAAAAGATGAAAAGTAGACCGAAACTAATAAAAAAGTTCAATTTTGGGATGCGAAAATAGGCGCAGCCGATCGGGATGGGTGCCCCCGTCGTAGAGCTCTCGGAGAGCTTTCCAACGGTATGTTGTGCACAACCTAACACCTTACGGATCAAAAGTTATGGTCACTGGAGCGACGGAGAATTGGTCATAGGCCCCACGCCCTCAATTTGCTGGACCAGCCTCTACGCGAAGCAAAGTTATCTTGCCCAAGATGCCGTGGGACTCGGTAATAGAAATGTGATGGATAAAGCATCTTGGCAAGCCTGAACGGGGCAAAAAATTCAAAACGACAAGGGGGGTACAACACGAGGACTTCCTTGGGGGTCACCCATCCTAGTACTACTCTCTCCCAAGCACGCTTAACGTTGGAGATCTGATGGATCTGGTGTATTACTATTGGTATGACCGCACCTGTAATGTTGAGTGCCCAAATCCATTATTTGTCGTTCTTTTTGCGGATCCCGACGAACGATCAGGGACGAACAAATAGCGAAAAAATATGAAAAGTAGACCAAAACTGATGAAAATGTTCAATTTTGGGATGTGAAAACAGGCACAGCCAAGCAGGCTGGGTATCCCCATCGTAGAGCTCTCGGAGAGCTTTCCAACTGTATGTTGTGCACCGCATAACACCTTACGGATCAAAAATTATGGGCACCGGAGCGATGGAGACCTGATCACGGGCCCCACGCCCTCAGTTTACTGGCCCAGCCTCTACGTGAAGTGAAGTTGTCTTGCCTAAGATGCCGTGGGACTCGGTAATAGAAATGTGACAGATAAAGCATCTTGGCAAGCCTGAACGGGGCAAAAAATTCAAAACGAAAAGGGGGGTGCAACACGAGGACTTCCCTAGGGGTCACCTATCCTTGTACTACTTTCTCCCAAGCACGCTTAACTTCGGAAATCTGATGGGATCTGGTGCATTACTGCAGGTATGATCGTACCCGTCATGTTGAGTGCGTAAAGCCCTTATTTGTCGTCCGTTTTGCGGCTCCCGACTAACGATTAGGGACGAAGAAACAGCACAAAAGAATAAGAGTAGCCTGAAACTGATAAAAATGATCGATTTTGAGCTCCAAAAATAGGCGCAGCCTAGCAAGCTGGTTGCCCCTGTCTTAGAGCTCTCGAAGAGCTTTCCAACGGTATGCTGTGCGCTGCATAACTCTTTACGGATCAAAACTTATGGGCACCGGAGTGATAGAGACCTGGTCACAGGCACCATACCCTCTGTTTGCCGGCCCAGCCTTCACGCGAAGCGAAGTTGTCTTGCCCAAGATGCAGTGGGATATGGTAATAGAAATTAGACAGATAAAACATCTTGGCAAGCGTGAACAGGGCAAAAAATTCAAAACGAAAAGGGGTGTACAACACGAGGACTTCCCTGGGTGTCATCCATCCTAGTACTACTCTCTCCTAAGCACGCTTAACTTCAGAGATCTGATGGGATCTGGCGCATTACTGCAGGCATGATCGCACCCGTCATGCTGTGTGCACAAAGCCCTTATTTGTCGTCCTTTTTGCTGCTCCAGACGAACGATCATGGATGAAAAAATAGAGCAAAAAGAAGAAAAGTGGCCCGAAACTGATGAAAATGATCAATTTTGAGCTCCAAAAAAAGGCGCTGCCATGCAAGCTGGCGGTCCACATCGTAGAGCTCTCAGAGAGCTTTCCAACGGTATACTGTGCACCATGTAACTACTTACGGATCAAAAGTTATGGTCACCGAAGCGACGGAGACCTGGTCACAGGCCCCACGATCTCGATTCGCGTGTCCAGCCTCTAAGCGAAGCTAAGTTGTCTTGCCCAATATGCTGTGGGACTCGGTAATTGAAATGTGATGGATAAAGCATCTTGACAAGCCTGAACGAGGCAAAAAATTCAAAACGAAAAGGGGGGTGCAATACAAGGACTTCCTTGGGGGTCACCCATCCTAGTACTACTCTCTCCCAAGCACGCTTAACATCAGAGATCTAATAGGATCCGGTGTATTACTGCTGGTATGGTCACACCCGTAATGTTGAGTGCGCAAAGCCATTATTTGTCGTCCTTTTCGCGGCTCCCGACGAATGATCAGGGATGAAGAATTTGCAAAAAAAGATGAAAAGTGGACCAAAACAGATGAAAACGTTTGATTTTGGACTCCGAAAACAAGCGCAGCCAAGCAGGCTGGGTGCCGTCGTAGAGCTCTCGGAGAGCTTTCCAACGGTATGTTGTGTACTACGTAACACCATACGGATCCAAAGTTATGGGAACCGGAGCGGCAGAGTCCTTGTCACAGGCCCCATGCCCTCAGTTTGTGGGCCCTGCCTCTACGCGAAGCGAGGTTGTCTTGCCCAAGATGCCGTGGGACTCGATAATAGAAATGTGACTAATAAAGCATCTTGGCATGTGATAACCCGAACCCGGCATGCATTTAATAGCACTTGACTGCATTTGATTAAATGTTTAATTAGTTAAATCAACCAATTTGTACTATTTTGATATTTCTCTTGGAAACATTTAGTAATTGTATATTGAATAATTAAAAGATTATTATCTATTTATAATAATTATAGTAATTGAATTTATTTTCTTGTGATTAATTAAGTGTCATCTTAAATGTTAGTGTTTAATTGTATTTGACTACGTGTTTATATTGACTTTCATTTGTAACTTAATATTAATTTCATAATTCTTTAAAATGTTCTAGAAATAGTCAAATTAATTATTTTAAATGAATATTGATTACCTTGACTGCTTTGATTATTTTAATAATCGGTTTTGGTTGTCTTGCATTAAAATCATTCGTTTTTCAATTAAATGAAAAGTAGCTCCGAGCCGGAGTAAATTTTAAACTATAATACTTTTCAAAATTGATATATTTTCTTAACCACTTTGGGATTTAATTGTTATTCTTTTATTGTCGCAAGGTGCATAGTATTTCGAGAGAGATAGTTAGGAAATGAATTCAAGTTTTCAGCAAATAGTGAAAACTAGTACTTAGTGTTTTAATTTTAGTGTTTTAAGTTGTATTTAACTAAAATTGGATTTATGTTACTCGTTTTAGCTCTAAAATGCATGAAATAGGCTAGTTTGACCATTTTTTAAGTGGTTTGACCAAGGGGCTTGACCTTTGACCTTTTTCATCTTTTTAATAGCCTAAATTAGTACAAAAAAAAAAAAAAGAAAGAGCTGAAAACAGAAACCAGCTAGGGCCGAAAATGAGGGAGAAAAAAAAAAGAAAAATTCAACTTCAAATCTTCGATTCTTCGCGTGAGCTTGCACGGGGTGGTTTCCGAGGCATCCTAGGAGGTTTTCCTTGCGTATAAGGTGAGGGTTTCATGTTTATTTGCGCATTTGAAAGTTTATTGTATTAACTTTAATTTTTGGATTTTGTTCGTAGTTTGTTGTTTTAATCGTTTTGAGGCTTAAAGAATATTCTCTAGCAATCGTAGAACATGTATTTATAGATTTTTAACATTTTCTGCGGTTGAATATTGAAATTAGAATATAATTTGTTAGTTGAATAGTAAAATGTGAATAGTAAACCCTTGAAACGATAAAGTTGCGCTGTTATGCTGTCTGTTGATGTAGGAAGATGCTAGATATGCTAGAATGCCTAAATGTGTGGTTTAATTGGAATGTGTAATGGAAAAACGGAGAAAAACGACTTAGTGAAAGTCGGGGTCGTTTAGGTCGAGTTGAGCGTTTTCTCGTTTTGCATGTTGGCATTATTTCGGGAGGCCATCAAAGCACTTTTGGTGCAATTATGGCATTGGTTGGGTGTTTGGTTGGTATAGTTGTAGTTCAATCGAGCAAAGGGAGAAATCGGGGCTTTGCGCGAATTCTAGGGTAAAGTAGGATTTTGGGGTCCTTAGATGTACCTTATGGTGACCTAGGAGGATTGGCGAAGTCGGTTTCCAGAACTCGTGGCTCGTTTGGAACTGGTAGTATTTTGATAGTTGGGGCCGACTTGTGATTTTGCTTGTTATCTTGATATTTTGCATATAGAATGCTTAGGGTTGCTTGATATACTTGTTTAATTGATGTTATTGTTGCTTATTATTGCTTGTTATGCTTGAAAAGTTAGTTGAATGCTAGTATTGATTGTGATTGCTTGTTATCTCGTTTGTTGTCACTAGTTTGTATTGTTGTGCTATCGCTCGTTTATTGCCTTGTATCGAGTCTTGCATTGCATAGTGTCTAGCACGTGAGTGATAGGCCTCTCTAGGTAGCCTCGGGTTGCCAGTGTTGGTTGCTCTAGCTCCGTAGCTATTCCCTTTTCTCGCTTGGGTTGCCTCCCAAGGAGATTTGGGTCGTAGATTGATGGTTACTCCCGGGGTATTCCAAACTGGTGTTATAAGGTGGATGCGCGCTTATTGTCATCGTTGTCAACATCAAGCTCAAGATTGATGTATCGCTCGTAAAATGGTACATTGCTCGTATGAGTGAACCATAGCCTTCAGAGTGTGGTATAGCTTTGAATGGTTGTGTTAATGCTTTCAGTAATTGGATATAAGAGTTCGTCTCTTATATCAGCCCAGGCGCCTTTTGAGATGAGACTCTCGAAGGGACAAAACCGTGAGGGGCCTTTGCCTGCGGGCATGGTAACCCAATAGTGGACAATTCCTGGGTAGTATCGGCCCTGTGAGACACTGCGTGGGCTCCACGTGGGGAGCGGGGTCGTTACATGGCAAGCCTGAACGGGGCAACAAATTCAAAATGAAAAGAGGGGTGCAACACGAGAACTTCCTAGGGGGTCACCCATCCTAAGACTACTCTCTCCCAAGCCCGCTTAACTTCGGGATCTGAGGGAATCCGGTGCATAACTACTGGTATGATCGTACCCATCATGTTGAGTGCGAAAATCCCTTATTTGTTGTCCTTTTCGCGGCTCCCGACGAACGATTAGGGTCGAAGAAATAGCGCAAAAAGAAGAAATGTGGCTCGAAACTAATGAAAACATTTCTATTTTGGACTCCGAAAATAGGCGCAGCCAAGCAAGCTTGTTGCCCCCGTCGTAGAGCTCTCGGAGAGATTTCCAACATTATGTTGTGCACTGCATAACTCTATACGGATCAAAAGTTATAGGCACCGGAGCGATAGAGACCTGGTCACAGGCCCCACGCCCTCAGTTTATGGGCCCAGCCTCTACACTAAGCGAAGTTGTGTTGCCCAAGATGCCGTGGGACTTGGTAATAGAAATATGATGGATAAAGCATCTTGGCAAGCTTGAACGTGGCAAAAAATTCAAAACGAAAAGGGGGGTGCAACACGAGGACTTCCATGGGGGTCACCCATCCTAGTACTACTCTCTCCCAAGTGTGCTTAACTTTGGAGATCTGATGGGATCCGGTGCATTACTGCTAGTATGATCACACCCGTCATGTTGAGTGCGCAAAGCCCTTATTTGTCATCCTTTTTCGACTCCCGACGAACGATAAGGGTTGAAGAAACAGCGTAAAAAGAAGAAAAATAGACCGAAACTGATAAAAACATTCAATTTTTGTCTCCGAAAATAGGCACAGCCTAGAAGGCTTGCTTCCCCCGTGGTAAAGCTCGCAGAGAGCTTTCCAACTGTATGTTGTACGCTCCATAACGCTTTACGGATAAAAAATTATAAGCACCAGAGCGACGGAGACCTGGTCACAGGCCCCACGCCCTAAGTTTGTGGGCCCAGCCTCTACGCGAAGAGAAGTTGTTTTGTCCAAGATGCCGTGGGACTCAGTAATAGAAATGTGACGGATAAAGCATCTTGGCAAGCCTGAATGGGGCAAAAAATCCAAAACAAAAAGGGGGTGCAACACAAGGACTTCTTTGGGGTCACCCATCCTAGTACTACTCTCTCCCAAGCACGCTTAAGTTAGGAGATCTGAAGGGATCTGGTGCATTACTGTTGGTATGATCACACCCGTCAATGTGAGTGCGTAAAGCCCTTATTTGTCATCCTTTTCGCAGCTCCCGACGAACGATCAAGGACGAAGAAATAGCGCAAAAAGAAGAAAAGTGGCCCAAAACTGATGAGAACGTTCGATTTTGGGCTCCAAAAACTGGCGCAACAAAAAGCAGGCTTGCAGCCCCCGTCGTAGAGCTCTCGGGGAGCTTTCCAACTGTATGTTGTGCACTGCGTAACTCTTTACGGATCAAAAGTTATGGGCACCGGAGCGACAGAGACCTGGTCACAGTCCCTATACCCTCGGTTTGCGGCCCCAACCTCTACGCGAAGCCAAGTTGTCCTGCCCAAGATTCAGTGGGACTTGGTAATAGAAATGTGACGAATAAAGCATCTTGACAAGCTTGAACGGGGCAAAAAATTCAAAACGAAAAGGGGGGTGCAACACGAGGACTTCCCTGTGGGTCACCCATCCTAGTACTACTCTCTCCTAAGTGCGCTTAACTTCGTAGATCTGATGGGATCTGGTATAATACTGCTAGTATGATCACAACCGTCATGTTGAGTGCGCAAAGCCTTTATTTGTCGACCTTTTTGCGACTCCCGAAGAACGATCAGGGTTGAAGAAATAGCCCAAAAAGAAGAAAAATGGCCAAAAACTGATCAAAATGTTCAATTTTGGGTTTGAAAAATAGGTGCTGCCTTGTAGGCTTGATGCCCCCATCGTAGAGCTCTCGGAGAGCTTTCCAACAATATTATGTGCGTTGTATAACTCTTTACGGATCAAAAGTTATGGGCATTGGAGCGACGGAGACCTGGTCATAGGCCCCACGCCCTCGGTCTGCAAGTCTAGCCTCCACGCGAAGCGAAGTTGTCTTGCCCAAGATGACGTGGGACTCGATAATAGAAATATGATGGATAAAGCATCTTGGCAAGCCTGAACGGGGCAAAAAATTCAAAACGAAAAGGGGGGTGCAACACGAGGACTTCCTTGGGGGTCACCCATCCTAGTACTACTTTCTCGCAAGCACGCTTAACTTTAGAGATCTGATGGGATTCGGTTCATTACTGCTGGTATGATCACACCCGTCATGCTGTTTGCACAAAGTCCTTATTTGTCGTCCTTTTTGCAGCTCCTGACGAACGATCAGGGATGAAGAAACATCGCAAAAAGAAGAAAATGGCCCAAAATTGATGAAAACCAATGATTTTTAGCTGCAAAATCAGGTGCAGCCTAGCAAGCTGGCTATCCCCGCCGTAGAGCTCTCGGAGGGCTTTCCAACGGTATGCTATAAGCTGTGTAACTCCTTACGGATCAAAAGTTATGCTCACTGGAGCGACGGAGACCTGGTCGCAGGCCCCACACCCTGGATTTGCGGGCCCAACCTTTAGGCGAAGCTAAGTTGTCTTGCCCAAGATGCCATGGGACTCAGTAATAGAAATGTGACGGATAAAACATCTTGGCAACCATGAACGGGGCAAAAAATTCAAAACGAAAAGGGGGGTGCAACACGAGGACTTCCTTGGAGGTCACCCATCCTAGTACTACTTTCTCCTAAGTACGCTTAACTTCGGAGATCTGATGGGATCCGGTGCATTACTGTTCTATGATCGCACCCGTCATGTTGAGTGTGCAAAAACCCATATTTGTCATCTTTTTAGCGGCTCCCAACGAACGATCAGGGACGAAGAAACAACTCAAAAAGAAGAAAAGTGGCCCAAAACAGATGACAACGTTCTAATTTTGGGCTCCAAAAACTGACGTAGCCAAGCAAGCTTGTTTCCCCTGTCGTAGAGCTCTCGCGGAGCTTTTCAATGGTATGTTGTGCGCCGCATAACTCCTCGCGGATCAGAAGTTATAGGCACCGAAGCGACGGAGACTTGGTAACAGACCCCACGCCCTCGGTTTGCGGCCCCAGCCTCTATGCGAAGCAAAGTTGTCCTGCCCAAGATGCCGTAGGACTTGGTAATAGAAATATGACAGATAAAGCAATTGGGCAAGCATGAACGGGGCAAAATATTCAAAACAAAAAGGGGGGTGCAACACGAGGACTTCCCTGGGGGTCACCCATCCTAGTACTACTCTCTCCCTAGCACGATTAACTTCAGATATCTGATGGGATCCGGTGCATTACTGCTGGTATGATCGCACCTATCATGTTGAGTGTATAAAGCCCTTATTTGTCATTCTTTTTGCAGCTCCCGTCGAACGATTAGGGACAAAGAAACAACGCAAAAGAAGAAAAGTGGCCCAAAACTGATAAAAATATTCGATTTTGGGCTCCGAAAATAGGCGCAGTCGAGCAGGCTAGTTGCCTCAGTCGTAGAGCTCTTGGAGAGCTTTCGAACGGTAAGCTGTGCGCCGCATAACTCCTTACGGATCAAAAGTTATGGTCACCGAAGCGATAGAGACTTGGTCACAAGCCCCACACCGTTAGTTTGAAGGCCCAGCCTCTATGCGAAGTTGTCTTGCCCAAGATGCCGTGGGACTCGGTAATAGAAATGTAACGGATAAAGCATCTTGGCAAGCTTGAATGTGGCAAAAAATTCAAAACGAAAAGGGGTGTGCAACACAAGGATTTCCCTGGGGTCACCCATCCTAGTACTACTCTCTCCCAAGTGCGCTTAACTTCAGAGATCTAATGGGATCTGGTGCATTACAGTTGTTATTATCACACCCGTCATGTTGAGTGCGCAAAGCCCTTATTTGTCGTCCTTTTCGCTGCTCCTGACGAACGATTAGGGACGAAAAAATAGCGCAAAAAGAAGAAAAGTAGCCCGAAATGAATAAAAATGTTAGATTTTGGGCTCTGAAAATAGGTGCAGCTTAGCAGGCTAGCTGCCCCATCGTAGAGCTCTCGGAGAGCTTTCCAACAGTATGATGTGCGCCGTGTAACTCGTTACGGATCAAAAGTTATGGTCACCGGAGCGACGGAGACCTGGTCACAAGCCCCACGCCCTTGGTTTGCTGGCCCAGCCTTTAGGTGATACGAAGTTGTCTTGCCTAAGATGCCGTGGGACTCGGTAATAGAAATGTGATGGATAGAGCATCTTGGCAAGCCTGAACGGGGCAAAAAATTCAAAATGAAAAGAGGGGTGCAACACGAGGACTTTCTTGGAGGTCAACCATCCTAGTACTATTCTCTCCCAAGTACGCTTAACTTCGGAGATCTGATGGGATCCGGTGTATTACTACAGGAATGATCGCACCCTTCATGTTGAGTACGCAAAGCCATTATTTGTTGTCCTTCTCACGGCTCCCAACGAACGATCAGGGATGAAGAAATAGCGTAAAAAGATAAAAAGTTAACCAAAACTGATGAAAATGTTCAATTTTGGGCTCTGAAAATAAGCGCAACAGAGTAGGAGGGAGCCACGTAACGCCTTACGGATCAAAAGTTATGAGCACCGAAGCGACGGAGACCTGGTCACAGGCCCCACGCCCTCAGTTTATGGGCCCAGCCTCTACACTAAGCGAAGTTGTGTTGCCCAAGATGCCGTGGGACTTGGTAATAGAAATGTGACGGATAAAGCATCTTCTCAAGCTTCAACAGGGCAAAAAATTCAAAATGAAAAGGGGGGTGCAATACGAGGACTTCCCTGGGGGTCACCCATCCTAGTACTACTGTTTCCGAAGCTTGATTACCTTCGGAGATCTGATGGGATTCGAAGCATTCCTGCTGTTATGATCACACCCGTCATGTTGAGTGCGCAAAGCCCTTATTTGTCGTCCTTTTCGTAACTCCTGATGAACGATCAGGGTTGAAGAAACAATGTACAAAGAAGAAAAATGGCCCGAAACTGATGAAAAAGTTCAATTTTAGGCTCCGAAAATAGGCACAGCCTTGCAGGCTTGGTGTCCCTGTCGTAGAGCTTTCCAACGGTATGCTGTGCACTGCGTAACTCCTTACGGATCAAAAGTTATGGGCACCGGAGCGACGGAGACTTGGTAACAAGCCCCACACCCTCGGTATACGGTCCCAGCCTCTACGCGAAGTGAAGTTGTCCAGCCCAAGATGCCGTAGGACTCGGTAAAAGAAAAATGACGGATAAAGCAATTGGGCAAGCATGAACGGGGAAAAAAAACAAAATGAAAAAAGGGGTACAACACGAGGACTTCCAAGGGTGTTACCCATCCTAGTACTACTCTCTCGCAAGCACGCTTAACGTCAGAGATCTGATGGGATCTAACCCATTACTGTTGGTATGATCCCACCCGTCATGTTAAGTGCGCAAAGCCCTTATTTGTCGTCCTTTTCGCAGCTCCCGACAAACAATTAGGGACGAAGAAACAGCGCAAAAAGAAGAAAAGTGGCCCGAAACTAATAAAAATGTTCAATTTTGGGCTCCAAAAATAGGAGCAGCCCAACAGGCTTGCTACCTCCGTCGTAGAGCTCTCAGAGAGCTTTCTAACGGTATGTTGTGCACCGCATAACTTCTTACGGATCAAAAGTTATGGGCACCGGAGCGGTAGAGACCTAGTCACAAGCCCACGCCCTCAGTTTGCGGGTCCAACCTCTACGCGAAGCGAAGTTGTCTTGCCCAAGATGTTGTGGGACTCGGTAATAGAAATGTTATGGATAAAACATCTTGGAAACTTGAATGGGGCAAAAAAAAGAAAACGAAAAGGGGGGTGCAACCCGAGGACTTCCCAGGGGGTCACCCATCCTAGTACTACTCTCGCCCAATCACGCTTAACTTCTGAGATCTAACGGGATTCGGTGCATTACTATTGGTATGATCACACCCATCATGTTGAGTGCGCAAAGCCATTATTTGTCATCCGTTTCGCGACTCCCGACGAACGATCAGGGATGAAGAAATAGCGTAAAAGATGAAAAGTGGACTGAAATTGATGAAAAGGTTCGATTTGGGGCTCTGAAAATAGACACAACCGAGCAGGCTTCGTACACCCGCCGTAGAGCTCTCGGAGAGCTTTCCAACAGTATGTTGTGCGCCGTGTAACTCCTTACGGATCAAAAGTTATGAGCACCGGAGCGATGGAGACCTGGTAACAGGCCCCACGCCCTCAGTTTGCGGGCCCAGCCTCTACGCTAAGAGAGGTTGTCTTGCCCAAGATAATGTGGGACTCGGTAATAGAAATGTGACGAATAAAGCCTCTTGGTAAGCCTGAACGGGGCAAAAAATTCAAAACGAAAAGGGGGGTACAACACGAGGACTTCCTTGGGGGTCACCCATCCTAGTACTACTCTCTCCTAGGCACGCTTAACTTCGCAGATCTGATGGGATCCGGTGCATTACTACTGGTATGATCGCACCCGTCATGTTGAGTGTGCAAAGCCCTTATTTGTCGTCCTTCTCACGGCACCCGACGAACGATCAGGGATGAAGAAATAGAGCCAAAAGAAAAAAAGTGGCCCAAAACTGATGAAAACGTTCAATTTTGTGATCTGAAAAAAGGCACAACCGAGAAGGCTTAATGCCCCCGTCGTAGAGCTCTCGGAAAGCTTTCCAACGGTATGTTGTGCGCTACATAACTCTTTACGGATCAAAAGTTATGGGCACTGGTACGATAGAGTCCTGGTCACAGGCCGCATGCCCTCAGTTTGCGGGGCCCAGCCTCTACGCGAAGCGAAGTTATCTTACGAAAGATGTCGTGGGACTCGAGAATAGAAATATGACAGATACATTGTTTCTTCGTCCCAGATCGTTCCTCGGGAGCCGCAAAAAGGACGACAAATAAAGGCTTTGTGCACTCAACATGACGGGTGCGATCATACCAGCAGTAATGCACCGGATCCCATCAGATCTCTGAAGTTAATTGTGCTTGGGTGAGATTAGTACTAATGTGAGGCCCGACCTCGAATAATGTGTGTTACCTCAGTTTGCGTGCCCTAATCCTCGATATACGTATGATACCTAGATAAACGTGCCCTGACCTTGATTTACGTGTGAGACCTCGATTTGTGTGCATTTTCTCATTTTGTGTACACTAACCTTGAACTGCGTGCCTTAACCTAGGTTTATGAGTCATGTCTTGATATACGTGTCTTGCATTGTTTTACGTGCATTCATTTAGGGTTCTGTGCCTTTACCTTGAAATATGTGCCCTAGTCTTAAAATACGTATCTTACCTCATAGTTTTTGTCTACCCCATAAGTCATACCCTAGAACCTAGGAATCTGTGCCACCACGTTAATCTAGGAAGATTCCTACACGAAGCACTAAGCAATAAACTAATCCTAAATTATTCTCTTTCCTTCAACTAGCTCTTATTTTAATTCTAAGTCAAATTAAACGCAATATTTTAATGTTCAGACATTCTCTTACACATGTCATAACTTTTGCCTTATCCTAGACACTTTAAACTAAACCTATGCACTTCTCTCTCTCCTCATATGCCTAAACACTATTTTAATGCAACCAATTCAGATTTGTAGCATACTACACGTTTTTTAGACACTACATACACAATTCAAATTCAAACAAGACCATACATGCATATAAGTATTCATTTTATATACTAAAGCATTCCTAAACCCTAGACCACCTTTTTGCTAACTCCCAAGCACTCCTCTTGCACTCCTAATCCACCTAAGCACCCTTAGATTATATTATATTCAAGGCAAGGCAGAATTCTGCCCAAAACAACAAGAACCACACGGCCAAATAGACAACACACATGCAAACTACTTAAAATATTCCTTAACTTGCAATTTTACCCCATTTTTCTATCTCTCTCTCTCTCTCTCTCGACCAGACCACCCACCCATGCCTCATCCATCATTCCATAGCAGCACAAAGCACTATATTCTCTGCCATACAAGTCCCAAGAGCTTACCATGCTTCCTAAACTACTAAAACACCCCCAAAAACCTCATTTTTCTCTCTCTCGGCTATACACTCAACATTCTCTAAGTTTTCTCTCCTCTCACGACTTCACAAACTCTCACATACTAGAACACTTGCTTAAACTGATTCACAAACGAAAAGAAGCTTCAAGGCATGGCTAAGACAAGACAACAAAGGAATAAGCTCAAATAGTGCTCTTTTTCGGCCATAGGTATGTTTTAGGAGCTCTCTTCCATTTGTTTTTGTTTTAACCACATGCACACACAGAGTATATGCTAACTAAGCTAGAAATTAAGGAAATAGAGCTGAACTACATGGCCAAGCAAGGAAAAGGACATTTCATGCGTTTTCAAGAGCATTTCGTGCACATTTGCTAAGTCTTCAAAGAGGTCAGGGTTAATCCTTTTTAAAAGCTTTCAAAAACCACATGCATGCCTTCATATGTCTTTATTTACCTCTGTACTTGTTGTATATATGTGTGCATGAGCTTATATAACCATGCATGACAAGATATTTAGCTAGAATTTGAAGATAGGTGAAATCGCGAAAATGGCAGATTTCTGACTTGTTAGAGCGAATTGAATTTGACCAGGTAAATGGTATTGAAAATACATGAAAATTGGTAGGTGACTAGTTTTTCCAGTTCTGAGCCTTTTTGGTAGAAATAGGCCAAGGCCAATTTTGACGCCAAGGTCTCCAAAATGGCAAAACATCGAAGGGTGTCTAAATCTGGAAAATCTGGGAAAATGGAGCAGGTTTTTGGCAGTTCATTGTCCTTGTAGAATGAACCAGTTTTGACTTAGTAAATGATATCTAAAATGCATAAAATTTTGTAGGTTGCTATATTTTTCAGTTATGGACATTTTTTCCAGAAATAGACCAAAGCCAATTCTGACCCTAAGACCCTCAAACTTAGAAAACATCATAATGTGTCTAAAACTGGACAGTTTTGCGTAGTCTCACGGTTTTGGCCATAACTCCTATGTCTGAACTCCAAATGAGGTGATGTTTGTTTCTGGATTTAAATAACTCCTTAAGATTTAATTTGACATTTTTATCACTTGAATTGGAGATTGTTTTCTTGTCTAATTGAATGTGAGAAAATAGACCATTGCAGTGAGATTTTTGTTTAGTGACATGCTTTGAAAAATGTTGTAACTTCTCTTGTGGTAGTGAATGCCTGGGATTGTGGCACTTGGATGTTGTGTGGACTGTTTTGGATGCTTGAGGATGTTTTAATCAATCAATGCATGGCTTGGGCTTAATTACTTGTCAACTCGTGGCTTAATCGCACGTGTAAGCATGAAACGAAACCCTATTGACTATGAAAACTCGCTAAGCGATGATCCTATGGTTATTGTGTTTTATTGTGTGATTAATGGCCTGCCTAATAAATTTTATGTATGTTTGAAATGGTTTAAGAATTGCTTATGGTGATTAGAAAACGAACCAACCCCGAGCACGGCCTAGCAAACCCTAATGGCCCCGTAGGTTCCCGAGTCATAAACCGTCCTTTGTGAATTATGAATGATATTGAGGAAGGTTAATAGGCTATTTGTATATGTCCTTATAGCCCTAAATGTGATTCCCGATGATTACATGTTGACAAGGAGACTTTGTTTGCACCCGATCTAAAGTAAACGTCGTTGCATGCTTGTATAATCTTATTTCTTGATTTCATGAACCCCAAAATGAGCTATATGACTTGATTTACATGCGTTACATGGCTGCCTGTTTAATATTCATATAACTCCATGTGTTTTACAAGTGAAATTACATGTCAAGCATGCCTTGTGTGTTTACTTGTCAACGTGCGATCTTATAACTGCTCGGAGGAAACCTACTTTGTTGTCCTCCTAATGTGATATGTTAAATGTTATAAATGTGCATTGCATACAAGGTTGCAACCTTTCATTGTGGCATGGTAGCGTTTCACGCACGCCGGGCGGCATCAGGCTTGCCGGTACTACCGTGACTACCATGGTCCAATTCCCTCTCTCGCTTGGCATTCCACCCTCGGAGAGTTGGGTCGTAGGTTTTCGGGGTACATCTGGAGTACACCCAAATGGGAGCGATAAGTGGATTATTGAAGTCAGCTGCAACAATCGTATCGAAATTGATATTGAGAGCAAATGCTCGCCGTATCTTTGAAATGATTGGTAATTGTATCTGTTGCTCATGGAAGTCCTCGTGTTGCACCCCTTTTTCGTTTTGAATTTTTTGCCCCGTTCAAGCTTGCTAAGATGCTTTATCTATCACATTTCTATTACCTAGTCCCACGGCATCTTGGGCAAGAAAACTTCATTTCGCAAAGAGGTTGGGCCCGCAAACCAAGGGCATGGGGCCTGTGACCAAGTCTCTGTCGCGCCGTTGACCATAACTTTTGATCCGTAAGGAGTTAAACGGCACACAACACACCGTGGGAAAGCTCTCCGAGACCTCTATGATGGGGGAAGCAAGCCTGCTCAGCTGTGCCTGTTTTCGGAGTCCAAACTCAAATATTTTTATCAGTTTCGGGCCACTTTTCTTCTTTTTACGCTGTTTCCTCGTCCCTAATCATTCGTCGGGAGCCGCAAAAAGGACGACAAATAAGGGCTTTGCATACTGAACATGACAGTGCGATCATACCAGTTGTAAGGCACCGGATCCCATCAGATCTCCGAAGTTAAGCGTGCTTGGGAGGAAGTAATATTAGGATGGGTGAACCCCAAGGAAGTCCTCGTGTTGCACCCCCCTTTTCGTTTTGAATTTTTTGCCCCGATCAAGCCTGCCAAGATGCTTTATCCGTAACATTTCTATTATCGAGTCCCACGTCATCTTAGGCAAGACAACTTCGCTTCTCGTAGAGGCTGGGACCGCAAACCGAGGGCGAGGGGCCAATGACCAGGTCTCCGTCGCTCTGGTGCCCATAACTTTTGATCCGTAAGGAGTTACGCGGCGCACAACATACCGTTGGAAAACTTTCCGAGCGCTCTACGACGGGGGCAGCAAGCCTGCTCGACTGCGCCTATTTTCTGATCACAAAATCGATCGTTTTCATCAGTTTCGGGCCACTTTTTTTCTTTTGGCTCTATTTCTTCATCCCTAATCATTCGTCGGGTGCCGCGAGAAGGACGACAAATAAAGGCTTTGCGCACTCAACAAGACGGGTGCGATCATACCAGTAGGAATGCACCGGATCCCATCAGATCTCCAAAGTTAATCGTGCTTGGGAGAGAGTAGTACAAGGATTAGTGACCCCCTGGGAAGTCCTTGTGTTGCACCCCC
Source organism: Ehretia macrophylla (assembly GCA_037974665.1). Classification (NCBI taxonomy): domain Eukaryota; kingdom Viridiplantae; phylum Streptophyta; class Magnoliopsida; order Boraginales; family Ehretiaceae; genus Ehretia; species Ehretia macrophylla. Next base: position 41,094,863 of record CM075782.1, on the reverse strand, counting down.
TTTTTTTTGTTTTTTTACCCCGTTCATGCTTGCCAAATTGCTTTATCCATCACATTTCTATTACCGAGTCCCACGGCATCTTGGGCAAGACAACCTCGCTTCGCGTAGAGGTTAGGCCTGCAAGCCGAGGGTGAGGGGCCTGTGACTAAGTCTCCGTCGTTTCAGTGCCCATAACTTTCGATCCGTAAAGAGTTACGCGGCGCACAGTATACTGTTGGAAAGCTCGACGAGAGCTCTACGATGGGGGCAGTAAGCCTGCTCAACTTCGCTTGATTTCGGAGCCCAAAATCAAACATTTTTATCAATTTCGGGTAACTTTTCTTCTTTTTGCGTTGTTTCTTCGTCCTTGATCGTTCGTTGAGAGACGCGAAAAGGATGACAAATAACAGCTTTGCGCACTCAACATGATTGGTGTGATCATACTGGCAGTAATGCACCAGATCCCATCAGATCTCCGAAGTTAAGCGTGCTTGGAAGAGAGTAGTACTAGGATGGGTAACCCCCAAGATGCTTTATCTGTCACATTTCTATTACCGATTCCCACGATATCTTAGTCTGCACAACTTCGCTTTGCGTAGAGGCTGGGCCAGCAAACCGAGGGTGTGGGGCTTGTGTCCAGGTCTCTGTCGCTCCGGTGACCATAAGTTTTGATCCGTAAGGAGTTACGAAGCGTACAACATACTGTTGGAAAGCTCTCCGAGAGCTCTACTATTGAGGCAGCAGTCCTACTCAACTGCGCTTGTTTTTTGGAGCCCAAAATTGAACGTTTTCATCAATTTCGTGCCACTTTTCTTCTTTTTGCGTTGTTTCTTCGTCCTTGATAGTTCGTCGGGATCCGCGAAAAAGTTGACAAATAAGGGCTTTGCACACTATACATGACGGGTGTGATCATACCAGCAGTAATGCACCGGATCAGATCAGATCACCAAAGTTAAGAGTGCTTGGAAGAGAGTAGTACTAGGATGGGTAACCCCCAAGGAAGTCTTCGTGTTCCACCCCCCTTTTCGTTTTGAATTTTTTGCTCCGTTCAGGCTTGCCAAGATGCTTTATCCATCAGATTTCTATTACGGTGTCCCACGGCATCTTGGGCAAGACAACTTCACTTCACGTAGAGGCTAGGCCGGTAAACCAAGGACGTGGGGCTTGTGACCAGGTCTCCGTCGCTTTGGTGTCCATAACTTTTGATCTGTAAGGAGTTACGCGGCGCACAACATACCATTGGAAAGCTCTCAGAGAGCTCTACGATGGGTGCAGCAAGCCTGCTCGGCTGCGCCTATTTTCGTAGCCCAAAATTGAACATTATCATCAATTTCGGGTAATTTTTCTTCTTTTTAAGCTGTTTCTTTATTCCCGATCGTTCGTCGGGAGTCGCGAAACGGCTGACAAATAAGGGCTTTGCGCCCTCAACATGACTGGTTCGATCATACCAGCAGTAATGCAACGGATCCCATTAGAACTCTGAAGTTAAGCGTGCTTGGGAGAGAGTAATACTAGGATGGGTGACCCCCAAGTAAGTCCTCGTGTTGCACCCCCCATTTTGTTTTGAATTTTTTGCCCCGTTCAGGCTTGCCAAGATGCTTTATCCGTAACATTTCTATTATCGAGTCCCACATCATCTTGGGCAACACAACTTCGCTTCGCGTAGAGGATGGGCTTTCAAACTAAGGGCGTAGGGCTTGTGACCAGGTCTCCGTCGCTCCGGAGCCCATAACTTTTGATCCGTAAGGAGTTATGCGGCGCACAGCTTACTGTTAGAAAGCTATCTGAGAGCTCTACGATGGGGGCAACTAGTCTGCTCGAGTGTGCCTATTTTTGGAGCCCAAAATCGAACATTTTTATCTATTTCGTGCCACTTTTCTTCTTTTTACGCTGTTTCTTCAACCCTGATCATTTGTCAGGAGCCGCGAAAAGGACGACAAATAAGGGCTTTGCGTACTCAACACGACGGGTGCTGTGAGGCCCGACCTCGATTTGCGTGCGATATCTCATTTTGTGTGCCCTGACTTAGATTTGCATGCCTTGACCTAGGTTTAAGAGTTGTGTTTCATTTTGTGTGCCTTGCATTGAATTACATACATACATTTAGGGTTACGTGCATTTACTTGAAAAACGTGCATTCGTCTTGTAATTCGTGCCTTACCTCGTAGTACGTGCCCCAAACCTAGGAAAGCGTGCCCGCACGCTAATCAAGAAAGCATCTTACACGAAGCACTAGATCATTAATTAATCCTACAAAGTCCACTAACTAATATTAAAATGCTAATTCAACTCACTAGAAGATAAATTTCAACAAAAGCTAAACATTCCTATTCTTTGTTCTTTATTCCTTGCATATCCCAAACACACAATTAAATAATGCTCAAAAGATGACAAAAATTCAGAATTTTACAATGCCTTGGCCGACCACTTTCTTGTAATTGTGCTTGCTTTGCATGATTCAAAATTAAACCTAGACAATCTATGACACAAGGCATAAAAAAAAAAAGTAACCCAAAACCCTACCCAATGCACCCAAAATCTCGACATAAGCATATGCCCATGCTAGGATGATTCAAACATGCTCCTTGAAGACACAATTCTGAATTTTTCAAGGCCTTAGGCCGACATATGCATCAAAATCCCTCAAAGCTTTCATTTTTCTCTCATTTTCTTTCTTTCTCACATTTTCTCTCACTCTCTCATTCTTCTCTCTCTCTCTCTCGGCCCTAGCTGCTATTTCACTCTCCATGGCTTAAGTTCATCATCCTAAGGTTCTTCAAGACATGCAAGACCCTAAGGAACTCGACCAGGCAAGCTAGAATGAAAAAACACACACATGCAAGCTCATAGTACATTCATTTCGTCTTAGGTAAGTTTAATAGCTCCTATGTCTTTTTCTTTTGGTTCTAGCCACTTGCACATACTAAGAACATGGTTACTAAGCTAGGAAATTAGAGAATCTCAAGTTGTCTCTTGGCTAAGCAAGGAGAAGAGTCGACATTGTGCTTCATCAAGAGTTTGTGCATCTTCTTTGTTGTCTTGCTAAGGTGAGGGCTAAAACTCTTTGAGAAGCTTTCAAAAACCACATGCATGCCTTTAAATGTCTATTTTTACCTCTGTAATTGTGATATATGTGTGTACAAGAGCTTCTGTAAACATGCATGCCAAGATATTTGGCTAGAATATGAAGATAGGTGAAATTGTATATTTGGCAGCTTTTTGTTCTGTTGGAACGAAGTAATTTTGACCAGGTAAATGATGTTTAAAATGCATGAAAATTGGTAGATGACTAGTTTTGCCAGTTCTGAGCATTTTTTTGTAGAAATATGCCAAAGCTAATGTTGACTCTAAGGTCCGTAAAATGGCAAAATATTGAAAGGTGTCCAAATCTGGAAAATCTGGGAAAATGAAACAGGTTTTGGCAGATTCACTGTCCTTGTAGAACGAACCGGTTTTTACTTAGTAAATGATATCCAAAATGCATGAAATTTTTTTTGCTGCTAGATTTTTCAGTTCTGGACATTTTTGGCAGAAATAGACTAAGGCTAAATTTGACCCTAAGGTCCTAAACAACGAAAAGTATTGAAATGTGTAGAAATCTGGACAGTTTTGCGTAGTCGCACAGTTTTGGCTATAACTTTTGAACCCGAACTCCAAATGATGCAAGATTTGTTTCTGGATTTAGTTCACTCCTTAAGCTTTAATTTGACATTTTTTTTCACTGGAATTGGAGATTTTTTTCTTGTCTCAATGATTCTGAGAAAATAAACCATTGCAGTAGGGTTTTCATCTAGTGAGATGCTTTGAAAATTATTCTAAGTTCTCTTGTTGTATTAAATGCTTGGGATTGTGGCACTTGGATGTTGTGTGGACTGTTTTGAATGCTTGAGAATGTTTTAATTAATTGATGCATGGCTTGAGTTTGATTACGTGACAACTTGGGGCTTAATCGCACGGGTAAGCATGAATTGAAACCCTAATGACTAGGAAAACTTGCTAAGTGTTGATCCTATGAATATCGTGTTTAGTTATGTGATTAGTAGGCTGCCCGTAGTTGCCCTTATAGCCCTAAATGTGGTTCCGATGATTATATGTTTTCAAGTAGGCCTTTCTCGCACCCGATCCCACGTAAACATCGTTACATGTTGTATGACTTTATTATTTGATTGCATGAACTACGAAATGAGTTATATGATTTGATTTACATGTGTTACATAGCTGCCCATTTAATATTCATATAACTCCATGTGCTTTACAAGTGAAATTACATGTCGTATCGTGCCTCGCATGTTTACTTGTCAATGTGTAATCTTATGACTGCTCGGAGGCAACCTACTTTGTTGTCCTCCTAATGTGATATATTAAATGTGCATTGCATACAAGGTTACAACCTTTCATTCTGGCGTGGTAGCGTTCACACACACCGGGCGGCATCGGGCTTGCCGGTGCAACTGTGACTACCATTGTCCAATTCCCTCTCTCGTTTGGGGGCTAGAATTCCTCGGAGAGTTGGGTCGTAAGATTTTGGGGTACATCCGGAGTACACCCATTTGGCGTGATAAGGGGATGATTTGAAGTTGGCCGCAACAACTGATACTGGAAATGAACTGAGAGCAAGAGCTCACCGTAGCCTTTTCACTAGGTGTATAAGTACTCTGGCTTGGTTCCTAGATGACCTCGGGAAGGAAAGACGGGTAATTGTATTCTTTTACTTTTATATTATATTATGAACTTACTTGTGATATATGTCCTGCTTGCAAAAAGGGTTTTCATAAGTTGAACCGGAAGAAGAGTTTCAAAACTTATTTCTCGTTTCCCCTTGCTGAGTTCATAAGGACTCACCCTCTTTTATCATCTCAGGTGAAGAAGACCAAGAACAGGTACCTGAGGACAACGTGCCTAATGATGACTCCTTGGAATGATTGCTTGTCCTACATGACTTACGTGACCATGGCTATTTTTGTGAACGATATGTTGCTTGTTATTGTATTGTAAACGACCCTCGTTGTAATTTTGGGTCTAATTTTGGGTTGTACTGATCATAACTAGATAGACACTCTTATGGTCGTTTTTGCTATCACTACCGGTTAGTATCTATCGCAGGCTTATGAACTATCAGGTAAAGGATTAAGTAAATGAATCTATCCAATCTTAAGCAGGTACTCATTGGTAGGCTAAGATCAACAGGTACTTTGTAACAAGAATTAACAAATAAACGAGACATAGTATCATGCTAGGTTATTCATCAAACGAGACTTCGAGATAACTAATAGGCATTCGATTAGTTATAAATAGTAATCTTAGTTGGAAATGAAATTGAGATTGAAGTTTTGAGGCCTTTAGAGAATTAGGTTAAACTAAAGAGCCTAATTACAGCCGTTATGCTGTCAGTTTTCTGGAGAATTTGTGGAGTTTAAGCGAAAACGTTAAGTGTCAAACCTTCATGAACGATTAAGTACGTGAAATGACTTGAATGTTTAGATCACACCCTAATCTGACCTCTATAGGTTGGGTTGGGGTGTGACACCTTAGAGAAATGGTATCAGAGCTTAGATTGCTTAAGCCGGGTTTAACTCTTGGACCATGGGTAGAAGCCCTAAGGTAATTGAGATGACTTGTTTATGTGTGTTATTGTGTGACAATATCAATTGTGCCTTCTCTGTCTCTATGTGCTTATGTGATTAACATGTCTTGACTGTTTCTAGAATTGTGTATCTATATAAGATTATATGTTGTATATCTTATGCATTAGATTCTTGTTTATCGTATTCCAATAAATTGTGCATCGTAATCTGTGCCTATAGATAGCTGGCCCTAGTACCCACACTACTAATAGGAACGGTGAGCCCCAAGAGACCGGAGATGCTTATCAAACTAATCCTAGCATGGCTATGTTTAATATGATGGCGAATGCCATGGATTGCATGTCACGAGTGATGGAACGTCAAGATGCACGTGAAGCAAACAACAACAACAACAGGAATGATGGTAACCATGGGAGAAATAGCAGAATGCGGGAATTCCTTGAATTTTGCCTGTCCAAATTCCACGGGGAAGCTGATGATGAAAAAGCAGAGGCTTGGCTGTCTGAGATCAAGATGATTTTCAGGCCACTTGACTATACTGATGAAGAAAAGATGGGGTTCACTGTGTTTCTGTTGCACGGGGATGCTGAGCATTGGTGGCACACTGTGGAGGCACTTTGGGAAACTGATCAGACACCTCGCTTATGGGGTAATTTCGTTAAGGCATTCAAGGAGAAATATGTACCTGCAGTTTCCAAGCAGAGGCAGATTGAGGAATTCATGCACTTGATCCAGGATAGCATGACGGTGGCCTAGTACGAGGCTCGTTTTGACCGACTGTCCCGTTATGCTTAATACATGGTCAGTACCCCTAAGGCGAAGATGTGAAAATTTACGAATGGGTTAAGGCCGAAAATTCAGGACCAGTTGGCTTCGCATGACTTCGATACCTATTCTGCTATCCTTGCTGTTGTTTCCTGAGTTGAGAAGAGGAAACTTGATAGAGCCGGTTCAAGTCAGCCGAACAAGAAACCATATCAGCCTCTAGGTCAATAGAGGAAATTCCAGAGTTAGAGTCGCAGTCAAGGCCAGAGCCAGAACATACCAGTTAATAACCGTGGCCCGATTAAAGCACCATCAGCCTTTTCTACTCGTGGATCCACAAGTAGTTCACCTGCTACTCAGTCTATCAATTGTTCTTCCTGTGACAAGAAGGGTCACACCGAGGCCTAGTGCTGGAAGAAGTCAGGATGATGTGTGTGGTGTGGCAGTGATTAGCATCAGATCAAGGATTTCTCTAAATGGCAAGGAGGACAAAATCAAGTTAAACCAGCTGGTAGATACAAGACTCCAGTTCCTAGGGTTCAGGCCCGAGCTTACGCTATTGAGTGCGAGGAGCTTCCAGAGGAGACCGCTGTTATTGAAAGTACATTCTTGATACTGAATCAACCTGTTAGGGTGCTAATTGATCCAGGTGCTACTCATTCATTTATTACTCCCTTATGTGTGCAACGTGTGAAACTGAGAGTTGTATGTATGCCTTACGAAGTAGAAGTTGGTACTTCGATGTGTTCTAAACTTGTTACTAGCTCAGCTTGTAAAGCATGTAAAATCCAAATTAAAGATAGGGAATTCTCAGCCAATCTTATTGTATTACCTTTTCGAGTCTATGAAGTCATCTTAGGGATGGTCTAGTTGGCAAAACATCATGCCCAACTAGATTGCCGAACGAAGATTGTAATATTCTAGATACCTGGTCAACTAATATTGGAGGTAATGGGTCGAAGAGACTTCATCGGGAGTTCCATCATTTCATCTACGAAAGTAGTGAAGTCCTTGAGGAAATGATGTAACAGATACTTAGCTTACCTTATCAACAAGACGTCGGGAAAAGCTAAGTTGGAGGAGATGCTAGTGATTAAAGATTATGCGGATGTGTTTCCAGAAGAATTGCCCAGTTTACCCCCAATTCGGGAGATCGAGTTCATTATAGAGTTACTGCCTGGCACCCAGTTGATATCTAAAGCTCCTTATCGTATGGCACCAGCCAAGCTACAAGAGCTGAAGGACCAATTGCAAGGATTGTTGAAGAAGGGGTTTGTTCAACCAAGTTCTTCTCCATGGGGTGCGCCAGTCTTATTTGTAAAGAAGAAAGACGGAACGTTGAGGCTATGCATCGATTACCGAGGATTAAACCAAGTGACCGTCAAGAATAAATATCCACTTCCACTGATCGATGAGTTTTTTGATCAACTTCAAGGAGCTAAAGTGTATTCGAAGCTCGACTTGAGGCAAGGGTACTATCAGTTGCGGATCAAAAAAGAGGATGTGCCTATAACGGCTTTCAGGACAAGATATGGGCATTATGAATACGTGGTGATGCCATTTGGACTAACCAATGCCCCTGTAGCTTTTATGGACTTGATTCACAAGGTGTTTCAATCCTACTTGGACCAATTTGTGGTGATCTTCATTGATGATATTTTGGTATACTCGAAATCTGAGGCTGAGCATGAACAACATCTGCGATTGGTATTGCAGAAACTTCGAGAGCATCAATTGTACGTGAAGTTTAGCAAATGCAAATTTTGGTTGCAGCAGATTTCATTTTTGGGGCACATCATATCCCAGGAGGGAATAGCAGTAGATTCAGCAAAGATAGAAGCGGTGATGTCTTGGCAGAAGCCAGAAAATATTATGGAGGTTCAGAGTTTTCTCAGTTTAGCCAGCTATTATCGGAGGTTCATGAAGGATTTCTCAAAGATTGCAGGACCGCTTACAAAGCTCACTCAAAAGAAAACAAAGTTCGTGTGGGATAACAAGTGCGAGAACAGCTTCCAAGAATTGAAGAGAAGATTGACTACCGCACCCGTTCTTTCATTGCCTGAAGGGAGTCAAGGTTTTGTAATCTATAGCGATGCTTCGAAGGAAGGACTGGGTTGTGTGTTAATGCAAAATGGTAGAGTGATTGCATATGCTTCTAGGAAACCGACGCCATATGAATTGAATTACTCGACACATGATTTGGAGTTAGCGGCTATTGTGTTTGCACTCAAGAAGTGGAGGCACTATCTGTAGGGTAACAACTTCGAGGTGTTTACTGATCACAAGAGCTGGAAATACTTGTTCTCACAAAAAGAGTTGAACATGAGGCAAAGACGGTAGATGGAGCTTTTGGATGATTATAACTGCACAATCAATTATGTTCCTGGTAAAGCAAATGTAGTTGCAGATGCCTTAAGTCGGAAGGCAAACATGGCAAAACTGGAAGTCAAGGTGCAGGAGTTGTTGGAGGAAGCATTCTTGTGGAAACCACAATTGACTCAAAAAGGATTATTATTTGCCACTCCACATGTTCAATCGACCTTGTTGCCCGACCCTTCTACCTGAACTTATGAAGACTGTTGATAATGTCCACCTCATCCAGAAACGGATGCTTACCGCCCAAAGCAGGCAGAAAAGTTACGCAGACCGACGAAGACGGAGTCTAGAGTTTGAGGTCGGCGACAAGGTATTCTTGAAGATATCACCTCGGAGGGGACTGATTAAACACGGCAAGGGTGGAAAGTTGAGCCCGAGATTTGTAGGACCATTTGAGATAATTGAGAAGGTTGGCAAATTGGCGTATCGCCTGGAACTACCCCAAAACCTCTCCAATATTTACGACGTCTTTCATGTTTCAATGCTACGGAAGTATCACCCTGATCCATAGCATATCTTGGAGCCAGAGCCGTTGCAACTTTGGGAAAACTTGTCTTATGAAGAAAAGCCCATTCGGATCCTAGACCAGCAAGATCGGGAGTTGCGCAGCAAATCTATATCGATGGTAAAAGTGTTGTGGGATCATCATGGAGTTGAAGAAGCAATGTGGGAAGGCGAGACCAGATGGAGCAACAGTATCCAGCATTATTTCAAAGGTAATATCGAATTTCGGGACGAAATTATTTTAAGGAGGGGAGGATGTGAGGCCCGACCTCGATTTGCGTGCGATTCCTCGTTTCGTGTGCCCTAAACTAGATTTGTGTGCCTTGACCTAGGTTTAAGAGTCGTGTTTCGTTCTGTGTGCCTTGCATTGAATTACGTGCATACATTTAGGGTTGTGTGCATTTACTTGAAAAACGTGCATTCGTCTTGTAATTCGTGCCATACCTCGTAGTGCGTGCCCTAGACCTAGGAAAGCGTGCCTATACGCTAATCAAGAAAGCCTCTTACACGAAGCACTAGATCATTAATTAATCCTACAAAGTCCACTAACTAATATTAAAATGCTAATTCAACCCACTAGAAGACGAAATTGCACCAAAAGCTAGACATTCTTATTTTTTGTTCTTTATTCCTTGCATATCCCAAACACACAATTAAATAATGCTCAAAATATGACAAAAATTCAGAATTTTGCAATGCCTTGGCCGACCACTTTCTTGCATTTGTGCTTGCTTTGCATGATTCAAAATTAAACCTAGACAATCTATGACACAAGGCATAAAAAAAAAAAAAACCCAAAACCCTACCCAATGCACCCAAAATCTCAACATAAGCATATGCCCATGCTAGGATGATTCAAATATGCTCCTTGAAGACACAATTCTGAATTTTTCAAGGCCCTAGGCCGACATATGCATCAAAATCCCTCAAAGCTTTCATTTTTCTCTCATTTTCTTTCTTTCACATTTTCTCTCACTCTCTCATTTCTTCTCTCTCTCTCTCGGCCCTAGCTGCTATTTCACTCTCCATGGCTTAAGTTCTTCATCCAAAGGTTCTTCAAGATATGCAAGACCCTAAGGAACTCGACCAAGCAAGCTAGAATGCAAAAACATACACATGCAAGCTCATAGCACATTCATTTCGGCTTAGGTAAGTTTAATAGCTCCTATTTCTTTTTCTTTTGGTTCTAGGCACTTGCACATACAAAGAACATGGTTACTAAGCTAGGAAATTAGAGAATCTCAAGTTGTCTCTAGGCTAAGCAAGGAAAAGAGGTCGATATTTTGCTTCATCAAGAGTTTGTGCATCTTCTTTGTTGTCTTGCTAAGGTGAGAGCTAAAACTCTTGGAGAAGCTTTCAAAAACCACATGCATTCCTTTAAATGTCTATTTTTACCTCTGTACTTGTGATATATGTGTGTACATGAGCTTTTGTAAGCATGCATGGCAAGATATTTGGCTAGAATGTGAAGATAGGTGAACTCGCGTATTTGGCAGCTTTCTGTTCTGTTGGAGCGAAGTGAATTTGACCAAGTAAACGATGTTGAAAATGCATGAAAATTGGTAGGTGACTAGGTTTTCGAGTTGTGAGAATTTGTCGCAGAAATAGGCCAAAGCTAATTTTGAATCTAATGTGCCCAAAATGGCAAAACATCGAAAGGTGTCCAAATCTGGAAAATCTGGGAAAATGAAGCAGGTTTTTGGCAGTTCACTGTCCTTGTATAACGAACTAGTTTTGACTTAGTAAAAGATAACCAAAATGCATGAAATTTGGTAGGCTGCTAGATTTTTCAGTTCTGGACATTTGTTTCAGAAATAGACTAAGGCTAAATCTGGACAGTTTTGCGTAGTCTCACGGTTTTGGCTATAACTCTTGGATCCGAATTCCAAAATGATGCAAGGTTTGTTTCTGGATTTAGTTCACTCCGTAAGCTTTAATTTGATATCTTGTTCACTGGAATTGGAGATTGTTTGCTTGTCTCAATGATTGTGAGAAAACAGACCATTGCAGTAGGGTTTTCATCTAGTGATATGCTTTGAAAATTATTGTAACTTCTCTTGTTGTATTAAATGCTTGGGATTATGGCACTTGGATATTGTATGGAATGTTTTGAATGCTTGAGGATGTTTTAATTAATTGATGCATGGCTTGAGTTTAATTACGTGACAACTTAGGGCTTAATCGCACGGGTGAGCATGAATTGAAACCTTAATGACTAGGAAAACTCGCTAAGTGTTGATCCTATGAATATCGTGTTTAATTATGTGATTAGTAGGATGCCCGTAGTTGCCCTTATAGCCCTAAATGTGGTTCCGATAATTACATGTTGACAAGTAGGCCTTTCTCGCACCCGGTCCCACGTAAACATCGTTGCATGTTGTATGACCTTATTATTTGATTACGTGAACTTCGAAATGAGTTATATGATTTGATTTACATGCGTTACATAGCTGCCCGTTTAATATTCATATAACTCCATGTGCTTTACAAGTGAAATTACCAATCATATTGTGCCTCACGTGTTTACTTGTCAATGTAAAATCTTATGACTGCTCGGAGGCAACCTACTTTGTTGTCCTCCTAATGTGATATATTAAATGTCATAAATGTGCATTGCATACAAGGTTGCAACCTTTCATTCTGGAGTGGTAGCGTTCACGCACACCGGGCGGCATCGGGCTTGCCAGTGCAACCGTGACTACCATTGTCCAATTCCCTCTCTCGCTTGGTGGCTAGACTTCCTCGGAGAGTTAGGTCGTAGGATTTTGGGGTACATCTGGAGTACACCCATTTGGCGTGATAAGGGAATGATTTGAAGTCGGCCGCAACAACAGATACTGGAAATGAATTGAGAGCAAAAGCTCACCGTATCCTTTTCACTATGTGTATAAGTACTCTCGCTTGGTTCCTAGAGGACCTCGGGGAGGAAATACGAGTAATTGTGTTCCTTTACCTTTATATTACATGATGTACTTACTTGTGATATATGTCATGCTTGCAAAGGGTTTTCATAATTGAACCGGAAAAAGAGTTTCAAAACTTATTTCTCGTTCCCCTCACTGAGTTCATAAGGACTCACCCTCTTTTATCATCTCAGGTGAAGAAGACCAAGAACAGGTACCCGAGGACAACGTGCCTAATGATGACTCCTTGGAATGATTGCTTGTCCTACGTGCCTTACGTGACCATGGCCATTTTGTGAACAATATGTTGCTTGAAGACTATTTCTTATGTTGCTTGTTACCGTATTGTAAATGACCCCCGTTGTAATTTGGGGGATAATTTTGGCTTGTACTTGTCATATCTAGTTAGATACTCTTATGGTCGTTTTTGCTATCATTACTGGCTAGTATCTATCACAGGCTTATGAAGTATCAGGTGAAGGATTAAGTAAATGAATCTATCCAATCTAAAGTAGGTACTCATTGGTAGGCTAAGATCAAGAGGTACTTTGTAACAAGAATTAACAAACAAATGAGACATAGTATGATGCTAGGTTATTCATCAAACGAGACTTCGAGATAACTAGTAGGCGTTCGATTGGTTATAAATAGTAATCTTAGTTGGAAATGAAATTGAGATTGAAGTTTTGAGGCCTTTAGAGAATTAGGTCAAACTAAAGAGCCTAATTACAGCCGTTATACTGCCGGTTTTTTGGAGAGTATGTGGAGTTTAGACTAAAACGTTAAGTGTCAAACCTTCATGAACGATTAGGTACGTAAAATGACTTGAATGTTTAGATCACACCCTAGTCTAACCTTTATAGGTCGGGTTGGGATGTGACAGGTGCGATCATACCAGCAGTAATGCACCGGATCCCATCAGATCTCCGAAGTTAATCGTGATTGGGAGAGAGTAGTACTAGGATGGGTGACCCCCAGGGAAGTCCTCGTGTTGCACCCCCATTTTTGTTTTGAATTTTTTGCCACGTTCAGGCATGGAAAAATCCTTTATCCATTACTTTTCTTTTGCCGAGTACCACGACATCTTGGGCAAGACAACTTTGCTTCGCGTAGAGGCTAGGCCAGCAAACCGAGGGCGTGGGGCTTGTGACAAAGTCTCCGTCGCTCCGGGGACTATAACTTTTGACCCGTAAGGAGTTACGCGGCGCACAGTATACCGTTGGAAAGCTCTCCGAGAGTACTACGACCGGGGCATCAAGCCTTCTTGACTGGACTTGATTTTGGAGCCCAAAATTGAACATTTTCATCAGTTTCGTGACACTTTTCTTCTTTTTACGCTGTTTCTTCGTCCCTGATAGTTTGTCAGGAGCCGCGAAAAGGTTGACAAATAAGGGCTTTGTGCACTCAACATGACGGGTGCGATCATACCAGCAGTAATGCACTGGATCCCATCAGATCTCCGAAGTTAAGCGTGCTTGGGAGAGAGTAGTACTAGGATGGGTGACCCCCAGGGAAGTCCTCGTGTTGCACCCCCCTTTTCGTTTTGAATTTTTTTGCCCCGTTCAAGCTTTCCAAGATGCTTTATCTGTCACATTTCTATTACCGAGTCCCACGGCATCTTGGGCAAGACAACTTCGCTTCGCGTAGAGGCTGGGCCAGCAAACCGAGGGCGTGGGGCTTGTGACCAGGTCTCCGTCGCTTCGGTGACCATTACTTTTGATCCGTAAGGAGTTATGCTGCGCATAGCATACAGTTGAAAAGATCTCCGAGAGCTCTACGATAGGGGCAGTAAGCCTGCTCGGATACGCCTAATTTCGGTGCCAAAAATTGAACATTTTCATCAGTTTCGTGCCACTTTTCTTCTTTTTGCGTTGTTTTTTCGTCCCTGATTGTTCATCGAGAGCCACAAAAAGGACGTCAAATAATGGCTTTCCGCACTCACCATGACAGGTGCGATCATACTAGCAGTAATGCACCGGATCCCATCAGATCTCCGAAGTTAAGCGTGCTTGGGAGAGAGTAGTACTACGATAGGTGACTCCCAGGTAAGTCCTCGTGTTGCACCCCCCTTTTCGTTTTGAATTTTCTTGCCCCGTTCAGGCTTGCCAAGATGCTTTATCTGTAACATTTGTATTACCGAGTCCTACATCATCTTGGGCAAGACAACTTCGCTTAGCGTAGAGGTTGGGCCCACAAACCAAGGGGCGTGGGTCTTGTGACTAGGTCTCCGTCGCTTCGGTGACTATAACTTTTGATCCGAAAGGAGTTATGCGGCGCACAGTTTACCGTTGGAAAGCTCTTCGAGAGCTCTACGACGGGGGAAACTAGCATGCTCAGTTGCGTCTATTTTCGGAGCCCAAAATCGAACGTTTTTATCTATTTCGGGCTACTTTTCTTCTTTTTGCGCTGTTTCTTCGCCTCTAATCATTTGTCAGGAGCTGCGAAAAGGACGACAAATATGGGCTTTGAGTACTCAACCTGGCGGGTGCGATCAAACCAGCAGTAATTCACCAGATCCCAATAGATCTCCGATGTTAAACGTGCCTGGGAGAGAGTAGTACTAGGATAGGTGACCCCCATGGAAGTCCTCGTGTTAAAACCCCCTTTTCGTTTTGAATTTTTTGCCCCGTTCAAGCTTGCCAAGATGCTTTATCCATCACCTGTCTATTACCAAATCCCGCTGCATCTTGGGCAAGACAATTTCGCTTCACGTAAAGGCAGGGCCCGTAAATCGAGGGCATGTGGCCTGTGACCAGGTGTACGTCGCTCCGTTGACCATAACTTTTGATCTGTAAGGAGTTACGTGATGCACAACATACCGTTGGAAAGCACTCCGAGAGCTCTACGATGGGGGCAGCAAGCCAACTCGGCTGCGCCTGTTTTCGAAGCAACAAATCGAATGTTTTTATCAGTTTCAGGTCACTTTTCTTCTTTTTGAGTAGTTTCTTCGTCCCTAATCGTTCGTCGTTAGCCACGAAAAGGACGACATATAAGGTCTTTGCGCTCTCAACATGACGGGGGCGATCATACCAGCAGCAATGCCCCGGATCCCATTAGATCTCCAAAGTTAAGCATACTTGGACGAGAGTAGTACTAGGAGGGGTGACCCCCTGGGAAATCCTGGTGTTGCAACCCCCTTTTCGTTTTGTTTTTTTGCCCCGTTAAGGATTGCCAAGATGCTTTATCTGTAACATTTCTATTATCGAGTCCCATGTCATCTTGGGCCAGACAACTTCGTTGCGCGTGAAGGCTGGGCCAGCAAACCGAGGGCATAGGGTCTGTGACCAGGTCTCCGTCGCTTGGGTTACCATAACTTTTGATCCGCAAGGAGTTACGTGGTGCACAACTTACGGTTGGAAAGCTCTCCGAGAGCTCTACGACAAGGGCAACTAGCCTGCTTGGCTGCGCCTGTTTTCGGAGCCCAAAATCAAACGTTTTCATCAATTTTGGGCTACTTTTCTTCTTTTTGCGCTGTTTCTTATTCCCTGATCATTTGTCGGGAGCCGCAAAAAGGACGACAAATAAGGGCTTTGCGCACTCAACATGACGGGTACAATCATACCCGCAGTAATGCAACGGATCCCATCAGATCTCCGAAGTTAATCGTGCTTGGGAGAGAGTACTACTAGGATTGATGACCCCTTGCGAAGTCCTCGTGTTGCACCCCCCTTTTCGTTTTATTTTTTTGCCCCGTTCATGCTTGCCAAATTACTTTATCCGTCACATTTCTATTACTGAGTCCCACTGCATCTTGGGCAAGACAACTTCGCTTCGCGTAGAGGTTGGGCTAGCAAACTGAGGGCGTGGGGTCTGTGACCAGGTCTCCGTCGCTCCGGTGACCATAACTTTTGATCTGTAAGGAGTTACGCGGCGCACAGCATACCGTTGGAAAGCTCTCCGAGAGCTCTACGTCGGGGGCAGCAAGCCTACTCAGCTGTGCCTATTTCAGAGCAAAAAATTGAACATTTTCATTAGTTTTGGTTCACTTTTCTTCTTTTTGTGCAATTTCTTTGTCCCTAATCGTTCGTTGGGAGCCGCAAAAAGGACGACAAACTAAGGCTTTGCGCACTCAACATAACGGGTACGATAATACTAGCAGTAATGCATCGGATCCCATCAGATCTCTGAAGTTAAGCGTGCTTGGGAGATAGTAGTACTACGTTAGGTGACCCCCAAGGAAGTCCTCGTGTTGCACCCCCTTTTCGTTTTGAATTTTTTTCCCCGTTCAGGCTTGCCAAGTTGCTTTTTCGGTCACATTTCTATTACCGACTCCCACGGCATCTTGGACAAGACAACTTTACTTCGCGTAGAGGCTGGGCCCGCAAACTGAGGGCGTGGGGCCTGTGACCAGGTCTTTGTCGCTCCGGTGACCATAACTTTGGATCCGTAAGGAGTTACGCAGTGCACAACATACCATTAGAAAGCTCTCCGAGAGCTCTACGACGGGAGCAGCAAGCCTACTCTGCTACGCTTGTTTTTAGAGCCCAAATTCGAACATTTCATCAATTTTGGGACAATTTTCTTCTTTTTGCGCAGTTTCTTTGTTCTTGATCGTTAGTCGGGAGCTGTGAAAAGGACGAAAAATAAGTGCTTTATGCACTCAACATGACGGGTGCAATTATACCAGCAGTAATGGACCAGAACCCCTCATATCTCCGAAGTTAAGCATGCTTGGGAGATAGTAGTACTAGGATGGGTGACCCCCAAGAAGTCCCTGTATTGCACCGCCCTTTTCATTCTGAATTTTTTACCCTGTTCAGGCTTCCCAAGATGCTTTATCTATCACAATTCTATTACCGAGTCCCACGGCATCTTGGACAAGACAATTTCGCTTCGCGTGGAGGCTGGGTTTGCAAACCGCAGGCATGGGGCCTGTGACCGGGTCTCCGTCGCTCCGGTGACCATAACTTTTGATCTGTGAGGAGTTATGCAGTGCACAACATACCGTTGGAAAGCTCTCCGAGAGCTCTACGACGAGAGCAGCAAGCCTGCTCAACTGCACCTATTTTTGGTGTCCAAAATCGAAAGTTTTCAGTAGTTTCGTGCCACTTTTTCACTTTTTGCGCTGTTTCTTCGTCCCTGATCGTTCGTCGGGAGCGGCGAAAAGGACGATAATTATGGGCTTTGCGCACACAACATGACGGGTGAGATCATACCAGCAGTAATACATCGAATCCCATCAGATCTCAAATGTTAAGCGTGCTTCGGACAGAGTAGTATTAGGATGGGTGACCCCTAGGGAAGTCCTTGTGTTGTACCCCCCTTTTCGTTTTGAATTTTTTCCTCCGTTCAGGCTTGCCAAGATGCTTTATCCGTAACATTTCTATTACCGAGTCCTACGTCATCTTGGGCAAGACAACTTCGATTCGCGTAGAGGCTGGGCCAGCAAACCGAGGGCGTAGGGCCTGTGACCAGGTCTGCGTCGCTTCGGTGACCATAACCTTTGATTTGTAAGGAGTTATAAGGCGCACAACTTATTGTTGGAAAGCTCTCCGAGAGCTCTACGACAGGGGAAACTAGCCTGCTCGGTTGCGCCCATTTTCGGAGCCCAAAATAGAATGTTTTCATCAGTTTCGGGCTACTTTTTTTCTTTTTACGCTATTTCTTCGTCCCTGATCGTTCGTCGGGAGCCGTGAAAAAGATGACAAATAAGGGCTTTGCACACTAAACATGACGAGTGCGGTCATAGCAGTAGTAAGGCACCGGATCCCATCAAATCTCCGAAGTTAATCGTGCTTGGAAGAGAGTAGTACTGGGATTGATGACCCCTTAGGAAGTCCTCGTGTTCGTTTTGTTTTTTTGCCCCGTTCATGCTTGCCAAATTGCTTTATCCATCACATTTCTATTCTCGAGTCCCACGGCATCTTGTGCAAGACAACTTCGATTCGCGTAGAGGCTGGGTCCGCAAACCGAGAGCGTTGGGCTTGTGACAGTAGGTCTCTCTTGCTCCGGTGCCCAAAATTTTTGATCCGTAAAGAGTTATGCAATGCACAGCATACCGTTGGAAAGCTCTCCGGGAGCTCTACGAAGGGGGCAGCACAACTGTGCCTATTTTTGGAGCCCAAAATCGAATGTTTTCATCAGTTTCAGTCTACTTTTCTTCTTTTTGCGATGTTTCTTCGTCCCTGATCGTTCGTCGGGAGCCGTGGAAAGGACAACAAATAAAGGCTTTGCGCACTCAACATGACGGGTGCGATCATACCAGTAGTAATGCACCTGATCCCATCAGATCTCCGAAGTTAAACGTGCTTGGGAGAAAGTAGTACTAGGATGGGTGACCCCCAGGGAAGTCCTCGTGTTGCACCCCCCCTTTTCGTTTTGAATTTTTTGCCTCGTTCAGGCTTGCCAAGACAACTTCGCTTCACGTAGAGGCCAGACCCGAAAACTGAGGGCGCGGGGCCTGTGACCAGGTCACCGTCGCTCCCGTGCCCTTAACTTTCGATCCGTAAAGAGTTATGCGACGCACAGCATACCATTGGAAAGCTCTCTGAAAGCTCTACGATAAGGGCAGCAGGCCTGCTCTATTGTGCCTATATTCGGAGCCCAAAATCGAACATTTTTATCAGTTTTGGGCCACATTTCTTCTTTTTGCACTGTTTCATTGTCCTGTATCGATCGTCGTGAGCCGCGAAAAGGACGACACATAAGGGCTTTGCGCCCTCAACATGACGAGTGCAATTATACCAACAGTAATGCACCGAATCCCATCAGATCTCCGAAGTTAAGTATGCTTGGGAGAGAATAGTACTAGGATGGATGACCCCCTAGAGAAAGTCCTCGTGTTGCACCCCCCTTTTCATTCTGAATTTTTTACCCTGTTCAGGCTTCCCAAGATGCTTTATCCGTCACATTTCTATTACCAAGTCCCATGGCATCTTGGGCAAGACAACTTTGCTTCGCGTGGAGGCTGGGTTTGCAAACTGCGGGCATGGGGCCTGTGACCGGGTCTCCATTGCTCCGGTGACCATAACTTTTGATCTGTGAGGAGTTATGCAGTGCACAACATACCGTTGGAAAGCTCTCCGAGAGCTCTACGACGGGAATAGCAAGCCTTCTCGACTACGCCTGTTTTTTGTGCCCAAAATTGAACATTTTCATAAGTTTTGGGCCCCTTTTCTTCTTTTGGCGCTGTTTCTTCATCCCTGATTGTTTGTCGGGAGTCGCGAAAAGGACGACAAATAAGAACTTTACGCACTCAACATGACGGGTGCAATCATACAAGGAGTAATGCACCGGATCCCATCAGATCTCCAAAGTTAAGCGTGCTTGGGATAGAGTAGTACTAGGATTGGTGACCCCTGGGAAGTCCTTGTGTTGTACCCCCTTTTCGTTTTGAATTTTTTTTCCCGTTCAGGCTTGCCCAGATGCTTTATCTATCACATTTCTATTACCGAGTCCCACTGCATCTTGGGCAAGACAACTTCGCTCAGAGGTTGGGCTCGAAAACCGAGTGCGTGGGGCCTGTGACCAGGTCTCCGTCGCTCCAGTGACTTTTGATCTGTAATGATTTACCCGGAACACAACATACCATTGGAAAGCTATCCGAGAGCTTTACGACGGGGGTAGCAAGCTTGCTCGACTGCGCCAGTTTTTGGAGCCCAAAATTGAATGTTTTCATCAGTTTTGGAAAAATTTTCTTCTTTTTGCTCTACTTCTTCGTCTCTGATCGTTCGTCGGGAGCCGCGAAAAGGACGACAAATAAGGCTTTGCGCAATCAACATGACGGGTGCGATCATACCAGCTGTAATGCTCTAGATCCCATCAGATCATTGAAGTTAAGCGTGCTTGGGAGAAAGTAGTACTAGGATGGGTAACCCCCAGGGAAGTCCTCGTGTTGCACCCCCTTTTTCGTTTTGAATTTTTTGCCCCGTTCAGGCTTGCCAAGATGCTTTATCCATAACATTTCTATTACCGAGTCCCACGTCATCTAGGGCAAAACAACTTCGCTTCGCTTAGAGGCTGGGCTCACAAACTGAGGGCATAAGGCCTGTGACCAAGTCTCTATCGCTCTGGTGACCATAACTTTTGATCTGTAAGGAGTTACGCGGGGTACAACAAACCATTGGAAAGCTCTTCGAGAGCTCTATGACGGCAGCAACAAGCCTGCTAAGTTACGCCTGTCTTCATCCCTGATCGTTCCTCGGGAGCCGCAAAAAGGACAAAAAATAAAGGACTTGCACATTCAACATGACGGGTGGGATCATACCAGCAGTAATGCATCGGATCCCATCAGATCTTCGAAGTTAAGCGTGCTTGAGAGAGAGTAGTACTAGGATGGGTGACCCCTAGGGAAGTCCTCGTGTTGTACCCCCCTTTTCGTTTTGAATTTTTTGCCCTGTTAAGGCTTGCCAAGTGCTTTATTCGTAACATTTCTATTACCGAGTCCCACGTCATCTTGGGCAAGACAACTTTGCTTCACATAGAGGCTGGGCCCGCATACCGAGGGGTTGGGGCCTGTGACCAGGTCTCCGTCGCTTCGGTGACCATAACTTTTGATCCGTAAGGAGTAACGTGACGCACAACTTACTGTTGGAAAGCTCCTCAAGAGCTCTACGACAGGGAAAACTCGCCTGCTCAGCTGCGCCTGTTTTTGGAGCCTAAAATCGAACATTTTTATCAGTTTCGGGCCACCATTGTTCTTTTTGCGCTGTTTCTTCATCCCTAATCGTTCATCGGGAGCCGTAAAAAGGACGACAAATAAAGGATTTGCGCACTCAACAAGACGGGTGCGATCATACCAGTAGGAATGCACCGGATCCCATCAGATCTCCAAAGTTAATCGTGCTTGGGAGAGAGTAGTACAAGGATTAGTGACCCCCTGGGAAGTCCTTGTGTTGCACCCCCTTTTCGTTTTGAATTTTTTGCCCCGTTCAGGCTTTTCAAATTGCTTTATCAATTATATTTCTATTACCGAGCCCCCTGGCATCTTGGGCAAGACAACTTTGCTTCGCGTAGAGGCTGGGCCCGAAAAACCGAGGGCGTGGGGCCTGTGACCAAGTCTCCGTCACTGTGGTGCCCTTAACCTCTGATCCGTAAGGAGTTACGCGGCGCCCAACATACCGTTGGAACGCTCTCTGAGAGCTTTACGATGAGGGAAGCAAGCCTAATTTAGTTACTTTTAGTTATTTTTCATTTAATTGCATTGTTTTAACTTGAGTTGGACTAAATGCTAATTAATTGAGCTTGTTGACCACATTTTCACTTAAGCTTGATTTTGCAAAAGACCAAAATGCCCTTTGTCATCTTTTTAAAATAAAACAAGGCAAAATCAAAACTAACAAAACCAAAAATTCCTCCTATGTCCCTCCCCCCTTTGGCCGAAACTTCCCAAGGAAAAAAAAAAGAATTTTGCTTGCATTTTCTTCTACAATCATGCGTGAAATTGCTCGGGGGTCGTGGCTCGGGGGATTGCGGGTCTTGGTCTTCAATCTCTGTGAGGGGGTTCAGGCTTTTGTGCATTTTTATTTGGATTTGATTATTGGTTCAAATTTTTAGATTTGATATATAATGTGTTATAATGCATATAATTGCTTGATATATCTTCCTTTGAGTTCGTAGAGCATTGTTTGATAGTTATTTAGCAATTTTTACGGCTGAAATTGCGTATTTGAAATTGGGGAAGAATAATAAATAGTGATTTTAAATAGTAAAACCCTAGAATTTTGGATTTTGATCTGAATTGCGATTTCTTGATTCGGAAAGGTGCCATTAATGATAGAAAGATAAAATGTGCAATAAAAACGGATCGACCTTTGTTAAAATTAGAAATCAGACAATGAAACGAAAAGGGGCCGTTTGACCAAGTGTTGACCATGCTCGAATTGAGTTGGGGGTTTTGTTATTGAGGGCATGGAAGCACTTTTGGCGCTGTTGTGGCGTTGATTGAATGACCGGTTAGCATAGCTGTAGTTCAAACGCAGTAGGTGGACTTTCGGGCCTTGGGTGAGAAAGTGAAGTTTAGTGACATAGAAACATGCCTTTAGTGCCTAAGTGAATGTAGTGAAATCGGTTTCCTAATCTCGTAGCTCGTTTGCTCGTAATTGCCTTTGGAAGTTATAGATTGAATAGTGATATTTGTCATTTTCGTGTTTGAACTGCCATTACCTGTTTGATTGATGTTATTGTTAGTATTAATGATAATCATGCTTGAAAAGTTAATTGATTGCTATTATTAATTGTAAATGCTTGTTATCTCGTTTATCGCCACTAATCTGTACTTTCCTGTTATTGCTCGTTTATTGCTTGTATCTCGTATTGTATTGCATAAGTGTTAGGCGCGTGAGTGATGGGCCTCTCTGGGTAGTCTCGGGCTGCCAGGGTTGGTTGCTCTAGCTCCGTGTCCTATTTCCATTCTCGCTAGGGGTGTCGCCCTGGGAGATTTGGGTCGTAGATGTGTCGGGGTACTTCTGGAGTATACCCAGTGAATGTTATAAGGTGGTTGCGCGCTTATTATCATCGTTGTCAACATCAAGCTCGAGATTGATGTAATTATCGTGGAATCGAATTGCATGGTACATTGCTCGTATGAGTGAACTATAGCCTTCAGAGTGTGGTATAGCTTTGAATGGTTATGTTAATGCTTTCTTTAATTGTATATTGTATTGTTGTTTATATTGAAAGCTTTCTTATTAATTATATTGCTAAACTTCACCTATTTGCATTGCACGATCTTCTTTCTCTCCACCTCGATATCTGTCTTGCCCTGACTGAGTATACGTGTTGTGCATACTCACTCGTCACCACCACATTTCAGGAAATATCATGTTAGCTGGAAAGTTCATGGATATGTGATAGACCGTGCTTGAAGAGTTGCCTTGCGTGCTATGTGGCTTGAGTGGTAGGAAGATGCAAAGATGTATGTTTCATGTGTTGTTTGTATAGTGGTAGGAAGATGCAAAGATGTATGTTTCATGTGTTGTTTGTATTTCGTGTTAAAAAGGAATGTAATTCAAGTTTTACTAGGTTATTGAGGTGATTTGAAAAGCTAGTTTATGTATTCAGTTAGTATAGTTTAACTTCATTGCATGTATGTATTTGTCTAAAGGAAAAGAGTTAGAATAGTTTGGGTACTTGGAAATATTTATATTTGATGTGTTTAATTGTTGAGAACCAAGGCTCAGATGGCCTTGAGGTGGTTCAATGGTTGGACACGGTACTGATCCACTTATATACTGTCACAAGTTTTCGTATTTTGCCTAGAAATAGGGGAGACTCCGTCTGTCTTTCCCTAAAATTTTCCCCGGGTTTGGAATTGGGTTGTGATTAGATTGATTGATAGAACTCCTGGTCTCGAGAGGGATCGGGGTGTTACAGTACCCGTCATCTTGAGGGCACAAATCCCTTATGTGTTGATGGTTCACAGTCCCAACCCAAAGAGATGGCCAATTCTAAAGGCCCAATGGGCTTAACGAGAACCTATCCGCTTCAACAACATAGCATCCTCGCAAGACATGATATCGACGCATTGTAGGGCCCTCTAATGTCCCGCGAGTTAGATTGTCGTCCTTTTTGCGGCACATGACGTACGATTCGGGATGGAAAAACAGCGCCAAAGAAGAAAAATGTACCAAAACTGATAAAAACGTTCAATTTTAGTCTCCCAAAACAGGTGCAGTCGAGCAAACTTCTTGCCCCCGTCGTAGAGCACTCGGAGAGCTTTTCAACGGTTTGGTGTGCACCGTGTAACTCCTCACGGATCAAAAGTTATGGTCACCGGAGCGACGGAGAACGGATCAAAAGCCCCATGCTCCCGATTTGCGGGCCCAGCCTCTACACGAAGTGAAGTTGTCATGCACAAGGTGCCATGGGATTCGGCAATAGAAATGTGGTGGTTAAAGCATCTTGGCAAGCCTAACCGGAGCAAAAAAAATTGAAAAGGGGGGTGCAACACAAGGACTTCCCAGGGGTTCACTCATCCTAGTACTACTCTCGCCGAAGCACACTTAACTTCGGAGTTCTGATGGGATCCGGTGCATTTGTGCTGGTATGATCGCACCCGTCATGTTGAGGGCACAAATCCCTTATATGTTGACTGTTCATAGTCCCAGCCCAGCGAGATGGCCCATTAAAAATGCCCAATGGGCTTAACGACAACCCATCCGCTTCAACAACGCAGTATCCTCACAAGACGTAATATCGACGCATTGTAAGGACCACTAATGTCCCGCGAGTTAGGTTGTCGTCCTTTTAACAGCCTACGACGTACAATCCGGAACGAAAGAACAGCACAAAAGAAGAAAAGTGGTCTGAAACTGATGAAAATAGGAGCAACTGCACAAGCTTGCTGCCCCCATCGTAGAGCTCTCGGAGAGCTTTCCAACGGTATGTTGTGCGCCGCGTAACTCCTTACGAATCAAAAGTTATGGGCACCGAAGCGATAGAGACCTAGTCACAATCCCTACGCCCTCGGTTTGTGGGCCCACCCTCTACGTGAAGCGTAGTTGTTTTGCCCAAGGTGCCGTGGGATACGGAAATGGAAATGTGGTGGATAAAGCATCTTGGCAAGCCTAACTGGGGAAAATTTTTTTGAAAAGGGGGGTGCAACACGGGGACTTTCCAGGGGCTCACCCATACAAATACTACTCTCGCCCAAGCACGCTTAAATTCAGAGTTCTTATAGGATCCGGTGCATTAGTACTGGTATGATCGCACCCGTCATGTTGAGGGCACAAATCCCTTATGTGTTTACGGTTCACAGTCCCAGCCCAAAGAGATGGCCCATTCATAAGGCCCAATGGGCTTAACGACAACCCATCCACTTCAACAACGTAGCATCCTCACAAGACGTGATATCGACATGTTGTAGGATCCTCTAATGTCCTGCGAGTTAGGTTGTCGTCCTTTTAACAGCTCACGACGTACGATTCGGGATGGAAAAACAGCTAAAAAAAAGAAAAGTAGCTCGAAACTGATCAAAACGTTCAATTTTGGTCTCTGAAAACAAGCGCAGCCAAGTAGGCTTGCTACCCCCGTCGTGAAGGTCTCGGAGAGCTTTCCAACGGTATGCTGTGCGCCGTGTAACCCCATACAGATCAAATGTTATGGGCACCGGAGCGATGGAGACCTGGTCACAAGCCCCACGCCCTCGATTTGCAGGCCCAATCTCTACGTGAAGCAAAGTTGTCTTGCCTAATGTATCGTGGGATTCAGTAATATAAATGTGGTGGATAAAGCATCTTGGCAAGCCTAACCGAGGCAAAAAAAAACTGAAAAGGGTGGTGCAACACAAGGACTTCCCAGGGGATCACCCATCCTAGTGCTACTCTCGCCAAAGCACGCTTAACTTCGGAGTTCTGATGGGATCCTGTGCATTAGTGCTGGTATGATCATACCCGTCACGTTAAGGGCGCAAATCCCTGATGTGTTAACGATTCACAGTCCTAGACCAGAGAGATGGCCCATTCAAAAGGCCCAATGGGCTTAATGATAACCTATCCGCTTCAACAACGCAGTATCCTTGCAAGATGTGATATCGAAGCGTTGTAGAGCCCTCTAATATCCCACGAGTTAGGTTGTCGTCCTTTTAATAGCTCACGACGTACGATCCTGGACAAAAAAACAGCGCAGAGGAAGAAAAGTGGCCCGAAACTGATGAAAACGTTCAATTTTAGGGTTCGAAAATAGGCGCAGCTGTGAGGCCTTGTCACGCCCCAACTCGACCCCTCCTATAATCAGTCAGGACGCAACAGAATTTCGACAGTATAACGATAGTAAATAAGGCACCGAGGCTCTAAACCAACCTCAATAGAACATCATACATCAACTTCACAAACCATACAACAAACAACTCCTCAATAAAATAACAACATACATCATAATCATATTATACAATAAACAGTTCTCGTTATATGCTTCCGTTCCAACATAATACATTAACCCTTAATATACAATACAAAGACATATTGAGCCAATCTAGCAACCTAATCATAAACAAAAGAAAATATACTAAGACAACATCAACTAATTCATTAACTTATCAACATCTTATACATTATAAACTACAAAGCAGATAAAAGTCTACCAAGTTAATTTACAAGATAATAAAGTATGTACGACATCATGGATAAGACTCTGGAACATAGGACTCATTCACGTAAGACACGTTTTCCACATTCTCCTCTTCAGGAGGCACGTACTCGTAATCCTGCAAAAGTACACATGTATGCATGCAATAATAGAGAGTGAGCTTATATAAAATAAGCCCCACGAGGATCCGATAGATCTCGAGCAAGGTCTACTAAACTCCTTGGAAATAATCCTTTGAGTCAGTAAACACACAATAACATAAATAATACTATCATCACATAACTATATGACCATTCAATAAAGGATACTCTCTCTAGTTGGTGTAGCTCCAAACGCCATCACGATCTCAACCATTCTTCTTGTAACTCCCCATTACTCACGCACCCGGGGTACCCCCAATAACCTCGCCTTCCATGACACCTCCGTCATGCGAGCTGGAGGCAATCTCTGATAGTCATGCCGTTATCAACCCGACAGCCCGATACTGCCCGAGAGGTGGCACACACATACCAGAGACCCAACAATAATAATAAACATCAATCATTCACAGGAGGACAGTCTAGCAGAACTGTTTATCTCCCGGCATCAATCATCAATCAATAATCATCAATCATCATCAATAAACATATTATCATCATCAATAATCATATTATCATCATAATAACATCAATAAACAATTTAACAACAAATAACTAAGTTAGATGACAAAGTAGGCCATCCAACCGAACATGCATTAAACACACAATCAAACCCTAGTTTACCCATCAACAACTCACGATTCAATCACTCAAACCACACCCAATCAACTAAGGCTCAATTCAATAATTTAAAGAAAGACAACCTAAACTTCAAATAATCATATCTTACATTCTACTAATCCAAACAACTCCAAATCAGTTTCTATCACTCACCCATTCAATCATCTACATTAGACCCCTCGGAAACCAACCAAAACACATCCAAATCATGCCCAATAATCCTAAAACCCTAGTGTATCATGGCTGAAATTTTTGGATTTTGGCACGGATATCACAATCGAAAATTCGGCATTACAATGGCGCTACCACGTAATTAACAAACTTTTAGAAATCGACGGAAATCAATTTCAATCATTACAAATCAATTAATTCAACATTAAACAATTTAATCAAAATTTAATACCCGAAAAATAAAAATTATGCTACAACCGATAAAAACTCGTAGTATTACAGCTAAATGATCCCTAGCATGAAAGGAGCAATAATCTAACATCAGATTAACATTCTAACGGTTCAATAATCATTTATACGCATAAACACAAAATATGAGTTTTGAGATCTAGAATTTTTCTCTCACCTTTGATGTGTTTTGATGCAAGAAATGTGTAGAATGGATGCCAAACAAGTGAAATCAAGCTTTGAATCACTCAATTCGGCTTTGAAAATGCCTTCATCTTTCTCCTCCAAGGAGCCACGGTTTTGTGTGTGTTTTTGGTGGTGTTTTGCTTTGTTTTTAATGTGTGTTGATAATATATTAAGCAAAGGTCAAATAAATAAAAGAAAGTCAAAGTGGAAACTAATTATTTTTAGTGTTTTCTTGACTTTAAATGCATTTTCTTGATCACCAAAGTTCAAAACAATTATTCAACACTCAAGATAGTTCAAGTAGATTATTTTTAGGTGACAAGAAGTTTTACAATCAAACACTTTCACCCGAGTCGGCTTAAAACTCGATTTTCGCAAAAGTCGGTGTAAAAACCCTAATAAATTCTTAAGCCGATTTTAAAACTGTTTTAATCAAACACAGGTCTATTAAAGTTCATGTTCTAGGTCTAGAAGGGTTAAAAAGACTAGTTTCAAAATTTAACGGACGTGTTTCGAAAATACTATTCACTGAAAATCGACGATAAAATTTCTGATCCCATTTTTGTTGAAAATTTCATGAATGCACATTTAGCACGTATTAGGAGTATTGACACCAAAATTACCACATTCTAAGTCATATAGCATATAAACAGGTCAAATGCATGCAAAACGAGATAAAACACGTAAATCGAGTTAAAGCAGAAAAGTGGGGTTTCACATACTCCCCTCCTTAAAACAATTGCGTTCACGCAATTCTCGAACTGACAGACAATTAAATCCTCAATCGTTACACTTAACAATACTTCTCTTAGTTCCCATTTATCTCTTAGGATGACAACTAACCAAAGACCTCAAAAGAACAAACTCTGTTGATTGCAAGTTGATGATCATAATTCCAAGACAATCTTCAATTCATAATTCTCTCCTACCTCATATCGTATTGCATATGAAAGAAATCGCAACTCCAAAGTCTTAGCATGACACCACTAATTATCAATCATTTCATACTACACAAAAGAGCTTTATGAACACCCCGAGGGTTTAAAAACTCATTCACGATAACATGAATGATTATTGATCAAGAAAATATCTCAAAAGTGACATTTGTCAGAATATGGCTCTTATGAAATTTACAAGGAAATACGAATATGAAAAATCATATTCGAGCCAACAATCAAGTGAACAGGAGGTCAAACATGTTAGAGAATCAAGAGGTTAATAGTTTAATAAGGAAGCATGATAACTAAGATAAGAAATGTCTCAGCACCTATCAGTTAAATAAGTACGAACAAAGGATGATGACGAGTCAAAATAGTGCTGAGTATGTTGAACAAAAATTCCTGAACAAGTAGATATTCCAATTCTCAATGATTGTTCAAGGAACCAACAAATAAGTTGTACTTGAGGCAAAATGAAATTAAGAAATACGAGATGATTAATTCAATAGAAAACATGAGTGTCAAGATAATGAGTATCTCAGCACGCAATTACCAAAGAAGTATAAATAAGAAAGGACAATGCTGAGTATATTAAATGAGCAATTACAAGCAAAGTAATGGCCCAGGATTTAATAATGAAACAATATGATTAACAAAGATCAACAAGAATATCAATGACGTACTTAGGTAGGGAGTACATCAAACAAGTGGAATTCAAACAAGTAAAATGGTATACCAAAAGAAAAATTACTTTCAAATGAATTATAATAGGATGAAATGAAATATTGAAATCAATGGCTGGAGATATAGAATGAAATATAGAAGTCTCAAACTTTAACTCCAATAAGTGACATTGCTATAAGAAGCAAATATGAACGTTAAGAATAGAAACAATGTCAAATGAGTATAGGATCCATTAATCCAATAAGCAAAACTTTCAAGAAACAATTGATATGCTAGAAAAGTGTAACTCTCTCTCAAATAAGTGGGAATAAAGTAAAAGATAATAATAAGACCGATAGAATTATGAAGCACAAGAAGAGTGTCCCACCTACACATTTAAATACCAACAAGTCAAATCCTACAATCTATCTTCCTCCAAAACAAGACACTAAGGAGGTCTAGAGAACCTAAGGAGTCATAGCAATCACCAAACAAGATAAATCACTCCAAAATTTTACATTCCGTACCAGACCAATCACTAAACAAGATAAATCACTGATTACCCAACAAGATTAACTAATGACGACTCCAAAATCTGATAAGACAATACAGATTCATGCTAACCCATTATAACACAAGAGAATCCCCAATCAACAATTTAGAAAGTCATACCACCTAGAATCCAAAAGCTTGATGTAGGCAAGTAAATGTTCAGCCATCGAAATGCATTCTTATTTCCTCAAATAATTCTATCTCCCAACAATTACATCTTCGAATAAAGTAACTTTAGTCAGGAATCACTCTAATTCTCTCCAAGGTTTAAAGATCAAAACTCCAAAATATCCATTAATAATATAGCAATCCCAAATAGTAGAAATACTCACATGTTATACTACACTTCATTCCATTCACAAATATACATCACTAATTCCTCAAATAAATTCATTCTAAATTAACCTCAAGGAAGTATAGTCAGAGTTGAGACTCCAAAAGTGTCTAATCACAACCTCACGGAAACCTCAACTTATAATTCATCTCCAAGTAATAACAAGTTAAACATGGCAACAAAAGTAATTACAATCATCAAGATACATTGCTATTTCTTCGAACAACTTCATTCTCGCTAAAGGAACATCAAGAACAGATCCACTAAACTGAGACTAAAATCCGTAAACATAACAATTAAAATCTCACTGATTAACTACTAGAATAAAAATAATTCAAAATCATGGCCTACCTCTATTTCCGAAAGCTCTTACAACCACCCTAGACATTAAAAGGTCACTCACGAGTTAAAACATGTATGCAACTATATCATATGAAAGACAAGTACAACGTAATGCGCAATTATCATACAATGCAACATTATCACATAACACACAATTCAACATATAAGAAGCCAACATCACATAAACAGGTTATATCACAGAAGTAAGTTATAAACAATTAAAGTCACATAAGCAACAAACTTCACATAAGACAAGTTGATCACGTAACTCACATTGGTCACTTAAAGTACATTGAGCACCTAAAGCACATTGTTTCACATAAGCTAGTTATAAACAATTAAAAGCACATAAACAACTAACTTCACACAAGGCACAAAATCACATAAAACACAATTGTCACATAATACACATTAATCACATAATGCACATTAATTACAACACATTGAGTACGTATAGCACGTTATCACATAAAACATATTGACCACATTAGTTCACTTAACACACAAGGCATATTGGTCACATAGAAAGTTAGACACATAAGTAAATTAATCACATAAACATATTAACATATGTTTCACTTTTCTTTCACTTAATACATACTGGCATGCTTAGACCACTACCCATATTCCGAGGATATCCCGGCTGACAGCTAATCAAGCTCTGATACCACTTAAATGTCATGCCCCAACTCAACCCCACCTAAGATCAGTCAGAACGCAACGGAATTTCAGCAGTATAAGGACAGTAAATAGGACACCGAGGCTCTAAACCAACCTCAATAGAACTTCATCCATCAACTTCAAAAACCATACAACATACCACTCCTCAATAAAATAACAACATACATCATAATCATATTATACAATAAACAGTCCTCGTTATATGTCTCCATTCCAACATAATACATTAACCATTAATATACAATACAAAGACATATTGAGCCAATCTAGCAACCTAATCATAAACAAAAGAAAATATACTAAGACAACATCAACTAATTCATTAACTTCTCAATATCTTATACATTATAAAATACAAAGCAGATAAAAGTCTACTAAGTTAATTTACAAGATAATAAAGCATGTACGACATCATGGATAAGACTCTGGAACATAGGACTCATCCACGTAAGACACGTTTTCCACATTCTCCTCTTCAGGAGGCACATACCCGTAATACTGCAAAAGTACACCTGTATGCATGCAATAATAGAGAGTGAGCTTATATAAAATAAGCCCAGCGAGGATCCGATAGATCTCGAGCAAGGTCTACTAAACTCCTTGGAAATAATCCTTTGAGTCAGTAAACACACAATAACATAAATAATACTATCATCACATAACTATATGACCATTCAATAAAAGATACTCTCTCTAGTTGGTGTAGCTCCAAACGCCATCACGATCTCAACCATTCTTCTTGTAACTCCCCATTACTCACACACCCGGGGTACCCCCAATAACCTCGCCCTCCATGACACCTCTGTCATGCGAGCTGGAGGCAATCTCTGATAGTCATGCCGTTATCAACCCGACAGCCCAATGCTGCCCGAGAGGTGGCACACACATACCAGAGACCCAGCAATAATAATAAACATCAATCATTCACAGGAGGACAGTCTAGCAGAACTGTTTATCTCCCGGCATCAATCATCAATCAATAATCATCAATCATCATCAATAAACATATTATCATCATCAATAATCATATTATCATCATAATAACATCAATAAACAATTTAACAACAAATAACTAAGTTAGATGACAAAGTAGGTCATCCAACCGAACATGCATTAAACACACAATCAAACCCTAGTTTACCCATCAACAACTCACGATTCAATCACTCAAACCACACCCAATCAACTAAGGCTCAATTCAATAATTTAAAGAAAGACAACCTAAACTTCAAATAATCATATCTTACATTCTACTAATCCAAACAACTCCAAATCAGTTTCTATCACTCACCCATTCAATCATCTACATTAGCCCCCTCGGAAACCAACCAAAACACATCCAAATCATGCCCAATAATCCTAAAACCCTAGTGTATCATGGCTGAAATTTTTGGATTTTGGCACGGATATCACAATAGAAAATTCGGCATTACAACGGCGCTACCACGTAATTATCAAATATTTAGAAATCGACGGCAATCGATTTCGATCATTACAACTCAATTAATTCAACATTAAACAATTTAATCAAAATTTAATACCCGAAAAATAAAAATTATGCTACAACTGATAAAAACTCGTAGTATTACAGCTAGATGATCCCTAGCATGCAAGGAGCAATAAGCTAACATCATATTAACATTCTAACGGTTCAATAATCATTTATACGCATAAACACAAAATATGAGTTTTGAGATCTAGAATTTTTCTCCCACCTTTGATGTGTTTTGATGCAAGAAATGTGTAGAATGGATGCCAAACAAGTGAAATCAATCTTTGAATCACTCAATTCGGCTTTGAAATGCAAAATCTATGAGAAAAATGCTTTGAAAATGCCTTCATCTTTCTCCTCCAAGGAGCCACGGTTTTGTGTGTGTTTTTGGTAGTGTTTTGCTTTGTTTTCAATGTGTGTTGATCATATATTAAGCAAATGTCAAATAAATAAAAGAAAGTCAAAGTGCAAACTAATTATTTTTAGTGTTTTCTTGACTTTAAATGCATTTTCTTGATCACCAAAGCTCAAAACAATTATTCAACACTCAAGATAGTTCAAGTAGATTATTTTTAGGTGACAAGAAGTTTTACAATCAAACACTTTCACCCGAGTCGGCTTAAAACTCAATTTTTGCAAAAGTCGGTGTAAAAACCCTAATAAATTCTTAAGCCAATTTTTAAACCGTTTTAATCAAACAAAGGTCTATTAAAGTCCGTGGTCTAGGTCTAGAAGGGTTAAAAAGACTAGTTTCAAAATTTTAGCGGACGTGTTTTGAAAATACTATTCATTGAAAATCGACGATAAAATTTCTGATCCCATTTTTGATAAAAATTTCATGAATGCACATTTAGCACGTATTAGGAGTATTGACACCAAAATTACCACATTCTAAGTCATATAGCATATAAACAGGTCAAATGCATGCAAAACGAGATAAAACACGTAAATCGAGTTAAAGCAGAAAAGTGGGGTTTCACATTTTGGGTGAATCCCACATCGGACACGTACGAAGTGATATAGCTGAATATAAGGGGGTGACTCCTTGTATTCGCCGAGGTGCCTTTTGGGGTGAGAACTCCAAAGGGACAAACCCATGAGGGACGTCGGCAGGGTCATCTTGTGGCGTGCCGAGTGGACAATTCCTCGGTTGTTGGGTGCTCGGGGTTAATCCAGGGCTTGACAAATGGTATTAGAGCAGGTCATCCCCTGTGCCTGCTCCTGAGGGCAGGAGCCTTCCTAAGGGGGGGGGGTGGGGGTGAATCCCACATCGGACGCGTACGAAGTGATATAGCTGAATATAAGGGGGCGACTCATTGTATTCACCGAGGCACCTTTTGGGGTGAGAACTCCAAAGGGACAAACCCATGAGGGTCGTCGGCAGGGTCATCTTGTGGCGTACCAAGTGGACAATTCCTCGGTAGTTGGGTGCTCGGGGTTAATCCGGGGCTTGACAGGCCCAACCCTGAATAACGTGTCTTACCTCAATTTGCATGCCTTAAACCTAGAATTATATGATCGACCTTGAATTATGTGCTATGTCTTGGTTTTTGTGTATGCCTCGTTATACGTGCCTTAACCTAAGATTGTGTGCCTTGACCTCGATTTACGTGTGTTACCTTATTTCGTGTGCCCTAACCTTGAATTGTGTGTCTTAACCTAGATTTAAGTGTCATACCTTGATTTACGTGCATTGCATTGAATTATGTGCCATGTATTGGTTTACGTGTATTTATTTTGAAATTAGTGCATTGTCTTGGAGTTCGTGCCTTATCTCGTAGTGCGTGCTCTAGACCTAAAAAAAATAATCCTACACAATCCACTAACCAATATGATATTCCTAATTCAAATCCTCTACAAAATCCTAACAATAAACAATTCTTTCTACACAAACACCTAAACACTTTATTCCTTATTCTCACCTAAAACCAATGCACCTCAAATTACACACTTATTATAATCTATAATGTATCAACTTGAATCTGAAATTTCAGAATTTTCCATGCTAATTTCGGCCATACCAAGCAAATGGGACAAGCTTTGCACAAAATATTCTATTCTAGACAACCTATGACACAAGCACAAGACACAATGCATTAAATAACCTCAAACACCCTACCCCAAGCACCCTTTTTCGGCCCTCTCAACACCCATACTCTTAACAATTCAAATTAGACTCAGATTTTGCAAGGCTCAAGGTCGACACATACACACATAAACATCTAAGGAGCATCTTCAACCTCATTTCCTCTCAAACTCTCTCCCAACTCCCTCATCTCCTCTTACTCTCGGCCATAGCACATTCTTGAGCTCTCAAGACTCCTAGCAAGCTCTCAAGAACATTCAAGCTTCATCCATAGCAAGCAACAAGCAAGAAAATCTCACACAAGCTCTCAAACCTCTCATTTTCGGCCCTAGGTAAGTTTTGATAGTTTTCTTCCATTTCTTTTTGTTCTAAACACATGCACACCTCCTACATAAGCTAACTAAGCTGGGATTTAAAGAAATCAAGATACTTCTCGGCCAAGGCAAGGAAAAAGGTCTATTTGTGCGATTTCAAAGAGCGTTTGTGCATTTTCGTCCATCAATAGGCTAAGGTGAGGGTTAAACTCTTTTAAAAGCTCTCAAAACTCACATGCATGCTCTCATATGGCTAGCTTTACCTCTGTAATTATTGTATATGTGTGTATATGAGCCTATCTACTCATGCGTGGCTTGATAATGGCTAGAGACTTGAAGGTATGTAAACACGTTTTTGCTGGAAGATTACTGACCTTGTAGAACGAAGTACTTTTGGCTGAGTAAACATTGATAAAAATGCAAGAAAATTTTTAGGTCACGAGTTTTGTCAGTTCGAAACATTTTTTTGTAGAAATAGGCCGAGGCCAATTTTGAATCTAAGACCTCCAAAATGGCCAAATATCGTAATGCGTCTAAATCTGGAAAATTTGGAAATATGAAATAGGTTTCTGGACGCTTTCTGACCTAGTAGAACAAAATAGTTGTGGGCTAGTAAATGATGTCAAAAATTCATGAAAATTGGTAGGCCACTATATTGGTCAGTTTTGAACATATTTGGAAGAAATAGGCTAAGGCTAATTTTGAGTTTAAAGGCCTCAAAAATAGCAAATATCGAAATGTGTATGAATCTGGGCAGTTTTGCGTAGTCTCCCGGTTTTGACCATAACTCCTAAGTCTGAACTCCAATTGATACGAGGTTCGTTCCTGGATTTAAATCACACATTAAGATTCAATTTTACATTTGGTTCACTGAATTTGGAGATTATTTTCTTGGATAATTGAATGTGGGAAAACAGACCATTGCAGTAGGGTTTTGCTTAGCAAAATGCTTTGAAACATGTTGTAACTCTACTTGTGGTATTGAATGCTTGGAATTGTGGCACTTAGAAGTTGTGTGGGATGATGTGGTTAGTTGAGGTTGCTTAATTTGACTGATGCATGGCTTGGGATCATTAATTAATGAATGGTTTGCTTAATCGTGTGTGTAAGCACAGAATTGAGGCCCTAGCGCTTATGACTATTTGCTAAGAAATGATCCTATTGTGATACCCCGAACCTGGCATGTATTCAATAGCATTTTAAGTTCATTTAAATTGCATTTTATTGACCTTTCACCTTCTTTGACCAAACTAGTTGACTTTTCATCTACATTGACCAACTAGGACAAGGTGGAAATTTTTGAAATGTTTAATAAAAGGCAAACTTGGGATTAGAAATAAAAAAATGCAATGTTAAGTTAGTCAAATTTTAGGTCAACTTTGGAATTAAATCTGAACCAATTGGGGAAGAGTTAGGTAGCAAATTATATATGGTTGGAAAGCTCTATGAGTCTAGTTTATGAGGGTTCAAACCGTTCGTGAATTGGAGTTTTCTAGAAGAAGTTATGGCCGTTTTCGTGAGGTCGCGTATAGCTGTTTTGGTTTAGCGGGTTGACCGAATTTTGACCTTTGACTTCTTGACATTTTTTTTTTAAATAAGCAGAATGTGCACGAAAAAAAACAGAGAGAAAAAGGCTTGAAACCATGAGGAAAAGAAGGAGAAAAAAAAAGAAAATCTCAACTTCAAATCTTCGATTCTTCGCATGGGCTTGTGCAGGGTGGTTTCCGAGGCACTCTATGAGGTTTTCCTAGCGTCTAGGAGCATCTAAGGTGAGGGTTTCATCGTTATTTGCGCATTTATACGTTGTGTATGTTAACTTTGTCAATTTTTAGATTTATCCGTAGATCATTATTTAAAGCGATTTGATGCTTCTAGAATGTTCCTTGGCATTTGTAGAACATGTATTTATAGCTTTGTAACATTTTCTGCGGTTAAATGTTGTGATTGCAAATTAAATTGTTAATTGAATAGTGTTTTGTGAATAGTAAAACCTTGAAACGTTGAAGTTGCGCTGTTATGCTTTCTGTTGATGTAGAAATGTGCTAGGTACGCTAGAATGCTAAAATGTGTGGTTTGTTTGGGTTGCGTAATGGAAAAAATGAGAATTATGCCTTTGGGAAAGTCGGGGTCGTTTTGGTCGACTTTAGCATTTTCTCGTTTTGCGTGTTGGCATTGCTTTGGGAAGCCATGGAAGCACTTTT
Organism: Ehretia macrophylla; assembly: GCA_037974665.1. Lineage (NCBI taxonomy): Eukaryota > Viridiplantae > Streptophyta > Magnoliopsida > Boraginales > Ehretiaceae > Ehretia > Ehretia macrophylla. The sequence continues at coordinate 41,057,780 of CM075782.1, read as the reverse complement.
GGTGTGATTATGGCGCTGGTTGGGTGTTTGGTTGGTATAGTTGTAGTTCAAACGAGAAAGGGGGAAATCGGGGCTTTGCGCGAGTTCTAGGGTAAAGTAAGGTTTCGGGGTCTTTAGACGTGCCTTATGGTGACCTAGGAGGGTTGGCGAAGTTAGTTTCCAGAACTCGTGGCTCGTTTGGAAATGGTAGCGTTTTGATAGTTGGGGCCGATTTGTGTTTTTGTGTGTTTTCTTGTCTTTATGCTTATAGAATGCTTAGAATTACTTGAAATACTTGTTTGAGTTGTTTTGGATTGAATTGCTTATCAATTGCTGCTTTTGCGTGCGAGAATAACCTACCTTGTTATTCTTTCACGTGTGGCTTTATCGCTTGTTTATCGCCTTGTATCGAGTCTTGCATTGCATAGTGTCTCGCGCGTGAGTGATGGGCCTCTCTGGGTAGCCTTGGGTTGCCAGTGTTGGTTGCTCTAGCTCCGCTGCTATTCCCTTTCTCGCTTGGGTTGCCTCCCAGGGAGATTTGGGTCGTAGGATTGATGGATACTTCCAGGGTATTCCAAACTGGTGTTATAAGGTGGTTTGGGCCGGCGCGTCATCGTTAAAGTCATCGGAATCGTGATTGGTACATTACTCACTCGAGTGAACCATAGCCTTCAAAGTGTGGTATAGCTTTGATTGGTTGTGTTAATGCTTTCTTTAGTTGTTAATTGTATTGTTGTTTATATTGAATGCCTTTTATTGATTGTATTGCTTAACTGTACCTATTTGCATTGCACGATCTTCTTTCTCTCCAATTCGATATCTGTCTCGCCCTCACTGAGTATACGTGTTGTGTATACTCACTCATCACCACTACATTTCAGGAAATGCCGTGTTAGCTGGAAAGTTCGTGATTTCGTGAAAGTCCGTGCTTGAAGAGTTGTCTTGAGTGCCTATGTAACTTGAGTTATCAAAGTTGTCAAGTTGTATGCTTTTTTGTTGTATGTAATTATTGTTAAAAGAAATGTAATATAAATCTAGCTATGTAGTTGTAATGGTTTGATAAGTTAGATTATGTATATAGTTAATGTAGCTTAACTTTAATGCATGGCTGTAATGTCCAAAGGGAAAGAATTAGAATGGCATGATAGTTTATTTTATGCAGTAGCTTTGTATGGTTTAATTGCCTAAATTGAATGTACTTGTCAAAATGAAAAGATAGGTTAGTTTTTAAATTGGAAATGTATGTATACTTGCTGAGTTTAAATTGTTGAGAACCGAGGCTCGGATGGCCTTGAGGAAGTTTTGTATGGTTGGAGACGGTGGTGGTCCATTTATATGCTATTACAGGTTTTGCATTTCGCCTATAAACAGGGGAGGCTCTGTCCGTTTTTCCTGAAAATTTTGCTCGGGTTTGGTTTGGGTTGTGATTAGTTTGATTGATAGAACTCCCGGTCTCGAGAGGGATCGGGGTGTTACAGGTGGTATCAGAGCTTGTTTAGCTCATAAGTCGGGATAGGGTCCTCGGTCTGGTGGGTAGTGACCCTTAAATGTGTGCTTGTTAAGTGTGTCTTGAAAGTGTATGCTTTTATGTGAGATTATGTGTCTTGACATGAATGTGTGCTCCTATGTGATATAGTTATGTGTTATGTGTTAATTGTGTGCTAAGTGAAGTAAAGTGTCTAGTTGTGCATTGAATTGACCTATCGAATCGACCTCGTGGATTGTTATTTGCTTGAAGTATTGCTTTTAATGTGTGTACTGAAATGTCTTGAATTAGCTATGCCGTGATTTGAATTGATTATGATGTGCTTGACTTGATTGTTATGCTTGAGTGACTTTGTTAAATAAACTATATTGTAAACTTGCTGGCATAATAGCTTAATGCATATGTATAACTGTGATATATTGGCATTCATACATGTCCTATTGAAATGGTAAGTAAGTCCTCTTCCTCCCCTGAAGAAAGTGGTTCACCGCTGGCTTTTCAAGGTGTATGGATTGGCAGGAAATGAATGGCATTTGACTAGCCTTTATTTGGGAATTGGTGATTGCTTTTGGAGCTCGGTTATTGGCGAATCCCTTTGGTCCTTCTCTGTGCTTAACAATTTCAGAACAGTACCTTTCTCTTGCGGTTTTAATGGGGTGGTCTCTGGAATATTCTTTGGTTTTCATAACGGGTGTTCTTTGGGGACTTTTGTTGGCACTTCTCGATGGACTTGGTTAATGGGATTTCAATCGGCCTTACTGCATGGTATTATCTATGGCATATGTGTCTCGGTCTTTATTGGAGTGTTACTGGCATTCCTTATTGGAAAGTCTTGAATGGCATTCTCTAGGATTCTCAGTGGCCAATTATTTAGTATTACTTATTGGGCAATTCTTGGTACTTTCTTACTGGAGCATTGTTCAGGCATTCTCTTGGTATTTTCCTTGTTGGCAAAGTTGTATGAAGTTCTCACTTGGCAAACAGTGAAAAGGACTCAGAGTGTGGTTTCCGTATATTGTTCATCAGCTCGGTGTTTATCCTTGGAGGTTTCGTCCATCTGGCAAACTATGTTTGTTATTCAACTTGGTTGTCTTATTGGGCATGTTATATTTTCTCTGTTATTTCCTTTGACATTCCTCTCAGCATTTGATAGCAAAACTCGGAATCTAATTGGTTGTTCCATGGGGTTATTATTTGGAAGGCTTCTTTGGAACTTTGGAAATATATTTGATTGGGTTCTTGGTATTTTCTTCAGCACTCTTAATAGGGAATTCTTCTATGAAATCCATGACCAGCGGGGTACTTCTTTGGACCTCTAGATAGAATCTTTGTTTGAGCTTTTATTTGGCTTCTTGCTTGGGAATTCTCGGGCAGTAATAGTTAGACTTCTATTGGAGATTCGTGCATGAGGTATTCTTCTTGTCGTTATTGTGTGGTATTAATGACATCTACAGTATCTTTGCTTTAGTCTTTATTAGTATTATCTCGGCATTTCTGGTTGGAATTTATTCTTCTTCGGTATTCGTGTCAACGGGATTCTTGTACGGTATCTGCATTTGAGCTTCTATTTGGCATTACTACTTGGCATTTCTACTTGAACTTTCCTATTGGTCATCTTGATTAAATACTTTTTCAGTAGCTAATGAAGACTAGTCAGAGTTGGATTGTAGATGATGCAGAGTCCTATTGGAAGAAGAATTGCGAGGACGCAATTGTTTTAAGGGGGGAAGGATGTGATACCCCGAACCTGGCATGTATTCAATAGCATTTTAAGTTCATTTAAATTGTATTTTATTGACCTTTCACCTTCTTTGACCAAACTAGTTGACTTTTCATCTACATTGACCAACTAGGACAAGGTGGGAATTTTTGAAATGTTTAATAAAAGGCAAACTTGGGATTAGAAATAAAAAAATGCAATGTTAAGTTAGTCAAATTTTGGGTCAACTTTGGAATTAAATCTGAACCAATTGGGGAAGAGTTAGGTAGCAAATTATATATGGTTGGAAAGCTCTATGAGTCTAGTTTATGAGGGTTCAAACCGTTCGTGAATTGTAGTTTTCTAGAAGAAGTTATGGCCATTTTCGTGGGGTCACGCATAGCTGTTTTGGTTTAGCGGGTTGACCGAATTTTGACCTTTGACTTCTTGACATTTTTTTTTAAATAAGCAGAATGTGCACGAAAAAAACAGAGAGAAAAAAGCTTGAAACCATGAGGAAAAGAAGGAGAAAAAAAAAAGAAAAACTCAACTTCAAATCTTCGATTCTTCGCGTGGGCTTGGGCGGGGGGGGTTCCGGGGCGCTCTAGGAGGTTTTCCTAGCGTCTAGGAGCATCTAAGGTGAGGGTTTCATCGTTATTTGCGCATTTATACGTTGTGTATGTTAACTTTGTCAATTTTTAGATTTATCCGTAGATCATTATTTAAAGCGATTTGATGCTTCTAGAATGTTCCTTGGCATTTGTAGAACATGTATTTATAGCTTTGTAACATTTTCTGCGGTTAAATGTTGTGATTGCAAATTAAATTGTTAATTGAATAGTGTTTTATGAATAGTAAAACCTTGAAACGTTGAAGTTGCGCTGTTATGCTTTCTGTTGATGTAGAAATGTGCTAGGTACGCTAGAATGCTAAAATGTGTGGTTTGTTTGGGTTGCGTAGTGGAAAAAATGAGAATTATGCCTTTGGGAAAGTCGGGGTCGTTTAGGTCGACTTTAGCATTTTCTCGTTTTGCGTGTTGGCATTGCTTCGGGAAGCCATGGAAGCACTTTTGGTGTGATTATGGCGTTGGTTGGGTGTTTGGTTGTTATAGTTGTAGTTCAAACGAGAAAGGGGGAAATCGGGGCTTTGCGCGAGTTCTAGGGTAAAGTAAGGTTTCGGGGTCTTTAGACGTGCCTTATGGTGACCTAGGAGGGTTGGCGAAGTCGGTTTCCAGAACTCGTGGCTCGTTTGGAAATGGTAGCGTTTTGATAGTTGGGGCCGATTTGTGTTTTTGTGTGTTTTCTTGACTTTATGCTTATAGAATGTTTAGAATTACTTGAAATACTTGTTTGAGTTGTTTTGGATTGAATTGCTTATCAATTGCTGCTTTTACGTGCGAGAATAACCTACCTTGTTATTCTTTCACGTGTGGTTTTATTGCTTGTTTATCGCCTTATATCGAGTCTTGCATTGCATAGTGTCTCGCGCGTGAGTGATGGGCCTCTCTGGGTAGCCTCGGGTTGCCAGTGTTGGTTGCTCTAGCTCCGCTGCTATTCCCTTTCTCGCTTGGGTTGCCTCCCAGGGAGACTTGGGTCGTAGGATTGATGGATACTTCCGAGGTATTCCAAACTGGTGTTATAAGGTGGTTTGGGTCGGCGCGTCATCGTTAAAGTCATCGGAATCGTGATTGGTACATTACTCACTCGAGTGAACCATAGCTTTCAAAGTGTGGTATAGCTTTGATTGGTTGTGTTAATGCTTTCTTTAGTTGTTAATTGTATTGTTGTTTATATTGAATGCCTTTTATTGATTGTATTGCTTAACTGTACCTATTTGCATTGCACGATCTTCTTTCTCTCCAATTCGATATCTGTCTCGCCCTCACTGAGTATACGTGTTGTGTATACTCACTCCTCACCACCACATTTCAGGAAATGCCCTGTTAGCTGGAAAGTTCGTGATTTCGTGAAAGTCCGTGCTTGAAGAGTTGTCTTGAGTGCCTATGTAACTTGAGTTGTCAAAGTTGTCAAGTTGTATGCTTTTATGTTGTATGTAATTATTGTTAAAAGAAATGTAATATAAATCTAGCTATGTAGTTGTAATGGTTTGATAAGTTAGATTATGTATATAGTTAATGTAGCTTAACTTCAATGCATGGCTGTAATGTCCAAAGGAAAAGAATTAGAATGGCATGATAGTTTATTTTATGCAGTAGCTTTGTATGGTTTAATTGCCTAAATTGAATGTACTTGTCAAAATGAAAAGATAGGTTAGTTTTTAAATTGGAAATGTATGTATACTTGCTGAGTTTAAATTGTTGAGAACCGAGGCTCGGATGGCCTTGAGGAAGTTTTGTATGGTTGGACACGGTGGTGGTCCATTTATATGCTATTACAGGTTTTGCATTTCGCCTATAAACAGGGGAGACTCCGTCCGTTTTTCCTGAAAATTTTGCTCGGGTTTGGTTTGGGTTGTGATTAGTTTGATTGATAGAACTCCCGGTCTCGAGAGGGATCGGGGTGTCACACCTATGGTTAAATGTGTTTAATTGTGTAGTTAATAGGCTGCCCGGATTTTTCCTTATAGCTCTAAATATGATTCCCGATGATTGCATGTTGATAATTGTGCTATTCTTGCACCCGGTCTCGTGTAAGCGTTGTTACATGCTTGTACAATCTTAATACCTCATACGTGAACCCCGAAATGAGTTTTATGACTTGATTTATATGTGTTACTTGGCTGCCCATTTAATGTTCATATAACTCTATGTGTTTTACAAAGTGAAATTTCATGTCAAGCATGCCTCGTATGTTTACTTGGCAATATGTGATCTTAAAATTGCTCGGAGGCAACCTACTTTGTTGTCCTCCTAATGTGAATTGTTAAATGGTATAAATGTACATTGTATACAAGGTTGCAACCTTTTATTGTGGCATGGTAGTGTTTCACAAACGCTGAGCGACATAGGGCTTGCCGATGCTCCCGTGACTACCATGGTCCAATTCTTTCTCTCGCTTGGCATTCCACCTTCGGAGAGTTGGGTCATAGGATTTCAAGGTACATCCGGAGTACACTCAATTGGGAGCAATAAGTGGATGATTGAAGCCGACAACAACAATTGTTATCGAAAATGATATTGAGAGTAAATTCTCACCGATTGAATTTGAGAGCAAAAGCTCACCGTATCATTGAAATAATTGGTAATTGTATCTGTAGTTCAATCTGATTCTTATACTTTGCGTACTTTATTATTTGTAATACGTGTCATATTTTCAAAAAGGGGTTTTCATAAGATTAACCGGAAAAGAGTTTTTAAAATATATCTCTCGTTCCCCTCGCCGAGTTCATAAGGACTCACCCTCTTTTATCATCACAAGTGAAGAAGATCAGGAACAAGTACCCGAGGAGAACGTGCCTGTTGATGACTCCTTGGAGTGATTGCATGCCTTATGTACCTTGCTTGCCTATGGTTGTTTTGTGAACGTTATGTTTTCTTGAAGACTACTTGTATTGTTCTTGTTGTAAAAGACCCCCGTTGTAATTTGGTGTCTAATTTTGGTTTGTATTGATTATAACTAGACACACTTTATTTGGATGATTGCTATCACTATTTTGAATTAGTAACTATCATAGGCTTATGAAGTATTAGGCAAATAGTCAAATAAAATGAATCTATCCAATCTTAAACAGGTACTCATTTATAGGCTAAAGGATAAAAGATACTAGTGTAACAGGAATTAACAAATAAACGGGACATAGTTATCATGCTAAGCTTATTAATCAAACCAGACTTTCGAGATAACTAGTAGGCATATCAATTGGTGATAAATAGTAATCTTAGTCGGAATCGAATCTGAGATTGACAGTTTTGAGGCGTTTAGAAAATTAGGTCAAACTAAATAGCCTAATTACAGCCGTTATGCTGCCGATTTTTCAAAAACGATTTGGAGTTCTAGCCTAACAGATAAGCTTAACCTTCGTCAATTAGTTATAGTCGTAAAATAACGAGAAAGATTAGATCACACCCTATTCTAGCCTCTATAGGTTGGCTTGGGGCGTGACAACAGCCGAGCAGGCTGACTTCCCCTGTCGTAGAGCTCTTGGAAAGCTTTCCAATGGTATGCTGTGCGCCGCGTAATTCCTCATAGATCAAAAGTTATGGGCACCGGAACGACGAAGACCTGTTCAAAAGCCCCACGCCCTCGGTTTACGGGCCCAGCCTCTACGTGAAGAGAAGTTGTCTTGCCCAAGGTGCCGTGGGATTCGGTAATAGAAATGTTGTGGATAAAGCATCTTGGCAAGACTTACCGGGGCAAAAAAAATTAAAAATGGGGGTGCAACACAAGGACTTCCCAGGGGGTCACCCATCTTAGTACTACTCTCGCCCAAGCACGCTTAACTTCAGTGTTCTGATGGGATCCGGTGCATTAGTACTTGTATGATCACCCCCGTCATGTTGAGCGCACAAATCCCTAATGTGTTGACGGTTCACAGTCCTAGCCTAGAGAGATGGCCCATTCAAAAGATCCAATGGGCTTAACGATAACCCATCCACTTCAACAACGCAGCATCTTCTCAAGACGTGATATCAATGCATTGTAGGGCCCTATAATATCCCGCAAGTTAGGTTGTCGTCCTTTTAACAAACCACGACGCATAATTCGGAACGAAAAAATAGAGCAAAAGAAGAAAAGTGGCCCAAAACTGATGAAAACGTTCGATTTTGGGCTCCAAAAAAGGGTGCAACTGAGTACGCTTGTTGCCCTTGTCGTAGAGCTCTTGGAGAGCTTTCCAACGGTATACTGTGCACCGCATAACTCCTTGCGGGTCAAAAGTTATGGGCACCGGAGCGACGGAGACCTGGTCACAAGCGCACGCCCTTAGTTTGCAGGCACAACCTTTACATGAAGCGAAGTTGTCTTGCCCAAGGTGTCGTGGGATTCGGAAATAGAAATGTGGTGGATAACAAATCTTGGCAAGCCTAACTGGCAAAAAAAATTGAAAAGGGGAGTGCAACACAAGGACTTCACTTGGGGTCACCCTTCCTAGTACTAATCTCACCCAAGCACGCCTAACTTCGTAGTTCTGATGGGATCCAGTGCATTAGTGGTGGTATGATCGCACCCGTCATGTTGAGGGCACAAATCCCTTATGTGTTTACGGTTCACATTCCCATCCCAGATAGATAGCCCATTCAAACCGCCCAATGGGCTTAACGACAACCTATCCGTTTTAACAACGCAGCATCTTCACAAGACGTGATATCGACATGTTGTAGGGCCCCCTAATATCCAGCAAGTTAGGTTGTCGCCCTTTTCACAGCTCACGACGTATGATCCGGGACGAAAAAGCAGTGCAAAAGAAGAAAAGTGGCCCCGAAACTGATGAAAATATTCGATTTTGGGATCTGAACACAAGCGCCGCTTAGTAGGCTTGCTGCACCATTGTAGAGATCTCAGAGAGCTTTCCAACGGTATGCTGTGCGCCACGTAACTCCTTAGGGATCAAAAGTTATGTGCACCGGAGCGACGGAGAACTAGTCAAAAGCCCTACACCCTTGGTTTGCGGGCCCAGCCTCTACGTGAAGCGAAGTTATCTTGCCCAAGGTGCCGTGGGATTTTGTAATAGAAATGTGGTGGATAAAGCATCTTGACATGCCTAACCAAGGCAAAACAAATTGAAAACGGGGTGAAACACGCCGACTTCCTAAGGGGTGACCCATCCTAGTACTACTCTCGCCCAAGCACGCTTAACTTCGGAGTTCTGATGGGATTCGGTGCATTAGTGCTAGTATGATCACACCCGTCATATTGAGGGCATAAATCCCTTATGTGTTGGCAGTTCACAGTCCCAGCCTAGAGAGATGGCCCATTCAAAAGGCCTAATGGGCTTAACGACAACCCATCCACTTCAACAACGCAGCATCCTCACAAGACGTGATATTGACGTGTTGTAAAGCCCTTTACTGTCCCACGAGTTAGGTTGGCGTTCTTTTAACAATTCACGACGTACGATCTGGGATGAAAAACAACGTAAAAGAAGAAAAGTGGCCCAAAACTGATGAAAACGTTTGATTTTGGGTTCCTAAAACAAGAACAACCAGGAAGATTTGTTGCCCTCGTCGTAGAGCTCTCGAAGAGCTTTCCAACGGTGTACTATGGGCCGTATAACTCCTTACGGATAAAAAGTTACGGGCAACGGAGGGACGGAGACCAGGTCACAAGCCCCATGCCCTCGGTTTACAGGCCCAGCCTCTACTTGAAGAGAAGTTCTCTCGCCCAAGGTGCCGTGGGATTCAAAAAAATAAATGTGGTGGATAAAGCATCTTGGCAAGCCTAACCGGGGAAAAAAAATTGAAAAGAGGGGTGCAACAAAAGGACTTCCCAGAGGGTCACCCATCCTAGTGCTACTTTCACCCAAGCTCGCTTAACTTCGGAGGTCTGATGGTATTCGGTGCATTAGGGCTGGTATGATCGCACCCGTCATGTTCATGGCATAAATCCCTTATGTGTTTACGGTTCACAGTCCCATCCCAAAGAGGCAGCCCATTCAAAAGACCCAATAGGCTTAACGGTAACCTATCCGCTTTAACAACACATCATCCTTACAAGACGTGATATCGACGCATTGTAGGGCCCTCTAATGTCCCGCGAGTTAGGTAGTCGTCCTTTTAACAGCTCACGACGTACGATCCTGGACGAAAAAATAGCACAAAAGAATAAAAGTGGCACAAAATTGATGAAGACGTTCAATTTTGGGCTCCGAAAATAGGCAAAGCTAAGAAACTTGTTGCCCCCGTCGTACAGCTCTAGGAGAGCTTTCCAATGGTATGCTGTGTCCTGCGTAACTCCTTACGGATCAAAAGTTATAGGCATTGGAGTGACGGAGACCTGGTCGCAAGCCCCACGCCCTCGGTTTACGGGCCCAGCCTCTATGTGAAGCGAAGTTGTCTTGCCCAATGTACCGTGGGATTCAGTAACTGAAAGGTGGTGGATAAACCATCTTGGCAAGCCTAACCGGGGAAAAAAAATTGAAAAAAGGGGTGCAACACGACTTCCCAAGGGGTCACCGATCCTAGTACTACTCTCGCCCAAGCACGTTTAACTTTGGAGTTCTAATGGGATCCGGTGCATTAGTGCTGGTATGTTCGCACCAGTCATGTTGAGGGCACAAATTCCTTATGTGTTTACTGTTCGCAGTCCTATCCCAGAGAGATGGCCTACTCAAAAAGCCCAATAGGCTTAACGACAACCCATCCGCTTGAACAATGCAGAGTTCTTACAAGACCTGATATCGACGCGTTGTAGGGCCCTCTAATGTCCTGCGAGTTAGGTTGTCATCCTTTCAACAGCTGACGACGTTCGATACGTGACGGAGACCTAGTCACAAGCCCCACGCCCTTGGTTTGTGGGCCCAGCCTCTACGTGAAGCGAAGTTGTCTTGCCCAATGTACCGTGGGATTCGATGATACAAATGTGGTGGATAAAGCATTTTTGGCAAGCCTAACTGGGGAAAAAAATTGAAAAGGGGGGTGCAACACGAGGACTTCCCAGGGGGTCACCCATCCTAGTATTACTCTCACCCAAGCACACTTAACTTCGGAGTTCTGATGGTATCCGGTGCATTAGTACTGGTATGATCGCACCCGTCATGTTGAGGGCACAAATCCCTTATGTGTTGACGGTTCATAGAAACAACCCAGAGAGATGGTCAATTGAAAAGGCCCAATTGGCTTAACGACAGCCCATCTGCTTTGACAACACAGCATCCTCACAAGACGAGATATCGACACGTTGTAGGGCCCTCTTATGTCCCGCGAGTTAGGTTGTCGTCTTGTTCGCCGCTCATGAAGTACGATTCGGGATGGAAAAACAGCGCAAAAGTAAAAAAATGTCCCAAAACTAATGAAAACGTTCTCTTTTGGGCTCCAAAAATAGGCGCACCCGAGGAAGTTCGCTACCCTAGACGTAGAGCTCTCGGAGAGCTTACCAACGGTATGTTGTACGCCGCGTAAATCCTTACGGATCAAAAGTTATAGGCACCAGAGCGACGGAGAACTGGTCACAAGCCCCACACCCTCGGTTTGTAGGTCCAGCCTCTATGTCAAGCGAAGTTGTCTTGCATAAGGTGCCGTGGGATTCAGTAATAGAAATGTGGGGGATAAAGCATGTTGGCTAGCCTAACCGGGGCAAAAAGAAAATGAAAAGCGGGGTGCACCACGAGGGCTTCCAAGGGGGTCACCCATCTTAGTACTACTCTCGCCCAAGCACGCTTAACTTCGGAGTTCTGATGGGATCCAGTGCATTAGTGGTGGTATGATCGCACCCGTCATGTTGAGGGCACAAATCCCTTATGTGTTGACGGTTCACAGTCCCAACCCAGAGAGATGGCCCTTTTAAAAGGCCCAATGGGCTTAACGAAAACTCTTCCGCTTCAACGCAACATCCTTACAAGAAGTGATATCGACGCGTTGTAGGGCTGTCATGCCCCAACCCGGCCTATAAGGTTAGACTAGGGTGTGACCTAAACGTTCAGGACATGACACATTCTTAACCGTTATGAAGATTTACCGCTTATTTTTTTAGTCTAAACTCCAAAGTTTTCCGGAAAACCGGCATCATAACGACTGTAATTGGGCTATTTGGTTTGGCCTAATTCTCTAAACGCCTCAATTTTTTCTAATCTCAATTTCATTTCCAACTATTTAACATCAATTGAAATGCCTATTGGTTATCTCGATGTCTCGTTTGATTTATAGCCTACCATGATACTATGTCCCGTTTGTTTGTTTATCCTCATTACGAAAGTACCTGTTGATCTTAGCTTAATAGCGAGTACCTGTTAAGATTGGATAAGTTCATTTACTTAGTCCTTAACTAATACGTCATAACCTATGATAGATACTAGCGGTAATAATAGCAAACGATCATAGCAGTGTCTAGTGTTTGTCTACTTAATATCAGTAAAAACCAAAATTAGACCCCAAATTACAATGGGGGTCTTCACATTACAACATCGAGCAACACAAAAGGAAAGAGTCTTCAAGTAGCATAGAGTTCACAAGTAGCCACAATCACGCAAAGCACACAAACAGGCAATCACTCCAAGGATTCATCATTAGGCACACCGTCCTCGGGTACTTGTTCTGGATCTTCTTCACCTGAGATGATAAAAGAGGGGGAGTCCTTATGAACTCAGCGAGGGGGAACGAGAATAGGTTTTGAAACTCATTTTCCGGTTCAACTTATGAAATCCTTTTGCAAGCATGAATATAACAATAATATAAGTATAGGAACATAAATACCGGTCTTTCCTCCCCGAGGTTCTCTAAGAACCAAGCAAGAGTACTTATACACATAGTAAAAAGGATACAGTGAGCTTTTGCTCTCAGATCAGTTCCAGAATCAGTTGTTGCGGCCGACTTCAAATCATTCCCCAAACACGCCAGGTGGGTGTACTCCGGATGTACCCCGAAATCCTACGACCCAACTATCCGAGGAAGTCTAGCCCCCAAGCAAGAGAGGGAATGGGACCATGGTAGTCACGGGTGCATCGGCAAGCCCGATGCCGCCCGGTGTGCTTGATCGCTACCATGCCGACAAGAAAGGTTGCAACCTTGTATGCAATGCACATTTATGACCTCTAATATATCACATTAGGAGGACAACAAAGTAGATTGCCTCCGAACAGTCATAAGATTGCACATTGACAAGTAAACAAGCGAGGCACGAATAGACAAGTAGTTTCACTTGAAAAGCATATGCAGTTATATGAACATTAAATAGGCGAGGCACGAATGGACAAGTAGTTTCAAGAATCTTCTTTTTCAGCTCTGGCTCATTGGGAACACAAATCCGATTCCTAAACCTCCAAACACCATCATCATGAAACTTGAAATCCGCGTTGCTTTCTTTAATCTTCTGAAATTGTTGGTCCTTCTGTTGAGCCTCCCGTAACTCAGACAACAAGGTCGATTGAACTTGTGTAGTGGCAAAAAGTAACCCTTTCTGAGTCAATTGTGGTTTCCACAAAAATGCTTCCTCCAACAACTCCTGCACCTTGACTTCCAGTTTTGCCATGCTTGCTTTTCTACTTAAGGCATCTGCAACTACATTTGCTTTACCGGGCACATAGTTGATTGTGCAGTTATAATCATCCAAAAGCTCCATCCACCGCCTTTGCCTCATATTCAACTCTTTTTGAGAGAACAAGTATTTCAAGCTCTTGTGATCAGTAAATACCTCAAACTTGTTACCCCACAGATAATGCCTCCATTTCTTGAGTGCAAACACAATAGCCGCTAATTCCAAATCATGCGTTGGGTAATTCACTTCATACGGCTTTGGTTTCCTAGAAGCATATGCAATCACCCTTTCATTTTGCATCAACACACAACCCAGTCCTTCTTTTGAAGCATCGCTATAGATTACAAAACCTTGACTCCCTTCAGGCAATGCAAGAACTGGTGCGGTAGTCAATCTTTTCTTCAACTCTTGGAAGCTGTTCTCACACTTATCATCCCACACGAACTTTGTTTTCTTTTCAGTGAGCTTTGTAAGCGGTCCTGCAATCTTAGAGAAATTTTTCACGAATCTCCGATAATAGCCGGCTAGACCAAGAAAACTCCAAACCTCCGTAACGTTTTCTGGCTTCTTCTAAGACATTACTACTTCTATCTTTGCTGGATCCACCGCTATTGTCACGCCCCAACCCGGCCTATAAAGGTTAGACTGGGGTATGATCTAAATATTCAAGTCATGTCTCGTACTTAACCGTTCATGAAGATTTAACACTTAACGTCTTGGCCTAAACTCTAAAATTTTTTCAGTAAACCGGCAGCATAACGGTTGTAATTGGGCTCTTTGGTTTGACCTAATTATCTAAACGCCTCAATTATTCCAATCATTAATCCAATTCCATTAAGGACACCTATTTTTCACCAACCGATTGGCCAACTAGTTTATCTTGAAAGTCTGGTTTGGTTAATAAGCCTAACATGATAACTATGTCCCGTTTATTTGTCAATTTCCTATCATGCAAGTACCTATTATCCTTTAGTTTGCAAATGAGCACCTAAGTGAAATTAGATATAATTAACTTAGTTGATTGTTCATCTAGTGGTTTGACTACCTACGATAACTACTAATTAAGAAAATGAAAGCAAACAACCAAATAAAAGTTCATCCGGTTACAGATAGTACAATCCCAGAATTAGACCCAAATTACAACGGGGTCATTTACATCAATAACCAACGAGCAATATAAAAGAAATAGTCTTCAAGTGGCATAGTTCACAAATAACCACAATCATGCAAAGCACACAAGACAGACAATCACTCCAAGGAATCATCGTTAGGCACATCGTCCTTGGGTACCTGTTCTTGATCTTCTTCACCTGAGATGATAAAAGAGGGTGAGTCCTTATGAACTCAGCGAGGGGGAATGAGAAATACATTTTAAAACTCATTTTCCGGTTCAATTTATGAAAGCTCTTTTTGAGAACATATAACGTATTACAAATAATAAGGTACTCAATTATAAGAAACAAATTGAGTAACAGATACAAAGTAAGGGAACAGAAATGCCAGTCTTTCCCCCCCGAGGTTTTCTAGGAACCAAGTGAGAGTACTTACATATAAGCATAGGAACAAGAATACCAGTCTTTCCTCCTTGAGGTTCTCTAGGAACCAAGCGAGAGTACTTATACACATAGTAAAAAGGATACGGTGAGCATTTGCTCTCAATATCAATTTCGATTCATTTGGTGCAGCCGACTTCAATAATCCACTTATCGCTCCCAATTGGGTGCACTCCAGATGTACCCCGAAAACCTACGACCCAACTCTCCGAGGGTGAAATGCCAAGCGAGATAGGGAATTGGACCATGGTAGTCACTGTAACACCGGCAAGCCCGATGCCGCCCGGCATACGTAAAACACTACCATGCCACACTGAAAGGTTGCAACTTTGTATGCAATGCACATTTATAATATTTAACATATCACATTAGGAGGACAACAAAGTAGGTCGCCTCCGAGCAGTTATAAGATCGCACGTTGTCAAGTAATCAAACGAGGCATGATAAGACAAGTAATTTCACTTGAAAGGCATATAGATCCATATGAACATTAAACGGGCAGCCATGTAACACATGTAAGTCAAGCCATATAACTCATTTCGAAGTCCACGTAATCAAGTGATATGAATATTCAACATGCAACAACATTTACGTGGGTTCGGTTGCAAGAAAAGCTTATATGACAACATGCAATGGTCAAAATCACATTTGAAGTTATAAGACATTTACGGGCAGCCCACTAAGCATATAATTTCCACACATTAACCAAGAATCAACACTTAGCAAAACTACCTAGTCAATAGGGTTTCCATTTCATGCTTAATCGTGTGATTAAAACCCTAAGTCAACTCAAAATCATTCTCAAGTCACGCATCATTCCATTCAAGCATCCTCAAGTACTCAAAACAGTCCACATAACATCCCAACACCACATTTCCACACAATTAGAACCACAAAAGAGGTTACAACAATTTTCCAAGCATGTAGCTAAATAAAACCTTTACTGCAATAGGCTGTTTTCCCACAATCAATAGGATAATCAAAAAATCTCCAAATTCAGTGAATAAGATGTCAAATTAAATATTAAGAAGTTAACTAAACTCAGAAACAAACCTTACATCAAATGGAGTTCAGAATCATTAGTTATGGCCGAAACAGTGTGGTAACACAAAACTGTCCAGATTTGCACACTTTTCAGAAATTGACGTTTTTGAGGTCCTTAGGGTCCGTTTTAGCTTTGGTCCATTTCTGACAAAATTGTCCAGAACTGAAAAATATAGAAGCACACCAAAGTTCATGTATTTTGAACAACATTTACTAAGTCAAATATGGTTCGTTCCACAAGGTCAGTGCATCTGCCAAAACCTGCTTCATTTCTCCAGATTTCCAGATTTGGTCACATTTTAAAGATTTGCCATTTTGAGGACCTTAGATTCAAAATTAGCTTCGGCCTATTTCTGTGAAAAATGTCCAAAACTGTCCAAACTAGTCACCTACCAATTTTCAAGCATTTTAAACATCATTTTCTTAGCTAAACTTACCTCGAACAGACTGGTCAGAGAGCTGTCATCCATTTCGACTTCACCTAGCATCATTTTCAAGCCAAGATCTTGCCATGCATGGTTGTTTAAGCTTATGAACGACCATATAGCTCAAGTACAGAAGCAAATACACACATTTATGAGCATGCATGTGAAATTTTGAAGAGTTTTCAAAAAGTTTTAACCCTCACCTTTGCAATCAACCAAAAGATGCACAAAAACCTTGTTGAGGCTCAAATTTCTTCCTCTTCTTGCTTAGCCGAGTTTCCAACTTGGTTTTCTCTATTTTTCCTAGCCTAGTAAGCAATCTCTTAGTACATGCATGTAGTTAGGACTTGAAGAAAAGAAATGGAAGCTTAAAAACTCACCAAGGCCGAAAATGGTGACTCAAAATGCTTGCATGTGTGTTTCTTGCATCCTAGCTTGCTTGGGTGAGTTTCTTTGCTTGTGGCTTGCTTGGTTTAGCTATGGTGTGAATAAGATAAGCTATGGAGGTAGTAAACTCATCCAAAACCGAAATGGAGAGAGAGAGTAAGAGGGAGAGAGAGAAAATGTGAGGAAAGTGAGAGAAATGAGAGAAAAATGAGGCTTTTGCAATTTTTTGAGCATGTGGTCAGCCTTGGGCATACAAATTCAGGCTTTTTTTTTGTCTTCAAGATGGAATTTTGAAATGTTAGCATGGGCATAGGTGGTTTGGTCGAAAATGGTGAGAGAATTGAGGTGGTTTGAGCAATCTTTTATGCATTTGTGTCATAGTTTGTCTAAGCATGCATAGTTAATTGTATAATTGTTCAAACCTTGTGCAAAAACCATGGTATGGTCGGCCAAAGCATGTGCCAAATCTGAATTTTTGTCATGTTTTGGATGTTATTTAATTGTGTATTGAAAGTGCATAAAGAATAAAGAATAAGGAATAAAGAATGTCTAGCTTTTTGTGTTATTTTGTGTTCTAGTGAGTTAGATTAGGATTATAATATTGATAGTGGATTTTGTAGGATTGTTTAATAGTCTAGTGCTTCGTGTAAGATGCTCTCTTAATTAGCGTGAAAGCACGCTTTCCTAGGTCTAGGGCACGCACTACAAGGTAGGACACAAACTACGAGACGAACGCACATTTTTCAAGACTAAGGCACATACTTCAAGATAAGTGCACAGATTCTAATGCTAACACACGCAACCCTATGTGAATGAACGTAGAACAAAATAAGGCATGTAATTCAATGCAATGCACGTAATTCAAGACACGACTCTTAAACCTAGGTTAAGGCACGCAGTTCAAGGTTAATGCACACGAAACGAAGAGACACACGCAAATCAAGGTCTCGCACGTAAATTAAGGTCATGGCATGTTTATCTAGGTATTGTACGTATATCGAGGATTAGGGCACACAATTCTAGGCTAAGGTACGTATAACGAGGCATGCATGAAAATCAAGATAAGGCACGTAATCCTAGGTCGGTCATATAATTTTAGGTCTAAGGCGCGCAAATCGAGGTAGGACACGTTATTCGGGGTCGGGCCTCACAGCTATTTCCCCTTGGGATATAATATGCCCCAAAAATGCAATCTGCTGCAACCAAAATTCACACTTGCTAAACTTTGCATACAATTGATGCTCTCGAAGTTTCTGCAGTACCAACCGCAGATGTTGCTCATGCTCCGCCTCAGATTTCGAGTATACCAAAATATCATCAATGAAGATCACCACAAATTGGTCCAAGTAGGGTTGAAACACCATGTGCATCAAATCCATAAAAGCTGCAGGGGCATTAGTTAGTCCAAAAGGCATCACTACATATTCATAATGCCCATATCTCGTCCTGAAAGCCATTTTAGGCACATCTTCCTTTTTGATTCGCAACTGATAATACCCTTGCCTCAAGTCGAGTTTCGAATACACTTTGGCTCCTTGCAGTTGATCAAATAACTCGTCGATCAGTGGAAGTGGGTATTTATTCTTGACAATCACTTGGTTCAATCCTCGGTAATCAATGCATAGCCTTAACGTTCCGTCTTTCTTCTTCACAAATAGAACTGGTGCACCCCACAGTGAAGAACTTGGTTGAACAAACCCCTTCTTCAGCAATACTTGTAATTGGTCCTTCAATTATTGTAGCTCGGCCGGTGCCATACGATAGGGAGCTTTAGATATCGGCTGGGTGCCAGGTAGTAGCTCTATAACGAACTCGATCTCCCGATTTGGGGGTAATTCTTCTGGAAACACATCCGCATAGTCTTTGATCACAACCATCTCCTCCAACTTAGCTTTGTCCGACGGCTTGTTGTTAAGGTAAGCTAAGTATCCGCTACACCCTTTTCTCAAGGACTTTACTGCTTTCGTAGATGAAATTATGAAACTTCCGGTGAAATCTCTTCGACCCATTACCTCCAGTATTGGTTGACCAGGTACCCGGAACGTTATAATCTTCGCCCGGCAATCTAGTTGGACATGATGTTTTTCCAGCCAGTCCATCCCTAAAATGACCTCATAATCTCGAAAAGGTAATACAATAAGATTGGCTGAGAATTCCCCATCCTTAATTTGGATTTTACATGCTTTACAAGCTGAACTAGTAATAAGTTTATAACCCATTGGTGTACCAACTTCTACTTCGTATGACAAATATACAACTTTCAGTTTCACACGTTCCACACATAAGGGAGTAATAAATGAATGAGTAGCACCCGGATCAATTAACACCCTAACAGGTTGATTCAGTATGAAGAATGTACCTTCAATAGCAGCAGTCTCATCTGGAATCTCCTCACACTCAATAGCGTAAGCTCGAGCCTGAACTCTAGGAACTGGAGTCTTGCCTCTACCAGCTGGTTTACCCTGATTCTGCCCTGCCTGCCGTGTAGGGCAATCCTTGATCTGATGCTGATCACTGCCACATCTCATACACCGTCCTGACTTCCTCCAACACTGGGCCTCGGTATATCCCTTCCTGTCACAATAAGAACAACTGATGGACTGAGTAGCAAGTGAACTGCCTGTGGATCCGCGGGCGGAAGAGGCTGATGGCGCTTTCGTTGGGCCACAGTTATTCACTGGTCTGTTCTGGCTCGGGCCCTGATTACGACTTTGACTCTGGAATTTCCTCTGCTGACCTGGAGGCTAGTATGGTTTCTTGTTCGGTTGACTCGAACCGGCTCCATCTAGTTTTCTCTTCTCAACTCGAGAGGCAGCAGCAAAGAGAGCAGAATAGGTATCGAAGTCATGAGAAGCCAACTGGTCTTGAATCTCTGGCCTCAATCCAGTAGTAAATTTCCACATCTTCGCCTCCGGAGTACTAACTGTATATTGAGCATAACGGGACAGTCGGTCAAAACGAGCCTCGTACTAGGCCACCGTCATGTTACCCTAGGTCAAGTGCATGAACTCCTCAGCCTGCCTCTGCCTGGAGACTGCAGGTACATATTTCTCCTTAAATGCCTTAACAAAATTACCCCACAAGCGAGGTGTCTGATAGTTTCCCACAGTGCCTCTACAGTATGCCACCAATGCTCAATATCCCCGTGCAACATAAATACAGCAAACTCCACCTTTTCTTCATCAGTATAATCAAGTGGCCTGAAAATCTTCTCGATCTCGGATAGCCAAGCCTCTGCTTTCTCATCATCAGCTTCCCCGTGAAATTTAGAGGGGCGAAAGTCAAAGAACTCCCTCATTCTGTTATGCCTCCCGTGGTTGCCATAATTCCTGTTGTTGTTGTTGTTGTTGTTGTTATTGGCCTCACGTGCATCCTGACGCTCCATCACTCGTGATACGCGATCCATGGTGTTTGCCATCATGTTAAAAATAGCTATACCAGGATTAGTTTGATAAGCATCTCCGGTCTCTTGGGGTTCACCGCTCCTATTAGTAGTACGGGTGCTAGGGCCAGCCATCTATAGGCACAAATTACGATGCACAATTTATTGAAATATGACAATTAAGAATTTAATGCATAAGATATGCAACATAATATAGATACAATTCTAGAAACAATTAAGGCATGTTAATCACTTAAGCACATAGAACATAGAAGGAATATTTAACACTATCACACAATAACACATAAACAAGTCATCCTAATTATCTTAGGGCTCTATCCACGGTCCGAGAGTTAAACTCGGCTGAAGCAATCTAAGCTCTGATACCATTCTAGTTCTAAGGTGTCACGCCCCAACCTGGCCTATAAGGTTAGACTAGGGTGTGACCTAAACGTTCAGGACATGTCACATTCTTAACCGTTTTTGAAGATTTAACACTTATCGTTTTAGTCTAAACTCCAAAGTTTTTCGGAAAACCGGCAGCATAATGGCTGTAATTGGGCTCTTTGGTTTGGCCTAATTCTCTAAACACCTCAAAATTTTCTAATCTCAATTTCATTTATAACTATTTAACATCAATTGAAATGCCTATTGGTTATCTCGATGTCTCGTTTGATTTATAGCCTAGCATGATATTATGTCTCGTTTGTTTGTTTATCCTCGTTACAAAAGTACATGTTGATCTTAGCTTAATAGCGAGTACCTGTTTAAGATTCGATAGGTTCATTTACTTAGTCCTTAAATAATACGTCATAACCTATGATAGATACTAGCGGTAATAATAGCAAACGATCATAGAAGTGCCTAGTGTCTATCTACTTAATATCAGTACAAACCAAAATTAGACCCCAAATTACAACGGGGGTCTTTACATTACAACATCGAGCAACATAAAAGGAAATAGTCTTCAAGTAGCATAGAGTTTACAAGTAGCCACAATCACGCAAAGCACACAAACAGGCAATCACTCCAAGGATTCATCGTTAGGCACACCGTTCTCGGGTACCTGTTCTGGATCTTCTTCACTTGAGATGATAAAAGATGGTGAGTCCTTATGAACTCAGCGAGGGGGAACGAGAAATAGGTTTTGAAACTCATTTTCTAGTTCATATTATGAAATCCTTTTGCAAGCATGAATATAACAATAATATAAGTACAGGAACAGAAATACCAGTCTTTTCTCCCCGAGGTTCTCTAGGAACCAAGCGAGAGTACTTATACACATAGTAAAAAGGATACAGTGAGCTTTTGGTCTCAGATCAGTTCCAGAATCAGTTGTTGCGGCCGACTTCAATTCATCCCTTTAACACGCCAGGTGGGTATACTCCGGATGTACCCCGAAATCCTACGACCCAACTCTCCGAGGAAGTCTAGCCCCCAAGCGAGAGAGGGAATGGGACCATGGTAGTCACGGGTGCACCGGCAAGCCCAATGCTGCACGGTGTGCGTGATCGCTACCATGCCGACAAGAAAGGTTGCAACCTTGTATGCAATGCACATTTATGACCTCTAATATATCACATTAGGAGGACAACAAAGTAGGTTGCCTCTGAACAGTCATAAGATTGCACATTGACAAGTAAATAGGCTAGGCACGAATGGACAAGTAGTTTCACTTGAAAAGCATATGGAGTTATATGAACATTAAACGGACTTCCATGAACCGCACATAAATCAGTCATATAACTCAATTCAAAGTCTACGTAATCAAATATTAAGTTTATTTAACATGCAACAACATCTACGTGGGCTCGGATGCAAGAAAAGCCTATTTGTCAACTTGCAATGACCAAAACCACATTTAAGGCTATAAGGCAACTACGGGCAGCCTACTAAACATATAATTACACACAATATCCAAATGATCAATACTTAACAAGCCTACCTAGTCATTAGGGTTTCTATTTCGTGCTTACCCGTGTAATTAAACTCAAAATCAATCTCAAGCCATGCATCATTTAATTCAAACATCCTCAAGTACTCAAAACAGTCCACACAACATCCCAACACCACAATTCCAAGCAATTAACACCACAAGAGAAGATAAAACAGTTTGGCAAGCATATAACTAAGTGAAACCCTCACTGCAATAGGCTGTTTTCTCACAAACATTAAGACAAGCAAAAAATCTCCAATTCTAGTGAATAAGATGTTAAATTAAATCTTAAGAAGTGAAATAAAATCAGGAACAAACCTTGCATCAATTGGAGTTCGGGATCATTAGATATAGCCGAAACAGTGGGATAGTACAAAACTGTCCAGATTTGCAGACTTTTCAGTAATTGATGTTTTTGAGGTTCTTAGGGTCAGATTTAGCCTTGGTCCATTTCTGACAAACATGTCCAGAACTGAAAAATCTAGCAACACACCAAATTTAATGCATTTTGGATATCATTTACTAAGTCAAATATGGTTCGTTCTACAAGGTCAGTGCATATGCCAAAACCTACTTCATTTTTCCAGATTTCCAGATTTGGACACATTTTAATGATTTGCCATTTTGAAGACCTTACAGTCAAAATTAGCTTTGGCCTATTTCTGCGAAAAATGTTAAACACTGGCCAACCTAGTCACCTACAAATTTTCATGCATTTTCAACATCATGTGCCTATCTAAACTTACCTAGAAACAAACTGGTCAGAGAGTTGTCAACAATCCGACTTCACCTATCATCACTTTCAAGCCAAGATCTTGCCATGCATGGTTGCAAAAGCTTATGAACGAACATATAACTCAAGTACAGAAGCAAAGAAATACATTTATGAGCATGTATGTGGATTTTTGAAGGATTTTCAAAAGGTTTTAGCCCTCACCTTAGCAATCAACCAAGAAGATGCACAAAAACCTGTTGAAGCACAATCTTCTTCTTCTCCTTTGCCTAGCCGAGATTCCAACTAGATTTTCTCTATTTTTCCTAGCTTAGTGACCAAGCTCTTAGTACATGCATGAGGTTATAACAAGAAGAAAAGAAATGAAAGCTTAAAAACTCACCTAGGGCCGAAATGAAGACCAAATAGCTTGCATGTGAGTTTTCTTGCAATCTAGCTAGCTTGGTTGAGTTCCTTTGCTTGGGCTTGCCTTGATTAACCTTAGAATGATGAAGATGAGCTATGGAGGCAACAATGTTCAGCTAGGGCCGAGAGAGAGAGAGAAAATGAGAGGGAGAGAGAGAAGATTGAGGAAGAAAGAAGAAATGACAAAAAAAATTGAAGGCCTTTGCAACTTTGATGAGCATGTCGGCCTTGAGCTTGATGATTCAGATTTTTGTGTCTTCAAGGTGTGATTTTAAAATGCTAGCATGGGAAATGGTTGTTTGGTCGAACAAGGAGAGGAAATTGAGGTGGTTTTGAGCAATTTTTTATGCATTAATAAGTGTTTTTGTGTCATGACTTGTCTAGAATCATTTTGAATTAAACATGCATGCAAAGAAACCACATAGTGGGCGGCCAAAGCTCCTCAATAATCTGAATTTTTGTCATGTTTTGGATGTTATTTAGTTGTGTGTTGAAAGTGCAAAAAGAATAAAGAATAAAGAATAAAGAATAAAGAATGTCTAGCTTTTTGTGTTATTTTGTCTTCTAGTGAGTTGAATTAGGATTATAATATTGATAATGGATTTTGTAGAATTATTTAATAGCCTAGTGCTCCGTGTAAGATGCTTTCTTGATTAGCGTGAAGGCACGCTTTCCTAGGTCTAGGGCACGCACTACGAGGTAGTACACGAACTACATGACGAACGCACGTTTTTCAAGTAAATGCACGCAACCCTAAATGAATGCATATAATTCAATGCATGGCACATAAAACGAACACAATTCCCAAACCTAGGTCAAGGCACGTAAATCTAGGTTAGGGCACACGAAACGAGGTATCGCACGTAAATCGAGGTCGGGCCTCACAAGGGCCCTTTAATGTCCCACGAGTTAGGTTGTCGTCCTTTTAACTGTCCACGATGTACGATGCAGGACGAAAAAATAGCGCAAAAGAAGAATAGTGGCCCGAAACTGATGAAAATATTTAATTTTGGGCACCAAAAACAGGCGCAGTCGAGCAGGATTGATGCCCCCATCTGAGAGCTCTCGGAAAGCTTTCCAACGGTATACTGTGCTCCCCGTAAATCGTTACGGATCAAAAGTTATGGGCACCGGAATGATAGAAACCTGGTCACAAGCCCCACGCCCTTGGTTTACGGGCCCAGCCTCTACGTGAAGCGAAGTTGTCTTCCCCAATGAACCGTAGGATTCAGTAATAGAAATGTGGTCAATAAAGCATCTTGGCAAGCCTAACCAGGGAAAAAAAAATTGAAAACGGGGGTGCAACACTAGGACTTCTCAAGGGGTCACTCATCCTAGTACTACTCTCGCCCAAGCATGCTTAACTTCGGAGTTCTTATAGGATCCGGTGCATTAGTGATGGTATGATCGCACCCATCATGTTGAGGGCACAAATCCCTTATGTGTTGACGGTTCATAGTCCCAACCCAGAAAGATAGTCCATTCAAAAGGCCCAATGGGCTTAACAACAACCCATCAGCTTCGACAACACAGCATCCTTACAAGACGTGATATCGACGCGTTGTAAGGCCCTCTTATGTCCCGCGAGGTAGGTTGTCGTCTTGTTCGCCGCTCATGAAGTATGATTCGGGGAGGAAAAACAGCGCAAAAGTATAAAATGTCCCAAAACTGATGAAAACTTTCACTTTTGGGCTCCAAAATAGGCGCAGTCGAGGACGTTTATTGCCCCCGTCGTAGAGCTCTCAGAGAGCTTACCAACGGTATACTGTGCACCGCGTAAATCCTTACGGATCAAAAGTTATGGGTACCGGAGCGACGGAGAACTGGTCACAAGCCCCACGCCCTCAGTTTGTGGGTCCAGCCTCTACGTGAACTGAACTTGTCTTGTACAAGGTGCCGTGGGATTCAGTAATAGAAATGTGGGGGACAAAGCATCTTGGCTAGCCTAACCGGGGCAAAAAGAAATTGAAAAGCTGGGTGCAACACGAGGACTTCCCACTGGGTCACTCATCTTAGTACTACTATCGCCCAAGCACGCTTAAATTCGGAGTTCTGATGGGATCCGGTGCATTGGTGTTGGTATGATCGCAGCCGTCATGTTGAGTGCAAAAATCCCTTATGTGTTTACGGATCACAGTCCCATCCCAGAGTGATGGCTTACTCAAAAGGCCCAATGGGCTTAATGACAACCCATCTGCTTCAACAACGCAGCATCCTTACAAGACGCGAGATCGACGCATTGTAGGGCCCTTTAATGTCCCGCGAGGTGGGTTGTCATGCTTTTAACAACTCATTGGTTTGCGGGCCCAGCCTCTACATGAAGCGAAGTTGTCTTGCCCAATGTACCGTGGGATTTGGTAATAGATATGTGGTGGATAAAGCATCTTGGCAAGGCTAACTGGGGCAAAAAAAATTGAAAAGGGGGGTGCAACACGAGGACTTCCTAAGGGCTCACCCATCCTAGTACTACTCTCGCCCAAGCACGCTTAACTTCGGAGTTCTGATGGGATCCGGTGCATTTGTACTACTATGATCACACTCGTCATGTTGATGGCACAAATCCCTTTTGTGTTGACGGTTCATAATCCCAACCCAGAGAGATGGTCCATTCAAAAGGCCCAATGGGCTTAACGACAACCCATTCTGTGAAACCCCACTTTCTTACTTATCTCGTTTTACGTGCTTTACCTCGTTTTGCGTGCATATAACCTGTTTATGTGCTATAGGACCTAGAAAGTTATAATTTTGATTTCAATACTTCTAATACGTGCTAAATGTGCATTCATGAAATTTTCATCAAAAACGGAGTCAGAAATTTTATCGTCGATTTTCAGTGAATAGTGTTTTCGAAACACGTCTGCTATAATTTTGAAACTGGTCTTTTTAACCCTTATAGACCTAGTCCACGGACTTTAATAGACCTGTGTTTGATGAAAACGGTTTTAAAATCGGCTTAAGAATTTATTAGGGTTTTTACACCGACTTTTGCGAAAATCGAGTTTTAAGCCGACTCGGGTGGAATTCTTTGAATGTAAAACTTCTTGTCACCTAAAAATAACTCACTTGAGATATCTTGGGGGTTGCATAATTAATTTTAACTTGGTGATCACTAAAATGCAATTAAAGACATTAAAAACACAAAAATACCTATTAAAATAACTTTGACTTTAATTAAAAAAATTGACCTTATAAGCTCTTGTCACCTACACACACTCACACAACACAAAAACACCACCACACACATACACATTGCCGAGGGGTTGAGGGAGAAAAGAGAAGAAAGAAAACTCAAGCTTTTCAATCAATTTTTCAAAGAAAAACCTAGTTTTCGTCCGTGAAACTTCGCACCGACTTGGATTCTGCTTGTTGGGCACGCATTGCACGCATTCCTAGGCTTATATCGCATCTAAGGTGAGAGAAAAATTCTAGATCTCAAAATGTCATTTTTGTGTTTTTGCGTATAAATGAAGATTGAACCGTTAGAATTGAAATCTGATGATAGATTATTGCTCCTTGCATGCTAGGGATCATTATATACTAATACTACGAGTTTCTGTCGGATATAGCATAATTTTTATTTTCCGGGTATTTAATTTTGATTAAAATGTTCAAAGTTGATTTAATTGAGTTGCGTTGCTCGAAATCGATTGCCGTCGATTTCTAAATACTTGATAATTACGTGTTAGCGCTGTTGTAATGCCGAATTTTCGATTACATTGTTTGTGTGGAAATCCGGAAAATCCAGCCATGACATCTTAGGATTTTAGGGTTATCGGGCATGATTTAGAGGTGTTATGGTGGATTTCCGAGAGGGCTAATGTAGTAGGTTGAATGGGTGAGTGATAGGAACTGATTTGGCAATGTTTGGATTAGTAGATTGTAAGTTATGAATTTTAGAAGTTAGGTTGTCATTCTTTAATTTCTTGAACGATGCCTTAGATGGTTGGGTAGTGTTCGAGTGATGAATGGTGAGTTGTTGTTGAGTAATTTAGAGTTTAATTATGAATATTATGCATGTCCGGTTAGATGGCCTACTTTGTCATCTAACTACGTTGTTTGATGTTTAATTTAATATTGATGTTATATTGATGTTATATTGATGTTATTGATTGATTATTATTGAATGCGGGAATCGGGCACTCTTGTTGCTGATCTCCCAATTGATTGATCGATTTATGCTTGCATGATGATTGATGAAAATGGAGCCTTGGTATGTGTGTGCCACCTCTCGGGCAGCGTCGGGCTGTCGGGTTGAAACCGGCATGACTGCCATAGGCTACCCCCAGCTCGCATGACGGAGATGTCATGGAGGGAAGGGGATAGTGAGGTACCTCGGGTGCGTGAGTAATGGGGAGTTATAAGAAGAACGGTTGAGATCGTGATGGCGTTTGGAGCTACACCAAATAGAGTATCCTTATTGAATGGTCATATAGTTATGTGATGATAGCTTTATTTATGTTATTATTGTTGTTGTGTGTTTACTTGCTCAAAGGACTAAATCCAAGGAGCGTAGTGAATACTGTCGAGATCTATCGGATCCTCACTGGGCTTATGTATATAAGCTCACTCTCTATTAATGCATGTTTCAGGTGTACTTTCACAAGATTACGGGTACGTGCCTCCTGAAGAGGAGAATGTGGAAAATGTGCCTTTTGTGGATGAGTCATATGTTCCCGAGTCTTATCCATGACTTTATATTGTTAAATGTCTTGTATATTAGTTTAATAGACTTTATATGCTTTACGGTTCTTAATGTAATAGATATTGAAAAGATGTTGAACCAAATGATGTTAACTTAGCGGTTTCCTTTTGTCTATGGTTAAATTGTAGTTGTGTCTCAACTTACTTTTGAAATGTATGATAAAGTTGAGGTATTGTATGTCATGTTGGAACGGAGGCGTATAACGAGGATGTTTTATTGTATAATATGGTTGTGTTGTATGTTGTTGTTTGTATTGAGGAATTACTGGATGTATGATGTTTAATGAGGTTGGTTTAGAACCTCGGAAATCTGTTTACTGTCGTTATGCCGCCGAAATTCCGTTGCGTCCTGACTGATCGTAGGTGGGGTCGAGTTGGGGCGTGACACATTCGCTTCGACAATACAGCATTCTCGCAAGACGTGATATCGACACAATGTAGGGCCCTCTAATGTCCCGCGAGTTAGGTTGTCGTCCTTTTCGCCGCTCATGATGTACGATTCAGGGTGGAAAAATAACATAGATGAAGAAAAATGGCCCGAAACTGATTAAAATGTTCGCATTTGTGCTCCAAAAATAGGTGCAGCCGAGGAGGTTTACTGCCCCCGTCGTAGAGTTCTCGGAGAGCATGCCAACGGTATGCTATACGCCGCATAAATCCTTACGGATCAAAAGTTATGGGCACCGGAGCGACGGAGAACTGGTCACAAGCCCCATGCCCTCGGTTTGCGGGTCCAACCTCTAGGTGAAGTGAATGTGTCTTGCACAAGGTGCTGTGGGATTCGGTAATAGAATTGTGGTGGATAAAGTATCTTGGCAAGCCTAACCGGGACAAAAAAAATTGAAAAGGGGGGTGCAACACGAGGACTTCCCAGGGGGTTACCCATCCTTGTACTACTTTCGCCCAAGCACGCTGAACTTCGGAGTTCTTATGGGATCCGGTGCATTAGTGCTGGTATGATCGCACCCATCATGTTGGGCGCACAAATCCCTTATTTGTTGGTGGTTCACCGTTTCAACCCAGAGAGATGACCCATTCAAAAGGCCCAATAGGCTTAACGATAACCCATTCGCTTCAACAACGCAGCATCCTTACAAGACTTGATATCGACGTATTGTAAGGCCCTCTAATATCCCGCTAGTTAGGTTGTCGTCCTTTTAACAGCCCACGACGTACGATGCAGGACGAAAAATAGCGCAAAAGAAGAAAAGTGGCCCGAAACAGATGAAAATGTTTAATTTTGGGCTCCAAAAATAGGTACAGCTGAGCAGGATTGTTGCCTTCGTTGTAAAGCTATTGGAGACCTTTCCAACGGTATGTTGTGCTCCCCGTAAATCCTTACGGATCAAAAGTTATGGGCACCAGAGCGATGGAGACCTGGTCATAAGCCCCACGCCCTCGGTTTGCGGGCCCAACCTCTACGTGAAGCAAAGTTGTCTTGCCCAATTTACCGTGGGATTAGGAAATAGAAATGTGGTGGATAAAACATGTTGGCAAGGCTAACTGGGCAAAAAAGCTAAATGAAAAAGGTGGTGCAACACAAGGACATCTCAAGGGGTCACCTATCTTGGGACTACTCTCACCCAAGCACACTTAACTTTGGAGTTCTAATGGGATCTGATGCATTAGTACTAGTATGATTGCACCCGTCACGTAGAGGACACAAATCCCTTATGTGTTGACTGTTCACAGTCCCAGCCCAGAGAAATGGTCCATTCAAAAGGCCCAATGGGCTTAACGACAAGCCATCCGCTTTGACAACTTAATCTCCTTACAAGACGTGATATCGAGGCATTGTTGGGCCCTCTAATGTCCCGCGAATTAGGTTGTCGTCCTTTTAACGACTCACGACGTACGATCCAGGATGAAAAAATAGCGTAAAAGAAGAAAAGTGGCCCGAAACTGCTGAAAATGTTCAATTTTGGACTCCGAAAACTAGCGCAGCCGAGCAGGTTTGCTGCCTCCATTGTAGAGCTCTTAGAGAGCTTTCCAACGGTATGTTGTGCGCCGCGTAAATCCTTACGGATCAAAAGTTATGGGCACCGGAGCGATGAGGACCTTTTCACGAACCCCACGGCCTCGGTTTGCAGGCCCAGCCTCTACGTGAAGCGAAGTTGTCTTGTCCAATGTACAGTGGGATTCGGTAATAGAAATGTGGTGGATAAAGCATCTTGGCTAGCCTAATTGGGAAAAAAAATTGAAAAGGTGGGTACAATAAGAGGATTTCCCAGGGGGTTACCCATCCTTGTTCTACTCTCGCCCAAGCACGCTTAACTTCGGAGTTCTGATGGGATCCGGTGCATTAGTGTTGGTATGATCACACCTGTCATGTTGAGTGCACAAATCCCTTATGTGTTAACGGTTCACAGTCCCAGCCAAAAGAGATGGCCCATTCAAAATGCCCATGGGCTTAACGACAACCCATCCGCTTTGACAATGCAACATCCTTACAAGTTGTGATATCAAGGCATTGTAGGGCACTCTAATGTGCCGTGAGTTCAGTTGTCGTCCTTTTAACAGCTCACGATGTACTATCCGGGACAGAACAACAGCGCAAAAGAAGAAAAGTGGCCCAAAATTGCTGAAAATGTTCAATTTTGGGCTCCGAAAACTAGCACAACCAAGTAGGTTTGCTGCCCCCGTCATAGAGCTCTTAGAGAGCTTTCCAACGGTATGTTGTGCGCTGCGTAAATCCTTATGGATCAAAAGTTATGGGCATCGGAGCGACGGAGAACTGGTCACAAGCCCCACGCCGTCGATTTGCTAGTCTAGCCGCGACGTGAAGCGAAGTTGTCTTGCCCAAGGTGACGAGGGTTTCAGTAATAGAAATGTCATCGATAAAGCATCTTGGCAAGCCTAACCGGGGCAAAAAAAATTGAAAGGCGGGGTGCAACACGAGGACTTCCCAGTGGGTCACCCATCTTAGTAGTACTATCGCCCAAGCACGCTTAACTTCGGAGTTCTTATGGGATCTGGTGCATTAGTGCTGGTATGATCGCACCCATCATGTTTAGTGCACAAATCCCTTATGTGTTAACGGTTCACCATCCCAGCCCAGAGAGATGGCCTATTCAAAATGCCCAATAGGCATAATGACAACCCATCCGCTTCGATAACGCAGCATCCTTACAAGATATGATATTAGGGCATTGTAAGGCACTCTAATCTGTCGCAAGTTCGGTTGTTGTCCTTTTAATAGCCCACGACGTACGATCCGGGATGGAAAAATAGCGCAAAAGAAGAAAAGTGTCCTGAAACTAATAAAAATATTCGATTTTGGGCTCCGAAAAGAGGCTTAGCCAAGCACGCTTGTTGCCCACGTCGTAGAGCTCTTGGAGAGCTTTCCAACGGTATGCTATGCACCTCTTCACACCTTACGGATCAAAACTTATGGCACCGGAGCAACGAATACCTGGTCACAAGCCCCATGCCCTCGGTTTGTGGGCCTAGCCTCTACGTGAAGCAAAATTGTCTTGCCCAATGAACCATAGGATTCAGTAATACAAATGTGGTCAATAAAGCATCTTGGCAAGCCTAACCAGGGAAAACAAATTGAAAACGGGGGTGCAACACTAGGACTTCTCAAGGGGTCACCCATCCTAGTACTACTCTCGCCCAAGCATGCTTAACTTCGGAGTTCTTATAAGATCCGGTGCATTATTGATGGTATGATCGCACCCATCATGTTGAGGGCACAAATCCCTTATGTGTTGACGGTTCACAGTCCCAACCCAGAAAGATAGTCCATTCAAAAGGCCCAATGGGCTTAACAACAACCCATCAGCTTCGACAACATAACATCCTTACAAGACGTGATATCGACGCGTTGTAAGGCCCTCTTATGTCCCGCAAGGTAGGTTGTCGTCCTGTTCGCCGCTCATGAAGTACGATTCGGGGAGGAAAAACAGCACAAAAGTAGAAAATGTCCCAAAACTGATGAAAACTTTCGCTTTTGGGCTCCAAAATAGGCGCAGTCGAGGAGGTTTACTGCCCTCGTCGTAGATCTCTCAAAGAGCTTACCAACGGTATACTGTACACCGCGTAAATCCTTACAGATCAAAAGTTATGGGTATCGGAGCGACGGAGAACTGGTCACAAGCCCCACGCCCTCAGTTTGTGGGTCCAGCCTTTACGTGAACCGAACTTGTCTTGTACAAGGTGCCGTGGGATTCAGTAATAGA
This sequence comes from Ehretia macrophylla, assembly GCA_037974665.1. Lineage (NCBI taxonomy): Eukaryota > Viridiplantae > Streptophyta > Magnoliopsida > Boraginales > Ehretiaceae > Ehretia > Ehretia macrophylla. The sequence continues at coordinate 41,025,784 of CM075782.1, read as the reverse complement.
AATGTGGGGGATAAAGCATCTTGGCTAGCCTAACTGGGGCAAAAAGAAATTGAAAAGCGGGGTGCAACACGAGGAGTTCCCACTGGGTCACTCATTTAGTACTACTATCGCCCAAGCACGCTTAAATTCGGAGTTCTGATGGGATCCGGTGCATTGGTGTTGGTATGATCGCAGCCGTCATGTTGAGTGCAAAAATCCCTTATGTGTTTATGGATCACAGTCCCATCCCAGAGTAATGGCTTACTCAAAAGGCCCAATGGGCTTAATGACAACCCATCTGCTTCAACAACACATCATCCTTACAAGACGCGATATCGACGCATTGTAGGGCCCTTTAATGTCCCGCGAGGTGGGTTGTCATGCTTTTAACAGCTCACGACGCACGATACGAGACTGAAAAATAGCGCAAAAGAATAAATTTGGCCCGAAACTGATGAAAATATTTGATTTTAGGCTCTGAAAAGTGGCGCAACCGAGCAAGCTTGCTGCCCCCGTCGTAGAGCTCTCGGAGAGCTTTCCAACGATATGCTGTGCACCGCGTAATTCCTTATGGATCAAAAGTTATTGGCACCGGAGCGACGGAGACCTGGTCACAAGCTCTACGCCCTTGGTTTGCGGGCCCAACCTCTACGTGAAGCGAAGTTGCCTTGCCCAATGTAACGTGGGATTCGGTAATAGAAATGTAGTGAATAAAGCATCTTGGCAAGCTTAACCGGGGGAAAAAAATTGAAAAGGGGGTGCAACACGAGGACTTCCTATGGGGTCACCCATCCTAGTACTACTCTCGCCCAAACATGCTTAACTTCAGAGTTCTGATGGGATCCGGTGCATTAGTACTGGTATGATCGCACCCGTCATGTTGATGGCACAAATCCCTTATGTGCTTACGGTTCACAGTCCCAGCCCAGAGAGATGGCCCATTCAAAAAGCCTAATGGGCTTAACGACAACCCATCCGTTTCAACAGCGCAGCATCCTCGCAAGACGTGATATCGACGCGTTGTAGGGCCCTCTTATGTCCCGTGAGTTAGGTTGTCATCCTTTTCGCCGCTCATGATGTACGATTCGGGATGAAAAAACAGCGAAAATGAAGAAAAATGGCCCGAAACTGATGAAAATGTTCGCATTTGTGCTCCAAAAATAGGTGCAGCCGAGGAGGTTTACTGCCCCCGTCGTAGAGCTCTCGGAGAGTATGCCAACGGTATGTTGTACGCCGCATAAATCCTTGTAGATCAAAAGTTATGGGCACCGGAGCGACGGAAAACTGGTCACAAGCCCCACGCCCTCGGTTTGCGGGTCCAGCCTCTAGGTGAAGTGAATGTGTCTTGCACAAGGTGCTATTGGATTCAGTAATAGAAATGTGGGGGATAAAGCATCTTGGCTAGCCTAACCGGGGCAAAAAAAATTGAAAAGCGGGGTGCAACACGAGGACTTCCCAGGGGGTCACCCATTTTAGTACTACTATTGTCCAAGCACGCTTACCTTCGGCGTTCTGAAGGGATCCAGTGCATTAGTGCTGGTATGATCGCACCTATCATGTTGAGTGCACAAATCCCTTATGTATTGACGGTTCACAGTCCCAACCCAGAGAGATGACCCATTCAAAAGGACCAATAGGCTTAACGACAACCCATCTGTTTCGACAAAGCAGCATCCTTACAAGACGTGATATCGACGCATTGTAGGGCCTTCTAATGTCCCTTGAGGTAGGTTGTCGTGCTTTTTGCAATTCAAGACGTACGATCCAGGATGAAAAAATAGCACAAAAGAAGAAAAGTGGCCTGAAACTGATGAAAACGTCTGATTTTGGGCTCCAAAAACAGGCGCAGCTGAGCATGATTGTTGCCTCCGTTGTAGAGCTCTTGGAGACCTTTCCAACGGTATGCTGTGCGCTGCGTAACTCCTTACGGATCAAAAGTTATGGGCACCAGAGAGACGGAGACCTAGTCACAAGACCCACGCCCTCGGCTTGCGGGCTCAGCCCCTACGTAAAGCGAAGTTGTCTTGCCCAATGTACCGTGGGATTCGGTAATAGAAATGTGGTGGATAAAGCATCTTGGCAAGCCTAACCGGGGAAAAAAAATTGAAAAAGGGGGTGCAACGCGAGGACTTCCAAGGGGGTCACCCATCCTAGCACTACTCTCGCCCAAGCACGCATAACTTTGGAGTTCTTATGGGATTCAGTGCATTAGTGCTGGTATGATCGCACCCATCATGTTGAGGGCACAAATCCCTTATTTGTTGATGGTTCACAGTCCCAGCCTAGAGAGATGGCCCATTCAAAAGGCCTAATGGGCTTAACGACAACCCATCCGCTTTGACAGCATAGTATCCTTACAAGACGTGATATCGAGGCATTGTTGGGCCCTCTAATGTCCCGCGAATTCGGTTGTCGTCCTTTTAACGACTCACGACGTACGATGCAGGATGAAAAAATAGCGCAAAAGAAGAAAAGTAGCCCAAAACTGCTGAAAATGTTCAATTTTGGACTCCGAAAACTAGCGCAGCCGAGAGGGATTGTTGCCTCCGTCATAGAGCTCTCAGAGAGCTTTCCAACGGTATGATGTGCGCCGCGTAACTCCTTACGGATCAAAAGTTATGGGCACCGGAGCGATGGGGACCTTGTCACGATCCCCACGGCCTCGGTTTGCAGGCCCAACCTCTACGTGAAGCGAAGTTGTCTTGTCCAATGTACAGTGGGATTCGGTAATAGAAATGTGGTGGATAAAGCATCTTGGCAAGCCTAATTGGGAAAAAAAAAATTGAAAAGGTGGGTACAACAAGAGGATTTCCCAAGGGGTCACCCATCCTAGTATTACTCTTGCCTAAGCACGCTTAACTTCGGAGTTCTGATGGGATCCAGTGCATTAATGTTGGTATGATCACACCCGTCATGTTGAGTGCACAAATCCCTTATGTGTTAACGGTTCACAGTCCCAGCCCAGAGAGATGGCCCATTCAAAATGCCCAATGGGTTTAACGACAACCCATCCGCTTTGACAACGCAACATCCTTACAAGTTGTGATATCAAGGCATTGTAGGGCACTCTAATGTGCCGCGATTTCGGTTGTCGTCCTTTTAACAGCTCACGATGTACTATCCGGGACGGAACAACAGCACAAAAGAACAAAAGTGTCCCGAAACTGATGAAAATGTTCAATTTTGGGCTCCGAAAACAGGTGCAACCGAGCAAGTTTTCTGCCCCCGTCGTAGGGCTCTCAAAGAGCTGTCCAACTGTCTGTTGTGCGCTGCGTAACTCCTTACGGATCAAAAGTTATGGTCATCGGAGCGACAGAAACCTGGTCCTAAGCCCCACGCCTTCGATTTGCTGGTCTAGCCGCGACGTGAAGCGAAGTTGTCTTGCCCAAGGTGACGTGGGTTTCAGTAATAGAAATGTCGTTGATAAAGCATCTTGGCAAGCCTAACCGGGGCAAAAAAAATTGAAAGGCGGGGTGCAACACGAGGACTTCCCAGGGGGTCACCCATCTTAGTACTACTATCGCCCAAGCACGCTTAACTTCAGAGTTCTTATGGGATCTGGTGCATTAGTGCTGGTATGATCGCACCCATCATGTTTAGTGCACAAATCCCTTATGTGTTAACGGTTCACCATCCCAGCCCAGATAGATGGCCCATTCAAAATGCCCAATAGGCATAATGACAACCCATCCGCTTCGATAACGCAGCATCCTTACCAGATATGATATCAGGGCATTGTAAGGCACTCTAATCTGTCGCAAGTTCGGTTGTCGTCCTTTTAACAGCCCACGACGTACGATCTGGGACGGGAAACCAGCGCAAAAGAATAAAAGTGGTCCAAAACTGATGAAAACGTTCGATTTTGGGCTCCGAAAATAGATACAGCCAAGCAGGCTGGCTGCCCTCATCGTATAGCTCTCGGAGAGCTTTCCAACGGTATACTGTGCGCCGTGTAACTCCATACGGATCAAAAGTGATGGGCACCGGAGCGACGGAGACCTGGTCACAAGCGCCAAGTCCTCGGTTTGCGGGCCCAGCCTCTACGTGAAGCGATGTTGTCTTGCCCAATGTACCATGGTACTCGGCAATAGAAATGTGGTGGATAAAGCATCTTGGTAAGCCTAACCAGGGCAAATTTTTTTGAAAAAGGGGGTACAACACGAGGACTTCCCAGGGGGTCAACCATCCTAGTACTACTCTCGCCCAAGCATGCTTAACTACGGAGTTCTGATGGGATTTTTGGTGCATTAGTGCTGGTATGATTGCACCCGTATTGTTGAGGGTGCAAATCCCTTATGTGTTGACGGTTCACTGTCCCAACCCAGAGAGATGGCCCATTCAAAAGGCCCAATGGGCTTAACAGCAACCCATCCGCTTCAACAATGCAGCATCCTTACAAGATGTGATATCGATGTATTGTAGGGCCCTCTAATGTCCCGCGAGTTTGGTTGTCGTCCTTTTAACAGCTCACGACGTACAATCCGGGACGGAAAAATAGCTTAAAAGAAGAGAAGTGGCCTGAAACTGTTAAAAATGTTTGATTTTTTGCTCCGAAAATAAGTGCAGCTGAGTAGCTTTACTGCCCCCGTCGTAGAGCTCTCGGATAGCTTTCCAACGGTATGCTGTGTGTGAGGCCCGACCCCGAATAAAGTGTGTTACCTCGATTTGCATGCCTTAGACCCAGAATTATATGACCAACCTTGGATTACGTGCCCTGTCTTGGTTTTCGTGCATTCCTCATCATACGTGCCTTGACCTATAATTGTATGCCCTAATCCTCGACTTACGTGCCCTGACCTCGATGTACGTGCGATACCTCGATTTTTGTGCACTGACCTTGAACTATGTGCCCTAACCTAGGTTTAAGAGTCATAGCTCAATTTACGTGCATGGCATTGAATTACGTGCCTTGTATTAGTTTACGTGCATTTACCTAGGGTTGCATGCATTTGCATTGGAATTCGTGCATTTATCTTGAAGTATGTGCCTTACCTCATAGTTCGTATCTACCTCGTGATTCATGCCCCGTATTGATTTATGTGAGTGTCTTGTAGTGCATGCGTTACCTCGTAGTGCGTGCCCTAGACCTAGAAAAACATGCCTGCACGCTAATCAACAAAGAATCTACACAAAGCACTAGACTATTAAATAATCATGCACAATCCACTAACCAATATTATATTCCTAATTCAAATTCTTTACAAAACCCACTAACTAATAAAATATTCTATCACACTCAACTAACTAATAAACTATTATAAACCTACACCAAATATAATCCAAAATATACTAACTTGAATATGAAATTTCAGATTTTCCCTTGCATTACACGGCCAAGACAAGGCAATTTGATCAACTTTGCACAATTAAATTAAAGCCTAGACATCCTATGACACATGCACTAAGCACAATGCATAAAAAACTCCTAAACACCCTACCCTAAGCTACCTTTCTCGGCCTACACACCATACCCATACACCTCACAATTCAAAATGCTCAAAAGATGACACAATTTTCAGATTTAGAGACCCTAAGGCCGACACACACACACACACACACACACAACTCATCATATTTCATTTTCCTCTCAAAATCCTCTCAAGCTCTCATTCTCTCTCCTTCTCTCTCATTTTCGACCATGGCTTCTCTTGAGCTTCCAAGACCTCAAGCTCACTTTCTAGGACATTCCAAGCATCGGTCATAGCAAGGTAATCAAGCAAGGATAGCTCAAAGTCACACAAAAAGCTCAAAAACAAGGATTTTGTGCTCATTTGCTAAATCTTCAAAGAGGTGAGGGTTAAACTCTTTTAAAAGCTTTCAAAAATTTATGCATGCCTTCATATGACTATATTTACCTCTGTAGTTATTGTATATGTGTGTACATGAGTTTATATGACCATGCATGGCTAGATTTTTGGCTAGAACTAGAAGATAGGTAAAAACGTTTTTGCTGGCAGTTTTATGATCTTATAGTACGAGGTGCATTTGGCTTATTAAACCTAGATAAAAATACAAGAAAATTGGTAGATTACTAAATTTTCCAGTTCACTTTTCATAGAAATAGGCCAAGGCCAATTTTGAATCTAAGGCCTCCAAAATGGTCAAACATCGTGAGGTGTCTAAATCTGGAAGAATTGGAAAAATGAAATAGGTTTCTGATAGATTACTGACTCTATAGAACGAAGCATTTTTGCCCTAGTAAATGTTGTTGAAAATGCGTGAAAATTGGTAGGTTGCTATATTTTGCAGTTCTGGACATCGTTTCTAGACATAGACCAAAGCCAATTCTGACTCTAAGACCCTCAAAATTGGCAAAAATCGTAATGTATCCAAAACTGGACAATTTTGAGTAGTCTCACGGTTTTGGCCATAACTCCTAGGTCCGAACTCCAAATGATGCGATGTTTGTTTCTAGATTTAAATCATTCATTAAGATTTAATTTGAAATTTTTTTCACTGAAATTGGAGAATGTTGGCTTGTCTAATCCAATGTGGGAAAACAGACCATTGCAGTGAGGTTTTTGTTTAGTGATATGCTTTGAAACTTGTTGTAACTTCTCTTGTGGTATTGAATGCTTGGAATTGTGGCACTTAGATGTTGTATAGACTGTTGTGGCTGGTTGAGGTTGCAAAATTTGATTGATTTATGACTTGGGGATCACTAATTGATGAATGGTTTGCTTAACCGCATGTTAAGCATGGAATCGAGGCCCTATTGCTTATGACTATTTGCTAAGAGATGATCTTATGGTTAAACGTGTCAAATCATGTGGTTAATAGGCTGCCTGTAGTTGTCCTTATAGCCCTAAATGTGATTCCCGGTGATTATATGTTGATAAGTAGACTTTTCTTGCACCTGGTCTCTTGTAAACGTCGTTGCTTGTTTGTATAATCTTATGACTTGATATGTGAACCCCGAAATGAGTTATATGACGATTTATATGTGTTACTCGGCTGCCCGTTTAATGTTCATATAACTCTATGTGTTTTACAAAGTGAAATTTCATGTTAAGCATGCCTCGTTCGTTTACTTGGCAATATGTGATCTTGAAATTGCTCGGAGGCAACCTACTTTGTTGACCTCCTAATGTGAATTGTTAAAAGACATTCTATGGCTTATTGAACATGATTACTTGGCTGCCCGTGAAAGTTTAATTGCTTTCAAATTGATATATGAAATGATTACATGTTCTTACAATGCCTTATATGCCAATATGTCAAAATGTGATCATATACTTGCTCGGAGGCAACCTACTTTGTTGACCTCCTAATGTGAATCGTTAAATGGTTTAAATGTACATTGTATACAAGGTTGCAACCTTTCATTGTGGCATGGTAGCGTTTCACGAATGCCGGGCGGCATAGGCTTGCCGGCGCTCCCGTGACTACCATGGTCCAATTCCCTCTCTCGCCTGGCATTGTATCCTCGGAGAGTTGGCTCGTAGGATTTCAGGGTACATCCGGGGTACACCCAACTGGGAGCGATAAGTGGATGATTGAAGCCGGCCGCAACAATTGTTATCGAAAATGATCTTGAGAACAAATGCTCACCGATTGAATTTGAGAGCGAAAGCTCACCGTATCCTTTTTACTACGTGTTTAAGTATTCTCGCTTGGTTCCTAGAGGACCTCGGGGAGGAAAGACGGGTAAATGTGTTCCTTTATATTTATGTATTGTTATGAACTTACTTATTTTATTTGACATGTCTTCAAAGGAGTTTCATAAGATTAACCGGAAAAGAGTTTTTAAAACGTTATCTCTCGTTCCCCCTCGCTGAGTTCATAAGGACTCACCCTCTTTTTATCACGGGTAAAGTAGATTTGGAATAGGTACCCGAGAAGAATGTGCTTGTTAATGATTCCTTGAAGTGACTACGTGCTTTTGTGCTTTGCCTGAAAGTGGTTGCTATATGAATGTTGTGTTTGATTGCAAACTGTTCATTTTGTTGATGTAAATGACCCCGTTGTAATTTGGGTCTAATTTTGGCTTGTACTGATTATAATCAGACGAACTCTTTATTGGTTGTTTGCCTTCATTAACTTGGTTAGTAGTTATAGTAGTCATTTAAACCACTAGGTGAAAAATCAAACAAGTTAACGCTATCTAATTTCACTTAGGTACTCATTGTAAGCTAAAGGATAATATGTACTTGCATTATCGGAACTGGCAAATAAACGGGACATAGTTATCATGCTAGGCTTGTCAATCAAACTAGACTATCGAGATAAATTAGTAGGCATATCTATTGATAATAAAATATGAAATTTTAATTGGAATTGAATCAATGATTAAAGGTTTTGAGGTGTTTCAGAAAATTAGGTCAAACCAAATGTCCTAAATATTACCGTCATGCTGCCGGCTTTTCGGAAAAACTTTTGCAGTTCTAAATCAACGTTAAATATTAATCGTAAGAAATGACCAACTCGTACAAATAGCGTAAAAGAATTAGGCCATTCCCTAGTCTAGCCACCATAGGTCAGGTTGAGGCGTGACACCTATAATAGAATGGTATCAGAGCTTAGTTTGCTAACTAGGCATTAGTCGGGTTCAACTCTCAGGAAGCAGGTAGAAGCCCCAAGATAATTATGATGTCTTGTTTATATGTGTTAATGTGTGCTAATGTGCTTTAATTGCTTTGACCATTGAATATTATGTGCCTTTGTGGACTATATGTATTATGTGTCATGCACACCGACATGTTCGTGCCCTTAATAATGCACGCATGCTTTTATACTCCTTCCTTGATACATGTGCATGTTACATAACCATGAATGACTGTTTGTACACATAAATAGTTAGGATTAGGACTTTCAGGGAAGTGAATTTATGCAGGAAGAACGAAAAGGCTCGGTGAGAGATTTCTCGCATCTTCACAGGTACTCGATAGATCGTATGTATTATTGGATATGCATATATAAAATGTGTAGCACATGTATAATTGCTAAGGTAAAGTTATCCCCTTATCTTTGGAATACCTAAACCTATGATTAAGTTATCAATTTTATAGCTATGAAGTTCTTGATTCTGTTAAAATGTTCTTCTAATTGTGGTTCAAGCATAAAGGTTAATGACATACAACTTTCCTTAAGATATAAGAGTATACTATTGGACAAGTGGAGTAGAATATGTATATTCATATGCTTATAATGGAAGTTTGACTTAGGGGTTGCTTTTGAATCATATTCTTATATCTTAAATTGGTGTAATAGATTATTTATACGATTGAATCTTTACTTGATTGGAATGAAGCATTGATGAATCCGATATGGTGTATACTAGCGAGTTTCAAGTTCACTAAATGGTAAGACAACGACCTAGAAATTAAGAGGTGAATTCGTGGAAGTTGACAGTAGTTTACTTCTAGGGTTAGATTATTAAGACATGTATAGTGTATTTGAGTGACTTAACAATGGATAACCTCAAGACATGTAAGCAACTCTGGAGACCGAATTTAACAAGGTTGATGATTCTTTAGTATAACAAGATATAGGGATGCTGGAATTGAGGAATCCACGTAGCTAGAACTCGTGTTTGGAAGACTACACCTAAATGTTAGGTCGAATAGAAGTGTAAGGTATTGAATTATGCATTAGATGACTAATGTTGCTAAAAGTCCTAAGTTGGATATTGATGATATTAAGAATCATGGTATTAATTTGGAACCTATCAGATTTAATTGTGATTATGCAAAGTAAGTCATTCTACACACTCGTTATTTGGATACCCTAGAAGATGTTAGGAAGTATATATCCTTAAGTAATATCGATGGACCTAGTATATCAACCATGGAAATGAGATTAAAGCATCTGGCTGTAAGGTGGAGTCGTTAGGAGATGATTAGTAACCCTAAATAGCTAATAGTGAGTATGCATGATGATTCATGGTGAACCCTAGGACCTAAAGTCGATGAGTCTTCATGCTCTTAGGTAGTTGAACATGTAAATGAGAAGAGTAATATTTCATATAGTTAAGACAGAGACGAATTAGAGTCATAATAACCCAAGAGACTATTGTTAGACCACCATATCTATGTGTACCGTTTCACGTCTAGAAACTAGTGGTTGGTAGACTTCGAATTGTGGTCATTGAATAGAGGGGTGGATCTTGTAATGATAGTTAAATGAGTGGTTGATTACTTTTGAAGTTCTATTAGGTTATGTTGAAGGATGTCTCGTGGTCATAATTCTTATGTTGACACAACCTAGAAGTTATTTCATGTAACAAGCTATTTGGATTAGTATGGTAAGTATCTTATGAGCTAGATCATTTCGGTACCCATTTATAGTCCTAGGATTGTTGTTGTATAGCCGGTAACCTAGTGGAGTATTGATATCACTTACATGGCTATGGCCCTAGCTTAGTAACACTAATGTTGAAGATATATTGGTGGGCATTAAGTGTTTGAAGGAATGACTAGGTCGCTAAGTAAGGAGGACTATTGTCCTCTTAATTATGACGTAAGATTTATTAATCCAATGTACCTTCAAGATAAGAACTATGATACTACCGATAGATGACGACCTGAGATGGATAAGTTTATTTGGTGAGTTCAACCTGAAAATAGGGTCGTATCGTGAAAATAATCCATAACATGTGTATGTCCTACGTGCTAACAATTTTGAAGCTAGTAGATAGGATATGTAAATCGGATATAGACCTATCGTCTTGAAGTTAGGGTATGTCACCATAGGATCATGGTATTATTGTGATATTCCTTTTGAGGTATGAATACAAGATTGACACAACATAAGTCATGATTTTAGAGTTAGATAGAATACCGATGCAACTTTGATGACTAGGTATGAAGATTCTAGCCTTAGTTAATGAACTTGACCTTAAGATCAAATGGAGAATAGAGTCGTTAAAAGGAAAGAACTGTAAATTTAGAGGTCATACCGAATTAAATGATTGGATAAACGTAGGAACTGAATTGGTTGTGGTAAGAGAGATCACATAACACGGGATGAACCGGAGTAGGAAAAATAACAAATGTCAGAATCCGTCTAAATGAACTTAATAGGTAAGAATGAATTTCGGGACGAAATTCTTTTAAGGAGGGGAGGATGTGAGGCCCGACCCCGAATAACGGGTGTTACCTCGATTTGCGTGCCTTAGACCCAGAATTATATGTCTGACCTTGGATTACGTGCCCCGTCTTCATTTTCGTGCATGCCTCGTCATACGTACCTTGACCTAGAATTGTGTGCCCTAATCCTCGACTTACGTGCCTTGATTTTGATTTACGTGCGATACCTTGATTTGTGTGCACTGACCTTGAACTGCGTGCCCTAACCTAAGTTTAAAAATCATACCTAGATTTACGTGCATTGAATTGAATTACGTGATTTGCATTGGGTTACGTGCATTCACCTAGGGTTGCATGCATTTGCATTAGAATCCGTGCATTTATCTTGAAGTACGTGCCTTACCTCGTAGTTCATGTCTACCTCGTGATTTGTGCCCCGTATTGATTTATGTGCTTGTCTCGTAGTGTGTGCCTTATCTCGTAGTACATGCCCTAGACCTAGAAAAGCGTGCTCACACGCTAATCAACAAAGAATCCTACACAAAGCACTAGACTATTAAATAATCCTACATAATTCATTAACTAATATTATATTCCTAATTTAAATTCTTTGCAAAACCCACTAACTAATAAAATATTCTATCACACTCAACTAACCAATCAATTATTATAAACCTACACCTATTATAATCCAAAATATACTAACTCGAATCTGAAATTTCAGATTTTCCCTTGCATTACACGGCCAAGACAAGGAAATTGGATCAACTTTGCACAATTAAATTAAAGCCTAGACATCCTATGACACATGCACTAAGCACAATGCATAAAAAACTCCTAAACACCCTACCCTAAGCTACCTTTCTCGGCCTACACACCATACCCATACACCTCACAATTCAAAATGCTCAAAAGATGACACAATTTTCAGATTTAGAGACCCTAAGGCCGACACACACACACACACACACACACACAACTCATCATATTTCATTTTCCTCTCAAAATCCTCTCAAGCTCTCATTCTCTCTCCTTCTCTCTCATTTTCGACCATAGCTTCTCTTGAGCTTCCAAGACCTCAAGCTCACTCTCTAGGACACTCCAAGCATCGACCATAGCAAGGTAATCAAGCAAGGATAGCTCAAAGTCATACACAAAGCTCAAAAACAAGGATTTTGTGCTCATTTGCTAAATCTTCAAAGAGGTGAGGGTTAAACTCTTTTAAAAGCTTTCAAAAATCACATACATGCCTTCATATGACTATATTTACCTCTGTAGTTGTTGTATATGTGTGTACATGAGCTTATATGACCATGCATGGCTAGATTTTGGCTCGAACTTGAAGATAGGTAAAAACCTTTTTGCTAGCAGTTTTCTAATCTTGTAGTACGAGGTGCATTTGGCTTAGTAAACCTTGATAAAAATGCATGAAAATTGATAGGTTACTAATTTTTCCAGTTCTAAGAATTTTTCGTAGAAATAGGCCAAAGCCAATTTTGAATCTAAGGCCTCCAAAATGGTCAAACATCATGAGGTGTCTAAATCTGGAAGAATTGGAAAAATGAAATAGGTTTCTGGCAGATTACTGACTATGTAGAATGAAGCGTTTTTGACCAAGTAAATGTTGTTACAAATGCATGAAATTTGGTAGGTTGCTGTATTTTGCAGTTCTTGACATTTTTCTCAGAAATAGACCAAAGCCAATTATGACCCTAAGACCCTTAAAATTGGCAAAAATCGTAATGTATCTAAAACTGGACAGGTTTGCGTAGTCTCACGGTTTTTGCCATAACTCCTAAGTTCGAACTCCAAATGATGCGAGGTTTGTTCCTAGATTTAAATAACGCATTAAGATTTAATTTGATAGTTTGTTCACTGAAATTGGGGAATGTTTTCCTGTCTAATCGAATGTGGGAAAACAAACCATTGCAGTGACGTTTTTGTTTAGTGATATGCTTTGAAACATGTTGTAACTTCTCTTGTGGTATTGAATGCTTGGAATTGTGGCACTTAGATGTTGTATGGACTGTTGTGACTGGTTGAGGTTGCTAAATTTGATTGATGTATGACTTGGATCACTAATTGATGAATGGTTTGCTTAACCGCATGTTAAGCACGGAATCGAGGCCCAATTGCTTATGACTATTTGCAAAGAGATAATCTTATGGTTAAACGTGTCAAATCGTGTGGTTAATAGGCTTTCCATAGTTGTTCTTATAGCTCTAAATGTAATTCCCGATGATTACATGTTGATAAGTAGACATTTCTTGCACCCGGTCTCATGTAAACGTCGTTGCATGCTTGTATAATCTTATTACTTGATACATAAACCCCGAAATGAGTTATATGACTTGATTTACATGTGTTACTCGGCTGCCTGTTTAATGTTCATATAACTCTATGTGTTTTACAAAGAGAAATTTCATGTTAAGCATGCCTCGCTCTTTTATTTGGCAATATATGATCTTGAAATTGCTCGGAGGCAACCTACTTTGTTGACCTCCTAATGTGAATTGTTAAAAGACATTCATGATTACTTGGCTGCCCGTCAAAGTTTAATTGCTTTCAAATTGATATATGAAATGATTACATGTTCTTACAATGCCTTATATGCTAATATGTCAAAATGTGATCATATACTTGATTAGAGGCAACCTACGTTGTTGTCCTCCTAAAGTGAATCATTAAATGGTTTAAATGTACATTGTATATAAGGTTGCAACCTTTCATTGTAGCATGGTAGTGTTTCACGAATGCTGGGCGGCATAGGGATTGCCGGTGCTCCCGTGACTACCATGGTCCAATTCCCTCTCTCGCTTGGCATTCCACCCTCGGAGAGTTGGGTCGTAGGATTTTGGGATGCATCCGGAGTACACCCAACTGGGAGCGATAAGTGGATGATTGAATCCGGCCGCAACAATTGTTATCGAAAATGATATCGAGAGCAAATGCTCACCGATTGAACTTGAGAGCGAAAGCTCACCGTATCCTTTTCACTAAGTGTTTAAGTACTCACGCTTGGTTCCTAGAAGACCTCGGGGAGGAAATATGGGTAAATGTGTTCCTTTATATTTATGTATTGTTATGAACTTACTTATTTTATTTGAGATGTGTTTAAAGGAGGTTTCATAAGATTAACCAGAAAAGAGTTTTTAAAACGTTATCTCTCGTTCCACTCGCTGAGTTCATAAGGATTCACCCTCTTTTTATGACAGGTGAAGCAAATTTAGAATAGGTACCCGAGGAGAATGTGCATGTTAATGATTCCTTGAAGTGACTAAGTGCTTTTGTGATTTGCCTGAAAGTGGTTGCTATATGGATGTTGTGTTTGATTGCAAACTGTTAATTTTGTTGATGTAAATGACCCCGTTGTAATTTGGGACTAATTTTGGCTTGTACTGATTATAACCGGACGAACTCTTTATTGGTTGTTTGCCTCCATTATCTTGGTTAGTAGTTATCGTAGGCGTTTAAACCACTAGGTGAAAAATCAAACAAGTTAACTCTATCTAATTTCACTTCTTAAGTACTCATTGTAAGCTAAAGGATAATATGTACTTGCATAATAGGAATTGACAAATAAACGGGACATAGTTATCATGCTAAGCTTGTCAATCAAATGAGACTATCGAGATAAATTAGTAGGCATATCTATTGATAATAAAATAGGAAATTTTAATTGGAATTGAATCAATGATTAAAGGTTTTGAGGTGTTTCAAAAAATTAGGTCAAACCAAAGGTCCTAAATATAGACGTCATGCTACTGGTTTTTCGGAAAAACTTTTGGAGTTCTAAATCAACGTTAAGTATTAAACGTAAGAAATGACCAAGTCATACAAATAACGTAAAAGAATTTGGTCATTCCCTAGTCTAGCCTCCATAGGTCGGGTTGGGGCGTGACACCTATAATAGAATGGTATCAGAGCTTAGTTTGCTAACTAGGCATTAGTTGGGTTCAACTCTCAGACCGTAGGTAGAAGCCCCAAGATAATTATGATGTCTTGTTTATATATTAAAATGTGTGCTAATGTGCTTTAATTTCTTTGACCATTGAATATTATGTGTCTTTGTAGACTATATGTATTATGTGTCATGCACACCGACATGTTCGTGCCCTCAATAATGCATGCATGCTTTTATACTCCTTCCTTGATACATGCGCATGTTACATAACCATGAATGACTGTTTATACCCATAGATAGTTTGGATTAGAACTTTCAGGGAAGTGAATTTATGCAGGAAGAATGAAAAGGCTCGGTTAGAGGTTTCTTGCATCTTCACAGGTACTCAATGGATCGTATGTATTATTGGATATGCATATATAAATGCATAGCACAGGTATAATTGTTGAGGTAAAGTTATCCCTTTATCTTTGGAATACCCATACCTATGATTAAGTTATCAAATTTATAGCTATGAAGTTCTTGATTCCGTTAAACCGTTCTTCTAATTGTGGTTCAAGCATAAAGGTTAATGACATACAACTTTCCTTAAGATATAAGAGTATACTATTAGACATATGGAGTAGAATATGTATATTCATATACGTATAATGGAAGTTTGGCTTAGGGGTTGCTTTTGAATCAAATTCTTATATCTTAAATTGGTGTAATAGACTATTTATACGATTGAATCTTTACTTGATTGGAATGAAGTATTGATGAATCCGATATGATGTATACTACCGAGTTTCAAGTTCACTAAATGGTAAGACCGTGACCTAGAAATTAAGAGGTGAATTCTTGAAAGTTGATAATAGTTTACTTTTATGGGTTAGATTATTAAGACATGGATAATGTATTTGAGTGACTTAACAATAGATAACCTCAAGACATGTAGGCAACTCTGGAGACCGAATTTAACAAGGTTGATGATTCTTTAGTATAACAAGATATAAGGATGCTGGAATCGAGGAATCCACGTAGTTAGAACTCGTGTTCGGAAGACTACACCTAAATGTTAAGTCGAATAGAAGTGTAAGGTATTAAATTATGCATTAGATGGCTAACATTGCTAAAAGTCCTAAGTTGGATATTGATGATATTAAGAACCGTGGTATTAATTTGGTACCCCTTGGATTTAATTGTGATTATGCAAAGTAAGTCATTCTACACACTCGTTATTTGGATACCCTAGAGGATGTTAGGAAGTATATATCCCTAAGTAATACCGATGGACCTAGTATATCAACCATGGAAATGAGATTAAAGCATCTGGCTATAAGGTGGAGTCATTAGGAGATGATTAGTAACCCTAAATAGCTAATAGCGAGTATGCATGATGATTCATGGTGAACCCTAAGACCTAAGGTCGATGAGTCTTGATGCTCTTAGCTAGTTGAACATATAAATGAGAAGTGTAAGATTTCATATAGTTAAGACAGAGATGAATTAGAGTCATAATAACCCAAGAGACTATTGTTAGACCACTGTATCTATGTGCACCATTTCACGTCTAGAAACTAGTGGTTGGTAGACTTCGAATTGTGGTCATTGAATAGAGGGGTGGATATTGTAATGATAGTTAAATGAGTAGTTGATTACTTTTGAAGTTCTATTAGGTTATGTTGAAGGATGTCTCGTGGTCATAATTCTTATGTTGACACAACCTAGAAGTTATTTCGTGTAACAAGCTATTTGGATTAGTATGGTAAGTATCTTATGAGCTAGATCATTTCAGTACCCATTTATAGTCCTAAGATTGTTGTTGTACGACCGGTAACCTAGTGGAGCATTGATATCACTTACATGGCTATGAACCTAGCTTAGTAACACTAATGTTGAAGATATATTGGTGGGCATTAAGTGTTTGAAGGAATGACTAGGTCGCTAAGTGAGTAGGACCATTGTCTTCTTAAGTATGACGTAACCTTGGATTTAGGTGAGTAGAATTTATTTAAGGTTGAAACTATTCGTCTTAGGAGTTTTGGATAAGATTAAAAGTAAATTCTGAAGCCTCGTGACTTGAAAATAGAGATTTGAATAAGGAAATAGATTGTGGATCACAAGCTGATGAAATTTACTTATGAGAATTGAACTAGTGCAACATGATCAGTTTACCCATTCAATTTTGATGACAGTTTGTTGGTGGTACTTAATAAACCTTAGAGTTTGAGTTTCACGAATCTCAACAGTCTTTCTCTTTGATTACGAGCGTGAAGGTTAACGAAGCTAGGAAAGGACGTTAGTGAATAAGAGCTTGTAACCGGGAGACTAGTCATTAGAAGATTTGCTAATCTAATGTACCCACGAGATAAGGACTATGATACTATCGATAGATGACGATTTGAGATGAATTAGTTTGTTTGGTGAGTTCAACCTGAAAATAGGGTCGTATGGTGGAAATAATCCATAACAAGTGTATGTTCTACGTGCTAACAATTTTGAAGCTAGTAGATAGGATATGTAAATCAGATATAGACCTATCGTCTTGAAGTTAGGGTATGTCACCACAGGATCATGGTATTATTGTGATATTCCTTTTGAGGTATGAATACAAGATTGACACAACATAAGTCATGATTTTAGAGTTAGATAGAATACCGATGTAGCTTTGATGACTAGGTATGAAGATTCTAGCCTTAGTTAACGAACTTGACCTTATGATCAAATGGAGAATAGAGTCGTTAAAAGGAAAGAACTGTAAATGTAGAGGTCACACAGAATTAAATGATTGGATAAACGTAGGAATTGAATTGGTTGCGGTAAGAGAGATCACAGAACATAGGATGAACCGGAGTGGGAAAAATAACAAATGTCAAAATCCGTCTAAATGACCTCAATAGGTAAGAATGAATTTCGGGATGAAATTCTTTTAAGGAGGGGAGAATGTGAAGCCCGACCCCGAATAACATGTGTTACCTCGATTTTTGTGTCTTAGACCCAAAATTAAATCACTAGCCTTGGATTACGTGCCCTGTCTTTGTTTTCGTGCATGTCTCGTCATTCATGCCTTGACCTTAAATTGATTGCCCTAATCCTCGACTTACATGCCCTGACATCGATTTATATGCGATACCTCGATTTGTGTGCACTGACCTTGAACTGCGTGCCCTAACCTAGGTTGACAGTTCACAGTCCCAGCTTAGAGAGATGGCCAATTCAAAAAGCCCAATGGGCTTAACGACAACCCATCCGCTTCAACAACACAGCATCCTCACAAGACGTGATATCGACGCATTGTAGGGCCCTCTAATGTACCGTGTGTTAGGTTGTCGTCCTTTTCGCCGCCATGAGGTACGATTCGAGACGAAAAAACAGCACAAAAGAAGAAAAATAGCCCAAAACTGATGAAATATTAGATTTTAGGCTCCAAAAACAAGCGCAGCCGAGAAGGTTTGTTGCCCCCATCGTAGAGCTCTCGGAGAGCTTTCCAACGATATGTTGTGTACCTTGTAACTCCTAACGAATCAAAAGTTATGGGTACCGGAGTGATGGAGAACTGGTCACAAGCCCCACACCCTCGGTTTGCTTGTCCAGGCGCTACGTGAAGCGAAGTTGTCTTGCCCAAGGTGCCGTGGGATTCAGTAATAGAAATGTAGCGGATAAAGCATCTTGGCAAGCCTAACCGGGACAAAAAAAATTGAAAAAGGGGGTGCAACACAGGGACTTCCCAGGGGATCACCCATCCTAGTACTACTCTCGCCCAAGCACGCTTAACTTCGGAGTTCTTATGGGATCCGGCGCATTAGTGCTGGTATGATCGCACCCGTCATGTTGAGGGCACAAATCCCTTATGTGTTGACGGTTCACAGTCCCAGCCTAGAGAGATGGCCCATTCAAAAGGCCCAATGGGCTTAACAACAACCCATCCGCTTCAACAACACAACATCCTCACAAGACGTGATATCGATGCATTGTAGGGCCCTCTAATGTCCCACGATTTAAGTTGACGTCCTTTTAAATGCTCACGACGTACGATCCGGGGCAAAAAATAGCGTAAAAGATTAAAAATGGCTTGAAACTGATGAAAACATTCGATTTTGGGGTTTGGAAACAAGTGCAACCGAGGAGGCTTAGTACCCCTGTCATAGAGCTCTCGGAGAGCTTTCCAATCGTATGTTGTGCACCGCGTAACTCCTTACGAATCATTAGTTATGGGCTCCGGAGCTATAGAGACCAGGTCACAATCCCCACGCCCTCGGTTTTCGGGCCCGACCCCTATGTGAATCGAAGTTGTCTTGCCCAATGTACCGTGGGATTCGGTAATAGAAATATGGTTGATAAAGCAACTTGGCAA
The DNA here is from genome assembly GCA_037974665.1 of Ehretia macrophylla. Lineage (NCBI taxonomy): Eukaryota > Viridiplantae > Streptophyta > Magnoliopsida > Boraginales > Ehretiaceae > Ehretia > Ehretia macrophylla. The sequence goes on along the minus strand of CM075782.1, from coordinate 41,006,538 downwards.
GCCTAATCAGGGAAAAAAATTGAAAAAGGGGGTGTAACACGTGGACTTCCCAGGGGGTCATCCGTCCTAGTACTACTCTCGCCCAAGCACACTTAACTTCAGAGTTTTAATGGGATCCGGTGCATTAGTGCAGGTACGATCACGCCCGTCATGTTTAGGGCACAAATCCCTTATGTGTTGATGATTCACATTCCCAGCCCAGAGAGATGGCCCATTCAAAAGGCCCAATAGGCTTAACGACAACCCATCTGCTTCGACAACGTAGCATCCTTAGGAGACGTGATATCGACGCATTGTAGGGCCCTCTAATATCCCACGAGTTAGGTTGTCGTCCTTTTCGCGGCTCATGATGTACGACAACCTTATGGGCTCATAACGTACGTCATGTGGAGCGCACAAATCCCTTATGTGTTTACAGTTCACAGTCCTAGCCCAGAGAAATGGCCCATTCAAAAGGCCCAATAGGCTTAACGACAACCCATCCGCTTTAACAACACTGCATCGTTGCAAGATGTGATATCGACACGTTATAGGGCCCTCTAATGTCCTGTGAGTTCAGTTGTCATCCTTTTCGCGGGTCACGACGTACGATTCGGGATGGAAAAACAGCACAAAAATAAGAAAACTAGCCCAAAATTGATGAAAACGTTCGATTTTGGGCTTTGAAAATAGGCACAGCTGAGCAAGCTTGTTGCCCTCGTCGTATAGCTCTCGGAGAGCCTTCTAACGGTATGCTGTACGTCGCATAACTCCTTATATATCAATAGTTATGGGCACCGGAGCGACAAAGACTAGGTCACATGCCCCACGCCCTCGGTTTGCGGGCCCGACCCTTACGTGAATCGAAGTTGTCTTGCCCAATGTACCATGGGATTCGGTAATAGAAATGTGATGTATAACGTATCTTGGCAAGCCTAACCGAGGAAAAAAAATTGAAAGGGGTGGTGCAACACGAGGACTTCCCAGGGGGTAAGCCATCCTAGCACTACTCTAGCCCAAGCACGCTTAACTTCAGTTCTAATGGGATCCTGTGCATTGGTGCTGGTATGATTCCACCCATCATGTTGAGGGCACAAATCCCTTATGTGTTGACGGTTCACAGTCCTAGCCCAGAGAGATAGCCTATTCAAAAGGCTCGATTGGCTTAACGACAACCCATCCACTTCAACAACGCAACATCCTCGCAAGACGTGATATCGATGCGTTGTAGGGCCCTCTAATATCTCACGAGTTGGGTTGTCATCCTTTTTGCAGCTCATGACATACGATTCGGGTCGAAAAAATAGCGCAAAGCAAGAAAAATGTCCAAAAACTAATAAAAACGTTCGATTTTGGGCTCAGAAAATAGGCACAAACAATGAAAAATAGCCCAAAATTGATGAAAATGTTCAATTTTAGGCTCTGAAAATAGGCGCAGCCGAGCAGGTTTGCTGCCCCCGTCGTAGAGCTCTCGGAGATCTTTCAAACGGTATACTGAGCGCCGCTTATCGCCTTACGGATCAAAAGTTATGGGCACTGGAGCGACAAAGACCTGGTCACAAGCCCCACGCCCTCGGTTTGTGGGTCTAGCCTCTACGTGAAGCGAAGTTGTCTTGCCTAATGTACCGTGAGATTCGAAAATAGAAATGTGGTGGATAAAGCATCTTGCCAAGCCTAACCAGGGAAAAAAATTTGAAAAGGGGGGTGCAACACTAGGACTTCCTAGGGGCTCATCTATCCTAGTACTACTCTTGCCCAAGCAAGCTTAACTTCGGAGTTCTGATGGGATCCGGTGCATTAGTGCGGGAATGATCGCACTCGTCATGTTAAGGGCACAAATCTCTTATGTGTTTATGGTTCACAGCCCCATCCTAGAGAAGTGGCCCACTCAAAAGGCCCAATGGGCTTAACAACAACCCATCCGCTTCAACAACGCAGCATCCTCGCAAGACATGATATCGACGCGTTGTAGGGCCATCTAATATCCCGCAAGTTAGGTTGTCATCCTTTTCGCGGCTCATGATGTACGACAACCTTATGGGCTCATGACGTACGTCATGTTGAGGGCACAAATCCCTTATGTGTTTACGGTTCATAGTCCCATCCCAGAGAGATGGCCCATTCATAAGGCCTAATGGGCTTAACAACAACCCATCCACTTTAACAATGCAGCATCCTCGCAAGACATGATATCGACGCATTGTAGGGCCCTCTAATGTCCCGCGAGTTAGGTTGTCATCCTTTTCGCGGCTCATGATGTACGATTCGTGACGGAAAAACAGCGCAAAAAAAGAAAAATGGCCCAAAACAAATGAAAACATTCAATTTTAGGCTCAGAAAATAGGCGCAGCTGAGAAAGCTTGTTGCCCTCGTCGTATAGCTCTCGGAGAGCCTTCTAACGGTATGATGTACGTCGCGTAACTCCTTATATATCAATAGTTATGGGCACCGGAGCGACAGAGACCAAGTCACATGCCCCACGCCCTCGGTTTGCGGTCCCGACCCTTACGTGAATCGAAGTTGTCTTGCCCAATGTACCATGGGATTCGGTAATAGAAATGTGGTGTATAACGTATCTTGGCAAGCCTAACCGAGGAAAAAAAATTGAAAAGGGGGGGTCCAACACGAGGACTTCCCAGGGGGTCAGCCATCCTAGCACTACTCTAGCCCAAGCACACTTAACTTCAGTTCTAATGGGATCCAGTGCATTAGTGCTGGTATGATTGCACCCATCATGTTGAGGGCACAAATCCCTTATGTGTTGACGGTTCACAGTACCAGCCCAGGGAGATGGCCTATTCAAAAGGCTCGATGGGCTTAACGACTACCCATCCACTTCAACAACACAGCATCCTTGCAAGACGTGATATCGATGCGTTGTAGGGCCCTCTAATATCTCACGAGTTAGGTTGTCGTCCTTTTTGCGGTTCATGACATACAATTCGTGACGGAAAAATAGCGCAAAGCAAGAAAAATGTCCAAAAACTAATGAAAACGTTCGATTTTGGGCTCAGAAAGTTGGCACAAACGAAGAAAAATAGCCCAAAATTGATGAAAATGTTCAATTTTAGGCTTCAAAAATAGGCGCAGTCGAGCAGGTTTGCTGCCCCCGTCGTAGAACTCTCGGAGATCTTTCCAACGGTATACTGTGCGCCGCTTATCGCCTTATGGATCAAAAGTTATGGGCACCGAAGCGATAGAGACATGGTCAGAAGCCCCACGCCATCGGTTTGCGGGCCAGGCCTCTTCGTGAAGTGAAGTTGTCTTGCCCAAGGTGCCGTGGGATTCAAAAATAGAAATGTGGTGGATAAAGCATCTTGCCAAGCCTAACCATGGAAAAAAATTGAAAAAGAGGTGCAATACAAGGACTTCCCACGGGGTCACCATCCAAGTACTACTCTCGCCCAAGCATGCTTAACTTCGGAGTTCTGATTGGATCCGGTGCATTAGTTCTGGTATGATCGCACACGTCATGTTGAGGGCACAAATTCCTTATGTGTTTACGGTTTGCAGTCCCATCCTAGGTAAATGGCCTAGTCAAAAGGCCCTATGGACTTAACGACAACCCATCTGCTTCAACAACGCAGTATCGTTACAAGACGTGATATCGACGCATTGTAGGGCCCTCTAATGTCTCGTGAGTTAGGTTGTTGTCCTTTTCACGGCTCATGAAAAATAGCGCAAAGCAAGAAAAATGTCCAAAAACTAATGAAAATGTTCGATTTTGGGCTCAGAAAATAGGCGCAGCAGAGCAAGCTTGCAGCCCTCGTCATATAGCTCTCGGAAAGCTTTCCAACGGCATGCTGTGCTTCGCGTAACTCCTTACGGATCAAAAGTTATGGGCACCAGAACTACAGAGACCTAGTCACAAGCCCCACGCCCTCAGATTGCAGGCCCAGCCTCTACGTGAAGTGAAGTTGTCTTGCCCAAGGTGCCGTGGATTCGGAAATAGAAATGTGGTGGATAAAGCATCTTGGCAAGCCTAACAGGGGAAATTTTTTTTGGAAAAGGGGTGCAACACGAGGACTTCCCAGGGGGTCACTTATCCTAGTACTACTCACGCCCAAGCACGCTTAACTTCAGAGTTTTTATGGGATCTGGTGTATTAGTGCTAGTATGATCGCACCCGTCATATTGAGGGCACAAATCCCTTATGTGTTTATGGTTCACAGCCCCATCCCAAAGAGATGGCCCATTCAAAAGGCCCAATGGGCTTAATGACAGCCAATCCACTTCATCAACGTAGCATCCTCGAAAGACGTGATATCGATGCATTGTAGGGCCTTCTAATATCCCGCGAGTTAGGTTGTCATCCTTTTAAGAGCTCACGACGTACGATCCAGGAGAAAAAAACAGCGCAAAAGAAGAAAAGTAGCCCAAAAGTGATGAATATGATTGATTTTGGGCTCCAAAAATAAGTGCAGCAAAGCTGGCTTGATGCCCCCATCGTTGAGCTCTTGAAGTGCTTTCCAATGGTATTCTATGCGCTGCGTAACTCCTTATGGATCAAAAGTTATGGACACTGGAGTGACAGAGACCTGGTCAAAAGCCCCACGCCCTCGGTTTGCAGGCCCAGCCTCTACGTGAAGCGAAGTTGTCTTGCCCAAGGTGCCTTGGGAATTGGTAATAGAAATGTGATGGATAAAGTACCTAGGCAAGCCTAACCGGGGCAAAACAAATTGAAAAGGGGGGTGCAACACGATGACTTCCCAAGGGGTCACCTATCCTAGTACTACTCTCATCCAAGCACGCTTAACTTTCGAGTTCTGATGGGATCCTGTGTACTAGTGCTGGTATGATCGCACCTGTCATGTTGAGGGCACAAATCCCATATGTGTTGACGGTTCACAGTCTCAGTACAGAGAGATGGCCTATTCAAAAGGCCAAATGGGCTTAACGACAACCTATCCACTTCTACAACACAGCATCCTCGCAAGACGTGATATCGACGAGTTGTAGGGCCCTCTAATGTCCCGCGAGTTAGGTTGTCATCCTTTTCGCGGCTCATGACGTATGATTCAGGACGAAAAAAAGGGTAAGAGAAGAAAAACAGCCCAAAATTGATGAAAATATTCAATTGTGGGATCTGAAAATAGGTGCAGCAGAGCAGGTTTACTTCCCCTGTCGTAGAGCTCTCGGAGAGCTTTCCAACGGTATGCTGTGCACCGCGTAACTCCTTACGGATCAAAAGTTAAGGGCACCGGAGCGACAGAGACTTGGTCACAAGCCCCACGCCCTCGGTTTGGGGGTCCAGCCTCTACGTGAAGCTAAGTTGTCTTGCCCAAGGTGTTGTGGGATTTGGAAATAGAAATGTGGTGGATAAAGCATCTTGGCAAGCCTAACCGGGGAAAAAAAATTGAAAAGGGGGGTGCAACACAAGGACTTCCCAAAGGGTCGCCTATCCTAGTACTACTATCTCCAAAGCACGCTTAACTTCAGAGTTCTGATGGGATACGGTGCATTAGTGGTGGTATGATCGCACCCGTCATGTTGAGGGCACAAATCCCTTATGTGTTGACGGTTCACAGTCCCAACCCAGAGGAATTACCCATTCAAAAGGCCCAACGGGCTTAACGACAACCCATCTACTTCAACAATGCAACATCCTCACAAGACGTGATATCGACGCATTGTAGGGCCCTCTAATGTCCCGCAAGTTAGGTTATCATCCTTTTCGAGGCTCATGACGTACGATTCGGGATGGAAAGACAACGCAAAGCAAAAAAAATGACCCAAAACTAATTAAAACGTTTGATTTTGGGCTCAGAAAATAGGCGCAACCGAGCAAGCTAGCAGCCCTCATCGTATAGCTCTTGGAAAGCTTTTCAACGGTATACGGTGCGCCACGTAACTCTTTACAGATCAAAAGTTATGGGCAAGGGAGCTACGGAGACCAGGTCACAAACCCCACGCCCTCGGATTACGGGCCCAGCCTCTACGGGAAGAGAAGTTGTCTTGCCCAAGGTGCCATGGATTCGGAAATAGAAATGTGGTGGATAAAGCATCTTGGCAAGTCTAGCCGGGGAAAAAAATTTTGAAAAGCGGGGTGCAACACTAGGACTTCCTAGGGGTCACCCATCCTAGTACTACTCTTGCCCAAGCACGCTTAACATCAGAGTTCTGATAGGATCTGGTGCATTAGTGCTGGTATGATCGCACCTGTCTTATTGAGGGCACAAATCCCTTATGTGTTTACAGTTCGCAGCCCCATCCCAGAGGAATGGCCCGTTCAAAAAGCCCAATGGGCTTAGCGACAACCCATCAACTTCAACAACGTAGCATCCTCGCAAGACGTGATATCAACGCGTTGTAAGGCACTCTAATGTTCCGCGAGTTAGGTTGTCATCCATTTTGCAGATCATGACGTACGCTTCGGGATGAAAAAATAACGCAAAAAAAGAAAAATGGCTCGAAACTAGTGAAAACGTTCGATTTTTGGGCTTAGAAAATAGGTGCAGCCGAGCAAGCTAGCAACCCTCGTCGTATAGCTCTCGGAAAGCTTTTCGATGGTATACTGTGCGCTGCGTAACTCTTTACGGATCAAAAGTTATGGGCACCGGAGCTACGGAGACCAGGTCACAAGCCCCATACCCTCGGATTACGGGCGTAGACTCTACGTGGAGAGAAGTTGTCTTGCCCAAGGTGTCGTGGATTCGAAAATAGAAATGTGGTGGATAAAGCATCTTGGCAAGCCTAATTGGGGAAAAAAATTTTGAAAAGGGGAGTGCAACACTAGGACTTCCTAGGGGGTCACCCTTCCTTGTACTACTCTCGACCAAGCACGCTTAACTTCAGAGTTCTGATGGGATCCTATGCATTAGGGCTGGTATGATCGTTCCTATAATGTTGAGGGCACAAATCCCTTATGTGTTTACTGCTCACAATCCCATCCCAGATAGGAATGGCCCATTCAAAACGCCCAATGGGCTTAACGACAACCCATCTACTTAAATAATACAGCATCCTCGCAAGACGTGATATCGACACATTGTAGGGGGCTCTAATGTTGCGCGAATTAGGTTTTTTTCCTTTTCACGGCTCATGACGTACGATTCGGGAAGGAAAAACAACACAAAAAAGTGGCCCGAAAATGATGAAAACGTTCGATTTTGGGCTCCGAAAATAGGCACAACCAAGAAAGCTTGCTGCCCCTGTCGTAGAGCTCTCAGAGAGCTTTCCAATGGTATGTTGTGCGCTGCATAACTCCTTACAGATCAAAAGTTATGGGCACTGAAGTGACGGAGACCTAGTCACTGGCCCCACTCCCTCAGTTTGTGGGCCCAGCCTCTACGTGAAGCGAAGTTATCTTGCCCAAGATACCGTTGGATTCGGTAATAGAAATGTGGTAGATAATGCATCTCGGCAAGCCTAACCGGGGAAAAAAAATTGAAAATTGGGGTACAACACGAGGACTTCACAGGGGGTCACCCATCCTAGTACTACTCTCGTCCAAGCACGCTGAACTTTAGAGTTCTGATGAGATCCGGTAAATTAGTGCTGGCATGATCATACCCGTCATATTGAGGGCACAAATACCTTATGTGTTGATGGTTCAAAGTCCCAGCCCAGATAGTTGGCCCATTCAAAAGGCCCAATGGGCTTAACGACAACCCATCCGCTTAAATAATACAGCATCCTCGCAAGACGTGATATCGACTCATAGTAGGGGGCTCTAATGTCCCGCGAGTTAGGTTTTCATCATTTTCACGGCTAATGACGTACGATTCGAGAATCACAAAAAAAGTGGCCCGAAAATGATGAAAACTTTTGATATTAGGCTCCGAAAATAAGTGCAGCCGAGAAATCATGTTGCCCCAGTCATAGAGATCTCGGAGAGCTTTTCAACGGTATGCTGTGTGCCGCGTAACACCTTACGGATCAAAAGTTATGTGCACCGGAGCGACAGAGACCTAGTCACAAGCCCTATACCCTCGGTTTGCGAGACCAGCCCCTACGTGAAGCAAAGTTGTCTTGCCCAATATACCGTTGGATTCGGTAATAGAAATGTGGTAGATAATGCATCTCGGCAAGCCTAATTGGGGAAATTTTTTTGAAAAAGGGGGCTGCAACACGAGGACTTCACCGGGGGTCACCCATCTTAGTACTACTCTCGCCCAAGTACGCTGAACTTTAGAGTTCTGATGGGATCCGGTGCATTAGTGCTGGTATGATCGCACCCGTCATGTTGAGGGCACAAATCGCTTAGGTATTGACGGTTCACAGTCCCAGCCCAGAGAGATGGCCCATTCAAAAGGCTCAATGGGCTTAACGACAACCCATCCACTTCAACAACACAGTATCCTTGCAAGACGTGATATCGACCCGTTGTAGGGCCCTCTAATGTCTGGCTAGTTAGGTTGTCGTCCTTTTCGTGGCTCATGACGTACGATTCAGTAAGGAAAAATAGCACAAAAAAGTAGCCCAAAAATGATGAAAACTTTCGATTTTGGTCTCCAAAAATAGGCGCAGCAAAGAAGGCTTGCTGCCCAGTCATAGAGCTCTCGGAGAGCTTTCCAACGGTATGATGTGCGCCGCGTAACTCCTTATGGATCATAAGTTATGGGCACTTGAGCGACGAAGACCTGGTCACAAGCCCCATGCCCTCGTTTTGCTGGCCCAGCCCCACGTCCTCGATTTGCGGGCCCAGCCGCTACATGAAGTGATGTTGTCTTGCCCAAGGTGCCGTGGGATTTGGTAATAGAAATGTGGTGGATAAAGCATCTTGGCGAGCCTAATCGGGGAAAAAAAATTGAAAATGGGGATGCAACACAAGGACTTCCCAGTAGGTCACCCATCCAAGTACTACTCTCGCCCAAGCACGCTTAACTTTCAGAGTTCTGATGGGATCCAGTTCTTTAATGTTGGTATGATCACACCCGTCATGTTGAGGGCACAAATCCGTTATGTGTTGATGCTTCACAGTCCCAGCCCAGAGAGATGGCCCATTCAAAAGGCCCAATGGGCTTAACGAAAACCCATCCACTTTAACAACGCTACATCCTTGCAAGACGTGATATCGACGCGTTGTAGGACCCTCTAATGTCTCGCAAGTTAGGTTGTCGTCCTTTTAACAGCTTACGACGTACGATCCGCGATGAAAAAACAGAGCAAAAGAAGAAATGTGTCCCAAAACGGATGAAAATGTTCTATTTTGGGCTTAAAAAACAAGTGTAACCATGCAGGCTTGCTTCCCCCGTCGTAGAGCTCTCTGAGAGCTTTCCAACGGTATGTTGTGCGCGGCGTAAGTCCTTACAGATCAAAAGTTAAGGGCACCGTAGCGACGGAGATCTGGTCACAAGCCCACACCCTCGGTTTGGGGGCCCAACTACTACGTGAAGCGAAGTTGTCTTGCCCAAGGTGACGTGGGATTTGGGAATAGGAATGTGGTGGGTAAGCATCTTGGCAAGCCTAACTGGGGCAAAAAAAATCGAAAATGGGGGTGCAACACGAGGACTTCTCAAGGGGTCACCCATCCTTATACTACTCTCTCCCAAGCACGCTTAACTTCGGAGTTCTAATGGGATCCGGTACAATAGTGCTGGTATGATCACACCCGTCATGTTGAGGGCACAAATCCCTTATTTGTTGACGGTTCACAGTCACAGCCCAACGAGATGGCCCATTCAAAATGCCCAATGGGCTTATTGACAATCCATTCGCATCAACAACGCAGCCTCCTCACAAGACGTGATATCAATGCATTGTAGGGCCCTGTATTGTCCTGCGAGTTAGGATGTCATCCTTTTAACAGCTCACGACGTACGATCTAGGGCTGAAAAACAATGCAAAAGAAGAAAAATGGCCCAAAACTGATGAAAATGTTATAGTTTAGGCTCTAAAAATAGGCGTAGCCGAGTAGGCTTCCTGCCTCTGTCGTAGAGCTCTTGGAGAGCTTTTCAATGGTATGCTGTGCACTGTGTAACTCCTTACATGTCAAAAGTTAAGGGCACCGGAGTGATGGAGACCTGGTCACAAGCACTATGCCTTCGGTTTGCGGGCCCAGCCCCTACGTGAAGCGAAGTTATCTTTTCCAATGCACCGTGGGATTTGGTAATAGAAATGTGGTGGATAAATCATCTCGGCAAGCCTAGCCGGGGGAAAAAAATTTGAAAATGGGGGTGCAACACGAGGGCTTCCCAGGGGGCCACCTATCCTAGTACTACTCTCGACCAAGCTAGCCTAACTTTGGAGTTCTGATGTGATCTGGCACATTAGGGCTGGTATGATTGCACCCATCATGTTGAGAGTACAAATCCCTTATGTGTTGACGTTTCACAGTCCCAGCCCAGAGAGATGGCCCATTCAAAATGCCCAATGGGCTAAGCGACAACCCATACACTTCACCATCGTAGTATGCTCGCAAGACGTGATATTGACGCATTGTAGGGCCCTCTAATGTCCAGCGAGTTAGGTTTTTGTCCTTTTCGCGGCTCACGATGTACTATCCCGTACGAAAAAACAACGCAAAAGAAGAAAAGTGGCACGAAACTGATGCAAGCGTTCGATTTTGGACTCTGAAAATGGGCGTAGCCGAGCAGGCTTACTGCCATCGTCGTAGAGCTCTTGGAGAGCTTCTAACGGTATGCTGTGTGCCGCGTAACTCCTTATCAATCAAAAGTTAAGGGCACCGGAGCGACGGAGTTGTCTTGCCCAATGTACTGTGGGATTCGGTAATAGAAATGTGGTGGGTAAATCATCTCGGCAAGCCTAACCGGGAAAAAAAAATTGAAAAGAGGGGTGCAACACGAGCACTTTCCTGGAGGTCACCCATCCTAGTACTACTCTCACCCAAGCACGCTTAACTTAGGAGTTCTGATGGAATCCTGTGCATTAGTGCTGGTATAATTGTACCCGTCATGTTGGGGGCACAAATCTCTTATGTATTGATGGTTCACTTTCCTAGCTCAGAGAGCTAGCCTATTCAAAAGGCCCAATGGGCTTAACAATAACCCATCCACTTCAACAATTCAGCATCCTCGCAAGACGTGATATCAACATGTTGTAGGACCCTCTAATGTCCCGCGAGTTAGGTTTTCTTCCTTTTCGCTACTTATGACGTACAATTCGGGAAGGAAAAATAGCACAAAAGAAGAAAAATGGCCCAAAATTGATGGAAACGTTTGATTTTAGATTCCAAAAATAGGCGACGCTGAGAAAGCTTGATGCCCCCGTCGTAGAGCTCTTGGAGAGCTTTGCAACGGTATGCTATGCACCGCGTAACTCTTTTTGGATCAAAAGTTATGGGCACCGGAGCGACGAAGAGCTGGTCAAAAGCCCCACGCCCTCGGTTTGCGGGTCTAGCCTCTACGTGAAGTGAAGTTGTCTTTCCTAAGGTGCCTTGGGATTCGGTAATAGAAATGTGAAGGATAAAGCATCGTGGCGAGCCTAACCGGGGCAAAAAAAATTGAAAATGGGGGTGCAACACGAGGACTGCCCAGGGGGTCACCCATCCTTATACTACTCTCGCCCAAGCACTCTTCATTTTGGAGTTCTGATAGGATCCAGTGCATTAGTGCTGGTATGATCGCACTGGTCATGTTGAGGCACAAATCCCTTATGTGTTGATAGTTCACAGTCCCAGCCCAGAGAGATTGCCCATTCAAAAGGCCCAATGGGCTTAACGACAACCCATCTACTTCGACAACGAAGCATTCACGTAAGACGTGATATCAAGGCATTGTAGGGCTCTCAAATGTCCTGTGAGTTAGGTTGTCATCATTTTAACAACTCACGACGTACAATCCGGGATGAAAAAATAGCACAAAAGAAGAAAAGTGGCATAAAACTGATAAAAAGGTTCGATTTTCGGGTTTGAAACTAGGCACAGCCGAGCAAGCTTGCTGCCCCCGTCAAAGAGCTCCCGAAGAGCTTTCCAACGGTATGCTGTGTGCTGCATAACTACTTATGCATACAAAAGTTATGGGCATCGGAGCGACGGAGACTAGGTCACAAGCCCCACCCCCTCGGTTTGCGGGCCCAGCTACCACGTGAAGCGAAGTTGTCTTGGCCAAGGTGCCGTGGGATTCGGTAATAGAAATGTGGTGGATAAAGCATCTTGGCAAGCCTAACCAGGGAAAAAAAATTGAAAAGGGGGGTACAACACGAGGACTTCCCCGGGGGTCACCCATCCTAGTACTACTCTCGCGCAAGAATGCTTAACTTTGGAGTTCTGATGGGATCCAGTGCATTAGTGCTTGTATGATCGTACCCGTCATGTTGAGGGCATAAATCCCTTATGTGTTGACAGTTCATAGTCGCTGCCTAGAGAGATGGCCCATTCAAAGGGCCCAATAGGCTTGACGACAACCCATCTGTATCAACAACGCAGCATCCTCACAAGATGTGATATCGACGCGTTGTAGGACCCTTTAATGTCCCACGAGTTATAATGTCATCCTTTTCACAGCTCACGATGTACGATTCGGTGGGAAAAACAGCGCAAAAGAAGAAAAGTGGCACAAAATTGATGAAAATGTTCATTTTTGGCTCCAAAATTAGGCGCAACCGAGCAAGCTTGCTACCCCCGTCGTAGAGCTCTCGGAGAGTTTTCCAACGTTATGTTGTGCTCCGTGTAACTCCATACTAATCAAAAGTTATAGGCACCGGAGCTACGGAGACCTGGTTACAAGCCCCACGTATTCGGTTTATTGGCCCAGCCTTTACATGAAGTGAAGTTGTCTTGCCTAAGGTGCCGTGGGATTCAGTAATAGAAATGTGGTGGATAAAGCATCTTGGCAAGCCTAACCAAGGCAAAAAAAATTGAAAAGGGGGGTGCAACATGAGGACTTCCTAGGGGGTCACCCATCCTAGTACTTTTCTCGCCCAAGCAAGCTTAACTTCGGGGTTCTGATGGGATCCGGAGCATTAGTGCTGGTATGATCGCACCCGTCATGTTTAGGGCGCAAATCCCTTATATGTTGACGGTTCACAGTCCCAACCCATAGAGATGGCCCATTAAAAAGGCCCAATGGGCTTAACGACAACCCATCCGCTTTGACAAGGCAGCATCCATACAAGATGTGATATAGAGGCATTGTAGGGCCTTCTAATGTCTCGCAAGTTAGGTTGTCGTCATTTTAACAATCCACGACGTACGATCCGGGACAGAAAAACAGAACAAAAGAAGAAAAGTGGCCTTAAACTGATGAAAACGTTCAATTTTGGGCTCTGAAAATAGGTATAGTCGAGCAGGCTTGTTGCCCCCATCGTAGAACTCTCGGAGAGCTTTCCAACGGTATGCTTTGCGCCGCATAACTCCTTACGGATTAAAAGTTATAGGTACCGGAGCGACGGATACCTGGTCACATCCCCCATGCCCTCGGGTTGCGGGCCCAACCCCTATGTGAAGCGAACTTGTCTTGCACAATATACCATGGGATTCGGTAATAGAAATGCGTTGGATAAAGCATTTTGGCAAGCCTAACTGGGCAAAAAAAATTAAAAAGGGGGTACAACAAGAGGACTTCCCAAGGGGTCACCCATCTTAGTTCTACTCTCGCCCAAGCACGCTTAGTTTCGGAGTTCTGATGGGCTCCAGTGCATTAGTATTGGTATGATCGCACCCGTTATGTTGAGGGCACAAATCCCTTATGTGTTAACGGTTCACAGTTCCAGCCCAGAGAGATGGCCCATTCGGAAGGCCCAATGGGCTTAACGACAACCCATCTGCTTAAATAATGTAGCATCCTTGCAAGACGTGATATCAACGTATTGTAGGGGGCTCTAATGTCCAGCAAGTTAGGTTTTTGTCCTTTTTGCGGCTCATGATGTACGATTCGGGAAGAAAAAATAGCACAAAAAAGTGGCCTGAAAATGATAAAATCTTTCGATTTTGGGATCCAAATATAGGCGCAGCCAAGAAGGATTGATGCCCCTGTCATAGAGCTCTCGGAAATCTTTCCAACGGTATGCTGTACGCCGCGCAACTCCTTACGGATCAAAAGTTATGGGTACCTGAGCGACGAAGACCAGGTCACAAGCCCCACGCCCGCGGTTTCCAAGCCCAGCCCCTACATGAAGTGAAGTTGTCTTGCCCAACAATGCTGCATCCTTACAAGACTTGATATCGATGCGTTGTAGGGCCCAGAAGGCTTGTTGCCCTTGTGCACCGCGTGACTCCTTACGGATCAAAAGTTATGGGCACCGGAGCGACGGAGACTGGCCACAAGCCCCACACTCTCAGTTTGCTGGCCCATCCCCTACGTGAAGCGAAGTTGTCTTGCCCAATGTACCGTTGGATTTGGTAATAGAAATGTGGTGGATAAATCATCTCGGCAAGCCTAGCCGGGGAAAAAAATTGAAAATGGGGGTGCAACACGAGGGCTTCCCATGGGGCCAGCCATCCTAGTACTACTCTTGCTTAAGCACTCTTAACTTTAGAGTTCTGATGGGATCCGGTGCATTATTGCTGGTATGATCACACCCGTCATGTTGAGGGCACAAATCCCTTATGTGTTGACAGTTCAACGGTATGTTGTGTGCCACGTAACTCCTTACGGATCAAACGTTATGGGTACCTGAGCGACGAAGACCTGGTCACAAGCCCCACGCCCTCAGTTTGCGGGCCCAGCCCCACGCCCTCGGTTTACGGGCCCAGCCCCTACGTGAAGTGAAGTTATCCTGCCCAACAACGCAGCAGCCTTACAAGACGTGATATCGATGAGTTGTACGGCCCTCTAATATCTAGCGAGTTTGGTTGTCGTCCTTTTAACAGCTCACGACGTACGATCTGGGAAGGAAAAACAACGTAAAAGAAGAAAAGTGGTCCGAAATTGATGAAAACGTTCGATTTTGGGCTCCGAAAATAGGTGCAGCCAAGCAGGCTCGCTGCCCTTTCGTAGAGCTCTCAGAGAGCTTTCCAACGGTATCATGTGCGCCGTGTAACTCCTTATGGATCAAATGTTATGGGCACCGGAGCGACGGAGACCTGGTCACAAATTCCCACGCCCTCGGTTTGTGGGCCCAGCTACTACGTGAAGCGAAGTTGTCTTGCCCTAGGTGCCGTAGGATTTGGTAATAGAAATGTGGTGGATAAAGCATCTCGCCAAGTCCAAATGGGGAAAAAAATTGAAAACGAGTGTGCAACACGAGGACTTCCCTGGGGGTCACCCATCCTAGTACTACTCTCACCCAAGCACGCTTAACATCAGAGTTCTGATGGGATCCGATGTATTAGTGCTGGTATGATCACACCCGTCATGTTGAGGGCGCAAATCCCATATGTGTTGACGGTTCACAGTCCCATCCCAAAGAGATTGCCCATTCAGAAGGCCCAATGGGCTTAACGAAAACCCATCCGCTTCAACAACGGAGCATCCTCGCAAGACGTGATATTGACGCGTTGTAGGGCCCTCTAATGTCCCGCGAGTTAGGTTTTCGTCCTTTTTACGGCTCATGACGTATGATTCAGGATGGAAAAATAACATAAAAAAGTGGCCTAAAAATGATGAAAACTTTAGATTTTGGGCTCCGAAAATAGACGCTGCCAAGAAAGCTTGCTGCCCCGGCCGTACAGCTCTCGGAGAGCTTTCCAACGGTATACTGTGTGCCGCGTAACTCCTTACGAATCAAAAGTTATAGGCACCTGAGCGACGATGACCTGGTCACAAGCCCCACGCCCTCGGTTTACGGGCCCAGCCCCACGCCCTCAGTTTATAGGCCCAGCCCCTACATGAAGTGAAGTTGTCTTGCCCAACAACGCAGCATCCTTACAAGACGTGATATCGATGCTTTGTAGGGCCCTATAATGTCCAGCGAGTTAGGTTGTCGTCCTTTTAACAACTCACGATGCACGATCCAGGATGGAAAAACAACGCAAAAGAAGAAAAGTGGCCTAAAACTGATGAAAATGTTCGATTTTAGGCTCCAAAAATAGGAGCAGCCGAGCATGCTTGTTGCACTTTCGTGGAGCTCTCAGAGAGCTTTTCACCAGTATGTTGTGCGCCACGTAACTCCTTACAGATCTAATATTATGGGCACCGGAGAGACGGAGACCTAGTCACAAATCCCACGCCCTCGGTTTGAGGGCCCAACTATTACACGAAGCGAAGTTGTCTTGCCCTAGGTGCCATGGGATTTGGTAATAGAAATGTGGTGGATAAAGCATCTATGTAAGCTTAACCGGGGCAAAAAAAATTGAAATGGGGGGTGCAACACGAGGACTTCCCAAGGGGTCACCTATCCTAGTACTACTCTCACCCAAGCACGCTTAACTTCAGAGTTCTGATGGGATCCAGTGCATTAGTGCTGGTATGATCGCACCCGTCATGTTGAGGGCACAAAGCCGTTATGTGTTGACGGTTCACAGTCCCAGCCCAGTGAGATGGCCCATTCAAAATGCCCAATGGGCTTAACTGCAACCCATCCGTATCAACAATGTAGCATCCTTACAAGATGTGATATCGATGCGTTGTAGGATCCTGTATTGTCCCGCGAGATAGGATGTCATCCTTTTAACAGCTCACGACGTATGATCCGGGACAGAAAAATAATGCAAAAGAAGAAAAGTAGCACGAAACTGATGAAAACACGATTTTGGGCTTCAAAAACAGGCGCAGTCGAGCAAGCTTGTTGCCTCATCGTAGAGCTCTCGGAGAGTTTTCCAACGGTATGCTGTGCGCCTTATAACTCTTTATGGATCAAGAGTTATAGGCACCGAAGCGACAAAGACCTGGTCACAAGCGCCACGCCCTCAGTTTGCGTGCCTAGCCTCTACATGAAGCGAAGTTGTCTTGCCCAAGTTGCCGTGAGATTCGGTAATAAAAATGTGGTGCATAAAGCATCGTGGAAAGCCTAACCGGGGTAAAAAATATTGAAAAGCTAGGTGCAATAGGAGGACTTCGTAGGGGGTCACTCATCCTAATACTACTCTCGCCCATGCACGCTTAACTTCGGAGTTCTGATGGGATCCGGTGCATTAGTGCTGGTAAGATCGCACCCATCATGTTGAGGGGACAAATCACTTATGTGTTAACAGTTCACAGTCCCAGCCCAGAGAGATTGCCCATTCAAAAGGCCCAATGGGTTTAACGACAACCCATCGCTTCGACAACGTAGCATCCTCTCAAGATATGATATCGAGGCATTGTAGGGCCCACTAATGTCCCGTGAGTTAGGTTGTCATCCATTTAGCAGCTCACGACGTACGATCCGGGACCGAAAAATAATGGAAAAGAAGAAAAGTGGCCCAAAACTGATGAAAACGTTCTATTTTAGGCTCTGAAAACAGGCCCAGCCGAGTAGGCTTCCTGCCCCAGTTGTAGAGCTCTCGGAGAGCTTTCCAACGGTGTGCTGTGTGCCTCGTAACACCTTACGGATCAAAAGTTAAGGGCACTGGAGCGATGGAGACCTGGTCACAAGCCCTACGACTTCGGTTTGCGGGCCCAGCCCTTACGTGAAGTGAAGTTGTCTTGCCCAATGTACCGTGGGATTCGGTAATAGAAGTGTGGTGGATAATTCATCTCGGCAAGCCTAACCGGGGCAAAAAAAATTGAAAAGGCGGGTGCAACACGAGGACTTCCTAGGGGGTCACCCATCCTAGTACTACTCTCGCCCAAGCACGCTTTGCTTCAGACTTCAGATGGGATCCGGTGCATTAGTGCTAGTATGATCTCACCCGTCATGTTGAGGGCACAAATCCCTTATGTGTTGACGGTTCACAGACCCAGCCCAGAGAGATGGCCCATTCAAAAGGCCCAATGGGCTTAACGACAACCCATTCACTTCAACAATGCAGTATCCTCACAAGACGTGATATCGACGCATTGTAGGTCCCTCTAATGTCCCGTGAGTTAGGTTGTCGTCCTTTTCACGACTTAGGACGTACGATCCGGGACGAAAAAACAGCGCAAATAAAGAAAAATGGCCCAAAATTGATAAAAACGTTCAATTTTGTGCTCTGAAAAGAGGCGTAGCAGAGCAGGCTTGCTGCCCCCATCGTAGAGTTGTCGGAGTGCTTTCCAACGGTATGTTATGCACCGCGTACCTCTTGACGGATCAAAAGTTAAGGGCACCGGAGTGACGGAGACCTAGTCACAAGCCCCACACCCTCGGTTTGCGGGCCCAGCCTCTACATGAAGCGAAGTTGTCTTGCCCAAGCTGCCGTGGGATTCAGTAATAGAAATGTGATGGATAAAGCATCTTGGCAAGGCTAACCGGGGAAAAAAATTGAAAAGAAGGGTGCAACACGAGGACTTCTTAGGGGGTCACCCATCCTAGTACTACTCTTGCCCAAGCACGCTTAACTTCGGAGTTCTGATCGGATCCGGTGCATTATTGCTAGTATGATCGCACCCGTCATGTTGAGGACGCAAATCCCTTATGTGTTGATGGTTCACAGTCCTAGCCCAGAGAAATGGCCCATTCAAAAGGCCCAATTGGCTTAACGATAACCCATCCGCTTCAACAATGCAGCATCCTCGCAAGACGTGATATCAACACATTGTACGGCCCTCTAATGTCCCGCGAGTTAGGTTTTCTTCCTTTTCGTGGCTTATGACGTACAATTCAAGAAGGAAAAATACCACAAAGGAAGAAAAATGGCCCTAAACTGATGAAAACATTCGATTTTAGTCTCTGAAAATAGGCACAACCAAGCAAGCTTGATGCCCCCGTCGTAGAGCTCTAGGAAAGCTTTCCAACGGTATAATGTGCGCTGCGTAACTCCTTACGGATCAAATGTTATGGGCACCGGAGCGACGGAGACCTGGTCAAAAGCCTCACGCTTTCAAATTGCGAGTCCAGCCTCAACGTAAAGTGAAGTTGTCTTGCCCAAGGTGCCGTGGAATTCGGTAATAGAAATGTGGTGGATAAAGTATCGTGGCAAGCCTAACCAGGGCAAAACAAATTGAAAAGGGGGGTGCAACACGAGGACTAGCCAGAGGGTCACCCCTCCTAGTACTACTCTCGCCCAAGCACGCTTAACTTCGGAGTTTTGATTGGATCCATCGCATTAGTGCTGGTTTGATCGCACCCATCATGTTGAGGGTACAAATCCCTTATGTGTTGACAGTTCACAGTCCCAGCCTAGGGAGATGGCCCATTCAAAAGGCCGAATGGGACTAACAACAACCCATCCGCATCAACAACGCAGCATACTCACAAGAAGTGATATCAATGTGCTGTAGGGCCCACTAATGTCCGGCGAGTTAGGTTGTCGTGCTTTTAACAGCTCATGACGTACGATCCTGGATGGAAAAATAGTGCAAAACTAGAAAAGTGGCACGAAACTGATGAAAACGTTCGATTTTGGGCTTTAAAAATAGGCGCAGCCGAGCAGGCTTGTTGCCCCCGTCGTAGAACTCTTGGAGAGCTTTCCAACAGTATGTTGTGCACCGCGTAACTCTTTACGGATTAAAAGTTATGGGCAACGGAGTGACGAAGACCTGGTCAAAAGCACCACGCCCTTGGTTTGCGGGCCCAGCCTCTACATGAAGCGAAGTTGTCTTGCTTAAGGTGCCGTGGGATTCGGTATTACAAATGTGGTGGATAAAGCCTCATGGCAAGCCTAACCGGGGCAAAAAAAAATTAAAAGTGGGGTATAACACGAAGACTTCCCAGGGGGGCACCCATCCTAATACTACTCTCACCCAGACACGCTTAACTTTGGAGTTTTGATGGGATCCGGTGCATTAGTACTGGTATGATCACACCCGTCATGTTGAGGGCACAAATCCCTTATGCGTTGACGGTTCACAGTCCCAGCCCCGAGATGGCCCATTCAAAAGGCCCAATGGGCTTAACGACAACCCATCCGTTTTGACAACACAACAACCTCGCAAGACATGATATCGATGCATTGTAGGGCCCTCTAATGTTCGGCGAGTTAGGTTGTCGTCCTATTCGCTACTCAGGACCTATGATCCGGGACGAAAAAATAGTACAAATGAAGAAAAGTGGCCCGAAACTGATGAAAACATTCGATTTTGGGCTCCAAAAATAGGCGCAGTTGATCAGGCATCCTGCCTCCATCGTAGAGCTCTCGGTGAGCTTTCCAACTGTATGTTGTGCGCCACGTAACTCCTTACGGATCAAAAGTTAAGGGTACCGTAGCGACAGAGACCTGGTCACAAGCCCCACGCTGTCAGTTTACGGGCCCAGCTACTACGTGAAGTGAGACTGTCTTGCCCAAGGTGTCGTGGGATTTGGTAATAGAAATGTGGTAGATAAAGCATCTTGGCAAGCCTAACCGGGGAAAAAAAATTGAAAAAGGGGGTGCAACACAAGGACTTCCCGGGGGGTCACCCTTCCTAGTACTACTCTGGCCCAAGCACGCTTAACTTCGGAGTTCTGATGGGATCCGATGCATTAGTGGTGGTATGATCGTACCCGTCATGTTAAGGGCACAAATCCCTTATGTATTAAATGTTCACAGTTGCAGCCCAGAGAGTTGTCCCATTCAGAAGGCCCAATGGGCTTAACGACAACCCATCTGCATCAGCAACGCAGCATCCTCACAAGACGTGATATCGATGCATTGTAGGGACCTCTAATGCCTCGCAAGTTAGGATGTCGTCCTTTTAATAGCTCATGACGTATGATCCGGGACCCAAAAAAAGCGCAAAAGAAGAAAAGTGGCACGAAACTAATGAAAGCGTTTGACTTTGGTCTCTAAAAACAGGCGCAACCGAGCAAGCTTTCTACCCTCGTCGTAGACCTCTTGGAGAGCTTTCCAACGGTATGCTGTGTGCTGCGTAACTCCTTACGGATCAAATTTTATGGGCACCGGAGGGACGGAGACCTGGTCAAAAGCCCACGCCCTCGGTTTGCGAGCCCAGCCTCTACGTGGAACGAAGTTGTCTTGCCCAAGGTGCCGTGGGATTTGGTAATTGAAATGTGGTGGATAAAGCATCTTGGCTAGCCTAACCGGGAAAAAAAAATGAAAAGGGGTTGCAACACGAGGACTTCCCAGGGGGTCATTCATCCAAGTACTACTCTCGCCCAAGCTTGCTTAACTTCGGAGTTCTAATGGGATCCAGTGCATAAGTGCTAGTATGATCACCCTTGTCATGTTGACGGCACAAATCCCTTATGTGTTGACGGTTCACAGTCCCAGCGCAGAGAGATGCCCCATTCAAAAGGCCCAATGGGCTTAACGACAACCCATCTTTTTTGACAACGCAGCATCATCGTAAGAAGTGATATCGAGGCATTGTATAACCCTCCAATGTCCCGCGAGTTAGGTTGGTGTCCTTTTAACAGCTCATGACGTACGATCAAGGATGGAAAAATAGCGCAAAAGAAGAAAAGTGGCCCAAAACTGATGGAAACGTTTGATTTTGGGCGTCGAAAATAGGTGCAGCTGAGCAAGCTTGATGCCCCCGTAGTAGAGCACTCGGAGAGCTTTCCAACGGTAAGTTGTGTGCCGCGTAACTCCTTACGGATCAAAAGTTATGGGCATTGGAGCGACGAAGACCTGGTCACAAGCCCCACGCCCTCGGTTTGCGGGCCCAAGACCTACGTGAAGTGAAGTTGTCTTGCCCAATGTACCATGGGATTCGGTAATAGAAATGTGGTGGATAAAGCATCTTGGCAAGCCTAACCGGGGAAAAAAAATTGAAAAGGGAGTGCGACACGAGGAATTCTCAGGGTGTAACCCATCCTAGTATTACTCTCGCCCAAGCACGCTTAACTTTAGAGTTCTGATGGGATCCGGTGCATTAGTGCTTTCATGATCGCACCCATCTTGTTGAGTGCACAAATCCCTTATGTGTTGACGATTCACAATCCCAGCCTAGAGAGATGGCCCATTCAAAAGGCCCAATAGGCTTAACGACAACCCATCTGCATCAACAACGTAGCATCCTCATAAGATGTGATATCGACACGTTGTAAGGCCCTCTACTGTCTCGCGAGTTACCTTGCCGTCCTTTTTGCGGCTCATGACATACGATTTGGGAAGAAAAAATAGTGCAAAATAATAAAAAAGACCCAAAATTGATGAAAATGTATGATTTTGGGATCTGAAAATAGGCGCAACCGAGCAGGCTTGCTACCCCAGTCGTAGAGCTCTCGGATAGCCTTCCAACGTTATGTTGTGCGCCGTGTAACTCCTTAAGGATCAAAAGTTATGGGCACCGGAGCGATGGGGAATTGGTCAAAAGCCTCATGCTCTCGGTTTGTGGGTCCATCCCTATTTGAAGCGAAACTGTCTTGCCCAAGGTACCGTGGGATTCAGTAATGGAAATGTGGTGGATAAAGCATCTTGGCAAGCCTAACCGGTGCAAAAAAAATTGAAAATGGTGGTGCAACACAAGGACTTCCAAAGGGGTCACCCATCCTAGTACTACTCTTGACTAAGCACGCTTAACTTCGGAGTTCTTATAGGATCAGGTGCATTAGCGCTGGTATGATCATGTTGTCGGCGCAAATCCCTTATGTGTTGACGGTTCACAGTCCCAGCCCAGAGAGATGGCCCATTCAAAAGGCCCAATGGGCTTTACGACAACCCATCCACTTTGACAATGCAGCATCCTCGCAAGACGTGACATCGAGGCATTGTAGGACCCTCTAATGTCCTGCGAGTTAGGTTGTCTTCCTTTTAACAACTCAGGACATACGATCCAGGACGGAAAAACAACACAAAAGAAGAAAAATGGCCCAAAAATGATGAAAACATTCGATTATGGATTCCAAAAATAGGTGCAGGTTTGCTGGCTTGTTGCCCCCATCGTAGAGCTCTCAGAGAGCTTTCCAACAGTATGCTGTACACCGCGTAACTCCTTACAGATCAAAAGTTATGTGCATCGGAGCGACGGAGACTAGGTCACAATCCCCACGCCCTCGGTTTGAGAGCCCAGCCCCTACGTGAAGCGAAGTTCTCTTGCCCAATGTACAGTGGGATTCGGTAATAGAAACGTGGTGGATAAAGCATCTTGGCAATCCTAACCATGGGAAAAAAAATTGAAAAGGTGGGTGCAACACGGTCACCCATCCTAGTACTACTCTCTCCCAAGCATGCTTAACTTCGTAGTTCTGATGGGATCCGATGCATTAGAGTAGGTATGATCGCACCCATCATGTTGAGGGCACAAATCCCTTATGTGTTGACGGTTCACTGTCACAGCCCAGAGAGATGGGCCATTCAAAAGGTCCAATGGGCTTAACGACACCCACTCCGCTTCGAGAACGCAGCTTCCTTACAAGACTTGATATCGATGCATTGTAGGGCCCTCTAATGTCCCGCGAGTTAGGTTGCCGTCCTTTTCGCCGCTCATGAAGTACGATTCGGGAAGGAAAAATAGAGCAAAAGAAGAAAAAATGTCCGAAACTGAGGAAAACGTTATGCTGTGCGCTGCGTACCTCCTTATGGATCAAAAGTTATGGGCACCAGAGCGACGGAGACCTGGTCACAAGCCCCACGCCCTCGATTTGCGGGCCCAGCCTCTACTTGAAGCGAAGTTGTCTTGCCCAAGGTACTGTGGGATTCGGAAATAGAACTGTGGTGGATAAAGCATCTTAGGAAGCCTAACCGGGGAAAAAAATTCAAAAAGGGGGTGCAACACAAGGACTTCACAAGGGGTCACCCATCCTAGTACTACTCTCGCCC
Source organism: Ehretia macrophylla (assembly GCA_037974665.1). Taxonomy (NCBI): domain Eukaryota; kingdom Viridiplantae; phylum Streptophyta; class Magnoliopsida; order Boraginales; family Ehretiaceae; genus Ehretia; species Ehretia macrophylla. The sequence goes on along the minus strand of CM075782.1, from coordinate 40,983,014 downwards.
AAGCACGCTTAACTTTGGAGTTCTTATGGGATTTGGTGCTTTAATGCTAGTATGATCGCACCCATAATGTTGAGAATACAAATCCCTTATCTACTTATGGTTCATAGTCCTATCCCAGAGAGATGGCCCATTCAAAAGGCCCAATGGGCTTAACGACAACCCATCCGCTTCAACAACGCAGCATCCTTACAAGACATGATATCGAAGCGATGTAGGGCCCTCTAATGTCCAGCGAGTTAGGTTGTTGTCCTTTTGACAGTTCACGACGTACGATCCAGGATGGAAAAACAACCCGAAAGAAGAAAAGTGGCCCGAAACTAATGAAAACGTTCGATTTTGGTCTCCAAAAATTGGAGCAGTCGAGTAGGCTTGCTGGCCTTGCCGTAGAGCTCTCAAAGTGCTTTCCAACGGTATGCTGTGCGCTGTGTAACTCTTACGGATCAAATGTTATGGGCATCGGGGCGATGGAGACCTGGTCACAAGCCTCACGCCCTCGTTTGTGGGTCCATCTACTACGTGAAGCGAAGTTGTCTTGCTGAAGGTGCCGTGCGATTTAGTAATAGAAATGTGGTGGATAAAGCATCTTGGCAAGACTAACCGGGGAAAAAAGAATTGAAAAGGGGGGTGCAACACGAGAACTTCCCAAGGGGTCACCCATCCTAGTACTACTCTCTCCCAGGCGCGCTTAACTTCGGAGTTCTGATGGGATACGGGGCATTAGTGCTGGTATGATCATACCCGTCATGTTGAGGGCACAAATTCCTTTTGTGTTGACAGTTCACAGTCCCAGCCCAGTAAAATGGCCCATTCAAAATGCCCAATGGGCTTAACGACAACCTATCTGCATCAACAACGCAGCATCCTCACAAGACGTGATATCGACGCGTTGTTAGGCCTTGTATTCTCCCACGAGTTTAGATGTCATCCTTTTAACTGCTCATGACGTACGATCCGGGACAGGAAAACAATGCAAAAAAAGAAAAGTGGCACAAAACTATTGAAAACGTTCAATTTTGGGCTTCAAAAACAGGCGTAGCCAAGCAAGTTTGCTGCTCCCGTCGTAGAGCTCTCAGAAAGTGTTCCAACGGTATGTTGTGTGCCTCGTAACTCTTTACAACTCAAAAGTTATGGGCACCTCGGTTTGCGTGTCCAGTCTCTATTTGAAGTGAAGTTGTCTTGCCCAAGGTGCCGTGGGATTCGGTAATAGAAATGTGGTGGATAAAGTATCTTGGCAAGCCTAACCGGGGTAAAAAAATTTGAAAAGGGGGATGCAACACGAGGACTTCCCGGGGGGTCACCCATCCTAGTACTACTATCGGCCAAACACGCTTAACTTTGAAGTTTTGATGGGATCCGGTGCATTAGTGCAGGTATGAACGTACCCATCATGTTGAGGGCATAAATCTCTTATGTGTACACGGTTCACAGTTCCAGCCCAGAGAGATGGCCTATTCAAAAGGCCCAATGGGCTTAACAACAACCCATACGGTTCGACAACGTAGCATCCTTGCAAGACTTGATATCGAGGCATTGTAGGGCCCTCTAATGTCTCACGAATTAGTTTCTCGTCCTTTTAATAGCTAACGACGTACGGTCCGAGACGGAAAAATAACGCAAAAAAAGAAAAGTGTCTTGAAACTGATGAAAACATTCAATTTTGGATTCTGAAAACAGGCGCAGCTATGCTGGCATGCTACCCCCGTCGTATAGCTCTCGGAGAGCTTTAAAACGGTATGCTATGCACCGTGTAACTCCTTACGGATCAAAAGTTATGGGCACCGGAGTGACGAAGACCAGGTCACAAGCCCCACGCCCTCGGTTTGCAGATCCAACCCCAACGTGAAGCAAAATTGTCTTCCCCAATGTACCGTGGGATTCGATAATAGAAAAATGGTGGATAAAGCAACTCGGCAATCCTAACCGGGGAAAAAAAATTGAAAAGGGGGTGCAACACGAGGACTTCGTAGGGGGTCACCCATCCTAGTACTTCTCACGCCCAAGCGCGCTTAACTTCAGAGTTCTGATGGGATCTGGTGCATTAGTGCTGGAATGATAGTACCCATCATGTTGAGGGCACAAATCCTTTATGTGTTGAGGATTCACAGTCCCAGCCCAGAGTGATGGCCCATTGAAAAGGCCCGATGGGCTTAACGACAACCTATCCAGTTCGACAATGCAGTATCCTCGCAAGACGTGATATCGAGGCATTGAAGGGCCATCTAATGTCCCACGAGTTAGGTTGACGTCCTTTAACAGCTCACGACGTACGATCCCGGATAAAAAAATAGTGAAAAAGCAAAAAAATTTCCTGAAACTGATGAAAACATTCAATTTTGGTCCCTGAAAATAGGAATAGCTGAGCAGTCTTGCTGCCCCCCTCGTAGAGCTCTCAGAGAGCTTTCCAACGGTATGTTGTGCGACGTGTAACTCCTTACGGATCAAAAGTTATGGGCACCGAAGCGACGGAGACCTGGTCACAAGCCCCACGCCCTTGGTTTGCGGGCCCAGCCCCTATGTGAAGCGAAGTTGTCTTGCCTAATGTACCGTGAGATTTGGTAATAGAAAAGTGGTGGATAAAGCATCTCGGCAATCCTAATCAGGGAAAAAAAAATGAAAAAGGGGGTGCAACACGAGGATTTTCAGGGGATCACCCATCCTAGAACTACTCTCGTCCAAGCACGCTTAACTTCGGAGTTATGATGGGATCCAGTGCATTATTGCTAGTATGATCGCACCCATCATGTTGAGGGCACAAATCCCTTATGTGTTGATGGTTCACAGTCCCAACCCAGAGAGATGGCCCATTCAAAAAGCCCAATGGGCTTAACGACAACCCATCCATTTCAACAACATAGCATCCTCACAAGACGTGATATCGACGTGTTGTAGGGACCTCTAATGTCCCGGGAGTTAGCATGTTGTCCTTTTAACAACTCACGACGTACGATTCAGGACGAAAAAAAGCATAAAAGAAGAAAAGTGGCACGAAACTGAAGAAAACGTTCGATTTTGGTCTCTGAAAAAAAGCGCAACCGAGCAAGCTTCCTGCCCCCATCGTACAGCTCTCGGAGAGCTTTCCAACAGTATGTTTTGCACCGCGTAACTCCTTACTGATCAAAAGGTATGTGCAACAGAGCGATGGAGACCTGGTCACAAGACCCACGCCCTCGGTTTGCGGGCCCATCCCCTACGTGAAGCAAAGTTGTCTTGCCTAATGTACCGTGGAATTCGGTAGTAGAAATGTGTTAGATAAAGCATCTTAGCAAGCCTAACCAGGGAAAAAAAATTGAAAAGGGGGTGCAACACGAGGACTTCCCAAGGGGTCACCCATCCTAGTACTACTCTCACCCAAGAACGCTTAACTTCAGAGTTCTGATGGGATCCGGTGCATTAGTGCTGGTATGATCACACCCATCTTGTTGAGTGAACAAATCCCTTATGTGTTGATGGTTCACAGTCCCAGCCCAGAGATATGGCCCATTCAAAAGGCCCAATGGGCTTAACGATAACCCAACCGCTTCAACAACACAGCGTCCTCGCAAGACGTAATATCGACGTGTTTTAGGGCCCTGTAATGTCCCGCGAGTTAGGTTGTCGGCCTTTTTGCCGCCCATGACGTACGATTCGGGAAGGAAAAACAGCGTAAAAGAAGAGAAAAGGCCCGAAACTTATGAAATTGTTCGATTTAGGGCACCGAGAACTGGCATAGCCAAGTAAGCTTGCGGCCCCCGTCATAGAGCTCTCAGAGAGCTTTCCAACGGTATGTTGTGCACCGCGTAACTCCTTACGGATCAAAAGTTATGGGCACCGGAGCGATAGAGACCTGGTCATAAGCCCCACGCCCTTGGTTTACGGGGGGAGCCGCTACATGAAGTGAAGTTGTCTTCCCAAAGGTTCCGTGGGATTCGGTAATAGAAATATGGTGGATACAGCATCTTGGCAAGCATAACCAGGGCAAAAAAAATTGAAAAGGGGGGTGCAACATGAGGACTTCCCAAGGGGTCACCCATCCTAGTACTACTCTTGCCCAAGCACGCTTAAATTCGGAGTTCTGATGGGATTTGGTGCATTAGTGTTGGTATGATCGTACCCGTCAATTTGAGGGCACAAATCCCATATGTGTTGACGGTTCACATTCCCAACCTAGAGAGATGGCCCATTCAAAAGGACCAATGGGCTTAGGACAATCCACCTGCTTTGACAATGCAGCATCCTCGCAAGACGGGATATCGAGGCATTGTAGGGCCCTCTAATGTCCCGTGAGTTTGGTTGACGTTCTTTTAACAGCTCACGACATACGATTCGAGATGGAAAAACAGCGCAAAAGAAGAAAAATGGTGCGAAATTGAACAAAACAATCTATTTTTGGCTCCGAAACCAAGAGCAGCAAAGCAGGTTTGCTGCCCCTATCGTAGAGCTCTCAAAGAGCTTTCCAACGGTATGCTGTGTGCCGTGTAACTCTTTACAGATCAAAAGTTTTGGGCACCGGAGCGATGGAAACCTGGTCACAAGCCCCACTCCTTCGGTTTGCTGGCCCAACCCCTACGTGAAGCGAAGTTGTCTTGCCCAATATACCGTGAGATTTGATAATAGAAATGTGGTAATAAAGCATCTCAGCAAGCCTAACCAGGGAAAAGAAAATTGAAGAGGGTTGTGCAACACGAGGACTTCCCAGGGAGTCACCCATCCTTGTACTACTCTCGCCCAAGCAAGCTTAACTTCGGAGTTCTAATGCGATCCGGTGCATTAGTGCTGCTATGATCGCACTCGTCATGTTGAGGGCACAAATCCTTTATATGTTAACAGTTCACAGTCCCAGCTTAGAGAGACGGCCCATTCAAAAAGCCCAATGAGCTTAACACCAAATTATCTACATCAACAACGCAGCATCCGCACAAGACGTGGTATTGATGCATTGTAGGGCCCTTTAATGTCCCACGATTCAGGTTGTCGTCCTTTTAACAGTTCACGACATGCAATCTGGGATGGAAAAACAGCAGAAAAAAAGAAAATTGGCATGAAACTGATGAAAACATTCGGTTTTAGGATCGAAAAACAAACACAGCTGACTAAACTTGCTTCCCCCATCGTAGAGCTCTCAGAGAGCTTTCCAACGGTATGTTGTGCGCTGTGCAACTCCTTACAGATAAAAAATTATGGGCACCAGAGCAATGGAGACCTGGTCATAAGCCCCACACCCTCGGTTTGCGGGCACAGCCTCTACGTCAAGCGAAGTTGTCTTGTCTAAAGAGCCATGGGATTCAGTAATAGAAATTTGGTGGATAAAACATCTTGGCAAGCCTAGTCGGGGAAAAAAAAATTGAAACGGGGGGTGCAACACAAGGACTTCCCAGGGGGTCACCGATCCTAGTATTACTCTCGCCCAAGCACACTTAACTTTGGAGTTCTGAGGGGATCCAGTAAAGTAGTGCTGGTATGATCGCACCCGTTATGTTGAGGACACAAATCACTTATGTGTTGACGATTCACACTCCCAGCCTAGAGAGATAACTTATTCAAAAGGCCCAATAGGCTTAACGACGACCCATCCGCTTTGACAACATAGCATCCTCGTAAGACGTGACATCAAGGCCATATAAGGCCCTCTAATGTCCCTCGAGTTAGGTTTTCGTCCTTTTCGAGGCTCTTGACGTATGATTCGGGACGGAAAAATAGTGCAAAAGTAGAAAAATGGCCTGAAACTGATGAAAACATTCGATTTTGGTCTCAGAAAAAAGACGCAGCCAAGCAAGCTTGCTGCCCCCATCGTAGAGCTCTTGGAGAGCTTTCCAACGGTATGTTGTGCGCCGCGTAACTCCTTACAGATCAAAAGGTATGGGCACAGGAGCGACGAAGATCTGGTCACAAGGCCCACGCCCTCGGTTTCCGAGCCCAGCCCCTACGTGAAGCGAAGTTGTCTTGCCGAATTTACTTTGTTATTTGGTAATAGAAATGTGGTGGATAAAGTATCTCGGCAAGCCTAACCGGGGAAAAAAAATTGAAAATAGGGGTGCAACACGGGGACTTCCCAGGAAATCACCCATCCTAGTACTACACTCGCCCAAGCACGCTTAACTTCGGAGTTTTGATAGGATCCGATGCATTAGTACTGGTATGATCGTACCCGTCATGTTAAGGGCACAAATCCCTTATGTGTTGACGGTTCACAGTCCTAGCCCAGAGAGATGGCCTATTCAAAAGGCCCAATGGGCTTAACAACAACCTATCCGCATTAACAACGCAGCATCCTCGCAAGACGTGATATTGACGCATTATAGGACCCTCTAATATCCCGCGAGTTAGGTTGTCGTCCTTTTCGCGGCTCATCACGTATAATTCGGGATGAAAAAATAGCGTAAAAGAAGAAAAATAGCCTAAAACTGATGAAAATATTCAATTTTTGCCTCCAAAAAAAGGTGCAGCCGAGTAGGCTTGTAGCCCCCGTCGTAGAGCTCTCAGAGAGCTTTCCAATGGTATGCTGTGCACCGCATAACTCGTTACGGATCAAAAGTTATAGGCACTGGAGCGACGGAGACCTTGTCCCAAGCGCCACGACCTCGGTTTGAGGGCCCAGCCACAACGTGAAGTGAAGTTATCTTGCCCAAGGTGCCGTGGAATTTGGTAAAAGAAATGTGGTGGATAAAGTATTTTGGCAAGCCTAACCGGGGCAAAAAAAATTGAAAAGGGGGGTATAACACAAGGACATCCCAGGGGATCACTAGTCCTAGTACTACTCTCGCCCAAGCACGCTTAATTTCGGAGTTCTGATGGGTTCCAGTGCATTAGTGCTGGTATGATCACACCCGTCATGTTGAGGGCACAAATCCCTTATGTGTTGACGGTTTACAGTCGCAGCCCAGAGAGATGGCCCATTCAAAAGGCCCATTGGGCTTAGTGACAACCCATCCGCTTCAACAACGCAGCATCCTTGCAAGACGTGATATTGACGCATTGTTGGGCCCTCTAATGTCCCGCGAGTTAGGTTGTCGCCCTTTTCGTGGCTCATGACGCACGATTCGGGATCGAAAAACAGCGCAAAAGAAGAAAAATGGCCCGAAACTAGTGAAAATGTTCCATTTTGGTCTTAAAAAATAGATGCTACTGTGATAACCCAAACCCGGCATGCATTTAATTAAGTGTCATCTTAAATGTTAGCTTTGAATTTTGTGTTTATTTTTAGTTAAACATTCATTTGTAGCATTATTTTCATATTTCTTTTAGAAGTAATTAAATAATACTCGAATTAATTATTTTAACGGAGTATCAACTACTTTTCATATTTATGTTACTTGGTTTTATTTTCTTATACCTTAATGCTCGGTTTTTCAATTAAATGAAAAGTAGCTCCAAGCCAGAGTAAATTTTGAACTATGTTGCTTTTCGAAAATTTTATTTTTCCTATATTCCATGATGTTTAAATGTTATTCGTTCATCGTCGCAAAGTGCATTGCATATCCAGAGTAGTAGCTAGAAAGTGTTTTCTAGTCCTCAACAAATAGTAAAAATAGTATTTATAGTATTTAGTATTTTAGTTTTAGCGTTTTAGTTGATAGTTTTAGTAGGATTGTAGTTCATGCCTTGTTTTAACTTAAATTGCCTACAAAATGAATTAGTTTGACCAAAGACTAAAGAGCCTTGACCTTTGACTTAGTGTTGTCATCTTTTATATATGCAAAAACATACAAAAAAACAACCAAAAGCTGAAAAAAAGAAGGCCAAGGCCAAAACATCAAGGGAAAAAGAAAAAAAAGATTTCAACATTCCAAACTTCAAATCTTCGCGGGAGCTTGCACGGGGTTGTGTCTGAGGCTTCCAGCGTGGTTTTCCTAGCGTCTATGAGCGTCAAAGGTGAGGGTTTCATCGTTATTTGCACATTTGAAATAAGTATGTCTAAACTTTATTTTTTGTGATTTAGCCGTACGTTGTTATTTTATCCATTTTGTTGCTTAAAGAATGTTCTTTGATGATTGTAGAACATGTATTTATAGTTTTTTAGCATTTTCTACAGTTGAATATGCTATTGCAATTTTAAATGCTAATGGAATAGTAAACCCTCGTTACGTTAAAGTTGCTTCATTTTGCGTTCTGTTGATGTAGGAAGGTGCTAGATATGCTAGAATGCCTAAATGTATGGTTTAATTGGATTATGTAATGGAAAAATGAAGAAAAATGGCTTGGTACATGTTGGGGTCATTTCGGTCGAGTTTGAAAATTTCTTGATTTGCGCGAAGGCATTGTCAAGGTACGTCATGGAAGCACTTTTGGTGCAGTTGTGAATTGGTTGGGTTGTCGGTTGAGGTAGCTGTAGTTCAAACGATCAAAGGGAAAAATCGGGGCTTTGCGGGAATTCTAGGGTAAAGTAGGGTTTCGCGGTCTTTAGACGTGCCTTATGGTGACCTAGGAGCATTGGTGAAGTCGGTTTCCAAAACTCGTGGCTCGTTTGAAAGTAGGAGCATTGAGAAAGGTGGGATCATTTTGTGTTTTTGTTGGTTTTCATAGTGTTATGCTTGTAGATTGCTTAATATTGCTTGTTATGCTTGTTAAAGTTGGTTATGATTGAATTGTATATCAATTGTTGATAATGCTTGTTAGTGTTATTTGTGACGCCCGAGATTCTACCGTACACATTTTTAAATGTTGCATCCATTAATTGTGCATTAAATTATGTGCTTTACCTGTTGTCTTTCTTGGTCACTATTCATTCAATTTTTAAACTGCATTATATTAGTGAATTAGCATTTTTATTAAATCATATTAATTGTTAAAGGAATGTGAAAATTGTGCAATTGAGCTAGGAGCGATAGGAGCACTCGTTTAGAAAATGATTTTCATGGTTCAATGAATAGTGTTACGTAACTAACTTAGTGTTTTAATTAGTTAGCTTATACTTTACACTTTAGGCTCGTTTTTAAGCTACCAACGCTCATTTTTAGTGGACCACTAAACACCTAACTTGACCCTACCTATCATATATACTCACCATAAAGCAATTAGCTCATAACTTAGCAAAAAAAAAAAAAAAAAAAAAAAGGAAGATGCAGATTTTACTGTAGCAAATCCGAGAATAGCATAGGAGGAGAATGAGAGGATTTTGCTCATCAAATCTTCAAGCCAAGCCAAGCCAAGCAAGGAGCAAGTAGTTTAGGGTGTGTGCAAGCCTTCTAGGAGCTCCTACGCGCGTTAGGTGAGGGTTTTGCATATTATTTTTGCATTTGAAATATATGTCAACTTTCTTGAATTTATTGATTTGCTATATTATGATCATGCAATGCTTAAATATGCTTATGTATGTTGTGTATAAGTAGTAGAGACCTAATTTATGCTATTGTTTCATAGTTTAAACGGTTGAAATCGCTTGTTGATCGTAGGGCATGAATAGTGACGGGAAAATTAGGGATTTGCAAAATCAGACCTTGTAGCTTGAATTAATGGTTCTAATAGGTGCTTTAGATGTTAATGAAAGTAGTGTGAAGGCCTTGTAGGGTTTAATTGCCCGTAACCTAGTGAAAGAATGAAATAGCCAACTTTTAGAAAGGGGTTTCGGGGTTATCGCGAATCCGGGTTGAATTGGCCTCCACATTTAGTAATCCTAGGCTATTTAGGACCTAATTAAGCTTTGCTAGCCTCCATTTGAGTCCCGGATGAGGTACGTGTAGTACAAAGTCAAAAGAGTGAAAATGGGGCTTTTGTGCTAAACGCGGGTAATTGGGTAGTTTCTAGGGTCCTAGGGGTACCATAAGGGATAATTAAAAGTATGGAATAGCCCGCTCGCTTATCTAGAACATTAACTTGTGTTTGGAAGAAAAATGACTTGTGTTACAAAGGGGTTTTGGGTCAAACATAAATCCGGGTGAATTTGGTTGATATATTTGGTGTTCTTAGGGTAAGTAGGGACTAAATGTGCTTTTCTAACTCTTAGTTGAGCTTTGATTAAGATACTTGTAGTACAAACGCACAAAGGGGTAATCGGGGCTTTTGTGGCTAATTCGGGTTAATGAATGATTTCAAGGGTTCTAAGTGTGCCATAATGTGTAACTAGAAGATTAGAATAATTATTTGGTGAATCTTGAGCCTTAGCCTCGGTTTGGAGTTAAATGACTTAGGAAAACAAAAGGGAAACTCGGGGTTTCAAGCTTAGCCTTTGAATTAGCTTTGGTGCTTGTATATCTTGCCTTTACATGTTGTTATATGGCATTTGTGAGCATTTCGTGAAGTTTCGTGATCATCGGTCATTGATCCCTTTGTGTTGGTATAGTTATTTTCATATTTAATGCTTATATCTTGTTATAATGTTTATACTTCTTGTACTTTGTTAAGATCAAACTCTAATAAACATTGCATGCTAAGTGAGTAGGACTATAAGGATAACTCATCTAGTTATATGATTATTGATTATTGTAATTAAAAGTAATTGGAATTTATAACTTATGATCTTAACTTAATGGTATTTGATGCTTCTAATATATCTTATGTTCTCTAATGATATGATAAGGTGAACATTGTATCTTAATTGTGTGTGGGTTATGAACTTGTGTGAATAAGTGATTATAAATCTAGCTTCTAATGTTGTAAGGTTGAGTTAAGTAAGAGTTGAATTGGAATTGATATATTTAATTGCTAAACTTATATGAACACCCTAGGGTTGCATACTTGAGCTAATTCGGGGAGTTGAAGTAAATGTGAGGTATTCTTTTAGCATGCTTGGGTTAATTCCAGGTGAGGGAGACTTCATCCTTATGTGCATAATAGTTTATTTACTTGTACTTAGATTATGTGCACTTATTGTCTATATATTGTGTGTGAGGGCAACTTACTTTGTTGTCCCTTAATCATGTGTTTGTTGATGTATTCTATTGTTATCATTTTGAGTGCATTGCATCGTGGTTGCGCAACCATTTGGGCATGGTAGTGTCGTGGAAACCGGGCGGCATCGGGCTTGCCGGTATACCTCGGCTACCATGGTTACCCAGTCCCTCTCTCGCTTGGGATGCCGCCCAGGGAGAGTTGGGTCTTAGGATTTCGGGGTCCATCCGGAGTACACCCATTTTGGAGTTATAAGGGGATGCCGGCTTATCGATAACAGTGTCATTATTACATCGGGATTTCAGTTCGTGGCGTCGCTGGTGTGCCTCTGCCCTTCGGGGTATTCGCTTAGCCGGGACATTACAAAAGTCAAAGTGTATCGTATCCTTTTTAATGTGTGGTAACTTGTTGTTTCAATTGTTCTTTGGTTGTAAAATGCTTTATTTGTACTAACCGCTGCATTGCACATCCCCGGTAGACCTTATCCCTCACTGGGCAATTGTGATTGCTCATACCTCGCTAAACATGTTTCAGGCGGTGCAGTTGGAGGAGTTGACCTGATTGCTGTGTGCTATTACTTGAGGTTTGAGTGATTGCCTGTTAAACTGTGGAAGACCTTACTTGTTCTACTTTATGTTTTATTTGGGAGCCTAAGGGCTTATGTATATATATTTGAGTAGTTGCAAGTTTGAAAGCTAAGTGGATGTAGTAAGTGTTATGGAATTGTGGCATGTAATAACTTTTGCTTCTGCTTCTAGCTACGTTGCATGCTTGGGTGTGAATGAACGGGTGTATGGTTGGCTTTAATTTCTAACAATGTTCAATGCTATCATGGAGTGACATGATAAGCGGTTTTGTAAAGAAGTTAAGTTATGAATGCATGCTTGTGTGTATCTAAACCGTTTGTATGTCTTAAGGCTCGGATGACCTTAAAGCTAAGATCTTTAGTTATAAATGAATGTCTTGTTATGTTGTGGCTTTATTGAGTGTTTATAGGTTTTCAGAAAGTCCACAATACAGGGGAAACTCTGTCCGTTTTCCCTAAAATTTTGTGACCGGGTTTGGCATTGGGTTGAGAATAGTATGGTTATTAGAGCCTCCGGTCTCGTGAGGGATCGGGGCGTTACAGGTGGTATCAGAGCTTAGTTAGCTCTAAGCCGGGACAGGGTCCTCGGCCTGTCGGGTAGTAACCCTTGCGTGTGTGCTTGTTAAGAGTGTGTCTTGAAAGTGTATGCCTGCATGTGTGATTGTGTGTCTTGTATTGAATGTGTGCACCTATGTGATATAATTATGTGTTACGTGCTAAGTGTGTGCTAAGTGAAGTAAAGTGGCTGGTTATGCATCAATTTGACCTCGTGAATTGTTAATTGCTTGAACTGTTACTTGTAATGTGTGCATTTGAAAGTCTTTGATTGAGTTGTGTTATGATGGACTTGATTGTCATGCTTGAATGACTTTGATGATTACCCTGTTTCATAAACTCTTATATAAACATGTTTGCATAATAGTTTAAAACATATATGTGTAAATGTGATATCTTGGCATTCATACATTTCCCGTTGAAATGGTAAGAAAGACTTCTTCCTCCCCCTGAAGAGAAGTGATTAGCAACAAGCCCTCCAAGTTGTGTGGATTAGCGGGAATGAGAATGTTGTAAGCGGAGCTCAGTTATTGGGATTTCTTCCAAGGCATTCTTCTATGCTTAGTAGTCAGAAATGAATGGCTTCCTTTGGGATTTCTATATGACCATTCTCTCGGTTTTCTTATTGAGTATTCTTCTAGTATTTTCTTGCTGGCATTACTCGGAAGACTTAGTTTGGGATTCTAATCAGCCTTATTATATGGAATTATCTTCGGTATTTGTACTCTAAATTCTTATTGGTATTTTCTCGCCACTGTTAGTTGGGATTCTATTCTTCTATGGTATTCGTGCTAGCGGGATTCCTATTTGGATTTCGACGTAGCATCTCTATTGGAGCCTTTATTTGGCCTTATTACGTGAGGTTCGCAGGCAATACTACTGGGATTTCTTATTGACCCTCCACGACAGTTCGTATATGGTATTCTTGCTTAGCAATTGATGACGAGTAATCGGAGTTGGCTCTCAGTTGTTGTGGAGTTCCCTTGTGAAGAAGAATTGCGTGGACGCAATTTGTTTAAGGGGGAGAGGATGTGACGCCCGAGATTCTACCGTACACATTTTTAAATGTTGCATCCATTAATTGTGCATTAAATTATGTGCTTTACCTGTTGTCTTTCTTGGACACTATTCATTCAATTTTTAAACTGCATTATATTAGTGAATTAGCATTTTTATTAAATCATATTAATTGTTAAAGGAATGTGAAAATTGTGCAATTGAGCTAGGAGCGATAGGAGAACTCGTTTAGAAAATGATTTTCGTGGTTCAATGAATAGTGTTACGTAACTAACTTAGTGTTTTAATTAGTTAGCTTATACTTTACACTTTAGGCTTGTTTTTAAGCTACCAACGCTCATTTTTAGTGGACTACTAAACACCTAACTTGACCCTACCTATCATATATACTCACCATAAAGCAATTAGCTCATAACTTAGCAAAAAAAAAAAAAAAAGGAAGATGCAGATTTTACTATAGCAAATCCGAGAATAGCATAGGAGGAGAATGAGAGGATTTTGCTCATCAAATCTTCAAGCCAAGCCAAGCCAAGCAAGGAGCAAGAATTTTAGAGTGTGTGCAAGCCTTCTAGGAGCTCCTACGCGCGTTAGGTGAGGGGTTTGCATATTATTTTTGCATTTGAAATATATGTCAACTTTCTTGAATTTATTGATTTGCTATATTATGATCATGCAATGCTTAAATATGCTTATGTATGTTGTGTATAAGTAGTAGAGACCTAATTTATGCTATTATTTCATAGTTTAAACGGTTGAAAGCGCTTGTTGATCTTAGGGCATGAATAGTGAGGTGGAAATTAGGGATTTGCGAAATCAGACCTTGTAGCTTGAATTAATGGTTCTAATAGGTGCTTTAGATGTTAATGAAAGTAGTGTGAAGGCCTTGTAGGGTTTAATTGCCCGTAACCTAGTGAAAGAATGAAATAGCCAACTTTTAGAAAGGGGTTTCGGGGTTATCGCGAATCCGGGTTGAATTGGCCTCCACATTTAGTAATCCTAGGCTATTTAGGACCTAATTAAGCTTTGCTAGCCTCCATTTGAGTCCCGGATGAGGTACGTGTAGTACAAAGTCAAAAGAGTGAAAATGGGGCTTTTGTGCTAAACGCGGGTAATTGGGTAGTTTCTAGGGTCCTAGGGGTACCATAAGGGATAATTAAAAGTATGGAATAGCCCGCTCGCTTATCTAGAACATTAACTTGTGTTTGGAAGAAAAATGACTTGTGTTACAAAGGGGTTTTGGGTCAAACATAAATCCGGGTGAATTTGGTTGATATATTTGGTGTTCTTAGGGTAAGTAGGGACTAAATGTGCTTTTCTAACTCTTAGTTGAGCTTTGATTAAGATACTTGTAGTACAAATGCACAAAGGGGTAATCGGGGCTTTTGTGGCTAATTCGGGTTAATGAATGATTTCAAGGGTTCTAAGTGTGCCATAATGTGTAACTAGAAGATTAGAATAATTATTTGGTGAATCTTGAGCCTTAGCCTCGGTTTGGAGTTAAATGACTTAGGAAAACAAAAGGGAAACTCGGGGTTTCAAGCTTAGCCTTTGAATTAGCTTTGGTGCTTGTATATCTTGCCTTTACATGTTGTTATATGGCATTTGTGAGCATTTCGTGAAGTTTCGTGATCATCGGTCATTGATCCCTTTGTGTTGGTATAGTTATTTTCATATTTAATGCTTATATCTTGTTATAATGTTTATACTTCTTGTACTTTGTTAAGATCAAACTCTAATAAACATTGCATGCTAAGTGAGTAGGACTATAAGGATAACTCATCTAGTTATATGATTATTGATTATTGTAATTAAAAGTAATTGGAATTTATAACTTATGATCTTAACTTAATGGTATTTGATGCTTCTAATATATCTTATGTTCTCTAATGATATGATAAGGTGAACATTGTATCTTAATTGTGTGTGGGTTATGAACTTGTGTGAATAAGTGATTATAAATCTAGCTTCTAATGTTGTAAGGTTGAGTTAAGTAAGAGTTGAATTGGAATTGATATAGTTAATTGCTAAACTTATATGAACAACCTAGGGTTTCATACTTGAGGTAATTCGGGGAGGTGAAGTAAATCTGAGGTATTCTTTTAGGATGCTTGGCTTAAGTCCAGGTGAGGGAGACTTCATCCTTATGTGCATAATAGTTTATTTACTTGTACTTAGATTATGTGCACTTATTGTCTATATATTGTGTGTGAGGGCAACTTACTTTGTTGTCCCTTAATCATGTGTTTGTTGATGTATTCTATTGTTATCATTTTGAGTGCATTGCATCGTGGTTGCGCAACCATTTGGGCATGGTAGTGTCGTGGAAACCGGGCGGCATCGGGCTTGCCGGTATACCTCGGCTACCATGGTTACCCAGTCCCTCTCTCGCTTGGGATGCCGCCCAGGGAGAGTTGGGTCGTAGGATTTCGGGGTACATCCGGAGTACACCCATTTTGGAGTTATAAGGGGATGCCGGCTTATCGATAACAGTGTCATTATTACATCGTGATTTCAGTTCGTGGCGTCGCTGGTGTGCCTCTGCCCTTCGGGGTATTCGCTTAGCCGGGACGTTATAGAAGTCAAAGTGTATCGTATCCTTTTTAATGTTTGGTAACTTGTTGTTTCAATTGTTCTTTGGTTGTAAAATGCTTTATTTGTACTAACCGCTGCATTGCACATCCCCGGTAGACCTTATCCCTCACTGGGCAATTGTGATTGCTCATACCTCGCTAAACATGTTTCAGGCGGTGCAGTTGGAGGAGTTGACCTGATTGCTGTGTGCTATTACTTGAGGTTTGAGTGATTGCCTGTTAAACTATGGAAGACCTTACTTGTTCTACTTTATGTTTTATTTGGGAGCCTAAGGGCTTATGTATATATATTTGAGTAGTTGCAAGTTTGAAAGCTAAGTGGATGTAGTAAGTGTTATGGAATTGTGGCATGTAATAACTTTTGCTTCTGCTTCTAGCTACGTTGCATGCTTGGGTGTGAATGAACGGGTGTATGGTTGGCTTTAATTTCTAAGAATGTTCAATGCTATCATGGAGTGACATGATAAGCGGTTTTGTAAAGAAGTTAAGTTATGAATGCATGCTTGTGTGTATCTAAACCGTTTGTATGTCTTAAGGCTCGGATGACCTTAAAGCTAAGATCTTTAGTTATAAATGAATGTCTTGTTATGTTGTGGCTTTATTGAGTGTTTATAGGTTTTCAGAAAGTCCACAATACAGGGGAAACTCTGTCCGTTTTCCCTAAAATTTTGTGACCGGGTTTGGCATTGGGTTGAGAATAGTATGGTTATTAGAGCCTCCGGTCTCGTGAGGGATCGGGGCGTTACATTATTCTTGTTACTTTATTGATTTTAAATGCTTGTTGTATCGCATGTTGTTACTAACCTGCACTTCAGTGCCTTGCTCGATTATCGTTATATTCCTCGTATTGCATTGCATTGTGTCAGTCGCGTGAGTGATGGGCCTCTCTGGGTAGTCTTGGGCTGCCAGGGTTGGTTGCTCTAGCTCCGTGTCCTATTCCCATTCTCGCTTAGGTTGCCCCCCAGGGAGTTTTGGGTCGTAGAATTGACATAGTATGTCCGGAGTACTCTAAACAGAAGTTATAAGGTGGGTGAGCCGGCGCGTCATCGTTAAAGTCATCGAAATCATGGTCAGTACATTACTTGTTTGAGTGAACCATAGCCTTCAGAGTGTGGTATAGCTTTGAATGGTAGTGTTAATGCTTTTATTAATTGCTTATTGTATTGATTGTTTATATTGATTGCTTACTTGTCAGTTATATTGCTTAACTGATTTATTTGCATTGCACGACTTTCTTTCTCTCCACCTCGATATCTATCTTGCCCTTACTGAGTATACGTGTTGAGTATACTCACTCATCACCACCACATTTCAGGAAATGCCATGTTAGCTAGAAAGTTCATGATTACGTGAAAGATCATGCTTGAAGAGTTCTCTGTTCTATATTGATGTGGTGATCTGAAGAAGATTGCAAGTGGAGAGAAATTACTTAATCACTTTTTTTGTAATTAAAACACTTAATGAAGAAAGACATCCCATTGGTCTTTTTTTCCCCAATGTACCGTGGGATTCGATAATAGAAAAATGGTGGATAAAGCAACTCGGCAATCCTAATTGGGGAAAAAAAAATTGAAAAGGGGGTGCAACACGAGGACTTCGCAGGGGGTCACCCATCCTAGTACTTCTCTCGCCCAAGCACGCTTAACTTCAGAGTTCTGATGGGATCTGGTGCATTAGTGCTGGAATGATCGTACCCATCATGTTGAGGGCACAAATCCTTTATGTGTTGAGGATTCACAGTCCCAGCCCAGAGTGATGGCCCATTGAAAAGGCCCGATGGGCTTAACGACAACCTATCCAGTTCGACAATGCAGTATCCTCGCAAGACGTGATATCGAGGCATTTAAGGGCCCTCTAATGTCCTGCGAGTTAGTTTGTCGTCCTTTTAACAGCTCATGACGTACGATCCGGGATGAAAAAATAGCACAAAAGAAGAAAAATAGCCTGAAACTGATGAAAACATTCGATTTTGGGTTCCAAAAATAGGCCTAGCTAGGCTGGCTTGTTACCCCCATCGTAGAGCTCTCGGAGAGCTTTCCAATGGTATGTTGTGCACCACGTAACTCTTTATGGATCAAAAGTTATGGGCACCGGAGCGACGGAGACCAGGTCACAAGCTCCACTCTCTCGGTTTGCGGGCCCAGCCCCTATGTGAAGCGAAGTTGTCTTGCCTAATGTACCGTGGGATTCGGTAATAGAAAAGTGGTGGATAGAGCATCTCGGAAATCCTAATCAGGGAAAAAAAATTGAAAAGGGGGGTGCAACACGAGGACTTCCAAGGGGGTCACCCATCCTTGTACTACTCTCGCCCAAGCACGCTTAACTTCGGAGTTTTGATGGGATCTGATGCATTAGTGCTAGTAGGATCGCACCCGTCATGTTGAGGGCATAAATCCCTTATGTGTTGATGGTTCACAGTCCCAACCCAGAGAGATGGCCCATTCAAAAGGCCCAATGGGCTTAACGACAACCCATCCATTTCAACAACTCAGTATCCTCACAAGACGTGATATTGACGTGTTGTAGGGACCTCTAATGTCCCGGGAGTTAGCATGTTGTCCTTTTAACAACTCACAACGTACGATTCGGGACGAAAAAAAGCGTAAAAGAAGAAAAGTGGCACGAAACTGAAGAAAACGTTCAATTTTGGTCTCTGAAAAAAGCGCAACCGAGCAAGCTTCCTGCCCCCATCGTAGAGCTCTCGGAGAGCATTCCAACAGTATGTTTTGCACCGCGTAACTCCTTACTGATCAAAAGGTATGTGCAACAGAGCGACGGAGACCTGGTCACAAGACCCACGCCCTGGGTTTGCGGGCTCAGCCCCTACGTGAAGCAAAGTTGTCTTGCCCAATGTACCGTGGGATTCAGTAATAGAAATGTGGTGGATAAAGCATCTTGGCAAGCCTAACCGGGAAAAAAAATTTGAAAAGTGGGGTGCAACACGAGGACTTCCTAGGGGGTCACCCATCCTAGCACTACTCTCGCCCAAGCACGCTTAACTTCGGAGTTCTGATGAGATCCAGTGCATTAGTTCTGGTATGATCACCCCCATCTTGTTGAGTGAACAAATCCCTTATGTGTTGATGGTTCACAGTCCCAGCCCAGAGACATGGCCCATTCAAAAGGCCCAATGGGCTTAACGACAACCCATCAGCTTCAACAACGCAGCGTCCTCGCAAGACGTCATATCGACGTGTTTTAGGGCCCTGTAATGTCCCGCGAGTTAGGTTGTCGTCCTTTTTGCCGCCCATGACGTACGATTCGGGAAGGAAAAACAGCACAAAAGAAGAGAAAAGGCCTGAAACTTATGAAATTGTTCGATTTCGGGCACCGAGAACTGGCGTAGCCAAGTAAGCTTGCGGCCCCCGTCATAGAGCTCTCAGAGAGCTTTCCAACGGTATGTTGTGCACTGTATCACACCTGACGGATCAAAAGTTAGGGGCATCGGAGCGATAGAGACCTGGTCATAAGCCCCACGCCCTTGGTTTACGGGTCGAGCCGCTACATGAAGTGAAGTTGTCTTCCCTAAGGTGTCGTGGGATTTGGTAATAGAAATGTGGTAGATAAAGCTTCTTGCCAAGCATAACCAGGGCAAAAAAAATTGAAAAGGGGGGAGCAACAGGAGGACTACCCAAGGGGTCACACATCCTAGTACTACTCTCGCCCAAGCACGCTTAACTTCGGAGTTTTGATAAGATCCGGTACATTAGTGCTGGTATGATCGTACCCGTCAATTTGAGGGCACAAATCCCTTATGTGTTGACGGTTGACATTCCCAGCCCAGAGAGATGGCCCATTCAAAAGGCCCAATGGGCTTAATGACAATACATCTGGTTCAACAACGCAGCATCCTAGCAAGACGTGATATCGAGGCATTGTAGGGCCCTCTAATGTCCCGTGAGTTAGTTTGTCGTCCATTTAACAGCTCACGACATACGATTCGAGATGGAAAAACAGTACAAAAGAAGAAAAATGGTGCGAAATTGAACAAAACAATCTATTTTTGGCTCCGAAACCAGGAGCAGCAGAGCAGGCTTGCTGCCCCTATCGTAGAGCTCTCGAAGAGCTTTCCAACGGTATGCTGTGTGCCGCGTAACTCCTTACAGATCAAAAGTTTTGGGCACCGTAGCGATGGAGACCTGGTCACAAGCCCCACTCCTTCGGTTTGCTGGCGCAGCCCCTACGTGAAGCGAAGTTGTCTTGCCCAATATACCATGAGATTTGATAATAGAAATGTGGTAATAAAGCATCTCGGCAAGCCTAAC
Source organism: Ehretia macrophylla (assembly GCA_037974665.1). NCBI lineage: Eukaryota > Viridiplantae > Streptophyta > Magnoliopsida > Boraginales > Ehretiaceae > Ehretia > Ehretia macrophylla. The sequence continues at coordinate 40,963,197 of CM075782.1, read as the reverse complement.
CGGGGAAAAGAAAATTGAAGAGGGTTGTGCAACACGAGGACTTCCCAGGGGGTCACCCATCCTTGTACTACTCTCGCCCAAGCAAGCTTAACTTTGGAGTTCTAATGGGATCCGGTGCATTAGTGCTGCTATGATCACACTCGTCATGTTGAGGACACAAATCCCTTATGTGTTAACAGTTCACAGTCCCAGCTTAGAGAGACGGCCCATTCAAAAAGCCCAATGAGCTTAACACCAAATTATCTGCATCAACAACGCAGCATCCTCACAAGACGTGGTATTGATGCATTGTAGGGCCCTTTAATGTCCCACGAGTCAGGTTGTCGTCCTTTTAACAGTTCACGACATGCAATCTGGGATGGAAAAACAGCAGAAAAGAAGAAAATTGGCATGAAACTGATGAAAACATTCGGTTTTAGGATCAAAAAACAAACACAGCTGACTAAACTTGCTTCCCCATCGTAGAGCTCTCAGAGAGCTTTCCAACGGTATGTTGTGCGCTATGCAACTCCATACAGATAAAAAATTATGGGCACCAGAGCAATGGAGACCTGGTCACAAGCCCCACACCCTCGGTTTGCGGGCCCAGCCTCTACGTGAAGCGAAGTTGTCTTGTCTAAAGAGCCATGGGATTCAAAAATAGAAATGTGGTGGATAAAACATCTTGGCAAGCCTAGTCGGGGAAAAAAAAATTGAAACGGGGGGTGCAACACAAGGACATCCCAGGGGGTCACCGATCCTAGTATTACTCTCGTCCAAACACACTTAACTTTGGAGTTCTGATAGGATCCTGTGCATTAGTGCTGGTATGATCACACACGTCATGTTGAGGACACAAATCACTTATGTGTTGACGATTCACACTCCCAACCTAGAGAGATAACTTATTCAAAAGGCCCAATAGGCTTAACGATGACCCATCCGCTTTGACAACACAGCATCCTCGCAAGACGTGACATCAAGGCAATATAAGGCCCTTTAATGTCCACTGAGTTAGGTTTTCGTCCTTTTCGAGGCTCTTGACGTATGATTCGGGACGAAAAAATAGTGCAAAAGTAGAAAAATGGCCTGAAACTGATGAAAACATTCGATTTTGGTCTTAGAAAATAGACGCAGCCAAGCAAGCTTGCTGCCCCCATCGTAGAGCTCTTGGAGAGCTTTCCAACGGTATGTTGTGCGCCGCGTAACTCCTTACAAATCAAATGTTATGGGCACAGGAGCGACGAAGATCTGGTCACAAGCCCCACGCCCTCGGTTTCCGGGCCCAGCCCCTACGTGAAGCGAAGTTGTCTTGCCGAATTTACTGTGTTATTTGGTAATAGAAATGTGGTGGATAAAGTATCTCGGCAAGCCTAACCGGGGAAAAAAAAATGAAAATGGGGGTGCAACACGGGGACTTCCCAGGAAATCACCTATCCCAGTACTACTCTCCCCCAAGCACGCTTAACTTCGGAGTTTTGATAGGATACGGTGCATTAGTGCTGGTATGATCACACCCTTCTTGTTGAGGGCACAAATCCCTTATATGTTGATGGTTCACAGTCCCAGCCTAGAGAGATGGCTCATTCAAAAGGCCCGATGGGCATAATGGCAACCCATCCGCATCAACAACGTAGCATCCTCACAGGACGTGATATCGACGCCTTGTAGGGCCCTCTAATGTCCCGCGAGTTAGGTTGTCGTCCTTTTCGCGGCTCATAACGTATGATTCGTGATGGAAAAACAGCGTAAAAGAAGAAAAATGGTCTGAAACTGATGAAAATATTCAATTTTTAGCTCCAAAACCAGGCGCAGTCGAGCAGGCTTGTAGCCCCCGTCGTAGAGCTCTCGGAGAGCTTTCTAATAGAATGTTGTGCGCTGCATAACTCCTTACGGATCAAAAGTTATGGGCATCGGAGTGACGGAGTCCTGGTCACAAGTCCCACGCGCTCGGTTTGCGGGCCCAGCCACAACGTGAAGTGAAGTTATCTTGCCCAAGGTGCCATGGGATTCGGTAATAGAAATGTGGTGGATAAAGTATTTTGGCAAGCCTAACCGGGGCAAAAAAAATTGAAAAGGGGGGTACAACACGAGGACATCCCAGGGGATCACTAGTCCTAGTACTACTCTCACCCAAGCACGCTTTACTTCGGAGTTCTGATGGGTTCCAGTGCATTAGTGCTGGTATGATCACACCCGTCATGTTGAGGGCACAAATCCCTTATGTGTTGATGGTTTACAGTCGCAGCCCAGAGAGATGGCCCATTCAAAAGGCCCATTGGGCTTAGTGACAACCCATCCGCTTCAACAACGCAGCATCCTTGCAAGACGTGATATTGACGCATTGTTGGGCCATCTAATATCCCGTGAGTTAGGTTGTCGCCCTTTTCGTGGCTCATGACGCACGATTCGGGATCGAAAAACAGCGCAAAAGAAGAAAAATGGCCCGAAACTAGTGAAAATGTTCCATTTTGGTCTTAAAAAATAGGTGCTACTGTGATAACCCAAACCCGGCATGCATTTAATTAAGTGTCATCTTAAATGTTAGCATTGAATTTTGTGTTTATTTTTAGTTAAACATTCATTTGTAGCATTATTTTCATATTTCTTTTAGAAGCAATTAAATAATACTTGAGTTAATTATTTTAAAGGAGTATCAACTACTTTTCATATTTATGTTACTTGGTTTTATTTTCTTGCACCTTAATACTCGGTTTTTAAATTAAATGAAAGGTAGCTCCGAGCCGGAGTAAATTTTGAACTATGTTGCTTTTCAAAATTTTATTTTTCCTATATTCCATGATGTTTAAATATTATTCGTTCATCGTCGCAAAGTGCATTGCATATCCAGAGTGGTAGCTAGAAAGTGTTTTCTAGTCCTCAACAAATAGTAAAAATAGTATTTATAGTATTTAGTATTTTAGTTTTAGTGTTTTAGTTGATAGTTTTAGTAGGATTGTAGTTCATGCCTTGTTTTAACTTAAATTGCTTACAAAATGAATTAGTTTGACCAAAGACTAAAGAGCCTTGACCTTTGACTTAGTGTTGTCATCTTTTATATATGCAAAAACATACAAAAAAACAACCAAAAGCTGAAAAAAAGAAGGCCAAGGCCGAAACATCAAGGGAAAAAGAAAAAAAAAGATTTCAACATTCCAAACTTCAAATCTTCGCGGGAGCATGCACGGGGTTGTGTCCGAGGCTTCCAGCGTGGTTTTCCTAGCGTCTATGAGCGTCTAAGGTAAGGGTTTCATCGTTATTTGCGCATTTGAAATAAGTATGTCTAAACTTTATTTTTTGTGATTTAGCCGTAGGTTGTTATTTTATCCGTTTTGTTGCTTAAAGAATGTTCTTTGATGATTGTAGAACATGTATTTATAGTTTTTTAGCATTTTCTACAGTTGAATATGCTATTGCAATTTTAAATGCTAATGGAATAGTAAACCCTCGTTACGTTAAAGTTGCTCCATTTTGCGTTCTGTTGATGTAGGAAGGTGCTACATATGCTAGAATGCCTAAATGTATGGTTTAATTGGATTATGTAATGGAAAAACGAAGAAAAATGGCTTGGTACATGTTGGGGTCATTTCGGTCGAGTTTGAAAATTTCTCGATTTGTGCGAAGGCATTGTCAAGGTACGTCATGGAAGCACTTTTGGTGCAGTTGTGAATTGGTTGGGTTGTCGGTTGAGGTAGTTGTAGTTCAAACAAGCAAAGGAAAAAATCGGGGCTTTGTAGGAATTCTTGGGTAAAGTAGGGTTTCGTGGTCTTTAGACGTGCCTTATGGTGACCTAGGAGGATTGGTGAAGTCGGTTTCCAAAACTCGTGGCTCATTTGAAAGTAGTAGCGTTTTGAAAGTTGGGGTCACTTTGTGTTTTTGTTGGTTTTCATAGTGTTACGCTTATAGAATGCTTATTATTGCTTGTTATGCTTGTTAAAGTTGGTTATGATTGAATTGTATATGAATTGTTGATAATGCTTGTTAGTGTTGTTCTTGTTACTTTATTGATTGTAAATGCTTATTGTATCGCATGTTGTTACTAACTTGCACTTCAGTGCCTTGCTCGATTAACGTTATATTCCTCGTATTGCATTGCATTGTGTCAGGCGCGTGAGTGATGGGCCTCTCTGGGTGGTCTCGGGCTGCCAGGGTTGGTTGCTTTAGCTCCGTGTCTTATTCCCGTTCTCGCTTGGGTTGTCGCCCAAGGAGTTTTGGGTCGTAGAATTGACAGAGTATGTCCGAAGTACTCTAAACAGAAGTTATAAGGTGGGTGAGCCAGCACGTCATCGTTAAAGTCATCGAAATCATGATCAGTACATTACTCGTTTGAGTGAACCATAGCCTTCAGAGTGTGGTATAGATTTGAATGGTTGTGTTAATGCTTTTATTAATTGATTATTATATTGATTGTTTATATTGAATGCTTCCTTGTCAGTTATAATGCTTAACTGCCTTATTTGCATTGCACGACTTTCTTTCTCTCCACCTCGATATCTGTCTCGCCCTCACTGAGTATACGTGTTGAGTATACTCACTCCTCACCACCACATTTCAAGAAATGCCATGTTAGCTAGAAAGTTCGTGGTTACGTGAAAGATCATGCTTGAAGAGTTATCTTGCGTGCTATGTGACTTGAGTTGTCAAAGATGCAAAGATGTATGTTTCATGTGTTTTATGTATTCAATATTAAAAAGAATGTAATATAAGTTTTACTAGCTTATTGAAGTGGTAAGATAAGCTAGTTTATGTATTCAGATAGTATAGTTTAACTTCAATGCATGTTTGTAATGTACAAAGGAAAAGAGTTAGAATGGTATGATAGTCTATTTTATGCAATAGGTTAGTATGGTTTAATTGTCAAGCTTGAATGTACTTGTCAAAGATGAGAAGAGATAGGTTAGCTTTTAAACTAGAAAAGTATATACACTTGTTGTGTTTATTTGTTGAGAAACAAAGCTTGGATGGCCTTGAGGTGTTTGTATGGTTGGACACGGTGCTGGTCCACTTATATGCTATTACAGGTTTTACATTTTGCCTAGAAATAGGGGAGACTCCGACCGTCTTTCCTTAAAATTTTATGACTGGTTTGGAATTGGGTTGCGATTAGAATGATTGATAGAACTCCCGATTTCGAGAGGGATCAGGGTGTCACAGCTACTCAGCAGGCTTGCTGCCCCCGTCGTAGAGCACTCGGAGAGCTTTCCAACAGGTTGTTGTGCGCTGCGTAACTCCTTACAGATCAAAAGTCATGGTCATTGGAGTGACGGAGACCTATTCACAAGCCCTACGCCCCCAGTTTGCGGGCCCAGCCTCTACGTGAAGCGAAGTTGTCTTGCCCAAGGTGCTGTGAGATTTGGTAATAGAAATGTGGTGGATAAAGCATCTTGGCAAGCCTAACTGGGGCAAAAAAATTGAAAAGAGGGGATGCAACACGAGGACTTCCCAAGGGGTCACCCATCCTAGTACTACTCTCGCCCAAGCACGCTTAACTTCGGAGTTCTGATGGGATCCGGTGCATTAACGCTGGTATGATCGCACCTGTCATGTTGAGGGTACAAATCCTTTATGTGTTGACGGTTCATAGTCCCAGCCCAAAGAGATGGCCTATTCAAAACGCCCAATGGGATTAACGACAACCCATCCGCATAGACAACGCAGCATCCTTACAAGACGTGATATCGAGGCATTTTACGGCCCCCTAATGTCCTGCGAGTTAGGTTATCATCCTTTTAACAGCTCACGACATATGATCCGGGACGGAAAAATAGCGCAAAATAAGAAAATTGGCCCGAAACTGATGAAAACATTCGATTTTGGGCTCCAAAAATAGGCGCAGCCGAGCAGGCTTACTACCCTCGTCGAAGAACTCTCGAACAGCTTTCCAATAGTATGTTGTACACCGCGTAACTCCTTACCGATCAAAAGTTATGGGCACCGGAGCGACGGAGACCTGGTCACAAGCCCCACGTCTTCGGTTTACGGGCCCAGCCTTTACGTGAAGTGAAGTTGTCTTGCCCAAGGTGCCGTGGGATTCGGAAATAGAAATGTGGTGGATAGAGCATCTTAGCAAGCCTAACCGAGGAAAAAAAATTTGAAAGGCAGATGCAACACGAGGACTTCCCAGGCGGTAACCCATCCTAGTACTACTCTCGCCCAAGCACGCTTAACTTCAGAGTTTTGATGGTATCTGGAGCATTAGTGCTTGTATGATCGCACCCGTCATGTTGAGGGCACAAATCCCTTATGTGTTTACGGTTCACAGTCCCATCCCAGAGAGATAGCCCATTCAAAAGGCCCAATGGGCTTAACGACAACCCATCTGCTTCAACAACATAGCATCCTTACAAGACGTGATATCGATGCGTTGTAGGGCCCTGTAATGTCCCGTGAGTTAGGGTCTTGTCCTTTTAACAGCTCACGACATAGGATCTTGGACGAAAAAACAGCACAAAAGAAGAAAAGTGGCACAAAACTGATGAAACCGTTTGATTTTGGGCTCCAAAACATGGCGCAGCTTAGCAGGCATGCTGCCTCCGTCGTAGAGCTCTCTAAGAGCTTTCCAGTAGTATGTTGTGCGCCGCTTAACTTCTTACGGATCAAAAGTTATGGGCACCGCAGCGATGGAGACCTGGTCACAAGCCCCACATCCTTGGTTTGCGGGCCCAGCCACTATGTGAAGCATAGTTGTCTTGCCGAAGGTGCCGTGGGATTTGGTAAAAGAAATGTGTGGATAAAGCATCTTGGCAAGCCTAATCGGGGTAAAAAAAATTAAAAAATGAAGTGCAACACGAGGACTTCCGAGGGGGTTACCCATCCTAGTACTACTCTCGCCCAAGCACGCTTAACTTCGGAGTTCTAATGGGATACGGTGCGTTAGTGCTGGTATGATCGCACTCGTCATGTTGAGGGCACAAATCCCTTATGTGTTGACGGTTCACAATCCCAGCCCAGAGAAATGGCCTATTCAAAAGGCCAAATGGGCTTAACGACAACCCATCCACTTCAACAACGCAGCATCCTCGAAATACGTGATATCGATACGTTGTAGGGCCCTTTAATGTCTCCCGAGTTATGTTGTCGTCCTTTTAACAACTCACGACGTACGATAAGGAAAAACAGCGCAAAAGAAGAAAAGTGGCACAAAATAGATGAAAACGTTCGATTTTGGGCTCGGAAAATAGGCGCAACCGATCAAACTTGCTGCCCCCGTCGTAGAGCTCTCGAAGAGCTTTCTAACGGCATGTTGTGCGCTGCGTAACTCCTTACGGATCAAAAGTTATGGGCACCGCAGCGATGGAGACTTGGTCAAAAGCCACATGCCCTCGGTTTACTGGCCCAGCCTCTACGTGAAGCGAAGTTGTCTTGCCCAAGGTGCCGTGAGATTCGGTAATAGAAATATGGTGAATAAAACATCTTGGCAAGCCTAACCAAGGCAAAAAAATTGAAAAAGGAGTTGCAACACGCGGACTTCCCACGGGGTCACCCATCTTAGTACTTCTCTCGCCCAAGCACGCTTAACTTCGGAGTTCTAATGGGATCCGGTGCATTAGTGCTTGTATGATCGCACCCATCATGTTGAGGCCACAAATCCCTTATGTGTTGACGGTTCATAGTCCCAGCCCAGAGAGATGGCCCATTCAAAAGGTCCAATGGGCATAACGATAACCTATCTGCATCAACAACGTAGCATCCTCACAAGACGTGATATTGATGCGTTGTAGGGCCCTCTAATGTCCCGCGAGTTAGTATGTCATCCTTTTAACAGCTCACGACGTACAATCCACGACGGAAAAAAAGCACAAAAGAAGAAAAGTGGCACGAAACTGATGAAAACGTTTGATTTTGGTCTCTAAAACTTGGCGCGACTGAGGAAGCTGCCTGCCTACATCGTAGAGCTCTTGGAGAGCTTTCCAATGGTATTTTGTGCACCGCGAAACTCCTTACGGATCAAAAGTTACTGGCCTTGGAGCGACGGAGACCTGGTCACAAGCCCCACGCCCTCGATTTACGAGCCCAGCCCCTAAGTGAAAGGAAGTTGTCTTGCCCAATGTACCCTGGAATTTGGTAATATATATGTGGTGGATAAAGCATCTCAGTAGGCCTAACTGTGGAAAAAAAAATTGAAAAGGGGGTGCAACACGAGGACTTCCCAAGGAGTCACCCATCCTATTACTACTCTCGCCCAAGCACGCTTAACTTCGGACATCTGATGGGATACGGTGCATTAGTGCAGGTATGATCACATCCGTCATGTTGAGGGCACAAATCCTATATGTGTTGACGGTTCACCGTCCCAGCCTAGAGAGATGGCCCATTCAAAAGGCCCAATGGGCTTAACGACAACCCATACGTATTAATAATGCAACATCCTCACAGGACATGATATCGACACGTTGTAGGGTCCTCTAATGTCCCGCGAGTTAGGTTGTCGTCATTTTCCCAGCTCATGACGTATGATTCGAGATGGAAAAACAGCGTAAAAGAAGAAAAATGGTCTGAAACTGTTGAAAACGTTCAATTTTTGGCTCCGAAGCCAAGTGCAGCCAAGCAGGGTTGTAGCCCCAATCGTAGAGCTCTCAAGGAGCTTTCTAACAGTACGCTTTGTGCTGCGTTACTCCTTACGGATCAAAAGTTATGGGCACCGGAGCGACGGAGACCTGATCATAAGCCTAACGCCCTCGGTTTGCAGGCCCAGCCACTACGTGAAGTGAAGTTGTCTTGCCCAAGGTACCGTGGGATTCGGTAATAGAAATGTGATGGATAAAGCATCTTAGAAAGGCTAACTAGGGCAAACAAAATTAAAAATGGGGGTGCAACACAAGGACTTCCCACGGGGTCTCCCATCCTAGTACCACTCCCGCCAAGCACGCTTAACTTCGGAGTTCTGATAAGATCCGGTGCATTAGTGCTGGTATGATCATGCCCATCATGTTGAGGGCGCAAATCCCTTATGTGTTGACGGTTCACCGTCCCAGCCTCGAGAGATGGCCCATTCAAAAGGCCCAATGGGCTTAACGACAACCCATCTGCTTCAACAACGCATCATCCTCGCAAGATGTGATATCGACGCATTGTAAGGCCCTCTAATGTCCCACGAGTTAGGTTGTCGTCCTCTTCGTGGCTCATGACGCATGATTCGGGACGGAAAAACAACGCAAAAGAGGAAAAGTGGCCCAAAACTGATGAAAACGTTCAATTTTGGTTTTAAAAAATAGGCGCAACCGAGCAGGCTTGCTACCTCTGTCATAGAGCTCTCGAAGAGCTTTCCAACGGTATGCGATGCGCCACGTAACTCCTTACAGATCAAAAGTTATGATCACCGGAGTGATAGAGACCTGGTCACAAGCCCCACGCCCTCGGCTTGCGGGCCCAGCCTCGACGTGAAGCGAAGTTATCTTGCCTAAGGTGCCGTGAGATTCGATAATAGAAATGTGATGGATAAAGCATCTTGGCAAGCCGAACTGGGGCAAAAAAAATTGAAAAGACGCGTGCAACACGAGGACTTCCCAGGGGGTCAGCCATCCTAGTACTGCTCTTACCCAAGCACGCTTAACTTCGGAGTTTTGAGGGGATCCGGTGCATTAGTACTGGTATGATCGCACCCGTCATGTTGAGGATGCAAATCCCTTATGTGTTGAAGGTTCACAGTCTTAGCCCAGAGAGATAGCCCATTCAAAAGGCCCAATGGGCTTAACGATAACTCATCCGCTTCAACAACGTAGCATCCTCGCAAGACATGATATCGACGCATTGTAGGGCTTTATAATGTCCCGTGAGTTCGGTTGTCGTCCTTTTAACAGCTCATGACGTATGATCCGGGACGAAAAAACTTAGTAAAAGAATAAAAGTGGCCTAAAATTGTTGAAAACATTCAATTTTGGGCACCGAAAATAGGCGCAGCCTAGCAAGCTTGTTGCATCCATCGTAGAGCTCTTGGAAAGCTTACCAACGGTATGCTGTGCGCCACGTAACTCCTTACGGATCAAAAGTTATGGGCATCGGAGCGACGGAGACTTGGTCACAAGCCCCACGCCCTCAGTTTGTGGGCCCAGTCTCTACGCAAAGTGAAGTTGTCTTGCCCAAGTTGTCGTGGGATTCACAAATAGAAATATGGTGGATAAAGCATATTGGCAAGCCTACCCGGGGAAAAAAAATTTAAAAGGGGGGTGCAACACAAGGACTTTCTAGGGGATTGCCTATCCTAGTACTACTCTCGCCCAAGCACACTAAACTTTGGAGTTCTGATGGGATTCGGTGCATTAGTGCTGGTATGATCGCACCCATGATGTTGGGGGCACAAATCCCTTATGTGTTGACAGTTCACATTCACAGCCCTAAGAGATGGCCTATTTAAAAGGCCCAATGGGCTTAACGATAACCCATCCACTTCAACAACCCAGCTTCCTCGCAAGACATGATTTCGACACGTTGTAGGGCCCTCTAATGTCCCGCGAGTTAGGTTTTCTTCCTTTTCGTGGCTTTTGACATACAATTTGGGAAGGAAAAATAGCACAAAAAAAGAAAAATAGCCCAAAACTGATGAAAACATTCGATTTTGGTCTCCAAAAATAGGGTCAGCTGAGCATGCTTGCTGTCCCAGTCGTAGAGCTCTCGGAGAGCTTTCCAACGGTATGTAGTGCGCCACGTAACTCCTTACGGATCCAAAGTTATGGGCACCGGAGTGACGGAGACTTGGTCCCAAGCCCCATGCCCTCGGTTTTCGGGTCCAGCCTCTGCGTAAAGCGAAGTTGTCTTGGCCGAGGCGCCGTGGAATTCGTTAACAGAAATGTGGTAGATAAAACATCTTGGCAAGCCTAACCAGGGAAAAAAAATTTGAAAATGAGGATCCAACATGAAGACTTCCCAGGGGGGTTACCCATCCTAGTACTACTCTCGCCCAAGCACGCTTAACTTCGGAATTCTGACGGGATCCAGTGCATTAGTGCTGGTATGATCGCACCCATCATGTTGAGGGCACAAATACCTTATGTTTTCACAGTTCATAGTCCCAGCCCAGAGAGATGGCACATTCAAAAGGCCCAATGGGCTTAACGAGAACCTATCCGCATCAACAACGCATCATACTCACAAGACGTGATATCGATGTGTTGTAGGGCCCCCTAATGTCCCGCGAGTTAGGTTGTCGTCTTTTTAACAGCTCACGACATACGATTCGGGATGGAAAAACATTGTAAAAGTAGAAAAGTGGCACGAAACTGATGAAAACATTCGATTTTGGGCTCTGAAAACAAGCACAGCAGAGTAGGCTTGTTGCCCCCATCGTAGAGCTTTCCAACGGTATGTTGTGCGCTGCGTAACTCCTTACGGATCAAAAGTTATGGGCACCGGAGTGACGGAGACCTGTTCACAAGCCCCACGCCCTCGGTTTATGGGCCCTGCCTCGACATGAAGCGAAGTTGTCTTGCCCAAGGTGCCGTGGGATTTGGTAATAGAAATGTGGTGGATAAAGCATCTTGGCAAGCCTAACTGGGGCAATGAAAATTGAAAAGTAGGGTGCAACACGAGGACTTCCCAAGGGATCACCCATCCTAGTACTACTCTTACCCAAGCACACTTAACTTTGGAGTTCTGATGGGATCTGATGCATTAGTGCTGATATGATCGCACCTGTCATGTTGAGGGCACAAATCCTTTATGTGTTGTTGGTTCACAGTCCCAGCCCAGAGATATGGCCCATTCAAAAGGCCCAATGGGCTTAACGACAACCCATCTACTTCGACAGCATAGCATCCTCGCGAGACGTGATATCGAGGCATTGTAGGGCCCTCTAATGTTTCGCGAGTTAGGTTGTCGTCCTTTTAACAGCTCACGATGTATGATTCGTGATGGAAAAACAATACAAAAGAGGAAAAGTGGCCCAAAACTGATGAAAACATTCGAGTTTGGGCTCCGAAAATAGGTGCAGCCAAGCAGGCATCCTGCCCCCGTCGTAGAGCTCTCGAAGAGTTTTCTAACGGTATGCTGTGCGCCGTGTAACATGTGAGGCCTGACCCCAAGTAACATGTCTTACCTCCATTTGCATGCCTTAGACCCAGAACTGTACGATCGACTTTGGATTACATGCCTTGTCTTGGTTTTCGTGCATGCCTCATCATACGTGCCTTGACCTAGAATTATGTGCCCTAATCCTCGACTTACGTGCCCTAACTTCAATCTATGTGTGATACCTCATTTCGTGTGCCCTGACCTTGAATTGTGTGTCTTAACCTAGATTTAAGTGGCATGCCTTGATTTATGTGCATTACATTGAATTACGTGCCTTGCATTGGTTTACGTGCATTCACTTAGGGTTACGTGCATTTACCTTGGATTCTTTGCATTTGCCTTGAAGTACGTGTCTTACCTCGTAGTGCGTGCCATAGACATAGGAAAGCGTGCCCGCACGCTAATCAAAAAGAATCCTACATGAAGCACTAGACTATAAAATAATCCTACAAACACCACTAACTATTATTATAATCCTAATTTAAATCTCTACAAAATCCACTAACTCTTATTTTAATCCTAAGTCAAATTCAACTCAATATTTTAATGTTCAAACATTCTTTATTCTTATTTTTTATTCCTACTCTTTTGCAAAACCCATGCACCTACAATAAATTATTCCTAAAACAAGACAAAAAATTCAGAATTTAACATCACTTAGCCGACCATACCTTGTCCTTGAGCAAAAATTTGAACAACATAACTTATTCATGCATGGTAAGACACAATCTTACACATTGTCATATCTTTTTCATACACCAAAGCATTATTTTATTAACCACCATGCTCCATATTCTCGGTCACATCACCAAGCATGCCACACAATTCAAACATGCTCCAAAAGATGACACAAATTCAGTTTTTGCAAGCCTATAGCTGACCACATGCACAAAAATATCATTTCTTTCTCTCAACACTCTCTCAAGCTCTCCTTCTCTCTCCTGCTCTCTCATTTTCGACCATGGCATCTCTTGACCTTCCAAGACCTCAAGCTCACTCTCTAGGACACTCCAAGCATCGGCCATAGCAAGGTAATCAAGCAAGGATAGCTCAAAGTCACACACAAAGCTCAAAAATAAGGATTTTGTGCATCTTCATCTATTATCTTGCTAAGGTGATGGTTAAACTCTTTTAAAAGCTTTCAAAAATCACATGCATGCCTTCATATGACTATATTTACCTCTGTAGTTGTTGTATATGTGTGTATATGAGCTTATATGACCATGCATGGCTAGATTTTTGGCTAGAACTTGAAGATAGGTAATAATCGAGTAGCTGGCAGATTTCTGACTTGGTAGAGCGAAGTGCATTTGGCCTAGTAAATGATGTTGAAAATGCGTGAATATTGGTATGTGACTATTTTTTCCAGTTCTGAGCATTTTACGTAGAAATATGCCAAGGCCAATTCTGACTCTAAGGCCTCCAAAATGGCAAAACATCGAAAGGTATCTAAATCTGGAAAAATTGGAAAGTTGAAGTAGAATCTGGCAGCCTTCTAACCTTGTAGAACGAAACTGTTTTAGCCTAGCAAATGATGTCCAAAATGCATGAAAATTGGTAGGTTGCTATATTTTGCAATTCTGGATAGTGTAGTTAGAAATAGACCAAAGCCAATTATGACTCTAAGACCCTCAAAATTGGCAAAAATCGTAATGTGTCTAAAATTGGACAGTTTTGTGTAGTCTCACGGTTTTGGCCATAACTCCTAAGCCCGAACTCCAAATGATGCGAGGTTTGTTCCTAGATTTAAATTACTCATTAAGATTTAATTTGACATTTTGTTCACTGAAATTGGAGATTGTTTTCTTGTCTAAGTAAATGTGGGAAAACAGACCAATGCAGTGAGGTTTTGTTTAGTAATATGCTTTGAAACATGTTGTAACTTCTCTTGTGGTATTGAATGCTTGAAATTGTGGCACTTAGATGTTGTGTGGACTGTTTTGGATGATTGAGGATGCTTAAGTAATCGATGCATGGATTGGATTTAATTATGTGACAACTTGTGGCTTAATCGCACGTGTAAGCATGAATTGAAACCCTATTAACTATGAAATCTCGCTAAGTGATGATCATATGATTAATGTGTTTAATTGTATGATTAGTAAGCTTCCCAATAAATGTTATATAGGCTTGATGTGGTTTAAGTATTACTTATGGTGCTTAGCAAATGAAACTAACCCCGAGCGCGGCCTAGTAAACCCTAATTAGCCCCGTGGGTTCCCGAGTCATAAACCATTCTTGTGTGAATTATAAATGATGTTGAAGGAGGTTAATAGGCTGCCCGGAATTGTCCATATAGCTCTAAACATGATTCCTGACGATTGCATGTTGATACGTGAACTATTCTTGCACCCAGTCTTGTATAAGTGTCGTTGCATGCTCGTATGATCTCAACACTTAATATGTGAACTAAAATGAGCTATATGACTTGTTTTATATGGTGTTACTTGGCTGTCCGTTAAATGTTCACATGCTCCTAAGTGTTTTACAAAGTGAATGTACATGTCAAAGCATGCCTTGTAAGTTTACTTATCTATATGCGATCTTATAATTGCTCGGAGGCAACCTACTTTGTTGACCTCCTAATGTGAATTTTTAAAAGACATGCTATGGCTTATTTGAACATGGTTACTTGGCTGTCCATGAGAGTTTAATTGCTTTCGAATTGATATATGAAACGATTATATGTTCTTACAATGCCTTATATGCCAGTATGTCAAAATGTGATCTTATACTTGCTCGGAGGCAACCTACTTTGTTGACCTCCTAATGTGAAATGTTAAATGCCATAAATGTACATTGCATACAAGGTTGCAACCTTTCATCGTGGCATGGTAGCGTTTCACGAACGCCGGGCAGCATAGGGCTTGCCGGTGCTCCCGTAACTATCATGGTCCAATTCTTTTTCTCGCTTGGCATTCCACCCACGGAGAGTTGGCTCGTAGAATTTCAGGGTAATCCGGAGTACACCCAATTGGGAGCGATAAGTGGATCATTGAAGTCGGCCCCACAATTGCTATCGAAAATGAATTGAGAGCAAAAGCTCACCGTATCCTTTTCACTATGTGTTTAAGTACTCTCGCTTGGTTCCTACAGGACCTCAGGGAGGAAAGACGAGTAAATGTGTTCTTTCACATTCATATTATGTTATAAATTTACTTGTGTTATACATCATGCTTTCAAAAAGGGGTTTTTATAAAAAAGTTTAATTGGAAAAGAGTTTCAAAACATATTTCTCGTTCCCCCTCGCTGAGTTCATAACGACTCACCCTCTTTTATCATCACAGGTGAAGAGGATCAGGAAACGGTACCCGAGGATAACGTGCCTATTGATGACTCCTTGGAGTGATTGCCTGCCCTGCTTGCCTTACATGACTATGGCTATTTTGTGAACGATATGTTTGTTTTGAAGACTATCTCTTATGTTGTTTGTCGTTGTTATTGTAAATGACCCCCGTTGTAATTTGGGGTCCAATTTTGGTTTGTACTGATTATAACTAGACAGACACTCTTTTGGTCATTTTTTTATCACCACTTTGATTAGTAGCTACTACAGGCTTATGAAGTATTAGGCAAAAAAGCCAAGTAAAATGAATTTATCCAATCTTAAGCAGGTACTCATTAGTAGGCTAAGGGATAACAGACACTTGTATAACAGGAATTAACAAATAAACGGGATATAGTTACCATGCTAGGTGTTAACCAAACGACACTTCGAGATAAATAGTAGGCATATCAATTGGTGATAAATAGTAACCTTAGTTTGAATCGAATTTGAGATTGAAGGTTTTGAGGCGTTTAGAAAATTAGGTTAAACAAAAGAGCCTAATTACAGTCGCTACGCTGCCGATTTTCCGAAAAAAATTTTGGAGTTCTAGTTTAACAGATAAGCTTAACCTTAGTCAACCGGTTATAGTCATGAAAGAACATGAACGATTAGATCACACCCTAGTCTAACCTCTATAGGTCAGGTTGGGGCGTGACACCTTATATTAATGGTATCAAAGCTTAGTTTACTAACTAGGCATTAGTCAGGTTCAACTCTCGAAAAATGGGTAGACGCCCTAAGTTAATTATGATGTCTTGTTTATATGTGTTAATGTGTGCTATTGTGCTTTAATTGTTTTATATATTGAATATTATGTGCCTTTGTGGACCATATGTATTTTGTATCATGCACACCAACACGTCCTCAATAATGCATGCATGCTTTTATACTCCTTCTTGGATACATGTGCATGTTACATAACCATGACTGATTGTTTATATACATAGATAGTTAGGATTAGAACTTTTAGGGAAGTTAATTTATGCAGGAAGAACAAAAAAGCTCGGTTAGAGATTTCTCGCATCTTCACAGGTACTCGATGGATCGTATGTATTATTAGGTATGCATATATAAAATGTGTAGCACATGTATAATTGTTGAGGTAAAGTTATCTCCTTATCTTTGGAATGCCCATACATGTGATTAAGTTATCAATTTTATAGCTATGAAGTTCTTGATTCTGTTAAACTGTTCTTCTAATTGTGGTTCAAGTATATAGGTTAGAGATATACATCTTTCCTTAAGATATAAGAGTTTACTATTGGACATGTGGAGTAGTATACGTATATTCATATGCTTAAAATGGAAGTTTGACTTAGGAGTTGCTTTTGAATCAAATTCTTATATCTTAAATTGGTGTAATAGACTATTTATATGGTCGAATCCTTACTTGATTGGAATTAACCATTGATGATCCTTTAGTATAACAAGATATAGGGATACTAAAATTGGGGAATTCACGTAGCTAGAACTCGTGTTCGGAAGACTACACCTAAATGTTAAGGTCGAATAGAAGTGTAAGGTATTGAATTATGCATTAGATGACTAACGTTGCTAAAGGTCCTAAGTTGGATTTGGTGATATTAAGAAACAAAGAATTAGTTTGGTGCCCCTCAAATTTAGTTGTAATTATACAAAGTAGGTCATTCTACACCCTCGTTATTTGGATACCCTAGAGGATGTTAGAAATCATATTTTCCTAAGTAATACCGATGGACCTGGTATATAAACCATGGAAATGATATTAAGCATCTGGTTGCAAAGTAGAGTCGTTAAGGTATGATTAGTAATCCTAAATAGCTAATAGTGAGTATGCATGATGATTCATGGTGAACCCTAGGACCTAAGGTCGATGAGTATTGATGCTTTTAACTAGTTGAACATGTAAATGAGAAGAGTAAGATTTCATATAGTTAAGATAGAGATGAATTATAGTCGTAATGACCCAAGAGACCATTGTTAGACCACCGTATCTATGTGCACCGTTTCACATCTAGAAACTAGCGGTTGGTAGACTTCGAATTGTGGTCGTTGAATAGAGGGGTAGATTTTGTAGTGATAGTTAAATGAGTGGTTGATTACTTTTGAAGTTCTATTAGGTTATGTTGAAGGATGTCTCGTGGTCATAATTTTTATGTTGACACAGCCTAGAAACTATTTCGTGTAACAAGCTCTTTGGATTAGTATGGTAAATATCTCATGAGCTAGATTATTTCGGTACCCATTTATAGTCCTAAGACAGTTGTTATACGGTCGGTAACCTAGTGGAGCATTGATATCACTTACATGCCTATGAACCTAGCTTAGTAACACTGATGTTGAAGATATATTGGCGGGCATTGAGTGTTCGAACGAATGACTAGGTCGCTAAGTGAGTAGGACCATTGTCTTCCTAATCTGACGTTACCTTGGATTGAGGTGAGTGGAATTTATTTGAGGTTAAAACTATTCACCTTAGGAGTCTTGGTTAAGATTAAAAGAAATTCTGAAGCCTCGTGACTTGAAGATAGAGATTCGAATTAGGAAATAAATTGTGGATCACAAGTTGATGAATTTTACTTGTAAGAGTTGAACTAGTGTAACATGATTAGTTACCCATGCAATTTCGATGGCAATTTGTTGGTAGTACTTAATAAACCTTAGAATTTGAGTTTAACGAATATCAACGGTCTTTCTTCTTGACTACGAGCATGAAAGTTAACGAAGCTGGGAAGGAATGTTAGTGAGTAGGAGCCTATAACTAGGAGACTAGTCACGAGAAGATTTTCTAATCCAATGTACCTATGAGATAAGAAGGCCTATGATATTATCAATGGATAACGATTTGAGATGGATTAGTTTGTTTGGTGAGTTCTTCTTGAAAATAGGGTCGTATTGTGGAAATGATCCATAACATGTGCATGTCCTACGTGTTAACAATTTTGAAGCTAGTTGATAGGATATGTAAATCGGATATAGACCTATTGATGTGACGGTATTTGCAGCACTTAAAACTTGGTATTTGTACTATATTTGTATCTTAATTTGGGAATTATTGCAATACTTTGATATTTTCGATGCAATATAGGATGATACCGAAAAGTGAAAAATCAGACTCAAAATGATCCAAATTACAAGTGAAGAGTCAAGAATAGGGAAGCACGAGAAGTGGTTGAAGAATGAAGCTCATAGAGAAGAAATTTGGCTGAAACTAGCACGAAATTGGATTTAGAGCATTGACCCAGATGATATCAAAGAGTGACCCATGTCCGTTTTCAGCAAACCATATCCGTTTTTTGGGTAGAAACAATAGTCTGAGCAAAACATAGGACTTATATCCTGTGGGTGGCATGATTTTAGCCAAATTCCATTGTTTGGAGGGTCAAAATAGTGAAAAATGCCCGAAGATGCTGCAGTCAACGAACCAGGCAAAGTCAAAGAGAAACTCAAGTGTTGACCAAGAATTGAAGCCCGTAGAGGAAGAATTTGGCCAAACGGAATGCGGAAGCAGACTCAGAACGCCGAATAAACTTGGAATAGCATTGGTCAATTTTTTGGTCAACGCGTGAATAGTATCGGTCAACGCGTGAATAGTGATGGTCAATGCGTGAACAGTAAAACTGCATGCATAATACGTGAATAGTAACTACGTGAATAGTTGTCGTGTGAATAGTAGCTGCATGAATAGTAATCGCGTGAATAGTAGCTAAATTTTCCTATAAATAGACATCAACCCTCTTCATTTTTTCACACAAATTTTTGAGAGCTTTGGAATATTTTTTCAATATTTTCAATTTTTTTCAAGTTAATTTTATAGTTCTTATTTAGGATTTTGCCTAAATAGCTATATACGGAGGAAGTCCTACCTAGTGGCTCTTATTCAGGGGCATTCTGCCTGAATAGCTACTGTACAACGGACATCCTAACGTTCATTTTTGAGCATTTGCTCAAAAATAGCTCTTATTCGGGGGGAAGCTCTGCCCGAATAGCTATAGAATTTATGTTCAGACCTGGAGTTCAGAAACATGCATTCGTCAATACGGGAGAGCCTTTCTTGACTCTCTTTTATTTGTATAAACTCGTATTTATTATGTTTGAGTAGAATTCTTATCTAGGGTAGGATATTGTAAATAATGGTCTTTTAATATATGGTCTCGGATTCGGATAATTTAGTTTTAATGCAATATATGACTTGTATTAATTAAGTATTGTCTTTCATACATAATGCTTCTAAGTAGATGATATGATTGTTTTATTTTCGTGTCATATATCCATGCTTTAATAGTGAATCAATAGCTTGACAACCTTAAAGATTCCAAGAAATTATAGGTAATGCTTTTAAGTAGACCATAGTTTCTAGACTAGTAAGGAGATGTTGATTACTTATGTTCAAAACAGACCTTTTACACCAGGTTGCAAGGACAGATCCATACTATGGCTATACGCTCGTAGATGGAACGGTACCTACATCAGAGTTAGTAATTGGGATTTTAATAGACTAAGATAATTGACTAGGTTAATGCTTGTAGCTTAACCTCTTGTATAGAATTTGAAAATCTGGATACCGAGCCTACATTGATTGCCTTATTTACATATTTGATCCCTAGATATTCTTCCGTACTTAGCTAAATGAAAACCTTAGCTTTTAGTTTACATTTTTTACTCGTTACTCAAACGTCATTTCAAACTATAATTTACCGCTTTAAACACTTTCACACATTACACTAACTAACTAACGAGCTTCCCTGTGGATACGATTCCGCACTCTTTGCACACTACACTACAAGATTCGTGCACTTGCGGGTTATTAAAACTTGGTTATTTTGCACATATTTATAACACACACCAAGTAGCGATCAAACTTTTGGCGCCGTTGCCGGGGAAGCACGGCTTAGTTTAGTTTTGGAATTATTTGTGAACTTGTTTTAAGTGTTGTAATTATTGTTTATATTCGTTTTAAATTGTATAAATTTTATTGCTACTTGTAAAGTATATTAGAAATATATTGCATATATTTTCATTTGGTATTAAAGTTTATAAATTTTGTATATTGTCTATATTATATTTGCACATAAACTATTTTTATTATACTTTGTTAAAATAGATTGCACATATACTTAGCTTATTTTCTGTCTTTATTTTAAGTACTCAGTTTATTTTCTGTAGTTATTTATTGCAATTAGCTTTAGTTTATTTTGCATGCATGGACGTCGTTCCTTAAATCCGGAATTCACACATTTTGATCCCGAGCCCTAGAAAACTCCGCAAAGGAGAATCCAAGTCCCAATGGCGGAACAAGAAGTAAATATCCCGCCTCTTCCTATAGTTCAGCCTGTTAATCAACCTATGAACCAACCGATGACTCTACATCAACATTTTTCACTGGGTAATTTTGACCCTGAATTTGCCATCGCCCCACCGGCTCTTGGTAATATAAAATTTGAGCTCAAAACATGGACTATTTCAATGCTTCCTTCCTTCTATGGAAAAAGCAATGAAAATCCTCAAGCTCACATCGTGTAATTCATTGAAGCATGCACGACGCTTCACATTCCTAATGTGAGCCGTGAAAATATTCACCTGCATCGTTTCCCTTTTCATTGAAAGATAAAGCCAAACAGTGGCTAAATCATCTAGACGCAGGAGTGATCACTTCTTGGGGAGAACTTATTCAGAAATTCTTACATAAGTTCTTCCCAATGGCTAAGACTACTACTCTGCGAACAGACATCATGACATTCGCACAGTCAGACTTAGAGCCATTTCATGAATCGTGGGAAAAGTTTAACAATCTTAAGAATCTGTGTCCTTATCATGGATTTGATTGTCTCGAACTCTTGCATTATTTCTTCAAAGGTCTTACCCCTAATAATAAGATGATCGTTAATGGAATGAGCAATGGAGGTTTCTATAACCTCACAGCGGACGAAGCTTGGAGAATAATCGAAAATATTACTGAAGACTCTCTCCAAAACACTGTTGATGACAGCAAGAGTAAGAGCACCCATAATCCCCAAAAGAGGGCATTGTTTGAAGTTAACTCTAGCTCCAATTCCCAATTGACTGACAAAGTAGATGCCCTAGCACAGCAATTAGAAAAATTCATCTCTCTAGGGTCTTCTTCTTCATCAGCTCCTCAAATCACGGAAGTTTGTACTGTATGTTCTGCAGTAGATCACTCTACTCTAGACTGTCCAATCGGTTCACAATTTCTTAAATTCATGCAAGAACAAGTCTGCGCCTCCCAAGGATATACAATGAATTACAATCCGTATTCTAACATGTATAATTCTGGCTGGCGAGATAACCCTGCATTTTCGTGGCGACAAGGGAATCAAGAGACTCAGTTTCCTCAACATCAATATCATAAACAACAAGGAAATTTTGAGCCTCGTTTCCCTCAGCAGCAATATCAAAGGCCTCAAAATTCTAACCCTCGTGGTTTTTACCAAGTCCAAAAAGATCCGTTCCGAATACAACGGAACAACTTTCCCGCTCTTCCTCCTGTACAGTCATCATCTGATGACAAGTTTGATAAACTCTTACAATTAGTCCAAGTTCAGCAACAGTCCATTGTTAAACTTGAAGGACAAATTGGGCAACTGGCCCAAAATATAAACAAGAGAGATGAAGGAAAATTCCCGTCTCAAACCATGGAAAATCCACGAGAACAATGTAGTAATGTCCAAACTGAGACCACCCACGAACAGGCTAAGGCCGTAACTACCCTTAGGAGTGGGAAAGTGATAGACAAGGAGGTTAGAAAAAAGGATAGGGATGTTCCTGAGGAGACAGAGGAACCTGCAATCGAGGGTTTAAGCAACGATGTAGATGACTCCTATAGGAATGAAAATCCAACAGTAGAGCCTTTAGTTGAACCTTCATCCAAAGCACCTTTCCCAACAGCTCTGTCCCGTCCGAAGCTGAATGTTGATCCTAGACAACTCAATGTCTTGGAGCATCTG
Organism: Ehretia macrophylla; assembly: GCA_037974665.1. NCBI lineage: Eukaryota > Viridiplantae > Streptophyta > Magnoliopsida > Boraginales > Ehretiaceae > Ehretia > Ehretia macrophylla. The sequence goes on along the minus strand of CM075782.1, from coordinate 40,940,940 downwards.
AAAGATATTAAGATCAATCTACCTTTAGTAGATGTAATCCAACAAATCCTTGCCTATGCCAAATTTTTGAAGGATTTGTGTGTAAAAAAGAGATGGACCAACTCCATCCCGAAGACAGTCCGTCTTACTGAAAAGGTTAGTAGCATCTGCACTAGAGGGTTGCCTCAGAAGTGCAGTGACCCAGGAGTTTTCACTATTCCATGTTTCATTCAAGACCAACGTATAGAAAGCGCCTTGCCTAATTTAGGATCTAGTGTTAACCTTATTCCTCACACAGTTTACCAAAGGCTAGGTCTTGGAGAGTTGACTCCAACAAATGTAACCCTCTAGTTGGTAAATAGATCTGAGATGAGACCTTGAGGTATTGTAGAGGATGTCCTAGTCAGAGTAGGAGAATTTTTGTTCCCAGTTGACTTTATTGTGTTAGACATGGACTTAGCTCATGATAACAAGAATATTACTCCCGTTCTACTAGGAAGACCATTTCTAGCAACAACTGATGCTGTTATCTATTGTAGAACGGGTATGATTGAACTGACTTTTGGGAACATGAGAACAAAATTGAGGGTTACTGATGCAGCCAATAAGATGAACAAGGATGAGGAGGAAGAATGCTTTCATTTAGAAACCATTGGTTCTTGTATAGATGAATATGCTCACGTACTTTTGACCCCTAATGAGGAAATAGCAGAGCTTGAACGACTCTTGTATGATTGTGATATTTCACCAGAAATGGTCGCCTCCACTTCGCTTGTGAATGATTCGAGAGAGACTGATCTAGTAACAAACCCTCTCTCTACAGCTTATGATAGTCTAATAATTGAGTCTCCACCAGCTTTAGAACTCAAAACATTGCCCGAGCACCTTAAGTATGCCTAGTTAGGCCCTCATGAGACCCTTCCAGTCATTATTGCTTCGGATTTAACCATCAAGCAAGAAGGTAAACTCTTAGAAGTCCTAGGTACTCATAAGAAGGCGATAGGATGGACAATCGCTTATTTAAGAGGAATCGATTCCTCTGTGTGCATGCATAAGATTCATCTCGAAGAAGGAGTTACTCCTTCTCGAGAATTTCAAAGGAGACTGAACCCAAAAATTGGTGATGTTTTCCATAAAGAGATAATCAAGTTACTTGATGCTGGTATGATCTACCCAATCTCTGATAGTCCTTGGGTGAGTCTGGTACAAGTTGTACCAAAGAAATCTGGGATTACTATGATCTCAAATGATAAAGGCGAGCTCATTCCTACATGCACTACCACTGGGTGGTGTGTATGCATTGATTACAGAAAGCTCAACTCCAAGACAAGGAAAGACCCCTTTCCTTTACCCTTCCTTGATCAAATCCTGGATAGAGTAGCTGGACGGGGGTACTATTGTTTCTTAGATGGATACTCTGGTTACAATCAAATTCCTATGTTTCCAAGAGATCAGGAGAAGACCACTTTCACTTGCCCTTACGGAACATTCGCTTACCGCCGCATGCCTTTTGGGTTATGTAATGCACCAGCGACATTTCAACGGTGTATGATGGCCATATTTTCTAATATGATTGAGAAATTCCTAGAAGTCTTTATGGATGACTTCTCAGTTTTTGGAGCAGACTTTAATGAGTGTCTTAATCACCTTTCTTTGGTCTTAGATCGATGTGTACAAATGAATCTGGTCTTAAGTTGGGAAAAGAGCCATTTCATGGTTCAACAATCGTTCTTGGTCATATAATTTCTAGAGATGGAATCCATGTTGATCCAGCTAAAGTGGAGATAATAGAAAAGCTCCCTATTCCCAAAACTGTGAGGGATGTTAGATCTTTCTTAGGACACGCTGGTTTTTACAGGCGTTTCATCAAAGACTTTAGTCAAATTGCCAGACCTCTAACAAGGCTCTTAGTACATGATGCTCCCTTTAAAGTTGATGATGAATGTATTAAGGCCTTTGAAAAGCTTAAGTCTTTGCTATCATCTGCACCCATCATTCAAACTCCTGACTACAATCTGTCATTTGAAATCATGTGTGATACCTCCGACTATGCTGTTGGAGCAGTTCTAGGACAACGTAGAGGTAAGTTGCCATACGTAATCTACTATGCTAGCAAAACTTTGGATGATACACAAAAGAACTACACAACAACTGAGAAAGAATTGTTAGCGGTGGTTTTTGCACTTGACAAGTTTAGGACTTATGTCTTGGGATCAAAAGTGGTTATTTTTACTGATCATGCTGCCTTGAAATATTTGCTCACCAAGAAGGATTCAAAACCTAACTTAATCCGTTGGATATTCCTACTTCAGGAGTTTAACATTGAAATCAAAGATAAACGAGGTAGTGACAATTCTGTGGCTGATCATCTTTCACGACTTATGTCTCAATCACCAATAAATCCTCTTCCATTTCGAGATGTGTTTCCTGATGAACAACTATTTTCCATCTCTCAACGAACTCCATGGTATGCCAACATTGTCAATTTTTTAGCAGCTAAGCAACTACCTCCACATTGGGGAAAAAGAGAGAAAGATCGATTCATGGCTTAAGTAAGGTATTTCTTTTGGGAAGACCCTTACCTTTTCAAGATATGTGCTGATCAAGTAATCAGACGATCTATACCTGAAGACGAATTCACGAGTATACACCAATTTTGCCACTCTGAAGCATGTGGTGGCCATTTTGAAGGAAAGAGGACAGCTGCCAAAGTCCTTCAAAGTGCGTTCTTCAGGCCCACTCTTTTCAAAGATGCCCAGCAAGTTTGTAAAAATTTCCCCCGATGTCAACAAGCTGGCTCTATCTCAAGAAGGGACATGATGCCCCTTACGCCCATTCTCATATGTGAAATATTTGATGTATGGGGTATAGACTTCATGGGTCCTTTTCCTCCTTCCTCAGGTTATACTTATATTCTTGTTGGTGTGGACTATGTGTCCAAGTGGGTAGAGGCAATAGCAACCCGAACCAATGACCATAAAGTCGTGGTCAAATTCATTAAAGAGAACATCTTTTCTCGATTCGGGGTGCCACGTGTACTATAAGTGACGGAGGACAACATTTTCGTCATAGGACACTAGAAGCCCTTTTAAGAAAATACTCAGTCCACCACAAGATAGCAACACCTTACCACCCATAAACAAGTGGTCAAGTAGAGGTGTCGAATAGGGAAATCAAGTCAATTCTTCAGAAAACAGTTAAGCCCGATAAAAAGATTGGTCAAGTCGTCTACACGACGCATTATGGGCCTACCGTACTGCTTTCAAAACTCCCATTGGCATGTCCCCGTATAGATTGGTATACGATAAAGCTTGCCATCTCCCTGTTGAACTAGAGCATAAAGCTTATTGGGCTATTAAGGTCCTGAACTTTGACTTGCAACAGGCAGGTGAAGGTGGGAAGTTGGCATTAAGTGAATTGGAAGAGCTTCACTTCAAAGCTTATGAGAATGCCAAACTCTATAAAGAGAGAATGAAGAATATTCATGATAGATCTATTCTAAGAAAGACTTTCTCTCCTTCTAATAAAGTGTGGTTGTTTAATTATAGGCTGAAGTTCTGCCTAGGCAAATTGAGAACAAAGTGGGATGGTCCTTATGAAGTGCTTAAAGCATATCCATCCGGAGTTATCTTGATTAAACATCCCATATATGGGTGTATTCTCACAGTCAATGGGTAATGATTGAAACATGCTTTCGATCCTAAGCTGGTCCCTCATGAAGCTGAATCTCTTGAACTTCTGGCCCCTGTATACCTTCCATAAAATGGAATATTCCTAGCTGATGGCATTAAACCCAGTACAACCATATGGCTGAAGACGTTAAACTTAGCACTACTAGGAGGCAACCTAGTACTCTTTTGTTTAAATATTTGTTTAATTTATGTCGTTTACATGTACTCTTTGAATCTTTCTCCAACTTTAGGTAGTTTGGGTTTTAAGCCCTGAGGAACAGTCATAAAGGTACCAGTGTTGTTTTACTAGTTGTCACTGTACGTTTCTGTGTGTGGTTGGCATAATTGTGCAACTCTGTCTTATAGTGTGAGCTATTCCACCAGCTTTATGTAGTTTGGGTCTGTTGGGCATTACTTGATAAGGTAGTTAGGAGTGTGAGCATACACAAGACATAACGTTTGTAACGTAAAACCCCACTGTTCTATCCTTGACCCTGTGGAACTGGCTGTGGCCTTAAATGTGCCGAAGGAAAGCACTAGATGTCGTGAGCTCAGGAACCTCTGGAAGAGCTAGTCTGTTCAGTAGTATCAAACTCTAGAACCCCAGAAAAGAGTCTAAATGGTCTGGGTAGTTTATTTTTTTGCTTTATGTATTAGGTATTTTCCGTGACCATATTTCTTTTTGGTTTCTCCCTTATATATTTGTTTTGTCTATTTAGTATAACTAACTATTTTTGTTGTGTTGATGATAATCTGTAAAATGCTTTTTCCATTAATCTTTAATTGCAGAATGATACATCTTTTGACAAAAGTTAGTAGAGAAGCTTTGACATCAACATAGAAATGCTTCACATCAGGTGATATCTTTCCTTACTACATTTCCCTTTATACCTGATCAACCTGCGTTATAGAGTAAGAAAACCATAGTTTTTGGGATGTAGCATTTGTCATTATGTTATTACTTGCATATTATACTCTCACTCTTTTATATTACTATTTGCTCGAGGACAAGCAAAGGTTTTGTGTGGGGGGGGATACATTTCATGAAAAATTTTTTTAAAATATGCAAAAAATACACCATTTTTGTTTATGAGAAGAGTAGTCTGCTACCTTACCTGTTTAAAAACGATGATTTAGATGATTTGAGAACTTGTTTTGTTAGCTATGTGTTGTGAAAAACTTTGAGGGAACTCTGTAAGAAAAACTTTGGAATACTGTATTTATGAGTAAACCTAGCTGTTCTTCTGTTGTTCAATTGATAGCTTTGTGGTTATGAAAGGACTGAGATAGAATTACCGTTTATTATGAGACCTCCTTGTGATTGAAACTTGAACCCTTATGCCATGTCTATACAATATGTTATGTTACTCTGTCTATATGTACACTCTGAAAAAAAGAAAAAGAAAAAAAAGATAGAAAAAGAAAAAAAAACAATGAAAAAAAAGAAAAAACAAAAAAGAGTTGTACATACCTTTACTGTTGAATAAATTTTTGGTGTAAATATGTTGTAAATCTCTAAGCACCACTATCCTAGACATTGTAATTTGGGATATGTGCTATAGTATAAAGTTTCGAGCCTGGATATCTCGGGTGATTAAGGCACGTAGGGGTCCCTTTGAAACCTGGCAACCTCTGTCATAATGGCGGGGGATTGTTGGCCTTAAAGCCCGCTACATGGGATATACAGAAAGCAAAGGAACCTGAACACTATATAGAGGCATTATTAGTTGTACTTTTATATTTCTGGCAAATGTTAAAGGGTTAAGGCATGATCAAGAGTTTGATTACAAATGTAGGTAAGAATATCAAGGTCCAATATGTTTGCATAACTTGAAAGTTGGGAATTGAACGAACTTAATTTGCTTACTTTACTTCTAAATATGTACTCCGAAGCAATTAATAGTCGATTTTCAAAAAGAGTACCTATTTGTGAAAACAAAGTTCTCTTATCATGTTTGTCATTCATTGCTGAATATGTTTAAGATGGTAGATTGCATTTCTCATGTTTCAGATTTGGAAAGTGTTTTACAAAAAGATAGGATAGATTACTTCATCTGTTTTTGACTTCTAAAATTACTGCAAAATCTATTTTCACATCTATTTTAAAGATAGTCTTGCTTGAGGGCAAGCAAGGTTTAGGTTTGGGGATGTTGATGTGACTGTATTCACATAACTCAAACTTTGGTATTTGTACTATATTTGCATCTTAATTTGGGAATTATTGCAATACTTTGATATTTTCGATGTAATGCAGGATGTTACCGAAAAGTGAAAAATCAGACTCAAAATGATCCAAATTACAAGTGAAGAGTCAAGAATGGGGAAGCACGAGAAGTGGTTGAAGAATGAAGCTCATAGAGAAGAAATTTGGCTAAAACTAGCACGAAATTGGATTCAGTGCATTGACCCAGATGATATCAAAGAGTGACCCATGTCCGTTTTCAGCAAACCATATCCGTTTTTCGGGTAGAAACAACAGTCTGAGCAAAATATAGGAGTCCTGTGGGTGGCGTGATTTTAGCCAAATTCCATTGTTTGGAGGGTCAAAACAGTGAAAAATGCCTGAAGATGCTGCGGTCAACGAACTGGTCAAAGTCAAAGACAAACTCAAGTGTTGACCAAGAATTGAAGCCCGTAGATGAAGAATTTGGCCAAACGAAATGCGAAAACGGACTCAAAACGCCGAATAAATTTGGAATAGCATTGGTCAACTTTTTGGTCAATGCGTGAATAGTATCGGTCAACGCGTGAATAGTGATGGTCAACGTGTGAACAGTAAAACTGCATGCAGAATACGTGAATAGTAATCGCGTGAATAGTAATCGCGTGAATAGTAGCTGCGTGAATAGTAACTGCGTGAATAGTAGCTAAATTTTCCTGTAAATAGACATCACCCCTCTTCATATTTTCTCACAATTTTTGAGAGATTTGGAATATTTTTCCAATATTTTCAATTTTTGTCAAGTTATTTTTATAGTTCTTATTTAGGATTTTGCCTAAATAGCTATATACGGAGGAAGTCCTGCTTAGTGGCTCTTATTCAGGGGCATTCTGCCTGAATAGCTACTGTATGGCGGACATCTTAACGTTCATTTTTGAGCATTTGCTCAAAAATAGCTCTTATTCGGGGGGAAGCTCTGCCCGAATAGCTATGGAATTTCTGTTCAGACATGGAGTTCAAAAATACACGTTCGTCAATACGGGGGAGCGTTTCTTGACTCTCTTTTATTTGTATAAACTCGTATTTATTATGTCTGAGTAGAATTCTTATCTAGGGTAAGATATTGTAAATAATGGTCTTTTAATATATGGTCTCGGATTCGGATAATTTAGTTTTAATGCAATATATGGCTTGTATTAATTAAGTATTGTCTTTCATACATAATGCTTTTAAGTAGATGATATGATTGCTTTATTTTCGTGTCATATATCCATGCTTTAATAGTGAATCAATAGCTTGACAACCTTAAAGATTCCAAGAAATTATAGGTAATGCTTTTAAGTAGACCATAGTTTCTAGACTAAGTAAGGAGATGTTGATTACTTATGTTGAAACAGACATTTTACACCAGGTTGCAAGGACAGCTCCATCCTGTGGCTATACGCTCCTAGATCGAACGGCACCTACATCAGAGTTAGTAATCGGGATTTTAATAGACTAAAATAATTGACTAGGTTACTGCTTGTAGCTTAACCTCTTGTATAGAATTTGAGAATCCAGATGCCGAGCCTACATTAATTGCCTTATTTACATATTTGATCCCTAGATATTCTTCCGTACTTAGCTAAACGAAAACCTTAGCTTTTAGTTTACATTTTTTACTCGTTACTCAAACGCCATTTCAAACTGTCACTTACCGTTTTAAACACTTTCATACATTACTGCACTAACTAACTAATGTGCTTCTCTGTGGATACGATTCCGTACTCTTTGCACACTACACTACAAGATCCGTGCACTTGCGAGTTATTAAAACTTGGTTATTTTTCACATATTTATAACACACACCAAGTAGCGATCACCTATCATCTTGAAATTTGTGTATATCACCCTAGGATCGTGGTATTATTGTGATATTCCTTTTGAGGTATGAATGCAAGATTGGCAAGACATAAGTCATGATTTTGAAGTTATAGTTATATTGTTATAATATCAATGCAGCCTTAATTACTATGTTTGGAGATTCTAACCTTAGATAATGAACTTGACCTTAAGATCAAATGGAAGGAATAGAGTCGTTCAAAGGAAAGAACTGTAAATGTAGAGATCACACCCTAGTCTAACCTCTATAGGTCGGGTTGGGGCGTGACATAAGTCCTTACGGATCAAAAGTTAAGGGCACCGGAGCGACGGAAACCTAGTCACAAGTCCCACGCCTTCGGTTTGCGAGCCCAGCTACTACGTGAAGCGAAGTTTTCTTGCCCAAGGTGTCGTGGGATTTGGTAATAGAAATGTGGTGGATAAAGCATCTTGGCAAGCCGAACAGGGGAAAAAAATTGAATATGAGGGGTGCAACACGAGGACTTCCCATGGGGTCACCTATCCTAGTACTACTCTCGCCCCAGCACGCTTCACTTTAGAGTTCTGATGGGATATGGGGTATTAGTACTGATATGATCGCACCCGTCATGTTGAAGGCGCAAAGCCCTCATGTGTTGATAGTTCACAGTCCCAGTCCAGAGAGATGGCCCATTCAAAAGGCCTAATGGGCTTAACAACATCACATCCGCATCAACAACGCAGCATCCTTACAAGACATTATATCGATGTATTGTAGGGACCTCTAATGCCCCGCGAGTCAAGATGTCGTCCTTTTAACAGCTCACGACGTACGATCCGGGACCCAAAAAAAGCGCAAAAGAAGAAAAGTGGCACGAAACTGATGAAAACGTTCAATTTTGGTCTCTTAAAACAAGTGCAACCGAGCAAGCTTTCTGCCCCCGTCATAGAGCTCTCGGAGAGCTTTCTAACGGTATGCTGTGTGCCGCGTAACTTCTTACGGATCAAAATTTATGGGCACCGGAGCGACGGAGACATGGTCACAAGCCCACGCCCTTGGTTTGCGGGCCCAGCCTCTACGTGAAGCGAAGTCATCTTTCCCAAGATACTGTGGGATTCAGTAATTGAAATGTGGTGGATAAAGTATCTTGGCAAGCCTAACCGGGGACAAAAATTGAAAAGGGGGTACAACACGAGGACTTCCTACGGGGTCACCTATCCTAGTACTAATCTCGCCCAAGCTTGCTTAACTTCGGAGTTCTGATGGGATCCGGTGCATTAGTGCTGGTATGATCGAACCTGTCATGTTGAGGGCACGAATCCCTTATGTGTTGACGGTTCACAATCCCAGTGCAGAGAGATGGCCTATTTAAAATGCCCAAAGGGCTTAACGACAACCCATCTTTTTCGACAACGCAACATCCTCGCAAGACGTGATATCGAGGCATTGTATGGAAAAACAAGCTTGCTGCCCCCGTAGTAGATATCTCGAAAAGCTTTCCAACAGTATGTTGTGCGCCGCGCAACTCCTTACGGATCAAAAGGTAAGGGCACCGGAGCGACAGAGACCTGGTCACAAGCCCCATGCCCCCGGTTTACGGGCCCAATTGCTACGTGAAGCGAAGTTGTCTTGCCCAATGTACCGTGGTATTCGGTAATAGAAATGTGGTGGATAAAACAACTTGGCAAGCCTAACCGGGGAAAAAAAAATTGAAAAGGGGGTGCAACACGAGGATTTCCCAGGGTGTTACCCATACTAGTACTACACTCGCCCAAGCGCGCTTAACATCGAAGTTCTGATGGGATCCGGTGCATTAGTGCTGGTATGATCGCACCCATCTTGTTGAGTGCACAAATCCCTCATGTGTTGACACTTCACAGTCCCAGCCCAGAGAGTTGGCCTATTCAAAAGGCCCAATGGGCTTAACGATAACTCATCCGCTTCAACAACGCAGTATCCTCGTAAGACGTGATATCGACGCATTGTAAGGCCCTCTAATGTCCTGCGAGTTAGGTTGACGTCCTTTTTGCCGCTCATGACATAAGATTCAGGAAGGAAAAACATGCAAAAGAAGAAAAAAGATCTGAAATAGATGAAAATGTTAGATTTTGGGCTCCAAAAATAGGCGCAGTCGAGCAGGCTTGCTATCCCCGTCGTAGAGTTCTCAGAGAGCTTTCCAACGGTACATTGTGCGCCGCGTAACTCCTTACGGATCAAAAGTTATGTGCACTGGAGCGACGGAGAACTGGTCAAATGCCCCACGCCCTCAGTTTGTGGGTCCAGCCACTATTTGAAGTGAAGTTGTCTTGACCAAGGTACTGTGAGATTCAGAAATAGAAATGTGGTTGATAAAGCATCTTGGCAAGCCTAACCGGGGCAAAAAAATTGAAATGGGGGGTGTAACACGGGCACTTCCCAGGGGGTCACCCATCCTAGTACTACTCTTACCCAAGCACGCTTAAATTCGGAGTTCTGATGGGATCCGGTGCATTAGTGCTAGTATGATTGTACCCGTCATGTTGAGGGCACAAATCCCTTATGTGTTGACGGTTCACAGTCCCAGCCCAGAGAGATGGCCCATTCAAAAGGCCCAATGGGCTTAACGACAACCCATCCGCTTCGACAACGCAGCATCCTCGCAAGACGTGATATCGAGGCATTGTAGGGCCCTCTAATGTCCCGCGAGTTAGGTTGTCGTCCTTTTAACAGCTCACGACGTACGATCCGGAATGGAAAAACAACACAAAAGAAGAAAAGTGGCTTGAAACTAATGAAAACATTCGATTTTGGATGTCGAAAACAGGCGCAGCTATGTTGGCTTGCTGTCCCTGTCGTAGATCTCTCAGAGAGCTTTCCAACAGTAAGTTGTGCGCCGTGTAACTCCTTATGGATAAAAAGTTATGGGCACCGTAGCGACGAAGACCACGTCACAATCCCCACGCCCTCGGTTTGCGGGACCAGCCCCTACGTGAAGCGAAGTTCTCTTGCCCAATGTACAGTGGGATTCGGTAATAGAAAAGTGGTGGATAAAGCATCTCGGCAATCCTAACCGGGGGAAAGAATATTGAAAACAGGGTGCAACACGAGGAGTTCATAGGGGGTCACCCATCCTAGTACTACTATCGCCCAAGCATGCTTAACTCCGTAGTTCTGATGGGAACCGATGCATTAGTGTAGGTATGATCGCACTCGTCATGTTGAGGGCACAAATCCCTTATGTGTTGACGGTTCACAGTCACAGCCCAGAGAGATGGGCCATTCAAAAGGCCTAATGGGCTTAACGACAACCCATCTGCTTCAACAACGCAGCTTCCTCGCAAGACATGATATCGATGCATTGTAGGGCCCTCTAATATCCCTCGAGTTAGGTTGCCGTCCTTTTCGCCGCTCATGACGTACGATTCAGGAAGGAAAAATAGTGCAAAAGAAGAAAATTAGTCCAAAACTTAGGAAAATGTTCAATTTTTGGCTTCGAGAACAAGCACAACTGAGCAGGCTTGCTACCTCTGTCGTAGAGCTCTAAGAGAGCTTTCCAAGGGTATGTTGTGCGTCGCGTAACTTCTTACAGATCAAAAGTTATGGGCACCGGAGCGACGGAGACCTAGTCACAAGCCCCACGCCTTCGGTTCGCTGGCCCAACCCGTACGTGAAGCGAAGTTGTCTCGCCCAATGTACCGTGGGATTCGGTAATAGAAATGTGGTGGATAAAGAATCTCGGCAACCCTAGCTGGGGAAAAAAAATTGAAAATGGGAGTGCAACACGAGGACTTCTAAGGGGGTCACCCATCCTAGTACTACTCTCGCCCAAGCATGCTTAACATCGGAGTTCTAATGAGATCCGGTGCATTAGTGCTGGTATGATCACACCCGTCATGTTGAGGGCACAAATCCCTTATGTTTTTACGGTTCAGTTTCCTAGCCCAAAGAGATGGCCCATTTAAAAGGCTGAAAGGGCTTAACGACAACCCATCTGCTTCAACAATGCAGCATCCTTAAAAGACATAATATTGATGCATTGTAGAGCCATCTAATATCCCGCGAGTTAGGTTGTCATCTTTTTAACAGCTCACGACGTACGATCCGGTAAGGAAAAACAACACAAAAGAAGAAAAGTGGCCCGAAACTGATGAAAATGTTTGATTTTGTGCTCCGAAAATAGGCGCAGCCGAGCAAGCTTGCTGGCCCTGTCGTAGAGCTCTTAGAAAGCTTTCCAACGGTATGCTGTGCGACGCGTAACTCCTTACGGATCAAATGTTATGGGCACCGGAGCGACGGAGACCTGGTCACAAGCCCCACGCCCTCGGTTTGCTGGTCCAGCTACTACGAAAAGCGAAGTTGTCTGGCCGAAGGTGCTGTGGGATTTGGTAATAGAAATGTGGTGGATAAAGCATCTTGGCAAGCCTAACCGGGGCAAAAAGAATTGAAAAAGAGGGTGAAACACGAGGACTTCCCAAGGGGTCACCCATCCTAGTACTACTCTCTCCCAATCACGCTTAACTTCGGAGTTTTGATGGGATACGTGGCATTGGTACTGGTATGATTGCACCCATCATGTTGAGGGCACAAATCCCTTATGTGTTGACGGTTCACAGTCACAGCCCAGTGAGATGGCCCTTTCAAAATGCCCAATAGGCTTAACGACAACCCATCCGCATCAACAACGCAGCATCCTCGGAAGAGGTGGCCTTGTATTGTCCTGCGAGTTAGGATGTCATCCTTTTAATAGCTCACGACGTACGATCCAGGACGGAAAAACAATGCAACAGAAGAAAAGTGGCACGAAACTAATAAAAACATTCGATTTTGGGCTTCAAAAATAGGCTAAGTTGAGCAAACTTGCTGTCCCCGTCGTACATCTCTTAGGGAGCTTTCCAATGGTATGTTGTGCACCTCGTAACTCTTTACGGCTCAAAAGTTATGGGCACTGGAGTAACGGAGTGCTGGTCAAAAGCCCCATGCCCTTGGTTTGCGGGTCCAGCCTCTATTTGACGTGAAGTTGTCTTGCCCAATGTGAGGTGGGATTCGGTAATAGAGATGTACTGAATAAACCATCTTGGCAAGCCAAACCGGGGGAAAAAAATTGAAAAGGGGGGTGCAACACGAGGACTTCCCAGGGGGTCACCCATTCTACTACTACTCTCACCCAAGCACGCTTAACTTCAGAGTTTTGATGGGATCCAGTGCATTAGTGCTGGTATGATCGTACTCGTCATGTTGAGGGCACAAATCCCTTATGTGTTAACGATTCACAGTCCCAGCCCAGAGAGATAGTGTCACGCCCCAACCCGGCCTATAAAGGTTAGACTAGGGTATGATCTAAACATTCAAGTCACGTCTCGTACTTAACCGTTCATGAAGATTTAACACTTAACGTTTGGCCTAAACTCCAAAATTTTTCGGTAAACCGACAGTATAACGGCTGTAATTGGGCTCTTTGGTTTGGCCTAATTCTCTAAACGCCTCAATTATTCCAATCATTTATCCAATTCCATTAAGGACTCAGATTTGTCACCAACCGATTTGCCTAGTAGTTTATCTTGAAAGTCTCGTTTGGTTAATAAGCCTACCATGTTAACTATGTCCCGTTTATTTGTCAATTTCCTACCATGCAAGTACCTATTATCCTTTAGTTTGCAAATGAGTACCTAAGTGAAATTAGATAGAATTAACTTAGTTGATTGTTCATCTAGTGGTTTGACTGCCTACGATAACTACTAATTAAGAAAACGAAAGCAAACAACCAAATAAAAGTTCGTCCGGTTATAGATAGTACAATCCCAGAATTAGACTCAAATTACAACGGGGTCATTTACATCAATAAACAATGAGCAACATAAAAGAAATAGTCTTCAAGTGGCATAGTTCACAAATAGCCATAATCATGCAAAGCACACAAGACAGGCAATCACTCCAAGGAATCATCGTTAGGCACATCGTCCTTGGGTACCTATTCTTGATCTTCTTCACCTGAGATGATAAAAGAGGGCGAGTCCTTATGAACTCAGCGAGGGGGAATGAGAAATACATTTTGAAACTCATTTTCCGGTTCAATTTATGAAAACTCTTTTTGAGAACATGTTACGTATTACAAATAATAAGGTACGCAATTATAAGAAACAAATCGAGTAACATATACAAAGTAAGGGAACAAAAATGCTAGTCTTTCCTCCCCGAGATTCTCTAGGAACCAAGCGATAGTACTTATACACATAGTAAAAAGGATACGGTGAGCATTTGCTCTCAATATCAATTTCGATTCATTTGGTGCGGCCGACTTCAATAATCCACTTATCGCTCCCAATTGGGTGTACTCCGGATGTACCCCGAAACCTACGACCCAACTCTCCGAGGGTGAAATGCCAAGCGAGAGAGGGAATTCGACCATGGTAGTCACGGTAACACCGGCAAGCCCGATGCCGCCCGGCGTGCGTGAAACACTACCATGCCACACTGAAGGTTGCAACCTCGAATGCAATGCACATTTATAACATTTAACATATCACATTAGGAGGACAACAAAGTAGGTTGCCTCCGAGAAAGTATATGATCACATTTTGACATATTGGCATATAAGGCGTTGTAAGAACATATAATCATTTCATATATCCATTTGAAAGCAATTAAACTTTAACGGGCAGCCAAGTAATCATGTTCAAATAAACCATTGAATATCTTTTAACAATTCACATTAGGAGGACAACAAAGTAGGTTGCATCCGAGCAATTTCAAGATCACATATTGCCAAGTAAACGAACGAGGCATGCTTGACATGAAATTTTACTTTGTAGAACACATAGAGTCATATGAATATTAAACGGGCAGCCATGTAACACATGCAAGTCAAGCCATATAACTCATTTCAAAGTTCACGTAATCAAGTGATACAAATATTCAACATGCAACAACATTTACGTGGGTTCGGTTGCAAGAAAAGCTTATATGACAACATGCAATGGTCAAAATCACATTTGAAGTTATAAAACATTTATAGGCAGCCCACTAAGCATATAATTTCCACACAATAACCAAGAATCAACACTTAGCAAAACTACCTAGTCATTAGGGTTTCCATTTCATGTTTAATCGTGTGATTAAAACCCTAAGCCAACTCAAAATCATTCTCAAGTCATACATCATTCTATTCAAGCATACTCAAGTACTCAAAACAGTCCACATAACATCCCAACACCACATTTACACACAATTAGAACCACAAAAGGGGTTACAATAATTTTCCAAGCATGTAGCTAAATGAAACCTTTACTGCAATAGGCTGTTTTCCCACAATCAATAGGATAATCAAACAATCTCCAAATTCAGTGAATAAGATTTCAAATTAAATCTTAAGAAGTTAACTAAAATCAGAAACAACCCTTGCATCAATTGGAGTTCAGAATCATTAGTTATGGCCGAAACAGTAAGGTAGCACAAAACTGTCCAGATTTGCACACTTTTCAGAAATTGACGTTTTTGAGGTCCTTAGGGTCAGTTTTAGCTTTGGTCCATTTCTCAAAAAATTGTCCAAATTTCATGCATTTTGTACAACATTTACTAAGTCAAATATGGTTCGTTCCACAAGGCCAGTGCATCTGCCAAAAGCTGCTTCATTTCTCCAGATTTCCAGATTTGGTCACATTTAAAAGATTTTCCATTTTGAGGACCTTAGAGTCAAAATTAGCTTCGGCCTATTTCTGGGAAAAATGTCCAAAACTGTCCAAACTAGTCACCTTTGCTTAGCTAAACTTATCTCAAACAGACTGGTCAGAGAGCTGTCATCCATTTTGACTTCACCTAGCATCATTTTCAAGCCAAGATCTTGCCATGCATGGTTGTTTAAGCTTATGAACGACCATATAGCTCAAGTACAGAAGCAAATACACACATTTATGAGCATGCTTGTGAAATTTTGAAGAGTTTTCAAAAGGTTTTAACCCTCACCTTTGCAATCAACCCAAAAAATGCTCAAAACCTTGTTGAAGCACAAATCTCTTCTTCTTATTGCTTAGCCGAGATTCCAACTAGCTTTTCTCTATTTTTCCTAGCTTAATGATCAATCTCTTAGCACATGCATGAGGTTAGAACAAGAAGAAAAGAAATGGAAGCTTAAAAACTCACCAAGGCTGAAAATGGTGACTCAAAATGCTTGCATGTGTGTTTCTTGCATCCTAGCTTTCTTGGGTGAGTTTCTTTGCTTGTGGTTTGTATTGATGCACCATAGGATGATGAAGATGAGCTAAGAGGTGGAGAGAACTCAGCCAAAACCGAAATGGAGAGAGAGAGTGAGAGGGAGAGAGAGAAAATGTGAGGAAAGTGAGAGAAATGAGAGAAAAATGAGGCTTTTGCAATTTTTTGAGCATGTGGTCAGCCTTGGGCATACAAATTCAGACTTTTTTTTGTCTTCAAGATGAAATTTTGAAATGTTAGCATGGGCATAGGTGGTTTGGTCGAAAATGGTGTGAGAATTGAGGTGGTTTGAGCAATTTTTTATGCATTTGTGTCATAGTTTGTCTAAGCATGCATAGTTAATTGTATAATTGTTCAAACCTTGTGCAAAAACCATGGTATGGTCGGCCAAAGCATGTGCCAAATCTGAATTTTTGTCATGTTTTGGATGTTATTTAATTCTGGATTGAAAGTAAAAAAAGAATAAAGAATAAGCAATAAAGAATCTCTAGCTTTTTGTGTTATTTTTTCTTCTAGTGAGTTAAATTAGGATTATAATATTGATAGTGGATTTTGTAGGATTGTTTAATAGTCTAGTGCTCCGTGTAAGATGCTCTCTTGATTAGCGTGAAAGCACACTTTCCTAGGTCTAGGGCACGCACTACGAGGTAGGACACGAACTACGAGACGAAAGCACGTTTTTTAAGACTAAGGCACATACTTCAAGATAAGTGCACAGATTCTAATGCTAACACACACAACCCTAGGTGAATGAACGTAGATCAAAATAAGGCACGTAATTCAATGTAATGCACGTAATTCAAGACATGACTCTTAAACCTAGGTTAAGGCACGCAGTTCAAGATTAATGCACACGAAACAAAGAGACACATGCAAATCAAGGTCTCGCACGTAAATTAAGGTCATGGCATGTTTATCTAGGTATCGCACGTATATCGAGGATTAAGGCACACAATTCTAGGTTAAGGCACGTATAACGAGACATACACAAAAACCAAGACATGGCACGTAATCCTAGGTCGGTCACATAATTTTAGGTCTAAGGCGCGCAAATCGAGGTAGGACACGTTATTCGGGGTCGGGCCTCACAGATAGCCCATTCAAAAAGCCCAATGGGCTTAACGACAATCCATCCTGTTTGACAACATAGCAATCTCGCAAGACTTGATATCGAGGCATTGTAGGGCCCTCTAATGTCTCACAAGTTAGTTTGTCGTCCTTTTAACAGCTCACGATGTACGATTCGGGATGGAAAAATAGTGCAAAAGAAGAAAAGTGTCTTGAAACTGATGGAAACATTCAATTTGGGATTCCGAAAACAAGTGCAGTGATGCTGGCTTGCTACCCCCGTCGTAGAGCTCTTGGAGAGCTTTCCAACGGTATACTGTGCATCGCGTAACTTCTCACAAATCAAAAGTTATGGGCACCGGAGCAACGGAGACTAGGTCACAAGCCCCACACCCTCGGTTTGCGGGCGAAGCCCCTACGTGAAGCGAAGTTGTATTGCCTAATGTACCGTGGGATTCGGTAAAAGGAAAGTGGTGGATAAAGCATCTCGGCAATCCTAACTGGGGAAAAAAATTGAAAAGGGGGATGAAACACGAGGACTACGCAGGGGGTCACCCATCCTACTACTACTTTCACCCAAGCACGCTTAACTTCGGAGTTCTGATGGGATCCGGTGCATTCGTGCTAGTATGATTGTACCCATCATGTTGACAGTACAAATCCTTTATGTGTTGATAGTTCACAGTCCCAACCCAGAGAGATGGCCCATTCAAAAGGCCCAATGGCCTTAACGACAACCCATCCAATTTGACAATGCAGCATCCTCGTAATACGTGATATTGAGGCGTTGAAGGGCCCTCTAATGTCTCGCGAGTTAGTTTGTCATCCTTTTAACAGCTCACGACATACGATATGGGATGAAAAAATAGCGCAAAAGAAGAAAAGTTGCTTGAAATAGATAAAAATATTCAATTTTTTACTCCAAAAATAGGGCAAGCTTTGCTGGCTTGCTACCCTTATCATAGAGCTCTCGGAGGGCTTTCAAACGGTATGTTGTACACTGCGTAACTCCTTACGAATCAAAAGTTATGGGTATCGGAGCGACGGAGACCAGGTCACAAGCCCCACGCCCTCGGTTTGCGAGCCTAGCCCCTACGTGAAGCGAAGTTGTCTTGCGCAATGTACCATGGGATTCGGTAATAGAAAAGTGGTGGATAAAGCAACTCGGCAATCCTAACCGGGGAAAAAAAATTGAAAAGGGGGTTGTGACACGAGGGCTTCCCAGGGGGTCACCCATCCTTGTACTACTCTAGCCCAAGCAAGCTTAACTTCTAAGTTCTGATGGGATCCGATTCATTAGTGCTGGTATGATCGCACCCGTCATGTTGAGGGCACAAATTCCTTATGTGTTGATGGTTCACAGTCTCAGCCCAGAGAGATGGCCCATTCAAAAGACCCAATGGGCTTAACGACAACCCATTCGCTTCAACAACTCAGCATCCTCACAAGACATGATATCGACGCATTGTAGGGACCTCTAATGCCCGCGAGTTATGATGTCATCCTTTTAACAGCTCACGATGTACGATCCGAGATGGAAAAAAGAGCAAAAGAAGAAAAGTGGCACGAAATTGATGAAAACATTCGATTTTGGTCTCTGAAAACAAGCGCCGCATAACTACTTATGGATCAAAAGGTATGCGCACTGGAGCAATGGAGACATGGTCACAAGCTCCACGCCCTCGATTTGCTGTCCCAGCCCCTACGTGAAGCGAAGTTGTCTTGCCCAATGTACCGTGGGATTCGGTAGCAGAAATGTGGGGGGTAAAGCATCTTGGCAGGCCTAGCCGAGGAAAAAAAAGTGGAAAAGGGGGTGCAACAAGAGGACTTCCCAGGGGGTCACCCATCCTAGTACTATTCTTGCCCAAGGACGCTTAACTTCAGAGTTCTGATGGATCCGGTGCATTAGTGCTAGTATGATCGCACCCATCTTGTTGAGTGAACAAATACCTTATATGTTGATGGTTCAAAGTACTAGCCCAGAGACATGGCCCATCAAAAGGCCCAATGGGCTTAACGATAACCTATCCGCTTTAACAATGTAGCATCCTCGTAAGATTTGATATCAACGTGTTGTAGGGCCCTCTAATGTCCCGCGAGTTAGGTTTTCGTCCTTTTCGCCACTCATGACGTACTATTCAGGAAGGAAAAAGAGAGCAAAATAAGAAAAAAGGCCCAAAACTGATGAAAACGATCGATTTTGGGCTCCAAGAATAGGGGCAGAATAGTAGGCTTGCTGCCCCCATCGTAGAGCTCTCAGAGAGCTTTCCAACGTTATTCTGTGCGCCGCATAACTCCATACGGATAAAAAGTTAAGGGCACCGGATTGACGGAGACCTGGTCCCAAGCCCCACGCCCTTGGTTTGCGGGCCCAGCCTCTACGCGAAGTGAAATTGTCTTGCCCAAGGTGCCATGGGATTTAGTAATAGAAATATGGTGGATAAAGCATCTTGGCAAGCCTAACCGGGGCAAAAAAAGTTGAAAAGGGGGGTACAACATGAAGAATTCCCTGGGGGTCACCCATCTTAGTACTACTCTCGCCTAAGCTCGTTTAACTTCGGAGTTCTGATGGGATTCGGCACATTAGTGCCGGTATGATCGTACACGTCATATTGAGGGCACAAATCTCTTATGTGTTGATGGTTGACAGTCCCAGCCTAGAGAGATGGTCCATTCAAAAGTCCCAATGGGCTTAACGATAATCCATCCAGTTCGACAACGCAGCATCCTAGCAAGACGTGATATCAAGGAATTGTAGGGCCCTCTAATGTCCTGCGAGTTAGTTTGTCTTCCTTTTAACAGCTCACGACATACGATTTGGGACAGAAAAACAGCGCAAAAGAAGAAAAATGGTTCAAAATTGAACAAAATGTTCTATTTTTGGCTCCAAAATTGGGCGTACCCGAGCAGGCTTGCTGCCTCCATCGTAGAGCTCTCGAACAACTTTCCACATTATGTTGTGCGCCGCATAACTCCTTACGGATCAAAAGTTATAGGCACCGGAGTGACGAAGACCTGGTCACAAGCACCACGCCTTCGGTTTGTTGGCCCAGCCCCTACGTGAAGTGAAGTTGTCTTGCCCAATGTACTATGAGATTCGGCAATAGAAATGTGGCAATAAAGCATCTCGGCAAGCCTAACCGGGGAAAAGAAAATTGAAAAAGGTTATGCAACACGAGGACTTCCCACGGCGTCACCCATCCTAGAACTACTCTCGCCCAAGCACGCTTAACTTCGGAGTTCTGATGGGATTCGGTGCATTAGTGCTGGTATGATCACACCCGCCATGTTGAGGGTACAAATCACCTATGTGTTGACGGTTCACAATCCAAGCCCAAAGTGATGGCCCATTCAAAAAGCCCAATGAGCTTAACGACAAGCCATCTGCATCAACAATTCAGCATCCTCACAAGTCGTGATATTGACGCGTTGTAGGGCCCTTTAATTTCCCGGGAGTTAGGTTGTCGTCCTTTTAACAGCTCACGATGTGCGATCTGGGACGGAAAAATAGCACAAAAGAAGAAAAGTGGCACAAAACTGATGAAAACAATTTTGGGCTCCGAAAACAGATGCAGTCGAGCAATCTTGCTTCCCCCGTCGTAGAGCTCTCGGTGAGCTTTCGAACGGTATGTTCTGCACCACGTAACTCCTTACGAATCAAAATTTATGGTCACCAGAGCAACGGAGACCTGGTCACAAGCCCCACGCCCTCGGTTTGCGGGCCCAGCCTCAATGTTAAGTGAAGTTGTCTTGAACAAGGTGCCGTGGGATTCAGTAATAGAAATGTGGTGGATAAAGCATCTTGGCTAGCCTAACCAGGGAAAAAAAAATTGAAAAAGGAGTGCAACACGAGGACTTCCCAGGGGGTCACCCATCTTAACACGACTCTCGCCATGGCACGCTTAACTTCAGAGTTCTGATGGGATCCGATCCATTAGTGCTGGTATGATCATGCCCGTCATGTTGACGGCATAAATCTCTTATGTGTTGACAGTTCACAGTCCCAGCCCAGAGAGATGGCCCCATTCAAAAGGCCCAATTGGCTTAACGATAACCCATCCAGTTCGACAACGCAGCATCCTTGCAAGACATGATATCGATGCATTGTAGGGATCTGTAATATCCCTGTGTTAGGATGTTGTCCTTTTAACAGCTCACGATGTACGATTCAGGATGAAAAAAAGCGTTAAAGAATAAAAGTAGCACAAAACTAACAAAAATGTTCGATTTTGGTCTCTAAAAACAATCACAACCGAGCAAGCTTCCTGCCCCCATCGTAGAGCTTTCGGAGAGCTTCCCAACAGTATGTTGTGCGCCGCGTAACTGCTTATGGATCAAAAGGTATGGGCACAGGAGCAATGGAGACCTGGTCACAAGCCCCACGCCCTCGGTTTGCGGGCCCAGCCCCTACGTGAAGCGAAGTTACCTTGCCCAATGTACCGTGGGATTCGGTAGTAGAAATGTGGTGGATAAAGCATCTTGGAAAGCCTAACCGTGGAAAAAAAATTGAAAAAGGGGTGCAACACAAGGACTTCCTAAGGGGTCACGCATCCTAGTACTATTCTCACCCAAGAATGCTTAACTTTAGAGTTCTTATGGGATTCGGTGCATTACTATTGGTATTATCGCACCCATCTTGTTGAGTGCACATATCCCTTATGTGTTGACGGTTCACAGTCCCAGCCTAGAGACATGGCCCATTCAAAAGGCCCAATGGGCTTAACGACAACCCATCCACTTTAACAATGTAGCATCCTCGCAAGACGTGATATTGACATGTTGTAGGGCCTTCTAATGTCCTGCAAGTTAGGTTGTCGTGTTTTTCGCCGCTCATGACGTACTATTTGGAAACGAAAAATAATGCAAAATAAGAAAAAAGGCTTGAAACTGATGAAAACATTCAATTTTCAGCTTCGAGAATAAGCGCAGCCGAGTACTCTTGCTGCCCCCGTCGTAGAGCTCTCATAGAGCTTTCCAACGGTATGTTGTGTGCCGTGTAACTCCTTACGGATAAAAAGTTATGGGCACCGGAGCGATGGAGACTTGCTCACAAGCCCCACGCCCTTGGTTTGCGGGCCCAGCCACTATGTGAAGTGAAGTTGTCTTGCCCAAGGTGCCATGGGATTCGGTAATAGAAATTTGGTGAATAAAGTATTTTGGCAAGCCTAACCGGGGCAAAAAATATTGAATAGGGGGTGCAACACGAGGACTTCCTAGGGGGTCACCCATCCTAGTATTACTCTCGCTCAAGCACGCTTAACTTCGGAGTTCTGATGGGATCCGGTACATTAGTGCTGGTATGATCGTACCCATCATGTTGAAGGCATAAATCCCTTATCTGTTGACGGTTCATAGTCCCAGCCCAAAGAGATGACCCATTCAAAAGGCTCAATGGGATTAACGACAACCCATCTGCTTCGACAACGCCGCATCCTTACAAGACATGATATCGATGCATTGTAAGGCCCCCTAATACTTGGCGAGTTAGGTTGTCATCCTTTTAACAGCTCACGACGTATGATCTGGGACAGAAAAATAGTGCAAAATAAGAAAAATGGCCCAAAACTATTGAAAACATTCAATTTTGGGCTCCAAAAATAGGTGTAGCCTAGTAGGCTTGCTGCCCCCGCAGTAGAACTCTCGGACAGCTTTCCAACGGTATGTTGTACACAGCATAACTCCTTACGGATCAAAAGTTATGGGCAATGGAGCAACGGAGACATGGTTACAAGCCCCACGCCATCGGTTTACATGCCCAGCCTCTACGTGAAGTGAAGTTGTCTTGCCCAGGGTGCTGTGGGATTCGAAAATAGAAATGTCGTGGATAGAGCATCTTAGCAAGCCTAACCGAGGAAAAAAAATTTGGAAGGCAGGTGCAACACGAGTACTTCCCAGTAGGTAGCTTATCCTAGTACTACTCTCGCCCAAGCACGCTTAACATCAGAGTTTTGATGGGATCCAGTGCATTAGTGCTCGTATGATCGCACCCGTCATGTTGAAGGCACAAATCCCTTTTGTGTTTACGGTTCACAGTACCAGCCCAGAGAGATGGCCTATTCAAAAGGCCTAATGGGCTTAACGACAACCCATCCACTTCAACAACGTAGCATCCTTACAAGACGTGATATCGACGCGTTGTAGGGTCATCTAATGTCACGTGAGTTAGGTTGTTGTCCTTTTCGAGGCTCATGACATACAATTCGGGACGGAAATACAGCGCAAAAGAAGAAAAATGGCCCAAAATTGATGAAAATGTTAAATTTTGGGTACCGAAAATAGTCGCAGCCAAGCAGGCTTGCTGCCCCCATCGTAGAGCTCTTGGAGAGCTTTCCAACGGTATGCTGTGAGCCGCGTAACTCATTACGGATCAAAAGTTATGGGAACTGGAGTGACAAAGACCTGGTCACAAGCCCCATGCCCTTGGTTTGCGGGCCCAGCCTCTACATAAAGCGAAGTTGTCTTGCCCAATGTACCGTGGTATTCGGTAATAGAAATGTGGTGGATAAAGCATCTTGGAAAGCCAAATCGGGGAGAAAAAAATTGAAAAGGGGGGTGCAACACGAGGACTTCCTAGGGGGTCACCCATCCTAGTACTACTATCTCCCAAGCATGCTTAACTTCGGAGTTCTGATGGGATACGGTGCATTAGTGGTGGTATGATCGCACCCGTCATGTTATGGGCACAAATCCCTTATGTGTTGACAGTTCACAGTCCCAGCCTTGAGAGATGACCCATTCAAAAGGCCCAATAGGCTTAACGACAAGCCATCCATATCAACAACGCAGCATCCTCATAGAAAGTGATATCGACGCGTTGTAGGGCCTTCTAATGTCCCGCAAGCTAGGTTGTCATCCTTTTCGCGGCTCATGATGTACGATTCGAGACAGAAAAACATTGCAAAAGAAGAAAAATGGTCCAAAACTGATAAAAATGTTCAATTTTGGGCTCCGAAACCCGGCGCAGCCGAGCAGGCTTGCAACCCCCATTGTAGAGCTCTCAGAGACCTTTCTAACGATATGCTATGCATCACGTAACTCCTTACAGATCAAAAGTTATGGGCACCAGAGTGACGGAGACCTGGTCACATGCCCCACTCCCTCAGTTTGCGGGCCCAGCCTTTACTTGAGATAAAGTTGTCTTGTCCAAGGTGCCGTGGGATTCGACAATAAAAATGTGGTGGATAAAGCATCTTGGCAAGCCAAACCGGGGCAAAAAAAATTGAAAAGGGGGGTGCAACATGAGAACTTCCCAGGGGGTCACCTGTCCTAGTACTTCTCTCACTCAAGCACGCTTAACTTTGAAGTTCTGATGGGATCCGGTGCATTAGTGCTGGTATGATCATACCCGTCATGTTGAGGGCACAGATTCTTTATGTGTTAACGGTTCGTAGTCCCAGCCTAAAGAGTTGTCCCATTCAAAAGGCCCAATGGGCTTAAGGACAACCCATCCGCTTCAACAATGCAACATCCTCGCAAGACGTGAAATTGATGCGTTGTTGGGCACTCTAATGTCCAGCAAGTTAGGTTGTCGTCTTTTTCGCAGCTCATGACGTACGATTCGGGACTGAAAAATAGCGCAAAAGAAGAAAAATGGCCTGAAAGTAATGAAAATGTTCCATTTTGGTCCTCAAAAATAGGCTCAACCGAGCAGTTTTACTGCCCCGTCGTAGAGCTCTAGGAGAGCTTTCCAATGGTATGTTGTGCGCCGCGTAACTCCTTACGGATAAAAAGTTATGGGCATCGGAGCGACGGAGACTAGGTCACAAGCCCCATGCCCTCGATTTGCGGGCCCAACCCTTACGTGAAGCGAAGTTGTCTTGCCCAATGTACCGAAGAATTCAGTAATAGAAATATGGTGGATAAAGCATCTGGGCAAGCCTAATCGAGGAAAAAAAAATTGAAAATGGGGGTGCCACACGAGGACTTCCCAGGGGGTCACCCATTCTAGTACTACTCTTGCCCAAGCACGCTTAACATCGGAGTTCTGATGGGATCCGGTGCATTAGTGGTGGTATGATCACACCCGTCATGTTGAGGGAACAAATCCCTTATGTGTTGACGGTTCACAGTCCAAGCCTAGAGAGATGGCCCATTCAAAAAGCCCATTAAGCTTAACAACAACCCATCCGCTTCGACAATGTAGCATCCTCACAAGACGTGATATCGAGGCATTGTAGGGCCCTTTAATGTCTCGCGAGTTAGGTAGTCGTCCTTTTAATAGCGAACGACGTACGATCCGGGATGGAAAAATAGCGCAAAAGAAGAAAAGTGGAACGAAATTGATGAAAACGTTCGATTTTGGGCTCCACAAAGCAGGCGCAGCCGAGCAGGCTTGCTACCCATGTCATAGAGCTCTCGGAGAGATTTCCAACAGTATGCTGTGCACTGTGTAACTCCTTACGGATCAAAAGTTATAGGTACCGGAGCGACGGAGACCTGGTCACAAGCCCCACGCCCTCGGTTTACGGGCCCAGTACCTACGTGAAGTGAAATTGTCTTGCCCAATGTACCGTGGGATTCGGTAATAGAGAAGTGGTGGATAAAGCATCGCAGCAATCCTAACCAGGGAAAAGAAAATTGAAAATGGGGGTACAACACGAGGACTTCTGAGGGGATTACCCATCCTAGTACTACTCTCGCTCAAGCACGCTTAACTTCAGAGTTCTGATGGGATCTGGTGCATTAGTGTTGGGATGATCAAACCTTTCATGTTGAGGACACAAATCCCTTATGTGTTGACGATTCACAGTCCCAGCCCAGAGAGATGGCTCATTCAAAAGGCCCAATGGGATTAATGACAACACATCTACTTCAACAACGGAGCATCCTAACAAGACGTGATATTGACGTGTTGTAAGGCCCTCTAATGTCCTACAAGTTAGGTTGTCTTCCTTTTAACAGCATACAACGTACGATTTGGGATAAAAAAATAGCGTAAAAGAAGAAAAGTGGAACGAAATAGATGAAAACGTATGATTTTGGGATCCGAAAACAGGCGCAGCCATGGAAGCTTCCTGCCCCCATCATAGAGCTCTCGGAGAGCTTTCAAACAGTTTCCTGTGGGCCGCGTAACTCCTTACAGATCAAAAGTTATGGGTACCGAAGCGATGAAGACTTAGTCATAAGCCCCACGCCCTCGATTTGCAGACCCAGATTCTACGTGAAGCGAAGTTGTCTGGCCCAAGATACCGTAGGATTCGATAATAGAAATGTGGTGGATAAAGCATCTTGGCAATCCTAACCGGGGCAAAAAAAATTGAAAAAGGGGGTGCAACACGAAGACTTCCCAAGGCTCACCCATCCTAGTACTACTTTCGCCCAAGCGCTCTTAACTTCGAAGTTCTGATGGGATCCGGTGCATTAGTGCTGGTATGATCACACCCGTCATGTTGAGGGTACAAATCCCTTATGTGTTTACGGTTCACAGTCCCAGCCCAGAGATATGGCCCTTTGAAAAGGCCCAATGGGGTTAACGACAACACATCCGCTTTGACAACACAGCATTTTCACAAGACGTGATATTGAGGCATTGTAGGGTCCTCTAGTGTCCCGCGAGTTAGCTTGTCGTCCTTTTAACAGCTCACGACGTACGATCCGGTATAGAAAAATAGCGCAAAAGTAGAAAAGTGGCCCAAAATTGGTGAAAACGTTTGATTTTGGGCCCCAAAAATAGGCGCAGATGAGCAGGCTTGCTGCCCCCATGGTAGAAATCTAGGAGAGCTTTGCAACGGTACACTGTGTGCCACTTGACTCCTTACGGATCAAAAGTTATTGGCATCGGAACGACGGAGTCTTGGTCACAAGCCCCATGTCCTCGGTTTGTGGGCCCTGCCTCTATGTGAAGCGAAGTTGTCTTGCATAAGGTGCCATGGGATTCAGTAATAGAAATGTGGTGGATAAAGTATCTTGGCAAGCCTAACCAGTGCAAAAAAACTTGAAAAGGGAGGTGCAACACTAGGAATTCTCAAGGGGTCACCCATCCTAGGACTACTCTAGCCCAAGCACACTTAACTTCGGAGTTCTGATAGGATACGGTGCATTAGCGCTGGTATGGTCGCACCTGTCATGTTGAGGGCACAAATCCCTTATGTGTTGACAGTTCACAGTCCCAGCCCAGAGAGATGGCCCGTTCAAAAAGCCCAATGGGCTTAGCGAAAACCCATCCACTTTGACAACGCAGCATCATCACAAGACTTGATATCAAGGCATTGTAGGGCCCTCTAATGTCCCGCGAGTTAGCTTGTCGTCCTTTTAACAGCTCACGACGTATGACTCGAGATGGAAAAACAGCGCAAAAGTAGAAAAGCGGCCAAAAATTGACGAAAATGTTCAATTTTGAGCTCTGAAAATAGGCGCAGAGGAGCAGGCTTGCAGCCCTCTTCGTAGAGCTCTCGGAGAGCTTTCCAACGGTATGTTGTGCGCCACTTAACTCCTTACGTATCAAAAGTTATGGGTACCGCAACGACGGAGTCTTGGTCACAATCCCCATGCTTTCGGTTTGCGGGCCCAGCCTCTACGTGAAGCGAAGTTGTCTTGCCCAAGGTGACGTGGGATTCGGTAATAGAAATGTGGTGGATAAAGCATCATGGCAACCCTAACCGTGGCAAAAAAAAATTGAAAAGGGAGGTGAACACGAGGACTTCCCAGGGGGTCGCCCATCCTAGTACTACTCTTGGCCAAGCATGCTTAACTTCTGAGTTCTGATGGGAGTCAGTGCATTAGTGCTGGTATGATCGCACCCGTCATGTTAAGGGCACAAATCCCATATGTGTTGACGGTTCACAGTCGTAGGCCTGAGAGATGGCCCGTTCAAAAGGTCCAATGGGCTTAATGACAACCCATCCTCATCAACAACGCAGCATCCTCACAAGATGTGATATTGACACATTGTAATGCCCTCTAATGTCCAACGAGTTAGGTTGTCGTCCTTTTAACGGCTCACGACGTACGATCTGAGATGAAAAAATAGCGCAAAAGAAGAAAATTAGAACGAAACTGATAAAAATATTCGATTTTGGGCTACAAAAATAGGCACAGCTGATTAGACTTGTTGATCCCATTGTAGAGCTTTTGGAGAGCTTTCTAACGGTATGTTGTGCGCCGCATAACTCTTTACGGATCAAAACTTATGGTCACCGGAGTGACGGAGACCCTGTCACCGTTCCCATGCCCTCGGTTTGCGGGCCCAACCACTACGCGAAGCGAAGTTGTCTTGCCCAAGATGATGTGGGACTCGGTAATAGAAATGTGCTGGATAAAGCATCTTGGCAAGCCTAACCGGGGAAAAAAATTGAAAAGTGGGATGCAACACGAGGACTTCCCAAGAGGTCACCCATCCTTGTACTACTCTCACCCAAGCACGCTTAACATCGGAGTTCTGATGCGATCCGGTGCATTAGTACTGGTATGATCGCACCCGTCATGTTGAGGGCACAAATCCCTTATGTGTTGACGGTTCCCTGACCAAACCCAGAGAGATGGCCTATCAAAAAGGCCCAATGGGCTTAACGACAACCCATCCACTTTGACAACGTAGCATCCTTGCAAGACGAGATATCGAGGCATCGTATAGCCCTCCAATGTCCCGCGAGTTAGGTTTTCGTCCTTTTAGTAGCTCATGACGTACGATCCGGGATGGAAAAATAACATAAAAGAAGAAAAGCTGCCCAAAACTGATGAAAACATTTGATTTTGGATTCCGAAAGTAGGCGCAGCTATGGTGGCTTGCTGCCCCCGTCGTAGAGCTCTCGGAGAGCTTTCCAAGAGTATGCTGTGCATCACGTAACTCCTTACGGATCAAAAGTTATGGGCATCGGAGCGACGGAGGCCAGGTCACAATCCCCATGCCCTTGGTTTGCAGGCACAACCTCTATGTGAAGCGAAGTTCTCTTCCCTAATGTACAGTGGGATTCGGTAAAAGAAATGTGGTGGATAAAGCATCTCAGCAATCCTAACCGGGGGAAAAAAATTTGAAAAAAGGGGTGCAACACGAGGACTTCCCAGGGGGTCACCCATCCTAGTACTACTCTCGCCCAAGCATGCTTAACTTCGTAGTTCTGATGGGATCCGATGCATTAGATTAGGTATGATCATACCCGTCATGTTGAGGGCACAAATCCCTTATGTGTTGACAGTTCACAGTCATAGCCTAGAGAGATGGGCCATTCAAAAGGCCCAATGGGCTTAACGACAACCCATCTGCTTCGACAACGTAGCTTCCTCACAAGACGTGATATCGATGCATTGTAGGGCCCTCTAATGTCCCTTGATTTAGGTTGCCGTCCTTTTCGCCACTCACGACGTACGATTCGGGAAGGAAAAATAGCGCAAAAGAAGAAAAATGGTCTGAAACTAAGGAAAACATTCAATTTTTGGCTCTAAGAACAGGCGCAACCGAGCAGGCTTGTTGTCCCCATCGTAGAACTCTCAGAGAGCTTTCCAACGGTATGTTGTGCGCTGCGTAACTCATTACGGATTAAAACTTATGGGCACCGGAGCGACATAGACCTGGTCACAAGCCCCACGCCTTTAGTTTGCTGGCCCAACCCCTACATGAAGCGAAGTTGTCTTGCCCAATGTACCGTGGGATTCAATAATAGAAATGTGGTCGATAAAGCATCTCGTCAAGCCTAACCAGGGCAAAAAAAATTGAAAATGGGGTTGCAACACAAGGCTTCCCAAGGGGTTACCCATCCTAGTGCCACTCTCGTACAAGCACGCTTAACTTCCTAGTTCTGGTGGGATCCGGTGCATTAGTGCTGGTATGATCACACCCGTCATGTTGAGGGCACAAATCCCTTATGTTTTTACGGTTCATAGTCTCAACCTAGAGAGATGGCCCATTCAAAAGGCCGAATGGGCTTAACGATAATCCACCCACTTCAACAATGCAGCATCCTTATAAGATGTGATATCGATGCGTTGTAAGGCCCTCTATTGTCCATTGAGTTAGGTTGTCATCCTTTTAACAGCTCACGACGTACGATTCGGGACGAAAAAACAGCACAAAAGAAGAAAAGTGGCCCAAAACTGATGAAAACGTTCGATTTTGAACTCCAAAAATAGGTGCAGCCATGGAAGCTTGCTGCCCCCATTGTAGAGCTCTCGGAGATCTTTCCAACGGTTTGTTGTGCGCCACATAACTCCTTACGAATCAAAAGTTATGGGAACCGAAGCGACGGAGACTTAGTCATAAGCCCCATGCCCTCGGTTTACGAGCCTAACCTCTACGTGAAGCGAAGTTGTCTTGCCCAAGGTGCTGTAGGATTTGGAAATAGAAATGTGGTGGATAAAGCAGGTAAGCCTAACCGGGGAAAAAAAATTGAAAAGGGGGATGCAACACAAGGACTTCCCAGGGGGTCACTCATCCTACTACTACTCTAGCCCAAGCACGCTTAACTTCGGAGTTCTGATGGGATCCGTTACATTAGTACTGGTATGATCGCAAACGTCATGTTAAGGGCACAAATCCCTTATGTGTTGATGGTTCACAGTCCCAGCCCAGAGAGATGGCCCATTCAAAAATTCCAACAGGCTTAACAACAACTCATCCACTTCAACAACGTAGCATGCTCACATGACGTGATATCGAGGCATTGTAGGGCCCTCTAATGTCCCGCGAGTTAGATTGTCGTCCCTTTAATAGCTCACACTATACGATTCGGGACAGAAAAATAGTGCAAAAGTAAAATTGTGGCCCAAAATTAATGAAAACATTTGATTTTGGGCTTCAAAAATAGGCGCAAAGGAGCAAGCTTGTTGCCCTCGTCGTAGAGCTCTCGGAGAGATTTCCAACGGTATGCTGTGCGCTGCTTAACTCCTTACGGATCAAAAGTTATGGGCACCGGAGCAATAGAGTCTTGGTCACAAGCCCCACACCCTCAGTTTGCGGGCCCAGCCGCTACGTGAAGTGAAGTTGTCTTGCCCAAGGTGTCGTGGGATTCGGTAATAGAAATGTGGTGGATAAAGCATCTTGGCAAGCCTAACCGGGGTAAAAAAAATTGAAAAGAGGGGTGCAACACGAGGACTTCCCAAGGGTCACCCATCCTAGTACTACTCTCGCCCAAGCACGCTAAAATTCGGAGTTCTGATGGGATCCGGTACAATAGTGCTAGTATGATCGCACCAATCATGTTGAGGGGACAAATCCCTTATGTGTTAACGGTTCACAGTCCCAGCCTAGAGTGATGGCCCATTCAAAAAGCCCATTGGGCTTAATGACAACCCATCCGCTTTGACAGCGCAGCATCCTCGCAAGACGTGATATCCAGGCATTGTAGGGCCCTCCAATGTCTCCCGAGTTAGCTTGTCGTCCTTTTAACAACTCACGACGTATGATCCGGGATGGAGAAACAGTGCAAAAGTAGAAAAGTGGCCCAAAATTGATGAAAATATTCAATTTTGGGCCCCGAAAATAAGCACAGAGGAGCGGGCTTCGAGCCCCAGTCGTAGAGCTCTCGGAGAGCTTTCCAACGGTATGTTGTGCGGCGCTTAACTCCTTACGGATCAAAAGTAATGGGTACCAGAGTGACGAATACCTGGTCACAAGCCCCATGCACTCGGTTTGAGGGCCCAGCTTCTATGTGAAGCGAAGTTGTCTTGCCCAAGGTGCCGTGGGGTTCAGTAATAGAAATATGGTGGATGAAGCATCTTGGCAAGCCTAACCGGGGCAAAAAAAATTTAAAAGGGAGGTGCACCACGAGGACTTCCTAAGGGGTCACCCATCCTAGGACTACTCTCGCCCAAGCACACTTAACTTTGGAGTTCTTATAGGATATGGTGCATTAGTGCTGGTCTGATCGTACCCATCATGTTGAGGGCGCAAATCACTTATGTGTTGACGGTTCATATTCCCAGCCCAGAGAGATGGCCCATTCAAAAAGCCCAATGGGCTTAATGACAACCCATCCTTACCAACAACGCAACATCCTCAGAAGACATAATGTCGACGCGTTGTAGGGCCCACTAATTTCCAGCGAGTTAGGTTGTCGTCCTTTTAACAGCTCACGACGTACGATCCGGGATGAAAAATAAAGAAAAAGAAGAAAAATAGAACGAAACTGATGAAAACGTTAGATTTTAGGCTCCGAAAATAGGCGCAGCCGAGCAGGTTTGCTGCACCTGTCATAGAGCTCTCGGAGAGCTTTCCAACGGTATGCTGTGTGCCGCGTAACTCTTTACGGATCAAAAGTTATGGGCACCGGAGCGACGGAGGCCTAGTCCTAAGCCCCACGCCTTCGGTTTACAGGCCCAGCCTCTAAGTGAAGCGAAGTTGTCTTGCCCAAGGTGCTGTGGGATTCGGTAATAGAAATGTGGTGGATAAAGCATCTTGGCAAGCCTAACCAGGGCAAAAAAAAAAAAAAGTGGGGTACAACATGAGGACTTCCCAGGAGGTCACCCATCCTAGTACTACTCTCGCCCAAGCACACTTAACTTCGGAGTTCTGATGGGATCTGGTGCATTAGTACTAGTATGATCGCACCCGTCATGTTCAGGACGCAAATCCCTTACATGTTGATGGTTCACAGTCCCAGCCCAGAGAGATGTCCGATTCAAAAGGCCCAATGGGCTTAACGACAACCCATCTACTTCAACAACGCAACATCCTCGCAAGATGTGATATCCACGCATTGTAGGGCCCTTTAACGTTCCGCGAGTTAGGTTGTTGTCCTTTTCGTAGCTCATGACGTACGATTCGGGATGAAGAAACAGTGCAAAAGAAGAACAATGGCACGAAACTAATGAAAACATTCGATTTTGGGCTTTGAAAACATGCGCAACATCCTTACAAGACATGATATCGACGTGTTGTAGGGCCCTTGAGTTAGGTTGTCATCCTTTTAACAGCTCACGACGTACTATCCGGGATGGAAAAATAGTGCAAAAAGAAGAAAAGTGGACCAAAACTGATGAAAACATTCAATTTTGGGCTCTAAAAATAGGCGTAGTCGAGCAGGCTTGCTGCCTCCGACGTAGAGCTCCCAGAGAGCTTTCCAACGGTATGATGTGTGCCGCATAACCCCCTACAGATCAAAAGTTATGAGCAACGGAGCGACGGAGACCTGGTCACAACCCCACGCCCTCAGTTTGCGGGCCCAGCCACTACGTGAAGAAAAGTTGTCTTGCCCAAGGTGCTGTGGGATTCAGTAATAGAAATGTGGTAGATAAAGCATTTTGGCCAGCCTAACCGGGGCAAAAAAAATTGAGAATGGGGGTGTAACACAAGGATTTCCCAGGGGGTCAACCATCCTAGTACTACTCTCATCCAAGCACGCTTAACTTCAGAGTTCTGATGTGATGTGGTGTATCAGTGCTGGTATGGTCGCACCCGTCATGTTGAGTGCACAAATCCCTTATGTGTTGACGGTTCACAATCCCAGCCCAGAGAGGTAGCCCATTCAAAATGCCCAATGGGCTTAACAGAAACCCATCTGCTTCGACAACGCATCATCCTTGCAAGACGTGATATCGAGGCATTGTAGAGCCCTTTAATGTCCCGCGAGTTAGGTTGTCGTCCTTTTCATGGCTAATGACGTACGATTCGGGCCGAAAAAATAGCGCAAAAGAAGGAAAATGGCACGAAATCGATGAAAACGTTCAATTTTGGGCTCTGAAAACAGGCGCAACATCCTTACAAGAAGTGATATCGACGCGTTGTAGGTCCCTCTAATGTTCCGCGAGTTAGTTTGTTATCCTTTTAAAAGCACACGAGGTACAATCCAGGACGAAAAAATAGCACAAAAGAAGAAAAGTGACCCAAAAATGATGAAAACATTCATTTTTGGGCTCTAAAAATGGGCGCAGCCGAGCAGGCTTGCTTCCCCCGGAGTAGAGCTCTCGGAGAGCTTTCCAACGGTATGCTGTGCGCCGCTTAACTCTTTACGGATCAAAAGTTATGGGAATCGGAGCGACGGAGTCTTGGTCACAAGCCCCACGCCCTTATTTTGCGGGCCCAGCCTCTACGTGAAGCGAAGTTGTCTTGCCCAAGGTGCCGTGGGGTTCAGTAATAGAAATGTGGTGGATGAAGCATCTTGGAAAGCCTAACAGGGGCAAAAAAAATTGAGAAGGGGGGTGCAACACGAGGACTTCCCAGGGGGTTGCCTATCCTAGTACTACTCTCGCCCAAGCACGCTTAACTTTGGAGTTCTGATGAGGTCTGGTGTATTATTACTGGTATGATCGTACACGTCATGTTGAGGGTACAAATCTCTTATGTGTTGACGGTTCACAAACCCAGCCCAGAGAGATGGCCTATTCAAAAGGCTCAATGGGCTTAACGACAACCTATCTGCTTCAACAACGCAGCATCCTCGCAAGACGTGTTATAAACGCATTCTATGGCCCTCCAAAGTCCTGCGAGTTTGGTTGTCGTCCTTTTACCAGCTCACGACGTCCGATCCTGGACGGAAAAACAGTGCATAAGAAGAAAAGTGGCCAAAAACTGATGAAAATATTTGAATTTGGTCTTCGAAAATAGGTGCAACTGAGAAGGCTTGATGCACGCGTTGTGGAGCTCTTTGAGAACTTTCCAACGGTATGCTGTGCGCCGCGTAAATCCTTATGGATCAAAAGTTATTGGCACCGGAGCGACCGAGAACTGGTCACAATCCCCATGCCCTCGGTTTGCAAGCCCAGCCACTATGAGAAGCCAAGTTGTCTTGGCAAGGTACCGTGGGATTTGGTAATTGAAATGTTGTGGATGAAGCATCTTAGCAAGCCTAACTAGGGCCAAAAAATTGAAAAGGGGGTTGCAACATGAGAACTTCCCAAGAGGTCACCCATCTAAGTACTACTCTCGCCCAAGCACGCTTAACTTTGGAGTTCTGATAGGATATGGTGCATTAGTGCTGGTATGATTGTTCCTACCATGTTGAGGGCACAAATCCCTTATGTGTTGACGGTTGACAGTCCCAACCTAGAATGATGGCCCATTCAAAAGGCCCAATGGGCTTAACGACAACCCATCCGTTTTAATAACATAACATCCTCACAAGACGTGACATCGACGCATTGTAAGGCCTTCTAATGTCCCACGAGTTAGGTTGTCGTCCTTTTAAAAGCTCACGACGTACGATCTGGGACAGAAAAATAGTGCAAAAGAAGAAAAATGGCCTGAAACTAATGAAAACGTTCGATTTTGGGCTATAAAAATATGCACAACCGAGCAGGCTAGCTGCCTCTATATAAAGCTAAGTTGTCTTGCTCATGGTGCTGTGGGATTTGAAAATAGAAATGTGGTGGATAAACCATCTTGGCAAGCCTAACCGGGGAAAAAAAATTTGAAAAGGGGGGTGCAACACGAGGAATACCCAGAGGGTCACCCATCCTAGTACTACTCTCGCCCAAGCACGCTTAACTTCGGAGTTTTGACAGGATCCGGTGCATTAGTGCTGGTATGATCGCACCCGTCATGTTGAGGGCACAAATCCCTTATGTGTTTACGGTTCACAGTCTCATCCTAGAAAGATGGCCCATTCTAAAGGCCCCATGGGTTTAACGACAATTCATCCGCTTCAACAACGCAGCATTGTTACAAGACATGATATCGACATGTTGTAGGGCCCTGTAATGTCCCGCGAGTTAGGTTGTCATCCCTTTCGCGGCTTATGACGTACGATCCGGGATGAAAAAACAACGCAAAAGGAACAAAAGTAGCCTGAAACTGATGAAAATATTTGATTTTGGACTTCAAAAATAGGCGCAGCCGAGCAAGCTTGTTATCCCCATCGTAGAGCTCTCGAAGAGCTTTCCAATGATATACTGTGAGCCGCTTAACTCCTTTCGGATCAAAAGTTATGGGCACCAGAGCAACAGGGACCTGGTCACAAGCCCCACGCCCTCGGGTTGCGGGCCCAGCCACTACGTGAACCAAAGTTGCCTTGCCCAAGGTTCCGTGGCATTCGGTAATAGAAATGTGGTGAATAAAGCGTCTTGGCAAGCCTAACCGGGGCAATAAAAATTGAAAACGGGGGTACAACACGAGGACTTCCTAGTGGGTCACCTATCCTAGTACTAGTCTCGCCCAAGCACGCTTAACTTCGGAGTTCTGATGGGATACGGTGCATTAGAGCTGGTATGATCGCACCCGTCAAGTTGAGGGCAGAAATCCCTTATGTGTTGACGGTTCACATTCCTAGCCCAGAGAGATAGCCCATTCCAAAGGCCCAATGGGCTTAACGATAACCCATCTGGTTCGACAAAGGAGCATCCTCGTAAGACGTGATATCAAGGCATTATAAGGCCATTTAATGTCCTGTGAGTTAGGTTGTCATCCTTTTAACAGCTCACGACGTACGATTCGGGACGAAAAAATAGCCCAAAAGTAGAAAAGTGGCCCAAAACTGATGAAAACGTACGATTTTGGGATCCGAAAATAGGCGCAGCATAGTAGGCTTCCTGCCCTTGTCGTAGAACACTCAGAGAGCTTTCCAACGGTATACTGTGTGCCGCGTAACTCCTTACGTATCAAAAGTTATGGGTACCGGAGCGATAGAGACCTGGTCATAAGCCCTACGTCCTCGGTTTGCGGGCCCAGCCCCTACATGAAGCCAAGTTGTCTTGCCCAAGGTTCCGTGGGATTCGGAAATAGAAATGTGGTAGATAAAGCAACTTGGCAAGCCTAACAGGGGCAAACAAAATTGAAAAGGGGGGTGCAACCCGAGGACTTTTGTCACGCCCCAACTCGGCCTATAAAGGTTAGACTAGGGTGTGATCTAAACATTCAAGTCACGTCTCGTACTTAACCATTCTTGAAGATTTAACACTTAACGTTTTGGCCTAAACTCCAAAATTTTCTTGAAAACCGGCAGCATAACAGCTGTAGTTGGGCTCTTTGGTTTGGCCTAATTCTCTAAACGCCTCAAATTTTTTCAATCTCACTTTCGTTTCCAACTAGGATTACCATTTAGCATCAATTGAATTGTTTATTGGTTATTTCAACGTCTCGTTTGATTTATAACCTAGCATGATGCTATGTCTCGTTTGTTTGTTTATCCTCGTTACAAAAGTACCTGTTGATCTTAGCTTAATAGCGAGAACCTGTTTAAGGTTTGGATGGTTCATCTTACTTCGCCCTTACCTAATACTTCATAATCCTATTATAGCTACTAGCGATAATAAAAGCAAAACGACCATAGCAGTATCTAGTGTCTGTCTAGAAATATCAGTACAAACCAAAATTAGACCCCAAATTACAACGGGGGTCTTTTACATTACAACATTAGCAACATGAAAGAAACAGTCTTCAAGTAGCATAGTTTTCACAAATGGCCATAAATCAAGCAAAGCACACAGGACAGGCAATCACTCCAAGGAATCGTCGTTAGGCACATCGTCCTCGGGTACCTGTTCTTGATCTTCTTCACCTGAGATGATAAAAGAGGGTGAGTCCTTATGAACTCAGCGAGGGGGAACGAGAAATAGGTTTTGAAACTCATTTTCCGGTTCAATCTTATGAAAACCCTTTTGCAAGCATGATGTGTATCACAAGCAAGTACATACCGTAATATAATAGTAAAGAACGCAATTACCAGTCTTTCCTCCCCAAGGTCCTCTAGGGACTAAGTGAGAGTACTTATACGCATAGTAAAAAGGATACGGTGAGCTTTTTCTCTCAGATCAATTCCAGTATCAGTTGTTGCGGCCGGCCTAAATTCATCCCCATATCACGCCAAGTGGGTGTACTCCGGATGTACCCCGAAATCCTACGACCCAACTCTCCGAGGAAGTCTAGCCCCCAAGCGAGAGAGGAAATGGGACCATGGTAGTCACGGGTGCACCGGCAAGCCCGATGCCGCCCGGTGTACGTGATCACTACCATGCCGAAATGAAAGGTTGCAACCTTGTATGCAATGCACATTTATGACATTTAATATATCACATTAGGAGGACAACAAAGTAGGTTGCCTCCGGATAGTCATAAGATTGCACATTGACAAGCAAACAAGCGAGGCACGAATAGACAGGTAGTTTCACTTGAAAAGCATATGGAGTTATATGAACATTAAATGGGCAGCCATGTAACACATGTAAATCAAGTCATATAACTCATTTCAAAGTCCACGTAATCAAATATTAAGATTATATAACCTGCAACAACATCTACGTGGGCTCGGATGCAAGAAAAGCCTATTTGTCAACATGCAATGGTCAAAATCACATTTAGGACTATAAGGGCATCTACGGGCAGCCTACTAAGCATATAATTCCACACAATATCCAAATGATCAACACTTAGCAAGACTACCTAGTCATTAGGGTTTCCATTTCGTGCATATCCGTGCAATTTAAGCACCAAAGCAATTCAAAATCAATCTCAAGTCATGCATCATTTAATTCAACATCCTCAAACATTCAAAACAGTCCACACAACATCTCAAAGCTACAATCCCAAGCATTTAATTCAACAAGAGAAGTTACAACAATTTTTCTAAGCAGAACACTAAGTGAAACCCTTACTGCAATAGGCTGTTTTCTCACAATCATTACGATAAGCAAACAATCTCCAATTCTAGTGAATAAGATGTCAAATTAAAGCTTAACAGGGGAACTAAAATCAAAAACAAACCTTGCATCATTTGTAGTTCGGGTTCATTAGTTATAGCCGAAACAGTGGGATAGCACAAAATTATCCAGATTTGCACACATTTCGATAATTGACATTTTTGAGGTACTTAGGGTCAGATTTAGCCTTAGTCCATTTCTCACAAAAATGTCCATAACTGAAGCATCTAGCAGCACGCCAAATATCATGAGTTTTGGACCTCATGTACTAAGTCAAAACTGGTTCATTCTACACGGTCAGTGCATCTGCCAAAACCTGCTTCATTTTTCCAGATTTCTAGATTTGGACCCATTTCAAAGATTTGCCATTTTGTGGACCTTAGAGTCAAAATTAGCTCCGGCCTATTTCTGAGAAAAATGTTAAAAACTGGCCAAAATAGGCAGCTACCAATTTTTATGCCTTTTCCACCTCCTTTTCCTTGCCCAACTCACCTCAACACAACAGGTCAGAGAGCTGTCACATAATCCGACTTCACCTATCATCACTTTCAAGCCAAAATCTTGCCATGCATGGTTGCAAAAGCTTATGAACGAACATATAACTCAAGAACAGAAGCAAAGACATACATTTATGAGCATGCATGTGGATTTTTGAAGAATTTTCAAAAGGTTTTAGCCCTCACCTTAGCAATCAACCAAGAAGATGCACAAAACTTGTTGAAGCACAATTTTCTTCTTCTTCTTTGCCTAGCTGAGGTTCCAACTTTGTTTTCTCTATTTTTCCTAGCTTAGTGACCAAGCTCTTAGTACATGCATGTGGTTAGAACAAGAAGAAAAGAAATGGAAGCTAAGAAACTTACCTAGGGCCGAAATGAAGACTCAAGGAGCATGCATGTGTGATTTTCGCATCCTAGCTAGTTTGGTCGAGCCTCTTGCTTGTTGCTTGTCTTGATCAACTATGGTGTGATGAAGATGAGCTATGGAAGGTGAGAAACTCAGCCAAGGCCGAGAGAGAGAGAAAAATGAGAGGGAGAGAGAGAAGATGAGAGGAAAATGAAGAAATGACAAAGAATGAAGGCCTTTTGCAAGTTTGATGCATATGGTCGGCCTTGAGCTTGGTGATTCAGCTTTTTTGTGTCTTCAAGGTGAAATTTAAAATTGCTAGCATGGGCAAAGAGGAGTTGGTCGTGTATGGGAGGCTTTTGCAAAGGTTTTTGAGCAATTTTTTATGCATTTGTGTCATAGAATGTCATAGTTTGTCTAGGAATTAAGTTGAATTGAGCAACCAATCAAAAATGCCACATAGTGGTCGGCCAAGGCATGTGAAAATGCTGAATTTTGTCATCTTTTGTGCATTATTTTAATTGTGTGTTGAAAGTGCAAAAAGAATAAGGAATAAAGAATGAAGGATGCTTAGTGTTTAGTGAAATTTTGTATTCTAGTGAGTTGGATTAGTAATTTAATAATAGTTAGTAGTTTTTGTTGGATTGAATAATGACCTAGTGCTTCGTGTAAGATGCTTTCTTGTTTAGCGTGAGGGCACACTTTCCTAGGTCTTAGGGTACGCACTATGAGGTAGGACGCTAACTATGAGATGTATGCACATTTTTCAAGTAAATGCACGCAACCCTAAATGAATGCACGTAATTCAATGGATGGTATACAAAACGAACACAATTCTTAAACCTAGGTCAAGGCACGCAAATCTAGATTATGGCACACGAAATGAGGTATCGCACGCAAATCGAGGTCAGGCCTCACAACTTCCCAAGGGGTCACCCATCCCAGTACTACCCTCGCCCAAGCACGTTTAACTTCGAAGTTCTAATAGGATACGGTGCATTAGTGATGGTATGATCGCACCCGTCATGTTGAGGGCACAAATCCGTTATGTGTTGACGGTTCACAGTCCCAGCCCAGAGAGACGGCCCAATGGGCTTAACGACACCCCATCCACTTCGACAACGTAGCATCCTTGCAAGACGTCATATCGAGGCATTGTAGGGCCCTCTAATGTCCGGTGAGTTAGGTTTTCGTCCTTTTAATAGGTCACGACGTACGATTCGGGACGCAAAAATTGCGCAAAAGAAGAAAATTGGCCTGAAACTGATGAAAATGTTCAATTTTGGGCTACGAAAAAATGCACAACAGAGCAGGCTTACTGCCTCCGTCGTTAAGCTCTCGGAGAACTTTCCAACGGTATGCTGTACGCTGCGTAACTCCTTACGGATCAAAAGTTATAGGCACCGAAGCGACGGAGACTTGGTCACAAGCCCCACGCCCTCGGTTTGAGGGCCAAGCCTCTACGTGAAGTGAAGTTGTCTTGCCCATGGTGCCGTGGTATTCAAAAATAGAAATGTGGTGGATAAAGCATCTTGGAAAGCCTAACCGTGGAAAAAAAATTGAAAAGCGGGGTGCAACACAAGGACTTCCAAGGGGGTCACCCATCCTAGTACTACTCTCGCCCAAGCACGTTTAACTTTGGAGTTTTGATGAGATCCGGTGCATTGGTGCTGGTATGATCGCACCCGTCATGTTGAGGGCAAAAATCCTTTATGTGTTGACGGTTCACAGTCCCAGTCCAGAGAGATAGCCCATTTAAAAGGCCCAATGGGCTTAACGACAACCCATCTGCTTCAACAACACAGCATCCTCTTAACACGTGATATCGACAAGTTGTAGGGCCCTCTACTGTCCCATGAGTTAGGTTGTCGTCCTTTTAACAGCTTACGATGTATGATCCGGGAAATAGCGCAAAAGAAGAGAAGTTGCCCAAAACTGATGAAAACGTTTGATTTTGGGCTCCGAAAATAGGCGCAGTCGAGCATGCTTGATGCCCTTGTCATAGAGCTTTTGGGGAGCTTTCCAACGGTAAGTTTTGCGCCGCATAACTCCTTACGGATAAAAAGTTATGGGCACCAGAGCGACGGAGACTTGGTCACAGGCCCCACGCCCTCGGTTTGCAGGCCCTGCCTCTACATGAAGTGAAGTTGTCTTGCCCAAGGTTCTGTGGGATTTGGAAATAGAAATGTGGTGGATATAGCATTTTGGCAAGCCTAACCGGGAAAAAAAATTGAAATGGGCGGTACAACACGAGGACTTCCTAAGGGGTCACCCATCTTAGTACTACTCCCGCCAAACCATGCTTAACTTTTGAATTCTGGTGGGATCCGGTACATTTGTGCTGGTATGATCGCACCCGTCATGTTGAGGGCACAAATCCGTTATGTGTTGACGGTTCACAGTCCCAGCCCAGAGAGACGGCCCAATGGGCTTAATGACAACCTATTTGCTTTGACAACGTAGCATCCTTGCAAGACGTGACATCGAGGCATTGTAGGGCCCTCCAATGTCTCGCGAGTTAGGTTATCGTCCTTTTTACAGCTCACGACATACGATCCGGGACGGAAAAATAGCTAAAAAAGAGAAAAGTGGCCTGAAATTGATGAAAATGTTCGATTTTGGGATCCGAACACAGGCACAGCTGAGCAAGCTTGCAGCCCCCGTCGTAGAGCTCTCGGAGAGCTTTCCAACGGTATGCTTTGTGCCGCGTAACTCCTTACGGATCAAAAGTTATGGGCA
Source organism: Ehretia macrophylla (assembly GCA_037974665.1). NCBI lineage: Eukaryota > Viridiplantae > Streptophyta > Magnoliopsida > Boraginales > Ehretiaceae > Ehretia > Ehretia macrophylla. The sequence continues at coordinate 40,898,954 of CM075782.1, read as the reverse complement.
CTGGAGCGACGGAGACTTGGTCTTAAGCTCCACACCCTCGGTTTGCGGGCCCAGCCACTACGTGAACGAAGTAGTCTTGCCCAAGGTGGCATGGGATTCGAAAATAGAAATGTGGTGGACAAAGCATTTTGGCAAGCCTAACCGGGGAAAAAAAATTGAAATGGGGGGTACAACACGAGGACTTCCTAGGGGGTCACCCATCCTAGTACTACTCTCATCCAAGCACGCTTAACTTCGGAGTTCTGATGGGATACGGTGCATTAGGGGTGGTATGATCGTACCTGTCACATTAAAGGAACAAATCCCTTATGTGTTGACGGTTCATAATCCCAGCCTAGAGAGATGGCCCATTCAAAAGGCCCAATGGGCTTAACGACAACCCATCTTCTTCAACAACACAGCATCCTCACAAGACGTGATATCGACGCATTGTAGGGCCCTGTAATGTCCCGCGAGTTAAGTTGTCATCCTTTTAACAGCTCATGACATACAGTCCGGGATGAAAAAATAACGCAAAAGAAGAAAAGTGGCCCGAAACTGGTGAAAACGTTCAATTTTGGGGTCTAAAAAAAGGTACAACCAAGTAGGCTTGCTGCCCCTGTCATAGAGCTCTCGAAGAGCTTTTGCAACTGTATGATATGCACCACGTAACTCCTTACGGATCAAAAGTTATGGGCATCAGAGCGACGGAGACTTGGTCACAACCCCCACGCCCTCGGTTTGCAGGCCCAGCCACTACGTGAATTGAAGTTGCCTTGCCCAAGGTTCCGTGGGATTCAGAAATAGAAATGTGGTTGATAAAGTATCTTGGCAAGCTTAATTGGGGCAAAAAAAAATGAAAAGAGGGATGCAACACAAGGACTTCCCAGGGGGTCTCCTATCCTAGTACTACTCTCGCCCAAACACGCTTCACTTTGGAGTTCTGATGGGATACGGTGCATTAGTGCTGGTATGATCGCACCAGTCAAGTTGAGGGCGCAAATCGCTTATGTGTTGACGGTTCATAGTCCTAGCCGAGAGAGATAGCCAATTCAAAAGGCCCAATGGGCTTAACGACAACCCATCCTCCTAAAAATCGCAGCATCTTCACAAGACGTGATATTGACGCATTGTAAGGCCCTCTAATGTCCCGCGAGTTAGGTTGTCGTCCTTTCCGCTGCTCATGAAGTACGATTCGGGACGGAATAACAATGTAAAAGTAGAAAAATGGCCTGAAACTGATGAAAACATTCGACTTTGGGCTCCAAAAATAGGCGCTGCCTAGCAAGCTTGTTACCCCTAGCGTAGAGCTCTCGGAGACCTTTCCAACGGCATACTGTGCGCCGCGTAACTCCTTACAGATCAAAAGTTATGGGTACTAGAGCGACGGAGACCTATTCACAAGCCTCACGCCTTCGGTTTGTGGGCCCAACTTCTACGTGGAGCGAAGTTCTCTTGCCCAAGGTACAGTGGGATTCAGAAATAGAAATGTGGTGGACAAAGCATCTTGGCAAGCCTAACCGGTGCCAAAAAAAATTGAAAAAGGGGGTACAACACGAGGACTTCCCAGGGGGTCATCCATCCAAGTACTACTCTCGCCCAAGCACGCTTAACTTCGGAGTTCTGATGGGATACGGAGCATTAGTGCTGGTATGATCACACCCATCATGTTGAGGGTACAAATCCATTGTGTGTTTACGGTTCACAGCCCTAACTCAGATAGATAGCCTATTCAAAAGGCCCAATGGGCTTAACGACAACCCATTTGCTTCAACAACGCAGCATCCTTACAAGACGTGATATTGATGCGCTGTACGGCCCTCTAATGTCCCACGAGTTAGGTTGTCGTCACTTTTAGTACCTCACGACGTATGATCCGGGATAGAAAAATAGCACAAAAGAAGAAAAGTGGTATGAAACTTATGAAAACGTTCAATTTTGGGCTCCAAAAATAGGCGCAGCCAAGCAAGCTAGCAGCACCCGTCGTAGAGCTATTGGAGAGATTTCCAACGGTATGCTGTGTGCCGCGTAACTCCTTACGGATCAAAAGTTATGGGCACCAGAGCGAAGGAGACCTGGTCACAAGCCCCACACCTTCAGTTTGTAGGCACAGCCTTTATGTGGAACGAAGTTGTCTTGCCCATGGTGCCATGGGATTCATAAATAGAAATCTGATGGATAAACCATCTTGGCAAGCCTAATCGGGGAAAAAAATTTGAAAAGGGGGGTGCAACACGAGGACTTCCTAGGGGGTCACCCATCCTTGTACCACATTCGCCCAAGCACGCCTAACTTCAGAGTTCTGATGGGACTCGGTACATTAATGCTGGTATGATCTCACCCATCATGTTGAGGGCACAAATCCCTTATGTGTTTACGGTTCACAGTCCCATCCCAGAGAGATAGCCCATTCAAAAGGCCCAATGGGCTTAACGACAACCCATCTGCTTCAACAACATAGCATCCTTACAAGACGTGATATCGACGCATTGTAGGGCCCTGAAATGTCCTGCGAGTTAGGTTGTCATCCATTTAATAGCTCACGACGTACAATCTGGGACGAAAAAATAACACAAAAGAAGAAAAGTGGCCCAAAACTGATCAAAATGTTCAATTTTAGGCTCCGAAAACAAGCGCAACCGAGCAAACTTGATGCCCCCGTCATAGAGCTCTTGGAGAGCTTTCCAATGGTATGTTGTGCGATGCTTAACTGCTTACGGATCAAAAGTTATGGGCACCAGAGCGACGGAGACCTGGTCACAAGCCCCATGCCCTTGGTTTTTAGGCCCAGCCACTACGTAAAGCGAACTTGTCTTGCCCAAGGTGCCGTGGGATTTGGTTATAGAAATGTGGTGGATAACGCATCTTGGCAAGCCTAACCGGGGCAAAAAAAATTGAAAAAGGGGGTGCAACACGAGGACTTACCAAGGGGTCACCCATCCTAGTACTGCTCTCGCCCAAACACGCTTAACTTCGGAGTTCTGATGGGATACGGTGCATTATGCTTGTATGATCGCACCCATCATGTTGAGGGCACAAATCCCTTATGTGTTGACGGTTCACAGTCCCAGCCCTGAGAGATGGCTTATTCAAAAGGCCTAATAGGCTTAATGACAACCCATCCGCTTCAACAACGCAGCATCTTCGTAAGACGTGATATTGACGTGTTATAGGGCCCTCTAATGTCCCTCAAGTTAGGTTGTCATCCTTTTCGCGGCTCATGATGTGAGGCCCGACCCTGAATAACATGTCTTACCTCGATTTGTGTGCCTTAGATCTAGAATTATATGACTAACCTTGGATTACGTGTGCTGTCTTGATTTTGGTGCATGCCTCGTCATATGTGCCTTGACCTAGAATGGTATGCCCTAATCCCTAACTGACGTGCAATACCTAGATATACGTGCCCTGATCTCGATATACGTGTGTTATCTCATTTCGTGTGTCTTAACCTTGAACTGCGTACCATAACCTAGATATAGAGTCATGCCTTGGTTTGTGTGCATTGCATTGAACTACGTACCTTGCATTGGTTTGCATGCATTCACCTTGGATTGTGTGCATTGGTATTAGAATCCGTGCACTTACCTTGAAGTATGTACCCTAGTCTTGAAGTACGTGTCGTACCTTGTAGTTCGTGTCTATCTCATAGTTCGTGCCCTAGAACTTAAGAAAGCGTGCATGCACGCTAATCAATAAAGATTCCTACACAAAGCACAAGAAAATAAAATAATCCTACAAAATCCAGTAAACATTCATTATTATATTCCTAATTCAAATTCTCTACAAACTCCACTAACAATAAAATAACACTAAACTATTCCTACATTTCCCACTATCTATTATTCTATTCATAATTCAAACTCATCAACAAACATTCCTATATTTTATTCTACCTATATTCTCTAATTTCCCAATATTCCTATGACAACACAAGACACCATGCTGCCTAGGATAGACAAAACAAAATCAATCATATTTTAAACACTCAATATTCCTCACAAAGCACAAGAATGCATAAAAAATACACACCACACACTACCCTAGCCCTCATTTTCGACCAAGGCATCCAAATACAATTAAAATTCAGATTTTATATCAAAAACATCTCACACATGCTCTCTCAACTCACCAAAACTGAGCACACACACACACACACACTAAAACTTCACTTTTCCTCACAAACTCTCTCCTTCTCTCTCCTTCTCTCTCATTTTCGACCATGGCATCCTCTTGAGCATTCAAGACTCCTAACAATTCTCTAAGACTCTCCCAAGCTCGGCCATAGTAAGCACAAGCAAGGCAACTAGCTCAAAAACGTACACAAGCTCACAAAACTCATCATTTTCGGCCTAAGGTAAGTTTTGATAGTTTTCTTCCATTTCTTTTGGTTTCACACACATGCACACCTTCTTCACATGCTAACTAAGTTAGAAATTAAGGGAAGACAAGCCATCTCTCGGCCAAAGCAAGGAAGAAGCTCCCTTTGTGCATTTTGAGAGCATTTGTGCATCTTTAACCATCAATAGGCTAAGGTGAGGGTTAAACTCTTTTAAAAGCTTTCAAAAATCACATGCATGTCTTCATATGACTATATTTACCTCTATAGTTGTTGTATATGTGTGTATATGAGCTTATATGACCATGCATGGCTAGATTTTTGGCTAGAACTTGAAGATAGGTAAAAACGTGTTGCTGGCAGATTTCTGACTTGGTAGAGTAAAGTGGATTTGGCCTAGTAAATGATGTGAAAAATGCGTGAAAATTGGTAGGTGACTAGTTTTGCCAGTTCTGAGAATTTTTCAAAGAAATAGGCCAAGGAAAAATTTGATTCTAAGGCCTTCAAAATGGTCAAACATCGTGAGGTGTCTAAATCTGGAAGAATTGGAAAAATGAAATAGGTTTTTGGTAGATTACTGGCTTTGTAGAACAAAGCATTTTTGACCTAGTAAATGTTGCTGAAAATGCATGAAAATCTATAAGTGGCTATATTTTGTAGTCCTGGACATTTTTGTCAGAAATAGACCAAAGCCAATTCTGACTCTAAGACCTTCCAAATTGGCAACAATCGTAATGTGTCTAAAATTGGACAGTTTTGCGTAGTCTCACGGTTTTGGCCATAACTCCTAAATCCGAACTCCAAATGATGCGAGGTTTGTTCATAGATTTAAATCACTAAGTAAGATTTAATTTGAAATTTTGTTCACTGAATTTGGAGATCATTTGCTTGGCTAATTGAATATGGGAAAATAGACCATTGCAGTAGGGTTTTGCTTAGTAAAATGCTTTGAAACATGTTGTAACTTCACTTGTGGTATTGAATGCTTGGAATTATGGCATGTAGATGTTGTGTGGACTGTTGTGGTTGGTTGAGGTTGTTTCATTTGGATGATGCATGGCTTGGGTTTAATTACGTGACAAATTGTGGCTTAATCGTATGTGTAAACACGAATTTAGGCCCTATTGCTTATGAAAACTTGCTAAGCGATGATCCTATGGTTTAATGTGTTCAATTGCATGATTAGTAGGCTGCCTAATAAATGTTAAGTATGCTTGAAATGGTTTAAGTGTTACTTGTGGTGCTTAGCAAACGAAACCAACCCCGAGCACGGCCTAGTAAACCCTAATGGCCCTGTAGGCTCTCGAGTCATAGACCACTCTTGTGTGAATTCTAAATTGATGTTGAGAAATTGTTTTTATAACTCTAAATATGATTCTCGATGATTACATGTTGATAAGTGAACTTCTCTTGCACCCGGTCTCGTGTAAACGTCGTTGTATGCTTGTATAATCTTAGTACTTGATACATGAACCCCGAAATGAGTTATATGACTTGATTTACATGTGTTACTTGGCTGCCCGTTTAATGTTCATATAACTCTATGTGTTTTACAAAGTGAAAATTTGTGTTAAGCATGCCTCGTTTGTTTACTTGGCAATATATGATCTTGAAATTGTTCGGAGGCAACCTACTTTGTTGTCCTCCTAATACGAATTGTTAAAAGACATTCTATGGCTTATTTGAACATGATTACTTGGCTGCCCATGGAAGTTTAATTTCTTTCAAATTGATATATGAAATGATTACATGTTCTTACAATGACTTATATGCCAATATGTCAAACTGTGATCATATACTTGCTCGGAGGCAACCTACTTTGTTGACCTCCCAATGTGAAATATTAAATGGCAAACATGTGCAATGCATACAAGGTTACAACTTTTCATTGTGGCATGGTAGCGTTTCACGGACGCCGTGTGGAATAGGGTTTGTCGGTGCTCCCGTGACTACTATGGTCCAATTCCCTATCTCGCTTGGCATTCTACCCTCGGAGAGTTGGGTCGTAGTTTGGTGTACATCTGGAGTACACCCATTTGGAGTGATAAGTGAATGATTGAAGCCTGCTGCAACAATTGTTATCGAAATCAACTTCAAAGCAAAAGCGCAATGTATTCCTTGAACGGCACAAACTAAGTGCTATACCGGGCAAACTACTACACGTGAAAGTGGTGGGAACTACCTCTTGAGCCCGTATGAGCCACCTCTAGAGTCCTGTACGTATCAAAACGTATCTTTTTTACTATGTGTTTAAGTACTCTCGCTTGGTTCATAGAGGACCTCGGGGAGGAAAGACAGGTAAATGTGTTCCTTTATATTTATGTATTGTTATGAGCTTACTTATTTTATTTGACATGTTTTCAAAGGAGTTTTCACAAGTTAACAGGAAAAGGATTTTTAAAACCTTGTCACTTATTTTCCCTCCTCGCTGAGTTCATAAGGACTCACCCTCTTTTTGTCACATGTGAAGCAGATTTGGAATAGTTACCCGAGGAGAATATGCTTGTTAATGATTCCTTGGAGTGACTACGTGCTTTTGTGCTTTGCTTGAAAGTGGTTGCTATATGGATGTTGTGTTTGATTGCAACTGTTCATTTTGTTGATGTAAATGACCCCATTGTAATTTGGGTCTAATTTTGGCTTGCACATATTATAACCGGCGAACTCTTTATTGGTTGTTTGCTTTCATTATCTTGATTAGTAGTTATCATAGGTGTTTAAACCACAAGGTGAAGAAGCATATAATGAAACTCTATCTAATCTCACTTAGGTGCTTATGCGTAAGCTAAGGGATAATAAGTACTTGCAAGACAAGAACTGGCAAATAAACAGGACATAGTTATCATGCTAGGCTTGTCAATCAAATGAGACTATCGAGATAAATTAGTAGGCATATCTATTGATAACAAAATAGGAAATTTTTGTAGGGATTGAATCAATGATTAAAGGTTTTGAGGCGTTTTAGAAAATAGGTCAAACCAAAGGTCTTAAATACAACCGTTATATTGTCGGTTTTCCATAAAACTTCTGGAGTTCTAGGCCAACGTTAAGCATTAAATCATAACAAAAGGCTAAGAATGTGACATAGTATAAATGAATTAGGTCATACCCTAGTCTAGCCTCTTTAAGTCGAGTTGGGGCATGACATATGACGTACGATTTGGGACGAAAAAATACCACAAAAGAACAAATAAGGCCCGAAACTGCTGAAAACGTTCGATTTTGGGCTCCAAAAATAGGCGCAGCCGAGCAGCATGATACCCTCGTCGTAGAGCTCTCGGAGAGCTTTCCAATGGTATGTTGTGCGCCGTGGAACTCCTTACAGATCAAAAGTTATAGGCACTGGAGCGACGGAGACCTAGTCACAAGCCCCACGCCCTCGGTTTGCAGTCCCAGCCACTACGTGAAGCGAAGTTGTCTTCCCAAGGTGCCATGGGATTTAGAAATAGAAATATGGTGGATAAAGCATCTTGGCAAGCCTAACCGGGGGAAAAATTTGATAAGGGGGGGGCAAGACGAGGACTTCCCTAGGGGCCACCTATCCTAATAGTACTCTTGTCCAAGCATGCTTAACTTCAGATTTCTGATGGGATCCGGTGCATTAGTGTTGGTATGATTGCACCCGTCATGTTAAGGGTACAAATCCCTTATGTGTTTACGGTTGACAGTCGCATCCCAGAGAGATGGCCCATTCAAAAGGCCCAATGGGCTTAACGACGACCCATCTGCTTCTACAACGTAGCATCCTTGGAAGATGTGACATCGAGGCATTGTAGGGCCCTATAATGTTCTGCAAGTTAGGTTGTTGTCCTTTTAACAGTTCACGACGTACGATACAGGATGAAAAACCTGCGCAAAAGAAGAAAAATGGCCCAAAACTAATGAAAACGTCAATTTTGGGCTCTGGAAAAAGGCATAACTGAGCAGGCTTGCTATCCCTAGCGTAGAACTCTCAAAGTGCTTTTCAACGGTATGTTGTGTACCGCGTAACTCCTTACGGATTAAAAGTTATGGGCACCGGAGCGACGGAGACCTAGTCACAAGCCCCACGCCCTCGGTTTGTGGGCCCAGCCACTATGTGATGCCAAGTTGTCTTGCCCAAGGTAGCGTGGGATTTGGTAACAGAAATGTGGTGGATAAAGCATCTTGGCAAGCCTAACTGGGGCAAAAATAATTGAAAAGTGGGGTGCAACATGAGGACTTCCTAGGGGGTCACCTATCTCAATACTACTCTCGTCCAAGCACGCTTAACTTCGGAGTTCTGATGGGATCCGAAGCATTAGTGCTAGTTTGATTGCACCCGTCATGTTGAGGGCAGAAATCTCTTATGTGTTGATAGTTCACAGTCCTAGCCCAGAGGGATGGCACATTCAAAATGCCCAATGGGCTTAACGACATCCCATCCACTTCAACAATGCAGTATCCTCGCAAGATGTGATATCGACGAGTTGTAGGGTCCTCAAATGTCTTGCGAGTTAGGTTTTCATTCTTTTCGCTGCTCTTGATGCACGATTCGGGACGGAATAACAGTGCAAAAGTAGAAAAATGGCCCAAAACTAATGAAAACATTCGATTTTGAGCTCCAAAATAGGCGCTGTCGAGCAAGCTTGTTGCGCCCGTCGTAGAGCACTCAGAGAGCTTTCCAATGGTATGCTGTGCACCACGTAACTCCTTACGGATCAAAAGTTTTGGGCACTGGAGCGACGGAGACCTGGCCATAAACCCATGCCCTCGGTTTGCGAGCCCAACCACAATGTGATGCCAAGTTGTCTTGACCAAGGTCCTGTGGGATTTGGTAATAGAAATGTGGTGGACAAAGCATCTTGGAAAGCCTAACCGGGGCAAAAAAAATTGAAAAGGGGGGTGCAACAGGAGGACTTCTGAGGGGGTCGCCCATCCTAGTACTACTCTCGCCCAAGCAGGCTTAACTTCGAAGTTCTAAAGGGATACGGTACATTAGTACTGGTATGATCGCACCCATCATGTTGATGGCACAAATCCATTATGCGTTTACGGTTCATAGCCCAACCCAGAGAGATCGCCCATTCAAAAGGCCCAATGGGCTTAACAACAACCCATCCGCTTCAACAACGCACCATCCTTACAAGACGTGATACCGATGAGCTGTAAGGGCCTCTGATGTCTCGCGAGTTAGGTTGTCATCCTTTTAACAGCTCATAACGTACGATCCAGTATAAAAAAATAGTGTAAAGAAAAGTGGCCTGAAACTAATGAAAAAGTTCAATTTTGGTATCCAAAAATAGGCGCAGCTGAGCAAGCTTGATGCCCCTGTGGTAGAGCTCTCGGAGAGCTTTCGAACGGTATGGGGTGCGCCGCGTAACTCCTTACGGATCAAAAGTTATGGGCACCGGAGCGATGGAGACGTGGCCACTAACCCCACGTCCTCGGTTTACGGGCCCAACCTCTATGCAAAGCGAAGTTATCTTGCTCAAGGTGCCGTGGGATTCAGAAATAGAAATATGGTGGATAAAGCATCTTGGCAATCCTAACCGGGGAAAAACAATTTGAAAAAGGAGGGGCAACATGAGGATTTCCCTGGGGGTCACCCAACTTAGTACTACTCTCGCCCAAGCACGCTTAACTTCGAAGTTCTGATGGGTTTTGGTGCATTAGTACTGGTATGATCGCACCCGTCATGTTAAGGACACAAATCCCCTATGTCTGGACGGTTCACAGTCCCAGCCCAGTGAGATGGCCCATTCAAAAGGCCCAATGGGCTTAATGACAACCCATCCACTTCGACGACGCAGCATCCTTGCAAGACATGATATCGAGGCATTGTAGGGCCTTCCAAAGTCCCGCGAGTTAGGTTCTCGTCCTTTTAACAACTAACGACGTACGATCCGGGATGAAGAAACAACGCAAAAGAAGAAAAGTGACCCGAAACTGATGAAAATGTTCAATTTTGGGCTCTGAAAATAAGTGCAACAAAGCAGGATAGTTGCCCGCGTTGTGGAGCTCTGAGAGAGTTTTCCAACGGTATGCTGTGCACCAGATAACTCCTTACGGATGAAAAGTTACGGGCATCAGAGTGACGGAGACCTGGTGACAAGCCCCACACCCTCGGTTTGCTGGCTCAGCCTCTATGTGAAGTGAAGTTGTCTTGCCCATGGTTCCGTGGGATTCTGAAATAGAAATATGGTGGACAAACCATCTTGGCAAGCCTAACCGTGGAAAAAAAAATTGTAAAAGGGGGTGCAACACAATGACTTCCTAGGGGGTCACCCATCCTAGTACTACTCTCGCCCAAGCACGCTTAACTTCGGAGGTCTGATGGGATTCGGTGCATTAGTGCTGGTATGATCGCACCTATCATCTTGAGGGACCAAATCTATTATGTGTTTACAGTTCACAGTCCCATCCCTAAGAGATGGCCCATTCAGAAGGCCCAATGGGCTTACCTACAACCCATCTGCTTCAACAATGCAGCATCCTTACAAGATGTGACATCGACGCTTTGTAAGGCCCTATAATGTCCTGCGAGTTAGGTTGTCGTCCTTTTAACAGCTCACAACGTACTATCCGGGATTGAAAAACAACGAAAAAGAAGAAAAGTGGCACAAAATTGATGAAAACGTTCGATTTTGAGATCCAAAAACAGGCGCGGCTTAGCAGGCTTGTTGCCCCCGTCGTAGAGCTCTAAGAGAACTTTCCTACGGTATGATGTGCGCCGCTTAAGTCCTTACGGATCCAAAGTTATTGGCAACGGAGTGACGAAGACCTAGTCACAGGCCCCACGCCATCGGTTTACAAGCCTAGCCACTACGTAAAGCGAAGTTGTCCTGCCCAAGGTGTCGTGTAATTTGGTAATAGAAATGTAGTGGATAAAGCATCTTTGCAAGCCTAACCGGGGCAAAAAAAATTGAAAATGGGGGGTGCAACACGAGGACTTCCCAAGGGGTCACCCATCCTAGTACTATTATCGTCCAAGCACGCTTAACTTTGGAGTTATAATGGGATACGATGCATTAGTGCTGGTATGATCGTACCCGTCATGTTGAGGGCATAAATCCCTTATGTGTTGCAGTTCACAATCCCAACCCATAGAGATAGCCTATTCAAAAGGCCCACTAGGCTTAACGAAAACCCATCCGCTTCAACAACGCAGTATCCTCACAAGAGGTGATATCGACGCATTGTAGGGCCCTCTAATGTCCTGCGAGTTGGGTTGTCGTCCTTTTTATAGCTCATAACGTACGATTCGGGACAAAAAAATAGCGCCAACGAAGAAAAATATCCCAAAATAGATGAAAACATTCAATTTTGGGCTCCAAAAATAGGTGCAGCCGAGCAGGCTTGGTGCCCTTCTCGTAGAGCTCTCGGAGAGCTTTCCAACGGTATGTTGTGCGCTGCATAACTCCTTACGGATCAAAAGTTATAGGCAACGGAGCGACGGAGACCTGGTCACAATCCCCACGCCCTCGGTTTGCAAGTCCAGCCTCTACGTGATGCGAAGTTGTCTTGCCCATGGTGCCGTGGGATTCAAAAATAGAAATGTGGTGCATAAAGCAACTTGGCAAGCCTAATAGGGGAAAAAAATTTGAAAAAGGGGGGTGCAACACGAGGACCTCCTAGAGGGTCACCCATCCTAGTACTACTCTCACCCAAGCACGCTTAACTTCGGAGTTCTGATGGGATCCGGTGCATTAGTGCTGGTATGATCACAGCCGTCATGTTGAGGGCACAAATCCCTTATTTGTTTACTGTTCACAGCCCCATCTAGAGAGATGGCCCATTTAAATGGCCCAATGGGCTTAACGACAATCCATCCATATCAAAAATGCAGCATCCTCACTAGACGTGACATTGACGCATTGTAGGGCCCTCTAATGTCCCGCGAGTTAGGTTGTCATTATTTTAACAGCTCACGACGTACGATCCGGGACGGAAAAACAGCACAAAAGAAGAAAAGTATCCCAAAACTGATGAAAACGTTCGATTTTAAGAACCAAAAATAGGCGCAGCTAAGCAGGCTTGTTGCCCCTGTCGTAGAGCGCTCGGAGTACTTTCCAACGGTATGCTGTGTGCCGCGTAAATCCTTACAGATCAAAAGTTATAGGCACCGGAGCGACAGAGACTTAGTCACAAGCCCCACGCCCTCTGTTTGCAGGCCCAGCCACTGCGTGAAGTGAAGTTGTCTTGCCCAAGGTGGCATGGGATTTGGTAATAGAAATGTGGCGGATAATGCATCTTGGCAAGCCTAACCAGGGCAAAAAAAAAATTGAAAAGGGGGGTGTAACACGGGGACTTCCGAGGGGCTCACACATCGTAGTACTACTCTCGCCCAATCACGCTTAACTTCAGAGTTCTGATTGGATACGAAGCATTGGTGCTGGTATGATTGCACCTGTCATGTTGAGGGCACAAATCCCTTACGTGTTGACGATTCATAGTCCCAGCCCAGAGTGATGGCCTATTCAAAAGGCCCAATGGGCTTAACGACAACCCATCTGTTTCAACAACGTAGCATCATCGCAAGACGTGATATTGATGAGTTGTAGGGTCCTCAAATGTCCTGCGAGTTAGGTTGTCATTCTTTTCGCTGCTCTTGATGCACGATTCGGGATGGAATAACAGTGCAAAAGTAGAAAAATGGCAAAAAACTAATGAAAATATTCGATTTTGTGCTCCAAAAATAGGCATTGTCGAGCAAGCTTGTTGCGTCTATCGTAAAGCACTCGGAGAGCTTTCCAACGGTATACTGTGCACCATGTAACTCCTTACGAATAAAAAGTTTTGGGCACTGGAGCGACGGAGACCTGTCCATAAACCCATGCCCTCGGTTTGCGAGCCCAACAACAATGTGATGCCAAGTTGTCTTGAGCAAGGTCCTATGGGATTTGGTAATAGAAATGTGGTGGATAAAGCATCTTGGCAAGCCTAACCGGGGAAAAAAAAATTGAAAAGGGGGGTGCAACACGAGGACTTATGAGGGGATCGCCCATCCTAGTACTACTCTCGCCCAAGCAGGCTTAAGTTCAAAGTTCTGAAGTGATACGGTGCATTAGTGTTGGTATGATCGCACCCGTCATGTTGATGGCACAAATCTATTATGCGTTTACGGTTCATAGCCCAACCCAGAGAGATCGTCCATTCAAAAGGCCCAATGGGCTTAACGACAACCCATCCACTTCAACAACACACCATCCTTACAAGACGTGATACCGACACGCTGTAAGGGCCTCTGATGTCTCATGAGTTAGGTTGTCGTCCTTTTAACAACTCATAACGTACGATCCGGTACGAAAAGTTAATGTAAAGAAAAGTGGCTTGAAACTAATGAAAAAGTTCGATTTTGGTATCCAAAAATAGGCGCAGCCAAGAAGGCTTGCTGCCCCTATCGTAGAACTCTCAGAGAGCTTTCTAACGGTATTCTGTGTACCACGTAAATCCCTACGGATCAAAAGTTATGGGCATTGGAGCGACAAAGACCTGCTCACAAGCCCCACACCCTCAGTTTGTGGGCCTAGCCACTACGCGAAGTGAAATTGTCTTGCCCAAGGTCCCATGGGAATCGGAAATAGAAATGTGGTGGATAAAGCAACTTGGCAAGCCTAATCGGGGAGAAACAATTTGAAAAAGGGGGGGGGGGGGCAACACGAGGACTTCTCAAGGGATCACCCATCGTAGTACTACTCTTGCCCAAGCACGCTCAACTTCGGAGTTCTGAAGGGATTTGGCGCATTAGTATGGGTATGATCGCACCCGTCATGTTGAGGGCATAAATCCCTTATGTGTTTACGGTTTGTAGCCCCATCCCAAATAGATGGCCCATTCAAAAGGTCCAATGGGCTTAACGACAACCCATCCATTTCGATGACACAGCATCCTCGCAAGACGTGATATCGGGGCATTGTAGGGCTCTCCAAAGTCCCGCGAGTTAGGTTCTCATCCTTTTAACAGCTCACGACGTACGATCCGGGATGAAGAAACAACGCAAAAGAAGAAAAGTGGCCCGAAACTGATGAAAATGCTCGATTTTGGGATCCGAAAATAAGCACAACAGAGCAGGATAGTTTCCTGCGTTGTGGAGCTCTAAGAGAGCTTTCCAATGGTATGCTGTGCGCCACATAACTCCTTATGGATGAAAAGTTATGGGCACCAGAGCGATGGAGACCTGGTCACAAGCCCCACACCCTCGGTTTGCTGGCCCAGCCTCTAGGTGAAGCGAAGTTGTCTTACCCAAGGTTCCGTGGGATTCTGAAATAGAAATGTGGTGGACGAACCATCTTGGTAGGCCTAACCGTGGAAAAAAAATTTGTAAAGGGGGGTGCAACATGAGGACTTCCTAGGGGGTAACCCATTCTAGTACTACTCTCGCCCAAGCACGCTTAACTTCGGAGATCTGATGGGATCCAGTGCATTAGTGTGATACCCCGAACATGGCATGTATTCAATAGCATTTTAAGTTCATTTAAATTGCATTTTATTGACCTTTCACCTTCTTTGACCAAACTAGTTGACTTTTCATCTACATTGACCAACTAGGACAAGGTGAGAATTTTTGAAATGTTTAATAAAGGGCAAACTTGGGATTAGAAATAAAAAAAATACAATGTTAAGTTAGTCAAATTTTGGGTCAACTTTGGAATTAAATCTGAACCAATTGGGGAAGAGTTAGGTAGCAAATTATATATGGTTGGAAAGCTCTATGAGTCTAGTTTATGAGGGTTCAAACCGTTCGTGAATTGGAGTTTTCTAGAAGAAGTTATGGCCGTTTTCGTGAGGTCGCGCATAGCTGTTTTGGTTTAGCGGGTTGACCGAATTTTGACCTTTGACTTCTTGACTTTTTTTTTTTAAATAAGCAGAATTGCACGAAAAAAACAGAGAGAAAAGAGCTTGAGACCAGGAGGAAAAGAAGGAAAAAAAAAAAAGAAAATCTCAACTTCAAATCTTCGATTCTTCGCGAGGGCTTCCACGGGGTGGTTTCCGAGGCACTCTACAAGGTTTTCCTAGCGTCTAGGAGCGTCTGAGGTGAGGGTTTCATGCTTATTTGCGCATTTGAAAATTTTGTATCTAAACTTTGATTTTTAGATTTTATGCGTAGATTGTTGTTTTAATCGTTTTGTTGCTTAAAGAATGTTCCTTGTTGATTGTAGAACATGTATTTATAGCTTTTTAACATTTTCTGCGGTTAAATGTTGAGATTGCAATTTAAATTGATTAATGAATAGTAATTAGTGAATAGTAAACCCTTGAAATGTTGAAGTTGCCCCGTTATGCTGTCTGTTGATGTAGAAATGTGCTAGGTATGCTAGAATGCCTAAATGTGTGGTTTAATTGGAATGTGTAATGGAAAAACGGAGAAAAACGGCTTAGTGAAAGTCGGGGTCGTTTAGGTCGGCTTTAGCGTTTTCTCGTTTTGCGTGTTGGCATTGCTTCGGGAAGCCATGGAAGCACTTTTGGTGCGGTCGTGGTGTTGGTTGGGTGTTTGGTTGGTATAGTTGTAGTTCAAACGAGCAAAGGGGGAAAATCGGGCTTTGCACGAATTCTAGGGTTAAGTAGGGTTTCAGAGTCTCTAGACGTGCCTTATAGTGACCTAGGAGGATTGGTGAAGTCGGTTTCCAAGACTCGTGGCTCGTTTGAAAGTAGTGGCATTTTGAAGGTTGGGGCATTTTTGGTGATTTTGTGTGTTTTATGTTTATATTGCTAAAAGAGTGCTTGTTAATGCTTGTTATTTTGCTTGTTATGCTTGTTAATGCTTATTACGCTTGTTAGAGTTAATTGTTGATTGAAATGTTTATCCATTGTTGAGAATGCTTGATATCGCTCGTTTATCGTCTTGTATCGAGTCTTGCATTGCATAGTGTCTCGCACGTGAGTGATGGGCCTCTCTGGGTAGCCTCGGGTTGCCAGTGTTGGTTGCTCTAGCTCCGTTGCTATTCCCTTTCTCGCTTGGGTTGCCTCCCAGGGAGATTTGGGTCGTAGATTGATGGATACTTCCGGGGTATTCCAAACTGGTGTTATAAGGTGGTTTGGGCCGGCGCGTCATCGTTAAAGTCATCGGAATCGTGATCGGTACATTACTCGCTCGAGTGAACCATAGCCTTCAGAGTGTGGTATAGCTTTGAATGGTTGTGTTAATGCTTTTATTGATTGTTTATTGTATTGATTGCTATATTGATTGCTTTTGTCAGATATATTGCTTAACTGTTTTACTTGCATTGCACGAACTTCTTTCTCTCCACCTCGATATCTGTCTCGCCCTCACTGAGTATACGTGTTGAGTATACTCACTCCTCACCACCACATTTCAGGAAATGCCATGTTAGCTGGAAAGTTCGTGATTTCGTGAAAGTCCATGCTTGAAGGGTTGTCCTGCGTGCCTATGTGACTTGAGTTGTCAAAGTTGTAAAGTTGTATGTTTTTATGTATTATTTGTATTTAATGTCAAAGTATGTAATTTAAGTTTCATTAGATTGTTGAAGTAATTTGATAAGTTAGACATGTATCTAGTTATTATAACTTAACTTCAAATGTATGTTTGTAATGTCCTAAGGAAAAAGAGTTAGAATGGCATGATAGTTTATTTTATGCAGTAGCTTAGTATGGTTTAATTGTCTAGTTTGAATGTACTTGTCAAAAATGAAAAGAGATAGGTTAGCTTTTAAATTGGAAATGTATGTATACATGCTGAGTTTAATTGTTGAGAACCGAGGCTCGGATGGCCTTGAGGTAGTTTGTATGGTTGGACACGGTGTTGGTCCATTTATATGCTATTACAGGTTTTATATTTCGCCTAGAAACAGGGGAGACTCCGTCCGTTTTCCCTGAAAATATTGCCCGGGTTTGGATTTGGGTTGTGATTAGATTGATCGATAGAACTCCCGGTCTCGAGAGGGAACGGGGTGTCACAGGTGGTATCAGAGCTTGTCTAGCTCATAAGCCGGGACAGGGTCCTCGGTCTGGTGGGTAGTGACCCTTGAATGTGTGCTTGTTAAGTGTTTCATGAAAGTGTATGCTTGTATGTGAGATTGTGTGTCTTGACTTGAATGTGTGCTCCTATGTGATATAGTTATGTGTTATGTGTTAATTGTGTGCTAAGTAAGGTGAAATGTCTAGTTGTCTATCGAATTGACTTATTGAATTGGCATCGTGAATTTTATCGACCTCGTGTATTGTTATTTGCTTGAAGTATTGCTTGTAATGTGTGTTTTAAAATGTCTTGAATTGAATATGTTGTGCTTGACTTGATTGTCGTGCTTGAGTGACTTTGTTGAATAAACTATTTTGTAAACTTGCTTGCATAATAGTTTAAGGCATATGTATAACTGTGATATATTGGCATTCATACATGTCCTATTGAAATGGTAAGTAAGTCCTCTTCCTCCCCTGAAGAAAGTGGTTCACCTCTGGCTTTTCAAGGTGTGTGGATTGGCAGGAAATGAATGGTATTTGGCTAGCCTTTATTTGGAAATTGGTGTTTGCTTTTGGAGCTCGGCTATTGGCAAATCTCTATGGTCCTCCTTTGTGCTTAACAGTTGTGAAAGAATAGCTTTCTCTTGGGGTTTTATTTGGTTATTCTTTGGAGTATTCTTTGGTTTTCTTAATGGGTATTCTTTGGAGACTTCTGCTGGCATTTCTTGGTGGACTTGGCTATTGGGTTTTCAGTCGGACTTACTGCATGGTATTATCTATGGTATATATGTCTCGGTCCTTATTGGAGTATTACTGGTATTCCTTATTGGAAAATCCTTCAATGGTATTCTCTAGGATTCTTAGTGGCCAATTATTTAGTATTATTTATTGGGCAATTCTTGGTACTTTCTTACTGGAGCATTGTTCGGGTATTTTCTTTGGCATCCCTCAGCGGGTTTGGTAACTGGAATCCCTATTAGACTCGTTATCTCATGTTACTTACGGTATTCTTTGGAATTCTTATTGAGCATTCTACTAGTATTTTCTTATTTAGCATTTATTGGAAGATTTCATTTAGAGGTTGGCCTTGGGTATTCTTCTCTATATTCTTTTACAGAACTATCAGCTGGGTCTATTTACTGTAGTCAATACTGCATGAGGTGCACCTACTCTGGCTATCTTTTAACTTTCTTATTTGGTACTTGTTAGACTTTTATTGAAGATTCTTAAATAGGGTATTCTTTCAGTACTCTTCCTGCCATTAGTATGTGGTATTGATGACATCTACAGTATCTTTGCTTTAGTCTTTATTGGTATTATCTCGGCGTTTCTGGTTGGAATTTATTCTTCTTCGATATTCGTGTCAATGGGATTCTTGTACGGTATCTATCTTTGAGCCTTTATTTGGCGTTACTACTTGGCATTTCTACTTGAACTTTCCTATTGGTCATCTTGATGAAATACTTATTCAGTAGCTAATGAAGATTAGTCAGAATTGGATTTCAGATGATGCAGAGTTCTATTGGAAGAATAATTGCGAGGACGCAATTGTTTTAAGGGGGGAAGGATGTGATACCCCGAACATGGCATGTATTCAATAGCATTTTAAGTTCATTTAAATTGCATTTTATTGACCTTTCACCTTCTTTGACCAAACTAGTTGACTTTTCATCTACATTGACCAACTAGGACAAGGTGAGAATTTTTGAAATGTTTAATAAAGGGCAAACTTGGGATTAGAAATAAAAAAAATACAATGTTAAGTTAGTCAAATTTTGGGTCAACTTTGGAATTAAATCTGAACCAATTGGGGAAGAGTTAGGTAGCAAATTATATATGGTTGGAAAGCTCTATGAGTCTAGTTTATGAGGGTTCAAACCGTTCGTGAATTGGAGTTTTCTAGAAGAAGTTATGGCCGTTTTCGTGAGGTCGCGCATAGCTGTTTTGGTTTAGCGGGTTGACCGAATTTTGACCTTTGACTTCTTGACTTTTTTTTTTTAAATAAGCAGAATTGCACGAAAAAAACAGAGAGAAAAGAGCTTGAGACCATGAGGAAAAGAAGGAGAAAAAAAAAAGAAAATCTCAACTTCAAATCTTCGATTCTTCGCGAGGGCTTCCACGGGGTGGTTTCCGAGGCACTCTACAAGGTTTTCCTAGCGTCTAGGAGCGTCTGAGGTGAGGGTTTCATGCTTATTTGCGCATTTGAAAATTTTGTATCTAAACTTTGATTTTTAGATTTTATGCGTAGATTGTTGTTTTAATCGTTTTGTTGCTTAAAGAATGTTCCTTGTTGATTGTAGAACATGTATTTATAGCTTTTTAACATTTTCTGCGGTTAAATGTTGAGATTGCAATTTAAATTGATTAATGAATAGTAATTAGTGAATAGTAAACCCTTGAAATGTTGAAGTTGCCCCGTTATGCTGTCTGTTGATGTAGAAATGTGCTAGGTATGCTAGAATGCCTAAATGTGTGGTTTAATTGGAATGTGTAATGGAAAAACGGAGAAAAACGGCTTAGTGAAAGTCGGGGTCGTTTAGGTCGGCTTTAGCGTTTTCTCGTTTTGCGTGTTGGCATTGCTTCGGGAAGCCATGGAAGCACTTTTGGTGCGGTCGTGGTGTTGGTTGGGTGTTTGGTTGGTATAGTTGTAGTTCAAACGAGCAAAGGGGGAAAATCGGGCTTTGCACGAATTCTAGGGTTAAGTAGGGTTTCAGAGTCTCTAGACGTGCCTTATAGTGACCTAGGAGGATTGGTGAAGTCGGTTTCCAAGACTCGTGGCTCGTTTGAAAGTAGTGGCATTTTGAAGGTTGGGGCATTTTTGGTGATTTTGTGTGTTTTATGTTTATATTGCTAAAAGAGTGCTTGTTAATGCTTGTTATTTTGCTTGTTATGCTTGTTAATGCTTATTACGCTTGTTAGAGTTAATTGTTGATTGAAATGTTTATCCATTGTTGAGAATGCTTGATATCGCTCGTTTATCGTCTTGTATCGAGTCTTGCATTGCATAGTGTCTCGCACGTGAGTGATGGGCCTCTCTGGGTAGCCTCGGGTTGCCAGTGTTGGTTGCTCTAGCTCCGTTGCTATTCCCTTTCTCGCTTGGGTTGCCTCCCAGGGAGATTTGGGTCGTAGATTGATGGATACTTCCGGGGTATTCCAAACTGGTGTTATAAGGTGGTTTGGGCCGGCGCGTCATCGTTAAAGTCATCGGAATCGTGATCGGTACATTACTCGCTCGAGTGAACCATAGCCTTCAGAGTGTGGTATAGCTTTGAATGGTTGTGTTAATGCTTTTATTGATTGTTTATTGTATTGATTGCTATATTGATTGCTTTTGTCAGATATATTGCTTAACTGTTTTACTTGCATTGCACGAACTTCTTTCTCTCCACCTCGATATCTGTCTCGCCCTCACTGAGTATACGTGTTGAGTATACTCACTCCTCACCACCACATTTCAGGAAATGCCATGTTAGCTGGAAAGTTCGTGATTTCGTGAAAGTCCATGCTTGAAGGGTTGTCCTGCGTGCCTATGTGACTTGAGTTGTCAAAGTTGTAAAGTTGTATGTTTTTATGTATTATTTGTATTTAATGTCAAAGTATGTAATTTAAGTTTCATTAGATTGTTGAAGTAATTTGATAAGTTAGACATGTATCTAGTTATTATAACTTAACTTCAAATGTATGTTTGTAATGTCCTAAGGAAAAAGAGTTAGAATGGCATGATAGTTTATTTTATGCAGTAGCTTAGTATGGTTTAATTGTCTAGTTTGAATGTACTTGTCAAAAATGAAAAGAGATAGGTTAGCTTTTAAATTGGAAATGTATGTATACATGCTGAGTTTAATTGTTGAGAACCGAGGCTCGGATGGCCTTGAGGTAGTTTGTATGGTTGGACACGGTGTTGGTCCATTTATATGCTATTACAGGTTTTATATTTCGCCTAGAAACAGGGGAGACTCCGTCCGTTTTCCCTGAAAATATTGCCCGGGTTTGGATTTGGGTTGTGATTAGATTGATCGATAGAACTCCCGGTCTCGAGAGGGAACGGGGTGTCACAATTAGTGCTGGTATGATCGCACCTGTCATGTTGAGGGACCAAATCCATTATGTGTTTACGGTTCACAGCCCCATCCCTGAGAGATAGCCCATTCAAAAGGCCCAATGGGCTTACCTACAACCCATATGCTTCAACAATGCAGCATCCATACAAGATGTGACATCGATGCGTTGTAAGGCCCTATAATGTCCTGCGAGTTAGGTTGTCGTCCTTTAACATCTCACAACGTACTATCCTGGATTGAAAAACAACGAAAAAGAAGAAAAGTGTCCCAAAATAGCCAACGAAGAAAAATATCCTAAAATTGATGAAAACGTACAATTTTGTGTTCCAAAAGTAGGCGCAGCCGAGCAGGCTTGGTGCCCTTCTCGTAGAGCTCTCGGAGAGCTTTCCAACGGTATGCTGTGCACCGTATAACTCCTTACGGATCAAAAGTTATAGGCAACAGAGCGACGGAGACCTGGTCACAAGCCCCACGCCCTCGGTTTGCGAGTCCAGCCTCTACGTGATGCGAAGTTGTCTTGCCCATGGTGCCATGGGATTCAAAAATAGAAATGTGGTGCATAAATCAACTTGGCAAGCCTAACAGGGGAAAAAAAATTTGAAAAAGGGGGTTGCAACACGAGGACCTCCTAGAGGGTCACCCATCCTAGTCCTACTCTTACCCAAGCACGCTTAACTTCGGAGTTCTGATGCGATCCGGTGCATTAGTGCTGGTATGATCGCACCCGTCATGTTGAGGGCACAAATCCCTTATTTGTTTACTGTTCACAGCCCCATCCAGAGAGATGGCCCATTTAAAAGGCCCAATGGGCTTAACGACAAGCCATTCGCTTCAACAACGCAGCATCCTTACAAGACATGATGTTGACGCATTGTAGGGCCCTCTAATATCCCGCGAGTTAGGTTGTCATCCTTTTAAAAGCTCACGACGTACGATTCGGGACGAAAAAACAGATCGAAAGAAAAAATTGGCCCGAAACTGATGAAAATGTTCGATTTTGGGCTTTGAAAATAGTCGCAGCCGAACAGGTTTCGGAAATAAAAATGTGGTGGATAAAGCATCTTGGCAAGCCTAACCGGGGCAAACAAAATTGAAAAGGGGGTGCAACATGAGGACTTCCCAAGGGGTCACCCATCCTAGTACTACTCTCGCCCAAGCGCGCTTAACTTCGGAGTTCTGGTGGGATATGGTGCAATAATGCTGGTATGATCGCACCCGTCTTGTTGAGGGTACAAATCCATTATGTGTTGACGGTTCACAGTCCCAGCCCAGAGATAGCCCTTTTAAATGGCCCAATGGGCTTAACGATAACCCATCCATATCAACAATGCAGCATCCTCACAAGACGTGATATCGACGCGTTGTAGGGCCCTCTAATGTCCCGCGAGTTAGGTTTTCGTCCTTTTAACAACTCACGACGTACGATTCAAGACGGAAAAACAACACAAAAGAAGAAAAGTATCCCAAAACTGATGAAAACATTCGATTTTGGGAATCAAAAACAGGCGCAGCGAAGTAGGCTTGTTGCCCCCGTCGTAGAGCTGTCGGAGTGCTTTCCAACGGTATGCTGTGTGCCACGTAGATCCTTACAGATCAAAAGTTATAGGCACTGGAGCAACAAAGACTTAGTCACAAGCCCCACGCCCTCTGTTTGCGGGCCCAGCCACTGTGTGAAGCGAAGTTGTCTTGCCCAAGGTTCTGTGGGATTCGGTAATAGAAATTTGGTGGATAAAGCATCTTGGCATGCTTGATCGGGGTAAAAAAATTTGAAAAGGGGGGTGCAACACGAGGACTTCCCAGGAGGTCACCCATCCTCGTACTACTCTCGCCCAAGCACGCTTAACTTCAGAATTCTGATAGGATACGGTGCATTAGTCCTGGCATGATCGCACCCGTCATGTTGAGGGCATCAATCTCTTATGTGTTGATGGTTCACAGTCACAGCCTAGAGAGATAGCCCATTCAATAGGCCCAATTGGCTTAACGACAACCCATCCGCTTCGACAATGAAGCATCCTCGCATGATGTGAAATAGAGGCATTGTAGGGCCCTCTAATGTCCCATGAGTTAGGTTATCGTCCTTTTAACAGTTCACAACATACGATCCGGGCCCGAACAATAGCACAAAAGAAGAAAAGTGGTCCGAAACTGATGAAAATGTTCAATTTTGGGATCAGAAAACAGGCACAGCCGAGCAGGCTTGCTGCCCTTGTCGTAGAACTCTCGGAAAGCTTTCCAAAGGTATGTTGTGCGCCACGTAACTCCTTACGGATCCAAAGTGATGGCATTGGAGCGACGGAAACCTGGTCACAAACCTCATGCCCTCGGTTTGCGTGCCCAACCACTACGTGAAGCGAAGTTGACTTGCCCAAGGTATCGTGGGATTCGGTTATAGAAATGTGGTGGATAAAGCATCTTGGTAAGCCTAATTGGGGCAAAAAAATTTGAAAAGGTGGGTGCAACACGAGGACTTCCCAGAGGGTCACCCATCCTTGTACCACTCTCGCCCAAGCACGCTTAACTTCGGAGTTCTGATGGGATATGGTGCATTAGTACTGGTATGATCGCACCTGTCATGTTGAGGGCATAAATCCCTTATGTGTTGACAGTTCATTGTCCTAGCCCAGAGAGATAGCCCATTAAAAAGGCTCAATGGGCTTAACGACAACCCATCAACTTCAACAACGTAGCATCCTCGCTAGACATGATATCGATGCATTGTAGGGCCCTCTAATGTCCCGTAAGTTTTGTTGTCGTCCTTTTCGCGGCTCATGACTTACAATTTAGGACAGAATAACTGCGCAAAAGTAGAAAAATAGACCGAAACTAATGAAAATATTCGATTTTGGGATCTGAAAACAGGCGCTGCTAAGTAAGCTCGTTGCCCCCGTCGTAGAGCTCTCAGAAAGCTTTCCAACGGTATGCTGTGTGCCACGTAAGTCCTTGCAGATCAAAAGTTTTGGGCAATGGAGCGATGGAGACCTGGCCATTAGCCCCACGCCCTTGGTTTACGGGCCCAGCCACTATCTGAAGCCAAGTTGTCTTGCCCAAGGTGCCGTGAGATTTGGTAATAGAAATGTGGTGGATAAAGCATCTTGGCAAGCCTAACCGGGGCCAAAAATTTTGAAAAGGGGGTGCAACATGGGGAATTCCCAGGGGGTCACCCATCCTAGTATTGTTCTTGCCCAAGCATGCTTAACTACGGAGTTCTGATGGGATACGGTGCATTAGTGCTGGTATGATCGCACCCATCATGTTGAGGGCACAAATGCATTATGTGTTTACTGTTCACAGCCCCAACCCAGAGAGATGGCACATTCAAAAGGCCCAATGGGCTTAACGATAACCCATCCGCTTCAACAACGTAGCATCCTTACAAAATGTGATATCGACGCTCTTTAAGTCCCTCTAATGTCCTGTGAGTTAGGTTGTCGTCCTTTTAATAGCTCACAACGTACGATCCAGGATGAAAAAATAATGTAAAAGAAGAAAACTGGTACGAAACTGATGAAAACATTTGATTTTGGGCTCCGAAAACAGGCGTTGCTGAACAAGCTTGTTGCCCCCATCGTAGAGCTCTGGAGAGCTTTCCATCGGTTTGTTGTACACCGCGTAACTCCTTACGGATCAAAATTTATGGGCACTAGGGTGACGAAGACCCAGTGACAAGCCCCACGCCCTTGGTTTGCGGGCCCAGCCTTTACGTGAAGCGAAGTTGTCTTGCCCATGTTGCCGTGGGATTCAGAAATAGAAATCTGGTGGATAAAGCATCTTGGCAAGCCTAACTGGGGAAAAAAATTTTGAAAAGGGGGGTGCAACACGAGGACTTCCCAAGGGGTCACCCATCCAAGCACTACTTTCGCTCAAGCACGCTTAACTTCAGGGTTCTGATGGGATACGGTGCATTAGTGCAGGTATGATCGCACCCGTCATGTTGAGGGCACAAATCCCTTATGTGTTTACGGTTCACAGCCCTATCCTAGAGAGATGGCCAATTCAAATGGCCCAATGGGCTTAACGACAACATATCCGCTTCAACAATGCAGCATCCTTACAAGATGTGATATCGATGTGTTGTAGGGCCCTCTAATGTCCCACAAGTCAGGTTGTCATCCTTTTAACATCTCACGACGTAGGATCCGGGACCAAAAAATAGATCAAAAGAAGAAAAGTGGCCCGAAACTGATGAAAACGTTCGATTTTGGGCTCCGAAAATAGGCACAGCATCCTCACAAGACGTGCTATTGATGTGTTGTAGGGCCCTCTAATGTCCCGCAAGTTAGGTTGTCATCCTTTTGAAAACTCACGACGTATGATCCGGGATGAAAAAGTAGCGCAAAAGAAGAAAAGTGGCCCAAAACTGATGAAAAAATTCAATTTTGGGCTCCAAAAATAGGCACAGCCGAGCAAGATTGTTGCCTCCGTCATAGAGCTCTCAGAGATCTTTCCAACGGTATGTTGTGAGCCACGTAACTCCTTACAAATCAAAAGTTATGGGCACCGGTGCGACGAAGACCTGGTCACATGCCCCACGCCCTCGTTTTACGGGCCCAGTCTCTACGTGAAGTGAATTTGTCTTGCCTATGGTGCCGTGGGATTCGAAAATAGAAATGTGGTGGATAAAGCATCTTGGCAAGGCTAATTGGGGAAAAAAATTTGAAAAGGGGGGTGCAACATGAGGACTTCCCAAGGGGTCACACATCCTAGTACTACTCTCACCCAAGCACGCTTAACTTCAGAGTTTTGATAGGATCCGGTGTACTAGTGATGGTATGATCGCACCCGTTATGTTGAGGGCACAAATCCCTTATGTGTTTACGGTTCACAGCCTCATTCCAGAGAGATGGCTCATTCAAAAGGCCCAATGGGCTTAACGACAACCCATCCGCTTCAACAATGCTGCATCCCTGCAAGATGTGATATTGGCGCATTGTAGGCCCCTCTAATGTCCCACGAGTTTGGTTGTTATCCTTTTACCAGCTCGCGATGTACGATCCTGGATGGAAAAACAGCGCAAAAGAAGAAAAATGGCCCAAAATTGATGAAAACTATCGATTTTGGGATCCGAAAACAAGAACAGCCAAGTAGGTTTGTTGCCCACGCTGTAGAACTCTCGGAGAACTTTCTAACGGTATGCTGTGCGCCGCATAACTCCTTACGGATCAAAAGTTATGGGCACCGGAGTGATAAAGACCTGGTCACAAGCCCCACGCCCTCGGTTTGTGAGCCGAGCCACTACGAGAAGCAAAGTTTTCTTGCCCAAGGTACCGTGGGATTTGGTAACAGAAATGTGGTGGATAAAGCATCTTGGCAAGCGTAACCGGGGAAAAAAAATTTGAAAATAGGGGTGCAACATGAGGACTTCCCAAGGGGTCACCCATCCTAGTACTACTCTAGCCCAAGCACACTTAACTTCGGAGTTCTAATGGGATGCGGTACATTAATGCTGGTATGATCACACCCATCATATTGAGGGCACAAATTCATTATGTGTTGACGGTTCACAGTCCCAGCCTAGAGAGATGGCCCTTTCAAAAGGCCCAATGGAATTACGACAACCTATCCACATCAACAACGCAGCATCATCACAAGACGTTATATCGACGCATTTTAGGGCCCTCTAATGTCCAACGAGTCAGGTTATCATCTTTTTAATAGCTCACGACGTACGATCTGGGACAGAAAAACAGCACAAAGGAAGAAAAATGGCCTAAAACTGATGAAAACGTTCAATTTTGGGCTCCAAAAATAGGCGCAGAGGAGCAAGCTCGCTGCTCCAACCGTAGAGCTCTCGAAGAGCTTTCCAACAGTATGCTATGCGCCGCGTGACTCCTTACAGATGAAAAGATATGGGCACCGGAGCGATGGAGACCAGGTCACAAGCCCCACGCCCTCAGTTTGTGGTCCCAGCCACTACGTGAAATGAAGTTGTCTTGCCCAAGGTTCCGTGGGATTCGGTAATAGAAATGTGGTGGATAAAACATCTTGGCAAGCCTAACCGGGGCAAAAAAAATTGAAAATGGGGTGCAACACAAGGATTTCCCAGGGGGTCACCCATCCTAGTACTAATCTCGCCCAAGCAAACTTAACTTCGGAGTTCTGATGGGATCCGGTGCATTAATGCTGGTATGATCGCACCCGTCATGTTGTTGGCACAAATCCCTTATGTGTTTAGGGCTCACAGCCCCATTCCAAAGAGATGGCCGATTCAAAAGGCCCAATGGGCTTAACGACAACCCATCTGCTTCAACAACGCAGCATCCAAACAAGACGTGATATCGAGGCAATGTAGGGCCCTCTAATGTCTTATGAGTTAGGTTGTCGTCCTTTTAACAGATCACGATGTACGATCCGGGATGAAAAAATAGCGAAAAAGAAGAAAAGTGGCCTGAAATTGATGAAAACTCTCAATTTTGGAATCCAAAAATAGGCGCAGCCGAGCAGGCTAGCTACCCCCGTCGTAGAGCTCTCGGAGAGCTTTCTAGCAGTATGTTGTGCACTACGTAACTCCATACGGATTAAAAGTTATTGTCACCGGAGCGACGGAGACCTGGTCACATGCCCACGCCCTCGGTTTGCTGGCCTAGCCACTATGTGAAGCGAAGTCGTCTTGCCCAAGCTGTCGTAGGATTCGGTAATAGAAATTTGGTGGATAAAGCATCTTGGCAAGCCTAACCGGGGCAAAAATAATTGAAAAGCGGGGTGCAACACGAGGATTTCCCAAGGGGTCACCCTTCCAACTTCTACTCCCACCCAAGCACACTTAACTTCGGAGTTCTGATGGGATACGATGCATTAGTGTTAGTATGATCACACCCGTCATGTTGAGTTCACAAATCCCTTATGTGTTGAAGGTTCTCAGTCCCAGCCCAAAGAGATGGCCCTTTCAAAAGGCCCAATGGGATTAACGACAAGTCATCTGCATCAATAACGCAGCATCCTCACAAGACGTGATATTGACGCGTTATAGTCCCTTTTAATGTCCCTCGAGTTAGGTTGTCATCCTTTTAACAGCTCACGATGTATGATCCGGGATAGAAAAACTGCGCAAAGGAAGAAAAGTGGCTGGAAACTAATGAAACATTCAATTTTGGGCTTTGAAAAAAGTCGCAGTTGAGCAAGCTATTTGCCCCGTCGTAGAGCTCTCTGAGGGCTTTCCAACGGTATGCTGTTAGTCGCGTAACTCCTTACAGATCAAAAGTTATGGGCGCTGGAGCGACAGAGAATTACTCATAAGCACCACGCCCTCGGTTTGTGGGCCCAGCCTCTATGTGAAGCGAAGTTGTCTTGCCCATGTTACGGTGGGATTCAGAAATAGAAATGTGGTAGATAAAGCATCTTGGCAAGCCTAACTAGGGAAAAAAAATTTAAAATGGGGGTGCAACACGAGGACTTCCCAAGGGGTCACCCATCCTAGTACTACTTTCACCCAAGCACGCTTAACTTCGGAGTTCTGATGGGATCCGGTGCATTAATGCTGGTATGATTACACCCGTCATATTGAGGGCACAAATTCATTATGTGTTGGCGGTTCACAGTCCTAGCCCAGAGAGATGGCCCTTTCAAAAGGCCCAATGGAATTACGACAACCTATCTTCTTCAACAACCCAGCATCCTTACAAGACGATATATCGACGCGTTGTACGGCCCTCTAATGTCGACGAGTCAGGTTATCGTCCTTTTAATAGCTCACAACGTACGATCTAGGAAGAAAAAACAATGCAAAGGAAGAAAAGTGGCCCAAAACTGATGAAAATGTTCAATTTTGGGCTCCAAAAATAGGCGCTGAGAAGCAAGCTCATTGCTCCAACCATAGAGCTCTCGAAGAGCTTTCCAACGGTATGCTATGCGCCACGTGACTCCTTACAGATGAAAAGTTATGGGCACCGGAGCGACAGAGACCTGGTCACAAGCCCTACGCCCTCGGTTTGCAGTCCCAGCCGCTACGTGAAGCGAAGTTGTCTTGCCCAAGGTTCCGTGGGATTCAGTAATAGAAATGTAGTGGATAAAACATCTTTACAAGCCTAACCGGGGCAAAAAAAATTAAAAATGGGGTGCAACACGAGGATTTCCCAGGGGGTCACCCATCCTAGTACTAATCTCGCCCAAGCACGCTTAACTTCGGAGTTCTGATGGATCCGGTGCATTAATGCTGGTATGATCACACCCGTCATGTTGATGGCACAAATCCCTTATGTGTTTAGGGCTCACAGCCCCATTCCAGAGAGATGGCCAATTCAAAAGGCCCAATGGGCTTAACGACAACCCATCTGCTTCAACAACGCAGCATCCAAACAAGACGTGATATCAATGCATTGTAGGGCCCTCTAATGTCTCACGAGTTAGGTTGTCGTCTGTTTAACAGCTCATGACGTACGATCCGGGATGAAAAAATAGCGCAAAAGAAGAAAAGTGGCCTGATACTAATGAAAACTCTCAATTTTGGAATCCAAAATAGGCGTAACCGAGCAGGCTAGCTGCCCCCATCGTAGAGCTCTCGGAGAGCTTTCTAGTAGTATGTTGTGTACTACGTAACTCCATACGGATTAAAAGTTATGGGCACCAGAGCGACGGAGACCTGGTCAGAAGCCCCACGCCGTCGGTTTGCGGGCCTAGCCACTACGTGAAGCGAAGTTGTCTTGCCCAAGGTGTCGTGGGATTCGGTAACAGAAATGTGGTGGATAAAGCATCTTGGCGAGCCTAACCGGGGAAAAAAAATTGAAAAGGGGGGTGAAACACAAAGACTTCCCACGGGGTCACCCATCCTAGTACTACTCTCGCCCAAGCACGCTTAACTTCGGAGTTCTGATGGGATCTGGCATTAGTGCTGGTATGATCACCCCTGTCATGTTAAGGGCACAAATCACTTATGTGTTGAGGGTTCTCAGTCCCAGCCCAAAGAGATGGCCCTTTCAAAAGGCCCAATGGGATTAACGACAAGCCATCCGCATCAACAACGCAGCATCCTCACAAGACGTGATATTGACGCGTTCTAGGTCCCTTTA
Organism: Ehretia macrophylla; assembly: GCA_037974665.1. Taxonomy (NCBI): domain Eukaryota; kingdom Viridiplantae; phylum Streptophyta; class Magnoliopsida; order Boraginales; family Ehretiaceae; genus Ehretia; species Ehretia macrophylla. The sequence continues at coordinate 40,868,691 of CM075782.1, read as the reverse complement.
ATGTCCATCGAGTTAGGTTGTCGTCCTTTTAACAGCTCACGATGTATGATCCGGGATAGAAAAACTGAGCAAAAGAAGAAAAGTGGCCGAAAACTAATGAAACATTCAATTTTGGGCTTTGAAAAAAGGCGCAGCCGAGCAAGCTAGCTGCCCCGTCGTACAGCTCTCGGAAGGCTTTTCAACGGTATGCTGTTAGTCGCGTAACTCCTTACAGATCAAAAGTTATGGGCGCTAGAGCGACAGAGAACTACTCACAAGCCCCACGCCCTGGGTTTGCGGGCCCAACGTCTACGTGTAGTGAAGTTGCCTTGCCCAAGGTGCCGTAGGATTCAGATATAGAAATGTGGTGGAATAAGCTTCTTGGCAAGCCTAACCAGGGAAAAAAAATTGAAAATGGGGGTGCAACACAAGGACTTCCCAGGGGGTCACCCATTCTAGCACTACTCTCGCCCAAGCACGCTTAACTAAGGAGTTCTGATGGGATCCAGTGCAGTAATGCAGGTATGATCGCACCCATCATGATGAGTGCACACATCCCTTATGTGTTTACGGTTCACAGCCCTATCCCAGAGAAATGGCCCATCCAAAAGGACCAATGGGCTTAATGACAACCCATCCGCTTCAACAACGCAACATCCTTACAAGACATGATATCGACGCGTTATAGGGCCCTCTAATATCCCGCTAGTTTGTTTGTCGTCCTTTTAACATCTCATGACGTACGATCCGGGATGAAAAACTCCGCAAAGCAAGAAAAGTTGCCCAAAACTGATGAAAACGTTTGGTTTTGGGATCCGAAAATAGACACAGCCGAGCAAGCTAGCTACCCCTATCGTAGAGCTCTCAGAGTGCGTTCCAACTGTTTGTTGTGCGCCGCATAACTCTTTACGGATCAAAAGTTATGCGTACTAGAGCGACGGAGACCTGGTCACAAGCCCTACGCCCTCGGTTTACTGGCCTAGCCTCTACGTGAAGTGAAGTTGTCTTGCTTAGGGTGTGGTGCGATTCAGAAATAGAAATGTGGTGGATAAAGCATCTTGGCAAGCCTAACCGGGGCAAAAAAAATTTAAACGGGGGGTACAACACGAGGACTTCCCAAGGGGTCACCCATCCTAGTACTACTCCCGCCCAAGCACGCTTAACTTCGGAGTTTCGACAGGGTACGGTGCATTAGTGCTGGTATAATCGCACCCGTCATGTTGAGAGCACAAATCCCTTATGTGTTTACAGTTCACAGTTCCATCCCAGAGAGATGGCCCATTCAAAAGGCCCAATGGGCATAACGACAACCCATCTGCTTCAACAATGCAGCATCATTACAAGACGTGATATCGACGTGTTCTAGGGCCCTCTAACATTTCACAAGTTAGGTTGTCATCCTTTTAACAGCCCACGACGTACGATCGGGCATGAAAAAATAGCGCAAACGAAGAAAAGTGGCCCGAAACTGATGAAAACATTCAATTTTGGGATCCGAAACGAGACGCAGCCGAGCAAGCTAGTTATCCCCGTCATAGGGCTCCCGAAGTACATTTCAACAGTATGTTGTGCGCCGCGTAACTCCTTACGAATTAAAAGTTATGGGCACCGGAGCGACGGAGACCTGGTCACAAGCCCCACGCCTTCCGTTTGCGGGCCTAGGCACTACGTTAAGCGAAGTTGTCTTGCCCAAGGTGCTGTGAGATTTAGTAATAGAAATGTGGTGGATAACACATCTTGGCAAGCCTAGTCGGGGAAAAAAAAATTGAACCGGGGGGTGCAACACAAGGACTTCCCAGGGGGTCACCGATCCTAGTATTACTCTCGCCCAAGCACACTTAACTTTGGAGTACTGAGGGGATACGGAGCATTAGTGTTTGTATGATCACACTCGTCATGTTGAGTTAACAATTCCCTTATGTGTTGAAGGTTCACAGTCCCAGCCCAAACAGATGGCCCATTCAAAAGGCCCAATGGGATTAACGACAAGCCATCCGCATCAACAACACGGCATCCTCACAAGACATGATATCGACGCATTGTAGGTCCCTCGAGTTGGGTTGTCATCCTTTTAACAGCTCACGATGTATGATCCGGGATGAAAAAACAACGCAAAAGTAGAAAAGTGGCCCGAAATTGATGAAAACGTTCGATTTTGAGCTTTGAAAACAGGCGCAGCTAAACAAGTTAGCAGCCCCCGTCGTAGAGCTCTCAGAGTGCTTTCCATCGGTATGCTGTGCGTCGCGAAACTCCTTATGGATCATAAGTTATAGGCACCGGAGCGATGGAGACCTGGTCACACGGCCCGCACCCTCGGTTTACAGGCCCAGCCTTTACGTGAAGCGAAGTTGTCTTGCCCATGGTGCGGTGCGATTCGGATATAGAAATGTGGTGGATAACACATCTTGGCAAGCCTAACCGGGGAAAAAAAATTTAAAAGGGGGTGCAACACAAGGACTTCCCAAGGGGTCAACCATCCTAGTACGACTCTCGTCCAATCACGCTTAACTTCAGAGTTCTGATGCGATTTGGTGCCTTAGTGTTGGTATGATCGCACCCGTCATGTTGATGGCACAAATCCCTTATGTGTTTACGGTTCACAGCATCATCTCAAAGAGATGGCCATTGAAAAGGCCCAATGGGCTTAACGACAACCCATCTGCTTCAACAACGTAGCATCCTTACAAGGCATGATATCAACGTGTTATAGGGCCCTCTAATATGCCGCGAGTTAGGTTGTCGTCCCTTTAACATCTCACGACGTACGATCCGGGACGTAAAAATAGCGTAAAAGAAGAAAAATGGCCCGATACTGATGAAAATGTTCAATTTTTAGCTCCGAAAATAGGCACAACCGAGCAAGCTAGCTGCCCTCATCGTAGAGCTCACAGAGAGCTTTCCAACGGTATACTGTGCACCACGTAACTCCTTGCGGATCAAAAGTTATTGGTGCCGAAGCGATGGAGACCTGGTCACATGCCCGACGCCTTCGATTTGCTGGCCCATCCTCTATGTGAAGTGAAGTTGTCTTGCCCATGGTGCTGTGGGATTCAGTAATAGAAATGTGGTGGATAAAGCATCTTGCCAAGCCTAACCGGGGAAATAAAATTTGAAAAGGGGGGTACAACACGAGGACATCCCAAGGGATCACCCATCCTAGTACTACTCTCGCCCAAGCACGCTTAACTCTAGAGTTCTGATGAGATCCAGGGCATTAGTGCTGGTACGATTGCACCCGTCTTGTTGAGAGCACAAATCTCTTATGTTTTACGGTTCACAGTCCCAGCCCAGAGATATGGCCCATTCAAAAGGCCTAATGGGCTTAACGACAACCCATCCGCATCAACAACGCAGCATCCTTAGAAGACTTGATATTGACGCATTTTAGGGTCGTATAATGTCTCGCGCGTTAGGTTGTCGTCCTTTTAATCACTCATGATGTACGATCCGGGACCGAAAAACACCGCAAGAGAAGAAAAATGGCCCAAAACTGATGAAAATGTTCAATTTTGGACTCCAAAAACAAGCGCAATCGAGCAAGTTTACTGCCTCCGTCGTAGAGCTCTTGGAGAGTTTCCAACAGTATGCTATGCGCCGCGTAACTCCTTATGGATCAAAACTTATGGGCGCCGAAGCGACAGAGACCTATTCACATGCCCCACGCCCTCGGTTTGCAGGCCCAGCCACTACATGAAGTGAAGTTGTCCTGTCCAAGGTGCCGTGGGATTCGGTAATAGAAATATGGTAGATAAAGCATCTTGGCAAGCCTAACCGAGGCAAAAAAAAATTGAAAAGGGAGGGTGCAACACGAGGACTTCCCAAGGGGTCACCCATCCTAGTACTACTATCGCCCAAGCATGCTTAACTTCGGAGTTCTGATGGGATCTGGTGCATTAGTGCTGGTATGATCATACCCATCATGTTGAGGGTACAAATCCCTTATGTATTGACAGTTCACAGTCCCAGCCCAGAGAGTTGGCCCATTCAAAAGGCCCAATGGGCTTAACGACAACCCATCCAGTTCGACAATTCAGCATCTTCGCAAGATGTGATATCGAGGCATTGTAGGGCCCTCAAATGTCCAGCGACTTAGGTTGTCGTCCTTTTAACAGCTCACGACGTACGATCTAGTACAAAAAAATAGTGCAAAAGAAGAAAAGTGGCCCAAAACTGATGAAAACGTTCGATTCTAGGCTCTAAAAATAGGCGCAGGTGAGTAGACTCGCTACCCCCGTTGTAGAGCTCTCGGTGAGATTTCCAACAATATGCTGTGTGTCGCGTAACTCCTTATGGATCAAAAGTTAAATGGGCACCAGAGTGACGGAGACTTGGTCGCAAGCCCCACGCCCTCGATTTTCGGGCCCAGCCCCTACGTGAAGCGAAGTTGTCTTGGCCAATGTACCATGGGATTCGATAATAGAAATGTGGTGCATAAAGCATTTTGGCAAGCCCAACCGGGGAAAAAAATTGAAAAAGGGTGGTGCAACACGAGGACTTCCTAGGGGGTCACCCATCCTAGTACTACTCTTGCCCAAGCACGCTTAACTTAGGAGTTCTGATGGGATCCGGTGCATTAGTCAAGGTATGATCACACCCATCATGTTGAAGGCACAAATCCCATATGTGTTGAAAATTCACAGTCCCAGTCTAGAGAGATGGCCCATTCAAAAGGCCCAATGGGCTTAGCAACAACCCATTCACTTCAAAAATGCAGCATCGTCGCAAGACATGATATCGACACGCTGTAGGGCCCTCTAATGTCCCGCGAGTTAGGTTGTCGTCCTTCTCGCGGCTCATGATGTACGATTTGTGACTGAAAAACAGCGCAAAAGAAGAAAAATGGCCCAAAACTAATGAAAACGTTCGATTTTGGACTCTAAAATAGGTGCATCGGAGCAAGCTTACTACCCCTGTCGTAGAGCTCTCGGAGAGCTTTCCAAGGTATGTTGTGCGCCGCGTAACTCCTTACGAATCAAAAGTTATAGGCACCAAAGCGACGGAGACCTGGTCACAAGCCCCACGCCCTCGGTTTATAGGTCCAGCCACTACGTGAAGGGAAGTTGTCTTGCCCAAGGTGTTGTGGTATTCGGTAATACAAATGTGGTGGATAAAGCATCTTGGCAAGCCTAACCGGGACAAAAAAAATTGAAAATAAGGGGTGCAACACGAGGACTTCGCAAGGGGTCACCCATCCTAGTACTACTCTCATCAAAGCACGGTTAACTTCAGAGTTCTGATGGGATACAATGCATTAGTACTGGTATGATCACACCCGTCATGTTGAGCACGCAAATCCCTTATGTGTTGATGGTTCACAGTCCTAGCCTAGAGAGATGGCCCATTCAAAAGGGCCAATGGCTTTAACGACAACCCATCTGTTTCAACAACGCAGCATCCTCGCATGACGTGATATCGACACATTGTAAGGTCCTCTAATGTCTTACGAGTTAGGTTGTTGTCCTTTTCGCGGCTCATGACGTACGATTCGGGATGGAAAAACAGCACAAAAGAAGAAAAATGGCCCGAAATTGATGAAAACGTTCGATTTTGGGCTCCGAAAAAGGCGTAGCCAAGCAGGCTTCTTGCCCTCGTCGTAGAGCTCTCGGAGAACTTTCCAACAGTATGTTGTGCGCCACATAACTCTTTATGGATGAAAAGTTATAGGCACCGGTGTGACGGAGAACTGGTCACAAGCCCCAACCTCTACGTGAAGCGAAGTTGTCTTGCCCATAGTGCCATGGGATTTGAAAATAGAAATGTGGTGGATAAAGCATCATGGCAAGCCTAACCAAGGAAAAAAAAATTTGAAAAGGGGGGTGCAACACGAGGACTTCCCAAGGGATCACCCATCCTAGTACTACTCTCGCCCAAGCATGCTTAACTTCAGAGTTCTGATGGGATTCAGTACAATTAGTACTGGTATGGGTGCACTTGTCTTGTTGAGGGCACAAATCCCTTATGTGTTTACGGTTCATAGCCCACACTACTCTCGCCCAAGCACGCTTAACTTCAGAGTTCTGATGGGATCCAGTGCATTACTGCTGGTATGGGCACACCTGTCTTGTTGAGGGCACAAATCCCTTATGTGTTTACGATTCATAGCCCCATCCTAGAGAGTTGGCCCATTGAAATGGCCCAATGGGCTTAACGACAACCCATCCACTTCAACAATGCAGCATCCTTACAAGACGTGAAATTGACGCATTGTAGGGCCCTCTACTGTCTCTCGAGTTAAATTGTCATCCTTTTAACAGCTCACGACGTACGATCCAGGACAGAAAAACAGCGCAAAAGAAGAAAAATGGCCTAAAACTGATTAAAATGTTCAATTTTGGGCTCCGAAAACAGGTGCAGTCGAACAAGCTCGCTGCCCCCAACGTAGAGCTCTTGGAGAGCTTTTTAACGGTATGATGTGTGCCGTATAACTCTTTACAAATAAAAAGTTATGGGTACCAAAGCGACGAAGATCTGGTCCCAAGCCCCACGCCCTCGGTTTGCGGGCCCAGCCCCTACGTGAAGCGAAGTTGACTTGCCTAAGGTGCCGTAGGATTTGGTAAAAGAAATGTGGTGCATAAAGCATCTTGGCATGCCTGACCGGGGCAAAAAAAATTGAAAAGGGGGATACAACACGAGGACCTCCCAAGGGGTTACCCATCCTAGTACTACTCTCGCCCAAGCACGCTTAACATTGGAGTTCTAATGGGATACGGTGCATTAGTGGTGGTATGATCATACCTGTCATGTTGAGGGCACAAATCCCTTATGTGTTGACGGTTCACAGTCCCAGCCTAGATAGATGGCCCTTTCAAAAGGCCCAATGGGCTTAACGACAACCCATCCGCATCAAGAACACTGCATCCTTACAAGACGTGATATCGACGGGTTGTAGGACCCTCCAATGTCCTGCGAGTTAGGTTGTCATCATTTTAACAACTCACGACGTACGATCCAGGACGAAAAAAATAATGCAAAGGAAGAAAAGTGGCCCAAAACTGATGAAAACGTTTGATTTTGGGCTCCGAAAATAGGTGCAGCTCAGCAAGCTAGCTGCCCCTGTCGTAGAGCTCTCGGAGAGCTCTCCAACAGTATGCTGTATGCGACGTAACTCCTTATGGATCAAAAGTTATAGGCACCAGAGCGATGAAGACCTGGTCACAAGCCCCACGCCCTCAGTTTCCGGGCCCAGCCTCTACGTGAAGTGAAGTTGTCTTGCCCATGGTGCCGTGCGATTTGAAAATTGAAATGTGGTGGATAAAGCATCTTGGCAAGCCTAACCGGGGAAAAAAATTGAAAACGGAAGGGGGGCGGGGCGGGGTGCAACACAAGGACTTCACAAGGGGTCACCCATCCTAGTACTACTCTCGCCCAAGCACGCTTAACTTTGGAGTTTTGATGCGATTCGGTGCATTAGTACTAGTATGATTGTACCCATCATGTTGAGGGCACAAATCCCTTACGTGCTTACGGTTCACAGTCCTATCCCAGAGAGATGGCCTATTCAAATGGCCCAATGGGCTTAACGACAACCCATCCGCTTCAACAACGCAACATCCTCACAAAAAGTGATATTGACGCATTGTAGGGCCCTCTAATATCCCACGAGTTTGGTTGCCACCCTTTTAACAACTCACGACGTACGATCCGGGATGGAAAAATAGCGCAAAAGTAGAAAAATGGCCCTAAACTGATCAAAACGTTTGACTTTGGGCTCCAAAAATAGGCCCAACCAAGCAGCCTATTGCCCCCGCCATATAGATGTGAGAGAGCTTTCCAACGGTATGTTGTGCGCCGCGTAACTCTTTGCGGATAGAAAGTTATGGGCATCGGAGCGACGGAGACCTGGTCACAAGCCCCACGCCCTCGGTTTGCTGGCCCAGCCTCTACATGAAGTGATGTTGTCTTGCCCTTGGTGTTGTGGGATTCGAAAATAGAAATGTGGTGGATAACGCATCTTGGCAAGCCTAACTGGGGAAAAAAAAATTGAAAATGAGGGGTGCAACACGGGGACTTCCTATGGGGTCACCCATCCTTGTAATACTCTCACCCAAGAATGCTTAACTTCGGAGTTCTGATGGGATCCGGTGTATTAGTGCTGGTATGATCGCACCCATCATGTTGAGGGCACAAATCTCTTATGTGTTTACGGTTCACAGTCCCATCCCAGAGAGATGACCTATTCAAAAGGCCCAATGGGCTTAATGACAACCCATCCACTTCAACAACGCAGCATCCTTACAAGACGTGATATCGACGCGTTGCAGGGTCGTCTAATGTCCCACGAGTTAGGTTGTCGTCCTTTTAACAACTCACAACGTACGATCCGGGATTGAAAAACAACGCAAAAGAAGAAAAATATCCCAAAACTGATGAAAACGTTCGATTTTGGGCTCCGAAAATAGGCGCAGCCGAGCAGGCTTGTTACCCCTATCGTAGAGCTCTTAGATAGTTTTTCTACGGTATGCTGTGTGCCACTTTAGTCCTTACGGATCCAAAGTTATGGGCACTGGAGCGACAGAGAACTGGTCACAGGCCCCACGCCCTCGGTTTGCGAGCCCAGCCACTATGTAAAGCGAAGTTGTCTTGCCCAAGGTATCGTGGGATTTGGTAATAACAATGTGGTGGATAAAGCATCTTGGCAAGCCTAACCGTGGCAAAAAAAATTGAAAAGGGAGGTGCAACGCAAGGACTTCCTAGGGGGTCACCCATCCAAGTACTAATCTCGCCCAAGCATGCCTAACTTCAGAGTCCTGATGGGATACGGTGCATTAGTGCTGGTATGATCGCACCTGTCATGTTGAGGGCATAAATCCCTTATGTGTTGATGATTCACAGTCCCAGCCCAGAGAGATGGCTTAACGATAACCCATCCACTTCAACAACGCAGCATCCTTACAAGACGTGATATCGACGCGTTGTAGGGCCCTCTAATATCCCGCGAGTTAGGCAGTCGTCCTTTTTGCGGCACACGACGTATGATCCGGGATGAAAAAATAGTGCAAAAAGAAGAAAAGCAGCCCAAAACTGATGAAAACATTCGATTTTAGGATCCAAAAATAGGCACAGCTGAGTAGGCTTGCTGCCCTCATCATAGAACTCACGGAGATCTTTTCAACGGTATGTTGTCCGCTGTGTAAATCCTTACGGATCAAAGGTTATAGGCACCAGAGCGATAGAGACCTGGTCACTAGCCCCATGCCCTCTGTTTGCGGGCCCAGCCACTACGTGAAGCGAACTTGTCTTGCCCAAGGATCTGTGGGATTCGGTAATAGTAGGGTGGTGGATAAAGCATCTTGGCAAGCCTAACCAGGGTAAAAAAAATTAAAAAGGGGGGTGCAGCACGAGGACTTCCCAGGGGGTCACCCATTCTCGTGCTACTCTCGCCCAAGCACACTTAACTTCGGAGTTATGATGGGATCCGATGCATTAATGCTGGTATGATCGCACTCGTCATGTTGAGGGCATAAATCCCTTATGTTTTTACGGTTCACAGCCCCAGCCCAGAGAGATGGCCCATTCAAAAGGCCCAATGGGCTTAACGACAACCCATTCACTTCAACAACGCAGCATCCTCGCAAGATGTGATATCGACGCATTGTAGGGCCTTCTAATGTCCCTTGAGTTAGGTTGTCGTCCTTTTCGCGATTCAAGACGTACAATCCGGGATAGAAAAATAGCGCAAAAGAAGAAAAATGGCCTGAAACTAATGAAAATGTTCGATTTTGGGATGATAAAAAAGGCGCAGCCGGGCAGGCTTGCTGCCCCTATCGTAGAACTCTCGGAGAGCTTTCCAACGGTATGCTGTGCACCGCGTAACTCCTTACGGATCAAAAGTTATGGGCACCAGAGCGACGGAGACCTAGTCACAAGCCCCACGCCCCCTGTTTGTGGGCCCAGACACTACGTGAAGCAAAGTTGTCTTGCCCAAGGTTCCGTGGTTTTGGTAATAGAAATTTGGTGGATAAAGCATCTTGGCAAGCCTAACCGGGGCAAAAAAAATTCAAAAGGGGGGTGCAACACAATGACTTACCAGGGGGTCACCCATCCTAGCACTACTCTCGCCCAAGCACGCTTAACTTCAGATTTTTTATGAGATACAGTGCAATAATGCTGGTATGATCGTACCCGTCATGTTGAGGACATAAATCCATTATGTGTTGACGGTTCACAGTCCCAGCCCAGAAAGATGGTCCTTTCAAATGGCCCAATGGGCTTAACGACAACCCATCCGCATCCACAACGCAGCATCCTCACAAGACGTGATATCGACATGTTGTAGGGCCCTCTAATGTCCCGCAAGTTAGGTTGTCGTCCTTTTAACAACTTACAACATACGATCCGGGATGGAAAAACAGCACAAAAGAAGAAAAGTGGCACAAAATTGATGAAAACGATCGATTTTGGGCTCTAAAAATAGGCGTAGCTGAGCAGGCTTGCTGCCCTCATCGTAGAGCTCTCAGAGTGATTTCCAATGGTATGTTGTGCGCTGCATAACTCTTTACGGATCAAATGTTGTGGGCACCGGAGCGACGGAGACTTGGTCACAAGCCCCACGCCCTCGGTTTGCCGACCCAGCCTCTACGTGAAGCGAAGTTGTCTTGCCCAAGGTGCTGTGGGATTCAGAAATAGAAATGTGGTAGATAAAACATCTTGGCAAGCCTAACCAGGGAAAAAAAATTTGAAAATGAGGATCCAACATGAAGACTTCCCAGGGGGGTTACCCATCCTAGTACTACTCTCGCCCAAGCACGCTTAACTTCGGAATTCTGACGGGATCCAGTGTATTAGTGCTGGTATGTTTGCACCCGTTATGTTTAGGGCACAAATCCCTTATGTGTTTATGGTTCACAACCCCATTCTAGAAAGATGGCCCATTCAAAAGGCCCAATGGGCTTAACAACAACCCATCTGCTTCAACAATGAAGCATCCTTACAAGACGTGATAACGACAAGTTGTAGGGCCCTATAATATCCCGTGAGTTAGGTTGTTAACCTTCTAACAGCTTGCAACATACGATCCGGGCTGGAAAAACAACGCAAAACAAGAAGAGTGGCCCAAAACTGATGAAAATGTTCGATTTTGGGATCATAAAAAAGGCGCAGCTGAGCAGGCTTCCTACCTCTATTGTAGAGCTCTCAGAGAGCTTTCCAACGGTATGCTGTGCGCTGTCTAACTCCATACGGATCCAAAGTTATGGGCACCGATGCGACAGAGACCTGGTCACAAGCCCCACGCCCTCGGTTTGTGGGCCCAGCCACTACGTGAAGCGAAGTTGTCTTGCCCAAGGAGTCGTGGGATTCGGTAATAGAAATGTGGTGGATAAAGCATCTTGGCAAGCCTAACCGGGGCAAAAAAAATTGAAAAGGGGGGTGCAACACGAGGACTTGCCACGAGGTTACCCATCCTAGTACTACTCTCGCCCAAGCACGCTTAACTTCGCAGTTCTTATGGGATACGGAGCATTAATGCTGGTATGATGAAACCTGTCATGTTGAGGGCACAAATTCATTATGTGTTGATGGTTCACCATCCTAGCCTAGAGAGATGGCCCTTTCAAAAGGACCAATGGAATTACGACAACACATCCGCATCAACAACACAATATCATCACAAGACGTGATATCGACGCATTTTAGGGCCCTCTAATGTCCCGCGGGTTAGGTTATTGTCCTTTTAATAGCTCACGACATACGATCTGGGACCGAATGGCCATCTCTCTAGATGGGACTGTGAACTGTCAACACATAAGGGATTTATGCCCTCAACATGACGGGTACGATCATGCCACCACTAATGCACCGTATCCGATCAGAACTCCGATGTTACGCGTGCTTCGGCGAAAGTAGTACTAGGATGGGTCCATGGGGCCTTTTGAATGGGCCTTCTCTCTGGGATGAGACTGTGTACCGTAAACACATAAGGGATTTTTGCCCTCAACATGACGGATGTGATCATACCAGCACTAATGCACCGGATCCCATCAGAACTCCAAAGTTAAGCGTGCTTGGACGAGAGTAGTATTGAGATAGGTGACCCCCTAGGAAGTCCTCATGTTGCACCCCACTTTTCAATTATTTTTGCCCCAGTTAGGCTTGCCAAGATTCATTATACACCACATTTCTATTACCGAATCCCACGGTACACTGGGCAAGACAACTTCCCTTCACGTATAGGCTGGGCCCGCAAACTGAGGGCATGGGGCTTGTGACAGGTCTCCGTCACTACGGTTCCCATCACTTTTGCTCCGTAAGGAGTGACGCGACGCACAACATACTGTTCGAAAGTTCGCCAATCGCTCTACGACTGGGGCAGCCAGCCTACATGGCTGCGCCTATTTTCGGAGCCCAAAATCAAACGTTTTCATCAGTTTTGGGCCACTTTTCTTCTTTTGTGCTGTTTTTCTATCCCGGATCGTATGTCGTGAGTTGTTAAAAGGACGACAACCTAACTTGTGGGACATTATAGGGCCCTACAACGTGTCGATATCACATCTTGTAAGGATACTACATTGTTGAAGCTGATGGGTTGTCATTAAGCCCATTGGGCCTTTTGAATGGGCCATCTCTCTGGGATGCGACTGTCAACTGTAAACACATAAGGGATTTGTACCCTCAATATGACGGGTGCGATCATACCAACACTAATGCACCGGATCCCATCAGAAATCCGAAGTTAAGCGTGCTTGGGTGAGAGTAGTACTCCAATGGGTGACCCCTTGGGAAGTCCCTGTGTTGTACCCCGCCTTTTCAATTTTTTTGCCCTAGTTAGGCTTGCCAAAATTCTTTATCCACCATAATTCTATTACCAAATCCCACGGCACCTTGGGCAAGACTACTTCGCTTCACATAGAAGCTAGGCCCGTAAACCGAGGGCATGGGGATTGTGACCGGGTCTCCTTTGCTCTGGTGCCCTTAAATTTTGATCCGTAAGGAGTTACGTGGCACACAGCATACCGTTGGAAAGCTCTCCAAGAACTCTACAACGGGGTTATTAAGCTTGCTCGGTTGTGCCTATTTTCGAAGCCCAAAATCAAACGTTTTCATCCGTTTCGGGCCACTTTTCTTAATTTGCGCTATTTTTTCGTCCCGGATCATACGTCGTGAGCCACAAAAAGGATGAAAACCTAACTCATGGGACATTAGAGGGCCCTACAACACGTTGATATCACGTCTTGCGAGGATGTTGCGATGTTGAAGCGGATGGGTTATCGTTAAGCACATTGGGCCTTTTGAATGGGCCATCTCTCTGGGTTGGCACTATGAACTGTCAACACATAACGGATTTGTGTCCTAAACATGATGGGTGCGATCATACCAGCACTAATGCACCGAATCCCATCAGAACTCTGAAGTTAAGCATGCTTAGGCGATAGTAATACTAGGATGGGTGACCCCCTGGGAAGTCCTCGTGTCGCACCCTCCTTTTTAATTTTTTTTGCCCCGGTTAGGCTTGCCAAGATGCTTTATTCACCACATTTCTATTACCTAACCCCATGGTATATTGGGCAAGACAACTTTGCTTCACGTAAAGGCTGGGCCTGCAAACCGAGGGCGTGGGGCTTGTGACCAGGTTTCTGTCGCTCCGGTGCCCATCACTTATGATCCGTAAGAAGTTACGCGGCGCACAACACACCGTTGGAAAGCTCTCTGAGTGCCCTACGACGGGGGCAGCTAGCTTGCTTGGCTGTGCCTTTTTTGGAGCCCAAAATCGAATGTTTTGATCAGTTTCAGGCCACTTTTCTTCTTTTGTGCTATTTTTCCATCCAGGATCCTACGTCGTGAGCTATTAAAAGGGCAACAACCTAACTTGCGGGACATTAGAGGAACCTACATCGCGTCGATATCACATCTTGTAAGGATGCTGCGTTGTTGAAGCGGATGGGTTGTCGTTAAGCCCATTGGGCCTTTTGAATGGGCCATCTCTCTGGGCTGGGACTGTGAACCGTAAACACATAAGGGATTTGTGCCCTCAACATGATGGGTGCAATCATACCAGCACTAATGCACTGGATCCCGTCAAAACTCCGAAGTTAAGCGTGCTTAGGCGAGAGTTGTAGTACTAGGATGGGTGACACCCTGGGAAGTCCTCGTGTTGCACCCCCCTTTTCAATTTTTTTTGCCACGGTTAGGCTTGCCAAGATGCTTTTTCCACCACATTTCAATTACCGAATCCCATGGCACCTTGGGCAAGACAACTTCGCTTCACGTAGTGGTTGGGCCCGCAAACCGAGGGTGTGGGGCTTGTAACAAGGTCTCCGTCACTCCGGCGCCCATAACTTTTGATCCGTAAGGAGTTACGGGGCACACAACATACTGTTGGAAAGCTCTCTGAGAGCTCTACGACGGGGGCAGCAAGCCTGCTTGGTTGCGCCTATTTAAGAGCCCAAAATTGAACGTTTTCATCAGTTTCGAGCAACTTTCTTCTTTTGCACTGTTTTTCCATCCTGGATCGTAATTCGTGAGCTGTTAAAAGGACAACAGCCTAACTCGCCGGACATTAGAGGGCCCTACAATGAGTTTCTATCATGTTTTGTGAGGATGCTGCCTGAAGCGGATGGGTTCTCGTTAAGCCCATTGGGCCTTTTGAATGGGCCATATCTCAGGGCTGGGTTTGGGAGCTGTCAACAAATAAGGGATTTTAGCCCTCAACATGACGGGTGAGATCATACTAGCACTAATGCACTGGATCCCATCAGAACTCCGAAGTTAAGCTTACTTGGGCGAGAGTAGTACTAGGATGGGTGATCCCATGGGATGTCCCCGTGCTGCACCCCGCCTTTTCAATTTTTTTTGCTCCGGTTAAGCTTGCCAAGATGCTTTATCCACCACATTTCAGTTACCGAATCCCACGGTACCTTGGGAAATACAACTTTGCTTCACGTTGAGGCTGGGCCCGCAAACCGAGGGCATGGGGCTAGTGACCAGGTCTCCGTTGCTCCAGTGCCCATAACTTTTGATCCGTAAGGAGTTATGCGGCACACAGCATACCGTTGGAAAGCTCTCCGAGAGCTCTACGACGGGGATAGCAAGCTTCCTTGGTCGCGCCTATTTTTGGAGAACAAAATCAAACGTTTTCATAAATTTCTAGACACTATTCTTCTTTTGCGCTATTTTTTCGTCCCAGATCGTAAGTTGTAAGTTGTTAAAAGGATGACAACCTAACTCGCGAAACATTAGAGGGCCCTACAACACGTCGCTATCAAGTCTTGTGAGGATGCTGCATCGTTGAAGTAGAAGGGTTGTCGTGAAGCCCATTGTGCCTTTTGAATGTGCCATCTCTCTAGGTTGGGACTGTGAACCGTCAACACATAAGGGATTTGTGCCCTCAACGTGACGAGTACGATCATACTAGCACAAATGCATCGGATCCCATCAGAAAGCCGAAGTTAAGCGTGCTTGGGCAAGAGTAGTACAAGGATGGGTGATCCCCAAGGAAGTCCCTGTGTTGCACCTCGGCCTTTCAATTTTTTTTCCCCGGTTAGGCTTGCCAAGATACTTTATCCACCACACTTCTATTACCAAATCCCATGGCACCTTGGGCAAGACAACTTTGCTTCACGTAGTGGCTGGGCCCGCAAACCGAGGGCCTAGAGCTTGTGACCAAGTCTCCTTTGCTCAGGTGCCCTTAACTTTTGATCTGTAAGGAGTTACGCGATGCACAGCATACCGTTGGAAAGCTCTCCGAGAGCTCTACGACGAGGAAAGTAAGCCTCCTCAGCTGCGCCTATTTTCGGAGCCTAAAATCAAACATTTTCATCAGTTTCTGGCAACATTTCTTCTTTTTGCGTTGTTTTTCTCTCTCGGATCGTACGTCGTGAGTCGCAAAAAGGACGACAACCTAACTCGCAGGACATTAGAGGGCCCTACAATGCCTGGATATAACGTCTTGTAAGAATGCTACGTTGTTGAAGCGAATGGATTGTTGTTAAGCCCATTGGGCCTTTTGAATGGGCGATCTCTCTGCGATGAGATTGTGAACCGTAAACACATTAGGGATTTGTGCCCTCAACATTACAGGTACGATCATACCAGCACTAATGCACTGGATCCCATCCGAACTCCGAAGTTAAGCGTGCTTGGGCGATACTAGTACTAGGATAGGTGACCCCTTGGGAAGTCCTCATGTTGCACCCCCCCTTTTCAATTTTTTTTGCCCCGGTTAGGCTTGCCAAGATGCTTTATTCACCACATTTCTATTTTTGAATCCCACCGCACCTTGGGTAGGACAACTTCGCTTCACGTAGAGGCTGGGCCCGCAAACCGAGGGCGTGGGGCCTGTGACTAGGTCTCCATCGCTCTGGTGCCCATAACTTTTGATCTGTAAGAAGTTACGCGGCGCACAGAATACCATTGGATACCTCTGCGAGAGCTCTACGATGGGGTTAGCTAGCTTGCTCGGCTGCGCCTATTTTCGGAGCCAAAAATCAATCATTTTCATCAATTTCAATCCACTTATGTTCTTTTGCGCTGTTTTTCTATCCCGGATAGTACGTCGTGAGCTTTTAAAAGGATGACAACCTAATTCACGAGACATTAGAGGGCCCTACAATGCATCGACATCACGTCTTGTAAGGATGTTGTGTTGTTGAAGTGGATGGGTTATCGTTAAGCCCATTATACTTTTTGAATGGGCCATCTCTTTGGGATGGGACTGTGAACCGTAAACACATAAGGGATTTGTGCCATCAACATGATGGGTGCGACCATACAAGCACTAATGCACCGGATCCCATCAAAACTCCAAAGTTAAGCGTGCTTGGGCGAGAGTAGTACTAAGATGGGTGACCCCCTGGGAAGTCCTCGTGTTGCACCCCCCTTTTCAGTTTTTTTACCCCGGTTAGGCTTGCCAAGATGCTTTATTCCCCACATTTCTATTACTGAATCCCACGGCACCTCGGCCAAGACAACTTCGCTTCATATAGAGGCTGGGCCTGCAAACCGAGGGCGCGGGGCTTGTGACCAGGTCTACGTCGCTGCGGTGCCTATAACTTTTAATTCGTAAGGAGTTACGCAGTGCACAGCATACCATTGGAAAGCTCTCCGAGAGCTCTACGACGAGGCCAGCATGTCTACTAGGCTGCGCCTATTTTTAAAGCCCAAAATTGAACATTTTCATCAGTTTCGGTCCACTTTTCTTCTTTTGCACTATTTTTCCGTCCCGGATCGTACGTCGTGAGCTGTTAAAAGGACGACAACTAAACTCGTAGGACATTATAGGTCCCTACAACGCGTTGATATCACGTCTTGTGAGGATGCTCCATTGTTAAAGTGAATGGGTTCTCATTAAGCCCATTGGGCCTTTTGAATGGGCCATCTCTCAAGGCCGGGACTCTGAACCGTCAACACATAAGGGATTTGTGCCCACAACATAACCGGTGCGATCATACCAGCACTAATGCACCGGATCCCATCAGAACTCCGAAGTTAAGCGTGCTTGGGTAAGAGTTGTACTAGGAAGGGTGACCCCTTGGGAATACCTCATGTTGCACTGCCCTTTTCAATTTTTTTTGCCCCAGTTAGGCTTGCCAAGATGCTTTGTCCATCCCATTTCTGGGCCCGTAAACCAAGGGCGTGGGGCTTGTGACTAGGTCTCCGTTGCTCCCGTGCCCATAGCTTTTGACCCGTAAAGGGTTAAGCGGCGTATAACATACTGCTGGAAAGCTCTCCGAGAGCTCTTCCATGGGGGCAGCAAGCTTGCTCGGCTGCATATGTTTTTGGAGCCCAAAATCGGACTTTTTATCAATTTCGGGTCACTTTTCTGCTTTTGCAATGTTTTTCCATCCGAAATCATAAGTCATGAGCCGCCAAAAGGACAACAACCTAACTCGCGGGACATTAGAGGGCCCTACAACGAGTCGATATCATGTCTTGTGAGGATGCTATGTTATTGAAGTGGATGGGCTCTAGTTAAGCCCATTGGGCATTTTGAATGGGCGATCACTCTGGGCTAGGACTGTGAACCGTCAACACATAAGGTATTTGAGACCTTAACATTACGGGTGCGATCATACCAGTACTAATGCACCGAATCCCATCAGAACTCCGAAGTTAAGCGTGCTTGGGAGAGAGTAGTACTAGGATGGGAGACCCCCTGGGAAGTCCCCGTGTTGCACCTTGCCTTTTCAAATTTTTTTTGCCCCGGTTAGGCTTGCCAAGATGCTTTATCCACCACATTTCTATTACCGAATCTCACGGCACCTTGGGCAAGACAACTTCGCTTCACGTAGAGGTTGGGCCCGCAAATCGAGGGAGTGGGGCTTGTGACCATGTCTCTGCTGCTCCGGTGCCCTTAACTTTTGATCTGTAAGGAGTTACGCGGTGCACAACATACCATTGAGAGCTATCCGAGAGCTCTACGATGAGGGCAGCCAGCTTGTTTGGCTGTGCCTATTTTCGGAGGCCAAAATGGAACGTTTTCATCAGTTTCTACCCACTTTTATTATTTTGCGCTGTTTTTTCATCTTGGATCGTACGTCGTGAAAGGACGACAACCTAACTCACGTGACATTAGAGGACCCTACAATGCGTCGATATCACGTCTTGCGAGCATACTGCGTTGTTGAACCGGAAGTGTTGTTGTTAAGCCCATTGGGCCTTTGGAATGAGCCATCTCTCTTGGCTGGGACTGTGAACCGTAAAAACATAAGGAATTTGTGCCCTCAACATGATGGGTGCCATCATACCAGCACTAATGCAACGGATCCCATCAGAACTCCGAAGTTAAGCGTGCTTGGGCGAGAGTAGTACTAGGATGGGTGACCCCTAGGGAAGTCCTCGTGTTCCACCCCCTTTTCAATTTTTTTGCCCGTGTTAGGCTTGCCAAGATGCTTTATTCTCCACATTTCTATTACCGAATCTAAACGTGACATTGGGCAAGACAACTTCGCTTGACGTAGTGGCTGGGCCCGTAAACCGAGGGCGTGGGGCTTGTGACCAGGTCTCCGTCACTCTAGTGCCCATCACTTTTGATCTTTAAGGAGTTACGCTATGTACAGCTTACCGTTAAAAAGCTCTCCGATAGGTCTATGATTAAGGTAGCCAACCTGCTCGACTGCGCCTATTTTCGGAGCCCAAAATTGGACATTTTCATCTGTTTCGGGCCACTTTTCTTATTTTATGCTATTTTTTCGCCTTGGATCGTACGTCGTGAGCTGTTGAAAGGACGACCACCTAACTCGCGTGACATTAGAGGGCCCTACAATGCGTCGATATCATGTCTTGTAAGGATGCTGCATTGTTGAAGTGGATGGGTTGTCGTTATGCCCATTGGGCCTTTTGAATGGGCCATCTCTCTGAGATGGGACTATGAACCGTAAACACATAAGGGATTTGTGCCCTCAACAAGGCGGGTGCGATCATACTAGTAGTAATGCAACGAATCCTATCAGAACTCCTAAGTTAAGCGTGCTTGGCAGGAGTAGTACTACGGTGGGTGACCCCCTGGGAAGTACCCGTGTTGCACCTCGCATTTTCAATTTTTTTTAACCCAGTTAGGCTTGCCAAGTTGCTTTATTCACCACATTTCTATTACCGAATTCAACGGCACCTTGGGGAAGACAACTTTGCTTCACGTAGTGGCTGGGCCCGCAAACCGAGGGCTTGTGACTAGGTCTCCGTCGCTCAGGTGCCCATAACTTTTGATCTGTAAGGAGTTACGGGCGCACAGCATACCGTTGGAAAGCTCTCCGAGAGGTCTACGACGAGGGCAGCCAACATGCTTGGCTACGCCTATTTTCAGAGCCGAAAATCGAACGTATTCATCAGTTTTAGGCCACTTTTCTTCCTTTGCGCTATTTTCCCATCCTGGATCGTATGTCGTGAGCTATTAAAAGGACGAAAACCTAAATCACGGGACATTAGAGGGCCCTACAACGGGTCGATATCAAGCCTTGTGATGATGCTGCGTTGTTAAGGCGGATGGGTTGTCGTTAAGCCCATTGGACCTTTCGAATGGGCCATCTCTCAGGGCTTGTACTGTGAACTGTCAACACATAATGGATTTGCGCCTTCAACATGACTGGTGCGATTATACCAGTACTAATACACCGGATCCCATCAGAACTCAGTAGTTAAGCGTGCTTGGGCGAGAGCAGTAATAGGATGGGTGACCCCTTGGGAAGTCCCCGGGTTGCACCCCGCATTTTCAATTTTTTTTGCCCCAGTTAGGCTTCCCAAGATGCTTTATCCACCACATTTCGATTACTGAATCCCACGGCAGCTTGGGCAAGACAACTTCGCACCACGTAGGGGCTGTGCCGGCAAACCGAGGGCGTGGGGCTTTTGACTAGGTCTCCGTTGCACCGGGGCCCATAAGTTTTGATCTGTAAGGAGTTATGCGGCACATAGCATAGAGTTGGAAAGCACTACGAGAGCTCTACGACCGGGGCAGCAAGCTTGCACAGCTGCGCCAGTTTTCAATGCCCAAAATCGATCGTTTTTATCAGTTTTGCGCCATTTTTATACTTTTACGCTGGTTTTTCATCCCGAATTGTACGTGATGAGCTGCGAAATGGACGACAACCTAACACACGGGACATTAGAGGGCCTTACAGCGTGTCAATATCACGTCTTGTGAGGATACTGCGTTGTTGAAGCGGATTGGTTGTCGTTAAGCCCGTTGGGCCTTTTGAATGGGCCATCTTTTAGGGTTGGGACTGTGAACTGTCAACACATAAGTTATTTGCGCCCTCAACGTTATGGGTCCAATCATACCAGCACTAATGCACCAGATCCCATTAGAATTCATAAGTTAACCGTGCTTGGGCGAGAGTAGTACTAGGATGGATGACCCCAGGGAAGTCCTCGTGTTGCATCCCCCTTTTCAATTATTTTTTGCCCCGGTTAGGTTTGCCAAGATGCTTTATCCACTGCATTTCTATTATTGAATCCTACAGCACTTTGGGCAAGACAACTTCGCTTCACGTAGTGGCTGAGCCCGCTAACCGAGGACGTGGGGCTTATGACCAAGTCTCCGTTACTCTGGTGCCCATAACTTTTGATCCGTAAGGAGTTACGCAGGGCACAGCATACCGTTGGAGAGCTCTCCGAGAGCTCTACGACGAAGGCAGCCAGCTTGTTCGGCTGCGCTTGTTTTAGTAGCCCAAAATTGAACATTTTCATCCGTGTTGGGCCACTTTTCTAATTTTTCTCTATTTTTTTTATCCCGGAACGTACGTCGTGAGCCGCGAAAAGGACAACAACCTAACTCGCGTGACAGTAGAGGGCCCAACAATGCGTCGATATCATGTCTTACGAGGATGCTGCATTGTTGAAGCAGATGGGTTGTCGTTAAGCCCATTGGGCCTTTTGAATGGGCCATCTCTTTGGGCTGCGACTGTGAACTGTAAACACATAAGGGATTTGTGCCCTCAACTTGATGCGTGCGATCATACCAATACTAATGCACCGCATCCCATCAGAACTCCTAAGTTAAGCATTCTTGGGCAATAGTAGTACTTGGATGGGTGACACCCTGGGAAGTCCTCGTGTTGCACCCCCCCTTTTCAATTTTTTTTGCCCCGGTTAGGCTTGCCAAAATGGATTATTCACCATATTTCTATTATCGAATCCCACGGTACATTGGGCAAGACAACTTCGCTTCACGTAGAGGCTAGGCCCGCAATCCGAGGGCGTGGGGCTTGTGATCGGGTCTCCGTCACTCCGGTGCCCATCACTTTTGCTCCGCAAGGAGTGACACGGCGCACAGCATACTGTTGGAAAGCTCTCCGATAGCTCTACGATTTAGGCATCTGGCCTACTCGGCTACACCTCTTTTCAAAGCCCAAAATTGAACATTTTTATCAATTTCGGGTAACTTTTTATCTTTTACGCTATTTTTCCGTCTCAGATCATACGTCGTGAGTTGTTAAAAGGACGGAAACCTAACTCGCGGGACATTAAAGGGTCTTACAATGTGTCAATATCACGTCTTGTCAGGGTGCTCTGTTGTTGTAGTGGATGGATTGTCGTTAAGCCCATTGGGCCTTTTGAATGGGCCATCTCCCTGGTATGGGACTGTGAATTGTAAACACATAAGGGATTTGTGCCCTCAACATGATGGGTGCGATCATACCAGCACTAATACACCAGATCCCATCAGAACTCCAAAGTTAAGCGTGCTTGGGCGAGAGTAGTACTAGGATGGCTGACCCCCTGGGAAGTCCTCGTGTTGCACCCCCCCTTTTCAATTCTTTTTTCCCCGGTTAGCCTTGCCATGATGTTTTATCCATCACATTTCTATTACCAAATCCCACGGCACCTTGGGCAAGACAACTTCGCTTCACGTAGAGGCTAAGCCCACAAACAGAGGGCATGGGGCATGTGACCAGGTCTTTGTTGTTCCGGTGTCTATAACTTTTCATCCATAAAAAATTTTGTTGGGGGCACAGCATACAGTTGGAAAGCACTCCGGGAGCTCTACGGCGAGGGCAGCTAGCCTACTCAGCTGCGCCTATTTTTGGAGCCCAAAATCGTACATTTTCATCAATTTTGGGTTACTTTTATTTTTTTGCGCTATTTTTCCATCCCGAATTTGACTTCGTGAGCAGCAAAAATGACGACAACCTAACTCACGAGACATTAGAGGGCCCTACAACGCGTCGATATCACGTCTTACAAGGATGCTGCGATGTTGAAGCGGATGGGTTGTTGTTAATCCCATTGGGCCATTTGAATAAGCCATCTCTCTGGGCTGGGACTGTGAACCCTTAACACATAAGGGCTTTGCATCCTCAACATGACGGGCGTGATCATACCAGCACTAATGCATAGGATCCCATCAGAACTCTGAAGTTAAGCATGCTTCAGCGAGAGTAGTACTAGGATGGATGACCCTGTGGGAAGTCCTCGTGTTGCACCTGCCTTTTCAATTTTTTTTGCCCCGGTTAGCCTTGCTAAGATGATTTATCCATCATATTTCTATTACCGAATCCCACGGTACTTTGGGCAAGAAAACTTCACTTCGTGTAGTGGCTGGGCCCGCAAACCGAGGGCGTAGGGCTTGTGACCAGGTCTCCGTCGCTCCGGTGCCCATAACTTTTAATCCGTAAGGAGTTACACGGTGCACAGTATGCCATTGGAAAGCTCTCCGAGAGCTCTACGGTAAGGGCAACAAGCCTGCTCATCTGCTCTTGTTTTTGGAGCCCAAATTCGAATGTTTTAATCATTTTTGGGTCACTTTTCTTCTTTTTAAGCTATTTTTCAGTCTCAGATCGTACGTCGTGAGCCGTGAAAAGGATGTCAACCTAACTCGCCGGACATTAGAGGTCCCTACAATGTGTCGATATCAAGTCTTGCGAGGATGCTGCGTTGTTGAAGCAGATGAGTTGTCATTAAGCCCATTGGGCATTTTGAATGGGCCATCTCTCAAGGCAGGGACTGTGAACCGTCAACACATAAGGGATTTGCGCCCTCATCATGATGGGTGCGATCATACAAGCATTAATGCACTGGATCCCATCAAAACTCCGGAGTTAAACGTGCTTGGATGAGAGTAGTACTAGGATGGGTGACCCCCTTGGAAGTCCTCGTGTTCACCCCCATTTTCAAATTTTTTTTGTCCCGGTTAGCCTTGCCAAGATACTTTATCCTCCATATTTCTATTACCGAATCCCAAGGCACCTTGGACAAGACAACTTCGCTTTACGTAGCGGCTGGGCTCACAAACCGAGGGCATGGGGCTTGTGACCAGGTCTCCATCGCTCCGGTGCCCATAAATTTTGATCCGTAAGGAATTAAGCGCTACAAAACATACCGTTGCAAAGATTTTCGTGAGCTCTACAACGGGGGTAGCAAGCCTACTCGGCTGCGCCTATTTTTGAAGCCCAAAATTGAATGTTTTCATCAGTTTTAGGCTACTTTTCGTCTTTTTGCGCTGTTTTTCCATCACGAATCGTTTGTCGTGAGCCGCGAAAAGGACGACAACCTAACTCGCAATACATTAGAGGGCCCTACAACGCGTCGATGTCATGTCTTGCGAGGATGCTGTATTGTTGAAACATATGGGTTTTCGTTAAGTCCATTGGGCCTTTTGAATAGGCCATCTCTTAGGGTTGGGATAGTGAACCGTCAACACATAAGGGATTTTCGCCCTCAACATGACGGGTGTAATCATACCATCACTAATGCAACGGATCCTATCCGAACTCCGAAGTTAAGCGTGCTTGGGCGAGAGTAGTACTAGGATGGGTGACCCCCTAGGAAGTCCTCGTGTTCCACCCCCCATTTCAATTCGTTTCGCCCCAGTTAGCCTTGCCAAGATGCTTTACCAACACATTCCCATTACCGAATCCCACGACACCTTGCGCAAGACAACTTCGCTTCACGTAGAGGCTGGGCCCACAAACCGAGGGTGTGGGGCTTGTGACCAGGTTTCCGTCACTCCGGTGCCCATATATTTTTATCCGTAAGGCGTTACACGGCGTACAGTATACTATTGGAAAGCCCTTCAAGAACTCTACGACGGGGGCAGCAAGCCTGCTTGGTTGTGCCTATTTTTGGTACCCTAAATCAAACGTTTTCATCAGTTTCGGGCTACTTTTGTTCTTTTTGCGGTGTTTTTCCATCCCGGATCGTACGTCAAGAGCCGCGAAAGGGACGACAACCTAACTCGCAGAACATTACAAGGCCCTACAACGTGTCGATATCACGTCTTGAGAGGATGCTACGTTGTTGATGCGGATGTGTTGTCGTTAAGCCCATTGGGCCTTTTGAATGGGCCATCTCTCTGGGCTAGGACTGTGAACCATCAACACATAAGGGATTTGCGCCCTCAACATGACGGGTGTGATCATACCAGCACTAATGCACCAGATGCCATCAAAACTCTGAAATTAAGTGTGCTTGGGCAAGAGTATTACTAGGATGGATGACCCCATGGGAAGTCTTTGTGTTGTACCATTTTTTCAATTTTTTTTCCCCCGGTTAGCCTTGCCAAGATACTTTATCTATCACATTTCAATTACCGAATCCCACAGTATATTGTGACCTGGATTACGTCACTCCGGTGCCCATAACTTTTGATCCGTAAAGAGTTACGTGACGCACAACATACCGTTGGAAAGCTCTCCGAGAGCTCTACGACTAGAGCCGCAAGCATTCTTTGTTGTGCCTATTTGGGACCCCAAAATCGAATGTTTTCATCAATTTCGGGCCACTTTTCTACTTTTTCTTCTTTTTTCTGTCCCGGATTATACGTCGTGAGTAGTGAAAAGGACGACAACCTAACTCGTGGGACATTAGAGGGCCTTACAACACGTCGATATCACGTCTTGCGAGGAATGCTGCGTTGCTGAAGCGGATGGGTTGTCATTAAGCCCATTGGGACTTTTGAATGAGCCATCTCTCTGGGCTGGGACTCTGAACCGTCAACACATAAGGATTTGCGCCCTTAACATGACGGATGTGATCATACCAGCACTAATGCACCGGATCCCATCAGATCTTCGAAGTTAAGTGTGCTTGGGCGAGAGTAGTACTATGATGGGCGACCCCCTGTGAAGTCCTCGTGTTGCACCAACCTTTTCAATATTTTTGAACCTGGTTAGCCTTTTCAAGATGCTTTATCCATCACATTTCTATAACCGAATCCCACGGCATCTTGGGCAAGACAACTTCGCTTCACGTAGTGGCTGGGCCCACAAACTGAGGGCGTAGGGCTTGTGACAAGGTCTTCGTCGCTCCGGTGCCCATAACTTTTGGTCCGTAAGGAGTTACGCGGCGCATAACATACCATTGGAAAGCTCTCCAAGAGTTCTACAACGGGGCAGCAAGTCTACTCCGCTACACCTTTTTTTGGAGCACAAAATTGAACGTTTTCATCAATTTCGGTCCATTTTTCTTCTTTTTGCGCTATTTTTCCGTCCCGAATCGTACATCGTGAGCCGTGAAAAGGACGACAACCTAACTCGCCGGACATTAGAGGGCCCTAAAATGAGTTGATATAACGTCTTGCGAGGATGTTGCGTTCTTGAAGTAGATAGGTTGTAGTTAAGCCCATTGGGACTTTTGAATGGGCAATCTCTCTGGGCTAGGATTGTGAACCGTCAACACAAAAGGGATTTGCGCCCTCAACATGACGGGTGCGATCGTACCAACACTAATGCACCGCATCCCATCAGAACTCTGAAGTTAAGCGTGCATAGGCGAGAGTAGTACTAGGATGGGTGAGCCCCTGGGAAGTCCTTGTGTTGCACCCCCCTTTTCAATTTTTTTTGCCCCGGTTAGCCTTACCTAGATGCTTTATTTGTCACATTTCCATTACTAAATCCCACGGTACCTTGGGCAAGACAACTTCGCTTCACGTAGAGCCTGGGCCCGCAAACCGAGGGCGTACGGCTTGTGAACATGTCTCCGTCGCTCTGGTACGCATAACTTTTGATCCGTAAGGAGTTATGCGGCGCACAGCATACCGTTCGAAAGCTATCTGAGAGCTCTACAATGGGGGCAGCAAGCTTGATTGGCTACACCTATTTTTATTGCCCAAAATTAAACGTTTTCATCAGTTTTGGCCTATTTTTCTTCTTTTTGTGTTGTTTTTTCATCCCGAATTGTACGTTGTGAGCCGCAAAAAGGATGAGAACTTAACTCGCGGAACATGAGGGGGCCCTACAACGCGTCGATATCTTATTTTGCAAGGATGTTGCGTTCTTGAAGCAGATGGGTTGTCGTTAAGCCCATTGGGATTTTTGAATGGCCATCTCTATGGGCTGGGACTGTTAACCGTCAACACATAAGGGATTTGCGCCCTCAACATGATGGGTACGATCGTACCAGCACTAATGCACTGGATCCCTTCAGAACTCCGAAGTTAAGCGTGCTTGGGCGAGAGTAGTACTAGGATGGGCAACCCCCTGAGAAGTCCTCGTGTTATACCCCCTATTTCAATTTTTTTTTGCCCCAGTTAGCCTTGCCAAGATGCTTTACCATCACATTTCTATTACCGAATCCCATGACACCTGGGGCAAGACAACTTCGCTTCATGTAGATCTTGGGCCCGCAAATCGAGGGCGTGGGCCTTGTGACCTGGTCTCCGCTGCTCCGATGCCTGCAACTTTTGATTCGTAAGGTGTTATATGGCGCACAGAATATCGTTGGAAAGCTCACCGAGAGCTCTACGATGAGGGTAGCAAGCATGCTCGGTTGCTCCTATTTTAGGGGCCCAAAATCGAAAATTTTCATCAATTTTGGGCAACTTTTCTACTTTTTGTGCTGTATTTTCATCCCGGATCGTACGAGCCGCGAAAAGGATGACAACCTAACTCGCAGGACATTAGAGGGCCCTACAACATGTCGATATCACATCTTGCTAGGATGCTGCGTTATTGAAGCGGATGGGTTGTCGTTAAGCCCACTGGGACTTTTGAATGGGCCATCTCTCTGGGCTGGGACAGTGAACCATCAACACATAAGGGATTTGCGCCCTCAACATGATAGGTCCGATCATACCAGTACAAATGCACCGGATCCCATCAGAACTCCGAAGTTAAGCGTGCTTGGGCGAGAGTAGTACTAGGATGGGTGAGCCCTTAGGAAGTCCTCGTGTTGCACCCCCCTTTTCAATTTTTTTTGCCCCAGTTAGCCTTGCCAAGATGCTTTATCCATCATATTTCTATTACCGAGTAGCACGACACCTTGGGCAAGACAACTTCGCTTCACATAGAGGCTGGGCCCGTAAACCGAGGGCGTGAGGCTTGTGACTAGGTCTACGTTGCTCCGATGCCCAAAACTGTTGGCCCGTAAGGAGTTACGTGGTGCACAGCATACAGTTGTAAAAATCTTCGAGAGCTCTACAACAAGGGCAGCAAGCCTGCTCGGCTGTGCCTATTTTGGGAGGCCAAAATCGAACGTTTTTATCAGTTTTGGGCCACTTTTATACTATTTGTGTTGTCTTTTCATCCTGGATCGTACGTCGTGTGCCACAAAACGGATGACAACCTAACTCACGGGACATTAGAGGCCCTACAATGCGTTGATAACATGTCTTGTGAGGATGCTGTGTTGTTGAAGTGGATGGGTTGTCGTTAAGCCCAATGGGACTTTTGAATGGGCCATCTCTCTGGTATGGGACTGTGAACCATCAACACGTAAGGGATTTTCGCCCTCAACATGACGGGTGCGATCATACCAGCACTAATGCACCGTATCCCATTAGAACTCTGAAGTTAAGCGTGCTTGGGCGAGAATAGAACTAGGATGGGCAACCCCCTGGGAAGTCCTCATGTCGTACCTCCCATTAAATTTTTTTTTCCCCAATTAGCCTTGCCAAGATGCTTTATCCATAATATTTCTATTACCGAATCCTACGGCACCTTGGGCAAGACAACTTAGCTTCACGTATAGGCTGGGCCCGCAAGCCGAGGGCGTAGGGCTTGTGACCAGGTCTCCGTCGCTCTGGTGCCCATAACTTTTGATCCATAATGAGTTACGCGGCGCATAGCATACAGTTGGAAAGCTCTCCGAGAGCTCTACGACAGGGGCTGTAAGCCTGCTAGGCTGTGCCTATTTTTAGAGCCCAAAATCCAACATTTTCATCAGTTTTGGGCCACTTTCTACTTTTTGTGCTATTTTTTTGTCCTGGATTGTACGTCGTGAGCTGCGAAACGGATGACAACCTAACTTGCGGGACATTAGAGGGCCCTACAACGCGTCGATATCACGTCTTGCGAGGATACTGCGTTGTTGAAGCAGATGGGTTGTCGTTAAGCTCATTGGGCCTTTTGAATAGCCCATCTCTCCGGTCTAGGACAGTGAACAGTCAACAAATAAGGGATTTGAGCCCTCAACATGACGGGTGCGATCATACGAACACTAATGCACCGGATCCCATCAGAACTCTAAAGTTAAGTTTGCTAGGGCGAGAGTAGTACTAGGATGGGTGACCCCCTGGGAAATCCTCGTGATGGAGCCCCCTCTTCAATTTTTGTCACCCCGGTTAGCCTTGCCAAGATGCTTTATCTATCACATTTCTATTACCGAATCCTAAGGTACCTTGGGCAAGATAACTTGGCTTCACGTAGAGGCTGGGCCTGCAAACCGAGGGCGTGGGCCTTGTGACTAGGTCTTCGTCGCTCCGATGCCCATAACTTTTGATCCATAAGGAGTTGCGCGACACATAGCATACCGTTGGATAGCTCTCCAAGAGCTCTACTATGGAGGCAGCAAGCCTGCTCGTTTGTGCCTATTTTTGGAACCCAAAATTGAATGTTTTCATCAGTTTCGGGCAACTTTTCTTCTGTTGTGCTATTTTTCTGTCCCGGATCGTACGTCGTGAGCTGCGGAAAGGACAACAACCTAACTCGCGTGACATTAGAGGGCCCTACAATGCGTCGATATCACATCTTGTGAGGATGCCACGATGTTGAAGCTGATAGGATGTCGTTAAGCCCATTGGGCCTTTTGAATGGGCTATCTCTCTGGGTCGGGACGGTGAACCATCAACACATAACGGATTTACGCCCTTAATATGACGGGTGCGATCATACCAGCACTAATGCACCGGAGCCCATCAGAACTCCGAACTTAAGCGCGCTTGGGCAAAATTAGTACTAGGATGGGTGACCCTCTGGGAAGTCCTCGTGTTGAACCACCCTTTTCAAATTTTTTTTCCCTGATTAGCCTTGCTAACATGCTTTATCCATCACATTTCTATTACCGAATCCCACGGCACCTTGGGCAAGACAACTTCGCTTCACGTAGAGGCTGGACCCGCAAACCAAGGGCATGGGGTTTGTGACCAGGTCTCCGTTGCTCCGGTGCCCATAACTTTTGATCCGCTTGGAATTACATGGCGCACAGCATACCGTTGGAAAGCTCTCCAAGAGTTCTACGATGGGGGCAGCGAGCTTGCTCACCTGCGCCTAGTTTTGGAGCCCAAAATCAAACATTTTCATCAATTTTGGGCCACATTTATTCTTTTTGGGCAGTGTTTCTATGCCGAATCGTACATCGTGAGCCACGAAAAGGACAACAACCTAACTCGCTGGTCATTAGAGGATCCTACAACGCGTCGATATCACATCTTATGAAGATGTTGCGTTGTTGAAGCGGATGGGTTGTCGTTAAGCCCATTGGGCCTTTTGAATGGGCCATATCACTGGGCTGGGACTGTGATCTGTCAACACATAAGGGATTTGCGCCCTCAACATGACGGGTGCGATCATACCTACACTAATGCGTTGGATCCCATCAGAACCCTGAA
This sequence comes from Ehretia macrophylla, assembly GCA_037974665.1. Lineage (NCBI taxonomy): Eukaryota > Viridiplantae > Streptophyta > Magnoliopsida > Boraginales > Ehretiaceae > Ehretia > Ehretia macrophylla. Next base: position 40,838,519 of record CM075782.1, on the reverse strand, counting down.
GTTAATCAGGCTTGGGCAAGAGTAGTACTAGGATGGGTGACCCTCTGGAAAGTCCTTGTGTTGCACCTTTTTTTTAATTTTTTTAGCCCGGGTTAGCCTTGCCAAGATGCTTTATCCATTATATTTCTATTACAGAATCCCACAGCACAATGGGCAAGATAATTTCGCTTCACGTAGAGGTTGGGCTAGTAAACCAAGGGCGTGGGGCTTGTGACCAGGTCTACGTCGCTTCGGTGCCTATAACTTTTGATCTGTAAGGAGTTATGTGGCGCACAACATACCGTTGGAAAGCACTCCGAGAGCTCTACGACAAGGGCAGCAAGCCTGCTCAGTTGTGCCTATTTTGGGAGCCCAAAATCGAATGTTTTCATAAGTTTCGAGCTACTTTTCTACTTTTTGTGCTATTTTTCCGTCCCGGATCGTACGTCGTGAGCCGCAAAAAAGACGACAACCTAACTCGTGGGACATTAGAAGGCCTTACAATGCGTTGATATCACGTCTTGCATGGATGCTGTGTTGTTGAAGCGGATGGGTTGTCGTTAAGCCCATTGGGACTTTTGAATGGGCCATCTCTCTGAGCTGGGACTGTGAACCGTCAACACATAAGGGATTTGTGCCCTCAACATGACAGGTGCGATCATAACAACACTAATGCATCGGATCCCATCAGAACTCCGAAGTTAAGCGTGCTTGGGCGAGAATAGTACTAGGATGGGTGACCCCCTGGGAAATCCTCTTGTTGCACCCCAATTTTCAATTTTTTTTGCCCCGGTTAGCCTTACCAAGATGCTTTATCCATCATATTTCCATTACCGAATCCCACGGCACCTTGGGCAAGACAACTTTGCTTCACGTAGGGGCTGGGCCCGCCAACCGAGGGCGTGGGGCTTGTGACCATATCTCCGTCGCTCTGGTGCCCATAACTTTTGATTTGTAAAGAGTTACGCGGCACACAACATATCGTTAGAAAGCTTTCCGAGAGCTTTACAACAGGGGCATCATGCCTGCTCAGTTACGCCTGTTTTTGGAGCCCAAAATTGAACGTTCTCATCAGTTTCAGGCTACTTTTCTACTTTTTACATTATTTTTCCATCCCGGATCGTACGTCATGAGCCGCAAAAAGGATGACAACCGAACTCGCGGGACATTAGAGGGCCCTACAATGCGTCGATATTACGTCTTGCCAGGATGTTGCGTTGTTGAAGTGGATGGGTTGTCGTTAAGCCCATTGGGCCTTTTGAATGGGCCATCTCTTTGGGCTAGGACTATGAACCGTGAACACATAAGGGCTTTGCAACCTCAACATGACTGGTGCGATCATACTAGGACTAATGCACCGGATCCAATCAAAACTATGAAGTTCAGCGTGCTTGCGCGAAAGTAGTACAAGGATGGGTGACCCCCTGGTAAGTCCTTATGTTGCACCCCCTTTTCAATTTTTTTTGCCCCGATTAGCCTTCCATGATGCTTTATCCATCACATTTCAATTACTGAATCCCATGGCACCTTGGGCAAGACAACTTCGCTTCACATAGAGGCTGGACCTGCAAACCAAGGGCGTTGGGCTTGTGACCAGGTCTCCGTCGCTCCAGTGCCCATAACTTTTGATCCGTAAGCAGTTACGTAGCGCACAGCATACCGTTGGAAAGCTCTCCGAGAGCTCTACGATGGGGGCAGCAAGTCTACTTGGTTGCGCCTATTTTGAGAGCCAAAAATTGAACATTTTCAATAGTTTCGGGCTACTTTTCTACTTTTTGTGCTATTTTTCCATCCCGGATCGTACGTCATGAGCAGCAAAAAGGACTACAACCTAACTCGCGGGACATTAGATTGCCGTACAATGCATTGATATCACGTCTTGCAAGGATGTTGTGTTGCTGAAGCGGATGGGTTGTCGTTAAGCCCATTGGGACTTTTGAATAAGCAAACTATCTGGGCTAGGACTGTGAACCGTCAACACAAAAGGGATTTGCGCCCTTAACATGACGGGTGTGATCATACCTGCACTAATGCACCGGATCCCATCAGAACTCCGAAGTTAATCGTGCTAGGGCGAGAGTAGTACTAGAATGGGTGACCCCTTGGGAAGTCCTCGTGTTGTACCCCCCTTTTCAATTTTTTTTGCCCGGACTAGCCTTGCTAAGATGCTTTATCCATCATATTTCTATTACTGAATCCTACGGTACCCTGGGCAAGACAACTTCGCTTCACGTAATGGCTAGGGCCGCAAACTGAGGGCGTGGGGCTTATGACCTGGTCTCTGTCGCTCCGATGCCCATAACTTTTGATCCATAAGGAGTTACATAGCACACAGCATATCGTTGGAAAGCTCTCCGAGAGCTCTACGATGGAGGCAGGAAATCTGCTTGTCTGCGCCTATTTTTGAAGCCCTAAATCAAATATTTTCATCAGTTTTGAATCAGTTTTCTTCTTTTTACGCTGTTTTTTCATCCCGGATCATATGTCGTGAGCCGCGAAAAGGACGACAACGTAACTCGCGGGATATTAGAGGGCCCTACAACACATCGATATCATGTCTTGTGAGGATGCTGCGTTGTTGAAGCGGATGGGTCGTCGTTATGCCCATTGGGCCTTTTGAAAGGGCCATCTCACTGGGATAGGACTGTGAATCGTCAACACAAAAGGGATTTGTGCCTTCAACATGACGGGTGCAATCATACCAACACTAATGCACCGGATTCCATTAGATCTCCGAAGTTAAGCATGCTTGGGCGAGAATAGTACTAGGACGGGTGACCGCCTGGGAAGTCCTCGTGTTACACCCCCCTTTTCAATTTTTTTTGCCCTCGTTAGCCTCTCCAAGATGTTTTACCCATCACATTTCTATTACCGAATCCCATGGCATCTTGGGCAAGACAACTTCACTTCACGTAGAAGCTGGGCCTGCAAACAGAGGGCGTAGGGCTTGTGACAAGGTCTCCGTCGCTCCGGTGCCTATAACTTTAGGTCCGCAAGGAGTTACGCGACACATAGCATACTGTTGGAAAGCTCTCCGAGAGCTCTACGACAGGGGTAGCAAGCCTGCTCTGCAGCGCCTGTTTTTGGAACCCAAAATTGAACATTTTCATCAGTTTTGGGCCAATTGTCTTCTTTTTGCGCAATTTTTTCGTCTCGGATCGTATGTTGTGAGCTACGAAAAGGACAACAACCTAACTCGTGGGACATTAGAGGGCCCTACAACGCGTCGATATTACGTCTTGCAATGATGTGGCATTTTTGAAGCGGAAGGGTTGTTGTTAAGCCCAATGGGCCTTTTGAATGAGCCATCTCTCAAGGCTGGGACGGTGAACTGTCAGCACATATGAGATTTGCGCCCTTAACATGACGGTTGCAATCATACCGCAGTAATACAAGGGATCCAATTAGAACTTTGAAGTTAAGCGCACTTGGGCGATAGTAGTACAAGGATGGGTGACCCCCAGGGAAGTCCTCGTGTTGCACCACTTTTTTCAATTTTTTTTGCCCCGATTAGCCTTGCTAAGATGCTTTATCCATCACATTTCTATTATTGAATCCCACGGCACCTTGGGCAAGACAACTTCGCTTCACGTAGAGGTTGGGCCTGCAAATCGAGAGCGTGGGGCTTGTGACTAGGTCTCCGTTGCTCCGGTGCCCATAACTTTTGATCCGTTAGGAATTACGCGGTGCACAGCATACCGTTGGGAAGTTCTCTGAGAGCTCAACGACGAGGGCAGCAAGCCTGTTTGGTTGCACCTATTTTTGGAGCCCAAAATCGAACATTTTCATCAGTTTTGGGCTATTTTTCTTCTTTTTGCATTTTTTTTTCATCACGGATCGTAAGTCATGAGCTGCGAAAAGGTCAACAACCTAACTCACTGGACATTAGACGGCCCTAAAACGCGTCGATATCACGTCTTGCGAGGATGCTACGTTGTTGAAGCGGATGGGTTGTTGTTAAGCCCATTGGGCCTTTTAAATATGCCATCTCTCTTGGCTGGGACTGTTAACCGTCAACACATAAGGGATTTGCGCTCTCAACATGACGGGTATGATCAGACCAGCACTAATGCACTGGATCCCATCAGAACTCCGAAGTTAAGCGTGCTTGGGCGAAAGTAGTACTAGGATGGGGGACCCCCTGGGAAGTCCTTGTGTTGCACTACCCTTTTCAGTTTTTTTTGCCCCGATTAGCCTTGCTAAGATGCCTTATCCGTCAGAATTCTATTACCAAATCCCATGGCACCTTGGGCAAGACAACTTCGCTTCACGTAGAGGCTAGGCCCGCAAACTGAGGGCATGGGGCTTGGGACCAAGTCTCTGTCGCTCCGGTGCCATAACTTTTGATCCGTAAGGTGTTATGCAGTGCACATCATACCGTTGGAAAGCTCTCTGAGAGCTCTACGATGGGGGCTACAAGCCTGCTTGGCTGTGCCTATTTTGGGAGACCAAAATCAAACATTTTCATCTGTTTCGTTCCAGTTCTCTCCTTTTTGTGCTATTTTTTCATCCCGGATCGTATGTCGTGAGCCGTGAAAAGGACGACAACCTAACTCGCGGGACATTACAGGGCCCTACAACGAGTTGATATCACGTCTTGCGAGGATGCTGCGTTGTTGAAGCAGATGGGTTGTATTTAAGCCCATTGGGACTCTTGAATGGGCTATCTCTCTCAGTTGGGACTGTGAATCGTCAACACATAAGGGATTTGCGTCCTCAACATGACGTGTGTGATCCTACCAGCACTAATGCACCGGATCGCATCTGAACTCTAAAGTTAAGCGTGCTTGGGCGAGAGTAGTACAAGGATTGGTGAACCCCTTGGAAGTCCTCGTGTTGTACCCACCTTATCAATTTTTTTTTGCCCCGGTTAGCCTTGCCAAGATATTTTATCCATCACATTTCTATTGCCAAATCCTACGGTACCTTGGGAAAGACAACTTCGCTTCACGTAGAGGCTGGGCCCACAAACCGAGGGCGTGAGGCTTGTAACCAGCCCATAACTTTTCATCAGTCAGGAGTTACACGGCGCACAAAGTACTGTTGGAAAGCTCTCCAAGAGCTCTACAATGGAGGCATCTAGCCTGGCCGTCTGCACCTGTTTTTGGAGCCCAAAATTGAATGTTTTCATTAGTTTCGGGCCACTTTTTTTTCTTTTTGGGTTGTTTTTCCATCCTGGATCGTACGTCGTGAGCCGCGGAAAGGATGAAAACCTAACTCGCGTCAGAACTCTCTCTGGGCTGGGATGGTGAACCGTCAACACATAAGGGATTTGCGCTCTCAACATGACAGGTGCGCTCAAACCAGCACTAATGCACCGGATCCCATCAAAACTCTGAAGTTAAGCGTGCTTGGACGAGAGTACTACTATGATGGGTGACCCCGTGGGAAGTCCTCGTGTTGCACCCCCTTCAATTTTTTTTGCCCTGATTAGCCTTGCCAGGATCCTTTATCAATCACATTTCTATTACCGAAATCCACAGCAACTTGGGCTAGAGAACTTCGCTTCATATAGAGGCTGGGCCCGCAAACCGAGGGCTTTGGGCTTGTGACTAGGTCTACGTCGCTTCGATGCCTATAACTTTTGATCCATAAAGAGTTATGTGGTGCACAGCATACTATTGGAAAGCTCTCCGAGAGCTCTACTACGGGAGAAACAAGCCTGATCGGCAACGCCTGTTTTGGGAGCCCAAAATCGAACATTTTTATTAGTTTCAAACTACTTTTCTACTTTTTGTGTTATTTTTCCGTCTCGAATCGTACGTCGTGAGCCGCGAAAAGGACGACAACCTAACTCGCATGACAATTGAAGTCCCTACAATGCGTCGATATCAGGTCTTGTGAGAATGCTACATTATTGAAGCGGATGGGTTGTCGTTAAGCCTAATAGGACTTTTGAATGGGCCATCTCTCTGGGCTGGGACTGTGAACCGTCAACACAAAAGGGATTTGCGCCCTCAACATGACGGGTGCGATCATACCAGCACTAATACACCGCATCCCATTAGAACTTCGAAGTTAAGCATGCTTGGGCGAGAGTAGTACTACGATGGGTGACCCCGTGGGAAGTCCTTGTGTTGCACCCTCGTTTTCAATTTTTTTTGCCCTGGTTAGCCTCGCTAGGATGATTTATCCATCACATTTATATTACCGAATCACATAGTACCTAGGGCAAGACAACTTCGCTTCACGTAGAGGCTGGGTCCATAAACCGAGGGCGTGGGCCTTGTGACAAGGTCTCCGTCGTTCCGGTGACCATGACTTTTGATCCGTAAGGAGTTACGCGGCGCACAACATACCATTGAAAAGTTTTCCGAGTGCTCTACTACGGGGGCAGCAAGCCTGCTTGGCTGCGCCTATTTTGGGAACCCAAAATCAAATATTTTAATCTGTTTCGTACCACTTCTCTACTTTTTGCGCTATTTTTTCATCCCGTATCATACGTCGTGAGCCATGAAAAGGACAACAACCTAACTCGCGGGACATTAGAAGGCACTAGAACGCATCGATATCATGTCTTATGAGCATACTGCGTTGTTGAAGCGGATGGGTTGCCATTAAGCCCATTTGGTCTTTCGAATAGGCCATCTCTCTGGGCTGGGACTATGAACCGTCAACTCATAAGGGATTTGAACCCTCAATATAACGAGTGCGATCATACCAGCACTAATGCACCGGATCCAGCTAAACTCCCAAGTTAAGCGTGCTTGGGCGAGAGTAATACTAGGATGGGTGACCCCCTAGGAAATCCTCGTGTTGCACCCCTCTTTTCAATTTTTTTTGCCCCGATTATCCTTTCCAAGATGCTTTGTCCATTACATTTCTATTACCGAATCCCATGGCACCTTGGGCAAGACAACTTCACTTGACGTAGAGGTTGGGCCTGCAAACTGAGGGCGTGGGGCTTGTGACCAGGTATCTGTTGCTCTAGTGCCCATAACTTTTGATCCGTAAGGAGTTACGCGTCGCACATCATACCATTGGAAAGCACTCCGAGAGCTCTACGACGGGCGCAGCTAGCCTGCTCGTCTGCGCCTATTTTTGGAGCCCAAAATTGAACATCTTCATCAGTTTCGGGCCACTTTTCTTCTTTTTGGGTAATTTTTTCATCCCAGGTCGTTCGACGTCAGCTGCAGAATGGATGACAACCTAACTCACGTGACATTTGAGGTCCCTACAACGCGTTGATATCATATCTTGTGAGGATGCTGCGTTGTTGAAGTGGATGGGTTGTCTTTACGCCCATTGGGACTTTTGAATAGGCCATCTCTCTGGGCTAGGACTGTGAATCGTCAACACAAAAGGGATTTGCTCCCTCAACATGACGGGTACGATGATACCAGTACTAATGTGCCAGATCCAATTAGAACTCTAAAGTTAAGCGTGCTTGGGCGAGAGTAGTACTAGGATGGGTAACCCCCTAGGAAGTCCTTGTGTTGCACCCCCTCTTTTCAATTTTTTTGCCCCGGTTAGCCTTGCCAAGATTCTTGATCCCTCACATTTCTATTACCAAATCCCACAGCACCTTAGGCAAGACAACTTCGCTTCATGTAGAGGCTGGGCCCACAAATCGAGGGCGTCGGGCTTTGGACGAGGTCTCCGTCGCTCCGGTGCCCATAACGTTTGATCCGTAAGGAGTTACGCGGTGCACAACATATCGTTGGAAAGCCCTCCAAGAGCTCTACGACGGGGGTAGCAAGCCTGCTCGGCTTTATCTATTTTGGGAGCCCAAAATCGAACAGTTTTGGGCGACTTTTCTATTTTTTGTGTGGTTTTTCCTTCCCAGATTGTAAGTCTTGCGCCGCGAAAAGGATGACAACCTAACTCACGGGACATTAGAGGGCCATACAACGCATCGATATTACGTCTTGCGAGGATGCAGCGTTGTTGAAGTGGATGGGTTGTCTTTAAGCCTATTGGGACTTTTGAATGGGCCATCCCTCTAGGCTAGAACTGTGAACCGTCAACACATATGAGATTTGTGCCCTCAACATGGCAGGTGCGATCATACCAGAACTAATGCACCAGATTCCATTAGAACACCGAAGTTAAGCGTGCTTGGGAGAGAGTCGTACTAGGATGGGCGACCCCCTGGGAAGTCCTCGTGTTGCACCCCCCTTTTCAATTATTTTTGCCCCGGTGAGACTTGTCAAGATGCTTTATCCATCACATTTCTATTACCGAATCCCACGGCACCTCGGGCAAGACAACTTCTCTTCACGTAGAGGCTGGGCCCGCAAACTGAGGGCGTGGGGTTTGTGACCAGGTCTCCGTCGCTCCGGTGCCCATAACTTTTGATCTGTAATGAGTTACGCGGTGCACAGCCCACCGTTGGAAAGCTCTTCGAGAGCTCTACGATTGGGGCAGCAAGCCTGCTCGGCTGCGCCTACTTTGGGATCCCAAAATTTTACATTTTCGCCAATTTCAGGCCACCTTTCTACTTTATGTGCTGTTTTTCCGTCTCGGATCTTACGTCATGAGCCACGAAAAGGTCGGCAACCTAACTTGCGGGACATTAAAGGTCCCTACAACGCGTTGATATCACGTCTTACTAGGATGCTGCGTTGTTGAAGCGGATGGGTTGTCTTTAAGCCCATTGGGACTTTTGAATGGCCTATCTCTCTGGGTTGGGATTGTGAACCGTCAACACATAAGGGATTTGCGCCCTCTACATGACGGGTGAGATCATATCAGCACTAATGCATCGGATCCCATCCGAACTCTGAAGTTAAGCGTGCTTGGATGAGAGTAGTACTAGGATGGGTAACACCGTGGGAAGTCCTTGTGTTGCACCCCCCCTATAAATTTTTTTTGCCCAAGTTAGCCTTGCCAGGATCCTTTATCAATCACATTTCTATTACCGAAATCCACAGCAACTTGGGCTAGAGAACTTCGCTTCATATAGAGGCTGGGCCCGCAAACCGAGGGCTTTGGGCTTGTGACTAGGTCTACGTCGCTCCGGTGCCCGTAACTTTTAATCCGTAAGGAGTTACATGGCGCACAACATACCGTTGGAAAGCTCTTCCGAGAGCTCTACGATAGCGGTAGCAAGCCTGTTTGGCTGCGCCCATTTTGGGAGCCCAAAATCGAACAATTTCATCAGTTTCAGGCCACTTTTCTACTTTTTGTGTTGTTTTTCCGTCCCGGATCGTACGTCGTGAGCCGCAAAAAGGACGACAACCTAACTCGCGGAACATTAGAGGGCCCTACAATGCATCGATATCACGTCTTGCGAGGATGCTACGTTGTTGAAGCGGATGGGTTGTCGTTAAGCCCATTGGGACTTTTGAATGGGCCATCTCTTTGGGCTGTGACTATGAACCATCAACACATAAGGGTTTTGAGCCCTCAACATGACGGGTGTGATCATACCAGCACTAATGCATCGGATCCCATCAGAACTCCGAAGTTAATCATGCTTGGGCGAGAATAGTACTATGATGGGTGACCCCCTGGGAAGTCCTTGTGTTGTACACCCTTTTCAATTTTTTTTGCCCCGGTTAGCCTTGCCAAGATGCTTTATCCAACACATTTCTATTACCGAATGCCACGGCATTGTGGGCAAGACAACTTCACTTCACGTAGAGGCTGGGCCCATAAACCGAGGGCGTGGGGCTTGTGACCACGTCTCCGTCGCTCCGGTGCCCATAACTTTTGATTTCTAAGGAGTTACGCGGCACACAACATATCGTTGAAAAGCTCTCCCAGAGCTCTACAATGGGGGCAGCAAGCACCCTCGGCTGTATCTGTTTTGGAAACCCAAAATTGAACAGTTTCATCAGTTTTGGAACACTTTCTATTAACGAATCCCACGGCACCTAAGGCAAGACAACTTCGCTTCACGTAGAGGCTGGGCTCGCAAACCGAGGGCGTAGGGTTTGTGACCAGGTCTCCGTCGCTCCAGTGCCCATTACTTTTGACCGTAAGGAGTTACGCAGTGCACAGCATACCGTTGGAAACCTCTACGTTGGGGCCAGCAAGCCTGCTCGGTAGCGCCTATTTTGGGTGCCTAAAATATAACATTTTCATCAATTTCGGGCCGCCTTTCTACTTGTTGTGCTATTTTTTCATCCCAGATCGTACGTCATGAGCAGCAAAAAGGATGACAACCTAACTCGGGGGACATTAGAGGGCCCTACAACGCGTTCATATCACGTCTTGCGAGGATCCTGCATTGTTGAAGAAGATGGGTCATCTTTAAGCCTATTGGGACTTTTGAATGGGCCATATCCCTAGGTTGGGACTGTGAACCGTCAACACTAAAGGGATTTGCGCCCTCAACATGACGGGTGCGATCATACCAATACTAATGCACCGCATCCCATCAGAACTCCAAAGTTAAGCGTGCTTGGGCGAGAGTAGTACTAGGATGGGTGAGCCCCTGGGAAGTCCTTGTTTTGCACCCCCCCTTTTCAATTTTTTTTTCCCCGGTTAGCCTTGTCAAGATGCTTTATCCATCACATTTCTATTACCGAATCCCACGACACCTTGGGCAAGACAACTTCGCTTCACGTAGAGGCTGGGCCCGAAAGCTGATGGCGGGGGGCTTGTGACCAGGTCTCCGTTGCTCCGGTGCCCATAAATTTTGATTCGTAAGGAGTTTCGCGGCGCACAGTAAACCGTTGGAAAGTTCTTCGAGAGCAGGACGACGGAGGCAGCAAGCCAGCTAAACTGCGCCTATTTTTGGAGCCGAAAATCGAATGTTTTTATCAGTTTTGGGCTACTTTTTTTCTTTCCGGATCATTGCACTATTTTTGCGCCCTCAACATGAGCCGCAGAAAGGACGACAACCTAACTCGCGGGACATTAGATGGCCCTACAACGCATTGATATCACGTCTTGTGAGGATGTTGCGTTGTTAGAGTAGATGGGTTGTCGTTAAGCCTAATGGGACTTTTGAATGGGCCATCTCTCCAGGCTAGGACTGTGAACCGTCAACACATAAGTAATTTGCGCCCTTAACATGACGGGTATGATCATACCAGCATTAATGCACCGGATCACATCAGAACTTTGAAGTTAAGCGTGCTTAGGTGAGAGTAGTACTAGGACAGGTGACCCCCTGGGAAGTGCTCGTGTTGCAGCCCCCTTTTCAATTTTTTTTATCCCGCTTAGCCTTGCCAAGATGCTTTATCCATCACATTTCTATTACCGAATAACACGGCACCTTGGGCATGACAATTTCGCTTCACGTAGAGGCTGGGCCCGCAAATCGAGGGCGTGGTGCATGTGAGCAAGTCTCTGTCACTTCGGTGCCCATAACTTTTGATCAGTATGGAGTTACACGGCGCACAACATACCGTTGGAAAGCTCTCCGAGAGCTCTAAGACGGGGGTAGCAAGCGTAGTCTGCTGCGCCTATTTTTGGAGGCCAAAATCGAACATTTTCATCAATTTCGGGCAACCTTTCTACTTTTTGTGCTATTTTTTCATCCCGGATCGTATGTCGTGAGCCGTGAAAAGGACGACAACCTAACTCGCGGGACATTACAGGGCCCTACAACGAGTTGATATCACGTCTTGCGAGGATGCTGCGTTGTTGAAGCAGATGGGTTGTATTTAAGCCCATTGGGACTTTTGAATGGGCCATATCTTTGAGCTGGGACAGAGAACCATCAACACATAAGGGATTTGCGCCCTCCACATGACTGGTGCGATCATACCAGCACTAATGTACTGGATCTCATCAGAACTCCGAAGTTATGCGTGGTTGGGTTAGAGTAGTACTTGGATAGGTGACCCCCTAGGATGTCCTCCTGTTGCACCCCCCTTTTCAATTTTTTTTGCCCCGATTAGCCTTGCCAAGATACTTTATCCATCACATTTCTATTACCGAAACCCACGATACCTTAGGCAAGACAACTTCGTTTCACGTAGAGGTTGGTCCCGCAAACCGAGGGCATGGGGATTATGACCAAGTCTCCGTCGCTCCGGTGCTCATAACTTTTGATCCGTAAAGACTTACGCGACGCGCAGCATATCGTTAGAAAGCTCTCCGAGAGCTCTACAACGGGTGCAGCAAGCCAGGTAAACTGCACCAATTTTTGGAACCAAAATCGAACGTTTTCATCTATTTTGGGCTATTTTTTTCTTTTTGCGCTATTTTTCCATCCCGGATCGTACGTCGTGAGCCGCGAAAAGGACGACAACCTTACTCGCTGGACATTAGAGGGCCCTACAACGCGTCGATATCACGTCTTGTGAGGATGCTGCCGTGTTGAAGCGGGTGGGTTGTCGTTAGGCCTATTGGGACTTTTGAATGGGCTATCTCTATGGGCTGGGACTGTGAACCATGAACACATAAGGGATTTGCACCCTCAACATGACGGGTGCAATCATACTAGTACTAAGGCACTGGATCCTATCAGAACTCCGAAGCTAAGTGTGCTTGGGCGAGAGAAGTACTAGGATGGGTGACCCCCTGGCAAGTCCTCGTGTTGTACCCCCCTTATCAATTTTTTTGCCCCGGTTTGCCTTGCCAAGATGCTTTATCCATGACACTTCTATTACCGAATCCTACGGTGCCTTGGGCGAGACAACTTTTCTTCATGTAGAGGCTGGGGCCGCAAATCGAGGGTGTGGGGCTTGTGACAAGGTCTCCGTTGCTTCGGTGCCCATAACATTTGATCCGTAAGGAGTTACGTGGTGCACAGCATACCGTTGGAAAGCTCTTCGAAAGCACTACAATGAGGGGAGTTAGCCTACTCATCTGCGCCTGATTTTGGAGACCAAAATTGAACATTTTCATCTATTTCGTTCCACTTTTCTTCTTTTTGCATTGTTTTTCCGTCCTGGATCCTACATCGTGAGCCGCGAAAAGGATGACATCCTAACTCGCAAGACATTAGAGGGCCTTACAACGCGTTGATATCATGTCTTGCGAGGATGCTGCGTTGTTGAAGCGGATGGGTTGTCGTTAAGCCCATTAGGAATTTTGAATGGGCCATCTCTTTGGGCTGGGACAGTGAACCGTCAGCACATAAGGGATTTGCGCCCTCAACATGACTGGTGTGATTATACCAACACTAATGCACTGGATCCCATCAGAACTTCGAAGTTAAGCGTGCTTGGGCAAAAGTAGTACTAGGATAGGTGACCCCCTGGGAAGTCCTCGTGTTGCACCCCTCTTTTCAATTTTTTTTGCCCCGGTTAGCCTTGCCAAGATGCTTTATCCATCACATTTCTATTACCGAATCCCACGACACCTTGGGCAAGACAACTTCGCTTCACATAGAGGCTAGGCCCGCAAACCGAGGGCGTGGGGCTTATGACCAAGTCTCCGTCGCTCCGGTGCCCATAACTTTTGATCCGTAAGAAGTTACGCGAAGGGCAGCATACCGTTGGAAAGCTCTCCGAGAGCTCTATGACAGGGGCAGCAAGCCAGCTAAACTGTGCCAATTTTTGGAACAAAAATCAAACATTTTCATCTATTTCGTGCCATTTTTTTTTTCTTTTTGAGCTGTTTTTCCATCCCGGATCGTACGTCGTGAGCCGCGAAAAGGACGACAACCTTACTCGCTGGACATTAGAGGGCCCTACAACGCGTCGATATCACGTCTTACAAGGATGCTGCGTTGTTGAAGCGGATGGGTTGTCGTTAAGCCCATTGGGACATTTTAATGGGCAATCTCTCTGGGCAGGGACTATGAACCATGAACACATAAAGGATTTGCGCCCTCAACATGACGGGTGCAATCATACCAGCACTAATGCACCGGATCTCATCAGAACTCAGAAGTTAAGCGTGCTTGGGTGAGAGTCGTACTAGGATAGGTGACCCCCTGGGAATTTTTCGTGTTGTACCCCCCTTAACAATTTTTTTTGCCCCGGTTAGCCTTGCCAAGATGCTTTATCCATTACATTTCTATTACCGAATCCTACAGTGCCTTGGGCAAGACAACTTCGATTCACATAGAGGCAAGGGCCGCAAACTGAGGATGTGGGGCTTGTGACCAGGTCTTCATCGCTCCAATGCCCATAACATTTGATCCGTAAGGAGTTACGCGGCACACAGCATACTGTTGGAAAGTTCTCTGAAAGCGCTACGACGGGGGAAGCTCGCCTGCTCGTCTACGCCACTTTTTGGAGGCCTAAATTGAAAATTTTCAACTATTTTGTGCCACTTTTCTTCTTTTTGCATTGGTTTTTCATCCCGGATTGTACGTCGTGAGCCGCAGAAAGGACAACAACCTAACTCACGAGACATTAGAAGTCCCTACAAATCATCGATATCACGTCTTGCGAGGATACTGCATTGTTGAAGCGGATGGGTTGTCGTTAAGCCGATTGGGCATTTTGAATGGGCCATCTCTCGGGGCTGGGACTATGAACCATCAACACATAAGGTATTTGCGCCTGCAACATTACGGGTACAATCATACCAGCACTAATGCACCGGATCCCATAAGAACTTTGAAGTTAAGCGTGCTTGGGCGAGAGAAGTACTAGGATGGGTGACCCCTTGGGAAGTCCTCGTGTTGCATCCCCACTTTCAATTTTTTTGCCCCGGTTAGCCATGCCAAGATGCTTTATCCATCACATTTCTATTACCGAATCCCACGACACCTTGGGCAGGACAACTTCACTTCACGTAGAGGCTGGGCCCGTAAACCGAGAGAGTGGGGCTTGTGACCAGGTCTTCGTCGCTCCGGTGCCCATAACTTTTGATTTGTAAGAAGTTACACAGCGCACAACATACCGTTAGAAAGCTCTTTGAGAGCTCTACAACAGGGCAATTAGCCGCATTGGCTGCGTCTATTTTTGGAGCCAAAAATTGAACATTTTCATTAGTTTCGAGCAACTTTTCTTATTTTTGAAGTGTTTTTTCGTCACGGATCGTACGTCATGAGCCGCGAAAAGGATGGCAACCTAACTCGTGGGACATTAGAGGGTCATACAATGTGTCAATATCACATCTTGCGAGGATGCTACGTTGTTGAAGCGGATGGGTTGTCGTTAAGCCCATTGGGCCTTTTGAATGGGCCGACTCTCTGGGCTGGGACTGTGAACCGTCAACACATAAGGGATTTGCGCCCTCAACATGACGGGTGTGATCATACCAGCACTAATGCATCGGATCCCATCAGAACTCTGAAGTTAAGCGTGCTTGGGCGAGAGTAGTACTAGGATGGGTGACCCCATGGGAAGTCCTAGTGTTGCACCCCACTTTTTAATTTTTTTTGCCCCGTTTAGCTTTGCCAAGATGTTTTATCCATCATATTTCTATTACCGAATCCCACGGCACCTTGGGCTAGACAACTTCACTTCACATAGAGGCTGGGCCCGCAAACCGAAGGCATGGGGCTTGTCACCAGGTCTACGTCGCTCCGATGCCCATAACTTTTGATCCGTAAAGAGTTACGTGGCGCACAACATACCGTTGGAAACCTTTCTGAGAGCTCTACGACAGGGGCAGCAAGCTTGCTTGGCTGTACCTATTTTGGGAACCCAAAATTGAACATTTTCATTAGTTTCTGGCCACTTTTCTACGTTTTGTGCTATTTTTCTATCCCAGATCGTACGTCGTGAGCCGTGAAAAGGATGACAACCTATCTCACGGGACATTAGAAGGCCCTACAACGCGTCGATATCACGTCTTGAGAGGATGCTGAGTTATTGATGTGGATGAGTTTTTGTTAAGCCCATTGGGGCTTTTGAATAGGCCATCTTTCTAGGCTGGGACTGTGAACCGTCAACACATAAGGGATTTGCGCCCTCAACATGACTGGTGTGATCATACAAGCACTAATGCACCGGATCCCATCAGAACTTCGAAGTTAAGCGTGCTTGGGCGAGAGTAGTACTAGGATGGGTGACTCCCAGGGAAGTCCTCGTGTTGCATCCCCCTTTTCAATTTTTTTTACCCCGGTTAGCCTGGCCAAGATGCTTTATCCATCACATTTCTATTACCGAATCCTACGGCACCTAGGGCAAGACAACTTCGCTTCATGTAGAGGTTGGGCCCGCAAACCGAGGGCATGGGGCATGTGACCATGTCTCCGTCGCTCTGGTGCCCATAACTTTTGATCCGTATGGCGTTACGCGGTGCACAGCATACCGTTGGAAAGCTCTTCGAGAGCTCTACGACGGTGGTAGCAATCCTGCTCAGGTGCGCCTATTTTGGGAGCCTAAAATCTAACAGTTTCATCAATTTTGGGCCACCTTTTTACTTTTTTTGCTGTTTTTCCACCCCGGATTGAATGTCGTGAGCTGCGAAAAGGACGACAACCTAACTCTCAGGACATTAGAGGGCCCTACAACGCGTTGATATCACGTCTTGTGAGGATGCTGTGTTGTTGAAGCGGATGTGTTGTTGTTAAGCCCATTAGAACGTTTGAATGGGCCATCTCTTTGGGCTGGGACTGTGAACCGTCAACAAATAAGGGATTTGCGCCCTCAACAAGACTGGTGCGATCATACCAGCACTAATACACTGGATCCCATCAGAACTTCGAAGTTAAGCGTGCTTTAGCGAGATTAGTACTAGGATGGGTGACCCCCTGGGAAGTCCTCTTGTTGTACCCCCCTTTTCAATTTTTTTTTCCCCGGTTAGCCTTGCCAAGATGCTTTATCCTTCACATTTCTATTACCGAATCCCACAACACCTTGGAGAAGACAACTTCATTTCACGTAGAGGCTGGGCCCAAAAAACCGAGGGCGTGGGGCTTGTGACCAAGTCTCCGTCGCTCCAGTGCCCATAACTTTTGATCCGTAAGGAGTTTCGCAACGCGCAGCATACAGTTGGAAAGCTCTCCGGGAGCTCTACGACGGGGCAGCAAGCCAGCTGAACTGCGCCTATTTTTGTAACCAAAATCAAACGCTTTCATCTATTTCGAGCCATATTTTTTCTTTTTGCGCTGTTTTTCCCTCTCGGATCGTACATCGTGAGCCGCAAAAAGGACGACAACGTTACTCGCTGGACATCAGAGGGCCCTACAACGCGTTGATATCATGTCTTGCGAGGATGCTGCGTTGTTGAAGCGGATGGGTTGTCGTTAAGCCCATTGAGACTTTTGACTGGGCCATCTCTCTGGGCTGGGACTGTGAACCGTGAACACATAAGGGATTTACCCCCTCAACATGACGGGTGCAATCTTCCAAGCACTAATGCACTAGATCCCATCAGAACTCCGGAGTTAAGCGTGCTTGGGCGAGAGTAGTACTAGGATGGGTGACCCCCTGGGAAGTCCTTGTGTTGTACCCCCCTTATCAATTTTTTTTGCCTAGGTTACCCTTGCCAAGATGCTTTATCCATCACATTTCTATTATCGAATCCTAAAGTGCCTTGGGCAAGACAACTTCTCTTCACGTTGAGGCTGGGCTTGGAAAATTAGGGCGTGGGGCTTGTGACCAGGTTTCCATTGCTCCGGTGTCAATAACTTTTGTTCCGCAATGAGTTACGCGGCACACAGCATATCGTTGGAAAGCTCTCCAAAAGCACTACAACAGGGGAAGCTAGCCTACTCGTCTGCGCCTGTTTTTGGGGGACAAAATTGTACATTTTCATCTATTTCATGCTACTTTTCTTCTTTTTCAATTGTTTTCTGTCCCGAATTGTACGTCGTGAGCTACGGAAAGGACTACAACCTAACTCGTGGGACATTAGAGGGCCCTATAACGCGTCGATATCATGTCTTGTGAGGATGTTACATTGTTGAAGTCGATGGGTTATCGTTATGCCCATTGGGACTTTTTAATGGGCTATCTCTCTGGGCTGGAACTGTGAACTGTGAACACATAAGGGATTTGCGCCCTCAACATGACGGGTGAAATTATACCAACACTAATGCACCAGATACCATCACAACTCCGAAGTTAAGCGTGCTTGGGCGAGAGTAGTACTAAGATGGGTGACCCCCTAGGAAGTCTTGTGTTGTACCCCCCTTATTAATTTTTTTTCCCCGGTTAGCCTTGCCAAGATGCTTTATCCATGACATTTCTTTTACCGAATCCTACGGTGCCTTGGGCAAGACAACTTCTCTTCACGTAAAGGCTGGGGCCGCAAACCGAAGGCGTGGGGCTTGTGACCAGGTCTCTGTCACTCCGGTGCCCATAACATTTGATCTGTAAGGAGTTACGTGATGCATAGTATACCGTTGGAAAGCTCTCCGAAAGCACTACGACGAGGGAAGCTAGCCTACTCGTCTGCGGCTATTTTGGGGGGCCAAAATTGAACATTTTTCATCTATTTCGTGCCACTTTTATTCTTTTTCCAATGTTTTTTCATCCCGAATCGTATGTCGTGAGCCATGAAAATGATGACAACCTAACTTGCGGGATATTAGAGGGCCCTACAACACGTTGATATCACGTCTTGCGAGGATGCTGCGTTGTTGAGGCGGATGGATTATCATTAAGTCCATTTGGGAATTTTGAATGGGCCATCTCTTTGGGCTGGGACAGTGAACCGTCAGCACATAAGGGATTTGCGCCCTCAACATGACTGGTGTGATTATACCAACACTAATGCACTGGATCCCATCAGAACTTCGAAGTTAAGCGTGCTTGGGCGAGAGTTGTACTAGGATGGGTGACCATGGGAAATCCTCCTGTTGCACCTCCCTTTTAAATTTTGTTTGCCCCGGTCAGCCTTGCCAAGATACTTTATCCATCACATTTCTATTACCGAATCCCACGACACCTTGGGGAAGACAACTTCGCTTCACGTAGAGGCTGGACCCACAAACCGAGGGCGTAGGGCTTATGACCAAGTCTCCGTCACTTCGGTGCCTATAACTTTTGATCCGTAAGGAGTTACGTGATGCTCCGCATACCGTTGGAAAGCTCTCTGATTGTTGTACGACGGAGGTAGCAAGCCAACTAAACTCCGCCAATTTTTGGAACCCAAATCAAAAGTTTTCATCTATTTCGGGCCATTTTTTTCCTTTTTGCACTTTTTTTCTATCCCGGATCATACTTCTTGAGCCACTAAAAGGACAACAACCATACTCGCTGGAAATTAGAGGGCCCTACAATGCATCGATATCACGTCTTGCGAGCATGCTGCATTGTTGAAGCAGATGGGTTGTCGTTAACCCCATTGCGCATTTTGAATGGGCCATCTCTCGGGGCTAGGACTGTGAATCGTCGACACATAAGGTAATTGCGCCCTCAACATTATGGGTGCAATCATACCAGTACTAATGCACCGGATCCCATCAGAACTCCGACAGTAAAGCAAATGTAGTTGCAGATGCCTTAAGTTGGAAAGCGAGCATGGCAAAACTGGAAGTTAAGGTGCAAAAATTGTTAGAGGAAGTATTTTTGTGGAATCCACAATTGACTCAAAAAGGTTACTTTTTGCTACTACACAAGTTCAGCCGACCTAGTTGTTTGAATTACGGGAGGCTCAAAAGATGTACCAACAGTTTCAGAAGATTAAAGAAAGTAACACAGATTTCAAGTTTCATGATGATGGTATTTGGAGATTCAGGAGTCGAATTTGTGTTCCTAATAACCCAGAGTTGAAAAAGAAGATTCTTGAATAAGCCCATAATTCGAGATACACTATTCACCCTGGTGGAACAAAGATGTACCGGGATTTAAAACAATACTATTGGTGGAATAACATGAAGAGGGAGATCGCAGAGTTTGTGGCACAATGTTTGACTTGCTAGAGAGTCAAAGCAGAACATCAACGACCGGCAGGTTCACTTCAATCGTTGGAAATTCCCCGATGGAAACGGGAACATATAACAATGGACTTTGTCATGGACCTGCCCAGGTCACAAAAGGGTCATGATGCCGTTTGGGTCATAGTGGATAGATTGACTAAGTCAGAGCACTTCTTAACGATGAACAAGGAGGATAGTCCTGAGAAACTGGGAGATATGTACGTGGCGAATATTGTAAGGTTGCACGGGATGCCTATGAGTATTGTGTCGGATAGGGATCCTCGTTTTACTTCCCAATTTTGGAAGAGCTTGCGAGAAGCTTTGGGAACAAAGTTGAGTTTCAGTACAGCTTATCACCCTCAGGCAGACGGACAATCTGAGAGAACTATTCCGATTCTGGAGGATATGCTGAGGGCGTGTGTTTTAGACTTCGGAAAAGGTTAGGAGAAATATCTGTCCCTAGCGGAGTTCGCTTATAATAACAGTTATTAGGCCACTATCGGGATGGCCCCATTTGAGGCATTGTATGGACGTAAGTGTCGGTCCCCAATTTACTGGGATGAAGTAGGTGAGACGAGGACTTTTGACTTGACCTTTCTATCTGAACTTATGACGACTGTTGAAAATGTCCACCTTATCCAGAAACGGATGCTTACCGCCCAAAGCAGGCAAAAAAGTTACGCAGATTGACGAAGACGAAATCTAGAGTTTGAGGTCAGTGACAAGGTGTTCTTGAAGTTATCACCTCGGAGGGGACTGATTAAACACGACAAGGGTGGAAAGTTGAGCCCGAGGTTTGTAGGACCATTTGGGATAATTGAGAAGGTTGGCAAATTGGCATATCGCCTGGAACTTCCCCAAAACCTCTCCAATATTCATGATGTCTTTCATGTTTCAATGCTACAGAAGTATCACCCCGATCCATCCCATATCTTGGAGCCAGAGCCGTTGCAGTTTCGGGAGAACTTGTCTTATGAAGAAAAGCCTATTCGGATCCTGGACGAGCAAGATTGGGAATTATGCAATAAGTCGATACTAATGGTGAAAGTGTTGTGGGATCACCATAGAGTTGAAGAAGCAACGTGGGAAAGACGAGACCAGATGGAGCAACAGTATCCAGCATTATTTCAAAGGTAATATTGAATTTCGGGACGAAATTCTTTTAAGGAGGGGAGGATGTGAGGCCTGACCTTGATTTGCGTGCGATACCTCTCGTGTGCCCTAACCTAGATTTGCGTGCCTTGACCTAGGTTTAAGACTCGTGTCTCATTTTATGTGCCTTGCATTGAATTATGTGTGTTCATTTAGAGTTGCGTGCATTTACTTGGAAAACGTGCATTCGTCTCGTAGTTCGTGCTTTACCTCGTAGTGCGTGCCCTAAACCTAGGAAAGCGTGCCCACATGCTAATCAAGAGTGCATCTTACACGAAGCACTAGATTCTTAATTAATCCTACAAACTCCACTAACTAATATTAAAATGCTAATTCAACTCACTAGAAGGCGAAATTTGACCAAAAGCTAAGCATTCTTATTCTTTATTCTTTATTCTTTTGCACATCCCAAGCACACAATAAAATAATACTCAAGACATAACAAAAAATTCAGATTTCAGCATGCTTTGGCCGACCACTTCTTGCATTTCAACAAGTTTGCATAATTTAAAAACTTTCCTAGACAAGCCTATGACAAAATCACTTCACACAATGCAAAAAAAAAAAAAGAAAACCAAGCATTATTTTATCCACCACCATGTTCCACATTCTCTACCCACTCAATTTCCCATTCTAAAACAATTCAAAATGCATCAAAAAAATGACACAAATGAGAAATTGTAGAGCTAAGGCCGACATATGCTCACAAAAAGCATCAAAACTCTTCAAAGCATTTCATTTTTCTTTCTCTCAACTCTCATTCTCTCATTTCCTCTCTCTCTCTCTCGGCCAAGGCTGCACTCTCAAGTTCCATAGCTTAAGCTCCTCTCCTAAAGCTCACCAAAACAATCAAGGCCCCTAGGAAGCTCGACCAAGCAAGCTAGAAGCAAGAAAATTTGCATGCAAGCTCATAGAACTCTCATTTCGGCCCTAGGCATGTTTGATATCTTTTCTTTCATTTCCTTTTGTTCTAACCACATGCACATACTAAGAACATGGTAACTAGGCTAGGAATTAGAGAATCTCAAGTTATCTCTCGGCCAAGCAAGGAGAAAAGACAATTTTGTGCATCTTCAAGAGCTTTGTGCATCTTCATTCATTGTCTTGCTAAGGTGAGGGCTAAAACTCTTTTAAAAGATTTCAAAATCTACATGCATGCCTTCATATGTTTATTTTTACCTCTGTACTCGTGGTATATGTGTGTACATGAGCTTTTGTAACCATGCATGGCAAGATAATTCACTAGAACTTGAAGATAGGTGAAATCGCGAAAATGGCAGATTTCTGACTTGTTAGGGCAAAGTGAATTTGGCCTGGTAGATAATGTTGAAAATGCATGAAAATTGGTAGGTGACTATTTTTGCCAATTCTGAGAATTTTTTGTAGAAATAGGCGAAGGCCAATTTTGACTCTAAGGTCTCCAAAATGACAAAACATCGAAAGGTGTCCAAATCTGGAAAATCTGGGAAAATGGAGCAGGTTTTTGGCAGTTCACTGTCCTTGTAGAACGAACCAGTTTTGACTTAGTAAATGATATCTAAAATGCATAAAATTTGGTATGCTTCTATATTTTTCAGTTCTGGACATTGTTGTTAGAAATAGACTAAAGCTAAATCTGACCCTACGACCCTAAAAAATGACAAGTATTGAAATATGTACGAATCCGGACAGTTTTGCGTAGTCTTACGGTTTTAGCTATAACTCTTGAATTTGAACTCCAAATAAGGTGAGGTTTGTTTCCGGATTTAAATCACTCATTAAAATTTAATTTGACATTTTTTTCACTGGAATTGGGGATTTTTTGCTTGACCAAATGATTGTGAGAAATCAGACCATTGCAGTGAGGTTTTTATCTAGTGATATGCTCTGAAAATTATTGTAACTCCTCTTGTGGTATTGAATGCTTGGGATTGTGTCACTTGGATGTTGTGTGGACTGTTTTGGATGATTGAGGATGTTTTAATTAATCAATGCATGGCTTGGGTTTAATTACGTGACAAATTGAGGCTTAATCGCACGTGTAAGCATGAATTGAAACCCTATTAACTATGAAATCTCGCTAAGTGTTGATCATATGATTAATGTGTTTAATTGTGTAATTAGTGGGCTGCCTAAGAAATGTTAAGTATGCTTGAAATGTGATTCCAATGATTACATGTTAATAAGTAGACTTTTCTTGCACCCGGTCTCATGTGGACGTCGTTGCATGCTTGTATAAATTTATTACTTGATTACGTGAACCCCGAAGTGAGTTATATGACTTGATTTACATGTGTTACATGGCTGCCCGTTTAATATTCATATAACTCCATGTGCCTTACAAGTGAAATTACCTGTCATAGCATGCCTCGTGTGTTTACTTGTCAATGTGCGATCTTATGACTGCTCAGAGGCAACCTACTTTGTTCTCCTCCTAACGTGATATATTAAATGTTATAAATGTGCATTGCATACATGGTTACAACCTTTCATTCTGGCGTGGTAGCATTTCACGCACACCGAGCAGCATCAGACTTACCGGTGCAACCGTGACTACCATTGTCCAATTCCCTCTCTCGCTTAGGGGATAGACTTTCTCGGAGAGTTGGGTCGTAGGATTATGGGGTACATCCGGAGTACGCCCATTTGGCATGATAAGTGGATGATTTGAAGTCGGCTGCAACAACTGAAATTGGAAATGAATTGAGCGCAAAAGCTCACCATATCCTTTTCACTATGTGTATAAGTACTCTCGCTTGGTTCCTAGAGGACCTCGGGCAGGAAAGACGGGTAATTGTGTTTCTTTACTTTTATATTACATTATGAACTTACTTATGTTATATGTCATGCTTTCAAAAAGGGTTTTTTTTTTCATAAGTTGAACCGGAAAAAGAGTTTCAAAACTTATTTCTCGTTCCCCATTGCTGAGTTTATAAGGACTCACCCTTTTTTATCATCTTAGGTGAAGAAGATCAGGAATAGGTACCTGAGGATAACGTGCCTATTGATGACTCCATGGAGTGATTGTCTACCCTACGTGCCTTACTTGACTGTGGCTATTTTGCGAATGATATGTTGTTTTGAAGACTATTTCTTATGTTGCTTGCTGTCGTTATTGTAAATGACCCACGTTGTAATTTGGGGTCTAATTTTGGTTTGTACTGATCATAACTAGATAGACACTCTTCCGGTCGTTTTGCTATCGCTACTGGTTTAGTATCTATCACAGACTTATGAAGTATTAGGTAAAGGGTTAAGTAAAATAAATCTATCCAATCTTAAGCGGATACTCATTGGTAAGCTAAGATCAATAGGTACTTTTGTAACAAGGATTGACATACAAACGAGACATAGTTATCATGCTAGGTTGTTAATCAAACAAGACTTCGAAATAACTAGTAGGCATTTCAATTGGTGATAAATAGTAATCTTAGCTGGAATCGAATTTGAGATTGAAAGTTTTGAGGTTTTTAGAAAATTAGGTCAAACAAAAGAGCCAATTACAGCTGTTATGCTGCAGGTTTTCCGAAGAATTTTTGGAGTTCTAGTTTAACGGATAAGCTTATTCTTCATAAATCAGTTATAGCCATAAAAGAACGTGAATGTTTAGTTCACACCCTAGTCTAACCTTATAGGCCGGGATGGGGCGTGACACACAACATAACGTTGGAAAGATCACTGAGAGCTCTACGACAGGGGTACCCAGCTTGTTCGGCTGCGCCTGTTTTAGGAGCCCAAAAGCGAACATTTTCATCAGTTTCGGCCACTTTTCTACTTTTTATGCTATTTTCAGTCCCAGATCGCACATCGTGAGCCGCAAAGAGGATGACAACCTAACTCGCAGGACATTACAGGGCCCTACAACGCGTCGATATCACGTCTTGCGAGGATGCTGCGTTGTTAAAGTGGATGGGTTGTCGTTAAGCCTATTGTGTCGTTTGAATGGGCCATCTCTCTGGGCTGGGACTGTGAACCATCAACACATAAGGGATTTGTGTCCTCAACTTGACTGGTACGATCATACCAGCACTAATGCACCAGATCCCATCAGAACTCCGAAGTTAAGCGTGCTTGGGCGAGAGAAGTACCAGGATGGGTGACCCCTTGGGAAGTCCTCGTGTTGCACCCCACTTTTCAATTTTTTTTGCCCCGGTTAGCCATGCCAAGATGCTTTATCCATCACATTTCTATTCCTGAATCCCACGGCACCTTTGGCAGGATAACTTCTCTTCACGTTGAGGCTGGGCCCGCAAACCGGTCTCCGTCGCTCCGGTGCCTATCACTTTTGATCCGTAAGGAGTTATGCAGCGCACAGCATATCGTTGGAAAGCTATATGAGAGCTCTACGACGGGGGTAGCAAGCCTGCTCGGCTGCCCCTATTTTTGTAGCCTAAAATTGAACATTTTCATCAATTTCGGGTCACTTTTCTACTTTTTATGCTTTTTTTCTATCCCAGATCATACGTCGTGAGCCGCGAAAAGGACGACAACCTAACTCGCGGGACATTAGAGGGCCTTACAACGTGTCGATATCACGTCTCGAGAGGATACTGTGTTGTTGAAGCGGTTGGGTTGTCGTTAAGACCATTGGTACTTTTGAATGGGCCATCTCTCTGGGCCGGGACTGTGAACTGTCAACAAATAAGGGATTTGCGCCCTCAACATGATGGGTGCGATCATACCAGTACTAATTCACCGGATCCCATCAGCGTGCTAGGGCGAGAGTAGTACTACGATGGGTGACCCCTTGTGAAGTCCCCGTGTTGCACCCCCCCTTTCAATTTTTTTTGCCCTAGTTATTCTTGCCAAGATGCTTTATCCATCACATTTCTATTACCGAATCCCACGGTACCTTGGGCAAGACAACTTCGCTTCACGTAGAGGCTGGGCCCACAAATCGAGGGCGTGGGTCTTGTGACCAGGTCTCCGTCACTCCGGTACCCATAACTTTTGATCCGTAATGAGTTATGTGGCGCACAACATATGGTTGGAAAGCTCTCCAAGAGCTCTACGATAAGGGCAATCAGCCTGCTTGGCTACGCATGTTTTTGGAGCCCAAAATCGAACATTTTCATCAGTTTTGGGCCACTTTTCTTATTTTTGTGCTATTTTTCAGTCCCGGATCGTACGTCGTGACCCGCGAAAAGGACGACAACTTAACTCGCGGAACATTAGAGGGCCTTACAACGTGTCGATATCAAGTCTTTCGACGATGCTGTGATGTTGAAGCAGATGGGTTGTTGTTAAGCCCATTGGGACTTTTGAATGGGCCATCTCTCTGGGCTGGGACTGTGAATAGTCAACCCAAGGGATTTGCGCCCTCAACATGACGGGTGCGATCATACCATCACTAATGCACCGGATCCCATTAGAACTACGAAGTTAAGCGTGCTTGGGCGAGAGTAGTACTAGGATGGCTGAGCCCCTGGGAAGTCCTCGTGTTGCACCCGCATTTTCAATTTTTTTTGCCCCGGTTAGCCTTTCCTTGATGCTTTATCCATCACATTTCTATTACCGAATCCCATTAGACCTCCGAAGTTAAGCGTGCTTGGGCGAGAGTAGTACTAGGATGGGTGACCTATTGGGAGTCCTCGTGTTGCACCCTCATTTTCAATTTTTTTGCCCCAATTAGCCTTGCCAAGATGCTTTATCCATCACATTTCTATTACCGAATCCCACGGCACTTTGGGCAAGACAATTTAGCTTCACGTAGAGGCTGGGCTTGCAAACCGAGGGTGTGGGGCTTGTGAGTAAATCTCTGTCGCTCTGGTACCTATAACTTTTGATTCGTAAGGAGTTAAGTGACGCACAAAATACCGTTGGAGAGCTCTCCAAGAGCGCTACAACAGGGGCAGCAAGCTTGCTTTGTTGCGCCTATTTTTGGAGCCCAAAATTGAACCTTTTCATCAGTTTCAAACCACTTTTCTACTTTTTTTGCTCTTTTTCCGCCCGAGATCGTACGTCGTGAGCCGCGAAAAGGACAACAACCTAACTCGCGGGACATTAGAGGGCCTTACAACGTGTCGATATCACGTCTTACGAGGATACTGCGCTGTTGAAGAGGATAGGTTATCATTAAGCCCATTGGGACTTTAGAATGAGCCATCTCTCTAGGCTAGGACTGTGAACCGTCAACAAATAAGGGATTTGCACCCTCAACATGACGGGTGTGATCATACCAGCACTAATTCACGGGATCCTATTAGAACTCCGAAGTTAAGCGTGATAGGGCAAGAATAGTACTAGGATGGGCGACCCCCTATGAAGTCCTTGTGTTGCACCCCCATTTTTAATTTTTTCCCCCAGTTAGCCTTGCCAAGATGCTTTATCCATCACATTTCTATTACCGAATCCCACAGCACCTTGGGAAGATAACTGCGCTTCACGTAGAGGTTGGGCCTGCAAACCGAAGGCGTCGGGCTTGTAACCAGGTCTCTGTCACTCCGGTGCCCTTAACTTTTGATCCATAAGGAGTTATGCAGCGCACAACATACCATTGGATAGCTCTCCGAGAGCTCTACGACGGGGACAGTGAGCTTACTTCGCTATGCCTTTTTTTAGAGCCCAAAATCGAATGCTTTCATCAGTTTTGGGCCACTATTCTACTTTATGTGTTGTTTTTTCATCTCGGAACATACGTCATGAGCTGCAAAAAGGACGACAACCAAACTCGCTGGACATCAGAGGGCCTTACAACCCGTCAAAATCACGTCTTGCAAGGATGCTGCGTTGTTGAAGCGGATATGTTGTCGTTAGGCCCATTGGGACTTTTGAATGGGCCATCTCTTTGGGCTGGGACTGTGAACAGTCAACACATAAGGGATTTGCGCCCTCAACATGACGGGTGCAATCATACCAGCACTAATGCACCGGATCCCATCAGAACTCCGAAGTTAAGCGTGCTTGGGCGAGAGTAGTACTAGGATGGGTGACCCCCTGGGAAGTCCGCGTGTTGCACCCTCTTTTCAAATTTTTTTTCCCGGTTAGGCTTGCCAAGATGCTTTATCCACCACATTTCTATTACCAATTCCCACGGCACCTTGGGCAAGACAACTTCACTTCACGTAGAGGCTGGGCCCGCAAGCCGAGGCCGTGGGGCTTGTGGCCAGGTCTCCGTTGCTCCAATGCCTATAACATTTTTTCGCTAAGAAGTTACGCGGCGGACAGCATACTGTTGAAAAGCTCTCTGAGAGCTCCATGACAGGGGCAACAAGCCTGCTCGGCTGCACCTATTCTAGGAGACTAAAATTGAATGTTTTCATCAGTTTCGATCTACTTTTCTTCCTTTTACGCTGTTTTTTCATCCCAGATCGTACGTCATGAGCCGTGAAAAGGACGATAACCTAACTCGCAGGACATTTGAGGTCCCTACAACATGTTGATATCATGTCTTGCGAGAATGCTATGTTGTTGAAGCGGATGGGTTGCCGTTAAGCCCATTGGGACTTTTGAATAGGCCATCTCTCTAGGCTTGGACTGTGAACCATCAACACATAAGGGATTTGCGCCCTCAATATGACAGGTGCAATCATACCAGTACTAATGCACAGGATCCCATAAGAACTCTGAAGTTAAGCGTCCATGGGCGAGAGTAGTACTAGGATGGGTGACCCCCAGGGAAGTCCTTGTGTTGCACCCCTCTTTTCAATTTTTTTTGCCCCGGTTAGCCTTGCCAAGATGATTTATCCATCACATTTCTATTACCGAATCCCACGGCACCTTGGGCAAGACTACTTCGCTTCACGTAGAGGCTGGGCCAGCAAACCAAAGGTCTTGGGCTTGTGACTAGGTCTCCATCGCTCCGGTGCCCATAACTTTTGATCCATAAGGTGTTACGCTGCGCACAGCTTACCGTTGGAAAGCTCTCCGAGAGCTCTACGATATGTGCAGCAAGCCTACTCAACTATGTCTATTTTGGGAGCCCAAAATTGAACATTTTCATCAATTTTGGGCCACTTTTTTTGCTTTTTGTGCTGTTTTTCCATCCCGGATTACACGTTGGGAGCTGCAAAAAGGATGACAACCTAAATCGTTGGACATTAGAGGGCCTTACAACGCGTTGATATCACGTCTTGCGAGGATGCTGTGTTGTTGAAGTGGATGGGTTGTCGTTAAGCCCATTGGGACTTTTGAATGGGCCTCCTCTCTAGGCTGGGACTGTGAACTGCCACAACATAAGGGATTTGCGTCTTCAACATGACTGGTACGATCATGCCAGCAATAATGTGCCAGATCCCATCAGAACTCCAAAGTTAAGCGTCCTTGGGCAAGAGTAGTACAAGGATGGGTGACCCCCTAGGAAGTCCTCGTGTTGCACCCTCTTTTTTCAATTTCTTTTGCCTTGGTTAGCCTTTCCAAGATGCTTTATCCATCACATTTCTATTACCGAATCCCACAGCTCCTTGGGCAAGACAACTTCGCTTCATGTTGAGGCTGGGCCCTCAAACCAAGGGCGTAGGGCTTATGACCAGGTCTTCGTCGCTTCGGTGCCCATAACTTTTGATTTGTAAGGAGTTACGCGGCGCAAAGAATACCGTTGGAAAGCTCTCAGTGAGCTCTACGATTGGGGCAGCAAGTCTGCTCGACTGCGCCTATTTTTGGAGCCCAAAATCAAACATTTTCATCAGTTTCGGGCCACTTTTCTTCTTTTGGCGATGTTTTTTTTCCCAGATCATACGTTGTGAGCCGCAAAAAGGACGACAACCTAACTCGCGAGACATTAGAGGGCCTTATAATGCGTTGATTTCACATCTTGCGAGGATGCTACGTTGTTCAATCGGATGTTGTCGTTAAGCCTATTTGGACTTTTGAATGGGCCATCTCTCTGGGCAGGGACTGTGAAACGTCAACACATAAGGGATTTGCGCCCTCAACATGACGGGTGCAATCATACGAGCACTAATGCACTGGACCACATCAGAACTCCGGAGTTAAGCGTGCTTGGGTGAGAGTAGTACTAGGATGGATGATCCCCCGGGAAGTCCTCGTGTTGCACCCCTTTTTTAAATTTTTTTTGCCCCGGTTAGCCTTGCTAAGATGCTTTATCCTTCACATTTCTATTACCGAAGCCCACGGCACCTCGGGCAAGACAACTTCGCTTCACGTAGAGGCTGGGCCCGCAAACCGAGGGCGTAGGGCTTGTGACCAGGTCTCCGTCGCTCCGGTGCCCAAAACTTTTGATTCGTAAGGAGTTATGTGGTGCACAGCATACCGTTGGAAATCTCTCCGAGAGCTCAACGATGGGGGTAGCGATCTTGCTTGCCTGCACCTATTTTTGATACCCAAAATCGAACGTTTTCATTAGTTTTGGGCCAATTTTTTGCTTTTTGTGCTTTTTTTCCGTCCTTGATAACTTTGCTTCACGTAGAGGCTGGGCCCACAAACCGAGGAAGTCTTCGCGTTGTACCTCCCTTTTCAATTTTTTTTGCTCCGATTAGCCTTGCCAAGATGCTTTATCCATCACATTTCTATTACCGAATCCCACGACACCTTGGGCAAGACAACTTCGCTTCACGTAGAGGCTGCGCCCATAAACTGAGGGCGTGAGAATTGTGACCAGGTCTCCATTGCCCCGATGCCCATAACTTTTGATTCTAAAGGAGTTAAGCGGCACACAACATACCGTTGGAACGCTCCCCGAGAGCTCTACGACGGAGGTGACAAGCCTGCTCGGTTGTGCCAATTTTTAGAGCCCAAAATCGAACGTTTTAATCAGTTTTGGGCCATATTTCTACTTTTTGTGTTGTTTTTCCATCCCAGATCGTACGTTATGAGCCGCAAGAAGGACGCCTACCTAACTCGCAGGGCATTAGAGGGCCTTACAATGGGTTGATATCACATCTTGCGAGGATACTACGTTGTTGAAACGGATTGGTTGTCGTTAAGCCCATTTGGACTTTTGAATGGGCCTTCTCTCTGGGCTAGGACTGTGAACCGTCAGCACATAAGGGATTTGCGCCCTCAACATGACGGGTGCGATCATACCAGCACTAATGCATTGGATCCCATCAGGACTCCGAAGTTAAGCGTGCTTGGGCGAGAGTAGTACTAGGATGGGCTACCCCCTGGAAAGTCCTCGTGTTGCTTTCCCCCTTTCAATTTTTTTTGCCCCAGTTATCCTTGCCAAGATGCTTTGTCAATTACATTTATGTTACCAAATCCCACGGCACCTTGGGCAAGACAACTTCGCTTCACGTAGAGGTTGGACCCGCAAAACAAGGGCGTGGGGTTGTGACAAGGTCTCCGTCGCTCCGGTGCCCTTTACTTTTGATCCGTAAGGAGTTACGCGGCATACAACATACCGTTGGAAAGCTCTCCGAGAGCTCTATGACGGGGGTAGCAAGCCTACTCGGCTGCTGTCACGCCCCAACTCGACCCCTCTTACAATCAGTTAGGACGCAACGGAATTTCGGCAGCATAACGACTGTAACATGAACATCAGGGCTCTAAACCAACCCTTAATAACAACATACATCAATCTCCACAAATCACCAACCAACTCCACAATCAAATTAACAACATACAACGCAACCATTTCATACATTAAACATTCTTTCATCAACTCATTCATAGTTATGCGCCTCCGTTCCAACATAATATTATCAGCAAGTAAACACACAATAACATCAATAATATTATCATCACATAATCTATAATGACCATTCAATAAAGGATACACTAGTTGGTGTAGCTCCAAACGCCATCACGATCATAACAGCCTTCTTGTGACTCCCATAAACTCACGCACCCGAGGTACCCCAATAACCTCTCCCTCCATGACACCTCCGTCATGCGAGCTGGAGGCAGTCTCTGGTAGTCATGCCGTTATCAACCCGACAGCCCGATGCTGCCCGAGAGGTGGCACACACATACCAAAGACTCAACAATAATAATAAACATCAATCATTCACAGGAGGACAGTCTAGCAGAACTGCCTATCTCCCGGCATCAATCATCAATCAATAATCAATCAATAATCATATTATCATCATAATAACATCAATAATCAATCAATAATCATATTATCATCATAATAACATCAATAATCAATTTAACAACAAATAACTAAGTTAGATGACAAAGTAGGCCATCCAACCGAACATGCATTAAACACACAATCAAACCCTAGTTTACCCATCATCATCTCACAATTCAATCACTCAAATACCACCCAATCAACTAAGGCTCAATTCAACAATTTAAAGAAAGATAACCTAAACTTCAAATAATCATATCTTAGATTCTACTAATCCAAACAACTCCAAATCAGTTTCAAACACTCACCCATTCAATCAAATACATTAGTCCCCCTGGAAACCAACCAAAACACATCTAAATCATGCTCAATAACCCTAAAACCCTTGTGTGTCATGGCTGAAATTTCTGGATTTTGGCACGGACATCACAATAAAAAATTCGGCATTACAACGGCGCTACAACGTAATTATCAAACTTTTAGAAATCGACGGCAATCGATTCCGATCAACACAACTCAAAATAATCAACATTTAACAAATTAATCAACTTTAAATACCAGAAAAATAATAATTAAGCTACAACCGTTAAAATCTTGTAGGATTACATATAAATGATTCCTAGTATGCATGAAGCAATAATCTAGCATCAGATTAAAATTTTAACAGTTCAATAATTATTTATACACATAAACACAAAATATGAGTTTTGAGATCTAGAATTTTTCTCTCATCTTTGATGTGTTTTGATGCAAGAAATGTGTAGAATGGATGCCAAACAAGTGAAATTAAGTTTTGAATGAAGTGATTTGGACTTGAATTGCAAAATCTATGTGAAAAATGCTTGAAAACCTTTGAAAAATGCCTTCATCTTTCTCCTACAAGGAACTATGGTTTTGTGTGTGTTTTTGGAGGTGTTTTGCTTTGTTTTTAATGTGTGTTGATGATATATTAAGCAAAGGTCAAATAAATAAAAGAAAGTCAAAGTGGAAACTAATTATTTTTAGTGTTTTCTTGTCTTTTAATTCATTTTCTTGACTACTTTTGCTCAAATTAATTATGCAACACCTAAACTATATCAAGTAGTTTATTTTTAGGTGACAAGAAGTTTTACATTCAAACAATTTCACCCGAGTCGGCTTAAAACGCGATTTTTGCAAAAGAAGGTAAAAAGTCATATTATTCATTTTCAAATGTCTTTTGAATGCACAATTAATCTAAAATCATTTAATACCACATATAAATACATTTATATTAATATATACTAGGTCAATGAAAGTCAATGCAAGAATCGGGATTAGAAGAAATTACTATTTGGCTCAAAAACGCGATTTTTCGCCCGAAAAGTCTATTTAAATTGCTATTCCGTTTCAAAATCAATTTTTATCAAACATGGTTCTATTAATAATGGAGGACTAGGTTTTAAGACATTTAAAACACCATTGTAAAAATTTTAGCGGACAGGTGTTCAAAACACTATTCACACAAATCGTCGATAAAATTTCTAATGCCGTTTTTTGATGAAAATTTCATGAATGCACACTTAGCATGTATTAGGAGTATTAATCACATATTTAACACATTCTAAGTCATATAGCACATAAATAGGTCAATTCACACAAAACAAGGTAAAGACACGCAAATCGAGATAAAGACGAAAATTGGGGTTTTACAGCTGTTCTTATTTTTTGAGCCCAAAATCGAACATTTTAATCAGTTTTGGGCCACTTTTCTACTTTTTGTGCTTTTTTTCGATCCCAGATCGCGCGTCATGAGCCACGAAAATGATGACAACCTAACTCGCGGGACATTAGAGGGCCTTACAACGCATCGATATCATGTCTTGCGAGGATGCTGCGTTGTTAAAACGGATGGGTTGTCGTTATGCCCATTGGGACTTTTGAATGAGCCATCTCTCTGGGTTAGGACTGTGAACCATCAAAAAATAAGGGATTTGCTCCCTCAACATGACAGGTGCGATCATACCAGCACTAATTCACCAGATCCCATCAGAACTCTGAAGTTAAGCATGCTAGGGCGAGAGTAGTACTAGGATGGGCTACCCCCTGGAAAGTCCTCGTGTTGCTTTCCCCCTTTCAATTTTTTTTGCCCCAGTTATCCTTGCCAAGATGCTTTATCCAACACATTTCGATTACCGAATTCCACGGCACATTGGGCATGACAACTTCGCTTCATGTAGAGGCTGGGCCAGCAAAACAAAGGCGTGGGGCTTGTGACCAGGTCTCTGTCGCTCCGGTGCCTATAACTTTTGATGCGTAAGGAGTTACGCAGCGCACAGCATACCGTTGGAAAGATCTACGAGAGGTCTACGACGGGGGCAGCAAGCCTGCTCGGCTGCGCCTATTTTTGGAGCCCAAAATTGAACATTTTCATCAATTCCGGTCCACTTTTCTACTTTTTATGCTTTTTTTTCTATCCCAGATCGTAGGTCGTGAACTGCAAAAAGGACGACAACCTCACTCGCGGGACATTAGAGGGCCTTACAACACGTCGATATTATATCTCGCAAGGATATTGCGTTGTTGAAGCGGATGGGTTGTCGTTTAGCTCATTGGGACTTTTGAATGAGCCATCTCTCTGGGCCGAGACTGTGAACCGTCCACAAATAAAGGATTTGCGCCCTCAACATGATGGGTGTGATCATACCAGCACTAATTCACTGGATCTCATCAGAACTCTGAAGTTAAGCGTGCTAGGGCGAGAGTAGTACTAGGATGGGCGACCCCCTATGAAGTCCTCATGTTGCACCCCCCCTTTCAATTTTTTTTGCCCCAGTTAGCCTTGCCAAGATGCTTTATCCATCACATTTCCATTACCAAATCCCACGGTACCTTGGCCAAGACAACTTCGCTTCACGTAGAGGCTGGGCCCACAAACCGAGGATGTGGGTCTTGTGACCAGGTCTCCGTCGCTCCGGTGCCCATAACTTTTGATCCCTAAGGAGTTACGTGGCGCACAGCATATGGTTGGAAAGCTTTCCAAGAGCTCTACGACAGGGGCAATCAGACTGCTTGGCAGCGCCTGTTTTGGAGCCCAAAATCGTACGTTTTCATCAGTTTTGGGCCACTTTTCTACTTTTTTGTTTTATTTTTCCATCCCGGATCGTACGTCGTGACCCGGGAAAAGGACGACAACCTAACTCGCGGGATATTAGAGGGCCTTACAACGTGTCGATATCAATTCTTGAGAGGATGCTGCGATGTTGAAGCAGATGGGTTGTTGCTAAGCCCAATGGGACTTTTGAATGGGCCATCTCTCTGGGCGAGGACTATGAATCGCCAACACATAAGGGATTTGCGCCCTTAATATGACGGGTGCAATAATATCAACACTAATGCACTAGATCCCATCAGAACTCCGAAGTTAAGCGTGCTTGGGCGAGAGTAGCACTAGGATGGGTGACCCACTGGAAAGTCCTCGTGTTGCACCTCCATTTTCAATTTTTTTTCCCTGGTTAGCCTTGCCAAGATGCTTTATCCACCATATTTCTGTTACCGAATCCCACGGCACCTTGGGCAAGACAACTTCGCTTCACGTAGACGGTAGGCCTGCAAACCGAGGGCGTGGGGCTTATGACCAATTCTCTGTCGCTCCGGTGCCCATAACTTTTGATTAGTAAGGAGTTACGTGGTACACAACAAACCGTTGGAAAGCACTCCGAGTGCTCTACGACGGAGATAGCAAGTCTCCTCGGTTGCGCCGGTTTTTGGAACAAAAAATCGAACATTTTCTTCAGTTTCCAGCCACTTTTCTACTTTTCGTACATTTTATCTATCTCGGATCGTACGTCGTGAGCCGCGAAAAGGATGACAACCTAACTCGCGGGACATTAGATGGCCTTACAACGTATCGATATCACATCTTGCAAGGATGCTACATTGTTGAAGCGGAAGGGTTGTCGTTAAGCCCATTGTGACTTTTGAACGAGCCATCTCTAGGGGCTGGGACTGTGAACCATCAACTTATATGGGATTTGCACCCTTAACATGACGGGTGCGATCATACCAGTAA
Organism: Ehretia macrophylla; assembly: GCA_037974665.1. Lineage (NCBI taxonomy): Eukaryota > Viridiplantae > Streptophyta > Magnoliopsida > Boraginales > Ehretiaceae > Ehretia > Ehretia macrophylla. The sequence continues at coordinate 40,802,792 of CM075782.1, read as the reverse complement.
TAATGCACCGGATCCCATCAGAACTCCGAAGTTAAGCGTGCTTGGGCAAGAGAAGTACTAGGATGGGTGACCCCTTGGGAAGTCCTCATGTTGCACCCCCCCCCCCCCCTTTCAATTTTTTTTTCCCTGGTTTGCCTTGCCAAGATGCTTTATCCATCATATTTCTATTACCGAATCCCACGACACCTCGGGCAAGACAACTTCGCTTCATGTAGAGGCTGGGCTTGCAAACCGAGGGCGTGGGTCTTATGACCAGGTCTCCTTCGCTCCGGTGCCCATAACTTTTGATCCGTAAAGAGTTACGTGTCTTACAGCATATGGTTGGAAAGCTCTCCAAGAGCTCTACGAAGGGGGCAATCAGCCTACTCGACTGCACCTGTTTTTGGACCCAAAATTGAATGTTTGCAACAATTTTGGGCCCCTTTTCTACTTTTTTGTTTTATTTTTCCATCCCGGATCGTACGTCGTGACCCGGGAAAAGGACGACAACCTAACTCGCGGGATATTAGAGGGCCTTACAACGTGTCGATATGAAGTATTGCGAGGATGCTGTGATGTTGAAGCGAATGGGTTGTTGTTAAGCCCATTGGGACTTTTGAATGGGCTATCTCTCTGGGCTGGGACTGTGAATCGTCAACACAAAAGGGATTTGCGCCCTCAACATGACTGGTGTGATCATACCAGCACTAATGCACCAGATCCGATCAGAACTTCGAAGTTAAGCATGCTTGGGCGAGAGTAGTACTAGGATAGGTGACCCCGTGGGAAGTCCTTGTATTGTACCCCCATTTTCAATTTTTTTTGCCCTGGTTAGCCATGCCAAGATGCTTTATCCAACACAGTTCTATTATCGAATCCTATGGCACCTTGGGCAAGACGACTTCGTGTCACGTGGAGGTTGGGCCTGTAAACCGAGGGCGTAGGGCTTGTGACTAGGTCACCGTCGCTCCGGTGCCCATAACTTTTGATCCGTAAGGAGTCATGCGATGTACAGCATACTGTTGGAAAGCACTCCGAGTGATCTATGATGGGGGCAGCAAGCTTACTCGGCTGCGCCAGTTTTTGGAACAAAAAACCTAACATTTTCTTCACTTTCGGGCCATTTTTCTCCTTTCTGTGCTTTTTGTCCGTCCCAAATCGTACGTCGTGAGCTCGAAAAGGACGACAACCTAACTCGCGGGACATTAGAGGGCCTTACAATTCATCAATATCACATCTTGCGAGGATGCTGTGTTGTTGAAGTAGATGGGATGTCGTTAAGCCAATTGGAACTTTTGAATGAGCCATCTCTCTGGGTTGGGATTGTAAACCATCAACACATAAGGGATTTGCGTCCTCAACTTGACTGGTACAATTATGCCAGCACTAATGCATCAGATCCCATCAGGACTCCGAAGTTAAGCGTGCTTGGGTGAGAGTAGCACTAGGATGTGTGACGCCCTGAGATGTCCTCGTGTTGCACCCCCCTTTTCATTTTTTTTTTTGGCCCCGGTTAGCCTTGCCAAGATGCTTTATCCATCACATTTCTCTTACCGAATCCCATGGCACCTTGGGTAAGACAACTTCGCTGCACGTAGAGGCTGGGCCCACAAACCGAGGGCGTGGGTCTTGTAACTGGGTCTCTGTCGCTCCGGTGCCCATAAATTTTGATGCAGAAGGAGATACGCGATGCACAACATATCATTGGAAAGCACTCCAAGAGCTCTACGACAGAAGCAGTGAGCTTGCTCGACTGCGCCTGTTTTTAGTGCCTAAAATTGAACGTTTTCATCAGTTTTGGGCCACTTTTATATTTTTTATGTTGTTCTTCCATCCCGGATCGTACGTCGTGGCCTCGAAAAGGATGACAACCTAACTCGTGGGACATTAGAGGGCCTTACAATGCGTCGATATCACGTCTTGCGAGAATGCAGCGTTGTTGAAGCGGATGGGTTGTCGTTAAGCCCATTAGGACTTTTGAATAGGTGATCTCTCTAGGCTGGGACTTTGAACCGTCAACACATAAGGGATTTGCGCCCTCAACATGACGGGTGCGATCATACCATCACTAATACACCGGATCCCTTCGGAACTACGAAGTTAAGCGTGCTAGGGCGAGAGTAGTACTAGAATCGACACCCCCCTGGGAAGTCCTCGTGTTGCACCCCCCCTTTCAATTTTTTTTGCCCTAGTTAAACTTGCCAAGATGCTTTATCCATCACATTTCTATTACCGAATCCCACGGTACCTTGGGCAAGACAAATTCACATCACGTAAAGGCTGGGCCCGCAGACCGAGGGCGTAAGGCTTGTGACCAGATCTTCGTTGCTTCGGTGCCCATAACTTTTGATACGTAAGGAGTTGCACGGCACACAACATACCGTTGGAAAGCTCTCCAATCGCTCTACAACAGGAGCAGCAAGCTTACTTTGCTACGCCAATTTTTGGACCCCAAAATCAAACATTTTCAAAAGTTTCGGGCTACTTTTCTTCTTTTTGCGCTGATTTTCCGTCCTAGATCGTACGACGTGAGCCGCGAAAAGGACGACAACCTAACTTGTGGGACATTAGAGGGCTCTACAACTCATCGATATCACGTCTTGCAAGGATACTATGCTGTTGAAGCGGATGGGTTGCCGTTAAGGCTATTGGAACTTTTGAATGAGCCATCTCTTTGGGCTGGGACTGTGAACCGTTAACAAATAAGGGATTTGCACCCTCAATATGACGGGGGCGATCATATTAGCATTAATTCATGGGATCCCATCAGAACTCCAAAGTTAAGCATGCTAGGGCGAGAGTAGTACTAGGATGGGTGACCCCCTAGGAAGTCCTTGTGTTGCACCCCCCCCCCTTCCCCCCCCCCCCCCCTTTCAATTTTTTTCGCCCAAGTTAGCCTAGCCAAGATGCTTTATCCATCATATTTCTATTACCGAATCCCATGGCACCTTGGGCAAGACAACTTCGGTTCACGTAGAGGTTGGGCCCGCGAACCGAGGGCGTGGGGCTTGAGACTAGGTCTACGTCGCTTTGGTGCCCATAACTTTTGATCCGTAAGGAGTTACGTGGCACACAGCAAACCGTTGGAAAGCTCTCTGAGAGCTCTACAATGGAGGCAGTGAGCCTGCTTGGCTATGCCTTTTTTGGAGCCCAAAATCGAATGTTTTCTTTAGTTTTGGGCCACTTTTCTACTTTTTGTGCTTTTTTTCGATCCCAGATCGCGCGTCATGAGCCACGAAAATGATGACAACCTAACTCGCGGGACATTAGAGGGCCTTACAACGCGTCGGTATCACGTCTTGCGAGGATGTTACGTTGTTGAAGCAGATGTGTTGTCGTTAGGCCCATTGGGACTTTTCAATGGGCTATCTCTCTGGGCTGGGACAGTGAATCATCAACACATAAGGGATTTGTGCCCTCAACATGACGGGTGCTATCATACCAGCACTAGTGCGCCAGATCCCATCAGAGCTCCGAAGTTAAGTGTGCTTGGGCGAGAGTAGTACTAGGATGTGTGACCCCCTGGGAAGTCCTCGTGTTGCACCCCCCTTTTCCATTTTTTTTGCACCGGTTAGCCTTGCCAAGATACTTTATCCACAACATTTCCAATATCGAATCCCACAGCACCTTGGGTAAGATAACTTCGCTTCACGTTAAGGCTAGGCCTGCAAACCGAGGGTGTTGGGCATATGACTAGGTCTCCGTTGCTCCGGTGCCTATAACTTTTGATCCGTAAGGAGTGATGCGGCGCACAGCATACTGTTGGAAAGCTCTCCGAGAGCTCTATGACGGGAGCAGCAGGCTTGTTTAACTGTGCCTATAGCCCACAATCGAATGTTTTCATCAGTTTCGGGCCACTTTTTTACTTTTTGTGCTTTTTTTCCGTTCCGAATTGTACGTTGTGAGCTGCAAAAAGGACGACAACCTAACTCGTGGGACATTAGAGGGCCTTACAATGCGTCGTTATCATGTCTTACGAGGATGCTGCGTAGTTGAAGCGGATGGGTTGTCGTTAAGCCCATTGGGACTTTTGAATGTGCCATCTCTCTGGGCTAGAACTGTGAACCGTCAACAAATAAGGGATTTGCGCCTTCAACATGACGTGTGGATCAAACCGGCACTAATGCTCCGGATCCCATCAGAACTACGAAGTTAAGCGTGCAAGGGCGAGGTAGTACTAGGATGGACGACCCCCGGGGAAGTCCTCGTGTTGCACCCCCCTTTTCAATTTTTTTTGCCCTAGTTAGCCTTGCCAAGATGCTTTATCCATCACATTTCTTTTACCGAATCCCACGGCATCTTGGGCAAGACAACTTTTCTTCACGTAGAGGCTGGGCCTGCAAACCGATGGCGTAGGTCTTTTGACCGGGTCTCTGTCGCTCCGGTGCCCATAACTTTTGATCCGTAAGGAGTTACGCAGCACACCGCATACCGTTGGAATGTTCTCTGAGAGCTCTACAATGGAGGCAACGAGTTTGAACAACTAGGCCTATTTTTCGAGTCCAAAATTGAACGTTTTCATCAATTTTGGGCCACTTTTCTAATTTTTGTGTAGTTTTTCCATCCCGGATCGTACGTCGTGAGCCGTGAAAAGGACGAGAACCTAAATTGAAGGATATTAGAAGGCCTTACCATGCGTAGATATCACGTCTTGCAAGGATGTTGTGTTGTTGAAGCAGATGGATTGTCGTTAAGCCCCTTGGGACTTTTGAATGGGCCATCTTTCTGGGTTGGGACTATGAACAGTCAACACATAAGGGATTTGCGCCCTCAACCAGATGGGTGCGATCATACTAGCACTAATGCATGGGATCCCATCAGAACTATGATGTTAAGCGTGCTTGGGCGAGAGTAGTACTTCGATGGGTGACCCCCTGGGAAGTCCTTGTGTTGCACCCCCTTTTCAATTTTTTTTGCCCCAGCTAGCCTTGCCAAGATGCTTTATCCATCACATTTTTATTACTGAATCCCATGTCACCATGGGCAAGACAACTTCGCTTCACGTAGAGGTTGGGCCTACAAACTGAGGGCGTGGGGCTTGTGACCAAGTCTCCGTCGCTTCGGTTCCCATAAATTTTGATCCGTAAGGAGTTATGCGGTGCACAACATACCGTTGGAAGGCTCTTCGAGGGTTCTACGACGGGTGCAGCAATCGTGCTCGACTGCGCCTATTTTTGGAGCCCAAAATAGAACAGTTTCATCAGGTTCGGGCCACTTTTTTACTTTTTGTACTATTTTTCCATCCCGGATCGTACGTCTTGAATGGGACGACAACCTAACTCGCGGGACATTAGTAGGTTCGACAATGCGTTGATATCACGTCTTGCGAGGATGTTGCATTGTTGAAGAAGATGGGTTGTCGATAAGCCCATTGGGTCTTTTGAATAAGCCATCTCTCTGGGTTGGGACTGTGAACCGTCAGCACATAAGGGCTTTGCGCCCTCCACATGACGGGTCCAATCGTACCAGCACTAATGCAGTGGATCCCATCACAACTTCGAAGTTAAGCGTGCTTGGGCAAAAATAATACCTGGATGGGTGATCCCCTGGGAAGTCCTCGTGTTGCACTCCACTTTTCAATTTTTTTTGCCCCGGTTAGCTTTGCCAAGATGCTTTTACCATCACAATTCTATTATCGAATCCCACGACACCTTGGGCAAGACAACTTCGCTTCACGTAGAGGCTGGGCTCGCAAACCAAGGGCGTGGGGCTTGTGACCAGGTCTCCGTTGCTCTGGTGCCCATAACTTTTGATCCGTAAGGAGTTACGAGGTGCACAACATACAACAGGAAAGCGCTCCAAGAGCTTTACGAATAGCTGCATGCCTACTCGGCTGTGCCTATTTTTTGAGACCAAAATTAAATGTTTTCATCAGTTTCGAGCTATTTTTCTTCTTTTTGCGCTATTTGTTCGTCCCGGATCGTACGTCATGAGCCGCGAAAAGGAAGACAACCTAACTCTCAGGATATTAGAGGGCCTTACAACTCGTCGATATTACGTCTTACGAGGATACTGCGTTGTTGAAGCAGATGGGTTGTCGTTAAGCTCATTTGGCCTTTCGAATGGGCCATCTCTCTAGGCTGGGACTGTGAACCATCAACACATAAGGGATTTGCGCACTCAACATGATGGGTGTGATCATACCAGCACTAATGCACCGGATCACATTAGAACACCGAAGTTAAGTGTGCTTGGGCGAGAGTAGTACTAGGATGGGAAACCCCCATGGAAGTCCTTGTGTTGCACCGCCTTTTTCAATTTTTTTTGCCCCAGTTAGCCTTGGCAGGATGCTTTATCCAACATATTTCGATTACCGAATCCCATGGCACCTTGGGCAAGACAACTTCACTTCACGTAGAGGTTGGGCACGCAAACCTAGGGCGTAGAGCTTGTCGCCAGGTCGTCGTCGCTCCGATGACAATGACTTTTGATCCGTAAGAAGTTATACGGCACACAACATACCGTTAGAAAGTTCTCCGAGAGCTCTACGATGGGCACTGTTAGCCTACTCGGCTATGTCTATTTTGGGAGCCTAAAATCGAACAGTTTCATCAGTTTCAGATCGCTTTTCTACTTTTTGTGTTATTTTTTTGTCCCGTATAGTACGTCGTGGGCAGCGAAAAGGGCGACAACCTAACTCGCGGGACATTAGAGTGCCCTACAACGTGTCGATATCACGTCTTGCTAGGATGCTGCGTTCTTGAAGCGGATGGGTTGTCGTTAAGCCCTTGGGACTTTTGAATGGGCCATCTCTTTGTGCTGAGACTGTGAGCCGTCAACACATAAGGGATTTGCGCCTTGAACATGATGGGTGCGATCATACCTGCATTAATGCCCCGGATCCTATAAAAACTCCAAATTTAAGCGTGCTTGGGCAAGAGTAGTATAAGGATGGGTGACCCCTTGGGAAGTCCTTGTGTTGCACCCCTTTTTCAAATTTTTTTGCCCTGGTTAGCCTTGCCAAGATGCTTTATCCATCACATTTCTATTATCGAATCTCACGGCACCTTGGGCAAGACAACTTCGCTTCACGTAGAGGTTGGCCCCGCAAACAGAGGGCATGGGGCTTGGGACTAGGTCTCTGTCGCTCCGCTGTCCATAACTTTTGATCTGTAAGGAGTTACGCGATGCACAGGATACCGTTGGAAAGCTCTCCGAGAGTTCTATGACATAGGCGGCAAGCCTGCTCGACTGCGCCTATTTTTCAACCTCAAAATTGAACGTTTTCATAAGTGTCGGGCTACTTTTGTTATTTTTGAGCTATTTTTCTATCCCGGAAAGTACGACGCGTGCTGCGAAAAGGATGACAACTTAACTCGCGGGAAATTAGAGGGCCCTACAACTCGTCGATATCACGTCTTGCAAGTATGCTACGTTTTTGAAGCAGATGGGTTGTCATTAAGCCTATTAGGCCTTTTGAATGGGCTATCTTTCTGGGCTGGGACTGTGAACTGTCAACACATAAGGGATTTGTGCCCTTAACATGACGGGTGCGATCAGACCATCAATAATACACCGGATCCTATTAGAACTCTGAAGTTAAGCGTGCTTGGGCGAGAGTAGTACTAGGATGGGTGAGTCCCTGGGAAGTCCTTGTGTTGCACCCCCCTTTTTAATTTTTTTGCCCCGGTTAGCCTTGCCTAGATGCTTTATCCGTCACATTTCCATTACTGAATCCCACGACACCTTGGACAAGACAACTTCGCTTCACGTAGAGGCTGGGCGCTTAAACCTAGGGTGTGGGGCTTGTTGCCAAGTCTCCGTCACTCCGGTGCCCATAACATTTGATCCGTAAAGAATTATACTGCACACAGCATACCGTTGGAAAGCTCTCCGAGAGCTCTACAACGTGGGCAGCAAGCTTGCTCGACTGCACCTATTTTTCAAGCCCAAAATTGAACATTTTTATTAGGTCCACTTTTCTACTTTTTGTGCTCTTTTTCGGGCTCGGATCGTACGTCGTGTGCTGTGAAAAAGATGACAACCAAACAAGCAGGACATTAGAGGGCCCTACAATGCGTCGATATCACGTCTTATGAGGATGCTGCATTGTTGAAGCAGATGGGTTGTTGTTAAGCCCATTGGGCCTTTTGAATGGGCCATCTTTCTGGGCTGGGACTGTGAACCGTCAACACATAAGGGATTTGCGCCCTCAACATGATAGGTGCGATCATACCAGCACTAATGCACCAGATCCCATCCGAACTCTGAAGTTAAGCGTGCTTGGGCGAGAGTAGTACAAGGATGGGTGACCCCATGGGAAGTCCTTGTGTTGCACCCCGCTTTTCAATTTTTTTGCCCCGGTTGGCCTTGCCAAGTAGCTTTATCCATCATATTTCTATTTCCGAATCCCACAGTACCTTGGGCAAGACAACTTCACTTCGCGTAGAGGCTGGGCCCTCAAACCGTTGGCGTGGAGTTTGTGACCAGGTCTCTATCACTCCGGTACCCATAACTTTTGATCCGTAAGGAGTTTCACGGCGCACATCATACAGTTGGAAAGTTCTCTGAGAGCTCTATGATGGGGGCAGCAAGCCTGCTAGGCTGTGCCTATTTTTCTAGCCCAAAATCGAACGTTTTTATCAGTTTTAGGCCACTTTTCTAACTTTTATATTGTTTTTCCGTCCTGGATCATACATCGGGAGCTGCGAAAAGGACGACAACCTAACTTGTTGGACATTAGAGGGCCTTACATTGTGTCGAAATCACGTCATGCAAGGATGCTACGTTGTTGACGCGGATGGGTTGTCGTTAAGCCCATTGGGACTTTTGAATGGGCCATCTCTCTAGGCTGGGACTGTGAACCGTCAACACACAAGGGATTTGCGCCCTCAACATGACCAGTGTGATCATACCAGATCTAATGCATCGAATCCCATAAGAACTCTGCAGTTAAGCGTGCTTGGGCGAGAGTAGTACTAGGATGGGTGACCCCGTGGGAAGTCCTTATATTGCACACCTCTTTTCAATTTTTTTTGCCCTGGTTAGCCTTGTCCAAATGCTTTATCCATCACATTTCTATTACCGAATCCCACGGCACCTTAAGCAAAACAACTTCGCTTCACATAGAGGATGGACCCTCAAACCGTTGGCGTGGGGCTTCTGACCAGGTCTCCGTCGCTCCAGTGCCCATAACTTTTGATCTGTAAGGAGTCACACGGCGCACAACATATTGTTGGAAAGCTCTTCGAGAGCTCTACGATGTGGGCAGCAAGCCTGCATGGCTGTGTCTGTTTTGAGTGCGCAAAATTGAACAGTTTCATCATTATTGGGCCACTTTTCTACTTTTTGTGCTGTTTTTCCATCCCAGATTGTACGTTGTGAGCCGCAAAAAGCATGACAACCTAACTCACGGGTCATTAGAGTGCCCTACTGGGCATCGATATCACATCTTGCGAGGATGCTGCGTTGTTAAAGCGGATGGGTTGTCGTTAAGACCATTAGACCTTTTGAATAGGCCATCTCTCTGGGCTGGGAATGTAAACCGTCAACACATACGAGATTTGCGCGTTCAAAATGACGGGTGCGATCATACCAGCACTAATGCACTGGATCCCATTAGAACTCTGAAGTTAAGCGTGCTTGGGCGAGAGTAGTGCAAGGATAGGTGACCCCCTGGGAAGTCCTCGTGTTGCACCCCCCTTTTCAATTTTTTTTACCCCGATTTGCCTTGCCAAGATGGTATATCTGTCACATTTCTATTACCGAATCCCATGACAACATGGGCAAGACAACTTCACTTCACGTAGAGGTTGGGCCCTCAAACCGTTGGCGTGGGGCTTGTGGCCAGGTCTCCGTCGCTCCAGTTCCCATAACTTCTGATCCGTAAGGAGTTACGCGGCGCACAACATACCTTTGGAAAGCTCTTCGAAAGCTCTACGACATGGACAGCAAGCTTTCTCGGATGTGTCTTCTTTGAGTGCCCAAAATTGAGCAGTTTCATCAGTTTCGGGCCACTTTTCTGCTTTTTGTGTGGTATTTCTGTCGCGGATTGTACATTGTGAGCCGCGAAAAAGATGACAACCTAACTCGCGGGACATTAGAGTGCCCTACATTGTGTCGATATCACGTCTTGCGAGGATGCTGTGTTGTTGAAGTGGATGGGTTGTCGTTAAGCCCATTGGAACTTTTGAATGGGCTATCTCTTTGGGTTGGGACTGTGAACCGTCAACACATAAAGGATTTGTACACTCAACATGATTTGTGCGATCATACCAGCACTAATGCATCAGATCCCATCAGAACTCCGAAGTTAAGCGGGCTTGGGCGAGAGTAGTACTAGGATGGGTGACCCCTTGGGAAGTCCTCGTGTTGCACCAACCTTTTCAATTTTTTTGCCCCGATTAGCCTGGCCAAGATGCTTTATCCATCAGATTTCTATTACCGAATCCCATGGCAACTTGGGCAAGACAATTTCGCTTCATGTAGAGGTTGGGCCCGCGAACCGAGGGCGTAGGGTTTGTGACCAGGTCTCCGTCGCTCTGGTGCTAATAACTTTTGATCCGTAAGGAGCTACACGGCGTACAACATACCGTTGGAAAGCTCTCCAAGAGCTCTACAATTGGGGCAGTAAATCTGCTCAATTGTGCCTATTTTTGGAGCCCAAAAACAAACGTTTTCATCAGTTTTGGGCCACTTTACAACTTTTTATTCTTTTTTCGGTCCGGGATCGTGCTTCGTGAGCTGCGACAAGCACGAAAACTTAACTCGTGGGACAATAGAGGGCCTTACAATATGTCAATATCACGTCTTACGAGGATGCTGCGTTGTTGAAGCGGATGGGTTATCGTTAAGCCCATTGGGACATTTAAATGAGCCATCCCTCTAGGCTGGGACTGTGAACCATCAACACATAAGGGATTTCCGCCATGAACTTGATGGATGTGATCATACCAGCACTAATGCACTGGATCCCATCAGAACTCCGAAATTAAGCGTGCTAGGGCAATAGTAGTACTAGGATGGGCAACCCCCTAGGATGTCCTCATGTTACACCCCCCTATTCAATTTTTTTTACCTCAGTTAGCCTTGCCAAAATGCTTTGTCCATCACATATCTATTACCGATGGCACCCTGGGCAAGACAACTTCGCTTCACGTAGAGGCTGGGCCCGCAAACTGAGGGCGTGGGGCTTATGACCAGGTCTCTGTCGCTCCGGTGCCCATAAGTTTTGATCCGTAAGGAGTTACGCGACGTACAGCATACCGTTGGAAAGCTCTCCAAGAGCTCTACGAAGGGGGTAGTAAGCCTGCTCGGTTGTGTCTATTTTGGGTGCTCAAAATTGAATAGTTTCATCAGTTTCGGGATACTTTTCTTCTTTTTGTACTGTTTTTCCATCCCGAATCGTACGTCGTGAGCCGCGAAAAGGATGACAACCTAACTCGCAGGATATTAGAGTGTCCTACAACGCATCGATATCACATCTTGCGAGGATGCTGCGTTGTTGAAGCGAATGGGTTGTCGTTAAGCCCATTGGGACTTTTGAATGGGCCATCTCTCTAGGCTGGGATTGTGAACCATCAACACATAAGGGATTTGTGCCCTCAACATGATGGGTGCAATCATACCAGCACTAAACCACCGGATCCCATCAGAACTCCGAAGTTAAGCGTGCTTGGGCGAGTGTATTACTAGGATGGGTGACCCCCTAGGAAGTCCTCGTGTTGCACCGCCATTTTCAATTTTTTTTTTTGCCCCAGTTAGCCTTGCCAAGATGCTTTATCCATCACATTTCTATTATCGAATCCCATGACACCTTGGGTAAGACAACTTCACTTCACGTAGAGGATGGGCCCGCAAACCGAGGGCGTGGGGCTTGTGACCAGGTCTCCGTCACTCCGGTGCCCATAACTTTTGATCCGTACAGAGTTATACGGTGCACAACATACCGTTGGAAAGCTCTCCGAGAGCTCTATGACGAGGGCAGTAAGCCTGCTCGGTTGCACCTATTTCTCGAGCCCAAAAATCGAATGTTTTCATTCTTTTGGGCCACTTTTCTGCTTTTTGTGCTATTTTTCCGTCCTGGATCGTACGTCATGAGTCTCAAAAAGGCCAACAACCTAACTCGTGGGACATTAGAGGGCCATACAACGCGTCGATATCATGTGTTGCGAGGATGCTGCGTTGTTGAAGCGGATAGGTTGTCGTTAAGCCCATTGGGACTTTTGAATGGGCCATCTCTCTCGGCTGGGACTGTGAACCGTCAACACATAAGGGATTTGCGCCCTCAACATGATGGGTACAATCATACCAGAACTAATGCACCGGATCCCATCATAACTCTGATGTTAAGCGCGCTTGGGCGAGAGTAGTACTAGGATAGGTGACCCCCTGAGAAGTCCTCGAATTACACCTCCCTTTTCAAATTTTTTTGCCCCAGTTAGCCTTGCCAAGATGCTTTATCCATCACATTTATATTACCGAATCCATAGCACCTTGGGCAAGACAACTTCGCTTCACATAAAGGTTGGGCACGCAAACAGAGGGCGTGGGGCTTGTGACTAGGTCTCCGTTGCTTCAGAGCCCCTAACTTTTGATCCCTAGGGAGTTACGCGGCGCACATCATAACGTTGGAAAGCTCTCCGAGAGATCTATGACGGGGGCAACAAGCCTGCTCGACTGGGCCTATTTGTCGAGCCCAAAATTGAACGTTTTCATCAATTTTGGGCCACTTTTCTACTTTTTATGCTATTTTTAGGTCCCGGATCGTACGTCGTGAGCAGCAAAAAGGACGACAACCTAACTCGCGGGACATTAGAGGGACCTACAATGCGTTGATATAACGTCTTGCGAGGATGCTGCGTTGTTGAAGCAGACGGGTTGTCGTAAAGCCCATTAGGACATTTCAATGGGCCATCTCTCTGGTCTGGGACTGTGAACCATCAACACATAAGGGATTTGCACCCTCAACATGACGGGTATGATCATACCAGTAATAATGCACCAGATCCCATCAGAACTCCGAAGTTAAGTGTGCTTGGACGAGAGAAGTACTAGGATGGGTGACCCCTTGGGAAGTCCTCTTGTTATACCTTCTTTTTCAATTGTTTTTGCCCCGGTTAGCCTTGCCAAGATGCTTTATCGATCACATTTCTAATACCGAATCCCACGGCTCCTTGGGCAAGACAGCTTCGCTTCAAGTAGAGGCTGGGCCCACAACCCGAGGGCTTGGGGCTTGTGACCAGGTCTCGGTCGCTTCGGTGCCCCTACCCTTTGATCCGTAAGGAGTTACGCAGTACACAGATACCGTTGGAAAGCTCTTCGAGAGCTTTACGACGGTGGCAGTAAACCTATAGGCTGCACCTGTTTTTGGAGCCCAAAATCGAACGTTTTCTTCAGTTTCGGGTCACTTTTCTACTTTTTGTGCTTTTTTTCCATCCCGAATCATACGTCGTGAGCCGCAAAAAGGACGACAACTTAACTCGCAGGATATTAGAGGGCCTTACAACGCATCGATATCACGTCTTGCGAGGAATGCTGCGTTGCTGAAGCGGATGGGTTGTCATTAAGCCCATTGGGACTTTTGAATGAGCCATCTCTCTGGGCTGGGACTGTGATGTCACGTCCCCAACCCGACCTATAGAGGCTAGACTAGGTCGTGAACTAATCGTTCATGTTATATTACAGCTAAAACCGATTGACGAAGGTTAAGCTTATCTGTTAGACTAGAACTCTAAAAGTTTTTCGAAAAATCGGCAGCATAACTGCTATAATTGGGCTCTTTAGTTTGACCTAATTTTCTAAACGCCTCAAAACTTTTAATCCCAAATTCGATTCCAACGAAGATTACTATTTATCACCAACTGATATGCCTACTATTTATCTCAAGGTCTCGTTTGATTAACACTTAGCATGGTAACTATGCCCCGTTTATTTGTTAATTCCTGTTACACAAGTGTCTGATATCCCTTAGCCTACAAATGTGTACCTGCTTAAGATTGGATAGATTCATTTTACTTGGCTCTTTGCCTAATACTTCATAAGCTTATAGTAGCTACTATTGAAAGTGGTGATAGCAAAATGACCAAAAGAGTGTCTGTCTAGTTATAGTCAGTACAAACCAAAATTAGACCCCAAATTACAACGAGGGTCATTTACAATAACAACGATAAACAACATAAGAGGTAGTCTTCAAAACAAACATATCGTTCACAAAATAGTCACAGTCAAGTAAGGCACGTAGTGCAGGCAATCACTTCAAGGAGTTATCAATAGGAACGTTATCCTTAGGTACCTGTTCCTGATTTTCTTCACCTGAGATGATAAAAGAGGGTGAGTCCTTATGAACTCAGCGAGGGGGAACGAGAAATATGTTTTGAAAACCCTTTTTCCGGTTAAACTATGAAAAACCCTTTTTGAAAGCATGACATATAACACAAGTAAGTTTATAACATAATATAAATATAAACGAACACAATTACCCGTCTTTCCTCCCCGAGGTCCTCTAGGAACCAAGCGAGAGTACTTAATCACAAAGTGAAAAGGATACAGTGACCTTTTGCTCTCAATTCATTTCCAATAACAATTGTTGCGGCTGACTTCAAATCATCCACTTATCACACCAAATGGGTGTACTCCGGACATACCCCGAAATCCTATGACCCAACTCTCCGAGGAAGTCTAGCCCCCAAGCGAGAGAGGGAATTGGACCATGGTAGTCACGGTAGCACCGGCAAGCCTGATGCGCCCGATGCCGCCCAATGTGCGTGAAACGCTATCATGCCAGAAAGAAAGGTTGCAACCTTGCATGCAATGCACAATTATAACATTTAACATATCACATTAGGAGGACAACAAAGTAGGTTGCCTCCGAGCATTTATAAGATCGCACATAGACAGGTAAACACTTGAGGTATACTTTGACGTGAATTTGCATTTTGTAAAACATGTAGAGTCATATGCATATTAAACGGGCAGCTGAGTAACACATGTAAATCAAGACATATAACTTATTTCAGGGTTCACGTATCAAGTCATAAGTTTATACAAGCATGCAACGACGTTTACAAGAGACCGGACACAAGAATAGCTCACTTAGCAACATGCAGTCATCGGATATCACATTTAGAGCTATAAGGACAAATACGGGAAGCCTATTAACCACACAGTTTGACACATTTAACCAATAGGCCATCTCTTAACAAACGTCATAAGCGTTAGGGTCTTAATTACGTGTTTAAATGTGCGATTAAGCATACCATTCATCGATTAATGATCCCAAACCATACATAAATCACATTAAGCAACTTCAAACAACCACAACAGTCCACACAACATCCAAGTGCCACAATTCCAAGCATTCAATACCCCAAACAAGGTCTCAACATGATTCTAAGCACATCACTAAACAAAACCTTCACTGCAATGGTCTGTTTTCCCATATTCGATTAGACAAGCAAAAAGTCTCCAATTTCAGTGAACAAAATTCAAATTAAAGCTTAATGAGTGATTTAAATCTAGGAACAAACCTCGCATCATTTGGAGTTCGGACTTAGGAGTTATGGCCAAAACCGTGAGACTACGCAAAATTCTCCAATTTTAGGCACATTACGATTTTTGCCAATTTTGAGGATCTTAGAATCATAATTGGATTTGGTCTATTTCTGACAAAAATGTCCAGAACTACAAAATCTATAAACTTACCAATTTTCATGCATTTTTGACATCATTTCCTAGACTAAAATGGCTTCATTCTACAAAATCAGAAGGCTGCCAGATTCTACTTCAACTTTCCAATTTTTCCAGATTTAGATACCTTTCGATGTTTTACCATTTTGGAGACCTTAGAGTCAAAATTGGCCTTGGCCTATTTCTATGAAAAATGTTTAGAATTGGAAAAACTAGTAACCTACCAATGTTCACACATTTTCAACATCATTTACTAAGCCAAATGCACTTCACTCGACCAAGTCAGAGATCTTCCAACTACATGATTTTTACCTCTCTTCAAGTTCTAGCCAAAAATCTAGCCATGCATGGTTATATAAGCTCATATACACACATATACAACAACTACAGAGGCAAATATAGTCATATGAAGGCATGCATGTGATTTTTGAAAGCTTTTAAAGGAGTTTAACCTTCACCTTAGCAAGATAATAGATGAAGATGCACAATGCTCTTGAAGATGCACAAAAAAGGTCTTATCTCCTTGCTTGGCCGAGAGATAGCTTGTGGTTCTTTAATTCCTAGCTTAGTTATCATGTTCTTAGCATGTGCATATGATTAGAACAAAAGGAAATGAAAGAAAAGCTATCAAAGCATACCTAGGGCCGAAATGAAGAGTTCTATGAGCTTGCATGCATCTTTTCTTGCTTCTTGCTTGCTTGGGCTGCCATGGTCGAGTTCCTTAGAGTCTTTGAGTGTCTAGGAGAGCCTTAGAATGAGAGCTTAAGCTATGGAGCTTAAGGATGAAGCCTTGGCCGAGAGAGAGAGAGAGAATGAGAGAATGAGAGCTTAAGAGAAAGAAATGGTATGTTTGTGCATGTGGTCGGCTATAGGCTTGCAAAAATCTGATTTTGTGTTGTCTTTTGAAGCATTTTGAATTGCTTTTTGGCATGGCATTGCAAGGGCCGAGAATGGTGGCTTTGGGTAGGATATTTTGGAGTTTTTTATTGCATGGTGTCTTGAGCTTGTGTCATAACTTGTCTATGATGATTTTTAAATTGCAAAGCATGTCACAAGGCCTTGGTTTGGCCGACCAAGGAGCTTAAAAATCTGAAATTTCAGATTCAAAATAAGGTATTATGGGTTATAATAAGTGTGGAATTTTGAGGTGCATAGGTTTTGCAAAAAGAATAGGAATAAAGAATAAGAATAAAGAATGTTTGAACATTAAAATATTGAATTGAATTTGACTTAGGATTAAAATAAGAGTTAGTGGAGTTTGTAGGATTATTTAATAGTCTAGTGCTTTGTGTAGGATTCTTTATTGATTAGCGTACGGGTACGCTTTCCTAGGTTTAGGGTACGCACTACAAGGTAAGGCACATACTACGAGACGAATGCACGTATTCCTAATAAATGCACGCAACTCTAAATGAATGCACGTAAATCAAGACACGACTCTTAAACCTAGGTCAAGGCATGCAATTCAAGGTTAGGGCACACGAAATAAGGTATTGCACGCAAATCGAGGTCGGACCTCACATCCTCCCCTCCTTAAAGGAATTTCATCCCGAAATTCAATATTACCTTTGAAATAATGCTGGATACTGCTGCTCCATCTGGTCTCTCCTTTCCCACGTTGCTTCTTCGACTCTATGGTGGTCCTACAACACTTTCACCATCGGTATCGACTTGTTGCGCAATTCCCAATCTTGTTCGTCTATAATTCGAATAGGCTTTTCTTCATAAGACAAGTTCTCCCGAAGCTGCAACGGCTCTGGTTCCAAGATGTGTGATGGATCAGGGTGATACTTCCGTAGCATTGAGACATAGAAGGCATCATGAATATTGGAGAGGTTTTGGGGTAGTTCCAGACGATACGCCAATTTTCCAACCTTCTCAATTATCCCAAATGATCCTACAAACCTCGGGCTCAATTTTCCACCATTGCCATGTTTAATTAGTCTCCTCCGAGGTGATACCTTCAAGGACACCTTGTCACCGACCTCAAACTCCAAATTTCGTCTCCCTCGGTCTGCATAACTTTTCTGCCTGCTTTGGGCGGTAAGCATCCGTTTCCAGATGAGGTAGACATTATCAACAGTCTTCATAAGTTCTGGTAGTAGGGTCGGGTCAAAATTCTTCGTCTCACCTACTTCATTCCAATAAATTGGGGATCGACACTTACGTCCATACAATGCCTCAAATAGGGCTATCCCGATAGTTGTTATTATAAGCGAACTCCGCTAGAGGCAGATACTTCTCCCAACCTTTTCCAAAGTCTAGAACACACGCCCTCAGCATATCCTCCAGAATCTGAATAGTTCTCTCAGATTGTCCATTAGTCTGAGGGTCATAAGCTGTACTAAAACTCAACTTCATCCCCAAAGCTTCTTGTAATCTCTTCTAAAATCGGGAAGTAAAACAAGGGTCCCTATCTGATACAATACTCACAGGCATCCCATGTAGCCTTACAATATCCGCCACATACATATCTCCCAGTTTCTCAGGACTATCATCCTTGTTCATTGGTAAGAAGTGTGCTGACTTAGTTAATCTATCCACTATAACCCAAACGGCGTCATGACCCTTTTGTGACCTGGGCAGGTCCATGACAAAGTCCATAGTTATATGTTCCCATTTCCATCGGGGAATTTCCAATGGTTGTAGTAAGCCTACTGGTCGTTGATGTTCTGCCTTGACCCTCTGACAAGTTAAACACCGTGCCACAAACTCCGCAATCTCTCTCTTCATGTTATTCCACCAATAGTGTTGCTTCAAATCCCGGTACATCTTTGTTCTGCCGGGGTGAATGGTGTATCTCGAGTTATGGGCTTCTTCAAAAATCTTCTTTTTCAACTCTGGGTCATTAGGAACACAAATTCGACTCCTGAACCTCCAAATACCATCATCATGAAACTTGAAATCTGTGTTGCTTTCCTTAATCTTTTGAAACTGTTGGTCCTTCTGTTGAGCCTCTCGTAATTCGGACAACAAGGTTGATTGAACTTGTGTAGTGGCAAATAATAATCCCTTTTGAGTCAAATGCGGCTTCTACAAAAATGCTTCTTCTAACATCTTTTATACCTTAACCTCTAATTTTGCCATGCTTGCCTTCTTACTTAAGGCATTTGCTACCATATTCGCTTTACATGGCACATAATTGATTGTGCAATTATAATCATCCAAGAGCTCCATCCACCTTCTTTGGCTCGTATTCAATTATTTCTGTGAGAACAAGTACTTCAAGCTCTTGTGATCCGTAAACATCTCAAACTTGTTATCCCACAAATAGTGTCTCCATTTCTTTAATGCAAACTCAATAGCCGCTAGTTCCAAATCATGTGTCGGGTAATTCAATTCATACGGCTTCAGTTTCCTAGAGGCATATGCAATAACTCTACCATTATGCATCAGTACATAACCCAGTCCTTCTTTAGAAGCATCGCTATAGATCACAAAGCCTTGACTCCCTTCAGGCAATGCAAGAACAGGTGCGGTTGTCAATCTTTTCTTCAATTCTTGAAAGCTGTTCTCACACTTGTCATCCCACATGAACTTTGTTTTCTTCTGAGTGAGCTTTGTAAGCGGTCCTGCAATCTTTGAGAAATCCTTCACGAATCTCCAATAATAGCCGGCTAAACCAAGAAAACTCCGAACCTCCGTAACATTTTCCGGCTTCTTCTAAGACATCACCACTTCTTTCTTTGCTGGGTCCACTGCTATTCCCTCTTGGGATATGATGTGCCCCAAGAATGCAATATGCCGCAACCAAAATTCGCATTTGCTAAACTTTGCATACAATTGATACTCCTGAAGTTTCTGCAATACCAATCGTAGATATTGTTCATGCTCAGCCTCGGATTTTGAGTATACCAAAATATCATCAATAAAGATCACCACAAATTGGTCCAAGTAGGGTTGAAACACCCTGTGCATCAAGTCCATAAAAGCTGCAGGGGCATTAGTTAGCCCAAATGGCATCACCATAAACTCATAGTGCCCATATCTAGTCCTGAGAGTCGATTTAAGAACATCTTCCTTTTTGATCTGCATCTGATAATACCCTTTTCTCAAGTCGAGTTTTGAATACACTTTAGCTCCTTGAAGTTGGTCAAACAACTCATCGATCAATGGAAATGGGTATTTATTCTTGACGGTCATTTGATTCAATCCTCGGTAATCGATACATAATCTCAATGTTCCATCTTTCTTCTTTACAAATAGAACTGGTGCACCCCACAGAGAAGAACTCGGTTGAACAAACCCCTTCTTCAACAATCTTTGCAATTGGTCCTTCAATTCTTGTAGCTCGGCTGGTGCCATACGATAGGGAGCTTTAGATATCGGCTGGATGCCAAGCAATACTTCTACTACAAACTCAATTTCCCGATCTGGGGTTAAACTGGGAAATTCTTCTGGAAACACATCAGGATAATCTTTAATCACTGGTATCTCCTCCAACTTAGCTTTGTCCGATGGCTTGTTGATGAGGTAAGCTAAGTATCCACTATACCCTTTTCTCAAGGTCTTCACTTCTTTCGTAGATGAAATAATGGAACTCCCGGTGAAGTCTCTTCGACCCATTACCTCCAATGTTGGTTGTCTAGGTATCTGGAATGTTACAATCTTCGTCTGACAATCTAGTTGGGCATGATGCTTTGCCAACCAGTCCATCCCTAAGATGACTTCATAGTCTTGAAAGGGTAACACTATAAGATTGGTCGAGAATTCCCGATCCTTAATTTGAATTTTACATGTTTTATAAGCTGAACTAGTAACAAGTTTAGAACCCATCGAAGTACTGACTTCTACTTCGTAAGGCAAACATTCAACTCATAATTTCACACGTTGCACACATAAGGGAGTAATAAATGAATGAGTAGCACCTGGATCAATTAGTACCCTAACAAGGTGATTCAATATCAAGAATGTACCTTCAACAATGACAGTCTTCTCAAGAAGCTCCTCGCACTCAATAGCATAAGCTCGGGCCTGAACTCTAGGAACTGGAGTCTTGCCTCTACTAGCTGGTTTATTTTGATTTTGTCTTCCTTGCCATTTAGGGCAATCCTTAATCTGATGCTGATCACTGCTACACCGCACGCATCGTCCTGACTTATTCCAGCACTGGCTCTCAGTGTGACCCTTCTTGTTATAGTAAGAACAGGTGACAATCTGAGTAGCAGGTGAACTACCTATGGATCCACGGGTGGAAGAAGCTAATGGTACTTTAGACGGGCCACGGTTGTTGATAGGTCTATTCAGGCTATGGCCCTGACTACGACTCTGAGTCTGGAAATTTCTCTGTTGTCCTTGAGGCTGGTAAGGTTTCTTGTTCAGCTGGCTCGAACCTGCTCTATCAAGTTTTCTCTTCTCAACTCGGGAAGTAGCAACAAGGAGAGTAGAATAAGTAGTGAACTCATGTGAAGCCACCTGATCCTAAATTTCTGGCCTCAATCCCTTCATAAATTTCCACATCTTCGCTTCACGGGTACTGACCATGTATTGTGCATAACGGGACACTCTGTCAAAGTGAGCGTCATACTGAGCCACCGTCATGTTACCCTGGTTCAAGTGCATTTATTCTTCAATTCGCCTCTGCCTGGAAACTGTAGGTACGTATTTCTCCTTGAATACCTTAACGAAATTACCCCACAAGCGAGGTGTATGATCAGTTTCCCAAAGTGCCTCCACAGTATGCCACCAATGCTCAGCATCCCCATGCAACAAAAACACAGTGAACTCGATCTTTTCTTCATCAATATAGTCAAGTGGCCTGAAAATCCTTTCAATCTCAGACAGCCAAGCCTCTGCCTTTTCATCATCAGCTTCCCCGTAGAATTTGGACGGGTGAAAGTCAAGGAACTCCCGCATTCTGCTGTTTTTCCCATTTTTACCACCATTCCTGTTGTTGTTGTTATGGGTTACTTCACGTGCATCTTGACATTCCATTACTCGTGACACGCGATCCATAGCATTCGCCATCATGTTAAACATGGCCATGTCGGGATTAGTTTAGTGAGCATCTCCGGCTTCTTAAGGCACATCACCCCTATTGGTATTGCGGGTACTAGGGCCAGCCATCTATAGGCACATATTATTATGCACAATTTATTGGAATACGATAAGACAAGAATTTAATGTATAGAGTATGCAACATACAATTTCAGGTAGGCATAAAATTTTCAAACAATGAAGGCATATTAATCACATAAGCACATAGAAACAAAGAATGCACAATTAGCATTGTCACACATTAACACACATAAACAAGTCATCCTAAAAACCTTAGGGCTTCTACCCATGGTCCGAGAGTTAAACCCGGCTTAAGCAATCTAAGCTCTGATACCATTAATATAAGGTGTCACGTCCCCAACCCGACCTATAGAGACTAGACTAGGGCGTGAACTAATCGTTCTCGTTATATTACAGCTAAAACCGATTGACGAAGGTTAAGCTTATCCTTTAGACTAGAACTCCAAAACTTTTTTGGAAAATCGGCAGCATAACGGCTGTAATTGGGCTCTTTAGTTTGACCTAATTTTCTAAATGCCTCAAAACTTTCAATCCCAAATTCGATTCCAACAAAGATTACTATTTATCACCAATTGATATGCCTACTATTTATCTCAAGGTCTCGTTTGATTAACACCTAGCATGGTAACTATGTCCCGTTTATTTGTTAATTCCTATTACACAAGTGTCTGATATCCCTTAGCCTACAAATGTGTACCTGCTTAAGATTGGATAGATTCATTTTACTTGGCTCTTTGCCTAATACTCCATAAGCTTATAGTAGCTACTATTGAAAGTGGTGATAGCAAAATGACCAAAAGAGTGTCTGTCTAGTTATAGTCAGTACAAACCAAAATTAGACCCCAAATTACAACGAGGGTCATTTACAATAACAACGATAAACAACATAAGAGGTAGTCTTCAAAACAAACATATCATTCACAAAATAGTCACAGTCAAGTAAGGCACATAGGGTAGGCAATCACTCCAAGGAGTCATCAATAGGCACGTTATCATCAGGTACCTGTTCCTAATCTTCTTCACTTGTGATGATAAAAGAGGGTGAGTCCTTATGAACTCAGCGAGGAGGAATGAGAAATATGTTTTGAAAACCCTTTTTTTGGTTAAACTATGAAAACCTTTTTTGAAAGCATGACATATAACACAAGTAATTTTATAACATAATATAAATATAAACGAACACAATTACCCGTCTTTCCTCCCCGAGGTCCTCTAGGAACCAAGCGAGAGTACTTAATCACATAGTGAAAAGGATACGGTGAGCTTTTACTCTCAATTCATTTCCAATAACCGTTGTTGCGGCCGACTTCAAATCATCCACTTATCACGCCAAATGGGTGTACTCCGGATGTACCCCGAAATCCTACGACCCAACTCTCCGAGGAAGTCTAGCCCCCAAGCGAGAGAGGGAATTGGACCATAGTAGTCACGGTAGAACCGGCAAGCCTGATGCTGCCCGGTGTGTGTGAAACGCTACCATGCCAGAACGAAAGGTTGCAACCTTGTATGCAATGTACAATTATAACATTTAACATATCACATTAGGAGGACAACAAAGTAGGTTGCCACCGAGCATTTATAAGATCGTGCATAGACAGGCAAACACTTGAGGCATGCTTTGACGTGAATTTTCATTTTGTACAACATGTAGAGTCATATGAACATTAAACGGGCAGCCAAGTAACGCATGTAAATCAAGTCATATAACTCATTTCGAGGTTCACGTATCAAGTCATAAGTTTATACAAGCATGCAACGACGTTTACAACAGATCGGACACAAGAATAGCTCACTTAGCAACATGCAGTCATTGG
Organism: Ehretia macrophylla; assembly: GCA_037974665.1. Lineage (NCBI taxonomy): Eukaryota > Viridiplantae > Streptophyta > Magnoliopsida > Boraginales > Ehretiaceae > Ehretia > Ehretia macrophylla. Next base: position 40,779,354 of record CM075782.1, on the reverse strand, counting down.
ATATCACATTTAGAGCTATAAAGACAAATACGGGCAGCCTATTAACCACAAAATTTGATACATTTAACCAATAGGCCATCTCTTAACAAAAGTCATAAGCGTTAGGGTCTCAATTCAGTGCTTAAACGTGCGATTAAGCATACTATTCATCGATTAATGATCCCAAACCATACATCAATCACATTAAGCAACTTCAACCAACCACAACAGTCCACACAACATCCAAGTGCCACAATTCCAAGCATTCAATACCCCAAGAAAGGTCTCAACATGATTCTAATCACATTACTAAACAAAACCCTCACTACAATGGTCTGTTTTCCCACATTCAATTAGACAAGCAAACAGTCTCCAATTTCAGTTAAAAAATTGTCAAACTAAAGCTTAATGATTAATTTAATTCCGGAAACAAACCTCACCGCATTTGGAGTTCGGACTTAGGAGTTATGGCCAAAACCGTGAGACTACGAAAAACTGTCCAGTTTTAGCCACATTACGATTTTTGCCAATTTTGAGGGTCTTAGAATCATAATTGGATTTCGTCTATTTCTGAAAAAAATATGCATAACTGCAAAATATAGAAACCTACCAATTCTAATGCATTTTGGACATCATTTGTTAGACTAAAATGGCTTCGTTCTACAAAGTCAGAAGGCTGCCAGATTCTACTTCAACTTTCCAATTTTTCCAGATTTAGATACCTTTCGATGTTTTACCATTTCGGAGACCTTAGAGTCAAAATTTTCCTTGGCCTATTTCTACGAAAACTTCTCAGAACTGGAAAAACTAGTCACCTATGAATTTCCACACATTTTCAACATCATTTACTAAGCCAAATGCACTTCTCTCGACCAAGTCAGAGATTTACCAGCTACACGATTTTTACCTCTCTTCAAGTTCTAGCCAAAAATCTAGCCATGCATGGTTATATAAGCTCATATACACACATATACAACAACTACAGAGGCAAATATAGTCATATGAAGGCATGCATGTGATTTTTGAAAGCTTTTAAAGGAGTTTAACCCTCACCTTAGCAAGATAATAGATGAAGATGCACAATGCTCTTGAAGATGCACAAAAAAGTCTTCTCTCCTTGCTTGGCCGAGAGATAGCTTGTGGTTCTTTAATTCCTAGCTTAGGTATCATGTTCTTAGCATGTTCATGTGATTAGAACAAAAGGAAATGAAAGAAAAGCTATCAAAACATACCTAGGGCCGAAATGAAGAGTTCTATGAGCTTGCATGCATCTTTCCTTGCTTCTTGCTTGCTTGGGCTGCTATGGTCGAGTTCCTTAGAGTCTTTGAGTGTCTAGGAGAGCCTTATAATGAGAGCTTAAGCTATGGAGCTTAAGGATGCAGCCTTGGCCGAGAGAGAGAGAGAGAGAGAGAAAATGAGAGAATGAGAGCTTAAGAGAAAGAAATGGTATGTTTGTGCATGTGGTCGGCTATAGGCTTGCAAAAATCTGATTTTGTGTTGTCTTTTGAAGCATTTTGAATTGCTTTTTGGCATGGCATTGCAAGGGCCGAGAATGGTGGCTTTGGGTAGGATATTTTGGAGTTTTTTATTGCATGGTGTCTTGAGCTTGTGTCATAACTTGTCCATGATAATTTTTAAATTGCAAAGCATGTCACAAGGCCTTGGTTTGGCCGACCAAGGAACTTAAAAATCTGAAATTTTAGATTCAAATTAAGGTATCATGGGTTATAATAAGTGTGGAATTTTGAGGTGCATGGGTTTTGCAAAAAGAATAGGAATAAAGAATAAGAATAAAGAATGTTTGAACATTAAAATATTGAATTGAATTTGACTTAGGATTAAAATAAGAGTTAGTGGAGTTTGTAGGATTATTTAATAGTCTAGTGCTTTGTGTAGGATACTTTATTGATTAGCGTACGGGTACACTTTCCTAGGTTTAGGGTACGCATTACGAGGTAAGGCACGTACTACGAGATGAATGCACGTATTCCAAGTAAATGTATGCAACTCTAAATGAATGCACGTACATCAAGACATGTAAATCGAGGTCGGGCCTCACATGTGAACCGTCAAAACATAAGGGATTTGCGCCCTCAACATGACGGGTGCGATCATACCAGCACTAATGCACCGGATCCCGTCAGAACTCCAAAGTTAAGCGTGCTAGGGCGAGAGTAGTACTAGGATGGGCGACCCCCTGGGATGTCCTCGTGTTGCACCCCCTCATTCAATTTTTTTGCCTCAGTTAGCCTTGCCAAGATGCTTTATCCATCACATTTCTATTACCGAATCCCACAGCACCCTGGGCAAGACAACTTCGCTTCACGTAGAGGCTGGGCCAGCAAACCGAGGGCGTGGGGCTTGTGACTAGGTCTCCGTCGCTCTGGTGCCCATAACTTTTGATCCGTAAAGAGTTACGCGGCGCATAACATACCGTTGGAAAGCTCTCCGAGAGCTATAGGACGGGGGTAGCAAGCTTGCTCAACTGTGCCTAATTTTTGAGCCCAAAATTGAACATTTTCATCAGTTTCGGGCCACTTTTCTACTTTTTATGCTGTTTTTTCGTCCTGGATCGTACGTCGTGAGCCGCAAAAAGGATGACGACATAATTCGCCGGACATTAAATGGCGTTACAACGTGGTGATATCACGTCTTGGGAGGATGCTACGTTGTTGAAGCAGATGGGTTGTCGTTAAGCCAATTGGTACTTTTGAATGGGCCATCTCTCTGGGCTAGGACTGTGAACTGTCAACACATAAGGGATTTGCGCCCTCAACATGACGGGTGCGATCATACCATCACTAATGCACCGGATCCCATTAGAACTACGAAGTTAAGTGTGCTTGAGCAAGAGTATTACTAGGATGTGTGACCCCTTGGGAGTCCTCGTGTTGCACCCTCCCTTTTCAATTTTTTTTGCCCCGGTTAGCCTTGCCAAGATGCTTTATCCATCTCATTTCTGTTACCGAATCCCCTGGCACCTTGGGTTAGACAATTTCGCTTCACGTAGAGGCTGGGCCAGCAAACCGAGGGCGTGGGGCTTGTGACCAGGTCTCCGTCGCTCCGGTGCCCATAACTTTTGATCTGTAAGGAGTTATGCGGAGCACAATATACCGTTGAAAAGCTCTTCGAAAGCTCTACGACGAGGGCAGCACGCCTGATTTTGGAGCCCAAAATTGAATGTTTTCATCAGTTTTGGGCCACTTTCTAATTTTTGTGCTGTTTTTCCGTCCCGGATCGTACGTCGTGAGCCTTAAAAAGGACGACAACCTAACTCGCGGGACATTAGAGGGCCTTACAATGCGTCGATGTCATGTCTTGCGAGGATGTTGTGTTATTAAAGCATATGGGCTGTCGTTAAACCCATAGGGACTTTTGAATAGGCCATTTCTCTAGGCTGGGACTGTGAACCGTCAACACATAAGGGATTTGTCCCCTCAAAATGACGGGTGTGATCATACCAGCACTAATGCACCGAATCCCATCAGAACTTCGAAGTTAAGCGTGCTTGGGCGAGAGTAGTACTAGGATGGGCGACCCTCTCGGAAGTCCTCGTGTTGCACCCGCCTTTTCAATTTTTTTTGCCCCAATTGGCCTTGCCAATATGCTTTATTTGTCACATTTCTGTTACTGAATCCCACGGCACCTTGGGCAAGACAACTTTGCTTCGCGTAGAGGCTGGACCCGCAAACTGAAGGCGTGGGGCTTGTGACCAGGTCTCCGTCGCTCCGGTGCCCATAACTTTTGATGCGTAAGGAGTTATGCGGCGCACAGCATATTGTTGAAAAGCTCTCTAAGAGCTCTACGATGAGGGCAGCAAAAATGCTCAGCTGTGCCTATTTTTGGATCCCAAAATTGAACGTTTTCATTAGTTTCAGTTCACTTTTCTACTTTTTGTGCCTTTTTCCATCCCGGATTGTACGTTGTGAGCCGCGAAAAGGACGACAACCTAACTCGCGGGACATTAGAGGGCCTTACAATGCATCGATATCACATCTTGCAAGAATACTGCATTGTAGAAGCGGATAGGTTGTTGTTAAGCTCATTGGGAGTTTTGAATGAGCCATCTCTCTAAGCTGGGACTGTGAACCGTCAACACATAAGGGATTTGCGCCCTCAACATGACGGGTGCGATCACACCAGCACTAATGCACCGGATGCCATCAGAACTCCGAAGTTAAGCGTGCTAGGGCTAGAATAGTACTAGGATGGGCGACCCCCTGGGATGTCCTCGTGTTGCACCCCCCCATTCAATTTTTTTTACCTCAGTTAGCCTTGCCAAAATGCTTTATCCATCACATTTCTATTTCCGAATCCCACGGTACCCTGGGCAAGACAACTTTGCTTCAAGTAGAGGTGGGGCCAGCAAACCGAGGGCGTGGGGCTTGTAACCAGGTCTCCGTCGAATCCCATCAGAACTTCGAAGTTAAGCGTGCTTGGGCGAGAGTAGTACTAGGATGGGCGACCCTCTCGGAAGTCCTCGTGTTGCACCCGCCTTTTCAATTTTTTTTGCCCCAATTGGCCTTGCCAATATGCTTTATTTGTCACATTTCTATTACCGAATAACACGGCACCTTGGGCATGACAACTTCGCCTCATGTAGAGGCTGGGCCCGCAAACCGAGGGCGTGGGGCTTGTGACCATGACTCCGTCGCTCCGGTTCCCATAACTTTTGATCCGTAAGGAGTTATGCAGCGCACAGCATACCGTTGGGAAGCTCTCCGAGAGCCCTACGACGGGGGCAGCAAGCTTGCTCGGCTGCGCCTATTTTTGGAGCCCAAAATTGAATTTTTTCATCAGTGCCACTTTTCTACTTTTTATGCTTTTTTTGGGTCCCGCTTTGAACGTCGTGAGCCACAAAAAGGACGACAACCTAACTCGCGAGACATTAGATGGCCTTACAACGCATCGATATCACGTCTTGCAAGGATGCTGCGATTTTGAAGCGGATGGGTTGTTGTTAAGCCCATTGTGAATTTTGAACGAGCCATCTCTTAAGGCTGGGACTGTGCACCGTCAACACATAAGGGATTTGCGCCCTCAACATGACGGGTGTGATCATACCAGCACTAATGCACCGGATTCCATAAGAACTCCGAAGTTAAGTGTGCTTGGGCGAGAGAAGTACCAGGATGGGTGACCCCTTGGGAAGTCCTCGTGTTGCACCCCACTTTTCAATTTTTTTTGCCCCGGTTAGCCATGCCAAGATGCTTTATCCATCACATTTCTGTAACCAAATCCCACTGCACCTTGGGCAAGACAACTTTGCTTCAAGTAGAGGTGGGGCCAGCAAACCGAGGGCGTGGGGCTTGTAACCAGGTCTCCGTTGCTCCGGTGCCCATAACTTTTGATCCCTAAGGAGTTAGGTGGCGAACAGCATACCGTCAGAAAGCTCTCTGAGTGCTCTACGACGGTGGTAGCAAGTGTGCTTGGTTGCACCTATTTTGGGAGCCCAAAATTGAACGTTTTGATTCGTTTAGGGCCACATTTCTACTTTTTGTGCTATTTTTCCGTCCCAGATCGTACGTCGTGAGCCGCGAAACGGACGACAACCAAACTCGCGAGACATTAGAGGGCCTTACAACGCATTGATATCATATCTTGTGAGGATGTTGCGTTGTTGAAGCAGATGTGTTGTGGTTAAGCCCATTGGGACTTTTGAATGAGCCATCTCTCTGGGCTGGGACTGTGAACCGTCAACACATAAGGGATTTGCCCCCTCAACATGACGGGTGCGATCATACCAGCACTAATGCGCGGGATCCCATCAAAACTCTGAAGTTAAGTATGCTTGGGCGAGAGTAGTACTAAGATGGGTGACCCCTAGGGAAGTCCTCGTATTGCACCCCCCTTTTCAATTTTTTTTGCCCCGATTAGCCTTGCCAAGATGCTTTATCCGTCACATTTCTATTACCGAATCCCATGGCACCTTGGGCTATACAACTTCACTTCACGTAGAGGCTGGGCCCGCAAACCGGGGGCGTGGGGTTTATAACTTGGTGTCCGTCGCTCCGGTGTCCATAACTTTTGATTTGTAAAGAGTTACGTGGCACACAGTATAATGTCAGAAAGCTCTCTGAGAGCTCTACGACGGGAACAGCAAGCCTGCTCGGCTGTGCATGTTTTTGGAGAACAAAATTGAATATTTTCATCAGTTTCGGGCCACCTTTCCACTTTTTGTGCTTTTTTTGTGTCCCGGATCGTGCCTCGTGAGCCGCAAAAAGGACGACAACCTAACTTGCGGGACATTAGAGGGCCTTACAACGTGTCGATATCACGTCTTGCCAGGATACTGCATTGTTGAAGCGGATGGGTTATCGTTAAGCCCATTGGGACTTCTGAATGAGCCATCTCTCTGGGCTGGGACTGTGAACCGTCAACACATAAAGGATTTGCGCCATGAACATGACTGGTGCGATCATACCAGCACTAATGCACCGGATCCCATCAGAACTCCGAAGTTAAGCGTGCTTGGGTGAGAGTTGTACTAGGATGGGTGACCCCTTGGGAAGTCCTCGTGTTGTACCCCCATTTTCAATTTTTTTTGCCCCGATTAGCCCTCCAAGATGTTTCATCCATCAAATTTCTATTACCGAATCCCACGGCAGCTTGGGCAAGACAACTTCGCTTCACGTAGAGGCTGGGCCCGCAAACCAAGGGCGTGGGGCCTGTGTCCAAGTCTCCATCATTCCAGTGCCCATATCTTTTGATCCGTAATGAGTTATGCAACGCACAACATACAGTTGGAAAGGTGTCCTAGAGCTCTACGATGGGGGTAGTAAGCTTGCTCGGCTGTGCCTAATTTTGGTGCCCAAAATCGAACGTTTTCATCATTATTGGGCCACTTTTCTACTTTTTGTTCTATTTTTACGTCCCGAATCGTACGTCATGAGCCACGAAAAGGACGACGACCTAACTCGTGAGACACTAGAGGGCCTTACAACTCGTCAATATCACATCTTGGGAGGATGCTGCGTTGTTGAAGGGGATGGGTTGTGGTTAAGCCCATTGAGACTTTTGGATGGGCTATCTCTTTGGATTGGGACTGTGAACCGTCAATACATAAGGGATTTGCGCAATCAACATGATGGGTGTGATCATACCACCACCAATGCACCGGATCCCATCAGAACTCCGAAGCTAAGCGTGCTTGGGCGAGAGTAGTACTAGGATGGGTGACCCCCTAGGAAGTCCTCGTGTTGTACCCCCATTTTCAACTTTTTTTGCCCCGGTTAGCTTTGCCAAGATGCTTAATCCATCACATTTCTATTATTGAATCCCACGGCACCTTGGGCAAGACAACTTCACTTCACGTAGAGGCTGGGCCCACAAATTGAGGGTGTAGGGCTTGTGACCAGGGCTCCGTCGCTCCGGTGCCCAAAACTTTTGATCCGTAAGGAGTTACGCGGCGCAAAGCATAGTGTTAGAAAGCTCTCCGAGAGCTCTATGACAGGGGCAGCCAGCTTGCTAGGCTGCGCCTATTTCTCGAGCCCAAAATCGAACGTTTTCATCAATTTCGGGCTACTTTTCTACTTTTTGTGCAATTTTTCCATCCCGGATCATATGTTTTGATCCACAAAAAGGATGACAACCTAACTTGCGGGACACTAGAAGGCCTTACAACGCGTTGATATCACGTCTTGCGAGGTTGCTGTGTTGTTGAAGTAGATGGGTTGTCGTTAAGCCCATTGGGCCTTTTGAATGGGCCATCTGTTTGGGTTGGGACTGTGAATCGTCAACACATAAGGGATTTGTGCCCACAACATGACTGGTACGATCATACCAACACTAATTCACCAAATCCCATCAGAACTCCGAAGTTAAGCGTGCTTAGGTGAGAGTAGTACTAGAATGGGTGATACCCTAGGAAGTCCTCGTGTTGTACCCCCCTTTTCAATTTTTTTTTGCCCCGGTTAGCCTTGCCAAGATGCTTTATCCATCGCATTTCTATTACTAAATCCCTCGGATCCTTGGGCAAGACAACTTCACCTCACGTAGAGGCTGGGCCCGCAAACCGAGGGCGTGGGGTTTGTGACTAGGTATCTTTTGCTACGATGCCCATAACTTTTGATCCGTAAGGAGTTACAAGGCACACAATATACCGTTGGAATGCTCTCCGAGAGCTCTACGACGGGGGCAGCAAATGTACTCGACTGCGCCTATTTTTGGAGCCCAAAATAGAACATTTTCATCAGTTTTGAGCCACTTTTCTACTTTTTGTGCTTTATATCCGTCCCGAATCGTACGTTGTGAGCCGCGAAAAGGACAACAACCTAACTCGCGGGACATTAGAGGGCCTTACAACGCGTCGATATCACGTCTAGCGAGGATGCTGCGTTGTTGAAGTGGATGGGTTGTCGTTAAGCCCATTGGGACTTTTGATGGGCCATCTCTCTGGACTGGGACTGTGAACCGTCAACACATAAGGGATTTGCGCCCTCAACATGATGGTTGCGATCATACCACCACTAATGCTCCGGATCCCATCCGAACTCCAAAGTTTAGCGTGCTAGGGCGAGAGTAGTACTAGGATGGGCGACCCCCTAGGATGTCCTCTTGTTATACCGCCCATTCGATTTTTTTTGCCTTAGTTAGCCTTGCCAAGATGCTTTATCCATCACATTTACGTTACCGAATCCCATGGTACCCTGGGCAAGACAACTTCGCTTCACGTAGAGGCTGGGCCCGCAAACCTAGTGTCACGCCCTAACCCGACCGCTTCTATGATCAGTCAGGACGCAACGGAATTTCAGCAGTATAACGACAGTGAATAGGATACCGAGGCTCTAAACCAACCTCAATAGGATAACATACATCAACTCCTTAAACCATACAACAAACAACTTCTTCGATAACATAACAACATACATCATAACCATAATATACAATAAACATTCCTTGTTATACGCCTCCGTTCCAACATAATACATGAACCTTTAATATACATTACCAAGAACATATTGAGACAATCTAGCAACCTAATCATAAACAAAAGAAAGGCTACTAAGATAGCATCAACTAATTCATTAACTCTTCAACATCTTTTACATAATGAACTACAAAGCATATAAAAGTCTACTAAGTTAATTTATAAGATAGGAAAACAGCACAACATCAATGATAAGTCTCCGAAACATAAGACTCATCCACATAAGGCATATTTTCCACATTCTCCTCTTCAGGAGGCACGTACCCATAATCTTGCGAAAGTACACCTGTAGGCATGCAATAATAGAGAGTGAGCTTATATAAAATAAGCCCAGTGAGGATCCGATAGATCTCTACAGTATTCACTATGCTCATTGGATTTAATCCTTTGAGCAAGTAAACACACAATAACATTAATAATACTATCATCACATAATCTATAATGACCATTCAATAAAGGATACACTAGTTGGTGTAGCTCCAATCACCATCACGATCATAATAGCCTTCTTGTGACTCCCATAAACTCACGCACCCGAGGTACCCCAATAACCTCTCCCTCCATGACACCTCCATCATGCGAGCTGGAGGCAGTCTCTGGTAGTCATGCCATTATCAACCCGACAGCCTGATGCTGCCCGAGAGGTGGCACACACATACCAAAGACTCAACAATAATAATAAACATCAATCATTCACAGGAGGACAGTCTAACAGAACTGCCTACCTCCCGGCATCAATCATCAATCAATAATCATCAATCATCATCAATAATCATATTATCATCATCAATAATCATATTATGATCATAATAACATCAATAATCAATTTAACAACAAATAACTAAGTTAGATGACAAAGTAGGCTATCCAACCGAACATGCATTAACCACACAATTAAACCCTAGTTTACCCATCAACAACTCACAATTCAATCACTCAAACCACACCCGATCAACTAAGGCTCAATTCAATAATTTAAAGAAAGATAACCTAAACTTCAAATAATCATATCTTACATTTTACTAATCCAAACAACCCCAAATCAGTTTCAAACACTCACCTATTCAATCAACTACATTAGCCCTCTCGGAAACCAACCAAGACACTTTAAAATCAAGCCCAACAACCCTAAATCCTCAAGGCACCTAGGCTGAAATTTTTGGATTTTCACCCAAACATCGTAATCGAAAATTCGGCATTACAACGGCGTTACCACATAATTATCAAACTTTTAAAAATCGACGGCAATCGATTCCGATCAACACAACTCAAAATCATCCTCAAAAAGCCATTCTATCAACTTTAAATACCCGAAAATAAATAATTTTGCTACAATGGCTCAAATCTCGTAGTAATACACCTAAACGATCCCTAGCATGCATAGAGCAATAATCTAACATCAGATTAACATTCTAACAGTTCAAAATGCAGTTATGAGCAAAAACAAAAAAATGAGTTTTGAGATCCAAAATTTTTCTCTCACCTTTGATGCAATAAAAGCCTAGGAATGTATGCAATGCGTGCCCAACAAGCGGAATGCAACTTGGCACAAAGTTCTACGGACAAAGACTAGGTTTTTCTTTGAAAAATTGCTTTGAAAACCTTGAAAACTCTTTTCTCTTTTCTCTCTTCTTCCTCTCGGCAATGTGTGTGCAATTGTGGGTATTTTTGTGCTTTGTGAGTGTGTGTTGGTGATATAAGCTTGGAAGTCAACAAATTAAATGAAAGTCAATGTTGAAGCTTTAGTGGTTTTAGTATTTTCTTGACTTTAAATGCATTTTATTGATTACCAAAGTTCAAAACAATTATTCAACACCCAAGATAGCTCAAGTAGGTTATTTTTAGGTGACAAGAAGTTTTACAATCGAACAATTTCACCCAAGTCGGCTTAAAACTCGATTTTCGCAAAAGTCGGTGTAAAAACCCTAATAAATTCTAAAGCCGATTTTAAAGCCGTTTTAATCAAACACAGGTCTATTAAAGTCCGTGGACTAGGTCTAGAAGGGTTAAAAAGACCAATTTCAAAATTTTAGCGGACGTGTTTCGAAAATACTATTCACTAAAAATCGACAATAAAATTTCTGACTCCGTTTTTTATGAAAATTTCATGAATGCACATTTAGCATGTTCTAGGAGTATTGATACTAAAATTACCACATTCTAAGTCACATAGCACATAGACAAGTTAATTCACACAAAATGAGATAAGATAGGAAAGTGGGGTTTCACACCTAGGGCGTGGGGCTTATGACTAGGTCTCCGTCGCTCTGGTGCCTATAACTTTTGATCCGTAAGGAGTTACGCGGTGCACAACATACCGTTGAAAAGCTCTTCGAGAGCTCTACGACAGGGGCAGTAAGCCTGCTCGGTTGTGCCTGATTTTGGAGCCCAAAATCGAACGTTTTCATCATTATTGGGCCACTTTTCTACTTTTTGTTCTATTTTTACGTCCCGAATCGTACGTCATGAGCCACGAAAAGGACGACGACCTAACTCTTGAGACACTAGAGGGCCTTACAACTCGTCAATATCACATCTTGGGAGGATGCTGCGTTGTTGAAGGGGATGGGTTGTGGTTAAGCCCATTGAGACTTTTGGATGGGCCATGTCTCAAGGCTCAGACTGTGAACCGTCAACACATAAGGGATTTGTGCACTCAACAGGACGGGTGCGATCATACCAGCACTAATGCACCGAATCGTATTAGAACTCTGAAGTTAAACGTGCTTGGGCAAAAGTAGTACTAGGATGGGTGACCCCCTGGGAAGTCATCATGTTGCACCCTCTTTTTCAATTTTTTTTGCCCCGGTTAGCCTTGCCAAGATGCTTTATCCATCACATTTCTATTACCGAATCCCACGGCCACTTGGGCAAGACAACTTCGCTTCAGTAGAGGCTGGGCCCGTAAACCGCGGGCGTGGGCTTATGACCAGGTCTCCATCGCTCTGGTGCCCATTACTTTTGATACGTAAGGAGTTACACGGTGCACAGTATACCGTTGGAAAGCTCTCCGAGAGCTCTACGATAGGGGCAGCCAGCTTGCTTGGCTACGCCTATTTCTCGAGCCCAAAATCGAACGTTTTCATCAATTTCGGGCTACTTTCCTACTTTTTGTGTAATTTTTCCATCCCGGATCGTATCTCGGGAGCCACGAAAAGGACAACAACATAACTCGTGGGACAATAGAGGGCCCTACAACGCGTCGATATCACGTCTCGTGAGGATGCTACGTTGTTGAAGCGGATGGGTTGTCATTAATCCCATTGGGACTTTTGAATGGGCCATCTCTCTGGGTTAGGACTGTGAACCGTCAACACATAAGGGATTTGCGCCCTCAACATGACGGGTTCGATCATACCAGCACTAAGGCACCGAATCCCATCAGAACTCTGAAGTTAAACGTGCTTGGGCGAGAGTAGTACTAGGATGGGCGACCTCTTGGGAAGTCCTTGTATTGCACCCCCCTTTTCAATTTTTTTTGCCCTAGTTCGCCTTGCCAAGATACTTTATCCATCACATTTCTATTACTGAATCCCATAGAACCATGGGCAAGACAACTTGGCTTCATGTAGAGGCTGGGCCCGTAAACCGAGGGCGTAGGGCTTGTGACCAGGTCTCCGTCGCTCCGATGCCCATAACTTTTGATCTGTAAGGAGTTACGAGGCGCACATCATACCATTGGAAAGCTCTCCGAGAGCTCTACGACGGGGGCAGCAAATGTACTCGACTGCGCCTATTTTTAGAGCCCAAAATCGAACGTTTTCATCACTTTTGGGCCATTTTTCTACTTTTTGTACTTCTTTTCCGTCCCGGATCATACGTCGTAAGCTGCAAAAAGGATGACAACCTAACTCGCGGGACATTATAGGGCCTTATAACGCGTCGATATCACGTCTTGCGAGCATGTTGTGTTCTTGAAATGGATGGGTTGTCGTTAAGCCCATTGGGACTTTTGAATGAGCCATCTCTCTGGGCTGGGACTGTGAACCGTCAACACATGCGGGATTTATGCCCTCAACATGACGAATGCGATCATACCAGCACTAATGCACCGGCTCCCATCAGAACTCCAAAGTTAAGCATGCTAGGGCGAGAGTAGTACTAGGATGGGCGACCCCTTGGGATGTCCTCGTGTTGCACCCCCCAATTCAATTTTTTTTGCCTAAGTTCGCCTTGCCAAGATGCTTTATCCATCACATTTCTATTACCGAATTCCACGGTACCTTGCGCAAGACAACTTCGCTTCACGTAGAGGCTGGGCCCGCAAACCGAGGGCATGGGGCTTGTGACCAGGTCTCCGTCTCTCCGGTGCCCATAACTTTTGATCCGTAAGGAGTTACACGGCGCACTGCATACCGTTGGAAAGCTCTTCGAGAGCTCTACGACGGGGGCAGCGAGGCTACTCGCTGTGCCCCTTTTGGAGGCCAAAATCGAATGTTTTCATCAGTTTTGGCCACTTTCCAAGCTTTTGTGTTGTTTTTTTGTCCCGTATCGTACGTCGTGAGCCGTAAAAAGGATGACGACATAACTTGTGGGACATTAGAGGGCCTTACAATGTGTCGATATCAAATCTTGGGAGGATGCTACGTTGTTGAAGATAATGGGTTGTCGTTAAGCCCATTGGGACTTTTGAAAGGGTCATCTCTCAGGGCTGGGACCGTGAACTGTCAACACACAAGGGATTTGCGGTATCAACATGACGGGTGTGATCATACTAGCACTAATGCACCGGATCCCATCAGGATTCCGAAGCTAAGCATGCTTGGACAAGAGTAGTACTAGGATGAGTGACCCCCTGGGAAGTCCTCGTGTTGCACCCCTATTTTCAATTTTTGTTGCCCCGGTTATCCTTGCCAAGATGCTTTATCCATCACATTTCTATTACCGAATCCCATGGACCCTTGGGCAAGACAATTTAGCTTCACGTAGAAGTTGGGCCCGCAAACTGAGGGCGTGGGGCTTGTGACCATGTCTCTGTCGCACCAATGCCCATAACTTTTGATTTGTAAGGAGTTACGCAGCGCACAACATACCGTTGGAAAGCTCTCCGAGAGCTCTACGATTGGGGTAGCAAGCCTGCTCGGCTACGCCTATTTTTGGAGCCCAAAATCGAATGCTTTCATCAATTTTGGGCCACTTTTCTACTTTTTGTGATGTTTTTCTATCCCGGGTCGTACGTCATGAGCCGCAAAAATGACGACAACGTAACTCGCGGGACATTAGAGGGCCTTACAACATGTCAATATCACGTCTTGCGAGGATGCTACGTTGTTGAAGCGGATGGGTTGTCGTTAAGCCCATTGGGACTTTTGAATGGGCCATCTCTCTGGGCTGGGACAGTGAACTATCAACACATAAGGGATTTGCGCCATCAACATGACGGGTGCGATCATACCAGTACTAATGCACCGGATCCCATTAGAACTCCGAAGTTAAGCGTGCTTGGACAAGAGTAGTACTAGGATAGGTGACCCCCTGAGAAGTCCTCGTATTGCACCTCCATTTTCAAATTTTTATGCCCCAATTAGCCTTACCAAGATGCTTTATCCATCACATTTATATTACCGAATCCCACGGCACCTTGGGCAAGACAACTTCGCTTCACGTAAAAGCTGGGCACGCAAACAGAGGGCGTGGGGCTTATGACCAAGTCTCCATCGTACCGGTGCCCATAACTTTTGATCCGTAAGAAGTTACGCGGCGTACAGCATACCATCGGAAAGCTCTCTGAGAGCTCTACGATGGGGGCAGCAAGCCTGCTTAGTTGTGCCTGTTTTTGGAGCCCAAAATGAACGTTTTCATTAGTTTCAGTTCACTTTTCTACTTTTTGTGCCTTTTTCCATCCCGGATTGTACGTCGTGAGCCGCGAAAAGGACGACAACCCAACTCGCGGGACATTAGAAGGCCTTACAATGCATCGATATCACATCTTGCGAGAATACTGCATTGTTGAAGCGGATGGGTTGAAGTTAAGCCCAATGGGACTTTTGAATGGGTCATCTCTCTGGGCTGGGACTGTGAACCATCAACCCATAGGGGATTTATGCCCTAAACATGACTCGTGCGATCATAACAGCCCTAATTCACCGGATCCCATCAGAACTCCAAAGTTAAACGTGCTTGGGCGAGAGTAGTAATAGGATGGGTAACCCCTTGGGAAGTCCTAGTGTTGCACACCCCTTTTTAATTTTTTTTGCCTCGATTAGCCTTGCCAACATGCTTTCTCCATCACATTTCTATTACTGAATCCCACGGCACCTTGGGCAAGACAACTTCGCTTCACGTAGAGGCTGGGCCCGCAAACAGAGGGCGTGGGGCTTGTGACCAGGTCTCCGTCGCTTCGGTGCCCATAACTTTTGATATGTAAGGAGTTATGCGGGACACAGCATACCGTTGGGAAGCTCTTTGAAAGCTCTACGCGGGGACAACAATCATGCTAGGCTGCACCTATTTTGG
This sequence comes from Ehretia macrophylla, assembly GCA_037974665.1. NCBI lineage: Eukaryota > Viridiplantae > Streptophyta > Magnoliopsida > Boraginales > Ehretiaceae > Ehretia > Ehretia macrophylla. The sequence continues at coordinate 40,763,990 of CM075782.1, read as the reverse complement.
GAGCCCAAAATCAAAATTTTTTTTCAGTTTTAGGCCACATTTGTAGTTTTTGTGTATTTTTTCTGTCCCGGATCGTACGTCGTGAGTCGTAAAAAGGACGACAACCTAACTCGTTAGACATTAGAGGGGCCTACAACGCGTTGATATCACATCTTACGAGGATGCTACATTGTTGAAGTGGATGGGTTATCGTTAAGCCCATTGGGACTTTTGAATGGGACATCACTCTGGGCTGGGTCTGTGAACCATCAACACATAAGACATTTGCACCCTAAACATGATGGGTGTGATCATAACAGCACTAATGTACCGGATCCCATCAGAACTCCGAAGTTAAGCGTGCTTGGGCGAGAGTAGTACTAGGATAGGTGACCCCCTGGGAAGTCCTTGTGTTGCACCCCCCATTTTCAATTTTTTTTGCCCTGGTTAGCCTTGCCAAGATGCTTTATCAGTCACATTTCTATTACCGATTCCCACGGTACCTTGGGCAAGACAACTTCGCTTCACGTAGAGGCTGGGCCCGCAAACCGAGGGCGTGGGGCTTGTGACCAGGTCCCCGTCACTCTGGTGTCCATAACTTATGATCCGTAAGGAGTTACGCGGCGCACTTCATACCGTTGGAAGGCTCTCCGAGAGCTCTACGATGGGGGCTGCAAGCCTGCTCGGCTGCGCCTATTTTTGGAGCCCAAAATTTATCATTTCTATCAGTGTCAGGCTACTTTTCTGATTTTTGCGCTATTTTTTCATCCCGGATCGTACGACGTGAGCCGCAAAAAGGATGACAACCTAACTTGCAGGACATTAAAGGGCCCTACAACTCATCGATATCACGTCTTGTGAGGATGCTGCGTTGTTGAAGCGGATGGGCTGTCGTTAAGCCCATTGGGGCTTTTGAATGGGCCATCTCTCTAGGCTGGGACTGTGAACCATTAAAACATAAGGGATTTGCGCCCTCAACATGACGGGTGCGATCATACAAGCACCAATGCACTGGATCCCATCAAAACTCCGAAGTTAAGCGTGCTTGGAGGAGAGTAGAACTAGGATGGGTGACCCCTGGGAAGTCCTAGTGTTGTACCCCTCTTTTCAATTTTTTTGCCCTAGTTAGCCTTCCCAAGATGCTTTATCCATCACATTTCTATTATCGAATCCCACGGTTTCACGTAACGGCTGGGCCCGTAAACCGAGGGTGTGGGGCTTGTGACTAGGTCTCCTTCGCTCTGGTGCGTATAACTTTTGATCCGTAAGGAGTTACAAGGCGAACATCATACCGTTGAAAAGCTCTCCGAGAGCTCTACGACGAGGGCAGCAAGCTTGCTCGGCTGTGCCTATTTTGGGAGCCAAAAGTCGAACAATTTCATCAGTTTCGGGCTACTTTTCTACTTTTCGTGCTGTTTTTCCATCCCGAATCGTACGTCGTGAGCAGCGAAAAGGAAGACAACCTAACTCGCTGGACTTTAGAGGGCCTTACAATGCGTTGACATCACGTATTGCGAGGATGCTGCGTTGTTTAAGTCGATGGGTTCTCGTTAAGCCCATTGGGACCTTTTAATGGGCTATCTCTCTGGGCTGCGACTGTGAACCGTCAACACATAAGGGATTTGTGCCCTCAACATGACGGGTGCGATCATACCAGCACTAATGCACCGGATCCCATCAGAACTCCGAAGTTAAGCGTGTTAGGGCGAGAGTAGTACTTGGATTGGTGACCCCTTGGGAAGTTCTATTGTTGCACCCCCCTTTTAGCCTTCCCAAGATGCTTTATCCATCACATTTCTATTATCGAATCCCACGGCACCTTGGGCAAGACAACTTCGTTTCACGTAGCGGCTGAGCCTGTAAACCGAGGGCGTGGTGCTTGTGACCTGGTCTCCATCGCTACGGTGCCCATAACTTTTGATCCGTAAGGAGTTACGCGGCGCACAACATACCGTTGGAAAGCTCTCCGAGAGCTCTACAATGCGGGCAGCAAGCTTGCTTGGCTACACCTATTTTTGGAGCCTAAAATCGAACGTTTTCATCAATTTTGGGCAACTTTTCTTCTTTTTGCGCTGTTTTTCCATCCAGATCGTACGTTGTGAGCCGCGAAAAGGACGACAGCCAAACTCGCAAGACATTAAAGGGCCCTACAACGCGTTGATATCATGTTTTACGAAGATGTTGCGTTGTTGAAGCGGATGGGTTGTCGTTAAACCCATTGGGCCTTTTGATTGGGCTCTTTGTGTGGGCTGGGACTGTGAACCGTCACCACATAAGGGATTTGTGCCCTCAACATGATGGGTAAAATTATACCAGCCCTAATGCACCGGATCCCATCAGAACTCCGAAGTTAAGTGTGCTTGGGCGAGTGTAGTACTTGGATTGGTGACCCCCTAGGAAGTCCTAGAGTTGCACCCCGCTTTTCAATTTTTTTGCCTCGGTTAGCCTTGCCAAGATACTTTATCCATCACTTTTCTATTACCGAATCCTACGGTACCTTGGGCAAGACTATTTGGCTTCACGTAGAAGCTGGGCCCACAAACCGAGGGTGTGGGGCTTGTGACTAGGTCTCTGTAGTTACGCAGCATACAACATACCGTTGGAAAGCTCTCTGAGAGCTCTACGATGGGGGAAGCAAGATTGCTCGGCTATGCCAATTTTAGGAGCCTAAAATGGAACGTTTTCATCAGTTTTGGGCCACTTTTCTCCTTTTTGTGTTGTTTTTCTGTCCCGGATCTTACGTTGCAAGCTGCGAAAATGAATACAACCTAACTAGCGGGACATTAGAGGGCCCAACAATGTGTCGATATCACGTCTTGTGAGGGTGCTGCGTTGTTGAAGCGAATGGGTTGTCGTTAAGCCACTTGGGACTTTTGAATGGGTCACTTCTCTGGGCTGGGACTGTGAACCGGTAACATATAAGGGATTTGCGCCCTTAACATGACGGGTGCGATCATACCAGCACTAATGCACCGGATCCCATCAAGACTCCGAAGTTAAGTGTGCTTGGGCGAGAGTAGTACTAGGATGGGTGACCCCCTAGGAAGTCCTCGTGTTGCACCCCCTTTTTCAATTTTTTTTGCCCTGGTTAGCCTTGCAAAGATGCTTTATCCATCACATTTCTATTACCGAATCCCACGGCACCTTGGGCAAGACAACTTCGTTTGACGTAGAGGCTGGGCCCGCAAACCGATGGCGTAGGGCTTGTGACCAAGTCTCCATCGCTCCGGTGCCCATAACTTTTGATCCGTAAGGAGTTACATGGCGCACATCATACCGTTGGAAAGCTCTCTGGGAGCTCTACGACTAGGGCAGTAAGCCTCCTCGATTGCACCTATTTTTGGAGCCCAAAATTTATCATGTTCATCAGTTTTGGGCCACTTTTCTTCTATTTTTACTCATTTTCCATCCCAAATCGTACGTCGTGAGCCGTAAAAAGGATGACAACCTAACTCGCGGGACATTAGAGGGTCCTACAACGCGTTGATATCATGTCTTGCGAGGATACTGCGTTGTTGAAGTGGATGGGTTGTTGTTAAGCCCATTGGGGCTTTTTAATGGGTTATCTCTCTTGGCTAGGACAGTGAACTGTCAACACATAAGGGATTTGCGCCCTAAACATGACGGGTGCGATCATAACAACACTAATGCACCAGATCCCATCAGAACTCTAAAACTAAGCGTGCTTGGGTGAGAGTTGTACTAAGATAGGTGACCCCGTAGGAAGCCCTCGTGTTGCACCCCTTTTTTCAATTTTTTTTGCCCTGGTTAGCCTTGCCAAGATATTTTATCCATCACATTTCTATTACCCAATCCCACAGCACCTTGGTTAAGACAACTTCGCTTCACGTAGAGGCTGGGCCAGCAAACCGAGGGCGTGGGGCTTGTGACCAGGTCTCTGTCGCTCCGGTGACCATAACTTTTTATCCGTAAGGAGTTACGCGGCGCACCACATACCGTTGGAAAGCTCTCTGAGAGCTCTATGACGGGGGCAGCAAGCCTGCACGGCTGTGCCTGTTTTAAGAGCCCAAAATTGAACAAATTTCATCAATTTTGGGCAACTTTTCTACCTTTTGTGTTGTTTTTCTGACCCGGTTCATACGTCGTGAGCAACGAAAATGAAGACAACCTAACTCGCAGGACATTAGACGGCCCAACAATCCTTTGATATCATGTCTTGCGAGGATGCTACGTTGTTAAAGTGGATGGGTTGTCGTTAAGCCCATTGGGACTTTTGAATGGGCCATCTCTCTGGACTGGGACTGTGAACCGTCAACACATAAGGAATTTGCGCCCTCAACATGACGGGAGCGATCATAACCGTACTATTGCACCAAATCCCATCAGAACTCCAAAACTAAGCATGCTTGGGCGAGAGCAGTATTAGGATAGGTGACACCTTGGGAAGTCCTCGTGTTGCACCCCCTTTTTCAATTTTTTTTACCCTGGTTTGCTTTGCCAAGATGCTTTATCCATCACATTTCTATTACCCAATCCCACAGCACCTTGGTTAAGACAACTTCGCTTCACGTAGAGGCTGGGCCAATAAACCAAGGGCGTGGGGCTTGTGACCAGTTCACTGTCGCTCCGGTGCCCATAACTTTTGATCCATAAGGAGTTACGCAGCCCAGAGCATACAGTTGGAAAGCTCTATGAGAGCTCTACGACGAGGGCAGCAAGTCTGCTCGACTGTGCCTATTTTGAGAGCAAAAAATCAAAAGTTTTTATCAGTTTCGTGCCATTTTTCTACCTTTTGTGTTGTTTTTCTGACCCGGTTCATACGTCGTGAGCAACGAAAATGAAGACAACCTAACTCGCAGGACATTAGACGGCCCAACAATCCTTTGATATCATGTCTTGCGAGGATGCTACGTTGTTAAAGTGGATGGGTTGTCGTTAAGCCCATTGGGACTTTTGAATGGGCCATCTCTCTGGACTGGGACTGTGAACCGTCAACACATAAGGAATTTGCGCCCTCAACATGACGGGTGCGATCATACCAGCACTAATGCACCGGATCCCATCAGACCTCTGAAGTTAAGCGTGCTTGGGCAAGATTAGTACTAGGATAGGCGACCCCCTATGAAACCCTCGTGTTGCCCCCCTCCCTTTTCAATTTTTTTTGCCCCGGTCAGCCTTGCCAAGATGTATTATCCATCACATTTCTATTACCAAATCCTACGGCACCTTGGGCAAGACAACTTTGTTTTACGTAGAGGCTGGGCAAGCAAACCGAGGGCGTGGGGCTTGTGACCAGGTCTCCGTCGCTCTAGTGCCCATAACTTTTGATCCGTAAAGAGTTACGTGACGCACAGCATACCGTTGGAAAGCTCTCATAGTGTGAGGCCCAACCTCGATTTGCGTGCGATACCTCGTTTTGTGTGCCTTAACCTGGATTTGTGTGTCATGACCTAGGTTTAGGAATCGTGTTTTGTTTTGTGTGCCTTGCATTGAATTACGTGCATTCATTTAAGCTTGTGTGCATTTACTTGGGAAACGTGCATTTGTCTCATAGTTCATGCCTTGTCTCGTAGTGCGTGCCCTAAACCTAGGAAAACGTGCCCACACGTTAATCAAGAAAGCATCTTACACGAAGCACTAGATCATTAATTAATCCTACAAACTCCACTAACTAATATTAAATTGCTAATTCAACCCACTAGAAGACGAAATTGCACCAAAAGCTAGACATTATTATTCTTTTGCACTTTCCAAACACAATTAAATAATGCTCAAAAGATGACAGATTCAGCATTTTTCAAGCCTTGGCTGACCATGTAGGAGCATGTGATAAAGCTTTGCAATTTCAAAGTTCATGCTTAGACAAGTTATGACACAATGCATAAAAAATTAGCTCAAAACCCTCCTCAAAACTCCAAATCTCGACACAAGCTCCTTGCCCATGCTAGGATGATTCAAATTGTACTTCTTGAAGACACAAATCTGAAATTTACAAGCTCAAGGCCGACATATGCTTCAAACTTTGCAAAACTTTTATTTTTTTTCTTCATTTTCTCTCATTTCCTCTCATTCTTCTCTCTCCCTCTCATTCTTCTCTCTCTCTCTCGGCCTTGGCTGAGTTTCTACACTCCATAGCTTATCTTCATCACTCCATAGTTCATCAAGGCATGTACGAAGCTAGGGAGCTCGACTAAGCAAGCTAGGTTGCAAGAAACACACATGCAAGCTCTTTGAACCTCCATTTATGCTTAGGTGAGTTTGCTAGCTTCCATTTCTTTTCTTCTTGTTCTAACCACATGCACCTACTAAGAACTTGGTTACTAAGCTAGGAAATTAGAGAAAATGGAGTGGTGTCTCGGCTAAGCAAGGAAAAGAGTCAATCTTGTGCAACCATCAAGAGTCTTGTGCATCTTCTTGTTGTTTTGCTAAGGTGAGGGCTAAAACTTCTTGAAAATCTTTCAAAAACCACATGCATGCCCTTAAATGTCTATCTTTACTTTTGTACTTGAGATATATGTGTGTGCATGAGCTTTTATAGACATGCATGGCAAGATTCTTGGCTAGAATGTGATGATAGATGAAATTGGGTATGTGACAGACTTCTGCCTTATTGGTGCGAGGTGATTTTTGGTAGGTAAATGATGTTTACAATTCGTGAAAATTGCTAGGTAACTAGTTTTGCCAGTTTTGAACATTTTTCTCAGCAACAGACCAAAGCTAAATTTGACTCTAAAGTCCTCAGAATGGCTAATTATCAAAATATGTCCAAATCTGGAAAGTCTGGAAAAATGAAGCAGGTTTTGGCAGATTCACTGACCTTGTAGAATGAACCTATTTTAACTTAGTAAATGAAATCAAAAATGCATGAAATTTGGTGTGCAGCTATATTTTTCAGTTCTGGACAGTTTTTTCAGAAATGGACTAAGGCTAAATCTGACCCTAAGGCCCAAAAAAATGACAAGTATTGAAATGTGTGCAAATCTGGACAGTTTTGTGTAGTCTCACTGTTTTGGCTATAACTCTTGAACCCGAAGTCCAAATGATGCGAGGTTTGTTTTTGAATTTAGTTCACGCCTTAAGCTTTAATTTGAAATCTTTTTCACTGGAATTGGAGATTTTTTTCTTGTCTCAACGATTGTGAGAAAATGGTCCATTGCAGTGAGGGTTTCACCTATTGATATGCTTAGAAAAAATTATTGTAGCTTCTCTTGTTGTATTAACTGCTTGGGATTATGGCATTTGGATGTTGTGTAGACTGTTTTGATTGCTTGAGGGTGTTTAATTTAATCAATGCATAGCTTGAGATTAATTACGAGATGACTTGGGGCTTAATTGTACGAGTAAGCACGAATTGAAACCCTAGTGACTAGGTAAATTCACTAAGTTGTTGATCCTATGGATATCGTATTTAATTGTGAAATTAGTAGGCTGCCCGTAGTTGCCCTTGTAGCCCTAAATATGATTTCGATGATTACATGTTGATAAGTAGGATTTTCTTGCGCCCGGTCCCACGTAGATGTCGTTGCATGATGAATAATCTTATTATTTGATTACGTGAACTTTCAAATGAGTTATATGACTTGATTTACGTGCATTGCATGGCTTCCCATTTAATGTTCATATAACTCCATGTGCTTTTCAAGTGAATTTACCTGTCATATCATGCCTCGCTTGTTTAACTGTCAATGTGCAATCTTATGACTGCTCGGAGGCAACCTACTTTGTTTTCCTCCAAATGTGATATATTAAATGTCATAAATGTGCATTGCATACAAGGTTGCAACCTTTCATTCTGGTGTGGTAGCGTTCACGCACACCGGGCGGCATCAGGCTTGCCGGTGCAACTGTGACTACTATTGTCCAATTCCTTCTCTCACTTGGGGGCTAGACTTCCTTGGAGAGTTGGGTCATAGGATTTCAGGGTACATCCGGAGTACACCCATTTGGCATGATAAGGGGATGATTTGAAGTCAGCTGCAACAACTAATACTGACATGAACTGAGAGCAAAAGCTCACCGTATCCTTTTCACTATGTGTATAAGTACTCTCGCTTGGTTCCTAGAGGACCTCGGGGAGGAAAGACGGGTAATTGTGTTGCTTTACTTTTACATTACGTTATGTATTTACTTGTGATGCATTCATGCTTGCAAAAAGGATTTTTCATAAGTTGAACCGGAAAACGAGTTTCAAAACTTATTTCTCGTTCCCTCCTCGTTGAGTTCATAAGGACTCACCCTCTTTTATCATCTCAGGTGAAGAGGACCAAGAACAGGTACCCGAGGACGATGCGCCTAACGATGATTCTTTGGAATGATTGCTTGCCCTACGTGCCTTACATGACTATGGCCATTTTGTGAACAATATGTTGCTTGAAGACTATTTCATTTCTTATGATGCTTGCTATTGTAATGTAAAAGACCCCCGTTGTAATTTGGGGTCTAATTTTGGTTTGTACTGATAATAACTAGATAGACTCTACTGTGGTCGTTTTGCTATCGTTATTGGCTAGTATCTATCATAGGATTATGAAGTATCAGGTAAGAATTAAGTAAAATGAACCCATCCAATATTAAGCAGATACTCATTGATAAGCTAAGATCAACAGGTACGTTTGTAATAAGGATTAACAAACAAACAAGACATAGTATCATGCTAGGTTATTAATCAAACGAGACTTCGAGACAACTAGTAGGCGTTTCAATTGATGATAAATAGTAATCTTTGTTGGAAACGAAATTGAGATTGGAAAGGCGTTTTGAGAATTAGGTCAAACTAAATAGCCCAATTACAACCGTCATGCTGTCGGTTTTCTGAAAAATTGCAAAGTTTAGGCTAAAACGTTAAGTGTTAAACCCTCTTGAATGATTAAGTACGTGATATGACTTGAATGATTAGATCACACCCTAGTCTAACCTTTATAGGTTGGGTTGGGGCGTGACACCTAGAGCTCTACGACAGGGAAAACAAGCCTGCTTTACTGTGCCTGTTTTGGGAGCCCCAAATCGAACATTTTCATCAGTTTTGCGACACTTTACTGGTTTTTGTGCTATTTTTCGATGCCGGATCGTTCGCTGTGAGTCGCAAAAAGGACAACAACTTAACTCGCGGGACATTAGAAGGCCCTACAACGCGTTGATATAACGTCTTGCCAGGATGCTGCGTTGTTGAAGCGGATGGGTTGTCGTTAAGCCCATTGGGACTTATGAATGGGCCATCTCTCTGGGATGGGACTGTGAACCATCAACACATAAAGGATTTGCGCCCTCAACATGACTGGTGCGATCATAACAACACTAATAGACTGGATCCCATCAGAACTCCGAAGTTAAGCGCGCTAGGGCGAGAGTAGTACTAGGATAGGTGACCCCCTGGGAAGTCCTCGTGTTGCACCCCCTTTTTCAATTTTTTTTGCCCTAGTTAGCCTTGCCAAGTTGCTTTGTCCATCACATTTCTATTACCGAATCCCACGGTACCTTGGGCAAGACAACTTCGCTTCATGTAGAGGCTAGTCCCGCAAACCAGGGGCGTGGGACTTGTAACCAGGTCTCCGTCGCTCCGGTGCCCATAACTTTTGATCCATAAGGTGTTATGCGGCGCACAACATACCGTTGAGAAGCTCTCCGAGAGCTCTACGACAGGGAAATCAAGCCTACTTTATTGTGCCTATTTTTGGAGCCCAAAATCGAACATATTCATCAATTTTGGGCCACTTTTCTACTTTTTGTGCTATTTTTTTTATCCCGAATCGTACGTCGTGAGCCGCGAAAAGGACGACAACCTAACTCGGGGGACATTAGAGGGCCTTACAACGCGTCGATATCAAGTCTTGGGAGGATGTTGTGTTGTTGAAGATGATGGGTTGTTGTTAAGCCCATTGGGACTTTTGAATGGGCCATCTCTCTGGGCTGGGACTGTGAACTGTCAACGCATAAGAGATTTGCGCCCTCAACATGACGAGTGCGATGATACCATCACTAATGCACCAGATCCCATTAGAACTCCAAAGTTAAGCGTGCTTGGGCGATAGTAGTACTAGGATGCGCGAGCCCCTAGGAAGTCCTCGTGTTGCACCCCCCTTTTCAATTTTTTTTACCCTGGTTTGCCTTGCCTAGATGGTTTATCCGTCAAATTTTTATTTCTGAATCCCCCGACACCTTGGGCAAGACAATTTAGCTTCATGTAGAGGTTGGGCCTGCAAACCGAGGGCGTGGGGCTTGTGACCAGGTCTCTGTCACTCCGGTGCCTATAACTTTTGATCCGTAAGGAGTTATGTGGTGCACAGCATACCGTTGGAAAGCTCTCCTAGAGGTCTACGACAGGGGAAGTAAGCCTGCTTTACTGTGCCTGTTTTAGGAGCCCAAAATTGAACGTTTTCATCAGTTTCGAACCATTTTTTTACTTGTTGTGTTGTTTTTCCGTCCCGGATCCTACGTCGTGAGCCGTGAAAAGGATGACAAACTAAGTCGATGGACATTATAGGGCCTTACAACACGTTGATATCACGTCTTGCGAGGATGCTGCGTTGTTGAAGCGGATGGGTTCTCGTTAAGCCCATTGAGACTTTTGAATGGGCCATCTCTCTGGGCTGGGACAGTGAACCATCAACACATATGGAATTTGCGCCATCAACATGACGGGTGCGATCATACCAGCACTAATGCACCGGATCCCATCAGAACCCCGAAGTTAAGCGTGCTTGGGCGAGAGTAGTACTAGGATGGGTGAGCCCCTGGGAAGTCCTCGTGTTGCACCCCATTTTTCAATTATTTTTTGCCCCGGTTAGCCTTGCCAAGATGCTTTATCCATCACAATTCTATTACCAAATCCCAAGGCACCTTGGGCAAAACAACTTCGCTTCACGTAGAGGCTAGGCCAGCAAACCTAGGGCGTGGGGCTTGTGACCAGGTCTCCGTCACTCTGGTGTCCATAACTTTTGATCCATAAGGAGTTACGCGGTGCACAGCATACTGTTGGGAAGCTCTCCGAGTGCTCTACGACAGGGGAAGCAAGCCTGCTTTACTATGCCTATTTTGGGAGCCCAAAATCAAAAGTTTTCATCAGTTTTGGGCTAATTTTTTGCTTTTTGTGCTATTTTTTTGTTAGGGATCGTACGTCGTAAGCCGCAAAAATGAAGACAACCTAACTCGCGGGACATTAGAGGGCCTTCCAACGCATTGATATCACGTCTTGCGAGGATGCTGCGTTGTTGAAGCGGATGGGTTGTCGTTAAGCCCATTGGGACTTTTGAATGGGCCATCTCTCTAGGCTGGGACTGTGAACCGTCAACACATAAGGGATTTGCGCCCTCAACATGACGGGTGCGATCATACCAGCACTAATGCACCGGATCCCATAAGAACTCCGAAGTTAAGCGTGCTTGGACAAGAGTAGTACTAGGATGTGTGACCCCCTGGGAAGTTCTCGTGTTGTACCTACATTTATAATTTTTTTTGCCCCGGTTAGCCTTGCCAAGATGCTTTATCCATCACATTTCTATTACCGAATCCAACGGCGCCTTGGGCAAGATAACTTCACTTCACGTAGAGGCTGGGCCCGCAAACCAAGGGTGTGGGCTTATGACCAAGTCTCCGTCTGTCCGGTGCCCATAACTTTTGATCTGTAAGGAGTTACGTGGCACACAACATACTGTTGAAAAGCTCTGTCAGAGCTCTACGACGGGGTCAAAAATTCTGCGGGGCTACGCCTATTTTGGGAGCCCAAAATTGAACATTTTCATCAGATTTAGGCTACTTTTTTGCTTTGTGTGCTATTTTTCGTCCCAGATCGTATGTCGTGAGGCGCGAAAAGGACAACAACCTAACTTGCAGGACATTAGATGGCCTTACAATGCATTGATATCACCTTTTGCGAGGATGATGCGTTGTTGAAGCGGATGGGTTGTTGTTAATGTGAGGCCCAACCTCGATTTGCGTGCGATACCTCATTTCGTGTTCCCTAACCTAGATTTGCGTGCCTTGACCTAGGTTTAAGAATCGTGTTTCATTTAGTGTGCCTTGTATTGAATTATGTGCATACATTTAGGGTTGCGTGCATTTACTTGGAAAACATGCATTCGTCTGGTAGTTCGTGCCTTACCTCATAGTGCGTGCCCTAAACCTAGGAAAGCGTGCCCTCACACTAATCAAGAAAGCATCTTACACGAAGCACTAGATCATTAATTAATCCTACAAACTCCACTAACTAATATTAAAATGCTAAGTCAATGCACTAGAAGATGAAATTGCACCAAAAGCTAGACATTCTTATTTTTTATTTTTTATTCTTTTGCATATTACAAGCACTCAATTAAATAATGCTCAAACAAGACAAAAAATTCAGATTTGAACACAAGCTTGGCCGACCACATGGAGCCTTTGTGCATGCATTTCAATTTCAAAATCTACACCTAGACATTCTATGACATGTTATGACACAAAACAAAAAAAAATGGCTCAAAAACCCTACCCAATGCACACCAATCTCGACACACACTCCATGCCCATGCTAGGTGATTCAAACATGCTCCTTGAAGACACAAAAATCTGAAATTTCAAGGCCCTAGGCCGACACAAGCATCAACCCATCAAGCTTTTCATTTTTCTTTCATTCTTTCCTTCTTTCTCTCATTTTTCTCTCACTCTCTCATTTCTTCTCTCTCTCTCTCGGCCCTAGCTGAAATCCTACTCTCCATAGCTTAAGTTCATCACTCAATGGTTCATCAAGACATGCAAGAAACTAGGAAGCTCGACCAAGCAAGCTAGAATGCAAAAATTGCACATGCAAGCTCATAGCACATTCATTTCGGCTTAGGTAAGTTTGTTAGCTTCCATTTCATTTTCTTTTGTTCTAGCCACTTGCACATACTAAGAACATGGTTACTAAGCTAGGAATTAGAGAAATCTCAAGTTGTCTCTCGGCTAAGCAAGGAAAAAGGTCGACATTGTGCTTCATCAAGAGTTTGTGCATCTTCTTTGTTGTCTTGCTAAGGTGAGGGCTAAAACTCCTTGAGAAGCTTTCAAAAACCACATGCATGCCTTTAAATGTCTATTTTTACCTCTGTACTTGTGATATATGTGTGTACATGAGCTTTGGTAAACATGCATGACAAGATATTTGGCTAGAATGTGAAGATAGGTGAAATCGTGTATTTGGCAGCTTTCTGTTCTGTTGGAATGAAGTGATTTTTACCTAGTAAAAGATATTGAAAATGCGTGAAAATTGGTATGTGACTAGTTTTGCCAGTTCTGAGAATTTTTTATAGAAATAGGCCGAAGCTAATTTTGACTCTAAGGTCCTCAAAATGGCAAACTATCAAAATGTGTCCAAATCTGAAAAATCGGGAAAAATGAAGCAGGTTTTGGTAGATTCACTGTCCCTGTAGAAAGAACCAGTTTTGACTTAGTAAATGATATCAAAAATTCATGAAATTTGGTGTGCTCCTATATTTTTCAGTTATGGACATTTTTGTCAGAAATAGACTAAGGCTAAATCTGACCCTAAAGTCCTCAAAAATGACACGTATTGAAATGTGTGCAAATCTGGACAGTTTTGTGTAGTCTCACGGTTTTGGCTATAACTCTTGAACCCGAACTCCAAATGATGCGAGGTTTATTTCTGGATTTAGTTCACTCCTTAAGCTTTAATTTGACATTTTTTTTCACTGGAATTGGAGATTTTTGCTTGTCTCAATGATTGAGAGAAAACAGAACATTGCAGTGAGGTTTCCATCTAGTGATATGTTTAGAAAAATTATTGTAACTTCTCTTGTTGTATTAATTGCTTGGGATTGTGGCACTTGGATATTGTGTGGACTGTTTTGAATGTTTGAGGGTGTTTGAATTAATCAATGCATGGCTTGAGTTTAATTACGTGACAACTTAGGGCTTAATCGCACGGGTGAGCGTGAATTGAAACCCTAATGACTAGGTAAACTCGCTAAGTGTTGACCCTATGAATATTGTGTTTAATTATGTGATTAGTAGGCTGCCCGTAGTTGCCCTTATAGCCCTAAATATGATTCCGATGATTACATGTTGACAAGTAGGCCATTCTTGCACCCGGTCCCACGTAAACGTTGTTGCATGTTGTATGACCTTATTATTTGATTACGTGAACTTCGAAATGAGTTATATGACTTGATCTACATGCGTTACATGGCTGCCCATTTAATATTCATATGACTCCATGTGCTTTACAAGTGAAATTACCTGTTATATCATGCCTCGCATGTTTGCTTGTCAATGTGTAATCTTATGACTGCTTGGAGGCAACCTACTTTGTTGTCCTCCTAATGTGATATATTAAATGTCATAAATGTGCATTGCATACAAGGTTGCCACCTTTTATTCTGGCGTGGTAGCATTCATGCACACAAGGCGGCATCGGGCTTTCCGGTGCAACCGTGACTACCATTGTCCAATTCCCTATCTTGCTTGGGGGCTAGACTTCCTCGGAGAGTTGGGTCGTAGGATTTCAGGGTACATCCGAAGTACACCCATTTGGCGTGATAAGGGAATGATTTGAAGTGGGTCGCAACAATTGATACTGGAAATGAACTGAGAGCAAAAGCTCACCGTATCCTTTTCACTATGTGTATAAGTACTCTTGCTTGGTTCCTAGAGGACCTCGGGAAGGAAAGACGGGTAATTGTGTTCCTTTACCTTTATATTACATGATGTTCTTACTTGTGTTATATGTTATGCTTGCAAAGGGTTTTCATAATTGAACTTGAAAAAGAGTTTCAAAACTTATTTCTCGTTCCCCCTCGCTGAGTTCATAAGGACTCACCCTATTTTATCATCTCAGGCGAAGAAGACTAGGAACATGTACCCGAGGACGACGTGTCTAATGATGATTCCTTGGAATGATTGCTTGTCCTATGTGCCTTACTTGACTATAGCCTTTTTGTGAACGATATGTTGCTTGAAGACTATTTCTTATGTTGCTTGTTATTGTATTGTAAATGACTCCCGTTGTAATTTGGGGTCTAATTTTGGCTTGTACTGATCATAACTAAATAGACACTACTATGGTCGTTTTTGTTATCGTTATTGGCTACTATCTATCATAGGATTATGAAGTATCAGGTAAGGATTAAGTAAAATAAATCTATCCAATCTTAAGCCGGTATTCATTGTTAAGCTAAGATCAACAGGTACTTTTGTAACGAGGATTAACAAACAAACGAGACATAGTATCATGCTAGGTTATTAATCAAACGAGACTTCAAGACAACAAGTAGGCGTTTCAATTGATGATAATTAGTAATCTTTGTTGGAAATGAAATTGAGGTTGAAGGTTTTAAGGCATTTAGAAAATCAGGTCAAACTAAAGAGCCCAATTACAGCCGTTATGCTGCCAGTTTTCCAGAGAATTTGTGGAGTTTAGGCTAAAACGTTAAGTGTAAAACCCTCTTGAACGATTAAGTACGTGATATGACTTAATGTTTAGATCACACCCTAGTCTAACCTTCATAGGTCGGGTTGGGGCGTGACAGTTAAGCCCTTTGGGCCTTTTGAATGGGCCATCTCTCTCGGTTGGGACTGTGAACCGTCAACACATAAGGGATTTGCATCCTCAACATAATGGGTATGATCATAACAGCACTAATGCACCAGATCCCATCAGAACTCTGAATTTAAGAGTGCTTGGGCGAGAGTAGTAGTAGGATGGGTGACCCCGTGGGAAGTCCTCGTGTTGCATCCCCTTTTTCAATTTTTTTTGCCCTGGTTAGCCTTGCCAAGATGCTTTATCCATCACATTTCTATTACTGAATCCCACGGCACCTTAGACAAGACAACTTCGCTTCACGTAGAGGCTGGGCTTGCAAACCGAGGGCGTGGGGCTTGTGACTTGGTCTCCGTCGCTCCGGTGCCCATAACTATTGATCCATAAAGAGTTACGTGGCGCAAAGCATACTGTTGGGAAGCTCTCCGAGTGCTCTACGACAGGGGAAGCAAGCCTGCTTTACTATGCCTATTTTGGGAGCCCAAAATCAAAAGTTTTCATCAGTTTTGGGCTACTTTTCGGCATTTGGTGCAATTTTTCTGTCCCGGATCGTACGTCGTGGGTCGCAAAATTGAGGACAACCTAACTCGCACGACATTAGAGGGCCCTACAATGCGTCGATATCACGTCTTGCGAGGATGCTGCGTTGTTGAAGCGGATGGGTTGTCGTTAAGCCCATTGGGACTTTTGAATGGGCCATCTCTCTGGGCTGGGACTGTGAACCGTCAACACATAAGGGATTTGCGCCCTCAACATGATGGGTGCGATCATACCAGCACTAATGCACTGGATCCCATCAGATTTCCAAAGTTAAGCGTGCTTGGGCAAGAGTAGTACTAGGATGGGCGACCCCCTGTGAAGTCCTCGTGTTGCACCCCCCTTTTCAATTTTTTTTGCCCCGGTTAGCCTTGCCAAGATGCTTTATCCATCACATTTCTATTACCGAATCCCACGATGCCTTGGGCAAGGCAACTTTGCATCACGTAGAGGCTGGGCCCACAAACCTAGGGCGTGGGGCTTGTGACCATGTCTCCGTCGTTTCGGTGCCCATAACTTTTGATTCGTAAGGAGTTATGTGGCGCACAGTATACCGTTGGAAAGCTCTCCTAGAGCTCTACGATGAGGGCAACTAGCCTGTTGGGTTGCACCTATTTTGGGATCCCAAAATTAAACGTTTTCATCAGTTTGAGGCCACTTTTATACTTTTTGTGCTATTTTTCCATCCTGAATCGTACGTCATAGGCCGCAAAAAGGAGGACAACCTAACTCGCTGGACATTAGAGGGCCCTACAACGCGTCGATATCACATCTTGCGAGGATGCTGCGTTGTTGAAGTAGATGGGTTGTCGTAAAGCCCATTTGGACTTTTGAATAGGCCATCTCTCTGGGCTGGGACTATGAATCATCAACACATAAGGGATTTGTGCCCTCAACATGACTGGTGCGATCATAACAGCACTAATGTATTGGATCACATCAGAACTCTGATGTTAAGCTTGCTTGGGCGGGAGTAGTACTAGGATGGGTGACCCCCGGGGAAGTCCTCGTGTTGCACCCCACTTTTCAATTTTTTTTGCCCTGGTTAGCCATGCGAAGATGCTTTATCCATCACATTTCTATTACCAAATCCCACGGCACCTTAGGCAAGACAACTTCATTCACGTAGAGGCTGGGCCCCCAAACCGAGGGCATAGGGCTTTTGACCAGGTCTCTATGGCTCTGATGCCCATAACTTTTGATCCATAAGGAGTTACGTGGTGCACAGCATACCGTTGGAAAGCTCTCCGAGAGTTCTACGATGGGGGCAGCAAGGCTGGTCGACTGTGCCTGTTTTGGGAGCCCAAAATCAAACATTTTTTATCGGTTTTGAGCCACTTTTCTACTTTTTTGTGTTTTTTCGTCCCAGATCGTACGTCGTGAGCCATGAAAAGGATGACAACCTCACTCGCGGGACATTAGAGAACCCTACAACACGTCAATATCATGTCTAACGAGGATGCTGCATTGTTGAAACAGATGGGTTGTCGTTAAGCCCATTGGGACCTTTGAATGGGCCATCTCTCTAGGTTGGGACTGTGAACTGTCAACACATATGGGATTTGCGCCATTAACATGACGGGTGCAATCATGCCAGCACTAATACACCGGATCCCATCAGAACTCCGAATTTAAGCGTGCTTGGGTTAGAGTAATGCTAGGATGGGTGACCCTTTGGGAAGTCCTCGTGTTGTCCCTCCCCTTTACAAATTTTTTTGCCCCGGTTAGCCTTGCCAAGATGCCTTATCCATCACATTTCTATTACCGAATCCAACAGTGCCTTGGGCAAGACAACTTCGCTTCACGTAGAGGTTGGACCCGCAAACCGAGGGCGTGAGGCTTGTGACCAAGTCTCCCTCGCTCCGGTGCCCATAACTTTTGATCCATAAAGAGTTACGCGGCGCACAACAGACCGTTGGAAAGCTCTCCGAGAGCTCTATGACGGTGGTAGCAAGCCTACTGGGCTGTGCCTATTCTGGGAGCCCGAAATCATACGTTTCTTCAGTGAGCCACTTTTCTGCATTTTGTGATGTTTTTCCATCCCGGATCGTACGTTGTGAGCCGTAAAAAGGACAGCAACCTAAGTCGCGGGACATTAGAGAGCCTTAGAACGCATTGATATCACGTCTTGCGAGGATGCTGTGTCGTTGAAGCAGATGGGTTGTCGTTAAGCCCATTGGGACTTTTAAATGGGCCATCTCTCTAGGCTGGGACAGTGAACCGTCAACACATAAGGGATTTGCGCTCTCAACATGATGGGAGTGATCATACCAGCACTAATGCACTGGATCCCATCAGAACTCTGAAGTTAAGCGTGCTTGGGTGACAGTAGTACGAGGATGGGTGACCACCTGGGAAGTCCTTGTGTTGCACCCCCTTTTTCAATTTTTTTTGCCCTAGTTAGCCTTGCCAAGATGCTTTATCCATCACATTTCTATTACCGAATTTCACGGTACCTTGGGTAAGACAACTTCGCATCACGTGGAGGCTGGGCCCGCAAACCTAGGGCGTGGGGCCAGTGACCAAGTCTCCGTCGCTCTGGTGCACATAACTTTTGATCCGTAAGGAGTTATGCAGCGCATAGAATACCATTGGAAAGCTCTCTGGGAGCTCTTCGACGGAGGCAACAAGCTAGCTGGGCTTCGCCTATTTTGGGAGACCATAATTGAACGTTTTCATCAGTTTTGGGCTACGTTTCTACTTTTTTTGCTATTTTTCCATCTCGGATCGTACGTCGTGAGCCGCAAAAAGGAAGGCAACCTAACTCACCGGACATTAGAGGGCCGTACAACACGTCGATATCACGTCTTGTGTGGATGCTACGTTGTTAAAGCGGATGGGTTATCGTTAAGCCCATTGGGACTTTTGAATGTGCTGTCTCTTTGGGCTGGGTTTGTGAACCATCCACAAATAAGGGATTTGGCCCTCAACATGACGAGAACAACACTAATGCACCGGATCCCATCAGAATTCCGAAGTTAAGAGTGCTTGGGCGAGAGTAGTACTAGGATTGGTGACCCCCTGGGAAGTCCTCGTGTTGTACCTCCCTTTTCAATTCTTTTTTGTCCCGATTAGCCTTCCATGATACTTTATCCGTCACATTTCTATTACCGAATCCAACGGCACCTTGGGCTAGACAACTTCGTTTCACATAGTGGCTGGGCCCGTAGACCGATGGTGTGGGGCTTGTAACCAAGTATTCGTCGCTCCGGTGCCCATAACTTTT
This sequence comes from Ehretia macrophylla, assembly GCA_037974665.1. Lineage (NCBI taxonomy): Eukaryota > Viridiplantae > Streptophyta > Magnoliopsida > Boraginales > Ehretiaceae > Ehretia > Ehretia macrophylla. Next base: position 40,744,779 of record CM075782.1, on the reverse strand, counting down.
GATCCATAAGGCGTTTCGCGACGCACAACATACCGATGGAAAGCACTCCGAGAGCTCTACGACGGGGGCATCAAGCCTGCTCGGCTATGACTGTTTTGGGAGCTCAAAATTAAAAGTTTTTATCAATTTTGGGCTATTTTTCTACTTTTTGTGCTTTTTTTCCATCCCGAATCGTACGTCGTGAGCTGCGAAAAGGACGACAACCTAACTTTCGGGACATTAGAGGGCCTTACAATACGATGATATCACGTCTTGCAAGGATGCTATGTTGTCGAAGCAGATGGGTTGTCGTTAAGCCTATTGCGAATTTTGAATGAGCCATCTCTCTGGGCTGGAACTGTGAACCGTCAACACATAAGGGATTTGCACCCTCAACATGACGGGTGCGCTCATAACAACACTAATGAACCGGATCCCATCAGAACTCCGAAATTAAGCGTGCTTGGGCGAGAGTAGTGCTAGGATGGGCGACCCCAAGGGAAGTCCTCGTGTTGCACCCCTCTTTTCAATTTCTTTTGCCCCAGTTACTCTTGCCAAGATGCTTTATCCATCACATTTCTATTACCAAATCCCACGGCACCTTGGGCAAGATAACTTCGCTTCACGTAGAGGCTGAGCCCCCAAACCGGGGGCATGGGGCTTGTGACCAGGTCTCCGTCGCTTCGGTGCCCATAAATTTTGATCCATAAGGAGTTACGCAGCGCACAACATACCATTGGGAAGCTCTCCAAGAGCTCTACGACAGGGGAAGTAAGCCTGCTTTACTGTGCCTATTTTGGGAGCCCAAAATCGAACATTTTCATCAATTTTGGGCCACTTTTCTACTTTTTGTGCTATTTTTCTGTCCCAGATCATACGTCGTGAGCCATGAAAATGAGGACAACCTAACTCGCGGGACATTAGAAGGCCTTAAAATATGTTGATATCACGTCTTGCGAGGATGCTACGTTGTTGAAGCGGATGGGTTGTCGTTAAGCCCATTAGTACTTTTGAATGGGCCATCTCTCTAGGCTGGGACTGTGAACCGTCAACACATAAGAGATTTGTGCCCTCAACATGACGGGTGCGATCATACCATCACTAATGCACTGGATCCCATTAGAACTCCAAAGTTAAGTGTGCTTGGGCGATAGTAGTACTAGGATACGCGAGCCCTTGGGAAGTCCTCGTGTTACACACCCCTTTTCAATTTTTTTTACCCTGGTTTTCTTTGCCTAGATGCTTTATCCGTCACTTTTCTATTACCGAATCCCACGGCACCTTGGCCAAGACAACTTCGCTTCACGTAGAGGCAGGCCTGCAAACCGCGGACTGGCTTGTGACCAGGTATCCGTCGCTCCGGTGCCCATAACTTTTGATCCGTAAGGAGTTATATGGTGCACATCATACCATTGGAAAGCTCTCCTAGAGCTCTACGACAGGGAAAACAAGCCTGCTTTACTGTGCCTGTTTTGGGAGCCCCAAATCAAAAGTCATCAGGTTTGGGCCACTTTTCTACTTTTTGTGCAGTTTTTCAGTCCCGGATCGTACGTTGTGAGCAGCAAAAAGGACGAAAACCTTACTCGCGGGACATTAGAGGTCCCTACAACGCGTTGATATCACGTCTTGCGGGGATGCTGAGTTGTTGAAGCAGATGGGTCATCGTTAAGCCCATTGGGACTTTTTAATGGGCCATCTCTCTGGGCTGGGATTGTGAACCGTCAACACATAAAGGATTTGCGCCCTTAACATGATAGGTACGATCATAACAACACTAATGGACCGGATCCCATTAGAACTCCGAAGTTAAGCGCGCTTGGGCGAGAGTAGTACTAAGATGGGTGACCCTCTTGGAAGTCATCGTGTTGCAGCCCCTTTTTCAATTTTTTTCCCTTGGTTAGCCTTGCCAAGATGCTTTATCCATCACATTTCTATTACCAAATCCCACGGCACCTTGGGCAAGACAACTTCACTTCACGTGGAGGCTGGGCCCGCAAACCGGGGGCGTGGGGCTTGTGACCAGTTCACCGTCGCTCCGGTGTCTGTAAATTTTGATCCATAAGGAGTTACGCAGCGCACAACATACCATTGGGAAGCTCTCCAAGAGGTCTACGACAGGGGAAGTAAGCCTGCTTTACTGTGCCTATTTTAGGAGCCCAAAATTGAACGTTTACATTAGATTCGGGCCACTTTTTTGCCTTTTGTGCTATTTTTTTGTCCCGGATCGTACGTCGTGAGCCACAAAGAGGACGACAACCTAACTCGCGGGACATTTGAGGGCCCTACAACGCGTTGATATCACCTTTTGCGAGGATGCTGCCTTGTTGAAGTGGATGGGTTGTCGTTAAGGCCATTAGGACTTTTGAATGGGCCATCTCTCTGGGCGGCGACTGTGAATCGTCAACACATAAGGGATTTGCGCCCTAAACATGACGGGTGCGATCATACCATCACTAATGCACTGGATCCCATTAGAGCTCTGAAGTTAAGCATGCTTGGGCGAGAGTAGTACTAGGATGGGCGTGCCCTTGGGAAGTCCTCGGGTTGCACCCCCCTTTTTAATTTCTTTTACCTCGGTTTGCGTTGCCTAGATGCTTTATCCTTCGTATTTCTATTACCGAATCCCCCGACACCTTGGGCAAGACAATTTAGCTTCATGTAGAGGTTGGGCCTGCAAACCGAGGGCGTGGGGCTTGTGACCAGGTCTCTGTCACTCCGGTGCCTATAACTTTTGATATATAAGGAGTTAAGCGGCGGACAGCATGCCGTTGGAAAGCTCTCCGAGAGCTCTACGACGGGGGTAACAAGGCTACCCGGTTGTGCCTGTTTTGGGAGCCCAAAATTGAACTTTTTTTAGTTTCGAACTACTTTTCTATTTTTTGTGATGTTTTTTCTTCCAGGACCGTACGTCGTGAGCCGCGAAAAAGACGACAACCTTACTCGCCGGACATTAGAGGGCCCTACAATGCGTTGATATTGCGTCTTGCGAGGATGTTGCGTTGTTGAAGCAGATGGGTAGTCGTTAAGTCCATTGGGACTTTTGAAAGGGCCATCTCTCTAGGTTGGGACTGTGAACCATAAACACATAAGGGATTTGCGTACTCAACATGACAGGTGCGATCATACCAACTCTAATGCATCGGATCCCATCAGAACTCCGAAGTTAAGCGTGCTTGGGCAAAAGTAGTACTAGGATGTTTGACCCCTTGGGAAGTCCTCGTGTTGCACCCATATTTTCAAATTTTTTTGCCCCGGTTGGCCTTGCTAAGATGCTTTATCCATCATATTTCTATAACCAAATCCAACGGCGCCTTGGGCAAGACAACTTCACTTCACGTAGAGGTTGGGCACGCAAACCGAGGGCATGGGCTTGAGACCAAGTCTCCGTCGCTCCAGTGCCCATAACTTTTGATCCGTAAGACGTTATACGACACACATCATACCATTGGAATGCTCTCTGAGAGCCCTACGAAGGGGGCCAAAAATTTTGCTGGGTTACGCCTATTTTGGTAACCCAAAATTGAACATTTTCATTAGATTTAGGCTACTATTCTGCTTTTTGTGCTATTCGTCCATCCCAGACAGTACGTCGTGAGCCGGGAAAAGGGCTACAGCCTAACTTGCAGGACATTGGAGGGCCTTACAAGGCGTTGATATCACCTTTTGCGAGGATGCTGTGTTGTTGAAGTGGATGGGTTATCGTTAAGGCCATTGGGACTTTTTAATGGGCTATCGCTCTGGGCTGGGACTGTGAACCGTCAACACATAAGGGATTTACGCCCTCAACATGACGGGTATAATCATGCCAGCACTAATGCACCGGATCTCATCAGAACTCTGAAGTTAAGCGTGCTTGGGTGAGAGTAGTGCTAGGATGGGTGACCCCCTGGGAAGTCCTCATGTTGCACCCCGTTTTTCAATTTTTTTGCCCCGGTTAGCCTTCCAAGATGCTTTATCCATCACATTTCTATTACCGAATCCGACGGCACTTTGGGCAAGACAACTTCGCTTCACGTAGAGGCTGGGCCCGCAAACCGGTGGCGTGGGGCTTGTGACCAAGTCTCCCTCACTCCGGTGCCCATAACTTTTGATCCGTAAGGAGTTACGCGGCACATAGCATACCGTTGGAAAGCTCTCCGAGAGCTCTACGACGGGGGCAGCAAGCCTGCTTGACTGCGCCTATTTTGGGATCCCAAAATCAAAAGTTTTTATTAGTTTCGGGCCATTTTTCTACTTTTTGTGCTATTTTTCAATCTCAGATCGTGTGTCGTGAGCCGCGAAAAGGATGGCAACCTAACTCGCGGGACATTAAAGGGCCATACAATACGTCGATATCACGTCTTGCGAGAATGCTATGTTGTTGAAGCGGATGGGTTGTCATTAAGCCCATTGGGCCATTTGAATAGGCCATCTCTCTGGGCTAGGATGGTGAACCGTCAACACGTAAGAGATTTGCACTCACAACATGATGGGAGCAATCATACCAGTAGTAATGCGCCGAATCCCATCAGAACTCCGAAGTTAAGCGTGCTTGGGCAATAGTAGTACTAGGATGGGTGACTACCTGGGAAGTCCTCGTGTTGCACCTCCTTTTTCAATTTTTTTTTGCCCCGGTTAGCCTTGCCAACATGCTTCATCCATCACATTGCTATTACCGAATCCCACGACACCTTGGGTAAGACAACTTCACATCATGTGGAGGCTGGGCTCGCAAACTGAGGGCGTGGGGCATGTCACCAGTTCTCTGTCGCTCCCGTGTCCATAACTTTTGATCCGTAAGGAGTTACACGGCGCACAGAATACAGTTGGAAAGCTCTCTGAGAGCTCTACGACTGGGGCAGCAAGGCAGCTAGGCTGCGCCTATTTTGATAGACCAGAATCGAATGTTTTTATCAGTTTCAGGCCACGTTTCTACTTTTTTTGCTGTTTTTCCATCTCTAATCGTACGTCGTGAGCCGCGAAAATGAGGACACCCTAACTCACCGGACATTAGAGGGCTATACGACACGTTGATATCACGTCTTGCATGGATGCTATGTTGTTGAAGCGGATGAGTTATCGTTAAGCCCATTGGGACTTTTGAATGGGCCATCTCTTTGGGTTGGGATTGTGAACCGTCCACAAATAAGGGATTTGCGCCCTCAACATGATAGGAACAACACTAATGCACCAAATCCCATCACAACTCCGAAGTTAAGCGTGCTTTGGCGAGAGTAGTACTAGGATGGGTGACCCCTTGGGAAAATTCTCGTGTTGCACCCCCGTTTTCAATTTTTTTTACCCTAGTTAACCTTGCTTGGATGTTTTATTCGTCACATTTCTATTACTGAATCCCACGGCACCTTGGGCAAGACAACTTCGCTTCATGTAGAGGTAGGGCCCGCAAACCGAGGGTGTGGGGCTTGTGACCAAGTCTCTATCGCTCCGGTGCCCATAACTTTTGATCCATAAGGAGTTTCGCGACGCACTGCATATCGATGGAAAGCTCTCTGAGAGCTCTGCGACGGGGGCATCAAGCCTGCTCAGCTGTGCCTATTTTGGGAGCTCAAAATTGAAAAAATTTACCAGTTTTAGGCCACTTTTCTACTTTTTGTGTTATTTTTCCGTCCTGTATCGTACGTCGTGAACCGCGAAAAGGACGACAACCTAACTCGCGGGACATTAGAAGGCCCTAAAATGCGTCGATATCACGTCTTGCAAGGATGCTGAGTTGTTGAAGCGGATGGGTTGTCGTTAAGCCCATTGGGACTTTTGAATGGGCCATCTCTCTGGGCTGGGACCGTGAACCGTCAACACAAAAGGGATTTGCGCCCTCAACATGACGGGTGCGATCATACCAGCACTAATACACCGCATCCCATCAGAACTTCGAAGTTAAGCGTGCTTGGGCGAGAGTAGTACTACGATGGGTGACCCCTTGGAAAGTCCTCGTTTTGCACCCCACTTTTCAATTTTTTTGCCCCGGTTAGCCTTGCCAAGATGCTTTATCCCTCACATTTCTAATACCAAATCCCACAGCTCCTTAGGCAAGACAACTTTGCTTCACGTAGAGGCTGGGCCCACAAACCGAGGGCGTGGGGCATGTGACCAGGTCTCCTTCGCTCCTGTGCCCATAACTTTTGATCCATAAGGAGTTACGCGGTGCACAACATACCGTTGGAAAGCTCTCCGAGAGCTCTACGACGCGGGCAGCAAGGCTGCTCAGCTGTGCCTGTATTGGGAGCCCAAAATTGAACATTTTTTTCAGTTTCAGGCCACTTTTCTACTTTTTGTGATGTTTTTCCATCCCAGATCGTACGTCGTGAGCCATGAAAAAGATGACAACCTTACTCTCTGGACATTAGAGGGCCCTACAATGCGTTGATATCACGTCTTGTGAGGCTGCTGTGTTGTTGAAGTAGATGGGTTGTCGTTAAGTCCATTGGGACTTTTGAATGGGTCATCTCTCTAGGTTAGGACTGTGAACCGTCAACACATAAGTGATTTGCGCCCTCAACATGATGGGTGCGATCATACCAGCACTAATTTACCAAATCCCATCAGAACTCCGAAGTTAAACGTGCTTGGGCAAGAGTAGTACTAGGATGGGTGACCCCTTGGGAAGTCCTTGTGTTGCACCCATATTTTCAATTTTTTTTACCCCGGTTAGCCTTGCCAAGATGCTTTATCCATCACATTTCTATTACCGAATCCCACGGCATCTTGGGTAAGACGACTTCACATCACGTGGAGGCTGGGCTCGCAAACTGAGGGCATGGGGCCTGTCACCAGTTCTTTGTTGCTCCTGTGCCCATAACTTTTGATCCGTAAGGAGTTACGTGGCGCACATAATACAGTTGGAAAGCTCTCTAAGAGTTCTACGACCGAGGCAACAAGGCAGCTGGGCTGCGCCTATTTTGGGAGACCAGAATCGAATGTTTTTATCAGTTTCGGGCCACGTTTCTGCTTTTTTTGCTATTTTTCCATCTCGGATCGTACGTCGTGAGCCGTGAAAATGAGGACAACCTAACTCACCGGACATTAGAGGGTCGTACAACATGTCGATAACACGTCTTGCATGGATACTGCGTTGTTGAAGCGGATGGGATATCGTTAATCCCATTGGGACTTTTGAATGGGACATCTCTTTGGGCTGAGTTTGTGAACCTTCAACAAATAAGAGATTTGCGCCCTCAACATGGATGGAACATCACTAATGCACCAGATTCCATCAAAACTCTGAAGTTAAGCATGCTTGGGTGAGAGTAGTACTAGGATGGGTGATCCTTGGGAAGTCCTCGTGTTGCACCCCCGTTTTCAATTTCTTTTACCCTGGTTAGCCTTGCCTGGATGCTTTATTCGTCACATTTCTATTACTGAATCCCATGGCACCTTGGGCAAGACAACTTAGCTTCACGTAGAGGCAGGGCCCACAAACCGACGGCGTGGGGCTTGTGACCAGGTCTCCGTCGCTCCGGTGCCCATAACTTTTGAACCGTAAGGAGTTACGCGGCGCATAGCATACCGTTGGAAAGCTCTCCGAAAGCTCTAAGATGGGGACAACAAGCATGCTAGGCTGTGCCTATTTTGGGAGCCTAAAATTGAACATTTTTTTTAATCATTTTTGGGCCACTTTTCTACTTTTTGTGCAATTTTTCCATCCTGGATCGTACGTCGTGAGCCGCGAAAAGGACGACAACCTTACTCGCGGGTCATTGGAGGGTCCTACAACTCGTTGATATCAAGTCTTGCGAGGATGTTGCGTCGTTGAAGAGGATGTGTTGTCGTTATTCCGATTGGGCCTTTTGAATTAGCCATCTCTCTGGGCTGGGACTGTGAACCGTCAACACAAAAGGGATTTGCTCCCTCAATATGACGGGTGCGATCATATCAGCACAAATGCACCAGATCCCATCAGAACTTCGAAGTTAAGCATGCTTGGGCGAGAGTAGTATTAGGATGGTTGACCCCTAGGGAAGTCCTCGTGTTGTAGCCCCCTTTTTCCATTTTTTTTACCCCGGTAAGCCTTGCCATGATGCTTTATCCGTCACATTTCTATTATCGAGTGCCACGGCACCGTGGGCAACACAACTTCGATTCAGTAGAGACTGGGCCGGCAAACCAAGGGCGTGGGGCTTGTGACCAGGTCTCCGTCGCTCCGGTGCCCATAACTTTTGATCCATAAGGAGTTACGCGATGTACAACATACCGTTGGAAAGCTCTCCGAGAGCTCTACGATGAAGGAAGCAAGGCTGCTCGGCTGTGCCTGTTTTAGGAGCCCAAAATTGAACATTTTTTTCAATTTTGGGCTACTTTTCTACTTTTTGTGATGTTTTTCTGTCCCGGATAGTACTTCATGAGCCGCGAAAAAGACGATAACCTTACTCGCGGGACATTAGAGGGCCCTACAATGCGTCAATATCACATCTTGTAAGGATGCTGCGTTGTTGAAGCAGATAGGTTGTCGTTAAGTCCATTGGGACTTTTGAATGGGCCATCTCTCTGGGTTGGGACTGTGAACCGTCAACACATAAGGGATTTGCGCCCTCAACATGATGGGTGCGATCATACCAGCACTAATGCACCGGATCCCATCAGAACTCCGAAGTTAAGCGTGCTTGGGCAAGAGTAGTACTAGGATGGGTGACCCCTTGGGAAGTCCATGTGTTGCACCCACATTTTCAATTTTTTTTGCCTCGGTTAGCCTTGCCAAGAAGCTTTATCCATCACATTTCTATTACCGAATCCAACGGCGCCTTGGGCAAGACAACTTCGCTTCACGTAGAGGCTGGGCCCGCAAACCGATGGCGTAGGGCTTGTGACCAAGTCTCCATCGCTCCGGTGCCCATAACTTTTGATCCGTAAGGAGTTATGTGGCGCACAGCATACCGTTGGAAAGTTCTCTAAGAGCTCTACAATGGGGGCAACAAGCCTGCTGGGCTGTATCTCTTTTGGGAGCCCAAAATTGAACGTTTACATTAGATTCGGGCCACTTTTATGCTTTTTGCGCTGTTTTTCCATCCCAGATCGAACGTCGTGAGCCACGAAAAGGACAACAACCTAAATTGTGGGAAATTAGAGGGCCCTAAAACGCGTTGATATCACCTTTTGCGAGGATGCTGCAATGTTGAAGTGGATGGGTTGTCGTTAAGGCCATTGGGACTTTTCAATGGGCTATCTCTCTGGGCTGGGACTGTGAACCGTTAACACATAAGGGATTTGCGCCTCAACATGACGGGTGCGATCATATTAGCACTAATGTACCAGATCCTATATGAACTCCGAAGGTAAGAGTGCTTGGTCGAGAGTAGTACTAGGATAGGTGACCCCTTGGGAAGTCCTCGTGTTGCACCCCCCTTTTCTATTTTTTTTTGCCCCGGTTAGCCTTGCCAAGATGCTTTATCCATCACATTTCTATTACCGAATACCACGTCACCTTGGGCAAGACAACTTTGCTTCATGTAGAGGCAGGGCCTGCAAACCGAAGGCGTGGGGCATGTGACCAGTTCTCCGTCGCTCCGGTGCCCATAACTTTTGATCCGTAAGGAGTTACAGGGCGCACAGCATACCGTTGGAAAGCCTTTTGAGAGCTCTACGATGGGGGCAGCAAGCATGCTGGGCTGCGCCTACTTTGGGAGCCCAAAATCGAATGTTTTCTCAGTTTTGGGCCACTTTTCTACTTTTTGTGCTATTTTTCCGTCCCGGATCGTACGTCGTGAGCCATGAAAAGGATGACAACCTAACTCGCAGGACATTAGAGGCCCTTACAACGCGTTGATATCACGTCATGCGAGGATGCTACGTTGTTAAAGCGGATGGGTTGTCATTAAGTCCATTGGGACTTTTGAATGGGCCATCTCTCTAGGCTGGGACTGTGAACCGTCAACACATAAGGGATTTGCGCCCTCAACATGATGGGTACGATCATACCATCACTAATGCACCGGATCCCATTAGAACTCTGAAGTTAAGCGTGCTTGGGAAATAATAGTACTACGATGGGTGAGCCCCTGGGAAGTCTTCGTGTTGCACCCCCCTTTTCAATTTTTTTTGCCCTGGTTAGCCTTGCCTAGATGCTTTATCCATCACATTTCTATTACCGAATCCCATGGCACCTTGGGCAAGACAACTTTGCTTCACGAAGAGACTAGGCCCGCAAACCGAGGGCGTGGGGCTTGTGACCAGGTCTCCTTCGCTCCTGTGCCCATAACTTTTGATCCATAAGGAGTTACGCGGTGCACAACATACCGTTGGAAAGCTCTCCGAGAGCTCTACGACAGAGGCAGCAAGGCTGTTCAGTTGTGCCTATTTTGTGAGCCCAAAATTGAACATTTTTTTTCAGTTTTGGGCCACTTTTCTACTTTTTGTGATATTTTTCCGACCTGGTTCGTACATCGGGAGTCGTGAATAAGATGACAACCTTACTCGCGGTACATTAGAGTGCCTACAATGCGTCGATATCACGTCTTGTGAGGATGCTGCGTTGTTAAAATAGATGGGTTGTTGTTAAGTCCAATGGGACTTTTGAATGGGCCATCTCTCTGGGTTGGGACTATGAATCGTCAACACATAAGGGATTTGCGCCCTCAACATGATGGGTGTGATCATACAAGCATTAATGCACTAGATCTGATCATAACTTCGAATTTAAGCGTGCTTGGACAAGAGTAGTACTAGGATGGGTGACCCACTAGGAAGTCCTCGTGTTGCACCCATATTTTTAATTTTTTGGGCCCTAGTTAGCCTTACCAAGATGCTTTATCCATTACATTTCTATTACCGAATCCAACGGCACCATGGGCAAGACAACATCATTTCACGTAGAGGTTGGGCCGGCAAAACCGAGGGCGTAGGGCTTGTGACCAAGTCTCCGTCGGTCCGGTGCCCATAACTTTTGATCCGTAAGAAGTTACGTGGCGCACGTCATATTGTTAGAATGCTCTCTGAGAGCTCTACGATGGGGGCAACAAGCCTGCTGGGCTGCGACTGTTTTGGGAGTCCAAAATCAAACGTTTGCTTCAGATTCGGGCTACTATTCTGCTTTTTGTGCTATTTTTCCATCCCAAACAGTACGTCGTGAGCTGGGAAAAGGATGACAACCTAACTTGCAGGACATTGGAGGGCCCTACAAGGCGTTGATATCACCTTTTGCAAGGATGCAGCGTTGTTGAAGCGGATGGGTTCTCATTAAGGCCATTGGGACTTTTCAATGGGCTATCTCTCTGGGCTGGGACTGTGAACCGTCAACACATAAGGGATTTACGCCCTCAACATGACGGGTGCGATCATAACAGCACTAATGTACCAGATCCCATCAGAACTACGAAGCAAAGAGTGCTTGGACGAGAGTAGTACTAGGATAGGTGACCCCTTGGGAAGTCCTAGTGTTGCACCCCCCTTTTCTATTTTTTTTGCCCTGGTCAGCCTTGCCAAGATGCTTTATCCATCACATTTCTATTATTTAATCCCACATCACCTTGGATAAGACAATTTCACTTCACGTAGAGGCTAGGCCCGCAAACCGAGGTCGTGGGGCATGTGACAAGGTCTCCGCCACTCCGGTGCCCATAACTTTTGATCAATAAGGAGTTACACGACGCACAACATACCGTTGGGAAGCTCTTCGAGAGCTCTACGACAAGGTAAGCAAGCCTGCATTGCTGTGCCTATTTTGGGAGCCCAAAATTGAACGTTTTTATCAGTTTTGGGCTACTTTTTTGCATTTGGTACTATTTTTCTGTCCCAGATCGTACGTCATGGGCCGCAAAAATGAGGACAACCTAACTCGCACGACATTAGAGGGCCCTACAATGCGTCGATATCACGTCTTGTGAGGATGCTGGGTTGTTGATGCGAATGGGTTGTCGTTAAGCTCATTGGGACTTTTGAATGGACCATCTCTTTGGACTGGGACTGTGAACCGTCAACACATAAGGGATTTGCGCCTTCAACATGATGGGTGCGATCATACCAGCACTAATGCACTGGATCCCATCAGATTTCCAAAGTTAAGCGTGCTTGGGCAAGAGTCGTACTAGGATGGGCGACCCCTTGTGAAGTCCTCGTGTTGCACCCCCCTTTTCAATTTTTTTTTGCCTCAGTTAGCCTTGCCAAGATGCTTTATCCATCACAATTCTATTGATGAATCCCACGGTGCCTTGGGCAAGACAACTTCGTATCACGTAGAGGATGGGCCGGCAAACCGAGGGCGTAGGACTTGTGACCAGGTCTCCGTCGCTCCTATGCCCATAACATTTCATCCGTTAGGAGTTACACGGCGCACAGCTTGCCGTTGGAAAGCTATGCTTGGCTATGCCTATTTTAGGAGCCCAAAATTGAACGTTTTGATTAGTTTAGGGCCACTTTTCTACTTTTTGTGCTGTTTTTCCGTACTGGATCGTACGTCGTGAGCTACGAAAAGGACGACAACCTAACTCGCGGGACATTAAAGGGCCCTACAACATGTCGATATCACGTCTTGCGTGGATGCTGCGTTGTTGAAGCATATGGGTTATCGTTAAGCCCATTGGGACTTTTGAATGGGCCATCTCTTTGGGCTGGGACTGTGAACCGTCCACAAATAAGGGATTTGCGCCCTTAACATGACGGGAACAACACTAATGCACTAAATCCCATCACAACTCTGAAGTTAAGCGTGCTTTGGCGAGAGTAGTACTAGGATGGGTGACCCCTTGGGAAAATTCTCGTGTTGCACTTGCATTTTCAATTTTTTTTGCCTTGGTTAGCCTTGCCAAGATGCTTTATCCATCACATTTCTATTACCGAATCCCATGTCACCTTGGGTAAGACAACTTTGCTTCATGTAGAAGCTGGGCCCGCAAACCGAGGGCGTGGGGCTTGTGGCCAGGTCTCTGTCGCTCTGGTGCCTATAACGTTTGATCCATAACGAGTTTCGCGACGCACAACATCCCAATGGAAAGCTCTCCGAGAGCTCTACGACAGAGGCATCAAGCCTGCTAGGCTGTGCCTGTTTTGGGAGCTCAAAATTGAAAGTTTTTATCAGTTTTGGCCCATTTTTCTACTTTTTGTAATGTTTGTCCATCGGGATCGTACGTCATGAGCCACAAAAAGGACCACAACCTAACTCGCGGGACATTAGAGGGCCTTGGAATGCGTCAATATCATGTCTTGCGAGGATGCTGCGTTGTTGAAGTGGATGGGTTGTCGTTAAGCCCATTGGGACTTTTGAATAGGCCATCTCTCTAGGCTAGGACAGTGAACCATCAACACAAAAGGGATTTGCGCCCTCAACATGACAGATGCGATCATACCAGCACTAATGCACCGGATCCCATCAGAACTTCGATGTTAAGCGTGCTTGGGCGAGAATGGTACTACGATGGGTGACCCCTTGGAAAGTCCTCGTTTTGCACCCCCTTTTTCAATTATTTTGCCCAGGTTAGCCTTGCCAAGATGCTTTATCCCTCACATTTGTAATACCGAATCCCACGGCACCTTGGGCAAACAACTTCACTTCACGTACAGGCTGGGCCCGTAAACCGAGGGCGAGGGGCATGTGATCGGGTCTCCGTAGCTCCTGTGCCCATAACTTTTGATCCGTAACGAGTTACGCGGTGCACAGCATACCATTGGAAAGCTCTCCAAGAGCTCTACGACGGGGGCAGCAAGCCTGCTAGGCTGTGCCTATTTTAGGAGCCTAAAATCAAAAGTTTTCATCAGTTTTGGGATACTTTTATGCTTTTTGTGCTATTTTTTCATCCCAAATCGTATGTCGTGAGACGCGAAAAGGACGACAACCTAACTCCCGGGACATTAAAGGTCCTTGCAACGCGTTGATATCACATCTTACGAGGATGCTGCGTTGTTGAAGCAGATGGGTTGTTGTTAAGCCCATTGGGCCTTTTGAATGGGTCATCTCTCTGGGCTGGGAGTGTGAACTGTCAACACATAAGGGATTTGCACCCGCAACATGACGGGTGCGATCATACCATCACTAATGCACCGGATTCCATTAGAACTCCGAAGTTAAGCATGCTTGGGAGAGTGTAGTACTAGGATGGGTGAGCCCCAGGGAAGTCTTCTTGTTGCACCCCCCTTTTCAATTTTTTTTGCCCCGGTTAGCCTTGCCTAGATGCTTTATCCGTCACATTTCCATTACCGAATCCCACGGCACCTTGGGCAAGACAACTTCGCTTCACGTAGAGGCTGGGCCCGCAAACCGAAGGCGTGGGGCTTGTGACCAGGTCTCCGTCGCTCCAATGCCCATAACTTTTGATCCATAAGGAGTTACGCGGCCCACATCATACAGTTGGAAAGCTCTCCGAGAGCTCTACGACGGGGGTAGCAAGCCTGCTCGACTGTGCCTATTTTGGGAGCCAAAAATCAAAAGTTTTTATCAGTTTCGTGCCACTTTTCTACTTTTTGTGCTATTTTTTTGTCCCGGATCGAACGTCGTGAGCCGTGAAAAGGACGACAATCTAACTCGCAGGACATTAGAGGGCCCTACAATGCGTCGATATCACGACTTCCGAGGATGCTGCGTTGTTGAAGCGGATGGGTTGTCGTTAAGCCCATTGGGACTTTTGAATGGGCCATCTCTTTGGGATGGGACTGTGAACCGTCAACACAAAAGGGATTTGCGCCCTCAACACGACGGGTGTGATCATACCAGCACTAATACACCGCATCCCATCAGAACATCGAAGTTAAGCGTGCTTGGGTGAGAGTAGTACTAGGATGGGTGACCCCTTGGAAAGTCCTCATTTTGTACCCCCCTTTTCAATTCTTTTTGCCCCGGTCAGCCTTGTCAAGATACTTTATCCATCACATTTCTATTACCGAATCCCACTGCACCTTGGACAAGACAACTTCGCTTCACTTAGAGGCTGGGCACGCAAATCGAGGGCGTGGGGCACGTGACCAGGTCTACGTTGCTTTAGTGCCCATAACTTTTGATTCATAAGCTCTACGAGAGCTCTACGATGGGGGCAGCAATCATTCTGGGCTGCGGCTATTTTGGGAGCTCAAAATTGAAAGTTTTCATCAGTTTCGGGCCACTTTTCTAATTTTTGTGCTATTTTTCATTCCTGGATCCTACGTCGTGAGCCGCAAAAAGGATGACAACCTTACTCGCGGGACATTATAGGGCCTTACAATGCGTTGATATAACGTCTTGCGAGGATGCTGCATTTTTGAAGCGGATGGGTTGTCGTTAAGCCCATTGGGACTTTTGAATGGGCCATCTTTCTGGGCTGGGACTGTGAACTGTCAACACAAAGGATTTGCACCCTCAACATGATGGGTGCGATCATACCAGCACTAATGCACCGTATCCCACCAGAACTCCAAAGTTAAGCGTGATTGGGCAAGAGTAGTACAATGATGGGTGACCCCTTGGGAAGTCCTTGTGTTGCACCCTAATTTTCAATTTTTTTTGCCCCGGTTAGCCTTGCCAAGATGCTTTATCCAAAACATTTCTATTATCGAATCCCACGGCACCTTGGGCAAGACAACTTCGCTTCACGTAGAGGTTGGGCTCGCAAACCGAGGGCGTGGGGCTTGTGACCAGGTCTCCGTAGCTCCTTTGCCTATAACTTTTGATCCGTAAGGAGTTACGCGGCAGACAACAAATAGTTGGAAAGCTCTCCGAGAGCTCGACGACGGGGGCAGCAAGCCTGCTCGACTGTGCCTATTTTGGGAGCCAAAAATCGAACATTTTTATCAGTTTCGAGCCATTTTTCTACTTTTTGTGCTATTTTTTCATCCTGGATCGTACGTCCTAAGCCGTGAAAAGGACAACAACCTAACTCGCTGGACATTAGATGGCCTTACAACGTGTCGATATCACGTCTTGCGCGGATGCTGCATTGTTGAAGCGGATGGGTTATCGTTAAGCCCATTGGGACTTTGGAATGGGCCATCTCTCTGGGCTAGGACTGTGAACCATCAACACATAAGGGATTTGTGCCCTCAACATGACAGGTGTGATCATACCAGTAATAATACACCAGATCCCATCAGAACTTCGAAGTTCAGCGTGCTTGGACGAGAGTAGTACTAGGATATGTGACCCCTTGGGAAGTCCTCGTGTTGCACCCCCATTTTCAATTTTTTTTCCCCGGTTAGGCTTGCTAAGATGATTTATGCACCACATTTCTATTACCGAGTCCCACGACACCTTAGGAAAGACAACTTTGCTTCACGTAGAGGTTGGGCCAGCAAACCGAGGGCGTGGGCCTTGTGACTAGGTCTCCATCGCTTCGGTGTCCATAACTTTTGATCTGTAAGGAGTTATGTGGCTCACAGCATACCGTTGGAAAGCTCTCTGAGAGCTCTACGACGGAGGCAGCAACCTTGTTAGCTGTGCCTATTTTTGGAGCCCAAAATCGAATGTGTTCAACAGTTTCGGGCCACTTTTCTACTTTTTGTGTTATTTTTCCATCCTGGATCGTACGTTGTGAGCCGCGAAAAGGATGACAACCTAACTCGCGGGACATTAGAGGGCCTTACAACACGTCGATATTATATCTCGCAAGGATATTGCGTTGTTGAAGCGGATGGGTTGTCGTTTAGCCCATTGGGACTTTTGAATGAGCCATCTCTCTGGGCTAGGACTGTGAACCGTCAACACATGCGGGATTTATGCCCTCAACATGACGAATGCGATCATACCAGCACTAATGCACCGGCTCCCATCAGAACTCCAAAGTTAAGCGTGCTTGCACGAGAGTAGTACTTGGATGGGCGACCCCCTGGGAAGTCCTCGTGTTGCACCCCCCATTTCAATTTTTTTGCCCCGATTAGCCTCGCCAAGATGCTTTATCCAACATATTTCTATTACCGAATTCCACGACACCTTGGGCAAGACAACTTCGCTTCACGTAGTGGCTGGGCCCGTAAACCGAGGGCATGGGGCTTGGGACCAGGTCTCCGTCGCTTCGGTGCCCATAACTTTTGATCCATATGGAGTTTCGCGGCATACAACATACCGTTAGAAAGCTCTCTGAGAGATTTACGACGGGGGCAACAAGCCTGCTCGGCTGCGCCTATTTGTGGTACCCAAAATTGAACAGCTCATCAATGTCGGGACATTTTTCTGCTCTTTGTGCTATTTTTCCATCCCGGATTGTAGGGCGGAAAGGACGACAACCTAACTCGTGGGACATTAGAGGGCCTTACAATGCGTCGATATCACGTCTTGCGTGGATGCTGTGTTGTTGAAGCGGATGGGTTGTCGTTAAGCCCGTTGGGACTTTTGAATGAGCCATCTCTTTGGGCTTGGACTGAGAACCGTCAACACATAAGGGATATGCGCCTTCAACATGACGGGTGCGATCATACCAGCACTAATGCACCGGATCCCATTAGAACTCCGAAGTTAAGCGTGCTTGGGCGAGAGTAATACTAGGATAGGTGACCCCTTGGGATGTCCTTACGTTGTACCCCTCTTCAATTTTTTTTGCCCTAGTTAGCCTTGCCAAGATGCTTTATCCATCACATTTCTATTACCGAAGCCCACGGTACCTTGCGCACGACAACTTCGCATCACGTAGAGGCTGGGCCCACAAACCGAGGGCTTAGGGCTTGTGACCAGGTCTCCGTTGCTCCGATGCCCATTACTTTTGATCCGTAAGGAGTTGCGCGGCGCACATCATACCGTTGGAAAGCACTCGGAGAGACCTACAACGGGGACAACAAGCTTGCTTTTCTACGCCTATTTTTAGAGCCCAAAATTGAACGTTTTCTTAAGTTTTGGGCTACTTTTCTTCTTTTTGCGCTGTTTTTCCATCCCAGATAGTACGTCGTAAGCTGCAAAAAGGATGACAACCTAAGTCGCGGGACATTAGAGGGCCCTACAATGCGTCGATATCACGTCTTATGAGGATGCTGCGTTATTGAAGAGGATGGGTTGTCGTTAAGCCAATTGGGCCTTTTGAATGGGCCATCTCTCAAGGCTGCGATTGTGAACCGTCAATACATAAGGAATTTGCGCCCTCAACATGACGGGTGCGATCATACCAGCACTAATGCACAGCTTACCGTTGGAAAGCTCTCCGAGAGCTCTATGACGGAGGCAACTAGCCTACTCAGCTGCGCATGTTTTCAGAGCCCAAAAATGAACGTTTTCATCAATTTTGGGCCACTTTTCTTCTTTTTGAGCTGTTTGTTCGTCCTTGATCGTTCGTCGGGAGCTGCGAAATGGGAAACAAATAAGGACTTTGTGCACTCAACATGACGGGTGCGATCATACCAGCAGTAATGCACCAGATCCCATCAGATCTCCGAAGTTAATCGTGCTTGGGAGAGAGTAGTACTAGGATTGGTGACCCCCTGGGAAGTCCTCGTGTTGCACCCCTCTTTTCGTTTTGTTTTTTTACCCTGTTTATGCTTGCCAAATTGCTTTATCCGTCACATTTCTATAACCGAGTCCCACAATATCTTGGGCAAGACAACTTTGCTTTGCGTAAAGCCTGGGCCCGCAAACCGAGGGTGTGGGGCTTGTGACCAGGTCTCCGTCGCTTCGGTACCCATAACTTTTAATCCGTAAGGAGTTATAGGACGCACAACATACCGTTGTAAAGCTCTCCGAGAGCTCTACGACGGGGGCAGCAAGCTTGCACTGCTGTGCTTATTTTCAGAGCCGAAAATCGAACGTTTTCATCAGTTTTTGGCCATTTTTCTTCTTTTTGCGTTGTTTTTTCGTCCCTGATTGTTCGTCGGGAGCCGCGAAAAGGACGACAAATAAGGGCTTTGCACACTCAACATGACAGGTGCGATCAAATCAGCTATAATTCACTAGATCCCAACAGATTTCTGAAGTTAAACGTGCTTGGGAGAGAGTAGTACTAGGATGGGTGACCCCCATGGAAGTCCTCGTGTTGCAACCCCCTTTTCGTTTTGAATTTTTTGCCCCGTTCAAGCTTGCCAAGATGATTTATCCACCACATTTCTATTATCGAGTTCCACTGCATCTTGGGCAAGACAACTTCGCTTCGCGTAGAGGCCGGGCCAAAACCGAGGGCATGGGTCCTGTGACCAGGTCTCCGTTGACCATAACTTTTGATCCGTAAAGAGTTACGCGGAGCACAACATACCGTTAGAATGCTCTCCGAGAGCACTACTACGGGGGCAACAAGCTTGCTCGGTTGCGTATGTTTTTAGAGCCCAAAATTGAACGTTTTCATCAATTTTGGGCTACTTTTTGTCTTTTTGCACTGTTTCTTTGTCCCTGAATGTTCGTTGAGAGCCTCGAAAAGGACGACAAATAAGGGCTTTGCGCACTCAACATGACGGGTGCGATCATACCAGTAGTAAGGCACCGAATCCCATCAGATATCGGAAGTTAAGCGTGCTTGGGAAAGAGTAGTACTAGCATGTGTGACCCCCAGGTAAGTCCTCGTGTTGCACCCCCCTTTTCATTTTGAATTTTTTGCCCTATTCAGGCTTGCCAAGATGCTTTATCCATTACATTTGTATTGCCGATTCCAATGTCATCTTGGGCAAGACAACTTCACTTCGCGTAGAGGCTGGGCCCGCAAACCGAGGGGGTGAGGCAAGTGACCAGGTCTCCGTCGCTTTGGTGACCATAACTTTTGATCCATATGGAGTTACGCGGCGCACAGCTTGCCGTTGGAAAGCTCTCCGAGAGCTCTACGACGAGGGCAACTAGCATGCTCAGTGGTGCCTGTTTTTGGAGCAAAAAATTGAACGTTTTTATCAGTTTCGGGCCACTTTTCTTCTTTTTACGTTATTTTTTTGTCCCTAATCATTCGTCGGGAGCCGCAAAAAAGACGACAAATAAGGGCTCTACGTACTCAATATGACGGGTGCGATTATACCAGCAAGAATGCACCGGATCCCATCAATCTCTGAAGTTAATTGTGCTTGGGAGATAGTAGTACTAGGATGGGTGACCGTCTGGGAAGTTCTCGAGTTGCACCCTGCTTTTCGTTTTGTTTTTTTACCACGTTTGTGCTTGCCAAATTTCTTTATCCATAACATTTCTTTTCTCGAGTCCCACAGCTTCTTAGGCAAGACAACTTCAGTTCGTGCAGAGGCTGCGCACGCAAATCGAGGGCGTGGGGCTTGTGACCTAGTCTCTATCGCTCTGGTGCCCATAACTTTTGATCCGTTAGGAGTTATGTGCTGCACAGCATACCGTTCGAAAGCTCTCCAGGAACTCTACGACGGGGGCCGCAAGCCTACTTTCCTGCGCCTATTTTTGGTGCCCAAAATCAAGCGTTTTCATCAGTTTCGGGTCATTTTTCTTCTTTTTGCGCTGTTTCTTCGTCAATGTTTGTTCGTTGGGAGTCGCGAAAAGGATGACAAATAAACGCTTTACGCACTCAACATGATGGGTGTGATCATCCTAGCAGTAATGCACCGGATCACATTGGATCTCCGAAGTTAAGCATGCTTGGGAGAGAGTAGTACTAGGTTGGGTGACCCCCCGGGAAGTCCTCGTGTTGTACCCCCCATTTTCGTTTTGAATTGTTTGCCCTGTTTAGGCTTGCTAAGATGCTTTATCCGTAACATTTCTATTACCGAGTCCCACAACATCTTGGGCAAGACAACTTCGCTTCGCGTAGAGGATGGGCCCGTGAACCGAGGGCATGGGGCTAGTGGCTAGGTCTCCGTCACTCCGGTGACCATAACTTTGGATCCGTAAAGAGTTACGCGGTGCACATCACACCTTTGGAAAGCTCTCCGAGAGCTCTACGACGAAGGCAGCAATCCTGCTCGACTGTGCCTATTTCGGAGCCCAAAATCAAACGTTCTCATCAATTTTGGGCTACTTTTTATCTTTTTGCGTTGTTTCTTCATCCTTGATCGTTCGTCGGGAGCCATGAAAAGGACGACAAATAAGGACATTGCGCACTCAATATGACGGGTGCGATCATACCAGCAGTAATGCACCAGATCCCAACAGATCTCCGAAGTTAATCGTGCCTGGGAGAGAGTAGTACTAGGATGGGTGACCCCCAGGGAAGTCCACGTGTTGCACCCCCCTTTTCATTTTGTTTCTTTACCCCGTTCATGCTTGCCAAATTGCTTTATCCGTCACATTTCTATTACCGAGTCCCATAGCATCTTGGGCAAGACAACTTCGCTTAGCGTAGAGGCATGGGGCCTATGACCTGGTCTCCGTCATTCCGTTGACCATAACTTTTGATCCGTAAAGAGTTACGCGGAGCACAGCATACCGTTGGAATGCTCTCTGAGAGCTCTACGATGGGGGCAGCAAGCTTGCTTGGCTGTGTATGTTTTCAGAGCTCAAAATTGAACATTTTCATCAGTTTCGGTTGACTTTTCTTCTTTTTGCACTGTTTCTTCGTCCCTGATTATTCGTCGGGAAGCGCAAAAAGAATGACAAATAAGGACTTTGCGCACTCAACATGACAGGTGCGATCATACCGGCAGTAATGCACCGGATCCCATTAGATATCCGAAGTTAAGCATGCTTGGGTGAGAGTAGTACTAGCATGGGTGACCCAAGGTAAGTCCTCGTATTCCACCCCCCATTTCGTAATGAATTTTTTGCCCTATTCAGGCTTGCCAAGATGCTTTATCCATTACATTTGTATTGCCGATTCCAATGTCATCTTGGGCAAGACAACTTCACTTCGCGTAGAGGCTGGGCCCGCAAACCGAGGGGGTGAGGCAAGTGACCAGGTCTCCGTCGCTTTGGTGACCATAACTTTTGATCCATATGGAGTTACGCGGCGCACATCTTACCATTGGAAAGCTCTCCGAGAGCTCTACAATTGGGGCAACTAGCCAGCTCAGCTGCGCCTATTTTCGGAGCACATAATCAAATGTTTTTATAAGTTTCGAGCAACTTTTCTTCTTTTCGCGCTGTTTCTTCATCCCTAATTATTCGTCAGGAGCCGCGAAAAGGACGACAAATATAGGCTTTGCACACTCAACATGACAGGTGTGATCATACCAGTAGGAATGCACTGGATCCCATCAAATCTCTAAAGTTAATCGTGCTTGGGAGAGAGTAATACTAGGATGGGTGACCGCCAGGGAAGTCCTCGAGTTGCACCCCCATTTTCGTTTTATTTTTTTGCCACGTTAATGCTTGCTAAATTGCTTTATCCATCACATTTCTATTACTGAGTCCCACGACATCTTGGGCAAGACAACTTTTGTTCGCGTAGAGGCTGGGCCCGCAAACCTAGGGCGGGGCCAGTGACCAAGTCTCCGTTGCTCCGGTGCCCATAACTTTTGATCTGTAAGGAGTTACACAATGCACAGTATACCGTTGGAAAGCTTTTCGTGAGCTCTACGACGGGGACAACAAGCTTGCTTTGTTTTTTTGTTTTGTTTTTTTGCCACGTTTATGTTTGCCATATTGATTTATCTGTCACATTTCTATTATCGAGTCACATGGCTTCTTGGGCAAAACAACTTCACTTCGTGTAGCGGCCGGGCCTACAAACCGATGGCATGGGGCCTGTGACCAAGTCTCCATCGCTCCGGTGCCCTTAACTTTTGATCCATAAGGACTTACGCGGTGCACAACATACGGTTGGAAAGCTCTCCGAGAGCTCTACGACAGGGGTAGCAAGACTGGTAGGCTGCGCCTGTTTTTGGAGCCCCAAATAGAAGGTTTTCATCAAGTTTGGGCCGCTTTTCTTCTGTTTGCGCCGTTTCTTCATCCCTGATCGTTCGTCAGGAGCCGCAAAAAGGACAACAAATAAGGGCTTTATACATACAACATGACGGGTGCATTCATACTAGCGGTAATGCACTGGATCCCATCAGAACTCCGAAGTTAAGCGTGCTTGGGCGAGAGTAGTACTAGGATGGGTGACCCCAGGGAAGTCCTCGTGTTGCACCTCCATTTTCGTTTGGTTGTTTTGCCCCGATCAGTCTTGCCAAGATGCTTTATCCTTAAAATTTTGATTATCGAGTCTCACGTCATCTTGGGTAAGACAACTTCGCTTCGTGTCGAGGCTGGGCCAGCAAACTGAGGGCGTGGGCCCTGTGACCCAGTCTCCGTCGCTACGGTGCCCATAACTTTTGATCCATAAAGAGTTATGCGGCGCATAGCATAACGTTGAAAAGCTATGCGAGAGCTCCACGACGAGGGCACTGAGCCTGCTAGGCTGTGCATGTTTTCAAAGCCCAAAATTGAACATTTTTATCAGTTTTTGGCCACTTTTCTTCTTTTTACGCTGTTTCTTCTTCCTTGATTCTTCGTCGGGAGCCGCGAAACGGATGACAAATTAGGCCTTTGCGCACTCAACTTGACGGGTGCGATTATACCAGCTGTAATTCAACGGATCCCATCAGATCTCCGAAGTTAATCATGCTTGGGAGAGAGTAGTAGTAGGATTGGTGACCCCGTAGGAAGTCCTCTTGTTGCACCCCCCTTTTTGTTTTGTTTTTTTGCCCCATTCATGCTTGCCAAATTGATTTATCTGTCAGATTTCAATTACCGAGTACCACGGCATCGTGGGCAAGACAACTTTGCTTCGCGTAGAGGGTAGGCTCGTAAACCGAGGGAATGGGGATAGTGACCAAGTCTCCGTTGCTCCGGTGCCCATAACTTCTGATCCATAAGGAGTTACGCAGCGCACAGCATACCGTTGGAAAGCTCTCCTAGAGTTCTACAACGGGGGTAGCAAGCTTGCTCGACTGCGCCTATTTTTGAAGCCCAAAATTGAACGTTTTCATCAATTTTGAGCCAATTTACTTCTTTATGCACTATTTCTTCATCCCGGGTCGTTCGTCGAGAGTCGCAAAAAGGACAACAAATAAGGGCTTTGCGTACTCAACATGACGGGTGTAATCATACCTGCAGTAATAGACCGGATCCCATCAGAGCTCCAAAGTTAAGCGTGCTTGGGAGAGAGTAGTACTAGGATGGGCGAGCCCTAGGTAAGTCCTCGTGTTGCACTCCCCTTTTTGTTTTGTTTTTTTTCCCCGTTCAGGCTTGCCAATATGCTTTATTCGTCACATTTCTATTGTCGAGTCCCATGACATCTTGGGCAAGACAACTTCGCTTCGTGTAGAGGCTGGGCCTGTAAACCGAGGGCGTTGGGCTTATGTCCAGGTCTCCATCGCTCCGATGCCCATAACTTTTGATCCGTAAGGAGTTGCGCTGCGCACATCATACCATTGGAAAGCTCTCTAAGACCTCTATGATGGGGGCAGCAAGTTTGCAGTACTGCAGTTGTTTTCAGAGCCAAAAATTGAATATCTTCATCAGTTTTGGGCCACTTTTCTTCTTTTTGCGCAGTTTCTTCATCCCGGATCGTTCATCAGGAGAGGCGAAAAGGACGACAAATAAGGGCTTTGCGCAATTAACATAACGGGTGTGATCATACCAGTAGTGATGCACCGGATCCCGTCAGATCTCTGAAGTTAAGCGTGCTTGGGAGAGAGTAGTACTAAGATGGGTGACCCCTAGGGAAGTCCTCGTGCTGCACCCCCTTTTCATTTTGAATTTTTTGCCCTGTTCTTGCTTGCCAAATTGCTTTACCCGTCATATTTCTATTATTGAGTCCCATAGCATCTTGGGCTAGACAACTTCACTTCGTGTAGCGGATGGGCTCGCAAACTGAGGGCGTGGGGCCTGTGACCTAGTCTCTGTCACTCAGGTGCCCATAAATTTTGATCCGTAAGGAGTTATGTGGCGTACAACATACCGTTGGAAAGCTCTTCGAGATTTCAACAATAGGGGCAGCAAGCCTACTCGGCTGCGCCTATTGCCGGAGCTCAAAATCGAATGATTTCATCAGTTTCGTTCCACTTTTCACCTGTTTGCGCTGTTTCTTTATCCCTTATCGTTCGTCGAGAGCCGCAAAAAGGACGACAAATATGTGATTTGTGCACTCTACAAGACGGGTGCGGTCATGCCAGTAGTAATGCACCAAATCCTGTCAAATCTCCGAAGTTAAATGTGCTTGGGAGAGAGTAGTACTAGGATGGGTGACCCCCTACTAAGTCCTCGTGTTGCACCCCACTTTTCGTTTTGTTTTTTTGCCCCAATCATGCTCGCCAAATTGCTTTATCCATCACATTTCTATTATCGAGTCCCACGGCATCTTGGGCAAGACAACTTCACTTCGCGTAGAGACTGAGCCCGCAAACCTAGGGCGTGGGGCCTGTGTCCATGTCTCAGTCGCTCTAGTGCCCATAACTTTTGATCCGTAGGGAGTTATGCAGTGCACAGTATACTGTTGGAAAGCTCTTCGAGACTTCTACGATGGGGGCAGCAAGCCTGCTCAGCTGCACCTATTGTCGGAGCCCAAAATCGAATGATTTCATCAGTTTTGGGCCACTTTTCCCCTGTTTGCGCTATTTCTTTGTCCCTGATCGTTGGTCGGGAGCCGCGAAAAGGACGACAAATATGGGCTTTGCACACTCAACAAGACTGGTGCGATCATACCAGTAGTAATGCACCGGATCCCATCAGATCTCCGAAGTTAATCGTGCTTGGGAGAGAGTAAGACTAGGATGGGTAATCCCCTGGAATGTCCTCGTGTTGCACTCCCCTTTTCATTTTATTTTTTTTGCCCCGTTCATGCTTGACAAATTGCTTTATCCATCACATTTCTATTACCGAGTCCCATGTCATCTTGCGCAAGACAACTTTGCTTCACATAGAGACTGGGCCCGCAACCCGAGGGCGTGGGGCCTGTGACCAGATCTCTGTCGCTCCGGAGCCTATAACTTTTGATCCGTAAGGAGTTACGCGGCGCAGTACATACCGTTGGAAATTTCTCCGAGAGCTGTACGACGGGGGTAGCAAGCCTACTTGACTGCGCCTTTTTTTGGAGGACAAAATCAAACGTTTGCATCAGTTTTGGGCCACTTTTCTTCCTTTTACGCTTTTTCTTCATCCATAATCGTTCGTTGGGAGCTGCGGAAAAGACGACAAACAAGGGCTTTGCGCACTCAATATGACGGGTGCGATTATACCAGCAGTAATGCACCGGATCCCATCAGATCTCCGAAGTTAATCGTGCTTGGGAGATAGTAGCACTAGGATTGGTGACCCCCCAGGAAGTCCTCGTGTTGCACCTCCCCTTTCGTTTTGTTTTTTTTATCTCGTTCATGCTTTCCAAATTGCTTTATCCATCATATTTCTGTCACCGACTCCCACAGCATCTTGGGCAAGACAACTTCGCTTCACGTAGAGGTTGGGCCCGCAAACCAAGGGCGAGGGGCCTATGACCAAGTCTCCGTTGCTCCGGTGTCTATAACTTTTGATCCGTAAGGAGTTACGCGGCGCACAGCATACCGTTGGAAAGTTCTCCGAGAGCTCTAAGACGGGGGCAACAAGCCTGCTCAACTGTGCCTATTTTCAGATCTCAAAATTGAACATTTTCATCAAGTTTAGGCCACTTTTCTTCTTTTTGCACTGTTTGTTCATCCCTGATCGTTCGTCGGGAGCTGCAAAAAGGACGAGAAATAAGGGCTTTGCGCAGTTAACATGATGGGTGTGATCATACCAGCAGTAATACAATGGATCCCATTGGATCTCGGAAGTTAATCGTGCTTGGGAGAGAGTACTACTAGGATTGGTAACCCCCAGGGAAGTCCTCGTGTTGCACCCCTCTTTTCGTTTTGTTTTTTTGCCCTGTTCATGCTTGCCAAATTGATTTATCTGTCACATTTCAATTACCGAGTACCACGGCATCTTGGGCAAGACAACTTTGCTTCGCGTAGAGGCAGGGCCCGCAAACCGAGGGCGTGGGGCTTATGACCAAGTCTCCGTCGCTCTGGTGCCCAATACTTTTGATCCGTAGGGAGTTACGCAGTGCACAACATACTGTTGGAAAGCTCTCTAAGATATCTACGACAGGGCAGGAAGGCTGCTCGGCTGCACCTATTTTCGGAGCCCAAAATAGAAAGTTTTCATCAGTTTTGGGACACTTTTCTTCTGTTTGCACTGTTTGTTTATCCCTGATCGTTCGTCGTGAGCCGCGAAAAGGATGACAAATAAGGGTTTTGTGCACTCAACAAGATAGGTGTGATCATACCAGTAGTAATGCACATGATCCCATCAGATCTCCGAAGTTAAGCATGCTTCGGAGAGAGTAGTAGTAGGATGGGTGACCCAAAACGAAGTCCTCGTGTTGCACCCCTTTTTCATTTTGAATTTTTTGACCCGTTCATGCTTGCCAAATTGTTTTATCCGTCACATTTCTATTACCGAGTCCCACTGCATCTTTGGCAAGACAACTTTGCGTCGTGTAGCGGCTGGGCATGTAAACCGACGGCGTGGGGCCTGTGACCAAGTCTCCGTCGCTCCGTTGCCCATAAATTTTGATCCGTATGGAATCACGCAACGCACATCATACCGTTAGAAAGCTCTCCGAGAGTTCTACGATGGGTGCAGTATGATACTACGTTCGAAACGCCTACTAGTTATCTCGAAGTCTCATTTGATTAACAACCTAGCATGATACTATGTCTCGTTTGTTTGTTAATCCTTGTTACAAAAGTACCTGGTGATCTTAGCCTACCAATGAGTACCTGCTTAAGATTGGATAGATTCATTTACTTAATCCTTTACCTGATACTTCATAAGCTTGTGATAGATACTAACCAGTAGCGATAGCAAAAACGACCATAAGAGTGTCTATCTAGTTATGATCAGTACAACCCAAAATTAGATCCCAAATTACAACGGGGGTCATTTACAATACAGCAACAAGAAACATAAGAAATAGTCTTCAAGCAACATGTTGTTCACAAAATGGCCATAGTCAAGTAAGACACGTATGGCAAGCAATCATTCCAAGGAGTCATCAATAGGCACATTGTCCTCGGGTACCTGTTCCTATTCTTCTTCACCTGAGATGATAAAAGAGGGTGAGTCCTTATGAACTCAACGAGGGGGAACGAGAAATACGTTTTGAAACTCTTTTTCCCGTTCAACTTATGAAAACCCTTTGCAAGCATGACATATATCACAAATAAGTTCATAATGTAATATAAAAGTAAAAGAACGCAATTACCCGTCTTTCCTCCCCGAGGTCCTCTAGGAACCAAGCGAGAGTACTTATACACATAGTAAAAAGGATACGGTGATCTTTTGCTCTCAGTTCATTTTCAGTATCAATTGTTGCGGCTGACTTCAAATCATCCACTTATCACGCCAAATGGGTGTACTCCGGATGTACCCCGAAATCTTACGACCCAACTCTCCGAGGATGTCTAGCCCCCGAGCGAGAGGGGGAATGGGACAGTGGTAGTCACGGTTGCACCGGCAAGCCCGATACTACCCAGTATGTGTGAAACGCTACCACGCCAGAATGAAAGGTTGCAACCTTGTATGCAATACACATTTATGACATTTAATATATCACATTAGAAGGACAACAAAGTAGGTTGCCTCCGAGCAATCATAAGATTGCACATTTACAAGTAAACACGCGAGGCACGATATGACAGGTAATTTCACTTGTAAAGCACATGGAGTTATATGAATATTAAACGGGCAGCCACGTAACGCATGTAAATCAAGTCATATAACTCATTTCGAAGTTCACGTAATCAAATAATAAGGTCATACAACATGCAACGACGTTTACGTGGGACTGGGTGCAAGAAAGGCCTACTTGTCAACATGTAATCATCGGAACCACATTTAGGGCGATAAGGGCAACTACGGGCAGCCTACTAATCACATAATTAAACACGAAATTCATAGGATCAACACTTAGCGAGTTTGCCTAGTCATTAGGGGTTCAATTCATGCTTACCCGTGCGATTAAGCCCTAAGTTGTCACGTAATTAAACTCAAGTCATGCATCGATTAATTAAAACACCCACAAGCATTCAAAATAGTCCACACAACATCCAAGTGCTGCAATCCCAAGCATTTAATACAACAACAGAAGTTACAATAATTTTCAAAGCAAATCACTAGATGAAAACCTCACTGCAATAGTCTGTATTCTCACAATCATTGAGACAAGCAAACAATCTTCAATTCTAGTGAACAAAATGTCAAATTAAAGCTTAAGGAGTGAACTAAATCCAGAAACAAACCTCGCATCATTTGGAGTTCGTGTTCAAGAGTTATAGCCAAAATCGTGAGACTACGCAAAATAGTCCAGATTTGTACAAAAATGTCCAGAACTGAAAAATATAGCAGCATACCAAATTTCATGCATTTTGGATATCATTTACTAAGTCAAAACTGGTTCGTTCTACAAGGACAGTGAATCTGCCAAAACCTGCTTTATTTTCCAGATTTTTCCAGATTTGGACACCTTTCGATGTTTTGCCATTTTGGGGACCTTAGAGTTAAAATTGGCTTTAGCCTATTTCTACGAACAATGGTCAGAACTGGCAAAAATAGTCACTTACCAATTTTCATGCATTTTCAACATCATTTACCTAGTCAAATCCACTTCGCTCCAACAAGTCAGAAGGTTGTCACTTACGCGATTTTGCCTATCTTCACATTCTAGCCAAGTATCTTGCCATGCATATTCAAAAAAGCTCATGTACAAACATATATCACAAGTACAGAGGTAAAAATAGACATTTAATGGCATGCATGTGGTTTTTCAAAGCTTTTCAAGAGACTTTTAGCCCTTACTTTTGTAATACTTGAGCCCAGAATGTGGAATTTTCTTATTTATCTTTCTGAAAATTATTTTTTCTTAAATTCTTTGAGATTTAATTGTTACTTCTTTATTGTCGCCAAGTGCATTGCATATCGAGAGCGATAGTTAGAGAGCGGTTTCTAGTCCTCAGCAAATAGTGAAAACTAGTATTTGGTGTTTTAATTTTAGTGTTTTAATTGTTGTTAGCTAGAATTAATATTTCATTAGTTATTTTAGCTTTAAAAATGCATAAAATAGGCTAATTTGACCAACTTAAGTTAGTTGACCAAGGGCTTGACCATTGACCAAAGCTTGTCATCTTTTATTAAGCTTAAAACATTGCAAAAAAAAACAAGCTGAAAACAGACTTGAGCTGGTCGAAACTTTGAAGAGAAAAAAAAAATATTTCAACTTTCAAAACTTCCAATCTTCGCGTGAGCTTGCACAGGGTTGTTACTGAGCCATCCAGCGAGGTTTTCCTAGTAACTAGGAGTGTCTAAGATGAGGGAAGCACGTTATTTGCGCATTTGAATGTTATATGTATCAACTTTATAATTTTTGGGTTTTATCCGTAGTTTGTTATTTTAATCATTCTGATGGTTAAAGAATGTTCCTTGTCAATTGTAGAACATGTATTTATAACTTTTTAGCATTTCTACGGTTAAATATAGCTTATGTAGTTTAAAATGTCAATTGAATAGTAAATTGTGAATAGTAAAACCTTGTTTCATTAAAGTTGCTCCGTTATGCGTTCTGTTGATGTGAAAAGATGGTAGATATGCTAGAATGCCTAAATGCATGATTTGTTTGGATTGTGTAATGGAAAAACGGGGAAAAATGCCTTGGTGAAAGTTGGGGTCGTTTAGGTCGAGTTTAGCATTTTCTCGTTTTGCATGATGGCATTGTCTCGAGAGGCCATAGTAGCACTTTTGGTGTGGTTATGGTGTTGGTTGGGTGTTTGGTTAGAGTAGTTGTAGTTCAAACGAGCAAAGGGAGAAATCGGCGCTTTGCGTGAATTCTAGGGTAAAGTAGGGTTTCGGGGTCTTTATACGTGCCTTATAGTGACCTAGGAGGATTGGTGAAATCGGTTTCCAAAACTCGTGGCTCGTTTGAAAGTAGTAGAGTTTGGAAAGTCGGGGTTGTTTTGTGAATCTGCTTGTTTTCTTAATGTTATGCCTATAGAATGTTTAATATTGCTTGATATGCTTGTTAGAGTTGATTCTGATTGAAATGTCTATCAACTGTTGCTATTGCGTGCGAGAGTAACCTACTTTGTTATTCTCCCACGTGTGGCTCTATTGCTTGATTGCTCGATTGTTGCATTGTATATTGTATTGCATTCATAGAGTCAGAGGCAGAGTGATGGGCCTCTCTGGGTAGCCTCGGGTTCCTAGTGTTGGTTGCTCTAGCTCCGTGTCCTATTCCCTTTCTCGCTTGGGTTGCCTCCTAGGGAGATTTGGGTCGTAGAATTGATGGATACTTCCAGGGTATTCCAAACTGAAGTTATAAGGTAGTTTGGGCCGGCGTGTCGTCATCGAATTCGTGATTGAAAGTTGCTCGTGGAAAGTGTGACGCCCGAGAATTAGCCATGCATTTAATTACTGTTGCATCTGTGTTTACGCATTTCCTTCTGTGCATTATTGACTGCCTTCTTGGGTTACTATTCATTCCATTTCTAAACTGTCTTCTATTAATTAATTAGCATTTTTATTAAATCATATTAATTGGAAAAGTCGTGGGAAAAATGTGCATTTGAGCTAAAGGCGTTAGGAGGGCTCGTTTAGAAAATAATTTTAGAAGTCAAGTGAATAATGTTACGTAACTAACTTAGGTAATTAATTAGCTAGCATATATTTTACCATCTAAGCTCGTTTTAAAACTTACTACGCACATTTTATTAGATCAATTAAGCACCAAATTGACCCCACCTCAACTCAACCCCTTAATATATCACTTAAACTCACAAAATGCAAAAAACATAAAAATAAAAAGCTGAAACAGCAGCCCCAAACCCGACAGCCCCTCCTTGCACTTAGGAGCATTTTTCCATCTTCAACTCTTCAATTCAAGCCAAGCCAAGCCTTGAGCAACTAGTGTAGGGTGTTTGCAAGGTTCCTAGGTGCTCTTACGCGTAGTGGTGAGGGATTTCACGACTTGTTTTTGTATTTTTAAATAGTTGCTCATTTATTGATTTGTTGAAAATATGATCATATGCCATTATAATTGTTATCTATGCTAATATACTATCTATATGAATGCTAGAGAACACTTTTGAACCGTCGTTTCGCAATTTAAACGGTTAGAATCGTTAGTTTGATTTTTAGGGTGAATAGTGACGTTTTTTCTAGGGTTTTGTGTAATTGCTCGAATTGGCTTGAATTAATGCTTCTAATTGATGCCTTAGGTACTAGTGAAGATAATTAAATAGCCCCGTACACTTGCATTTCCCTTAAATCGCCAAAAAATGGAGAATAGCCGACTTTAAGTTGGGGCTTTCGGGGTTAATGCGAATCCGGGTGGATTCGGGCTTCAATTCTAGTATCCTTAGGCTACCTAGGTGCTATAGATGCCTTGATATCCCTTGTTTGAAGCCCGGACAATGTAGGTGTGGTTTAAAACCAAAAGAGGGAAATTGGGGCTTTCGGGGTAAACGCGGGCATTTGATTGAGTTCGAGGGTTGAGAGGGTACCTTGGGGGTTAGTTAGAAGGTTGGGAGAGTTTCCTTTGAAAATGAAATCATTAACTTTGGTTTAGAAGAGAAATAGTTCGAAAAACAAAGGGGTTTAGGTGCAATTTAAGTTGTCTCACACTTCTAAACCCATGTCAGCACTTCTTAAGTGTTTAAATATGATTTTAAATTGATTTGAATCTTTTGGAATGATTCTATGCTTATATGGTATAAGTTCATTTGTAAACTGCTTATTAGCTTCTATCTTTGCTTCTATCCTAATTGCAATGAGGTCAACCTACTTTGTTGATCCTCATATGTGTTAATGCTTATATTATTGTTATTAACTTGCCATCGTTGAGTGCATTGCATAGTGGTTGCGCAACCATAGTGTCGGGGCGGATGTGTTGAATATCGGCTGGGCGGCAGAGGGCTTGCCGGTAGATATTCAAACTCCGTGCCCTATTCCCTCATTCGCCTGGTCCGGAGATTGCCAGGGGATGTTGGGTCGTAGGATTCGGGGTACATCCGGAGTACACCCACTGGAGTGATTGGGGTTATGCCGGCTTATCGTGATCGTGCTCGTGGTTCGTGGATCGTGATTGAAGACCAGTGAAGATTGGTGTATAGGGGATTGTTGAAATGTATCCTTTTAATTGTGTGGTTATTTAAGTTATCATTGTTTCTTAAATTGTTAAAGTGTTATTGTTGGGTAATTGTATTATCTGTTGCATTGCACGCCCCGGGACTATATCCCTCACTGGGCAACAGTGGTTGCTCATACCTCGATATCTGTTTCAGGAGATGCTGAGGGTGATCCCCAGCTTGTTGATTTAGTTGAGGAAGAAGAAGTTCAGATCGAGCCTTTACCTTAGTTGCTGTGTCTGATAACTTGAGGTGGTTAATGATTTTGCTGTTATGTGGAAGACTCATCTGATTACTTTATGTTCTATTTTGTAGCCCAAGGGCTATGTATATGCTTGTTGTATAAGTTGAAGATTAGTTGGTTGGGTTATGACTTTGAAAGTCTATGAACTGTAATAACTTTTATTTCTCGCCTTATTTCCTTGCATGCTTGGGAGTGGATGGTTGATGTAGAATGCTTCATCCCTTAAGTTGTTTTATTGATTTCCTAGAATGTTATGATTATAAGACTATGCAGACAACCAGTTCTCGCATGCTTGTGTGTTTTGGAGATATTGTGTACTATAAGGCTCGGATGGCCTTATAGCTTTATTGTGTAATTAAGAAAAGCTTGTATGTGTTATTGGGACCTTGTTTAAGCGTTTACAGGTTTTTAGAATGTCCACGGTACAGGGGAGACTCTATCCGTGTGTCGGGTCCGGACTTAACCTTTAGCTTGGGGGTTGGGGTCGGGGCGTGACAGAAAGTGAATCGTATCCTTTGAATAAGTGTTTATAGTTTTAATACTTGTCTTGTTTTATTGTTGGCTTTGCTTGTATCTCCATATGATAATTGATTGAATTGTTTGACTATTTGCATTGTATTCTCCTCTCATCTCCGTCCTTGAGACCAATAACCCTTGCTAAGCAATAGTTTTTGCTCATTCCTTTCTATACAATATTTTATAGGAGTAGTTGAAGCGGACCCTATTGAGGTAATTGACGAGGAGGAGCAAGTGGAGGTGTTTCCTTGATAGCACTTCTTTGCTTAGCTGGTGGTTGGTTGCCAGACTTTTGTGCGGGCCATGCTTGATGTGTTTAATGCTTGGTTGACGGTTCATTTTGAGGCTTGTAGCCTTGTACGTAGTTTCTATTTTGAGGCCTCTATGGTCTTATGTTGTAAAGTTGAAAGAATGTGAAGTTGTAAAGATATACTCTTATGACTAGTAAAGAATTGCATACTAATGGTTTAACTGTTTAGTGGCACAAATACTAGTGTAGCATGCATGACATTTTTGGTTTGCAAAGTTGTTAATGAGAAGATGTATATTTTCTAAAAGAAAGTTGTCTTGATTCAAATGTTTATTATGGCTTTCGCAAGTATTATGTTGAATGTAGGGTTTTCGGATCGTCCATGGTATAAGGGAGACTTTGTCCGTGCGTCGGGTCCGGGCTTGGCCTTTTGCGGGGTCGGGTCGGGGCGTGACATCTTTAGGTGGTATCAAAGCATGATAGTCTTGCATGAGCCGGGATATGTTTCTCGGTCTGTGGGGTAAAGGTCTGAAATGATAAAGTGTTATTGTGTGATTGTTAAGAGAAAATGTTATAGTATGACTATGTGAACTTGAGTACTTATGTGTTCAAGTGAAATGGTTGGCATGTCAATCTTGTGTTACGTGAATTGTGTGATAGGATATGTGATTGATATTGACTTGAGTGTTATATAATCTTATGTGCTATATTTCTGTCTATAAACTGCTTTTATATGTTGCCAGCTATTGTGAGTTGTTACTATGCCGCCACGTCATAGTACTCAAGGTCAAGGGGCAAATGAAGAGGCAGCAGAACAGGGTCAGCAACCGTTGCCTGAACAGTGTATGGCTACTATGTCCACTGCAGTTGACCGGATTACACAGGTACTGCATGAGCAGAGGCAGGACAGGAATAATAATCCCCAGGGAAATCAAGCCAATCCTGGTGGATAGGGGCCTAGGGCTGAGAATAATCAGCTGGAGAAATTCTTGAGGCACGTGCCAGGTAAGTTCTTTGGAGAGCCGGATGACGAGGCAGCCGAGAGATGGATTAACCGTGTTGAGAAAATTTTCACTGCTTTGAGGTACACTGATGAGGCAAGAATGGATTGTGCGGCATTCCTGTTTAAGGGCGACGGTGGTGGAACACTGTCAGGTTGAGGTGGGACTGTGAGGATGTTCCGCATTTGTGGGATGATTTTGTGAGTGAGTTTCGGGATAAATATATTCCCGAGATGGCTAGGAAAAGGCGGGAAGATGAATTTGTGGCCCTAAAGCAGGGAAACATGACTGTTATACAGTATGAGGCTAGGTTTGTCAGCCTATCGAGGTATATGCCTGAGCTGGTGCGGCCAGCTAGGAGGATGATTCATAGGTTTGTTCGTGGGCTGAGAATGGATGTACAGCTGCATTTGACTGGGCAGACTTACACTACTTTTCCCGAGGCATTCCAAGCAGCCTCGAAGTTTGAGAAACGGAAGGCTGAGATGATAGCTGAGAGTAGCCAGCCGAGTAAGAAACAGTACTTGGGCCAGAGCAGCCAGAGTCAGCCAAGGCAGTATCAGACTGTTGTTCAGGCTCCTCAGCAACGTCCGTATCAGCCTCAGTATCAGATTCAGGGGAGGCTAGCTGTGACTAGACCCCAGTAGGGAGGTACAGTTCCTACCACTGCCAGAGCCCCCACACCTACGGGAAACACTGTTGTAAGACAAAATCAGCAGTGTAACTTTTGTAATCGATCGGGGCACGTTGAGGCTAATTGCTGGAGGAAGAGTGGTAAATGCACTGGTTGTGGGAGCGATGAGCATAGGGTAAAAGATTGCCCTAAGTATAAGAATGTTCAGGGTCGTACTGGAGGCCAAGGTGTGCAGAATAGGGTGCAGGTGCAGGTCCAGCACAGAGGGTACAGGCTAGGGTCTTTGCACTAGATACGGAGAAGCTGCCCGATACTACAGCTATAGTGGAAGGTACCTTTCTTCTCAATACTCAGCCAGTTAAAGTTTTGATTGATCCCGGAGCTACACATTCGTTTATATCTCTTGTATGTGCACGATCTGTGAATGTTTGCATTGATAAACTGCTGCATGAATTTGAAGTTAGTACGCCTTTGGGTACGAAATTTGTTACTGAGTCTATTTGCAAATCTTGTGATATATGCATTGAGAACCGTAATTTTCCTGCTGATTTAATTATACTACCCTTTCGTGACTTTGAAATCATATTGGGAATGGACTGGTTGGGGAAGTACTATGCTCAGTTGGATTGTAGAACGAAAATTGTTTATCTTAAGATTCTTGACCTACCGGTACTAGAGATTGTTTGGAATTGCAGGGCTGCCCGAATACCTCTTTTATCATCAATCAAGGCTTCTAAGTTGTTGAATAAAGGTTGTGAAGCTTACCTAGCTGATCTGATCAATCAACCTACTGATAAGTTGAATTTGAATGAGGTACCAATTGTTAAAGACTTCCCTGGTGTATTTCCCGATGAATTACCGAGTTTACCACCGGATAGGGAGATTGAGTTTGTGATTGATCTTATGCCAGGCACTGCGCAAATTTCTAGGAGTCCTTATAGAATGGCATCGGCTGAACTTCAAGAATTGAAAATTCAGCTTCAGAACTTGCTTGAGAAAGGGTTTATACAACCTAGTTCTTTGCCGTGGGGTGCGCCTGTGTTGTTTGTGAGAAAGAAAGACGGCACGCTACGGTTATGTATTGATTACAGGGGGCTTAATCAAGTCATGATTAAGAACAAATACCCCTTGCCGTTGATTGAAGAATTGTTTGACCAGTTGTAGGGTGTGAGTGTTTACTCCAAATTTGACTTGAGGCAGGGTTACTATCAACTCAGGATTCGGAGTGACGATATACCTAAGACGACATTCAGGACTAGATATGGCCACTATGAATTTGTTGTGTTACCGTTTGGATTGACGAATGCACCAGCCGCATTCATGGACTTAATGCAGAGGATTTTTCGACCTTATCTTGATCAATTTGTTGTAATCTTTATTGACGACATTTTAGTGTACTCTAAGAATGAGGCTGAACATGAACAACATTTGAAGATTGTGCTACAGACTTTGCAAGAAAAAAAGCTTTTTGCTAAATTCAGCAAGTGTGAATTCTAGTTGAATCAAATATCTTTTCTGGGCCATATCATTTCAGATCAAGGAATTTCTGTAGACCCAGCTAAGATTGAAGTTGTTTCGTCTTGGAAGAGACTTGAAATGGTGTCAGCGATTCGGAGTTTTTTGGGTTTGGCAGGTTACTATCGGAGGTTTGTTAAAGACTTTTCCAAAATTTCTGGACCTTTAAGCCAGTTGACTCGACAGAAGGTTACTTACAACTGGAATGCTAAATGTGAATCCAGTTTCCAAGAATTGAAGAAGAGATTAACTACAGCTCCTATACTAGCTTTACCTGAGGGTACAGAAAATTTTGTTGTATACAGTGATGCATCTAAAGAAGGTTTGGGCTGTGTTTTAATGCAGAATGGTAAGGTGATTGCCTATGCTTCTAGGAAGTTGAAACCATATGAAGTCAATTATCCTACACATGATCTTGAGTTAGCTGCAATTGTGTTTGCTTTGAAGAAGTGGCGTCATTACTTGTGGGGTGGCAGATTTGAAATTTTTACTGACCACAAGAGTCTCAAATATTTATTTTCACAAAGGGATTTGAATATAAGGTAGCGAAGATGGCTTGAGCTATTAAGTGGCTACAATTGTTCTATAAACTACGTTCCAGGTAAGGCAAATGTTGTTGCAGATGCTTTGAGCCGAAAGGCTACTATTGCAAGTTTAATTATCAAGGATTGGGAGACTTTGGAATAAATTTATTCATGGAAGCCGAAAGCTATTGAGGTAGGGATTCGATTTGCTAGCTTACAAATTCAGTCGGGATTGCTAGCGCAAATCAGAGAGGCGCAGAAGACTGACCCTTACATCTTGAAAATCCTAGAAAATGCAAAGGGGGAGAGTCGGAGTTTAAATTACATGTAGATGGTATCTTTAGATTCAGGGACAGGGTGTGTGTTCCTGGTGATCCGACTTTGAAGAATGAGATTCTGTCCGAGGCACATAATTCAAGATATACGATTCACCCGAGCAGTACTAAAATGTATAGAGATTTGAAACAACACTTCTGGTGGAACAATATGAAGAGGGAGATTCCTGGGTATATATCTAGGTGTTTAACTTGTCAGAGGGTTAAGGTTGAGCATCAGAGGCCAACCGGGCTTCTGCAACCATTGTCGATTCCGCAATGGAAGTGGGTGCATATAACAATGGACCTTGTGACCGATCTTCCTAGATCTCTGAGAGGATGTGATTCTGTATGGGTTGTTGTAGACCGATTGACTAAGGTTTCACATTTTATTCCCATGAACAAATAGGATAGCCTTGATAAACTAGCTGAGCTCTATGTTGCTAATATTGTGAGACTTCATGGTGTGCCACAGAGTATAGTGTCAGATAGAGATCCTAGATTTAGATCTCGTTTCTGGCAGAAGTTGCAAGAGGCCATGGGAACTAAGTTGAGCTTCAGTACTGCATACCATTCACAAACTGATGGCCAGTCTGAGAGAACCATCAAGATCTTGGAAGACATGCTTCGGGCATGTGTGTTAGACTTTGGAAAAACTTGGGAGAAGTTTTTGCCATTAGCGAAGTTCGCCTACAATAATAGTTATCAATCTACTATAGGTATGTCTCCCTATAAGACGTTGTACGGTCGTAAATGCACGTCCCCATTGTATTGGGAAGAGGTTGGAGAGATGAGAACAATTGATCCGATTGTGTTACCTGAGATGATTAAGATGGTAGATAATGTTCACCTTATTCGCCAGCGTATGCTTACAGCTTAGAGTCGTCAAAAGAGTTATGCGGATAAGCACCATCGGGATCTTGAGTTTCCTTTGGGAGATTGGGTATTTCTTAAGATTTCTCCTCGAAAGGAATTGATTCAGCACGGTAAGAGCGGGAAACTTAGTCCCATGTATGTGGGTTCGTATGAGATCACCGAAAAGGTGGGTCCTTTGGCTTACCGGTTAGCTTTGCCTCTGAGCTTGTCGAGACTGCACGATGTTTTTCACGTGTCAATGTTGAGGAAATACCATCATGATCCTTCACATGTACTTGAACCAGAGCCTTTGCAGATTAAGGAAAAGTTAACTTATGAAGAGAAACCGATTTGAATTGTGGATCGAAAAATTTAGGAACTTCTCTGGAAGAGTATTCCGTTTGTAAAAGTTATGTAGAATCATCATGGGTTTGAGGAAGCGACTTGGGAAAGAGAGGACCAGGTTCAGAGTCAGTATCCGGACTTGTTTGTCGACTAGGTAAGAATTGCGTGGACGCAATTGTCTTAAGGGGGAGAGGGTGTAATACCCGAGCCCAGAATGTGGAATTTTCTTGTTTATGTTTCTAAAAATTATCGTTTCTTAAATTCTTTGAGATTTAATTGTTACTTCTTTACTGTCG
Organism: Ehretia macrophylla; assembly: GCA_037974665.1. Lineage (NCBI taxonomy): Eukaryota > Viridiplantae > Streptophyta > Magnoliopsida > Boraginales > Ehretiaceae > Ehretia > Ehretia macrophylla. The sequence continues at coordinate 40,705,453 of CM075782.1, read as the reverse complement.
CAAAGTGCATTGCATATCGAGAGCGATAGTTAGAGAGCGGTTTCTAGTCCTCAGCAAATAGTGAAAACTAGTATTTAGTGTTTTAATTTTAGTGTTTTAATTGTTGTTAGATAGAATTAATATTTCATTAGTTATTTTAGCTTTAAAAATGCATAAAATAGGCTAATTTGACCAACTTAAGTTAGTTGACCAAGGGCTTGACCATTGACCAAGGCTTGTCATCTTTTAAGCTTAAAACATTGCAAAAAAAAAAAAAAACAAGCTGAAAACAGACTTGAGCTGGCCGAAACATAGAGAGAAAAAAAAAAGATTTTCAACTTTCCAAACTTCCAATCTTCGCATGAGCTTGCACGGGGTTGTTACCGAGGCATCCAGCGTGGTTTTCCTAGTGACTAGGAGTGTCTAAGGTAAGTGAAGCACGTTATTTGCGCATTTGAAAGTTATATGTATCAACTTTATAATTTTTGGGTTTTATCCGTAGTTTGTTATTTTAATCGTTTAAATGCTTAAAGAATGTTCCTTGTCTATTGTAGAACATGTATTTATAGCTTTTTAGCATTTTCTACGGTTAAATATAGCTTTTGTAGTTTAAAATGTCAATTGAATAGTAAAACCTCGTTTCGTTAAAGTTGCTCCGTTATGTGTTCTGTTGATGTGAAAAGATGCTAGATATGCTAGAATGCCTAAATACATGATTTGTTTGGATTGTGTAATGGAAAAATGGGGAAAAATGCCTTGGTGAAAGTTGGGGTCGTTTAGGTCGAGTTTAGCATTTTCTCGTTTTGCGTGATGGCATTGTCTCGGGAGGCCATGGAAGCACTTTTGGTATGGTTATGGCGTTGGTTGGGTGTTTGGTTAGGGTAGTTGTAGTTCAAATGAGCAAAGGGGGAAATCGGGGCTTTGAGTGAATTCTAGGGTAAAGTAGGGTTTCGGGGTCTTTAGACGTGCCTTATGGTGACCTAGGAGGATTGGTGAAGTCAGTTTCCAAAACTCGTGGCTCGTTTGAAAGTAGTAGCGTTTGGAAAGTTGAGGTCGTTTTGTGATTTTGCTTGTTTTCTTAATGTTATTGCCTATAAAATGCTTAATATTGCTTGATATGCTTGTTAGAGTTGATTCTGATTGAAATGTTTATCAACTATTGCTATTGCGTACGAGAGTAACCTACTTTGTTATTCTCCGACGTGTGGCTTTATTGCTTGAATGCTCGATTGTTGCATTGTATATTGTATTGCATTCATAGAGTCAGGGGCGGTGTGATGGGCCTCTCTGGGTAGCCTCGGGTTGCCAATGTTGGTTGCCCTAGCTCCGTGTCCTATTCCTTTTTCTAGCTTGGGTTGCCTCCCAGGGAGATTTGGGTCGTAGAAATGATGGATACTTCCGGGGTATTCCAAACTGAAGTTATAAGGTGGTTTGGGCTGGCGCATCGTCATCGAATTCGTGATTGAAAGTGGCTCGTGGGAAGAGTATTGTATCCTTTGAATGAGTGTTTATAGTTTTAATGCTTGCCTTGTTTTATTGTCGGCTTTGCTTGTATCTCTATATGATAATTGATTGAATTGCTTAACTATTTGCATTGCATACTCCTCTCACCTCCGTCCTTGAAACCAATAACCCTCGCTGAGCAATAGTTTTTGCTCATTCCTTTCTATACTATATTTTACAAGAGTAGTTGAAGCGGACCCTATTGAGGTAATTGAGGAGGAGGAGCAAGTGGAGGTGTTTCCTTGATAGCACTTCTTTGCTTAGCTGGTGGTTGGTTGCCAGACTTTTGTGCGGGCCATGCTTGATGTGTTTAATGCTTGGTTGACACTTCATTTTGAGGCTTGTAGCCTTGTATGTAGTTTATATTTTGAGACCTCTATGGTCTTATGTTGTAAAGTTGAAAGAATGTGAAGTTGTAAAGATATGCTCTTATGACTAGTAAAGAATTGCATACTAATGGTTTAATTGTTTAGTGGCACAAATACTGGTGTAGTATGCATGACATTTTTGGTTTGCAAAGTTGTTAATGAGAAGATGTATATTTTCTAAAAGAAAGTTGGCTTGTTTCAAATGTTTATTATGGCTTTCGCAAGTATTATGTTGAATGTAGGGTTTTCGGATCGTCCACAGTACAGAGGAGACTCCATCCGTGTGTCGGGTCCGGTCTTGGCCTTTTGCGGGGTCGGGTCGGGGCATGACAACTTTAGCAAGACAACAATGAAGATGCACAAAACTCTTGATGATGCACAAGGTCATCCTTTTTCCTTGCTTAACTGAGAGACAACTTGAGATTCTCTAATTCCTAGCTAAGTTACCATGTTCTTAGTAGGTGCATGTGGTTAGAACAAAAAGAAAATGAAATAGGAGCTATCAAACTTACCTAAGCCAAGATAAAGGTTCTACGAGCTTGTTTGTGAGTCTTTTTGCATTCTAGCTTGCTTGGTCGACTTCCTTAGTAACTTGCATGTCTTGAAGAACCTTTGGATGATGAACTTAAGCTATGGAGTCTATAATTGCAGCTAGGGCCGAGAGAGAGAGAGAAGAAATGAGAGAAATAATGAGTGAAAGAGAGAATGTGAGAAAGAATGAAAAGCTTGAGGAATTTTGATGTATGTGTCGGCCTAAGGCCTTGAAAATTCTGATTTTTGTGTCTTCAAGGAGCATAATTTGAATCCTTAGCATGGGCAATTGAGTGTGTCGAGAATGTGGAGCTTTGGTTTCATTTTTTTTTAATTGCATTTTTCAAGTGATTTGTCATGAGCTTGTCATAGGATGTCTAGATTTAATTTTGAATTATGCAAAGCAAGCACAAATGCAAGAGGTGGTCGGCCAAGGCTTGCAAAATTCTGAATTTTTGTCATCTTTTGAGCATTATTTAATTGTGTGTTTGGGATATGCAAAAGAATAAAGAATAAAGAATAAGAATGTCTAGCTTTTGTTGCAATTTCGTCTTCTAGTGAGTTAAATTAGGATTTTAATATTAGTTAGTGGAGTTTGTAGGATTAATTAATGATCTAGTACTTCGTGTAAGATTCTTTCTCGATTAGCGTGTGGGCACGCTTTCCTAGGTCTAGGGCATGCACTACGAGATAAATGCACGTTTTCCAAGCAAACGCATACAACCCTAAATGAATGCACGTAGATCAATACAAGGCACATAAAACGAGACACGACTCTTAAACCTAGGTCACGGCACGCAAATCTTGGTTAGGGCACACAAAACGAGGTATCGCACGCAAATCGAGGTCGGGCCTCACATTTTCCCCTCCTTAAAAGAATTTCATCCTGAAATTCGATATTACCTTTGAAATAAAGCTGGATACTGTTGCTCCATCTGGTCTTGCCTTTCCCACGTTGCTTCTTCAACTCCATGATGATCCCACAACACTTTTACCATCGGTATAGATTTGTTGCGCAACTCGCGATCTTGCTGGTCTAAGATCCGAATGGGCTTCTCTTCATAAGACAAGTTCTCCTGAAGCTGCAACGGCTCTGGCTCCAAGATATGCGATGGATCAAGGTGATACTTCCGTAGCATCGAAACATGAAAAACGTCATGAATATTAGAGAGGTTTTGGGGTAGTTCCAAGCAATACGCCAATTTGCCAACCTTCTCAATTATCTCAAATGGTCCTACAAACCTCGAGCTTAACTTTCCAACCTTTCCGTGTTTAATCAGTCCCCTCCGAGGTGATACCTTTAAGAACACTTTATCGCCGACCTCAAACTCTAGACTCCGTCTCTGTCGGTCTGCATAACTTTTCTGCATGCTTTGGGCGGTAAGCATCCGTTTCCAGATGAGTTGGACATTATCAACAGTCTTTATAAGTTCAGGTAGAATGGTCGGGTCAAAAGTTTTCATCTCACCTACTTTATCCCAGTAAATTGGGGATCGACACTTACGTCCATACAATGCCTCAAATGGGGCCATCCCGATAGTGGCCTGATAACTGTTATTATAAGCGAATTCCGCTAGAGACAGATATTTCTCCCAACCTTTTCCGAAGTCTAAAACACACGCTCTCAGCATATCCTCTAGAATCTGAATAGTTCTCTCAAATTGTCCATCAGTCTAAGGGTGATGAGCTGTGCTGAAACTCAACTTCGTTCCCAAAGCTTCTTGCAAGCTCCTCCAAAAATGGAAGTAAAACAAGGATCCCTATCCGATACAATACTCACAGGCATCCCGTGCAACCTTACAATATCCGCCACATACATATCTCCCAATTTCTCTGGACTATCCTCCTTGTTCACTGGTAAGAAGTGTGCTGACTTAGTCAATCTATCCACTATAACCCAAACAGCGTCATGACCCTTTCATGACCTGGGCAGGTCCATGACAAAGTCCATAGTTATATGTTCCCATTTCCATTGACGAATTTCCAACGGTTGAAGTAAACCTACTGGTCGTTGATGTTCTGCTTTGATTCTCTGGCAAGTCAAACACCGTGCCACAAACTCCGCGATCTCTCTCTTCTTGTTATTCCACCAATAGTGTTGCTTCAAATCCCGGTACATCTTTGTTCCGCCAGGATGAATAGTATATCTTGAATTATGGGCTTCTTCAAGAATCATCTTTTTCAGCTTTGGCTCATTAGGAACACAAATCCGATTCCTAAACTTCCAAATACCATCATCATGAAACTTGAAATATGTGTTGCTTTCTTTAATCTTCTGAAATTGTTGGTCCTTTTGTTGAGCCTCTCGTAATTCAAACAACAAGGTCAATTGAACTTGTGTAGTGGCAAAAAGTAACCCTTTTTGAGTCAATCGTGGATTCCACAAAAATGCTTCCTTTAACAACTCCTGCACCTTAACTTCCAGTTTTGCCATGCTCGTTTTCCGACTTAAGGCATCTGCAACTACATTTGCTTTACCGGGCATATAATTGATTGTGCAGTTATAATCATCCAAAAGCTTCATCCACCGTCTTTGCCTCATGTTCAACTCTTTTTTTGAGAACAAGTGTTTCAAGCTCTTGTGATCAGTAAACACCTCGAACTTGTTACCCCACAGATGGTGCCTCCATTTCTTGAGTGTAAACACAATAGCCGCTAACTCCAAATCATACGTCGGGTAGTTCAATTCATACGGCTTCGGTTTCCTAGAAGTATACGCAATCACTCTACCATTTTGCATCAACATACAACCCAGTCCTTCCTTTGAAGCATCGCTATAGATTACAAAACCTTGACTCCCTTTAGGCAATGCAAGAATAGGTGCGGTAGTCAATCTTTTCTTCAATTCTTGAAAGCTATTCTCACACTTGTCATTCCATACAAGCTTTGTTTTCTTTTGAGTGAGCTTTGTAAGCGGTCCTGCGATCTTTGAGAAATCCTTCATGAACCTCCGATAATAGCCGGCTAGACCAAGAAAACTCTGAACCTCCGTAACATTTTTCGGTTTCTTCCAAGACATCACCGCTTCTATCTTTGCTGGATCCACTGCTATTCTCTCTTGGGATATGATGTGCCCCAGAAATGCAATCTGCTACAACCAAAATTCGCATTTGCTAAACTTTGCATACAATTGATGCTCTCGAAGTTTCTGCAGTACCAATCGCAGATGTTGTTCATGCTCAGCCTCAGATTTCGAGTATACCAAAATATCATCAATGAAAATCACCACAAATTGGTCCAAGTAGAGTTGAAACACCTTGTGCATCAAGTCCATAAAAGCTGCAGGGGCATTAGTTAGCCCAAATGGCATCACCACATATTCATAATGCACATATCTCGTCCTAAAAGCCGTTTTAGGCACATCATCCTTTTTGATCCGCAACTGATAGTACCCTTGCCTCAAGTTGAGCTTTGAATACACTTTGGCTCCCTGAAGTTGATCAAACAACTCGTCAATCAGTGGAAGTGGGTATTTATTCTTGACGGTCACTTGGTTCAATCCTCAATAATCGATGCATAGCCTCAACGCTCCGTCTTTCTTATTTACAAATAGGACTGGCGCACCCTACGATGAAGAACTTGGTTGAACGAACCCCTTCTTCAACAATCCTTGCAATTGGTCCTTCAGTTCTTGTAGCTCGGTTGGTGCCATACGATAGGGTGCTTTAGATATCTGCTGGGCGCCATGCAGTAATTCTATAATGAACTCGATCTCCCAATTTGGGTGTAAACCAGACAATTCTTCTAGAAACACGTCCGCATAATCTTTAATCATTGGCATCTCCTCTAACTTAGCTTTGTCCGACGGCTTGTTGATGAGGTAAGCTAAGTATCCATTACATCCTTTCCTCAAGGACTTCACTGCTTTCGTAGATGAAATGATGGAACTCCAGGTGAAGTCTCTTCGACCCATTACCTCTAATATTGGTTGATCAGGTATCTGGAATGTTACAATCTTCGTCCGGCAATCTAGTTGGTCATGATGCTTTGCCAACCAATCCATCCCTAAGATGACTTCATAGTCTCGAAAGGGTAATACAATAAGATTGACTAAGAATTCCCTATCTTTAATTTGGATTTTACATGCTTTACAAGCTGAGCAGTGACAAGTTTAGAACCCATTGGAGTACCAACTTCTACTTTGTAAGGCAAACATACAACTCTCAGTTTCACACATTGCACATATAAGGGAGTAATAAATGAATGAGTAGCACCTGGATCAATTAGCACCCTAACAGGTTGATTCAGTATCAAGAATGTACCTTCAACAACAGCGGTCTCCTCTGGAAGCTCCTCGCACTTTATAGCATAAGCTCGAGCCTGAACTCTATGAACTGGAGTCTTGCCTCTACCAGCTGGTTTATCTTGATTTTGTCATGCTTGCCATTTAGGGCAATCCTTGATCTGATGCTGATCACTGCCACACCGCACACATCGTCCTGACTTCTTCCAGCACTGGGCCTCGGTATGACCTTTCTTGTCACAGTAAGAATAGTTGATAGAATGAGTAGCAGGTGAACTACCTATGGATCCGCTGGTGGAAAAGGCTGATGGTGCTTTAGTCGGGCCATGGTTATTAACTGGTCTATTCTGGCTTTGGCCCTGATTGCAACTCTGGGTTTGGAATTTTCTCTGTTGACCTGGAGGCTGATATGGTTTCTTGTTCGGCTAGCTCGAACAGGCTCTATCAAGTTTCCTCTTCTCAACTCGGGAAGCAGCCGCAAGGAGACCAGAATAGGTAGCAAAGTCATGCGAAGCCAACTGGTCTTGAATTTTCGGCCTCAATCCATTCGTAAATTTCCACATCTTTGCCTCAGGGGTACTGACCATGTATTGAGCATAGTGGGACAGTTGGTCAAAATGAGCCTCGTACTGGGCCATCGTCATGTTACCCTGGTTCAAGTGCATGAATTCCTTAATCCGCCTCTGCCTGGAAACTACAGGTACGTATTTCTCCTTGAATGCCTTAACGAAATTACCCCACAAGCGAGATGTATGATCAGTTTCCCAAAGTGCCTCCATAGTGTGCCACCAATGCTCAGCATCCCCGTGCAACAGAAACACAGCGAACTCAACCTTTTCTTCATCAGTATAGTCAAGTGGCCTGAAAATCCTCTCGATCTCAGACAGCCAAGCCTCTGCCTTTTCATCATCAGCTTCCCCGTGGAATTTGGACGGGCGAAAGTCAAGAAACTCCCGCATTCTGCTATTTCTCCCATGGTTACCGTAATTCTTGGTGTTGTTGTTGTTTGCTTCACGTGCATCTTGACGTTCCATCACTCGCAACACGCGATCCATGGCATTCGCCATCATGTTAAACATAGCCATGCCGGGATTAGTTTGATGAGCATCTTCGGTCTCTTGGGGCTCACCGCTCCTATTAGTAGTGCGGGTACTAGGGCCAGCCATCTATAGGCACAGATTACGATGCATAATTTATTGGAATACGACAAACAAGAACTTAATGCATAAGATATGCAACATATAATTTTATATAGATACACAATTCTGGAAACAATTAAGACATGTTAATCATATAAGCACATAGAGACAGAGAAGGCACAATTGATATTGCCACACAAAATCACACATAAACAAGTCATCTCAATTACCTTAGGCCTTCTACCCATGGTCCGAGGGTTAAACCCGGCTTAAGCAATCTAAGCTCTAATACTATTAAGATAAGCTGTCACGCCCCAACCCGACCTATGAAGGTTAGACTAGGGTGTGATCTAAACATTCAAGTCATATAACGCACTTAATCATTCATAAAAGTTTAACACTTAACGTTTAGCCTAAACTACACAAATTCTCTGAAAAATCGGCGGCATAACGGCTATAATTGGGATCTTAAGTTTGACCTAATTTTCTAAAGGCCTCCAAACTTTCGATCTCAAATTCATTTCCAACTAAGAATACTATTTATCACCAGTCGAAACGCCTACTAGTTATCTCGAAGTCTCGTTTGATTAACAACCTAGCATGGTACTATGTCTCATTTGTTTGTTAATCCTTGTTACAAAAGTACCTGTTGATCTTAGCCTACTAATGAGTACCTGCTTAAGATTGGATAGATTCGTTTTACTTAATCCTTTACCTGATACTTCATAAGCCTATGGTAGATACTAACCAGTAGCGATAGCAAAAATGACCATAAAAGTATCTAACTAGTTATGATCAGTACAAGCCAAAATTAGACGCCAAATTACAACGGGGATCATTTACAATACAGTAACAAGCAACATAAGAAATAGTCTTCAAGCAACATATTGTTCACAAAATGGCCATAGTCACGTAAGGCACGTAGGGCAAGCAATCATTCCAAGGAATCATCAAAAGGCACGTTTTCCTCGGGTACCTGTTCCTAGTCTACTTCACCTGAGATGATAAAAGAGGGTGAGTCCTTATGAACTCAGCGAGGGGGAATGAGAAATAAGTTTTGAAACTCTTTTTCCGATTCAACTTATGAAAACCCTTTTTGCAAGCATGACATATATCACAAGTAAGTTTATAATGTAATAAAAAAGTAAAAGAACGCAATTACCCATCTTTCCTCCCCGAGGTCCTCTAGGAACCAAGCGAGAGTACTTATACACATAGTAAAAATGATACGGCGAGCTTTTGCTCTCAGTTCATTTCCAGTATCAGTTGTTGCGGCTGACTTAAAATCATCCACTTACCACGCCAAATGGGTGTACTCCGGATGTACCCCGAAATCCTACGACCCAACTCTCTGAGGAAGTCTAGCCCCCAAGCGAGAGAGGGAATTGGACAATGGTATTCACGGTTGCACCGACAAGCCCGATGCCGCCCGGTGTACGTGAAACGCTATCACGCCAGAATGAAAGGTTGCAACCTTGTATGCAATGCACATTTATGACATTTAATATATCACATTAGGAGGACAACAAAGTAGGTTGCCTCCGAGCAGTCATAAGATTGCACATTGACAAGTAAACACGCGAGGCACGATATGACACGTAATCTTACTTGTAAAGCACATGGAGTTATATGAATATTAAACAGGTAGCCATGTAACGCAGGTAAATCAAGTCATATAACTTATTTCAAAGTTCATGTAATCAAATAATAAGGTCATACAACATGCAACGACGTTTACGTGAGACCGGGTATAAGAAAGGTCTACTTGTCAACAGGTAATCATCGGAATCACATTTAGGGCTATAAGGACAACTACGGGCAGCCTACTAATCACATAGTTAAACACGATATCCATAGGATCAACACTTAGCGAGTTTTCCTAGTCATTAGGGTTTTAATTCATGCTCACCCGTGCGATTATGCCCTAAGTTATCACGTAATTAAACTCAAGTCATGCATCGATAAATTAAAACACCCTCAAGCATTCAAAACAGTCCACACAACATCCAAGTGCCATAATCCCAAGCATTCGATACAATAAGAGAAGTTACAATAATTTTCAAAGCATATCACTAGATGAAAACCTCACTGCATTGGTCTGTTTTCTCACAATCATTGAGACAAGCAAACATTCTCCAATTCTGGTGAACAAAATGTAAAATTAAAGCTCAAGGAGTGAACTAAATCCAGAAACAAACCTTGCATCATTTGGAGTTCGGATTCAAGAGTTATAGCCAAAACCGTGAGACTACGCAAAATTGTCCAGATTTGTGCACATTTCAATACTTGTCATTTTCTAGAACCTTAGGGTCCGATTTAGTCTTAGTCTATTTCTGACAAAAATGTCCAGAACTGAAAAATATAGTATAAAACCAAATTTCATGCATTTTGGATATCATTTACTAAGTAAAAACGGGTTCGTTCTACAAGGACAGTGAATCTGACAAAACCTGCTTTATTTTCCCAGATTTTCCAGATTTGGACACCTTTCAATGTTTTGCCATTTTGGGGACTTTATAGTCAAAATTAGCTTTAGCCTATTTCTACCAAAAATTCTCAGAAATGGAAAAAATAGTCACCTACCAATTTTCATGCATTTTCAACATCATTTACCTGGTCAAATCCAATTCGCTCCAACAAGTCAGAAAGCTGTCACTTACGCGATTTTGCCTATCTACACATTCTAGCCAAGTATCTTGCCATGCATATTCACAAAAGCTCATGTACAAACATATATCACAAGTACAGAGGTAAAAATATACATTTAAAGGCATGCATGTGGTTTTTTAAAGCCCTTCAAGAGAGTTTTAGCCCTCACCTTAGCAAGACAACAATGAAGATGCACAAAACTCTTGATGATGCACAAGGGCGTCCTTTTTCCTTGCTTAGCCGAGAGACAACTTGAGATTCTCTAATTCCTAGCTAAGTCACCATGTCCTTAGTATGTGCATGTGGTGAGAACAAAAGAAAATGAAATAGGAGCTATCAAACAGACCTAAGCTGAGATGGAGGATCTATGAGCTTGCATGTGAGTCTTTTTGCATTCTAGCTTGCTTGGTCGAGTTCCTTAGTAACTTGCATGTCTTGCTGAACCTTTGGATGAAGAACTTAAGCCATGAAGAGTGAAATTGCAGCTAGGGCCGAGAGAGAGAGGGAAGAAATGAGAGAAAGAATGAGAGAAAGAGAGAATGTGAGAAAGAATGAAAAGCTTGAGGAATTTTTGATGCATGTGTCAGCCTAGGGCCTTGAAAATTCTGATTTTGTGTCTTCAAGGAGCATAATTTGAATCCTTAGCATGGGAAATTGAGTGTGTCGAGAATGTGGAGCTTTGGTTTCATTTTTTTTTTTAAATGCATTTTTCAAGTGATTTGTCATGAGCTTGTCATAGGATGTCTAGATTTAATTTTGAATTATGCAAAGCAAGCACAAATGCAAGAGGTGGTCAGCCAAGGCTTGCAAAATTCTGAATTTTTGTCATCTTTTGAGCATTATTTAATTGTGTGTTTGAGATATGCAAAAGAATAAAGAATAAAGAATAAGAATGTCTAGCTTTTGGTGCAATTTCGTCTTCTAGTGAGTTGAATTAGTATTTTAATATTAGTTAGTGGAGTTTGTAGGATTAATTAATGATCTAGTGCTTCATGTAAGATGCTTTCTTGATTAGCGCGTGGGCACGCTTACCTAGGTCTAGGGCACGCACTACGAGACAAATGCATGTTTTCCAAGTAAATGCACGCAACCCTAAATGAATGCACGTAATTCAATACAAGGCACACAAAACGAAATACGACTCTTAAACCTAGGTCAGGCACGTAAATCTAGGTCAGGGCACACGAAACGAGTTATCACACGCAAATTGAGGTCGGGCCTCACAATTGCACCTATTTTCGGAGCCCAAAATTGAACGTTTTCATCAGTTTCGGGGCACTTTTCTTCTTTTGCGCTATTTTTTCATCCCAGATTGTTTGTCGGGAGCCACAAAAAGGATGACAAATAAGGGTATCGCACACTCAACATGACGGGTGTGATCATTCCAACACTAATGCACCGGATCCCATCAGATCTCCAAAGTTAAGCGTGCTTGGGAGAGAGTAGTACTAGGATTGGTGACCACCAGGAAAGTCCTCGTGTTGTACCCCCCTTTTCATTTTATTTTTTTACCCTATTCATGCTTGCCAAATTGCTTTATCCATCACATTTATATTTTCAAGTCCCACGACATCTTGGACAAGACAACTTCGCATGGTGTAGAGGCTGGGTCCGCAAACTGAGGGCGTGGGGCCTGTGACCAGGTCTCCGTCGCTTCGGTGACCATAACTTTTGATCCGTAAGGAGTAACGTGACGCACAACTTACTGTTGGAAAGCTCCTCAAGAGCTCTACGACAGGGAAAACTCGCCTGCTCGGCTGCGCCTATTTTCGGAGCCTAAAATCGAACGTTTTTTTATCAGTTTTGGGCCATTTTTCTTCTTTTTACGCTGTTTCTTCGTCCTTGATCCTTCGTCGGGAGCCGCGAAAATGACGACAAATAAGGGCTTTGCGTACTCAACATGACGGGTGTGATCATACCAGCAGGAATGCACCGGATCCCATCAGATCTCCAAAGTTAATCGTGCTTGGGAGAGAGTAGCACTAGAATTGGTGAGCCCCTAGGAAGTCCCCGTGATGCACCACCCTTTTCATTTTTATTTTTTTGCCCCGTTCAGGCTTGCCAAGATGCTTTATCCGTAACATTTCTATTACCGAGTCCCACTGCATCTTTGGCAAGACAACTTTGCGTCGTGTAGCGGCTGGGCATGTAAACCGACGGCGTGGGGCCTGTGACCAAGTCTCCGTCGCTCTAGTGTCCATAACTTTTGATCCGAAAGGAGTTACGTGGTGCACAGCATATTGTTGGATAGCTCTCCTAGAGCTCTACGACGGGGGCAGCAAGCCTGCTCGGCTGCGCTTATTATCGGAGCCCAAAATTTAACATTTTCATCAATTTTGAGCCATTTTGCTTGTTTTTGAGCTGTTTCCTTTTCCCTGATTGTTCGTCGGGAGCCACGAAAAGGACGACAAATAAGGGCTTTGCACACTCAACATGACGGGTGCGATCATACTAGCAATAATATACCGGATCCCATCAGATTTCTGAAGTTAAACGTGCTTGGGAGAGAGTAGTACTAGGATGGGTGACCCCCATGGAAGTCCTCGTGTTGCAACCCCCTTTTCGTTTTGAATTTTTTGCCCCGTTCAAGCTTGCCAAGATGATTTATCCGTTACATTTCTATTACTGAGTCCCACTGCATCTTGGGCAAGACAACTTCATTTCGTGTAGAGGCTGGGCTCGTAAACCGAGGGCATGGGGCCTACGACCAAGTCTACGTCATTCCGTTAACCATAACTTTTGATCCGTAAGGAGTTACACAGTGCATAGCATACAGTTGGAAATCTCTCTGAGAGCTCTACGACGGGGACAGCATGCCTGCTAGGCTGCGCCTGGTTTTGGAGCCCAAAATCGAATGTTTTAATTAGTTTCGGGCCATTTTCTTCTTTTTGTGCTATTACTTCATCCCATATCGTTCGTCGGGAGCCGCGAAAAGGACGACAAATAAGGTCTTTACGTACTAAACATGACGGGTGCGATCATACCAGCAGTAATGCACCAGATTCCATCAGATCTCCAAAGTTTATCATGCTTGGGAAATAGTAGTACTAGGATAGGCGACCCATAGGGAAGTCCTTGTGTTGCACCCCCTTTTTGTTTTGAGTTTCTTGTCCCGTTCATGCTTGCCAATTTGCTTTATCCGTCACATTTCTATTACCGATCCCCACGGCATCTTGGGCAAGAAAAGTTCGCTTCGCGTAGAGGCTGGGCCAGCAAACCGACGGTGTGGGCCTTTGACCAAGTCTCCGTCGCTCCAATGCCCCTAACTTTTGATTCGTAAAGAGTTACGCGGTGCACAACATATCGTTGGAAAGTTCTCCAAGAGCTTTATGACGGAGGCAGCAAGTCTGCTAGGCTGGGCTTATTTTTGGAGCCCAAAATTGAACGTTTTCATCTGTTTCGAGCCATTTTGCTTCTTTTTGCGCTGTTTCCTCTTCCCTGATCGTTCGTCTGGAGTTGCGAAAAGGACGACAAATAAGGGCTTGGTGCACTTAACATGATGGGTGCGATCATACCGACAGTAATGCTCTAGATCCCATCAGATCTTTGAAGTTAAGCGTGCTTGGAAGAGAGTAGTACAAGGATGGGTGACCCCTAGGGAAGGTCACGTGTTGCACGCCCCTTTTCGTTTTGAATTTTTTGCCCCATTCAGGCTTTCCAATATGCTTTATCCATCATATTTCTATTATCGAGTCCCACTGCATCTTGAGAAAGACAACTTCGCTTTGTGAAGAGGCTGGGCCTGCAAACCGACGGCATGGGGCCTGTGACCAAGTCTCTGTCGCGCCGTTGACCATAACTTTTGATCCGTAAGGAGTTGCGCGACGCACAGCATACCATTGGAAAGCTCTCCGAGAGCTCTACGATAGGGGCAGCAGGCCTTCTCAACTGCGCCTGTTTTCTGAGCCCAAAATCGAACATTTTCATCAGTTTTTGGCCATTTTTATACTTTTTGCGGTGTTTATTCATCCCTGATCGTTCCTCGGGAGCCGCAAAAAGGACCACAAATAAGGGCTTTGCGTACTCAACATGACGGGTGCAATCATACAAGCAGTAATGCACCGGATCCCATCAAATCTTTGAAGTTAATCGTGCTTGTAAGAGAGTAGTACTAGGATGGGTGACCCCTAAGGAAGTCCTCGTGTTGCATCCCCCTTTTCGTTTTGAATTTTTTGCCAAGATGTTTTATCCATCACATTTCTTGCCAAGATGCTTTATCCATCACATTTCTATTACCTAATCCCACGACATCTTGGGCAAGACAACTTCGCTTTGCGTAGAGGCTGCGCCAGCAAATCGAGGGCTTGGGGCTTGTGACCAGGTCACCGTCACTCCGATGACCATAACTTTTGATCCGTAAGGAGTTACACGGCACACAGCGTACCGTTGGAAAGCTCTTCGAGAGCTCTACGAAGAGGGCAGTAAGCCTGCTAGGCTGCGCCTATTTTTAGATCCTAAAATCGAACATTTTCATCAGATTTGGGCCACATTTCTTCTTTTTGCATTGTTTCTTTGTCCCGTATCGTTCGTTGAGAGCCACGAAATGGACGACAAATAAGGGCTTTGTGCCCTCAACAGGACGGCTGGAATCATACCAGCAGTGATGCACCAGATTCTATCAGATCTCCAAAGTTAAGCGTGCTTGGGAAAGAGTAGTACTAGGATAGGTGACCCCTAGGGAAGCCATCGTGTTGCACCCCCTTTTCGTTTTGATTTTATGTCCCGTTCATGCTTGCAATTTGCTTTATCCATCACATTTCTATTATCGAGGCCCATGGCATCTTGGGCAAGACAACTTCGCTTCGCGTAGAGGCTGGGTCCACAAACTGAGGGCGTGCGGCCTGTGACCAAGCCTCTGCCGTTCTAGTACCCATAAGTTTTGATCCGTAAGGAGTTATACAGCGCATAGCATAACGTTGAAAAGCTCTCCGAGAGCTCTATGAAAGGGGTAGCAAGCCTGCTCGGCTGCGCTTATTTTCAGAGCCCAAAATTGAATGTTTTCATCAGCTTTGAGCCATTTTACTTCTATTTGCGCTATTTCCTCTTCCCTGATCGTTCATCGGGAGCGACGAAAAGGACGACAAATAAGGGCTTGGCGCACTCAACATGACGGGTGCGATCATACCAGCAATAATGCACTGGATCCCATCCGATCTCTGAAGTTAAGTGTGCTTGGAAGGGAGTAGTACTAGGATGGGTGAACCTAGGGAAATCCTCGTGTTGCACCCCCCTTTTCGTTTTGAATTTTTTGCCCCGTTCAGGCTTTTGCAAGATGCTTTATCCATAAAATTTCTATTACCGAGACCCACTGCATCTTGGGCAAGACAACTTCGCTTCGCGTAGAGGCTAGTCCCGCAAACAGAGGGCATAAGGCCTGTGACCTAGTCTCCGTCGCTACGTTGCCCATAACTTTTGATCCATAAGAAGTTATGCGGCGCACAACATACCGGTGGGAAGCTCTCTGAGAGCTCTACGACGGGGGCAACATGTCTGCTAGGCTGCGTCTATTTTCGGAGCCCAAAATCAAACGTTTTAATTAGTTTCGGGCCATTTTATTCTTTTTGTGCTATTATTTCATCCCAGATCGTTCGTCGGGAGCTGCGAAAAGGACGACAAATAAGGGCTTTACGTACTAAACATGACGGGTGCGATCATACCAGCAGTAATGCCCCAAATTCCATCAGATCTCCAAAGTTTATCATGCTTGGGAAAGAGTAGCACTAGGATAGGTGACCCCTAGGGAAGTCCTTGTGTTGCACCCCCTTTTTGTTTTGAATTTTTTGTCCCGTTCATGCTTGCCAATTTGCTTTATCCGTCACATTTCTATTACCGATCCCCACGACATCTTAGGCAAGACAAGTTCGCTTCGCGTAGAGGCTGGGCCCACAAACCGAGGGCGTGGGCCTGTGACCAAGTCTCCGTCGCTCCAGTGTCCCTAACTTTTGATTCGTAAAGAGTTACGCGGCGCACAACATACCGTTTGAAAGTTCTCCGAAAGCTTTATGACGGGGGCAGCAAGCCTGCTCGGCTGTGCTTATTTTTGGAGCACAAAATTGAACGCTTTCATCAGTTTTGAGCCATTTTGCTTCTATTTGCGCTTTTCCTCTTCCCTGATCGTTCATCGGGAGCCGCGAAAAGGACAACAAATAAGGGCTTAGCGCACTTAACATAACGGGTGTGATCATACCAGCAATGATGCACCGAATCCCATCAGATCTCTGAAGTTAAGTGTGCTTGGGAGATAGTAGTACTAGGATGGGTAACCCCTAGGGAAGTCCTCGTGTTGCACGCCCCTTTTCATTTTGAATTTTTTGCCCCGTTCAGGCTTTTGCAAGATGCTTTATCTATAACATTTCCATTACCGAGTCCCAATGCATCTTGGGCAAGACAACTTCACTTCGCGTAGAGGCTGGGCCTGTAAACCGAGGGCATGGGGCCGGTAACCAAGTCTCCGCCGCTCCGGTACCCATAACTTTTGATCCGTAAGGAGTTTTGTGGCGCACAGCATACTGTTGGAAAGCTCTCCGAGAGCTCTACGACAGGGAAAACAAGCATGCTAGGCTGCGCCTATTTTCGGAGCCCAAAATTCAAAGTTTTCATCATTTTTGGGCGACTTTTCTTCTTTTTACACTGTTTCATCGTCCCTGACCGTTCGTTAAGAGCCGCAAAAAGGATGACAAATAAAGGCTTTGCGTACTCAACATTACGGGTGCGATGATACCAGCAGGAATGCACCGGATCCCATCAGATCTCTGAAGTTAATCCTGCTTGGGAGAGAGTAGTACAAGGATTGGTGACCCCCTAGGAAGTCCTCGTGTTGCACCGCCCTTTTCGTTTTGAATTTTTTGCCCCGTTCATGCTTGCCAAGATGCTTTATCCATCACATTTCTATTACCGAATCTCACGACATCTTGGGCAAGACAACTTCGCTTTGCGTAGAGGCTGCACCAGCAAATCGAGGGCGTGGGGCTTGTGACCAGGTCTCTGTCGCTCCGGTGACCATAACTTTTGATCCGTAAGGAGTTACACGACGCACAGCGTACCGTTTGAAAGCTCTCTGAGATCTCTACGACGAGGCCAGTAAGCTTGCTAGGCTGCGCCTATTTTCGGAGCCCAAAATCGAACATTTTCATCAGTTTCGTGCCGCATTTCTTCTTTTTATGCTATTTCTTCGTTCCTGATCGTTCGTCGGGAGCCGCGAAAATGACAACAAATAAGGGCTTTACGTACTCAACAGGACGGGTGCAATCATACCAGCAGTAATGCACCAGATTCCATCAGATCTCCGAAGTTAAGCGTGCTTGGGAAAGAGTAGTGCTAGGATAGGTGACCCCTAGGGAAGCCATCGTGTTGCACCCCTTTTTCGTTTTGAATTTTTTGTCCCGTTCATGCTTGCAATTTGCTTTATCCGTCACATTTCTATTACCGATCCCCACGGCATCTTGGCCAAGACAAGTTCGCTTCGCGTAGAGGCTGGGCCCACAAACCCAAGGCGTGGGGCCTTTGACCAGGTATCCGTCACTCCTGTGCCCATAATTTTTGATCCGTAAGGAGTTATACGGCGCACAGCATACCGTTGGAAAGCTCTCCGAGAGCTCTATGACAGGGGTAGCAAGTCTGCTCGTCTGCGCCTGTTTTCGGAGCCCAAAATCGAACGTTTTCATTAGTTTCGAGCCATTTTGCTTCTATTTGCGCTGTTTCCTCTTCCCTGATCATTCATCGGAAGCCGCAAAAAGGACGACAAATAAGGGCTTGGCACACTCAACATGACGGGTGTGATCATACCAGCAATAATGCACTGGATCCCATCAGATCTCTGAAGTTAAGCATGGTTGGAAGCGAGTTCTACTAGGATGGGTGAACCCTAGGGAAGTCCTCGTGTTGCACCCCCCTTTTCGTTTTGAATTTTTTGCCCCGTTCTGGCTTTTGCAAGATGCTTTATCCATAACATTTCTATTACCGAGTCCCACTGCATCTTGGGCAAGACAAATTTGCTTCGCGTAGAGGCTGGGCCCGTAAATCGAGGGCATGGGGCCTGTGACCAAGTCTCCGTCGCTTCGTTGACCATAACTTTTGATTCGTAAGGAGTTACGCAGCGCACAGCATACCGTTGGAAAGTTCTCCGAGAACTCCACGACAGGGGCAGCAAGCCTGCTAAACTGCTCCTATTTTCGGAGCCCAAAATTGAACATTTTCATCAGTTTTCTACTTTACACGCCGTTTCTTCATCCATGATAGTTCGTCGGGAGCCGCGAAAAGGATGACAAATATGGGCTTTACGCACTCAACATGACAGGTGCGATCATACCAGCAGTAATGCACCGAATCCCATCAGATCACCGAAGTTAAGGGTGCTTAGGAGAGAGTAGTACTAGGATGGGTGACCCCCAGGGAAGTTGTCGTGTTGCACCCCCTTTTCGTTTTGAATTTTTTGCCCCGTTCAGGCTTGCCAAGATACTTTATCCATCACATTTCTATTACCGAATCCCACGGCATCTTGGGCAAGACAACTTCGTTTTGCGTAGAGGCTGCGCCAGCAAATCGAGGGCGTGGGGCTTGTGACCAGGTCTCCGTCGCTCTGGTGACAATAACTTTTGATCCGTAAGGAGTTACACGACGCACAACATACCGTTAGAAAGCTCTCTGAGAGCTCTACAACGAGGGCAGCAAGCCTGCTAGGCTGCGCCTATTTTTAGAGCCTAAAATTGAACATTTTGATTAGTTTTGGGCCACTTTTCTTCTTTTTGCGTTGTTTCTTCATCGCTGATTGTTCATCAGGAGCCGCGAAAAGGACGACAAATAAGGGCTTTACGTACTCAACATGACGGGTATGATCATACCAGTAGTAATACACCAGATCCCATCAGATCTCCGAAGTGAAGCGTGCTTGGGGGAGAGTAGAACTTGGATAACTGACCCCTAGGGAAGTCCTCGTGTTGTACCCCCTTTTCGTTTTGAATTTTTTATCCCGTTCATGCTTGCCAATTTGCTTTATCTGTCACATTTCGATTACCGAGTCCCACGGCATCTTGGGCAAGACAACTTTGCTTCGCATAGCCACTAGGCCAGCAAACCGAGGACGTGGGGCCTGTGACCAAGTCTCCGTCACTCTGGTGCCCATAAATTTTGATCTGTAAGTAGTTATACGGCGCATAGCATACCGTTGGAAAGCACTCCGAGAGCTCTACGATGTGGGAAGAAGCCTGCTCCACTGTGCCTGTTTTTAGAGCCCAAAATTGAATATTTTCATCAGTTTTGGGCCACTTTTCTTCTGTTTGCGCTGTTTCTCCGTCCTTGATCGTTCGTTGGGAGCCGCGAAAAGGACGACAAATAAGGGCTTTACACACTCAACAAGGTAGGAGCGATCTTACCAGCAATAATACACCGGATCCCATCTGATCTCTGAATTTAAGCGTGCTTGGGAGAAAGTAGTACTAGAATGGGTGACCCCCAAGGAAGTCCTCGTGTTGCACCCCCCTTTTCGTTCTGAATTTTTTGCCCCGTTCAGGCTTGCCAAAATGCTTTATCCGAAACATTTCTATTATTGAGTCCCACGTCATCTTAGACAAGACAACTTCGCTTCACGTAGAGGCTGGGCCCGCAAACTGAGGGCATAGGGCTTGTGATCAGGTCTCTGTCGCTTCAGTGACCATAACTTTTGATCTATAAGGAGTTACGTGGCGCACAGCTTACCGTTGAAAAGCTCTCCGAGAGCTCTACGACAGGGGCAACTAGCCTGGTCTGCTGCGCCTGTTTTTGAAGCCTAAAATCGAATGTTTTCATCAGTTTTAGGCCACTTTTCTTCTTTTTGCGTTGTTTCTTCGTCCTTAATCGTTCGTCTGGAGCAGCGAAAAGGATGACAAATAAGGGCTTTGCGTACTTAACATTACTTTTACGATCATACCAGCAGTAATGCACCAGATCCCATCAGATCTCCGAAGTTAATCGTGCTTGGGAGAGAGTAGTACTAGGATTGGTGACCCCCTGGGAAGTCCTCGTGTTGCACCCCTCTTTTCGTTTTGTTTTTTTACCCTGTTTATGCTTGCCAAATTGCTTTATCCGTCACATTTCTATAACCGAGTCCCACGGCTTCTTGGGCAAGACAACTTCGCTTCGTGTAGAGGCTGGGCCCGCAAACCGAGGGCGTGGGGCCTATAACCAAGTCTACGTCGGTCCGGTGCCCATAAATTTTGATCCGTAAGGAGTTACACGACGTATAGCATACCGTTGGAAAGCTCTCCGAGAGTTCTACGACGGGGCAGTAAGGCAGTTCGGCTGTGCCTGTCTTCAGAGCACAAAATCGAACATGTTCATCAATTTTGGGCCACTTTTCTTCTGCTTGCGCTGTTTCTTCGTCCCTGATCGTTTGTCGGGAGCCGCGAAAAGGACGACAAATAAGAGTTTACGCACTCAACATGACAGGTGCGATCATACTAGTAGTAATGCACCGGATCCCATCCGATCTTCGAAGTTAAGTGTGCTTGAAATAGAGTAGTACTAGGATTGGTGACCCCCAGGGAAGTCCTCGTGTTGCACCCCCCTTTTCGTTTTGAATTTTTTGCCCCGTTCAGGCTTGCTAAGATGCTTTATCCTTAAAATTTCTATCACCGAGTCCCACGTCATCTTGGGCAAGACAACTTCATTTCGCGTAGAGGCTGGGCCCGCAAACCGAGGGCGTGGGGCCTGTGACCAGGTCTCCGTCGCTTCGGTGACCATAAATTTTGATCCGGAAGGAGTTACGCATCGCACAGCTTACCGTTGGAAAGCTCTCCGAGAGCTCTACGACGGAGGCAAATAGCCTGCTCGACTGTGCCTATTTTTGGAGCCAAAAATTGAACATTTTTATCAGTTTCGGGCCACTTTTCTTCTTTTTGCGCTGTTTCTTCATCCCTTATCGTTCAATAGGAGCAGCGAAAAGGACGACAAATAAGGCTTTACGCACTCAACAAGACGGGTACGATCATACCAGCAGTAATGTATTGGATCCCATCAGATCTCCAACGTTAAGCGTGCTTGGGAGAGAGTAGTACTAGGATGGGTGACCCCCAAGGAAGTCCTCGTGTTGTACCCCCCTTGTCGTTTTGAATTTTTTGCCCCGTTCAGGCTTGCCAAGATGCTTTATCAGTAAAATTTCTATCACCGAGTCCCACGTCATCTAGGGCAAGACAACTTCGCTTCGCGTAAAGGCTGGGCCCTCAAACTGAGGGCGTGGGGCCGATGACCAGGTCTCTATCGCTTCGGTGACCATAACTTTTGATCCGTAAGGAGTTACGGGGCGCACGGCTTATTGTTGGAAAGCACTCCGAGGGCTCTACGGCTAGGCCTACTAGCTTGCTCGGCTGCGCCTATTTTTGATTCCCAAAATCGAACATTTTCATCAGTTTTGGGCCACATTTCTACTGTTTGCGTTGTTTCTTCGTCCCTGATCATTCGTCGGGAGCCGCAAAAACGACGACAAATAAGGGCTTTGCGCTCTCAACGTGACGGGTACGATCATACAAGCACTAATGCACCGGATCCCATCAGATCTCTGAAGTTAATCGTGCTTGGGAGAGGGTAGTACTAGGATGGGTGACCCCGTAGGAAGTCCTCGTGTTGCACCCCCCATTTCTTTTAGTTTTTTTGCCACGTTTATGCTGGCCAGATTGCTTTATCCGTCACATTTCTATTATCTAATCCCACGGCATGTTGGGTAAGACAACTTCACTTCGCGTAGAGGCTGGGCCCACAAACCGAGGGTGTGGGGCCAGTGACCAAGTCTCTGTCACTCTGATGCCTATAACTTTTGATTCGTAAGGAGTTACACGACGCGCAACATACTGTTGGAAAGCTTTCCGAGAGCTTTATGATGGGGGCAGCAAGCCTGCTAGACTGCACTTGTTTTCGGAGACTAAAATTGAACGTTTTCATTAGTTTCGAGCCACTTTTCTTCTTTTTACGCTGTTTCCTTTTCCCAGATCATTTGTCGGGAGCCGCGAAAATGACAACAAATAAGTGCTTAGCGCACTCAACATGACAGGTGCGATCACGCCAGTAATAATGCACCTGATCCCATCAGATCTCCGAAGTTAAGCGTGCTTGGAAGAGAGTAGTACTAGGATAGGTGACCCCCAAGGAAGTCCTCCTGTTGCACCCCCTTTTTTGTTTTGAATTTTTTACCCTGTTCACTCTCTCTAAGATACTTTATCCATCATATTTCTATAACCGACTCCCACTGCATATTGGGCAAGACAACTTCGCTTCGCGTAGAGGTTGGGCCCGCAAACCTAGGGCGTGGAGCCTGTGACTAGGTCTCTATCGCTCCGTTGACCATAACTTTTGATCCGTAAGGAGTTACGCGGCGCACAACATACAGTTGGAAAGCTCTCTGAGAGCTCTACGATAGGGGCAGCAAACATGCTCGACTGCTCCTATTTTTAGAACCAAAATTGAACATTTTCATCAGTTTTGGGCCACTTTTGAACTTTTTGCGCTGTTTCTTCGTCCCTGACCGTTCGTTGGGAGACGCAAAGAGGACGACAAATAAGGGCTTTGCGTACTCAACATGACGGGTGCGATCATACCAGCAGTAATGCACCGGATCCCATCAGATCTTTGAAGTTAAGTATGCTTAGGAGAAAGTAGTACTAGGATGGGTGACCCCCAAGGAAGTCCTCGTGTTGCACCGCCCTTTTCGTTTTGAATTTTTTGCCCCGTTCATGCTTGCCAAGATGCTTTATCCATCAAATTTCTATTACCGAATCCCACAACATCTTGGGCAGGACAACTTCGCTTTGCGTAGAGGCTGCGCCAGCAAATCGAGGGCATGGGGCTTGTGACCAGGTCTCCGTCGCTCCGGTGACCATAACTTTTGATCCATAAGGAGTTACACGGCGCACAGCGTACCATTGGAAAGCTCTCCGAGAGCTCTACGAAAAGGGCAGCAAGCCTCCTCGGCTGCGCCTATTTTTAGAGCTCAAAATCGAACGATTTCATCAGTTTCGGACCACTTTTCTTCTTTTTATGCTGTTTCTTCGTCCCTGATCGTTCGTTAGGAGCCGCGAAAAGGATGACAAATAAGGGTTTTGTGCACTCAACTTGACAGGTGCGATCATACCAATAGTAATGCATCGGATCCCATCAGATCTCTGAAGTTAAGCGTGTTTGGGAGAGAGTAGTACTAGGATAGGTGGCCCTTAGGGAAGCCCTCGTGTTGCACCCGCTTTTCGTTTTGAATTTTTTGTCCCGTTCATGCTTGCCAATTTGTTTTATCCATCACATTTCTATTACCGATCCCCCCGGCATCTTGGGCAAGACAAGTTCGCTTCGCGTGGAGGCTGGGCCAGCAAACCGAGGGCATAGGGCCGGTGACCAAATATCCGTCACTCCAGTGCCCATAACTTTTGATCCGTAATGAGTTACGCGGCGCACAGCATACCGTTGGAAAGCTCTCCGAGAGCTCTATGATGGTGCTAGCAAGCCTGCTCGGCTGCGCTTATTTTCAGAGCCCAAAATTGAATGTTTTCATCAGTTTCGAGCTATTTTGCTTCTATTTGCGCTGTTTCCTCTTCCCTGATCATTAATCGGTAGCCGCAAAAAGGACGACAAAGAAGGGCTTGGCGCATTCAACATGACGGGTGCGATCATACCAGCAATAATGCACCGGATCCCGTCAGATCTCTGAAGTTAAGCGTGCTTAGGAGAGAGTAGTACTAGGATGGATGACCCCTAGGGAAGTCCTCGTGTTGCACTCCCTTTTTCATTTTGAATTTTTTGCCCCGTTCAGGCTTTTGCAAGATGCTTTATCCATGACATTTCTATTACCGAGTCCCACTGCATCTTGGGCAAGACAACTTTGCTTAGCGTAGAGGCTGGGACCGCAAACCGAGGGCATGGGGCTTATGACCAAGTCTCCGTCGCTCTGTTGACCATAACTTTTGATTCGTAAGAAGTTACGCGGCGCACAGCATATCGTTGGAAAGCTCTCCGAGAGCTCTACGACGAGGGCAGCAAGCCTGCTAAAGTACTCCTGTTTTCGGAGCCCAAAATTAAACATTTTCATCAGTTTCAGGCCTTTTTGCTTCTTTTTGCGCTATTTCCTCTTCCCTGATCGTTCGTCGGGAGTCGCGAAAAGAGCGACAAATAAGGACTTGGCACACTCAATATGACGGGTGCCATCATTCCAGTAATAATGCACCGAATCCCATCAGATCTCCGAAGTTAAGCATGC
This sequence comes from Ehretia macrophylla, assembly GCA_037974665.1. Lineage (NCBI taxonomy): Eukaryota > Viridiplantae > Streptophyta > Magnoliopsida > Boraginales > Ehretiaceae > Ehretia > Ehretia macrophylla. Next base: position 40,680,832 of record CM075782.1, on the reverse strand, counting down.
TTGGGAGAGAGTAGTACTAGGATGGGTAACCCCTAGGGAAGTCCTTGTGTTGCACCCCCCTTTTCGTTTTGAATTTTTTGCCCCGTTCAGGCTTTTACAAGATGCTTTCCCCATAACATTTCTATTACCGAGTCCCACTGCATCTTGGGCAAGACAACTTCGCTTAGCGTAGAGGCTGGGCCCCCAAACCGAGGGCATGGGGCTTGTGACCAAGTCTTCGTCGCTCCGTTGACCATAACTTTTGATTCGTAAGGAGTTACGCAGCGCACAACATACCGTTGGAAAGCTCTCCAAGAACTTTACGAGGGGGGTAGCAAACCTGCTAAACTGCTCCTATTTTCGAAGCCCAAAATTAAACATTTTCATCAGTTTCAGGCCACTTTTCTACTTTATACGCTGTTTCTTCGTCCTTGATCGTTCGTCGGGAGCCCCAAAATGGATGACAAATAAGGGCTTTGCCCACTCAACATGACAGGTGCAATCATACCTGCAGTAATGCACTGAATCCCATCAGATTTCTAAAGTTAGTGTGCTTAGGAGATAGTAGTGCTAGGATGGGTGACCCCCAGGGAAATCCTCGTGTTGCACCGCCCTTTTCGTTTTGAATTTTATGCCCCGTTCATGCTTGCCAAGATGCTTTATCCATCACATTTCTATTACCGAATCCCACGGCATCTTCGGCAAGACAACTTCGCTTTGTGTAGAGGCTACGCCAGCAAATCGGGGGCGTGGGGCTAATGACCAGGTCCCCATCACTCCGGTGACCATAACTTTTGATCCGTAAGGAGTTACGCGGCGCACAGGATATCGTTGGAAAGCTCTCTGAGATCTCTACGACGGGTGCAGCAAGCCTGCTAGGCTACGCCTATTTTCAGAGCCTAAAATCGAACATTTTCATTAGTTTTGGGCCACTTTTCTTCTTTTTGCGCTGTTTCTTCATCCCTGATCGTTCGTCGGGAGCCGCGAAAAGGACAACAATTAAGGGCTTTACGTACTCAACATGACGGGTGTGATCATATCAGTAGTAATACACCAGATCCCATCAGATCTCCGATGTTAAGCGTGCTTGGGGGAGAGTAGAACTTGGATAACTGACCCCTAGGGAAGTCCTCGTGCTGTACCCTCTTTTCGTTTTGAATTTTTTATCCCGTTCATGCTTGCCAATTTGCTTTATCTGTCACATTTCGATTACCGAGTCCCACGGCATCTTGGGCAAGACAACTTCGCTTGGCATAGCAACTAGGCCCGCAAACCGAGGGCGTGGGGCCTGTGACCAAGTCTCTGTCACTCCGGTGCCCATAAATTTTGATCCATAAGGAGTTATGCGGCGCATAGCATACCGTTGAAAAGCTCTCCGAGAGCTCTACGATGGGCGTAGCAAGCGTGCTAGGCTGCGCCTATTTTCAGAGCCCAAAATTGAACATTTTTATCAATTTTGGGGCCCTTTTTCTTCTTTTTACACTGTTTCTCCATCCCTGATCGTTTGTCGGGAGCCGCGATAAGGACGACAAATAAGGGCTTTGCACACTCAACAAGGCAAGAGCGATCATACCAGCAATAATACACCGTATCCTATCTGATCTCTGAATTTAAGCGTGCTTGGGAGAGAGTAGTAATAGAATGGGTGACCCTCAAGGAAGTCCTCGTGTTGCACCCAGCTTTTCGTTTTGAATTTTTTGCCCCGTTCAGGCTTGCCAAGATGCTTTATCCGAAACATTTCTATTATTGAATCCCACGTCATCTTGGGCAAGACAACTTCACTTCGCGTAGAGGCTAGGCCCGCAAACTGAGGGCGTGCGGCTTGTGACCAGGTCTTCGTCGCTTCAGTGACCATAACTTTTGATCCGTAAGGAGTTAGGTGCCGCACATCTTACCGTAGGAAAGCTCTCCAAGAGCTCTACGACAGGGGCAACTAGCATGGTTAGCTGCGCCTGTTTTTGGAGCCTAAAATTGAATGTTTTCATCAGTTTCAGGCCATTTTTCTTCTTTTTGCGCTGTTTCTTCGTCCTTGATCGTTCGTTTGGAGCTGCAAAAAGTACGACAAATAAGGGCTTTGCATACTTAACATGACTTGTACGATCATACCAGCAGTAATGCATCGGATCCCATCAGATCTCCGAAGTTAATCGTGCTTGGGAGAGAGTAAGTCTAGGATGGGTAACCCCCTGGGAAGTCCTCGTGTTGCACCCCCCTTTTCGTTTTGTTTCTTTGCCCCGTTCATGCTTGCCAAATTGCTTTATCCGTCACATTTCTATTACCGAGTCCCATGTCATCTTGCGCAAGACAACTTTGCGTCGCGTAGAGGCTGGGCCCGCAACCTGAGGGCGTGGGGCCTGTGACCAGGTCTCCGTCGCTTCGGTGCCCATAACTTTTGATCCGTAAGGAGTTATGCGGCACACAACTTACCGTTGGAATGCTCTCTGAAAGCTCTACGACGGGGCAGTAAGGCTGCACGGCTGTGCCTATTTTCAGAGCACAAAATCAAACATGTTCATCAATTTTGGGCCACTTTTCTTCTGCTTGTGCTGTTTCTTCGTCTCTGATCGTTCGTTGAGAGCCGCGAAAAGGACGACAAATAAGGGCTTTGCGGACACAACATGACGGGTGCGATAATACCAGCAGTAATGCACTGGATCCTATGACATCTCCGAAGTTAAGTGTGCTTGGGAGAGAGTAGTACTAGGATGGGTGACCCCTAGGGAAGTCCTCGTGTTGCACCCCCCTTCTCGTTTTGAATTTTTTGCCCCGTTAAGGCTTGCCAAGATGCTTTATCCTTAAAATATCTATCACCAAGTCCCACGTCATCTTGGGCAAGACAGTTTCACTTTGCGTAGAGGCTGGGCCCGCAAACTAAGGGCGTGGGGCTTGTGACCAGGTCTCTGTCACTTCGATGACCATAACTTTCGATCCGTAAGGAGTTACGCGGTGCACAGCTTTCCGTTGGAAAGCTCTCTGAGAGCTCTACGATGGGGGCAACTAGCCTGCTCAGCTGCGCCTGTTATCGAAACCCAAAATTGAACGTTTTCGTCAGTTTTGGGCCACTTTTCTTCTTTTTACATTTTTTCTTTGTCCCTGATCGTTCGTCGGGAACAGCGAAATGGATGACAAATAAGGCCTTTGCACACTCAACATGACGGGTACGATCATACTAGCAGTAATGCATCGGATCCCATCAGATCTCCAAAGTTAAGCTTGCTTGGGAGAGAGTAGTACTAGGATGGGTGACCCCCAGGGAAGTACTCGTGTTGCTCCCCCATTTTTGTTTTAAATTTTTTGCCCCATTCAGGCTTGCCAAGATGCTTTATCCGTAAAATTTCTATAATCGAGTCCCACGTCATCTAGGGCAAGACAACTTCACTTCGCGTAGAGGCTGGGCCCGCAAACTGAGGGCGTGGGGCCAGGGACCAGATCTCCGTCGCTTTGGTGACCATAACTTTTGATCCGTAAGGAGTTACGCGGCGCACAGATTACCGTTAGAAAGCACTCCGAGAGCTTTCTAGGGCTGGCTAGATAAGCATCCGACGAAGATGCTTAATCATACAAATTAACATGTGTAAACACCCGCAGAAGAGTAGGACCATTCAAGGTGGATTTCTTCTTGAAAGTGCTATTGAGTTCCCTTGCCCTTGGATGGTAGGCCAGGGAAGAAATGCCATCGGTCAGTCCGAAGCCGACCTTAACAAACATCTCTTCCATTATCGTAGATTGAAGATCCTAAAAATCTTTCTCTGGGCTCTATCTTAGGGTGGCTCCTCCATTGTGGGTAAACGGGAAACCCGACTCTACGAACCCGAGGAAAAGCTGCACAGCAGTAGTAGGGGCGTTAAGACCGGAGCTTTTTGTAGTGCTAGCAGGAATGCAAGTGAATGAATCGCCATTGTAGCGCTAGTTCGAGGAGAAGTGCTATCGTCCCATCACAATTTAAAAAAAAAAGATATGAACTGATTCAACAAAAAAATGACGTACGGTTAGGAAGCCGAGCCCCAGCACAGGGGCTTAGGTCAACACTTATATAATAGCCAGTCATCAATAGTCTGACCCGCGAGTCAAAGACCCTTTTTCATTGCCTTCCTTCTTCTTCGATAGCATCAATTAAATGGCACTATTGGAAAAGATGGTCGAATAATCGGCTTCTTGCACAAAACCTAAATGGTACGAGTATTTCGAGACCAGGTGGTGGTGAAAGGCTCTCTTGCCTACTCTACTAAACTAATAAGATTGAATATTAAAAAGAAGACTCTTTCCATGGGGGGCGGCTGTACCGGCTCGTCGAAGCGGTCGCTCTTCGATCTCTTGAAGTATGGGCTCTTGCCCCATTCATAAGGATGAAAATTGACATGATCCCTACCTATACATTCCATGGCAACAGACAGAAGGCAGTTTTGTCGTTATCCAAAGCATAAAGCCCACACCACATGGATTCCTACGAAAGAGGTAGAAGACTTCTTTTGAATGGCATAATTGTCCGATACTACGTTCCTCGATCTTCAAAGAAAACTGACTCCTCCTACTCCTCCTTCTCCTTCCTGCTCGGTTGAGCCTGTTTTCGAAACCCAAAATCGAACGTTTTCATCAATTTTAGGCCACTTTTCTTCTTTTTGCGCTGTTTCTTCATCCCGGATCGTTCGTCAGGAACTGCAAAACGAACAAAAAATAAGGCCTTTGCGCACTTAACATGACGGGTGCGATCATACCAACAGTAATAAACCGGATCCCATCAGATCTCCAAAGTTAATCGTGCTTGGGAGAGAGTAGTACTAGGATTGATGACCCCCTAAGAAGTCCTCGTGTTGCATCCCCCTTTTCGTTTAGTGTTTTTGCCCCGTTCATGCTAAATTTCTTTATCCGTTACATTTCTATTACCAAGCCCCACCGCATCTTGGGAAACACAACTTCACTTCGCGTAGAAGCTGGGCCCGCAAATCGAGAGCGTGGGGCCTGTGACCAAGTGTCTGTCACTCTGGTGCCTATAACTTTTGATCCGTATGGAGATACACGACGCGCAACATACTGTTGGAAAGCTTGCTAGACTGCACTTGTTTTCGGAGCCCAAAATTGAACGTTTTCATTAGTTTCGAGCCACTTTTCTTCTTTTTACGCTGTTTCCTCTTCCCTGATCGTTCGTCGGGAGCCGCAAAAACGACGACAAATAAGTGCTTAGCGCACTCAACATGACGAGTGCGATCATACCAGCAATAATGCACCGGATCCCATTAGATCTCCGAAGTTAAGCGTGCTTGGAAGAGAGTAGTACAAGGATGGGTGACCCCCAAGGAAGTCCTCGTGTTTCACCCCCCTTTTTGTTTTGAATTTTTTACCCCATTCAGGCTTTCTAAGATGCTTTATCCATCATATTTCTATAACCGAGTCCCACTGCATGTTGGGCAAGACAACTTCGCTTCACGTAGAGGCTGGGCCCGCAAACCGAGGGCGTGGGGCTTGGGACCAGGTCTCCATCGCTCCGTAGCCAATAACTTTTGATCCGTAAGGAGTTATGCGGCGCACAACATACCGTTAGAAAGCTCTTCGAGAGCACTACGATGTGGGAAGCAAGCCTACTCAACTGCTCCTATTTTCGGAGCCCAAAATTGAACATTTTCATCGATTTTGGGCTACTTTTCTACTTTTTGTGCTGTTTCTTCATCCCTGATCATTCGTCGGGAGCCGTAAGAAGGACGACAAATAAGGACATTGCGTACTCAACATGACGAGTGTGATCATACCAGTAGTAATGCACCGGATCCCATCAGATCTCTGAAGTTAAGTGTGCTTGGGAGAGAGTAGTACTAGGATGGGTGACCCCCAGGGAAGTCCTCATGTTGCACCTGTGAGGCCCTACCTCGATTTGCGTGCGATGCATCGTTTCGTTTGCCCTAACCTAGATTTGCGTGCCTTGACCTAGGTTTGAGAATTGTGTTTTGTTTTGTGTGCCTTGCATTGAATTACGTGCATCCATTTAGGGTTGTGTGCATTTACTTGAAAAAACATGCATTTGTCTCGTAGTTCGTGCCTTACCTCTTAGTGCGTGCCCTAGACCTAGGAAACCGTGCCCTCACGCTAATCAAAAAAGCATCTTACACGAAGCACTAGGTCATTAATTAAACCTACAAATTCCACTAACTAATATTAAATTACTAATTCAATCCACTAGAAGACAAAATCTCACAAAAAGCTAGACATTCCTTATTCTTTATTCTTTATTCTTTTGCACTTTCAAAAATACAATTAATTAATGCTCAAAAGATGACAAAAAAATCAGAATTTTTCATGCCTTGGCCGACCACCTTGTGGTATTTATGCTTGCTTGCTCAATTCAAAATTAATTCTAGACAATTCTATGACAATTCTATATCACAAATGCATAAAAAATTAGCTCAAAGACTTCCTCAAAGCTCCCAATCTCGACATAAGCTCCTTGCCCATGCTAGGTGATTCAAAAATTGTGCTTCTTGAAGACACAAATCTGAAATTGCAAGTCTCAAGGTCGACACATGCTTCAAATTTGCAAAAGCCTTCATTTTCTTTCATTTCTCTCATTTCCTCACATTTCTCTCTCTCCCTCTCGTTCTTCACTCTCTCTCTCGGCCTTGGCTGAGTTGCTTCACACCATAGCTCATCTTCATCACTCCATGGTTAATCAAGGCAAGCAAGAAGGTAAGGAACTCGACTAAGCAAGCTAGATTGCAAGAAAACTCACATGCAATCTCTTTGAACAACCATTTCGGCTTAGGTGAGTTTGCTAGCTTCCATTTCTTTTCTTCTTGTTCTAACCACATGCACCTACTAAGAACTTGGTCACTAAACTAGGAAAACTAGAGAAAAATCGAGTGGTGCCTCGGCTAAGCAAGGAAAAGAGTCAACCTTGTGCTTCATCAAAGTCTTGTGCATCTTCTTGTTGTTTTGCTAAGGTGAGGGCTAAAACTTCTTGAAAGTCTTTCAAAAATCCACATGCATGCTCTTAAATGTCTATATTTACTTCTGTACTTGATATATCTGTGTGTTCATAAGGTTTTATATCCATGCATGGCAAGATTTTGGCTAGAAGGTGATGATAGATGAAATCGGGTTTGTGACAGCTTTCTGTCCTGTTGGTGCGAGGTGATTTTGGCTAGGTAAATGATGTTGAAAATGCATGAAAATTGGTAGGTAACTAGATTTGCCAGTTTTGAACATTTTTTTCAGAAATAGACCAAAGCTAATTTTGATTATAAGGTCCTCAAAATGGCAAATCATTAAAATATGTCCAAATCTGGAAATCTGGAAAAATGAAGCAGGTTTTGGCAGATGCACTGACTTTGTGGAACAAACCTGTTTTGACTTAGTAAATGATATCCAAAATGCATGAAATTTTGTGTACTGATATATTTTTCAGTTCTGGACAGTTTTGTCAGAAATGGACTAAGGCTAAATCTTAACCTAAGGACCTCAAAAATGACACGTATTGAAATGTGTACAAATCTGGACAGTTTTGTGCAATCCCACTGTTTTGGCTATAACTATTGAACCCGAACTCCAAATGATGTGAGGTTTGGTTCTGAATTTAGTTCACTTCTTAAGATTTAATTTGACATCTTATTCCCTGGAATTGGAGATTGTTTGCTTGTCTTGTGAGAAGACATCCCATTGCAGTGAGGGTTTCACTTAGTGATATGCTTAGAAAAATTGTTGTAACTTTTCTTGTTGAATTAAATGCTTGGGATTGTGGCATTGGGATATTGAGTGGACTATTTTGAATACTTGAGGATGTTTGAATTAATCGATGCATGGCTTGAGATTGATTTTGAGTTGACTTGGGGCTTAATCACACGGGTAAGCACGAAATGGGAACCCTAGTGACTAGGTAAATTCACTAAGTGTTGATCCTATGAATATCGTGTTTAATTATATGTTTAGTAGGCTGCCCGTAGTTGCCATTGTAGCCCTAAATGCGATCTTGATGATTACATGTTGACAAGTAGGCCTTTCTTGCACCCGAACCCACGTAGATGTCGTTGCATGTTGAATAATCTTATTATTTGATTACGTGAACTTTGAAATGAGTTATATGACTTGATTTATGTGCGTTACATGGCTGCCCATTTAATGTTCTTATAACTCCATGTGCCTTTCAAGTGAAATTACTTGTCTTATCGTGCCTCGCTTGTTTACTTGTCAATGTGCAATCTTATGACTGCTCGGAGGCAACCTACTTTGTTGTCCTCCTAATGTGATATATTAAATGTCATAAATGTGCATTGCATACAAGGTTGCAACCTTTCATTCTGGCGTGGTAGCGTTCACGCACACCGAGCGGCATCGGGCTTGCCGGTGCAACCGTGACTACCATTGTCCAATTCCCTCTCTCGCTTGAGGGCTAGACTTCCTCGGAGAGTTGGGTCGTAGGATTTCGGGGTACATCCGGAGTAATCCATTTGGCGTGATAAGGGGATGATTTGAAGTCAGCCGCAGCAACTGATACTGGAAATGAACTGAGAGCAAAAGCTCACCATATCCTTTTCACTATGTGTATAAGTACTCTCGCTTGGTTCCTAGAGGACCTCGGGGAGGAAAGACGGGTAATTGTGTTCCTTTACTTTTATATTATTGTTATGTACTTATTTGTGATATATTCATGCTTGGAAAAGGATTTTCATAACTTGAACCGAAAAAAGAGTTCCAAAACCTATTTCTCGTTCCCTCTCGCTGAGTTCATAAGGACTCACCCTCTTTTATCATCTCAGATGAGGAAGATCAAGAACAGGTACCCCAGGACGACGTGCCTAACGATGATTCCTTGGAATGATTGCCTGTCCTATGTGCTTTACTTGATTATGGCCATTTGTGAACACTATGCTACTTGAAGACTATTTCTTTTCATGTTGTTTGATGTTTGTAATGTAAAAGACCCCCGTTGTAATTTGGGGTCTAATTTTGGCTTGTACTGATAATAACTAGATATACACTATTATGGTCGTTTTGCTATTATTACTGGCTAGTATCTATCATAGAATTATAAAGTATCAGGTAAGGACTAAGTAAAATGAACCTATCCAAACTTAAGCAGGTACTCACTATTAAGCTAAGATCAACAGGTACTTTTGTAACGAGGATTAACAAACAGACGAGACATAGTATCATACTAGGTTATTAATCAAACGAGTCTTCGGGATAACCAGTAGGCATTTCAATCGATGGTAAATAGTAATCTTAGTTGGAAATGAAATTGAGATGGTAAAATTTGAGGCGTTTAGAGAATTAGGTAAAACCAAATAGCCCAATTACAGCCGTTATGCTGCCGATTTTTCAAAAAAAATTGGAGTTTAGGCCAAAACGTTAAGTGTTAAATTTTCATGAACAAGACATGACTTGAATGTTTAGATCACAACCTAGTCTAACCTTATAGGCTGGGTTGGGGCGTGACACCTTATAGAAAAGAAATGGTATCAGAGCTTAAATTGCTTAAGCCGGGTTTAACTCTCGGACCATGGGTAGAGCCCTAAGATAATTAGAATAACTTGTCTATATGTTATTGTGTGATAATGTTAATTGTGCCTTCTATGTTCTATGTGCTTAAGTGATTAACATATCTTAATTGTTTCTAGAATTGTGTACCTATATTATGCTGCATATCTTATGCATTAAATTCCTGTTGTCGTATTTCAATAAATTATGCATCGTAATCTATGCCTATAGATGGCTGGCCCTAGTACCTGCACTACTAATAGGAGCGGTGAACCCCAAGAGACCGGAGATGCTTATCAAACTAATCCCGGCATAGCTATGTTTAACATGATGGCGAATTCCATGGATCGCGTGTCATGAGTGATGGAACGACAAGATGCACGTGAAGCTAACAACAACAACAACCGGAATGATGGTAACCATGGGAAACATAGTAGAATGAGGGAGTTCCTTGATTTTTGCCCGTCCAAATTCCACGGGGAAGCTGATGATGAGAAAGCAGAGGCTTGGCTGTCCGAGATCGAGAAGATTTTCAGGCCACTTGATTATACTGATGAAGAAAAGGTGGAGTTTGCTGTGTTTCTATTGCACGGGGATGCTGAGCATTAGTGGTACACTGTGGAGGCACTGTGGGAAACTGATCAGACACCTCGCTTGTGGGATAATTTCGTTAAGGCCTTCAAGGAGAAATATGTACCTGCAATTTCCAAGCAGAGGCGGATTGAGGAATTCATGCACCTGAACCAGGGTAACATGACGGTGGCCCAGTACGAGGCTCATTTTGACCGACTGTCCCGCTATGCTCAATACATGGTAAGTACTCCGGAGGCGAAGATGTGGAAATTTACTACTGGATTGAGGCCAGAGATTCAGGACCAGTTGGCTTCGCAAGACTTCGATACCTATTATGCTCTCTTTGCTACTGCTTCCCGAGTTGAGAAGAGGAAACTTGATAGAGTTGGTTCGAGTCAGCCGAACAAGAAACCATACGAGCCTTCAGGTCAACAGATGAAATTCCAGGGCCAGAGTCGTAGTCAGGGCCAGAGCCATAATAGACCATTGAATAACCGTGGCCCGACAAAAGCGCCATCAGCCTCTTCCACTCGCGGATCCACAGATAGTTCACCTTGTGTGAGATGTGGCAGTGATCAGCATCAGATCAAGGATTGCCTTAAATGGCAAGTAGGACAAAATCAGGGTAAACCAGCTGGTAGAGGCAAGACTCCAGTTCCTAGAGTTCAGGCTCGAGCTTATGCTATTGAGTGCGAGGAGTTTCTAGAGGAGACCGCTATTGTTGAAGGTATATTCTTCATACTGAATCAACCTGTTAGGGTACTAATTGATTCAGGTGCTACTCATTCATTTATTACTCCCTTGTGTGTACAATGTGTGAAACTGAAAGTTATATGTTTGCCTTATGAAGTAGAAGTTGGTACTCCGATGGGTTCTAAACTTGTTACTAGCTCAGCTTGTAAAGCATGTAAAATCCAAATTAAGGATAGGGAATTCTCAGCCAATCTTATTGTATTACCTTTTCGGGGCTATGAGGTCATTTTAGGGATGGACTGGTTGGCAAAGCATCATGTCCAACTAGATTGCCGGACGAAGATTATAACGTTCCGGGTACCTGGTCAACCAATACTGGAGGTAATGGGTTGAAGAGACTTCACCGGGAATTCCATCATTTCATCTACGAAAGCAGTGAAGTCCTTGAGAAAATGGTGTAATGGTTACTTAGCTTACCTCATCAACAAGCCGTCGGACAAAGCTAAGTTGGAGGAGATGCCAGTGATCAAAGACTATGCGGATGTGTTTCTAGAAGAATTGCCCGGTTTACCCCCAAATCGGGAGATCGATTTCATTATAGAGTTACTGCCTGGCACCCAGTCGATATCTAAAGCCCTCTATCGTACGGCACCAGCCGAGCTACAAGAATTGAAGGACCAATTACACAGATTGTTGAAGAAAGGGTTTATTCAACCAAGTTCTTCTTCGTGAGGTGCACCAGTTCTATTTGTAAAGAAAAAAGATAGAACGTTGAGGCTATGCATCGATTACCAAGGATTGAACCAAGTGACTGTCAAGAATAAATACCCACTTCCACTGATTGACGAGCTATTTGATCAACTCAAATGAGCTAAAGTGTATTCGAAACTCAACTTGAGGCAAGGGTACTATCAGTTGCAGATCAAAAAGGAGGATGTGCCTAAAACGGCTTTCAGGACAAGATATGGGCATTATGAATATGTGGTGATGCCATTTGGACTAACTAATGCCCCTGCAGCTTTTATGGACTTGATGCACAGGGTGTTTCAACCCTACTTGGACCAATTTGTGGTGATCTTCATTGATGATATTTTAGTATACTCGAAATCCGAGGCGGAGCATGAACAACATCTGCAGTTGGTACTGTAGAAACTTTGAGAGCATCAATTGTATGCAAAGTTTAGCAAGTGCGAATTTTGGTTGCAGCAGATTGCATTTTTGGGGCATATCATATCCCAAGAGGGAATAGCAGTGGACCCAAAAAATATAGAAGCGGTGATGTCTTGGAAGAAGCCGAAAAATGTTACGGAGGTTCAGAGTTTTCTTGGTCTAGCTGGCTATTATCGGAGATTCGTTAAGGATTTCTCAAAGATTGTAGGACCGCTTACAAAGCTCACTCAAAAGAAAACAAAGTTCGTGTGGGATGTAAGTGTGAGAACAGCTTCCAAGAGTTGAAGAAAAGATTGACTACCGCACCTATTCTTGCATTGCCTGAAAGGAGTCAAGGTTTTGTAATCTATAGCGATGCTTCGAAGGAAGGATTGGGTTGTATGTTGATGCCAAATGGTAGAGTGATTGCGTATGCCTCTAGGAAACCGAAGCCGTATGAATTGAACTACCCGACGCATGATTTGGAGTTAGCGGCTATTGTATATGCACTCAAGAAATGGAGGCACTATCTATGGGGTAACAAGTTTGAGGTATTTACTGATCACAAGAGGTTGAAATACTTGTTCACTCAAAAGGAGTTGAATATGAGGCAAAGGCGGTGGATGGAGCTTTTGAATGATTATAACTGCACAATCAATTATGTGCCCGGTAAAACAAATGTAGTTGTAGATGCCTTAAGTAGGAAAGCAAGCATGGCAAAACTAGAAGTCAAGGTGCAGGAGTTGTTGGAGGAAGCATTTTTGTGGAAACCACAATTAACTCAAAAAGGGTTACTTTTTGCCACTACACAAGTTCAATCGACCTTGTTGTCAGAGTTACGAGAGGCTCAACAGAAGGACCAACAGTTTTAGAAGATTAAAGAAAGCAACACAGATTTCAAGTTTCATGATGATGATATTTGAAGGTTTAGGGACCGGATTTGTGTTCCTAATGAGCCAGAGTTGAAAAAGAAGATTCTTGAAGAAGCCCATAACTCAATATACACTATTCACCCCGGCGGAACAAAGATGTACCGGGATTTGAAGCAACACTATTGGTGGAATAACATGAAAAGAGAGATTGTGGAGTTTGTGGCACGGTGTTTGACTTGCCAGAGAGTCAAAGAGGAACATCAACGACCCGCAGGTTTACTTCAACCGTTGGAGATTCATCAATGGAAATGGGAATATATAACTATGGACTTTGTTATGGACCTGCCCAATTTACAAAAGGGTTATGACACCGTTTGGGTCATAGTGGATAGATTGACTAAGTCAGCGCACTTCTTACCGATGAACAAGGAGGATAGTCCTGAGAAGTTGGGAGATATGTATATAGCGGAGATTGTAAGATTGCACGGGATGCCTGTGAGTATTGTATCGGATAGGGATCCTCGTTTTACTTCCCGATTTTGGAAGAGATTGCAAGAAGCTTTGGGAACGAAGTTGACTTTCAGCACGGCTTATCACCCTCAGACTGATGGACAATCGGAGAGAACTATTCAGATTCTGGAGGATATGCTAAGGGCGTGTGTTTTAGACTTCGGGAAAGGCTAGGAGAAATATATGTCTCTAGCGGAGTTCGCTTATAATAATAGTTATCAGGCCACTATCGGGATGGCCCCATTTGAGGCGTTGTATGGACGTAAGTGTCGATCCCCAATTTACTGGGATGAGGTAGGTGAAACGAAGACTTTTGACCCGACCCTTTTACCTGAACTTATGAAGACTGTTGATAATATTCACCTCATCCGAAAACGGATGCTTACCGCCCAAAGCAGGCAGAAGAGTTATGCAGACCGACGGAGACAGAGTCTAGAGTTTGAGGCCGGCGACAAGTTGTTCCTAAAGATATCACCTCGGAGGGGACTGATTAAACACGGCAAGGGTGGAAAGTTGAGCCCAAGATTTGTAGAACCATTTGAGATAGTTGAAAAGGTTGGCAAATTGGCGTTTCGCCTGGTACTACCCCAGAACCTCTCCAATATTCATGACGTCTTTCACGTTTCGATACTGCGGAAGTATCATCCTGATCCATTGCATATCTTGGAGCCCGAGCCGTTGCAGCTTTGGGAGAACTTGTCTTATGAGGAGAAGCCCATTCGGTTCCTAGACCAGCAAGATCGGAAGTTGCGCAACAAAACTATACCGACGGTGAAAGAGTTGTAGGATCATCATGGAGTTGAAGAAGCAACGTGGGAAAGGCGAGACTAGATGGAGCAGCAATATACAGCTTTATTTCAAAGGTAATATTGAATTTCGGGACAAAATTCTTTTAAGGAGAGGATGTGAGGCCCTACCTCGATTTGCGTGTGATGCCTCGTTTCGTGTGTCCTAACCTAGATTTGCGTGCCTTGACCTAGGTTTAAGAATTGTGTTTCATTTTGTGTGCTTGGCATTGAATTATGTGCATTCATTTAGGGTTACGTGCATTTACTTGGAAAAATGTGCATTCGTCTCGTAGTTCGTGCTTTACCTCGTAGTGTGTGCCCTAAACCTAGGAAAGCGTGCCCTCACGCTAATCAAGAAAGAATCTTACACGAAGCACTAGGTCATTAATTAATCCTACAAATTCTACTAACTAATATTAAATTACTAATTCAGTCCACTAGAAGACAAAATCTCACAAAAAGCTAGACATTCATTATTCTTTATTCTTTATTCTTTTGCAGTTTCAAACATACAATTAAATAATGCTCAAAAGATGACAAAAAAATCAGATTTTACATGCCTTGGCCAACCACCATGTGGCATTTATGCTTGCTTGCTCAATTCAAAATTAATTCTATACAATTCTATGACACAATTGCATAAAAAATTAGCTCAAAGACTTCCTCAAAGCTCCCAATCTCGACATAAGCTCCATGCCCATGCTAGGTGATTCAAACATTATGCTTCTTGAAGACACAAATCTGAAATTGCAAGTCTCAAGGCTGACACATGCTTCAAATTTGCAAACGCCTTCATTTTTCTTTCGTTTCTCTCATTTCTTCACATTTCTCTCTTTCCCTCTCATTCTTCTCCCTCTCTCTCGGCCTTGGCTGATTTGCTTCATACAATAGCTCATCTTCATCACTCCATGGTTAATCAAGGCAAGCAAGAAGGTAGGGAACTGCACTAAGCAAGCTAGGTTGCAAAAAAACTCACATGCAAGCTTATTGAACAACCATTTCGGCTTAGGTGAGTTTGCTAGCTTCCATTTCTTTTCTTCTTGTTCTAACCACATGCACCTACTAAGAACTTGGTCACTAAGCTAGGAAAAATAGAGAAAATCGAGTGGTGTCTCGGCTAAGCAAGGAAAAGAGTCAACCTTGTGCTTCATCAAAGTATTGTGCATCTTCTTGTTGTTTTGCTAAGGTGAGGGCTAAAACTTCTTGAAAATCTTTCAAAAAACCACATGCATGCTCTTAAATGTCTATCTTTACTTCTGTACTTGAGATATATGTGTGTTCATAAGCTTTTATATCCATGCATGGCAAGATTTTGGCTAGAAGGTGATGATAGATGAAATCGGATTTGTGACAGCTTTCTGTCTTGTTGGTGCGAGGTGATTTTGGCTAGGTAGATGATGTTTAAAATGTATGAAAATTGGTAGGTAACTATTTTGACCAGTTTTGGACATTTTTCACAGAAATAGGACAAAGCTAATTTTGACTCTAAGGTTCTCAAAATGGCAAATCATTAAAATGTGTCAAAATCTGGAAGTCTGGAAAAATGAAGCAGGTTTTGGCAGATTCACTGACCTTGTAGAACGAACCAGTTTTCACTTAGTAAATGATATCCAAAATTCATAAAATTTGTTGTGCTGCTAGATTTTTCAGTTCTGGACATTTTTGTCATAAATGGACTAAGGCTAATTCTGACCCTAAGGACCTAAAAAATGACACATATTGAAATGTGTGCAAATCTGGACAGTTTTGTGCAATCCCACTGTTTTGGCTATAACTATTGAACCCGAACTCCAAATGATGCGAGGTTTGGTTCTGAATTTAGTTCACTTCCTAAGATTTAATTTGACATCTTATTCACTAGAATTGGAGATTTTTTTCTTGTCTTAATGATTGTGAGAAAACAGCACATTACAGTGAAGGTTTCACTTAGTGATATGCTTAGAAAAATTGTTGTAACTTCTCTCGTTGAATTAAATGCTTAGGATTGTAGCACTGGGATGTTGTGTGGACTGTTTTGAATACTTGAGGATGTTTGAATTAATCGATGCATGGCTTGAGATTGAGTTTGAGTTGACTTGGGGCTTAATCGCACGGGTAAACACGAAATGGGAACCCTAGTGACTAGGTAAATTCACTAAGTGTTGATCCTATGAATATCGTGTTTAATTATATGTTTAGTAGGCTGCCCGTAGTTGCCATTGTAGCCCTAAATGCGATCTTGATGATTACCTGTTAAAAGTAGACCTTTCTTGCACCTGAACCCACATAGATGTCGTTGCATGTTGAATAATCTTATTATTTGATTACGTGAACTTCGAAATGAGTTATATGGCTTGATTTACATGCGTTACATGGCTGCCCGTTTAATGTTCTTATAATTCCATGTGCCTTTTGTCACGCCCCGACCCAACCCCCAAGCTAAAGGTTAAGTCCGGACCCGACACACGGACAGAGTCTCCCCTGTACCGTGGACATTCTAAAAACCTGTAAACACTTAAACAAAGTCCCAACAATACAATACAAGCTTTTCTTAATTAAACAACAAAGCTATAAGGCCATCCGAGCCTTATGGTACACAATATCTCCAAAACACACAAGCATGCGAGAACTTGTTATCAGCATAGTTTTATAATCATAACCTTCTAGGAAATCAATAAAACAACTTAAAGGATAATGCATTCTACATTAACCATCCACTCCCAAGCATGCAAGGAAATAAAGGCAAGAATAAAAGTTATTACAAGACATGGCTTCCAATTCTACACCACAATCTACTATCCTTTAATTTACACAACAACATATACATAGCCCTTAGGCCACAAAATAGTACGTAAAGTAATTAGATGAATCTTCCACATAGCAACAAATTCATTAACCACCTCAAGATATCAGGCACAGCAACTAAGGTAAAGGCTCAATCTGAACTTCTTCTTCCTCAACTAAATCAACAAGCTGGGGATCACCCTCAGCGTCTCCTGAAACAGATATCGAGGTATGAGCAACCACTGTTGCCCAGTGAAAGATGTAGTCCTGGGGCGTGCAATGCAACATATAATACAATTATACAACAATATCACTTAGACAATTTAAGAGGCAATGATAACATAAGTAACCACACATTTAAAAGGATACGTTTCAACAATCCCCTATACACCAATCTTCACTGGTCTTCAATCACGATCCACGAACCACGAGCACGATCACGATAAGCCGGCATAACCCCAATCACTCCAGTGGGTGTACTCCGGATGTACCCCGAATCCTACGACCCAACATCCCCTGGCAATCTCCGGACCAGGCGAATGAGGGAATAGGGCACGGAGTTTGAATATCCACCGGCAAGCCCTCTGCCGCCCAGCCGATATTCAACACATCCGCCCCTGACACTATGGTTGCGCAACCACTATGCAATGCACTTAACGATGGCAAGTTAATAGCAATAATATAAGCATTAACACATATAAGGATCAACAAAGTAGGTTGACCTCGTTGCAGTTAGGATAGAAGCAAATATAGAAGCTAATAAGCAGTTTACAAATGAACATATACAAAATAAGCATAGAATCATACCAAAAGCTCCAACTCAATTTAAAATCACATATAAACACTCAAGAAGTCCTGACATGGGTTTAGAAGTGTGAGACAACTTAAATTGCACCTAAGTCCCTTTGTTTTTCGAACTATTTCTCTTCCAAACCAAAGTTAATGATTTCATTTTCAAAGGAAACTCTCCCAACCTTCTAACTAACCCCCAAGGTACCCTCTCAACCCTCTAACTCATTCAAATGCCCGCGTTTACCCCAAAACCCCAATTTCCCTCTTTTGGCTTTAAACTACACCTACATTGTCCGGGCTTCAAACAAGGGATATCAAGGCATCTATAGCACCTAGGTAGCCTAAGGATACTAGAATTGAAGCCCGAATCCACCCGGATTCGCATTAACCCCGAAAGCCCCAAATTAAAGTCGGCTATTTTCCATTTTTAGGCGATTTAAGGGCAATGCAAGTACATGGGGCTATTAGGTTATCTTCACTAACACCTAAGGCATCTATTAGAGGCATTGAATCAAGCTAATTCAGGCAATTACGCAAAACCCTAGAAAAAACATCACTATTCACCCTAAAAATCAAACTAACGATTCTAACCGTTTAAATTGCGAAACGACGGCTCAAATGTGTTCTCTAGCATTCATATAGATGGTATAATAGCATAGATAACAATTACAATGGCATATAATCATATTTTCAACAAATCAAGATATGAGCAACTATTTAAAAATGCAAAAACAAGTCGTGAAATCCCTCACCAAAGCGTGTAGGAGCACCTAGGGACCTTTCAAACACCCCACACTAGTTTCTCAAGGCTTGGAGTGGCTTGATTTGATGATTTGAAGAAGCAAAAATCCTCAAGAAGCAAGAGAAGGACTGTCGGGTTTGCTACAGTAAAATTCAGCATTTTTTTGTTTTGATTTTGCTAGTTATGATAAAAGGTGAGTTGTGTGAGGGGTATATAAGCTTAGGTGAGTTGTTTTAATTTAAGTGTATGGTCAAAATGTGAGTCAAGCTAGTTAGAAACAAGTCCTAAGCATAATTTTAATGTTAGCTAATTAAACTCCAAGTTGGTTACGTAACACTATTCATTCAACTACTAAAAATCATTTTCTAAACGAGATCTCCTATCGCCTCTAGCTCAATTGCACATTTTTTCCACTACTTTTACAATTAATATGATTTAATAAAAATGCTAATTAACTAATAGAAGGCAGTTTAAAAATGGAGTGAATAGTAACTCAAGAAGGCAGTCAATAATGCACAGAAGGAAATGCGCAAACAAAGATGCAACAGTAATTAAATGCATGGCTAAATCTCGGGCGTCACATCCTCTCCCCCTTAAACTAATTGCGTCCACGCAATTCTTACATGATTCGGCGAATAACTCTGGATACCGATCCCGCATCTGATCCTCTCTTTCCCACGTCGCATCCTCTACTCCGTGATGATCCCACAGAACTTTAACCATCGGAATGCTTTTAGTCCTCAGCTCCTGAACTTTCTGATCAACAATTCGAAGAGGTTTCTCTGTGTAGGTCAAAGTTTCACTGATCTCTAGTGGTTCCGGCTCAAGTATGTGAGAGGGATCTGGCTGATACTTCCGAAGCATGGAAACATGGAATACGTCATGAATTCTGCCCAGACTGGGAGGTAAAGCTAGATGGTAAGCCAAATCACCAACAGTTTCAGTTATCTCAAATGGTCCCACATATCGAGGACTGAGTTTACCTCCTTTACCATGCCGAATTAAACCCTTGCGAGGAGAAATTTTCAGAAATACCCGGTCCCCTACAGTAAATTTCAGATCTCGCCGGTGTATATCTGCATAACTCTTTTTCCGACTCTGAGATGTAAGCATTCTTTTTCTGATAAGCTGCACCTGATCAATCATTTTGTTCATTTCAGGTAAGAGAGTAGGGTCGATAGTCTTCATCTCGCCAACATCATCCCAGTAGAGAGGAGACCGACATTTACGCCCATAAAGTGCCTCATAAGGTGTCATACCAATAGTAGCTTGATAACTATTGTTGTAGGCGAACTCTGCTAGTGGCAAATACTTCTCCCAACTCTTACCGAAGTCCAGTATGCAAGCCCGTAACATATCCTCAAGGATTAAGATAGTTCTCTTGGATTGACCATCTGTCTGAGGATGATAAGCTGTACTGAAATTCAAAGTCGTGCCCAAAGCTTTCTGAATCTTCTGCCAGAACTGCGATGTGAATCTGGGATCTCTATCTGACACGATACTCTTTGGAATCCCATGAAGTCGGACAACATTCTCAATATACAACTCTACCAGTTTATCAAGAGAATCAGACTTCTTTTTAGCAATAAAATGAGAAGTCTTGGTCAGTCTATCCACAATAACCCAGACTGAGTCATTACCCCTCGAAGACCGCGGTAAATCAGAGACGAAATCCATGGTAATATGATCCCATTTCCAAACAGGAATAGCCAAAGGCTGCAACAACCCTGCAGGTCTCTAATGTTCTGCTTTAACTTTCTGACAAGTAAGACATCGAGAAACATAGTCAGCAATTTCTCTCTTCATATTATTCCACCAGAAATTCTGCTTCAAATCTCTATACATTTTAGTACTGCCTGGATGGATAGTATATCGAGAACTGTGTGCCTCAGCAAGAATATCCTTTTTCAAATTTGGATCATTCGGAATACAGATTCTACCTTTGAATTTGAGAATACCATCGTCGTGCAGTTTGAAATCCGACTCTCCCCCTTTAGAATTCTCTAAGACTTTCAATAATTGAAGATCAGCCTGTTGAGCTTCCCGAATCCTGGATAATAACAGAGATTGAATCTGCAAACTTGCAAATTGAATACCAGAATTTGAAGTACTAGGCTTCCACAAGCACAATTCTTCCATGAATTCCCAATTCTTGATAATCAAGCTAGCAACAGTAGCCTTTCGGCTCAAAGCATCAGCAACAATATTGGCCTTACCTGGAAGATAGTTAATGGTGCAGTTATAGTCCTCAAGTAATTCCAGCCAACGCCTCTGCCTCATGTTCAACTCTTTCTGTGAAAACAGATATTTCAAGCTCTTATGATCTGTAAAGATTTCAAACTTGTTGCCCCAGAGATAATGACGCCATTTCTTTAATGCAAGAATGATAGCTGCAAGCTCAAGATCATGAGTCGGATAGTTGAGTTCATAAGGTTTCAGTTTCTTGCAAGCATAAGCAATAACCCTGCCATTCTGCATCAATACACAACCCAGACCTTCCTTCGAAGCATCACTATAGATCACCAGATTATCATAACCCTCAGGTAAAGCAAGAATAGGAGCTGTAGTCAATCTCTTCTTCAATTCCTGGAAGCTGGCCTCGCATTTATCATTCCAGTCAAATACGGTTTTCTTCTTAGTAAGTTGGGGTAAAGGCCCTGCAACCTTTGAGAAATCCTTTTCAAAGCTTCGATAAAACCCAGCTAACCCAAGGAAGCTACGAATCTCCGTGACAGTTTCAGGTCGTTTCCAAGATAACACAACTTCAATCTTCGCTGGATCAACAGAAATACCATCCTGCGAGATAATATGGCCCAAAAAAGCAACTTGCTTAAGCCAGAATTCACATTTGCTAAACTTTGCAAATAACTGATGCTCCTGAAGAGTCTGCAACACAATTCTGAGATGCTGTGCATGCTTTGCTTCAGATTTAGAATAGCCAAGAATATCATCAATAAATATGACCACAAATTGGTCCAGATAAGGACGGAATACCCTCTGCATTAAGTCCATGAATGCGGCGGGAGCATTAGTAAGACCAAACGGCAATACAACAAACTCATAATGGCCATATCGAGTTCTGAAAGCAGTTTTAGGAACATCATCTTTCTTAATCCTCAGTTGATAATAGCCCTGCCTCATATCAAATTTAGAGAATACCCTGGCGCCTTGCAACTGATCAAACAATTCTTCGATTAAAGGCAAGGGATATTTATTTTTGATGGTTACCTGATTAAGACCCCGATAATCAATGCATAGGCGAAGAGATCCGTCTTTCTTTTTAACAAATAGGACTGGCGCACCCCAAGGCAAAGAACTCGGCTGAATGAATCCCTTCTCAAGCAAGCCCTGTAATTGAACTTTCAATTCCTGCAACTCAAGTGGAGCCATTCTGTACGGAGTCCTAGAGATAGGTGAAGTCCCCGGCAATAAATCAATCATGAACTCTATCTCTCTATCAGGCGGTAACCCAGGTAATTCCTCAGGAAAGACCCCCGGAAACTCTCTCACGATAGGTACATCATTCAATTTCAATTGATCCCCAGGTTGATTAATCAAATATGCAAGATAAGCCTCACAACCCTTGCTCAATAATTTAGATGCCCTAATAGAAGAAATAATAGGAGTTCCCGTAGATTTTCTACTACCAACTATTTTAAGTATAGGCTGGTCAGGCATTTCTAGATATACAATCTTCTTTCTACAATCAAGTTGGGCATAATATTTATTTAACCAGTCCATCCCTAATATAATTTCAAAGTCATTGAAGGGTAGGATAATCAAATCAGCAAAAAAAACACGACCTTCAATACATATACTACATGCTCTGCAAATAGACCTAGTAACAAACTTCGCACCCATAGGAGTATAGACCACAATCTCATGCAATAGTTTATCATGTTTCAATTTAGCATTTTGTGCACAAGTAGGAGTAATAAAAGAATGCGAAGCCCCAGAATCAATTAAAACCTTAACTGACTGATCATTAAGAAGAAAAATACCTTCTACCACAGCGGTAGTATCCGGAAGCTCCTCAGTATCCAAAGCAAATACACGGGCCTGGCCTCGTGGTAGTGGTGCTGCAGCTGGTGCCCTGGTCTGAGAGTTCTGAGCTGATGTCTGACCCCTAGGGTTCTTAAATTTCTGACAGTCTTTAACCCTGTGCTGATCACTGCCGCAACCTATACACTTGTTATGTTTCTTCCAACAAACATCCTCAGTGTGGCCCTGGCGCTGACAGAAGCTGCACTGCTGGTGACGTCTTGCAACAGTGCCTCCCGAAGGAGCTCTGTAAGTAGAGGCAGCTGAACTACCCTGCTGCGAACGGGAAACTACTGGACAGAACTGACTCTGAGTCTGACTCTGGACTGGTCGTGCCTGAGTCTGAGTAGGCCCTGTGTAACTTTGAGTCTGCCTCGGCTGCGAACTCTGCCCAACTGATACAGCCTGCCCCTGGTACCCTTGACTCTGAGACTGAAACCGTTTACTCGATTGACTGGTCTCGGCTAACACATCGGCTTTCCGTTTCTCATATCTCGAGGCAGCTCGGACTACTGCAGCATAGTTGGCAAAATCATTTGAAGACAAGTTCAGCATAATATCTCTCCTCAAACCCAAGATGAACCTCTGAATCTTCATGTCCTCCGGCTGAATTAAAGCTGGTGCATAACGGGAAAGCCGGGTAAAAGTAGCCTCGTATTGATCTACCGTCATACTTCCCTGCTTCAAGTTTATGAACTCAGTTTGTCGCCTCTCGCGGGCAACTACCGATATATACTTGTCTCGAAATTCTCGGACAAAGTCGGCCCACGTATGATGAACTCCCTCAGCTCCCCATTTCTCACTGATGGTATTCCACCAATCTTCAGCATCACCCTCGAGAAGGAATCTAGCATAAGTAATTTTCCTGTCATCATGGCACTCCAGTATCGCTGCCACTCTCTCGAACATCCTTAGCCACATCTCAGCTTTCATATCGTCCGGCTCCCCAAAGAAAGTATAGGCCCCATGATGTATAAACCGATCATACAGATTCCATCCGGTAGGGCCACTACCTCCGGCTCTCGCAGCCTGATTACCTCCAACGACCCCTGGCTGACCCTGTTGTGTAACAAACTAGGCGATAGTGTTCATAGCTGTGGCCATCGTGGCCAAGATCTGTGCAGTGCTCGGTTCTTGAACCTGCGGTGCATTTTCGGACACCTCAGCTTCTTGCCCCTGAACCCCCTCGGGTTCTCCACCAACATTCGGATTATCAGCACGACGGCGAGGCCCCATCTCGAATAGCTAGAATGCAAAGTGTTATGACAGGTATATATATATGTATATATGCAATTTATAAGTAAACACATAAAGAAAAGTCCAATTAGATTCACATAAAGTCAAGTACATAGAAGTTCAAATAAATATTCCACATTCTTGAAGTAAACATAAATCACTAGTTCATACTTGACATTCTGAACTCTTGATATTCTATTTCCATGCTAGCATGTTCATTCCTTATTCAAATTTCACTTAGGTCAATCAAAATCAAAGACTCATGTATTCACAAAGTCACATAACAAGTCTCTACCCACAGACCGAGAAATTTAACCCGGCTTCATGCAATCTATAGCTCTGATACCACTTAAATGTCACGCCCCGACCCAACCCCCAAGCTAAAGGTTAAGTCCGGACCCGACACACGGACAGAGTCTCCCTTGTACCGTGGACATTCTAAAAACCTGTAAACACTTAAACAAAGTCCCAACAATACAATACAAGCTTTTCTTAATTAAACAACAAAGCTATAAGGCCATCCGAGCCTTATGGTACACAATATCTCCAAAACACACAAGCATGCGAGAACTTGTTATCAGCATAGTTTTATAATCATAACCTTCTAGGAAATCAATAAAACAACTTAAAGGATAATGCATTCTACATTAACCATCCACTCCCAAGCATGCAAGGAAATAAAGGCAAGAATAAAAGTTATTACAAGACATGGCTTCCAATTCTACACCACAATCTACTATCCTTTAATTTACACAACAACATATACATAGCCCTTAGGCCACAAAATAGTACGTAAAGTAATTAGATGAATCTTCCACATAGCAACAAATTCATTAACCACCTCAAGATATCAGGCACAGCAACTAAGGTAAAGGCTCAATCTGAACTTCTTCTTCCTCAACTAAATCAACAAGCTGGGGATCACCCTCAGCGTCTCCTGAAACAGATATCGAGGTATGAGCAACCACTGTTGCCCAGTGAGGGATGTAGTCCCGGGGCGTGCAATGCAACATATAATACAATTATACAACAATATCACTTAGACAATTTAAGAGGCAATGATAACATAAGTAACCACACATTTAAAAGGATACTTTTCAACATTCCCCTATACACCAATCTTCACTGGTCTTCAATCACGATCCACGAACCACGAGCACGATCACGATAAGCCGGCATAACCCCAATCACTCCAGTGGGTGTACTCCGGATGTACCCCGAATCCTACGACCCAACATCCCCTGGCAATCTCCGGACCAGGCGAATGAGGGAATAGGGCACGGAGTTTGAATATCCACCGGCAAGCCCTCTGCCGCCCAGCCGATATTCAACACATCCGCCCCTGACACTATGGTTGCGCAACCACTATGCAATGCACTTAACGATGGCAAGTTAATAGCAATAATATAAGCATTAACACATATGAGGATCAACAAAGTAGGTTGACCTCGTTGCAATTAGGATAGAAGCAAATATAGAAGCTAATAAGCAGTTTACAAATGAACATATACAAAATAAGCATAGAATCATACCAAAAGCTCCAACTCAATTTAAAATCACATATAAACACTCAAGAAGTCCTGACATGGGTTTAGAAGTGTGAGACAACTTAAATTGCACCTAAACCCCTTTGTTTTTCGAACTATTTCTCTTCCAAACCAAAGTTAATGATTTCATTTTCAAAGGAAACTCTCCCAACCTTCTAACTAACCCCCAAGGTACCCTCTCAACCCTCTAACTCATTCAAATGCCCGCGTTTACCCCGAAACCCCAATTTCCCTCTTTTGGCTTTAAACTACACCTACATTGTCCGGGCTTCAAACAAGGGATATCAAGGCATCTATAGCACCTAGGTAGCCTAAGGATACTAGAATTGAAGCCTGAATCCACCCGGATTTGCATTAACCCCGAAAGCCCCAAATTAAAGTCGGCTATTTTCCATTTTTAGGCGATTTAAGGGCAATGCAAGTACATGGGGATATTAGGTTATCTTCACTAACACCTAAGGCATCTATTAGAGGCATTGAATCAAGCTAATTCGGGCAATTACGCAAAACCCTAGAAAAAACGTCACTATTCACCCTAAAAATCAAACTAACGATTCTAACCGTTTAAATTGTGAAACGACGGCTCAAATGTGTTCTCTAGCATTAATATAGATGGTATAATAGCATAGATAACAATTACAATGTCATATAATCATATTTTCAACAAATCAAGAAATGAGCAACTATTTAAAAATGCAAAAACAAGTCGTGAAATCCCTCACCAAAGCGAGTAGGAGCACCTAGGAACCTTGCAAACACCCTACACTAGTTGCTCAAGGCTTGGAGTGGTTTGATTTGATGATTTGAAGAAGCAAAAATCCTCAAGAAGCAAGAGAAGGGCTGTCGGGTTTGCTACAGTAAAATTCAGCATTTTTTTGTTTTGATTTTGCTAGTTATGATATAAGGTAAGTTGTGTGAGGGGTATATAAGCTTAGGTGAGTTGTTTTAATTTAAGTGTATGGTCAAAATGTGAGTCAAGCTAGTTAGAAACAAGTCCTAAGCATAATTTTAATGTTAGCTAATTAAACTCCAAGTTGGTTACGTAACACTATTCATTCAACTACTAAAAATCATTTTCTAAACGAGATCTCCTATCGCCTCTAGCTCAATTGCACATTTTTCCCACTACTTTTACAATTAATATGATTTAATAAAAATGCTAAGTAACTAATAGAAGGCAGTTTAAAAACGGAGTGAATAGTAACTCAAGAAGGCAGTCAATAATGCACAGAAGGAAATGCGCAAACAAAGATGCAACAGTAATTAAATGCATGGCTAAATCTCGGGCGTCACACCTTTCAAGTGAAATTACTTGTCTTATCGTGCCTCGCTTGTTTACTTGTCAATGTGCAATCTTATGACTGCTTGGAGGCAACCTACTTTGTTGTCCTCCTAATGTGATATATTAAATGTCATAATGTGCATTGCATACAAGGTTGCAACCTTTCCTTCTGGCGTGGTAGCGTTCACGCACACCGAGCAGCATCGGGCTTGCCGGTGCAACCGTGACTACCATTGTCCAATTCCCTCTCTCGCTTGGGGGCAAGACTTCCTCAGAGTGTTGGGTCGTAGGATTTCGGGGTATATCCAGAGTACACCCATTTGTCGTGATAAGGGGATGATTTGAAGTCGGCCGCAACAATTGATACTGGAAATGAACTGAAAGCAAAAGCTCACTGTATCCTTTTCACTATGTGTTTAAGTACTCTCGCTTGGTTCCTAGAGGACCTCGTGGAGGAAAGACGGGTAATTGTGTTCCTTTACTTTTATAATATTGTTATGTACTTATTTGTGATATATTCATGCTTGCAAAAGAATTTTCATAAGTTGAACCAAAAAATGAGGTTCAAAACCTATTTCTCGTTCCCCTCGCTGAGTTCATAAGGACTCACCTTCTTTTATCATCTCAAGTGAAGAAGATCAAGAACAGATACCCGAGGACGGCGTGCCTAACGATGATTCCTTGGAATGATTGCCTGTCCTATGTGCTTTGCTTGATTATGGCCATTTGTGAACACTATGCTACTTGTAGACTATTTCTTTTCATGTTGCTTGATGTTTGTAATGTAAAAGAACCCCGTTGTAATTTGGGGTCTAATTTTGGCTTGTACTGATAATAACTAGATAGATTATGGTCGTTTTGCTATTATTACTGGCTAGTATCTATCATAAGATTATGAAGTATCAGGTAAGGACTAAGTAAAATGAACCTATCCAATCTTAAGCAGGTACTCACTATTAAGCTAAGATCAACAGGTACTTTTGTAATGAGGATTAACAAACAGATGAGACATAGTATCATACTAGGTTATTAATCAAACGAGACTTCGGGATAACCAGTAGGAATTTCAATTGATGGTAAATAGTAATTTTAGTTGGAAAAGAAATTGAGATTGGAAAATTTGAGGCGTTTAAAGAATTAGGTCAAACCAAATAGCACAATTACAGCCGATATGCTGCCGATTTTTCTGAAAAATTTTGGAGTTGAGGCTAAAACGTTAAGTGTTAAACTTTCATGAACAAGACATGACTTGAATGTTTAGGTCACACCCTAGTGTAACCTTGTAGGCCGGGTTGGGGCTTGACACCCTATAGATCGAAATGGTATCAGAGCTTAGATTGCTTAAGCCGGATTTAACTCTCGGACCATGGGTAGAGCCCTAAGATAATTAGGATGACTTGTCTATATGTTATTGTGTGATAATATTAATTGTGCCTTCTATGTTCTATGTGCTTAAGTGATTAATATATCTTAATTGTTTCTAGAATTATGTACCTATATTATGCTGCACATGTTATGCATTAAATTCCTATTGTCGTATTTCAATAAATTGTGCATCGTAATATGTGCCTATAGATGGCTGGCCCTAGTACCCGCACTACTAATAGGAGCGGTGAACCCCAAGAGACCGGAGATGCTTATCAAACTAATCCCGGCATAGCTATGTTTAACATGATGGCGAATACCATGGATCGCGTGCCACGAGTGATGGAACGTCAAGATGCACGTGAAGCCAGCAACAACAACAACCGGAATGATGGTAACCATGGGAGACATAGCAGAATGAGGGAGTTCCTTGATTTTCGACCGTCCAAATTCCACGGAGAAGCTGATGATGAGAAAGCAGAGGCTTGGCTGTCCGAGATCGAGAAGATTTTTAGGCCACTTGATTATACTGATGAAGAAAATGTGGAGTTTGCTGTGTTTCTGTTGCACGAGGATGCTGAGCATTTGTGGTACACTGTGGAGGCACTGTGGGAAACTGATCAGACACCTCGCTTGTGGGGTAATTTCGTTAAAGCATTCAAGGAGAAATATGTACCTGCAGTTTCCAGGCAGAGGCGGATTGAGGAGTTCATGCACTTGAACCAGGGTAACATGACGGTGGGCCAGTACGAGGCTCGTTTTGACCGACTATCCCGCTATGCTCAATACATGGTAAGTACTCTGGAGGCGAAGATGTGGAAATTTACTACTTGATTGAGGCCAAAGATTCAGGACCAATTGGCTTCGCATGACTTCAATACCTATTCTGCTCTCTTTGCTGCTGCTTCCCGAGTTAAGAAGAGGAAACTTGATAGAGCCGGTTCGGGTCAGCCGAACAAGAAACCATACCAGCCTTCAGGTCAGCAAAGGAAATTCCAAGGCCAAAGTCGTAGTCAGGGCCAGAGCCAGAATAGACCAGTGAATAACCGTGGCCCGACGACAGCGCCATCAGCCTCTTCTACCCGCGGATCCACAGGTAGTTCACTTGCTACTCAGTCTATCAACTATTCTTACTGTGACAAGAAGGGGCATACCGAGGCCCAGTGCTGGGAGAAGTCAGGACGATGTGTGAGATGTGGCAGTAATCAGCATCAAATCAAAGATTGCCCTAAATGGCAAGCAGGACAAAATCAGGGTAAACCAGCTGGTAGAGGCAAGACTCCAGTTCCTAGAGTTCAGGCTCGAGCTTATACTATTGAGTGCGAGGAGCTTCTAGATGAGACCGCTGTTGTTGAAGGTACATTCTACATACTGAATCAACCTGTTAGGGTGCTAATTGATCCGGGTGCTACTCATTCATTTATCACTCCCTTGTGTGTGCAACGTGTGAAACTGAAAGTTGTATGTTTTCCTTATGAAGTAGAAGTTGGTACTCCGATGGGTTCTAAACTTGTTACTAGCTCAGCTTGTAAAGCATGTAAAATCCAAATTAAGGATAGGAATTCTCAGCCAATCTTATTGTATTACCTTTTCGGGACTATGAGGTCATTTTAGGGATGGACTGGTTGGCAAAGCATCATGTCCAACTAGATTTCCGGATGAAGATTATAACGTTCCGGGTACCTGGTCAACCAATACTGGATGTAATGGGTTGAAGAGACTTCACCGGGAATTCTATCATTTCATCTACGAAAGCAGTAAAGTCCTTGAGAAAAGGGTGTAATGGATACTTAGCTTACCTAATCAACAAGCCATCGGACAAAGCTAAGTTGGAGGAGATGCCAGCGATCAAAGACTATACGGACGTGTTTCTAGAAGAATTGCCCAGTTTACCCCTAAATCGGGAGATCGAGTTCATTATAGAGTTACTGCCTGGCACCCAGCCGATATCTAAAGCCCCCTATTGTATGGCACCAGCCGAGCTACAAGAATTGAAGGACCAATTACAAGGATTGTTGAAGAAAGGGTTTGTTCAACCAAGTTCTTCTCCGTGGGGTGCACCAGTCCTATTTGTAAAGAAGAAAGACAGAACATTGAGGCTTTGCATCGATTACCGAGGATTGAACCAAGTGACTGTCAAGAATAAATACCCGATTCCACTGATCGACAAGCTATTTGATCAACTCCAAGGAGCTAAAGTGTATTCAAAACTCGACTTGAGGCAAGGGTACTATCAGTTGCGGATCAAAAAGGAGGATGTGCCTAAAACAGCTTTTAGGACAAGATATAGGCATTATGAATATGTGGTGATGCCATTTGGACTAACTAATGCCCCTGCAGCTTTTATGGACTTGATGCACAGGGTGTTTCAACACTACTTGGACCAATTTGTGGTGATCTTCATTGATGATATTTTGGTATACTCGAAATTTGAGGCGGGGCATGAACAACATCTGCGGTTGGTACTACAAAAACTTCGAGAGCATCAATTGTATGCAAAGTTTAGCAAGTGCGAATTTTGGTTGTAGCAGATTGCATTTTTGGGGCATATTATATCCCAAGAGGGAATAGCTGTGATACCCCAAACCTGGCATGTATTCAATAGCATTTTAAGTTCATTTAAATTGCATTTTATTGACCTTTCATATTCTTTGACCAAACTAGTTGACTTTTCATCTACATTGACCAACTAGGACAAGGTGGGAATTTTTGAAATGTTTAATAAAAGGCAAACTTGGGATTAGAAATAAAAAAATGCAATGTTAAGTTAGTCAAATTTTGGGTCAACTTTGGAATTAAATCTGAACCAATTGGGGAAGAGTTAGGTAGCAAATTATATATGGTTGGAAAGCTCTATGAGTCTAGTTTCTGAGGCTTCAAACCGTTCGTGAATTGGAGTTTTCTAGAAGAAGTTATGGCCGTTTTCATAAGGTCGCGCATAGCTGTTTTGGTTTAGCGGGTTGGCCGAATTTTGACCTTTGACTTCTTGTCATTTTTTTTTAAATAAGCAGAATTTACACGAAAAAAAACTTGAAACCATGAGGAAAAGAAGAAGAAAAAAAAAAGAAAATCTCAACTTCAAATCTTCGATTCTTCGCGTGGGCTTGTGCGGGGTGGTTTCCGAGGCACTCTATGAGGTTTTCCTAGCGTCTAGGAGCGTCTAAGGTGAGGGTTTCATCGTTATTTGCGCATTTGAAATATTTGTATCTAAACTTTGATTTTTGGATTTTATGCGTAGATTGTTGTTTTAATCGTTTTGTTGCTTAAAGAATGTTCCTTGTTGATTGTAGAACATGTATTTATAGCTTTTTAACATTTTCTGCGGTTAAATATTGGAATTGAAATATAAATTGTGTGATGAATAGTAAATTATGAATAGTAAACCCCCGTTTCGATGAAGTTGCTCCGTTACCCGTTCTGTTGATGTAGGAAGATGCTAGATATGCTAGAATGCCTAAATGTGTGGTTTAATTGGAATGTGTAATGGAAAAACGGAGAAAAATGGCTTAGTGAAAGTCGGGGTCGTTTAGGTCGAGTTTAGCGTTTTCTTGTTTTGCGTGTTGGCATTGTTTCGGAAGGCCATGGAAGCACTTTTGGTGCTATTATGGCATTGGTTGGGTGTTTGGTTGGTATAGTTGTAGTTCAAACGAGCAAAATGGGAAATCGGGGCTTTGCACGAATTCTAGGAAAAAGTAGGGTTTCGGGGTCCTCAAACGTGCCTTATGGTGACCTAGGAGGATTGGCGAAGTCGATTTCCAGAACTCGTGGCTCGTTTGAAAATGGTAGTGTTTTGATAGTTGGGGCCGATTTGTGATTTTGCTTGTTATCTTGATATTATGCCTATAGAATTTTTAGGGTTGCTTGATATACTTGTTTAATTGGTGTTATTGTTGCTTATTATTGCTTGTTATGCTTGAAAAGTTAGTTGAATGCTAGTATTGATTGTGATTGCTTGTTATCTCGTTTGTTGTCACTAGTTTGGATTGTTGTGCTATCGCTCGTTTATTTCCTTGTATCGAGTCTTGCATTGCATAGTGTCAGCACATGAGTGATGGGCCTCTCTGGGTAGCCTCGGGTTACCAGTGTTGGTTGCTCTAGCTCCGTAGCTATTCCCTCTTCTCGCTTGGGCTGCCTCCCAGGGAGATTTGGGTCGTAGATTGATGGATACTTCTGGGGTATTCCAAACTGGTGTTATAAGGTGGATGCGCGCTTATTGTCATCGTTGTCAACATCAAGCTCGAGATTGATGTATCGCTCGTGAAATGGTACATTGCTCGTATGAGTGAACCATAGCCTTCAAAGTGTGGTATAGCTTTGAATGGTTGTGTTAATGCTTTCAGTAATTGCTTATTGTATTGATTATTTGTTTTGATTGCTTATTTATCAGTTATATTGCTTAACTGTCTTATTTGCATTGCACGACTTTCTTTCTCTCCAATTCGATATCTGTCTCGCTCTCACTGAGTATACGTGTTGTGTATACTCACTCCTCACCACCACATTTCAGGAAATGTCATGTTAGCTGGAAAGTTCGTGATTTCGTGAAAGTCCGTGCTTGAAGAGTTGTCCTGCGTGCCTATGTGACTTGAGTTGTCAAAGTTGTAAAGTTGTATGCTTTTATGTATTATATGTATTTAATGTTAAAGGGGATGTAATTTAAGTTTCACTAGATTATGTATTTAGTTAATGTAGCTTAACTTCAGTGTATATTTGTAATGATAAAGGAAAAGAGATAGAAAGGTATGATAGTCTAGCTTATGATATAGGTTGGTGTAGTTTAATTGCTAAGCTTGAATGTATATTTACTTGTGTTTTGCTTGTTGTGAACCAAGGCTCGGATGGCCTTGAGGTGGTTGAATGTTTGGACATGGTATTGGTCCACTTATATGCTGTCGCAGGTTTTACTTTTCGCCTAGGAACAGGGGAGACTCCGTCCGTTTTCCCTAAAAATTTATGCCCGGGTTTGGTTTGGGTTGTGTTTAGATCGATTGATAGAACTCCCGGTCTCGAGAGGGATCGGGGTATTACAATAGCAGTGGACCCAGCAAAGATAGAGGCAGTGATGTCTTGGAAGAAGCCGAAAAATGTTACGGAGGTTTGGAGTTTTCTTGGTCTAGCCGGCTATTATCGGAGATTCGTTAAGGATTTCTCAAAGATCGCAGGACGGCTTACAAAGCTCACTCAAAAGAAAACAAAGTTCGTGTGGGATGATATGTCACGCCTCGACCCAACCCCGCAAAAGGCCAAGCCCGGACGCGACACACGGACGGAGTCTCCTCTGTACCGTGGACGATCCGAAAACCCTAAAAACAATATAATACTTGCGAAAGCTATAAAATAATTAAAACAAGTCAACTTTCTATAAAACATACATTTCTTATTATCCAACTTTCCAAACCAAAAATGCCATGCATACTACACAAGTACTTATGCCACTAAACCATTAGCCATTAGCATGCATTTCTTCACTAGTCATCAGGGTACAAGTTACAACATTACAACTTTAATCCATTACAACATAAGACCATTAAAGGTCTCAAAATAGGAAAATACATACAAGGCTACAAGCCTCAAAATTAAGCGTCCTTCCCGTAATATACATAACAACAAGGTTTGCACAAAACTGGTAACCAACCACCAGCAAAGCAGGTAAGTGCTATCACGGAAACACCTCCACCTGTTCCTCCTCCTCAATTACCTCAAGAGGGTCTGCCTCAACTACTCCTGTAAAAGCATAGTATAGAGAGGAATGAGCAAAAACTATTTCTCAGCGAGGGCAATTGGTCTCAAGGACGGAGATGAGAGGAGTATGCAATGCAATTAGCCAAGCAATACATACAAAACATATAAAGATACATCCAAAGCCAACAATAAAGCAAGGCAAGTATTTAAAGCTGCAAACACTCAATCAAAGAATACGATACTCTTTTCACGAGCAACTTTCAAACACAAATTCGATGACGACGCGCCGGCCCATAACCACCTTATAACACCAGTTTGGAATACTCCGGAAGTATCCATCAATCCTACGACCCAAATCTCCCTGGGAGGTAACCCAAGCGAGAAAGGGAATAAGCAACCAACACTAGCAACCCAAGGCTACCCAGAGAGGCCCATCACTCACGCGCGAGACACTATGCAATGCAAGACGCGATACAAGACAATAACAAGCGATAAACAAGCGATAAAGCCACACGTGGGAGAATAACAAGTAGGTTACTCTCGCACGCAATAGCAGCAATTTGATAAGCAATTCAATCCAAAACAACTCAAACAAGTAATTCAAGTAATTCTAAGCATTCTATAAGCATAAAGACAAGTAAACACACAAAAAACACAAATCGGCCCCAACTATCAAAATGCTACCATTTCCAAACGAGCCACGAGTTTTGGAAACCGACTTTGCCAACCCTCCTAGGGCACCATAAGGCACGTCTAAAGACCCCGAAACCTTACTTAACCCTAGAACTCGCGCGAAGCCCTGATTTCCCCCTTTCTCGTATGAACTACAACTACAACAACCAACCAGTCAACCAACGTCATAATCGCACCAAAAGTGCTTCCATGGCCTCCCGAAGCAATGCCAACACGCAAAACGAGAAAACGCAAAAGTCGACCTAAACGACCCCGACTTTCCCAAAGGCTTAATTCTCGTTGGTTTCCACTACGCAACCCAAACAAACCACACATTTTACCATTCTAGCATACCTAGCACGCTTCTACATCAACGGAAAGCATAACAGTGCAACTTCAACGTTTCAAGGTTTTACTATTCACAAAACACTATTCATTCCACAATTCAAGTTGCAATCACAACATTTAACAGCAGAAAATGTTACAAAGCCATAAATACATGTTCTACAAATGCTAAGGAACATTCTAGAAGCATCAAATCGCTTTAAATAACGATCTACGGATAAATCTAAAAATTGACAAAGTTAACTAACACAACGTATAAATGCGCAAATAATATGCTTCCCTCACCTTAGGTACTCCTAGTCGCTAGGAAAACAACGTTGGTTGCCTCGGAAACCACCCCGCACGAACTCTCGCGAAGAATGAAAGATTGGAAGTTGAAATCTTTTTTTTTCTCCCTCAAAGCTCACGGCCTGCTTCTCTTTCTTTTGCTGCTGTTTCTCTTTTATTTTGCTTAGTTATTTAGCTTATAAGTGTTAAATTGGTCAAAGTTGGTCAAGGCTAAGTCAAACTACTTAAAAACTTGGTCAAAGGCCCCTATTTTGAGCGTTTTAAAGCCGTTTCAGCTAAGGTAAGTTCAATTAAAGCTAGCAACATTTAAAATATAAAATTTAAGTCATCTAAATACTAGTTTCACTATTTGTTGAGGACTGGAAATCGTTATCTAGCTATCGCTCCTTAAATGCAATGCACGTTGCGTCGGCGAGAATGTAACAATTAATTCACAAAGAATTTAAGGAAATAAAATTTTCAAAATAATAAACAAAGAAAATTCACATTCCGGGCTCGGGTATTACATGATAAGTGTGAGAACAGCTTCGAAGAGTTGAAGAAAAGATTGACTACTACACCTATTCTTGCATTGCCTGAAGGGAGTCAAGGTTTTGTAATATATAGCGATGCTTCGAAGGAAGGATTGGGTTGTATGTTGATGCGAAATGGTAGAGTGATTGCATATGCCTCTAGGAAACCGAAGCCGTATGAATTGAACTACTCGACGCATGATTTGGAATTAGCGGCTATTGTGTTTGCACTCAAGAAATGGAGGCATTATCAGTGGGGTAACAAGTTTGAGGTATTTACTGATTACAAGAGCTTGAAATACTTGTTCTCTCAAAAGGAGTTGAATATGAGGCAAAGGCGGTGGATGGAGCTTTTGGATGATTATAACTGCACAATCAATTATGTGCCCGGTAAACAAAATGTAGTTGCAGATGCCTTAAGTAGGAAAGCGAGCATGGCAAAACTGAAAATCAAGGTGTAGGAGTTGTTGGAGGAAGCATTTTTGTGGAAACCACAATTAACTCAAAAAGGGTTACTTTTTACTACTACGCAGGTTCAATCGACCTTGTTGTCTGAATTACGAGAGGCTCAACAGAAGGACCAACAATTTCAGAAGATTAAAGAAAGCAACACAGATTTTAAGTTTCATGATGATGGTATTTGGAGGTTTAGGAATCGGATTTGTGTTCCTAATGAGCCAGAGCTAAAAAGAAGATTCTTGAAGAAGCTCATAATTCAAGATACACTATTCACCCCGGCGGAACAAAGATGTACTGGGATTTGAAGCAACACTATTGGTGGAATAATATGAAGAGAGAGATTGCGAAGTTTGTGGCACGGTGTTTGACTTGCCAAAGAGTCAAAGCAGAACATCAACGACCAGCAGGTTTACTTCAGCCGTTGGAGATTCCTCAATGGAAATGGGAATATATAACTATGGACTTTGTTATGGACCTGCCCAAGTCACAAAAGGGTTATGATGCCGTTTGGGTCATAGTGGATAGATTCATTAAGTCAGCGCACTTCTTACCGATGAACAAGGAGGATAGTCCTGAGAAATTGGGAGATATGTATGTGGCGGAGATTGTAAGGTTGCACAGGACGCCTATGAGTATTATGTCGGATAGGGATCCTCGTTTTACTTCCTGATTTTGGAAGAGATTGCAAGAAGCTTTGGGAACGAAGTTGAGTTTCAGCACGGCTTATCACCCTCAGACTGATGGACAATCCGAGAGAACCATTCAGATTCTGGAGGATATGCTGAGGGCGGGTGTTTTAGACCTTGGGAAAGGTTGGGAGAAATATCTGCCTCTAGCGGAGTTCACTTATAATAATAGTTATTAGGCCACCATCGGGATGGCCCCATTTGAGGCGTTGTATGGACGTAAGTGTCGATCCCCAATTTATTGGGATGAAGTAGGTGAAACGAAGACTTTTGACCCGACCTTTCTACCTGAACTTATGAAGACTGTTGATAATATCTACCTCATCCGGAAACGGATGCTTATCGCCCAAAGCAGGCAGAAGAATTATGCAGACCAACAGAGACGGAGTCTAGAGTTTGAGGTCGGCGACAAGGTGTTCCTGAAGATATCACCTCGGAGGGGACTGATTAAACACGGCAAGGGTAGAAAGTTCAGCCCGAGATTTGTAGGACCATTTGAGATAATTGAGAAGGTTGGCAAATTGGCGTATCGCCTGGCACTACCCCAAAACCTCTCCAATATTCACGACGTCTTTCATGTTTCGATGCTGCAGAAGTATCACCATGATCCATCGCATATCTTGGAGCCCGAGCCGTTGCAGCTTCGAGAGAACTTGTCTTATGAGGAGAAGCCCATTCGGATCCTAGACCAGCAAGATCGGGAGTTGCGCAACAAAACTATACCGATGGTGAAAGTTCTGTGGGATCATCATGGAGTTGAAGAAGCAACGTGGGAAAGGCGAGACCAGATGGAGCAGCAATATCCAGCTTTATTTCAAAGGCAATATTCAATTTCGGGATGAAATTCTTTTAAGGAGGAGAGGATGTGAGGCCCTACCTTGATTTACGTGCGATGCCTCGTTTCGTGTGCCCTAACCTAGATTTGCGTGCCTTGACCTAGGTTTAAGAATTGTGTTTTGTTTTATGTACCTTGCATTGAATTACGTGCATTCATTTAGGGTTACGTGCATTTACTTGGAAAAACGTGCATTTGTCTCGTAGTGCGTGCCCTAGACCTAGGAAAGAGTGCCTCACGCTAATCAAGAAAGTATCTTACACGAAGCACTAGATCAATAATTAATCCTACAAATCCCACTAACTAATATTAAATTACTAATTCAACTCACTAGAAGACAAAATCTCACAAAAAGCTAAACATTCTTTATTCTTTATTCTTTATTCTTTATTCTTTTGCACTTTCAAACATACAATTAATTAATGCTCAAAAGATGACAAAAAAAATTAGACTTTTTCATGCCTTGGCCGACCACCTTGTGGCATTTATGCTTGCTTGCTCAATTCAAAATTAATTCTATACAATTCTATGACACAAATGCATAAAAACTTAGCTCAAAGACTTCCTCAAAGCTCCCAATCTCGACATAAGCTCCTTGCCCAAGCTAGGTGATTCAAAAATTGTGCTTCTTGAAGACACAAATCTGAAGTTGCAAGTCTCAAGGCCGACACATGCTTCAAATTTGCAAAAGCCTTCATTTTTCTTTCATTTCTCTCATTTCCTCACATTTCTCTCTCTCCCTCTCATTCTTCTCTCTCTCTCTCTCGGCCATGGCTGAGTTGCTTCACACCATAGCTCATCTTCATCACTCCATGGTTAATCAAGGCAAGCAAGAAGGTAAAGAACTCGACTAAGCAAGCTAGGTTGCTGCAAGCTCTTTGAACAACCATTTTGGCTTAGGTGAGTTTGCTAGCTTCCATTTCTTTTCTTCTTGTTCTAACCACATGCACCTACTAAGAACTTGGTCACTAAGCTAGGAAAAATAGAGAGAAATCGAGTGGTGTCTTGGCTAAGCAAGGAAAAGAGTCAACCTTGTGCTTCATCAAAGTCTTGAGCATCTTCTTGTTGTTTTGCTAAGGTGAGGGCTAAACCTTCTTGAAAATCTTTCAAAAATCCACATGCATGCTTTTAAATGTTTGTCATTGCTTCTGTACTTGAGATATATGTGCGTTTATAAGATTTCATATCCATGCATGACAAGATTTTGGCTAGAAGGTGATGATAGATGAAATCGGGTTTGTGACAGCTTTCTGTCTTGTTGGTGCGAGGTGATTTTGGCTAGGTAAATGATGTTTAAAATGTATGAAAATTTTTAGGTAACTAGTTTTGCCAGTTTTGAACATTGTTCGCAGAAATAGGCCAAAGCTAATTTTGACTCTAAGGTCCTCAAAATAGAAAATCATTAAAATGTGTCCAAATCTGGAAGTCTAGAAAAAATGAAGCAGGTTTTGGCAGATTCACTGACCTTGTGGAACGAACCGGTTCTGACTTAGTAAATGACATCCAAAATGCATAAAATTTGGTTTTCAGCTATATTTTTCAGTTCTGGACGTTTTTGTCAGAAATGGACTAAGGCTAAATATGACCCTAAAGACCTAAAAAACGACAAGTATTGAAATGTGTGCAAATCTGAACAGTTTTGTGCAATCCCACTGTTTTGGCTATAACTATTGAAATCGAGCTCCAAATGGTGCAAGGTTTGTTTCTGAATTTAGTTCACTTCTTAAGATTTAATTTGAAATCTTATTCACTGGAATTGGAGATTTTTTTCTTGTCTTAACTATTGTGAGAAAACAGCCTATTGCAGTGAGGGTTTCACTTAGTTGTAAGCTTAGAAAATTTGTTGTAACTTCTCTTGTTTTATTAAATTCTTGGGATTGTGGCATTGGGATGTTGTGTGGACTGTTTTGAATACTTGAGGATGTTTGAATTAATCGATGCATGGCTTGAGATTGATTTTGAGTTGACTTGGGGCTTAATCGCACGGGTAAGCACGAAATGGGAACCTTAATGACTAGGTAAATTCACTAAGTGTTGATCCTATGAATATCATGTTTAATTATATGTTTAGTAGGCTGTCCGTAGTTGCCATTGTAGCCCTAAATGCGATCTTGATGATTACATGTTGACAAGTAGGCTTTTCTTACACCCGAACCCACGTAGAAGTCCTCGAGTTGCACCCCCCTTTTCGTTGTGTTTTTTTGCCCCGTTCATGCTTGCCAAATTGCTTTATCCGTCACATTTCTATTATCGAGTCCCACGACATCTTGGGCAAGACTACTTCGCTTCGCGTAGAGGCAGGGCCCGCAAACTGAAGGCGTGGGGCTGTGACCATGTCTCCGTCGTTTTGGTGACCATAACTTTTGATCCGTAAGGAGTTACGCGGCGCACAGCTTACGGTTGGAAAGCTCTTTGAGAGCTTTACGATGGGGGTAGCTAGCTTGCTTGGGTGTGCCTATTTTTGGAGCCCAAAATTGAACGTTTTTATCAGTTTTGTGCCACTTTTCTTCTTTTTACGCTGTTTATTCGTCTCTAATTGTTCGTCGGGAGCTGCGGAAAGATCGACAAATAAGGGATTTGCGCACTCAGCATGAAGGGTGAGATCATACCAACAGTGATGAACCAGATCCCATCAGATCTCTGGAGTTAATTGTGCTTGGGAGAGAGTAGTACTAGGATCAGTGACCCCTTAAGAAGTCCTCGTGTTGCACACCCCTTTTTGTTTAGTTTTTTTGCCCCGTTCATGCTTGCGAAATTGCTTTATCTGTCGCATTGCTATTACCAAGTCCCACGGTATCATGGGCAAGACAACTTCACTTCGCGTTGATGGTGGGCCCGCAAACCGAGGGCGTGGGGCCTGTGACCAAGTCTCTGTCGCTCCGGTGCCCATAACTTTTAATCCGTAAGGAGTTACGCGGTGTACAGCATACCGTTGGAAATCTCTCCGAGAGCTCTGCGACGGGGGCAGCAAGCCTGCTTGACTACGCCTGTTTTCGGAGCCCAAACTCGAACATTTACATTAGTTTCAGGCTACTTTTCTTCTTTTTGCGCTGTTTCTTCATCCATAATCGTTCGTCGGGAGCCGCGAAAAGGACTACAAAAAAAGCTTTGCGCACTCAACATGACGGGTGCGATCATACCAGCAGGAATGCACCGGATCCCATCAGATCTCCGAACTTAATCGTGCTTGGGAGAGAGTAGTACTAGGATTGGTGACACCCTGGGAAGTCCCCTTGTTTCACCCCCCTTTTCGTTTTGTTTTTTTACCCCGTTCAGGCTTGCCAAGATGCTTTATCCGTCATATTTCTATTACCGAGTCCCACTTCATCTTGGGCAAGACAACTTTGCTTCACGTAGTGGCTGGGCCCGCAAACCGGGGGTGTGGGCCTTGTGACCAGGTCTCCGTCGCTTCGGTGACCATAACTTTTGATCCGTAAGGATTTACGCGACGCACAACTTACTGTTGGAAAACTCTCCGAGAGCTCTACAACGGGGGCAACTAGCCTACTCGGTTGCGCCTGTTTTCAGAGGCTAAAATTGAATATTTTTATCAGTTTCAAGCCACTTTTCTTCTTTTTGCATTGTTTCTTCACCCCGGATAGTTCTTCGAGAGCCGCGAAAAGGACGACAAAGAAGGGATTTACGCCCTCAACATGATGGGTATGATCATACCAGTAGTAATACACCGGATCCCATCAGATCTCCGAAGTTAAGCGTGCTTGGGAGAGAGTAGTACAAGGATGTGTGACGCCCAGGGAAGTCCTCATGTTGCACCCCCCTTTTCGTTTTGAATTATTTGCCCCGTTCAGGCTTGCCAAGATACTTTATCCGTAACATATCTATTCCCGAGTCCCACGTCATTTTGGGCAAGACAGCTTCGCTTCGCGCAGAGGATGTGCTTGCAAATCGAGGGCGTGGGGCCTGTGACCAGGTCTCCGTCGCTTCGCAGACCAAGACTTTTGATCCGTATGGAGTTACATAGCGCACAACTTACGGTTGGAAAGCTCTTCGAGAGCTCTACGATGGGGGCAACTAGCTTGCTGGGCAGCGCCTGTTTTCAGAGCCTAAAATCGAACGTTTTCATCAGGTTCAGGCCACTTTTCTTCTTTTGTGCTGTTTCTTCATCCCTGATCGTTCGTCGGAAGCCACGAAAAGAATGACAAATAAAGGATTTGCGCACTTAACATGACGGGTGCGATCATACCAACAGTAATAAACCGGATCCCATCAGATCTCCGAAGTTAATCATGCTTGGGAGAGAGTAGTAGTAGGATTGGTGACCCCGTAGGAAGTCCTCTTGTTGCACCCCCCTTTTTGTTTTGTTTTTTTGCCCCATTCATGCTTGCCAAATTGATTTATCTGTCAGATTTCAATTACCGAGTACCACGGCATCGTGGGCAAGACAACTTTGCTTCGCGTAGAGGCAGGGCCCGCAAACCGAGGGCGTGGGGCTTATGACCAAGTCTCCGTCGCTCTGGTGCCTATAACTTTTGATCTGTAAGGAGTTACGCGATGCACAACATACCGTTGTAAAGCTCTCTGAGAGCTCTACGACGGGGGCAGCAAGCCTGCTCAATTGCGCCTGTTTTTGGAGCCCAAAATCGAACTTTTTCACCTGTTTTGAGCCGATTTTCTTCTTTTTGTATTGTTTCTTCGTCCCAGATCGTTCGTCGAGAGCCGCGAAAAAGACGACAAATATAGGCTTTGCGCACTAAACATGACGGGTGCGATCATACTAGCTGTAATGCACCGGATCTTATCAGATCTCCGAAATTAAGCGTGCTTGGGAGAGAGTAGTACTAGGATGGGTAACCCCTAGGGAAGTCCTCGTGTTGCGCCCCCCCCCCCCCCCTTTTTGTTTTGAATTTTTTACTCCATTCGGGCATGCCAAGATGCTTTATCTGTCACATTTCTATTACCTAGTCCCACGACATCTTAGGCAAGACAAATTCGCTTCGTGTAGAGGCTGGGCCAGCAAACCGAGGGCGTGGGGCCTGTGACCAGGTCTCCGTCGCTCCGGTGACCAAAATTTTTGATCCATAAGGAGTTGCGCAGCGCACAGCATGCCGTTGAAAAGCTCTCCGAGAGCTCTATGACGGGGACATCAAGCCTACTTGGCTGTACCTATTTTCAAAGCCCAAAATTGAACGTTTTCATCAATTTTGGGCCACTTTTCTTTATTTTGCATTATTTTTTTTATCCCTTATCGTTCGTCGGGAGGCACGAAAAGGACGACAAATAAGGGCTTTGCTCACTCAACAAGACGGGTACGATCACACCAGCAGTAATGGACTGGATCCCATCAGATCTCCAAGGTTAAGCGTGCTTGGGAGAGAGTAGTACTAGGATGGGTGACCCAGAGGGAAGTCCTCATGTTGCACCCCCCTTTTCGATTTGAATTTTTTGCCCCATTCAAGTTTGCCAAGATGGTTTATCCGTCATATTTCTATTACCGAGTCCCATGGCATCTTGGGCAAGACAACTTCACTTCACAGTTGGGCCTGCAAACCGAGGGTGTGGGGCCTTTGACCAAGTCTTCATCACTCTGTTGACCATAACTTTTGATTCGTAGGAGTTACGCGGCGCGCAACATACCGTTGGAAAGCTCTCTGAGAGCTCTACGACAGGGGCCGCAAGCCTTCTCGGTTGCGCCTGGTTTGTAAGCCCAAAATTGAACGTTTTCATCAATTTCGTGCCACTTTTCTTCATTTTACACTGTTTCTCCGTCCCTGATCGTTCGTCTGGAGCTGCGAAAAGGATGACAAATAAGGGCTTTGTGCACTCAACATGACGAGTGCGATCATACCAACAGTAATACACCAGATCCCATTAGATCTCCAGATTTAAGCGTGCTTGGGGGAGAGTAGTACTTGGATGGGTGACCCCCAAGTAAGTCCTCGTGTTGCACCCCTCCTTTCGTTTTGAATTTTTTGGCCCGTTCAGGCTTGCCAAGAAGCTTTATCCGTCACATTTCTATTACCGAGGCCCACGGCATCTTGGGCAAGACAACTTCGCTTCACGTAGAGGCTGGGCCAGCAAACCGAGGTCGTGGGGCTTGTGACCAGGTCTCCATCGCTCCGGTGCCCATAACTTTTGATGCGTATGGAGTTACGCGGTGCACAGTATACCGTTGGAAAACTCTCCGAGAGCTCTACGATGGGAGCAACAAGCTTGCTCGACTACGCCTATTTTTGGTGCCCAAAATCAAACGTTTTCATCAGTTTTGGGCCACTTTTCTTATTTTTGCATTTTTTTTTTCGTTCCTTATCGTTCGTCGGGAGCAGCGAAAAGGACGACAAATAAGGGCTTTGCGCATTGAACAAAATGGGTGCGATTATACCAGCAGTAATGCACCGAATCCCATAAGATATCCGAAGTTAAGCATGCTAGGGAGAGAGTAGTACTAGGATGGGTGACCCCCATGGAAGTCCTTATATTGCACCCCCTTTTTCGTTTTGAATTTTTTGCCCCGTTCAGGCTTGCCAAGATGCTTTATCTGTAACATATCTATTACCGACTCCCACGTCATCTTGGCCAAGGTAACTTCGCTTCGCGTAGAGGCTGGGCCCGCAAACCGAGGGCGGGGACCTGTGACCAGGTCTCCATCACTTCGACGAACATAACTTTTGATCCGTAAGGAGTTATACGACACACAACTTACGGTTGGAAAGCTCTTCGAGAGCTCTACGATGGGGGCAACTAGCTTGCTGGGCAGCGCCTGTTTTCAGAGCCTAAAATCGAACGTTTTCATCAGGTTCAGGCCACTTTTCTTCTTTTGTGCTGTTTCTTCATCCCTGATCGTTCGTCGGAAGCCACGAAAAGAATGACAAATAAAGGATTTGCGCACTTAACATGACGGGTGCGATCATACCAACAGTAATAAACCGGATCCCATCAGATCTCCAAAGTTAATCGTGCTTGGGAGAGAGTAGTACTAGGATTGATGACCCCCTAAGAAGTCCTCGTGTTGCATCCCCCTTTTCGTTTAGTTTTTTTGCCCCGTTCATGCTTGTGAAATTGCTTTATCCGTCGCATTTCGATTACCGAGTCCCACGGTATCATGGGCAAGACAACTTCACTTCGCGTAGATGCTGTGCCCGCAAACCGAGGGCGTGGGGCCTGTGACCAATTCTCCGACGCTCCGGTGCCCATAACTTTTAATCCGTAAGGACTTACGCGGTGCATAGTAAACTGTTAGAAAGCTCTCCGAGAGCTCTACGACGGAGGCAGCAAGTCTGCTTGTCTGCGCCTGTTTTCGGAGCCCAAAATTGAACTTTTTCACCAGTTTCGGGCCACTTTTCTTCTTTTTGTGCTGTTTCTTCGGCCCAGATCTTTCGTCGGGAGCCACGAAAAGGACGACAAATAAGGGCTTTGCGCACTAAACATGATGGGTGTGATCATACCAGTATTAATGCAACAGAACCCATCAGATCTCTGAAATTAAG
Organism: Ehretia macrophylla; assembly: GCA_037974665.1. Taxonomy (NCBI): domain Eukaryota; kingdom Viridiplantae; phylum Streptophyta; class Magnoliopsida; order Boraginales; family Ehretiaceae; genus Ehretia; species Ehretia macrophylla. The sequence goes on along the minus strand of CM075782.1, from coordinate 40,636,114 downwards.
CGTGCTTGGGAGAGAATAGTACTAGGATGGGTAACCCCTAGGGAAGTCCTCATGTTGCGCCTCCCCCCTCCCCTTTTGTTTTGAATTTTTTACCCCATTCAGGCTTGCGTAGATGATTTATCCGTCATATTTCTATTACATAGTCCCACATGAACTTGGGCAAGACAACTTCGCTTCGCGTAGATGCTGGGCCCGCAATCCGAGGACGTGGGGCCTGTGACCAGGTCTCCGTCGCTCCGGTGACCAAAACTTTTGATTCGTAAGGAGTTACGCGGCGTACAGCATACCGTTGGAAATCTCTCCGAGAGCTCTATGATGGGGACATCAAGCCTACTTGGCTGCACCTGTTTTTAAAGCCCAAAATTGAACGTTTTCATCAATTTCGAGCCACTTTTCTTTATTTTGCACTATTTTTTTTATCCCTGATCGTTAGTCGGGAGCCGCAAAAAGGACGATAAATAAGGGCTTTGCACACTCAACAAGACGGGTACGATCACACCAGTAGTAATGCACCGAATCCCATCAGATCTCCGAAGTTAAGCGTGCTTGGAAGAGAGTTGTACTATGATGGGTGACCCACAGGGAAGTCCTCGTGTTGCACCCCGCTTTTCGTTTTGAATTTTTTGCCCCGTTTAGGCTTGTCAAGATGCTTTATCCGTCACATTTATATTACAAAGTCCCACGGCATCTTGGACAAGACAACTTCACTTCACAGTTGGGCCTGCAAACCGAGGGTGTGGGGCTTTTGACCAAGTCTTCATCGCTCTGTTGACCATAACTTTTGATTCGTAGGAGTTACGCAGCGCGCAACATACCGTTGGAAAGCTCTCTGAGAGCTCTACGACGGGGGCCGCAAGCCTTCTCGGCTGCGCCTGGTTTGTAAGCCCAAAATTGAATGTTTTCATCAATTTCGTGCCACTTTTCTTCATTTTGCGCTATTTCTCCGTCCCTGATCGTTCGTCAAGAGCCGCGAAAATGATGACAAATAAGGGCCTTGTGCACTCAACATGACTGGTGCAATCATACCAACAGTAATGCACCAGATCCCATCAGATCTCTAGAGTTAAGCGTGCTTGGGAGAGAGTAGTACTAGGATGGGTGACCCCCAAGTAAGTCCTTGTGTTGTACCCCTCCTTTCGTTTTGAATTTTTTGGCCCGTTCAGGCTTGCCAAGAAGCTTTATCCGTCACATTTCTATTACCGAGGCCCACGGCATCTTGGGCAAGACAACTTCGCTTCACGTAGAGGCTGGGCCCATAAATCAAGGGCGTGGGGCCTGTGACCAAGTCTCCATCACTCCGGTGCCCATAACTTTTGATGCGTATGGAGTTACGCGGTGCAAAGTATACCGTTAGAAAACTCTCCGAGAGCTCTATGATCTCGACTACGCCTGTTTTTGGTGCCCAAAATCAAACGTTTTCATCAGTTTCGGGCCACTTTTCTTATTTTTGTATTTTTTTTCGTTCCTTATCGTTCGTCGGGAGCAGCGAAAAGGACGACAAATAAGGGCTTTGCGCATTGAACAAAATGGGTGCGATTATACCAGCAGTAATGCACCGAATCCCATCAAATATCCGAAGTTAAGTGTGCTAGGAAGAGAGTAGTATTAGGATGGGTCACCCCTAGGGAAGTCCTTGTCTTGTACCCCCCTTTTTGTTTTGAATTATTTGCCCCGTTCAGGCTTGCCAAGATGATATATCCGTAACATATCTATTACCGAGTCCCACGTCATCTTGGGCAAGACAACTTCACTTCGCGTAAAGGATGTACCCGCAAACTGAGGGCGTGGGGCCTGTGACCAGGTCTCCGTCGCTTCGGCGGCCAAAACTTTTGATCCGTAAGGTGTTACGCGGCGCACAACTTACGGTTGGAAAGTTCTTTGAGAGCTCTACGAAGGGGGAAACTAGCCTACTGGGCTGCGCCTGTTTTCGGAGCCCAAAATTGAACTTTGTCATCAGTTTTAGGTCACTTTTCTTCTTTTGCGCTGTTTTTTCGTCCCTGATCGTTCGTTGGGAGCCGCAAAAAGGACGACAAATAAGGGATTTGCGCACTCAGCATGAAGGGTGAGATCATACCAACAGTGATGAACCAGATCCCATCAGATCTCTGGAGTTAATTGTGCTTGGGAGAGAGTAGTACTAGGATCAGTGACCCCTTAAGAAGTCCTCGTGTTGCATCCCCCTTTTTGTTTAGTTTTTTTGCCCCGTTCATGCTTGTGAAATTGCTTTATCCGTCGCATTTCGATTACCGAGTCCCACGGTATCATGGGCAAGACAACTTCACTTCGCGTAGATGCTGTGCCCGCAAACCGAGGGCGTGGGGCCTGTGACCAATTCTCCGACGCTCCGGTGCCCATAACTTTTGATCCGTAAGGAGTTACGCGGCGCATAGCAAACTGTTAGAAAGCTCTCCGAGAGCTCTACGACGGAGGCAGCAAGTCTGCTTGTCTGCGCCTCTTTTCGGAGCCCGAAGTATAACTTTTTTACCAATTTTGGACCACTTTTCTTCTTTTTGCGCTGTTTCTTCATCCCAGATCGTTCGTCGGAAGCCGCAAAAAGGACGACAAATAAGGGCTTTGCGCACTAAACATGACGAGTGCGATCATACCAGCAGTAATGCACTAGATCCAATCGGATCTCCGAAGTTAAGCATTCTTGGGAGAGAGTAGTACTAGGATCGGTGACCCCTAGGGAAGTCCTCGTGTTGCATGCCTTTTTTTGTTTTGAATTTTTTGCCTCGTTCAGGCTTGCCAGGAAGCTTTATCCGTCACATTTCTATTACTGAGTCCCACGACATCTTGGGCAAGACAACTTCGCTTCGCGTAGAGGTTGGGCCAGTAAACCGAGGGCGTGGGGCCTGTGACCATGTCTTCGACGCTCCGGTGACCAAAACTTTTGATCCGTAAGGAGTTGTGCGGCGCACAGCATACCGTTGGAAAGCTCTCCAAGAGCTCTACGATGGAGGCAGTATGCCTACTCGGCTGCTCCTATTTTTTAAGCCTAAAATTGAACATTTTCATCAGTTTTGGGCCACTTTTCTTTTTTTTTTTGTAGTGTTTCTTTGTCCTTGATCGTTGTTCGAGAGCCGCAAAAAAGACGACAAATAAGGGTTTTGGGCACTCAACAAGACGGGTACAATCACACTAGCAATAATGCACCAGATCCTATCAGATCTCTAAAGTTAAGCGTGCTTGGGAGAGAGTAGTACTAGGATGGGTAACCCCTAGGGAAGTCCTCGTGTTGCACCACCATTTTCGTTAACCTTCATACTCATAATCAAGGAGAAAGACCGTTGAGATTTGTTAAACTCAAACTCTAAGGTTTACTAAGTACCACCAACAAATTGCCATCGAAATTGCATGGATAAACTAATCGTATTGCACTGGTTCAACTCTTACAAGTAAATTCATCAACTTGTAATCCACAATTTATTTCCTCATTCAAATCTCTATCTTCAAGGTTGTATCAACATAAGAATTATGACCACGAGGCATCTTTCAACATAACCTAATAGAACTTCAAAAGTAATCAACCACTCATTTAACTATCACTACAAGATCTACCCCTTTATTCAACGACCGTGATTCAAAGTCTACCAACAGCTAGTTTCTAGACATGAAATGGTGCACATAGATACGATGGCCTAATAATAGTCTCTTGGGTCATCATGACTCTAGTTCATCTCTATCTTAACTATATGAAATCTTATTCTCCTCATTTACATGTTCAACTAGCTAAGAGCATCCAGACTTATCGACCTGAGGTCCTAGGGTTTACCATGAATCATCATGCATTCTTACTATTAGTTATTTAGGATTACTATTCATACCCTAACAACTCGACTTTGCAGCCGGATGCTTTAATCTCACTTCCATGATTTATATACTAGGTCCATCGGTATTACTTAGGGATATATGCTTCCTAATATCCTTTAGGGTATCCAAATAACTAGTGTGTAGAATGACTTTCTTTATATAATCACAACTAAATCCGAGGGGCACCAAATTAATATCGTGATTCTTAATATCACCAATATCCAACTTTGGACCTTTAGCAACATTAGTCATCTAATGCAAAATTCAATACCTTACACTTCTACTCGACCTAACATTTTAAGTGCAGTCTTCCAAACACAAGTTCTAGCTATGTGAATTCCTCAATTCCAACATCCCTATATCTTGTTATACTAAAGAATCATCAACCTTGTTAAGCTCAATCTCTAGAGTTGCCTACCTGCCTTGAGGTTATCCATTATTAAGTTACCCAAATACACTATCCATGTCTTAATAATCTAACCCCTACAAGTAACTATCGTCAACTTTCACGAATTCATCTCTTAATTTCTAGGTCATGGTCTCAACATTTAGTGAACTTGAAACTCACTAGTATACACCATATTAGATTCATAATTCCAATCAAGTAAGGATTTAATCGTACGAGTATATTGCTAACTTCTTAGATAGTCTATCAAGCCAATTTTAAGATGTGAGAGATGGGTTCAAAGAAACCTCCGAGTCAACTTCCACTGTCAGCACATGAGAATATATACTACTCTACATATTTAATAGTATACTCTTATATATTAAGGAAAGTTGTATATTTTTAACCTTTATACTTGAATCACAATTAGAAGAACGGTTTAACAAAATCCAGACCTTCATAGCTATAAAATTGATAACTTAATCACAAGTATAGGTATTCCAAAGATAATGAGATAATTTTACCTCAACAATTATACATGTGCTGCACATTTCACATATATGCATATCCAATAATACATACGATCCATCGAGTACCTGTGAAGATGCGAGAAATCTCTAACCGAGCCTTTTTGTTCTTCTTGCATGAATTCACTTCCCTGAAAGTTTTAGTCCTAACTATCTATGTGTATAAACAGTCAGTCAGGGTTATGCACATGTATCAAGGAAGGTGTATAAAAGCATGCATGCATTATTGAGGACGTGTCGGTGTGCAATATATAGAATACATATGGTCCACAAAGGCATATAATATTCTATACTTAAAGCAATTAAAGCACATTAGCACATATTAACACATATAAACAAGACATCATAATTATCTTAGGGCTTCTACCCACGGTCCAAGAGTTGAACCCGACTAATGCTTAGTTAGTAAACTAAGCTCTGATACCATTAATATAAGGTGTCACGCCCCCAACCAGACCTATAGAGGTTAAACTAGGGTGTGATCTAAACATTCACGTTCTTTTATGACTACAACTGATTAATGAAGAATAAGCTTATCCGTTAGACTAGAACTTCAACAATTCTTTGGAAAACCGGCGGCATAACGATTGTAATTGGCTCTTTAGTTTGACCTAATTTTTCTAAACGCCTCAAAACTTTCAATCTCAAATTCGATTCCAACTAAGATTACTATTTATCACCAATTGAAATGCCTACTAGTTATCTCGAAGTCTCGTTTGATTAACAACCTAGCATGATAACTATATCTCGTTTGTTTGTCAATCCTTGTTACAAAAGTACCTGTTGATCTTAGCTTACCAATGAGTACCTGTTTAAGATTGGATAGATTCATTTTACTTAACCCTTTACCTAATACCTCATAAGCCTGTGATAGATACTAAACCAAGTAGCGATAGCAAAACGACCAGAAGAATGTCTATCTAGTTATGATCAGTACAAACCAAAATTTGACCCCAAATTACAACGGGGGTCATTTTCAATACAACAATAAGCAACATAAGAAATAGTCTTCAAAGCAACATATCGTTCACAAAATGGCCATAGTCAAGTGAGGCACGTAGGGAAAGTAATCACTCCAAGGAGTCATCAATAGGCACGTTATCCTCGAGTACCTGTTCCTGATCTTCTTCACCTGTGATGATAAAAGAGGGTGAGTCCTTGTGAACTCAGCGAGGGAGAACGAGAAATACGTTTTGAAACTTTTTTTTCGGTTAAACTTATGAATCTTCCTAGATTAACATGGTGGCACAGATTCCTAGGATCTAGGGCATGAATTACGAGGTAGACAAAAACTACGAGGTAAGATACGTATTTCAAGACTAGGGCATATATTTCAAGGTAAAGGCACGGAACCCTGAACGAATGCACGTAAATCAATGCAAGACAAGTAAGTCAAGACACGACTCTTAAACCTAGGTTAAGGCACGTAATTCAAGGTTAGTGCACACAAAACGAGAAAACGCACGCAAATTGAGGTCTCGCACGTAAATCAATGTCATGGCACATTTATCTAGGTATCGCACGTATATCAATGATTAAGGCACACAATTCTAGGTCAAAGCACACAAATCGAGGTAACACACGTTATTCGGGGTCAGGTCTCACAGGATGTCATCCTTTTCACGGCTCATGACGTACGATTTGGGATAAAAAAATAGCGTAAAAGAAGAAAAGTGGACCGAAACTGATAAAATTATAAGATTTTGGGTTTAAAAAATAGGCGCAGCCCAGCAGGCTTGTTGCTCCCTTCGTAGAGCTCTAGGAGAGCTTTCCAACGGTATGCTGTGCGCCGCGTAACTCCTTACGGATCAAAAGTTATGGGCACCAGAGCGACGGAGACCTGGTCACAAGCCCCACGCCCTCGGTTTGCGGGCCCAGCCACTACGTGAAGCGAAGTTGTCTTGCCCATGGTGCCGTGGGATTCAGTAATAGAAATGTGGTGGATAAAGCATCTTGGCAAGCCTGACCAGGACAAAAAAAATTGAAAATGGGGTGCAACATGAGGACTTCCCAAGGGGTCACCCATCCTAGTACTACTCTCGTCTAAGCATGCTTAACTTCGGAGATCTGATGGGATTTGGCGCATTAGTGTTGGTATGATCGCATCCATCATATTGATGACACAAATCCCTTATGTGTTTACGATTCATAGTCATAGCCTAGAGAGATTGCCCATTCAAAAGGCAAAATGGGCTTAACGACAACCCATCCGCTTCAACAACGCAGCATCCTTACAAGATATGATATCGACGCATTGTAAGGCCCTCTAATGTCTCGCGAGTAAGGTTGTCATCCTTTCAACAACTCACAACGTACGATCCGAGACGGAAAAATAGCACAAAAGAACAAAAGTGCCCGGAAATGGATGAAAATGTTCCATTTTGGGCTACGAAAATAGGCCCAGCATAGTAGGCCTGCTACCCCCGCCGTAGAGCTCTCGGAGATCCTTCCAATGGTATGTTGTACGACGCGTAACTCCTTACAGATCAAAAGTGATGGGCACCGAAGTGATGGTGACCTGGTCACAAGCCCCAGACCCTCGTTTTGTGGGTCCAGCCTCTACGTGAAGTGAAGTTGTCTTGCCCAAGGTGCTGTGGGATTCAATAATAGAAATGTGGTGGATAAAGCATCTTGGCAAGCCTAACTTGGACAAAAAAATTGAAAAGGGTGGGTGCAACACGGGGACTTCCCAAGGGGGTCATCCGTCCTAGTACTACTCTCACCCATGCACGGTTAACTTCGGAGTTTTGATAAGATCTGGTGCATTATTGCTAGTATGATTGTACCCTTCCTGTTGAGGGCATAAATCCCTTATGTGTTGACGGTTCACAGTCTTTGCCCTGAAAGATGGCCCATTCAAAAGGCCCAATGGGCTTAACGACAACCCAACCGCTTTAACAACGCAGCATCCTCACAAAACATGATATTGACGCATTGTAGGGCCCTCTAATGTCCCACGAGTTAGGTTGTCGTTCTTTTCGCTGCTCATGACGTACAAATCAGGACAGAAAAACAACGTAAAAGAAGAAAAGTGGCCCAAAATTGATGAAAACGTTAGATTTTGGGTTCTGAAAAGAGCTGCAGTCGAGCAGGCTTGCTACCTCCATCGTAGAGCACTCGGAGAGGTTTCCAACGGTATGTTGTGCGACACGTAACTTCTTACGGATCAAAAGTTATGGGCACCAGAGCGATGGAGACCTGGTCACAAGCCCTACTACCTCGGTTTGCGAGCCCAGCCACTACATGAAGCAAAGTTGTCTTGCCCAAGGTACCGTGGGATTCGGTAATAGAAATATGGTGGATAAAGCATCTTAGCAAGCCTAACCGGGGAAAAAAAATTAAAAATAGGGGTACAACACGAGGGCTTCCCAAGAGGTCACCCATCCTAGTACTACTCTCACCCAAGCACGCTTATCTTCAGAGTTCTAATGGGATCTGGTGCATTAGTGCTGGTATGATCACACCCGTCATGTTGAGGGCAAAAATCCCTTATGTGTTTACGGTTCACAGTCCCAACCCAGAGAGATGGACCATTCAAAAGGCCAAATGGGTTAAACAACAACCCATCTGCTTCAACAACGTAGCATCCTTACAAGACGTGATATTGACACGTTGTAGGGCCCTCTAATGTCCCGCGAGTTAGGTTGTCGGCCTTTAAACAGCTCATGACATATAATCTGGGGCGAAAAAATAACGCAAAAGAAGAAAAGTGGCCTGAAACTAATGAAAACGTTCAATTTTGGGCCCCAAAAACAAGCGCAGCCTAGCAAGCTAGCTGCCCCAGTCGTAGAGCTCTCGGAGAGCTTTCTAACGGTATGTTGTGCGCCACGTAACTCCTTGCGGATCAAAAGTTATGGGCACCAGAGCGACGGAGACCTGGTCACAAGCCCCACGCCCTCGGTTTGCTGGCCCAGCCTCTATGTGAAGTGAAGTTTTCTTCCCCAAGGAACCGTGGGATTCGGTAATAGAAATGTGGTGGATAAAGCATCTTGGCAAGCCTAACCGGGGCAAAAAAAAAATTGAAAAAAGGGAGTGCAATACGAGAACTTCCCAGGGGGTCACCCATGCTAGTACTACTCTCGCCCAAGCACGCTTAACTTCATAGTTCTGATAGGATCCGTTTCATTAGTGCTGGTATGATCACACCCGTCATGTTGATGGCACAAATCCTTTATGTGTTTACGGTTTATAGTCCCAGCCCAGAGAGACGGCCCATTCAAAAGGCCTAATGGGCTTAACGACAACCCATCCGCTTCAACAATGATGCATCCTTGCAAGATGGGATATCGACGCATTGTAGGGCCTTCTAATGTCTTGTGAGTTCGGTTGTCGTCCTTTTCGTGGTTCATGATGTACGATTTGGGACGGATTAATAGCACAAAAGAAGAAAAGTGGCCCGGAACTGATGAAAACGTTCGTATTTGGATTCTGAAAATAGGCGTAGCCGAACATGCTAGCTGCCTCTATCATAGAGCTCTCGGAGAGATTTCCAAGGGTATGCTGTGCGCTGCATAACTCCTTACGGATCAAAAGTTATGGCCACCGGAGTGACAGAGTCCTGGTCACAAGCCCCATGCCCTCGGTTTGTGGGCCCAGCAACTACGTGAAGCGAAGTTGTCTTGCCAAGGTGCCGTGGGATTCGATTATAGAAATATGGTGGATAAAGCATCTTAGAAAGCCTAACCGGGGCAAAAAAATTAAAAAGGGGGGGTGCAACACGAGGACTTCCCAAGGGGTCACTTATCCTAGTACTGATGAAAATGTTCAATTTTGGGCTCCAAAAATAGGCGCAAGTCGAGCCCAATAGGCTTAAGGACAACCCATCTGCTTCAACAACGTAGCATCCGCGCAAGACGTGATATCAACGCAATGTAGGGCCTTCTAATGTCTCGCGAGTTACGTTGTCGTCCTTTTTGCGGCTCATGGCGTACGATTCGGAACGGAAAAACAACGCAAAAGAAGAAAAGTGGCCCAAAACTGATGAAAATGTTCAATTTTGGGCTCCAAAAATAGGCGCAAGTTGAGCAGGCTTACTGCCCACGTCGTAGAGCTCTCGGAGTGCTTTTCTACTGTATGATGTGCACCACGTAACTCCATACGAATCAAAAGTTATGGGCACCGGAGTGACGGAGTACTGGTTACAAGCCCCACGCCCTCGGTTTGCGGGCCTAGCCACTACGTGAAGCGAAGTTGTCTTCCCCAAGGTGCCATAGGATTCGGTAATATAAATGTGGTGGATAAAGTATCTTGGCAAGCGTAAACGGGGCAAAAAAATTGAAAAAGGGGGTGCAACACGAGGGCTTCCCAGGGGGTCAACCATGCTAGTACTACTCTCACCCAAGCACGCTTAACTTTAGAGTTCTGATGGGATCCGGTGCATTAGTGCTGGTATGATCGCACCCGTCATATTGATGGCTCAAATCCTTTATGTGTTTACGATTCACAATCCCAGCCTAGAGAAATGGCCCATTCAAAAGGCCCATTGGGCTTAATGACAACCCATCCGCTTCAACAACGCAGCATCCTCGCAAGACGTGATATCAATGCATTTTAGGGCTCTCTAATGTCCCGCGACATAGGTTGTCGTCCTTTTCGCGGCTCATGATGTACAATTCGGGACGAAAAAATAGCGCAAAAGAAGAAAAGTCTCCCGAAACTGATGAAAATGTTTGATTTTGGGCTTTGAAAATAGACGAAGCCGAGCAGGCTTGCGACCCTTCTCGTAGAGCTCTCAGAGTGCTTTCCAACGGCATGCTGTGCGCTGCGTAATTCCTTACGCATCCAAAGTTATGGGCACTAGAGTGACGGAGTCCTGGTCACAAGCCCCATGGACTCAGTTTGCGGGCCCAATCACTACGTGAAACGAAGTTGTCTTGCCCAAGGTGCCATGGGATTTGGTAATAGAAATGTGGTGGATAAAGCAACATGGCAAGCCTAACCGGGACAAAAAAATTGAAATGGGGGTGCAACACGAGGACTTCCTATGGGTCACCCATCCAAGTACTACACTCGTCCAAGCACGCTTAACTTCGGAGTTCTAGAGGGATCTGGTGCATCAGTCCTGGTATACTCCCACCTGTCATATTGATAGCACAAATCCCTTATGTGTTTATTGTTCACAGTCCCAGCCCAGAGAGATTGCCCATTCAAAAGGCCTAATGGGCCTAACGACAACCCATCCGCTTCAACAATGCAACATCCTCGCAAGATGTGGTATTGATGCATTGTAGGGCCCTTTAATGTCCCGTGGTTTGGTTGTCGTCCTTTTCGCGGCTCATGATGTACGATTCGGGACAGAAAAATAGCGCAAAAGAAGAAAAGTGGCCAGAAACTGATGAAAATGCTTGATTTTGCGCTCCAAAAATAGGCGCACCAGAGCAGGCCTTCTGTCCCCATCGTAGAGCTTTCGAAGAGCTTTCCAACGGTATGTTGTGCGCGACGTAACTCCATACGGATCAAAAGTTATGGGCACCAGAGTGACGGAGTCCTGGTCACAAGCCCCGCGCCCTCAATTTGCGAGCCCAGCCAGTACGTAAAGCAAAGTTGTCGTGCCCAAGGTGCTGTGGGATTCGGTAATAGAAATGTGGTGGATAAAGCATCTTGGCAAGCCTAACTAGGGCAAAAAAATTGAAAAGGGGGGTGCAACACGAGGACTTTTCACGGGGTCACCCATGCCAATACTAATCTCGCCCAAGCACACTTAAGTTCAGAGTTCTGATGGGATTCAGTAAATTAGTGCTGGTATGATCGCCTCCGTCATGTTGATGGCACAAATCCTTTATGTGTTTACCATTTACAGTCCCAGCCGAGAGAGATGGCCCATTCAAAAGGCCCAATGGGCTTAATGACAACCCATCCGCTTCAATAATGCAGCATTCTCGTATGACATGATATCGATGCATTGTAGGGCCCTCTAATGTCCCGCGAGTTAGGTTGTCATCCTATTAACAGCTCATGATGTACTATCCGGGACGAAAAAATAGCGCAAAAGAAGAAAATTAGCCCGAAACTTATGAAAACGTTCAATTTTGGGCCTGAAATTAGGCGCAGCCGAGAAGGCTTGCTTCCCCAGTCGTAGAGCTCTCAGAGAGCTTTCCAACGGTATGCTATGTGCCGCGTAACTACTTACAGATCAAAAGTTATGGTCACCGATGCGAAGGAGACCTGGTCATAAGGCCCACGCCCTCAGTTTGAGGGCCCAGCCACTACGTGAAGCGAAGTTGTCTTGCCCAAGCTGTCTTGGGATTCGGTAATAGAAATGTGGTGGATAAAGCATCTTGACAAGCCTAACTGGGGCAAAAAAAAATTGAAAAAGGTTGTGTAACACGAGGACTTCCCAGGGGGTCACCCATCCTAGTACTACTTTCGCACAAAAATGCTTAACTTCGGAGTTCTGATGGAATCCGGTGCATTAGTGCTGGTATGATCGCACCCATCATGTTGAGGGCACAAATCATTTATGTGTTTAAGGTTCATAGTCCCAACCCAGAAAGATGGCCAATTCAAAAGGCCCAATGGGCTTAACGACAACCCATCCGCTTCAACAATGCTGCATTCTCGGAAGACAAGATATTGACGCAATGTAGGGCCCTCTAATGTCCTGCGAGTTAGGTTGTTGTCCTTTTAACAGTTGACAACATACAATTCGTGACGGAAAAACTGCGCAGGAGAAGAAAAGTGGTCCGAAACTGATGAACACGTTCGATTTTGGGCTATGAAAACAGACACAGCCAAGCAAGCTTGTTTCCCTTGTCGTAGAGTTCTCGGAGAGCTTTCCAACAGTATGTTGTGCGCCGCGTAACTCCTTACGGATCCAATGTAATGGCCACCAGTGCGACGGAGACCTGGTCACAAGCCCCACACCCTCGATTTGCGAGCCCAACAACTTCGTGAAGCAAAGTTCTCTTGCCTAAGGTGCCGTGGATTCGGTAATGGAAATGTGGTGGATAAAGCATCTTGGCAAGCCTCACCTGGGCAAAAAAATTGAAAAGGAGGGTGTAACACGAAGACTTCCCAAGGGGTTACCCATCCTAGTACTACTCTCGCCCAAGCACGCTTACTTTCGCAGTTCTTATGGGATCCGACGCATTAGTGCTGGTATGATCGCACCTACCATGTTGATGGCACAAATCCCTTATGCGTTTACTTTTCACAGTCTCAGCCTAGAGAGATGGCGTATTCAAAAGGCCCAATGGGTTTAACGACAACGCATACGCTTCAACAACGCAGCATCCTCGCAAGACATGATATCAACGCGTTGTAGGGCCCACTAATGTCCCACGAGTTAGGTTGTCGTCCTTTTCGCGGCTCATGACATACGATTCGGGACGTAAAAATAGCACAAAAGAAGAAAAGTGGCCAAAAACTGATGAAAATGTCCGATTTTTGGCTCTGATAATAGGCGTAGCTGTGCAGGCTTGCTACCCTCATCGTAGAGCTCTCTGAGAGCTTTCCAATAGTATGCTGTGTGCGGCGTAACTTCTTACGGATCAAAAGTTATGGGCACCGGAGCGACAAAGACTTGGTCACAAGCCCCAAGGCCTCGGTTTGCGGCCTAGCCTCTACGTGAAGCGAAGTTGACCTGCCTAAGGTATCGTGGGATTCAGTAATAGAAATATGGTGGATAAACCATCTTGGCAAGCCTAATCGGGACAAAAAAAATTGAAAAGTGGGGTGCACCATGAGGACATCACAGGATGTCACCCATCCTAGTACTACTCTCACCCAAGCACGCTTTACTTCGGAGTTTTGATAGGATCCGGTGCATTAAAGATCGCATGATCGCACACGTCATGTCGGTGGCAAAAATCCTTTATGTGTTGACGGTTCACAGTCCCAGCCCAGAGAGATGGCCCATTCAAAAGGCCCAATGGACTTAACGACAACACATCTGCTTCAACAACGCAGCATCCTCACAAGGCGTGATATCGACGCATTGTAGGGCACTCCAATGTCCTGCGAGTTAGGTTGTTGTCCTTTTCGCGGCTCATGACGAACTATTCGGGACAGAAAAACAACATAAAAGAAGAAAAGTGGCCTGAAACAGATGAAAACGTTCAATTTGGGGTTTCGAAACTAGGCGCTGCATCGCCGGCTTGCTGCCTCCGTCGTAGAGCTCTCAGAGAGCTTTCCAACAGTATGTTGTGCTCCACATAACTCCTTACGAATCAAATGTTATGGGCACCGGAGCGACAGAGACCTGGTCACAAGCCCCACGCCCTCGGTTTGCAGGCCTAGCCCCTACGTGAAGCGAAGTTGTCTTGTCCAAGGTACCATGGGATTAGGTAATAGAAATGTGGTGGATAAAGCATCTTGGCAAGCCTAACCGGGACAAAAAAAAAATTGAAAAGGGGGGTGCAACACGAGGACTTCCTATGGGTCACCCATCCAAGTACTACACTCGTCCAAGCACGCTTGACTTCGGAGTTCTGATGGGATCCGGTGCATTAGTGTTGGTATGATCGCACCCGTCAGGTTGATGGCACAAATCCCTTATGTGTTTACGGTTCACAGTCCCAGCCCAGAGAGATGGCCCATTTAAAAGGCCCAATAGGCTTAATGACAACCCATCCGCTTCAACAACGAAGCATCCTCGCAACACGTGATATCAACGCATTTTAGGGCCCTCTAATGTCCTGCGAGTTAGGTTGTCGTCCTTTTCGCGGCTCAAGACGTACAATTCGGGATGGAAAAATAGCGAAAAGGAAGAAAAGTGGCCCGAAACTGATGAAAACGTTCAATTTTGGGCCAAATAATAGACACAGCTAAGCTGGCTTGCTACCTCCGTCATAGAGCTCTCGGAGTGCTTTCCAATAGTTTGTTGTACGCCGCGTAACTTCTTACGGATCAAAAGTTATAGGCATCGGAGTGACGGAGTCCAGGTCACACGCCCTACTTCCTCGATTTGCGGGCCCAACCTCTACATGAAGCGAAGTTGTCTTTCCCAAGGTGCTGTGGGATTCGGTAATAGAAATGTGGTGGATAAAACATCTTGGCAAGCCTAACTGGGGCAAATTTGTAAAGAGGGTGCAACACGAGGAAATCCCAAGGGGTCACCCATCCTATTACTACTCTCGCCCAAACACGCTTAACTTCGGAGTTCTGATGGGATCCAGTGTATTTGTGCTGGTATGATTGCACCCGTCATGTTAATGGCACAAAAGAAGTAATGTCCAGAGAGATGGCCCATTCAAAAGGCCCAATGGGCTTAATGATAACCCATCCGCTTCAACAACGCAGCATTCTAGCAAGACGTGATATCGATGCATTGTAGGGAATTCTAATGTCCCACGGGTTAGGTTGTCGTCCTTTTAACAGCTCACGACGTACGATCCAGGACGAAAAGACAGCGCAAAAGAAGTAAAATAGCCCAAAATTGATGAAAATATTCAGTTTTGGGGTTCGAAAGTAAGCACAGTTGAGGAGGCTTGCTGCCCCAGTCGTAGAGCTCTCAGAGAGCTTTACAACGGAATGTTGTGCGTCGCATAACTCTTTACGGATCAAAAGTTATGGGCACCAGTGAAACGGAGACCTGGTCCCATGCCCCACGCCCTCGGTTTGTGAGCCCAGCCTCTACGTGAAGCGAAGTTGTGTAGCCCAAGGTGCCATGGGATTCGGTAATAGAAATGTGATGGATAAAGCATCTTGGCAAGGCTAACCGGGGTAAAAAAAATTGAAAAGGGGGGTACATCACGAGGACTTCCCATGGGGTCACCCATCCTAGTACTACTCTCGCCCAAGCATGCTTAACTTCGGAGTTCTGATGGGATCCGGTTTATTAGTGCTGGTATGATCGCACCCGTCATGTTGATGGCACAAATCCTTTACGTGTTTACGGTTTACAGTCCCAGCCCAGAGAGATGGCCCATTCAAAAGGCCCAATGGGCTTAATGACAACCCATCCGCTTTAACAACGCAGCATTCTCGCAAGACGTGATATCGATACATTGTAGGGCCCTCTAATGTCCCTCGAGTTAGGTTGTCGTCCTTTTAACGGCTCACGACGTACGATCCGGGACGGCAAAACAGCGCAAAAGAAGTAAAGTAGCCCAAAATTGATGAAAATATTTAGTTTTGGGGTTTGAAAATAGGGGCAGCTGAGGAAGCTTGCTGCCCCAGTCGTAGAGCTCTCGGAGAGCTTTCCAACGGTATGCCGTGCACTGCGTAACTCCTTACGGATCAAAAGTTATGGGCACCGGTGTGACAGAGACTTGGTCACAAGCCCCATGCCCTCGGTTTGGGGGCCCAACCATTACGTGAAGTAAAGTTGTCTTCCCCAAAATGCCATGGGATTCGGTACTAGAAATGTGGTGGATAAAGCATCTTGGCAAGGCTAACCGGGGCAAAAAAAATTGAAAATGGGGGTGCAACCCGTGGACTTCCCAGGGGGTCAGCCATCCTAGGACTACTCTCACCCAAGCACGATTAACTTCGGAGTTCTGACGGGATCCAGTGCATTAGTGCTGGTATGATCGTACCCATCATGTTGATGGCACAAATCCTTTAAGTGTTTATGGTTCTCAGTCCCAGCCCAGAGAGATGGCCCATTCAAAAGGCCCAATGGGCTTAACGACAACCCATCCGCTTCAACAATGCTGTATTCTCGCAAGACGTGATATCAACGCATTGTAGGGCCCTCTAATGTCCCGTGAGTTAGGTTGTCGCCCTTTTAACAGCTCACGACGTACGATCCGTGAAGGAAAAACAACGCAAAAGAAGAAAAGTGGCCCGAAACTGATGAAATTGTTTGATTTTGGGCTCCAAAAATAGGCGTAACCGAGCAAGATAGCTGCGCCCATTGTAGAGCTCTCAGAGGGCTTTCCAACGGTATGCTGTGCGCTGCGTAACTCCTTATGGATCAAAAGTTATGGGCACCGGTGCGACAGAGACCTGGTCACAAGCCCTACGCCCTCGGTTTTGGGGCCCAGCCATTACGTGAAGTGAAGTTGTCTTGCCCAAAGTGCCGTGGGATTCGGAACTAGAAATGCGGTGGATAAAGCATCTTGGCAAGCCAAACCGGGGCAAAAAAAATTGAAAATGGGGGTGTAACACGAGGACTTCCCAGGGGGTCACCCATCCTAATACTACTCTCGCCCAAGCACGCTTAACATCAGAGTTCTGACGGGATCCAGTTCATTAGTGCTGATGTGATCGCACCTGTCATGTTGATGGCACAAATCCTTTACGTGTTTACGGTTTGCTGTCCCAACCCAGAGAGATGGCCCATTCAAAAGGCCTAATGGGCTTAACGACAACCCATCTGCTTCAACAATATTGTATTCCCGCAAGACGTGATATCGACGCATTGTAGGGCCCTCTAATGTCCCTCGATTTAAGTTGCCGTCCTTTTAACAACTCACGACGTACGATATGTGATGAAAAAACAGTGCAAATGGAGAAAAATGGCCCAAAATTAATCAAAACGTTTGATTTTGGGCTCCAAAAATAGGCGCAGCCGAGCAGGATAACTACGCCCGTTGTATAGCTCCCGGAGAGCCTTCCAACGGTATGCTGTGCGCCACATAACTCATTACGGATCAAAAGTTAGGGACACCGGTGCGACAAAGACCTGGTCACAAAACCCACGCCTACGGTTTGCGGGCCCAGCCACTACGTGAAGCAAAGTTGTCTTGTCCAATGTGTTGTGCAATTCGGTAATAGAAATGTGGTGGATAAAGCATCTTGGCAAGCCTAATCGGGGAAAAAAAAATTGAAAAGGGGGGTGCAACACAAGGACTTCCCACGGGGTTACCCATCCTTGTACTACTCTCGCCCAAGCACACTTAACTTTGGAGTTTTGATAGGATCCAGTGCATTAATGCTGGTATGATCGCACCCGCCATGTTGATGGCACAAATCCCTTATGCGTTTACGGTTCAGAGTCCCAACCCAGAGAGGTGGCCCATTCAAAAGGCCCAATGGGATTAACGACAACCCATCCACTTCAACAACGCAGCATATTCACAAGACGTGATATCAATGCATTGTAGGGCCCTCTAATGTCCCGCGTGTTAGGTTGTCGTCCTTTTTGCGGCACATGACATACGATTTGGGAAGGAAAAATAGTGCAAAAGAAGAAAAGTGTCCCGAAACTGATGAAAACATTCGATTTTGGGCTCTGAAAACAGGCGCAACTGAGCAGGCTCGTTGCCCCTGTTGTAGAGCTCTCAGAGAGCTTTACAACGGTATATTGTGCGCTGCGAACTCCTTACGGATCAAAAGTTATAGCCACCGGAGCGACGGAGTCCTGGTCACTAGCCTGAAGCCCTCGGTTTGCTGGCCCAGCCACTACATAAAGCGAAGTTGTCTTACCTAAAGTGCCATGGGTTTCGGTAATAGAAATGTGGTGGATAAAGCAACTTGGCAAGCCTAACCGAGGCAAAAAAAATTGAAAAGTTGGGTGCAACACGAGGACTTCCCAGGGGGTCAGCCATCCTAGTACCACTCTCGCCCAAGGACGCTTGACTTCGGAGTTCTGATAGGATCTGGTGCATTAGTGTTGGTATGATCGCACCCGTCATGTTGATGGCACAAATCCCTTATGTGTTTACGGTTCACAGTCCCAGCCCAGAGAGATGGCCCATTCAAAAGGCCCAATGGGCTTAACGACAACCCATCCGCTTCAACAACGCAGCATCCTTAGAAGACGTGATATTGACATGTTTTAGGGCCCTTTAATATTCCGCGAGGTAGGTTGTCATCCTTTTCGTGGCACATGACGTTCTATTCAGGACGGAAAAACAGCGTAAAAGAAGAAAAGTGGCCCAAAACTGATGAAAATATTCAATTTGGGGTTCCGAAACTAGGCGCTGTATCGCAAGCTTGCTGCCCCCGTCGTAGAGCTCTCGGAGAGCTTTCCAACAGTGTGCATTGCGTCACGTAACTCCTTATGAATCAAATGTTATGGGCACCGAAGCTACGGAGACCTGGTCACAAGCCCAACGCCCTCAATTTGCGGGCCCAGCCACTACGTGAAGCGAAGTTGTGTTGCCCGAGGTACCGTGGGATTCGGGAATAGAAATGTGGTGGATAAAGCATCATGGCAAGCCTAACCGGGATAATAAAAAAATTGAAAACGGGGTGCAACATGAGGACATCCCTGGAGGTCACCCATCCTAGTACTACTCTCGCCAAGCACGTTTAACTTCAGAGCTCTGATGGGATCCGGTACATTAGTGTTGGTATAATCACACCCATCATGTTGATGGCATAAATCCCTTATGTGTTTACAGTTCACAATCCCAGCCCAGAAAGATGGCCCATTTAAAAGGCCCATTGGGCTTAATGACAACCCATCTGCTTCAACAACGAAGCATCCTCGCAACACGTGATATCAACGCGTTTTGGGGCTCTCTAATGTCTCTGGAGTTATGTTCTTGTCCTTTTCGCGAGCTCATGACGTACTATTCGGGACCGAAAAATAGCAAAAAAAGAAGAAAAGTGGCCCAAAACTGATGAAAACTTCGATTTTGGTCCTTAAAAATAGACGTAGCAAAGCTGCCATGCTGCTCCTGTCATAGAGCTCTCGGAGAGCTTTCCAATGGTATGCTGTGCGCCGCGTAACTGCTTATGGATCAAAAGTGATGGACACCGTAACGACGGAGACCTGGTGACCAGCCCTACTCCCTCGATTTGCGGGCCCAACCTCTAAGTGAATCAAAGTTGTCTTGCCCAAGGAGCCTTAGGATTCGGTAATAGAAATTTGGTCGATAAAACATCTTGGCAAGCCTAATCGGTGAAAAAAAAAATTGAAAAAGGGGGTGCAACATGAGGAATTTCCAGGGGTTCACCCATCCTAGTACTACTCTCGCCCAAGCTCGCTTAACTTCGGAGTTCTGATGGGATCCAGTGCATTAGTGCTGGTATGATCGTACCTATCATGTTGAGGGCACAAATCCCTTATGTGTTTACGGTTCACAGTCTCATCCCAGAGAGATGGCCCATTCAAAAGGCCCAATGGGCTTAACGACAAACCATCCGCTTCAACAACGGAGCATCCTTACAAGACGTGATATCGATGCATTGTAGGGCCCTCTAATATCCCGCGAGTTTCGTTGTTGTCCTTTTAACAGCTCACGACGTACGATTTGGGAAGGAAAAATAGCGTGAAAGAACAAAAGTGGCCTGAAACAGATGAAAACATTCAATTTTGAGCTCTGAAAATAGATGCAGATGAGCAAGCTTGCTGCCCCCGTCATAGAGCTCTCGGAGAGCTTTCCAACGGTATACTGTGCGCCACGTAACTCTTTACGAATCAAAAGTAATGGGAACCGGAGCAACGGAGACCTGGTCACATGCCTCATGCCCTCGGTTGGCGGGCCAAGCCACTACGTGAAGCAAAGTTGTCTTGCCCAAGGTACCGTGGGATTCAGTACTAGAAATGTGGTAGATAAAGCATCTTGGTAAGCCTAGCCGGGGCAAAAAAATTTGAAAAGAGGGGAGCAACACGAGGACTTCCTAGGGGGTCACCCATCCTAGTACTACTCTCGCCATAGCACGCTTAACTTCGGAGTTCTGAAAGGATCCGGTGCATTAGTACAGGTATGATCGCACCCGTCATTTTGAGGGCATAAATCCCTTATGTGTTGAAGGTTCATAGTCCCAGCCCAGAGAGATGGCCCATTCAAAAGGCCCAATGGGCTTAACAACAACCCATCCACTTTAACAACGTAGCATCCTCACAAGACGTGATCTCGATGTATTGTAGGGCCTTCTAATGTCCCACGAGTTAGTTTGTCGTCCTTTTAACAGCTCACGACGTACGATTCGGGACGCAAAATTAGCAAAAAAGAAGAAAAGTGGCCCAAAACTGATAAAAATATTTGATTTTGGGTTCCAAAAACAGGCGCAACCGAGCAGGCTTGCTGCCCCCGTCGCAGAGCTCTCAAAGAGCTATCCAACGGTACGCTTTACGCTGCGTAACTCCTTACGGATCAAAAGTTATGGGCACCGGAGCGACGGAGACCTCGGCATAAGCCCCACGTCCTCGGTTTGCGGGCCCAACCTCTACTTGAAGTGAAGTTGTCTTGCCCAATGTACCATGGGATTCAATAATAGAAATGGGGTGAATAAAGCAACTTGGCAAGCCTAACCTGGGCAAAGAAAATTGAGAAAGGGGGTGCAACACGAGGACTTCAAAATGGGTCACCCATCCTAGTACTACTCTCGCCCAAGCACGCTTAACTTTGGAGTTAGATTGGATCTGGTGCATTAGTGCTGGTATGATCGCACCCGTCATGTTGAGGGCATAAATCCCTTATGTGCTTACGGTTCACAGTCCCAGCCCAGAGAGATGGCCCATTCAAAAAGCCTAATGGGCTTAACGACAACCCATCCGTTTCAACAGCGCAGCATCCTCGCAAGATGTGGTATCGACACGTTGTAAGGCCCTCTAATGTCCCACGAGTTAGGTTTTCGTCCTTTTACCAGCTCACAACGTACGATCCGGGACGAAAAAATAGATTAAAAGAAGAAAATTGGCCCGAAACTATCGAAAACATTAGATTTTGTTCTCCAAAAATAGGCACAACCGAGCAGCCTTGCAGCCCCCATCGTAGAGCTCTCGGAGAGCTTTGCAACGGTATGTTGTGCGCTACGTAACTTCTAACGGATCAAAAGTTATAGGCACCGGTGTGACGGAGACCTGGTCGCAGGCCCCACGCCCTCGGTTTGCAGGCCCAGCCACTGCATGAAGCGAAGTTGTCTTGCCCATGGTGTCGCGGGATTCGGTAATAGGAAAGTGGTGGATAAAACATCTTGGCAAACCTAACTAGGGCAAAAAAAATTGAAGAGGGGGTGCAACACGAGGACTTCCCAAGGGGTCACCCATCCTAGTACTATTCTCGCCCAAGCGCGCCTAAGTTCAGAGTTCTGATGGGATCCGGTGTATTAGTGTTGGTATGATCACACCCGTCATGTTGATGGCATAAATCGTTTATGTGTTTACGGTTCACAATCCCAGCCCAGAGAGATGGCCCATTCAAAAGGCCTAATGGGCTTAATGACAACCCATCAGCTTCAACAACGCAACATTCTCGCAACACGTGATACCGAGGCATTGTAGGGCCCTCTAATGTCCCTCGAGTTAGGCTGTCGTCCTTTTAACAGCTCACAACGTACGATCTGGGACAGAAAAATAACGCAAAAGAAGAAAAGTAGCCTGAAACTGATGAAAATATTCAGTTTTGGGGTTCAAAAATAGGTGCAGCTTAGAAGGCTTGCCACCGCAGTCTTAGAGTTCTCGGAGAGCTTTCCAACGGTATGCTGTGCGCTGCGTAACTCCTTACGGATCAAAAGTTATAGGCACCAGTACGACGGAGACCTGGTCACAAGCCCTACGCCCTCGGTTTGGGGGCCAAAGCTGTTATGTGGAGTGAAGTTGGCTTGCCCAAAGTGGCGTGGCAGTCGATAGTAGAAATTTGGTGGATAAAGCATCTTGGCAAGCCTAACTGGGGCAAAAAATATTGAAAAGAGGGGTGCAACAAGAGGATTTCCCTGGGGGTACCCATCCTAATACTACTCTCGCCCAAGCACGCCTAACTTCGGAGTTCTAACGGGATCCAGTGCATTAATGCTGGTATGATAGCACCTGTCATGTTGATGGCACAAATCCTTTATGTGTTTACAGTTCACAATCCCAGCCCAGAGAGATGACCCATTCAAAAGGCCCAATGGGCTTAACGACAACCCATCCGCTTCAACAATACTGCATTCTAGCAAGACGTGATATCAACGCACTGTAGGGCCCTTTAATGTCCCACGAGTTAGGTTGTCGTCCTTTAAACAGATCACGACGTACGATCCGTGACGGAAAAATAGCGCTAAAGAAGAATAGTGGCCCGAAACTATCGAAAATGTTAGATTTTGTTCTTCGAAAATAGGCACAGTTGAGCTGCCTTGCAGCCCGCATCGTAGAGCTCTCGGAGAGCTTTCCAACGGTATGGTGTGCGCCACGTAACTTCTAACGGACCAAAAGTTATAGGCACCGGTGTGACGGAGACCTAGTCGCCAGTCCCACGCCCTTGGTTTGCTGGCCCAGGCACTACGTGAAGCGAAGTTGTCTTGCCCAAGGTGTCGTGGGATTCGATAATAGGAAAGTGGTGGATAAAGCATCTTGGCAAGCCTAACCGGGGCAAAAAAAATTGAAGAGGGGGTACAACACGAGGACTGCCCAAAGGGTCACCATCCTAGTACTACTCTTACCCAAGCACGCTTAACTTCGGAGTTCTGATGGGATCCGGTGCATTAGTGTTGGTATGATCGTACCCGTCATGTTGATGGCACAAATCCTTTATGTGTTTACTGTTCACAATCCCAGCCCAGAGAGATGTCCCATTCAAAAGGCCCAATAGGTTTAACGACAACCCATCCGCTTCGACAATGCAGCATCCTCGTAAGACGTGATATCGGCGCATTGTAGGGCCCTCTAATGTCCCATGAGTTAGGTTGTTGTCCTTTTAACAGCTCATGACGTACGATCCGGGACGGAAAAATAGTGCAAAAGAAGAAAAGTAGCTCGAAACTGATGAAAATATTCAGTTTTAGGGTTCAAAAATAGGCGCAGCCGAGTAAGATAGCTACCCCAGTCGTAGAGCTCTAGGAGAGCTTTCCAAAGGTATGCTATGCACTGTGTAACTCTTTACGGATAAAAAGTTATGGGTACCGGTGCGACGGAGACTTGGTCACAAGCCCCACGCCCTCGGTTTTGGGGCCCAACCATTACGTGAAGTGAAGTTGTCTTGCCCAAAGTGCCATGGGATTCGGTACTAGAAATTTGGTGTATAAAGCATCTTGGCAAGCCTAACCGGGGAAAAAAAATTTGAAAAGGGGGTGCAACACAAAGACTTCCCAGGAGGTCACCCAACCTAATACTACTCTCGCCCAAGCACGCTTAACTTCGGAGTTCTGACGGGATCCAGTGCATTAGTGCTAGTATAATCGCACCCGCCATGTTGATGGCACCTACTATGTTGATGGTACAAATCCTTTACGTGTTTACAGTTCACAGTCCCAGCCCAGAGATATGGCCCATTCAAAAGGTCCAATAGGCTTAACGACATCCCATCCGCTTCAACTATGTTGCATTCTCGAAAGACGTGATATCGACGCATTGTACGGCCCTCTAATGTCCCTCGGGTTAGGTTGTCATCCTTTTAACAACTCACAACGTACGATACGTGATCGAAAAACTGTGCAAAAGCGGAAAAGTGGCCCGAAACTGATGAAAACATTTGATTTTGGGCTCAAAAAATAGGCGCAGCCCAGCAAGATTGATGTGCCTGTTGTAGAGCTCTCGGAGAGCTTTCCAACGGTTTGCTGTGCACCGCGTTACTCCTTACGGATCAAAAGTTATGGGCACCGGAGACCTGGTCACAAGCCCCACAACCTCGGTTTGTGGGCCTAGCCACTACGTGAAGCAAAGTTTTCTTGCCCAAGGTGTCATGGGATTCAGTAATAGAAATGTGGTGGATATAGCATCTTGGCAAGCCTAACCGAGGCAATAAAAATTGAAAAGCTGGGTGCAACACGAGGACTTCCCAAGGGGGCACCCATCCTAGTACTACTCTCGCCCAAGCACGCTTAACATAGGTGTTCTGATGGGATCTGGCGCATTACTACTAGTATGATCGCACCAGACATGATGAGGGCACAAATCCCTTATGTGTTAACAGTTCACAGTCCCAGCCTAGAGAGATGGCCCATTTAAAAGGCCCAATAGGCTTAATGACAACCCATCCGCTTCAACAACGAAGCATCCTCGCAACACGTGATATCAACGCATTTTAGGGCCCTCTAATGTCCTGCGAGTTAGGTTCTTGTCCTTTTCGTGACTCATGACGTACAATTCAAGATGGAAAAATAGCGAAAAGGAAGAAAAGTGGCCCGAAACGGATGAAAACTTTCAATTTTGGGCCTAAAAAACAGACGCAGCAAGGCTGGCTTGCTACCCTCGTCGTAGAGCTCTCAGAGAGCTTTCTAACGGTATGCTGTACGCTGTGTAACTCCTTACAAATCAAAAGTGATGGACACCGGAATGACAGAGACCTGGTGACAAGCCCTACTCCCTCGATTTGCGGTCCCAACCTCTACGTGAATCGAAGTTGTCTTGCCCAAGGTATGATCACACCCGTTATGTTGAGGGCACAAATCCATTATGTGTTTGCGGTTCACAGTCCTAGCCCAGAGAGATGGCCCATTCAAAAGGCCCAATGGGGTTAACGACAACCCATCCACTTCAACAACGCAACATCCTCACAAGACATGATATTGATGCATTGTAAGGCCCTCTAATGTCCCACGAGTTAGGTTGTAGTCCTTTTAATAGCTCACGACGTACGATTCGGGACACAAAAATAGCAGAAAAAAAAAAGAAAAGTGGCCAAAACTGATGAAAATGTTCGATTTTGGGTTCCAAAAATAGGCGCAGCCGAGCAGGCTTGTTGCCCCAGTCGTAGAGCTCTCAAAGAGTTATCCAACGGTATGCTGTGCACCACGTAACTCCTTATGGATCAAAATTAATGGGAACTAGAGCGACGGAGACCTGGTCACATGCCTCATGCCCTCGGTTTTCAGGCCCAGCCACTACGTGAAGCGAAGTTGTCTTGCCCAAGGTGCCGTAGGATTCAGTAAAAGAAATGTGGTGGATAAAGCATCGTGGCAAGCCTAGCGGGGGCAAAAAAAATTGAAAATGGGGGTGCAACACGAGGACTTCCCAAGGGGTCACCCATCCTAGTACTACTCTTGCCCAAGCACACTTAAATTCGGAGTTCTGAAAGGATCCGGTGCATTAGTACAGGTATGATCGCACCCGTCATTTTGTGGGCACAAATCCCTTATGTGTTGATGGTTCACAATCACAGCCCAGAGAGATGGCCCATTTAAAAGGCCCAATATGCTTAACAACAATCCATCCGCTTTAACAACATATCATCCTCACAAAACGTGATCTCGATGCATTGTAGGGCCCTCTAATGTCTGGCGAGTTAGGTTGTCATCCTTTTAACAACTCACGACGTACGATTTGGGATGCAAAAATAGCAGAAAAGAAGAAAAGTGGCCCGAAATTGATAAAAATGTTCGATTTTGGCCTCCAAAAATAGGCGCATCCGAGTAGGCTTGGTGCCCCTGTCGTAGAGCTCTCGGAGAGCTATCCAATTGTATACTTTGCGCCGCGTAACTCATTACAGATCAAAAGTTATGGGCACCGGAGCGACAAAAACCTGGTCACAAGCCCCATGCCCTCGGTTTACGGGCCGAGCCACTACGTGAAGCGAAGTTGTTTTGCCCAAGGTGTCGTGGGATTCGTTAATACAAATGTGGTGGACAAATCATCTTGGCAAGCCTAACCTGGGCAAAAAAAGTTGAAAAATGGGGTGCAACACGAGGACTTCTTAGGGGGTCACCCATCTTAGTACTACTCTCGCCCAAGCACACTTAACTTTGGAATTCTGATGGGATCCGGTGCATTAGTGCTGGTATGGTCGCACCCCTCAATTTGAGGGCACAAATCCCTTATGTGTTGATGGTTCACAGTCCCAGCCTAGAGAGATTGCCCATTCAAAATGCCCAACGGGCTTAACGACAACCCATTCGCTTCAACAACGCAGCATCCTCACAAGACGTGATATCGACGCGTTGTAGGGCCTTCTAACGTCCTGCGAGTTAGGTTGTCATCCTTTTAACAGCTCACGACGTACGATCCGGGACCGAAAAACAGCGCAAAAGAAGAAAAGTGGCCCAAAACTAATGAAAACGTTCAATTTTGGGCTCAGATAATAGGCGCAACTAAGCAAGCTAGCTGCCCCCATCGTAGAGCTCTCAGATAGCTTTCCAACGGTATGCTGTGCACCACGTAACTCCTTACGGATCAAAAGTGATGGGCACCTGAGCGACGGAGACCTGGTCACAAGCCCCACGCCCTCGGTTTGCGGGCCCAATCACTACGTGAAGCGAAGTTGTCTTGCCCAACGTACCGTGGGATTCGGTAATAGAAATGTGGTGAATAAAGCATCTTGGCAAGCCTAACCGGGGCAAAAAAATTGAAAATGGGGGTGCAACGTGAGGACTTCCTAGGGGGTCACCCATCCTAGTACTACTTTCGCCCAAGCATGCTTAACTTCAGAGTTCTGATGGGATCCGTTGCATTAATGCTGGTATGATTGCACCCGTCATGTTGATGGCACAAATCCCTTATGTGTTTACTGTTCATAGTCCCAACCCCGAGAGATGGCCCATTCAAAAGGCCCAATGGGCTTAACGACAACGCATCTGTTTCAAAAACGCAGTATCCTTACAAGATGTGATATTGTCGCATTGTAGTGTCCTCTAATGTCCCATGAGTTAGGTTTTCGTCCTTTTAACAGCTCACGACATACAATCCAGGGTGAAAAAACAGCGCAAAATAAGAAAAGTGGCCCGAAACTGTCGAAAACGTTAGATTTTGTTCTTCGAAAATAGGCACAGCCGAGCAGCCTTGCAACCCCCATTGTAGAGCTCTCAGAGAGCTTTCCATTGATATGTTGTGCGCCACATAACTTCTAACGGATCAAAAGTTATAGGTACCAGTACGACGGAGACCTGGTCGCAGGCCCCATGCCCTTGGTTTACGGGCCCAACTACTACGTGAAGTGCAGTTGTCTTGCCCAAAGTGTCGCGGGATTCGGTAATAGGAAATTGGTGGATAAAGCATCTTGGGAAGCCTAACCGGGGCAAAAAAAATTGAAGAGGGGGTGCAACACGAGGACTTCCCAGGGGGTCACCCATCTTAGTACTACTCATGCCCAAGCACGCCTAACATCAGAGTTCTGATGGGATTCGGTGCATTAGTACTGGTATGATCGCACCCGCCATGTTGTGGACACAAATCCTTTATGTGTTGACAGTTCACAGTCCCATCCCAGAGAGATGGCCCATTCAAAAGGCCCAACGGGCTTAATGACAACCTATCCCCTTCAACAACGCAGCATCCTCGCAAGACTTGATATCGATGCATTGTAGGGCCCTCTAATGTCCCGCGAGTTAGGTTGTCGTGCTTTTAACAGCTCACGACGTATGATCTGGGACAGAAAAATAGAGCAAAAGAAGAATTGTAGCCCGAAACTGATGAAAATATTAAGTTTTGGGGTTCAAAAATAGGTGCAGCCGAGCAGGCTTGCTGCCCCAGTCGTAGAGCTCTCGGAGAGCTTTCCAACGATATGTTGTACGTTGTGTAACTCCTTACGGATCAAAAGTTATGGGCACCGGTGCGACGGAGACCTAGTCACAAGCGCCACGCCCTCGGTTTGGGGGCTCAGCCATTATGTGAAGTGAAGTTGTCTTGCCCGAAGTGCCGTGGGATCGGTACTAGAAATGTAGTGGATAAAGCATCTTGGCAAGCCAAACCGGGAAAAAAAAATTGAAAAGGTGGGTGCAACACGAGGGCTTCCCAAGGGGTCACCCATCCTAATACTACTCTCGCCGAAGCACGCTTAACTTCGGAGTTCTGACGGGATCCAGGGCATTATTACTGGTATGATCGCACCCGTCATGATTATGGCATAAATCCTTTACGTGTTTACGGTTCACAGTCACAGCACAGAGAGATGGCCCATTCAAAAGGCCCAATGGGCTTAACAACAACCCATTCGCTTCAACAATGTTGCATTCTCGCAAGATGTGATATCAACGCATTGTACGACCCTCTAATGTCCCTCGAGTTAGGTTGTCGTCATTTTAACAGCTCACGACGTACGATATGTGACGAGAAAATAGCGCAAAAGTAGAAAAATGGCCCGAAACTGATGAAAATGTTTGATTTTGGGCATCAAAAATAGGCGCAGCCGAGCAGGATTGCTATGCTTGTTGTAGAGCTCTCGGAGAGCTTTCCAACGGTATGCTCTGTGCCACATAACTCCTTACGGATCAAAAGTTATGGGCACCGGTGCGACGGAGACCTGGTCACAAGCCCCACGCCCTCGGTTTGCGGGCCCGGCCACTACGTGAAGCGAAGTTGTCTTTCCCAAGGTGCCGTGGGATTCGGTAATAGAAATGTGGTGGATAAAGCATCTTGGCAAGCCTAACCAGGGCAAAAAAAAATTGAAAAGGGTGGTACAACACGAGGACTTCCCAAGGGGTCACCCATCCTAGTACTACTATCACCCAAGGACGCTTAACTTCGGAGTTCTGATGGGATCCAGTGCATTAGTGCAGGTATGATCGCACCCGCCATGTTGATGGCACAAATCCCTTATGCATTTACGGTTCAGAGTCCTAGCCTAGAGAGGTGGCCCATTGAAAAGGCCCAATGGGATTGACAACAACCCATCCGCTTCAACTACGCAGCATATTCGCAAGACGTGATATCGATGCATTGTAGGGCCCTCTAATGTCCCGCGTGTTAGGTTGTCATCCTTTTCGCGGCTCATGACGTATGATTTGGGAAAGAAAAATAGCGCAAAACAAGAAAAGTGTCCCAAAACTGATGAAAACATTCGATTTTGGGCTTCGAAAACAGGCGCAGCCGAGCAGGCTTGTTGCCCCCGTCGTAGAGCTCTTGGCGAGCTTTCCAATAGTATGCTGTGCGCCACGAACTCCTTACGGATCAAAAGTTATAGCCACCGGAGCGACGGAGTCCTGGTCACAAGGCCCAAGCCCTGGGTTTGCGGGCCCAGCCACTACGTGAAGCGAAGTTGTCTTGCCCAAGGTGCCGTGGGTTCGGTAATAGAAATGTGGTGGATAAAACATCTTGGCATGCCTAACCAGTACAAAAAAAAAATGAAAAGGGTGGTGCAACACAAGGACTTCCTAGGGGGTCACCCATCCTAGTACTACTCTCGCCCAAGCACGCTTAACTTTGGAGTTCTAATAGGATCCGGTGCATTAGTGTTGGTATGATCGCACAAGTCATGTTGATGACACAAATCTCTTATGTGTTTTCGGTTTACAATCCCAGCCCAGAGAGATGGCCCATTCAAAAGGCCTAATGGGCTTCACGACAACCCATTCGCTTCAACAACACAGCATTCTCGCAAGACATGATATCGACACGTTGTAAGGCCCGCTAATGTCCTGCGAGTTAGGTTGTCGTCCTTTTCGCGGCTCATGACAAACTATTCAGGACGGAAAAATAGCGTAAAAGAAGAAAAGCGGCCGAAAGCTGATGAAAACGTTCAATTTGAGGTTCTGAAACTAGGCGCTGCGTTGCAGGCTTGCTGCCGCCGTCGTAAAGCTCTTGGAGAGCTTTCCAACAGTATGCTGTGCGTCGCGTAACTCCTTACGAATCAAAATTTATGGGCACCGGAGTTACGGAGACCTGGTCACAAGCCCAACGCCCTTGATTTGCGGGCCCAGCCACTACGTGAAGCGAAGTTGTCTTGCCCAAGGTGCCGTGGGATTCGGTAACAGAAATGTGGTGGATAAAGAACCTTGGCAAGCCTAACCGGGACAAAAAAATTGAAAAGGGGGTGCAACATGAGGACTTCCCAAGGGGTCACCCATCCTAGTACTACTCTCGCCCAAGCACGCTTAACTTCGGAGTTCTGATGGGATCCGGTGCATTAGTGCTGGTATGATCACACCCATCATGTTGAGCGCATAAATGCCTTATGTGTTGACGGTTCACAGTCCCAGCCTAGAGAGATGGCCCATTTAACGATAACCAATCCGCTTCAACAACGAAGCATCCTTGTAACACGTGTTATCAACGCGTTTTAGGGCTCTCTAATGTCTCAAGAGTTAGGTTCTTATCCTTTTCGCTGCTCATGACGTACACTTCGAGACGGAAAAACAGCACAAAAGAACAAAAGTGGCGCAAAATTGATGAAAACGTTCGATTTTAGGCCTCAAAAATAGACGCAGCTAGGCTGGCTTGCTACCCCCATCGTAGATCTCTCGAAGAGCTTTCCAACGGTATGTTGTGTGCCGCGTAACTCTTTACGAATCAAAAGTTATAAGAACCGCGCCCCGTCACATGCCTCATGCCCTTGGTTTGCAGGCGCAGCCTCTACGTGAAGCAAAGTTGTCTTGCCCAAGGTGCCGTGGGATTCAATAATAGAAATATGGTGGATAAAGCATCTTGGCAAGCCTAGCCGGGGCAAAAAAAATTGAAAAGGGGGGTGGAACACAAGGACTTCCCAGGGGGTCATCCATCATAGTACCACTATCTCCCAAGCACGCTTAACTTTGGAGTTCTGACGGGATATGGTGCATTAGTGGTGGGATGATCGCACCCGTCATTTTGAGGGCACAAATCCCTTATGTGTTGATGGTTCACAGTCCCCGCCCAGAGAGATGGCCCATTCAAAAGGCCCAATGGGCTTAACGACAACCCATCCACTTCAACAACACTGCATCCTCACAAGACGTGATATCGATGCATTGTAGGGCCCTCTAATGTCTGGCAACTTAGGTTGTCGTCCTTTTAACAGCGCACGACGTAAGATTCGGGATGCAAAAATAGCAGAAAAGAAGAAAAGTAGCCCGAAATGGATGAAAATGTTCGATTTTGGGTTCCAAAAATAAGCGTAGCCGAGCAGGCTTGCTGCCCCAGTCGTAGAGCTCTCAGAGAGCTATCCAACGGTATGTTGTGCGCCGCATAACTCTTTACGAATCAAAAGTTATAGGAACCGGAGCGATGGAGACCTAGTCACATGCCTCATGCCCTCGGTTTGCTGGCCCAACCTCTACGTGAAGTGAAGTTATCTTGCCCAAGGTGCCTTGGGATTCAGTAATAGAAATGTGGTGGATAAAGCATCTTGGCAAGCCTAACCGGGAAAAAAAAATTGAAAAAGAGGGTGCAACACGAGGATTTCCCAGGGGGTCACCCATCCTAGTACTACTCTCGCCCAAGCACGCTTAACTTCAGAGTTCTGAAAGGATTTGATGCATTAGTGAAGTTATAATCGCACCCCTCAATCTAAGGGCACAAATCCCTTATGTGTTGATGGTTCACAGTCCCAACCCAGAGAGATGGCCCATTCAAAAGGCCTAATGGGCTTAACGACAACCTATATGCCTCAACAACGTAGCATCTTCCAAAGATGTGATATCGACGCGTTGTAGGGCCTCTAATGTCCCGTGAGTTAGGTTGTCATCCCTTTAACAGCTCACGACGTACGATCCAGGACGGAAAAACAACGTAAAAGAAGAAAAGTGACCCAAAACTAATGAAAACGTTCGATTTTGGGCTCTAATAATAGGCACAACTAAGCAAGCTGGCTGCCCCCATCGTAGAGCTCTCAGATAGCTTTCCAACGGTATGTTGTGCGCCACATAACTCCTTACGGATCAAAAGTGATATACACCGGAGCGACGGAGACTTGGTCACAAGCCACACGCCCTCAGTTTGATGGCGCAGCCTCTACGTGAAGCGAAGTTGTCTTGCCCAATGTACCGTGGGATTCGCTAATAGAAAAGTGGTGAATAAAGCATCTTGGGAAGCCTAACTGGGGTAAAAAAATTGAAAAAGGGGGTGCAACACGAGGAGTTCCAAGGGGTCACCCATCTTAGTGCTACTCTCGCCCAAGCATGCTTAACTTCAGAGTTCTAATGGGATCCGGTGCATTAGTGTTGCTATGATCGCACCCGTCATGTTGATGGCACAAATCCCTTATGTGTTTACGGTTCAAAGTCCCAGCTCAGAGAGATGGCCCATTCAAAAGGCCCAATGGGCTTAACGACAACCTATCTACTTCAACAACACAGTATCCTCACAAGACGTGATATCGACGCATTGTAGGGACCACTAATGTCCTGCGAGCTAGCTTGTTGTCCTTTTCGCAGCTCATGACGTACGATTCGTTACGAAAAAATTGATCAAAAGAAGAAAACTGGCCCAAAATTGATGAAAATGTTCAATTTTGGGTTCCGAAAATAGGCGCAGCCGAGCAGGCTTGCTGCCCCTGTCACATAGCTCTCGGAGAACTTTCCAACGGTATGTCGTGCATCGCGTAACTCCTTACGGATCAAAAGTTATGGGCACCGGAGCGACGGAGACCTGGTCACAAGCCCCTCGCCCTCGGTGTCTGGGCCCAGCCTCTACGTGAAGCGAAGTTGTCTTGCCCAAGGTGTCGTGGGATTTGATAATAGAAATGTTGTTGTTAAAGCATCTTGGCAATCCTAACCGGGGCAAAAAAAATTGAAAAAGGGGGTGCAACTTCCCAGGGGGTCACCTATCCTAGTACTACTCTCGCCCAAGCACACTTAACTTCGGAGTTCTGATAGGATCCGGTGCATTAGTGTTGGTATGATTGTACCCGTCATGTTGATGGCACAGATCCCTTATGTGTTTATGGTTCACTGTCCCAGCCCAGATAAATGGCCCATTCAAAAGGCCCAATGGGCTTAACGACAACCCATCCGCTTCGACAACGCAGCATCCTCGCAAGACGTGATATCGACATGTTGTAGGGCCCTCTAATGTCCCGTGAGTTGGGTTGTCGTCCCTTTCGCGACTCATGACATACGATTCGGGACGGAAAAACAACGCAAAATCAGAAAAGTGGCCCGAAACTGATGAAAACGTTCGATTTTGAGCTCCGAACACAGGCGTAGCCAAGCAGGCTGGCTACCCCCGTCGTAGAGCTCTCGAAAAGCTTTCCAACGGTGTGTTGTGCACCGCGTAACTCCTTACGGATCAAAAGTGATAGGCACCGGAGTGACGGAGACCTGGTCACAAGCCCCACGCCCTCGATTTGCGGGCCCAGCCTCTATGTGAAGCGAAGTTGTCTTGCCCAAGGTGCCGTGTGTCACGCCCCAACTCGACCCAACCTACAATCAGTCAGGACGCAACGGAATTTCAGCAGTATAACGACAGTAATTAAGACACCGAGGCTCTGAACCAATCTCTCAGAATATCATACAACCAAACTCCTCAACCATTCAACAATCAACTCCTCAATTAAGTTAATAACATACATCATAACCATATTATACAGTAATCATTCTTAGTTATACACCTCCGTTCCAACATGATACCTTAACTTCAACATACATATCAAAATAGATTACAAACGAACTTAGTAATCTAAACATGAACAAAAGAAGACTACTAAACCATTGCACATAAGTCTTTAAGTTAAAGTAGGTTTATAATACATCATAATACATCAACTACAAACAATCTCATGGCAATGACTCCTGCACATAAGACTCATCCACGAAAGACACATTTTCCCCTTCAAGTGGCACGTACCCGTAGTCAGAATCAGTAACACCTGCATGCATGCAATAATAGAGAGTGAGCTTATATAAAACAAGCTCAGTGAGGATCCGATAGATCTCTAACAGAATTTACTAGACTCCTTGGAATTGATCCTTAGAGCAGTAAACACACAATAAAACATCAATAACTATATAAACATATCACTATAATGACCAATCAATAAAGGATACTCTAGTTGGTGTAGCTCCAAATGCCATAACGATCTCAACCGTTCTTCTTATAACTCCTCATTACTCACGCACACGAGGTACCTCACTAGCCCCTCCCTCCATGACACCTCCGTCATGCGAGCTGGGGGTAGCCTCTAGTAGTCATGCCGTTATCTACCCGACAGCTCGACACTGCCTGAGAGGTGGCACACATATACCAAGACTTAGCAATAACAAGAAACATCATATCACAGGAGGACAACCTTTTCCATTGACTATCTCCCGGTTCATCAATAATCAATCAATAATCATATTTTCATCAATATAACATCAAGTAACCAATTAAACAATAAACAACTAAGTTAGATGACAAAGTAGGCCATCCAACTTAACATGCATTAAACACACAATCAAACCCTAATCTAACCATTAACAACTCACAATTCAATCACTCAAACACCACCCGATCATCTAAAGGCATAATTCAATACTTTAAAGAAAGACAACTTAAACTTCAAATAATCATATCTTATATTCTACTAATCCAAACAGCTCCAAATCAGTTTTTATCACTCACCCATTCAATCAACTACATTAGCCCTCTCGAAAACCAACCAAAACACATCCATATCATGCCCAACAACCCTAAAACCTCAATGGACCTAGGCTGAAATTTCCGGATTTTCACACAAACATCGCAATCAAAAATTCGGCATTATAACAGCGCTACCATGTAATTAATAAACTTTTAGAAAGCGACGGCAATCGATTCCAACAATTACAACTCAAAATATTCAACAATTGGCCAACCTATCAACTTTAGATACCCGAAAATAAAAATTTATGGTACAATGGTTCAAATATCACAAGAATACATATAATCGATCCTTAGCACGCACTGAGCAATAATATAACTTCAAATTAACATTCGAACGGTTCAAAATGAAATTATAAGCAAAAACATAAAAAATGACTATTGAGATCTAGAATTTTTCTTTCACCTTTGATGTGTTTTGAAGCTACAAAGATGCTCAATGGATGCTCAAGAGCTGGAATCAAGCTTTGGTTGATGGAAATTGGCCTTGAATTGCAACTTTTAATAAAAAATTTGCTTTGAAAACTTGAAGAAAAATGTTCTCTTTTCTCATATGGATGTCTCGGCCAAGTGTGTGTGTTTGAGGGTGTTTTTGTGCTTTGTAATTGTGTGTTGATGCATATAAGTAAAGGTCAAACAAAAATAAGAATGGTCAAAGTTAGTTTTTAGTCTTTTAATTCTATTTTCTAGTCTTTTAATTCATTTAATGACTATTTATTGCTCAACTATTAAATTAACAACTAAATTAATTCTAGACAATATATTTTAGGTGACAAAGAGTTTTACATTAAAATAGTTTCACCTGAGTCAGCTTAAAACTCATTTTCTTGCAAAAGAAAGTGTAAAAATCTTAAAATTTTCAAAACCGATTTTAAATCCGTTTTAATCAAACACGAGTCTATTAATACCCTTGGACTAGGTTT
Organism: Ehretia macrophylla; assembly: GCA_037974665.1. Taxonomy (NCBI): domain Eukaryota; kingdom Viridiplantae; phylum Streptophyta; class Magnoliopsida; order Boraginales; family Ehretiaceae; genus Ehretia; species Ehretia macrophylla. The sequence continues at coordinate 40,600,525 of CM075782.1, read as the reverse complement.
CAAAATGTTTAAAACACCCCTGTAAAAATTTTAGCGGACAGGTCCTCAAAATACTATTCACAAAAATTGATGATAAAATTTCTGATTCTGTTTTTGATGAAAATTTTATGAATGCACACTTAACATGTATTAGGAGTACTAATCACATATTTAGCACATTCGAAGTCATATAGCACACAAACATGTCAATTCACGCAAAATGAGGTAAAACACGCAAATTGAGATAAAGCAAAATATGGGGTCTCACACCATGGGATTTGCTAATAGAAATGTGGTGGATAAAGTATCTTGCCAAGCCTAACCGGGACAAAAAAAATTGAAAAGGCGGGGTGCAACACGGGGACTTCCCAAGGGGTCACCCATCCTAGTACTTCTCTATCCCAAGCACGCTTAACTTCGGAGTTCTGATGGGATCTGGTGCATTAGTGCTGGTATGATCGCACCCGTCATGTTGAGGGCACAAATCCCTTATGTGTTGACGGTTTACAGTCCCAGCCCAGAGACATGGCCCATTCAAAAGGCCCAATGGGCTTAACGACAACCTATTTGCTTCAACAACGCAGCATCCTCACAAGACATGATATCGACGCGTTGTAGTGCCCTCTAATGTCCCGTGAGTTAGGTTGTCGTCCTTTTAACAGCTCACAACGTACGATATAGGACGAAAAAGTAGCACAAAAAAAAGAAAAATTGCCCAAAACTGATGAAAACTTTCGATTATGGGTTCCAAAAATAGGCATAGCCGAGCAGGCTTGCTTCTCCCGTCGTAGAGCTCTAGGAGAACTTTCCAACGTGCTGTGCGCCGCGTAACTTCTTACGGATCAAAAGTTATGGGCACTGGAGAGACAGAGACCTGGTCACAAGCCCCATACCCTTGGTTTGCGTGCCCAGCCTTTACGTGAAGCAAAATTGTCTTGCCCAAGGTGCCGTAGGATTCGGTAATAGAAATGTGGTGGATAAAACATCTTGGGAAGCCTAACTAGGGCAAAAAAAATTGAAAAAGGTGGTGCAACACGAGGACTTTCCAGGGGGTCACCCATCCTAGTACTACTCTCGCCCAAGCATGCTTAACTTCGGAGTTCTGATGGGATCCGATGCAGTAGTACTGGGATGATCGTACACATCATGTTGATGGCACAAATCCCTTATGTGTTTACGGTTCACAGTCCCAACCTAGAGAGATGGCCCATTCAAAAGGCCTAATGGGCTTAACGACAACCCATCCGCTTCAACAATGCAGCATCCTCGCAAGACGTGATATCGACGCATTGTAGGGCCCTCTAATGTCCTGCGAGTTAGGTTGTCGTCCTTTTCGGGGCTCACGACGTACGATTCTGGATGGAAAAACAGCGCAAAAGAATAAAAGTGGCCAGAAACTGATGAAAACGTTCGATCAATTTTGGGCTCTAAAAACAGGCGCAGCCAAGCAGGCTGACTGCCCCCGTCGTAGAGCTCTCAGAAAGCTTTCCAACGGTAGACTGTGCACCGCGTAACTCCTTACGGATCAAAAGTGATGGGCACTGGAGTGATGGAGACCTAGTTACAAGCCCCATACCCTCGATTTACGGGCCCAGCCTTTACGTGAAGCGAAGTTGTCTTGCCCAAGATGCCTTGTGTCACGCCTCAACTCAACCCCACCTACAATCAGTCAGGACGCAACGAAATTTTGGCAATATAACGATGGTAAGCATGACACCGAGGCTCTGAACCAACCTCTCAGAATATCATACAACCAAACTCCTGAACCATTCAACAATCAACTCCTCAATTAAGTTAATAACATACATCATAACCATATTATACAGTAATCATTCTTAGTTATACACCTCCGTTCCAACATGATACCTTAACTTCAACATACATATCAAAATAGATCATAAACCAACTTAGTAATCTAAACATGATCAAAAGAAGACTACTAAACCATTATACATAAGTCTTTAAGTTAAAGTAGGTTTATAATACAACATAATACATCAACTACAAACAATCTCATGGCAAAGACTCCTACACATAAGACTCATCCACGAAAGACACATTTTTCCCATCAAGAGGCACGTACCCGTAGTCAGAATCAGTAACACCTGCATGCATGCAATAATAGAGAGTGAGCTTATATAAAACAAGCTCAGTAAGGATCCGATAGATCTCTAACAGTATTTACTATACTCCTTGGAAATGATCATTTGAGCAGTAAACACACAATAAAACATCAATAACAATATAAACATATAACTATAATGACCAAGCTCCAAACGCCATCACGATCTCAACCGTTCTTCTTATAACTCCCTATTACTCACGCACACGAGGTACCTCACTAGCCCCTCCCTCCATGACACCTCCGTCATGCGAGCTGGAGGTAGCCTCTTGTAGTCATGCCATTATTAACCCGACAGCCCGACGTTGCCCGAGAGGTGGCACACACATACTAAGACTCAGCAATAACAATAAACATCATATCACAGGAGGACAACCTTTTCTGTTGACTATCTCCCGGTTCATCAATAATCAATCAATAATCATATTTTCATCAATATAACATCAAGTAACCAATTAAACAATAAACAACTAAGTTAGATGACAAAGTAGGCCATCCAACTTAACATGCATTAAACACACAATCAAACCGTAATCTAACCATTAACAACTCACAATTCAATCACTCAAACACCACCCGATCATCTAAAGGCATAATTCAATACTTTAAAGAAAGATAACCTAAATTTTAAATAATCATATCTTACATTTTACTAATTCAAACAACTCCAAATCAGTTTCTATAAGTCCCCCATTCGAACAACTACATTAGCCCTCTCGAAAACCAACCAAAACACATCCAAATCAAACCCAACAACCCTAAAACCTCAATACACCTAGGCTGAAATTTCCGGACTTTCACACCAACATCGCAATCGAAAATTCGGCATTATAATAGCGCTACCACGTAATTAACAAACTTTTAGAAATCGACGGCAATCAATTCCAACCGTTACAACTCAAAATATTCAACAATTGGCCAAACTATCAACTTTAAATACCCGAAAATAAAAATTTATGCTACAACTGTTCAAATCTCACAAGAATATATATAATCGATCCTTAGCATGCACTGAGCAATAATATAACTTCAAATTAACATTCTAACAATTCAAAATCCAATTATAAGCAAAAACATAAAAAATGACTTTCGAGATCTAGAATTTTTCTCTCACCTTTGATGTGTTTTGAAGCTACAAAGATGCTCAATGGATGCTCAAGAGGTGGAATCAAGGTTTGGTTGATGGAAATTGGCCTTGAATTGTAACTTTTAATGAAAAATTTGCTTTGAAAACTTGAAGAAAAACCTTCTCTTTTCTGCTATGGATGTCTCGGCCAAGTGTGTGTGTCACACCCCAACCCGGCCTATAAAGGTTAGAATAGGGTGTGATCTAAACATTCAAGTCGCGTCTTGTACTTAACCGTTCATGAAGATTTAACACTTAACGTTTGGCCTAAACTCTAAAAATTTTCGGTAAACCGGCAGTATAACTGCTGTAATTGGGCTCTTTGGTTTGGCCTAATTCTCTAAACGCCTCAATTATTCCAATCATTAATCCAATTCCATTAAGGACTCCTATTTGTCACCAACCGATTTGCCTACTAGTTTATCTTGAAAGTCTCGCTTGGTTAATAAGCCAAACATAACAACTATGTTCCGTTTATTCGTCAATTTCCTACCATGCAAGTACCTATTATCCTTTAGTTTGCAAATGAGTACCTAGTGAAATTAGATAGAATTAACTTAGTTGATTGTTCATCTAGTGGTTTGAATGCCTACGATAACTACTAATTAAGAAAACGAAAGCAAACAACCAAATAAAAGTTCGTCCGGTTATAGATAGTACAATCCCAGAATTAGACCCAAATTACAACGGGGTCATTTACATCAATAAACAACGAGCAACATAAAAGAAATAGTCTTCAAGTGGCATAGTTCACAAATAGCCACAATAATGCAAAGCACACAAGACAGGCAATCACTCCAAGGAATCATCGTTAGGCACATCATCTTTGGGTACCTGTTCTTGATCTTCTTCACCTGAGATGATAAAAGAGGGTGAGTTCTTATGAACTCAGTGAGGGGGAACGAGAAATACGTTTTGAAACTCATTTTCTAGTTCAATTTATGAAAACTCTTTTTGAGAACATGTCACGTATTACAAATAATAAGGTACGCAATTATAAGAAACATATCGAGTAACGGAAACAAAGTAAGGGAACAGAAATACCAGTCTTTCCTCCCCAAGGTTCTCTAGGAACCAAGCGAGAGTACTAATATACATAGTAAAAATGATACGGTGAGCATTTGCTATCAATATCAATTTCGATTCATTTGGTGAGGCCGACTTCAATAATCCACTTATCGCTCCCAATTGGGTGTACTCCGGATGTACCCCGAAACCTACGACCCAACTCTCCGAGGGTGAAATGCCAAGCGAGATAGGGAATTAGACCATAGTAGTCACGGTAACATCGGCAAGCCCGATGCCGCCCGGCGTGCGTGAAACACTACCATGCCACACTGAAGGTTGCAACCTCGTACGCAATGCACATTTATAACATTTAACATATCACATTAGGAGGACAACAAAGTAGGCTGCCTCAGAGCAAGTATATAATCACATTTTGACATATTGGCATATAAGGCGTTGTAAGAACATATAATCATTTCATATATCCATTTGAAAGCAATTAAAATTTAACGGGCAGCCAAGTAATCATGTTCAAATAAACAATTGAATATCTTTTAACAATTCACATTAGGAGGACAACAAAATAGGTTGCCTCCGAGCAATTTCAAGATCACATATTGCCAAGTAAACGAACGAGTCATGCTTGACATGAAATTTTACTTTGTAGAACACATAGAATCATATGAACATTAAACGGGCAGCCATGTAACACATGCAATTCAAGCCATATAACTCATTTCAAAGTTCACGTAATCAAGTGATATGAATATTCAACATGTAACAACATTTACGTGGGTTCGGTTGCAAGAAAAGCTTATATGACAACATGCAATGGTCAAAATCACATTTGAAGTTATAAAACATTTATGGGCAGCCCACTAAGCATATAATTTCCACACAATAACCAAGAATCAACACTTAGCAAAACTACCTAATCATTAGGGTTTCCATTTCATGTTTAATCGTGTGATTAAAACCCTAAGTCAACTCAAAATCATTCTCAAGTCATGCATCATTCCATTCAAGCATCCTCAAGTACTCAAAACAGTCCACATAACATCCCAACACCACATTTCCACACAATTAGAACCACAAAAGGGGTTACAACAATTTTCCAAGCATGTAGCTAAATGAAACCTTTACTGCAATAGGCTGTTTTCCCACAATCAATAGGATACTCAAACAATCTCCAAAGTCAGTGAATAAGATGTCAAATTAAAGCTTAAGAAGTTAAATAAAATCAGAAACAAACCTTGCATCAATTGGAATTCGGGATCATTAGATATAGCCGAAACAGTGGAATAGCTCAAAACTGTCCAGATTTGCATACTTTTCAGAAATTGTCGATTTTGAGGTCTTTAAGGTCAGTTTTAGCCTTGGTCCATTTCTGAAAAAGTTGTCCAGAACTGAAAAATATAGTAGCACACCAAATTTCATGCGTTTTGGACAACATTTACTAAGTCAAATATGGTTCGTTCCACAAGGTCAGTGCATCTGCCAAAACCTGATTCATTTTTCCAGATTTCCAGATTTGGTCACATTTTAATGATTTGCCATTTTGAGGACCTTAGAGGCAAAATTAGCTTCGGGATATTTCTGGGAAAAATGTTCAAAACTGTCCAAAATAGTCACCCACCAATTTTCAACCATTTTCAACATCATTTGCTTAGCTAAACTTACCTCGATCAGACTGGTCAGAGAGCTGTCATCCATTTCGACTTCACCTAGCATCATTTTATCTTGCCATGCATGGTTGTTTTAGTTTATGAACGACCATATATCTCAAAAACAGAAGCAAATACACACATTTATGAGCATGCATTTGAGTTTTTAAAGAGTTTTCAAAAGGTTTTAACCCTCACCTTTGCAATCAACCAAAAGATGCTCAAAAACTTGTTGAAGCTTCAAATCTCTTCTTCTTCTTGCTTAGCCGAGATTCCAACTTGGTTTTCTCTATTTTCCTAGCTTAGTGACCAAGCTTTTAGTACATGCATGAGGTTAGAACAAGAAGAAAAGAAATGGAAGCCTAAAAATTCACCTAGGGCCGAAATGAGGACTTCAAAGGGCATGCATGTGTGACTTTCGCCTGCTAGCTTGTTTGCTTGAGTTTCTTTGATGATTGCTTGACTTGATCACCCCTGGTGTGAACAAGATGAGATATGGCAGGTGAGAACTCAGCCCAAATCCGAAATGGAGAGAGAGAATGAGAGGGAGAGAGAGAAAATGTGTGACAAAAAAAATGACAAGGAATAAAGCCTTTTGCAATTTTTGATGAGCATGTTCAGCGTTGAGCTTGGTAAATCAGATTTTTGTGTCTTCAAGGTGGAATTTAAAATGCTAGCATGGGCAATGGTGGTTTGGTCGAACAAGGAGAGAAATTTGAGGTGGTTTTGAGCATTTTTTTTATGCATTGTGCTAAGTGTTTGTCATAGTTTGTCTAAGACTAATTTTTTTATGCATTTGTGTCACTAGAATTGTCATAGGAATGTTGGGAAATTAGGGAATCTAGGTAGAATAAAATATATGAATGTTTGTTCATGAGTTGAATTATGAATAGAATAATAAATAGTGGCAAATGTAGGAATAGTTTAGTATTATTTTATTGTTAGTGGAGTTTGTAGAGAATTTGAATTAGGAATATAATATTGGTTAGTGGATTGTGTAGGATTATTTTAGTGTCTAGTGCTTTGTGTAGGATTCTTTCTTGATCAACGTAGTGGCATGGATTCCTAGGTCTAGGGCATGAATTACGAGGTAGACACGAACTACGAGGTAAGACACGAACTTCAAGACTAATGCACGTACTTCGAGACTAATGCACAGATTTCAATGCAAATGCACGCAATCCCTAGATAAATATACGTAAACCAATGCAAGGCACGTAATTCAAGACACGACTCTTAAACCTAGGTTAAAGCACGCAGTTCAAGGTTAATACACACGAAACGAAGAGACACATGCAAATCGAGGTCTCGCACATAAAACAAGGTCATGGCATGTTTATCTAGGTATCGCACGTATATCAAGGATTAGGGCACACAATTCTAGGTCAAGGCACGTACGACGAGACATGCACGAAAACCAAGACAAGGCACATAATCCAAGGTCAATCATATCATTCTTGGTCTATGGCACACAAATCAAGGTAATACACGTTATTCGGGGTCGGGCCTCACAGTGTGAGTTTGAGGGTGTTTTTGTGCTTTGCAATTGTGTGTTGATGCATATAAGTAAAGGTCAAACAAAAATAAGAATGGTCAAAGTTAGTTTTTAGTCTTTTAATTCTATTTTCTAGTCTTTTAATTCATTTAATGACTATTTCTTGCTCAACTATTAAATTAACAACTAAATTAATTCTAGACAATATATTTTAGGTGACAAAAAGTTTTACATTAAAATAGTTTCATCTGAATCGGCTTAAAACTCGTTTTCTTGCAAAAGAAAGTGTAAAAATCTTTAAAATTCCAAAACCGATTCCAAATCCGTTTTAATCAAACACGGGTCTATTAATACCCGAGGACTAGGTTTAAAAACGTTTAAAACATACCTGTAAAAATTTTAGCAGACATGTTCTCAAAATACTATTCACAAAAATCAACGACAAAATTTCTAATTCCATTTTTCATGAAAATTTTATGAATGCACACTTAACATGTATTAGGAGTACTAATCACATATTTAGCACATTCTAAGTCATATAGCACACAAACAGGTCAATTCACGCAAAATAAGGTAAAACACGCAAATCGAGATAAAGCAAAATATGGGGTCTCACACTGTGGGATTTGGTAATAGAAATATGGTGGATAAAGCATCTTGGCAAGCCTAACCGGGACAAAAAAAATTGAAAAGGCGGGGTACAACACGAGGACTTCCCAAGGGGTCACCCATCCTAGTACTACTCTCGCCCAAGCACGCTTAACTTCGGAGTTTTGATGGGATCCGGGGCATTAGTGCAGGTATGATCACACCCGTCATGTTGAGGGCACAAACCCCTTATGTGTTTACAGTTCACAGTCCCAGCGCAGAGAGATAGCCCATTCAAAAGGCCCAATGGGCTTAACGACAACCCATCCGCTTCAACAACGCAGCATCCTCACAAGACGAGACATCGACGAATTGTATTGCCCTCTAATGTCCCACAAGTTAGGTTGTCGTCCTTATAACAGCTCACGATGTACGATTCGGGATGAAAAAACAGCACAAAAGAGGAAAAGTAGCCCGAAACTGTTCAAAATGTTCGATTTTGGGTTCCAAAAATAGGTGCTGCCCAAGCAGGCTTGCTACCCCCGTCGTAGAGCTCTCAGAGAACTTTCCAACGGTATGCTGTGAACCGCGTAACTCCTTACGGATCAAAAGTTACAGGCACTGGAGTGACGGAGACCTAGTCACAAGCCCCTCGCTCTCGGGTTGCGGGCCCAACCCCTACGTGAAGTGAAGTTGTCTTGACCAAGGTGCCGTGGGATTCAGTAATAAAAAGTGGTGGATAAAGCATCTTGGCAAGCCTAACTGGGGCAAAAAAAATTGAAAAGGGGGGTGCAACATGATGACTTTCTAGGGGGTCACCCATCCTAGTACTACGCTCGCCCAAGCACGCTTAAATTCGGAGTTCTAATGGGATCCGGTGCAATAGTGCTGGTATGATCGCACCCGTCATGTTGAGGGCACAAAACCCTTATGTGTTGACGGTTCACAGTCGCAGCCCAGAGAGATGGCCCATTCAAAAGGCCCAACGGGCTTAATGACATCCCATCCACTTCAACAACGCAACATCCTTACAAGACGTGATATCGACCATTATAGGTCCTTCTAATGTCCCACGAGTCAGGTTTTCATCCTTTTAACTGCTCACAATGTACGATCCAGGATGGAAAAATAGCGCAAAAGAAGAAAAGTGGCCCGAAACTGATGAAAACGTTCGATTTTGGGCTCCGAAAATAGGCGCAGCCGAGCAGGCTAACGTCCCCTGTTGTAGAGCTCTCGGAGAGCTTTCCAACGGTATGCTGTACGCTGCATAACGCCTTACAAATCAAAAGTGATGGGCACTAAAGTGACGGAGACTTGGTCACATGCCCTATGCCCTCGATTTGCGATCCCAGCCTTTACGTGAAGCAAAGTTGTCTTGTCCAAGGTGCCGTGGAATTCGGTAATAGAAATGTTGTAGATAAAGCATCTTGGCAAGTCTAACCGGGACAAAAAAAAATTGAAAAGGCGGGGTGCAACACTGGGACATCCTAGGGGGTCACCCATCCTAGTACTACTCTCGCCCAAGCAAGCTTAACTTCGGAGTTCTGATGGGATCTGGTGCATTAGTACTGGTATGAATGCACCCGTCATGTTGAGGGCACAAATACCTTATGTGTTGACTGTTCACAGTCCTAGCCCAGAGAGATGGCCCATTCAAAAGGCCCAATGGGCTTAACAACAACCCATCCGCTTCAACAACACAGCATCCTCACAACACATGATATCGACGCGTTGTAGGACCCTCTAATGTCCCACGAGTTAGGTTGTCATCCTTTTAATAGCTCACGACGTATGATTCGGGACAGAAAAATAGCGCAAAAGAAGAAAAGTGGCCCAAAATTGATGAAAACATTCAATTTTGAGCTCCGAAAATAGGCCCAGCCGAGCAGGCTTGTTGCCCCCCGCCGTAGAGCTTTCGTAGAACTTTCCAACGGTATGCTGTACAACGCGTAACTCCTTACGGATCAAAAGTTATGGGCACCGGAGCGACGGAGACCTGGTCACAAGCCCCTCACCCTTGGTTTGCGGGCCGAGCCACTACGTGAAGCGAAGTTGTCTTGTCCAAGGTGTCGTGGGTTTCGGTAATAGAAATGCAATAGTTAAGCATCTTGGCAAGCCTAACCGGGGCAAAAAAAAATTGAAAAGGAGGGTGCAACACGAGGACTTCTCAAGGGGTCACCCTTCCTAGTACTACTCTCGCCCAAACACGCTTAACTTCGGAGTTATGAAGGGATTCAATGCATTAGTGCTGGTATGACCGCACCCGTCATGTTGAGGGCATAAATCCCTTATGTGTTTATAGTTCACAATCCCAGCCCAGAGAGATGGCCTATTCAAAAGGCCCAATGGGCTTAACGACATCCCATCCGCTTCAACAATGACGCATCATTACAAGACGTCATATCGATGCATTGTAGGTCCTTCTAGTGTATCGCGAGTTAGGTTGTCGTCCTTTTAACAGCTCACGACGTACGATCCGGGACGGAAAAATACGCAAAAGAAGAATAGTGGCCCAAAACTAATGAAAATGCTCAATTTTGGGCTCCAAAAATAGGCGCAGCCGAGCAGGCTGTATTCCCCTGTCGTAGAGCTCTCGGAGAGCTTTCCAACGGTATGCTCTGCATAACTCCTTACATATCAAAAGTGATGGGAACCGGAGTGACGGAGACCTAGTCACAAGCCTCACGCCCTCGATTTGCGAGCCTAGCCTCTACGTGAAGCGAAGTTGTCTTGCCCAAGGTGCCGCGGGATTCGGTAATACAAATGTGGTAGATAAAGCATCTTGGCAAGCCTAACCGGGACAAAAAAAATTGAAAAGGTGGGGTACAACACGGGGACTTCCAAATGGGGTCACCCATCCTAGTACTACTCTCGCCTAAGCACGCTTAACTTCAGAGTTCTGATAGGATCCGGTGCAATAGTGCTGGTATGATCACACCCGTCCTGTTGAGGGCACAAATCCCTTACGTGTTGACGGTTCACAGTCTCAGCCCAGAGAGATAGCCCATTCAAAAGGCCCAATGGGCTTAACGACAACCCATCCGCTTCAACAACGCAGCATCCTTACAAGATGTGATATCGACGCGATGTAGGGCCTTTTAATGTCCCATGAGTTAGATTGTCGTCCTTTTAACAGCTCACGACGTATGATCCGGGATGGAAAAACAGCGCAAAAGAAAAAAAGTGGTCCAAAACTGATGAAAACCTTCGATTTTGGGCTTCGAAAATAGGCAAATCCAAATAAGCTGGCTGCTACCATCGTAGAGCTCTCAGAGAGCTTTCTAACGGTATGATGGGCGCCGCGTAACTCCTTACAGATCAAAAGTTATGTGCATCAGAGCAACGGATACCAGGACACAAGCCCCACGCCCTCGGGTTGCAGGCCCACCCATTGCGGGAAGTGAAGCTGTCTTGCCCAACGTGTCGTGGGATTCAGTAATAGAAATGTGGTGGATAAAGAATCTTGGCAAGCGTAACCAGGGCAAAAAAAATTGAAAAAAGGGGTGCGACATGGGGACTTCCCATGGGGTCACCCATCCTACTACTACTCTCGCCCAAGCACGCTAAACTTCGGAGTTCTGTTGGGATCGGGTGAATTAGTGCTAGTATGATCACACCCGTCATGTTGAGGGCACAAATCTCTTATGTGTTTACGGTTCACAGTCCCGGCCCAGAGAGTTGGTCCATTCAAAAGGCCCAATGGGCTTAACGACAACCCATCCGCGTCAAAAATGTAGCAACCTCACAAGACCCGATATCGACGCGTTGTAGGGCCCTCTAATGTCCTGCGAGTTAGGTTGTCATCCTTTTAACAGGTCACGACGTATGATCCGGGATGAAAAAATAGCGTAAAAGATGAAAAGTACCCCGAAACTAATGAAAACGTTCAACTTTAGGCTCCGAAAACAGGCACAGCCGAGCAAGCTGGTTGCCCCCATCGTAGAGCTCTCGGAGAGCTTTCCAACGGTTTGCTGTGCATAGCATAACTCTTTACGGATCAAAAGTGTTGGGCACCAGAGCGACGGAGACCTGGTCCCAAGCCCCACGCCCTGGGTTTGCAGGCCTAGCCTCTACGTGAAGCGAATTTGTCTTGTCCAAAGTGCCGTGGGATTTGGGAATAGAAATATTGCGGATAAACCATCTTTGCGAGCCTAACCGGGACAAAAAAAATTGAAACGGCGTGGTGCAACACAGGGACTTCCCAGGGCGTCATCCATCCTAGTATTACTCTCGCCCAAGCACGCTTAACTTCGGAGTTTTGATGGGATTCGGTGCATTAGTACTGGTATGATCTCACCCGTCATGTTGATGGCACAAATCCCTTATGTGTTTACGGTTGACAGTCCTAGCCTAGAGAGATGGCCAATTCAAAACTCCCAATGGGCTTAACGACAACCCATCCGCTTCAACAATGCAGCAGTCTCACAAGACGTAATATCGACGCATTGTCGGGCCCTCTAATGTCCCACGAGTTAGGTTGTCGTCTTTTTCGTGGCTCATAACGTACGATTCAGGGCAAAAAAATAGAGCAAAAGAAGAAAAGTGGCCCGAAATTGATGAAAACGTTCAATTTTGGGTTTCGAAAATAGGCGCAGGTGAGCAGGCATGCTGCCCCTGTTGTAGAGCTCTTAGAGAGATTTCCAACGGTATGTTGTGTGCTGCGTAACTTCTTACAGATCAAAAGTGATGGGCACCGGAGCCACGGAGACTTGGTCAAAAGCTCCACGCACTCGGTTTGCGGGCCCAACCTCTACGAGAAGCGAATTTGTCTTGCCCAAGGTGCAGTGGGATATGGCAATAGAAATGTGGTGGATAAAGCATCTTTGCAAGCCTAACCGGGACAAAAAAAAAAATTGAAAAGGCGAGGTGCAACATGGGGACTTCCCAAAGGATCACCCATCCTAGTACTACTCTCGCCCAATCACGTTTAACTTCGGAGTTTTGATGGGATTCGGTGCATTAGTGATGGTACGATCGCACCCATCATGTTGATGGCACAAATTTGTTATGTGTTTACGGTTCACAGTCCCAGCCCAGAGAGATGGCCCATTCAAAAGGCCCAATGGGCTTAACGACAACCCATCCGCTTTAACAATGCAGCATCCTTGCAAGACGTGATATCGACGCATTGTAGGGTCCTCTAATATCCCGCGAGTTAGGTTCTTGTCCTTTTCGTGGCTCACGACGTACGATCCGGGACGAAAAAATAGCACAAAAAGAAGAAAAGTGGCCCGAAACTGATGAAAATATTTGATTTTGGACTCTGGAAAAAGGCGCAGCAAAGCTGGTTTACTGCCCCGATCGTAGAGCTCTTGGAGAGCTTTCCAACGGTATGTTGTGTGCCGCGTAGCTCTTTACGTATCAAAAGTTATGGGCGCCGGAACGACGGAGACCTGGTCACAAGCCCCACGCCCTCGGTTTGTAGGCCTCATCCACTATGTGAAGCCAAGTTGTCTTGCCCAAGATGCCGTGGGACTCGATAATAGAAATGTGATGGATAAAGCTTCTTGGAAAGCCTGAACGGGGTAAAAAAAATTGAAAAGGGGGGTACAACACGATGACTTCCCAGGTTGTCACCTATCCTAGTACTACTCTCACCCAAGCACGCTTAACTTCGGAGTTCTAATAGGATCTGATGCATTAGTGTTGGTATGATCGCACCCGTCGTGTTGATGACACAAATCCCTTATGAGTTTATAGTTCACAGTCCCAGCCTAAAGAGATGGCCCATTCAAAAGGCCCAATGGGCTTAACGAGAACCCATCCACTTCAACAACGCAGCATTCTCGCAAGACGTGATATCGACACATTTTAAGGCCATCTAATGTCCTGCGAGTTAGGTTGTCATCCTTTTCGTGGCTCAAGACATGCGATTTAGGCCGAAAAATAGAGCAAAACAAGAAAAGTGGCCTGAAACTGATGAAAATGTTCGATTTTGGGTTTCGAAAATAGGCGTAGCTAAGCAGGCTTGCTGTCCCTATCGTAGAGCTCTCGGTGAGCTTCCAACGGTATGCTGTGCGTCGCATAAATCCTTACGGATCATAAGTTATGGGCACCGGAGCGACGGAGACCTGGTCACAAGCCCCCCTCTCTCAGTTTGCAGGCCCAGCCACTACGTGAAGCGAAGTAGTCTTGCCCAAGGTGTTGTGGGATTCAGAAATAGAAATGTGGTGGATAAAGCATCATGGCAAGCCTAACCGGGGCAAAAAAAATTGAAAAAAGGGTGCAACACGAGGACTTCCCAGGGGATTACCTATCCTAGTACTACTCTCGCCCAAGCACGCTTAACTTCGATTTTGGGATCAGAAAACAGGCGCAACTAAGTAAGCTGGCTCCCCCCGTCCTAGAGCTCCTGGAGTGCTTTCCAACGGTATGTTGTGCACCGTGTAACTCCTTACAGATCAAAAGTTATGGGCACCAGAGCGACGGAGACCTGGTCACAAGCCCCACGCCCTCGGTTTGCATGCCCAGCCATTACGTGAAGCGAAGTTGTCTTGCCCAAGGTGCCGTGGGATTCGGTAATAGAAATGTGGTGGATAAAGCATCTTGGCAAGCCTAACTGGGGCAAAAAATATTGGAAAAGGGGGTGCAACACGAGGACCTCCTAGGGATTCACCCATCCTAGTACTACTCTCGCCCAAGTACGCTTAGCTTCAGAGTTCTAATGGGACCCGGTGCATTAGTGCTGGTATGATCACAACCGTCAAGTTGAGGGCACAAATCCCATATGTGTTGACGATTCACAGTCCCAACCCAGAGAGATGGCCCATTCAAAAGGCTCAATGGGCTTAACGATAACCCATCTGCTTCAACAACACATCACCCTCGAAAGACATGATATCGACGCATTGTAGGGCCATCTAATGTCCCGTGAGTTACGTTGTTGTCCTTTTAACAGCTCCCGACGTACCATCGGGGATGGAAAAATAGCGTAAAAGAAGAAAAATAGCCCAAAACTAATGAAAACGTTCAATTTAGGGCTGTGAAAATAGGCGCAGCCGAGCAAGCTGGCTGCCCTCGTCGTAGAGCTCTCAGAGAGCTTTCCAACGGTATGTTGTGTGCTGCGTAACTCCTTACGGGTCAAAAGTGATGGTCACAAGCCCCACGCCCTCAGTTTGCGGGCCCAGCCTCTACGTGAAGCGAATTTGTCTTGCCTAAGGTGCCATGGGATTCGGTAATAGAAATGTGGCGGATAAAGCATCTTAGCAAGCCTAATCAGGACAAAAAATATTGAAAAGGCGGGGTGCAATATGGGGACTTCTCAGGTGGTCACCCATCCTAGTACTACTCTCGCCCAAGCACGCTAAACTTACGAGTTCTGATGGGATCCGGTGCATTAGTGCTGGTATTATCGCACCTGTCAAGTTGATGGCACAAATCCCATATGTGTTTACGGTTCACAGTCCCAGCCTAAAGAGATGGCCCATTCAAAAGGCCCAATGGGCTTAACGACAACCTATCTGCTTCAACAATGCAGCATCCTCGCAAGATGTGATATCGACGCATTGTAGGGCCCTCTAACGTACTACGAGTTAGGTTGTTGTCTTTTTTGCGGCTCATGATGTACAATTCAGGATAAAAAAACAGCGCAAAGGAAGAAAATTGGCCCAAAACTTATGAAAATGTTCAATTTTAGGTTCTGAAAATAGGCGTAGCTGGGAAGGACTGTTGTCACCGTCGTAGAGCTCTCGGAGAGCTTTCCAATGGTACGCTGTGCGCCGCCCAACTTCTTACGGATCAAAAGTTATGGGCACCGGAGCGGCGGAGACCTGGTCACAAGCCCCACGCCCTCGGTTTGCGGGCTCAGCCATTACGTGAAGCAAAGTTGTCTTGCCCAAGGTACCATGGGATTTTGTAATATAAATGTGGTGGATAAAGCATCTTGGCAAGCCTAACCAGGGAAAAAAAATTGAAAAGGGGGGTACAACACGAGGACTTTCCAAGGAGTCACCCATCCTAGTGCTACTCTCGCCCAAGCACGTTTAACTTCAGAGTTCTGAAGGGATCCGGTGCATTAGTGCTGGTATGATGACAGCCGTCATGTTGAGGGCACAAATCCCTTATGTGTTGACGGTTCACAGTCCCAGCCCAGAGAGATGGTCCATTGAAAAGGCCCAATGGGCATAACAATAACCCATCTGGTTCAACAACGCAGCATCCTCGCAAGACGTGATATCAATGCGTATTAGGGCCCTCTAATGACCCGCGAGTTAGGTTGTCTTCCTTTTAAAGCTCCCGACGTACGATCCGGGATGGAAAAATAGTGCAGAAGAAGAAAAGTGGCCTGAAACTAATGAAAACGTTCAATTTTAGGCTACGAAAACAGGCGCGGCCTAGCAGGCTCACTTCTTCCATCGTAGAGCTCTCGAAGAGCTTTCCAACGGTATGCTGTGCACCGCGTAACTCCTTACGGATCAAAAGTCATGGGCACCGGAGCGACAGAGACTTGATCACAAGCCCCATGCCCTCGGTTTGCAGGCCCAGCCTCTACGTGAAGTGAATTTGTCTTGCCCAAGGTACTGTGGGATTCGACAATAGAAATGTGGTAGATAAAGCCTCTTGGCAAGCCTAACCGGGACAAAAAAATAGAAAAGGCGGGGTGCCACACGGGGACTTCCCAGGGGGTCACCCATCCTAGTACTGTCGCCCAACCACGTTTAACTTAGGAGTTCTGATGGGATGTGGTGCATTAGTGCTGGTATGATCGCACCTGTCATTTTGATGGCACAAATCCTTTATGTGTTTACGCTTCACAATCTTAGCCCAGAGATATGGCCCATTCAAAAGGCCCAATGGGCTTAACGACAACCCATCCAATTCAACAACGCAGCATCCTCACAAGACGTGATATTGACGCATTGTAAGGCCCTCTAATTTCCTACGAGTTAGGTTGTCATCCTTTTCGCTGCTCCTGATGTACGATTCGGGATGGAAAAATAGCGAAAAAGTAGAAAAGTGGCCTGAAACTGATGAAAACGTTCAATTTTGGCCTTCAAAAATATGAACAGCCGGGAAGGATTGCTACCCCCATCGTAGAGCTCTCAGAGAGCATTCCAACAGCATGCTGTGTGCCACGTAACTCCTTACGGATCAAAAGTTATGAGCATCGGAGCGACGGTGTCCTAGTCACATGCCCTACGCCCTCGGTTTGCGGGCCCAGCCATTATGTGAACTGAAGTTGTCTTACCCAAGGTGCCGTGGGATTCAGTAATAGAAATGTGGTGGATAAAACATCTTGGCAAGCTTAAACGGGGCAAAAAAAATTGAAAAGGGGGGTACAACACGTGGAATTCCCAAGGGGTCACCCATCCTAGTGCTATTCTCGCCCAAGCACGCTTAACTTCGGAATTCTGATAGGATCCAGTGCATTAGTGCTGGTATGATCGCACCCGTCATTTTGAGGGCACAAATCCCTTATGTGTTTACGGTTCACAGTCCCAGCGCAGAGAGATGGCCCATTCAAAAGGCCCAATGGCTTAATGGCAACCCATCCGCATCGACAAGGCAGGATCCTCGCAAGACGTGATATCGATGCATTGTAGGGCCTTCTAATGTCCAGCGAGTTAGGTTGTCGTCCTTTTAACAGCTCACGACGTACGATCCGGGATGAAAAATTAGTGCAAAAGAAGAAAAATGGCCCAAAACAAATGAAAACATTCGATTTTGGGCTGCGAAAATAGGCGCAGTGAGCAGGCTGGCTGCTCTCGTCGTAGAGCTCTCAGAGAGCTTTCCAACAGTATGTTGTGTGCCACTTAACTCCTTACGCGTCAAAAGTGATGATCACAAGCTCCACGCCCTCGGTTTGCGAGCCCAACCTCTACGTGAAGTGAATTTGTCTTGCCTAAGGTGCCATGGGATTCGGTAATAGAAATGTGGTGGATAAAGTATCTTGGCAAGCCTAACGGGGGCAAAAAAATTGAAAAGGGGGGTGCAACACGTGGACTTCCCGGGGGGTCACCCATGTTAGTACTGCTCTTGCCCAAGCACGCTTAACTTCATAGTTCTGATAGGATCCGGTGCATTAGTGCTGGTATGATCGTACCCGTCATATTGATGGCACAAATCCCATATGTGTTTACGGTTCACAGTTGCAGCCCAGAGAGATGGCCCAGTCAAAAGGCCTAATGGGCTTAACGACAACCCATCCGCTTCAACAACACAACATCCTTGCAAGATGTGATATCAACGCATTGTAGGGCTCTCTAATGTCCTGCGAGTTAGGTTGTCATCCTTTTTACGGCTCATGACGTACGATTCGGGATGGAAAAACAGCGCAAAGGAAGAAAATTGACCAAAAACTTATGAAAACGTTCAATTTTAGGCTCCAAAAATAGGCGCAGCTGGAAAGGATTACTGTCACCGTCGTAGAGCTCTCGGAGAGCTTTCCAACGGTATGCTGTGCACCGCGCAACTTCTTACGAATCAAAAGTTATGGGCACTGGAGCGACGGATACCTGGTCACAAGCCCCACGCCCTCGGTTTGCGGGCTCAGCGATTACGTGAAGTGAAATTGTCTTGCCCAAGGTACCATGGGATTCTGTAATAGAAATGTAGTGGATAAAGCATCTTGGGGATCACCCATCCTACTACTACTCTTGCCCAAGCACACTAAACTTCGAAGTTCTGATTGGATCCGGTGCATTAGTGCTGGTATGATCGCACCCATCCCTTATGTGTTGACGGTTCACAGTCCCAGCCCAGAGAGATGGCCCACTCAAAAGGACAATGGGCTTAACGACAACCCATCCGCTTCAACAACGCAGCATCCTCATAAGATGTGATATCAAAGCGTGGTAGGGCCCTGTAATATCCCGCGAGTTAGGTTGTCGTCCTTTTAACTGCTCACGACATACGATCCGGGATGAAAAATTAGCGCAAAAGAAGAAAAGTGGCCCAAAACTAATGAAAACGTTCAATTTTGGGCTCCGAAAACAGGCACAGCCAAGCAAACTAGCTACCCCCATTATAGAGCTCTGGGAGAGCTTTCCAACAGTATGATGTGCACCACATAACTCCTTATGGATCAAAAGTGATGGGCACCGGAGCGATGGTGACCTGGTCACAAGCCCCACGCACTCGGTTTGCGGGCCCAACCTCTACGAGAAGCGAATTTGTCTTGCCCAAGGTGCAGTGGGATATGGCAATAGAAATGTGGTGGATAAAGCATCTTTGCAAGCCTAACCGGGACAAAGAAAATAGAAAAAGTGGGGTACAACACGGGGACTTCCCAGGGGGTCACCCATCCTAGTACTATCGCCCAACCACGTTTAACTTAGGAGTTCTGATGGGATGTGGTGCATTAGTGCTGGTATAATCATACCTGTCATGTTGATGGCACAAATCCTTTATGTGTTTACGGTTCACAGTCCTAGCCCAGAGATATGGCCCATTCAAAAGGCCCAATGGGCTTAACGACAACCCATCCAATTCAACAAAGTAGCATCCTCGCAAGACATGATATCGACGCATTGTAGGGCCCTCTAATGTCCTACGAGTTAGGTTGTCATCCTTTTTGCAGCTCCTGACGTACGATTCGGGATGGAAAAACAGCGAAAAAGTAGAAAAGTGGCCCGAAACTGATGAAAACATTCAATTTTGGGCGTCGAAAATATGAACAGCAGGGAAGGATTGCTGCCCCCGTCGTAAAGCTCTTGGAGAGCAATCCAACAGCATGCTGTGTGCCACGTAACTCCTTACGGATCAAAAGTTATGGGCACCAGAGCGACGGAGTCCTAGTCACATGCCCCACGCCCTCGATTTGCGGGCCCAACAACTACGTGAAGCGAAGTAGTCTTGGCCATGGTGTTGTGGGATTTGGTAATAGAAATGTGGTGGATAAAACATCTTGGCAAGCCTAATCGGGACAAAAAAAAATTGAAAAAGGGGTACAACACGAGGACTTCCCAAGGGGTCACCTATCCTAGTACTATTCTCGCCCAAGCACGCTTAACTTCGGAGTTCAGATGGGATCCGATGCATTAGTGTTGGTATGATCGTACCCGTCATGTCGATGGCACAAATCCTTTATGTTTGTACGGTTCACAGTCCCAGCCCAGAAAGATGGCCCATTCAAAAGGCCCAATGGGCTTAATGACAACCTATCTGCTTCAACAATGCAACATCCTCAAAAGACGTGCTATTGAAGCATTGTAGGGCCCTCTAATGTCCCGCGAGTTAGGTTGTCATCCTTTTAACAGCTCACGACGCACGATCCAGGATGGAAAAATAGCGCAAGAGAAGAAAAATGGCCCAAAGCTAATGAAAACGTTCAAGTTTGTGCTGTGAAAATAGGCGCAGCTGAGCAAGTTGGCTGCCCTCGTCGTAGAGCTCTCGGATAGCTTTCCAACGGTATGCTGTGTGCCGCGTAACTCCTTACAGGTCAAAAGTGATGGTCATAAGCCCCACGACCTCGGTTTACAGGCCCAGCCTGTACGTGAAGCGAATTTGTCTTGCCTAAGTTGCCATGGGATTCGGTAATAGAAATGTGGTGGATAAAGCATCTTAGCATGCCTAATCGGGAAAAAAAATTGAAAAGGCGGGGTACAATACGGGGACTTCCCAAGGGGTCACCCATCCTAGTACTACTCTCATCCAAACACGCTTAACTTCGGAGTTCCGATGGGATCCGGTGCATTAGTACTGGTATGATCGTACCCGTCATGTTGAGGGCACAAATCCCATATGTGTTTACCGTTTTCAATCGCATCCCAGAGAGATGGCCCATTCAAAAGGCCTAATAGGCTTAACGATAACCCATCCGCTTCAACAACGCAGCATCCTCACAAGATGTGATATAGACGCGTTGTAGGGCCCTCTAATCTACCATGAGTTAGGTTGTCGTCTTTTTTGCGGCTCATGACCTACGATTCGGGAAGGAAAAATAGCGCAAAGGAAGAAAATTGGCCTAAAACTTATGAAAACGTTCAATTTTAGGCTCCAAAAATAGACGTAGCCAGGAAGGATTGCTGTCATCGTCGTAGAGCTCTCGGAGAGCTTTCTAACGGTATGTCGTGCGCCGCCCAACTTCTTACGGATCAAAAGTTATGGGCACCGGAGCGACGGAGACCTGGTCACAAGCTCCACACCCTCGGTTTGCGGGCTCAGCCATTACGTGAAGCGAAGTTGTCTTACCCATGGTACTATGGGATTCTGTAATAGAAATGTGGTGGATAAAGCATCTTGGCAATCCTAACCGGGGTAAAAAAAATTTCAAATGGGGCTGCAACACGAGGACTTCCCAAGGGGACACCCATCGTAGTAGTACTCTTGCCCAAGCACAGTTAACTTCGGAGTTCTGATGGGATCCGGTGCATTAGTACTAGTATGATCGCACCCGTCATTTCAAGGGCACAAATCCCTTATGTGTTGACGGTTCACAGTCCCAGCCTAGAGAGATGACCCATTCAAAAGGACCAATGGACTTAACGACAACCCATCAGCTTCAACAACGCAGCATCCTCACAAGATGTGATATTGATGCGTATTAGGGCCATCTAATGTCCCGCGAGTTAGGTTGTCGTCCTTTTAACAGCTCACGACATACGATCCGTTATGGAAAATTAGCACAAAAGAAGAAAAGTGGCCCGAAACTAATGAAAATGTTCAATTTTAGGCTCCAAAAACAGGCACAACCGAGCAAACTGGCTACCCCCATTGTAGAGCTCTGGAAGAGCTTTCCAATGGTATGCTGTGCACCGCATAACTCCTTACGGATCAAAAGTGATGGGCAACGGAGTGACAGAGACCTAGTCACAAGCCCTACGCCCTCGGTTTGCGGGTCCAGCCTCTACGTGAAGCGAATTTGTCTTGCCCAATGTAAAGTGGGATTTGGAAATAGAAATGTGGTTGATAAAGCATCTTTGAAAGCCTAACCGGGACAAAAAAAAATAGAAAAAGCGGGGTGCAACACGGGGACTTCCCAGGGGGTCACCCATCCTAGTACTGTCGCCCAAGCACGTTTAACTTAGGAGTTCTGATGGGATCCGGTGCATTAGTGCTGGTATGATCGTACCCGTCATGTTTAGGGCATAAATCCCTTATGCGTTGACGGTTTACAGTCCCAGCCCAGAGAGATGGCCCATTCCAAAGGCCCAATGGGCTTAACGCTTTAACAATGCAGCATCCATGCAAGAAGTAATATCAACGCATTGTAGGGCCCTCTAATGTCCTATGAGTTAGGTTGTCATCATTTTCGCGGCTCCTAACGTACGATTCGGGATGAAAAAATAGCACAAAAGAAGAAAAGTTTCCTAAAACTGATGAAAACGTTTGATTTTGGGCTCTGAAAATAGGCACAACCGGGAAGGATTGCTGCCCCCCTCATAGAGCTCTCGGAGAGCATTCCAACAACATGCTGTGTGCCGCGTAACTCCTTACGGATCAAAAGTTATGGGCACCGGAGCGACGGAGTCCTAGTCATATGCCCCACGCCCTCGGTTTGCAGGCCTAGCCACTACGTGTAGCGAAATAGTCTTGCCCAAGGTGCCGTGGGAATTGGTAATAGAAATGTGGTGGATAAAGCATCTTGGCAAGCCTAACCAGGAAAAAAAATTTGAAAAGAGGGTGCAACACGCGGACTTCCCAGGGGGTCACCCATCCTAGTACTACTCTCGCCCAAGCACGCTTAACTTCGGAGTTCTGATGGGATTTGATGCATTAGTGTTGGTATGATCGCACCCGTCATGTTGATGGCACAAATCCTTTATGCGTTTACGCTACACAGTCCCAGCCCAGAGAGATGGCCCATTCAATAGTCCTAATGGGCTTAACGACTACCAATCCGCTTTAACAACGCAGCATTCTAGCAAGACGTGATATCAACGCATTGAAGGGCCCCCTAATTTCCCACGAGTTAGGTTGTCATCCTCTTCGCAGCTCATGACGTAAGATTCGGGACAGAAAAATAGCGCAAAACAAGAAAAGTGGCCTAAAACTGATGAAAACGTTCGATTTTGGGCTCATGATATACGATTGTCGTCCTTTTTGTAGCTTAACGACAACCCATCTATTTTAACAACGTAGCATTCTCGCAAGACGCGATATCGACGCATTGAAGGGCTCTCTAATGTCCCACAGGTTAGGTTGTCGTCCTTTTCGCAGCTCATGACGTACGATTCAGGGCGGAAAAATAGGGTAAAAGAAGAAAAGTGGCCCGAAATTGATAAAAAAACATTTGATTTTGGGTTTCAAAAATAGGCGCAGCCGAGCAGGCTTGTTGGCCTTGTCGTAGAGCTCTCGGAGAGCTTTCCAACGGTCAGCTGTGGGCTGCGTAACTCCTTACGTTCCAAAAGTTATGGGCACCGGAGCGACGAAGACCTGGTCACAAGCCCCACGCCCTCGATTTGTGGTCCCAGCCTCTACGTGAAGCGAAGTTGTCTTGCCCAAGGTGCCATGGGATTCGGTAAAAGAAATATGGTGGATAAAGCATCTTGGAAATCCTAACCGGGGAAAAAAAAATTGAAAAGGGGGGTGCAACACAAGGACTTCCTAAGGGGTCACCCATCCTAGTACTTCTCTCGCCCAAGCACGCTTAACTTCAGAGTTTTGATGGGATCCGGTGCATTAGTGCGGGTATGATCACGCCCATCATGTTGATGGCACAAATCCCTTATGTGTTTACTATTCAATGTCCCATCTCAGAGAGATGACCCATTCGAAAGGCCCAATAGGTTTAACGACAACCCATCTATTTCAACAACGCAGTATCCTCGCAAGACGTGATATCGATGCATTGTAGGGCCTTCTAATGTCCCATGAGTTTGGTTGTCATCCTCTTCGCGGCTCGTGACGTACGATTCGGGACAGAAAATAGCGCAAAAGAAGAAAAGTGGCCTAAAATTGATGAAAATGTTCGATTTTGGGCTCCAAAAATAGGCACAGCCTAGCAGGCTGTCTTCCCCCATCGTAGAGCTCTCGGAGAACTTTCCAACAGTATGTTGTGTGCCGCGTAACTCCTTACGGTTCAAAAGTGATGGGCACCAGAGTGATGGGGACCTGGTCCCAAGCCTCACGCCTGCGATTTGAGGGCCCAGCCTTTACGTGAAACGAAGTTGTCTTGCCAAGGTGCCGTGGGATTTGGTAATAGAAATTTGGTGGAAAAAGCATCTTGGCAAGCCTAACCGAGACAAAAAAAATTAAAAAGGCTGGGTGCAACACGAGGGCTTCCCAAGGGGTCACACATCCTAGTACTGCTCTCGCCCTAGCACGCTTAACTTCGGAGTTCTAATGGGGTCCGGTGCATTAGTGCTGGTATGATCACCCCCATCATGTTGAGTGCACAAATCCCTTATGTGTTGACGATTCACAGTCCCAGTCCAAAGAGATGGCCCATTCAAAGGGCCCGATGGGCTTTACGACAACCCATCCACTTCAACAACGCAGCATCCTCACAAGACGTGATATCGATGCGTTGTAGGCCCTCTAATGTCCTGCGAGTTAGGTTGTCGACCTTTTAACAGCACACGACGTACGATTCAAAATGGAAAAACAGCGCAAATGAAGAAAAGTGGCCGAAACTGATTAAAATGTTCAAATTTGGGCTCCAAAAATAGGCGCAGCCAAGAGGGCTTGCTGCCCCCATCGTAGAGCTCTTGGAGAGCTTTCCAACGATATACTGTGTGCCGTGTAACTCCTTACGGATCAAAATTAATGTGCACCAGAGCGACAGAGATCTAGTCACAAGTCCCACGCCCTCGGTTTACGGGCCCAGCCACTACGTGAAGTGAAGTTGTCTTGCCCAAGGTGTCGTGGGATTTGGTAATCGAAATGTGGTGGATAAAGCATCTTAGCAAGCCTAACTGAGGAAAGAAAAATTGAAAAGGGGGGGTACAGCACGGGGACTTCCTAGGGGGTCACCCATCCTTGTACTACTCTCGCCCTAGCACGCTTAACTTCGAAGTTCTGATGGGATCCGTTGCATTAGTGTTGGTATGATTGCACCTGTCATGTTGATGGCACAAATCCCGTATCTGTTTACGGTTCACAGTCCCAGCCTAGAGAGATGACCCATTCAAAAGGCCCAATGGGGTTAACGACAACCCATCTAATTCAACAATGGAGCATCTTTACAAGACGTGATATCGACGCGTTGTAGGGCCCTCTAATGTCGCGTGAGCTTGGTTGTCGTCCTTTTCGCGGCTCATGACGTACGATTCAGTACAGAAAAACAACGCAAAAGAAGAAAAGTGACCCAAAATAGATGAAAATGTTTGATTTTGGGCTTCAAAAATATGCGTAGCCAAGCAAGCTGGCTACACTCGTCGTAGAGCTCTCAGAGAAATTTTCAACGGTATTTTGTGCATCACGTAACTCCTTATGGATCAAAAGTGATGGGCACCGGAGTGACGGAGACCTAGTCACAAGCCCCACGCCCTCGATTTGCGGGCCCAGCCTCTACGTGAAGTGAAGTTGTCTTGCCCATGGTACCGTGGGATTCGGTAATAGAAATGTGGTGGATAAAATATCTTTGCAAGCCTAACTAGGACAAAAAAAATTGAAAAGGCGGGGCGCAACACAGGGACTTCCCAAGGGGTCACCCATAGTAGTACTACTCTCGTCCAAGCACGCTTAACTTCAGAGTTCTGATGGGATCCGGTGCATAAGTGCTGGTATGATCGCACCCATCATATTGTGGGCACAAATCCTTTATGTGTTGACGGTTCACAGTCCCATCCCAGAGAGATGGCCCATTCAATAGGCCCAATGGGCTCAACGACGACCCATCGACTTCAACAACGCAGCATCCTCACAAGATGAGATCTCGACTCATTGTAGGGCCCTCTAATGTCCCACGAGTTAGGTTGTCGTCCTTTTAACATCTCACGACGTACGATCCAAGACGAAAAAACTGAGCAAAAGAAGAAAAGTGGCCTGAAACTGATGAAAATGTTCAATTTTGGGCTCCAAAAATTGGCGCAGTCGAGCATGCTTGCTTCCCCCATCATAGAGCTCTCAGTTTGCTTTCCACCGGTATGCTGTGCGCCGTGTAACTCCTTACGGATAAAAAGACTTGTGCACCGGAGCGACGGAGACTTGGTCACAAGCCCCACGCCCTTAGTTTGTAGGCCCAACCACTATGTGAAGCGAATTTGTCTTGCCCAATCTGCCGTGGGATTTGGTAATATAAATGTGGTGGATAAAGCATCTTGGCAAGCCTAACCGGGGCAAATAAAATTTGAAAAAGGGGGTGCAACACGAAGACTTCCCTGGGGGTCACCCATCCTGGTACTACTCTCGTCCAAGCACGCTTAACTTCAGAGTTTTGATGGGATCCGGTACATTAGTGCTAGTATGATTGCACCTATCATGTCGAGGGCACAAATCCCTTATGTGTTTTCGGTTCACAGTCCCATCCTAGAGAGATGGCCCATTCAAAAGGCCCCATGGGCTTAACGACAACCCATCCGCTTTAACAACGCAGCATCCTTATAAGACATGATATCGACGCATTGTAGGGCCCTCTAATGTCCCACGAGTTAGGTAGTCCTCCTTTTCGTGACTCATGACGAACGATTCGGGACAAAAAAAATAACACAAAAGAAGGAAAGTAGCCCAAAACTGATAAAAACATTCAATTTTGGGCATCAGAAATAGGCGCAGCCAAGCAGGCTGGCTACCCCTGTTGTAGATCTCTCTGAGAGCTTTCCAACGGCATGCTCCATGCCGCGTAACTCCTTACGGATCAAAAGTGATGGGCACCGGAGTGACGGAGACCTGGTCACAATCCCTACGCCCTCGGTTTGCGAGCCCAGCTACTACGTGAAGTGAAGTTGTCTTACTCAAGGTGCCGTGGGATTCGGTAATCTAAATGTGGTGGATAAAGTATCTTGGCAAGCCTAACTGAGGCAAAAAAAATTGAAAAGTGAGGGTGCAACATAGGGAATGCCTATAGGGTTACCCATCCTAGTACTACTCTCGCTGAAGCACGCTTAACTTCGGAGTTTTGATGGGATCCGGTGCATTAGTGCTTGTATGATCACACACATCATGTTGAGGGCACAAATCTCTAATGTATTTACGGTTCACAGTCCCAGCCCAGAGAGATGACCCATTCAAAAGGCCCAATGGGCTTAACGACAACCCATCCGCTTCAACAACATAGCATTCTCACAAGATGTGATATCGATGGGTTGTATGGCCCTCTGATGTCCTGCGAGTTAGGTTGTTATTCTTTTAACAGCTCACGACGTACGATTCAGGATGGAAAAACAGCGCAAAAGAAGAAAATTGGCGCGAAATAGATGAAAATGTTCAATTTTGGGCTCGAGAAATAGGTGCAACCGAGCAGGCTTACTGCCCTCGTCATAGAGCTCTCGGAGAGCTTTCCAACGGTATGCTGTGCGCCGCGTAACTCCTTACGGATCAAAATTTATGGGCACTAGAGCGACGGAGACCTGGTCACAAGCCCCACGCCCTCGGTTTGCGGGCCCAGCCACTATGTGAAGCGAAGTTGTCTTGCCCAAGGTGCCTTGGGAATCGGTAACAGAAATGTGGTGGATAAAGCATCTTGTCAAGCCTAATCGGGGAAAAAAATTGAAAATGGGGGTGCAACATGAGGACTTCCCAAGGGGTCACCCATCACAGTACTACTCTCGTTAAAGCACGCTTAACTTCAGAATTCTGATAGGATCCGGTGCATTAATACTGGTATGATTGCACCCGTCATGTTGTGGGCACAAATCCTTTATGTGTTGACGGTTCACAGTCCCAGCGCAGAGAAATGGCGCATTCAAAAGGCCCAATCGGCTTAACGACAACCCATCCGCTTCAACATCGCGGCATCCTCACAAGACGTGATATTCACGTGTTGTAGGGCCCTCTAATGTCCTACGAGTTAGGTTGTCGTCCTTTTAACAGCTTATGACGTACGATCCGTGACGGAAAAACATCACAAAAGAAGAAAAGTGGCCTGAAACTGATGAAAACATTCAATTTTGGGCCCTGAAAATAGGCGCAGCCAAGCAGGCTTTTTACCCCCATCGTAGAGCTCTCAGAGTGCTTTCCAACGGTATACTGTGCGCCGAGTAACTCCTTACGGCTCAAAAATTATGGGCACTGGAGCGATGGATACCTGGTCACAAGCCCCACACCCTCGGTTTGTGGGCCCAGCCACTACGTGAAGTGAACTTGTCTTGCCCAAGGTGCAGTGGGATTCGGTAATAGAAATACGGTGGATAAAGCATCTTGGCATCCCTAACTGGGGCAAAAAAAATTCAAAAGGGGGGTGCAACACGAGGACTTCCCCGGGGGTCACCCATCCTCGTACTACTCTCGCCCAAGCACACTTCATTTCAGAGTTCTGATGGGATTCGGTGCATTAGTGCTGGTATGATCGCACCCGTCACGTTGAGGGCATAAATCCCTTATATGTTTACGGTTCACAGTCCCACCCCAGAGAGACGGCCCATTCAAATGGCCCAATAGGCTTAATGAAAGCCCATTTGCTTCAACAACGCATTATCCTTGCAAGACGTGATATCGACACATTGTAGGGCCCTATAATGTCCCACGAGTTAGGTTTTCATCCTTTTCGAGGCTCATGACGCACGATTCAGGATAGAAAAACAACACAAAAGAAGAAAAGTGGCCCGAAATTGATGAAAACGTTCAATTTTGGGCTTCAAAAATAGGTGCAGCCTAGCACGCTGGCTGCCCTTGTCGTAGAGCTCTCGAAGAACTTTTCAACGGTATGTTGTACTCCGCGTAACTCCTTACGGATCAAAAGTGATGGGCACCGGAGTGACGGAGACCTGGTCACAATCCCCACGCCCTCGGTCTGCGCCCAGCCACTACGTGAAGTGAAGTTGTCTTGCCCAAGGTGCCGTGGGAGTTGGTAAATGAAATGTGGTGGATAAAGCATCTTGGCAAGCCTAACCAGGGTAAAAGAAATTGAAAAGTGGTGGTGCAACACGGGGACTTCCCAGGGGGTCACGCATCCTAGTACTACTCTCACCCAAGCACGCTTAACTTTGGAGTTTTGATGGGATCTGGTGCATTAGTGCTTGTATGATCGCACTTGTCATGTTGAGGGCTCAAATCCCTTATGTCTTGATGGTTCACAGTCCCAGCCCCAAGAGATGACCCATTCAAAAGGCCCAATGGGCTTAACAATATCCCATCTGCTTCAACAACGTAACATCCTTATAAGATATGATATCGACGCATTGTAGGGCCTTCTAATGTCCCGTGAGATAGGTTGTCGTCCTTTTAACATCTGACGACGTATGATCCGGGACAAAAAAATAGCGTAAAAGAAGAAAAGTGGGCCAATACTGATGAAAACGTTCAATTTTGGGCTCGAAAAACAGGCGCAGCCGAGCAGGCTATCTTCCCCCATCGTAAAGCTCTCGGAGAACTTTCCAACAGTATGCTGTACGCTGCATAACGCCTTACAAATCAAAAGTGATGGGCACCGGAGTAACAGAGACCGGGTCACAAACCCCACGCCCTCGATTTGCGAGCTCAGCCTCTACATGAAGCGAAGTTGTCTTGCCCAAGGTGCTGTGTGAGTCAGTAATAGAAATGTGGTGGATAAAGCATCTTGGCAAGCCTAACCAGGACAAAAAAAATTGAAAATGCGGGGTACAACACGGGGACTTCCCAAGGGGGTCAACCGTCCTAGTACTACTCTCACCCAAGCACGCTTAACTTCGGAGTTTTGATAAGATCAGGTGCATTAGTGCTAGTATGATTGTACCCGTCCTGTTGAGGGCATAAATCCCTTATGTGTTGACGGTTCACAGTCCCAGCCCAGAGAGATAGCCCATTCAAAAGGCCCAATAGGCTTAACGACAACCCATCCGTTTCAATAATATAGCATCCTCACAAGACGTGATATCGACTGATTGTAAGGCCCTCTAATGTCCCGTGAGTTAGGTTGTCATCCTTTTAACAGCTCACGACGTATGATTCGGGAAGGATAAATAGCGCAAATGAAGAAAAGTGGCCGAAACTGATGAAAACTTTCAATTTTGGGCTCCAAAAATAGGTGCAGCCAAGCAAGCTTGTTGTGCCCGTCGTAGAGATCTTGGAGAGCTTTCCAATGGTATGTTGTGCGTCGCGTAACTCCTTACGGATCAAAAGTTATGGGCACCGGAGCGACGGAGACCTGGTCACAAGCCCCATACCCTCGATTTGTGGGCCCAGCAACTACGTGAAGCGAAGTTGTCTTTGTGAGGCCCGACCTCGCTTTGTGTGTGATACCTCGTTTCGTCTGCCCTAACCTAGATTTACGTGCCTTGACCTAGGTTTAAGAGTCGTGTTTCGTTTTGTGTGCCTTGCATTGAATTACGTGCATTCATTTAGGGTTGAGTGCATTTACCTAGGAAATGTGCTTTCGGCTCATAGTTCGTGCCTTACCTCGTAGTGCGTGCCTTAGACCTAGGTAAGCGTACCCACACGCTAATCAAGAAAGCATCTTACACGAAGCACTAGATCATTAATTAATCCTACAAACTCCTCTAACTAATATTAAATTGCTAATTCAACTCACTAGAAGACGAAATCTCACAAAAAGCTTGACATTCTTATTCTTTATTCTTTATTCTTTTACATATCCCAAACACACAATTAAATAATGTTCAACCAAGACAAAAAATTCAGATTTGAACACTAGCTTGGCCGACCACATGGAGCATTGAACAAGCATTCAATTTCAAAATCTATTCCTAGACATTCTATGACAAGTTATGACACAAAGCCTTAAAAAAATGACTCAAAACCCTACCCAAAGCTCCACCAATCTCGACATATGCAAGTGCCCATGCTAGGTGATTCAAAATTATGCTCCTTGAAGACACAATTCTGAATTTTTCAAGCCCTAGGCCGACATATGCATCAAATTCTTCAAGCGTTCATTTTTCTTTCATTCTTTCTCTCTTTCTCTCATTCTTTCTCTCATTTCTTCTCTCTCTCTCGGTCCTAGCTGAAATTGTAGACTCCATAGCTTAAGTTCTTCATCCAAAGGTTCTTCAAGACATGCAAGCTACTAGGAAGCTCTACCAAGCAAGCTAGAATGCAAAACACACACATGCAAGCTCATAGCACATTCATTTCGGCTTAGGTAAGTTTAATAGCTCCTATTTCTTTTCTTTTTTTTGGTTCTAGCCACTTGCAGATACTAAGAACATGGTTACTAAGCTAGGAAACTAGAGAATCTCAAGTTGCCTCTTGGCTAAGCAAGGAAAAAGGTCGACATTGTGCTTCATCAAGAGTTTGTGCATCTTCTTTGTTGTCTTGCTAAGGTGAGGGCTAAATCTTCTTTGAAAAGCTTTCAAAAACCACATGCATGCCTTTAAATGTCTATTTTTACCTCTGTACTTGTGATATATGTGTGTACATGAGCTTTTGTGAACATGCATGGCAAGATATTTGGTTAGAATGTGAAGCTAGGAGAAATCGCGTAGGTGACAGCCTTCTGACTTGTTGGAACGAGGTGGATTTGACCAGGTAAATGGTGTTTAAAATGCGTGAAAATTGGTAGGTGACTATTTTTGCCAGTTCTGAGCAGTTTTTACAGAAATAGAACAAAGCCAATTTTGACTCTAAGGTCCCCAAAATGGCAAAACATTGAAAGGTGTCCAAACCTGAAAAATCTGGGAAAATGAAGCAGGTTTTGGCAGATTCACTGTCCTTGTAGAACAAACCAGTTTTTAATTAGTAAATGATATCCAAAATGTATTCCATTTGGTGTGCTGATATATTTTTCAGTTCTGGACAATTTTGTCAGAAATAGGCTAAGGCTAAATCTGACCCTAAAGTCCTCCAAAATGACATGTATTGAAATGTGTACAAATCTGGACAATTTTGCGTAGTCTCACGGTTTTGGCTATAACTCTTGAACCTGAACTCCAAATGATGCGAGGTTTGTTTTTGAATTTATTTCACTCCTTAAGCTTTAATTTGACATCTTGGTCACTGGAATTGGATATTGTTTGATTGTCCAAATGATTGTGAGAAAGTAGTCCATTGCAGTGAGGTTTTCATCTAGTGATATGCTTTGAAAATTATTATAACTTCTCTTGTTGTATTAAATGCTTGGGATTGTGGCACTTGGATGTTGTATGGACTGTTTTGAATGCTTGAGAGTGTTTTAATTAATTGATGCATGACTTGAGTTTAATTACGTGACAACTTAGGGCTTAATCGAACGGGTGAGCATGAATTGAAACCCTAATGACTAGGTAAACTCGCTAAGTGTTGATCCTATGAATATCGTGTTTAATTATGGGATTAGTAGGATGCCCGTAGTTGCCCTTATAGCCCCAAATATGATTCCGATGATTACATGTTGACAAGTAGGCCTTTCTTGCACCCCGTCCCACGTAGATGTCGTTGCATGTTGTATAATCTTATTATTTGATTACGTGAACTTCGAAATGAGTTATATGAATTGATTTACATGCGTTACATGGCTGCCCGTTTAATATTCATATAACTCCATGTGCTTTTCAAGTGAAATTACTTGTCATTCGTGCCTCGCATGTTTACTTGTCAATGTGCAATCTTATGACTGCTCAGAGGCAACCTACTTTGTTGTCCTCCTAATGTGATATATTAAATGTCTTAAATGTGCACTGCATACAACGTTGCAACCTTTCATTCTGGCATGGTAGCGTTCACGCACACCGGGCGGGATCGGGCTTGCCGATGCAACCGTGACTACCATTGTCCAATTCCCTCTCTCGCTTGGGGGCTAGACTTCCTCGGAGAGTTGGGTCGTAGGATTTCGGGGTACATCCGGAGTACACCCATTTGGCGTGATAAGGGGATGATTTGAAGTCGGTCGCAACAACTGATACTGGAAATGAACTGAGAGCAAAAGCTCACCGTATCCATTTCACTATGTGTATAAGTACTCTCGCTTGATTCCTAGTGGACCTCAGGGAGGAAAGATGGGTAATTGGGTTCTTTTACCTTTATATTACATTATGTACTTACTTGTGATATATGTCATGCTTGCAAAAGAGTTTTCATAATTGAACCGAAAAAAGAGTTTCAAAACTTATTTCTCATTCCCCCTCGCTGAGTTCATAAGGACTCACCCTCTTTTATCATCTCAGGTGAAGAAGACCAGGAACAGGTACCCGAGGACAACGTGCCTAACGATGATTCCTTGGAATGATTGCTTGCCCTACGTGCCTTACTTGACTATGGCCATTTTCTGAACAATATGTTGCTTGAAGACTATTTCTTATTTTGCTTGTTGTTGTGTTGTAAATGACCCCCGTTGTAATTTGGGGCCTAATTTAGGCTTGTACTGATCATAACTAGATAGACACTCTTATGGTCATTTTTGCTATCGCTACTGGTTAGTATCTATCGCAGGTTTCTGAAGTATCAGGTAAAGGATTAAGTAAAATGAATCTATCCAATTTTAAGCATGTACTCATTGGTAGGCTAAGATCAATAGGTACTTTTGTAAAAAGGATTAACAAACAAACGAGACATAGTATCATGCTAGGTTGTTAATCAAACGGGACTTCGAGATAACTAGTAGGCGTTTTAATTGATGATTGTAATTGCTCATTTAATATACTCAGCACTGCCCTTTCTTATTTATACTTCTTTTGTTGTTGCGTACTGAGATACTCATTATCTTGACACTCATGTTTTCTATTGAATTAATCATCTCTTATTTCTTAATTTCATTTCGCCTCAAGTACAACTTACTTGTTGGTTCCTTGAACAATCATCGAGAATTGAAATATCTACTTGTTCAGGAATTTTTGTTTAACATACTCAGCACTGTTTTGACTCGTCATCATCCTTTGTTCATACTTATTTAACTGATAGGTGCTGAGACATTTCTTATCTTAGTTATCATGTTTCCTTATTAAACTATTAACCTCTTGATTCTCTAACTTGTTTGACCTCTTGTTCACTTGACTGTTGGGTCGAATATGCATTTCCATATTCTTATTTTCTTGTAAATTTAATAAGAGACATATTCTGACCACTGTCACTTTTGAGATATTCCCTTGATCAGTAATCATTCATGTTATCGTGAATGAGTTTTTAAACCCTTGGGGTGTTCATAGAGCTCTTTTGTGTAGTATGAGATGATTGGTAATTAGTGGTGTCATGCTAGGACTTTGGAGTTGCGATTTCTTTCATATGCAATATGATATTAGGTAGGAGAGAATTATGAATTGAAGATTGTCTTGGAACTATGATCATCAACTTGTAGTCAACAGAGGTTGTTCTTTTGAGGTCTTTGGTTAGTTGTCATCTTAAGAGATAAATGAGAACTAAGAGAAGTATTATTAAGTGTTACGATTGAGGATTTAATAGTCTGTCAGTTTGAGAATTGCGCGGACGCAATTGTTTTAAGGAGGGGAGAATGTGAAACCCCACTTTTCTGCTTTAACTCGATTTACGTGTTTTATCTCGTTTTGCGTGTATTTGACCTGTTTATGTGCTATATGACCTAGAATGTTATAATTTTGATGTCAATACTCCTAATACGTGCTAAATGTGCATTCATGAAATTTTCATAAAAAACGGAGTCAGAATTTTTATTGTCGATTTTTAGTGAATAGTTTTTTTAAAACACGTCCGCTAAAATTTTAAAACTGGTCTTTTTAACCCTTCTAGACCTAGACCACAGACTTTACTAGACCTGTGTTTGATTAAAACGGTTTTAAAATCGGCTTAAGAATTTATTAGGGTTTTTACACCGACTTTTGCAAAAATCGAGTTTTAAGCCGACTCGGGTAGAATTGTTTGATTATAAAACTTCTTGTCACCTAAAAATAATCTACTAGAACTATCTTGAGTGTTGAATAATTGTTTTGAACTTTGGTGATCAATAAAATGCATTTAAAGTCAAGAAAACACTAAAAATAATTAGTTTCCACTTTGACTTTCTTTTATTTATTTGACCTTTGCTTAATATATGATCAACACACATTGAAAACAAAGCAAAACACCACCAAAAATACACACAAAACCGTGGCTCCTTGGAGGAGAAAGATGAAGGCATTTTCAAAGCATTTTTCTCATAGATTTTGCATTTCAAAGCCGAATTGAGTGATTCAAAGCTTGATTTCACTTGTTTGGCATCCATTCTACACATTTCTTGCATCAAAACACATCAAAGGTGAGAGAAAAATTCTAGATCTCAAAACTCATATTTTGTGTTTATGCGTATAAATGATTATTGAACCGTTAGAATTCTAATCCGATGTTAGATTATTGCTCCTTGCATGCTAGGGATCATTTAGCTGTAATACTACGAGTTTTTATCGGTTGTAGCATAATTTTTATTTTTCGGGTATTTAAATTTGATTAATTTGTTCAAAGTTGATTAAATTGAGTTGTGTTGATTGGAATCGATTGCCGTTGATTTCTAAAAGTTTGTTAATTACGTGGTAGCGCCGTTGTAATGCCGAATTTTCTATTGTGATATCCGTGCCAAAATCCAAAAATTTCAGCCATGATACACTAGGGTTTTAGGATTATTGGGCATGATTTGGATGTGTTTTGGTTGGTTTCCGAGGGGGCTAATGTAGATGATTGAATGGGTGAGTGATAGAAACTGATTTGGAGTTGTTTGGATTAGTAGAATATAAGATATGATTATTTAAAGTTTAGGTTGTCTTTCTTTAAATTATTGAATTGAGCCTTAGTTGATTGGGTGTGGTTTGAGTGATTGAATTAT
This sequence comes from Ehretia macrophylla, assembly GCA_037974665.1. Classification (NCBI taxonomy): domain Eukaryota; kingdom Viridiplantae; phylum Streptophyta; class Magnoliopsida; order Boraginales; family Ehretiaceae; genus Ehretia; species Ehretia macrophylla. The sequence goes on along the minus strand of CM075782.1, from coordinate 40,564,885 downwards.
GAGTTGTTGACGGGTAAATTAGGGTTCGATTGTATGTGTAATGCATGTTCGGTTGGATGTCCTACTTTGTCATCTAACTTAGTTATTTGTTGTTAAATTGTTTATTGATGTTATTATGATGATAATATGATTATTGATGATGATAATATGTTCATTGATGATGATTGATGTTTATTATTATTGTTGGGTCTCTGGTATGTGTGTGCCACCTCTCGGGCAGCATCGAGCTGTCGAGTTGATAACGGCATGACTACCAGAGATTGCCTCCAGCTCACATGACGGAGGTGTCATGGAAGGCGAGGTTATTGGGGGTACCCCGGGTGCGTGAGTAATTGGGAATTACAAGAAGAATGGTTGAGATCGTGATGGCATTTGGAGCTACACCAACTAGAAATAGTATCCTTTATTGAATGGTCATATAGTTATGTGATGATAGTATTATTGATGTTATTGTGTGTTTACTGACTCAAAGGATTATTCCAAGGAGTTTAGTAGACCTTGCTCGAGATCTATCGGATCCTCACTGGGCTTATTTTATATAAGCTCACTCTCTATTATTGCATGCATACAGGTGTACTATCGCAGGATTACGGGTACGTGCCTCCTGAAGAGGAAAATGTGCCTTACGTGGATGAGTCCTATGTTCCAGAGTCTTATCCTTGATGTTGTATTGTTTTACTATCTTGTATATTAACTTAGTAGACTTTTATATGCTTTGTAGTTCATTATGTAAAAGATGTTGAAAAGATAACGAATTAGTTGATGCAATCTTAGTAGTCTTTATTTTGTCTATGTTTAGGTTGCTGGATTGGCTCATTATGTTTTTGTATTTTATATTAAGGGTTAATGTATTATGTTGGAACGGAGGCATATAACGAGGACTGTTTATTGTATAATATGGTTATGATGTATGTTGTTATTATTGAGGAGTTGTTTGTTGTATGGTTTGTAGAGTTGATGTATGATGTCTATTGAGGTTGGTTTAGAGCCTCGGTATTCTATTTACTGTCGTTATACTGCCGAAATTCCGTTGCGTCCTGACTGATTATAGGAGGGGTCGAGTTGGGGCGTGACAATGATAAATAGTAATCTTAGTTGGAAATGAATTTGAGATTGAAAGTTTTGAGGCCTTTAGAAAATTGGGTCAAACTAAGGAGCCCAATTACAACCGTTTTGCTGCCGGTTTCCCGGAGAATTTGTGGAGTTTAGGCTAAAACGTTAAGTGTTAAACTTTCATGAACGGTTAAGTACGAGATATGACTTGAATGTTTAGATCACACCCTACTCTAACCTTTATACGTCGGGTTGGGGCGTGACACCCTAGAGAAATGGTATCAGAGCTTAGATTGCTTAAGGCGGGTTTAACTCTCGGACCATGGGTAGAAGCCCTAAGGTTATTAGGATGACTTGTTTATGTGTGATAATGTTAATTGTGCCTTCTATGTTCTATGTGCTTATGTGATTAACATGTCTTAATTGTTTCTATAAATTGTGTATCTATATAAAATTATATGTGGCATACCTGATACATTAAATTCTTGTTTGTCGTATTTCAATAAATTGTGCATCGTAATCTGTGCCTATAGATGGCTGGCCCTAGTACCCGCACTACTAATAGGAGCGGTAAGCCCCAAGAGATCCGAGATGCTTATCAAACTAATCCCGGCATGGCTATGTTTAATATGATGTCGAATGCCATTGATCGCGTGTCGCGAGTGATGGAACGTCAAGATGCACATGAAGCAAACAACAACAACAAGAATGATGGTAACCATGGGAGACATAGCAGAATGCAGAAGTTCCTTGACTTTCGCCCTTCTAAATTCCACGGGGAAGCTGATGATGAAAAGGCAGAGGCTTGGCTATCTAAGATCGAGAGGATTTTCAGGCCACTTGATTATACTGATGAAGAAAAGGTGGAGTTCGCTGTGTTTCTGTTGCACGGGGATGCCGAGCATTGGTGGCACACTGTGGAGGCACTTTGGGAAACTGATCATACACCTTGCTTGTGGGGTAATTTCGTTAAGGCTTTTAAGGAGAAATACGTACCTGCAGTTTTCAGGCAGAGGCGGATTGAGGAATTCATGCAATTGAACTAGGGTAACATGATGGTGGCCCAATACGAGGCTCGTTTTGACTGACTGTCCCGTTATGCTCCATACATGGTCAGTACCCCTGAGGTAAAGATGTGGAAATTTACGAATGGGTTGAGGCCAGAGATTCAGGACCAGTTGGCTTCGCATGACTTCGATACCTATTCTGCTCTCCTTGCTGCTGCTTCCCGAGTTGAGAAGAGAAAACTTGATAGAGCCAGTTCAAGCCAACCGAACAAGAAACTGTATCAGCCTCCAGGTCAACAGAGGAAATTCCAGAGCCAGAGTCGTAGTCAGGGCCAGAGCAAGAACAGACCAGTTAATAATCGTGGCCCGACTAAAGCACCATCAGCCTCTTCCACCCATGGATCCACAGGTAGTTCACCTGCTACTCAGTCTAACAACTGTTCTTACTGTGACAAGAAGGGTTATACCAAGGCCCAGTTCTGGAAGAAGTCAGGACGATGTGTACGGTGTGGCAGTGATCAGCATCAGATCAAGGATTGCCCTAAATGGCAAGGATGACCAAATCAGGTTAAACCAGCTGGTAGAGGCAAGACTCCAGTTCCCAGAGTTCAGGCTCGAGCTTATGCTATTGAGTGTGAGGAGCTTCCAGAGGAGACCGCTGTTGTTGAAGGTACATTATTGATACTGAATCAACCTGTTAGGGTGCTAATTGATCCAGGTGCTACTCATTCATTTATTACTCCCTTATGTGTGCAACATGTGAAACTGAGAGTTGTATATTTGCCTTACGAAGTAGAAGTTGGTACTCTAATAGGTTCTAAACTTGTTACTCGCTCAGCTTGTAAAGCATGTAAAATCCAAATTAAAGATAGGGAATTCTCAGCCAATCTTATTGTATTACCCTTTCGAGACTATGAAGTCATCTTAGGGATAGACTGGTTGGCAAAGAATCATGCCCAACTAGATTGCCGGACGAAGATTGTAACGTTCCAGATACTTGGCCAACCAATATTGGAGGTAATGGGTCAAAGAGACTTCACCGGGAGTTCCATCATTTCATCTACAAAAGCAGTGAAGTCCTTGAGAAAAGGATGTAGTGGATACTTAGCTTACCTCATCAACAAGCCGTCAGACAAAGCTAAGTTGGAGGAGATGCCAGTGATTAAAGATTATGCGGATGTGTTTCCAGAAGAATTGCCCGGTTTACCCCCAAATCGGGAGATCAAGTTCATTATAGAATTACTGCCTGGCACCCAGCCGATATCTAAAGATCCCTATCATATGGCGCCAGCCGAGCTACAAGAATTGAAGGACCAATTGCAAGGATTGTTGAAGAAGGGGTTTGTTCAACCAAGTTCTTCTCCGTGGGGTGCACCGTCCTATTTGTAAAGAAGAAAGATGGAACACTGAGGCTATGCATCGATTATCGAGGATTGAACCAAGTGATTGTCAAGAATAAATATCCACTTCCACTGATCGACGAGTTGTTTGATCAACTTCAAGGAGCTAAAGTGTATTCGAAGCTCGACTTGAGGCAAGGGTACTATTAGTTACGGATCAAAAAGGAGGATGCGCCTAAAACGGCTTTAAGGATGAGATATGGGCACTATGAATATGTGGTGATGCCATTTGGGCTAACTAATGCCCCTGCAGCTTTTATGGACTTGATGCACAGGGTGTTTCAACCCTACTTGGACCAATTTGTGGTGATCTTCATTGATGATATTTTGGTATACTCGAAATCCGAGGCTGAGCATGAACAACATCTGCGATTGGTACTGCAAAAAATTCGAGAACATCAATTGTATGCAAAGTTTAGCAAATGTGAATTTTGGTTGCAGCAAATTGCATTTCTGGGGCACATCATATCCCAAGAGGGAATAGCGGTAGATCCAGCAAAGATAGAAGCAGTGATGTCTTGGAAAAAGCCAAAAAATGTTACAGAAGTTCAGAGTTTTCTTGGTCTAGCCGGCTATTATCGGAGGTTCGTGAAGGATTTCTCAAAGATCGCAGGACCGCTTACAAAGCTCACTCAAAAGAAAACAAAGTTCGTGTGGGATGACAAGTGTGAGAACAGTTTCCAAGAATTGAAGAAGAGATTGACTACCGCACATGTTCTTGCGTTGCCTGAAGGGAGTCAAGGTTTTGTAATCTATAGTGATGCTTCGAAGGAAGGACTGCGTTATGTATTGATGCAAAATGGTAGAGTGATTGCGTATGCTTCTAGGAAACTGAAGCCGTATGAATTGAATTACCCGACGCATGATTTGGAGTTAGCAGCTATCGTGTTTGCACTCAAGAAATGGAGGCACTATCTGTGGGGTAACAAGTTCTAGGTGTTTACCGATCACAAGAGCTTGAAATACTTGTTCTCACAAAAAGAGTTGAACATGAGGCAAAGACGGTGGATAGAGCTTTTGGATGATTATAACTGCACAATCAATTATGTGCCCGGTAAAGCAAATGTAGTTGCATATGCCTTAAGTCGGAAAGCAAGCATGGCAAAACTGGAAGTCAAGGTGCAGGAGTTGTTGGAGGAAGCATTTTTGTGGAAACCACAATTGACTCGAAAAGGGTTACTTTTTGCCACTACACAAGTTCAATCAACCTTGTTGTCTGATTTACGAGAGGCTCAACAGAAGGACCAACAGTTTCAGAAGAATAAAGAAAGCAACACGGATTTCAAGCTTCATGATGATGGTATTTGGAGGTTTAGGAATCAGATCTGTGTTCCTAATGAGCCAAAGCTGAAAAAGAAGATTCTTGAAGAAGCCCATAATTCAAGATATACTATTCACCCCGGCGGAACAAAGATGTACCGGGATTTGAAGCAACACTATTGGTGGAATAACATGAAGAGAGAGATTGCAGAGTTTGTGGCACGGTGTTTGACTTGCCAGAGAGTCAAAGCGGAACATCAATGACCAGCAGGTTTACTTCAACCGTTGGAAATTCCTCAATGGAAATGGGAACATATAACTATGGACTTTGTCATGGACCTGCCCAGGTCACAAAAGGGTCACGACGCCGTTTGGCTCATAGTGGATAGATTGACCAAGTCAGCGAACTTTTTACCGATGAACAAGGAGGATAGTCCTGAGAAGTCGGGAGATATGTATGTGGCAGATATTGTAAGGTTGCACGGGATGCATGTGAGTATTGTATCAGATAGGGATCCTCATTTTACTTCCCAATTTTGGAAGCGATTGCAAGAAGCTTTGGGAACGAAGTTGAGTTTCAGCACGGCTTATCACCCTCAGACTGATGGACAATCTGAGAGAACTATTCAGATTATGGAGGATATGCTGAGAGCGTGTGTTTTAGACTTCGGGAAAGGTTGGGAGAAATATCTGTCTCTAGCGGAGTTCGCTTATAATAATAGTTATCAGGCCACTATCGGGATGGCCCCATTTGAGGCATTGTATGGACGTAAGTGTCGATCCCCAATTTACTAGGATGAAGTAGGTGAGACGAAGACTTTTGACCCGACCCTTCTACCTGAACTTATGAAGACTGTTGATAATGTCCACCTCATCCGGAAACGGATGCTTACCGCCCAAAGCAGGCAACAAAGTTATGCAGACCGACGGAGACGGAGTCTAGAGTTTGAGGTCGGCGACAAGGTGTTCTTGAAGATATCACCTCGGAGGGGACTGATTAAACACGGCAAGGGTGGAAAGTTGAGCCTGAGGTTTGTAGGACCATTTGAGATAATTGAGAAGGTTGGCAAAATGGCGTATCGCCTGGAGCTACCCCAAAACCTCTCCAATATTCACGACGTTTTTCATGTTTCGATGCTACAGAAATATCACCCTGATCCATTGCATATCTTGGAGCCAGAGCCAATGCAGCTTCGGGAGAACTTGTCTTATGAAGAGAAGCCCATTCGGATCCTAGACCAGCAAGATCGGGAGTTGCGCAGCAAATCTATACCGATGGTGAAAGTGTTGTGGGATCACCATGAAGTTGAAGAAGCAACGTGGGAAAGGCGAGACCAGATGGAGCAACAGTATTCGGCATTATTTCAAAGGTAAATATTGAATTTTGGGAAGAAATTCTTTTAAGGAGGGGAGGATGTGAGGCCCGACCTCGATTTGCATGTGATACCTCGTTTCGAGTGCGTTAACCTAGATTTACGTGCCTTGACCTAAGTTTAAGTGTTTCGTTTTGTGTGCCTTGTATTGAATTACGTGCATTCATTTAGGGTTGAGTGCATTTACTTAGAAAACGTGCTTTCTGCTCGTAGTTCGTGCCTTACCTCGTAGCGCGTGCCCTAGACCTAGGTAAGCATTCCCACACGCTAATCAAGAAAGCATCTTACACGAAGCACTAGATCATTAATTAATCCTACAAACTCCAATAACTAATATTAAAATGCTAAGTCAACTCACTAGAAGACGAAATCTCACAAAAAGCTAGACATTCTTTTTCTTTATTCTTTATTCTTTTGCATATCCCAAACACACAATTAAATAATGCTCAACCAAGACAAAAAATTCAGATTTGAACACTAGCTTGGCCGACCACATGGAGCATTGAACAAGCATTCAATTTCAAAATCTATTCCTAGACATTCTATGACAAGTTATGACACAAAGCCTTAAAAAAATGACTCAAAACCCTACCCAAAGCTCCACCAATCTCGACATATGCAAGTGCCCATGCTAGGTGATTTAAAATTATGCTCCTTGAAGACACAATTCTGAATTTTGCAAGCCCTAGGCCGACATATGCATCAAATTCTTCAAGCCTTCATTTTTCTTTCACTCTTTCTCTTTTTCTCTCATTCTTTCTCTCATTTCCTCTCTCTCTCTCAGCCCTAGCTGAAATTATAGACTCCATAGCTTAAGTTCTTCATCCAAAGGTTCTTCAAGACATGCAAGCTACTAGGAAGCTCGACCAAGCAAGCTAGAATGCCAAACACACACATGCAAGCTCATAGCACATTCATTTCAACTTAGGTAAGTTTAATAGCTCCTATTTCTTTTTCTTTTGGTTCTAGCCACTTGCACAAGCTAAGAACATGGTTACTAATCTAGGAAACTAGAGAATCTCAAGTTGTCTCTCGACTAAGCAAGGAAAAAGGTCGACATTGTGCTTCATCAAGAGTTTGTGCATCTTCTTTGTTGTCTTGCTAAGGTGAGGGCTAAAACTCTTTTGAAAAGCTTTCAAAAACCACATGCATACCTTTAAATGTCCATTTTTACCTCTGTACTTGTGATATATGTGTGTACATGAGCTTTTGTGAACATGCATGGCAAGATATTTGGCTAGAATGTGAAGATAGGCGAAATCGCGTAAGTGACAGCCTTATGACTTGTTGGAACGAGGTGGATTTGACCAGGTAAATGGTGTTGAAAATGAGTGAAAATTGGTAGGTGACTAGTTTTGCCAGTTCTGAGAATTTTTCATAGAAATAGGCCAAAGCCAATTTTGACTCTAAGGTCCCCAAAATGGTAAAACATCAAAAGGTGTCCAAATCTGGAAAATCTGGGAAAATGAAGCAGGTTTTGGCAGATTCACTATTCTTGTAAAACGAAACAGTTTTGACTTAGTAAATGATATCAAAAATGCATGAAATTTTGTGTGCTACTAGATTTTTCAGTTCTGGACATTTTTGTCAGAAATAGGCTAAGGCTAAATCTGACCCTAAGGTCCTCAAAAACGACAAGTATTGAAATGTGTACAAATCTGGACAATTTTGCGTAGTCTCACGGTTTTGCTATAACTCTTGAACCCGAACTCCAAATGATGCGAGGTTTGTTTCTGGATTTAGTTCACTCCTTAAGATTTAATTTGACATTTTGTTCACTGGAATTGGAGATTGTTTTCTTGTCTCAATGATTGTGAGAAAATAGACAATTGCAGTGAGGTTTTCATCTAGTGATTTGCCTTGGAAATTATGTAACCTCTCTTGTTGTATTAAATGCTTGGGATTGTGGCACTTGGATGTTGTGTGGACTGTTTTGAATGCGTGAGGGTGTTTGAATTAATCAATGCATGGCTTGAGTTTAATTACGTGACAACTTAGGGCTTAATCGTACGGGTGAGCATGAATCGAAACCCTAATGACTAGATAAACTCGCTAAGTGTTGATCCTATGAATATCGTGTTTAATTATGTGATTATTAGGCTGCCCGTAGTTGCCCTTATAGCCCTAAATATGATTTCGATGATTACATGTTGACAAGTAGGCATTTCTTGCACCCGGTCCCACGTAGATGTCGTTGCATGTTGTATAATCTTATTATTTGATTACGTGAACTTCGAAATGAGTTATATGACTTGATTTACATGTGTTACATGGCTGCCTGTTTAATATTCATATAACTCCATGTGCTTTTCAAGTAAAATTACTTGTCATATCGTGCCTCGCGTGTTTACTTGTCAATGTGCAATCTTATGACTGCTCGGAGGCAAACTACTTTGTTGTCCTCCTAATGTGGTATATTAAATGTCATAAATGTGCACTACATACAAGGTTGCAACCTTTCATTCTGGCGTGGTAGGGTTTCACGCACACCGGGCAGCATTGTGCTTGCCGGTGCAACCGTGACTACCATTGTCCAATTCCCTCTCTCGCTTGGGGGCTAGACTTTCTCGGAGAATTGGGTCATAGGATTTCGGGGTACATCCGGAGTACACCCATTTGGCATGATAAGGGGATGATTTTAAGTCTGCCGCAACAACTGATACTGGAAATGAACTGAGAGCAAAAGCTCACCGTATCCTTTTCACTATGTGTATAAGTACTCTCGCTTGGTTCCTAGAGGACCTCGGGGAGGAAATACTAGTAATTGTGTTCTTTTACTTTTATATTACAATATGAACTTACTTGTGATATATGTCATGCCTGCAAAAAGAGTTTTCATAATTGAACCGGAAAAAGAGTTTCAAAACTTATTTCTCATTCCCCCTCGCTGAGTTCATAAGGACTCACCCTCTTTTATCATCTCAGGTGAAGAAGACCAGGAACAGGTACCCGAGGACAATGTGCCTAATGATGATTCCTTAGAATGATTGCTTGCCCTACGTGCCTTATTTGACTATGGCCATTTTGTGAATGATATGTTGCTTGAAGACTATTTCTTAGTTTGCTTGTTGTTGTATTGTAAATGACCCCCGTTGTAATTTGGGGTCTAATTTTGGCTTGTACTGATCATAACTAGATAGAGACTACTATGGTTGTTTTTGCTATCGCTACTGGTTAGTATCTATCACAAGTTTATGATGTATCAGGTAAAGGATTAAGTAAAATGAATCTATCCAATCTTAAGAAGGTACTCATTGTTAAGCTAAGATCAACAGGTACTTTTGTAACATGGATTAACAAACAAATGAGACATAGTATCATGCTAGGTTATTAACCAAATGAGACTTCAAGATAACTAGTAGGCGTTTCAATTGATGATAAATAGTAATTTTAGTTGGAAATGAATTTGAGATTGAATGTTTTGAGGCCTTTAGAAAATTAGGTCAAACTAAGGAGCCCAATTATAGTCGTTATGCTGCCGGTTTTTCGGAGAATTTGTGGAGTTTAGGCTAAAACGTTAAGTGTTAAACTTTCAAGAACGATTAAGTACGTGATATGACTTGAATGTTTAGATCACACCATAGTCTAACCTTTATAGGTTGGGTTGGGTTGTGACAGCCTTGCCCAAGGTGCCGTGGGATTCGATAATAAAAATATGGTGGATAAAGCATCTTGGCAAGCCTAATCAGGGTAAAAAAAATTGAAATGGGGGGTACAACACGAGGACTTCCTAAGGGGTCACCCATTCTAGAACTACTCTCACTCAAGCACGCTTTACTTCGGAGTTTTGATGGGATCCAATGCATTAGTACTGGTATGATCGCACCCGTCATATTGAGCGCACTAATCCCTTATGTGTTGACGGTTCACCGTCCCAGCCCAGAGAGATGGCCCATTCAAAAGGCGCAATGGGCTTAACAACAACCCATCCGCCTCAACAATACAGCATCCTCACAAGATATGACATCGACGAGTTGTAGGGCCCTCTAATATCCCGCGAGTTAGGTTGTCGTCCTTTTTACGGCTCATGACGTACTATTCGGGATGGAAAAATATCGCGAAAGAAGATAAGTGGCCCGAAACTGATGAAAACGTTCAATTTTGGTCTTTGAAAATATGCGCAGTCGAGCAGGCTTGTTGTCCTCATCGTAGAGCCCTCAGTGTACTTTCCAACGGTATCTTGCGCGCAGCGTAACTCCTTACGGATAAAAAGTAATGGGCATCGAGCGACGGAGACCTGATCCCAAGCCCCACGCCCTCTGTTTGCTGGCCCAGCCTCTACGCAAAATGAAGTTGTCTTGCCCGAGGTGCCGTGGGATTCAGAAATAGAAATATGTTGGATAAAGCATCTGGGCAAGGCTAACCGGGGTAAAAAAAATTGAAAATGAGGGTGCAACACAAGGACTTCCCAGGGGGTCACCCATTTAACTACTACTCTCGCCCAAGCACGCTTAACTTCGGAGTTCTGATAGGATCCGGTGCAATAGTGTTGGTATGATCGCACCTGTCATGTTGAGGGCGCAAATCCCTTATGTGTTGACGGTTCACAGTCCCAGTCCAGAGAAATGGCCCATTCAAAAGGCCCAATGGGCTTAACGATAACCCATCCGCTTCAACAACGCAGCATCCTCATAAGAAGTGATATCGAAGCATTGTAGGGCCTTCTAATGTCCCACGAGTTAGGTTGTCATTCTTTTAATAGCTCCCGAAGTACGATCCAGGACGGAAAAACAACGCAAAAGATGAAAAATGGCCCGAAATTGATGAAAATATTCAATTTTGGGATCCAAAAATAGGCGTAGCCAAGCAGGCTTGCAGCCCTCATCATAGAGCTCTTAGTATGCTTTCCAACGGTATGTTGTGCGCTGCGTAACTCCTTACGGATCAAAATTTATGGGCACCGGAGCGACGGAGGCCTTGTCACAAGCCCCATGCCCTCGGTTGGCAGGGCCAGCCACTACCTGAAGCGAAGTTGTCTTGCCCAAGGTGCCGTAGGATTCGGTAATAGAAATGTGGTGGATAAAGCATCTTGTAAAGCCTAACCGGGGCAAAAAAAATTGAAAACGGGGGTGCAACACGAGGACTTCCCGGGGGGTCACCCATCCTAGTACTACTGTCGGCCAAGCACGCATAACTTCGGAGCTCTTATGGGATTTGGTGCATTAGTGCTGGTATGATCGTACCCACAATGTTGAGGGCACAAATCCCTTATGTGTTTACGATTCATAGTCCCATCCTAGAGAGATGGCATATTCAAAAGGCCTAATGGGCTTAACGACAACCCATTCGCTTCAACAATGCAGCATCCTTACAAGACGTGATATTGACGCATTGCATGGCCCTCTAATGTCCCATGAGTTACGTAGTCGTCCTTTTCGCTGCTCATGAAGAACGATTCGGGATGAAAAAACAGCACAAAAGAAGAAAAGTGGCCCGAAACTGATGAAAATGTTCAATTTTGGGCTCTAAAAATAGGCACAGCCGAGCACGCTTGCTGCCCCCATCGTAGAGCTCTCGGAGAGCTTTCCAACAGTATGTTGTGTGCCACGTAACTCCTTACGAATCAAAAATGATGGGCACCGGAGTGACGGAGACTTGGTCACAAGCCCTACTCCCTCAGTTTACGGGCCCAACCACTACGTGAAGTGCAGTTGTCTTGCCCAAGGTGCCGTAGGATTCAGTAATCGAAATGTGGTGGATAAAGCATCTTGGCAAGCCTAACCGGGGAAAAAAATTGAAATGGGGGGTGCAACACGGGGACTTCCTAGGGGGTCACCCATCCTAGTACTACTCACGCCCAAGCACGCTTAACAAAAGAGTTCTAATGGGATCTGATGCATTAATGCTGGTATGATCGCACCCGTCATGTTGAGGGCACAAATCCCTAATGTTTTTATAGTTCACAATTCCAGCCTAGAGAGATGTCCCATTCAAAAGGCCCAATGGGCTTAACGACGACCCATCCGCTTCAACAACGTAGTATCCTCACAAGATGTGATATCGATGCATTGTAGGGCTCTCTAATGTCCTTCGAGTTAGGTTTTCATCCTTTTAACAACTCACACCGTAAGATTCCGGACGGAAAAACAGCGCAAAGGAAGAAAAGTGGCGCGAAATAGATGAAAACTTTCAATTTTGCGTCCCAAAAATAGGTGTTGCCGAGCAAGCTTGAGGCCCTCGTCGTAGAGCTCTTGGAGAGCTTTTCAATAGTATGCTGTGCACCACGTAACTCCTTTCGGATCAAAAGTTATGGTCACCGGAGCGACGGAGACCTGGTCACCAGTCCCACGCACTCGGTTTACGGGCCCAGCCACTACGTGAAGCGAAACTGTCTTGCCCAAGGTACCGTGGGATTCAGTAATGGAAATGTGGTGGATAAAGCATCTTGGCAAGCCTAACCGGTGCAAAAAAAATTGAAAAGGGGGTTCCAACACGAGGACTTCTCAGGGGATCACCCATCTTAGTACTACTCTCGTCCAAACACGTTTAATTTTGGAGTTCTGATGGGATCCGGTGCATTAGTGCTGGTATGATCGCAACCGTCATGTTGAGGGCACAAATCCATTATGTGTTTACGGTTCACATTCCTAGCCCAGAGAGATGGCCCATTCAAAAGGCCTAATGGGCTTAACGACAACCCATCCGCTTCAACAACGCAGCATCCTTACAAGATGTAATATTGACACATTGTAGGGCCCTATAATGTCCCACGAGTTAGGTTTTCATCCTTTTCGAGGCTCATGACGCACGATTCAGGATAGAAAAACAACACAAAAGAAGAAAAGTGGCCCGAAATTGATAAAAACGTTAGATTTTGGGCTCCGAAAATAGGCACAGCCTTGCAGGTTGGCTGCCCTTGTCGTAGAGCTCTCGGAGAGCTTTCCAACGATATGCTGTGTGCCGCGTAACTCCCTACGGATCAAAAGTTATGGGCACCGGGGCGACGGAGACCTAGTCACAATCCCACTCCCTTGGTTTGCGGGCCCAACCACTACGTGATGTGCAGTTGTCTTGCCCAAGGTAACATGGGAATCGGTAATTGAAATCTAGTGGAGAAAGGATCTTGGCAAGCCTAACCGGGGAAAAAAAAATTGAAAAGGGGAGGTGCAACACGGGGACTTTCCAGGGGGTCACCTATCCTAGTACTACTCTCACCCAAGGAAGCTTAACTGTGGAGTTCTGATGGGATCCAGTGCATTAGTGCTAGTATGATCACACCTGTCATGTTGAGGGCACAAATCCCTAATGTGTTTACAGTTCACAGTTCCAGCCTAGAGAGATGTCCTATTCAAAAGGCCCAATGGGCTTAACGACGACCCATCCGCTTCAACAACGTAGTATCCTCACAAGTTGAGATATCGATGCATTGTAGGGCCCTCTAATGTCCTTCGAGTTAGGTTTTCATCCTTTTAACAACTCACGACGTAAGATTCCGGACGGAAAAATAGCGCAAAGGAAGAAAAGTGGCACGAAACTGATGAAAACTTTCAATTTTGCGTCCCAAAAATAGGTGTTGCCGAGCAAGCTTGAGGCCCTCGTCGTAGAGCTCTTGGAGAGCTTTTCAACTGTATGCTGTGCACTGCGTAACTCCTTACGGAACAAAAGTTATGGGCACTGGAGCGACGGAGACCTGGTCACCAGTCCCACGCCTTCGGTTTGTGGGCCCAGCCACTACGTGAAGAGAAGTTGTCTTACCCAAGGTGCCGTGGGATTCGGTAATAGATATGTGGTGGATAAAGCATCTTGGCAAGCCTAACCGGGGCAAAAAAAATTGAAAAGGGGGTTGGAACATGAGGACTTCTTTGGGGGTCACGCATCCCAGAACTACTCTCGCCCAAGCACGCTTAATTTTGGAGTTCTGATGGGATCCGGTGCATTAGTGCTGGTATGATCGCAACCGTCATGTTGAGGGCATAAATCCATTATGTGTTTACGGTTCATATTCCTAGCCCAGAGAGATAGCCCATTCAAAAGGCCTAATGGGCTTAACGACAACCCATCCGCTTCAACAACGCAGCATCCTTACAAGATGTAATATTGACGCATTGTTGGGCCCTCTAATGTCCCGCTAGTTAGGTAGTCATCCTTTTTGCGGGTCATGACGAACGATTTGGGAAAGAAAAACAACACAAAAGAAGAAAAGTGGCCCAAAACTGATGAAAACGTACAATTTTGGGTACCAAAAATAGGCACAGCCTTGCAGGCTTGTTGCCACCGTCGTAGAGCTCTCGGAGAGATTTTCAACGATATACTGTGTGTCGCATAACTCTTTACGAATCAAAAGTTAGGGGCATCGGAGCGACAGAGACCAGGTCACAATCCCACTCCCTTGGTTTACGGGCCCAACCACTACGTGATGTGCAGTTGTCTTGCCCAAGGTAACATGGGAATCAGTAATTGAAATCTGGTGGAGAAAGGATCTTGGCAAGCCTAACCGGGGAAAAAAAAATTGAAAAGGGGAGGTGCAACACGGGGACTTTCCAGGGGGTCACCTATCCTAGTACTACTCTCACCCAAGCAAGCTTAACTGTGGAGTTCTGATGGGATCCAGTGCATTAGTGCTAGTATGATCACACCTGTCATGTTGAGGGCACAAATCCCTAATGTGTTTACAGTTCACAGTTCCAGCCTAGAGAGATGTCCTATTCAAAAGGCCCAATGGGCTTAACGACGATCCATCCGCTTCAACAACGTAGTATCCTCACAAGTTGTGATATCGATGCATTGTAGGGCCCTCTAATGTCCTTCGAGTTAGGTTTTCATCCTTTTAACAACTCACGACGTAAGATTCCGGACGGAAAAATAGCGCAAAGGAAGAAAAGTGGCGTGAAACTGATGAAAACTTTCAATTTTGCGTCCCAAAAATAGGTGTTGCCGAGCAAGCTTGAGGCCCTCGTCGTAGAGCTCTTAGAGAGCTTTCGAACGGTATGTTGTGCGCCACGTAACTCCTTACCGATCAAAAGTGATACGCACCGGAGCGACGGAGACCTGGTCACAAGCTCCACGCCATCAGTTTGAGGGCCTCGCCTCTACGTGAAACGAAATTGTCTTGCCCAATGTACCGTGAGATTCAGTAATAGAAATGTGGGGAATAAAGCATCTTGGCAAGCCTAACCGGGGTAAAAAAACTGAAAAGGGGGGTGCAACACGAGGACTTCCCAGGGGGTCACCCATCTTAGTACTACTCTCGCCCAAGCACGCTTAACTTTGGAGTTTTGATGGGATCCGGTGCGTTAGTGCTGGTATGATCGCAACCGTCATGTTGAGGGCACAAATCCATTATGTGTTTACGGTTCACATTCCTAGCCCAGAGAGATAGCCCATTCAAAAGGCCTAATGGGCTTAACGACAACCCATCCGCTTCAACAACGCAGCATCCTTACAAGATGTAATATTGACGCATTGTTGGGCCCTCTAATGTCCCGCTAGTTAGGTAGTCATCCTTTTTGCGGCTCATGACGAACGATTTGGGAAAGAAAAACAACACAAAAGAAGAAAAGTGGCCCAAAACTGATGAAAACGTTAGATTTTAGGCTCCAAAAATAGGCGCAGCCTTGTAGGTTGGCTGCCCCTGTCGTAGAGCTCTCGGAGAGCTTTCCAACGATATGTTGTGATTCGCGTAACTCCTTACGGATCAAAAGTTATGGGTACCAGAGCGACGGAGACCTGGTCACAATCCCACTCCCTTGGTTTGCAGGCCCAACCACTACGTGATGTGCAGTTGTCTTGCCCAAGGTAACATGGGATTCGGTAATTGAAATCTGGTGGAGAAAGGATCTTGGCAAGCCTAACCAGGGAAAAAAAAATTGAAAATGGGAGGTGCAACACGGGGACTTTCCAGGGGATCACCTATCCTAGTACTACTCTCGCCCAAGCACGCTTAACTGTGGAGTTCTGATGGGATCCAGTGCATTAGTGCTAGTATGATCGCACCTGTCATGTTGAGGGCACAAATCCGTAATGTGTTGACGGTTCATAGTCCCAGACCAGAGAGATGGCCCGTTCAAAAGGCCAATTGGGCTTAACGACAACCCATCCGCTTCAACAACGTAGCATCCTCACGAGATGTGATATAGACGCATTGTAGGGCCCTTTAATGTCCCGCCGGTTAGGTTGTTCATCCTTTTAACAGCTCCTGATGTACGATTCAGGACGGAAAAATAGCGCAAAAGAAGAAAAGTGGCACGAAATAGATGAAAATGTTCGATTTTGGGTTCCAAAAATAGGTGCAGCCGAGCAAGCTTGCTACCCCCGTCGTAGAGCTCTCAAAGAGCTTTCCAACAGTATGTTGTGTGCCGCGTAACTCCTTACGGATCAAAAGTTATGGCTACCAGAGCGACGGAGACCTGGTCAAAAGCCCCACGCCCTCGGTTTGCAGGCCTAGCCACTACGTGAAGCGAAGTTGTCTTGCCCAAGGTGTCGTGATTCAGTAATAGAAATGTGGTGGATAAAGCATCTTGGCATGCCTAACCGAGGCAAAAAAAATTAAAAAACGGGGTGTAACACGAGGACTTCCAAGGGGTCACCCATCCTTGTACTACTATAGCCCAAGCACTCTAAATATTGGAGTTCTGATGGGATACGGTGCATTAGTGGTGGTATTTTTTCCCTCGTCATGTTAAGGACACAAATCCCTTATGTGTTGACGGTTCACAGTCCCAGCCTAGAGAGATGGCCTATTCAAAAGGCCCAATGGGCTAAACGACAACCCATCCTCTTCAACAATTCAGCATCCTCAGAAGATGTGATATCGACGCATTATAGGGACCTCTAATGTCCTACGTGTTAGGTTGTTGTCCTTTTAACAACTCATGACCTACGATCCGTGACAGAAAACAACACAAAAGAAGAAAAATGGCCTGAAACTAATGAAAACGTTCGATTTTGGGATCCAAAAATAGGCGCAGTCTAGTACGCTAGCTGCCCCTGTCGTAGAGCTCTTGGTGAGCTTTCCAACGGTATGCTATGCGCCACGTAACTCCTTGCGAATCAAAAGTGATGGGCACCGGAGCGACAGAGACCTGGTCACAATCCCCACGCCCTCGGTTTGCAGGCCCAGCCACTACGTGAAGTGAAGTTGTGTTGCCCAAGGTGCTGTGGGATTCGGTTATCGAAATGTGGTCGATAAACCATCTCGGCAAGGCTAACCTGGGCAAAAAAAATTGAATAGGGGGGGTGCAACGCAGGACTTCCCAAGGGGTCACCCATCCTAGTACTACTCTCGCCCAAACACGCTTAGCTTCGGAGTTCTGATGGGATTCGGTCAATTAGTGCTGGTTTGATCGCACCTGTCATGTTTATGGCGCAAATCTCTTATGTGTTGACGGTTCACAGTCCCAGCGCTGAGAGATGGCCCATTCAAAAGTACCAATGGGCTTAACGACAACCCATTCGCTTCAACAACGCAGCATCCTCATAAAACGTCATATCGACGGTTCACAGGTCAAAAAAACATCGTAAAAGAAGAAAAGTGGCCCGAAATTGATAAAAACTTTCAATTTTGGGCTCCGAAAACTAGCGCACCTCTGCTGGCTTGTTGCCCCTATCGTAGAGCTTTTGGAGAGTTTTCCAACGGTATACTGTGTGCCGCGTAACTCCTTACGGATCAAAAGTTCTAGGCACTGAAGTGACGGAGACCTGGTGACATGCACCATGCCGTCAGTTTGCAGGCCCAGCCACTACGTGAAGCGCAGTTGTCTTGCCCAAGCTGCTCTGGGATTCAGTAATTGAAATGTGGTGGATAAAGCATCTTGGTAAGCCTAACCGGGGCAAAAAAAATTTAAAAGTGGGGTGTAACACAAGGACTTCCCCGGGGGTCACCCATCTTACTACTACTCTCGCCCTAGCACACTTAACTTCAGAGTTCTTATGGTGTCCGGTGCATTAGTGCAGGTATGATCGTACCTGTCATGTTGAGGGCAAAAATCCTTTATGTGTTTACGGTACACAGTCCCAGCCTAGAGAGATGGGCCATTCCAAAGGCCCAATGGACTTAACAACAACTCATCTGCTTCAACAACGCAGCATCTTTACAAGACGTGATATAGATGCATTGTATGGCCCTTTAATGCCACGTGAGTTATGTTATCGTCCTTTTAATAGCTCACGACGTACGATTCAGGTCGGAAAAATAGCACAAAAGAAGAAAGGTGGCCCGAAACTGATGAAAACGTTCAATTTTGGGCTGCAAAAATAGGTGCAGTCGAGCAGGCTTGCTGCCCCTGTCGTAGAGCTCTCGGAGAGCTTTTCAACAATATGTCGTGCACCGCGTAACTCCTTACGGATCAAAAGTGATGGGCACCGGAGCAACGGAGACCTGGTGACAATCCCCACGCGCTCGGTTTGCGGGCCCAACCTCTACGTAAAGTGATGTTGTCTTGCCCAAGGTGCCATGGGATTCAGTAATAGAAATGTGGGGAATAAAGCATCTTGGCAAGACTAACCGGGGTTAAAAAAATTGAAAATGAGGGTACAACATGAGGACTTCCCAAGGGGTCACTCATCCTATTACTACTCTCACCCAAGCACGCTTAACTTCGGAGTTAGGATAGAATCTGGTGCATTAGAATTGGTATGATCGCACCCGTCATGTTGAGGGCACAAATCACTTATATGTTGACGGTTCACAGCCCCAACCCAGAGAGATGGCCCATTCAAACGGCCCAATGGGCTTAACGACAACCCATCCACTTCAACAACGTAGCATCCTCGCAAGATGTGATATCGACGCAATGTAGGGCCCTCTAATGTCCAGCGAGTTAGGTTGTCGGCCTTTTTGCGCCTCATGACGCACGATTCAGGACGGAAAAACCATGCAAAACAAAAAAAAGTATCCCAAAATTGATGAAAACGTTCAGTTTTGGGCTCCGAAAACAGTCACAGCCGAGCAAGCTAGCTACCCCTGTTGTAGAACTCTTGGAGAGCTTTCCAACGGTATGCTGTGCGCCGCGTAACTCTTTACAGATCAAAAGTTATGGGCACCGGAGCGACGGAGACTTGGTCACAAGCCCTACGACCTCGGTTTGCTGGCCCAGCCACTTCGTGAAGTGATCTTGTCTTGCCCAAGGTGCCGTCGGATTCGGTAATAGAAATGTGGTGGATAAAGCATCTTGGCAAGCCTAATCGGGGCAAAAAAAAAATGAAAATGGGGGGTGCAACACAGGGACTTCCCAGGGGATCACCCATCCTAGTACTACTCTCGCCCAAGCACGCTTAACTTCGGTGTTCTAATGAGATCCGGGGCATAAGCGTTGGTATGATCGCACCCGTCATGTTGAGGGCACAAATCTCTTATGTTTTTACGGTTCACAGTCCCAGCCCAGAGAGATGGCCCATTCAAAAGGCCCAATGGGCTTAACAACAACCCATCTGCTTCAGCAACGCAGCATCCTTACAAGACGTGATATCGACGTGTTGTAGGGCCCTCTAATGTCCAGCAAGTTAGATTGTCATCCTTTTAACAGCTCACGACATACGATATGAGATGAAAAAAATAGCGCAAAAGAAGAAAAGTGGCCCAAAATTGATGAAAGCGTTCGATTTTGGGCTATGAAAATAGGCACAACCGAGTAGGGTAGCTGCCCCCATCGTAGAGCTCTTAGAGAGCTTTCCAATGGTAGGCTGTGTGCCGCGTAACTCTTTACGAATCAAAAGTGATGGGCACCGGAGCGACGGAGACTTGCTCACAATCCCCTCGCCTTCGGTTTGCGGGCCAAGCCTCTACGTGAAGTGAAGTTGTCTTGCCCAATGTACCGTGGGATTCGGTAATATAAATATGGTGAATAAAGCATATTGGCAAGCCTATACGGGGCAAAAAAAATTGAAAAGTATGGTGCAACATGAGGAATTCCCCGGGGATCACCCATCCTAGTACTACTCTTGCCCAAGCATGCTTAACTTCGGAGTTCTGATGAGATCCGGTGCATTAGTTCTGGTATGATCGCCCCCATCATGTTGAGGGCACAAATCCCTTATGTGTTGACAGTACACAGTCCTAGCCTAGAGAGATGGCCCATTCAAAAGGCCCAATGGGCTTAATGACAACCCAACCACTTCAACAACGCAGCATCATTGAAAGACGTCATATTGATGTGTTCTAGGGTCCTCTAATGTCTCGCGAGTTAGGTTGTCATCCTTTTCGCAGCTCATGACGCACGATTCAGGACGGAAACATAATGCAAAAGAAGAAAAGTGGCCCGAAACTGATGAAAACGTTCGATTTTGGGTTTCAAAAATAGGCGTAGCCGAGCAAGCTAACTACCTATAACGTAGAGCTCTTGGAGAACTTTCCAACGGTATGCTGTACGCCGCGTAACTCCTTACGGATCAAAAGTTATGGGAACCGGAGCGACGAAAACCTCGTCCCAATCCCCTCGCTTTCGGTTTGCGGTCCTAGCCTCTACGTGAAACGAAGTTGTCTTGCCCAATCTACCGTGGGATTTGGTAATAGAAATATGGTGAATAAAGCATCTTGGCAAGCCTAACCGGGGCAAAAAAAATTGAAAAGGGGAGGTGCAACACGAGGACTTCCCAAAGGGTCACTCATCCTAGTACTGCTCTTGCCCAAGCACGCTTAACTCCGGAGTTATGATGGAATCCGGTGCATTAGTACTGGTATGATCACACCCGTCATGTTGAGGGCACAAATCCCTTATGCGTTGACGGTTCACAGTCTCAGCCCAGAGAGATGGCCCATTCAAAAGGCGCAATGGGCGTAATGACAACCCATCCACTTCAACAACGCAGCATCCTCACAAGACGTGATATCGACGCATTGTAGGGCCCTATAAGGTCCCGCAAGTTTGGTTGTCGTCCTTTTCGCCGCTCATGACGCACGATTCGGGATAGAAAAACAACGCAAAAGAAGAAAAGTTACCCGAAACTAATGAAAAAGTTCAATTTTGGGCTCCAAAAAAAGGTGCAGCTAAGCAAGCTAACTGCCCCTATCGTACAGCTCTGGGAGAGATTTCCAACGGTATGCTGTGCACCGCGTAACTCCTTACGAATCAAAAGTTATGGGCACCGGAGCGACGGAGACCTGGTTACAAGCCCCACGCCATCGGATTGCGGGCCCAGCCACTACGTGAAGTGAAGTTGTCTTGTCCAAGGTGCCGTGGGATTAAGTAATCAAAACGTGGTGGATAAAGCATCTTGGCAAGCCTAACTGGGCCAAAAAAAATTGAAAAGTGGGGTGCAACATGAGGACTTCCCAAGGGGTTACCCATTCTAGAACTACTCTCGCCCAAGCACGCTTCACTTCGAAGTTCTGATGGGATCCGGTGCATTAGTGTTGGTATGATCGCACCCATCATGTTGAGGGCACAAATCCCTTATGTGTTGACGGTTCACAATCCCTGCCCAGAGAGATGGCCCATTCAAAAGGCCCAATGGGCTTAATGACAACCCATCAGCTTCAACAACGCAGCATCCTCCCATGACATGATATCGACGCATTGTAGGGCCCTCTAATGTCCTGTGAGTTAGGTTGTCGTCCTTTTTGCGGCTCATGACGCACGATTTGCGACGGAAACACAATGCAAAAGTAGAAAAGTGGCCCAAAAATGATGAAAACGTTCAATTTTGCACTCCAGAAACAGGCGCAGCCGAGCAAGCTAACTGCCTCTATCGTAGAGCTCTCAGAGAGCTTTCCAATGGTACGCTGTGCACCGCGTAACTCCTTACGGATCAAAAGTTATGAGCACTAGAGCGACGAAGACCTGGTCACAAGCCCCACGCCATCGGTTTGCGGGCCCAGCCACTACGTGAAGTGAAGTTGTCTTGCCCTAGGTGCCGTGGAATTCGGTAATAGAAATGTGGTGGATAAAGCATCTTGGCAAGCCTAACCGGGGCAAAAAAAATTGAAAATGGGAGGTGCAACACGAGGACTACCCAGGGGGACACCCATCCTATTACTACTCTCGCTTAAGCACACTTAACTTCAGAGTTACGATGGGATCCGGTACATTAGTACTGGTATGATCGCACCGGTCATGTTGAGGGCACAAATCCCTTATGTGTTGACGGTTCACAATCTCGCCCAGAGAGATGGCCCAGTCAAAACGCCCAATGGGTTTAACGATAACCAATCCGCTTCAACAACGCAGCATCCTTACAAAACATGATATTGACGCTTTCTAGGGCCCTCTAATGTCAATCGAGTTTGGTTGTCAACCTTTTAACATCTCACGACGTACAATCCGGGATGGAAAAATAGCGTAAAAGAAGAATAGTGGCCCGTAACTGATGAAAACGTTCAATTTTGGACTCCAAAAATAGGTATAGCCGAGTAGGCTAGTTGGCCCCGTTGGAGAGCTCTTGGAGAGCTTTCCAACGGTATGTTGTGCATTGCATAACTCCTTACAGATCAAAAGTGATGGGCAACGGAGCGATGGAGACCTGGTCACAATCCCCATGCCTCGATTTGCGGGACCAGCCTCTACGTGAAGCGAAGTTGTCTTGCCCAATGTACCATGGGATTCGGTAATAGAAATGTGGCGAATAAAGGATCTTGGCAAGCCTAACCGGGGCAAAAAAATGGAAAAATGGGGTGTAACACGAGGACATACCAAGAGGTCACTCATCCTAGTACTACTTTCTCCCAAGCATGCTTAACTTCGGAGTTATGATGGAATCCGGTGCATTAGTGCTAGTATGATCGCACCAATCATGTTGCGGGCGTAAATCCCTTATCTGTTGACGGTTCACAGTCCCAGCCTAGAGCGATAGACCATTCAAAATTCCCAAAGGGCTTAATGACAACCCATTCACTTGAACAACGCAGCATCCTCGGAAGACGTGATATCGACGCATTGTAAGGCCCTCTAATGTTCCACGAGTTAGGTTGTCGACCTTTCCGCTGCTCATGACGCACGATTAGGTTTGGAAAAACAACGCAAAAGAAGAAAAGTGGCCCAAAACTGAAGAAAAAGTTCAAATTTGTGTTCCCGAAAGAGGCGCAGCCGAGCAAGCTAACTTCCCTTGTCGTAGAGCTCTCGGAGAACTTTTCAACGGTATGTTGTGCTACGCGTAACTCCTTACGGATCAAAAGTGATGGGCATCGGAGTGACGGTGACCTTGTCACAAGCACCACGCCCTCGGTTTGCTGGCCCAGCCTCTACGTGAATCGAAGTAGTCTTGCCCAATGTACCATGGGATTCGGCAATAGAAATGTGGTGGATAAAGCATCTTGGTAAGCCTAACTGGGAAAAAAATGAAAAGCGGGGGTGCAACACGAGGACTTCTAAGAGGGTCACCCATCCTAGTACTACTCTCGCCCAAGCACGCTTAACTTCGCAGTTCTGATGGGATCCGGTGCCTTAGTGCAGGTATGATTGCACCCGTCATGTTGAGGGCACAAATTACCTATGTGTTGACGGTTCACAGTCCCAGCCCAGAGAGATGGCCTATTCAAAAGGTCCAATGGGCTTAACAACAACCAATCCGCTTCAACAACGTAGCATCCTCACAAGACGTGATATCGACACGTTGTAGGGCCCTTTAATGTCCCGCGAGCTAGGTTGTCGTCCTTTTAACAGCTCACGGCGTATGATCCGGGATGAGAAAATAGAGCAAAAGAAGAAAAGTAGCCCGACACTGATGAAAACATTCAATTTTGGGCCACGAAAATAGGTGCAGCCTGGAAAGCTTGTTGCCCCCTTCGTAGAGCTCTCGAAGAGCTTTCCAACGACATGTTGTGCGCCGCGTAACTCCATACGAATCAAAAGTTATGGGCACCAGAGCGATGGAGACTTGGTCACAAGTCCCATGCCCTCGATTTGCGGCCCCAGCCTCTACGTGAGGTGAAGTTGTTTTGCCCAAGGTACCGTGGGATTCGGTAATAGAAATGTTGTGGATAAATCATCTTGGCAAGCCTAACCGGGGAAAAAAATATTGAAAAGAGGGGTGCAACACAAGGACTTCCCAGGGGGTTACCCATCCTAGTACTACTCTTGCCCATGCACTCTTAACTTCGGAGTTCTGATGGGATCCGGTGCATTAGTGCTTGTATGATCGCACCCATCATGTTGATGACACAAATCCCTTATGTGTTGACGGTTCACAATCCCAGCCCAGAGAGATGGCCCACTTAAAACGACCAATGGGCTTAACGACGACCCATCCGCTTCGACAACACAGCATCCTTGCAAGATATGATATCGAGGCATTGTAGGGCCCCCTAATGTCCCGCGGGTTTGGTTGTCGTCCTTTTAATAGCTCACGACGTACAATTCGGGATGGAAAAATAGCACAAAAGAAGAAAAGTTGCCCGAAACTAAAAAAAACATTCGATTTTGGGCGTCAAAAATAGGTGCAACTGAGCAAACTTGCTGCCCCCATCATAGAACTCTCGGAGAGCTTTCCAAATGTATGTTGTGTGCCACGTAACTCCTTACGGATCAAAAGTTATGGACACCGGAGCAACGGAGACCAGGTCACAAGCCCCACGCCCTCGGTTTGCGGGCCCAGCCTCTACGTAAAGCGAAGTTGTCTTGCCCATTGTACCGTGGGATTCGGTAATAGAAATGTGGTGGATAAAGCATCTTGACAAGCCTAACTGGGGCAAAAAAAAATTGAAAAAGGTTGTGTAACACGAGGACTTCCCAGGGGGTCACCCATCCTAGTACTACTTTCGCACAAAAATGCTTAACTTCGGAGTTCTGATGGAATCCGGTGCATTAGTGTGGGTATGATCGCACCCGTCATGTTGTGGGCACAAATCCCTTATGTGTTTACGGTTCACAGTCCCAGCCCAGAGAGATAGCCTATTCAAAAGCCCCAATGGGCTTAACGACAACCCATCCGCTTCAACAATGCAGCATCATTGCAAGACGTGATATCAACGCATTGTAAGGCCCTTTAATGTCCCGCGGTTTGGTTGTCGTACTTTTTGCGACTCATGATGTACGATTCGGGATGGAAAAACAGCGCAAAAGAAAAAAAGTGGACCGCAACTAAAAAAAATTCAATTTCGGGCTTCGAAAATAAGCGCAGTGGAGCAAGCTTTTTGCAACATCGTAGAGCTCTCGAGAGCTTTCCAACGGTATGTTGTGCGGCACGTAACTCCTACCGGATCAAAAGTTATGGGCACCGGAGCGACGGAGACCTGGTCACAAGACCCACGCCCTCGGTTTATGAGCCCAGCCTCTACGTGAAGCGAAGTTGCCTTGCCCAAGGAGCCGTGGGATTCGGTAATTGAAATGTGGTGGATAAAGCATCTTGGCAAGGCTAACAGGGGCAAAAAAATTTGAAAAGGAAGTGTACAACACAGGGACTTCCCACGGGGTCACCCATCCTAGTACTACTCTCGGCCAAGCATGCTTAAGTTCGGGGTTTCGATGGGATCCGATGCATTAGTGCTGGTATGATCGCACCCGTCATGTTGAGGGCACAAATCCCTTATGTGTTGCCCATTACACCGGAGCGACGGAGACCTTGTCACAAGCACCACGACATCGGTTTGAGGCCCCAACCTATAGGTCTAGCGAAGTTGTCTTGCCCATCATACTGTGGTATTCGGTAATAGAAATATGGTGGGTAAAGCATCTTGGCAAGCCTAACCAGGGCAAAAAAAATTCAAAAGGGGGTTGCAACACAAGGACTTCCAAGAGGGTCCCGTCCTAGTACTACTCTTGCCCAGCACGCTTAACTTCGGAGTTCTGATGGGATACGGTGCATTAGTGGCGGTATGATCACACCCATCATGTTGAGGGCACAAATCCCTTATGTGTTGACGGTTCAGTTTCCTAGCCCAAAGAGATGGCCCATTTAAAAGGCTGAAAGGGCTTAACGACAACCCATCTGCTTCAACAATGTAGCATCCTACCAAGACGTGATATCGACGCATATTAGGGCCCTCTAATGTCCCTCGAGTTCGATTGTCGTCCTTTTCGCAACTCATGACATACGATTCTGGACAGAAAAATAGCGCAAAAGAATAAAAGTGGCTCAAAACTGCTGAAAATAATCGGAGCCGAGTAAGCTTGCTGCCCCCGTCGTAGGGCTCTCGGAGAGCTTTCCAACGATATTCTGTGTGCCGCGTAACTCCTTACATATTAAAAGATATGGGTACCAGAGTGATGGAGACTTGGTCACATGCCCCATGCCCTCGGTTTGCGGGCCCAGCCTCTACGTGATATGAAGTTGTCTTGCCCAAGGTGTCGTGGGATTCGGTTATAGAAATGTGGAGGATAAAGTATCTTGGCAACCCTAACCGGGGTAAAAAAAATTTAAAAGGGGGTTGCAACACGAGAACTTCCTAGGGGGTCACCCATCCTAGTACTACTCTCGCCCAAGCATGCTTAACTTCAGAGTTCTGACGAGATCTGGTGCATTAGTGCTGGTATGATCACACCCGCCATGTTGAGGGCGAAAATTCCTTATATGTTGACGGTTCACAGTCCTAGCCCAGCGAGATGGCCCATTCAAAAGGCCCAATGGGCTTAATGACAACCCATCCGCTTCAACAACGAAACATCCTCGCAAGACGTGATATCGACACATTGTAGGGCCCTCTAATGTCCCGCGAGTTAGGTTGTCGTCCTTTTCACGGCTCACGACGCATGATCCGGGACGAAAAAATAGCGCAAAAGGAAGAAAAGTGGCCCCGAATTGATAAAAATGTTCGATTTTGGACTACGAAAATAGACGCAGTCGAGCATGCTAGATACCCCTGTCGTAGAGCTCTCAAAGAGCTTTCCAACGGTATACTGTGCGTCGCGTAACTCCTTAAGAATCAAAAGTGATGGGCACTAGAGCGATTGAGACCTTGTCACAAGCACCATGCCCTCGGTTTGCGGGCCAAGCCTCTACGTGAAGCGAAGTTGTGTTGCCCAATGTACCGTGGGATTCGGTAATAGAAATGTGGTGGATAAAGCATCTCGACAGGCCTAACCGGGGAAAAAAATTTGTAAAGGGGGCTGGAACACAAGGACTTCCAAGGGGGCCACCCATCCTAGTACTACTCTCGCCCAAGCACGCTTAACTTTGAAGTTCTGATGGGATCCGATGCATTAGTGCTGGTATAATCGTACCCGTCATGTTGAGGGCACAAATCCCTTACGAATCAAAGGTTGTGGGCACCGGAGGAATGGAGACCAAGTCACAAGACTCATGCCCTCAGTTTGCGGGCCCAGCCTCTACGTGAAGTGAAGTTGTCTTGCCCACGGTGCTGTGAGATTCGGTAATAGAAATGTTTTGGATAAATCATCTTTGCAAGCCTAACAAGGGCAAAAAAAAATTGAAAAGGGGGTGCAGCATGAGGACTTCCCAGGGGGTCACCCAACATAGTACTACTCTCGCCCAAACACGCTTAACTTCAGAGTTTTGATGGGATCCGGTGCATTAGTGCTAGTATGATCGTACCCGTCATGTTGAGGGCACAAATCCCTTATGTATTTACGGTTCACAATCCCATCCCAGAGAGATGGCCTATTCAAAAGGCCCAATGGGCTAAACGACAACCTATCCACTTCAACAACGCAGCATCCTCACAAGACGTGATATCGATGTGTTGTAGGGCACTCTAATATCCCGCGAGTTAGGTTGTCGTCCTTTTAACAGCTCACGACGTACGATCTAGGAAGGAAAAATAGCTTAAAACAAGAAAAGTGGCACGAAACTAATGAAAATGTTCAATTTTGGGCTGTGAAAATAGGCACGGGCGAGCAAGCTTGTTACCCCCGTCGTAGAGCTCTTGGAGAGCTTTCCAACGCTATGCTGTGCGTCTCGTAACTCTTTACGTATCAAAAGTTATAGGCACCGGAACGACAGAGACCTGGTCACAAGCCCCACGCCCTCGGTTTATGGGCCCAGCCTCTACGTGAAGCGAAGTTGTCTTGCCCAAGGTGCCGTGGGATTCTGTAATAGAAATGTGGTGGATAAAGCATCTTGGCAAGCCTAACCCGGACAAAAAAAATTGAAAAGGGGGGTGCAACACAAGGACTTCCCAAGGGGTCACCCATCCTAGTACTACTCTTACCCAAGCACGCTTAACTTCAGAGTTCTGATAGGATCCAGTGCATTAGTGCTAGTATGCTCGCACCCGCCATGTTGAGGGCACAAATCTCATATGTGTTGACGGTTCTCAGTCCCAGTCCAGAGAGAAGGCCCATTCAAAAGGCCAATGGGATTAACGATAACACATCCGCTTCAACAACACAGCATCCTCACAAGACTTGATATCGATGCATTGTAGCGCCCTCTAATGTCCCACGAGTTAGGTTCTCGTCCTTTTAATAGCTCATGATGTACGATCCGGAATAGAAAAATAGCACAAAAGAAAAAAAAGTGGCCCGAAACTGATGAAAACGTTCAATTTTGGGCTTTGAAGATATTTGCAGCCTAGCAAGCTTGCTGTCCCCGTCGTAGAGCTCTCGGAGAGCTTTCCAACTGTATGCAGTGCACTGCGTAACTCCTTACGGATCAAAAGTTTTGGGCACTAGAGCGACGGAGACCTTGTCACAAGCAGCACACCCTCGGTTTACGAGCCCATCCTCTATGTGGTGGATAAATCTTCTTGGCAAGCCTAACCGGGGCAAAAAAAATTGAAAAAGGGGGTGCAACACGAGGATTTCCCAGGGGGTCACCAATCCTAGTACTACTCTCGCCCAAGCACGCTTAACTTCGGAGTTCTGATGGGATCCTGTGCATTAGTGCAGGTATGATCATACCTGACCTGTTGAGGGTACAAATCCCTTATGTGTTGACGGTTCACAGTCCCAGGCTAGAGAATTGGCCCATTCAAAAGGACTTATGGGCTTAACGATAACCCATCGGCTTCGACAACGCAACATCCTGACAAGACTTGATATCGAGGCATTGTAAGGCCCTCTATTGTCTTGCGAGTTAGGTTGTCGTGCTTTTAACAGCTCACGACGTACGATCTGGGATAGAAAACAGCACAAAAGAAGAAAAGTGGCTCGAAAATGATAAAAACGTTTGATTTTGAGCTCCGAAAAAAGGCACAACCGAACAAGCTTGTTGGCGCAATCGTAGAGCTCTTGGAGAGCTTTCCAACAGTATGTTGTGCATCGCGTAACTCTTTACGGATCAAAAGTGATGGGCACTAGAGCGACGAAGACCATTTCGCAAGCACCACGCACTCGTTTTGCGGGCCCAGCCTCTACGTGAAGTGAAGTTGTATTGCCCAATATACTGTGGGATTCGGTAATAGAAATGTGGTGGATAAAGCATGTAGGCAAGCCTAACCGGGGCAAAAAAATTAAAATGGGGGGTGCAACATGAGGATTTCTAAGGGGGTCACATATCCTAGTACTACTCTCATCCAAGCACGTTTATCTTCAGAGTTCAGATGGGATCTGGTACATTAGTGCTGATATGATCGCACCCGTCATGTTAAGGTCACAAATCCCTTATGTGTTCACGGTTCACAATCCCAGCCAAGTGAGATGGCCTATTCAAAAGGCCCAATGGGCTTAACAACAACCCATCCACTTCAACAACGCAGCAACCTCACAAGACGTGATATCGACGCATTGTAGGGCCCTCTAATGTCCAGCGAGTTAGCTTGCCATCTTTTTAACAGCTTACGACATACGATCCGGGATAGAAAAACAGCATAAAAGAAGAAAAGTTACCCCAAACTAATGAAAACATTCAATATTAGGCTCCGAAAACAAGCGCAGCCCAACAGGCTTGCTTTCCCAGTCGTAGATCTCTCAGATAGCTTTCCAACGGTATGTTGTGCGGCGCAATACTCCTTACGGATCAAAAGTTATGGGCACTGGAGCGACGGAGACCTGGTTAGAGGCCCCACGCCCTCAGTTTATGGGCCCAGCCTCTACGTGGAGCGAAGTTGTCTTGCCCAAGGTGCCATGGGATTCGGTAATAGAAATGTGGTGGATAAAACATTTTGGCAAGCCGAACTGGGACCAAAAAAATTGAAAAAGGGGGTGCAACACGTGGACTTCCCAAAGGGTTACCCATCCTAGTACTACTCTCGCCCAAGCATGATTAACTTTAGAGTTCTGATGCGATCCAGTGCATTAGTGTTGGTATGATCACACCCATCATGTTGAGGGCACAAATCTTTTATGTGTTGACGGTTCACAGTCCCAGCCCGAGAGATGGCCTATTCAAAAGGCCCAATGGACTTAGCGACAACCCATCCGCTTCGACAACGCAGCATCCTTACAAGACGTGGTATTGACGTGTTGTAGGGCCCTATAATGTCCCTCGAGTTTGCTTGTCGTCCTTTTAACAGCTTACAACGAACGATCCGGGACGCAAAAAGAGCGAAAAAGAAGTAAAATTGCCCGAAATTGATGAAAACTTTCAATTTTGGCCTCCAAAAATTAGCGCAACCGAGCAGGCTTGCTACCCTCATCGTAAAGCTCTCTGAGAGCTTTCCAACGGTATGCTGTGCACCGCATAACTCCTTACGGATCGAAAGTTATGGTCACCGAAGCGACGGAGAACTGGTAACAAGCCCCACACCCTCGGTTTACGGGCCCTGCCACTACGTGAAGCGAAGTTGACTTGCCCAAGTTGTCGTGGGATTCGGTAATAGAAATATGGAGGATAAAGCATCTTGGCATGCCTAACCGGTGCAAAAAAAATTGAAAAATGGGATGCGACACGAGGACTTCCCAAGGGGTCACCCATCCTAGTACTACTCTCGCCCAAGCACGCTTAACTTCGGAGTTCTGATGGGATCCGTTATATTAGTGCTGGTATGATTGCACCCATTAAGTTGAGGGCACAAATCCCTTATGTGTTGATAGTTCACAGTCCCAGCCCAGAGAGATGGCCCATTCAAAAGGACCAAAGGGCTTAACGACAACCCATCCGCTTCGACAACGCATCATCCTAATAGGACGTGAAGTCGAGGTATTGCAGGGCTCTCTAATATCCCGTGAGTTAGGTTGTCGTCCTTTTAACAGCTCACGACATATGATCCGGGATGGAAAAACACCGTAAAACAAGAAAAGTGGCCCAGAACTGATGAAAATGTTTGATTTTGACCTCTGAAAACAAGCGCAGCCGAGCAAGCTTGTTGCCCCTATTGTAGAGCTCTCAGAGAGCTTTCCAACGGTATGCTGTGCGTTGCGTAACTCCTTACGGATCAAAAGTTATGGGCACCGGAGCGACGGTGACTTGGTCACAAGCCCCATGCCCTCAATTTCCGGGCCCACCCTCTATGTGAAGCGAAGTTGTTTTGCCTATTGTACCGTGGGATTCGATAATAGAAATGTAGTGGATAAAGCATCTTGGCAAGCCTAACCGGGGCAAAAAAAATTGAGAAAGGGGGTGCAACACGAGGACATCCCACGGGGTCACCTCTCCTAGTACTACTCTCGCGCAAGCACGGTTCCTTTCGGAGTTCTGATAGGATCCGGTGCATTAGTGCTGGTATGATAGCACCCGCCATGTTGAGGGCACAAATCCCTTATGTGTTGACGGTTCACAATCCCAGCCCAGAGAGATGGCCCATTCAAAAGGCCCAATGGGCTTAACGACAACCCATCCCCTTCAACAATGCAATATCCTCGCAAGACGTGATATTGACGCATTGTAGGGCCCTCTAATGTCCCTCAATTCAGGTTGTCGCCCTTTTCGAGACTCATGACGTATGATTCGGGAGGGAAAAATTGCGCAAAAGAAGAAAAGTGGACCAAAATTTCATGAAAATGTTCGATTTTGGGTTCCGAAAATAGGTGCATGCAGGCAAGCTTGTTGCCTCCGTTGTAGAGCTCTCGGAGAGCTTTTCAACGATATGTTGTGAGCCGTGTAAATCCTTACGGATCAAAAGTTATGGGGAGCGGAACAATGGAGACCTGATCACAAGTCCCATGCCCCCGATTTCCGGGCCCAACCTCTACGTGAAGCGAACTTGTCTTGCCCATGGTGCTGTGGGTTTTGGTAATAAAAATGTGTTGGATAAATCATCCTGGCAAGCCCAACCAGGGCAAAAAAATTTGAAAAGGGGGGTTGCAACACGGGGACTTCCCAGGAGGTCAACCATCGTAGTACTACTCTCGCCCAAGCATGCTAAACTTCAGAATTCTGATGGGATCCGTTGCATTAGTGCTGGTATGATCGCACCTGCCATATTGAGGGCACAAATCCCTTATGAGTTTATGGTTCACAGTCCTATCCCAGAGAGATGGCCAATTCAAAAGGCCCAATAGGCTTAACGACAACCCATCTACTTCTACAACGCAGTATCCTTACAAGACGTGATATCGACGAGTTATAGGGCTCTCCAATGTCCCGCAAGTTAGGTTGTCTTCCTTTTAAAAGTTGATGACGTATGATACGGGACTAAAAAATAGCGCAAAAGATGAAAAGTAGCCCGAAACTAATGAAAACATTCGATTTTGGGCTCCGAAAATAGACGTAGCCTAGCACACTTGCTACCCCCATCGTAGAGCTCTCGAAGAGCTTTCCAACGGTAAGCTGTGTGCCGCGTAACTCTTTACGGATCAAATGTGATGGGCACCGGAGTGACGGAGACCTGGTCACAAGCCCCACGCCATCGATTTCTGGGCCCAGCCTCCATGTGAAGTGAAGTTGTCTTGCCCAAGGTGCCGTGGGATTCGGTTATAGAATTGTGGTGGATAAAGCATCTTGGCAAGCCTAACCGGGACAAAAAAAAATTGAAAAGGCGGGGTGCAACACGGGGACTTCCCAAGGGGTCACCCATCCTAGTACTTCTCTATCCCAAGCACGCTTAACTTCGGAGTTCTGATGGGATCCGATGCATTAGTGATGGTATGATCGTACCCATCATGTTTAGGGCACAAATCCCTTATGTGTTGACAGTTCACAGTCTCAGCACAAAGAGATGGCCCAGTCAAAAGGACCAATGGGCTTAACGACAACCCATCATCATCAAAAACGCAGCATCCTCGCCAGACGTGATATCGACGCATTGTAGGGTCCTCTAATGTCTCGCAAGTTAGGTTGTCGTCCTTTTAACAGCTCACGACGTACGATCCAAAACAGAAAAACTGCGCAAAAGAAGAAAAGTTGCCCAAAACTGATGAAAACGTTCAATTTTTGGTTTCAAAAATAGGCACAGCCGAGCAGGCTTGTTGTCCCCCTCGTAAAGCTCTATGAGAGCTTTCCAACAGAATGTTGTGCGCCGCGCAACTCATTACGGACCAAAAGTTATGGGCATCGGAGCGACGGAGAGCTGGTCACAAGCCTCACGGCCTCGGTTTGCAGGCGCAGCCTCTACGTGAAGTGAAGTTGTCTTGCCCAAGGTGCCGTGGGATTTGAAAATAGAAATGTGGTGGATAAAACATCTTGGCAAGCCTAACCGGGGAAAAAAAAATTTAAGAGGGGGTGTAACACGAGGATTTCCTAGGGGGCCACCCATCCTAGTACTACTCTCATCCAAGCACGTTTAACTTTATAGTTCTGAAGGGATCCAGTGCATTAGTGCTGGTATGATTGCACCCATCATGTTGAGGGCACAAATCCCATATGTGTTTACAGTTCACAGTCCAAGCCCAGGGAGATGGCCCATTCAAAAGGCCCAATGGGCTTAACGACAACACATCCGCCTCAACAAAGTATCATCCTTACAAGAAGTGATATCAACGTGTTGTAGGGACCTCTAATGTCCCGCGAGTTACTTTGTCGTCATTTTAACAACTCACGACGTATGATCCGGGATGAAAAAACTACGCAAAAGAAGAAAAGTATCCAAAATTGATTAAAACGTTCGATTTTGGGCTCTGAAAATAGGTACAACATTTCTGGCTTGCTACCCCCGTCGTAGAGCTTTTGGAGAGCTTTCCAACGGTATGTTGTGCACTGCGTAACGCTTTACGGATCAAAAGTTATGGGCACCGGAGCGACGACGACCTGGTCACAAGCACCACGCCCTCGGTTTGCGAGCCCAGCCTCTACGTGAAGCGAAGTTGTCTTGCCCAAAGTGACGTGGGATTCGGTAATAGAAATGTGGTGGATAAAGCATCTTGGCAAGCCTAACCAGGGCAAAAAAAATTGAAAAGGGGTGTGCAACACGAGGACTTCCCAGGGGGTCACCCATCTTAGTACTAATCTCGCCCAAGCTTAACTTCAGAGTTTTGATAGGATATGGTTCATTAGTAATCGTAAGATCGTACCCCTTATGTGTTGACGGTTCACAGTCCCAATCTCAGAGAGATGGCCCATTCAAAAGGCCCAATGGGCTTAACAACAACCCATCCGATTCAACAACGCTGCATGCTCACAAGACGTGATATCGACGTGTTGTAGGGTCCTCTAATGTCCCGCGAGTAAGGTTGTCATCCTTTTAACAGCTCACAAGGTACGATCCGAAACAAAAAAACTGCGCAAAAGAAGAAAAGTGGCCCGAAACTGATGAAAATGTTCAATTTTTATGTCCGAAAATAGCCGCAGTTGAGTAGGCTTGTTATCCCTCTTGTAGAGCTCTATGAGAGCTTTTCAATGGGAAGTTGTGCGCCACGTAACTCCTTACGGATTAGAAGTTATGGGCATCGGAGCGACGGAGACCTGGTCACAAGCCCCACGCCCCACGCCCTCGGTTTTCGGGCGTAGCCTCTACTTGAAGCGAAGTTGTCTTGCCCAAGGTGCCGTGGGATTCGAAAATAGAAATTTGGTGGATAAAGCATCTTGGCAAGCCTTACCGGGGAAAAAAAATTGAAAAGGGGGGTGCTACACGAGGACTTACCACGGGGTCACCGATCCTAGTACTACTCTTGCCCAAGCACGCTTGACTTCGAAGTTCTGATGGGATCCGGTGCATTAGTGCTAGTATGATCGCACCCGTCATGTTAAGGGCACAAA
Source organism: Ehretia macrophylla (assembly GCA_037974665.1). Lineage (NCBI taxonomy): Eukaryota > Viridiplantae > Streptophyta > Magnoliopsida > Boraginales > Ehretiaceae > Ehretia > Ehretia macrophylla. The sequence goes on along the minus strand of CM075782.1, from coordinate 40,530,013 downwards.
TCCCATATGTGTTTTCGGTTCACAATCCAAGCCCAGAGAGATGGCCCATCCAAAAGGCCCAATGGACTTAACGACAACACATCCGCTTAAACAACGCAGCATCCTTACAAGAAGTGATATCGTAGAGTTGTAGGGCCCTCTAATGTTCGATTTTGGGCATAGAAAATTGGCACAACCTGGCTAGCTTGCTGCCTCCATCGTTGAGCTCTTGGAGAGCTTTCTAAGGGTATGCTGTGCATCGCGTAACTCCTTACAGATCAAAAGTTATTGGCACCGGAGTGACAACGACCAGGTTAGAAGCCCCACTCCCTTGGTTTGCGGACCCAGCCTCTACATGAAGCGAATTTGTCTTGCCCAAGGTTCCATGGGATTCAGTAATAGAATTGTGGTGGATAAAGCATCTAGGCAAGCCTAATCGGGGCAAAAAAAATAGAAAAGAGGGGTGCAACACGAGGACTTCCCAGTGGGTCACCCATCCTAGTAGTGATGGTATGACCGCACCCGTCCTATTGATGGCACAAATCCCTTATGTGTTGACAATTCATAGTCCCAGCCCAGAGAGATGGCTCATTCAAAATGCCCAATAGGCTTAACGACAACCCATCCGATTCAACAATGCAGCATCCTCACAAGACGTGATATCGATGTATTGTAGGGCCCTCTAATGCCCCGCGAGTTAGGTTGTCGTCCTTTTAACATCTCACGACATACGATCCGGGATGGAAAAATAGTGCAAAAGTAGAAAAGTGGCCCGAAACTAAAGAAAATGTTTGATTTTGCACCCCAAAACTTGGGTATGGCAAAGCAGGCTTGCTGTCCCCATCGTAGAGCTCTCTGAGAGCTTTCCAATGGTATGCTGTGCGCCGCGTAATTCCTTACGGATCAAAAGTTGTGGGCACTGTAGCGACGGAGACCTGGTCACAAGCCCCACGCCCTCGGTTTACGGGCGCAACCTCTACGTGAAATGAAGTTGTCTTGCCCAAGGTGCTGTTGGATTCGAAAATAGAAATGTGGTGGATAAAGAATCTTGGCAAGCGTAACCGGGGTAAAAAAAATTGAAAAGGGGGGTGCAACACGAAGACTTCCCAGGGGGTCACTCATCCTAGTACTATTCTCACCCCAGCACGCTTAACTTCGGAGTTCTGATGGGATCCGGTGCATTAATGCAGGTATGATCGAACCCGTCATGTTTAGGGCACAAATCCCATATGTGTTGACGGTTCATAGTCCCAGCCTAGAGAGATGGCCCATTTAAAAGGCCCAATGGGCTTAACGACAACCCATTCGCTTCAACAATGAAGCATCCTCACAAGACGTGATATCGATGAGTTGTAGTGCCCTCTAATGTCCCGCGAGTTAGGTTGCCATCCTTTTAATAGTCCACGACATACGATCCGGGATGGAAAAACAGCGCAAAAGAAGAAAAGTAGCCTAAAACTGATTAAAACGTATGATTTTGGTCTCCTAAAATAGGTGCAGCCGAGCAATATTGTTGCCAGCGTCGTAGAGCTCTCGGAGAGCTTTCCAACGGTATGTTGTGCGTCGCGTAACTCCTTGCGGATCAAAAGTTATGGGCGTCGAAGACCTGATCATAAGCCCCACGCCCTTGGTTTGCGGGCCCAGCCTCTACGTAAATCGAAGTTGTCTTGCCCAAGGTGCCGTGGGATTCGGTAATAGAAATGTGGTGGATAAAGCATCTTGGCAAGCCTAAACGAGGAAAAAAAAATTGAAAAGAGGGGTGCAACACGAGGACTTCCCAGGGGGTCACCCATCCCAGTACTACTCTCGCCCAAGCATGCTTAACTTCGGAGTTCTGATAAGATCCGGTGCATTAGTGCTGATATGATCGCACCAACCATGATGAGGGCACAAATCACTTTATGTGTTGACGGTTCACAATCCCAGCCTAGAGAGATGGCCCATTCAAAAGGCCAATGGGCTTAACGATAACCCATCCGCTTCGACGACGTAGCATCCTCACAAGATGTGATATCGAGGCATTGTAGGGCCCTCTAATGTCCCGCGAGTTAGGTTGTCGTCCTTTTAACAACTCACGACGTACGATCCGGGATGAAAAAACGGGGCAAAAGAAAGAAAGTGGCCCGAAACTGATGAAAAAGTTCGATTTTGGGCTTCAAAAATAGGCACAGCTAAGCAAGCTTGCTGCCTCCATCGTAAAGTTCTCATAGAGCTTTCCAACTATATGCTGTGCGCTGCATAACTCCTTCGGATCAAAAGTTATGGGCACCGGAGCGACGGAGACATGGTCACAAGCCCCACACCCTCAGTTTGCGGGCCCAGCCACTTCGTGAAGTGAAGTTGTCTTGCCCAAGGTGCCGTGGGATTCGGTAATAGAAATGTGGTGGATAATGCATCTTGGCAAGCCTAACCAGGGAAAAAAAAATTGTAAAGGGGAGAGAAACACGAGGACTTCCCAAGGGGCCACCCATCCTAGTACTACTCTCGTTGAAGCACGCTTAATTTCGGAGTTCTGATGGGATCCGATGCATTAGTGCTGGTATGATCACACACGTCATGTTGAGGGCACAAATCCCTTATGTGTTTACAGTTCACAGTCCTAGCCCATAGAGATGGCCCATTCAAAAGGCCCAATGGGCTTAACGATAACCCATCTGCTTCAACAATGCAGCATCCTTACAAGATGTGATATCGACGCGTTGTAAGGCCCTCTAATATCCCGCGAGTCAGGCTGTCGTCCTTTTAACAGCTCACGACGTAGGATTCGGGATGGAAAAACAGCGCAAAAAAAAGAAAAGTATCCCAAAACTTATGAAAAAGTTCAATTTTTTGCTCCGAAAACAAGCGCAGCAGAGCATTCTGGTTGCCCCCGTCGTAGAGCTCTCGGAGAGCTTTCCAATGGTTTGTTGTGTGCCGCGTAACTCCTTACGAATCAAAAGTGATGGGCACCAGAGTGACGGACACCTGGTCACAAGCCCTATGCCCTTAGTTTGTGGGCCCAGCCTCTACGTGAAGCGAAGTTGTCTTGCCCAATGTACCGTGGGATTCGGTAATAAAAATATGTTGGATAAAGCATCATGGCAAGCCTAACTGGGGCAAAAAAAAATTGAAAAGGGGGGTGCAACATGAGGACTTCCTAGGGGGTCACCCATCCTACTACTACTCTCACCCATGCACATTTACCTTTGGAGTTCTGATGGAATCCGGTGCATTAGTGCTGGTATGATCACACCCGTCATGTTGAGGGCGCAAATCCCTTATGTGTTGACGGTGCACAGTCCTAGCCCTGAGAGATGACCCATTCAAAAGTCCCAATGGGCTTAACAACAACCCATCTGCTTCAACATCACAGCATCGTCGAAAGACTTGATATCGACACGTTGTAAGGCACTCTAATGTCTTGCGAGTTAGGTTATTCATACGGGATAGAAAAACAACGCAAAAGAAGAAAAGTAGCCCGAAACTAATGAAAACATTCGATTTTGGGCTCTGAAAATAGGTGCAACCGAGCATGAATACTGCCTCTATCGCAGAGCTCACGGAGAGCTTTCCAACTTTATGCTAGGTGCCGCATAACTCCTTACGGATCAAAAGTTATGGGCACGGGAGCGACGAAGAACTGGTTAAAAGCCCCACACCCTCGATTTGCGGTCCTAGACTCTACATGAAGCGAAGTTGTCTTGCCCAATGTGCCGTGGGATTCGGTAATAGAAATGTGGTGGTAAAGCATCTTGGCAAGCCTAACCGGGGCACAAAAAATTGAAAAGGGGGGTCCAACACGAGGACTTCCTAGGGGGTCACCAATCCTAGTACTATTATCACCCAAGCACGCTTAACTTCGGAGTTTTGATGGGATTCGGTGCATTAGTGCTGGTATGATCGTACCCGTCATGTAGAGGGCACAAATCCCTTATGTGTTGACGGTTCACAGTCTCAGCCCAGAGAGATGGACAATTCAAAAGGCCAAATGGGCTTAAGGACAACACATCCACTTCTACAACGCAGCATCCTTGCAAGATGTCATATCAACGCATTGTAGGGCCCTCTAATGTCCCCGCGAGTTATGTTGTAGTCCTTTTCGCGGCTCATGACGTACGATTCGGGACGGAAAAACAACGCAAAACAAGAAAATTTCTCAAAACTGATGAAAACGTTCGATTTTGTTCTCCAAAAAAAGGCGCATCTGTCACGCCCCAACTCGACCCTACCTACAATCAGTCATGACGCAATGGAATTTCAGCAGTATAACGACAGTAATTAAGATATCGATGCTCTAAACCAACCTTTTCAGAATATCATACAACCAACTCCACAAACCATTCAACAACCAGCTCTTCAATTAAATGAACAACATACAACATAACCATATTATACAGTTATCATTCCTTCAACAATCCGTTCATAGTTATACGCCTCCGTTCCAACTTCATACATAAACTGTATATATATTTCAAAATAGATCATAAACCAACTTAGTAATCTAAACATGATCAAAAGAAAGACTACTAAACCATCATACATAAGTCTTATAATTGAGTAAGCTATACAATATAACATATTACAACAACTAAGACAAATTCATGGCAATGACTCCAGCACACAAGACTCGTCCACATAAAGCACATTCTCAGCTTCCTGAGACACATATCTGTAATCTTGATCGGTAACACCTGTATGCATGCAATAATAAAGAGTGATCTTATATAAAACAAGCTCAGTGAGGATCCGATAGATCTCTAACAGTATTTACTATACTCCTTGGAAATAATCCTTTGAGCAAGTAAACACACAATAACATCAATAATACTATCATCACATAACTATAACGACTATTCAATAAAGGATACACTAGTTGGTGTAGCTCCAAACGCCATCACGATCATAACAGCCTTCTTGTGACTCCCAAAACTCACGCACCCGAGGTACCCCACTAGCCTCGCCCTCCATGACACCTCCGTCATGCGAGCTGGAGGTAGCCTCTGGTAGTCATGTCGTTATCAACCCGACAGCCCGATGCTGCCAGAGAGGTGGCACACACATACCAAAGACTCAGCAATAATAATAAACATCAATCATTCACAGGAGGACAGTCTAGCAGAACTGACTAGCTCCCGGCATCAATCATCAATCAATAATCATATTATCATCATAATAACATCAATAACCAATTTAACAACAAATAACTAAGTTAGATGACAAAGTAGTCCATCCTACCGAACATACATTAAACACACAATCAAACCCTAGTTTACCCATCAACAACTCACAATTCAATCACTCAAACCACACCCAATCAACTAAGGCTCAATCTAACATTTTAAGGAAAGACAACCTAAACTTCAAATAATCATATCTTACATTCTACTAATCCAAACAACTCCAAATCAGTTTCAAACACTCACCCATTTAATCAACTACATTAGCCCCCTCGGAAACCAACCAAAACACTTCCAAATCATGCTCAATAACCCTAAAACCCTAGTGTGTCATGGCTGAAATTTCTGGATTTTAGCACGGACATTACAATCGAAAATTCGGCATTACAACGGCGCTACCACGTAATTAACAAACTTTTAGAAATCGGCGGCAATCGATTCCGATCAACACAACTCAAAATAATCAAAATTTAGCAAATTAATCAACTTTAAACACCCAAAAATAAATAATTATGCTACAACGGTTCACATATAAATGATCCCTAGCATGCATGGAACAATAATCTAACTTCAAATTAATATTCTAACGGTTCAATAATTATTTATACGCATAAACACAAAATAAGAGTTTTGAGATCTAGAATTTTTCTCTCACCTTTGATGTGTTTTGATACAAGAAACATGTAGAATGGATGCCCAACAAGTGAAATCAAGTTTTGAATGAAGTGATTTGGACTTGAATTGCAAAATCTATGTGAAAAATGCTTGAAAACTTTGAAAAATGTGTTCTTTCTTCGCCCTCATGGAATTTCGGTAATGTGTATGTAAAATGAGTGTGTTTTGTGTTGTTTTAATGTGTGTTGGTGATATATTAAGCAAAGGTCAACAAATAAAAGAAAGTCAAAGGTGGAAACTAATTATTTTTAGTGTTTTCTTGTCTTTTAATTCATTTTCTTGACTACTCTTGCTCAAATTAATTATACAACACCTAAACTATCTCAAGTGGTTTATTTTTAGTTGACAATAAGTTTTACGTTCAAACAATTTCACCTGAGTCGGCTTAAAACGCGATTTTTGCAAAAGAAGGTGAAAAGTCATATTATTTATTTTCAAATGTCTTTTGAATGCACAATTAATCTAAAATCATTTAATACCACATATAAATGCATTTATATTAATATATACTAGGTCAACAAAAGTCAATGCTAGAATCGGGTTTAGAAGAAATCACTATTTGGCTAAAAAATGCTATTTTCCGCCTGAAAAGTCTATTTAAATTACTATTCTGCTTCAGAATCAATTTTTATCACACATGAGCCTATTAATAATAGAGGACTAGGTTTTAAGATGTTTAAAACACCCCTGTAAAAATTTTAGCAGACAAGTGTTCAAAAATACTATTTACCAAAACCGACAATAAAATTTCTGATTCCGTTTTTGATGAAAATTTCATGAATGCACATGTAGCATGTATTAGGAGTATTAATCACATAATTATCACATTCTAAGTCATATAACACATAAACATGTCAAATCACGCAAATCGAGGCAAGTATACGTAAATCGAGGTAAAGATGAAAACTGGGGTTTCACATTCTCCCTTCCTTACAACAATTGCGTCCGCGCAATTTTCGAACTGACAGACTATTAAATCCTCAATCGTTGCACTTAACAATACTTCTCTTAGTTCCCATTTGTCTCTTAGGATGACACTTAACAAAGACCTCAAAAGAATAAACTCTGTTGACTGCAAGTTGATGATCATAATTCCAAGACAATCTTCAATTCATAATTCTCTCCCACCTAATATCATATTGCATATGAAAGAAATCGCAACTCCAAAGTCTTAGCATAACACCACTATTTATCAATCATCGCCTACTACACAAAAGAGCTCTATGAACACCACGAGGGTTTAAAAACTCATGCACGATAACATGAATGATTACTGATCAAGGGAATATCTCAAAAGTGACATTTGTCAGAATATGGCTCTTATGAAATTTACAAAGAAATACGAATATGAAAAATCATATTCGAGCCAACAATCAAGTGAACAAGAGGTTAAACAAGTTAGAGAATCAAGAGGTTAATAGTTTAATAAGGAAGCATGATAACTAAGATAAGAAATGTCTCAGCACCTATTAGTTAAATAAGTACAAACAAAGGATGATGACGAGTCAAAACAGTGCTGAGTATGTTGAACAAAAATTCCTAAAGAAGTAGACATTTCAATTCTCGATGATTAACCAACAAGTAAGTTGTACTTGGGATAAATGAAATTAAGAGATAAGAGATGATTAATTCAATAGAAAATATGTGTGTTAAGATTATGAGTATCTCAGCACGCAACAACCAAAGAAGTATAAATAAGAAAAGACAGTGCTGAGTATATTAAATGAGCAATTACAAGCAAAGTAATGGCTCCGAATTTAATAATAAAACAATAGGATTAGCAAAGATCGACAAGAATGACAATGATGTACTTAGGTAGGGAGTACATCAAGCAAGTAAAATTCGAACAAGTAAAATGATATACCAAAGGTGAAATTACTTCCAAATGAACAATAATAGGAGAAAATGAAATATTGGAACCAATGGCTGGAGATATAGAATGAAATATGGAAGTCTCGAACCTTAACTCCAATAAGTGACATTGCTATAAGAAGCAAATATGAATGTTAAGAATCAAAACAATGTCAAATAATTATAGGATCCATTAATCCAATAAGCAAAACTTTCAAAAAACAATTGATATGCTAGAAAAGTGTAACTCTCTCTCAAATAAGTGAGAACAGAGTAAAAAATAATTATAAGACTGATAGAATTATGAAGTACAAGAAGGGTGTCCCACCTACACACTTAAACACCAACAAGTCAAATCCTACAATCTATCTTCCTCCGAAGCAAGACACTAAGGAGATCTAGAGAACCTAAGGAGTCATAACAATCACCAAACAAGATAAATCACTCCAAAATTTTTCATTCCGTACCAGACCAATCACTAAACAAGATAAATCACCGATTACCCAACAAGATTCACTAATGAAGACTCCAAAATCTGATAACACAATACAGATTCATATTAACCTATTATAACACTAGTGAATCCTCAATCAACAATTTAGAAAGTCATACTACCTAGGACTCAAAAGCTTGATGTAGGCAAGTAAATGTTCAGCCACCGAAATGCATTCTTATTTCCTCAAATAATTCTATCTCCCAACAATTACATCTTCGAATAAAGTAACTTTAGTCAGGAATCACTCTAATTGTCTCCAAGGTTTAAAGATCAAAACTCCAAAATAATCCTTTAATAATATAGCAATCCTAAATAGTAGAAATATCCACATGTTATACTACACTTTATTCCATTCACAAATATACATCACTAATTCTTCAAATAAATTAATTCTAAATAACCTCAAGAAAGTATAATATGAGTTGAGACTCCAAAAGTGTCTAATCACAACCTCACGGAAACTTCAACTTATGATCCATCTCTAAGTAATAACAAGTTAAACATGGCAACAAAAGTAATTATAATCATCAAGATACATTGCTATTTCCTCGAACAATTTCATTCTCGCTAAATGAACATCAAGAACATATCCATTAAATTGAGACTAAAATCCATAAACACAACAATTAAAATCTCACTGATAAACTACTAGAATAATAATAATTCAAAATCATGGCCTACCTCTATTTCCAAAAACTCTTGCAGTCATCCTTACTTTACCCAAAAGAATCACCCACAGTTATAGCATATATATAATTATATCCCATGAAAACAAGTACCAACATATTACATGATTATCATATATTACAACATTATCACATAACACACAATTCAAAACATAGAAAGCCAATATCACCTAAACAGGTTATATTACGGAAGTAAGTTATAAACAATTAAAGTCACATAAGCAACAAACTTCACATAAGACAAGTTGATCACGTAACTCACATTGGTCACTTAAAGTACATTGAGCACCTAAAGCACGTTGTTTCACATAAGCTAGTTATAAACAATTAAAACCACATAAACAACTAACTTCACACAGACACTTCAATCACATAAAACACATTTGTCACATAATACACGTTAATCACAAAATGCATATTAACTACAACACATTGAGTACGTAAGACACGTTATCAAATAAAACATATTGACCATATTAGTTCACATAACACATAAAGCATATTGATCACATAGAAAGTTAGACACATAAGTAAATTAATCACATAAACATATTAACATATGTTTCATTTTTCTTTCACTTAATACATACTTGCATGTTTAGACCACTACCTACATTCCGAGGATACCCTGGCTGACAGCTAACATTCGCTCTGATACCACGTAAATGTCACGCCCCAACTCGACCTCACCTACAATCAGTAAGGACGCAACAAAATTTCGGTAGTATAACAACAGTAATTAAGATACCGAGGCTCTAAACCAACCTCTTCAGAATATCATACAACCAACTCCACAAACCATTCAACAACCAACTCCTCAATTAAATGAACAACATACAACATAACCATATTATACAGTTATCATTCCTTCAACAATCCGTTCATAGTTATACGCCTCCGTTCCAACTTCATACATAAACTGTATATATATTTCAAAATAGATCATAAACCAACTTAGTAATCTAAACATTATCAAAAGAAAGACTACTAAACCATCGTACATAAGTCTTATAATTGAGTAAGCTATACAATATAACATATTACAACATCTAAGACAAACTCATGGCAATGACTCCGGCACACAAGACTCGTCCACATAAAGCACATTCTCAACTTCCTGAGGCACGTATCCGTAATCTTGATCGGTAACACCTGTATGCATGCAATAATAGAGAGTGAGCTTATATAAAACAAGCTCAGCAAGGATCCGATAAATCTCTAACAGTATTCACTATACTCATTGGAAATAATCCTTGGAGCAAGTCAACACACAATAACAATAATAATACTATCATCACATAACTATAATGACCATTCAATAAAGGATACACTAGTTGGTGTAGCTCCAAACGCCATCACGATCATAACAGCCTTCTTGTGACTCCCATAAACTCACGCACCCGAGGTACCCCACTAGCCTCGCCCTCCATGACACCTCCGTCATGCGAGCTGGAGGTAGTTTCTGGTAGTCATGCCGTTATCAACCTGACATCCCGATGCTGCCCGAGAGGTGGCACACACATACCAAAGACTCAGCAATAATAATAAACATCAATCATTCACAGGAGGACAATCTAGCAGAACTGCCTACCTCCCGGCATCAATCATCAATCAATAATCATATTATCATCATAATAACATCAATAACCAATTTAACAACAAATAACTAAGTTAGATGACAAAGTAGGCCATCCAACCGAACATGCATTAAACACACAATCAAACCCTAGTTTACCTATCAACAAGTCACAATTCAATCAGTCAAACCACACCCAATCAACTAAGGCTCAATCTAACATTTTAAAGAAAGACAACCTAAACTTCAAATAATCATATCTTACATTCTACTAATCCAAACAACTCCAAATCAGTTTCAAACACTCACCCATTTAATCAACTACATTAGCCCCCACGAAAACCAACCAAAACACATCCAAATCATGGTCAATAACCCTAAAACCATAGTGTGACATGGCTGAACTTTTTGGATTTTAGCACGGACATCACAATAAAAACTTCGGCATTACAACGGCGCTACCAAATAATTAACATACTTTTATAAATGGACGCCACTCGATTCCGATCAACACAACTCAAAATAATCAACATTTAACAAATTAATCAACTTTAAATACCCAAAAATAAATAATTATGCTACAATGGTTCAAATCTCGCAAGATTACATATAAATGATCCCTAGCATGCATGGAGCAACAATCTAACTTCAAATTAACATTCTAACATTTCAATAATTATTTATACGCATAAACACAAAATATGAGTTTTGAGATCTAGAATTTTTCTCTCACCTTTGATGTGTTTTGATGCAAGAAACATGTAGAATGGATGCCCAACAAGTGAAATCAAGCTTTGAATGAAGTGATTTGGACTTGAATTGCAAAATCTATGTGAAAAATGCTTGAAAACCTTTGAAAAATGTCTTCTTTCTTCTCCCTCATGGAATTTCGGTAAGGTGTGTGTAAAATGAGTGTGTTTTGTGTTGTTTTAATGTGTGTTGGTGATATATTAAGCAAAGGTCAACAAATAAAAGAAAGTCAAAGGTGGAAACTAATTATTTTTAGTGTTTTCTTGTCTTTTAATTCATTTTCTCGACTACTCTTGCTCAAATTAATTATACAACACCTAAACTATCTCAAGTAGTTTATTTTTAGTTGACAAGAAGTTTTACATTCAAACAATTTCACCCGAGTCGGCTTAAAACGCGATTTTTGCAAAAGAAGGTAAAAAGTCATATTATTTATTTTCAAATGTCTTTTGAATGCACAATTAATCTAAAATTATTTAATACAACATATAAATACATTTATATTAATATATACTAGGTCAACAAACGTCAATGCAAGAATCGGGTTTAGAAGAAATCACTATTTGGCTTAAAAATGCTATTTTTGGCCCGAAAAGTCTATTTAAATTACTATTCTGTTTCAGAATCAATTTTTATCAAACATGGGTCTATTAATAATAGAGGACTAGGTTTTAAGATGTTTAAAACACCCTTGTAAAAATTTTAGCGGACAGGTGTTCAAAAATACTATTCACCAAAACCGACGATAAAATTTTTGATTCTGTTTTTTATAAAAATTTTATGAATGCACACTTAGCATGTATTAGGAGTATTTATCACATAATTATCACATTCTAAGTCATATAACACATAAACAGGGCAAATCACACAAATCGAGGCAAAGATACGTAAATCAAGGTAAAGACGAAAACTGGAGTGTCACAGTAGCTGAGCAAGTTTGATGTCCCCGTCGTAGAGCTCTCGGATAGCTTTCCAACGGTATGTTGTACGCCGTGTAACTCCTTGCAAATCAAAAGTTATGGGCACCGGAGCGACGGAGACCTAGTCACAATCCCCATGCCCTCGGTTTGCAAGCCCAGCTTCTATGTGAAGCGAAGTTGCCTTGCCCAAGGTGTCGTGGGATTCGGTAATATAAATGTGGTGGATAAAGCATCTTGGCAAGCCTAACTGAGGCAAAAAAAATTGAAAAGGGGAGGTGCAACACTGGGACTTCCCACGGGGTCACCTATCATGGTACTACTCTCGCCCAAGCACGCTTAACTTCGGAGTTCTGATGGGATCCGGTGCATTAGTGCTGTTATGATTGCACCCATCTTGTTAAGGGCACAAATCTCTTATGTGTTGACGGTTCACAGTCCCAGCCCAGAGAGATGGCCCATTCAAAAGGCCCAATAGGTTTAATGACAACCCATCCACTTCGACAATGCAGCATCCTCGCAGGACGTGATATCGATGCGTTGTAAGGCCTCTAATGTCCCACGAGTTAGGTTGTCGTCCTTTTAACAACTCACAACGTACGATCCGGGACAGAAAAATAGCTAAAATGAAGAAAAATAATCCGAAACTGATGAAAATGTTCGATTTTGGGCTCTGAAAATAGGGGCGACGAGTAGGATTCTTGCCCCAGTCATAGAGCTCTCGAAGAAATTTTCAACGGTATGCAGTGCACCGCAAAACTCCTTACAGATCAAAAGTTATGGGAACCAGAGCGACGGAAACCTGGTCACATGCCCCACGCCCTCCGTTTGCGGGCCCAACCTCAATGTGAAGCGAAGTTTTCTTGCCCAAGGTGTCGTGGGATTCGATAATAGAAATGTGATGGATAAAGCATATTGGCAAGGCTAACCGGGGCGAAAAAAATTGAAGATGGGGGTCCATCACGAGGATTTCCTAGGGGGTCACCCATCCTAGTACTACTCTCGCCCTAGCAAACTTAACTTTAGAGTTCTGATGGGATCCGGTGCATTAGTGTTCGTATGATCGCATCCGTCATGTTGAGGGCGCAAATCCCTTATGTGTTGACGGTTGACATTCCCATCCCAGAGAGATGGCCCATTCAAAAGGTGCAAAGGCTTAACGAAAACCCATCCGCTTCAACAACGCAACATCCTTGCAAGACGTGATATCGATGCATTGTGTGGCCCTCTAATGTCCTGTGAGTTAGGTTGTCGTCCCTTTAACAGCTCACCATGTATGATCCGAGATGGAAAAACAGTACAAATGAATAAAAGTGGCCTGAAACTGATGAAAACGTTCGAAAATAAGCATAGCCAAGCAGGCTTGCTGCCCCCGTCGTAGAGATCTCGGAAAGCTTTCCAACGGTATGCTATTCGCCACGTAACTAGGTTTACGGGCCCAGCCTCTACGTGAAGCGAAGTTGTCTTGCTCAATGTGCCGTGGGATTCAGTAATAGAAATATGGTGGATAAAGCATCATGGCAAGCCTAACCGGAGCAAAAAAAATTGAAAATGGGGGTGCAACACGAGGACATTGCAAGGGGTCGCCCATCTTAGTACTACTCTCGTCTAAGCACGCTTAATTTCGGAGTTCTGATGGGATCTGGTGCATTAGTGATAGTATGATTGCACCGGTCATGTTCATGGCACAAATCCCTTATGTATTGACGTTTCATTGTCCCAGCCCAGAGAGATGGCACATTCAAAAGGCCCAATGGGCTTAATGACAACACATCTGCTTCAACTACATAGCATCCTCACAAGACGTGATATCGACGTGTTATAGGGACCTCTAATGTCCTGCGAGTTAGGTTGTCCTCCTTTTCACGGCTCACGAAGTATGATCCGGGACCCAAAAACAGCGCAAAAGAAGAAAGTTTCATAAAACTAATGAAAACATTCGATTTTATTCTCTGAAAAAACGTGCAGCTGAGCAAGTTTGCAATCCCCGTCGTAAAGCTCTCGGAGGGCTTTCAAACAGTAAGCTGTGCACCGAGTAACTCTTTACGGATCAAAAGTTATGGGACCAGAGTGACATAGACTTGGTCACAAGCCCCACGCCCATGGTTTGTGGGCCCAACCTCTACGTGAAGCGAAGTTGTCTTGCCCAAGGTGTCGTGGGATTCGAAAATAGTAATGTGGTGCATAAAGCATCTTGGCAAGCCTAACTGGGGCAAAAAAATGAAAACGGGGGTGCAACACGAGGACTTCCCAGGGGGTCACCCATCCTAGAACTATTCTCACCCAAGGACGCTTAACTACGGAGTTCTGATGTGATCCGGTGCATTAGTGCTAGTATGATCTCACCTGTCATGTTGAGGGTACAAATCCCTTATGTGTTGACGGTTCACAGTCCTAGCCGAGAGAGATGGCCCATTCAAAAGGCCCAATGGGCTTAACGACAACCCATCCGCTTCAACAACGCTGCATCGTCGCAAGACGTTATATCGACGAGTTGTAGGGCCCTCTAATGTCCCACGAGTTAGGTTGTCGTCCTTTTAACAGCTCACGACGTACGATCCGGGATGAAAAAAGGCGCAAAAGAGAAAAACTGTTCCAAAACTAATGAAAATGTTCGATTTAAGGCTTAGAAAACAGGCTCAGCAAAGCAAGCTTACTGCCCCCATCGTAGAGCTCTCAAAGAGCTTTCCAACAGTATGCTGTGCGCCTCGTAACTCATTACGAATTAAAAGTTATGGGCACCGGAGCGAGGGAGACCTAGTCACAAGCCCCACGCCCTTGGTTTGAGGGCCCAGCCTCTACGAGAACCGAAGTTGTCTTGCCCAAGGTGCCGAGGGATTCAAAAATAGAAATGTGGTGGATAAAGCATCTTGGCAAGCCTAACTGGAGAAAAAAAAAATTAAAAGGGGGTGCAACACGAGGACTTCCTAGGGTGTCACCCATCCTAGTACTACTCTCACCCAAGGACTCTTAACTTCGGAGTTCTGATGGGATCTGGTGCTTTATTGTTGGTATGATCACACCCGTAATGTTGAGGGCACAAATCCCTTATGTGTTTTTGGTTCACAGTCCTAACCTAGTGAGATGGACCATTCAAAAGGACCAATGGGCTTAACGACAACCCATTCGTTTTAACAACATAGCATCCTTACAAGACGTGATATCAACGCATTGTTGGGCCCTCTAATGTCTCGCGAGTTAGGTTGTCGTCCATTTAACAATTCACGATGAACGATCTGGGATGAAAAAACTGCGCAAAAGAAGAAAAGTGGCCCGAACTGATGAAAACGTTCGCTTTTGGGCTCTGAAAATAGGCGCAGCCTAGCAAGCTTACTACCCCCGTCGTAGAGCTCTCGAAAAAATTTTCGACAGTATTATGTGTTCCGCGTAACTCCTTACGGGTCAAAAGTTATAGGCATCGGAGCGACGGAGACCTGGTCACAAGCCCCATGCCTTTGGTTTGCGGCCCTAGCTACTACGTGAAGCGAAGTTGTCTTGCCCAAGGTGCCGTGAGATTCGGTAATAGAAATGTGGTGGATAAAGCATCTTGGAAAGCCTAACCAGTGCAAAAAAAATTAAAAATGAGGGTGCAACACGAGGATTTCCCAGGTGGTCACCCATCCTAGTACTACTCTCGTCCAAGCACGTTTAACTTCAGAGTTCTAGTGGGATTCGGTGCATTAGTACTGGTATGATCGCACCCGTCATGTTGAGGGCACAAATCCCGTATGTATTGATAGTTCACAGTCCCAGCCCAGAGAGATGGCGCATTCAAAAGGCCCAATGGGCTTAACAATGACCCATCCGCTTCAACAACGTAGTGTCCTCGCAAGACATGAGATCGACGCATTGTAGGGCCCTCTAATTGTCCCGCAAGTTAGGTTGTTGTCCTTTTAATAGCTCACGACGTACGATCTAGGATGAAAAAATATCACAAAAGAAGAAAATTGGACCCAAACTATGAAAACGTTTGATTTTGGACTCCAAAAATAGGCATAGCCGAGTAGGCTTACTGCCCACGTCGTAGAGCTCTCGGAGAGCTTTCCAACGGTATGCTGTGCGCTGCGTAACTCCTTACGGATCAAAAGTTAGGGGCACTGGAGCGACGGAGAACTGGTCAAAAGCCCACGCCCTCGATTTGCGAGCCCAGACTCTACGTGAAACGAAGTTGTCTTGCCCAATATGCCGTGGGATTCGGTAATAGAAATGTGGTGGATAAAGCATCTTGGCAAGCCTAATCGGGGCAAAAAAAATTGAAAAGGGGGGTCCAACACGAGGACTTCCTAGCGAGTCACCAATCCTAGTACTATTCTCACCCAAGCATGCTTAACTTCGGAGTTCTGATGGGATTCGGTGCATTAGTGCTGGTATGATCGTACCTGTCATGTAGAGAGCACAAATCCCTTATATGTTGATGGTTCACAGTCCCATTCCAGAGAGATGGCCCAGTCAAAAGGCCTAATGGGCTTAACGACAACCCATCCGCTTCAACAACACAACATCCTTGCAAGATGTGATATCAACGCATTGTAGGGCTCTCTAATGTCCTGCGAGTTAGGTTGTCATCCTTTTCGCGGATCATGACGTACGATTCGGGACCGAAAAATAGCGCAAACGAAGAAAGTTTCTAAAAACTGATGAAAATGTTCGGTTTTGTTCTTTGAAAAAAGGTGCAGCTGAGCAAGTTTGTTGTCCTCGTCGTAGAGCTCTCAGACATCTTCCCAACAGTATGTTGTGTGCCGTGTAACTCCTTACAGATCAAAAGTTATGGGCATCGGAGCGACAGAGACCTGGTCACAAGCCCCACTCCCTCGGTTTGCGGGCCCAGCCTCTACGTGAAGCAAAGTTGTCTAGCCCAAGGTACAGTGGGATTTCAAAATAGAAATGTGGTGGATAAAGCATCTTGGCAAGCCTAACCAGGGCAAAAAAATTGAAAATGGGGGGTGCAACACGAGGACTTTCCACGAGGTCACCTATCCTGGTACTACTCTCGCCCAAGCACGCTTAACTTCGGAGTTCTGATGGGATCTGGTGCATTAGTGCTGCTATGATCGCACCTGTCTTGTTGAGGGTACAGATCCCTTATGTGTTGACGGTTCACAGTCCCAGCCTAGAGAGATGACCCATTCAAAAGGCCCAATGGGATTAACGATAACCCATTAACTTCAACAATGCAGCATCCTCGCAAGACGTGATATCGATGCATTGTAGGGCCCTCTAATGTCACGTGAGTTAGGTTGTCGTACTATTCACAGATCACGACGTACGATCCAAGATAGAAAAATAGCGCAAAAGAAGAAAAATTGCAAAAAACTGATGAAAACATTCAATTTTGGGCTCCAAAAATAGGGCAGACGAGTAGGATTGTTGCCCCAGTCATAGAGCTCTCGAAGTACTTTCCAACGGTATGCAGTGCGCCGCGTAACTCCATACGGATCAAAAGTTATGGGCACCAATGCGATAGAAACCTAGTCACAGGCCCCATGCCCTCGGTTTGCGGGCCCAGCCTCTACGTGAAGCGAAGTTGTCTTACCCAAGGTGCAGTAAGATTCGGAAATAGAAATATGGAGGATAAAGCATCTTGGCAAGCCTAACCGAGGAAAAAAAATTTGAAAAGGGGGGTGCAACACGAGGACTTCCTAGGGGGTCACACATCCTAGTACTACTATCGCCCAAGCACGCTTAACTTTGGAGTTCTGATGGGATCCGGTGCATTAGTGCTTGTATGATTGCACCAGTCATGTTGAGGGCACGAATCCCTTATGTGTTTATGGTTCACAGTCCCATTCCAGAGAGATGGCCCATTCAAAAGGCCCAATAGGCTTAACGATAACCCATCCACTTCAACAACACTGCATCCTTACAAGACGTGATATCGATGCCTTGTAGGGCCCCCTAATATCCAACGAGTTAGGTTTTCGTCCTTTTAACAGCTAACGACGTACGATCCGGGACAAAAAAATAGCACGAATGAAGAAAAGTGGCCTAAAACTGATGAAAACATTCAATTTTGGTCTCTGAAAATAGGCGCAGAAAAGCAGGCTTGCTACCCCCGTCGTAGAGATCTTGGAAAGCTTTCCAACGGTATGCTGTGCGCCGCGTAACTCATTACAGATCAAAAATTATGCGCACCGGAGCGACAGAGAATTGGTCAAAAGCCCCACGCACTAGGTTTGCGGGCCCAGCCTCTACGTGAAGTGAATTTGTCTTGCTCAATGTGCCGTGGGATTCGGTAATAGAAATGTGGTGGATAAAGCATCTTGGCAAGCCTAACCAGGGCAAAAAAATTGAAAAGGGGGTTGCAATACGAGGACATCGCAGGGGGTCACCCATCTTAGTACTACTCTCATCCAAGCAAACTTAATTTCGGAGTTCTGATGGGATTCAGTGCATTACTGCTGGTATGATCACACCCATCATGTTGAGGCACAAATCCTTTATGTGTTGACGGTTCACAGTCCCAGCCCAGAGAGATGGCCCATTCAAAAGGCCCAATGGTCATAACGATAACCTATCCGCTTCGACAACACACCAACCTCGCAAGAGGTAATACAGAGGCATTGTAGGGCCTTCTAATGTCCTGCGAGTTAGGTTGTCGTCCTTTTCGCGGCTCATGACGTACGATTCGGGGCCGAAAAATAGCGCAATTGAAGAAAGTTTCACGAAACTGATGAAAACGTTCGATTTTGTTCTCTGAAAAAAGGTACAGTTGAGCAAGTTTGCTGTCCCCGTCGTAGAGCTCTCGGAGAGCTTTCCAACGGTATGTTGTGTGCCGCGTAACTCCTTACGGATCAAAAGTTATGGGCACCAGAGCGACGGAGACCTAGTCACAAGCCCTACGCCCTCGGTTTGTAGGCCCAGCCTCTACGTGAAGCGAAGTTCTCTTGCCTAAGGTTCCGTTGGATTCAAAAATAGAAATGTGGTGGATAAAGCATCTTGGCAAGCCTAGCCGGGGAAAAAAAATTGAAAAGGGTGTGCAACACGAAGACTTCCCAAGGTGTCACCCATTCTAGTACTACACTCGCCCAAGCATGCTTAACTTCGTAGTTTTGATGGGATCCGGTGCATTAGTGTAGGTATGATCATACCCATTATATTGAGGGCACAAATCCCTTATGTGTTTACGGTTCACAATCCCATCCCAGAGGGATGGCCCATTCAAAAGGTCCAATGGGCTTAACGACAACCTATCCGCTTCAACAACGCATCATCCTTACAAGACGTGATATCAACACATTGTATGGCCCTCTAATGTCCCGCGAGTTAGGTTGTCATCCTTTTAGCAGCTCACGACGAACGATCCAAGACGGAAAAATAGCGCAAAAGAAGAAAAGTGGCACAAAATGATGAAAATGTTTGATTTTAGTCTCTGAAAATAAGCGCAACCTAGCAGGCTTACTGCCCCCATCGTAGAGCTCTCGGAAAGCTTTCCGACGGTATGATGTGCGCAGCGTAACACCTTACGGGTCAAAAGTTATAGGCATTGGAGCGACGGAGACCTGGTCACAAGCCCCACGCCTTCGGTTTGCTGCCCTAGCCACTACGTGAAGTAAAGTTGTCTTGCCAAAGGTGCCGTGAGATTCGGTAATAGAAATGTGGTGGATAAAGCATCTTGGAAAGCCTAACCGGGGCAAAAAAAATTGAAAAGGAGGGTGTAACACGAGGACATCCCAGGAGGTCACCCATCTTAGTACTACTCTCGTCTAAGCACGCTTAACTTCGGAGTGCTAATGGATCCAGGGCATTAGTACTGGTATGATCGCACCACTCATGTTGAGGGCGCATATCCCTTATGTGTTGACGGTTGACAGTCCCAACCCAGATAGATAGCCCATTCAAAAGGCCCAATGTGCTTAACGACAACCCATCTGCTTCAACAACGTAGCATCCTCTCAAGACGTGATATCGACGCGTTGTAGGGCCCTCTAATTGTCCCACGAGTTAGGTTGTTGTCCTTTTAACAGCTCACGACGTACGATCCGGGACGAAAAAACAGAGAAAAAGAAGAAAAGTGTCCCGAAACTAATGAAAATGTTCGATTTTAGGCTCCAAAAATAGGCATAGCCGAGTAGGCTTGTTGTCCCGTCGCAGAGCTCTCGGAGAGCTTTCCAACGGTATGCTGTGCACCGCGTAACTCCTTACGGATCAAAAGTTATGGGCACCGGAGCGACGGAGACCTGGTCACAAGCCCCACACCCTCAGTTTGCGAGCCTAGCCACTACGTGAAGCGAAGTTGTCCTGCCCAAGATGCTGTGGGATTCGGTAATAGAAATGTTTTGGATAAAGCATCTTGGCAAGCCTAACCAGGGCAAAAAAAATTGAAAAGGGGGTGTAACACGAGTACTTCCCAAGGGGTCACCCATCATAGTACTACTCTCGCCCAAGCACGCTTAACTTCGGAGTTCTGATGGGATCTGGTGCATTAGTGCTGTTATGATCGCACTCGTCAAGTTGAGAACACAAATCCCTTATGTTTTGATGGTTCACAGTCCCAATCGAGAGAGATGGCCCATTCAAAAGTTCCAATGGGCTTAATGACAACCCATCCGCTTAAAAAATGTAGCATCCTCACAAGTCGTGACATCGACGCGTTGTAGGGCCTTCTAATGTCCCGCGAGTTAGGTTGTCGTCCTTTTAATAGCTCACGACGTATGATCTGGGATGGAAAAACATTTCAAAAGAAGAAAATTGGCTTGAAACTGATGAAAACGTTCAATTTTGGGCTCCAAAATCAGGCGTAGCCGAGCAGGCTTGTTGCCCCTGTCGTAGAGCTCTCGAAGGGATTTCCAACGGTATGCAGTGCGCCGCGTAACTCCTTACGGATCATAAGTTATGGGCACCGGAACGACGGAGACCTGGTCACAAGCCCCACGCTCTCGGTTTGCTGGTCCAGCCTCTACGTGAAGCGAAGTTGTCTTGCCCAAGGTGTCGTGGGATTCGGTAATAGAAATGTGGTGGATAAAGCATCGTGGCAAGCCTAACCGGGGAAAAAAAATTAAAAAGGGGGGTACAACACAAGGACTTCCTATAGGGTCACCCATCCTAGTACTACTCTCGCCCAAGCACGCTTAACTTCGGAGTTCTGATAGGATCTGGTACATTAGTGCTGGTATGATCACACCTGTCATGTTGAGGGCACAAATCCCTTATGTGTTTACGGTTGACAGTCCCATCCCAGAGAGATGGCCCATTCAAAAGGTATCGACTCGTTGTAGGGCCCTCTAATGTCCCGCGAGTTAGGTTGTCGTCCTTTTAACAGCTCACGACTTATGATCCGAGATGGAAAAAAAGCTCAAAAGAAGAAAAGTGGCCCGAAACTGATGAAAACATCTGATTTTGGGCTCCGAAAACAGGTACAACTGTGAGACCCGACCTTGATTTACGTGTGATACCTCGTTTCGTGTGCCCTAACCTTGAATTGCGTGCCTTAACCTAGGTTTAAGAGTCGTGACTTGATTTACGTGCCGTGCATTGATTTGCGTGCACTCATTTGGGATTGCGTGCATTAACTTTGAATACGTGCATCTATCTCGTAGTTCATTCCTTACCTAGTAGTGCGTGCCCTAGATCTAGAAAAGCATGCCCGCACGCTAATCAATAAAGAATCCTACACAAAGCACTAGACTATTAAATAATACTACAAACTCCACTATCAATATTATAATCCTAAATCAATTTACTAGAAGACAAAATTTCACTAAACACTAAACATTCTTCATTCTTTATTCCTTATTCTTTTGCAAATTCCAAGCACCTAAAATACCACATTAACCTACAATAAAATAAGCCTTAAACAAAGACAAAAATTCAGAATTTGCACTTGCCTTGGCCGACCATGCCGTGCATTTGAACAAACATTACATAATTTAAAACACTTCTAGACAAACTATGACACACACAAGACACAAGGCTTTAAAAAAATGACCTAACATCCTACCCAATGCCTCTCATTCTCGGCCCACTCAAATGCCCATGCCAAAGACAATTCAAAATGCTCAAAAGATGATACCAAATCAGATTTTTGCAAGCATAGGGCCGACACACACACATAAACATTTCATTCTTCTCAAGCTCTCTCATTCTCTCATTTTCGCTCTCTCTCTCTCTCTCGGCCATGGCTGCATCTTTAAGCTCCATAGCTCAAAGCTCATCTTCTAAGGCTCCCCTAGGCTCTCAAGGACTCTAAGAAACTCGACCATAGCAGCCCAAGCAAGCAAGAAGCAAGAAAAACGCATGCAAGCTCACAAAACTCATCATTCTCAGCCTTAGGTATATTTTGCTAGTTTTCTTCCATTTCTTTTGGTTTCACCCATATGCACACCTTCCTCACATGTTAACTCAGTTAAGAATTAAACGAAACCAAGCCATCTCTCACCCAAAGAAAGGAAGAGGCTCCATTTGTGCATCTTTAAGAACTTTGTGCATCTTCATCTATTAACTTGCTAAGGTGATGGTTAAACTCTTTTAAAAGAATTCAAAACTTGCATGCATGCTTTCATATGGATAGCTTTACCTCTGTAATTGTGGTAACACAATCCCACATCAGAAGTCTTTGAGCTAGGACCATTGAATATATAGAGCAGGGTTCCGCCTTATATTCGACAATAGGCCTTTTCCCGTGGTAACACGGGAGAACAAAATCGTGAGGGGCCCAGTGGGGTAACCCAAAGCGGACAATATATTGTTGGTGTGCATTGCTGGTGTGCCTCTGCCCTTCGGGGTATTCGCTTAGCCGGGGTGTTACATTAAGTGGTATCAGAGCGGGTCTTCCCTTGTGCTCGTATCCCGCGAGGCCGCGGGGCCCCTTAAGGGGGGTGGAATGTGGTAACACAATCCTACATTGGAAGTCTTTGAGCTGGGACCATTGAATATATAGAGCGGGGTTCCGCCTTATATTCCACAATAGGCCTTTTCCCGTGGTAACACGGGGAGAACAAAACTGTGAGGGGCCCAGTGGGGTAACCCAAAGCGGACAATATATTGTTGGTGTGCATCGTTGGTGTGCCTCTGCCCTTCGGGGTATTCGCTTAGCTGGGGTATTACATTAAGTAGTATCAGAGCGGGTCTTCCTGTAATACCTGAGCCCGTAATGTGGAATTTTTCTTGATTATCTTTCTATAAATTATATTTCTTAAATTCTTTGAGATTTAATTGTTACTTCTTAGTTGTTGCAAAGTGCATTGCATTTCGGGAGCGATAGCTAGAGAGTGTTTTCTAGTCCTCAGCAAATAGTGAAAACTAGTATTTAGGTGACTTAAATTTTATATTTTACTTATTGTTAGCTAGACTTAAGTTGGTGATGTTTATTTTAGCTTTAAAATGCATAAAAATAAGCCTATTGACCAATTTTAAGTTAATTGACCAAGTGATTTGACCTTTTGACCAAGTTGTCATCTTTTAATAGCTAAAACAATGCAAAATGAAAAAAAAAATAAAAGCTGAAACAGCCTTGAGCAGGCCAAGACTTAGAGAGAAAAAAAAAAACCATTTCAACTTCCAAACTTTCAATCTTCGCGTGAGCTCGTGCGGGGTGGTTTCTGAGGTGTCCAGTGTTGTTTTCCTAGCGACTAGGAGTGCCTAAGGTGAGGGAAGCACGTTATTTGCGCATTTAAATGTCAAGTATGTTAACTTTGTGATTTTTGGATTTTATCCGTAGGTTGTTGTTTTAATCGTTTTGAAGCTTCTAGAATGTTCCTTGACAATTGTAGAACATGTATTTATAGCTTTTTAACATTTTCTGCAGTTAAATCTTGAGATTGCAATATAAGATTGATAGTTGAATAGTAATATGTGAATAATAAATCCTTGAAATGATGAAGTTGCGTTGTTATGCTTTCTGTTGATATGAAAATGTGCTAGGTATACTAGAATGCCTAAATGCATGGTTTGTTTAGGTTGCGTAATGGAAAAAACGAGAAATATGCCTTGGTGAAAGTCGGGGTCATTTAGGTCGAGTTTAGCGTTTTCTCGTTTTGCGTGATGGCATTGTCTCGGGAGGCCATGGAAGCACTTTTGGTGCGATTATGGCGTTGGTTGGGTGTTTGGTTAGTATAGTTGTAGTTCAAACGAGCAAAGGGGGAAATCGGGCCTTTGCATGAATTCTAGGGTTAAGTAGGGTTTCGGGGTCTTTAGACGTGCCTTATGGTGACCTAGGAGGATTAGTGAAGTCGGTTTCTAGAACTCGTGGCTCGTTTGGAAATGGTAGCGTTTTGATAGTTGGGGCCGATTTGTGATTTTTCTTGTTTTCTTGATATTATGCCTATAGAATATTTAGAATAACTTGATATACTTGTTAGAGTTGAGTTTGATTGGAATGGTTATCAACTGTGGCTATTGCGTCCGAGAGTAACCTACTTTGTTATTCTCCCACGTGTAGCTTTATTGCTCGATTGTTGCATTGTATATTGTATTGCATTCATAGAGTCAGGGCGGTGTGATGGGCCTCTCTGGGTAGCCTCGGGTTGCTAGTGTTGGTTGCTCTAGCTCCGTGTCCTATTCCCTTTTCTCGCTTGGGTTGCCTCTCAGGAGATTTGGGTCGTAGAATTAATGGATACTTCCGGGGTATTCCAAACTGGTGTTATAAGGTGGTTTGGGCCGGCGCGTCGTCATCGAATTCGTGATTGAAAGTTGCTCGTGAAAAGAGTACCGTATCCTTTGAATGAGTGTTTATAGTTTTAGTGTTTGCCTTGCTTTATTGATGGCTTTGTTGTATCTCTATATGATATTTGTATGAATTGCTTGACTAATTGCATTGCATACTCCTCTCATCTCCGTCCTTGAGACCAATTTCCCTCGCTGAGCAATATTTTTTGCTCATTCCTTTCTATACTATATTTTACAGGAGTAGTTGAAGCTGATCCTCTTGAGGTAATTGAGGAGGACGAGGAGCAAGTGGAGGTGTTTCCTTGAAAGCACTTCTTTGCTTAGCTGGTGGTTGGTTGCCAGACTTTTGTGCAAGCCATGCTTGATGTGTTTGATGCTTGGTTGTCGCTTTATTTTGAGGCTTGTAGCCTTGTATGTAGTATCGATTTTGAGGCCTAGATGGTCTTATGTTGTAAAGGATTAAAGGTTGTAATGTTGTAAATATATACTCATGTGACTAGTAAGGAAATGCATGCTAATGGTTAATTTTTTTGTTGCGTTAATAATTGTGTAGTATGGATATAATTTTTTGGTTGTAAAGTTGTTAATGAAAAGATGTATGTTTTCTAAAAGAATGTTGGCTTGTCTCAAATGAATGTTGTGGTTTCTCGAATATTATATTGAATATAGGGTTTCGGAACGTCCACGATACAGGGGAGACTCCGTCCGTGTGTTGGGTCCAGGCTTGGCCTTTTCGGGATCGGGTCGGGGTGTGACATCTTTAGGTGGTATCAGAGCATGATAGTCTTGCATGAGTCGGGATATGATTCTCGGTCTGTGGGGTAAAGGTCTAAAATGCCAAAGTGTTAGTGTATGATTGTTATGTGGAAAAGTGCTATAGTATGATTATGTGAACTTGAGTGCTTATGTGTTCAAATGAGATGGTTGGCATGTCAATTTTGTGTTATGTGAATTGCGTGATAGGATATTTGATTGTTATTGACTTGAGTGTTATCTAATCTTATGCGCTATATTTCTGTCTATAAACTGCTTTTAAATGTTGCCAGCTATTGTGAGTTGCTACTATGCCGCCACGTCGTGGTATTCAAGGTCTAGGGTCAAATGAAAAGGCAGCAGAACAGGGTCAGCAACCGTTGCCTGAGCAGTTTATGGCTACCATGACCACTGCAGTTGACTGGATTACCCAGGTACTGCATGAGCAGAGGCAGGACAGGAATAATCCCCAAGGAAATCAAGCTAATCCTGATGGACAGGGGTATAGGGTTGAGAATAACCAGTTTGAGAAATTCCTGAGGCACGAGCCGGGTAAGTTCTTCAGAGAGCCGGATGATGAGGCAGCCGAGAGATGGATTAATTGTGTTGAGAAAATTTTCACTGCTTTGAGGTACACTAATGAGGCAAGAATAGATTATGCGTCATTCATGTTTGAGGGCGACGCAGAACAGTGGTGGAATACTGTCAGGTTGAGGTAGCACTGCGAGGATGTACCGCATTTATGGGATGATTTTGTGAGTGAGTTTCGGGACAAGTATATTCCCGAGATGGCTATGGAAAGGCGGGAAGATGAGTTTGTGGCCCTGAAATAGGGAAACATGATTGTTGCACAGTATGAGGCTAGGTTTGTTAGCCTGTCGAGGTATATACCTGAGCTGGTGCGGCCAGCTAGGAGGATGATTCATAGGTTTGTTCGTGGACTGAGAATGGATATACAACTACATTTGACTGGGC
The DNA here is from genome assembly GCA_037974665.1 of Ehretia macrophylla. Taxonomy (NCBI): domain Eukaryota; kingdom Viridiplantae; phylum Streptophyta; class Magnoliopsida; order Boraginales; family Ehretiaceae; genus Ehretia; species Ehretia macrophylla. The sequence continues at coordinate 40,503,596 of CM075782.1, read as the reverse complement.
AGACCTACACTACTTTTCCCGAGGCATTCCAAGCAGCCTCGAAGTTTGAGAAACGAAAGTTTGAGATGATAGCGGAGAGTAGTCAGCCGAGTAAGAAACAGTACTTGGGCCAGAGCAGCCAGAGTCAGCCGAGGCAGTATCAGACTTCTACACAGGTTCCTCAGCAACGTCCGTATCAGCCACAGCATCAGATTCAGGGGAGGCCAGCTGTGACTAGACCCCAGCAGGGAGGTACAGTTCCTACTACTGCCAGAGCCTCAGTACCTACGGGAAACACTGTTGTAAGACAAAATCAGCAGTGTAACTTTTGTAACCAATCGGGGCATATTGAGGCTAATTGCTGGAGGAAGAGTGGTAAATGTCCGGGTTGTAGTAGCCATGACCATAGGGTGAGAGATTTCCCTAAGTATAAGAATGTTCAGGGCCGTACTGGAGGCCAGGGTGTTCAGAATAGGGCTGCAGGTGCAGGTCCAGCACAGAGGGTAAAGGCTAGGGTCTTTGCACTAGATGCGGAGGAGCTGCCCGATACTACAACTATAGTGGAAGGTACATTTCTTCTCAATACTCAGCCAGTTAAAGTTTTGATTGATCCCGGAGCTACACATTCGTTTAGAACTCCTGCATGTGCACGATCTGTGAATGTTTGCATTGATAAACTGCCACATGGAGTTGAAGTTAGCACGCCTTTGGGTGCAAAATTTGTTACAAAGTCTATTTACAAATCTTGTGATATATGCATTGAGAACCGTAATTTTCATGCTGATTTAATTATACTGCCATTCCGTGACTTTGAAATCATTTTGGGAATGGACTGGTTGGGGAAGTATTATGCTCAGTTGGATTGTAAAACAAAGATTGTTTATCTTCAGGTTCCTGACCTACCAGTACTTGAGATTGTTGGGAACTGCAGGGCTGCCCGAATTCCTCTTTTATCATCAATCAAGACTTCTAAGTTGTTGAATAAGGGTTGTGAAGCTTACTTGGCTTATCTAATCAATCAGCCTACTGATAAGTTGAATTTGAATGAGGTTCCAATTGTTAAAGACTTCCCTGGTGTATTTCCTGAGGAATTACCGGGTTTACCACCGGATAGGGAGATTGAGTTTATGATTGATCTTGTGCCAGGCACTGCGCCAATTTCTAGAAGTCCTTATAGAATGGCATCGGCTGAACTTCAGGAATTAAAAATTCAGCTTCAGAACTTGCTTGAGAAAGGGTTTATACAACCTAGTTCTTCGCCCTGGGGTGCGCCTGTGTTGTTTGTGAGGAAGAAAGACGGCACGCTACGGTTATGTATTGATTACAGGGGACTTAATCAAGTCACGATTAAGAACAAATACCCATTGCCATTGATTGAAGAATTGTTTGACTAGTTGCAGGGTTACTATAAACTCAGGATTCGGAGTGACGATATACCTAAGACGGCATTCAGGACTAGATATGGCCACTACGAATTTGTTGTGTTACCGTTTGGATTGACGAATGCACCAGCCGCATTCAAGGACTTAATGCAGAGGGTTTTTCGACCTTATCTTGATCAATTTGTCGTAATCTTTATTGACGACATTCTAGTATACTCTAAGAATGAGGCTGAACATGAACAACATTTGAAGATTGTGCTACAGACGTTGCAGAAAAACAAGCTTTTTGCAAAATTCAGCAAGTGTGAATTTTGGTTAAATCAAATATCTTTTCTAGGCCATATCATCTCAGATCAAGGAATTTCAGTAGACCCAGCTAAGATTGAAGTTGTTTCATCCTGGAAGAGACCTGAAACAGTGTCAAAGATTCGGAGTTTTCTAGGGTTGGCAGGTTACTATCGGAGGTTTGTTAAAGACTTTTCTAAAATTTATGGACTTTTAAGCCAGTTGACTCGAAAGAAAGTTGGCTACAATTGGGATGCTAAATGTGAATCTAGTTTCCAAGAATTGAAGAAAAGACTAATTACAGCTCTTATACTTGCTTTGCCTGACGGTATAGAAAACTTTGTTGTCTACAGTGATGCGTCTAAAGAAGGATTGGGCTATGTTTTAATGCAGAATGGTAAGGTAATTTCCTATGCTTCTAGGAAGTTGAAACCATATGAAGTCAATTACCCTACACATAATCTTGAGTTAGCTGCAGTCGTGTTTGCTTTAAAGAAGTGGCGTCATTACTTGTGGGGTAGCAGATTTGAAATTTTTACTGACCACAAGAGTCTCAAGCATTTGTTTTCACAGAAGGATCTGAATATGAGGCAGCGGAGAGGGCTATAACTATTAAGTGGTTACAACTGTTCTATAAACTACGTGCCAAGCAAGGCTAATGTTGTTGCTGATGCTTTGAGCCAAAAGGCTACTGTTGTGAGTTTAATTATCAAGGATTGGGATACTTTGGAGGAACTTTGTTCATGGAAGCCGGAAGCTACTGAGGTAGGGATTCGATTTGCTAGCTTGCAGATTCAGTCGGGATTGCTAGCACAGATCAAAGAGGCTCAGAAGACTGATCCTCATATCTTGAAGATCCAAGAAAAAGCAAAAGGGGGAGAGTCGGAGTTTAAATTGCATGCAGATGGTATCTTCAGATTCAGGGACAGGGTGTGTGTTCCTGGTGATCCGACTTTGAAGAATGAGATTCTGTCCGAGGCACATAATTCGAGGTATACGATTCACCCGGGCAGTACAAAAATGTATAGAGATTTGAAACAACACTTATGGTGGAACAATAAGAAGAGGGAGATTGCTGGGTATGTATCCAGGTGTTTGACTTGTCAGAGGGTTAAGGTTGAGCATCAGAGGCCAGCCGGGCTTCTGCAGCCGTTGTCGATTCCGCAATGGAAGTGGGTGCATATAACAATGGACCTTGTGACCGACCTTCCGAGATCCCCGAGAGGATGTGATTTTGTTTGGGTTGTTGTGGACCGTTTGACTAAGGTTTCACATTTTATTCCCGTGAACAAACAAGATAGCCTTGATAAACTAGCTGAGCTTTATGTTGCTAATATTGTGAGACTTCATGGTGTGCCACAAAGTATAGTGTCAAATAGAGATCCCATATTTAGATCTTGTTTTTGGCAGAAGTTGCAAGAGGCCATGGGAACTAAGTTGAGCTTCAGTACTGCATACCATCCACAAACTGATGGCCAGTCTGAGAGAACTATCAGGATCTTGGAAGACATGCTTCGGGCATGTGTGTTAGACTTTGGGAATAATTGGGAGAAGTTTTTGCCATTAGCGGAGTTCGCCTACAATAATAGTTATCAATCTACTATAGGTATGGCTCCCTACGAGGCATTGTACGGTCGTAAATGCAGATCTCCATTGTATTGGGAAGAGGTTGGAGAGATGAGAACAGTTGATCCGACTGTGTTACCTGAGATGATTAAGATGGTAGATAATGTTCACCTTATTCGCCAGCGTATGCTTACTGCTCAGAGTCGTCAGAAGAGTTATGCGGATAAGCACCGTCGGGATCTTGAGTTTGATTTGGGAGATTGGGTATTTCTTAAGATTTCTCCTCGAAAGGGATTAATTCGGCATGGTAAGAACGGGAAACTTAGTCCCAGGTATGTTGGACCGTATGAGATCACTGAGACGGTAGGTCCTTTAGCTTACCGGTTAGCTTTGCCTTCGAGCTTGTCGAGACTGCACGATGCTTTCCATGTGTCAATGTTAAAGAAGTACCATCCAGATCCTTCACATGTTCTTGAACCAGAGCCTTTGCAGATTGAGGAGAAGTTGTCTTATGAAGAGAAACCGATTCGAATTGTGGATCGAAAAGTTCAGGAACTTCGCATAAAGAGTATTCCATTAGTAAAGGTTCTGTGGAATCATCATGGGTTTGAGGAAGTGACTTGGGAAAGAGAGGACCAAGTTCGGGATCAGTATCCGGAGTTGTTTATTGACCAGGTAAGAATTGCGTGGGCGCAATTGCTTTAAGGGGGAGATGGTGTAATACCCGAGCCCGGAATGTGGAATTTTTCTTGATTATCTTTCTGGAAATTATATTCCTTAAATTCTTTGAGATTTAATTGTTACTTCTTAGTTGTTGCAAAGTGCATTGCATTTCGGGAGCGTTAGCTAGAGAGTGTTTTCTAGTCCTCAGCAAATAGTGGAAACTAGTATTTAGGTGACTTAAATTTTATATTTTACTTGTTGTTAGCTAGACTTAAGTTGGTGATGTTTATTTTAGCTTAAAAATGCATAAAAATAAGCCTATTGACCAATTTTAAGTTAATTGACCAAGTGCTTTGACCTTTTGACCAAGTTGTCATCTTTTAATAGTTAAAACAATGCAAAATGAAAAGAAATAAAAGCTGAAACAACCCTTGAGCAGGCTAAGACTTAGAGAGAAAAAAAAACCATTTCAACTTCCAAGCTTCGCGTGAGCTCGTGCGGGGTGGTTTCTGAGGTATCCAGCGTTGTTTTCCTAGCGACTAGGAGTGCCTAAGGTGAGGGAAGCACGTTATTTGCGCATTTAAATGTCAAGTATGTTAACTTTGTGATTTTTTGGATTTTATCCGTAGGTTGTTGTTTTAATCGTTTTGAAGCTTCTATAATGTTTCTTGACAATTGTTGAACATGTATTTATAGCTTTTTAACATTTTCTGCGGTTAAATCTTGAGATTGCAATATAAGATTGATAGTTGAATAGTAATATGTGAATAGTAAACCCTTGAAACGATGAAGTTGTGTTGTTATGCTTTCTGTTGTTGTGAAAATGTGCTAGGTATGCTTGAATGCCTAAATGCATTGTTTGTTTAGGTTGCGTAATTAAAAAAATGAGAAATATGCCTTAGTGATAGTCGGGGTCGTTTAGGTCGAGTTTGGTGTTTTCTCGTTTTGCGTGTTGGCATTGCTTCGAGAGGCCATGGAAGCACTTTTGGTGCGATTATGGCGTTGGTTGGGTGTTTGGTTAGTATAGTTGTAGTTCAAACGAGCAAAGGGGAGAAATCGGGCCTTTGCGTGAATTCTAGGGTTAAGTAGGGTTTCGGGGTCTTTGGACGTGCCTTATGGTGACCTAGGAGGATTGGCGAAGTCAGTTTCCAGAACTCGTGGCTTGTTTGGAAATGGTAGTATTTTGATAGTTGGGGCCGATTTGTGATTTTGCTTGTTATCTTGATGTTATACCTATAGAATGTTTAAAATAGCTTGATATGCTTGTTAGAGTTGATTTTGATTGGAATGGTTATCAACTGTGGCTATTGCGCGCGAGAGTAACCTACTTTGTTATTCTCACACGTGTGGCTTTATTGCTTGATTGTTGCATTGTATATTGTATTGCATTCATAGAGTCAGGGGCGGTGTGATGGGCCTCTCTGGGTAGCCTCAGGTTGCTAGTGTTGGTTGCTCTAGCTCCGTGTCCTATTCCATTTCTCACTTGGGTTGCCTCCCAAGGAGATTTGGGTCGTAGAATTGATGGATACTTCCGAGGTATTCCAAACTGGTGTTATAAGGTGGTTTGGGCCAGCACGTCGTCATCGAATTCGTGATTGAAAGTTGCTCGTGAAAAGAGTATCGTATCCTTTGAATGAGTGTTTATAGTTTTATTGCTTGTCTTGCTTTATTGATGGCTTTGTTGTATCTCTATATGATATTTATATGAATTGCTTGACTAATTACATTGCATACTCCTCTCATCTCCGTCCTTGAGACCAATTGCCCTCGCTGAGCAATAGTTTTTGCTCATTCCTTTCTATACTATATTTTACAGGAGTAGTTGAAGCTGATCCTCTTGAGGTAATTGAGGAGGAGGAGGAGCAAGTGGAGGTGTTTCCTTGATAGCACTTCTTTGCTTAGCTGGCAGTTGGTTTCCAGACTTTTGTACGAGCCACGCTTGATGTGTTTGATGCTTGGTTGTCGCTCTATTTTGAGACTTGTAGCCTTGTATGTAGTATCTATTTTGAGGCCTAGATGGTCTTATGTTGTAAAGGATTAAAGGTTGTAATGTTGTAAATATATACTCATGTGACAAGTAAGGAAATGCATGCTAATGGTTAATTGTTTAGTGGCATAAATAATTGGGTAGTATGCATATCATTTTTGGGTTGCAAAGTTGTTAATGAAAAGATGTATGTTTTCTAAAAGAATGTTGGCTTGTCTCAAATGAATGTTGTGGTTTCTCGAATATTATATTGAATATAGGGTTTCGGAACGTCCACGGTACAGGGGAGACTCCGTCCGTGTGTCGGGTCCGGGCTTGGCCTTTTCGGGGTCGGGTCGGGGCATGACACTTCCCTTGTGCTCATGTCCCGCGAGGGCACGGGGCCCCTTAAGGGGGGTGGAATGTGGTAACATAATCCCACATCAGAAGTCTTTGAGCTGGAACCATTGAATATATAGAGCGGGCTTCCGCTTTATATTCGACAATAGGCCTTTTCCCGTGGTAACACGGGAGAAACAAAACTGTAAGGGGCCCAGTGGGGTAAACCAAAGCGGACAATATATTGTTGGTGTGCATCGCTAGTGTGCCTCTGCCCTTCGGGGTATTCGCTTAGCCGGGGTGTTACAGTAATTATTGTATTTGTGTGTATGTGAGCTTATCTTCTCATGCATGGCATGATAATAGCTAGAACTTGAAGATACGTAAAAACGTTTTTGTTGGCAGTTTTCTAATCTTGTAGTACGAGGTGCATTTGGCTTAGTAAACCTTGATAAAAATGCTTGAAAATTGGTAGGCCACTAGTTTTGTCAGTTATGAACATTTTTTGTGGAAATAGGCCACGACGAATTTTGACTCCAAAATGGTCAAACATTGTGAGGTGTCTAAATCTGGAAAAATTGGAAAAATGAAATAGGTTTCTGGCAGATTACTGACCTTGTAAAACGATGTGTGTTTGACCTAGTAAATGTTGGTAGAAATGCATTAAAATTGGTAGGTTGCTATATTTTTCAATTCTGGACATTTGTGTCAGAAATAGACCAAAGCCAATTCTGAATCTAAGACCCTCAAAATTGGCAAAAATCATAATGTATCTAAAACTGGACAGTTTTGCGTAGTCTCACGATTTTGGCCATAACTCCTAAGTTCGAACTCCAAATGATGCGAGGTTTGTTCCTAGATTTAAATCACTCATTAAGCTTCAATTTTACAATTGGTCACTGAAATTGGAGATTATTTGCTTTTCTAATCGAATGTGAGAAAACAGACCATTGCAGTGAGATTTTTGTTTAGTGATATGCTTAGAATCATGTTGACACCTTGCTTGAGGTGTTGAATGCTTGGAATTGTGGCACATAGATGTTGTATGGACTGTTGTGGTTGATTGAGGTTGGTTAATTTGATTGATGTATGACTTGGAATCATTAATTGATGAATGGTTTGCTTAATCGCATGTTTAAGCACGGAATTGAGGTCCTCTAACGCTTATGACTATTTGCTAAGAAACGGTCTTATGGTTAAATGTGTTAAATTATGTGTTTAATAGGCTGCCCGTAATTGTCCTTATAGCTATAAATGTGATTTTCGATAATTGCATATTGCTAAGTGAGCTACTCTTGCATCCGGTCTCGTATAAATGTCGTTGCATGCTTGTATAACGTTAATACTTGATACGTGAACCCCAAAATGAGTTATATGACTGGATTTATATGTGTTACTTGGCTGCTCATTAACGTTCATATAACTCTACGTGTTCTACTAAGTGAAACTTCATGTCAAGCATGCCTCATTCGTTTACTTGGCAATATGTGATATTGAAATTTCTCGGAGGCAACCTACTTTGTTGTCCTCCTAATGTGAATCGTTAAATGGTTTAAATGTACATTGTTTACAAGGTTGCAACCTTTCATTGTGCCATGGTAGCGTTTCACGAACGCCGGGTGACATAGGGCTTGTCGGTGCTCCCGTGACTACCATGGTCCAATTCTCTCTCTCGCTTGGCATTCCACCCTCGGAGAGTTGGGTCGTAGGATTTCGGGGTACATCTGGAGTACAACCAATTGGGAGCGATAAGTGGATGATTGAAGCCGGCCGCAACAATTGTTATCGAAAATGAACTTGAGAGCAAAAGCTCACCGTATCCTTGAAATGATTGGTAATTGTATCTGTTGTTCAATTTGATTCTTATACTTTGCGTAATTTGTTATTTGTAATACGTGACACGTTTTCAAAAGAGATTTTCATGAAATTAACCGGAAAAGAGTTTCAAAACATTATCCCTTATTCCTCCTCACTGAGTTCATAAGGACTCACCCTCTTTTATCATCACAGGTGAAGAAGATCAGGAACAGGTGCCCAAGGAGAACGTGCCTATTGATGACTCTTTGGAGTGATTGCTTGTCTTACGTGCCTTGCTTGACTGTGGCTATTTTGCGAACGTTATGTTTATTTTGAAGACTATTTCTTATGTTGTTTGTTGTTGATTGTAAATGACCCCCATTGTAATTTGGGGTCTAATTTTGGCTTGTACTGATTAGGACTAGATGAACACTCTATCTTGTGCGATGTTTTCACTATTTTGACTTAGTAACTATCGCAGGCAACTCAATCACTAGGTGAAGAATCAAATGATGTAACTCTATCTAAATTCCCTAGGAACTCAATAGTAAGCTAAAGATCAACAGGTACTTGTGTAACAGGAATTAACAAATAAACGGGACATAGTAATCATGCTAGGTTTGTTAATCAAACAAGATTTTGAGATAAATAGTAGGCATGTCGATTGGTAATAAATAGTAATCTTAGTTAGAATCGAAGTTGAGATTGAAAGTTTTGAGGCGTTTAAAAAATTAAGTCAAACTAAAAAGCCCAATTAGAGCCGTTATGCTGCCGGTTTTCCGAAAAAAATTTGGAGTTCTAGTCTAATGGATAAGCTTAACCTTCGTCAATCGGCTATAGTTGTAATATAACAAGAACGATTAGATCATACCTTAGTCTAGCCTCTGTACGTGGGGTTGGGGTGTGACACCTTATATTTAATGGTATCAGAGCTTAGATTGCTTAAGCTGGGTTTAACTCTCGGACCTTGGGTAGAAGCTCTAAGATAGTTATGATGACTTGTTTATGTGTGTTAATGTGTGCCAATATTAAGTATGCCTTCTTTGTTTCTACGTGCTTATATGATTAACATGTCTTAACTATTTTGAGAATTATATGTCTATGTGAAATTGTATGTTGCATACACTATGCATTAATTTCTTGTCTTGTCATATTCCAATAAATTGTGCATAATGATCTGTGCCTATAAATGATTGGCCCTAGTACCCACAATACCAATAGGGGCGATGAGCCTCAAGAAGCCGGAGATGCTCACCAAACTAATCCCGACATGGCTATGTTTAACATGATAGTGAGTATTATGGATCACGTGTCGCGAGTAATGGAACGTCATTATGTATGTGAAGCAGCCAATAACAACAACAACTACAGAGCAGGTGGTAACAATGGGACAAATAGCAGGATGCGAGAGTTCTTTGATTTTTACCCATCCAAGTTCTTCGGGGAAGCTAATGATGATAAGGCAAAGGCTTGGCTGTCTGAGATTGAAAGGATTTTCAGGCCACTTGACTATACTGATGAAGAGAAGATTGAGTTTGCTGTGTACTTGTTGCATAGGGATGCTGAGCATTAGTGGCACACTGTGGAGGCACTTTGGGAAACTGATCATACACCTCACTTATGGAGTAACTTCGTCAAGGCCTTCAAGGAGAAATACATACCTACAGTTTTGAGGCAGAGACGGATTAAAGATTTTATGACCTTGACTCAGGGCAACATGACAGTGGCTCAATATGAGGCCCGCTTCAATAGACTGTCCTGCTATGCACAATACATGGTTAGTACCCCTGAGGCGAAGATGTGGAAGTTTATGAATGGGTTGAGGCCAGAAATTCAGGATCACTTGGCTTCACATGACTTTACTACATATTCTACTCTCTTTGCTGCTACTTCCAGAGTTGAGAAGAGGAAACTTGATAGAGCCGGTTCGAGTCAGCCGAATAAGAAACCTTACCAGCCTCAAGGACAACAAAGGAAATTTCAGAATCAGAGTCGCAGTCAGGGCTAGAGCCAGAACAGACCAGTCAACAACCGTGGCCCATCTAAAGCACCATCAACCTCTTCCACTCGTGGATCCCCAGGTAGTTCACCCGCTACTCAGGCTGTCACCTGTTCTTACTGTGACAAGAAGGGTCACACTGAGACCCAGTGCTGGAGGAAATCAGGACGATGCATGGGGTGTGGCAGCGTTCAACACCAGGTTAAAGACTGCCCTAAATGGCAAGGAGGACAAAATTAGAATAAACCAACCGGTAGAGGCAAGACTCTAGTTCCTATAGTTCAGGCCCGAGCTTATGCTAATGAATGCGATGAGCTTCCTGAAGAGACTGCTGTTGTTGAAGGTACATTCTTGATACTGAATCAACCTGTTAGGGTGCTAATTGACCCAGGTGCTACTCATTCATTTATTACTCCCTTATGTGTGCAACGTGTGAAATTACGAGTTGAATGTGTGCTTTACAAAGTAGAAATCGGTACTCCAATGGGTTCTAAACTTGTTACTAGCTCAGTTTGTAAAGCATGTAAAATCCAGATTAATGATAGGGAATTCTTAGCCAATCTTATAGTGTTACCTTTTCGAGACTATGAAGTCATCTTAGGGATTGACTGGTTGGCAAAGCATCATGCCCAACTAGATTGTCGGACGAAGATTGTAACATTCTAGATACCTGGTCAACCAACATTGGAGGTATGGGTCGAAGAGACTTCACTGGGAGTTCCATCATTTCTTCCACGAAAGCAGTGAAGTCCTTGAGAAAATGGTGTAGCGGATAATTAGCTTACCTCATCAATAAACCATCGGACAAAGCTAAGTTAGAGGAGATGCCAGTGATTAAAGAATATGCTGATGTGTTTCCAGAAGAATTGCCAGGTTTGCCTCTGGATCGGGAGATTGAGTTTGTAATAGAAGTACTGCCTGGCACCTATGATATCTAAAGTTCCTTATCTTGTGGCACCAGCTGAGCTACAAGAATTGAAGGACCAATTGCAAGGATTGTTGAAGAAGGGGCTTGTTCAACCGAGTTCTTCTCCGTGGGGTGCACCAGTCCGATTCGTAAAGAAGAAAGATGGAACGTTGAGGCTATGCATCGATTACCGAGGATTGAACCAAGTGACCGTCAAGAATAAATACCTACTTCCATTGATTGATGACTTGTTTGACCAACTTCAAGGAGCTAAAGTGTATTCAAAACTTGACTTGAGACAGGGGTATTATCAGGTGCGAATTTTAAAAAAAAAGGATATTCCTAAATCGGCTTTCAGGATGGGATATGGGCACTATGAGTTCGTGGAAATGCCATTCGGGCTGACTAATGCCCCTACAGCTTTTAGGGACTTAATGCATAGGGTGTTTCGACCCTACTTGGACCAATTTGTGGTGACCTTTATTGATGATATTTTGGTATACTCGAAATCCGAGACTGAGCATGAACAACATATGCGATTGGTATTGCAGAAACTTTGGGAGCATCAATTGTATGCAAAGTTTAGCAAATGTGAATTTTGGTTGCAACAGATTGCATTCTTGGGCACATCATATCCCAGGAACGAATAGCGGTAGACCCAACAAAGATAGAAGTGGTGATGTCTTGGAGGAAGCCGGAAAATGTCACAGAGGTTTGGAGTTTTCTTGGTCTAGCCGGCTATTATCGGAGGTTCGTGAAGGATTTTTCAAAGATTGCAGGACCGCTTACAAAGATCACTCAAAAGAAAACAAAGTTCGTGTAGGATGACAAGTGTGAGAACAACTTTCAAGAATTGAAGAAAAGATTGACTACCGCACCAGTTCTTGCATTGTCTGAAAGGAGTCAAGGCTTTGTGATCTATAGCGATGCTTCTAAGGAAGGACTAGGCTGTGTTTTGATGCAGAATGGTAGAGTGATTGCATACGCCTCTAGGAAGCCAAAGCCATATGAATTGAATTATCCGACACATGATTTGGAGCTAGCGGCTGTTGTGTTTGCACTAAAGAAATGGAGGCACTATCTGTGGGGTAACAAGTTTGAGGTGTTTACGGATCACAAGAGCTTGAAGTACTTGTTCTCACAAAAAGAGTTGAACATGAGGCAAAGATGGTGGATGGAGCTCTTGGATGATTATAATTGCACAATCAATTATGTGCCTGGTAAAGTGAACGTAGTAGCAGATGCCTTAAGCCGGAAGGCGAGCATGGCAATATTGGAGGTTAAGGTGTGGGAGATGTTGGAGGAAGCATTTATGTGGAAACCACAATTAACTCGAAAAGGATTATTATTTTCCACTACCACAAGTTCAATCGACCTTGTTGTCTAAGATACGGGAGGCTCAACAGAAAGATCAGCAGTTTCAGAAGATTAAGGAAGGCAACACATATTTCAAGTTTCATGATGATGGTATTTGGTGGTTCAGGAGTCGAATTTGTGTTCCAAATGACCCAGAGTTGAAAAAGAAGATTCTTGAAGAAGTCCATAACTCAAGATACACCATTCACCCCAGTGGAACAAAGATGTATTGGGACTTGAAGCAACACTATTGGTAGAATAACATGAAGAGAGAGATTGCAGAGTTTGTGGGACGGTGTTTAACTTGTCAGAGGGTCAAAGCAAAACATCAACGACTGGCAGGTTTACTACAACCGTTGAAAATTCCCCATTGGAAATAGGAACATATAACTATGGACTTTATCATGGACCTGCCCAGGTCACAAAAGTGTCATGATGCCATTTGGATCACTGTGGATAGATTGACTAAGTCAGCACACTTCCTACCGATGAACAAGGAAGATAGTTCGAAGAAACTGGGAGATATGTATGTGGCAGATATTGTAAGGTTACATGGGATGCCTGTGAGTATTGTATCAGATAGGGATCCTCATTTTACTTCCCGATTTTGGAAGAGATTGCAAGAAGCTTTGGGGACGAAGTTGAGTTTCAGTACTGCCTATCACCCTCAGACAGATCGACAATCCAAGAGAACTATTCAGATTTTGGAGGATATGCTGAGGGCATGTGTTCTAGACTTCGGAAAAGGTTGGGAGAAATATCTGCCTCTAGGCGGAGTTCGCTTATAATAACAGCTATCAGGCCACTATCGGGATGGCCCCATTTGAGACATTGTATGGACGTAAGTGTCGATCCCCAATTTACTGGGATGAAGTAGGTGAGACAAAGACTTTTGATCCGACCCTTCTATCATAACTTATGAAGACTGTTGAAAATGTCCACCTCATCTAGAAACGGATGTTTACTGCCCAAAGCATGCAGAAAAGTTATGCAGACTGAGGGAGATGGAATTTAGAATTGGAGGTCGGCGACAAGGTGTTCTTGAAGTTATCACCTCGGAGGGGAGTGATTAAACATGGTAAAGGTGGGAAATTGAGCCCGACGTTTGTAAGACCATTTGAGATAGTTGAAAAGGTTGGCAAATTGGCGTATCGCCTCGAACTACCCCAAAACCTCTCCAATATTCATGATGTCTTCCATGTCTCAATGCTACGAAAGTATCATCCTGATCCATCGCACATCATGGAGCCAGAGCCGTTGCAGCTTCGGGAGAACTTGTCTTACAAAGAAAAGCCTATTCGGATCCTAGACCAGCAAAATTGGGAGTTACGCAACAAGTCAATACCGATGGTAAAAGTGTTGTGGGATGACCATGGAGTTGAAGAAGTAACGTGGGAAAGGCGAGACCAGATGGAGCACCAACATTCGGCATTATTTCAAAGGTAATATTGAATTTCGGGACAAAATTCTTTTAAGGAGGGAAGGATGTCCTAATCTTGAACTGTGTACCTTAACCTAGGTTTAAGAGTCGTGACTTGATTTATGTGTTGTGCATTGATTTAGTGCATTCATTTAGGGTTGCGTGAATTTACTTAGAATATGTGCATCTGTCTCGTAGTGCGTGCCCTAGATCTAGAAAAGCATGCCCGCACGCTAATCAATAAAGAATCCTACACAAAGCACTAGACTATTAAATAATACTACAAACTCCACTATCAATATTATAATCCTAAATCAATTTACTAGAAGACAAAATTTCACTAAACACTAAACATTCTTCATTCTTTATTCCTTATTCTTTTGCAAATTCCAAGCACCTAAAATACCACATTAACCTACAATAAAATAAGCCTTAAACAAAGACAAAAATTCAGAATTTGCACTTGCCTTGGCCGACCATGCCGTGCATTTGAACAAACATTACATAATTTAAAACACTTCTAGACAAACTATGACACACACAAGACACAAGGCTTTAAAAAAATGACCTAACATCCTACCCAATGCCTCTCATTCTCGGCCCACTCAAATGCCCATGCCAAAGACAATTCAAAATGCTCAAAAGATGATACCAAATCAGATTTTTGCAAGCATAGGGCCGACACACACACATAAACATTTCATTCTTTCTCAAGCTCTCTCATTCTCTTTTTTTTTCTCTCTCTCTCTCTCTCTCTCGGCCATGGCTATATCTTTAAGCTCCATAGCTCAAGCTCATCTTCTAAGGCTCCCCTAGGCTCTCAAGGACTCTAAGAAACTCGACCATAGCAGCCCAAGCAAGCAAGAAGCAAGAAAAAATGCATGCAAGCTCACAAAACTCATCATTCTCGGCCTTAGGTATGTTTGCTAGTTTTCTTCCATTTCTTTTGGTTTCACCCACATGCACACCTTTCTCACATGTTAACTCAGTTAGGAATTAAAGGAAAACAAGCCATCTCTCAGCCAAAGAAAGGAAGAGGCTCCATTTGTGCATCTTTAAGAACTTTGTGCATCTTCATCTATTAACTTGCTAAGGTGATGGTTAAACTCTTTTAAAAGAATTCAAAACTTGCATGCATGCTTTCTAGCTAGCTTTACCTATGTAGTTATTGTATTTGTGTGTATGTGAGCTTATCTTCTCATGCATGGCATGATAATAGCTAGAACTTGAAGATACGTAAAAACGTTTTTGTTGGCAGTTTTCTAATCTTGTAGTACGAGGTGCATTTGGCTTAGTAAACCTTGATAAAAATTCATGAAAATTGGTAGGCCACTAGTTTGATCGGTTATGAACATTTTTTGTGGAAATAGGCCACGACGAATTTTGACTCCAAAATGGTCAAACATTGTGAGGTGTCTAAATCTGGAAAAATTGGAAAAATGAAATAGGTTTCTGGCAGATTACTGACCTTGTAAAACGATGTGTGTGTGGCATAGTAAATGTTGATATAAATGCATGAAAATTTGTAGGTTGCTAGATTTTGCAGTGCTGGATAGTTTTGTCAAAAATAGACCAAAGCCAATTCTGAATTTAAGACCCACAAAATTGGAAAAAATCGTAATATGTCTAAAACTGGACAGTTTTGCGTAGTCTCACGGTTTTGGCCATAACTCCTAAGTTCAAACTCCAAATGATGCGAGGTTTGTTCCTTGATTTGAATTTTATATTTGGTTCACTGAAATTGGTGATTATTTACTTGTCTAATCGAATGTGAGAATACAAACCATTGCAGTGAGGTTTTTGTTTAGTGATATTCTTAGAATCATGTTGAGACCGTGCTTGAGGTGTTGAATGATTGGAATTGTGGCACGTAAATGTTGTATGGACTGTTGTGGTTGGTTGAGGTTGTTTAATTTGATTGATGTATGGCTTGGAATCATTAATTGATGAATGGTTTGCTTAATCGCATGCTTAAGCACGGAATTGAGGTCATAACGCTTATAACTATTTGCTAAGAAATGGTCTTATGGTTAAATGTGTTAAATTATGTGTTTAATAGTCTGCCCATAATTGTCGTTATAGCTCTAAATGTGATTTCCGATGATTGCATGTTGCTAAGTGAGCTACTCTTGCATCCGGTCTCGTATAAATATCGTTGCATGCTTGTATAACGTTAATACTTGATACGTGAACCCCAAAATGCATTATATGACTTGATTTATATGTGTTACTTGGCTGCCCGTTAATGTTCATATAACTCTATGTGTTCTACAAAGTGAAACTTCATGTCAAGTATGCCTCGTTCATTTACTTGGCAATATGTGATCTTGAAATTGTTCGGAGGCAACCTAATTTGTTGTCTTCCTAATGTGAAACGTTAAATGGTTTAAATGTACATTGTATACAAGGTTGCAACCTTTCATTGTGGCATGGTAGCGTTTCACAAACACCGGGAAGCATAGGGCTTGCCGGTGCTCCCGTGACTACCATGGTCCAATTCTCTATCTTGCTTGGCATTCCACCCTCGGAGAGTTGGGTCGTAGGATTTCGGGGTACATCCGGAGTACACCCAATTGGGAGTGATCAGTGGATGATTGAAGCCAGCCGTAACAATTGTTATCGAAAATGAACTTGAGAGCAAATGCTCACCAATTGAACTTGAGAGCAAAAGTTCACCGTATCCTTGAAATGATTGGTAATTGTATCTGTTGTTCAATTTGATTTTTATACCTTGCGTACCTTATTATTCGTAATGCGTGACACATTTTCAAAAGAGATTTTCATGAAATTAACCGGAAAAGAGTTTCAAAACATTATCTCTCGTTTCCCCTCGCTGAGTTCATAAGGACTCACCCTCTTTTACCATCACAGCTGAAGAAGATCAGGAACAGGTACCTGAGGAAAGCGTACCTATTGATGACTCTTTGGAGTGATTGCCTGTCTTACGTGCCTTGCTTGACTGTGGCTATTTTGTGAACATTATGTTTATTTTGAAGACTATTTCTTATGTTGTTTGTTGTTGATTGTAAATGACCCCCATTGTAATTTGGGGTCTAATTTTGGCTTGTACTGATTAGGACTAGATGAACACTCTATCTTGTGCGATGTTTTCACTATTTTGACTTAGTAACTATCGCAGGCAACTCAATCACTAGGTGAAGAATCAAATGATGTAACTCTATCTAAATTCCCTAGGAACTCAATAGTAAGCTAAAGATCAACAGGTACTTGTGTAACAGGAATTAACAAATAAACGGGACATAGTAATCATGCTAGGTTTGTTAATCAAACAAGATTTTGAGATAAATAGTAGGCATGTCGATTGGTAATAAATAGTAATCTTAGTTAGAATCGAATTTGAGATTGAAAGTTTTGAGGCGTTTAAAAAATTAGGTCAAACTAAAGAGCCCAATTACAGCCGTTATGCTGCTGGTTTTTCAGAAAACTTTTGGAGTTCTAGTCTAACGGATAAGCTTAACCCTCGTCAATCGGTTATAGTTGTAATATAACGAGAACCACTAGATCACACCCTAGTCTAGCCTCTATAGGTCGGGTTGGGGCGTGACACCTTATATTAATAGTATCAGAGCTTAGATTGCTTAAGCCGAGTTTAACTCTCGGACCTTGGGCAGAAGCCCTAAGATAATTATGATGACTTGTTTATATGTGTTAGTATGTGACAATGTTAAATGTGCCTTTGTTTTTACGTGCTTATGTGATTAAGATGTCTTAACTATCTTGAGAATTGTATGTTTATGTGAAGTTGTATGTTGCATACACTACATTAATTTCTTGTCTTGTCGTATTCCAATAAATTGTGCATAATAATCTGTGCCTATAGATGGTTGGCCCTAGTACCCGCAATACCAATAGGGGCGATGAGCCTCAAGAAGCCGGAGATGCTCACCAAATTAATCCCGGCATGGCAATGTTTAACATGATGGCCAGTACTATGGATTGCTTGTCGCGAGTAATGGAACGTCATGATGCACGTGAAACAGCCCATAACAACAACAACTACAGCTGGTGGTAACAATAGGAGAAATAGAAGGATGCGAGAGTTCCTTGATTTTTACTCGTCCAAGTTCTTCGGGGAAGCTAATGATGAAAAGGCAGAAGCTTGGCTGTCTGAGATTGAAAGGATTTATAGGCCACTTGACTATACTGACGAGGAAAGGATTGAGTTTGCTGTGTTTATGTTGCACGGGGATGATGAGCATTGGTGGCATATTGTGGAGTCACCATGGGAAACTGATTATACACCTCACTTGGGGAGTAACTTCGTGAAGGCCTTCAAGGAGAAATATATACCGGCAGTTTCGAGGCAGAGGCGGATTGAAGAGTTTATGACCTTGAGCCAGGGCAACATGACATTGGCTCATATGAGGCTCACTTTGACAGACTGTCCCATTATGCACAATACATGGTCAGTACCCCTGAGGCGAAGATGTGGAAGTTTATGAATGGGTTGAGGCCAGAAATTCAAGATCACTTGGCTTCACATGACTTTACTTCATATTCTACTCTCTTTGCTGCTGCTTCTAAAGTTGAGAAGAGGAAACTTGATAGAGCTGGTTCGAGTCAGCCGAATAAGAAACCTTACCAGCTTCAAGGACAACAAAGGAAATTCCAGACTCAGAGTCGCAGTCAGGGCCAAAGCCAGAACAGACAAGTCAACAACCGTGGCCCGTCTAAAGCACCATCAGCCTCTTCCACTCGTGGATCCATAGGTATATCACCCACTACTTAGGTTGTCACCTGTTCTTACTGTGACAAGAAGGGTCACACTGAGACCAAGTGCTGGAAGAAATCAAGACAATGAATGGGGTGTGGCAGCGATCAACATCAGGTTAAAGACTGACATAAATGGCAAGGAGGACAAAATCAGAATAAACCAGCTGATAGAAGCAAGACTCCAATTCCTAGAGTTCAGGCCCGAGCTTATGCTATTGAATGCGATGAGCTTCCTGATGAGACTGTTGTTGTTGAAGGTATATTCTTGATACTGAATCAACCTGTTAGGGTGCTAATTGATCCAGGTGCTACTCATTCATTTATTACTCCCTTATGTGTGCAACGTGTGAAATTACGAGTTGAATGTTTACCTTACGAAGTAGAAGTCGATACTCCGATGGGTTCTAAACTTGTTACTAGCTCAGCTTGTAAAGCATGTAAAATCCAAATTAAGGATAGGGAATTCTCAGCCAATCTTATAGTATTACCCTTTAGAGACTATGAAGTCATCTTAGCGATGAACTGGTTGGCAAAACATTATGCCCAACTAGATTGCCGAATGAAGATTGTAACATTCCAAATACCTGGTCAACCAACATTGGAGGTAATGGGTGGAAGAGACTTCACCGGGAGTTCCATCATTTCATCTATGAAAGTAGTGAAGTCCTTGAGAAAAAGGTATAATGGATACTTAGCTTACCTCATCAATAAGCCATCGGACAAAGCTAAGTTGGAGGAGATGTCAGTGATCAAAGATTATGCCGACGTGTTTCCAGAAGAATTGCCAGGTTTGCCTCCGGATTGGGAGATTGAGTTTGTAATAGAAGTACTGTCTGGCACCCTGCCGATATCTAAAGCTCCTTATCATATGGCACCAACCGAGCTACAAGAATTGAAGGACCAATTGCAAAGATTGTTGAAGAAGGGGTTTGTTCAATCGAGTTCTTCTTCGTGGGGTGCACCTGTCCTATTCGTAAAGAAGAAAGACGGAACGTTGAGGCTATGCATCGATTACCGAGGATTATGGCTATGTTTAACATGATAGTGAGTATTATGGATCGCGTGTCACGAGTAATGGAACGTCATGATGTATGTGAAGCAGCCTATAACAACAACAACTACAGAGCAGGTGGTAACAATGGGACAAATAGCAGGATGCGAGAGTTCTTTGATTTTCACCCATCCAAGTTCTTCGGGGAAGCTAATGATGAAAAGGCAGAAGCTTGGCTGTCTGAGATTGAAAGGATTTATAGGCCACTTGACTATACTGACGAGGAAAGGATTGAGTTTGCTGTGTTTTTGTTGCACAGGGATGCTAAGCATTGGTGGCACACTGTGGAGGCACTATAGGAAACTGATCATACACCTCACTTGTGGAGTAACTTCGTCAAGGCCTTCAAGGAGAAATACATACCTGCAGTTTCGAGGCAGAGGCAGATTGAAGAGTTTATGACCTTGAGCTAGGGCAACATGACAATGGCTCAGTATGAGGCTCGCTTTGACAGACTGTCTCGTTATGCACAATACAGGGTCAATACCCCTGAGGCGAAGATGTGGAAGTTTATGAATGGGTTGAGGCCAGAAATTCAAGATCACTTGGCTTCACATGACTTTACTTCATATTCTACTCTCTTTGCTGCTGCTTCTAAAGTTGAGAAGAGGAAACTTGATAGAGCTGGTTCGAGTCAGCCGAATAAGAAACCTTACCAGCCTCAAGGACAACAGAGGAAATTCCAGACTCAGAGTCACAGTTAGGGCCAGAGCCAGAACAGACCAGTCAACAACCGTGGCCCATCTAAAGCACCATCAACCTCTTCCACTCGTGGATCCCCAGGTAGTTCACCCGCTACTCAGGCTGTCACATGTTCTTACTGTGACAGGAAGGGTCACACTAAGACCCAGTGCTGGAGGAAATCAAGACAATGCATGGGGAGAGGCAGCGATCAACATTAGGTTAAAGACTGCCCTAAATGGCAAGGAGGACAAAATCAAAATAAACCAACTAGTAGAGGCAAGACTCCAGTTCCTAGAGTTCAGGCCCGAGCTTATGCTATTGAATGCGATGAGCTTCCTGAGGAGACTACAGTTGTTGAAGGTACATTCTTGATACTGAATCAACCTGTTAGGGTGCTAATTGATCCAGGTGCTACTCATTCATTTATTACTCCCTTATGTGTGCAACGTGTGAAATTACGAGTTGAATGTTTGCCTTACGAAGTAGAAGTCGGTACTCCGATGGGTTCTAAACTTGTTACTAGCTCAGCTTGTAAAGCATGTAAAATTCAAATTAAGGATAGGGAATTCTCGGCCAATCTTATAGTGTTACCCTTTCGAGACTATGAAGTCATCTTAGGGATGGACTGGTTGGCAAAGCATCATGCCCAACTAGATTGCCGGATGAAGATTGTAACATTCCAGATACTTGGTCAACCAACATTGGAGGTAATGGGTCGAAGAGACTTCACTGGGAGTTCCATCATTTCATCTACGAAGGCAGTGAAGTCCTTGAACAAAGGGTGTAGCAGATACTTAGCTTACCTCATCAATAAGCCATCGGACAAAGCTAAGTTGGAGGAGATGCCAGTGATTAAAGAATATGCCGATGTGTTTCCAGAAGAATTGCCAGGTTTGCCTCCGGATCGGGAGATCAAGTTTGTAATAGAATTACTGCCTGGCACATAACTGATATCTAAAGCTCCCTATCGTATGGCACCAGCCGAGCTACAAGAATTGAAGGACCAATTGCAAGGATTGTTGAAGAAGGGGTTTGTTCAACCGAGTTCTTCTCCGTGGGGTGCACCAGTCCGATTCGTAAAGAAGAAAGATGGAACGTTGAGGCTATGCATCGATTACCGAGGATTGAACCAAGTGACCGTCAAGAATAAATACCTACTTCCATTGATTGATGACTTGTTTGACCAACTTCAAGGAGCTAAAGTGTATTCAAAACTCGACTTGAGACAAGTGTATTATCAGCTGCGAATCAAAAAGGAGGATGTTCCTAAATCGGCTTTCAGGACGAGATATGGGCACTATGAGTTCGTGGAAATGCCATTCGGGCTGACTAATGCCCCTACAGCTTTTAGGGACTTAATGCATAGGGTGTTTCGACCCTACTTGGACCAATTTGTGGTGACCTTTATTGATGATATTTTGGTATACTCGAAATCCGAGACTGAGCATGAACAACATATGCGATTGGTATTGCAGAAACTTTGGGAGCATCAATTGTATGCAAAGTTTAGCAAATGTGAATTTTGGTTGCAACAGATTGCATTCTTGGGCACATCATATCCCAAGAAGGAATAGCGGTGGACCCACCAAAGATAGAAGCGGTGATGTCTTGGAGGAAGCTGAAAAATGTCACAGAGGTTCGGAGTTTTCTTGGTTTAGCTGGCTATTATCAGAGGTACGTGAAGGATTTTTCAAAGATTGCAGGACCACTTACAAAGCTCACTCAGAAGAAAACAAAGTTCATGTGGGAGGTCAAGTATGAGAACAACTTTCAAGAAATGAAGAAAAGATTGACTACTGCACCTATTGTTGCATTGTCTGAAGGGAGTCAAGGCTTTGTGATCTATAGCGATGCTTCTAAGGAAGGACTAGGTTGTGATCTATGCACCGCGTAACTCCTTACGGATCAAAGGTTATGGGCACCAGAGCGACAGAGACCAGGTCACAAGCCCCACACCCTTGTTTTGCGGGCCTAGCCACTACGTGAAGCGAAGTTGTCTTACCCAAGGTGCCGTGGGATTCGGTAATAGAAATGTTTTGGATAAAGCATCTTGGCAAGCCTAACCGGGGTAAAAAAAAATTGAAAAGGGGGGTGCAACACGAGGACTTTCTAAGGTGTCACCCATTCTAGTACTACTCTCGCCCAAGCACACTTAACTTCGGAGTTCTAATGGGATCCGTTGCATTAGTACTTTTATGATCGCACCCATCATGTTGAGGGTGTAACGCCCCGATCCCTCACGAGACCGGGACTCCTATTTATCATGCTATTCTCACCCAATTCCAAACCCCGGGCACGAAATTTAGGAAAAAACAGACGGAGTTTTCCCTGTTTATAGGACTAAACTGGTACCTGCACAAAGACACCTATGATGCTAGGTCCACAAACAGCAACTCTTACAACCAACCCTCCAAGATTTTTTTTTTAAGGTCTACCCGAGATCACAAGGCCATCCGAGCCTTGGAACAACAATTACATATAACACACAAGCAAGCAAAGCATTTCTAATTTTAACCATAGGTAGTTAGATACAACAATAGCCAAGTTCTACTTCCAAGTTTGTTAATCACACAAGCATGCAAAAGAATAAGTTTACTATGGATTATTACATGTCATTCCACTTTATATCCAACATACAAGATTACAAATTATTACATTCACCAAATATACTCAAGACCCCAAGGTCACAAAAAGGAAATCAACAACAACTCCACGCAAGCTTATCATTTTAGACAACCTTATCACACAAGAAGTCACGGAAATTGCTTAACTAGCACTTCCTCCTCTTCTACTACCGCTACTAGTTGGAGGTCTACCTCAACTTCTCCTGAAACATATTAAATGAGGAGTGAGCAACAAAGTTGCCCAGCGAAGGAGGTGATGCAATATACCAACGTGCAATATGATATGCAAATACAAGATAACATGTATAAGCCACATAAACCAACAAGATAATAAGCCAAGCAATTAATCACTTTTAAAAAGGATACGGTTCTACTTCCAAGTCTTCATTCACGAGCCACAAACCACGAGCATCACGAATATGCCGGCATACCCCAAACACCAACAATTGGGATACTTCGGATGTATCCCGATACTACGACCCTTTCTCCCGAGGTAGGTCTATGCCCAGCAGGTAAACCACGCCTTTGGGGTAGTGGAGTATGCCTCAACGAGAAAGGGAATAGGCACCATGGTAGTCGAGATAGCACGGCAAGCCCGACGCCGCCCGTGTTTCTCGACCCTACCATGTCCGAAAAGGTTGCGCAACCCGATATTCGATCATAATAATTCAAGCAATGACAATATAATTCAAGAATCACATAATTGAGGGACAACAAAGTAGGTTACCCTCGCACGTAGGTTACAGTAAATAAGCAATGTAACAATATAAACAAGAGACAAGTGTATATTTATTCAATTCATATCAAAGTACATGTAAGTATTAGCAATCATATCAAACTATACAATTCTATGAGTAGTAAACAAATTAAGATGCACAAAAAGATGTAACTCATTCACCTTGGATTAGGTTAATTATGCAAGGGTAAAGCTTAAATGTACTCCAACCTTCTTAACTTAACTTATATGTACAACCCTAGTCTATTCACACAAGTATAACACTTTATCAATTAACTGTATAAATTCCATTTGAATATCCAAATAATTAACTAGAATTAATATAGCTCAAATAATACATGATCTATGTACCTAACTTATCTAACATTTTACTTTTAGCTAGTAACTCATGGAATAAGAACATTACAATCAGTAGGCCATGAATAATTATACTCTAGTTCTAATTGAGGTTTAATTAGTACAATACTACTAAGTCACCCTAACAAGCATTTTTCTGTAAGCTAGTAATCTATGTAGAATAAGAGAGATTTCAATTGGAAATCACCATTAGACAAGTTAGACAAAGTCGTAGTTGAAACTTTTTTCATATAGTACAAACAACTTCTAAGTTACAATAATTAGAACATTTAACTCATATACTCCATATTTTCAATAGTCTACAAGTTAATTAAGAAGATAGTTCAAAAACTTAAATGAGAATGATTCAACCAGCATGCTATAACTAGATATAAACCGAGCTAAAATTTAGGTTAACTAAAATCAACACATGAGCCTGCAGTTACTCATACTATTTCTCATTTTACTTTAGTTAATAACTTGTACAAGAAACTAAGCAGTTTTACAAAGGGGCATATACAAGATATAATTAGAATTACATCAAAAGTTCCAAACCAACTTGAAACTACATTTAAACATTCAAGAAGTCATGCCAAGGTCTTAGAAGCGTGAGACAACCGAAATTGCACCTAAACCCCTTTGTTATTCAAGCTATTTCTCTTCCAAACCAAGTTAATGATTCAAATTCAAAGGGAAACTCTACCAACCTTCTAATTAATCCTCAAGGAATCCTTTCAACCCTCTAACATATTCAAACGCCCGCAATAACCCCGAAAGCCCCAAATTCCCTCTTATAGCTTTACACTACACCTACCTCATCCGGGCTTCAAACAAGGGTTAGCAAAGCTTCTATAGCACCTAGGTAGCCTAAGAATACTAAAAATGAAGCCCGAATCCACCAGGATTCGTATTAACCCTGAAACCCCTTTGTTAAAGTCGGCTATTTCATGGTTTATGGGATTTTAGAGCAATTCAGGTGTACGGGGCTATTAGACTACCTTCATTAGCACCTAAAGCATCTATTAGGAGTGTTAAATCAAACTAATACGTGCAATTACACAAAACCCTTGAAAAATGTCACTATTCACCTCATAAATCAAACTAACGATTCTAACTGTTTAAAAAGTGAAACAATGGCTCAAATATTTTCTCTAGCACTCATATACAAGGTATAATAGCATAGATAATCAATACATTAGCATTTGGTCATATTTTCAACAAATCAAGAAAATAGCGACTATTTTAAAATGCGAAAATAAGCTATGAAATCCCTCACCAATGCGCGTAGGAGCACCTAGGAAGCTTGCACACACCCTAAACTACTAGCTCTAGGCTTGGATTGGCTTGGCTTGAAGAGTTGAAGAGCAAAATCACCTTTTTCCTTCTCCTTTGGTATTTTCGGCCCTGCTATAGTAATACCTACACATTTCTTCTCTTTTTTTCTTTTTTGTGTGTTTTAATGAGCTTATGTGAATTATATAAGGTTAAGTTGAGGTGAGGTCAAGTTTGGGTATTTAAAAGGTCACTAGAATGCGCGTTATTAACTTAAAAACGAGCCTAAGGTGAAAAGTAATGTTAGTTATTTAAATCTCTAAGTTTGTTACGTAACACTATTCACTTAACTACTAAAAAAATTTTCTAAACGAGCTCTCCTATCGCCTCTAGCTCAATTGCACATTTTTCCCACTCCTCTAACAATTAATGTGATTTAATAAAAATGCTAATTCACTAATAGAATATAGTTTGAAAATGGGATGAATAATAGCTAAAGAAAACAGTTAATAAAGCACAGAAGGAAATGCGTAAAAAATAGATGCAACAGTAAATGAATGTACGGCTAAAATCTCGGGCGTCACAGAGGGCACAATTCCCTTATGTGTTGACGGTTCACAGTTCCAGTCCAGAGAGATGGCCCATTCATAAGGCCCAATGGGCTTAACGACAACCCATCCGCTTCAACAACGCAGCATCCTCACAAGACGTGATATCGACGCGTTGTTGGGCCCTCTAATGTCCCGCGAGTTAGGTTTTCATCCTTTTAACACCTTACGACGTACGATCCGGGACAGAAAAACAGCGTAAAAGAAGAAAAATGGTCCAAAACTGATGAAAAGTTTCGAGTTTTGGCTTCAAAAGTTGGTGCAGCCGAGTAGGCTTCTTACCCCCATCGTAGAGCTATCGAAGAGCTTTCCAACGGTATATTGTGCGCCGCCTAACTCCTTATGAATTAAAAGTTATGGGCACCGAAGCGACGTAGACCTGGTCCTAAGCCCCACGCCCTAGGTTTGCGGGCCCAGCCTCTATATGAAGCGAAGTTGTCTTCCCCAAGGTGTTGTGGGATTCGAAAATAGAAATGTGGTGGATAAAGAATCTTGGTAGGCCTACCCAGGGAAAAAAATTTGAAAAGGTGGGTGCAACATGAGGACTTCCCGGGGGGTTACCTATCCTAGTACTACTCTCGCCCTAGCATGCTTAACTTCAGAGTTATGATGGGATCTGGTGCATTAGTGCTGGTATGATTGCACCAGTCATGTTGAGGGCACAAATCCCTTATGTGTTTATGGTTCACAGTCTCATCCCAGAGAGATGGTCAATTCAAAAGGCCCAATGAGCTTAACGACAGCCTATCCGCTTCAACAACGTAGCATGGTTACAAGACGTGATATCGAAGCGTTGCAGGGTCTGCTAATGTCCCTCGAGTTAGGTTGTCGTCCTTTTAAAAGCTCATGACGTACAATCCGGGATGGAAAAACAGCGTAAAAGTTGAAAAGTAACCCGAAACTGATGAAAACATTCAATTTAGGGCTCCGAAATTAGGCGCAACCGAGCAAGCTTGCTACCCCCGTCGTAGAGCTCTTAGAGAGCTTTCCAACGGTAGGCTGTGCACCGTGTAACTCCTTACAAATCAAAAGTTATGGGCACTGGAGCGACAGATACCTGGTTACAAGCCCCACGGCCTCGGTTTGCGGGCCCACTCTCTACGGGAAGCGAAGTTGTCTTGCCCAATGTATTGTGGGATTCGGTAATAAAGATGTGGTGGATAAAGCATCTTGGCAAGCCTAACCGGAGAAAAAAAAATTGAAAAGGGGGGTGCAACACGAGGACTTCCCAGGGTGTCACCCATCCTAGTACTACTCCCACCCAAGCACGCTTAACTTCGGAGTTCTGATGGGATCCGGGGCATTAGTGGTAGTATGATCACACTCGTCATGTTGAGGGCATAAATCCTTTATGTGTTGATGGTTCACAGTCCCAACCCAGAGAGATGGCCCATTCAAAAGGCCCCATTGGCTTAATGACAACCCATCCGCTTTAACAACGCAGCATCCTCACAAGACGTGATATCGAAGCGTTGTGGGGCCCTCCAATATCCAGCGAGTTTGGTTGTCGTCCTTTTCGCGGCTCATGACGTACAATTCGAGATAGAAAAATAGTGCAAATGATGAAAACTGGCCCGAAACTGATGAAACGTTCAATTTTGGACTCTAAAAATAGGCGCAACTGTGAGGCCTGACCCTGAATAATGTGTCTTACCTCGATTTACGTGCCTTAGACCTAGAATTGTATGACCGACCTTGAATTATGTGCCTTGTCTTGATTTTTGTGCATGCCTCGTTATACGTGCCTTGACCTAAGATTGTGTGCCCCGACCTCGATTTACGTGTATTACCTCGTTTCGTGTGCCCTAACCCTAAATTGCATGTCTTACCTATATTTAAGTGTCATACCTTGATTCACGTGTATTGCATTGAATTATGTGCCTTGCATTAGTTTGCATGCTTTTGCTTTGAAATCCGTGCATTGCCTTGGAATTCGTGCCTTACCTCGTAATGCATGCCCTAGACCTAGGAAAACGTGCCTGCACGCTAATCAATAAAGAATCCTACACAAAGCAGTAGACTATTAAATAATCCTACACAATCCACTAACCAATATTATATTCCTAATTCAAATTCTCTACAAAATCCACTAACAGTAAACAATTCTTTATACACAAACACCTAAACATTTTTTATTCTTTATTCTCACCTAAAACCAATGCACCTCAAATTACACACTTATTATAATCTATAATGTATCAACTTGAATCTGAAATTTCAGAATTTTCCATGCTAATTTCGGCCATACCAAGCAAATGGGACAAGCTTTGCACAAAATATTCTATTCTAGACAACTTATGACACAAGCACAAGACACAATGCATAAAATAACCTCAAACACCCTACCCCAAGCACCCTTTTTCGGCCCTCTCAACACCCATACTCTTAACAATTCAAATTAGACTTAGATGACACAAAAAATCAGATTTTGCAAGGCTCAAGGCTGACACACACACACACAAACATCTAAGGAGCATCTTCAACCTCATTTC
Organism: Ehretia macrophylla; assembly: GCA_037974665.1. Classification (NCBI taxonomy): domain Eukaryota; kingdom Viridiplantae; phylum Streptophyta; class Magnoliopsida; order Boraginales; family Ehretiaceae; genus Ehretia; species Ehretia macrophylla. The sequence continues at coordinate 40,475,400 of CM075782.1, read as the reverse complement.
CTCTCAAACTCTCTCCCAACTCCCTCATCTCCTCTCACTCTCGGCCATAGCACATTATTGAGCTCTCAAGACTCCTAGAAAGCTCTCAATAACATTCAAGCTTCGTCCATAGCAAGCAATAGCAACCAACAAGCAAGAAAATCTCACACAAGCTCTCAAACCTCTCATTTTTTGCCATAGGTAAGTTTTGATAGTTTTCTTCCATTTCATTTTGTTCTAAACACATGCACACCTCCTACATAAGCTAACTAAGTTGAAATTTAAAGGAAATCAAGATACTTCTCGGCCAAGGCAAGGAAAAAGGTCTATTTGTGCGATTTCAAAGAGCGTTTGTGCATTTTCGTCCATCAATAGGCTAAGGTGAGGGTTAAACTCTTTTAAAAGCTCTCAAAACTCACATGCATACTCTCAAATGGCTAGCTTTACCTCTGTAATTATTGTGTATGTGTGTATATGAGCCTATCTACTCATGCATGGCTTGATAATGGCTAGAGACTTGAAGATATGTAAACACGTTTTTGCTGGCAGATTACTGACCTTGTAGAACGAAGTGATTTTGACTTCGTAAACATTGATAAAAATGGATACAAATTGGTAGGTCACTATTTTTGTCAGTTCGAAACATTTGTTGTAGAAATAGGCCAAGGCCAATTTTGACTCTAAGACCTCCAAAATTGTCAAATATCATAATGTGTCAAATTTTGGAAAATTTGGAAATATGAAATAGGTTTCTGGCTGGTTTCTAACATTGTAGAACGAAATATCTTTGGCCTAGTAAATGATATCAAAAATGAATGAAAATTGGTAGGCCACTATAGTGGTCAGTTTTGAACATATTTCGAAGAAATAGGCTAAGGCTAATTTTGAGGTTAAAGGCCTCAAAAATAGCAAATATCGAAATGTGTATGAATCTGGGCAGTTTTGCGTAATCTCCCGGTTTTAGCCATAACTCCTAAGACCGAACTCCAATTGATACGAGGTTCGTTCCTGGATTTAAATCACACATTAAGATTCAATTTTACATTTGGTTCACTGAATTTGGAGATTATTTTCTTGGCTAATTGAATGTGGGAAAATAAACCATTGCAGTACGGTTTTGCTTAGCAAAATGCTTTGAAACATGTTGTAACTCTACTTGTGGTATTGAATGCTTGGAATTGTGGCACTTAGAAGTTGTGTGGGCTGTTGTGGTTAGTTGAGGTTGCTTAATTTGACTGATGCATGGCTTGGGATCATTAATTAATGAATGGTTTTCTTAATCACGTGTGTAAGCACGGAATTGAGGCCCTAGCGCTTATGACTACTTGCTAAGAAATGATCCTATGGTTAAATGTGTTTAATTGTGTGGTTAATAGGCTGCCCAGATTTGTCCTTATAGCTCTAAATATGATTCCCGATGATTGCATGTTGATAATTGAGCTATTCTTGCACTCGGTCTCATGTAAGCGTTGTTGCATGCTTGTACAATCTTAATACTTGATACGTGAACCCCAAAATGAGTTATATGACTTGATTTATATGTGTTACTTGGCTGCCCGTTTAATGTTCATATGACTCTACATGTTTTACAAAGTGAAAATTCATGTTAAGCATGCATCGTACGTGTGAAACCCCACTTTTATGCTTTAACTCGATTTACGTATTTTATCTCGTTTTGCGTGTATTTGACCTATTTATGTGCTATATGACCTAGAATGTTATAATTTTGATGTCAATACTCCTAATACGTGCTAAATGTGCCTTGATGAAATTTTCATAAAAAACGGGATCAGAAATTTTATCGTCGATTTTCAGTGAATAGTGTTTTCGAAACACGTCCGCTAAAATTTTGAAACTGGTCTTTTTAACCCTTCTAGACCTAGACCACAGACTTTAATAGACCTGTGTTTGATTAAAATGGTTTTAAAATCGACTTAAGAATTTATTAGGGTTTTTACACCGACTTTTGCGAAAATCGAGTTTTAAGCCGACTCGGGTGAAATTGTTTGATTGTAAAACTTCTTGTCACCTAAAAATAATTTACTTGAGCTATCTTGGGTGTTGAATAATTTTTTTGAACTTTGGTGATCAATAAAATGCATTTAAAGTCAAGAAAACACTAAAAATAATTAGTTTCCACTTTGACTTTCTTTTATTTATTTGACCTTTGCTTAATATATGATCAACACACATTAAAAACAAAGCAAAACACCACCAAAAACACACACAAAACCGTGGCTCCTTGGAGGAGAAAGATAAAGGCATTTTCAAAGCATTTTTCTCACAGATTTTGCGTTTCAAAGCCGAATTGAGTGATTCAAAGCTTGAAATTGATTGTTTGGCATCCATTCTACACATTTCTTGCATCAAAACACATCAAAGGTGAGAGAAAAATTCTAGATCTCAAAACTTGTCTTTTGCATTTTTGCGTATAAATGAATATTGAACCGTTAGAATTGTAATCTGATGTTAGATTATTGCTCCTTGCATGCTAGGGATCGTTTAGTGGTAATACTACGAGTTTCTGTCAGATGTAGCATAATTTTTATTTTTCGGGTATTAAATTTTGATTAAATTGTTCAATGTTGAATTAATTGAGTTGTGATGATCGAAATCGATTGCCGTCGATTTCTAAATACTTGATAATTACGTGTTAGCGCTGTTGTAATGCCGAATTTTCGATTACATTGCTCGTGGGAAAGTCCAGAAAATCCAGCCAAGATATCCTAGGGTTTTAGGGTTATCGGGCATGATTTGGAGGTGTTATAGTGGATTTCCGAGAGGGCTAATGTAGTTGGTTGAATGGGTGAGTGTTTGAAACTGATTTGGGGTTGTTTGGATTAGTAGAATATAAGATATGATTATTTGAAGTTTAGGTTATCTTTCTTTAAATTATTGAATTGAGCCTTAGTTGATCGGGTGTGGTTTGAGTGATTGAATTGTGAGTTGTTGATGGGTAAACTAGGGTTTGATTGTGTGTTTAATGCATGTCCGGTTGGATGGCCTACTTTGTCATCTAACTTAGTTAATTATTGTTAAATTGATTATTGATATGATTATTGATGATGATAATATGATGATTGATGATTATTGATTAATTATTGAGTACGGGAATCGGGCACTTTCGTTGCTAATCTCTCGGAATATTGATGATTGATGTTTATATTTATTGCTGAGTCTCTCGTATGTGTGTGCCACCTCTCCGGCAGCATCGGGCTGTCAGGTTGATAACGGCATGACTATGAGAGACTGCCTCCAGCTCGCATAACGGAGGTGTCATGGAGGGAGAGGTTATTGAGGGTACCCTGGGTGCGTGAGTAATGGGGAGTTACAAGAAGAATGGTTGAGATCGTGATGGCGTTTGGAGCTACACCAACTAGAGAGAGTATCCTTTATTGAATGGTCATATAGTTATGTGATGATAGTATTATTGATGTTATTGTGTGTTTACTGACTCAAAGGATTATTCCAAGGAGTTTAGTAGACCTTGCTCGAGATCTATCGGATCCTCACTGGGCTTATTTATATAAGCTCACTCTCTATTATTGCATGCATACAGGTGTTCTTTCGCAGGATTACGGGTACGTGCCTCCTGAAGAGGAGAATGTGGAAAATGTGCCTTACGTGGAAGAGTCTTATGTCCCTGAGTCTTATTAGTGATGCTATGTTGTTTACTATCTTGTATATCAACTTAGTAGACTTTTATCTGTTTTGAAATTCCTATTGTATAAGATGCTGAAAAGATCATGAGTTAGTTTATACTATCTTAGCAGTTATTCTTTTGCCCTTGTTTAGATTGCTAGGTTGGTATTAATATGGTTGTATTGTATATCAAAGTTTAAATGTTATGTTGGAACGGAGGCATATAACGATGAATGTTTATTGTATATTATGGGTATGATGTATGTTGTTATGTTTTTGAGGAGTTGTTGTTGTATGGTTTATGGAGTTTGATGTATGATGTTCTAAAGAGGTTGGTTTAGAGCCTCGGTATCCTATTCACTGTCGTTATACTGCTGAAATTCCGTTGCGTCTTGACTGATTATAGGAGGGGTCGAGTTGTGGCGTGACAGTACGTTTACTTGGCAATATGTGATCTTGAACTTGTTCGCAGGCAACCTACTTTGTTGTCCTCCTAATGTGAATCGTTAAATGTTTTAAATGTACATTGTATACAAGGTTGCAACCTTTTATTGTGGCATAGTAGCGTTTTACGAATGCCGGGCGGCATAGGGGTTGTCGGTGCTCCCATGACTACCATGGTCCAATTCTCTCTCTCGCTTGGTATTCCACTCTCGGAGAGTTGGGTCGTAGGATTTCGGGGTACATCCGGAGTACACCTAATTGGGAGCGATAAGTGGATGATTGAAGCCAGCCGCAACAATTGTTATCGAAAATGATATTGAGAACAAATGCTAACCGATTGAATTTGAGAGCAAAAGCTCACCGTATTCTTGAAATGATTGGTAATTGTATATGTTGTTCAATCTGATTCTTATACTTTGCGTACCTTATTATTTGTAATATGTGTCATATTTTCAAAAAGGGGTTTTCATAAGATTAACCGGAAAAGAGTTTTTAAAAGATCTCTCGTTCCCCTCGCCGAGTTCATAAGGACTCACCCTCTTTTATCATCACAGGGGAAGAAGATCAGGAACAAGTACCTGAGGAGAACGTGCCTGTTGATGACTCCTTGGAGTGATTGCATGCCTTATGTGCCTTGCTTGCCTATGGTTATTTTGTGAACGTTATTTTTGCTTGAAGACTACTTGTATTGTTCTTGTTGTGTAAGACCCCCGTTGTAATTTGTGGTCTAATTTTGGTTTGTATTGAATATAACTAGACAGACACTTTATTTGGATGATTGTTATCCCTATTTTGAATTAGTAACTATCATAGGCTTATGAAGTATTAGGCAAATAGTCAAATAAAATGAATCTATCCAATCTTAAACAGGTACTCATTTATAGGCTAAAGGATAAAAGATACTAGTGTAACAGGAATTAACAAATAAACAGGACATAGTTATCATGCTAGGCTTGTTAATCAAACAAGACTTTCGAGATAACTAGTAGGCATATCGATTGGTGATAAATAATAATCTTAGTTGAAATCGAATATGAGATTGAAAGTTTTGAGGCGTTTAGAAAATTAGGTCAAACCAAATAGCCCAATTACAACCGTTATGCTGCCGGTTTTTCAAAAATGATTTCGAGTTCTAGTCTAACGGAAAACCTTAACCTTTGTCAATTGGTTATAGTCGTAAAATAATGAGAATGATTAGATTACACCCTAGTCTAGCCTCAATAGGTCGGGTTGGGGAGTGACTGTAGCTGAGCAGGCTAAATGCCCTTGTCGTAGAGCTCTCGGAGAGCTTTCCAACGGTTTGTTGTGCGTCGCGTAACTCCTTACAGATCAAAAGTTATGGGCATCGGAGCGACGGAGACCAGGTCAAAAGCCCCACGCCTTCAGCTTGCGGGCCCAGCCACTACGTGAAGCGAATTTGTCTTGCCCAAGGTGCCATGGCATTCGGTAATAGAAATGTGGTGGATAAAGCATCTTGGCAAGCCTAACCGGGACAAAAAAATTGAAAAGGGGGGTGCAACACGAGGACTTCCCAGGGGGTCACCCATCCTAGTACTACTCTCGCCCATGCACGCTTAACTTCGGAGTTCTTATTGGATCCGGTGCATTAGTACTGGTATGATCGCACCTGTCAGGTTGAGGGCAAAAATCCTTTTTGTGTTGACGGTTCACAATCCCAGCCCAAGGAGATGGCCCATTCAAAAGGCCCAATGGGCTTAACGACAACCCATCCACTTCAACAACGCAACATTCTCACAAGATGTGATATCAACGCGTTGTAGGGCTGTGATAACTCGAACCTGACATGTGATAACCCGAACCCGGCATGCATTTAATGGCATTTAATTGCATTTAATTAAGTGACATCTTAAAAGTTAGCATTGGATTTGTGTTTATTTTAGTTAAACATTATTTGAAGCTTTATTTTCATATTTCTTTCAGAAGTAACTAGAATAATACTTGAGCTAATTATTTTAACAGAATAACAACTACTTTTCATATTGATGTCAATCAGTTTTATTTTTTCTTGCACTTAAATGCTCGGATTTCAATTAAATGAAAAGTAGCTCCGAGCCGGAGTAAATTTTAAACTAAGATACTTTTCAAAAATGATATATTTCTTAGATTCTTTGAGAATTAATTGTTACTTCTTTGTTGTCGCAACGTGCATTGCATATCGAGAGCGATAGTTAGAGAGCGGTTCCTAGTCCTCAACAAATAGTGAAAACTAGTGTTTGGTGTCTTAAATTTTATATTTTAATTGTTGTTAGCTAGAATTAATATTTCATTAGTTGTTTTAGGTTTAGAATGCACAAAATGAACTACTTTGACCATGTTTACTTAGCTTTGACCAAGGGGGCCTTGACCATTTGACTTTGTGTCACTTATATGCATTATAATAGCACAAAATAAAAAACAAAGGCTGAAAACAGAGCTGGACAAAAGCAAGAAAGGCCGAAAAAAATAAGGAGGAAAAAAAAGAAAATCTCAACTTCAAATCTTCGATTCTTCGAGTGGGCTTGTGCGGGGTGGTTTTCGAGGCACTCTACGAGGTTTTCCTAGCGTCTATGAGCGTCTAAGGTAAGGGTTTCATCGTTATTTGCGCATTTGAAATATTTGTATCTAAACTTTGATTTTTGGATTTTATGCGTAGATTGTTGTTTTAATCGTTTTGTTGCTTAAAGAATGTTCCTTGTTGATTGTAGAACATGTATTTATAGCTTTTTAACATTTTCTGCGGTTAAATGTTGAGATTGTAATTTAAATTGGTTGTTGAATAGTATTTTGTGAATAGTAAACCCTTGAAACAATGAAGTTGCTCTGTTATGCTGTCCGTTGATGTAGAAATGTGCTAGATATGATAGAATGCCTAAATGTGTGGTTTAATTGGAATGTGTAATGGAAAAACGGAGAAAAATAGCTTAGTGAAAGTCGGGGTCGTTTAGGTCGAGTTTAGCATTTTCTCGTTTTGCGTGTTGGCATTGTTTCGGGAGGCCATGGAAGCACTTTTGGTGCGATTATGGCGTTGGTTGGGTGTTTGGTTGATATAGTTGTAGTTCAAATGAGCAAAAGGAGAAATCGGGACTTTGCGTGAATTCTAGGGTAAAGTAGGGTTTCGGGGTCTTTAGACGTGCCTTATAGTGACCTAGGAGAATTGGTGAAGTCGGTTTCCAAAGCTCGTGGCTCGTTTGAAAGTAGTAGTGTTTTGAAGTTGGGGTCATTTTTGTGATTTTGTGTGTTTTCATAGAATATTGCTTATAGTATGTTTATATTGATTATAGAATGCTTATATTGCTCATAGAATGATTATATTGATTATAGAATGATTATATTGCTTATAGAATGCTTATGTTGCCTAAAGAATGCTTATAATTCCTATAGAATACTTGTTAATGCTTGATAATGTTAGTTGGTGTTGTTCTTGTTACTTGTTTGATTGCAAATGCTTGTTAGTGCTTATTACGCTTGTTAGAGTTGATTGTTGATTGAAATGTTTATCAATTGTTGAGAATGCTTGATATCGCTCGTTTATCGCCTTGTATCGAGTCTTGCATTGCATAGTGTCTCGCACGTGAGTGATGGGCCTCTCTGGGTAGCCTCGAGTTGCCAGTGTTGGTTGCTCTAGCTCCGTAGCTATTCTCTCTTCTCGCTTGGGTTGCCTCCCAGGGAGTTTTGGATCGTAGAATTGATGGATACTTCCGGGGTATTCCAAACTGGTGTTATAAGGTGGTTTGGGCTGGCGCGTCATCGTTAATGTCATCGGAATCGTGATCGGTACTCGATCGAGTGATCCATAGCCTTCAAAGTGTGGTATAGCTTTGATTGGTTGTGTTAATGCTTTTCTTAATTGTTTATTGTATTGTTGTATATATATTGAAAGCCTTTTATTGATTGTATTGCTTAACTGTACCTATATGCATTGCACGATCTTCTTTCTCTCCAACTCGATATCTGTCTCGCCCTCACTGAGTATACGTGTTGTGTATACTCACTCCTCACCACCACATTTCAGGAAATGCCTTTTTAGCTGAATAGTTCGTGGATATGTGATAGTTCGTGCCTGAAGAGTTGTCTTGCGTGCTTTGTGGCTTGAGCTGTCAAAGATGTAAAGATATATGCTTTCATATGTTGTATGTATTTAATGTGAAAAAGAATGTAATTTAAGTTTCATTAGATTGTTGAAGTAGTTTGATAAGTAAGATTTTGTATCTAGTTATTGTAGTTTAACTTAAATGCATGTTTGTGATGTCCAAAGGAAATGAGCTATAATGGCATGATAGTTTATTTTATGCAGTAGCTTAGTATGGTTTAATTTTCAAGTTTGAATGCACTTGTCAAAAATGAAAAGAGACAGGTTAGTTTTTAAATTGGAAATATATGTTTACCTGCTGAGTTTAATTGTTGAGAACCGAGGCTCGGATGGCCTTGAGGAAGTTTTGTATGGTTGGACACGGTGATGGTCCATTTATATGCTATTACAGGATTTACAATTCGCTTAGAAACAGGGGAGACTCTGTCCGTCTTTCCCTAAAATTTTGCACGGATTTGGATTTGGGTTGTGATTAGATTGATTGATAGAACTCCCGGTCTCGAGAGGGATTGGGGTGTTACATGACATGCATTTAATAGCATTTAATTACATTTAATTAAATGCCATCTTAAATGTTAATATTTAATTGCACTTGATTACATGTTTATATTTACTTGTTCATTTGTATCTTGGCATTAACTTCATAATTCTTTAAAATATTCTAGAAACAGTTAAATTAATTATTTTAAATGTATATTGATTATTTTGATAGATTTGATTATTTTAATAATCGATTTTAATTGTCTTGCATTAAAATCACTCGGTTTTCAAATAAATGAGAAAAGTAACTCCGAGCCGAAGTGAATTTTAAACTATTCTACTATTCTACTTTTCAAAAAAAAATTTAAAGTTTTCTATTATTGCTCATCACTTTATTAGTGATCGTTTATTGACCGTTCGATCGTAGCATTTCGAAAATGAGAGTTAGAGAAAGATTCTTCGGACTTAGTGAAAAATGTTTTTAGTTTAATTTAACTAGTTTTAGTTATTTTTCATTTAATTCCATTGTTTTAACTTGAATTAGATTTAAATGGCATCAAAATAAACTTATTTGATCAATTTTAACTAAAGTTTGATTTTACAAATGACCAAAATGCCCTTGTCACCCTTTTAAATAATAAAACAAGGCAAAAGTCAATAAAAACAATTTGCAAAATGCCATTTGTGTTCTTTCCATGGCTGAAAGTTTGAGTGAAAAGAAAGGAAATTTGTTTTGCATTTTTCTTCTACAATCATGAGTGCAATTGCTCGGGGGTCGTGGCTCGGGTCCTTGCGGGACTTGGTCTTCAATCTGTGAGGGTTTTCACGCTTTTGTACATTTAAATTCGAATTTGAATTTTATGTCAAATTTTTAGATTTGATATATAATGTGTTATAATGCCTGTAATTGCTTGATATAGCTTCCTTTGAGTTCGTAGAGCATTGTATGATAGTTATTTAGCAATTTTTACGGACGAAATTGCGTATTTGAAATTGGAAAAAAACAATGAATACTGAATTTTGAATAGTAAATCCTAGAATTTCGAATTTTGATCCGAATTGCGATTGCTTGATTTGGATAGGTGCCATTAGTGATAGAAAGATAGAATGTATAATAAAAACGGACCAGCCTTTGTTAAAATTGGAAATTAGACAATGAAACGTAAAGGGGCCGTTTGACCAAAGTTGACCGTGCTCGAATTGAGTTGGGGGTTTTGCTATTGAGGGCATGGAAGCACTTTTGGTGCTGTTGTGGCGTTGATTGAGCGGCCGGTTAGTATAGTTGTAGTTCAAACGTAGTAGGTGGATTTTCGGGCTTCGGTTGGGAAAGTGAGGTTTAGTGACATAGAAACGTGCCTTGTAGTGCCTGAGTGAATGTAGTGAAATCGGTTTCCTAATCCCGTAGCTCGTTTGCTCGTAATTGCCTTTGGAAGTTAGAGATTGAATAGTGATATTTATCGTTTTCGTGTTTGAACTGCTGTTACTTGTTTAATTGGTATTATTGTTGCTATTAATGATAGTTATGCATGAAAATTCAATTGAATGCTAGTATTGATTGTAAATGCTGGATATCTCGTTTATCGCCTCTAATCTATATTGTTGTGCTATCGCTCGTTTATTGCCTTGTATCGTGTCTTGCATTGCATAGTGGCAGGCTCGTGAGTGATGGGCCTCTCTCGGTAGTCTCGGGCTGCCAATGTTGGTTGCTCTAGCTTCGTGTCCTATTCCCATTCTCGCTTGGGTTGCCTCCCAGGGAGATTTGGGTCGTAGAATTGATGGATACTTCCGGGGTATTCTAAACTGAAGTTATAAGGTGGTTGAGTGCTTATTGTTATCGTTGTCAACATCAAGCTCGAGGTTGATGTATCGCTCGTGAAATGGTACATTGCTCGTATGAGTGAACCATAGCCTTCAGAGTGTGGTATAGCTTTGAATGGTTGTGTTAATGTTTTCATTACTTGTTTACTGTATTGATTGTTTATATTGATGGCTTACATGTTAGTTATATTGCTTAACTGCCTTATTTGCATTGCACAATCTTCTTTCTCTCTACCTCGATATCTGTCTCGCCCTCACTGAGTATACGTGTTGTGTATACTCACTCCTCACCACCATATTTCGGTGAATGCCATGTTAGCTGGAAAGTTCGTGATTACGTGAAAGTTTGTACTTGAAGAGTTATCTTGCGTGCTATGTGGCTTGAGTTGTCAAAGATGCAAAGATGTATGTTCATCTGTTGTATGTATTTATTGTTAAAAGCAATGTAATTTAAATTCAACTAGGGAATTGATGTAGAATGAAAAAGCTAGTTTATGTATCTAGTTAGTATAGCTTAACTTTAATGCATGTTTGTATTGCTTAAGGAAAAGAGTTGGAATAGTTGGGTACCTGGAAATATGTATAACTGTTGTGTTTAATTGTTAAGAACCGAGCCTCGGATGGCCTTGAGGTGGTTGAATGTTTGGACATGGTATTGGTCCACTTATATGCTGCTGTAGGTTTTACATTTTGCCTAGAAACAAGGGAGACTCCGTCCGTCTTTCCCTAAAAATTTTGCCCGAGTTTGGAATTGGGTTGTGATTAGATTGATTGATAGAACTCTCGGTCTCGAGAGGGATCGGGGTGTTATAGGTGGTATCAGAGCTTGTTTAGGTCATAAGCCGGGACAGGGTCCTCGGTCTGGTGGGTGGTGATCCTTGAATGTGTGCTTGTTAAGTGTATCTTGAAAGTGTATGCCTGTATGTGAGATTGTGTGTCTTGACTTGAATGGATGCACCTATGTGATATGGTTATGTGTTATGTGCTAAATGTGTGTTACGTGAAGTGAAGTGTCTAGTTGTGTATTGAATTGACCTATTGAATTGGCATCGTGAATCGAATCGACCTCGTGAATTGTTATTTCCTTGAAGTATTGCTTGTAATGTGTGTATTGATATGTCTTGAGTTGGTTATGTCGTGATTTGAATTGATTATGTTGTGCTTGACTTGATTGTCGTGCTTGAGTGACTTTGTTGAATAAACTGTTTTACAAACATGCTTGCATAATAGATTAAGGCACATGTGTATCAATGTGATATCTTGGCATTTATACATATCGTGTTGAAATGGTAAGAAAGACTTCTTCCACCCCTAAAGAGAAGTGGTTAGTAGCAGGCCTCCAAGTTATATGGATTGACGGGAACGAGCAGTGCTTGACTAGGCCTTTATTTAGGAGTTGGTGTTGTTTTTGGAGCTCAGTTGTTGGCATACTTCTAAGAGTCTTCTTTGTGGTTGGCAATCATAAAAAGAGTAGTTTTCTTTTGGGGTTCTATTTGGTTGTTCTTTGGAGCATTCTTTGGTTTTTCTTATTGGGTAGTCTTTGGAGACTTCTGTTGGCACTTCTTGGTAGACTTGGCTATTGGATTTTCAGTCGGACTTACTGCATGGTATTATCTATGGTATATGTGTCTCGGTCTTTATTGGAGTGCTACCGGCATTCCTTATTGGAAATTCTTCAATGGCATTCTCTAGGATTCTTAGTGGCCATTTATTTAGTATTACTTATTGGGCAATTCTTGGTACTTTCTTACTGGAGCATTGTCCGGGTATTTTCTTTGGCATTCCTCAGTTGGTTTGGTAATTGGAATTCCTATCAGACTTATTATCTCATATTGCTTACGGTATGCTGTGGAATACTTTGGGCTTTCTTGGTGGTAAGTTGTATAAAGTTCTCACTTGGCAAACAGTGAAGAGACCTCAGAGTTTGGTTTTGTATGTTGTGCACCAGCTCGATATTTTCCTTAGGGTTTTCGTTTATTTGGGAAACTATATTTGTTATTCAACTTGATTGTCTTATTGGGCACATTATATTTTCTTTGCTATTTTCGTTGACATTCTTCTCAGCATTTGATAGAAGTACTTAGGATCTAATTGGTCATCCTATGGGGTTATTATTTGGAAGACTTCTATGAAACTTTTGAAGTATATTTGATTGGGTTTCTTAGTATTTTCTTCAGCACTCTTAACAGGGAATTCTTCTATGAAATTCATGACCAGTGGGGTACTTCTTTGGACCTCTGGATGGAACCTTTGTTTGAGCCTTTATTTGGCTTTTTGCTTGGGAGTTCTCAGGCAGTAATAGTTGAATTTCTATTGGAGATTCATAAATAAGGCATTCCTTCGGTATTCTTCTTGCCATCAATATGTGGTATTGCTATCATCTACAGTATATTTGCTTCAGTCTTTAGTTGGTATTTTCTCGGCATTCTTGGTTAGGATTTCTATTCGAGTTTTCCTACGAGCATCTTTATTCACTACTTGCTCAGCAGCCGATGAAGATTAGTCAGAGTTGGATTTCAGTGGATGTAGAGTTCTATTGGAAGAAGAATTGCAAGGATGCAATTGTTTTAAGGGAGGAAGGATGTGATAACCCGAACCCGACATGCATTTAATAGCATTTAATTGCATTTAATTAAGTGTCATCTTAAATGTTAGTGTTTAATTGCATTTGATTACGTGCTTATATTAACTTATTCATTTGTATCTTGGCATTAACTTCATAATTCTTTAAAATATTCTAGAAAAAAGTTAAATTAATTATTTTAAATGTATATTGATTATTTTGATTGATTTGATTATTTTAATAATCGGTTTTAATTGTCTTTCATTAAAATCACTCGATTTTCAAATAAATGAGAAAAGTAACTTTGACTCGGAGTGAATTTTAAACTATTCTACTTTTAAAAAAAATTAAAGTTTTCTATTATTGCTCATCACTTTATTAGCGATCATTTATTAACCGTTCGATCGTAGTATTTCAAAAATAAGAGTTAGAGAAATATTCTTCGGACTTAGTGAAAAATATTTTTAGTTTAATTTAACTAGTTTTAGTTGTTTTGCATTTAATTCCATTGTTTTAACTTGAATTAGATTTAAATAGCATCAAAATAAGCTTATTTGATCAATTTTAACTAAAGTTTAATTTTACAAATGACCAAAATGCCCTTGTCACCCTTTTAAATAATAAAACAAGGCAAAAATCAATAAAAACAATTTGCAAAATGCCATTTGTGTTCTTTCCATGGCCGAAAGTTTGAGGGAAAAGAAAGGAAATTTGTTTTTCATTTTTCTTCTACAATCATGAGTGGAATTGCTCGGGGGTCGTGGCTCGGGTCCTTGCGGGTCTTGGTCTTCAATCAGTGAGGGTTTTCACGCTTTTGTACATTTAAATTCGAATTTGAATTTTGTGTCAAATTTTTAGATTTGATATATAATGTGTTATAATGCTTGTAATTGCTTGATATAGCTTCCTTTGAGTTCGTAGAGCATTGTTTGATAGTTATTTAGCAATTTTTATGATCGAAATTGCGTATTTAAAATTGGAAAAAAATAATGAATAGTGAGTTTTGAATAATAAATCCTAGAATTTCGGATTTTGATCCGAATTGCGATTGCTTGATTTGGATAGGTGCCATTAGTGATAGAATGATAGAATGTGCAATAAAAACGGACCGGCCTTTGTTAAAATTGGAAATTAGACAATGGAACGGAAAGGGGCCGGTTGACCAAAAGTGGACAATGCTCGAATTGTGTTGGGATTTTTGCTATTGAGGGCATGGAAGCACTTTTGGCGCTGTTGGGGCGGTGATGGAGCGACTAGTTAACATAGCTGTAGGTCAAACATAGTAGGTGGACTTTTGGGCTTCGATTGGGAAAGTGAGGTTTAGTGACATAGAAACGTGCCTTGTAGTGCCTGAGTGAATGTAGTGAAATCGGTTTCCTAATCCCGTAGCTCGTTTGCTCGTAATTGCCTTTGGAAGTTAGAGATTGAAAAGTGATATTTGTTGTTTTCGTGTTTGAACTGCTGTTACTTGTTTAATTGGTATTATTGTTGCTATTAATGATAGTTATGCATGAAAATTCAATTGAATGCTAGTATTGATTGTAAATGCTGGATATCTCGTTTATCGCCTCTAATCTGTATAGTTGTGCTATCGCTCGTTTATTGCCTTGTATTGTGTCTTGCATTGCATAGTGGCAGGCTCGTGAGTGATGGGCCTCTCTCGGTAGTCTCGGGCTGCCAATGTTGGTTGCTCTAGCTTCGTGTCCTATTCCCATTCTCGCTTGGGTTGCCTCCCAGGGAGATTTGGGTCGTAGAATTGATGGATACTTCCGGGGTATTCCAAATTGAAGTTATAAGGTGGTTGAGTGCTTATTGTTATCGTTGTCAACATCAAGCTCGAGGTTGATGTATCGCTCGTGAAATGGTACATTGCTCGTATGAGTGAACCATAGCCTTCAGAGTGTGGTATAGCTTTGAATGGTTGTATTAATGTTTTCATTACTTGTTTACTGTATTGATTGTTTATATTGATGGCTTACATGTTAGTTATATTGCTTAACTGCCTTATATGCATTGCACGACTTTCTTTCTCTCTACCTCGATATCTGTCTCGCCCTCACTGAGTATACGTGTTGTGTATACTCACTCCTCACCACCATATTTCAGAAAATGCCATGTTAGCTAGAAAGTTCGTGATTACGTGAAAGTTCGTGCTTGAAGAGTTATCTTGCTTGCTATGTGGCTTGAGTTGTCAAAGATTCAAAGATGTATGATCCTGTGTTGTATGTATTTATTGTTAAAAGGAATGTAATTTAAATTCAACTAGGTAATTGAGGTAGAATGAAAAACTTGTTTATGTATCTAGTTAGTATAGTTTAACTTTAATACATGTTTATATTGCTTAAGGAAAAGAGTTGGAATAGTTGGGTACCTAGAAATATGTATAACTGCTGTGTTTAATTGTTGAGAACCGAGGCTCAGATGGCCTTGAGGTGGTTGAATGTTTGGACATGGTATTGGTCCACTTATATGCTGTTGCAGGTTTTACATTTTGCCTAGGAATAGGGGAGACTCCGTCCATTTTTCCCTATAAATTTTGCTGGGGTTTGGAATTGGGTTGTGATTAGAATGATTGATAGAACTTCTGATCTCGAGGGGGATCGGGGTGTTACAAGGGCCCTCTAATGTCCCGCAAGTTAGGTTGTCGTACTTTTAACAGCCCACGACGTACGATCCAGGAAAGAAAAACAGCGCAAAAGAAGAAAAATGGCCCAAAACTGATGAAAATGTTCAATTTTGGACTCCGAAAATAGGCACAGCAGAGCAAGCTTGTGGCCCTCATCATAGAGCTCTTGGAGAGCTTTCCAATGGTAAGCTGTGCGCAGCGTAATTCCTTTCGGATCAAAAGTAATGGGCTCCGGAGCGACAGAGACCTGGTCACAAGCACCACGCCCTCAGTTTGCGGGCCCAGCCGCTACGAGAAGCGAAGTTGTCTTGCCCAAGGTGCCGTGGGATTTGAAAATAGAAATGTGGTGGATAAAGCATCTTGGCAAGCCTAACCGGGGAAAAAATTGAAAAGGGGGGTGCAATACAAGGACTTCTCAGGGGGTCCCCCATCCTAGTACTACTCTCGCCCAAGCACGCTTAACTTCGGAGTTCTGATGGGATCCAGTGCATTAGTGCTGGTATGATCGCACCCGTCATGTTGAGGGTACAAATCCCTTATGTGTTTATGGTTCACAGTCTCATCCCAAAGAGATGGCCCATTCAAAAGGCCCAATGGGCTTAACGACAACCTATCCGCTTCAACAACACAGCATTCTTACAAGACGTGGCATCGACGCATTGTAGGGCCCTCTAATATCCCATGAGTTTGGTTGTCATCCTTTTAACAGCTCACGACGTATGATCCGGGGTGGAAAAACAGCGCAAAAGAAGAAAAGTAACCTGAAACTGATGAAAATGTTTGACTTTAGGATCCGAAAATAGGTATAGCTTGGTAGTCTTGCTGTCCCCGTTGTAAAGCTCTTGGAGAGATTTTCAACAGTATGCTGTACGCCGCGTAACTCCTTACAGATCAAAAGTTATGGGCACCGGAGCGATGGAGAACTGGTCAAAAGCCCAACGCCCTCAGTTTGCTGACCCAGCCTCCACGTGATGCGAAGTTGTCTTGCCCAGGGTGACATGGGATTCGGTAATAGAAATATGGTGGATAAAGCATCTTGGCAAGCCTAACGGGGGCAAAA
The DNA here is from genome assembly GCA_037974665.1 of Ehretia macrophylla. NCBI lineage: Eukaryota > Viridiplantae > Streptophyta > Magnoliopsida > Boraginales > Ehretiaceae > Ehretia > Ehretia macrophylla. The sequence goes on along the minus strand of CM075782.1, from coordinate 40,458,698 downwards.
AAAATTGAAAAGGGGGGGTGCAACGCGAGGACCTCCCAGGGGGTTGCCCATCCTTGTACTACTCTGGCCCAAGCACTCTTAACTTCGGAGTTCTGATAGGATCCGGTGCGTTAGTACTGGTATGATCACACCCATCTTGTTGAGGATGCAAATCCCTTATGTGTTGACGGTTCACAGTCCCAGCCCAGAGAGATAGCCCATTCAAAAGGCCCAATGGGCTTAACAACAACCTATCTGCTTCAACAATGCAGGATCCTCACAAGACGTGATATTGACACGTTATAAGGCCTTCGAATGTCCCGCGAGTTAGGTTGTCGTCATTTTAACAACTCACGACCTACGATCCAGGACGGAAAAACAACGCAAAAGAAGAAAAGTGGCCCGAAACTAATGAAAACATTCTATTTTAGGCTACGAAAACAAGCGCAGCAGAGCAGGCTTGCTGCCTCCGTCGTAGAGCTCTCGAGGAGATTTCCAACGGTATTTCTGTGCACCACGTAACCCCTTACAGATCAAAATTTATTGGCACAGAAGCAACGGAGACCTAGTCATAAGCCCCACGCCCTGGGTTTGCTGGCCCAGCCTGTACAGGAAGCGAAGTTGTCTTCCCTAAGGTGCCGTGGGATTCGGAAATAGAAATGTGGTGGATAAAGCATCTTGGCAAGCCTAACCGGGGCAAAAAAAATTGAAAATGGGGGTCCAACACGAAGACTTTCCAGGGGGTCACCCATCCTAGTACTACTCTCGTCCAAGCACGCTTAACTTTGGAGTTCTGATGGAATCCGGAGCATTAGTGCTGGTATGATCGCACCCGTCATGTTGAGGGCACAAATCCCTCACTTGTTTACGGTTCACTGTCCCATCCCAGAGAGATGGCCCATTCTAAAGGTCCAATGGGCTTAACAACAATCCATCCACTTCAACATCGCAGCATCCTTAGAAGACGTGATATCGACACGTTGTAGGGCCCTCTAGTGTCCCGCGAGTTCGGTTGTCGTCCTTTTAACAGCTCATGACGTACGATCCGAGATGGAAAAACTGCGCTAAAGAAGAAAAGTGGCCCAAAACTGATGAAAACTTTCCATTTTACACTTCAAAAATAGGCGCAGCCAAGCGGGCTTGCTTCCCCCGTCGTAGATCTCTCAGAGAGCTTTCCAACATTATGTTGTGTGCCGCGTAACTCCTTACGAATCAAAAGTTATGGGCACCGGAGCGACAAAAACCTTGTCATAAGTCCCACGCCCTCGGTTTACGGGCCTAGTACCTATGTGAAGCGAAGTTGTCTTGCCCAAGGTGCCATGGGATTCGGTAGTAGAAATGTGGTGGATAAAGTATCTTGGCAAGCCTAACCAGGGCAAAAAAAATTGAAAAAGGGGGTGCAACACGAGGACATCCTAGGGGGTCACCAATCCTAGTACTACTCTCGCCCAAGCACGCTTAACTTCGGAGTTTTGATGGGATACGGTGCATTAGTGCTGGTATGAACGCACCTGTCATGTTGAGGGCACAAATCCCTTATGTGTTGACAGCTCGCAGTCCCAGCCTAGAGAGATGGCCCATTCAAAAGGCCCAATGGGCTTAACGACAACCCATGCGCTTCGACAACGCAGCATCCTAGCAAGATGTAATATCGAGGCATTGTAGGGCCCTCTAATGTCCCGCGTGTTAGGTTGTCATCCTTTTAACAGCTCATGACATACGATCCGGGATGAAAAAATAGCAAAAAAGAAGAAAAGTGGCTTGAAATTGATGAAAACGTTTGATTTTGGGCTCTAAAATTAGGCGCAGCCGAGCAATCTGGCTACCCCCGTCGTAGAGCTCTCGGAAAGCTTTCCAACGGTATGCTATGCGCCGCGTAACTCCTTGCGGAATAAAAGTTATGGGCACCGGAGCGACGGAGACCTAGTCCCAAGCCCCACGCCCTTAGTTTGCGGGCCCAGCCTCTACTTGAAGCGAAGTTGACTTACCCAAGGCACCATGGGATTCGGTTATAGAAATGTGATGGAAAACTCATCTTGGCAAGCCTAACCGGGGCAAAAAAATTGAAAAAGGGGGTGCAAAAGTAGGACTTCCCATGGGGTTACCCATCCTAGTACTACTATCGCCCAACTACTCTTAACTTTAGGGTTCTTATGGGATCCGGTGCATTAGTGCTGGTATGATCGCACCCGTCATGTTGAGCGCATACATCCCTTATGTGTTGATGGCTCACAGTCCCAGCCCAGAGAGATAGCCCATTCAAAAGGCCCAATGGGCTTAACGACAACCCATCCGCTTCAACAACGCAGCATCCTCACAAGACGTGATATCGACGCGTTGTAGGGCCCTCTAATGTCCCGCGATTTAGGTTGTCGTCATTTTACCAGCTCACGACGTATAATCCTGGACCAAAAAATAGTGCAAAAGAAGAAAAATGGCCCAAAACTGATGAAAACGTTTGATTTTGGGCTCCGAAAATAGGCTTAGCCAAGTAGGTTTTTAGCCGCGGTCGTAGAGCTCTTGGAGAGCTTTCCAACGGTATGCTGTGCACCGTGTAAATCTTTACGGATCAAAAAATATAAGCACCGGAGCGACGGAGACCTGGTCACCAGCCCCACACCCTTGGTTTGCAGGCTAGCCACTACGTGAAGCGAAGTTGTCTTGCCCAAGGTGCCATGTGATTTGGTAATAGAAATGTTGTGGATAAAATTCTTGGCAAGCCTAACCGGGGCCAAAAAAATTGAAAAGGGGGGTGCAACATGAGGACTTCCCAGGGGGTCACCCATCATAGTACTACACTCGCCCAAGCACACTTAACTTCGGAGTTCTAATGGAATCTGGTGCATCAGTGATGGTATGATCCCACCCGTCATGTTGAGGGCACAAATCCCTTATGTGTTGACGGTTCACAGTCCCAACCTAGAGAGATGGCCCATTCAAAAGGCCCAATGGCTTAATGATAACCCATCCACTTCAAAAAAGCAGCATCCTTGCTAGACGTGATATCGAGGCATTGTAGGGCCCTCTAATGTCCTGCGAGTTATGTTCTTGTTCTTCTAATAGCTCACGACCTACGATCCGGGATGAAAAAATAGCGTAAAAGAAGAAAACTGGCTCAAAACTGATGAAAACGTTCAATTTTGGCCTCCGAAAACTGCCGTAGCATAGCAAGCTTGCTGCCCACATCGTAGAACTCTCAAAGAGCTTTCCAACGGTATGCTATGCGCCGCTAACTCCTTACGGATCAAAAGTTATGGGCACCGGAGCGACGGAAACCTGGTTACAAGCACCACACCCTCGGTTTGCGGGCCCAGCCTTTACGTGAAGCGAAGTTGTATTGCCCAATGTTCCGTGGGATTCAGTAATAGAAATGTAGTGGATAAAGTATCTTAGCAAGCCTAACCGGGGAAAAAAATTTGAAAAAAGGGGTGCAACACAAGGACTTCCCATCGGGTCACCCTTCCTAGTACTACTCTCGCCCAAGCACGCTTAACTTCGGAGTTCTGATGGGATTCGGTGCATTAGTACTGGTATGATCGCACCCGTCTTCTTGAGGGCACAAATCTCTTATGTGTTTACAGTTCACAGTCCCATCCCAGAGAGATGGCCCATTCAAAAGGCCCAATGGGCTTAACGACAACCCATCCACCTCAACAACACAACATCCTTACAAGATGTGATATCGACTCGTTGTAGGGCTCTTTAGTGTCGCGCAAGTTCGGTTGTTGTCCTTTTAACAGCTCATGACGTACGATCCGGGATGAAAAAACTGTGCTAAAGAAGAAAATTGGCCCAAAACTGATGAAAACATTCAATTTTATACTCCGAAAATAGGCACAGCCAAGCGAGCTTGCTTCTCCCGTCGTAGATCTCTCAGAGAGATTTTCAACATTATGTTGTGCGCCGTGTAACTCCTTACGAATCAAAAGTTATGGGCACAAGAGCGACAAAGACTTGGTCACCAGTCCCACGCCCTCAGTTTGCGGGCCTAACCTCTACGAGAAGCGAAGTTGTCTTGCCCAAGGTGCCGTGGGATTCGGTAGTAGAAATGTGGTGGATAAAGCACCTTGGCAAGCTTAACCGGGGCAAAAAAATTTGAAAAAGGGGGTGCAACACAAGGACTTCCCAGGGGGTAACCCATCCTAGTACTACTCTCGCCTAGGCCCGCTTAACTTTGGAGTTCTGATGGGATACGGTGCATTAGGGCTGGTAAGATCGCACCCATCATGTTGACGACACAAATCCATTATGTGTTGACGGTTCACAATCCCAGCCTAGAGAGATGGCCCATTCAAAAGGCCAATGGGCTTAACGATAACCCATCCGCTTCGACGACGTAGCATCCTCACAAGATGTGATATCGAGGCATTGTAGGGCCCTCTAATGTCCCGCGAGTTAGGTTGTCGTCCTTTTAATAGCTCACGACGTACGATCTAGGATGGAAAAATAGCGCAAGAGAAGAAAAGTGGCACGAAACTGATGAAAACATTCAATTTTAGGCTTCAAAAATAGGTGCAGTTGAGCAAGCTTGATGCCCCCGTCGTAGAGCTCTAAGAGAGCTTTCCAACGGTATGCTGTGGGCCGCGTAACTCCTTACGAATCAAAAGCTATGGGCACTGGAGCGAAAGAGACCTGGTCACAAGCCCCACGCCCTCGGTTTGCGATCCCAGCCTCTACGTGAAGCGAAGTTGTGTTGCCCAATGTTCCGTGGGATTCAGTAATAGAAATGTAGTGGGTAAAGCATCTTGGCAAGCCTCACCGGGGAAAAAATTTTGAAAAAGGGGGAGAAACACAATGACTTCCTAGGGGATTACCCATCCTAGTACTACTCTCGCCCAAGCACGTTTAACTTCGTAGTTCTGATGGGATCCGGTGCATTAGTGCTAGTATGATCGAACCCGTCATGTTAAAAGCACAAATCCCTTATGTGTTTATGGTTCACAGTCCCATACAAGAGAGATGACCCATTCAAAAGGCCCAATGGGCTTAATGACAACCCATCCGCTTCAACAACGCAGCATCCTTACAAGACATGATATCGACGCGTTATAGGGCCCTCTAATATCCCGCTAGTTTGTTTGTCGTCCTTTTAACAGCTCACGACGTATGATCCGAGATAGAAAAACAGAGTAAAAAAAGAAAAGTGGCCCGAAACTGATGAAAATGTTTGATCTTGGGCCCCAAAAATAGGCACGGCCGAGCAAGCTATTTACCCCTGTCGTAGAGCTCTCGGAGAGCTTTCTGACAGGTTGTTGTACGCTGCGTAAATCCTTACCGATCAAAAGTTATGGGCACCGGAGCAACGGAGACCTGGTCACAAGTCCTACACCCTCGGTTTGCTGGCCTAGCCTCTACGTGAAGCGAAATTGTCTCGCTAGCATGATCGCACCCGTCATGTTGAGTTCTTATGGGATCCGGTGCATTAGTGCTGGTATGATCGCACCCGTCATGTTGAGGACACAAATCCCTTATGTGTTGACGGTTCACAGTCCCTGCCTAGAGAGATGGCCCATTCAATAGGCCCAATGGGCTTAACTACAACCTATCCACTTTAACAACGCAGCATCCTCACAAGACGTGATATCGATGTGTTGTAGTGCTCTCTAATGTCTCGCGAGTTAGGTTGTCGTCCTTTTAACAGCTCACGACTTACGAACTGGGATGGAAAAACAACGCAAAGGAAGAAAAGTGTCCCAAAACTGATGAAAATGCTAAATTTTGGGCTCCAAAAATAGGCGCAGTCGAGCAGGCTTGCTGCCTCCGTCGTAGAACTCTCAGAGAGCTTTTCAACAGCATGTTGTGCGCTGCGTAACTCCTTACGGATCAAAAGTAATGGGCACCGGAGCAACGGATACCTCGTCACAAGCCCCACGCCCTCGGTTTGCGGGCCCAAGCACTAATGCACTGGATCCCATCAGAACTCTGAAGTTCAGCGTGCTTGGGTGAGAGTAGTATGATCACACCGGTCATGTTGATGGCACAAATCCCTTATGTATTGACGGTTCACAGCCCCATCCCAGAGAGATGGCCTATTCAGAAGGCCCAATGGGCTTAACGACAACCCATCCGCTTTGACAAAGCAGAATCCTTGCAAGATATGAGATCGAGACATTGTAGGGCCGCTAATGTCCTGCGAGTTAGGTTGTCGTCCATTTAACAGCTCATGACGTACGATCCAGGATGGAAAAATAGTGCAAAAGTAAAAAAGTAGCCCGAAACTGATGATAACGTTCGATTTTGGGCTTCAAAAATAGGCACAACCGAGCAGGCTTTTTGTCCCCTTCGTAGAGCTCTCGGAGAGCTTTCCAATGGTATGTTGTGTGCCGCGTAACTCCTTACAAATCAAAAGTTATCAGCACCGAAGCGACAGAGACCTGGTCACAAGCCCCACGCCCTCGGTTTACGGGCCCAGCCTCTACGTGATGCGAAGTTGTCTTGCGCAATGTACAGTGGGATTCTGTAATAGAAATGTGGGGGATAAAGCATCTTGGCAAGCCTAACCGGGGCAAAACAAATTGAAAAGAGGGTGTAACACGAGGACTTCCCAAGGGGTCACCAATCCTAGTGCTACTCTCGCTCAAGCACGCTTAACTTCGGAGTTCTGATGGGATCCGGTACATTAGTGCTGGTATGATTGCACCCGTCATGTTGAGGGCACAAATTCCTTCTGGGTTGACGGTTCACAGTCCCAGCCCAAAGAGATGGCCCATTCAAAAGGCCCAATGGGCTTAACGATAACCCATCTGCTTCAACAACATAGCATCCGCACAAGACGTAGTATCGACGCGTTGTAGGGCCTTTTAATATCCCGCGAGTTAGGTTGTCGTCCTTTCAACAGCTCACGACGTACAATCCGGGACCCAAAAACAACGCAAAAGAAGAAAAGTGGCCCGAAACTGATGACAATGTTTGATTTTGGGATCCGAAAATAGGGGCAGCTTAGTGGGCTTGCTGCCCCCGTAGTACAGCTCTCGGAGTGCTTTCCAATGGTATGCGATGCTCAACGTAACTCCTTATGGATCAAAAGTTATGGGCATCAGAGCAACGGAGAACTGGTCAAAAGCCCTACGCCCTCGGTTTGCTGGCCCAACCGCTACATGAAGAGAAGTTGTCTTGCCCAAGGTGCTGTGAGATTTAGTAATAGAAATGTGGTGGATAAATCATCTTGGCAAGCCTAATCGGGGCAAAAAAAATTGAAAAGGGGGGTGCAACACGATGACTTCCCAAGGGGTCACCCATCCAGTACTACTCTCACCAAGCAAGCTTAACTTCGGAGTTCTAATGGGATCCAGTGCATTAGTGCTGGTATGATCACACCCGTCATGTTGAGGGTACAAATCCGTTATGTGTTGACGGTTCACAATCCCAACCAAGAGAGACGGCCTATTCAAAAGGCCCAATGGGCTTAACGACAATCCATCCACTTCGGTAACGTAACATCCTCGCTAGACGTGATATCGAGCCATTGTAGAACCCTCTAATGTCCCACGAGTTATGTTGTCATCCTTTTAACTGCTCACGACGTACGATGCAGGATGGAAAAATAGAGTGAAAGAAGAAAAGTGGATCGAAACTAACTAAAACGTTCAATTTTGGGCTCTAAAAATTGGCGCAGCAGAGCAAACTTGCTACCATCGTCGTAGAGATCTCGGAGAGCTTTCCAACGGTGTGTTGTGCACTGGGTAACTCCTTATGGATCAAAAGTTATGGATACCAGAGCGACAGAAACCTGGTCACAAGCCCCACGCCCTCGGTTTGCGGGCCCAGCCTCTACGTGAAGCGAAGTTGTCTTGTCCATTGCACCGTGGGATTCAGTAACAGAAATGTGGTGGACAAAGCATCTTGGCAAGCCTAACCAGGGAAAAAAATTGAAAAATGGGGTACAACACGAGGACTTCCCAGGGGGTCACTCATCCTAGTACTACTCTAGCCCAAGCATGCTTAACTTCGGAGTTCTTATGAGATCCGCTGCATTAGTGCTGGTATGACCATACCAGTCATGTTGAGGGCACAAATCCCTTATGTTTTTACGGTTCACAGTCCCAACCCAGAGAGATGGCCTATCCAAAAGGCCCAACGGGCTTAACGACAACCTATCCGCTTCGACAACGCAGCATCCTTACAATACGTGATATCGACATGTTGTAGGGCCCTCTAATGTCCCACGAGTTAGGTTGTCTTCTTTTTAACAGCTCACGACGTACGATCCGGGGGAAAAACTGCGCAAAAGAAGAAAAGTGGCCCGAGACTAACGAAAATATTTGAATTTGGGCTCCAAAAATTGGCGCAGCCGAGCAGGTTTGCTGCGCCTATCGTAGAGCTCTCCGAGTACTTTCCAACGGTATGTTGTGCACCGCGTAAATCCTTACAGATCAAAAGTTATGGGCACCGGAGCAACGGAGACCTGATCACAAGCCCCACACCCCCAGTTTGCGGGCCTAGCCACTACGTAAAGCGAAGTTGTCTTGCCCAAGGTGCCGTGCAATTCAGTAAAAGAAATATGGAGGATAAGGCATCTTGGCAAGCCTAAATGGGGAAAAAAAATTGAAAAGGGGGGTGCAACACGAGGACTTCCTGGGGGTTACCCATCCTAGTGCTACTCTCGCCCAAGCACGCTTAACTTCGGAGTTCTGATGGGATCCAGTGCATTAGTGTTGGTATGATCACACCCATCAAGTTGAGGAAATCCCTTATGTGTTGACGGTTTACGGTCCCAGCCCAGAGAGATAGCCCATTCAAAAGGCCCAATGGGCTTAACGACAACCCATCTGTTTCAACAATGGTGCATCCTCACAAGAACTGATATTGACATGTTGTAGGGCCCTCTAATGTCGCGCGAGTTAGGTTGTCGTCCTTTTAACAGCTCACGACATATGATCCGAGACGGAGAAACAACGCAAAAGTGGCACGAAACTAATGAAAACATTCGATTTTTGGCTTCAAAAATAGGCACAGCCGGGCAAGCTTGCTGCCCCCGTCGTAGAGCTCTCGTAGAGATTTTGAACGGTATGTTGTGCGCCGCATAATTCCTTACAGATAAAAAGTTATGGGCACCAGAGCGACGGAGACCTAGTCATAAGCCCCACGCCCTCGATTTGCAGGCCTAGCCTCTACGTGAAGCGAAGTTGTCTTGCCCAAGGAGCCGTGGGATTCAGAAATAGAAATGTGGTTGATAAAGCTTGTTGGGAAGCCTAACCGGGAAAAAAGAAATTTAAAAGAGGGGTACAACACGAGGACTTCCCAGGGGGTCATCCATCCTAGTACTACTCTTGCCCAAGCACGCTTAACTTCGGAGTTCTGATAGGATCCGGTGCATTAGTGCTAGTATGATCGCACCCGTCATGTTGAGGGCACGAATCCCTTATGTGTTGACGGTTCACAGTCTCAGCCTAGAGAGATGGCACATTAAGAAGGCCCAATGGGCTTAACGACAACCCATCTGCTTCGATAGTGCAGAATCCTTGCAAGATGTGATATCGAGGCATTGTGGGGCCCTCTAATGTCCTGCGAGCTAGGTTGTCATCCTTTTTGTAGCTCATGACGTACATTTCGGGACGAAAAAACAGTACAAAAGAAAAAAAGTGGCCCGAAACTTATGAAAATATTCAATTTTGGTCGCCAAAAATAGTCGCAGCCGAGCAAGCTTGATGTCCTGTCGTAGAGCTCTCAAAGAGCTATCTAATGGTATATTGTGCGCTGCGTAACTTCTTACGGATCAAAAGTTATGGGTACCGAAACGACAGAGACCTGGTCACAAGCCCCACGCCCTCAGTTTCCGGGTCCAGGCTCTACATGAATCGAAGTTGTCTTGCCCAATGTACCGTGGGATTCGGTAATAGAGATGTGGTGGATAAAGCATCTTGGCAAGCCTAACCGGGGCAAAAAAAATTTAAAACGGGAGTGCAACAGGAGGACTTCCTAGGGGGTCACCCATCCTAGTACTACTCTTGCCCAAGCATGCTTAACTTCAAAGTTCTGATGGGATCCGGTGCATTAGTGCTTGTATGATAGCACCCGACATGTTGAGGGCACAATTCCCTTATGTGTTGACGGTTCACAGTCCCAGCCCAGAGAGATGGCCCATTCAAAAGGCCCAATAGGCTTAATGACAACCCATCTACTTCAACAACGTTGCATCCTCGCAAGACATGATTTCATAGCATTGTAGGGACCTCTAATGCCCCGCGAGTTAGGTTGTCGTCCTTTTCGCGGCACATGACGTACAATTCAGGATGGAAAAACATCGCAGAAGAAGAAAAATGGCCCGAAACTGATGAAAACGCTCAATTTTGGGCTCTAAAAATAGGCACAGCCGAGCTTGCGGCCCCCGTCGTAAAGCTCTCGGAGAGCTTTCCAACGGTTTGCTGTGTGCCACGTAACTCCTTGTGGATCAAAAGTTATTGGCTCCGAAGTGACGGAGAACTGGTCAGAGGCCCCACTCCCTCGGTTTGTGAGTCTAGGTCTACGCGAAGCGATGTTGCCTTGCCCAAGGTGCCGTGGGATTCGGTAATAGAAATGGGGTTGTCAAAACATCTTGGAAACCCTAACCAGGGAAAAAAAAATTGAATAGGAGGGTGCAACACAAGGACTACCTAGGGGGTTACCCATCCTTGTACTACTCTCACCCAAGCACGCTTAACTACGGAGTTCTGATGGGATCCAGTGCATTTGTACTGGTATGATCGCACCCGTCATGTTGAGTGCACAAATCCCTTATGTGTTGACGGTTCACAGTCCCAGCCCAAAGAGATGGCCCATTCAAAAGGCCCAATGGGCTTAACAATAACCCATATGCTTCAACAACGCGGCTTCCTTACAAGACGTGATATCGACACGTTTTAGGGCCCTCGAATGTCCCACGAGTTAGGTGGTCGTGCTTTTAAAATCTCACGACGTACGATACAGGACGGAAAAACAGCGCAAAAGAAGAAAAGTGGTCCAATACTGACGAAAATGTTCAATTTTAGGCTCTGAAAACAGGCGCAGCTTCGCAGGCTTGGCTGCCTTTGTTGTGGAGCTCTCAGAAAGCTTTCCAAAGGTGTGTTGTGCGCCACGTAACTCCTTACAGATCAAAAGTTATTGGTACCGGAGTGACAGAAACCTGGTCACAAGCCCTACGCCCTCGGTTTATGGGCCCAGCCTCTACGTGATGCGAAGTTGTGTTACGCAATGTACTGTGGGATTCTAAAATAGAAATGTGGGGGATAAAGCATCTTGGCAAGCCTAATCGGGGAAAAAAATTTGAAAAGGGGGGTGCAACACCGGGACTTCCCAAGGGGTCACCCAACCTAGTACTACTCTTGCCCAAGCACGCTTAACTTCGGAGTTCTAATGGGATTCGATGGATTAGTGCTGGTATGATTGCACCCGTCATGTTGAGGGCACAAATCCTGTATGTGTTTGCGGTTCACAGTCCCATCCCAGAGAGATGGCCCATTCAAAAGGCCAAATGGGCTTAAAGACAACCCATCCGCTTCAACAACGCAGCATCTTTACAAGACTTGATATTGACGCGTTGTAGGGTCCCCTAATGTCCCGCGAGTTAGGTTGTCGTCCTTTTAACAGCTCACGATGTACGATCCAGGATGAAAATATGGCTAAAAAGAAGAGAGGTAGCCCAAAACTGATGAGAAAGATCAATTTTGGGCTCCAAAAATAGGCGCAGCTGAGCATGCTTGCTGCCCCCGTCGTAAAGCTCTTGGAGTGCTTTCTAACGGTATGCTGTGCACCGCGTAACTCCTTACGGATCAAATGTTATAGGCATCGGAGCGACGGAGACCTAGTCACAAGCCCCACACCCTCGGTTTACGGGCCAAGCCTCTAGGTGAAGCGAAGTTGTGCGTCCCAAGGTACCGTGGGATTCGGTTATATAAATGTGATGGATAAATCATCTTGGCAAGCCTAACCGAGGGAAAAAAAAATTGAAAAGGGGGGGGCAACACGAGGGCTATCCACGGGGTCACAAATCCTAGTACTACTCTCCCCCAAGCACACTTAACTTCGGAGTTCTGATGGGATCTGGTGCAATAATGCTGGAATGATTGCACCCGTCATTTTGCAGGCACAAATCCCTTATGTGTTGACGGTTCACAGTCCCTGCATAAAGAGATGGCCCATTCAAAAGGCCCAATGGGCTTAACGACAATCTATCTTCTTCAACAACGCAGCATCCTTACAAGACGTGATATCGACGCATTGTAGGGTCCCCTAATATCCCGCGAGTAAGGTTGTCGTCCTTTTAACAACTCATGACGTACGATCCGGGACGAAAAACAGCTAAAAAGAAAAAAGGTAGCCCAAAACTGATGAGAACGTTCAATTTTGGGCTCCAAAAACAGGTGCAGCCGAGCAGGCTTGCTGTGCTTGTCGTAAAGCTCTTGGAGTGCTTTCTAACGGTATATTGTGCGTCGCGTAACTCCTTACCGATCAAAAGTTATGGGCAACAGAACGATGGAGACCAAGTTACAAGCCGCACGCCCTCGGTTTGCGGGCCCAGCCTTTACGTGAAGCGAAGTTGTCTTGCCCAATGTACCGTGGTATTCGGTAATAGAAATGTGGTGGATAAAGCATCTTGGAAAGCCTAATCGGGGAAAAAAAAATTGAAAAGGGGGGTACAACACAAGGAATTCCCAGGGGGTCACCCATCCTAGTACTACTCTAGTCCAAGCACGCTTAACTCTGGAGTTCTGATGGGATCCGGTGCATTAGTGCTGGTATGATCGCACCCGTCATTTTGCGGGCACAAACCCCTTATGTGTTGATGGTTCACAGTCCCTGCCTAGAGAGATGGCCCATTCAAAAGGCCCAATGGGCTTAACGACAACCCATCCGCTTCAACAACGAAGTATCCTCACAAGACGAGATATCAACGTGTTGTAGTGCCCTCTAATGTCCTGCGAGTTAGGTTGTCGTCCTTTTAACAGCTCAAGACGTATGACCTGGGATGGAAAAACAGCGCAAAAGAAGAAAAGTGGCACAAAATTGATCAAAATTTTCAATTTTGGGCTCTAAAAATAGGCGCAGCCGAGCAAGCTTGCTGCCCCCGTCGTAGATCTCTCGGAGAGCTTTTGAACGGTATGTTCTGCGCTCCGTGACTCCTTACCAATCAAAAGTTATGGACACTGGAGCAATGGAGACCTGGTCACAAGCCCCACGTGCTCGGTTTGTGGGCCCAACCACTACGTAAAATGAAGTTGTCTTGCCCAAGGTGCCGTGGGATTCGGTAATAGAAATGTGGTGGATAAAGCATCTTGGTAAGCCTACCCGTGGCAAAAAAATTGAAAAGGGGGTGCAACACAAGGACTTCCCAAGGGGGTCACCCATGCTAGTACTACTCCCACCCAAGCACGCTTAACTTCAGAGTTCTGATAGGATCCATTCCATTAGTGCTGGTATGATCACACCCGTCATGTTGATGGCATAAATCCCTTATGTGTTTACAGTTCACAGTCACAGCCCATAGAGATGGCCCATTCAAAAGGCCCAATAGGCTTAACGACAACCCATCCGCTTCAACAACGCAGCATCCTCGCATGATGTGAGATCGAGGCATTGTAGGGCCGCTAATGTCCCGTGAGTTAGGTTGTCGTCCATTTAACAGCTTATGACGTACAATCCGAGATGGAAAAACAGCGCAAAAGAAGAAAAGTGGCCCGAAACTTATGAAAACATTCGATTTTGGGCTCTGAAAATAGGCGCATCCGAACAGGCTTGTTGTCCCCATCATAGAGCTCTTGAAGAGCTTTCCAATGGCATGTTGTGTGCTGCGTAACTTCTTACAGATCAAAAGTTATGGGCACCGGAGTGACGGAGACCTAGTCATAAGCTCCACGGCATCGGTTTGCGAGCCCAACCTCTACGTGAAGCGAAGTTGTCTTGCCCAATGTAACATAGGATTCGGTAATAGAAATGTGGTGGATAAAGCATCTTGGAAAGCCTAATCGGGACAAAAAAAATTGAAAAAGGGGGTGCAACACGAGGACTTCCCTGGGGCTCACCCATCCTAGTACTATTCTCACCCAAACACGCTTAACTTCGGAGTTCTGATGGGATCCGGTACATTAGTACTAGTATGATCGCACCCATCATGTTGAGGGCACAAATCCCTTTTGGGTTGATGGTTCACAGTCCCAGCCCAAAGAGATGGCCCATTCAAAAGGCCCAATGGGCTTAACGACAACCCATCCACTTCAACAACGCAGCATCCCCACAAGATGTAGTATCGACGCATTGTAAGGCGCCCTAATATCCCGTGAGTTAGGTTGTCGTCCTTTTAACAGCTCACGACGTACGATTTGGGACTGAAAAATAGCGCAAAAGAAGAAAAGTGACCCGAAACTGATGAAAATATTCGATTTTGGGATCCAAAAAAAGGGGCAGCTTAGTAGGCTTGCTGCCTCTGTCGTAGAGCTCTCGATGTGCTTTCCAATAGTATGTTGTGCACAACGTAACTCCTTACGGATCAAAAGTTATGGGCAACGGAGCGACGGAGACTTGGTCATAAGCCCCATGCCCTTGGTTTGCAGGCCTAGCCACTACGTGAAGCGAAGTTGTCTTGCCCAAGGTGCTGTGGGATTCGGTAATAGAAATGTGGTGGATAAATCATCTTGGCAAGCCTACTCGGGGAAAAAAAATTGAGAAGGAGGGTGCAACACAAGGACTTCCCAAGGGGTCACCTATCCTAGTACTACTCTCGGCCAAGCACGCTTAATTTCAGAGCTCTAATAGGATCCGGTGCATTAGTGCTGGTATGATCGCACCCATAATGTTGAGGGCACAAATCCCTGATGTGTTGACGGTTTACAGTCTCAGCCCAGAGAGATGGCCTATTCAAAAGGCCCGATGGACTTAACGACAACCCATTCGCTTCGATAACGCAGCATCCTCGCTAGATGTGATATCGAGCCATTGTAGGGCCCTCTAGTATCCTGCAAGTCATGTTGTCGTCCTTTTAACTACTCACGACGTACGATGCGGGATGGAAAAATAGCATGAAAGAAGAAAAGTGGACCGAAACTGATAAAAATGTTCAATTTTGGGCTCTGAAAATAGGCGCAGTGGAGCAAGCTTGCTACCCCCATCGTAGAGCTCGCAGAGAGCTTTCCAACGGTATGCTGTGCACCGTATAACTCCATACGGATCAAAATTTATGGGTACTAGAGTGACGGAGACCTAGACACAGGCCCCACGCCCTTGGTTTGCAGGCCCAGCCTCTATGCAATGCGAAGTTGTCTTGCCCAATGTACCGTGGGATTCGGTAATAGAAATGTGGGGGATAAGGCATGTTGGCAAGCCTAACGGGGGAAAAAAAATTTGAAAATGGGGTGCAACACGAGGACTTCCAAGGGGGTCACCCATCCTAGTACTACTCTCGCCCAAGTACGCTTAACTACGGAGTTCTGATGAGATCCGGTGTATTAGTGATGGTATGATCACACCCGTCAAGTTGAAGGCACAAATCCCTTATGTGTTGACGATTCACAGTCCCATCCGAGAGAGATAGCCCATTCAAAAGGCCCAATGGGATTAACGACAACCCATTCGCTTCAACAAGGCAGCATCCTCACAAGACGTGATATCTACGTGTTGTAGGGCCCTCTAATGTCCTGCAAGTTAGGTTGTCATCCTTTTAAAAGCTCACAACATACGATATGAGATAGAAAAATAGAGCAAAAGAAGAAAAGTGGCCCAAAACTGATGAAAATGATCGATTTTGTTCTCCAAAAATAGGCGAAGCTGAGCAAGCTTGTTGCCCCCATCGCAGAGCTCTCAGAGAGCTTTCCAACGGCATACCTTGCGTTGCGTAACTCCGTACGGATCAAAAGTTATGGCTACTGGAGCAACGGAGACTTGGTCATAAGCCCCACACCCTCGGTTTGTGAGCCTAGCCACTATGTGAAGCGAAGCTGTCGTGTCCAAGGTGCCGTGGGATTTGGTAATAGAAATGTCGTGGATAAAGCATCTTGGCAAGCCTAAACGGGGCAAAAAAAATTGAAAAGGGGAGTACAACACAAGGACTTCCCTGGGGGTCACCCATCTTAATACTACTCTCGCCCATGCACGCTTAAGTTCAGAGTTCTGATGGGATCCATTGCATTAGTGGTGGTATGATCACACCCGTCATGTTGAGGGCATAAATCCCTTATGTGTTGACAGTTCACAGTCCCAACATAGAGAGATAGCCCATTCAAAAGGCCCAATGGGCTTAATGATAACCCATCCGCTTCAACAACGTAGCATCCTCACAAGACGTGATATCGACGCGTTGTAGGACACTCTAATGTTGCGCGAGTAATGTTGTCGTCCTTCTAACAGCTCACGACATACGATCCGGGATGGAGAAACAGCGCAAAAGAAGAAAAGTGGCACGAAATTGATGAAAACATTCGATTTTCGGCTTCGAAAATAGGTGCAGCCGAGCAAGCTTGCTGCCCCCGTCGTAGAGCTCTCGGAGAGCATTCCAACGGTATGCTGTGCGGCGCGTAACTCCTTACAGATCAAAAGTTATAGGCACCGGAGCGACGGAGACCAGGTCATAAGCCCCACGCCCTCGGTTCGTTGGCCCAGCCATTATGTAAAGCGAAGTTGTCTTGCCCAAGGTGCCGTGGGATTCGGTAATAGAAATGTGGTAGATAAAGCATCTTCGCAAGCCTAACGGGGGCAAAAAAAATTGAAAATGGTGGTGCAACACGAGGACTTCCCTGAGGGTCACCCATCTTAGTACTACTCTTGCCCAAGCATCCTTAACTTCACAGTTTTGTTGGGATCTGGTGCATTACTACTGGTATGATGGCACCTGTTATGTTGAGGGCACAAATCCCTGATGTGTTGACGGTTCACAGTCCCAGCCCAGAGGTAAGGCCCATTCAAAAGGCCTAATGGGCTTAACGACAACCCATCCACTTCGACTGCGCAGAATCCTCGCTAGATATGATATAGAGGCTTTGTAGAGCCCTCTAATGTCCCGCGATTTAGTTTGTCGTTCTTTTAACAGCTCACGACGTACAATCCAGGATAGAAAAACAGTGCAAAAGAATAAAAGTGGCCCGAAACTTATGAAAATGTTCAATTTTTGGCTCCGAAAATAGGCGCAGTCGAGCAGGCTTGCTGTCCCCGTTGTAGAGTTCTCGAAGAGCTTTTTAATGGTATGTTGTGCGCTACGTAACTTCTTACGGATCAAAAGTTATGGGTACCGGAACGACAAAGACCTGGTCACAAGCCCCACGCCCTCAGTTTGCGGGTCCAGGCTCTACATGAATCGATGTTGTCTTGCCCAATGTACCGTGGGATTCAGTAATAGAAAAATGGTGGATAAAGCATCATGGCAAGCCTAACCGGGGCAAAAAAAAAATTAAAAGGGGAGTGCAACACGAGGACTTCCTAGGGGGTTACCCATCTTAGTTCTACTCTCGCCCAAGCATGCTTAACTTCGGAGTTCTGATGGGATCCGGTGGATTAGTGCTTGTATGATAGCACCCGTCATGTTGAGGGCACAATTCCCTTATGTGTTGACGGTTCACAGTCGCAGCCCAGAGAGATGGCCTATTCAAAAGGCCCAATAGGCTTAATGACAACCCATCCGCTTCAACAACATAGCATCCTCGCAAGACGTGATATCGAAGCATTGTAGGGACCTCTAATGCCCCGCGAGTTAGGTTGTCGTCCTTTTCGCAGCACATGATGTACGATTCAGTACCGAAAAACATCGCAGAAGAAGAAAAATGGCCTTAAACTGATGAAAACGTTCACTTTTTGGCACCAAAAATAGGCGCAGCCGAGGAAGCTTGCGGCCCAAGTCGTAGAGCTCTCGAAGAGCTTTCCAACGGTATGCTGTGCGCCACGTAACTCTTTGTGGATCAAAAGTTATTGGCTCCGGAGTGACGGAGACTTGGTCCCAAGCCCTACGTCCTCGATTTACGGCCCCAACCTCTACGTGAAGCGAAGTTGCCTTGCCTAAGGTGTCGTGGGATTCAGTAATAGAAATGTAGGGGATAAAACATCTTGGAAAGCCTAACCGGGGAAAAAAAATTAAAAAGGGGGGGGCAACACGGGGACTTCTCAGGGGGTCACCCTACCTAGTACTACTTTTGCCCAAGCACGCTTAACTTTGGAGTTCTGATGGAATCCGGTGCATTAGTGCTGGTATGATCGCACCTGTCTTGTTGAGGGCACAAATCTCGTATTTGTTTACGATTCACAGTCCCATCCCAGAGAGATGGCCCATTCAAAAGGTCCAATCGGCTTAACAACAACCCATCAACTTCAACAACGCAGCATCCTTACAAGACGTGATATCGACGCATTGTACGGCCCTCTAATATCCCGCGAGTTAGGTAGTCGTCCTCTTAATAGCTCACGACGTATGATCCGGGATGAAAAAACGGCTAAAAAGAAGAAGGGTAGCCCAAAACTGATGAAAACGTTCGATTTTGGGCTCCAAAAATAGGAACAACCGTGCAAGCTTTCTGCCTCCGTCGTAGAGCTCTTGGAGAGCTTTCCAACGGTATGCTGTGCGTCACGTAACTCCTTACAGATCAAAAGTTATGGGCACCAGAGCGATGAAGACCTGGTCACAAGCCCCACGCCCTCGGTTTACGGGCCCATCTACTACATGAAGTGAAGTTGTCTTGCGCAAGGTACCGTGGGATTCGGTAATAGAAATGAGGTGGATAAAGCATCTTGGCAAGCCTAACCGGGGAAAAAAATTGAAAACGGGAGGGCAACACGAGGACTTCCCAAGGGGTCACCCATCCTAGTACTACTCTCGCCCAAGCACGCTTAACTTCGGAGTTCTGATGGGATCCGGTGCATTAGTGCTGGTATGATTGCACCCGTCATGTTGAGGGCACAAATCCCTTATGTGTTGACGGTTCACAATACCAGCCCAGGGAGATGGCCCATTCAGAAGACCCAATGGGCTTAACGACAACCCATCAGCTTTAACAATGCAGCATCGTCACAAGACGTGATATCGACGCAGTGTAGGACCCTCTAATATCCCACGAGTTAGTTTGTCATCCTTTAAACATCTCACGATGTATGATCCGAGATGAAAAAAATGCGCAAAAGAAGAAAAGTGGCCCAAAATGGATGAAAACATTCGATTTTGGGCTCCGAAAATAGGCGCAACGGTGAGGCCCGACCCTGAATAACGAGTCTTACCTCGATTTACGTGCCTTATACCTAGAATTATATGACCAACCTTGAATTATGTGCCCTGTGTTGATTTTTGTGCATGTCTCGTTATATGTGCTTTGACCTAAGATTGTGTGCCCTGACCTCGATTTATGTGTGTTACATCGTTTCGTGTGCCCTAAACTTCAATTACGTGCCTTGCATTCGTTTGCGTGCATTTATTTTGAAATTCGTGCATTGCCTTGGAATTTGTGCCTTATCTCGTAGTGCGTGCTCTAGACCTAGGAAAACGTGCCTGCACACTAATCAATAAAGAATCCTACACAAAGCAATAGACTATTAAATAATCCTACACAATCCACTAACCAATATTATATTCCTAATTCAAATTCTCTACAAAATCCACTAACAATAAACAATTCTTTATGCACAAACACCTAAACATTCTTTATTCCTTATTCTCACCTAAAACCAATGCACCTCAAATTACACACTTATTATAATCTATAATGTATCAACTTGAATCTGAAATTTCAGAATTTTCCATGCTAATTTCGGCCATACCAAGCAAATGGGACAAGCTTTGCACAAAATATTCTATTGTAGACAACCTATGACACAAGCACAATACCCAATGCATAAAATAACCTCAAACACCCGACCCCAAGCACCCTTTTTCGGCCCTCTCAACACCCATACTCTTAACAATTCAAATTAGACTTAGATGACACAAAAAAAATCAGATTTTGCAAGGCTCAAGGCCGACACACACACACACAAACATCTAAGGAGCATCTTCAACCTCATTTTCTCTCAAACTCTCTCCCAACTCCCTCATCTCCTCTCACTCTCGGCCATAGCACATTCTTGAGATCTCAAGACTCCTAGAAAGCTCTCAAGAACATTCAAGCTTCGTCCATAGCAAGCAACAAGCAAGAAAATCTCACACAAGCTCTCAAACCTCTCATTTTCGGCCCTAGGTAAGTTTTGATAGTTTTCTTCCATTTCTTTTTGTTCTAAACACATGCACACCTCCTACATAAGCTAACTAAGCTGGGATTTAAAGGAAATCAAGATACCTCTCGGCCAAGGCAAGGAAAAAGGTCTATTTGTGCGATTTCAAAAGAGCGTTTGTGCATTTTCATCCATCAATAGGCTAAGGTAAGGGTTAAACTCTTTTAAAAGCTCTCAAAACTCACATGCATGCTCTCATATGGCTAGCTTTACCTCTGTAATTATTGTATATGTGTGTATATGAGCCTATCTACTCATGCATGGCATGATAATGGCTAGAGACTTGAAGATATGTAAACACGTTTTTGCTGGCAGATTACTGACCTTGTAGAACGAAGTACTTTTGGATTAGTAAACATTGATAAAAATGCATGCAAATTGGTAGGTCACTATTTTTGTCAGTTCGGAACATGTTTTGTAGAAATAGGCAGAGGCCAATTTTGAATCTAAGACCTCCAAAATGGTCAAATATCGTAATGTGTCTAAATTTGGAAATTTTGAAAATATGAAATAGGTTTCTGGCTGCTTTCTAACATTGTAGAACGAAATATCTTTGGCCTAGTAAATGATATCAAAAATGAATGAAAATTGGTAGGCCACTATATTGGTCAGTTTTGAACATATTTGGAAGAAATAGGCTAACGCTAATTTTGAGTTTAAAGGCCTCAAAAATAGCAAATATCGAAATGTGTATGAATCTGGGCGGTTTTGCGCAGTCTCCCGGTTTTGGCCATAACTCCTAAGTCCGAACTCCAATTGATGCGAGGTTTGTTCCTTGATTTAAATCACTCATTAAGCTTAAATTTTACATTTGGTTCACTGAATTTGGAGATTATTTTATTGGCTAATTGAATGTGGGAAAACAGACCATTGCAGTACGGTTTTGCTTAGCCAAATGCTTTGAAACATGTTGTAAATGCTTGGAATTGTGGCACTTAGAAGTTGTGTGGGCTGTTGTGGTTAGTTGAGGTTGCTTAATTTGATTGATGCATGGCTTGGGATCATTAATTGATGAATGGTTTGCTTAATCGTGTGTGTAAGCACAGAATTGAGGCCCTAGCGCTTATGACTGCTTGCTAAGAAATGATCATATGGTTAAATGTGTTTAATTGTGTGGTTAATAGGCTGCCCAGATTTGTCCTTATAGCTCTAAATATGATTCCCAATGATTGCATGTTGATAAGTGAGCTATTCTTGCACCCGGTCTCGTGTAAGCGTTGTTGCATGCTTGTACAATCTTAATACTTGATACGTGAACCCTGAAATTAGTTATGTGACTTGATTTATATGTGTTACTTGGCTGCCCATTTAATGTTCATATAACTCAATGTGTTCTACAAAATGAAATTTCATGTCAAGCATGCCTCGTACGTTTACTTGGCAATATGTGATCTTGAAATTACTCGGAGGCAACCTATTTTTTTGTCCTCCTAATGTGAATTGTTAAATGGTATAAATGTACATTGTATACAAGGTAGCAACCTTTCATTGTGGCATGGTAGCGTTTCACGAACGCCGGGCGGCATAAGGCTTGCCGGTGCTCCCGTGACTACCATGGTCCAATTCCCTCTCTCGCTTGGCATTCCACCTTCGGAGAGTTGGGTCGTAGGATTTTGAGGTACATCCGGAGTACACCCAATTGGGAGCGATAAGTGGATGATTGAAGCCGGCCGCAACAATTGTTATCAAAAATGATATTGAGAGCAAATTCTCACTGATTGAATTTGAGAGCAAAAGCTCACTGTATCCTTGAAATGATTGGTAATTGTATCTGTAGTTCAATCTGATTCTTATACTTTGCGAAATTAATTATTTGTAATACGTGTCATATTTTCAAAAAGGGGTTTTCATAAGATTAACCGGAAAAGAGTTTTTAAAAGATCTCTCGTTCCCCTCACTGAGTTCATAAGAACTCACCCACTTTTATCATCACAAGTGAAGAAGATCAGGAACAAGTACCCGAGGAGAACGTGCCTGTTGATGACTCCTTGGAGTGATTGCATGCCTTATGTGCCTTGCTTGCCTATGGTTGTTTTGTGAAAGTTATGTTTGCTTGAAGACTACTTGTATTGTTCTTGTTGTAAAAGACCCCCGTTGTAATTTGGGGTCTAATTTTGGTTTGTACTGATTATAACTAGACAGACACTTTATTTGGATGATTGCTATCACTATTTTGAATTAGTAACTATCATAGGCTTATGAAGTATTAGGCAATTAGTCAAATAAAATGAATCTATCCAATCTTAAGCAGGTACTCATTCATAGGCTAAAGGATAACAGATACTTGTGTAACAGGAATTAACAAATAAACGGGACATAGTTATCATGTTAGGCTTGTTAATCAAACGAGACTTTTGAGATAACTAGTAGACATATCGATTGGTGATAAATAGTAACCTTAGTTGGAATCGAATATGATATTGAAAGTTTTGTGGCATTTAAAAAATTAGGTCAAACTAAATAGCCCAATTACAGTTGTTATACAGCCAGTTTTTCAAAAATGATTTGGAGTTCTAGTCTAAGGGATAAGCTTAACCTTCGTCAATTGGTTATAGTCGTAAAATAATGAGAATGATTAGATCGCAACCCATCCGCTTAACTTTGGAGTTCTAATGGGATCCGGTGTATTAGTGCTGGTATGATCGCACTCGTCATGTTGAGGGCACAAATCCCTTATGTGTTTACGGTTCACAGTCTAAGCTCAAAGAGATGGCCTATTCAAAATGCCCAATAGCCTTAACGACAACCCATCCGCTTCGACAATGCAGCATCCTTGCTAGACGTGATATCGAGGCTTTGTAGGGCCTACTAATATCCTATGACTTATGTTGTCGTCCTTTTAACTGCTCACGACATACGATCCGGGATGGGAAACTGTGTAAAAGAAGAAAACTAGCCCAAAATTGATTAAAATGTTCAATTTTGGGCTCCGAAAATAGGTGCAGCAGAGCAGGCTTGCTGCCCCCGTCGTAGAGCTCTCGGAGAGCTTTCCAACATAATACTGTACGTCGCGTAACTCTTTATGGATCAAAAGTTATGGGCACCGAAGTGACGGAGACCTGGTCACAAGCCCCACACCCTCGGTTTGTGGGCCCAGCCTCTATGTGAAGCGAAGTTGTCTTGCCCAATGTACCGTGTTATTTGGTAAAAGAAATGTGGTGGATAAAGCATCTTGGCAAGCCTAACCGGGGAAAATTTTTTGAAAAAGGGGTAACAACACGAGGACTTCCCAGGGGGTCTTCCATCCTAGTACTACTCTAGACCAAGCACGCTTAACTTCCGAGTTCTGATGGGATCCGGTGCATTAGTGCTGGTATGATCGTACCTGTCATGTTGAGGGCACAAATCCCTTATGTGTTTATGGTTCACAGTCTCATCCCAGAGAGATGGTCAATTCAAAAGGCCCAATGAGCTTAACGACAAACCATCCGCTTAAAAAATGCAGCATCCTTACAAGACGTGATATCGACTCGTTGTATGGCCCTCTAACATCCCGTGAGTTTGGTTGTCGTCCTTTTAACAGCTCAAGACGTACGATCCGGGAAGGAAAAATAGCTAGAAGAAGAAAAGTTACCCGAAACTAACGAAAACGTTTGATTTTGGGCTCTGAAAACAAGCGCAGCTGAGCACGCTTGCTGCCCCCGTCCTCGAGCTCTTAGAGAGCTTTCCAACGGTATGTTGTGTGCCGCGTAATTCCTTACAAATCAAAAGTTATGGGCAGAGGAGCGACGGAGACCAGGTCACAAGGCCCACGCCCTCGGTTTAGTAGCCTAGCCACTACATGAAGCGAAGTTGTCTCGCCCAAGCTGCCGTGGGATTCTGTAATAGAAATGTGATGGATAAAGCATCTTGGCAAGCCTAACCTGGGCAAAAAAAGTCGAAAAGGGGTATGCAACACGAGGACTTCTCAGGGGGTCACCTATCCTAGTACTACTCTCGCCCAAGCACGCTTAATCTCGGAGTTTTGATGGGATCTGGTGCATTAGTTCTGGTATGATCGGACCCGTCATGTTAAGGGCACAAATCCCTTATGTGTTGACGGTTCACAATCCCAGCCCAGAGAGATAGCCCATTCAAAAGGCCCAATGGGCTTAACATCAACTCATCCACTTCAACAACGCAACATCCTCGCAAGACATGATATCGACGTATTGTAGGGCCCTCTAATGTCCCGCGAGTTAGAGACCTGGTCACAGGCCCCATGCCCTCAGTTCGGGGGTCCAGCTTCTACGTGAAGCGAAGTTGTCTTGCCCAAGATGTCGTAGGACTCGGTAATAGAAATGTGATGGAGAAAGCATCCTGGCAAACCCGAACGGGGCAAAAAATTCAAAACGAAAAGGGGGATGCAACACGAGGACTTCCCTAGGGGTCACCCATCCTAGTACTACTCTCTCCTGAGTGCGCTTAACTTCGGAGACCTAATGGGATCCGGTGCATTACTGCTGGTATGATCACACCCGTCATGTTGAGTACGCAAAGCCCTTATTTGTCGTCCTGTTCGCTGCTCCCGACGAACAATCAGAGATGAAAAAACTGCACAAAAAGAAGAAATATAGCCCAAAACAGATGAAAACTTTCAATTTTGGGGTTCGAAAAAAGGCGCAGCCTAACAGGGTTGCTGCTCCCGTCTTAGAGCTCTCGCAGAGCTTTCTAATGGTATATTGTGCGCTGCATAACTCCTTCGGGATCAAAAGTTACGAGCACCGAAGCGACGGAGACCTGGTCACAGTCCCTACGCCCTCAGTTTGCGGGCCCAGCCTCTACGCGAAGCAAAGTTGTCTTGCCGAAGATGCCGAGAGACTCGGTAATAGAAATATGACGGATAAAGCGTTTTGGCAACCCTAAACAGGGCAAAATATTCAAAACAAAAAAAGGGGTGTAACACGAGGACTTCCTTGGGGGTCACCCATCCTAGTACTACTTCTCTCCCAAGCACACTTAACTTCGGATAACTTATGGGATCCGGTGCATTACTACTGGTATGATTGCAACCGTCATGTTGAGTGCGAAAAGCCCTTATTTGTCGTCCTATTCGTGACTCCCGACGAACGATCCGGGACTAAGAAACAGCGCAAAAAGAAGAAAAATAGCCCAAAACTGATGAAAACGTTCAATTTTGGGCTCCAAAAATAGGCGCAGCTGAGCAGGCTTGCTGCCCTCGTCGTAGAGCTCTCGGAGAGCTTTCCAACGGTATGGTGTGTGCCGCGTAACTCCATACAGATCAAAAGTTATGGGCACCAGAGCGACGGAGACCTGGTCACTGGCACCACACCATCAGTTTGCGGGCCCAGCCTCTATGCGAAGCGAAGTTGTCTTGCTCAAGATGCCGTGGGACTTGGTAATAGAAATGTGACGGATAAAGCATCCTGGCAAGCTTGAACGGGGCAAAAAAATTCAAAATGAAAAGCGGGGTGCAACACGAGGACTTCCCTAGGGGTCACCCACCCTAGTACTATTCTCTCCCAAGCACGCTTAATTTCAGAGATCTGATGGGTTCTGTTGCATTAATACTGGTATGATCACACCCATCATGTTTAGTGCGCAAAGCCCTTATTTGTTGTCTTTTTTGCAACTCCCGACGAACGATCAGGGTTGAAGAAACAGCACAAAAAGAAGAAAAGTGGCCCGAAACTGATGAAAATGTTCGATTTTGGGCTTCAAAAATAAGCGCAGCCTAACAGGCTTGCTGCCCCCATCGTTGAGCTCTTGGAGATCTTTCCAACTGTATGTTATACGCTGCATAACTCTTTACGGATCAAAAGTTAGCCCACGCCCTCGGTTTGCTGGCCCAACCTCTATGCGAAGCGAAGTTGTCTTGCCCAAGATGCCGTGGGACTCAATAATAGAAATGTGACAGATAAAGCATCTTGGCAAGCCTAGATGGGGCAAAAAATTCAAAACAAAAAGGGAGGTGCAACACGAGGACTTCCATCAGGGTTACCAATCCTAGTACTACTATCTCCCAAGCACGCTTAACTTCGGAGATCTGATGGGATCCGGTGCATTACTGCTAGTATGATCGCACCTGTCATGGTGAGTGCGGAAAGCCATTATTTGACGTCCTTTTTGTGGCTCTCGATGAACGATCAAGGACAAAGAAACAGCGCAAAAAGAAGAAAAGTGGCCCAAAACTGATGAAAAGGTTCAATTTTGGGCTCCAAAAATAGGTACAGAAGAGTAGGCTTGCTGCCCAGCCGTAGAGTTCTCGGAGAGCTTTCCAGTGGTATGTTGTACGCTGCATAACTCCTTACTAATCAAAAGTTATGGGCACCGGAGCGACGGAGACTTGGTAACAGGCCCCACGCCCTTGGTTTTCGGGCCCAGCCTCTACACGAAATGAAGTTGTCTTGCCCAAGATGGCGTGGGACTCAGAAATAGAAATATGACGGATAAAGTAATTAGGCAAGCAAGAACGGGGCAAAAAAACAAAACGAAAAAGGGGGTACAACACGAGGACTTCCAAAGGGGTCACCCATCCTAGTACTACTCTCTCCCAAGCACGCTTAACTTTGACGATCTGATGGGATTCGGTGCATTACTGCTAGTATGATCGCACCCGTCATGTTGAGTGTGCAAAAACCCTTATTTGTCGTCCTTTTCATGGCTCCAGACGAATGATCAGGGACGAAAAACAGCGCAAAACGGAGAAAAGTAGCCCAAAACTGATAAAAACATTCAATTTTGGGCTCCAAAAACAGGCACAACAGAGCAAGCTTGCTGTCCCGTCGTAGAGCTCTTGGAGAGCTTTCCAATGGTATGTTGTGCGCTGCATAACTCCTTACTAATCAAAAGTTATGGTCACCGGAGCGACGGAGACTTGGTAACTAGCCCCACGCCCTCGGTTTGCGAGCCCACCCTCTACACGAAGTGAAGTTGTCTTGCCCAAGGTGCCGTGGGACCGGTAACATAAATATGATGAATAAAGCAATTGGGAAAGCATGAACGGGGCAAAAAAACAAAACGAAAAGAGGGGAACAACACGAGGACTTCCAAAGGGGTCACCCATCCTAGTACTATTCTCTCCCAAGCACGCTTAACTTCGAAGATCCGATGGGATCTAGTGCATTTCTGCTGGTATGATCGCACCCGTCATGTTGAGTGTGCAAATCCTTTATTTGTTGTCCTTTTCGCGGCTCTCGACGAATGATCAGGGACGAAGAAACACCACAAGAAGAAGAAAAGTGGCCCAAAACTGATGAAAATGATCAATTTTGGGCTCTGAAAATAGGCGCAGCCGAGCAGGCTTGCTGCCCCTGTCGTAGAGCTCTCAGAGAGCTTTCCAACAGTATACTGTGCGCCGCATAACTCCTTACGGATCAAAAGTTATGGACACTGGAGCGATAAAGACATGGTCACAAGCACCACGCTCTCAGTTTGGGGGCCCAACCTCTACGCAAAGTGAAGTTGTCTTGCACAAGATGTCTTGGGACTCGATAATAGAAATGAGGCAGATAAAGCATCTTGACAAGCCTAAACGAGGTAAAAAATTCAAAACGAAAAGGGGGGTGCAACATGAGGACTTCCCTGGGCGTCACACATCCTTGTACTACTCTCTCCCAAGCACGCTTAACTTCGGAGATCTGATGGGATCCGGTGTATTACTACTGGTATGATCATACCCATCATGTTGAGTGCGCAAAACCCTTATTTGTCGTCCTTTTCACGGCTCCCAAAGAATGATCAGGGATGAAGAAACATCGTAAAAGAAGAAAAGTGGCCCAAAACTGATGAAAACGTTTGATTTTGGGCTCCCAAAACTAGTATAGTCAAGCAGGCTTGCTGCCCCCGTCGTATAGCTCTCGGAGAGCTTTCCAACGGTATACTGTGCACCGCATAACTCCTTACGGATGAAAAGTTATGGGCACCGGAGCGACGGAGACTTGGTCATAGGCCCCACGCCCTCGGTTTGCGGGCCCAGCTTCTACGCGAAGCGAAGTTGTGTTGCTAAAGATGCCGTGGGACTCGATAATAGAAATGTGATGGATAAAGCATCTTGGCAAGCCTGAACGGGGAAAAAAAATAAAAACAAAAATAGGGGGTGCAACACGAGGACTTACCTAGGGGTCACCCATCCTAGTACTAGTCTCTCCGAAGCACACTTAACTTCGGAGATCTGATGGGATCCGTTGTATTACTGCTGGTATGATCGCACCCGTCATGTTGAATACACAAATCCCTTATTTGTTGTTCTTTTCGCAACTCCCGACGAACGATCAGGGATGAAGAAACAGCACAAAAAGTGGCCCGAAACAAATAAAAATGTTTGATTTTGGGCTTCAAAAATAGGCGCAACTGAGTAGGCTGGCTACCCCCGTCTTAGAGCTCTCGGACAGCTTTCCAATGGTATGCTGTGTACCGTGTAACTCCTTACGGATCAAAAGTTATGGTCACCGGAGCGACGGAGACCTGGTCACAGGCCCCACGCCCTTGGTTTGCCGGCCCAGCCTCTACGCAAAGCGAAGTTGTCTTGCCCAAGATGCAGTGAGACTCGGTGATAGAAATGTGATGGATAAAGCATATTTGTAAGCCTAAACGAGGCAAAAAATTCAAAACGAAATGGGGGGTGCAACATGAGGACTTCCTTGGGGGTCACCTATCCTAGTATAACTCTCTCCTAAGCACGCTTAACTTTGAAGATCTAATGGGAAATGGTGCATTACTACTGGAATGATCATACCCGTCATGTTGAGTGCACAAAGCCCTTTTTTGTTATCATGTTCGCTGCTCTCGACGAACGATCAGGGATGAAAAAACAGCGCAAAAAGTAGAAATGTAGCCCGAAACTGATGAAAATGTTCAAATTTGGGGTTCGAAAATAGGCACAGCCTAACAGGCTTGCTGCCTTCTCTTAGAGCTCTCAGAGAGCTTTCTAACGGTATGTTGTGCGCTGCATAACTCCTTCCGGATCAAAAGCTATGGGCACCGGAGCGACGGAGACCTGGTCACAGGCCCCACGCCCTCAGTTTGCGGGCCCAGCCTCTACGTAAAGCGAAGTTGTCTTGCCCAAGATGTCGTGGGACTCGATAATAGAAATGTGATGGATAAAGCATCTTGGCAAGCGTGAACGAGCTAAAAAATTCAAAACAAAAAGGGCGGTGCAACACGAGGACTTCCGTGGGGGTCACCCATCCTAGTTCTACTCTCTCCCAAGCACGCTTAACTTAGGAGATCTGATAGGATCCGGTGCATTACTGCTTATATGATCACACCCGTCATGTTGAGTGTGCAAAGCCCTTATTTGTCGTCCTTTTTGCGGCTCCCGATGAACGATCAGGGACGATGAAACAGTGGAAAAAGAAGAAAAGTAGCCCAAAATTAATGAAAATGTTCAATTTTGGGCTCCGAAAATAGGCGCAGCTTAGCAGGCTGGCTTCCCCCATCGTAGAGCTCTCGGAGAGCTTTCCAACGGTATGTTATGCGCCGTGTAACTCCTTACGGATCAAAAGTTATGGTCACTGGAGTGATGGAAACCTAGTCACAAGCCCCACGCCCTCAGTTTGCGGGCCTAGCCTTTAGGCGAAGCGAAGTTGTCTTGCCCAAGATGCCGTAGGACTCGGTAATACAAATGTGACGGGCAAAGCATCTTGGCAAGCCTGAGCAGGGCAAAAAATTCAAAACGAAAAGGGGGGTGTAACAATAGGACTTCCCTCGGAGTCACCCATCCTAGTATTACTTTTTCCCAAGCACGCTTAACTTCGGAGATCTAATGGGATCTGGTACATTACTGCTGGTATGATCGCACCCGTCATGTTGAGTGTGCAAAAACCCTTATTTGTCATGCTTTTCGTGGCTCTAGATGAACGATAAGGACGAAGAAACAGCGCAAAAAGGAGAAAAATGGCCCAAAATTGATGAAAATGTTCAGTTTTGGGTCCAAAAACAGGCGTAGCAAAGCAGGCTTACTGCCCCATCGTAGAGCTCTCAGAGTGCTTTCCAACGGTATGCTGTGCGCTGCATAACTCCCTACGGATCAAAAGTTATGGGCACCGGAAAGACAGAGACTTGGTAACAGGCCCCACGCCCTCAGTTTGCGGGCCCAGCCTCTAAGCGAAGCAAAGTTGTCTTACCCAAGATACCGTGGGAATCGGTAATAGAAATATGACGGATAAAACAATTGGACAAGCATGAACAGGGCAAAAAAAGAAAATGAAAAGGGGCGTACAACACGAGGACTTCCAAAGGGGTCACCATCCTTGTACTACTCTCCCCCAAACACGCTTAACTTTCGAGATCTGATGGGATCTGGTGCATTACTGCTATTATGATCGCACTCGTCATGTTGAGTGTGCAAAGCCTTTATTTGTCGTACTTTTCACGGCTCCCGACGAACAATCAGGGACAAAGAAACAGTGCAAAAAGAAAAAAAGTGGCCCGAAACTATTAAAAATGATCAATTTTGGGCTCCAAAAATAGGCGCAACCGAGCAAGCTCGGCGCCCCCATCGTAGAGCTCTCGGAGAGCCTTCCAACGGTATGTTTTGCGTTATATAACTCCTTACATATCAAAAGTCAGAGACACCGGAGTGACAGAGACCTGGTCACAGGCCCCACGCCCTCAGTTTGTGGGGCCAGCCTCTACGCGAAGCGAAGTTGTCTTGCCCAAGATGCCGTGGGACTCGATAATAGAAATATGACGGATAAAGTATCTTGTCAAGCTTGAACGGGGCAAAAAAAGGGGTGCAATACGAGGACTTTTGTGGGGGTCACACATCCTAGTACTACTCTCTCCCAAGCACGCTTAACTTCGGAGATCTGATGGGATCCGATGCATTACTACTGGTATGATCGCACCCATCATGTTGAGTATGCAAATCCCTTATTTGTCGTCCTTTTCGCGGCTCCGATGAACGATCAAAGACGATGGGACAGCGCAAAAAGAAGAAAAGTGGGTCAAAACGAATGAAAATATTCACTTTAGGGCTCCAAAAATAGGCGCAGCCGAGCAGGCTAGATGTCCCCGTCGAACAGCTCTCAGAGAGCTTTCCAACAGTATGCTGTGCACCGTGTAACTCTTTACGGATCAAAAGTTATGGTCACTGGAGCGATGGATACCTGGTCCCAAGTCCCATGCCCTCGGTTTGCGGGCCTAGCCTCTAAGCAAAGCGAAGCTATCTTGCCCAAGATTCTGTGAGACTCAGTAATAGAAATGTGATGGATAAAGAATCCTGGCAAGCCTAAATGGGGCAAAATTTTCAAAACGAAAAGGGGGGTGCAACACTAGGACTTCCTTGGGGGTCACCCATCCTAGTATTACTTTCTCCCAAGCACACTTAACTTCGGAGATCTGATGGGATCCGGTACATTACTGCTGGTATGATAGCACCCGTCATGTTGAATGTGCAAAAACTTTTATTTGTCATGCTTTTCGCGGCTCCAAACGAACGATCAGGGACGAAAAAACAGCGCAACAAGAAGAAAAGTGGCCCAAAATTGATGAAAATGTTCAGTTTTGGGGTCCAAAAATAGGCGCAGCAAAGCAAGTTTGTTGCCCCGTCGTAGAGCTCTCGAAGTGCTTTCCAACGGTATGCTGTGTGTTGCATAACTCCTTACAGATCAAAAGTGATGGCAACCAGAGCGGCGGAGACTTGGTAACAAGCCCCACGCCCTCGGTTTGCGAGCCCAGCCTCTACGCGAAGTAAAGTTGTCATGCCCAAGATGCCGTGGGACTCGGTAATAGAAATATGACGGATAAAGCAATTGGGCAAGCATGAACGGGGCAAAAAAACAAAACAAAAAGGGGGGTGCAACACGAGGACTTCCAATGGGGTCACCCGTCCAAGTACAACTCTCTCCCAAGCACGCTCAACTTCGGAGATTTGATGGGATCTAGTGCATTTCTGCTGGTATGATCGCACCCATCATGTTGAGTGCGCAAAGCCTTTATTTGTCGTCCTTTTCACAGCTCCCGACGAATGATCAAGGAAGAAGAAACAGTGCAAAAAGAAGAAAAATGGCCCGAAACTGATGAAAACGTTCAATTTTGGGGTTCAAAAACAGGCGCAGCCAAGCAGGCTCAATACCCCTGTCATAGAGCTTTCGGAGAGTTTTCCAACGGTATGTTGTGCGCAGCATAACTCCTAACGGATCAAAAGTTATAGGCACCGAAGCGACAGAGACTTGGTCACAGGCCCCACGCCCTCGGTTTGTAGGCCAGGCCTCTACGCGAAGCCAAGTTGTCTTGCCCAAGATGTCGTGGGACTCAATAAAAGAAATGTGATGGATAAAGCATATTGGAAAGCCTGAACGGGGCAAAAAATTCGAAATGAAATGGGGGGTGCAACACGAGCAATTTCCTGGGGGTCACCCATCCTAGTACAACACTCTCCCAAGTGCTCTTAACTTCGGATATCTAATGGGATCCGGTGCATTACTGCTGGTTTGATTACACCCGTTATGTTGAGTACGCAAAGCGCTTATTTGTCATCCTATTCGCTGCTCCCGACGAACGATCAGGGATGAAAAAATAGCGTAAAAGAAAAAAAGTAGCCCGAAACTAATGAAAACGTTCAATTTTGGTGTTCAAAAATAGGCGCAGCCTAGCAGGCTTGCTGCCCCCATTTTAGAGCTCTCGGAGAGCATTCCAACGGTATGTTGTGTGCTATATAACTCCTTACGGATCAAAAGTTATGGGCACTGGAGCGACGGAGACCTGGTCACAAGCCGCACGCTCTCAGTTTGCGGGCCAGCCTCTATGTGAAGCGAAGTTGTCTTACCCAAGATGCCATGGGACTCGATAATAGAAATGTGGCGGACAAAACATCTTGGCAAGCCTGAACGGGGCAAAAAATTCAAAACAAAAAATTGGGTACAATACGAGGACTTCTGTGGGGGTCACCCATCCTAGTTCTACTCTCTCCCAAACACGCTTAGCTTTGGAGTTCTGGTAGGATACGGTGTATTACTGTTGGTATGATCACACTCGTCATGTTGAGGGCGCCAATCCCGTATTTGTCTTCCTTTTCGCGGCTCCCGACGAATGATCGGGGACGAAGAAACAATGCAAAAAGAAGAAAAGTGGCCCGAAACTGATGTAAATGTTCGATTTTGGGCTCCGAAAACAGACACAACCCAGCAAGCTTGCTGCCCCCATCGTAGAGCACTCGGAGAACTTTCCAACGCTATGCTGTGCGCCGTGTAACTCCTTACGGATCAAAAGTTATGGTCACCGGAGCGACGAAGACCAAGTCACAAGCCCCACGCCCTTGGTTTGCAAGCCCAGACTCTAGGCGAAGCGAAGCTGTCTTGCCCAAGATGTCGTGGGACTCAGTAATAGAAATATGACGGATAAAGCATCTTGGCAAGCCTAAACGGGGCAAAAAATGCAAAATGAAAAGGGGGTGCAACATGAGGACTTCCTTGAGGGTCACCAATCCTAGTACTACTCTCTCCCAAGCACACTTAACTTCGGAAATCTGATGGGATCCAGTGCATTACTGCTGGTATTATCGCACCTGTCATGTTGAGTGTGCAAAGCCTTTATTTGTTATCCTTTTCGTGACTCCCGACGAATGATCAGGGACGAAGAAACAGCGTAAAAAGTAGAAAAGTAGCCCAAAACTGATGAAAATGTTTGATTTTGGTCTCTGAAATTAGTCGCAACCGAGTAGGCTAGCTGCCCGCGTCGTAAAGCTCTCGGAGAGCTTTCCAACGGTATGTTGTTCGCCGTGTAACTCATTACGAATCAAAAGTTATGGTCACTGGAGCGACGGAGACCTGGTCACAAGCCCCACGCCCGCAGTTTAGGGGCCCAGCCTCTACGCGAAGCGAAGTTGTCTTGCCTAAGATTCCGTGGGACTCGGTAATAGAAATGTGATGGATAAAGCATCTTGGCAAGCCTGAACGAGGCCAAAAATTCAAAACGAAAAGAGGGGGTGCAACACCAGGGCTTCCCTGGTGGTCACCTATCCTAGTACTTGTCACGCCCCGACCCGACCCCGCAAAAGGCCAAGCCCGGACCCGACACACGGACGGAGTCTCCTCTGTACCGCGGACGATCCGAAACACCTAAAATCAATATAACACTTCCGAAAGCCCTATAATAATCAAAACAAACCAACTTTCTATAAAACATACATTTCTTATTATCCAACTTTCCAAACCAAAAATGTCATGCATACTACACAGGTATTTATGCCACTAAACCATTAGCTATTAGCATGCATTTCTTCACTAGTCATCCGAGTATAAGTTTCAATATTACATTCTTTAATCCATTACAACATAAGACCATTAAAGGTCTCAAAATAGAAAAATACAGACAAGGCTACAAGCCTCAAAATTAAACGACCTTCACGCAATATACATATCAAGCAAGGTTTGCACAAAAACTGGTAACCAACCACCAGCAAAGCAGGGAAGTGCTATCACGGAAACACCTCCACCTGCTCCTCCTCCTCTATTACCTCGAGAGGGTCTGCTTCAACTACTCCTGTAAAAACATGGTATAGAAAGGAATGAGCAAAAACTATTGCTCAGCGAGGGCAATTGGTCTCAAGGACGGAGATGAGAGGAGTATGCAATGCAATTAGCCAAGCAATACATACAAATCATATAAGTTACATCCAAAGCCAACAATAAAGCAAGGCAAGTATTTAAAGCTGCAAACACTCAATCAAAGGATACGATACTCTTTTCAGGAGCAACTTTCATTCAAGAATTCGATGACGACGCGCCGGCCCAAAACCACCTTATAACACCAGTTTGGAATACCCCGGAAGTATCCATCAACCTACGACCCAAATCTCCCTAGGAGGCAACCCAAGCGAGAAAGGGAATAGCAGCGGAGCTAGAGCAACCAACACTGGCAACCCGAGGCTACCCAGAGAGGCCCATCACTCACGCGTGAGACACTATGCAATGCAAGACTCGATACAAGGCGATAAACAAGCGATAAAGCCACACGTGGGAGAATAACAAAGTAGGTTACTCTCGCACGCAATAGCAGCAATTTGATAAGTAATTCAATCCAAAACAACTCAAACAAGTATTCCAAGTAATTCTAAGCATTCTATAAGCATAAAGACAAGAAAACACACAAAAACACAAATCGGCCCCAACTATCAAAATGCTACCATTTCCAAACGAGCCACAAGTTCTAGAAACCGACTTCGCCAACCCTCTTAGGTCACCATAAGGCACGTCTAAAGACCTCGAAACCTTACTTTACCCTAGAACTCGTGCAAAGCCCCGATTTCCCCTTTCTCGTTTGAACTACAACTATATCAACCAACGCCATAATCGCACCAAAAGTGCTTCCATGGCTTCCCGAAGCAATGCCAACACGCAAAACGAGAAAATACTAAAGTCGACCTAAACGACCCCGACTTTTCCAAAGGCTTAATTCTCGTTTTTCCACTACGCAATCCAAACAAACCACACATTTTAGCATTCTAGCATACCTAGCACGTTTCTGCATCAACGGAAAGCATAACAGCGTAATTTTAACGTTTCAAGGTTTTACTATTCACAAAATACTATTCATTTAACAATTAAAATTGCAATCACAACATTTAACCGCAGAAAATGTTACAAAGCTATAAATACATGTTCTACAAATGCCAAGGAACATTCTAGAAGCATCAAATCGCTTTAAATAACGATCTACGGATAAATCTAAAAATTGACAAAGTTAACATACACAACGTATAAATGCGCAAATAACATGCTTCCCTCACCTCAGGTACTCCTAGTCGCTAGGAAAACAACGTTGGTTGCCTCGGAAACCACCCCGCACGAGCTCACGCGAAGATTGATCGTTTGGAAGTTGAAAGGTTTTTTTTTCTTCAAGGGAGCTCACGGCCTGCTGCTCTTATTTAGCTGCTGTTTTTTTTTTATTATGCTAAGTTATAAGCTTATAAGGTGTTAAATGGTCAAAGTTGGTCAAGGGCTAAGTCAAACTACTTAAGACTAGGTCAAAGGCCCCTATTTTGAGCGTTTTAAAGCCGTTTTAGCTAAGGTAAGGTCAATTAAAGCTGCAACATCTAAAATATAAAATTTAAGTCATCTAAATACTAGTTTCACTATTTGTTGAGGACTGGAAATCGTTCTCTAGCTATCGCTCCTTAAATGCAATGCACGTTGCGTCGGCGAGAAAGTAACAATTAATTCACAAATAATTTAAGGAAATATAATTTTCAAAATAATAACCAAAGAATTTCACATTCCGGGCTCGGGTATTACACCCTCTCCCCCTTAAAACAATTGCGCCCACGCAATTCTTACCTGGTCAACAAACAACTCCGGGTATTGATCCCGAACTTGGTCCTCTCTTTCCCAAGTCGCTTCCTCAAACCCATGATGATTCCACATAACCTTTACTAACGTAATACTCTTTCTGTGAAGCTCCTGAATCTTTGGATCCTCAATCCTAATCGGCTTCTGTTCATAAGACAACGTTTCTTCAATCTGCAAGGGCTCTGGTTCAAGTACATGTGAAGGGTCTGGATGATACTTCTTCAACATAGACACGTGAAACACATCGTGCAGTCTCGACAAGCTCGGAGGCAAAGCTAATCGATAAGCCAATGGACCTACCTTTTCGGTGATCTCATACGGACTCACATACCTGGGACTAAGCTTTCCGCTCTTACTGTGCCGAATCAATCCCTTCCGTGGAGAAATCTTAAGAAACACCCAATCTCCCAAATCAAACTTAAGATCCCGACGGTGCTTATCCGCATAACTTTTCTGACAACTCTAAGCTGTAAGCATACGCTGGCGAATAAGGTGAACATTATCTACCATCTTAATCATCTCAGGTAACACAGTCGGATCAACTGTTCTCATCTCTCCAACCTCTTCCCAATATAATAGGGATCTGCATTTCCGACCATACATCGCCTCGTAGGGAGCCATACCTATAGTAGATTGATAACTATTGTTGTAGGCGAACTCCACTAAAGGCAAAAACTTCTCCTAATTCTTCCCAAAGTCAAGCACACATGCTCGAAGCATGTCTTCGAAGATCCTGATGGTTCTCTCAGACTGGCCATCAGTTTGCGGATGATAAGCAGTACTAAAGCTCAACTTAGTTCCCATGGCCTCTTGCAACTTCTGCCAAAAACGAGATCTGAATCTGGGATCCCTATCTGACACTATACTCTGTGGCACACCATGCAATCTCACAATATTAGCAACATAAAGCTCAGCTAGCTTATCAAGGCTATCCTGTTTGTTCACGGGAATAAAATGTGTAACTTTAGTCAAGCGGTCCACAACAACCCAAACAGAATCACATCCTCTCGGAGATCTAGGAAGATCGGTCACAAGGTCCATTGTTATATGTACCCACTTCCATTGCGGAATCGACAACGGCTGTAGAAGTCCGGCTGGCCTCTGATGCTCAACTTTAACCCTCTGACAAGTCAAACATCTGGATACATACCCAGCAATCTCCCTCTTCATATTGTTCCACCAGAAGTGTTGCTTCAAATCTCTATACATTTTTGTACTGCCCGGGTGAATCGTGTACCTCGAATTATGTGCCTCGGACAGGATCTCATTCTTCAAAGTCGGATCATCAGGAACACATACTCTATCCCTAAATCTGAAAATGCCATCTGCATGTAATTTAAACTCCGACTCTCCCCCTTTAGCTTTTTCTTGGATCTTCAAGATGTGAGGATCAGTCTTCTGAGCCTCTTTGATCTGTGCTAGCAACCCTGACTGAATCTGTAAACTAGCAAATCGAATCCCTACCTCAGTAGCTTCTGGTTTCCATGAACAAATTTCTTCCAAAGTCTCCCAGTCCTTGATAATCAAGCTTGCAACAGTAGCCTTTCGGCTTAAAGCATCAGCAACAACATTTGCCTTACCTGGCACATAGTTAATAGAACAGTTATAACCACCCAATAGCTCTAGCCATCTCCGCTGCCTCATATTCAGATCCTTCTGTGAAAACAAATACTTGAGACTCTTGTGGTCAGTAAATATTTCAAATCTGCAACCCCACAAGTAGTGACGCCACTTCTTCAAAGCAAACACAACTGCAGCTAACTCAAGATCATGTGTAGGGTAGTTGACTTCATAAGGTTTCAATTTCCTAGAAGCATAGGCAATCACCTTACCATTCTGCATTAAAACACAGCCCAAACCTTCCTTAGATGCATCACTGTAGACAACAAAGTTCTCTGTTCCCTCAGGTAAAGCTAGTATAGGAGTTGTAGTTAGTCTCTTCTTCAATTCTTGGAAACTGGATTCACATTTAGCATCCCAGTTGTAAGCAACTTTCTTCCGAGTCAACTGGCTCAAAGGTCCAGAAATTTTAGAAAAGTCTTTAACAAATCTCCGATAATAACCTGCCAATCCAAGAAAACTCCGAATCTCTGACACCGTCTCAGGTCTCTTCCAAGATGAAACAACCTCAATCTTAGCTGGATCCACTGAAATTCCTCGATCTGAAATGATATGAACGACCTAGAAAAGATATCTGATTCAACCAGAACTCACACTTGCTGAATTTAGCAAAAAGCTTGTTTTCCTGCAAAGTCTGAAGCACAATCTTCAAGTGTTGTTCATGTTCAGCCCCGTTCTTCGAATACACTAAAATGTCGTCAATAAAAATCACGACAAACTGATCAAGGTAAGGTCGAAAAACTCTCTGCATCAAGTCCATGAATGCGGCTGGTGCATTCATCAATCCAAACGGCAACACAACAAACACATAGTGGCCATATCTAGTCCTGAATGCCGTCTTAGGTATATCGTCACTTCGAATCCTAAGTTGATAGTAACCCTGCCTCAAGTCAAATTTGGAGTAAACACTCGCACCCTGCAACTAGTCAAACAATTCTTCAATCAACGGCAAGGGGTATTTATTCTTAATCGTGACTTGATTAAGTCCCCTGTAATCAATGCATAACCGTAGCGTGCCGTCTTTCTTTCTCACAAACAACACAGGCGCACCCCACGGCGAAGAACTAGGTTGTATAATCTCAAGCAAGTTCTGAAGCTGAATTTTTAACTCTTGAAGTTCAGCCGATGCCATTCTATAAGGACTTCTAGAAATCGGCGCAGTGCCTGGCACAAGATCAATCACGAACTCAATCTCCCTATCCAGTGGTAAACCCGGTAATTCCTCGGGAAATACACCAGGGAAGTCTCTAACAATCGGAACCTCATTCAAACTCAACTTATCAGCAGGCTGATTGATCAAATAAGCTAAGTAAGCTTCACAACCCCTATTCAACAACTTAGAAGTCTTGATCGCTGATAAAAGTGGAATGCGGGCAGCCCTGCAGTTCCCAACAATCTCTAGTACCGGTAGGTCAGGAACCTTAAGATAAACGACCTTTGTTCTACAATCCAACTGAGCATAATACTTTCCCAACCAGTCCATTCCCAAAATGATTTCAAAGTCACGGAATGGTAATATAATTAAATCAGCAGGAAATTTACGGTTCTCAATACATATATCACAAGATTTGCAAATAGACTCAGTAACAAATTTTGCACCCAAAGGAGTACTAACTTCAACTTCATGAGGCAAATTATCAATGCAAACATTCACAGATCGTGCACATGCAGGAGTTATAAACGAATGTGTAGCTCCGGGATCAATCAAAACTTTAACTGGCTGAGTATTGAGAAGAAAAGTACCTTCCACAATAGCTGTATTATCGGGCAGCTCCTCTACATCTAGTGCAAAGACCCTAGCCTGAACTCTCTGTGCTGGTCGTGCACCTGCTGCTCTATTCTGAACACCTTGGCCTCCCCCACGGCCCTGAACATTATTATACTTAGGGCAATCTCTCACCCTGTGATCATCACTGCCACAACCCGTACATTTACCACTCTTCCTCCAACAGTTAGCCTCAATATGCCCTGGCCGATTACAATAGTTACACTGCTGATTTTGCCTAACCGTAGTGTTTCCTGTAGGTGCTAGGGCTCTGGCAGGGGTAGGAACTGTACCTCCCTGCTGGGGTCTAGTCACAGCTGGCCTAGCCTGAATCTGCTGCTGGGGCTGATACGGACGCCGCTGAGGACCCTGTGCAGAAGCCTGATACTGCCTCGGCTGACTCGGCTGCTCTGGCCCAAATACTGCTTCTTACTCGGCTGACTGCTCTCAGCTATCATTTCACCCTTCCGTCTCTCAAACTTCGAGGCTGCCTGAAATGCCTCGGGAAAAGTAGTGTAGGTCTGCCCAGTCAAATGCAACTGTATGTCCATTCTCAGCCCACGGACAAACCTATGTATCATCCTCCTAGCCGGCCGTACCAACTCGGGCATATACCTCGACAGGCTAACAAACCTCGCCTCGTACTGTGCAACAGTCATATTTCCCTGCTTCAGGGCCACAAACTCATCTTCCCTCCTCTCCATAGCCATCTCGGGAATATATTTGTCCCGGAACTCACTTACAAAATCATCCCATAAGTGTGGAACATCCTCACAATCCCACCTCAATCTAACAGTATTCCACCACTGCTCTGCATCACCCTCAAATAAAAATGATGCATAGTCTATTCTTGCCTCATCAGTGTACCTCAAAGCGGTGAAAATCTTCTCAACTCGATTAATCCATCTCTCGGCTGCCTCATCATCCGGCTCCCCGAAGAACTTTCCCGGCTCGTGCCTTAGAAATTTCTCTAGCTGATTATTCTCAACTCTGTACCCCTGTCCACCAGGATTAGCTTGATTACCCTGGGGATTAATCCGGTCCTGCCTCTACTCATGTAGCACCTGTGTGATCCGGTCTACTGCAGTAGTCATGGTAGCCATAAACTGCTCGGCAACGACTGCTGACCCTGTTCTGCTACCTCTTCATCTGATCCTATACCTTGAGTACCATGACGTGGTGGCATAGTAGCAACTCACAATAGCTGGCAACATTTAAAAGCAGTTTATAGACAGAAATATAGCACATAAGATTAGATAACACTCGAGTCAATAACAATCCAATATTCTATCACACAATTCACATAAGACAAGTTTAACTTGCCAAACTATTTCACTTAAACACATAAGCACTTCAAGTTCACAAAATCATGTTATAACATTTTCTTTTCACTTAGCAATCATACATTAACACTTTAGCATTTTAAACCTTTACCCCACAGACCGAGAATCATATCGCGGCTCATGCAAGACTATCATGCTCTGATACCACCTAAAGATGTCACGCCCCGATCCGCCCCCGCAAAAGGCCAAGCCCGGTCCCGACACAAGGACGGAGTCTCCTCTGTACCGCGGACGATCCGAAAACCCTAAAATCAATATAACACTTGCGGAAGCCATATAATAATCAAAACGAACCAACTTTCTATAAAACATACATTTCTTATTATCCAACTTTCCAAACCAAAAATGCCATGCATACTACATAGGTATTTATGCCACTAAACCATTAGCTATTAGCGTGCATTTCTTTACTAGTCATCTGAGTATAAGTTACAATATTACATTCTTTAATCCATTACAACATAAGACCATTAAAGGTCTCAAAATAGAAAAATACATACAAGGCTACAAGCCTCAAAATTAAACGACCTTCACGCAATATACATATCAAGCAAGGTTTGCACAAAAACTGGTAACCAACCACCAGCAAAGCAGGGAAGTGCTTTCAAGGAAACACCTCCACCTGCTCCTCCTCCTCTATTACCTCGAGAGGGTCTGCTTCAACTACTCCTGTAAAAACATGGTATAGAAAGGAATGAGCAAAAACTATTGCTCAACAAGGGCAATTGGTCTCAAGGACGGAGATGAGAGGAGTATGCAATGCAATTAGCCAAGCAATACATACAAATCATATAAGTTACATCCAAAGCCAACAATAAAGCAAGGCAAGTATTTAAAGCTGCAAACACTCAATCAAAGGATACGATACTCTTTTCACGAGCAACTTTCATTCAAGAATTCGATGACGATGCGCCGGCCCAAAACCACCTTATAACACCAGTTTGGAATACCCCAGAAGTATCCATCAACCTACGACCCAAATCCCCCTGGGAGGCAACCCAAGCGAGAAAGGGAATAGCAGCGGAGCTAGAGCAACCAACACTGGCAACCCAAGGCTCCCCAGAGAGGCCCATCACTCACGCGCGAGACACTATGCAATGCAAGACTCGATACAAGGCGATAAACAAGCTATAAAGCCACATGTGCGAGAATACCAAACTAGGTTACTCTCGCACACAATAGCAGCAATTTGATAACTAACTCAATCCAAAACAACTCAATCACGTATGCCAAGTAATTCTAAGCATTCTATAAGCATAAAGACAACAAAACACACAAAAACACAAATCGGCCCCAACTATCAAAATGCTACCATTTCCAAACGAGCCACAAGTTCTAGAAACCGACTTCGCCAACCCTCCTAGGTCACCATAAGGCACGTCTAAAGACCTCGAAACCTTACTTTACCCTAGAACTCGCGCAAAGCCCCGATTTCCCCTTTCTCGTTTGAACTACAACTATATCAACCAAACACCCAACCAACGCCATAATCACACCAAAAGTGCTTCCATGGCTTCCCGAAGCAATGCCAACATGCAAAACGAGAAAATACTAAAGTTGACCTAAACGACCCCGACTTTCCCAAAGGCATAACTCTCGTTTTTTCCACTACGCTACCCAAAAAAACCACACATTTTAGCATTCTAGCATACCTAGCACGTTTCTACATCAGCGGAAAGCATAACAGCGCAATTTTAATGTTTCAAGGTTTTACTATTCATAAAACACTATTCATTTAACAATTAAAATTGCAATCACAACATTTAACTGCAGAAAATGTTACAAAGCTATAAATACATGTTCTACAAATGCCAAGGAACATTCTAGAAGCATCAAATCGCTTTAAATAACGATCTACGGATAAATCTAAAAATTGACAAAATTAACATACACAACGTATAAATGCGCAAATAACATGCTTCCCTCACCTTAGGTACTCCTAGTCGCTAGGAAAACAACGTTGGTTGCCTCGGAAATTACCCCGCACGAGCTCACGCGAAGATTGATCGTTTGGAAGGTGAAAGGTTTTTTTTTTCCTTCTAGGAAGCTCACGGCCTGCTGCTCTTATTTTGCTGCTGTTTTTTTTATTATTATGCTAAGTTATAAGCTTATAAGGTGTTAAATGGTCAAAGTTGGTCAAGGGCTAAGTCAAACTACTTAAGACTAGGTCAAAGGCCCCTATTTTGAGCGTTTTAAAGCCGTTTTAGCTAAGGTAAGGTCAATTAAAGCTAGCAACATCTAAAATATAAAATTTAAGTCATCTAAATACTAGTTTCACTATTTGCTGAGGATTGGAAATCGTTCTCTAGCTATCGCTCCTCAAATGCAATGCACGTTGCGACGGCGAGAAAGTAACAATTAATTCACAAAGAATTTAAGGAAATATAATTTTCAAAATAATAAACAAAGAATTTTTACATTCCGGGCTCGGGTATTACAGCACTACTCTCTCCTAGGTACGCTTAACTTCAGAGTTCTGATGGGATCCGGTGCATTACTGATGGTATAATCGCACCCGTCATGTTCAAGGAGGAATGCCCTTATTTGTCATCTATTTCGCGGCTCCCGATGAACGATCCGGGATGAATATATAGCGCACAAA
Organism: Ehretia macrophylla; assembly: GCA_037974665.1. Taxonomy (NCBI): domain Eukaryota; kingdom Viridiplantae; phylum Streptophyta; class Magnoliopsida; order Boraginales; family Ehretiaceae; genus Ehretia; species Ehretia macrophylla. The sequence continues at coordinate 40,415,009 of CM075782.1, read as the reverse complement.
GAAGAAAAGTGGCCTGAAACTGATGAAAACATTCGATTTTGAGATCCGAAAACAGGCACACCGAGCAAGCTTGCTGCCCCCGACATAGAACTTTCGAAGCGCCTTCCAACGGTATGCTGTGCGCCATGTAACTCCTTACGAATAAAAACTTATAGTCACTGGAGCGACGGATACCTGGTCACTGGCCCCACGCCCTCGGTTTATGGGCCAACCTCTACGCAAAGGGAAGTTGTCTTGCCTAAGATACCATGAGAGTCAGTCATAGAAATGCGATGAATAAAGTTTCTTGGCAAACCTGAACGGGGCAAAAATTTCAAAATGAAAAGGGGGTTGCAACACGAGGACTTCCCTAAGAGTCACCCATCCTAGTACTACTCTCTCCCAAGCATGCTTAACTTCGGAGATCTGATGGGATCCGGTGTATTACTGATGGTATGATCGTACCCATCATGTTGAGTGCGCAAAGCCCTTATTTGTCGTCCTCTTCGCGGCTCCCGACGAACGATCAGGGACGAAAAAATAGTGCAAAAAAAAAAAAGTAACCCGAAACTAATGAATACGTTCGATTTTGTTCTCCAAAAACAGGCACAGCCGAGCAAGTTTGCTGCCCCTGTCGTAGAGCTCCAGGAAAGCTTTCCAACAGTATGTTGTGCGCTATGTAACTCCTTATGGATAAAAAGTTATGGTCACCGGACCGACGTAAACCTGGTCACAAGCCACACGCCCTCGGTTTGCGGGCCCAGCCTCTATGCGAAGCGAAGTTGTCTTTCCCAAGATGCCGTAGGACTCGGTAATAGAAATGTGACGGATAAAGCATCTTGGCAAGTCTAAACGGGGCAAAAAATTCAAAACGAAAAGGGGTGTGCAACACGAGGACTTCCATAGGGGTCACCCATCCTAGTACTACTCTCTCCCAAGCACATTTAACTTCGGAGATCTAATCACCTGTGCATTACTGCTGGTGTTATCGCACCTATCATGTTGAGTGCGCAAAGCCCTTATTTTTCGTCCTTTTTGCGACTCCCGACGACTGATCAGGGACGAAAAAATATTACAAAAAGAAGAAAAGTGGCCTAAAACTAATGAATACGTTTGATTTTGGGCTTCAAAAACTGGCTCAGCAAAGCAAGCTTGTTGACCCCGTCGTAAAGCTCTCGGAGAGCTTTCAAACGGTATACTGTGCGCTGCGTAACTCCTTACGAATCAAAAGTTATAGGCACCAGAGCGACCGAAACTTGGTCACAGGCCCCATGCCCTCAGTTTGTGAGCCCACCCTATACGCGAAACGAAGTTGTCTTACCCAAGATGCCGTGAGACTTGGTAATAGAAATATGATGAATAAAGCATCTTGGCAAGCCTGAATGGGGCAAAAAATTCAAAACAAAAAGGGGGGGCGCAACACGACGACTTCCTTAGGGGTCACCCATCGTTGTACTACTCTTTCCCAGGAACGCTCAACTTCAAAGATCTGATGGGATCCGGTGCATTATTGCTGGTATGATCGCACCCGTCATGTTGAGTGCGCCAAGCCCTTATTTGTCCTCCTTTTCGCGGCTCCAGACGAACGATCAGGGATGAAGAAACAGTGCAAAAAGTAGAAAAGTGGCTCGAAAGTGATGAAAATGTTTGATTTTGGGCTCTGAAAATAGGTGCAGGCTAGCAGGCTTTCCGCCCCCGTCGTAGAGCTCCCGGATAGCTTTCCAACGGTATGCTGTGTGCCGCATAACTCCTTACGGACCAAACGTTATGGGCACTGGAGCGACAGAGACCTGGTCACAGGCCCACGTCCTCGATTTGCGTGCCCAGCCTCTACACGAAGTGAAGTTGTCTTGCCCATGATGCCATGGGATTGGGTAATACAAATATGACGGAGAAAACATCTTGGCAAGCCTGAACGGGGCAAACAATTCAAAGCGAAAAGGGGGTGCAACACGAGGACTTCCCTAGGGGTCACCTATCCTAGTACTACTCTCTCCCAAGCACGCTTAACTTTAGAGATTTAACGGGATCCAGTGCATTACTGCTGGTATGATCACACCCGTCATGTTGAGTACGCAAAGCCCTTATTTGTCATCCTATTCGCGGCTCCAGACGAACGATCAGGGACAAAGAAACAGCGCAAAAAAAAAGTGGCTCGAAACTAATGAAAAGGTTAGATTTTGGTTTCCAAAAATAGGTGCAGCTGAGCAAGTTTGCTACCACTATCGTAAAGCTCCAAGAGAGCTTTCCAACGGTATGTTGTGCACTGTGTAACTCCTTACGGATAAAAAGTTATGGTCACCGGAGCAATGCAAACCTGGTCACAAGCCACACGCCCTCGGTTTGCGAGCCTAGCCTCTACGCGAAGCGAAGTTGTCTTTCCTGAGATGCTATAGGACTCGGTAATAGAAATGTGACGGATAAAGCATCTTGGCAAGTCTGAACGGGGCAAAAAATTCAAAACGAAAAGGGGTATGAACACGAAGACTTCCATAGGGGTCACCCATCCTAGTACTACTCTCTCCCAAGCACGGTTAACTTAGAGATCTGATGGGATCCGGTGAATTACTACTGGTATTATCACACCTGTCATGTTGAGTGCACAAAGTCCTTATTTTTCATCCTTTTCGCGTCTCCCGACGAATGATCAAGGACGAAAAAATAGCGCAAAAAGAAGAAAAGTGGCCTACAACTTATGAAAACGTTCGATTTTAGGCTTCAAAAATTGGCACAGCAGAGCATGCTTGCTACCCCCGTTGTAGAGCTCTCGGAGAACTTTCCAACGGTCTGTTGTGTCCTGCATAACTCCTTACAGATCAAAATTTATGGGCACTGGAGTGACGGTGACCTGGTCACAGGCCCCACGCCCTCAGTGTATGGGCCCAGCCTCTACGCGAAGCGAAGTTGTCTTGCCCAAGATGCCGTGGGACTTGATAATAGAAATATGATGGATAAAGCATCTTGGCAAGCCTGAACGGGGTAAAACAGCAAAACAAAAAGGGGGGTGCCACCCGAGGACTTCCCAAGAGGTTACCCGTCCTAGTACTACTCTCGCCCAAGCACGCTTAACTTCAGAGTTCTGATGGGATCCGGTGCATTACTGTTGGTATGATCGCACCCGTCATGTTGAGTGCGCAAAGCCCTTATTTGTCGTCTTTTTCGCGACTCCCGACGAACGATCAGGGACGAAGAAACAGCACTAAAAGAAGAAAAGAGGCCCAAAACTGATGAAAACATTCGATTTTGGCCCCCAAAAATGGGTGCAGGCTAGCGGGCTTTCCGCCCTCGTCGTAGAGCTCGAGAATAGCTTTCCAACGGTATGCTGTGCACTGCGTAACTACTTACAGATCAAAAGTTATGGTTACCGGAGCGACGGAGACCTGGTTACAAGACCCATGCCCTCGGTTTACTGGCCCAGCCTCTATGCGAAGTGAAGTTGTTTAGCCCAAGATGCCGGGGGACTCAGTAATAGAAATGTGATGGATAAAGCATCTTGGCAAGCCTGAATGGGGCAAAACATTCAAAACGAAAAAGGGGGTGCCACACGAGGACTCACCAAGGGGTCACCCATCCTACTACTACTCTCTCCCAAGCACGCTTAACTTCGGATATCTGATGGGATCCGGTGCATTACTGATGGTATGATCGCACCCGTCATGTTGAGTGCGCAAAGCCCTTATTTATCATCCTTTTCGCGGCTCCTGAGGAACGATCAGGGACGAAGACACAGCGCAAAAAGAAGAAAAGTGAGCCAAAATTGATAAAAACGTTGGATTTTGGGCTCCAAAAATAGGCGCAGCCAACCAGGCTAGGTCCCCTATCATAGAGCTCTCAGAAAACTTTCCAACGGTATGTTGTGCGCTGCAAAAATCCTTACGGATCAAAAGTAATAGGCACCTGAACAATGGAGACCTGGTCACAGGCCCCACGCCCTCGGCTTGTAGGCCCAGCCTCTACGCGAATCGAAGTTGTCTTGCCAAAGATGCCGTGGGACTCGATAATAAAAATGTGACGTATAAAACATATTGGCAAGCCTGAACGAGTCAAAAAATTCGAAACAAAAAGGGGGGTGCAACATGAGGACTTCCCTAGGGGTCACCCATCCTAGTACTACTCTCTCCCAAGCACGCTTAACTTCGGAGATCTGATGGGATCCGGTGGATTACTGTTGGTATGATCGCACCTGTCATGTTGAATACACAAAGCCCTTATTTTTCGTCCTTTTCACGGCTCCCGACGAACGATTAGGGACGAAGAAACTGCACAAAAAGAAGAAAAGTAGCCCCAAACTAATGAAAACGTTCCATTTTGGTTACCAAAAAAAGGCACAGCTGAGCAGGCTTACTTCTCCCGTTGTAGAGCTCTCGGAGAGTTTTCCAATGGTATGCAATGTGCCGTATAACTCCTTACAGATCAAAAGTTATGGGCACCGAAGCGACGGAGACCTGGTCACAGGCCCCACGCCCTCAGTTTGCGAGCTCAGCCTCTATGCGAAGCGAAGTTGTCTTGCCCAAGATGCTGTGGGACTCGATAATAGAAATGTGACGGATAAAGCATCTTGGCAAGCCTGAACGGGGCAAAAAATTCAAAACGAAAAGGGGGGTGCAACACGAGGACTTACCTGGGAGTCACCTATCGTAGTACTACTCTCTCCCAAGCACGCTTAACTTCGGAGATCTGATTGGATCATATGCATTACTGCTGGTATGATCGCACCCGTCAAGTTCAGTTTTCAAAGACCTTATTTATCGTCCTTTTTGCGACTCCCGACGAATGATCAGGGACGAATAAACAACGCAAAAAGAAGAAAAGTGGCCCAAAACTGATGAAAACGTTCAATTTTGGGCTCCAAAAACAAGCGCAGCCAAGCAGGCTTACTGCCCTTGTTGTAAAGCTCTCGAAGAGTTTCCAACGGTGTGTTGTGCGCTGCATAACTCCTTACGGATCAAAAGTTATAGGCACCGGAGCAACGGAGACATGATCACAGGCCCCACGCTCTTGGTCTGCTGGCCCAGCCTCTATGTGAAGCGAAGATGCGTGGAACATAATACATGCAAAAGATTGAACACAAGTGGACCTGATTTCAGATGAATATGACTGCACCGAGGGTCCAACTCTGACACCATGTTAAAATAATAGAGGTTTCATTTTAAAACCAATTGATACCAAGTGGAGTAGTCCAAAATCTTATAAAGTGGTCTTAAATTTTCTGAATTTTTGATGTAAGACAAGTATTATATTCTAATAATATGATGTTGATTGGCTATAGAGATTATAGTTGTTACAGATATTCACTAATACCTTTATTTTATTGAATAAAATACACAACACACCTTTATATTTTATTAAAGTTGCACATAAAATCCTATTATTTTAAAAAGTCGTGTGAAGTCCTATGAGATATTTTAAATGTTGCAAAACACTCTTCGCCATCCATATTGTCGCTAGACTTAACCAACAGTGTTGTCGAGATTTAGAAGCTTTTGTGCAAATTAATAAGGGAATAAACGAACAAAGAAGAAGAGTGTACGAGCAATCTGGTTTGATTAAAAGAATTCAATGGAGGGTTGATGTTGATATTGCTAAGCACTTTGGTTGTGAAGTTCCTGGTAAGAGAATCAAAGCCATTAGAGTGGTTAAATGGTTTCAAAATCACTGTAATCTTGCAGGTAGAGGGGAATTATCTGGAACGGTAAAAGTGAGCTGATAAAATACTTTTATATTCCTTTTGATACCCAGTTTGCAATTAAAGCAGAGTTACTTGCTCTTAATTTTGGGTTGAGAATGTGCCTAAATTTGGGATTTTCCCATGTTTGGGCAAAGATGGACTCGGTGAGTGCAGTTCTTCTAATTTGCAAAAGAAAACAGGGTTCTTGGGATATCACTCATGAACTAAGGAGAGCTTGGAGGCATTTGGTAGCTTGTCATAGATAAATAACTCATATTTTGCGTGAAGCAAACCAGCCGGCTGATTACTTAGCTAATTTGGGAGCAAAAGCAAGGCAAGCAACAATTTTACAGGACTTGCAGGAACACAAGGTTCTTCAAGGTATGATCAAAATAGACAAGTTAAGACTTCCATGCTTCAGAGGTTAATTGATTAGAGTAGGCCTCTAGGTTGTTTGATTTGTTTCGTAGGCTTTAGTAAAAAAAGTACTTGTACTCCTTTTAGAGTAGTTGGATGATGAGGTAAGTAAGTCTTCCACCCTCCCACGAAGGTTAGGCTTTATGTTGCCCTTCATTTTTGTACTTTTTTGGTTTTATTAATAAAATTCTCAAAGGTACCGCCTCTCTATCATTAAAAAATAAAAAATAAAATAAAAATAAAAAAGTGTATCGAGCAATGAAGAAAATGAATATATGATTTTTGTGTTGTAGTTCTTCAGCTTTACATGTGTGGTATATATAGGAAGAAGAGATCACTATGCTAGCTACACTAATTAATGCTCTTATCCGTCTAATAAATGTTGCTGCTAACCTCTACCTAAATCAACACATTAATCAACATTCTAACACAATATTCTAACACCCCCTCTCAAACTCAAGGAGGTGTGAAAGACACCAGCTTGAGTTTGCAAATTAATTCCTGGAAATGGCAAAGAGGATGAACTTTAGTAAAGAAATCAACAAGTTGATTAGTAGATGGAGTAAACTGAAGACGCGTAGTGCCATAAGTGACATGTTGACGAATGAAGTCACAGTCACATTCAACATGGCGAGTGCGCTCAAGAAAAATATCATTGTGAGCAATTTGAATAACACTCTGAATATATATCACAATAGAGAATAGTACTATGAGCCTATGATGCTTCAAGATCCTCGAGTAGCCATCTAAGCCAAATGACCTCTTAAGTAGCATCAACAAGAGCACGATATTTTGTTTCAATACTTGAACGAGTAACTATAGTTTGCTTTTTGCTATGCCAAGAAAGACGAGAATCTCTAAGTAGAAAACAATACCCAGTTATAGAACGACAATATGTGAAATCACCAACCCAGTCAGCACTAGCACATTATCAACTATGTCTGTACCAAATCATATGTTTTTTCTTGTCGAATAATAACAACAGTCACTGCATTCATTTCTTAATAAACGCTCATCACTTGTTGCATTTTGTTATGAAAAGCCATTGTATCAGTATCGAGACGCTTAAAAAGCCATGAAACCTTTTTAGGAGGTGTTGTTAATTATAAATGCTTCATTTCATTTTAGAGTAAATATCACTTCATCCTGCTGTGATTTGTGAAACTATCACGCTACCTCCTATGATTTGTGAAACTATCACGCTACCTCTTTGTGAAACACCCCACACTGCCCCTCTCCGTTTGATGTTCATTTGTTTTACTGTTAAAGGTAATTGCACACGCATAAAAAGCAGCTGGGAGTGTATTTTATAGCTTTATGTGAACCATGATATGACTAAAATGCCCTAAGCATCTTCCCCCCACGTTAGTGTCTCTTTCCATCTCCCCCCGTCAGCCCACCCCCACCCCCACCCCCCGTTAGTCCTACCCCTAACCACCTACCCCTTATGTCAGTCCCCTCCAGCCCCTACTCCCACCCCCGTCAGCTCCACACCCTTCCCCAACAATTCTTTTCTTTTTTTTGCAATTCTTTTTTTGTATATATATATATATATATACATTTTTTTTTTCTTGGTCTTATACATATATAATTTTTTTTGGTGAAAAGAATGGGTGGAAAGAGAAAAAATATGTATAATATAAGGGCAGAAAAGTCACTTAACTAATTTTTTTAATGACATTAGGTTAAAACAGACGGAAGCAGGGTGGTGTGTGGAGTTTCAGAAAGTACATGGAGGTTTTTAATAATTTCACAAACATAAAAGATAGCGTGACAGTATCGCATATCACAAGGTAGCGGATTGATAATTACTCTTTCATTTTATTTCGAGTCTTATGGCAAAAGAGCTATCTATTTTATTTAATTTCATTGTCCTAGTTGGCGGGAGATGATTCACAATTCTGAAGATTAGGCTAATATGGGCACATATGATGATATATGATGCTGATTGGCTGTGGAGATTATAGTTGTTACAGATATTCACTAATACTTTTATTTTATTGAGTAAAATGCACAATACATTCTTATATTTTATTAAAATTGCACATCAAATCTTATTATTTCAAAAAGTCATGTGAAGTCCTATGATGCAACTATGAAGCCTTTTTATACCTTAAAAACACATCAGAAAAGAGCGAGGTGACTGATTTATTGGGTCGTCTATTTTCACTCTCAAATCAAAGATACAATGTTCTTCACTAGCTCATCTCTGCAGACACATTGAGTCATTTTCTTCCATTTTCAAATCGAAAATTCAATAGCAAAACTTACATCTCTGGAATCCAAGCTCATCTGAGAGAACAAAAGAAATGGGTTAATTATTTGACAAGGTCATGATAATGATTGATAAATTATCAAATAACTCCCCCATAACAGAGGATTTGGCTAACTCAATTTCATTTTTATAGGGTTGTTCTTTTAACTGACTTAAGCAATCTCCACTTACTAAATATGGAGAGAGTGTGTAATATTATTTATTCTTCGACATAAAAAAAGCATCCAAAATATGAAGAGAAAAATGCAGGCTATTGGCCTAACAATTGCAATGAGCCGGGGAACTGCTGAAATTTCGTTAGCGCTACTACAGCCGACTGCACTGATACCCTTATTCAAACCAAAAGCAAATATTTCAACGAATGTGGCAGCCATACACGGATTCAATTAATTTAGCTCCAAGTGTGCTCATGTTCACCCTTCTCTCCAAACTTGTGCGAGAGGGCAATTAAACTGGCAACAGACAACAAAATTCATATTTCAACAAATTTATTGAGCTGCAAAATCAAGAGTAGATAAACGAATATATAAGCATTACTCTTTGACATTATCGGTAACTCAAAGAAATGCATGATCAATGCAGTTACTACAAAGCAAAAAGATTTTATTAATACTTCCTAATAAACAGCATAACATGGGCGTTTAAACTGATTCCTAAGATGATAGATCGAACTTTTCAACTAAATTTTTCATCTTTTTTGTGACTAACAAGTAATGCATTAAAGAATCAAATGAAAAATCTTGGAAAGGAAGTCATTAATGTAATGTCTGAATGAACTCATATACATAGCAACCATAAGCCAAGGATTCATGCATAGTAAAACGATCGAGGCAAATGGCCGAAAGTATTTGACTTGAGCCCCAATATTGATAGACGTGACTTCAGGAGTGGATTTAAATTTTGGAAGGAAAGACTTCGCTTACTTCCTACCCAAGGATTCATAGTAAAACGATAGAGGCCAATGATCTATTATGAAAGCACGATGACTTAAACCTTCCAGAACAGGAAAACGAAGAGATAAGAAAAGCTTGTGCAAGCAACGAAAGGGAATATGAATAGGGGCAGAGCCAGAACCTGAAAGTTGGGGGGGCGAATTTTTTTATTTTGTACAGTGTTTTTTATACAGTATTTTTGAGCCAAGAAAAAAAAGATTTAAAAAATATTTTTCCAATGTAATTCAATATAATAAAAGATATATAAGAAAACTAACAAACAAAAGATATAGTGTTTTTATTATTATTATTGATATGTGGAAATTTTCATAACTTTTTTGGTATAAAAAAAGCTAAAATTCACTAACAAAAAATTATTACACCACACTGAAATTTATACAGTAAAATTATATATAATTACATAAAATTTATAGTTAAAATAAAATTAATCAAATAAATGAAAAGTATTTCAGTCAAATTGCTTACCTTAGGCACTTTCGGTGTTTTGAATTAATTTCATTTCACCCACATCCGCTATAAAAAAAAATAACAAAACAAATTATACATTCATAAAATTATGTAGCCAAAAAAAATAATAAATAAGTATAATATTATTATTTGTATGATATATTACCTTAATTTTACGTAACTATGTTGTTGTATGTTTTATTATACAATACTAAAGAATTTAAGATAGTTAGAACTTAAGAAGAGGGATTAGAGAATAGAGATGGAAGAAGAAGTGATGAAGCAAAAGAGAATGAGTTTCGGGAAGAAGAATAAAAGAAAGAATTTATTTGTTTTCAATTAAATTGAATTTAATCATAGCAAGAGACAAAAAGTAATAAAGAGACCCACTTTATCCTTTTTTTAAGGAAAAGCTTTGGACTCATGATGAGCCAACATGTTTTGACAAAAAAAAAAAAGAGCCAACGTTTTTTCTTTTTTATTTTGGATAATAACGTTTTTTCCTTCAAGTAATTGGGGGGGCCGAACTTTGTTTTAAAAAAAAATTCTACTTAACTGTTTTTTTTTTTCAAAAGTTGGGGGGGCCGGGCCCCCCTTGGCCCCCCCCCTCCCGTCCCACCGCCCCTGAATATGAAGAGATGCACAGATCTTCAAACCATACCTGACTATAAGGGAGAAATTAAAAGGAATAAACTGCATAAGACCTTCCTGCAAAATTGTACACGCAACACGAGTCATACCCAAACCAAACCAAGTCTTACGACACTAGGTGAGAAGCAACACATATCATGCCAAAAAGAAAAATCATATCATAGGACATAAATCAATTGAAAGAGTGCAAAGGAGATAAAGCAGCAGCTTTCAATTCAAGTGTTACAAATTTTCTTCGATAAGAACTGTAACATATGCTAAACCTATGTTTGTTCAAACTATACATCTGAGCTAGGAGTTAAATCACTTAAATGATGCAAAAGGTAAACTACGCAAACGAGAAATGGAAGTCCATACCTAAACAAATAGAGCCAAATCTAGATCGGACCAGCCTGCAAAAACGAAACCATCCCTCTGTAACGTTCGTTTTTCGTTCCTACAGTCGACGAACTCTGCCCGTTATGGTAATCTCCAACTCATTCGATATTTGGAATTATAACTTGAGGGATATGAGCAATCCTCTTGTTATCCGCACACTTTATCACGAATCTGTTAGATGTACCAACAACACTAAGTTGTTGAAGATTTTGCAGATGTTCGATACCCGTCAGCAATTCCTCCACTAATTTATACTCCATCATCTCTAATTTATCAAGAATGGGCATTGCACCTTCCTCAATTCTTACCCATCTCAATTTTTGTAATTTCCACATCTTTAATGTCTTGAGCCCCTGAAATCCTCTGGCCTTGAAACATAATTCCTCTCCTTCATAAGCCTGCCCAAGCTCAATTGCCTTTAGAGATCGCAAATTTTGAAGCAATTGCAGAGGGTCATCCCGCAAACGACTCCGAACGAGTTTGATACTAGTAAGTTCGTCAAGAGAGGTAATCCATCGGGGGGCCCTTTCCAATTGCCCATTCAATATTAGTTTGTGAAGAAATTTTGGAGTTGAGGAAAGAGAATATTGTAGATCCATCACCTCTCCTTCTAAGGAATATATAGATAATGAGCGAAGATTTGTCAACTTCTCAAGGGAAGAGCAGAGTCCCTCACAATCTTCTCTCCTCAGCTTGGTAAACCTCAATTTCATTAGCTGGATCAACTTTCATATCTCCTCCATTAGTTTGATGTTACCCATTTGATCTTCATCTATGTAAGCAAGACTTTGAAGGGATTTCAATTTTCCTATTTTAAAGGAGGCTTGAAATCCAATATGTTCTAAAAAGTAAACTAACAAATGCCGGAGTTGTTTGAGTTTTAAAATCTCAACCGGCAATTGTGACACATTGGTGTATTTCAAATCGAAAATTTCTAGCTTTGGAAGTTTTCTAATAGATTTTAGAACAACTTTGACATCTGTGGTCTTTACATTCAAGTACGTGAGATGAAAGAAGTTAAAAATTTTTTTTGGGATTGCATCTAATGGAGCACCTTCCAAATCTAAGACCTTTGTTAGCCTAAGACCATTAAATAATAACTCAGACAAAAATAATTTGGACATGGACCCAATGGAATGGAACAATACCAGTGAGCGAAGATACTTAAATGAGTCATTGCTTACTTGTGTATTGTCAATGGAACTATGGATTACCAAGCGTCGAACTTTGTTCGGAATCAGCTTCATTGTTTCATTACATACGGTTGTCATATTCTGATCTCTTGCCTTCTGGATGATAATATTATGTATAACATCATGGATGCGACATGCCTTTGGTCTTCCATCAATTGTTGTCTCAGCAACTTGAACTAAGCTTCTATCGATAAGTTCATTAAGGTAACGTTCAGCTACCTTCTCTACTGGCATCCCATCTACTGTTTCCACAAATCCTTCAGCAATCCAGAGTTGAATCAATCTCTTCTTCTCTATGAAAACATCTTCTGGAAGAATGCTCAAGTACAAGAAACAAATTCTTAGATGGTAAGGCAAATCATAATAACTGAGAGAGAGTAACTTTGTCATACTGTCCAATTTGTTGTTGCCTGTTAGCTCCTCACCAAGGCTCCCATTGAACAAGTCCCACTCTTCAGTTGTGCAACTCTTTCTTGCCAAGACAGCACCAATTGCCACAATTGCAAGTGGCAAACCATCGCATCTTTTTATGATGTTTTTCGCAATTTCCTCTAAATGCTGAGGACAAGAAGTATTCAAAAATACTTTCTTGCAAAATAGAGTCCATGATTCTTCTTCTTTGAGAGGCTTCAAAGAATAAATGTCAACCCTGATATCACCCATGGCAGCCTTGCCTACTTCAGCGTTACGTGTTGTGACCATGATACGACTGCGACAATTGCTCCTAGGAAATGCCATCTGAATGGCATCCCAATTTGTCGTACTCCACATGTCGTCAAGAACAAGAATGTAACTCTTTTGATCAAGGAGATCAAGAACATGTTTTTTCATCCCATTAATGTCCAATTGACCAGAGTAAACGCCAGGAAGCTGTTGAATTAGCTGCTGTAATAGTGCCTCAATCTTGAATGATTGTGAAACTGTTAACCACGCATGAATCTTGAATTGTTTCTTTACAGCTGCATCATCATACACCTTTTTAACCAGGGTTGTTTTTCCCAACCCTCCCATCCCAACTACCGAGATCACACGGAGTTGAGAATCCTTTTTAAAAAGCATATTCATGAGCTTCTTCTTTGGCCTTTCAATGCCAACCAAGTCTGCTTCTTGTAAAAGAAGTGCATCTCCTCGACTATCATACCATCGTTCAGAAACGGTGGCTGAACTTGACCCTTTCTCAAAACTGCCAAATTGCTTTTGGTATCTCTGATGTGCTTCAGAAATATTTTCAATCCTTCCCTTGATGGTATATATTTTAGCTGCAATTTGATGACGAGCTTTCAAACTCTTAATTGAGCTATAGCCCTTTCGGACTAGACCAAGAAATCCATCACCATAATGGCGTCCAAATCGAAGGATAAATTCATCAAGAACATCTTCGATATCGTAAGCGACATCACGGATTTGACTGACCCATGCTTCAAGATTGGGAAAGTTCTCAACTATTTCTTCTGCCCCTCTCAGAAAGCATTTCATTTGCCCAAGTTCGTCTTTGATATGCTGGACTTCAACTCGAAGCCCTCCCAGTAGCGCGCTCTCTTCACGGATAAGGGTTGAAAGTTGCTCTAGTACAATGGATACCACAGCTTCTGCCATTCTCACTCGCTCAAATTTCTCACAAGGAGGAAGTCTGCAAGGGGATGAGTATGGTCGAAGGTGCGCTATCTTGATTACTGCAAATTCTTTTATACAGAAGCTCGCTGAATATGTCAACTCACAACAATATAATTAATGCCCAAATGAGTGTGCGAGTATGACGACAGCCAAGAAGAAAAGAAGCCAAATAATTGCAAGGTTGAAAACCTTAATTGGTGGCTGGCTGTATAATTGAAATCTTGAATACTTGGGAGGCTGCACGGTCTTGAATGGAGCACAAAATGTGTGCAAATGTTCCCTATTATTTTTTAATTTTAAATTTATTTTTATTATTCAAAATTAATTGATTTGGTTCTTTTTATTTTTAAAAAATTTTAGATTCATCTCTATTATTTGAAATTAAAATAATAAAGAATAAATTACTTTTAAAAAAAATAATAGAGGCGAATTTAAAATTTTAACTGTTATTAAATAATTGCTATAAAGATAATAATATAAGAATAAACTGAGAAAGACTAGAGAGAATTCTATTGATTTCACTATGAATTATGAATTACAATGAAACTCTATTTATAAGAAGGAATTCACTATCCAAATTCTGAATAATACTATTCATTTTTCAGCATTCACATTCGTTCACATTGATGACACAGACATGTCATAAGCGCTGACATCATCCCGATACAGACGCGACACAGGTGTCTTTATAGCAATTATTTTATAACACGTTATTAGTACGAAACTTTGCCGTAACAACAGAACACAAAGTAACCAATTCAAATTTTCTCAAAAGTACATGTAATCATTTTTTTTAATTGTATTTTGATTATATATATATAGGATCTATAAATTAGACACACATATATGTATCTACATATTTACATATACACATATACACATATACATATATACATATTTACATATACATATATACATATTTACATATACACATATATACATATATATATATATATGTACATATATACATACACATATATAATACTATGTTCATTATCGGCAAGTTGATTTTGGAAGCGTAAGGAATTCAAAATGCTTTTCCTTATCAAATCCATTCATTAAAACATTATTTTCTATTTTTTCTATAGTTTTCTTTTCAAAAAGGAGATGACCCCACCAGCAATTAAATAATGATATTGGCATTTAATTAATCATGTCAAAACAAATATTGGACCTAATATTCTGTTGCTTACAAAGATGTTGAAACAAATTCTAGACTTAATTACAAGGATATGGAATAATTTATGGACTTAATTTTTCATTATTTACAAGAGTGTAAAAATGATGACTTGGACATAATTAATGATATGACAATGAACTTATATTCAGCATTTTTTCATTTAATATTTCTTTACATACCTAACATATCTTTATTGAATTTAACATTAATTTTCTTTATTTATTTAGGTATTTACTTTATTGAATCTAACATTAATTTTCTTTATTTATTTACGTATGTACTTTATTGAATCTAACATTAATTTTTTTTTTTTTTACGTATTTACTTCATTGAATCTAACTTTAATTTTTTGAATTTCTTTATTTATTTATGTATTTACTTTATCTAACTTTAATTTTCTTAATTAATTTATTACAATATATTTAATGCTGATTTTTTGTTATCTAAATATGACAAGCTCTTTTATTCTATTATACGTTAGCTCCTAATAAACTGCATAGTTAGAACTCGTATAATTTCTCTAAACAATAATAATAAAAATAATATTAATAAAGGCAATTTGACCAAACAATTAGGGTTTGACCAAATACCCTTTTTATTCTTTCTCTTTCTCATTTTGCCGTACTCTCCACTTCTCCAACATCTTTCTCTCATCCTCTCTTTCACCTTCAACACCGTAAAAAAAAACACAAAGAAAAGAAAGTAAAAATTTTAGCAATGGATACGTTGATCATGACGATTATAGTCCTTGAATGTTTACTACTCACGACCCTTATTTTTGCCTACATCTGTTTCAAAGTAGAAATTAGAATCCAAATGTGATACTGAGGTTAGAATTATTGTACTACGGATCTTTACCTCATATATTTGTCATTATTGTATTTTAGATGTTTGAATCTTGAGAATCTTCTTTTCATTTGTAGCTCATTAATTATTTGATGTTACTAATTTTATCATATCTATCTTATAATTATTTATTGAAGGTTATGATATTATTACCGTGATCTGGTAAGTGTGATTATTTTTACTTACCTTCCTATAATATTTCTTTGGAGTATTTTATCAATATTCTCATTAACAAACTTATTTGTTATCGGGGAAAAGAAATTACTTCTTTAAGATGGATTATTTTGGATAACTTGTGATTTATGATTTTGGATGATATTACTCATAAAAATATAAATTTTATGTTCTCATATGGAAAATAAATAACTATATGCACATATCTTATCAAATAAATATATTATTTATTTCTATGAGAGTATTAATTGTGATTTTGATGATTTTTTATTTATTGGGTGAGAAAAATAAACTTTATCCCCGAGGAGAATAATGAGAAAAAGTATTAAGGAGAAATTACTAGAAATAAGATCTCAAAGTAATAGTTATATTTACTACAAATATGGTTCATTTGGGTATTTGATGAGTACATATGATACACCAATATATTTCGTTTAATTTTTCTTGAATATCAGTGAATGAAAAATTATAAGAGTCAAGATAAATCATATTGATTATTCTATCATGAGGACCATTTTAATATTTTGTGGTATTAATAGATGTCTCAATACTATGGTCACATGTATGTTACTGTCCACCTGATATACGGCATTTGCAAGAGTTTTTATATACATAATTTGATTACGGGAAATATTTATGAATTATATAATCAAGAGAACCATCTTGATAATGAAGGAGTTTTTACATCCTAATCACTTGATTATTGTTGTATGTTAATTGGGATTAGTGTTGAGCATTATGTGATTCACATATATACACAAAATGGTCTTGCAGAATCCTTTATTAAATACTTGCAGTTAATTGCTAGACCAATATTATTGCGAACTAAGTTGGCTAGTCCTACTTGGGGATATGCTATATTATATGCTGCAATGTTTATTTAAATAAAACCAACCAATTGAATACTCCCCATTATTCAAAGACCATCTAAGAATGTTTTGCGCAATATATGTTTCAACTGCTCCCCCACAAACGCATAAAGATGGGTCTATAAAGAAAACTGAGAATTTATTATTTAAAATTTCATCAAATATTATATATATATATATATATATATATATATATATATATATATATATGGACCATTGATGGAATATGTTTCAATAGCATGCTTTGCTAAATAATGAAATGATATTCTTAGCATCAAGGGAGAAAAACAAAAGTTGGAAAAATGAGAAATTTATGGAAAACATTATCATATTGATCCTCGTATAAACTAATGTGAAGGAAAATTTCAACAATTTATTCATTTGCAAAAAGTTGCAAATCGATTATGAAATACATTGTCAGATGCAAAGATAGTGAATCGGTCATATCTACCAGCTTTAAATGCTCCTAATAAAAT
The DNA here is from genome assembly GCA_037974665.1 of Ehretia macrophylla. Lineage (NCBI taxonomy): Eukaryota > Viridiplantae > Streptophyta > Magnoliopsida > Boraginales > Ehretiaceae > Ehretia > Ehretia macrophylla. The sequence goes on along the minus strand of CM075782.1, from coordinate 40,397,889 downwards.
TGATGTTTCAATTGAAAAACACATAAACAAACACAATCTACTGCACGCTTTAAGCATAATAGATATATCGGTTTCAAAGATAAATGAGCAAAATATGCAAGTGGCATTTTTGAATTGTTTGATATCATAAAGATGTCAAGACAAAGAGTCAAAAATATAATTAAGAAATATTACTCCAATAGAGTATCAGGTACCTGAATATGATGTGATATTGAAAGTATTGAGAATACTCACTCAGTTATACTGCTATTGATTGAGAATGGAATCGAAAAGAAAAATTGATCATGATCAATTTTTTTTTTGAAAAGTTCAGTTGCTACTGATTTTATGAAAGAAATCAAGGATCTTGAATTGAAGTCCACTCATGAATGTCAACAAATGAATGATTGACCAAAAATAACAACTAAAACGCAAGCAAAAAATAAATGCACATGAAATATGTTGATGGGATCAAGGGGGAGCATTGTGTTGTATAATGAAGATAATATAATCCCATATCACTATGAGAAATGAAATTAGAAACAAAATGAAATTACAAGGAATTAATCATGGCAGTTGGCTTTCCCTTAAATTGTTTGAAGGCAAATAATGAATGGATTAGTATGTTGTGTGATTACATCTTGGTCTATATTCTCTGGGAAAATTACATTGATATTAGCTTGGTAATTTTTGAAAAAGGACTTCACAAACATCTTGTGAGTATAGTAATATTTTACCTATATAAATCACATGATAATATTAATAAAGTCCTAGAAGGACTCTATATGCTTGAAGCATATATTCATGTGAGAATGATATTTATATTGAAGTCTTGGAAAGACTCTATATGCTTAAAGCATATACTCCATGATAATATTATTGAAGTCTTGGAAGGACTCTATATGCTTGAAGCATATATTTATGTGATAATGACATTTATATTGAAGTCTTGGAAATACTCTATATGCTTAAAGTATATATTCATGTGATAATGATATTGATATTGAAGTCCCAGAAAGACTTTATATGCTTGAAGCATATATTAACGTAATAATAATATTTATATTGAAGTCATGGAAGGACTATATATGCATGAAACATATGAATGAAAATCTCGAGAAATGTATTTGATTACAAAAGATCTTTGTATCAATGAAAACTTTCTGAAAGAATGTGGTGAAATATATATATATATATATATATATATATATATATATATATATATATATATATATATATATATATATATTTTGGATTGACGTTTATTGACATATATCATAAAGAAGCTTTAAAAGCTGACATAAAAAAACAATATATCTCAAATTATGTGAGATTTATAGATCATGTAAAGAAAGAATTTTCATGATCTGAATATCGGGTATTTACAATTAAAAACATATGTCTATCTTATACAAACTACTGAAACTGATATTTTTGGTATCAAAATAGAACGGTTCCTTGATATTGAAAATGATAATTTCCATCATTGGAGAGATAATGAATGATTTATTGATTCAGAAGTACCATATGAAATATTTTACTATAGTAGGTACACTAAAGTATGTTGGTAATACCACAAGGCCAGATGTGGCATTTTTTTGTTTATTTGTTAGTCAGGTACAGTACAGACATTGGAGTGGATTTAAGCACATACTTGCAATCTTTGTGAAATATCATATAAAGAATATTTTATTCAAAATTATCAAAATCAACGTTAGTTGATTATGCAAATACTGGTTGTTTTTCTGATCATTGAAAGAAAAAGGCACAATTAGAGTATGTCTTCAGTCATAACAAGAAAGTATATGGTTGAGTTTAATCATGCAATATGTTTGAGAATCATGTGGTAACTCTTCAACAAAGACAGTCCAATCACATTATGCAAAGATTATGTGACAGATCAAATGTGGTTATTTTTAAGACGACAGAATGAAGTATATTCTTCTAAAATAAATGGTATCGTTGATGTCCAACAATTATGCTTAACTGAAAAATCCAATGGATTTGTTCACTAAAACACACAACCATATTCACATTATATGGTTCAAATTTAGAATGCGAAGCTTGAAGGATTTATCGCCATGACTAAGGTGGCGATGGGGGGGAGAAGGTATTTTCAGCACTGTACTCTTTTTCCTCACCAAGGTTTTTTTTCACTGGATTTTTCCTGGTAAGATTTTAACGAGGCACATTGAAACTCTACTTGTGCATGAACTCAAAAGGGATAACATACATTAAATATATTTTTTGCTATCTTCGTAGAACTACTGATATGGGGTTATTATATTCAAGACATTCGCAACCAGAATTGATTGGATATGTAGACATTTATCTGATCCACATAAAGGACGATCTCAAAACTAGATATCTATTTACATATGGTGGTACTGCTATATCTTGGCGATCTACAAAACAAACTATTGTTGCTACGTCATCAAATCTTGCCGAGATACTTGCACTTCATGAGGTAAGCCAATAATATGTTTGGTTGAGATCTTTGATCCAACACATTGAGGGAGAATGCAATCTTTCAACGAGCAAAAGTAGCAGCCCCACTATATTATATGAAGATAAAGCTGCATGCATTGCCCAAATACAGGGAGGCTATATTAAGGGTGATAGAACTAAGCATATCTCACCAAAGTTCTTCTTTTCTCATGAGCTTTAAAAGAATGGTGAAATTGAGGTTCGTCAGATTCGTTCAAGTGAGAACCTTGTTGATTTATTCATAAAATCATTGCCTATTACCACATTTGAGAAGATAGTATGGAAGATTGGTACGCAGTGACTTCGTGATCATTCTTGATATGTCCCAAGATGGGGAGATATATGCACTGCACTTTTTTTTTCCCTTCGTACATGTTTTGTCCCATTGGATTTTCTTGGCAAGATTTTTAAAGAGGCAATATAAAAGGCATGCACAAAGAATTTTGTACTCTTTTTCCTTCGTCAAATTTTTATCCCATTGGATTTTTCTTGATAAAGGCTTTAACGAGACATATTCTTATGGTGAATCTCCAAGGGAGAGTGTTATGAAGTAATGGATATTTATAAGTATGAAACTATAATGTGAACAAGTATGAAACTACAATGTGAACAAGTATGAAACTATAACAGGATGATGTCAGCAACTGTGTCGTGTCTGTGTCAGGATGATGTCAGCGCTTAGATCAGTGCTTATGACATGCCTGTGTCATCAATGTGAACGAATGTGAATGCTGCAAAATGAATAGTATTAGTCAGAATTTGGATAGTGAATTCCTCCCTATAAATAGAGCTTCATTGTAATTCATAATTCATAGTGAATTAATAGAATTCTATCTAGTCTCTCTCAGTTTATTCTTATATTATTATCTTTATAACAATTATTTAATAACATTAACAAAATAATAGGAATTATTTGTACAAATTTCCCAAAAAGTAAAAGAGTTTGGTGAAGCTGGACTCCCAACAAGTCAATGGTTAATGGTTTGTGTGATGGCCATTTGGTAGGCCTTAGATGAAAGACAAAAACAAATAGGGTAAATTTTACACTTAGTCCCTATTGTTTACACTTTTTTTAAAGTTAGTTCTTAATGTTTTAAAAAAAATCATATTAGTCCATAATGTTTATAAAGTGATTAAAAATGGTCCCTATTGTTCAAAACTAACCAATTTAGTCCCTATTGTTTCCCATAAAATTTAATTTAGTCCCTAAATAGGGGTCACGTGCAAGGACTGAATTAAATTTTTTTAGAAAACAATAGAGACTAAATTGAATTTTTAAAAAAATAATAAGGACCAAATTAGCTAAGTTTGAACAATAGGAATTATTTTGAATAACTTTTGTAAAATATTAAGGACTACTATGAATCTTTTAAAATATTAGGGATTACGTTGAAAACTCATGTAAATAATAGGGATTAAGTGTGAAATTTACCCAAAAGAAATAATAGGATAACAATTCTAGAGTCGTGGCTGGGGTAAGGATTGTCTCTTTTATTAATTTTTTATTTGTTAAATGAAGTGTATTATTGATTATTACATTTGATTTTTATAAATCTTAGTCATTAAATTTAAGAAATTAGTCGTTTATAAAGACCAAATTTAATAGCCATAATATACTGTATCTAGAAAATGAGAGAACCATTAAACAAAAGTGTCGTGGCTCACCCTCCTTCGGCTTAGTTGACTTCGACCAAAAACTTTAAATAAAAAAAAAAAGGAAAAGAGAGAGAGTAGATTCATCTTTCAAAATAAAAAAGAATCCAAAGCTTAGCTGACATTAGATTATAAAATTTAACCATGGGGTAGCACGTCCCAGCCTCAACATCTCATCTATCGCAGAGCATATCACATTTTTCCATATTCAATTGTTTTTACTCGCTTACATTAATGTGGTCAAGAGTTGTCTTATTTCTTTAAATTAACAAGAGCAAAACATGTCAGGATATTTACGAATAGTGGACCTTGGATAATTTGTAATTTTGTAACAGTAGAAAAAGGTAAATGATAATATTGGGATGAATTTTAAAGTATGTTTACACTCTAAGTTTATAATAATATAATTAGATAGTGTTTCTTGTCTTGAAGGGATAAAGTTTAAAGACAGCTATTGGCAGTTACGAAAGTAATTATCAACAACTATACAAGCTTTCTACATTGGATTTTTAGTCAAAGTAGAGAGTCAAACACAAAAAAGAATCTCCAACAGGTGTGCCATCTCCTTCGCCAGTTTTCAGCCCTAGCTACTTTTCATGCTCCTTCTTGCTACAAGCAGCGAGGCAAAACAACTCTCTTCTCTACTTTTTTTTTTGGGGTCAAACGATTTCAACCAGCCAACAAGTACAACAATGTCATCCGTTTAGAGCTCTCCCTAATTTATTACCATTAGTTTATGAAACTAGAATTGACATTAATTGCTACTATCAGATAAGAATCAGTTTGATGTATCAGCATAACTTGAATCATCAAGATCAATGTTGAAGTCTGCTATTGAAAATTCTTCGAGGTTGTGTGATAAAAAATTGTGTTGCTACAGAGAGCAATGTGATTGTAAAATGCTGAGATATGTGAATAGTAAAAATACTAATTAGAGAATGATGTTGGAGTAAAATTTAAAAAAAAAGATTAAGAAGAAATATGAGAGTAATATGTGAATATTATATAAATAGAGAATTTAAAATAGAGAGTGTTGTTGGAGTAAAATTGAAATAAAGAATTTATAAAAATAAAGAATAACTAATTTGACTCTCTATTATGATAATAAAAATAAGAAGACTATTGGACTTGCCCTTATTATAAATAAAGAGAACTTGAGGAGAACTCACCCAACAAATCAACAACGACAATGAGCTTTAATTGAATTTATTTTGGGATCTTCACTTATTCGGAAATTCAAAAGACCTACACCAGATATAGTTGAACGTTTGGAAAATTTTAGAAAACGATCTTCCCTTGAAGGAATCATTTTATAACTTAAGTGTCTTTTTTTTTCTTTTCAGAGAAATTATACAATGTAATTAGCGAAATTTGAATTCACAATTTCTCGTATACATAGCGAGTAAACCTTTTATGACATGAGAGGCAATGCATGATGTAGATTTCGGCTACTAGTTTAAATTTCATCATATCAATATACTGACAGGTGAAGATGGCTTAGCAATGTGAAAGCATAAATGGTTCATACTGTTAGTTCAACGATGATTTGTCACAATGATTTAAATATAATTCTTATTAAGGAATAAGATAAAATAATATTACCATGTTTTCAGCATCTTTCAACACTATGATAAATTAATATGTTAGCAGAACGACAAATTCTAAAACATGGGAGATCAGTGGCGGATTTACGTTATGATAGGTTTAGAAGAACATTAATAATTTTATGTATTTAAAAAAAATTAAATATCTATATATTTTTAATCAAAAAATTAATTAGCCTCACTGTATAAAAACTTTCTCATATATTTAAAAATTATGTGTCTTAACTCACTAAAAAGAATTCATGAATCCACTGTTACATAAGACTTATTTTACATTTGTCCATCACTTTTATACAACTATCATTATATGTGCATGTTCTAACCATGAACAACTTTTACCACATAATAAAAAAAGGGTTTATACCCCATAGGTGTCTTATCTTTTTCAGTTTTGTTTATTTGGCCCCTTATCTTCAAAATGACTACATGTTGGTCCTTATTTTTATCTTTTGTGCCATTATTGGTCCTTTCATCACTTTTCTATCTTTTTTAGCATGTGTAACACATGTGACAGCATTTTTGAAGGGCAAAATTGTCAATGCATAAAAAACACGATAATACTACCGCAAAGTCAAAATTTAATGAAGAATCAAACACTGTGAGTCAGCAACCTTTAGCAAAACCATGTAAGAGTGAAAGAATAAAAAAGGTTAACTCCTTATTTGTGTGACTATGAAACACCTCAAGTGGGAGAGTCTGTTGTAATAGCATCTAACAACCAAGAGCAAGGCGGTGGAGGCATATGCAATACAGCTATATAAAGAATGCAACACTACAGTAAAAGGCATCTCAGAAATATTCAACTTTACAGTTTTGTTTTTCAATTCCTTCAAAGGAGATGAGCCCTGTTTAGCTATCCCTCGTAAGCCTCTATAATAGATAGGTTTATTTCTAAAATTAAGCTCAATCTTCCTCTAATTGAGCTAATCTAATACAAAAGATGTCACTTCTCTCTATCAATCTCTGTTCTTCATTCTCAGTTCATGACAAACACATAGATCAGCCGCGATGAAAACATTTACTTATACTTATATGTACAAATACATTTACATATTGTACTTATACATAGATACACATATAAGCATCAAATCACATATATATAGATACACATATACATACAAATATAACGAAAATGGTGCGACTTTCTTCAATGTGTAAGAGTCGAATAGCTTTGGCGGATTTCTTCAACCCTTAGTTTCTATTGCGGTTTTCTTCAAGAGGCAAAAACTGATGCAATACAACTGACGAATTTGGGGGTAGGGATTTGGGAATTGGGGGTTTGGGTTAAATGAGTGAAAAATCGAACGGGGTAAGAGTAGAAAATATTTTATGCCTCTGATCTATGTGTTTTTTATGCGTGGATAATTTTGTCCTCCAAAAATACTATCACATGCGTTACACATGTTAAAAATATTTAAAAAGTGACGAAAGGACCAACGGTGGATAAAAGATAAAAATCAGGGGCCAAATAGACAAAATTGAAAAACATAAACACCTGTGAGGTATAAATCCAAAAAAAAAATCTATGCACAGCTTTCACTAATGCGCGAGTATCGCACTTTCGTATTTTCAGAATCTGTGCGAGGAATCCCAAAGGACAACATCGAAGCTGTGCCAAGTACCCACCTCAAAAAGTTTCCTCTTTAGCACCGCGCTTTGACCCTCTTCTCCAATGAAACCGTATCTTCATCTTTGCACGTTTAGTCCTTGCTTCGATCATGCCTCAGTCTTTGGCTGGTGGCACCATCCCTCTCCCTCTTCCCCTCATTTCCTTCTTTTTTCTTCTTTATCTGTGTTTAGCCTCTAATTTTATGGTTAGTTTTTCCTTTTTCTTTGCAATCTATTTGTTTTGTTGCATCCTTCCTTTTGTCTTTGCAGATCTGGCACCGTCTACTTGGTTTGTTCCAAGTTTAGATCCACGATGGCTGCTAGTTATTTTCCTCCCCTGGCTTTCTTTGACCACCAGTAAGGGTGGCGTTTGCGGAAGTTTCGAGGTGGCCCGTGTTGCCATCTCTATCAGTTGTTGGCTTTGTCAGTTGCTTGCTGGCTTTTGGAGTTTCAAACCTTTGGTTCTTTCCGCTGTGCCTGCACTTCTTTTGAGCTCACTGTTGGTGGGTTCTTTGCCATGTTTGTGGTGTTGTCGGTTTGTGGTGTAGGCTGGGATTCTATCCCTGTGTTGGCTGTGCGTTAAGCTTGTGAGCTCCAATGGTTGCCGCTACTTAGGTGCATATGGGCTTGGGCCTCTATTTGTTTTTGTTTTTGGGTTTGTTGGCCTTTCATGTTTGTAATCTTTTCTATGGGCTCCTGTTTGTGGGCCTTTTTTTGTAATCAATTGTTTCTATAAATAAAGTATTATCTTGACCAAAAAAAAAAAAGTATTTTCAGAATCTTCATTTACGTTAATTTTTTTTCTACCAATTGACTTGCAACCTTGCTCCATATAGATGCGACTCACACCTTGCTCCATATAGATGTCATAAAGCAATTATCGAATATAGATGACTTTTGACCAAATATATATATATATATATATATATATATATATATATATATATATATATATATAGGATGATTTATTAGATACAACATAGGCTTTTAAGAGAGCCAACCGTAATTTTTGCTATAAAATAAAAGCTAAAATGCTATGAAAACAAAGAGAGAATTGAGAGACTAAGATTTTTTTTTTTTTAAATTTTTTTCCAAGTGTACATTCCTTCACATGAACTTTCTTTTTTATAACGTTTTTCATATTACATCACATTGCACATATACATAATCATCACTTACTTTACAAGCATCCTATAAACATTCCATGGAAGGATTTCTCCACTTTGATAAGTATCATGTGATGGAATTTCTCTATCTTGATAAGTATCTAATGTTGAATATCCACAATTCTATATTTTCATAATACTCCCCTTTGGAATTCTTTTTTAAAATATGTTTCGTGAAAACCTTACTAGAAAAAAACCCAAGTAGGATAAAATCCTACTGAGGTTAAAAGAGTACAATATTCTTGATATATGCTTCTTGAACTATTTCATTAAAAATTATTGTTAGGAAAACACAGTGGGACAAAACCTATGTGAAGAAAAAAAGAGTACAACGCGTATATGGCTTCCCCTCTTGTGGGTATTTAAGAGTGCCAACGAAATCAACGCATGTCAATCTTATATACTAGTTTCTCGAATGTTGTTACAAGCAATGACTTTGTAAATAAATCTGCTAGATTCTCATTTGAATAAATTTGGAGAACATCTATCTCATATTTTTTCTGAAGCTCGTGTGTAAATTTTTTTTTTGGTGAAATGTGCTTAGTTCTATCATCTTTAATATAACCTCCCTTTACTTGTGTGATACATGCATCATTATCCTTATCTAATGTTGTTGGATCCCTTTTACTTGTTGAAATGTTGCATTCTTCTCCTATCTGTTGAACAAAGATCTTAACCAAAAACACTTGTCTCACGAAGTGCTAGAATCTCGGCAAGATTTAAGAAAGTTGAAACAATAGTTTGCTTTGTAGATTGCCAAGAGACAGCAGTACCATCATATGTGAATAGATATCCAATTTGTGTTCTTTCCTTACGGCTCAGACAAATATCCTTCATCTACATATCTAATGAAGTCTGATTGTCTATGCCTTGAATATAATAATCCCATATTGGTTATTCCACGAAGGTAATGAAAGATACGTTTTATGCTATTCCAATGCCTCCATGTTGGTGTAAAACTATAACTTGTTGGTAAATTGATAGAGAAAGAAATATCAAGTCATGTGTTATTAGTAAGATACATTATGCACTCAGATATAGTTCTTTAGGATTGAGAATTTCTTCACCATCTACTTTAGGAAAAAAATAGTCCTTCTTGTGTCAAATGATCGAACAACTATTGGTGTATTTAATAGATGAGATTTATTCACGTTAAATCTCTTCAACACATTTTGTGTAGGTTGACTGATGTAAAAATATACCAAATGTCGATTTGTAAGCCAAGACAAAATTTTATTTTTCTAAGGTCTTTCATCTTAAATTCCTTACTCAAATATGTGGTTGTTGTTGTAAGTTCTTCAATAGTCCATATTCATTCAAATCATCAACATATTCTCCAACAATGACAAACCCACAATTTGATTTCTTAATGAAAACAAATGGTTTATTGGACTATTGACTGATATATTCATATTTTCAGGCCTATTTATTTGTTTTTTAGAATTAATTATGAACATTTATTGAAAAGATTGATCACTTTTATTATGTTTTTGTGCATGCAGGAAGTAAAGTAATAAAAAGGTAATTGAAGTCGAATTTAGAAGGAAATTGATGAAGAAAGAAAGACAAGGTTTTTCCTGAAGAAAATTATGGAGCAAGTCTGAGAAGAAATTGGATGAAAAAAGAGAGCAAAGAATTATTCATAAGTGACGAAGTATGGTGAAAGAAATTGGAAATGAAAAGAAAAGGAAAAAAAACAAAAAGAAATAAAGTTGACCAAGGCTTGTACATGGCCTAAGTTGGCCTTATTAGCCTTATAAGTCCAATTGGATTTTGCCATAAGAAAAAAAGACACCAAGCTTTGGTCCAAAAGTCAACTGGCCATCTTTTCTTGTCAATGTAATTGAGGCCTACTCAAGTAGGGCAGTGCACCGTGGGTTATAAGCAAGTAGCAGTAGTAAATTACAAAGAGGATGACGGTGCGGAAAAGAGCTTTCAAAGCCCAAGTAAAGTGTGGCGGTGTAATTCTCTTATAAAAAGAGAAGTAGCAACAACGAAAAGAAAAAAAAAGGCTGCGCTGCAGCTTAGTAATGAAACAGAAAAGCAAAAAAAAAAAAGAGAGGAGTTGCGTGACAGAGAGAAAAAGAAAAAGAAGAGCTCCGAATTGAGGATTTAACGTATGATTGGGACGTAAATCAATCTTTCAATAGCTTTTTCGACAGATTAAACTTATTTTAGGGGGAGTTCACTTCAATTTCTTTTCCTAATTTCAATTTCATTCTTTTGAACATGACCGAATAATTTATTGTTTAGGGTAGAATTTCTATGTAATAGTCTTGATTCTATGGTCTTAGACTTGGATTTATTTTTTTGATGTTTTATATATTTTTATGATTTATGTTCTTCGTTATTTATTGTCTATTATCTCGTTATGCTTGTAGCTAATGTGTGATAGATATTCGTATGCTAAATCATATAAATATATATTTGGGATTTATTGCGAAAACTATAGGTTGTACCATAGTTTTCCTCCACTTAATTAATTAAGGCGTTATCCTAGGATTTTAGGACAAATCTACTCTCCGGCTAGATAAAGGACTTGGAGATAGTGTTGCACCTTTAAACTAGGTTTGACTTGTTAATAAATTAAACATAGGTGTTAAATTAACTAATTAGGCTTGTAGTCTAATTACGCGTTAGAATAGGAAAATCCTAAGTTTGAGCCTAGAATTCAAGTTTTTCATAGGAATCTGATCCCTAAACCTTTCCAATTGTCATTAAATCTCAATTTCAGATTTTGTATTTAATTTTAGTTTTATTTTATTTTTATTTGCTTTAGTTGATACTTCAATTCATTATTTAATTTACTGCAATTACTTAGGCACTTTACATACACTTTTTCATAAAACTTTCGAATTGTCTCCCTGTGGATTCGACCTCACATTAAGCATACTACACTACAATTACCCGTGCACTTGCGAGTTAAAACTTTTCCTACAATTGACCTTAATTTTACCCTAAGATAAGCACCCATCATTGACATATCATTTTTTTAGCAAATATGTAGGCTGAGACGATTATACCACATTCACCCAGATTGTTTCACTCTATACAACTTGAGTACATTTCTCGAGGTTTTGAGCTATACGAATCAATCATTTTCAGTCCTTTAAGGACTTCTATATAAATATCATTGTCAAGTGAACCATATAGGTAAGATGTTATCACATTCATAAGATGCATGTGAAGTCCTTCAAAAATTGCCAGATTATAACCATTACGGGAGAATATGTCTCATCATAATCAATTCTAGGCCTTTCTGTAAATCCTTCTAGCCGCACTTTATACCTTTCAATTTTATTATTTTCATTATACTTTTGAAAAAATACCCACTAATAGCCTACAAGTTTCACATTTTCAAGTATTTGAAATATTGGCCCAAAAACTTCATGTTTAACAAGTGAACTTAATTCTTCTTAGATTACGCCTTTCTATTTTGGCCAATCATTTATATGTCAACATTCTTCAACAGATTTTGGTTCAAGATCCTTGTTTCTATTCATCAAATCAGAAACTACTATATATGCAAATTTTTTATCAAATTTTTCTTATGTAGCAGCATCTACAGGATTCTCAACAATTTGAAAATTTTCAACTTATTTATTGTATCCTCTTTTCTTTTGAGGATTTTTATCTTTTTGAACCAATGGGTCTACCACGCTTTTAGCATGCAATAGATTCAATTGTCGTTGTAGTATGGATTGCTTCTTTGAAACATCAATTCTGGTTAGAGGATTAAAATATTATATATATGACTTAGTCACTTTTTTGTATCAATGAATACATCTGGCAATTCATTTACAACCTTTTGCAAATCCACAACTTTCTGAATTTCTAGTTCAAACAGCTTTGTACGAGGATGAAAATGAGTTAAGAAATTTCTTGATGTTCTACCCTTTGTTTTTCTCCTCCTAAGACTAGAATATTGTCTCATCATATTGGCAATCAGCAAAATATGTTGTAAAAAGATCTTCAGTTAAGAGTTCAAGATATTTGATAATTGATGGATATTCAAACCAATGTAAATTCTCAATCTTCTTTGTGATCCCATTTTTGTGTGCAATGGTAGAGCAATTGATACAAATACCGCACAACCAAAAATTCTTAAATGAGATATATTTGGTATTGACCAGAGACAAGTTGTAATGGAGAGTATTTATGATAAGCGATTGGTCTTGTTTGAATCAATGCCACATCATGTAATATAGCATGCCCCCAAACAAAATTAGGTAACTAGTTCTCATGAGCAATGGTCTAACAATTAGTTGTAGATGTTTAATAATAGATTTGGCCAAACCAATTTGCACATGTGTATGAGCCACATGGTGCTCAATAGTAATCCCAATTAATATGCAATAGTCATTAAATGCTTGAGATATAAATTCTCCTCCATTATCAAACCAATTTTTCTTAATGGTATAATCCAAAAATTGAGCACGTTATCAGATTATCTGTGCAAGAAGACTTACAAATGCCACATTTCGAGTGGATAATAGAGAGACATGTGACAAATGTGTTGAGACATATATTAACTCCATAAAATGTCAAAATGGTTCACATGATGGAATAATTGGTCAATTTATATTCCTTCAGATTCATTCTAAAAATGAAGGAGTTTCAGTATTGGCTTTAGTTGGGGATGACCTTGTAATTAATTTTCCTCGAGTACAAGCAACACATGAAAATTCACTTGATAATAAGATTTTTTGATTTTTTTATGGGTGTCCATGTGAATTTTCTACAATTCTTCTCATCATCATTTGCTCTTAGATGTCCAAGGCAATCATGCAAAAGAATAAAGTTCTTTCGATCAAATAATTTTTGGTTCATCACAACATTAGATTGCAGGATTTATATAAGTATAATATAATCCAAAAGACAATCCTAGTAATTTTTCCACTGTATGTTTATTTCTAAATATAAGCACTGTAAGATAGAGATATTCTTACTTCTTTCATTCATGGTCTCAATATGATGACCATTATTACATATATCTCTAAGACTTACTAGATTTTTTTGTGATCAACTAGAATATAAAACATCGCTTACTAAGATATTTGGCCTTCTAGAAAACATAATACATTCTCTTCTAGAACTTTCAATAAGATTTGCAGTGCCAGAAATTGTATATTTACTTCCACTAAATTTAGTTGAGAGAAATATACTCTAGTTTTAAGAATGGTATGTGTCATTACACTGTTTTCCAGACATATTTTCCTACCATTGAGAATATGTAGATCCATTTTTTTTCCCAAAAAAAAAGAGATAACAGTATCCAAAATGATAGGAATAAGATAATGGACATTTAATTTAAATACAAATACATTAAAAAATAACAACTTTCAAAAACTAAGAACAATATAGCACACAAGCTCCATCTTTTTAAGTTGATAAAAATATTTTTGTGTTTCTATCCTCAATCAATTGGTCAATTGTTCCATCATGTCCTCAAAGAAATTAAATAAGAGTAGTCAAAATAGGTATTGTTTGGTTGATTATGATGCTCAACAAGATTTTTTTGCATAATTTTTTCTTTTCCTTTCAATGAGGCCTGATACAGATCCACAAGGTGCTTCTTTGTACGATAAGTCAGTTCTCAGTGGCCTTTCATGCCACATCTATAACAATCACTTTCTTGGAACGGTTTCTTTTGTGAACTAATTCTCTTGTCGTAACTTTCATGCTTCTTAAAATTGAAGATTGTTGGACCATTATGATGTCAAGATTGTTATTACTATGACCACGTCCACGATCACGTTCAGATTCACGGCCTCTGCCACGACCATTATTTTGACACTCTGATAACGTAGTGTTCACCTTAGTGAATAGTACTAACCCCGTTGGTCATGTTTGATGACACACCATCAATAGCTCATTATTTTGTTCAACCACCATGAGACATGTTATTACTTAGATAGTTTTTAAAATCACACACTTCATATTGTTGTTGCAAGATTACATTTGATGTGTGAGTTTGAATGTTGCTTGATTAAACGGGAAGTATAATCCCGAAGTGTCTCTTCCTCCTTTTGTTTGACAATCAATAGCGAGGTAGTGTGTTTGGTCAGCTTTTTACTACTGGAAAAGCAATCGAGAAAAACCTCGGCCAATTAGTGAAAACTATCTATCAGGTCTCAGGGGGTTGAAAAACCATTTGGGAGTTGGGCCAGTCAAAGTAGTCAAGAAGGCTCTATACTAATAGCATCAGAAACATCATAGAATACCATATTGTGATCAAAGTTAGCAAGTGATCCTCAGGATCACTAATTCCATTGTAGGAGGGAAAGGTAGGCAACTTGTATCCAGGTGGATTCCCCAACGTAGTCTTTGATGCTTCATGCCCTCTAAGACAGATTGTAGGTCTCTTACATCTAGCCATCTCAGATCGGTTAACAAGTTCGGAGGATCCTCTATCGTCTTCCATGGGTTGTGGTTCACAAATGTGTCCCTCTCTCTAAGACAGTACTGTCGACTTAGTAGTTGGTGGATAGAATTGGTTTGAAGGGGGTTGAGTTATTAGGTTTACATGTGAGTTTTGTGTTTGTACAAGCTGTACAATTATATTTTGCGTGTCCTGAAACATATGAGCTAAGGTGTTTTAAGTCCATGGGTAAGGGTGTAAGCGGTGAAGCTAACAAAATAGCGGTAAGAATAGGTGCGAGTATATAAGGCAGAATGTGTAAAAAGGTGGAATAGATAGTGTTTGGTCAACTAGAATCATTGGTAGCCCTATGTTTAGAGTTGTACAGAAGCTTAAACTCCTTAAGGCTGAGTTGAAGAAGTTAAACAAGGAGTCTTTCTGCAATAACATCCCAAAGAATTGATGATGTCACAACTAAACCTGGAAGTGTGCAGAAGAAAATCCTTTCTGGTATTGGGGACCATTGCGATTTTGTTGAAGAAAGTCGGCTCTCATTAGAACTCAATTCCCTTGCTAAATCAGAAGTTAGTTTTTGGTGCCAAAAGTCTAGAGTTCAGTGGATTCAGGAGGGTGATCCTAACACCTCCTTCTTTTTTTAGTGTTGCAAAACAATGAGCTACAAGGAATTCGATCTCTGTCATCCATGATCACAATGGAAGAACTATTAATTGTGCTGAGGAAATCAACAGAGAAGCTGTGTATTACTTAAAAATTTGATTGCAGCTAATCTTTCTTTTTTGTTTTATTCTTCTGTGGATGATATCAGGCATTTTGTTAAAATAACTATTGACCAGGAGCAACCTGTCAATCTCACTCGTCCTATTTCAGCGAAGGAGATCAAAGATACAATTTTTTCCATTCCTAATGACAAGAGTCCGGGACCGGATAGCTATAACTCATTTTTCTTCAAGCATTCTTAGAACATTGTGGGAAGAGACATTATTGTGGCTGTTCAATCTTTTTTTAACTCTGGTCGAATCCTTGCTGAAATCAATTCTACAAACCTGGTTCTTATTCCAAAAGTGACAAACCCATCTTCTATGAATGAGTTTAGACCCATTGCTTGCTGTAATGTATTATATAAATGCATTTCAAAGATTTTGGCTAACAGAACGAGAGATTTGCAGTTTATTATCTCGGACTCCCAAAATGCATTTGTCAAAGGCCGTTGCATTTCGGATAATATTTTGTTGGCGCAAGAACTGATTCGAGGTTATGATAATAAAAGAGCCACTCCTCGGTGCTTAGTTAAGGCTGATCTCAAGAAGGCTTATGACTCGGTCAGTTAGGATTTTATTATTACAGCCCTTAGAGATTTCAACTTTCCTGAATTTTTTATTCACTAGATTTCAAATTGTATCACCACGCCCAGCTTTTCAGTTTCTATTAATGGTGGCATACATGGTTATTTCAAGGGATCGAGAGGGCTAAGACAAGGGGACCCTATCTCCCCTTACCTTTTTGTGTTGGATATGGAAGTGTTGTTTGGCATCATCGACCAAGCAACTCATTACAGTGATTTCAAATTCTATCCGAAGTGTAAGGCTAGTCGTATTAGTTACTTATGCTTTGCTGATGACTTGATGATCTTTTTGAAAAGAGAAGTAAAATATGCCCAAATCATCAAGAGATGCTTGGATCAATTTTCTTATTTGTCTGGACTCTTTGTGAGTAATAAGAAAAGTGAAATTTTCATTAGTAGCTGTGACGAGCAAATGAAAAATGATATTGTTGATATCTTTGGATTTAAGATTGGTTATTTGCCTATCAGGTACTTGGGGGTTCCACTTATTTTTGGAAGACTTCTGAATAGTCATTGCAAATACCTCATTCATCGCATTACGCAGAGAATTGGTAAATGGTCCAACTTCTATTCCTCCTTTGCTAGTCGGCTTCAAATTGTCAAATCTATTCTCAGCAGCATCAATTCTTTTTGGTCTTATATGTTCATTATTCCTAAAGGCACTCTTAAAGAGATTGAACAAATCATGGCTTATTTTTTATGGTCTGGATCTGATAATCAAGGGAGGAAGGCCAAGGTTTCTTGGGACACCGTTTGTAGAAGTATTGAAGAAGGGGGGCTTGGCATCACGAGTCTCCGTGTGATCAACCAAGTGACTATTCTTAGATACCTTTGGATTATGCACACTAAGCAGAAGTCAGTCTGGAGCAGATGGATATTCTCAACTTATCTTCGCAGAGACAATTTCTGGGATCTTCATACGTCATCTCGTCCGTCATGGTCATAGAGAAAAATTTTGCAGCTTAGAGACTTGGCAAAAAATTTGATTATCCATAGAATTGGTAATGGGCACAACACATGATTCTGGAAGGATCATTGGCACCCTTTGGGGATTTTAATTGATGTGTATGGAGAAGACAACATTAATGCAGCTGGGTTTAATTGTAATGAAATGGCAAATGAATTTATTATAGATGATTTGAGTACTATTTTTTCTTTGATTCAGGATCATCTTAACGGTATCCTTTCTCAAAAGGATCATATTGACCGAATGGTGTGGGCTAACTCTCCATTTGGAGAGTATAGGATGAAATGGGTAGTGGAAGCCATTAAACAACAATTTGATAGAGTCAGTTGGGTTCATGTACGTTATGTAATTCTGATATTTTATATAGATATATTGATCATTTTAACTTTTCGTTGTACTTGTTTATAATTTGGATTTTGTTAGTCTTTCCTGCATATTATGTTATATGCATATGTTGAGTTTATGAATATATGTCATGTATACTCTAGATAAAGTTTTGAGAAGGGCTAATAAAATATAATATATTGTTGTAAAGAGTTTTAACATACATGTAAAATTTTGTCTGCAATTGTGTTAATTAAACACAATCATTAGAAGAAATTGTATATCGGACTCGTAGAATTTGTTTTTGCCTTCATTCTCATTTTTATGTATCGCAATGTTTTGGTTGAGTTGGTTGGTTTGTTTTATTGTTTGCAGAAATGACATAGATTGTCTGAAGATGGTGAAAATAGCAGGCTTAGATATGGATTGTCTCTATGCAACGATGTCATGTCATAATGGAGGATGCTGTAAACTTTTTGCATACAATTCATTTTTGGAGCTTATCATAGCAGGACAAACAAGGTAGATGACGTTATGATAGATGTATATTTAGTATTTTTTTTGAATGTATATTGGAAGTGTACTTTGTTAAATGACTATTACGATATATTATGGCATGACTTAGCTACTTTAGTGTAGATTAGTGTTCTTTTGAATGAATGTGTAGGTTGTGTAATTTATGAGATTCAATTATGAGGTTTAAATTTATATTCTTTTGTAATTTAACAGGACAAACAAGATGACGTTACAAACCACCTTTGTCTATTGGGTGGATTTGAGAATTGCCACGAATATGTGACAAAAAAGAATAAATTGTAGCCACTAATTTGTGACGAAGCTTGGTTATTATAAATCAAAATAAATTGCCATGATTTAGCCGCGACATATTGCTTGCCACGCAACTACGACAAAAGTTTCATTAACCGCAGCTACCTAAATAACTTTTGCCATGATTCGGCATCAAAATAAATTGCCATGATTTGGCCACGACATATTGTTTGCCATGCAACTACGACAAAAGCTTCACCACAGTTTGGAAACAGAACTTTTGCTACGTGATAGCGTCAAACAAGTTGCCACGATTTGGCCACGACATATTGTTTGCCACGCAACTACGACAAAAGTTTCGCCACAGTTTAGAAACAGAACTTTTGCCACGTGATTGCGTCAAACAAGTTGCCACGATTTGGCCACGACATATTGTTTGCCACGCAACTGCGACAAAAGTTTCTCCACAGTTTGGAAATAGAACTTTTGCCACGTAATTGCGTCAAACAAGTTGCCACTATTTTGCGTCAAAACTCTGCCATTAATTTGCGACGAAATTTTGCCACACTTCGGCCACAAAATGAATTTGTAGCAAATTAGACACCGTTTGCAGTGATTTTGCAACAACATATTCTCGGGTTTCTGTTCATCGCAAATGTGTCACAAAGCGATATAATTGTGACGAAAAACGATTTAGCCACCCAAGGGTTAGCGACGACAACTTCTTCGTTGTAATTTCGTCACAAATATTTATTTACGACAAAATTGTGACGTTTTCTGGTATTACAAACTCGACTATTTCTTGGAGTGACGTTGTATCCTAAGAGACTTGCGCTAGAGACCGTAAGCACCGTAGTGGAGCGATAAAAGTGTTAAGGAAACTGAATCAAATTTAAACCTCGATCTCAATTTATCTATGATTTGTCCTCCCAATTATATTTTTGAATTACAATTATATATTTTGTTTATCTATTTGATTTGATTGCGGGAGATTCTTATTTTGAAATCATGCATGCACTCCAAGCCTCAAAATTCCAACACTATCTTCCGCTAAGGCATCATTTTTAGAGCGAGGCTGTCGATCGAATCTATGACACCAGGACAGGCAATCCATGATAAAGATTTAAGGTAGTAATCGTGGAAAAATTAATTTAAAATTCATCTTATTAATATTCTGACTGGTACTGTTGTTAGGAAGATGCTATGGCAATGTGAATATGAATCTGAAAGCTTAACTCATTCATACTATGAGTTCAACCATGATTTGTCACTATAATTTAAATATAGTTTGTAAAAAAATCTCGTACGATTGATATTACCACGTTTTCAGAATCTTTGAAAACTAACCTAACATAAATTAATACGTTAAGATGTTAGCAGAATGACTACTTCCGAAACACGACACATGACTTGTATAATTACAGTTGTGCATCAGAGGCAGACAACTACCATTATTTGTGCTAGGCTGCTAGCCATGTGAGTCACGATCAGAGAACGGATCCATGATATTTTTTCAACGAGAATTATAATATATTAAATACTTTATATAATTTTTAAATTAAAATATTATTATATTTAAAAAAAAAAATCAGAATCAGCCAGGGTTGTAACCCCCAATTGTACTCATTGTACATCCGCCCATAGTCATAATCGTGCCATGAGCAGCTTGCTCCAACTCCCAGGTATATCGCTTCCATACTTTTAGAATCTTGATCTATGTTAATTTAATTAAGTGAAGTTGACTTACAACCTTGGTCTATATGAATATCATAAAATAATCATCAAACCTAGGATGATTAAGTAGGTCTATATTGGTCATGGTGAGGCTGTGTAGGCCTACGTGCACTGCTATTGTTTGCTTTCGAGGGCGTTTGAACGAGGAGGTGGAGGCAAATGGCAATGGAGGAGACCTTGGTGAGGCGTCGGGCTGGATGTCTTAGTAGAACTTCTAGCACTGAAGACGAAATCATGGCCGAGACGGAAAATAATGATGCCACGGAAAAGAGCCTCTATTCTGACCAAAATGAAGGTGCGTACTCTTTTTTTTTTTTTTTTTTTAACTCGAACCATCTCACGATACATAAATAAAATTAGTCCATGCTCGAAGGGCATGAACCCTTGTCTGCATCCCATCACCTAGCCTAGTGGTAGGTGAATACTTATAATAGCTTAAGTTAATTAAGATAGTTCGTGTTAACTTTGTAAGTTCTAGTGTACGTAAATCTATTGCTACGTTTTCTTCTTTTTTTTTTTGCAAACAAATATTGCTACATTCTGTACACAGAAATAGAATAATTTTTACCTTATGGTTGGCAAGATATGCTTTCTTTTTAGTACCAGAAAATAAAAAAGAAAAAATAATAAAGACAAGATGTGCTCTTTTTATCCTTTTTTTAGTCCGGAATTAAATTCATCTTTATTACTCAAAATTAATTAATTTAGTCTCTATTATTTTAAAAAATTATCAAATTTGTTCATATTATTTAAAATTAGTCAATTTAGGCCCTATTATTTTTTAAAAAAAATTAATTTAGTTACATTTTAATTTTTTTTGAGTATTGAGGAATAATTTGAATTTTATATGAAAATAATAAGGTCTAAATTGAAAGTTTTAATCTGAAAAAATAGGAATTAAGTTGACCAATTTTGAACAATAGGGATGAATTTAAAAAACAACAAAAACTAAATTGGATAAGAGCAATATAGATAGATTTAAAATTTTAGGAAAACAGTAAGGACCATTTGCGCAATTTTTCCATTAAACATGTTGTCACAGAACGAGGAGTTTCTACACTCCATTCTAGCACTCAAAAGTCTTTAATTGTAATGTTGGTATTATGGATGATTTCAGGTGATGCATTTGGACAGTCGTCCCATGAGGACTTGGCCACCACATTAAAGAATGTTTCCACTCAAGATAAGGAAAAGTTAAGAGGAACATTCAAAGTCTGATAGCCAAGAAGAAACTGGTGTGGAAGTAATAGAATTGAGATTTGAGAGAGATGCCCACAAGCTTCATACACATTCTAAGCACTGCCCTAATTGTTTCTCTCCAATTAGAAAAGTTATTCTTGGAAAAAGAGAAAGGGGAAAACACGAGGTGTCAACTCCAGCAAGAACTCAACATCTATTCGGATGCTCATCATGCCTAACGATTTTCACCCTCCACGGTACATTTTCCACCATATTCATCTCAGTAAGCCAATATAATTCAATAATATTGCAGTTCTTAATTTGTAAATAATCTAAACAGTGAAGATGATATGTCATTTTAGCATTTTGAACATTTCGAGCATCATAGAAAAAAAAATAAACGACTTAACACTTTATATGTTTTGCTAAAATTAAAGTACACAATATCCCGTTATATTTTATAAATAAGTTAATTACTCTCATGTATTTTAAAAACTTAGTTGAATATCTCTTCTTTTTGTTTTAAAAACATAGTTGAATACCCCATGTGTTTTATAAATAAGCTTATTACCCCATGTGTTTTATAAATAAACTGATTACCCAAAACGTAGATAAATATTCCCTATTAAAATGAACGATTTTTTTAAAGGAAGCTGGTATTCAGCTACGTTTTTACAAACACAAGATGATATTCAGCTACATTTTTAAAATATAAGGTGGTAATCAGTTAATTATTTATAAAACACACAGGGTATTTAGCCACGTTTTTAAAACACATAAAGATAATTAGCTTATTTATAAAACCCATGAGTATTATGCAATTTTAAAAAAACACAGAGGTGTTAAGTCGTTTACTCTAAAAAAAATATGAATATTTTTTTTTTTGGCAAATTACCCTCTGCTTTCCTTTATTGGAGCACATAACCTCTTTGCGCTTTAGCAGAATGCCATAACCCCCCAAAAATTTTGGATCTATGTGCAATAATTAGCCTTTTGGTCAAATTCATACAACATGTAGAAGACCCTGTTCCCTCTTAGATAATGAAGTCGTCTCTGTCGTGGGAGCATATGTGAGCTTGTGGGAGAAAAATGTCCCATATGGAAACACTAAAAAGAAGATGAGTAGTTTATATAGAGTTGGTAGAGAAGGCCAATTGCTTAGGCTTAAGCTTTTGGATACTTCAAAGCCCAACTCCTATAAACTCACTCCAAAAAGCCACCATCTCCAACCCATGCATACTTTGTCATGATTCATTTAGGGGACGCATAGTCCTAGTCAAAGGTCGACCTAATTGATGAAGTCAAGCAATTGAAAGCGCCAATACAAGCAAAAGAAATTTATAAAGTGCAATTTTGTGTATGAAATTCCGAAAATGCACAGGGATCTAGGAATGTGGAATAGTGATGAAGTGACGAGAAAGGATAGTGTTTTGTATTGATGATTTGCAGATGGAAAGGCGACACATGATTGGATGAAGTTCCAGTAATGATTTGTTAGTGATGGTGGGAGTTCCATTTTTGGTCATAATGGTAGCAAAAACCCTTCTTGCAGCGAGCTTACATTTCTGGCGGACCAGTGGAGCTGAGCAAGAAGGGAATTTTGAAGCAGGAGAACTTTTTTAGTCAGCCCCGACTAATCAAAGAATTTTCATGAGATAGGAGGTAGGGAATGAGTGTGTGAGTTGGTCGATGATGATGTTGCAGAATATGTCGGGTTATTGAAAAACCAAGATAAGTAAATTCATATTTTTCAAATAAACAATAGAAAGTGAGAATAAAAATCGCTAATTAACATTTCTCTGTTCTATCAAACTACTTAAAATTGTGTTTGACAAAAATGAATAAGCCTTTTAATTTGTTTTTCTATTTTAACAACTTCATGGCATTTTTGTTACTATGCACGCAAATGGAGAGAAATAACAGGGATATGCATTTTTGGAGAGTAGAAGACTCACTTGGCTTTAACGGGAAATTAACAATTTCACGTGGATCCAAAAGTTTATGAGGTTTACGAGCGAGCATCTTGTTAGATTTTGGGATGAGGGATATTTGTGTATATGGTAGAAAGAGAGGCTGTATTTGGGAGATAAATAGACTGATTTTTATTTCTATATAGAAACTCTTTGCATACATCAAACTGAATATATCATATGCTTGTTTATACTAGTTTATGGAACTATCAGGACTATAGAATACTTTTCTTAATTGCACGTTTTCTAATCTAATCTGAAATTTCATAATTTTCAACAAATTCAGAGTTTTTTGTCTAACTGGATGTGATGTGTAATTTGATTGGGTTGTTTCACGTTTGTTGAATCATGACTTTGATATTCTTCCTTGTTCCAGAGTTCATCAATCTAGAGATTTTTTCAGTCTTTTGAATTTTCTCAACTCCAGAATAATTTGGATTGTTCGACTCTGGAATTTTCTCGCTTGATTTTTAACACATATTTCGAAAGCACAAGAGGCTTTTTCCTTAGTTTGTAATCTTCATTGTTTCATCAAGTTGGTGACATAGATATCGTAAAAATTATATTTTCCTTTATCAATGTATAGCATGAGAGATCGTATAACTAGTAACAAAAATGATACTCAATTAACAGGGAATAAACTCAGACCTTTTCAGCTTTTTGTGACCGAAAGTGAAGATGAGACTACAGAAGCTCCAGAACAGCCTTATGATGCATCTGAAGATTTCTTGCAAGGTAGTACATGACTTAACACTCCCTATGTTTTGTCAAAAGTGCACAATACCCCATGTATTTTATAAATAAGTTGATTATCCCCTGTGTTTTAAAAACGTAACTGATTACTACTTATGTTTTGAAAACGTAGTTGAAAGAGCTAGGTATTTTGCTTGTTCTGCAATCAGGAAATTCTCAAGAAGATGATATTACTTGTCCAAGTGGTTCCAGAAAAGGAAAAGTTAAACGCATAAGCTTTGGCATTGATGATGAAGAAACTGAAACTGATGAGGAAGTAATAGAGTTGGAATTTTTTGAGAGGGCAGTCCACAAGCTGCATACACATGATGTGTATTGTCCTAATTGTAACTCTCAAATTACCAAAGTGGTTCTTCGTAGAAGAGAAGTGAAAAAACAGGTTTCAACTCCATCAAGCAGTCGCCATCCTGAAGGTACATGCATGTTTCATCAAACTCATCCAAGCAAGGTATTATATTTCGTAAATCTGCTACAAGGAGGAAGAAAAAAAATTAAAAAATTAAAAAAAAAAAAAACTCATTCAACTAAGGAACTATAAAGTTCCTAGATGTGCTAGAGAATACATATGTAATTAATGTAATGAATGAAGATAAGGACATATCATCTTAGCATATTCATTCCTAAAGGTTTATGATTTATATGAAACATTTTTACATTCAAAATTGATAAAATAAAGTGTTGAAGAAAATAAATAATATAATAAACTCCTCTTTAATAGCTTAAACACGCCCCCGAAAGTGCTGACAGAGTTAATTTTTGAGCCTTGCGTTTAGACAATTTTAATGTTTTTAAATAGGTGGCAGTGAGTTTTGAATCTAGGACCTTTTAGTACTTAAGCTATGATACTATGTTAAATTACCACTGTATCTAAAAGTTTAAAATTTTAGAAATGAGTTTATTATATTATTTATTATCTTTAATATAAAATAATACGAACTTCTTACCTTTTATCCGATGAAGGGAGAAACTCTAATTAAAGATCAAATCCTATATGGTTTTTGTCTCTATCCAGTCAAATCTTTTCTTATATGATTGATTCCACTGCTGCGAAGCCCTAATGGAAAATCAATCCCAATTGATGAAAGTGTTCCTCTTTAATTGTTACTTGAGATCGAAATGTTCAAGCAAAGTTAATCAACTACCTCAAAATAGTATTCTAAAAAAGCTTCACATAAAATGTCGCTTACCTTTCTCTTTTCTTGAGATGACTTTAATTGTGTCAGACCAAAAAGAAACATTTTTTTTTTGCCCTTTCTGAGAAAAGGTCTAATTTTTAACACAAAAAACTAGCAAGTTCACATGGGTCCAATAGTTTTAAGAGTATGTAAATATTCAATCTCTTTTAAACATTATTAAGTGACTTTATTTGTGACACTTAATAATATCAAATAGCATCAAGGATCGTATAACTAGTTAGTTCTCTTCAAGATATGAGAATGTAAACATTCAATCTCTTTTGTAAGAAATGGATGTTATTTTAGGCTACCTTTGTTGTCATGAAATAACTTGTTGATTGAAAATGTTTACTGAAAAAAAATATTTTCCTGTAAAATAGAATATGTTCTGGTGTTTAGTTATCACAAAGAACATTTTCTGGTGTGGATGGGGCGGGAGAAGGGGTAAGGGGTAGTGGTGGTTTGGGGGAGTTGGGTGGAGAGTTTGAAAAATATTACCTTTTCATTTGGTTGGAAAATATTTTTTGATTAATTAATTTTTCGGTGTTACTAAACACCAGGAGATTAGAAAAAATATTTTTCTGGAATATATTTTACGGAAAACAAATGGAGCTATAGTGAATTTGCTTCCTTATTGCATCATGTACGATTATAACATTTATGAACTTAAGCAGGGAGAGGTTTCAATTTCTTTGATATTTTCGGAATGAGAAGAGGAAGTTCAGAAGTGGCACCAGAAGACGATAACAAGGCCACTAAGCAAGGTACGAAAAAGGAAAGCCTTTCCTTGTTTAGTTAAGCAGTAAAAAACATAACTTCATACAATCACGATGTAATTTGCACGCTCTGCAATCATCAAGGGCGGCACCAAAAGGGGGATCGGCCCCTCTATTTTTTTAAAAAAATCTATGTAGTATTATTGAAAAAATATTTTGACTCTCTAATATTAAATTTTTAACTCTACAATTCGCAATCAGGAATATCTCAAGGAGAAAATAGTACTCGAGCAAGGGGCTTCATCAAACAACAACTTGAACGTGACGAGAAAGTAATAGAGTTGGAATTTTTCGAGAGGGAAATCAACAAGCTGCATACACATGATATGTACTGTCCTAATTGTAACTCTCAGATTACAAAAGTTACTCTTCGTACAAGAAGAGTGAAAAAACTGGTTTCAAATCCATCAAGAACTCGCGGGGATCTATTTGGATTCTTATCATTCTTTAGCATTTTCATCCCTAAAGGTAAACTTTTCACCATATATATTCATCATTCCAAGGCAATAGAATTTACTAATGTAGTAGTTAATATGTGATTAATCTAAAGAATGAAGGTAAAAACACGTCATGGTAGCATTTTCATTCTTAAAGTCCTAGTCTTTATTTATTTTCTACTGCCTTGAAATATTATTGTAAAAAGCAATTGTTCTTTAATAATTTTCAATTTTCTTTAATTGTGTTCTACCCAAAATGAAATGCCTTTTATTTGAAGCAACTACAAGGTAATTTCTGTGACAATGCACACTATTAGAGGAAAATAAAAAGGGATAGTTACATTTTTCAAGAAAATAAATCTAAGTTTTAACGTAGAAATTAATAGTTTCTAATAGGTCCAAGCGTTTAAGATGGTTACTGTAAAGATATAAATTTTTCTATGTATTGCTCATGTACTGCACATGTATTTAAAGTTACAGAAGCCCTCGATGGCAAGAGTTTTACAAGAAGATGACTTCCTATCAGATATGTACAGGCTATATTATCTATATCAAAATTAGTTAGACCTATAGATAACTATCAATCTAAATATTACAAATAGAGCCTTTACACCCCTCCTCAAACTCACGGGGGGACACCACTGGAAGCTTGCCTCGAAGTGTCTCGAATCGTGGGCGATAAAGAGCTTTCGTAAACAAGTCAGTCGGTTGCTCCGCACTTGAAATGTACTGTAATTTGAGTGTACCATCATTGACTTTGTCCCGAATAAAATGAACATCGATCTCAATGTGTTTACTGCACTGATGAACAACTGGATTAGAGGCCATATATATGGCACTCACATTATCGCAGTAGATGGTCACTGGCAGGGAGGAAGCCACCTTTAGAAATCGAATAATGTGTAGGAACCAAAGCAATTCAGCATTAAGCGATGCTAAGGATCTGTAGTCCGCTTCGGAGCTGGAACATGAGACCGTAGACTGCTTCTTCGATGCCCAGGCGACTAAATTCGAACCCATATAGATCGCATAACCAGAAGTGGAGCGTCGAGTATCTTGACATCCAGCCCAGTCTGCATCACTATAGCTCGTGAGAGTGAAGGTAGAACAAGGCCAAAACCATAGACCATGGGTCACTGTATGTTTGATATAACGCAAGACCCGCTTAGCTGCTATTAGGTGAGGAGTGCGTGGAGCATGCATGTACTGACATATAGAATTTACAGCATGAGAGATATCCGGGCGGGTCATCGTTAAATATTGCAATGCACCTACTAATTGTCGATATTCAGTTGGATTTGGCAACAAGTCTCCATCTGTCGAAGTAAGGGAAGTCGTAGCCATAGGGGTAGCAACTGGTTTTGCTCCATCTAGGCCATGTTGTTGCAAGAGTTGGACCGCATATTTTGATTGAGTTAAGAGAATGCCATCACCATGGTTGTGAACTTCCATCCCAAGGAAAAAATGGAGAGGTCCTAAATCCTTCATATCAAATGTCTTGGAGATAGATTGAATAAATTCATCAATGCAAGCAGAAGAATTTCCGGTAAGAATGATGTCATCGACATATATTAGCAAAATAAGCACATGCTGAGAAGAGAGCCGAATGAACAGTGAAGCATCGTGGGGTGAATGAATGAAACCATTTGAGATTAAGTAATTGCTAAATTTTTTATACCAAGCCCGTGGGGCTTGTTTCAACCCATACAAAGATTTCCGTAGTTTGCAAACATAGTCTGGGAGCGAGGAGTCAACAAAGCCTTAGGGCTGACTCATATAAACAGTTTCTGAAAGATCACCATGCAAAAATGCATTTTTTACATCCAGTTGTCGAAGGGACCATTTATGAGATAAAGCCAGAGTAATAATAATGTGAATGGTGCCAGGACGAACTACAGGACTAAACGTGTCACTATAGTCTCGTCCCGGTTGTTGAGAATATCCCTTGGCAACAAGCCGAGCTTTGTACCGCTCAAGAGAACCATCAGCCTTTTGTTTAATGCGATAGACCCATTTGCATCCAATTATGTTCATGTCGGGAGTAGAAGGAACTAATGTCCACGTCTGATTGTTGAGCAATGAGTTAAATTCTTCCACCATCGCAGAGCGCCAGTTTGAATTTTTGCTAGCTTGAGTATAGCTAGTGGGTTCATGTGGCAGCTCATGTTGTACCGATAAAAGACATTGGGGAAGTGGATATTTGATAGAAAAGAAAACCTTTGGGCGGCGAGTACCATCCATGGATCTAGTTGTCATGTGATGGGTTCGTTGTTGCTCAACATTAGATGAAGCCAAATCATGCGAATTTGTATTTTGATTAGACTGATCATCAGGTACAGGAAGTGGTGTGGTCGATTGAGGAGCAATGGCTGAATCATCTTGCAACATATGATCAACAAATTGAGTATTGGATGCCTCCGGAGCTTGATGGTCTGAAGAAATATTGGTGTCCATTGGTTCAATTAACATGGCATGCTCACGAGGTGATGGAGTAGTTGAGCGAAGAGAATCCAATTGAGAAACTGGAAATGGATGCAGCCTGAATTGTTGTGAATTGGCATTTGGGGCTTCCACGGGCTGAGAGGGAGACGGAAATACGGCTTCGTCAAATACAACATGGCGTGAAATAATAGTCTTGTTGGTATGCGGATTGAAACAAATATAACCCTTATGTGAAGGGTTGTATCCAAGAAAGATGCAGCGAAAACTTTTGAAATCCAACTTCGTCCGACCAAACGTGCTTAGGCAAGGATAACACAAAGATCCAAAGACCCGCAAAATAGAGTAATCTGGTGTGGCCCTATGAAGCATTTCATAAGGAGATTTGTAGTCCAACAAAGATGTAGGCATTCTGTTAATTAAGAAGACTGCAGTTGCGAAAGCATGGTGCCAAAAAATTTTAGACAATCGACTATGAGCCAATAAAGTGAGTCCGGTTTCCACAATATGCCGGTGTTTCCTTTCGGCTACACTGTTTTGTTCCGGAGTGCCAGGGCAAGATAATCTGTGAACAATACCATGCTGTTTAAATAAGTGTTGAACAGAAGAAGCCATAAATTCCCCACCAGCATCACTCTGAATAATTTTAATTTTAGCATTGTATAGATTTTGAACCATAGTAATAAAAGTTGGAAAAATTTGAGCAACATCAGATTTCCGATAAAGAGGATAGTACCAAGTGTATCGAGTATAATCATCAATCAAAACCAAGTAAAAGCGAAATCCATTCAATGAAGTTGTGGGGGCAGGACCCCATACATCGCAGTGAATAATATGAAGTACAGCAGAGGACCTAACCACAGGACTATTGAATGGTAAGCGATGACTTTTACCCAATTGACAGCTTTCACATGGTGAAGAAGAAACAGGGGCATTGATTATTGGCACTGATTGACGAAGCTGACCAAAAACTCGATCAGATGGGTGGCCTAAACGAGCATGCCATACCGCAGATGACACTTTATTAGCAACAAAGGCAAATTTTTCTGGTTGCTGAAGAGAGTAAAGTCCTCATTTAAGCTTGCCGCGGTGAAGTAGGTTGTTTGTCTTCAGATCCTTGATACAATAATCAGTAGATGTGAAAACAAAATAGCAATTATGATCTCGAGAAAATTGTGCAACCGACAGTAGCCTTTTATTAATAGATGGAACAAGTAATACTTTCGACGAAAAGGAACGACCATGTGATAAAGTAAGAGATGTGTGTCCAGCGTGGGAAATAGGCAAGCTTTGGCCATTGCCAATCATAATATTATCTGTACCATGGTAGTGAGTCTTACCAGTCAATTGATTATCATCTGGAGTGAGGTGGTGTGTGGCACTAGTATCAAGATACCAACTTGGGTCCTGAGGATCAGTTATTTGTATAGAAGAGAAAGCTTTAGCAGCGGAATGGACAGTTTCATCCGGGGCCCAACAGTTATTAGCCTTATGGTAAGGGTGGCCACACCTGTAACAAACAACTTGAGGAGAATTGGAATTAGATGCAGAAGAACCTGATTGTTGACGGCCTCGACCACAGCCTTTGCCACAGCCACCACGTCCACTGCGTCGTCCATTTTGAGAACCACGATTAGACATAAATGATGGAGAAGATTGAGTCGTGGCTTGGTGAGCAGTAGATGTGAAAGCAACTGTATTGTTAGAAACTGGAGAAGAAGATTGAAGCCGCATTTCAAAATCTAACAGAAGGCCACATACTTCAGCGAATGAAGGGCAGTCACGTCGAGAGTTGATAGCTGCCACAATTAAATCGAAATCTGATCCAAGACCTCTCAGGGTCCAAAGAACAAGGTCTTCATTATCAACCCGTCGCCCAGCATTTGCAAGAACAAGACTGAGTGATTTAGCATGTTGAATGAAGGCATGAATAGAACGAGCTCCTTTGGTGATGGACTGTAATTCAGTCTTCACCTGTTGTATACGAGCACGAGACTACGAACCATATAAAGTCTCCAATGTGACCCAAGCATCTCGAGCAGTAGACGCATCTACAACCTGTGCAATAACGGAGTCTGATAAAGAAACTAGTAGCCAGCCGAGGACCATTTGGTCCAATCGCAGCCATTGTGCAGCCTCAGTAGGAGTAGTCGGCTTGGTGTTTGATCCATCAATGAACCCAAGCAATCCGTGACAGCGTAAGACAGGGTAGATTTGCGTCTTCCACAGTAAAAAGTTATCACTACTGAGTTTCAAAGAAATTTCTTGGGGAATTGATTTGACGACGGGCAAAGACGCCACGTCAGATGAAGCCGATGCAGTAGTCGCTGGTAAAGAACCAGCAGATGTATCGCTTATCTGAGGAGAGGAAGAGGCCATGAGTGTGGATTGTGAAATTGACGTTCGAAAGTTTTGAGAAAAAAAAATACCCTAAGCTCTGTATACCATGTAAAGATATAAATTTTTCTATGTATTGCTCATGTACTGCACATGTATTTAAAGTTACAGAAGCCCTCGATGGCAAGAGTTTTACAAGAAGATGACTTCCTATCAGATATGTACAGGCTATATTATCTATATCAAAATTAGTTAGACCTATAGATAACTATCAATCTAAATATTACAGATAGAGCCTTTACAGTTACAACCATAGTTTGAAAGCATAAGAGGTTTTTTTTTTTTTGCTTTGTTTTTATTCTTTATTTTCGCATCAAGTTAATGATACAGATAGGATGAAATTATCCTTTCCTTTATGAATGTAATGAATCAGAATCTAATTTTAACTAGTGACAATAATGTTACTCAATTTTTACAGGGAATAAACTTACACTATTTGAGATTTGGACCAAAAACCAAGGGAATAAATTCTTAAGCCTTGTCGTGCCAATGTCTCCTTCGCTTAAATATGCAACATCTTCGAAACTTAACAAAACAAAACCACAGTCTAAGATAACTAGCTAGGTAATTGAGAGAGCTTACACTTTTACCTAATAGTCTGTTTAGTACCCGTCTTACTACTAACGTAGGAAAGTGTAGAGATAGTTTATTATAAAGGAGTCAAATCCATTGTAGCATCGGGTTAGTATAACTAGTAACAAAGATTGTTACTAAATCAACAGGGAATAAACTTAGACCATTTCAGCTTTGGACTGAAGGAGAAGTTGAGAGCACTGAAGCTCCATCAGGAAATGTGCAAAATAATCAAGGTACTCAAGTTAATTTCATTGACCTTGTTAAGTGATATTACTGCTTTATCTTATAGAAGATATGAGAATGTACTGCATACAATTCTTACAACAACATTGTAGCTCTTTTATAATATAATTTGATTGAAAAATAAAAAAAAAAACTGTTGCAATACGTGTCTTATTGCAACGATTAACAAACAGTTGTTGTATCAACTAAAACTTTTTTGCAACGTTTATATTTAATTGCAAGGGTTAAATATTTTTGTCACATTTTGTTCATAAAAGCTTATTATGAGATAATTTTTTGGGTAAATAGCACATTACCCCCCTGTGTTTTGCTAAAAATGCACAATACCCCCCTGTGTTTTAAAAATTAGCTGATTACCCCCTTATGTTTTGTTAAAAGTGTACAATACCCCCATGTGTTTTAAAAATTAGCTGATTACCCCCTTGTAATTTGCTAAATGTAGTTGATTATCCCCTTGTGTTTTATAAAAGTAGCTGATTACCCTCTTATATTTTCTAACAAAAGCGCTAATTTTTAAAAAGCACAGGGAGTAATTAGTTACTTTTATAAAACACAGGGGGATAATCAGCTAATTTTTAAAACACAGGGGGGTATTGTGCACTTTTAAAAAAACAAGGGGGTAATCAGCTAATTTTTAAAACACAAGGGGTATTGTGCATTTATAACAAAACACAGGGGGGTAATATGCTATTTACCCTAATTTTTTTTCATTGGTTTTAAAATTATAGTTACCATTGCTGTAGAGGATTTATAACAGTGCTTATTATTACAAAAGATTGTTACAATAGAGAATTTGCAATTGGGGCATATATAACGGTTATAGTCATTTGCAATGTTTTTTAGTTTTTTTGCAATGATTTTAAGTGGTGTAACAAATAAAAAATGTGGTAGTGTGAGAGTAAGAAATGAATGTCAAGTTAGTGAATTTTCTTGCCTACTGCATTATGTACGATCTTTAACCAATTATGAACTTTAGCAGGGGGAGGTTTCAATTGCTTTGGGTATTTTGGAGAAAGTTCTAAACCCCCACAGGTAACAACAGGCAATGACGCCTTCACCTCCAGAGTTCCACCTGAAGGCGAGAATAACGCAACTCGGCCAAGTACGTAGGATCCTCCAGTTTCTATAAAACCCACATTTTTTTTTTCGGGAAAATCCCATTTTTCCCCATGAGATTCAACCTAAATTCTTTAAATTCAATCGCATGCCCTGAAAAATATTTGTATTGGGATCGATTTACAGTGGTTAAACCTTAGTTCCTGATATTTTCCGTTTTTTACAAACATATCCTCTTGATATATATTGTTAGTTCTTTTGCTCGTTTCTTTTAAAATCTTTATGTCACTTGACTTTCATGTGACTTTCCCATTACTTTTTAAACAAAATAAGGCAAAAGGTCTAACTATGTCATAACTTACACTATTAAAAGGATTTAAATGTAGTATTTTTAAAGATTGTAGATCTATTAGTTAAACACGGTAAAAATCAAAGATTAACTAAAGTATTAATCCATTGCCAAACAATATCATAAATGACTATCACGATGTTTATCTTCAACATGTTGTATGCCAAGAACTCTAGTTCAAGGAATATGCAGAGGCAGCATATATATGAGAGAAAAGAATACCCATTCATTTATTGTAACATAAATGATCAAGCGCAAACAGTTCAGATTTCTAATGCTTCTCCATCATATCGTATTCAATCACCAGGTCAAACAAATGAAACTGCAGAAGATGCACCCCTCCAGAAACCTGGGAACAATCTTCAACCACATCCATTACCGCAGTACCCAGGACATGGAGAGATTATTGTTAATATCCCAGAGGGACCAGGTAATGTAAGTATTAAATTACCACTTCATCTAAACGCTCGAGTTGTCAGACATGAGTTTATTATATTTTATTTATTGTCTTCAACATGCCTCGGGACAGTTTTAATGTTAGGGATGGCGATACTTGAACTGTGTGCATATGGTAATATTCCAGAATACTAATCCAGGAAACATTGGTTGATCAGCCTTGTCTACAATTGCATTTCCCAAGTTTCTAGATTTGCATATTCTAGTGCATCCAAATGATTCAAGAGTTCATACCCGGAAATCAAAGATCAACTCACACAGGGTCGAACAATATTTGCTGATAGGTGCATAAGAATCTTAATACAACATTCGACTTGCCTTCTTCTTGGTGCCCTTTAAAAGAGGATTAGAGCCACGAAATATACATTACGATATACATCCTCTCTACTTCAATTAAAAGAAAAGAGGAAAGCTCCAGAAAAGCCTGATTGTTGTCTACTGATCACTTTGTGAACAGGAAATGATGTGCCAGTAGTACCTGCTGGCGAAAGATCGGTTGCGCCACAATCTCCCGAGTTAACAAATGCAGAAAAACCAGAGATCATAAAAAGCATTGTATATGGAGGCTTAACAGAGTCAATTACAAGCTTAAGTGTGATTACATCTGCCGCAGCTTCTAATGCTACAACTTGTAAGTTTTTATGTCATTGCTATGTCTATCTCTTCCTTTAATTTAAGTGCGTTATGTTATGTCACATTCTGTCCCGCATCTATTCTGTGAGAGATATATGCTCAGTTTATAATAATTTATGTTCATATGCTTAATCATTTTGGACTAATAGATTCGATCGTAGGGCAATGGGGAGAATCTTAGGCTCTCCCACTGCCTCTTTGTGGTCTTCAACTACGGCAGAATTTCAATTTTTAATGATTTGAGTTCAATACGTACTACTGTTAACACGTTCAGTTTATTACACTCAGGCTAATAGAGAGATTCTCTTTACATTATTGAGTGGATTCTGATCATCAATAAAGTAGAATGGCATATTTCAAATGAGTGAATATATAGTGTTTAAATTACTTGAGATATTATTGTTTATATACTGTTGTAGTTGTATAGTGTAATTGTAAAATCCCAATCAAGCTTAGCACTATTGTCTGGAATTGCTGCAGGGAACATTGTAGCTTTGGGATTTGCAATTCTCATTGCCGGACTTTTCATCTTGGTTCAGAATGTAAGTAGACCTTATCTCAGTAATAGTATTATAGAATGTTGTCATTTCAACTACTTGGATTCTACTCCACGCGTTTCAAATTATTTACACTAGTAGATCTGACTAGTTCACTCTTTAGGTATTTTAATCTAAATTATAATCTATCAACAATCATCACATGATTGATTTTCAAATGAATATTCAATAATCAAAATTAACGTTGTTGAATTTGGCATGATTCCACCCATCAGTTTGCATTAGTTCCTTCTTTCGTAGTAAAAATTTTTTTTGGTCTTTATAAAGGTATTAATCTTCTGTTCTCAGCGTTAAATTGTTTCTTACTGTGTCAAATATCAGAGGTTTGGGACTTGAAAAATGATTATCAACATGAAAATCGGTACCAAGAATTACTCGGCCGGAGACGATACTGTTGGGAGGAAACCCGATATCAAAAACACAAACAACAAATGCACAGCGGAAATAACACCCTCTCACCTTGTATAAACCTGTTAGAAAGCAACACATAGAGCCAACAACAATACGTACAAATCTGTCACTTCTAGAAAATAGAGCAACACCAAGATTTTAACGTGGAAAACCTCCCCAACGTGGAGAGTAAAAACCACGGGACCGTAGTCCACCAAAAAACTTCCACTATCAACAAATAATGGGTACAAGAGAGTCTTCTCTAGCTACAACTAGAGGCATACACAATACATTCACGAAGAATAACATATTCTTGCAAATATTGCATCAACAAAAGAGATTAAACCAAGAAGTAGGAGAGAAATCACCAAAAAACATCGTCACTGTTCACATCAGAAAAACGGGCTGTAGAGAGCTCCAAATCTGATCTCCACCGTTCAGATAGAAGACCCACGAGTTGTGAACATGCACGTAAAATTTCAGCTCAATCGGACCACAAATGACCTTCCGATCGTCAACTTGATGAAGATGGCGCATGCTGAAATTTCTGCACTCTTCTTCTTCTTTCTCTCTCTGTTTTTTTTTTCTCTCTCTCTCTCGTTCACTCACTCTCTCTTTCTTGAAAACAAGTGACCTGGTCTGTCCATTCCATTCCTTTTTTTTTGTTTATTGTTTTTCTCTTTTTTTTGTTTTCTTTTGGTCAAAAAGAAAAAGCCATAATGATAACTACCCACATGGGTTGGTCTCTCCTAGCACAACAATCTCCCCCACCAACTCAAGTAGGTGGGTCAATCAACCCGGCAATCAAACGACATATCTCAAGCTTCTCTCTTGGCAATGCCTTCGTCAACATATCGGAGTCATTATCATCTGTGTGAACTTTTTCAAGTTTCAACAACTTCAAATTCAAAACATCCCTGATCCAATGGTACCTCACATCAATATGTTTCGATCTTGAATGAAATGAAGAATTCTTACCAAGATGTATTGCACTCTGATTGTCACAATACAAGACATAATCATCTTGCTCAAACCCAAGTTTTTCCAGAAACTTTTTCATCCATAGCAATTCCTTGCATGCTTCAGTTGCTGCAATGAACTCCGCTTCAGTGGTGGAAAGGGCAACACACTTTTGCAATCTCGATTGCCATGCCACAGCTCCCCCTGCAAAGGTAATCAAATAACCCGAAGTAGACTTACGAGTATCAACATCTCCAGCCATATCAGCATCTGTGTAACCCACAAGCATAGGCTTCTCACATCCAAAGCAAAGTCTCAGTTTGGATGTGCCTCGAAGATATCTCATAATCCACTTCACTGCATTCCAGTGTTCTCTCCCAGGATTTGAGAGAAAACGACTCACCGTACCAACTGCATGTGCTATGTCTGGCCGTGTACACACCATAGCATACATCAAACTTCCCACTACTGAAGAATATGGAACATTCTGCATATCTTTCTTTTCTTCATCTGTAGAAGGACACTGTTGAACACTTAGCTTAAAGTGAGTAGCAAGAGGAACACTAACCACTTTAGCTTTATCCATGTTGAACTTTTGAAGTACTTTCTCGATGTACTTCTCTTGTGACAAATACACCTTTTTGCCATTTCTGTCTCGATTGATTCTCATGCCAAGAATCTGCTTTGCCGGTCCTAAGTCTTTCATAGAAAAAGACTTATTCAATTGTTTCTTCAACCTGTCAATTCTTGAAGAATTCCTGCCAATAATCAACATATCATCAACGTATAGCAACAAGATAATAAAATCATCATCAGAGAATTTTTGAGAAAAGACACAATGATCCGAAGAAGTTTTCCTATAGCCTTGCTCCCCCATAACAGATTCAAACTTCTTATACCATTGTCGAGGTGCTTGTTTCAAGCCATAAAGACTTTTCTTCAGTTTACACACATAATCATCTTTTCCTTTTTCTTTGAACCCCTCCGGTTGCTCCATATAAATTTCTTCGTCCAAATCACTATGAAGAAAAGCAGTTTTTACATCCATCTGCTCAATCTCTAGATCAAGACTAGCAGCCAAACCCAGAACAACTCGAATGGATGACATCTTCACAACTGGAGAGAAAATCTCATCAAAGTCAACACCCTTTCTCTGACTGAACCCTTTCACAACTAGTCTTGCTTTGTATCGTGGCTGTGAAGTATTTTCTTGTTGCTTTAATCTATAAATCCATCTGTTCTTCAAAGCTCTTTTTCCTTTAGGCAACTTCACCAACTCAAATGTACAATTTTCATGCAAAGATTTCATCTCATCTTGCATAGCTTCCATCCACTCATTTTTATGTTTATCATCCATAGCTTCTTCAAAGCTTTCAGGCTCACCTCCATCTGTCAATAAAACATACTCATCAGAAGAGTATCTTGTAGAAGGCTGTCTATCTCTAACGGACCTCCTGAGTAGAACTGTTGGTGGAGTCTCAGGCTGACTATCATCATCACCTACCTCAACCTGTGTAGGACTTTCTGCTTGATCATCATTAGGGAAATTACCTTGATCATCATCTTCAACCTGCTCTGTTGCTGGTGGCGTTGAAGGCACTATATCAAGATCAGCCAATTCATCTGACTGTGGGGGTAACTCTTTCTCTGCTTTGCCAATGTCCTGAATTGTTTGATCCTCCACAAATACAACATCTCTGCTCCTGACAATTTTCTTCTCAACTGGATCATATAGCCTGTAACCAAATTCATCAAGGCCATAACCGACAAATATACATTGTCGTGTCTTCACATCAAGTTTGGACCTTTCATCCTTTGGAATGTGTACAAATACCTTGCATCCAAAGACTCGCAAATGATCATAAGAAACATCTTTCCCTATCCAAACTCTATTAGGAACATCAAGCTTTAATGGTATACATGGTGAAAGATTCAACAAATGAACAACTGTATTCAAAGCCTCACCCCAGAATGAATGTGGTAGATTTGCATGTGAAAGCAAACATCTTACCTTTTCAATCAAAGTTCTATTCATTCTCTCAGCAACACCATTCAACTGTGGTGTCTTTGGCGGTGTCTTTTGATGCCTAATACCTTGCTCTTTGCAATACCTGTCAAATGGACCACAATATTCACCTCCATTATCTGTACGGATGCATTTCAACTTTCTTCCTGTTTCTCTTTCAACGGATGCTTGAAACTGCTTGAAAACATCCAACACTTGATCTTTAGACTTCAAGGTATAAGCCCAAGTCTTCCTGGAGTGGTCATCAATAAACGTCACAAAGTAAAGAGAACCACCAAGTGTTTTAATTTTTATCGGACCACACACATCCGAATGTACCAGCTGAAGTACATTTTCTTTTCTGGAAGGTGGATGACTCTGGAAAGAAACCCTGTTCTGCTTTCCTGCAAAGCAATGATCACATTTTCTCATATGTGGATCTGTTAGTCCCGATAAAATTTTCTTCTTGGATAAAACTGAAATTCCCTTCTCACTCATGTGACCCAGTCTCTTGTGCCACAACTCTGTTGCATCTTCATTTTCCACTGCATTGACAATGCTCCTGGAAACCTTTGAATTCATCAAATACAAAGTTGAGCATTTCTTACCTTTGGCTACAACCATAGAGCCCTTTGTAAGTTTCCATTGACCATTACCGAAGGTATTAAGAAAACCTTCATCATCAAGTCTACCTGCAGAGATCAAATTCAATCTAATGTCAGGAACATGCTTCACATCTTTAAGAATTAATTTGCTGCCATTTTCAGTCTCCAAGCAAACATCTCCTGTACCGACAACTTTGGCGACACCATCATTACCCATTTTCACAACCCCAAAATTACCAGCTGTATAAGACATAAAAAAAGTCCTTTCGAGAAGTAGCATGAATAGAAGCACCACTGTCAATCACCCAACATGTATCATGACATGCAAGATTAATAACATCACTGTCATATACAATGAAAAACTCCTGTGTAGTGGTAGCAACTCGATCTTTACCACTATCATCATCTTTCTTCTTATCATTATCTTTGTTTTTATTTTCATTTTGCAATATTCTGCAAAATCTCTTGATATGACCCATTTTTCCACAGTGATGACATTTGACATTACTATACTTCCCTCTTGACTTGCTTCTACTACTTCCTCTATTTCCCAAACCCTTTTGCTTATTCATCCCCCTAGATTCAGTAACCAAAGCATCTGACTCTGAAGAGGAATTTTGTGACTTTCTTCTAGCTTCTTCATTTAAAAGTCTACTTTTAGCTAGATTCAAAGTGATTTCACCATCTGGGGTTGAGTTACACAATGACATTCTAAATGTCTCCCATGAGTCCGGTAAAGTACCAAGAAGCAATAACCCCTTAAGTTCATCATCCAATTTAATGCCAGTGGCAGCTAACTGATTTATAATCCCAAGATATTCATTTACATGATCAGTTATAGGGGTTTTATCTCGGTATCTCAAACCTATCAATTGTTTTATCAAAAACAACTTGTTGCTCCCACACTTTTGTGCATACAATTCTTCAAGTTTGTTCCATAATGTGCGTGCATGTGTTTCTTCACTAATGTGATTCATAACATTATCATCTACCCATGTCCTGATATACCCACACACTTGTTTGTGAAATAACTCCCATTCTTCATCAGTTTTACTCACGGGTTTTTCAGTAGTAAACACCGGTAGATAATAATCTTTTACATACAACAAGTCTTCCATTTTTCTTTTCCACATGGCATAATTCAAACCATTCAAACATATCATTCTACTTGTATTAACTTCCATTGTTTATACAAAACAACAATTCAACAACCAAGCTCTGAGGCCACTTTGTTGGGAGGAAACCCGATATCAAAAAAACAAACAACAAATGCACAGCGGAAATAACACCCTCCCACCTTGTATAAACCTGTTAGGAAGCAACAAATAGAGCCAACAACAATATGCACAAATCTGAAAATTCCAAAAAATAGAGCAACACCAAGATTTTAACGTGGAAAACCTCCCCAACGTGGAGAGTAAAAACCACGGGACCGTAGTCCACCCAAAAACTTCCACTATCAACAAATAATGGGTACAAGAGAGTCTTCTCTAGCTACAACTAGAGGCATACATAATACATTCACGAAGAATAACATATTCTTGAAAATATTGCATCAACAAAAGAGATTAAACCAAGAAGTAGTAGAGAAATCACCAAAAACGTAGTCACTGTTCACGTCAGAAAAACGGGCTGTAGAGAGCTCCAAATCTGATCTCCACCGTTCAGATAGAAGACCCACGAGTTGTGAACATGCACGTAAAATTTCAGCTCAATCGGACCACAAATGACCTTCCGATCGTCAACTTGATGAAGATGGCGCAGACTGAAATTTCTGCACTCTTCTTCTTCTTTCTCTCTCTGTTTTTTTTTCTCTCTCTCTCTCGTTCACTCACTCTCTCTTTCTTGAAAACAAGTGACAGACCAGCTGGTCTGTCCATTCCATTCTTTTTTTTTTGTTTATTATTTTTTTCTTTTTTTTTTGTTTTCTTTTGGTCAAAAGTAAAAGCATAATTTTGACCACCCACATGGGTTTGTCTCTCCTAGCACAACAGACACTTCCTTCTGCATGCCACAATTGCCATACTATCATACCTTGTATTTGGCCTTGTTCCACCTGTTATCTATGGCTTCACATTTTGTGAAACCGATGATACGGACATGAAGCTTCTTCCAATGGCAGCAGCTTCTCTCATATGCATTTTAGTTCTTGCTATTGGAAAGGCTTACATTCAAACCCCGCCACACAAGTACCTAAAAACGGTGTTGTACTATCTTACTACTGCAATCATGGCCTCAGGTGTTGGATTTTCTGTGGGTGATCTGGTCAAGAAGTTTAATGTGGAGAAGCTTGGTTGGTTTCAGCCAAATCAAGCAGGAATTCTAGTCTTCCCTGGAAACCAATCACTGCGTCCATCTTTAGCTTCATACTGAAAAATCTTCAAACCACCTGGGCTGACCATCAGTCTTAGACACATGAGATGGGATGGGTCCGACATACTGTGAGGCCCACTTATATGTGAGTGGGCTGATGATCAGCTTGGGTGATTTGAAGAATTACTCGCTTCATACTATCATACACAGTCTTCAATTCTGTCGATGCACCAAATGATATGTCCTTTTTTGTCGAATAAAACAACAGTCACTGCATCCACCTTTCGCTCAAAATTGACCCTTGAACTTTCATTTCTTAACAAACAATCAGCACTTGTTGCATTTTGTTGTGAAAAGCCATTGTATCAGTATCGAGACACTAAAGTTGTGAAACCTTTTTAGGGGGTGATAAATAAATGCTTTATTTCATTTTATTTCGAGTACATGGCAAAAGATCAGCTAGCTATTTCATTTAATTTTGTTAGTGTGAGATGATATACTGAATGTTGAAAGAAAAAGAAAAGAGGAAACATTGGAAGCAAAAAAAAAAAAAAAAAAAATATATATATATATATATATATATATATATATATAAAATTTGAAAACAATAGATTCATCACCAGTGGCACTTGAAGAGAGGAAAAGATAAAAATTACTAATGAAGTATTAATGTTGGGAAATACAATATGAGAATGTCATCATAACTTGGTAACCAATAATAGAGAATTAGACTAATTAAGAACATAATCTAATAAGGAAATCTAAAATTTAATCCAATAAGGAAACTAACTTGAATATTGCCTAAACTAGTGTCGTAACATAAGAAATTATATTGAAACTCTGAATATACTTTAACAGTCCTTCTCAAACTCAAGCAGGGGGAACGGAGACCAACTTGAATTTGGTAACTAAATTGGTGAGGCGTCTTGGAAGCATTGATCAAAGTAGCCAAAAGATCATTTGTAAGAGAACGTTAATAAAAGACCGAGCAAGAGTTGAGCAATCAGCAGCACCGCAAACAATGCAAAAATTAAGATGGTGGCTAATATAGTTTTTAGAGCCACGAGGAACACAAAAATAAACTATGGTGTCTAATGCAATTTTTAGAGCCACGATGAACATGAAAATAAACAGCGGTGGCTGATGGAATTTTTAGAGCCACAACGAACAAGAAACATAGACTATAGATGATACCAGATTGTCTGAATAGAATCTAGAAAAATAGAGACCAAACACACAAGGGTCTGAAAATCTTAAATAATGGTTTAACAGGTTAAATGCAAATGAAAAGGTATTTAGAGTCGTTAATAAAGTTGATGATGATGAATTTGATGTTGCAATATTGGTGGTGGTAAAGAAAGAGATACGACTATTCTGACACAACAGCGGTAGTGGTAATATTAGTAAAGAAAGAAACTCAACTGTTCTGGCGCAATAGCGATAGTGGTAATAATAATAAAGAAAGAGATACGAATGTTTTGACGCAACATTATATTGGTAGTGGTAATAATGGGACAACAATGAAACAGGCTACTAAGATGATGGCTCTGATACCATGTTGAAAGAAAGAGAAAAGAGAAAATATGAGGAGAAAATTTATATATATTGAAGATAATAGAAGCTACCACCAACGGTGGCCCTTGAAGAGATGAAAAGATAAAGACTACATATTGAAGTATTGGTGTTGAGAAATACAATATGAGAGTACCTATTATAGACCTCATAACTTGGAGATCAAGAATAGAGAATTAGACTAATATTAGGAACATAATCTAATAAGGAAACCTAAAACCTAATTTAATAAGGAAACCAACTTGAATATTGCCTAAACTAATATCATGGCATAAGAAATTATATTGAAACATTGAATATACTTTAACATTGAAGATGAGACTAATATGGGCGTATATGATGATATAATGCCAATGTGGCCGTATGGATGATATATGTCACAAATACTTGTATTTTATTTCAATTAAATTGTATTTTACCCCCTTGTGGTTAGTCTAAAGCATGTTAGTCCTCTGTGGTTTCAAAACTACCATATCACCTACCTAACGTCTTAAAAAATGGTGCATATACTGGCAATTTCCTTCGCATTTTTCTGCATCGATTTTGCCGCCTCTAGTGACTCTTCAACTACCAACATGGCATGGGGGGGTTGGTGGAGGGTGGTGGCGGCGGATACTGATGGGGGTTAGGGGCTAGGTTTTGGTTGAGTAATTTTATTTTTCTTATTTTTTGCTAATATTGAGAAGGCATATTTGTAATTTGAATGTTTCTATTAAAAAGCTAACAGATGTTAGCTTGTGGGGGGTGTATATATCATTTTTAGGTGATGTGGTAGTTTTGACACCATAGGTAAGGGAAGGGGTAACGTGCACTTTAAACTAACCACAAGAGTAAAATGCCATTTATAATTTTGATTTTGTATGATTTCAGCTATAACCGATACCTTAACATTGACATCCATGCATGTATTTTTACTTTTATTTATTTTTTCAGGAATATCCATGTATTGATTTTCATAATTTTGTCATTTTCGCTAATAACATAATTTGTACTAGCTCTGAGATTATTTTGCAAATTAATTGGGGGGATAACTTCTTTAAGCATTGTAAATCCTGAAGAGTTTTACAGAACTATATTGTGTATTTCATTGATAGCAATTGTGTAATTATATACAGAGAGTAATATAGTAGAAACGAGTCCTATGTGCAGTGAACTCCTACAAAAGATTACATCAGTTATAACAGAAGATTACTGCTAGTGTAATTCAAAAAAGTCAGAGGTTATCCACTCTGCTATCACCCTCCCTCAAGCGCAGCCTGTGATGAAACAACAAGCTTGGATCGAAGGTTTGTAAAGCGAGTAGCTGAGAGCCCTTTAGTCATGATATCGTAAACTGGTCTAGTATGGAAATAAACCGAATGTGTAATTGACCATTGGCCATTTTCTCCAGCACAAAGAGCACGTCGATCATAATATGCTTCGTACGTGTGTGAAACACTGTATTTGTTGTGAGATATGTCACCCCGAGATTATCACACCAAAGAACCGGAGGAGTGGTGGAACAAGCTCCTAACTCAGATTAGAGTGATTGGAGCCAGCACAACTCAGCAGTGGCAAAAACATTTGCACGATACTCGGCCTCAGTACTAGATCTTGTTGTTGTAGACTACTTCTTTGCGGACCAAGAGATCAGATTCGGGACAAGAAAAACACAATAGCCATGAGTGCTACGCCTATTATCCGGGTACCCAGCCTAATCGGAGTCAGAGTAGGCATATAACGCAAGGTCCGAAGAATGCTGTATAAAAATACCATGTAGAGTTATGCCCTTCAGATACCTGAGTATGCACTTAACTACTGACCAGTGAATATCTGTCGGAGAGTGCATAAATTGACATACTTTATTTATTGCAAAACTGACGTCAGGACGAGTGACAATCAAATGCTGCAAGGCACCAACCACACTCCTATACAGAGTTGGATCATCAAAAGGCTGACCATAAGAAAGAGATAAATTATGATTAGTTGCAATAGGAATGGCAACTATTTTTGCATCTGTGAGCTTCGTTCGTTGTAGAAGGTCCAAAATGTACTTGGTTTGAGTGAGCAAAATGCCATTGAAGACCTTGTGTACCTGCAAACCCAGGAAAAAGGGAAGAGGCCCCAAGTCTTTTAACGCAAACTGTATGTTAAG
Source organism: Ehretia macrophylla (assembly GCA_037974665.1). Lineage (NCBI taxonomy): Eukaryota > Viridiplantae > Streptophyta > Magnoliopsida > Boraginales > Ehretiaceae > Ehretia > Ehretia macrophylla. The sequence continues at coordinate 40,352,900 of CM075782.1, read as the reverse complement.
CAAAGATATCAGTGACTCAATAGCATTAAGATCAGCACATATGACCACTATGTCATAAACATAAACCAAGACATAAATAAGATGCGGTCCATCAGTTCGCATAAAAAGTGATGTGTCAAACTTAGAACCAGTAAAACCAAGCTATAGAATGAAGAAACTAAGCCGAGAGTACCAGGCTCAGGGGACCCGTTTTAAACCATATATTGCCTTGCGGAGTTTGCATACATGTGTTGGACAAGATGGACCAACAAACCCCGAGGGCTGAGACATGTATACTTCCTCATATAATAAGCCATGCAAGAATGAGTTATTGACGCCCAGTGGACGAATATGCTAATGTCGAGAGAGAGGCACTGAGAGAATTACTCGAATGGTAGTCGGTTTAACAACTGGACTGAGCGTCTCTGTATAATCAATCCCTTTTTCCTTATTGTACCATTTCGCAACCAAGCAAGCCTTGTAGCGCTTAATAGAACCATCTTGCTTCCTCTTTATACGAAAAACCCATTTTGCCCCAATAATATTAGTATGTTCCGGCTTCGGTACCAACAATCACATTCCATTACTAATCAAGGCATTGTATTCAGCTGCCACGGCTGTCCTCCAGTGAGTATGACGCGAAGCCTGAGTATAATTAGAGGGCTCAAACTCATTGGAGTTATTCTGCAAACACTGGTTAGTAAGAGCATAAAGAGCAATATAATCAAGACGCTTAACAGTTCTTGTCTGATCACAAGAACGCGTCACCATAGGATGAGACGACACATTTGACACTGTGCTAGGATTAGACAAAAGAGACGCTGAGAGTAGAGGAACAGTATCACATGCCGACACATCCTCAGCAATTGCAGTAGCTGTTGCGTCATGTGTAGAAAGTGGCATAGGGTCAGATGCATTTGGTGAGGAATTTGGAAATGTATTGCTAGTGGACTGGTCACTATCTAAGATGGCATCATGTGAAGACTCATGACAGCTTTGTGGTGGGGACACTAGAGGGCTAGACATAGGGACGAGAACATCAACACAAGGGGACTACATAGGAACTTGACAAGGGACTGACCAAAGCATATCACTAAGTGGCATTGTGTGATGCATAAAATCCATGGACCGCGTACAAGGAGCCACATAAGTAGAAGTAGACGTAGTTGTAGGTTAGGCCTGAGACTGTGAGTGATAAGGAAAGCATGTTTCGTCAAAGATAACATGGCGAGATAAAAAGACACGGCCAGAGGACTAATGAAAACATCGATAGCCTTTGTAGTGATCATCATAGCCAATGAAAATACAAGGTACCGACTTAGAGCTAAGTTTATCTCGATGGATTGCTCCCAAATGAGGAAAACACAAACAACCGAAAACCTTGAGGAACGAGTAATCTAGTAGAAATTTATGGACAACCTCAAACGGTGATTTATTAGAGAGAACTGGAGTTGGGAGGCGATTAATTAAAAAAACTATAGTAGAAAAAGACACGACCCAAAAACGCTTAGGTAGAAAAGAGTGAGACAAAAAAGTTAACCCCATTTCAGTGATATGGCGAATTTTCCTTGTCGCTAAGCCATTTTGTTGACGCATGTACAGACACGAGATGCGATACTATATGCTAGATTCATCTAAAATTTGTTTGAGTTTGCCTTTGGTTAATTTGGGAGCACCATCACATTGGAAATTTTTTTTTTTTGTACCAAAGAAGTTTTTAGAAATTCGCTTGAAGTGAATAAAAGAGTTTACACATTTAGTTTTGTTGTGCAATGGATAAAATCATATGAATCTACAAAATTCATCAATAAAAATGATAAAGAATCGAAAGTCAGAAAATGAATTTATTGGAGCAAGTCCCCATATATCACAGTGAATAACATCAAGTGGATACAAGGCCTGTCTTTCTGAGCGTGAAAATGAGAGTTGATGACTCTTCCCCATTAAACATGCAATACAACTTTTATTCAAAACACTAACATTAGAAAAACCTAACTGGGCTTTATTACGCAAAAAAGATAAAACATCCTTTGAAGGATGACCTAAACGTTGATGCCATAAAGAGGCCGACACAGACGAGACAGTGAAAGCAACTTGAGGAGTGGGTTTTGACGACAAAGGCAGAGTGTACAGATTAGAGTTAACGTGGCCCTTGAGAAACGGCATCCCTGTACGGAGGTCCTTTACAACACAAGAAAATGGAAAAAATTCGAGTGAGACCATATTATCTTTAGTGAATTGTGACACAGACAATAGATTTTTTATAAGACGCGGAACATGAATAACATTATTTAAAATGAGTGAATGAAACAAAGTAGAGACTGAAGTAAACCATGTATTCTGAATAGGCAAATAGGTGCCATCACCAATGACCATTTTATCTGAGCCACCATACGATTGAAGAGCCTGTAAGAGCCCTGGGTCAGAGGTCATGTGGGATGAGGCACCGGAGTCGGGTATCCATGACTAAATATGAGAGACAGACGAAGTGGACTGTTGATGAACCCCAGCATAGTGTGTGTTGACATTACTGTTACACGACTGAGAATAACAATAGCAGCACTTTTGTGACGACCCAGACCTAGCATATAGACATTTTATTAATTTGCATATATTCATTTTATTAAATTGCACCATTCTTGAAAAATGTACCACAATAACTATTGCATTCACTTAAATTATATTCAATTGGCTTTCCCAAAATAATTATTTTATTATTTTATTTATTAGAATTTATTTTACTAACAGTTTAAAATGATTTAATTTCACTATTTGAATGTGAAGCCTCGAACCCGGGAATAATTATTTTTATTATTATTATTATTTGTATTTATTTAAATTATATTTAATTGATTTACATAAAGTCGTTAATTTATTATTTTTATTATTTGTATTTAATTAATTTATATTTAAATGATTTGCTCGGGACACTTATTCTATTATTTTAATTATTTAAAATTATTTTACATATCTTTAAATTAATTTATCCTACTGTTCGAACGGGAAGCTCGGGCCCGGACCTGAACGGGCTATCTTAATATTTTTAGTAATAAATATATTTATGCGAATTTCATCTAATTACCAGAAATGATTATCTTATATTTATTACTTGTTTATAATTAATTGACTTAGTTTTTTCGAGTCCAAAGAGACTTTTAATTTATTATATTTAATTATTTTGTGTGCATATTTGACTTAATTTCCCTTTATATGATCGTATTTGTTTTTATATGTTTTAATTTTTAAGTTTAACCTGAGCACAAGTAAAATTTTAAACTGCTTTATGTTTCGAATTTGATATTTTTTCCCTGAACATTACTGTATTTAATATATTCGTTCATTGTTGAAATGTGCATTTCATGTCCCAAGCATGAGGAAAATAAATATTTTTAGTGACCCTGAGTGAATAGTGATAGTTTATTATTTTGGACCTTTAGTCTTCCTATTAGTTTCTACTTAATTTTTATAGTCCAATTATATTTAACTAAAGTCCAAACCATTAGTTGGCCATTTATATACTTAACATATATATACTTATACTTATATTAGTTAGTAAACTAAAGCTAAAGCATAGCAAAAGAAATCGGGCAGCAGCATAGCATTTTATTTGGCCAATCCATTAGTCAAACTTAGTTGTCTAGTTTATATACTTAATTAGACTTATATAATAAACTATTACACAAAGCCAAAATATATCAAAAGAAGCAAAAAGAATTGGCAACCAGAGAGAAAAGCCGTGGACCTCTTTGAGCTTAGGGTTTGTGTTCTTCTCCAAAATTCAGCCATTTTAGCTAGGATCTAAGGTGTTTTTGGCTCAATTCTTTCATTTCCTAGCATAACCAAGGTGAGGGAAGCTTTTATTGTGCATTTCTCTTGATTTCTAGTTGTAGAGAATTTTTGTAATTGTTGAGATTTGATGATATAATGCTTCTAATATCTCAAATGCTAGCTAGTGATGGTGTAGAACAAACTTTTGAGCTTATATTACGTGTGTAGTTAAAGATTTATGTGTAGTTGATATGTTGAAGATGAGGAATAGTAGTTTTTTTAGGGCTTTTGATTATTCTTGTATATAAGCTTAATTAAATTATGTATAAGCATGTTAAGTGAAGTATTAGAATTGTGATATAGTGAAGGTTGTGTGTATACTCATGGTGTTGCAAGAAGAAAGAAAGAATTAGAGTCTAAAGGTGAAATTTGCGTAGTTAAGTGGGTATCGTCTGATAGATTTTGTGTATCCATCGACTGATTTTGTGTATCAGTTGGTTGATTTTATGTATCAGCTGGTTGATTTTATGTATCGTTCGACTGATTTTGTGTGTTGTCTGACTGATTTTGTGTATTAGTACTATTCACTCAGGACCATTAAAACGTGACCCGATACTAATTTTGACACTTGATATGGATCCTAGGGATGCTAAAACGGTTGCACGATAAAAATTATTAAATTCCGAGATAGTTGAAAATTAATAGCTTAATTGCGTCTAAAATAGAAATCAATTAAAGTAAGGTATCGGGGTGAGGTTTAGGGTGCTAATGGGATTTAAATAAGTAGGACAGAGCTTAACGTGCTTTTATAACACTTAAACGATGCTCGGTTAGGGTACTTGTAGTTCAAACATACTAAGGGGTAATTGGAGCTTTTGTGTTAATTGTAGCTTAAGTGTGGACCGATGGTTCCAAATGGAGCCATGACGTGTATAGAGATGTATTAAATAGCTTGTTGTGATTCTAGAGTCTTGCATTCCGTTTCTGTGTCAAATTGTTTTAGTAAACAAAGGAAAAATAGTGTCAAAGTTTAATTAAATGTTGGTGATTGCTTTCTAATTGATTGATTAGGTGTTTATATGCATTTGTATAGCATGTGTATACCCTAGTGGAGAAGTTTGTGAGTTGAGCCATTGATGTGATTTTATTGTGTTGGTTACGAATGTCTCTAGGAGATTCTTTGTGATAAGTATATGTTCTTTTACATGCTAGGGTTGATCCATTGAGTCAATCCCAGGGTGTTGAAAGTAGACTGATGCTAGTTCTTGTATCATTTAGCTACTTGGTAAAGGTTAGGGATTTCCATCCTTTTGGTGCATTTTAGTTGTTTCTTGCTATTAGATTGAATGATCTAGTATACTGCTTGAGATATATGATAGATATGTTTAGGGTATCTACATGGTTACTCGAATGGAATTAGAATGGCCAAATTGTTAAAGTGACATGTTAGTTGTTGGATTTCTTGAGAATTACTTGAAGTTATTGCATGACTAGCTAGTAAATGGTTATATTTGCTATATTTGATTGTTATTTGAGCATGTTGCATTTGGGCGAGGTTAGCCTACTTTGCTAACCTCCTATCTTGATTAGTATTATTATCTCGTGATTCGTTATTCGTGGTTGCGCAACCTATTCGGGCATGGTAGTGTTGAGTAACACAAGCGGCATCAGCCTTGCCGTGCTTCCTCGGCTACCATGGTTTCCTAGTCCCTCTCTCGCTGAGGCATACTCCCCTACCCCAGAGGCGTGGTTCACCTCGTTAGGGCATACGACCCTACCTCGGGAGATATGGGTCGTAGGATTGGGGTACATCCGGAGTACCCCATTGAAGAAATAAGGGGTTTGTCGGCACTTGTTATCGAAAATCATAGTTCATGGTTCGAGATTGAAGACAAGAAGATGAACCGTATCCTTTTTAAATATGTGATACTCGATTATTAATTGTTATTCATTATCTTGTTACTTGAAACTTGGTTATATGCTTTACATGATACTTGCGTGTTAACTAGACTTATGTACTTCATAGTTCGTGTATTTGTATACTATCTAGCCCGTGTGCTTGTGTGTTATCTTGAGTCATATACTTGCATGCTAGCGTGCTATTCAGTCTCGTGTGCTTGCGTGTTATTTAGGCTCGTATCCTTGTGTACTATTTAGTATTGTAATCTTGTGTGTCATCCAGTTTACTGCTTGTTTATATGCATAGCACGAATTGGTTTCGAAAATGTTCCTTCCCTCACTGGTCATACATGTTTTGTATGCTCATACCTCTTTCTAACATCTTTCAGGTTCAACACCTTCAGAAGTTGATAAGAGGAAGCTCGAGAGTTTTCGTGGTTGATTATGTTGGCTTTCGTGAATTGTAATTTGATTAGAATCATAAGAATTTGACAGGTAAATGTTTTGGGTCTTGTTAGTACTTGATTTATTACGAGGTCTTGTAATGTAAGTTTAAAGTTTTGAATGTATTGATAGTTGTAGGTGGCCTGTAATAGCATAATGAACTATTTTATCATCTAACAGTCGTACATGCTTGCTTGGGAAAAATGAAGTTGATTGGCAGACTTAATAGATAAGAAAATTGAATAAATTAGGATTAGAGTGGTATGATAAGTGAATTTAAAAGATAAGATTTCAATAGATTTTTAATCTTGTATGCCTGTGTGTTATGTTGTTGGGCTCTAAGGCTTGGAGGGCCTTGAGGAGTTTGATGCATGTGGTAATAGTGGAAGTTGGGAGTTAAGGAGGAGGTTGGACTTTGGTTTTGAGGCTATAGTTGCTTGTACAGGTTTTAGATTGTCTTATAAATAGGGGAGACTCCATTCGTTTTTTCTCGTTTTTTGTGACTTGGGTATTGGATTGGGGCTCCGGTCTCGGGAGGGATCGGGGCGTGACAACTTTGCCGCATAATGCCCAAACTTATGACATATTTGACATTTTTGCTTGCTATTATTAAAGGACCCACGATCACCACTGTGCTTGGAGGCATTATGTTGTGCAGAGTGTTTAGCAGCCGTTGAAGAGTTGCCTTGGTTATCAACTGAATGAGTTTTGAATTGAGCAACAAAAGCCGAAACAGAGTGGGACTATAAGGAAGAAGCACCATCATCATCAAGGAGGACCCTCTGCTCAAACAGAAAGAGTTTGGCACGAATCTGACTAAAGGTAGGAGGCAGAGATAAATTCTCCACTAAGGTGACGAATAAGCGATACTCCCGCGGCAATCCATCTAGACTAACCAAGACCAGATTGGAATCGCTAAAGGGATCACCAATAGCAGCTAGAGAAGAGGACAAAGTGTGTATAGTTTGGAGATATTCAGCAGTTGGCATAGCAAAAACCCTATTATGGTCATCTCCAACTCATTCAAGATTTGGAATTATAACTTGAGGGATGTGAGAAATCCTCTTATAATCCGCAGGCGTGATCACAAGCCTCTCAGACACAGCAACAATACTAAGATGTTGAAGACTTTTCAGATGTTCTATACCCGCCGGCAACTCCTCCACGAATTTATACTCCTTCATCTCTAATTTATCAAGAACGGGCATTGCACCCTTCTCAATTCTTACCCATCTCAATGTTCGTAGTTTCCACATTCGTAATGTCTTGAGCGCCTGAAACCCTCCAGCCTTGAAACATAATCCCTCTCATTCATAAGCTTGCCCAAGCTCAATTTCCTTTAGAGATCGCAAATCTTGAAGCAATTGCAGAGGGTCATCCCACAAACGACTCCGAAGGAGTTTTATACTAGTAAGTTCGTCAAGGGAGAGAATCCATTGGGGTGGTCTTTCCAATCGCCTGTTCAATATTAGTTTGCGAAGAAATTGAGGAGTTGAGGAAAGAGAATATTGTAGATCAATGACCTCATCGGAATAAAGAAATAATGAGCGGAGATTTGTCAACTTTTCAAGGGAAGAGCAGAGTTCCTTACTGTCTTCTTTTCTTAGCTTAGTAATTCCCAATTTTCTTATCTGGGTTAACTTTCCTATCTCCTTCACTATTTTCATGCTTCCCATTTGATCTGCATCTGTGTAACAGAGGCTTTGAAGGGATTGTAGCTTGCCTATTCTGTAAGGGGCTTGAAATCCAATGTTTTCTAGAGACAACACTAACAGATGACGCAGTTGTTTAAGCTTTGAAATCTTGATGGGTAATTATGTCACATTGGTGTATTTTAAATCCAAGGTTTCGAGCTTTTGAAGCTTTCCTATTGATTGTGGAACAGTTTTCACATTTGTGTTTCTCAAGCTCAAATACTTTAGATGAAGCAATTTGAAAATTTCATCAGGAATCTCATCTAAAGGAGCACCTCTTAATTCTAACACTTTCAGTAGCATAAGACCATTCGATAACAACTTCGCCAAAAATGGTTTGGACCTTGAACCAATGGATCCAAACAACACAAGTGACCGAAGACACTTAAGCAAGATATTGCTTACCTGTGTATTGTCAATGGAACTTTGGATTACCAAGCGCCGAATCTTGTTTGGAAGCTGCTTCCCCGGTTCATTAAATATGGTGGTCATGTTCTGATCTCTGGCCTTGCGAAGTATAATTTGTTGTATAATATCATGGATTCGACATGCCTTCACTTGTCCATCTTTAGTTGTCTTAGCAACTTGGACTAAGCTTCTATTAATAAGTTCATTGAGATAACTCTCAGCCACTTCTTCTATTGTCATTCCTTGTTTCTTTTGCACAAATCCTTTAGCAACCCAGAGCAAAATCAATCTATTTTTCTCTATGGAAACATATTCTGGAAGAATGCTTAAATACAATAAACAAATTCTTAGATCCTCAGGCAACTCATAATAACTTAAAAAGAGTAACTTGTTCATATTTTCCAGATAATCGTTGCCTGCCATCTGCACACCAAAGCTCCTATTGAATAGGTTCCATTCTTCAATTCTACAACTCTTTGTTGCCATGACGCCACCAATTACCATAATTGCAAGTGGTAGACTGGCGCATCGCTCAATGATTTTTCTTGAATCTTCCTTTAAATGATCAGGGCAAGAAATATCCCGGAATGCTTTCTTGCAAAACAGAGTCCAGGAGTGTTTCTTGCTCAAAGGGTCTAAAGGATAAATGTCACCTGCGGCATCACTTGTGGCGGCCCGGCCTACCTCAGCGATGCGTGTAGTGATGATGATACGACTGCCACAATTATTTTCGGGAAATGCTCTGTGGAGATCGTACCAATTTGTCGTTCTCCATATGTCATCAAGAACTAGAATGTATTTCTCTTGCCGAAGAAGAATCTGAACAAGTTGTTTCATACAATTCTCGTTCATGGTATCCAAGTCGTCAGGTGTAGTTTGATTAAGTTCCTTGAATAGATGTTGAACTGTCTGCTTTAACAGTGTCTTAATGTTGAATGATTGCGACATTGTTATCCATACGTGGACTTTGAACCTTTTCTTTACATTAGTATCATCATACACCTTTTTAACCAGGGTTGTTTTCCCCAACCCGCCCATCCCAACTACCGAGATCACGCGTAGTTGAGAATCATTTTTAAAAATCATATCCATGAGCTTCTTCTTTGGCCTTTCAATGCCAACCAAGTCTGCTTCTTGTAGAAGAAGTGCATCACCTCGACTATCATACCATGCATTTTGACTTGTGTATATTGGTTTTGGCATGTCTACTATGCCAAATTTCTTTTGGTATCTCTCATGTGCTTCAGAAATATCTTTTATCCTTCCATTGATGGTATGCATTTTAGCCACAATTTGATGACGAGCTTTCAAATTCTTAATCGAGCTGTAGCCCTTCCGGACTCGACCAAGAAATCCATCAGCATGATGACGACGTCCAAATCGCAGGATAAATACATCAAGAACATCTTCGATATCGTAAGCGACATCGCAAACTTGTTTGACCCATATTTGAAGCTCGGGAAAATTTTCTTCTATTGCTTCTGCCCCTCCTAGAAAGCCCTTCATTTGCCCAAGTTCATCTTTCATATGCTGGACTTCATATCGAAGCCCTCCTAATATTGAGCTCTCTTCACGGATAAGGGTTGCAACTTGCTCTAGTAGAATGGATACCACGGCTTCTGCCATTCTCACTCACTCAAATTTCTCACAAAATAAATGACTAATGATTATAGGCACCAAATAGAAAGGTGAATTGTGTTTGCTTGGGAGGCTGCATTCTCTAAATCACACTATTTAAAAGAGGGGTTGTTATTAAAAATATCCATAAGTCTCACATTTTTCTCTGACTCGAAAACACACGTCTGGAATAGAGCTTATATTTTAGTCTGGATGTTGACATTTTAAAGAAATTTCCTTAAAAGATAAAAGTTTGGTGAAGCCTGAAATGTGAACTCTCAGCAAGTCAATGGTTAATGGTTGGTGTGATGGCCAATTTGGTAGGCCTTAAGAAAAGACAAAAAGAAATAATAGGGTAACGTAAGGATCCTCTCTTTTGTTGATTTTTTTTTTTAAAAATAAAGTGTATTATTAATTATTAGATTTAATTTTTATAAATCTTAGCCATCAAATCTGACATAATAAACTAATTGTCTATGAAGATCAAATTTGATATCGCATAATATATTTTATCTAGAAAATGCGAGAACCATTAAAAGAAAAAAAAAAGAAGTAGATTCATCTTTCGAAATCAAAAAGAATCAAAAGCTTAGCTGACAGTAGATTATAAAAATTGAACCATGGGGTAGCACGTCCCAGCCTCAACGTCTGATCTATCGCAGAGCATATCACATTAATTTCCATATTCAATTGTTTTTACTCGCTTACATTAATGTGGTCAAGAGTTGTCTTTCTTTATAAAAAATAAAAAATAATTATTTTGTCCTTTTAACAGACAAAATAAAAGGAATTTTTGTCAACGTAAATAAAAATATTGGGATGAATTTTATAATTATGTTTACACCATAAGTTTATACTAAAAGATGATATAATTCAATAGTGTTTTTTGTCTTGAAGGAATAAAATTTGAAGACGAGAATAATTATCAACAACTATTCCTTAATTATTATTATTATTAAGATATCCGACAGTGTTTGAGTATCATCATTAAAAGTGATGCAGGGCCGTTCTTAAAACAATCATTTTTTCAAAATCTGCTCTTTGTTGAAGAGCATACTCCATTGTGAAAGATGTTAAAAAGATTGTAGTAGGAAATCCGAATCTGAAGTTCCAATGCATCAGAAGGACGGCTAACCAACCATGTAGCTAGTTAGCAAAGTGTCGGCACAGTGATAATTTGCCTGTAAATTAGTTTTCTTGTCTTCCATCTCGTTTGTTGTATCTCCTTTTTCAAAATTTTCACTCCACCGGAGTTGGTTGAAACTGTATTATGTTTTTATTAATATATTGTTTCTTTGACCAAAAAAAAATATATATATATATATATATATATATACGATTATTATCAATAAAGAGAAATTGACTAGAACTCACCCAACAAATCAACAACAACAAGGAGCTTTACTTGAATTTATTTTGTGACCTTCCAAAAAAAAAAAAAAAAAGAGATCAAAAAATATTAAATTTCATACATTTTCAGGAAAGGCAATCACCCAGCTGATTTTCTTGCGAACCTGGCAGTTCGGGCATCAGCAATGACACCTACACCAGATAGATGAACGTTTGGAAATCTTAGTCAACGATCTTCCCTTGAAGGAATCAATTTTATAGCTGACATGAGAGACAATGCATGATGTAGACTTGGGCGAAAATTCATCATATCAATATTCTGACAGGTGAAGATGGTTTATCAATGTGATTATGCATCTGAAAGCATAACTTGTTCATACTCGTAGATCACCGACGATATTAATTTAAATATACTTCTTAATTAAAGATCGTATAAAGAATAAGATAAAATAATATTACCATTTTTTCAGCATCTTTGAACACTATGATAAATTAATACACTGTTAACAGAACGGCAAATTCTAAAACACGGAAGACCAGTGGCAGATGTATGTTCGGGTAAAATCAGAAGGACATTAAAAAATTTATATATATTTTTTTTAAATTAAATATTTATGTATTTTTAGTTAAAAAATAATTAGACCACATTAAAAAAAATATATCCATATAATTATAAAACTATATGCTTTAATCTCTAGTTAAAAGATTTCATAAATTCGCGACCATCAATAGTAGATAACTATCATTATATGTGCATGTGCTAACCATGAACAACTTTTACCAAACAAAAACAAAAAAAGGGAGAATAACTTTTTAGTCCATGGGGTTTATCAGAAGTCCCAAATTGGTCCTTTAGATCTACAGAATATCCATTTTACTCCCTGAAATTAACTGGCAAAAATTAATGTGTGAGTATCGCGCTTTCGTACTTTCAGAATCTTCATTTATGTTAATTTAATTCTAGCAATTGACTTACAACCTTGTTCCATAAAGATGTCATAAAGTAATTATCGAACATAGGATTTCCTTTTCATTTTTATTTTTATTTTGTTCAGAATCAAATAGACACAACATATGTGGAAATTCTTTATATTCCTTCTAATCTTTTATATTTTTTGTCTTTCAATATTGGCGTGAACAATCAGTAATTCCAGTATAGCATATCCAATTATGTTATTAAACACAAATAACATTATACAATTAATTTTTTTTCCTATTTGTCTCTATATTCCGCAAATCATTAACGTACAATTTACTAACATTAGTGCAATTGAATGAGAAAATGCACAACACTTCTTTGTGTTTTACTGAAATTGCATTAAAATCTTATATTTTTAAAAGTCTCATGAAATTTTTTGTGTTATTTAGAATGTTGCATGATACCTCCTACCGTCCATTTTTTAATTAAATTTAATGGAGATTAATTGAGAGTCACATGCCTATAATGCAACTTTAGTTTGTATTAAGCCTTAAAATAAATTAGAAAAGGCTAAAGTGCCCTAAACATCACATCCAGTTCTTCATGAAGCTCAATTTGTGACATTAACAGTAAGCTTAATTATGCCAATTATATTAAACATCTTTTTTTGTCATTATATTAACACCTTATTAAAAACAAAGATGCTTCTAACCAATTTTTAAACAATATTAAAGAATTCTTAACCCTTAATTAAATGACATGATCATGTCATGGACCCCTGTACCAACGTGATGAACACTAATTCTCTCTCTCTCTGTATATATATAATTAATATATATATATTAATATATATATATATATATATTACTGACGTGGGCATTTTAATAATTCAAATTTTCTGCTCGCCGTTATTCTATGTTATGTTTCAGTGCCATGATGGTCTACTAGTGGCATGGTCTTTCTTCCATGTACATGTTTTTCTAAATTTAGAGAGTTTTCTTCTACATGAAAATGAAAACCTTTAAAAATAAATATTGGACCGTGAAGAAAAAAGTGAAATCTAAGCGCATATGGCACGAAAAAGAAATTCGATTTCGATAAGAAATAAGTGAAATCCAAAAATGTTCCATGTTCATCTCTTTTGGTCTCAACTAACACAAGCACCTCTCTTTCTCCTCAAAACAACAACCTTTTTTTGTCAAGCAGCCTTTACTTTTCAAGACTTCACAGCAGTCAGCACTAACAAAAGTAGCAACGGCAAAGCCAAGAAGAGACAACAAATATCACCAAAACCACTAAATAACTATGGTGGCTCAAACTCAAAATGGCCGAGAATTCAAGAACGCCGAAGAGATGTGGAGCACACATGAATGAACACACCATATGCAAAAAACCCAACAACGTGTAGCAATTAACAAAATCATGGAAGGTTGTAGCAATTTTTACCAAAAAATTGTGCAAAAACAAACCCAGGAAAGTTCAAACAATTTCGCAATGAAATTTGGCTTTCAAGGTGTTTTTGGTACTTTCTCTCTAGAGTTTGAGATTCTCTCTAACTTTTGTAAATAGTTTTTTGAAAAGGTGAAGGTGTGGAAAAACCTGCAATTACTCATTTGGGCTACTAGTTTAAAATTAATCATATCAATATTCTGACAAGTGAAGATGGTTTATCAATGTGATTATGCATCTGAAAGCATAACTTGTTCATACTGTAGATCAACGATGATATATCACAATAATTTAAATATACTTCTTAAGTAAAGATTGTATAAAGAATAAGATAAAATAATATTACCATTTTTTCAGCATCTTTGAACACTAAGATAAATTAATACATTGTTAGCAGAACGGCAAATTCTAGAACACGGAAGACCAGTGGCAGATGTATGTTCGGGCGAAACTAGAAGAACGTTAAAAATTTTATGAATTTTTTTTAAAAAATTAATATTTATTTACTTTTAATTAAAAAATTAATTAACCTTCACTGAAAAAAATGTACTCATATAATTGTAAAATTATGTGTTTTAATATCTACTTAAAAGAATTCCTAAATTCGCAACTGTGAAAGACTTATATTATATTTTTCCGTCAATCGTAGATAACTATCATTATATATGCATGTGCTAACCAATGAATAACTTTTACAAAAAAAAAAAAAAAGAATCCAAAAATAAAGCCATGATGGACCCTCATTATGACCCGAAGCCAATTGACTTTATTTTTCTCACTTGTGACAATCCACTTAATTTTATTTTTTCAAATTGATCCTTCAACTTTGTCAATAAATTTATCATTCATACTCATTTGGGTTTGACATGTGAACCCAAATTCTAAAAACCCCAACTATCAATTCTGGCATAAGACTAACTTATAAGAACACTATATCATGTCTTTCAAGATATGGGACATCAAACTTGTTAGATATGTAATATATACAAACTATAGTTAGTTGTTGTAACCATAGTTACTATATCGTAACCATAGTAATTTCACTATAACATTTAGAATTTTTTTAACACTCTAATTGAAAAAAAAATCGTTGCAAAAGATGAAAAAATCGTTGTAATAGGTGTCTTATTTACAAAGGTTTTGAACCATTATATAAAGTAAGCATTTTTTTGCAGTGGTTAAAAACTTTTTAATGATCTTTTGTAATAATTACTCATAAAATTATTTTCTAGCAATGGTTTGAGAATGTTGCTTATCAATTACAAACAACCATTGCAATAAAAAAATTTGCAACGAGACCATATACAACAGTTTTTAATCTTTTTGTAAGAGTTTTAAATATTTTTAAATGTTATAATAGATAAAAAAAAAATATATAGTAGTACTAGTTAAGAATATTCCAAAAATATACTTGGAATATGCTAAAAAATTCTCTCTTCTTAACCTGTAAAACGCACTCTCTGTATTCTGTAAATCATCAACAACATCTTCATCTTTGCTCAATAGTACATGACAATTACATTCTCTCTTCATCAATGGATTCTATAATTTTATCCAACAAAAATTAGTCAACACTCCCCCACCCCCCACGCCAACCCCTACACCCCCCCCCCCCCCCCCCCCCCCCCCCCCCCAAAACAAGACATCGTCTTATAGGCAGAAGTATTTATCTGTGACACCATGACAGTGAGTGGACGATGAAGAATTTAGGGAGTAATAGAAGGAACACAATTAAATATTTATAACATCAATATCTTGATAGCTAAAATTGTTGGGAAGATAATATAGCAAATGTGAATATAAATCTGAAACCTCAACTCATTCTTAGTGTTAGTTCAATCATGATTATTTATTATAATAATTTAAATATACTTTGTTATTAAAGACCGAGTAAAGAAGAAGCTAAAAAGAATTATATCACGTTTTCATCATCTTTGAATACAAATGTAAATTAATACGTTACACTTTTAGGACAATGGTTAATTCTAGAACATGAAACACTTGTATTTCATTTGTTGGTCTCACGTTGCCATCTACCATTGTCAGTGGTAGCTAGGCATGTGAACTACTATTACGCTTTCATACTTTGATAATCTCCATTAATATTAATTTAATTGACCTAATAATTGACTTACAACCTTTGATTATATAAATAATGTAAAGCAACTATTAAGATTTTAAGACAAAGGATGAGTAAGACAAAATCTAGGCTTATATAAGTCTCGGCAAGTAATAGGAGGCAGTGTAAGAGGGCACTAGCTAGACATTGTTCGCTTTGTAGGGCAAGTTGTGGAAGTAATGGAGGAGAGCTTGGTGAGGCGTCCGGATAGCAAAACTTCTAGTAATAGTAATGGAGACAAAACCATCACACACACAAATGGTGATAATGGGGATCTGAAGCCTTTGGTTGACATGAAAGAAGAAGAGATAGAAAGTAGTGATGGACCAAAAAATAGAGTCTATATTGATCAAAATAAAGGTGCGTATTCTATTAATTTCAAGATAATGGTTTCATTCTACTATCGTTATGTTCTGCTGTTACATGAAGAATATGTCTCACATGCATGCATGAGAAATCCACATATTTGATGTAGCAATTTCCTTAGCTTCAAGTTGACTATAGGGCTTTGTGTTAATTTTGTAAGTTCTAGAGTAAAAGTGTTGCTATGTCCTTTTTTTTCTTTTTTTGGTCTTTTTGCAAACAAATATTGCTACTCTACCTAATAATTACTCTCATTTATAAGACCTTGCATCATCATCAGTACTTTACTGCTAGGCTAACCATTTGAGATTAATTGATCCCCTTTAAGTCTTGTCTCTCATGTTACTATGGTCTCTTTTGAACATGCCAAATTTATGTGGCAAGAAGCATCTTATTGTTTAAGAATGTACATATTAGATATTATCTCATCTTAGTTTTAAAAAAAATAATGCATTTGCACTCCATAATGTATAAAATTTCCTTATCCACAAGTTTTATGCAAAAGTCAAATATGATTTATTGATTTTATTGTGTGATGGATCGGATGACCATGAATTTTTGATAAATTTGGAGGTTAAAATGCATTTTTTTTATACTATAGAGGGGATAAAATGCATAATTTCATACCACAAAAAAATTACATATATAGAAAACCACAAGAGTAATATGAACTTACTACCAAATTGGAAATCCTTGGATGTACATCTAGTTCAGTAGATAACATAGACTTCTGAGAAAACCTACACTAATTATAGCAGACACATCAAACCTGCCTGCATTAATTGAAATTAGCATAATTTGTTAAGAATTTAGTTTAGAATCTTCTTGGCTTGCTGTAATGCGTGGAGTAAAATCAGATGGAAGTTCAAATTACAGCAAAGTATTGGATGTATGTGTGCATGCAGCCATGCACATATCATACAAAGTTCTTTGGAAAATTTTTATAAGTATGCTACCTTTTCTATGGGTCACATGCAGATGAATTAAACTAGACCAAGGGTCCAGCTCTGATATTATGTTAAGATAACTGAGGTTCTATTTTAAAACCAATTAGTGTCAAGTTGAGTAACCCATGATCTCATAAGGTGGCGTGAGAGTTTTTGATTTTTTGATATGAGAAAAGTGATATATTCTAATACTTTTGCGACATTCCAACTAAAAAATTATAAATAAAAAAAAAATTTAACAGTTTTTTAACCATTTTTCATAAAGCTAAAACATTTTGCAACAGTTAAATTTTTCTATCAAATTTTGTTAATGATTGCTTCTAAAATTACTCTTTCACAATGGTTTAAAATTATATATAATTACAGCAATTGTTTTTTAAACTATTGCCTATTATTTATATAAAATAAAATAAAAACTATTGCAGTAGAGAATTTACAACTGCATCACATGCAACGATTAAAGTCATTTGCAACGTTTTTTTAGTTTTTTTACGACAGTTTCAAGCCTTACAACAGATAAAAACGTGACAGTAGTGAATTTTGTGCACGCGAGCTATCATTCTCATGAATATTAATCCCACAAGTCTGGAATTGCATTGTTGCAGGTGATGCATTTGGACAGCAGCCAGAGCAGAAATATATCAAAGCCGAGGACTTCTCTCTGCAATCAGGAAAATCTCAAGCAGAAAATACTACTCCTTCAAAGGGTTTCAACAAAGGAAAATCTGAACACATAAAGTTTGGTATCGAAGAAGAAAATACTGATGATTATCATGAAGTAATTGAGTTGGAATTTCTTGAGAGACAAGTCCACAAGCTTCATACACATGATATGTACTGCCCTAATTGTAGATCTCAAATTACCAAGGTGGTTCTAAGGAGAAGAATAGTGACAAAACAGGATTTAATTCCACCAAACCCTACAATTCCTCCGGATCCTGATCCGGGGCTATATGGATGCTTATCATGCTTAAGAATTTTCATCCGTAAAGGTACATTCTTCACCGTATTTATTAAATTATCACGTTATCTAAATGTTTGAATTAATATAGAGGAAGGATTTGTTATTTATTCATTATTTTTTACACGACATTTCTCATCATATTTATTAAATTACAGCCTCATCTAAATGTTTAATCTGATATAAAAGAGAGATTTATTATATCTATTTATTGTCTTTGACAATGCCCCTTCATTGTACAGGCAAAATTTGTTTTTCAAGTTTTGCACATAAAATGGTTTTTTTTTAATATTTTTAAATAGGCGGCATCAAGAATATTCTTAAATGTTTAAGCCCGTTTGGTAACTAAGTTCTAATATCATATTAAGTTATATTTCATCAAATATTTAAGCATTTATTAAGAGGTTTATTATATTTATTTATTATTTTCAACAATATTCATCCCTATAAGACAAATGAATTTATAGATATAGTAGTCAGTATGTACCTATCTAAAGAATGAAGATAACAACACATCATTGTAGCATTTTCATCATAAGGCCTAGTCATAGCTTCTTTTATTATCTTTTGAGCTAGCTTAATACAAAAAAATAAAAATAAAAATAAAAATATGAATAATCCACTAATTATTTCTTTTTATAAGCAGGAAGACAGTTCATTAATTGCTTTGGGTTATGTGGAGAAAGTCCTAAACCGTCGCCGATTGTGCCGGATGATGTTGTTCCTATACCAGATCCAGGTAAAATGATTAATAAAACTGTTCCTTATTCTTATTTTTTCTGGAAGAATCAAATTGTTCAAGATGCTTTTTCACGTGTATGTTAGATGGTTTTTTATTAAACCTTGCAGATGGATATAATTTTACAAATAAGTGACGATGAATTCTGAGTCAGGACCTTTTGATGTCTAAACTTTGATATCATATTTAGTGACTACCTCATTAAAAAATCTAAATAATTAGATAGGGACCGATTTATTGTATTTATTTACCACGTTCAACATCAAGGATCAAAAAATTGGAGTTTTCATTATGTAACAATTTAAACATGGATTTAACATTCATGCAAAATCCAGTGTCATTCGAGTCTCTATCCGTAATGCTATTTATTCCTCTCGCCAAATAAATTCAAATGGTCTCAGTTGTAGAAACTGCAATATTTTTCTTGCCTGCTTTGTGTTCTGAAGTAACCGAATGGTCATGTTACTCTAAATGCATATAGATTGTTAAGAATTATGAGGGTTCATTAAGGGCAGATCCAAGAGTTATTGTTAGTAAGGATTAAAATACATAATTTTCGATTATACAAATATAATTTTTTTTAGTGGGGGCTAACTAATCTTTTTAACTAAAAATACATAAATATTTAATTTTTTTTTTTTTGAAAAGTACATAGAAATTTTAAAGAACCACGAGGTTTAATTCTAAAATTAATTAATATTAAGAGGAGTAGTCCATGATCTTATAAAGTGATCTTGAGTTTGTAATTTTTCTGTATGGAAAAAGTATAATAATAATATATATAACCCCTTCACTCCATGACCTTCCTTGAATTTCTTTGAAAGAGCTCCTAAAATGCTTGATTGTTGTCTACTGATCACTATATGATACATGACTCGGTGCAGGAGTATTTACTGATGGTGGAGGATCGGTTCCACCACAACCTCCCCCGCCACCACCTGATGAATCTGAAAAACCTGAAGTCATAAAAAGCATTGTGTATGGAGGCCTAACGGAGTCAATTACAAGCTTAAGTGTGATTACATCTGCTGCAGCTTCTCAAGCTGCAACATGTAAGTTTTTTTTCCTCATTGCCATGTCTCTCTCTTCCATTAAATTAGACTATTTGGAGCTTAGACTTGTAACTTCTCAGCTGATAACAATTTGAGTTTGAAGTCTATATTTTCTTACAGTAAAGGAAAAATGGTTTCATTTTTCACAATGATATACTGCAGGAGCAAATTTCCTTCATGAAAGTTTTATGTATATTCTATGCCTGTCATATCAGGATTTGAGATATAATTGTATATATATTATAATATTTTAGCTATTTTTGCTCCCAAGGGCATGATAAGGTAGTGGGGTGAAATCGCTTCTACGTGGTTATGGGCTCAACACTCCCTATTGCTCTGAAATTTCACCCTTATCTAACTTGGTGTGTGTGTAGGAGCGCACCTCTACATTCAGGAATTTATTAGTTAGTGGTCGAATTCTACCAGCTAGGTTTTCACATCATTTAAAACAAAAACATTTTAACTCTTTCGCAACACCCCAATTGAAAATAAAACACCATTGCAAAAACTAAAACTTTTTAAAACAGTTTTATTGGATTGCGGAGATTAAATCTTTTTATCATATTTTGTTAATAGTTGCTAATGAAATTACTTTTTCCCAACGATTTTAATTAAATTATAGTTGAATAAAAAAAATCGTTATAATAGAGAATTTGCAACGAGACCATATGCAACAATTAAAGTTATTTGTAATATTTTTTAGCCTTTTTTTTAATAGTTTTAAGTATTACAACACATTTACTAGTATATATTGAATTTTTATCATAATGTTATTTGATATGAGACGGTCTAAGCCTTAGTGAAGCTTATAACTTACATGTTTGTCTTGAAATGTTGCAGTGAACATTGTTGCTCTGGGATTTGCAAACCTAATTGGTGGACTTTTCGTCATAGGTCAGAGTGTAAGTAATCCTGATTGCTATAGTTCCATAAAACTCTTGGCAATTTGCATATTTTGTTCTTTTGTTTATTTATTGTCATTAGCATATAGTTTCCACCTCAAAGGCATGTAGATATGAAATATACATTCAGATCATTGACAAACTTGCTGCTTGTAATTGCTGAATTTGTTTCGATGATTGTTGATGTCTTTCTAAAGAATTTGAATTGTATAATTGAATAGAAATATAAATTAGGGATGAAAAGATGACAACAAAAACTAGTAATTGAAAAAAAAAAAAAAATATATATATATATATATATATATATATATATATATATGAAGGACCAGACACTTTTCAGTCGTAGTAGGAAAAATGTTCCGTCCGTTACACTAATGATGGCCCCACACCATGTGAGTCATATATGGTATGAGAGATGGCCATCCGTTATAGCAAATTGATGGACGCAAGAATCTCCCTTACAAGTGTATTATTTCATGTAAAATTGTTTAACTAGTAAAATTCTAAGCTCCCTACTCTAAAAATGGAAAAAAAAATTGTCGTTTTAACCACTTGGGTTTCACTCCACTTGTTTCAAACTATTATACTGGTAGATTTAAGGGTTATTAATACCTATTTTGGTCATTTATTTTTGACCTGATTGACAGAGTAGTCTTTTATCTTCATAAGTGATACATTTCAATTCCTTATTTTTTGACACTGTTAATCCTTTTTAGTAATTTCGTTAAAAAAATTTACGGGAAATGCCCACACAATTTGGGAAAATAAGACAAACGTGCTAATCACGTGCATTTTCCATCAATATTTTAACGAAATTACTAAAAAAGACAAAAAATAAAGGATTAAAATGTTTCAATTTTGAAGATAAAGAACCAATTTGTCAATCAGTCAAAGTTAAAAGGATCAAAATGAGTATTAACCCTAGATTTAACTAATTCACTCTTTTGGTATACGATACTAAATTGCAAAATTTGTAAACAATCACATGATTTCTTCTAATTCACTCTTCAAGAATCAAAATCAATGTTGAATTGACATGATTCCATGCATCAATTTGCATTAATTCTCAACTTCACATTATAATCTAATGTTGTCACCACTAACATTTCTTATTGTGCCAAAACACAGCTTCTGGACTTGAAACGTGACAATCAACAAAAACATCAGTACAAAGAAGTACTCGGTCAAAAACGGCACTTCCTTCTGCATGCTACCCTTGCCATACTATCGTACCTCGTATTCGGCCTCGTACCATCAGTTGTCTATGGCTTCACGTTCCGCGAAACCGACGATAGAGACTACAAGCTTCTTGCCGTAGCAGCAGCTTCTGTTATAAGCATTGTTTTTCTTGCAATTGGAAAAGCCTACGTTCAAGCAAGACAGGAACACAAGTTTACTGCATACCTCAAAACGGTACTGTACTATCTTATTACTGCAGTAATGGCGTCAGGTGTTGGATTTGCTGTAGGTGATCTGGTCAACAGGTTCATGGAGAAGCTTGGTTGGTTTCAGCCAAATCAAGCAGGCACTCTACAATTTCCTGGAACTCAATCACTGCATCCATCTTTCGCTGCATACTGACAGAGTCCGGATTGTGTGCATCAATTTCTCATATAGTTAGTAAGACTTACACGTGTAAATTTCACTAATGAGAGACTGATTTCAATATGTTACATCAATATGTTACATTGTCTGTAGCTTAAAACAGTTGTCAACTTTAGTTCCTTGTAATAAAATAATGCTTTAAATCTATGATGTAATGTTTACTCTTGCTGGCATATTGTGCATATAACTTGTGTATTTGCAAAACCGAAAACAGAAAATAAGAATACGAAAATCAAAATAAACAGAATCTGAAAATGGACACTTGTACTTGGTAATAAAGAAACAGAAACACAAATGCAGGAAAGATGCAGGAAAACCCGAGACCTGAATTTGATTTAATCTTTTTAAAACTTAATCGCCCTGCTACCGAATTTATGATCCTAATAAATAATGGATTTCGTTTGACAGTAAAAGTACTCCAAATTAGGCTCCGTTTGTTTTCCGTAAAATATTTTCCCGGAAAACATTTTCCGGATTTTACGGTGTTTGGTAACACTGGAAAATTGGTCAACCGTAAAATATTTTCGGGTCAAAAATTGCGGCTGCTTTTTCTAGATTTTACGGTGCTTGGTAACACCGGAAAATTAGTCAACCGTAAAATATTTTCCAGTCAACAATTGCGGCTAGTACAAAATTATGTAAAATGTTTTCATGTCCTTTGGGAGAAGAAAACATTTTACAAAACTTACGGCACATCCAAACACTAGAAAATATTTTTCAGTATTCTATTTTCCAGTAAAATATTTTTCTTCAACAATTTATTTTACGGCAAACAAACAGAGCCCTGTAAAATATTTTATTTTCCAGGAAAACACTTTCTACGGAAAATATTTTACACAAACAAGTTATTTTACAACAAACAAACGGAGCCTTATTTAGACACTATGAACCAAACAATACAAAAGTACTCTCTCTCTTATTGTAAATGCGCAAACTACAAGAATGTATGTATGAATATACTAAATGATTTTTGCGATCTGAATTTCTGGTACTTTAAAGTGTTTGATGTCTGTTCTAACTTCTAACATATATGTCACTTTAGCTTTATTTTAAGTGAAAAATGAATTTATTCTTCTTATGTGGGGTACTTCAATTTCCTTAAAGTTGACTCTTCATTTTTCTCCAAACTAATTCTTTAGCTTTGAGCTCAATTTCCTCATTTGCTTCTCATTTATTTTAATCAAAAGTAAATATGCTAAGATCATCTCCTACAAAAGATGAACACGTATATATCTAGTGCTTCCCATTGTAATGTGGGACAGCCACTTATAAATTAAGTCAAAATCAAAGTGAAAACCCAAATGACAACACTACTAAGTGGACTTCCGTAAAACTTCATGACCTCATTGCCCTTTACAGAAAGAAAGTTTTTGGTCCATCAGAGATTGCACTTGTCACACACAACACGCAGATACAGTGATTGCATTGTTTATGTTTCTTGTTGAAACAATTTTAATGCCTTATCTTTTCAATATGTATCCGTGTTACTCATCAATATATTTATTTCCCCTGCGTTTCTCAAATGAAGACGTGATAGGCTATAAAAGCATGCCTCGCTTAAATACCAAGCTACACAAAGAGACGTAGCTTTACGAGCTATTCGTAGAAGTGGAAAACCCACTGGAGCCGTAACGAAAGCAAGTCTGCAAATGATTCTATTCAAAATGATTTCTGTATATTTCTTACTTGGACTAGTCTTAGTTTTTAATCAAATTAGCTCTATAAGCTGCTCTCTAGTCCTAGTGTAACCGGAAATCCTTTCTGGCCAAAAATAGAATAGTAATCAAAATTTGACCTCGTCCTAAGCCCATTTTCAGATAGTGAATTTAATGATTTGTGCAATAATAAACTCAACTTGAACTACACAAGTCAATGAATATCTATAAATAGCCTTCTATTAGTCCTACAAAAACGGAAAAAACCCTAGTTACACAGTGACCCGTACTCCATCCCAAAGTGACCTCACCATCCTTATCTTTTGAACAATGCAGGTTGCTAGTACCCATCTAAAAATGAATCATAAAATTTCAAGGACGTAATCTTGATTATAGATTCGAGAATCTGCAAATAGGAGATAGGGGAGCAGAAGAATAGCCTCAGGACTAAGGCCTCTGGCCTTCCTCTGCCATAGGATGTAAAAGATAACAAGTTTTCGATTGCTATTGACATCAAATACTTGCATCAAAATAGAGCATAGCAAACTTATAGATTTCCCAAGAAATGTATTGTTTATACTCAAAATTTAGTGAAGCATAAACTCTTAAGGAGCACAATTCACAACAACAATTGATATAACTCCTTGCAAATTCCAAAATGGAAATAAACTGAAGAAATGGAGCAATATACTATTATAGAACAATTTCGGTGAGTTTAATCTAAACATATTTTGGTTGAAGTAAGAGAATAAGCATCAGTATTACACATTGTAAATCAGCAAGCATACCTTGAATTGATCTCAACTCAATAATGGAACCACTCAAGGACTTTCTCCATTGGTAAAATAGCGCACGTGTTTTCTCAGTCAGCGTTATCTGACCTGAAGGTCTTTAATGAGTTTTCTTATTGATCTTCAATGACTTCTACATATTGTGACAACAAATTACTTACAGTATAGGCAGAAGGAAAACAAATTGGTGTGCAGCCTAAAAAGAAAGACTAAATAGAAAGAATAGTCACCATCAGTGTCGCACCCATTTAGGAGATGAATGAACTGCACTCTGCCGGGACCTGTTTGGTTGCTCAGTGGAGTTCCGCCTCTTCATGATTGATGAGACGGTTGGACTATATACATTACGTCTCTGAGAAGTTGCCCCTTGCGAATACACCTTCCTTTCTAGCGTTGTCCTGCGAGCAACTGGATTTTTTTTGGACAGGCCCCCATCTGTTGTAGTTTACACAGCTTTGGCTCCTACCCACATGCTGAAATCTTCTTTCCCTTGGACTCGGATAATTACGACTTTCAGCGGTCTCAGCCGAGTACATGGTAGTCTCTCCCTCACTACTATAATCATTATAGATATCCAGAACCTGGATAGGAGATGAACTTGATAGGACCTCACTTTGTGCCACATTTATGGATCCTGTTGAGGAAATCTCATCATCTGCAATGGAGTCAGCATGTCCTCTGTCGTCATTGGATCCTTCTTCTACAAGGGGATGCTGTAATGGAGGTTCCCTGACACCAGTTTCATCGGAGTGTGGCAGCACCTTTTTCGTAGCCTGAGGGGAGACGGCAGTTTTAGCAATCCTTGGTGGAAAATTAATATCCAAAAGCTGAATTGTCATAGTTTCCTTCTTCGTCATTGGTACTGAAGTTAAATTAGGTGACTCAAAAATTTCTGGAGTTGGAATTCCTTGAATGTGAGTAGCAGCCGGTTGATCAGTACTTACATGTCTATCTTCCGGAATATTAACAATAGTAGAAGAGCTCGGCCCAGGCTGCTCTCTAAGTTTTGACACTGTATCCGCTGATGTCGCAGCTTCCTCATTTTCAACTTCTGTTGACTTAAAAACTTGCCGCATTGTAAAGGAAGCACAAGAATGATCACTCTTCTGGCATGAAGACATCAGTCGAATTAGCGGTAACTTGGGTTTGTTGAGTTCATCAAGATTTCCCTCCCAATGTTGATTTAACCAATCACAGATAATAGGAATAGGGATGCCAAATTGCGTCAGATGGTCCTTTTTCCACGATGATGATGACGACGATGAAGTTGAAGAGGACTTTGTATTCGGGGATGTCGCTAGCTTCATGGGATCGCAAACCATAAATGCAAGATTTCCATGAACATCAAACCCAGCAGACCCTGGGCTCCAAGTGACTCCATCAGTAGACAGCTTTATTAGATTGTCAGTGGCTATCACTACCTTCCCCTCACCAACCATCAACTCCTTTTTCTCTGCGTACCCTAAAAGGTAAACTACACTACCAAGGTCCAAATTTGGTTTTGAAGAGGTTTTCAAGTAGTGAGGTAGTTGTGCATTTTCATCCCCGACGTCAAGACCTACTATAGTCAGATCGAGAACAGAGCTGGTAATGAAGAACCTGCATTTAAATAAGGACATCAGCAAAGTATACATTATTTTTAGACATTCATGAGGGATACACATTTAAGGACTTAAAAGAAACTATGTAGCATTTGTTCAGTGGATACAATTGCTATCAAATATTCTTCTTCAGTTAGTGCGTACGTTCAATTATGACTTACACAACCTTTTGAGATTTGAGAGTGCTCCATGTGGAAGGGTTTATTATGTATTCCATGTTGCTTAAAAATATAACGTTACGATAAGGTGAAATGCTTTCTTAATGGAAAAAATGACATTCAACCTGTAGCTATTTCTTGAATTTTTTCTTTCTTTCTTTCTTTTTCAGTAGCGTTAAATGCCCTCTGATGCCACCCAGTGTAGGATACAAGTGACTTTCCTTCCCCCTCCCACACCCCAATAGGATCACGTCTCTACACTGCTCCTCACACTGCATTTGGCATCACTAGAAAGTTGAAGAATGGAAGGAACCCGAGGGGGGACGGGGTAGGGGGGTTGCTGAATGGAAAAAGATGACTTGCTTGTTTGATTGGATGGGAAGAGGATGGAACAGTAAACGGAAGTGTGTTAACCCTTCAAGTGCAAATTCTCTGACAGGAGAAAGCAGGACAGAGGGACATAAACAACCAATCATTACTCTTTAAGTTTCCTTTTCAGTTGCACTCCTTTGGGTGATGGACCAGGTACCTCATTAGATGAGCTTAAGAAAGACAAGATGGCTAATTCCTGCATCAAATAGACTATCCTTCCCCTACTACAACAAGGACTTATCTTCTGCCACGTATGAAACACGACTCAAGCTCATCAACTTGATTCTTTTGCCTTCTATTTCTTGGAGAAGTAATGATTTGAAACTAACTGTTTATTTTATGTTTCGTAAAAATACAAGCGACTTATCCGGAGATAACACGTTACTTCTCTCGACTGAACAGAGACATAGATTCTAACTAACATTTGACCATAAACAGAATGTATCTGATGCAGTCATTCGCTAAATCTCTTATCTGAAACTAATACAAGACAAGCACGTAAATCTAACTAAATTTCAGAGTGTCTTAATCAACAGCTTACTAATTTCTCGTATTATTTCACAAAAATATTGAATGGCTTAGAGAAGATTCAAGTCAACGCTAGCAAGAATCACCTCTACCGGATGCAACATCAACGAGAACACGAAAAATCGAAATGTAAACTTATCACATTTAGCCACCGACAATTTTCTACTTATATTTCATCTCCCACTATAATTTTCAAGCAATCAAATAATCAAATTTTCAATCAAAAAAGAAAAAAACAAGCGCGCGCACACACACATACATATGTACGTACAATATAGAAATATACATACATATACAATTTAAATAAAGACACATCATAACACTATCACACACACACACATTTAGAGAGATAGTACAATGCATTGATAATGCAGGTGGTGTATATATGACTGTAAGTGAAAGATGACCTGTGAGGGAAGAGAACTCTTCAAACTCTCTCCGTTAAATCCATACTCATATTACCAAACTTCTCAACTCACACAAAAGTTCAAATTTCTATTACCTATCAAGCCAGCAGCCCTTACAGTTGTGTACAAATCCCCTACAGTCTCTGTACAATCCGTATCCTCTTCCCACTCAGAAACCTATCTTCCCATACTTTCTGAACCTGATCTCCGTAGATATAGATAGAAATGTTACAAAGGATTGCACCTTGGAGCCATTTGTCTAGCCTTACAGCCTAGTTTCCTTGCTAGAAAGAATGTTTATTGTCTGGTCTCTTTACTAGATACCAGGTGGCATAAGTTTGATGATGCACTGATTTGTGTCGTCGAAGCAGGTCTTCACAATGGCTATGTTCTCATCCAGGTTAAACCAAACTTCACCCTTGATCTTTCCCGTCCTACCCTTTCTCAAACCATACAGGTCATTATCCAACTTTATGGAGCTGATATAAACCCAAATGAAACTGTTGTTGCACTCCATCATTCCATGACCTATAAAGTCCAAACCCATCTTTTTTCCATGGATCACAACTGCAAGCCTTGAGTCCACGTGTTAGGTGGTAGTAATGTTACCCAACCAAAGATCTATACCAAACATGAACTCACTTTCCCTCCTCGATGGAAAAATGATTATGAAAGAAGCCATAACCGACCAATCATCCATGATTCACCAAGAATCTCTAGACATTCTCTAGAACCAAGTCGTGTCGCCATATCATTTTCAACATAATCCCAACCAGCTGAACCATGTGAAAGAGGCCAACTTGCTGGACATTCTCACTCTTGTCCACATTGTGTCAGAAAACCCTTTGCTACCAGATCTAAGTCCTCTAGATATGTCTGTTCTGTTAATTTTCCTAAAGACATCTATTGTACAGGAGAAGCTGACAACGCATATGTTAGTAAATGGCAAGTTACCAAAACCAGACCACAGGTTGTTGGACAAATCAAGTCAGAAATCAATTGGAACAACATGAATGCAAAAGCTCAGAATGCTGCCATTCAAAAAATATGGTCAAATCTCAGGGAACATGTTGCATGGACAAAAGAAGCCCATGATCATCTCAGACAAGGTTGTTATGACCAATATAATGACCTCCACAACGCTTTCCACAAGAATCACATATACCAGCAGACAACTCCAATAAATTGGAAAAAACTGCAGAAAGCCGCTCCAGTTCGGAACCCTTCTAGACAAGTTCGTTCTTGGAACAGTGTCAACATGATCAACATGCAGAAATCTTCTTTTGAGAAGTATTACCTTGATTCTGATGAGTTCAAAAGAAAAAGAGAACGACTTGCTGAAAAGCTCAAATAGCCAGCTAAACCAAAGAAGCAGTCATCTCATTCTTGGAAGCATAATCCAAAGCCAGATCATGCAGTCTGGATACCAAGTGGAAATTGCGAAAAAGCCAATTGGGTTAATCTCACACCACCTCCTCATTATCTCTCCAAAGAGAAAATTATCCCACCTGGGTAGGGTGGTTAAGACGAGAAAGAAGGTCCTAGTGAAATTTCCTCAGTCATTTCGTCATTTGACTCCTTTGATCCGTTTGAAAAGGATTCATCCTCTCAGACAATTCCACTATACAAAGGATTAGTTCTTATACAAACCCTTGTAACTCCGTTTTATACTGACACCACAAGAACACGAACACATGACCCAGTGCAGACTAATCCTGATGATTCAGAAACAACAAGTGACTAGGGAGAAACTTCCCAAGCTGGTGAACATCGGAACCAACAGCCGCCACAAGCACAAGTCCCACAGGTTCTATAACAGCAACCTCAAAGACAACAAAACATTGAAGGAAAAGTTTTCATCCCATATGCTCCAGATCACAAGCAATTCTGGAATATTGATGCCATCCCTCCTGATGACAGACTCAAATATCTTGAGAAAATGGATGCATAAATAAATGGAGAATCTATCTGAAATCCTACTCTTGAAATAAGATATATCATTGACCGTCTTGTTGCTATTTTTACAGGATCACTTCGCAGTTGGTGGACAAGAATGCTGTTAGAAGAAGAAAGACAAATCATCTTGACAGAGCAGATCCTATTAAGATGTTTCTAAGATGTCTATAAGCCATTTTCGTAGGACAAACAGCCCAAGAGATTGAGCAAATAGAAAAGGAGTTCTTACTCAACAAATGCTGTGATGTTGCAAAACTTGGAGATTACTATCTCAGATAGGAAGCTCTGTATTTTACCTTTGGAAAAAATACAGAAACCATCAAGAAGGCGTTCGTCTTTAACATGCCACAACCTCTCCCAGAATTGCTCGAAACAGAGTTCAAACGAGCCAATATTGCAGATCTAAGACAGGTGAGTCTTGCTCACTTGTACCAGATGGCCATAAAGCTCACTCAAGATCAGTGCGAGTCCAAACGACTTGGCAAACTTCTCAAAAGCAAGGAGCAGAAAACAATGGATACCTTTTGCAGAAAAGATTTTCAAAAGTTTGGCTATCACACTTACAGCTACTCTCCACGTTCGTGTCACAAATACAAGAAGCTCAAACATCAGAAAAGATTTCACAAGTCCAGAAAATCTTTCAAGAAATTCATATTTGTGAAGAAAAGATCAAAACCTTCTTCTTCCACTAAATATTTTCTTTGTGGAAAGAAATGACATTTTGCAAAAGATTGTTACCCCAAAAAGTCCAAGAAGCTACCAGCCAAGCTTGTTTAGTTCATTTCAACTCAAACCTTTGATGACCACCTATACACATGGACTTCCGAAATAGATCAAGCCGTCCTTAACCTTGATACAACCTCATCCTAAGATCTTACATCAGAATTCGAATCCTCTGATTCTGAACCAACCCTCTCCATAGCCAAAATACACAAAACCACTGAACAACCAATCCTTACAGCTTCCAAAGCTACCTTTACCCCAGGACAGATCTATAAGCCATACATAAAGCTTGTTGTAAACCCTCCAAGATATGTTCCTATCACTGTTACTGCATTTCTAGACACAGGTTCATGTATTTCTTTCATGAAATCCAAGTGTCTTCCTCCTGAATTTTGGATTTCCTCCAGTGCAACCTTTACCACTGCTTCTGGTAGTGGATTTGCAAGTGAAACACATTCCATGACCATACCTATTCAGCCATTCAAGATGATGAATTTGCTGAAGAAAGAAGCCTCCTCCTTTCCTGTTGCGGTGATCTTCCAAACAAGTTTTGGGAAAGAGAGAAACACTTTGTCTGAAAAAAGCTCAAGAGATATATTGGAAGCTGTACAAGGTGGACGGGCTGCTAGCTTGATAGGTAATAGAGAAAAAATATACTCATATAATTATAAAACTATGTGTTTTAATCTCTAGTTAAAAGATTTCCTAAATTTGCGACTGTGGAAGACTTATATTACATTTGTCCATCAATGGTAGATAACTATCATTATATGTGCATGTGCTAACTATGAACAACTTTTACCAAAAAAAAAGGGAGAATAACTATTAAGTCCGTGGGGTTTATTACAAGTCCCAAATTGGTCCTCTAGATATGCAGAATGCCCATTTTAGTCCCCGAAATTAACTTCCGTTAGGCCAAAATTACTGCACGAGTATCGCGCTTTCGTACTTTCAGAATCTTCATTTATGTTAATTTAGCTCTAGCAATTGACTTACAACCTTGTTCCATAAAGATGTCATAAAGTAATTATCGAAAATAGGATTTCCTTTTCATTTTTATTTTTATTTTGTTCAGAATCAAATAGACATAACATATGTGGAAATTCTTTATATTCCTTCTGTCATCTTTGACAGAAAATTAGTAAAAAGACTAAATTACCCTCACACATTTGAGTTAATATCAACAATATCCTTTTCCTTTTTGAGCCCTTTTTCTCTCCCAACTCGTCACACCCGCATACACCAACGGAAACATCTACAGCTGCCATCACCATCGTCTCAGTTTCTCATTGTCTTCTCAACCGCGTCATCATCAACTATCATCGCGATTGTCATCGTCATCATCAACCAATCGCGATCATCATCATCAACCACCATCAGCCATCACTATCGTCAACCACCATCAGCCATCATCATCATCAACAGCCATCGTCATCGTTAACCATCATCGCGATCGTCATCGTCATCGTCATCGTCATCGTCAACCAATCGCGATCATCATCGTCATCATCATCGTCAACCACCATTAGCCATCATCATCGTCAACAGCCATCGTCATCGTCAACCATCATCGCGATAGCTTATGTTCGAAGATTCACGTCACCTCCACCTAAATACGGTATGTTTAGGCTTGATTTAATTGGCGAAAATCTGTAATATAATCATGAAATTAGGCTTGATTTAGGGTTTTTAATTGGAAAAAATCAAAAACCTTAAATCGATTTAAGGTTTCTAATTTGCCTAATCAGAAACCCTAAATCGATTGAGGGACTATGATTTCATGATTTTTTTTTTGTAAAATAATGCTATTTTGGTTAGTTAATGAATATACATAATGCTATTTTGGTATGATACATTTATTTGCTTAGTTAATCCCTAATCTCAAGTATGTTTTTCTAGATGCCAAGTCAGATGCTGCATTGTTTAGTATTCAAATGCATCATGGTGGGGCTTTACTGAAAAATCCAATTACGAAGTATGTTGGTAGTATGGTAGACTACTTTGATTTTGTTGATGGAAATTTAATTGGGTTTGATGACATATTGAATATGGCAATGTTATGTGGATACAAAAAGGATAAGCTAAGAGTATGGCATAAGTATGGAATTGATCTTCACGGGGGCAGTAGGTATATTAAGAGTAATGATGGTGTGAAAGGATTTCAAAAGTTCATTACTACTAAGAAGGTTGTTCAAATTTATCTCGAACACTTGGATCCGGATAATGTTGTTCGAAACCAGATTGAGTGTAGTGTAAATGATGCCAGCTTGATTCAGTTTGGGGGTTGTAGGACTCAATTTAACTTGGACAATGAGGAGAAAAAGTCTGAGATATCTGGGGATAATGATTCAGAAGATGCATATTTCAATGAGAGTGATTATAGGCTGAGTGATGACGATGAGATGTTTGATCAGAATGTAGACCAAAGTATAGAGAATGTGGAAAGTGATGAACAAGACTTGATGGCTTCAGATGACATTATCAACTTGAATTTTTCAGGAAGTGATGAAGACTATCCTATATTCAACCCTAGAGTTTATATGAATAATCTTGATTTTCAAGTTGGAATGGTATTTAGTTCTAGGAAGGAATTTAAGGATGCATTGGTTACCTTTTCTGTCAAGAATGGTAAGAAATTCAAATATGTTAAGAATGATAGTCTTAGAATCAGGGCAAAATGCAGACAAAAGGGATGTACCTGGGAAATTTATGCTAGAAATATTAATGGTGAGTTGTCCTTCCAAATAAGGACATATAGGCCTAAACACACATGTTATTGGTCATTTTATAGAAGAAGTGTTAACTCAAAATGGTTGGCAAAGAATTATGAGCACAAATTTAGGATTAATCCCAAGTTAAAGGCCAAAGAGTTTAAAAATGAGTTAACAGTGGAGCTTAAGGCTCACATCTGTAGAAATATGGCATATAGAGCAAAGACAGCTGCAATGAATAGGATTCATGGTGATCTTGAGCAACAATTCAACACGTTATGGTCATATTGTGAAGAAATTATGAGGATTAACCCTAACAGCACAGTGATGGTGAAGATGGTAGATCAACATTACCCCTTAAAACGTCCTAGATTCATGAGGATGTATATGTGTTTTGATGCATGCAAGAGAGGGTTTCAAGAAGGTTGCAGGCCAATTATTGGTGTTGATGGTTGTCATATAAAGTCAGCACAAGGTGGACAACTTTTAGCAGCAATAGGGATAGATGCCAACAATAACATGTACCCACTTGCTTGGGCTATTGTTGAGAATGAGAACACAAGTAGTTGGTGTTGGTTCTTATCTTTTCTAAAAGAGGACTTTAAGATTGATAGTGAAGATGAGACTTGTAAACAGTGGACATTTATGAGTGACAAACAAAAGGGCTTGCTTGAGGCATTTGAGTAGACACTTCCTCATGTTCACCACATATTTTGTGTGAGACATTTGCATGGAAATTTCACGAGGGCTGGGCATAGAGGTCAAGCATTGAAGGATGCTTTATGGTCAGTTTCCATGTCAACTACTATTCAATGGTTTGAAGCTGCAATGGAGAAGATGGCAACATTGGATGTAGGTGCAGTGAATTGGCTAGCTAATAAACCTCCTGCACATTGGTCTAAATCTTACTTTGATACATCTGTTAAGTGTGACATGCTATTGAACAACCTTTGTGAGAGTTTCAACTACTTTATTATGGATGCAAGGGAAAAGCCTCTAATAGCCATGTTTGAAACAATTAGAGTATTGGTGATGACAAGGATACAAACAAATAGAGATAAGGCACAAAAATGGAGCGGACCTTTGTGTCCTAGAATAAGGGAAAGACTTGTACAATTGACTGAGGTTGGTTGTGCATTTATTCCTTTGAAGGCTAATGAGTTTCACTTTGAGGTGGTTGGTAGTTATGATGATAAATATGATGTGGATTTGCTCAACCATACTTGCAGTTGTAGGAAATGGCAACTGACTGGTTTCCTTTGTAAGCATGCGTGCTCAGCATTGGCAATGAAAGGGAGTAACCCGGAGGACTATGTACATGAATGTTATAGAGTGGAGACCTTCAAGAAGATTTATGAACCAGCTATAATGCCTCTTAATGGTCCTGACCTATGGCCCAAGACTGATAGAGTTCCACCACTCCCTCTTAAGTACAACAAAAAGGCATGAAGGCCAAAGAAAGTCAGAAGATAAGACCCACTTCTTGAGCAACCCAAACCTACAATGCATAAGCCCACCAAGAGAGTAAATCATTGTAAAAATTGTTGGCAGAGGGGGCACAACTCAAGAAGTTGTCCATTATCCAAAGAAGTAAGTTTGTTTTCAATTTCATTTTTTCCCTGTTTTACCATTCCATTACATCTAATTGGTATATTATGACAGGCTGGTGAAGGCAGTCAGGGAAGAAGGCCACCTATGCATGCTCCAATACCATATACTCCAGTTCCACATGCTAATGATGCACCAACTGAAGCTGCTCCAAATTTAGAAGTTGATGTTTTAGTTCCAGTGCATATTACTGCCTTGGAGGTATTTTCCGAGTTCTTTAAGGGCAAGCTCAATGGGGGGCTCTAAAATGTAAAACTTTCTATTTTTGCGCATTTTTATGCTGAAAATTTTGGAGCCTGGGACTCTATTTTGGGATCTTTTAACTCAAAAGTGGTGGACCCCACATACTTTTTCCATGAATAGTGCTACTTTTTAAGGTATGGGGCTCTAAAAATGCACAAAAATGCCCAAAAATAGAAAGTTTTACATTTTAGAGCCCCCCATTGAGGATAGCCTAACTAAGGAGATGATGAAGGTTGTCATTTTGTTCCTTTTGGTATTTCTATGTTATTTTTGGGGATTCATTTCATGTAATGACAAGGGATGGTTTTAATGCTATTTTTGGGAATTCATTTCCTATTGGTTTTGTATGCTATTGTTAGCAGGATCTATGCTGTTTTTGGGGATTCATTTCATGTAATGACAAGGGATGGTTTTAATGCTATTTTTGGGAATTCATTTCCTATTGGTTTTGTAAGCTACTGTTAGCAGGATCTATGCTATTTTTGGGGATTCATTTCATGTAATGACAATGGTTTTAATGCTATTTTTTGGAAATTCAGTTCCTTTTGATTTTTGTATGGTATTGTTTGCAAGAAATCAAGTTAGCAGGTTGCTTAGATTTTTTTTAGGTTGAAATCTTGTTTAGAATTTTTTTTAAATCATTATAATGAATTTTTGGCCAATTTCCAAGTTTACCCTCAAACAGTAGAACGTGGTGTTCCCGCCAAATGCATTTTCTATCAAAGATGACATAATTTTGGATGTAAGGACCATTTTGAGATTTTTTTCCAAACATTGGGGACCAGTTTGATACACTTTAAACAATGGGGACTAATTTGGGACAAAATGAAACAATGAGGACTTCTAGTGAGATTTTCCCTTTTTCTAAATTTGGAGAGTTTGCTTCTATACGAAAACGAAAACGAAAACCTTTGAAAACAAATATTGGACTGCGAAGAAAAAAGTGAAGTCTAAATGCATATGGCACGACAAAAAAATCGATTTCGATAAGAAATAAGTGAAATCCAAAAATGTTCCATGTTCATCTCTTTTGGTCTCAACTAACACAAGCACCTCTCTTTCTCCTCAAAACAACAAAAGCAGCCTTTACTTTTCAAGGCTTCATAGCAGTCAGCAATAACAAAAGTAGTAACTGCAAACCCAAGAAGAGATAACAAATATCACCAAAACCACTAAATAACTATGGTGGCTCGAACTCAAAATGGCCGAGAATTTAAGAACGCAGAAGAGATGTGGAGCACACATGAATGAACACACCATATGCAAAAAACCCAACAACGTGTAGCAATTAACAAAATCATGGAAGGTTGTAGCAATTTTTACCAAAAATTGTGCAAAAACAAACGCATGAAAGTTCAAACAATTTCGTAATGAAATTTGGCTTTCAAGGTATTTTTGGTACTTTCTCTCTAGAGTTTGAGATTCTCTCTAACTTCTGTAAATATTTTTTCGAAAAGGTGAAGGTGTGGAAAAACCTGCAATTACTCATTTTTAAATGGGAGTATTTTCATCTTATAATACCCTAAGTTAACGGAATTTAACCAAAGGTTAAATTGAGAAGAGTGTGCAACATTCTAAATAATACAGGAGATTTCATACGACTTTTAAAACACAAAGTTTTAATTACAATTTCAATAAAACACAAACAAGTGTTGTGCATTTCCTAAATTAAAAAACTAGTGGATCCCCAGCAAAATGCTACCATCGTGAAATACATTAGCTTCCATTTGATCCAAGAATAGTAGACATTGGATACTTTTCCGTATTAATTGATTTATATTTTCTAAAATCTCTATAACGTCTGAGACCTAGTGATTAGTATAAATTAAAAATAACTCCTTGCTGGTGTTTAGAGAAATTAAATTAAGTATGACTGCTTGCAGTTGTTTATAGAAATTAAGAATTAATATATTTACACTACTCTAAGGAGCCATTTTAACAAAGTATTGAATTAATTATAATCGACAAATTTGATAGTCAAGCAGTTATTTTTCTATTAAAAAATTGTAAGAGACTTGTATACATAAAGATCCATCAGAACCTTTTAAGTCTCGACTATTGTCGTTTTCTCATCAATCTCTAATAATACATCATTCGTCATTGTCATGTCTATTGCGCTTATTGCTCTTGTTTGTAACTCCTCATCCTCTGCGGGTTTTGTCTCAGTTGGAATTTTTCCTTCAACGATATTCCATAGCATCACCATGAATTCTTTGAAGTTGATTTTTCAGAAACTGAAACTACACTTCCTGTCAAATTCAAATTCAATCTCGAACTTTTCAAAAGTCGAAACCATTTTTATTCATCCAAAAACACACACCTTGAGTTGGAATTTCACAAAACGGACTGCAAATTCAAAATTAGCAAGTCGAACAACCTAAATTCATTGAATACTAGAAAATCCGAAGAAAGCCATAAAATATCAGAGAATGCCAAAACATACAAGAAACATTGAATAAGATCGAAGCCTGAATTTGATTCAATTTCCTTCAGACTTTTATCGCCTTACTACAATGCTCATGGTCTTTGCTACATTCTCTAAATCACACTATTTAAAAGAGGAGTTGTTATTAAAAACGTTCGTAAGTCTTACATTTTTCTTTGACTTGTTAAAACACATATCAAGAGTGGAACTTATATTTCAATGTAGGATGTTTACGTTTTAAAGAAATTTCCTTAAAAGATAAAGGGTTTGGTGAAGCATGAATTGTGGACTCTCAACAAGTCAATGGTTAATGGTTGGTGTGATGGCTAATTTGGTAGGTCCTAAGAAAAGACAAAAAGAAATAATAGGATAACGTAAGGATCTTTTCTTTTATTGATTTTTAATTTTTTAAATAAAGTTGATTATTAATTATTAGATTTGATTTTATAAATTTTAGCCATCAAATCTAATATAATAAACTAATTGTTTATAAAAATCAAATCTGATATCGCATAATATATTTTATTTAGAAAATGCGAGAACCATTAAAAAAAAAATAAGTAGATTCCTCTTTCGAAATCAAAAAGAATCAAAAGCTTAGCTGACAGTAGATTATAAAATTGAACCATGGGGTAGCACGTCCCAGCATCAATGTCTCATCTATCGCAGAGCATATCACATTTTTCCATATTCAATTGTTTTTACTCACTTACATTAATGTGGTCAAGAGTTGTCTTTCTTTATAAAAAATAAAAAATAATTATTTTATCCTTTTAATAGACAAAATTAAAGGAGTTTTTGTCAATGTAAATGAAAATATTGGGATGAATTTTATAATTTTGTTTACACCATAAGTTTATACTAGACGATGATATAATTTGATAGTGTTTCTTGTCTTGAAGGGATAAAATTTGAAGACAGCTATTAACAGTTACGAGAGTAATCAACAATTATTCTTTAACTATTATTATAAATAAAGAGAAATTGACGAAAACTCACCCAACAAATCAACAACAACAATGAGCTTTACTTGAATTTATTTTGCGAACTTCCAAAAAAAAAGAAAAAGTTCAAAAAATATTAAATTTCACATATGTTCAAGGAAGACAATTACCCAACAAATTTTCTCGGGCATCAGCAATGACACCTACACCAGATAGATGAACGTTTGGAAAATCTTAGTCAACGATCTTCCCTTGAAAGAATCATTTTATAGCTGACATGAGAGGCAATGCATGATGTAGATTTGGGCTACTAGTTTAAAATTCATCATATCAATATTCTGACAAGTGAAGATGGTTTATCAATGTTGTCGAGGTCGGATTCTCGCAGTTGAATTGGTCGGCTACGCTTGCCAAGCTGAACTTTCAGGTTGGTCTCCGAGTTGAACTTTTCAGGTCGGCTACGTCACCTGCACAAGGAAAGGAAGGAAAAGGCGGGGTGATGACCCAGATCTTCCCCTCGAGCGTGCGAATGATTAGTATGTCCGAACTGACAAGGTAGCTGAGAGCATTTAATGACGAGTTACCTTTGAAATGAAGAGGGTGGAGCTTTATTTATACTAAATTCAGGTCTGACAGCATTTAATGCGGTGCAGCTTTATGTCCCATCAATGCTTTATGTCCCATCGGAACAACTAGCACTAAGGTCGGGGTTCTCCGAGGTCGAGTCAGCATTCCGGTTGGGCATTTAGCTGAATGCGCTAGGCTCGGCTCTGATTAGCCTGCCTCAAGTCGGTGTGGGTAACTCACCCCAGCTCAAGGACCCCTCATCAATCCCCTCTCCCCAAGTCGAGATCGAGGGGGTGAGATCTAGAATTGGGTGTTTTCTCTTGAGCTGGAGGTGCCCGACCCCGATAGAGTAGGGATGGCCACATCAGCGGTGCATGCTCTTCAGATAGCTGACACGTCACTTGGTGGTTCTAACAAGACGCGACGTTTGGGCTCCCCAAGGCAATTTTCAAAAGTGCCTATAAATAGGGCTTTGACATCCGAGATTCATTTCACACTTCGCTTTCAACCTTCAAGAGTTTTAGGTCGGACA
Organism: Ehretia macrophylla; assembly: GCA_037974665.1. Taxonomy (NCBI): domain Eukaryota; kingdom Viridiplantae; phylum Streptophyta; class Magnoliopsida; order Boraginales; family Ehretiaceae; genus Ehretia; species Ehretia macrophylla. The sequence continues at coordinate 40,313,464 of CM075782.1, read as the reverse complement.
CCAGAGTGGTCGAACGCATTTAGCTCAGAAAGAATCTTCTCAGGATTTTCAGCTCGGAGCCAACTAGGTCGGGTCACATTCCACTGTCAAGAGCAGTAGGTACGTCCTGACTCCCTTTAGTCATTCATGTACATTTATATTTAGCCTGTAGACAGGATGGGGAGGTTGGAGTCGGAACATTCCCAAGCGATAGAGGTGAGGTCCTATGGTGGGGATGAGAGTCCGTCGAGCTCGGAATCTACCTCAAATAGAGACCAAGGTGGAGAGAGCACCAGTGCATCTTCAGGATCAACTAAGAAATCTGGGTCCGGGGAGAGCGATAATGATTGCCAAGTTATTGGGGTCAAACTGGCGCAAAAGGAGGCCGAGGCGGGTCCTTTGGCCGACCTGGGAGACTTGGAAGATAGGGAAGATGAGGAGTTGCTAAATCAACTGGAGGGCATCGAGATGCCACAAGAGTTCCTAGCTGGGATTTCTGCCACCGAGCCGATCAAAGCAGTCCCGGTTAGTGCTATTCAACCTCGGAGCTCGGCCACAGCCAATGCTTCTTCAACTCGGGGAAAGAGGATTGAGCAGTTGTTCGCCTGTTGCAAGCGTGAGTGCTATTCCACAGTGCAAATGACCAACGCCAGGCTGAGGAACTGGTCAGTGGACCGTCATCACAATCTAAAAGTTCCAGGTCGGCACGAATTGGCTTGCTATCCTCCAGCCGACCACTTTACCATATACGATCTTGCATTTGACGTCATCCAGCTCCCTCTCCCCGGTTTTATTGTCGACATCTTGAACTATTTCGAGCTTAGCCCAGGTTAGATGTCGCCGAATGATTGGGCCGTGATGGTGGCCTCCTAGATGTTCTGCCTGGAGAAGAAAGTGGAGCTGACCTTGCGTAGGTTCAAGCATTTCTTTGTGTATAAACACAACCCGAAGCATCCAGGATGGTTCCACTTCGCAGCTCGGGTCGGCAACTTCATATTCACCAAGTGGCACTCTTCTAACAAAGGCTGGCATAATGACTATTATTAGGTGGAGCCGGCTGTGAACTCTGGTTGTAGGTTGGACTGGATTCCAAGTTTGAGGAAGATCGTCAATGATGACCCCAAGCTCTCAGAGGAGGAACTTGAAGAAGTCGCGGTGCTCAAGCCCGCGCCCGGGACGCATATAGATATTGACAGCATGCTTAAATTGGAGCGAATCTGGGATTCCAAGATGTTTGGTAGGAAACCCGACCTCTCGAGGGATCATCCCAACCTGCTTCCCGAGCCCGAAAGGGACGCGGGGTCTAGCTCAGAAGAGGGTCAATTTGTAGGATCGGTGCCCGACCTCCCAATTGTCCTATCTGCTAGTCTTTTTAGGTTGGCCTTCGGCTCTTTTTCACTTCTTTCCTCTACTTTTTGCAGATATGACGGACATGAGAAAGCTCGCGTATGCCCAAGTGCGAAGGAAGAGCGAGGTCAGCGGCGAGGCTTCAGCTCGGTCCGGCTTGGGAGGTGCCACTCAGGGTCAGAGGCAGCGGCCCAGCGGCCAAGTGCGGGAGGTCGGCTCCGAGGTCTCTCCCAAGGGGGCTTCGGGATCCCCCATGACCAAGAGATCAAGCTCGGGAGTGGCTATCCCGGAGCGCTCAGCATCTCAACTTGAGAGTAGGAAGCGGCCTCGGGCCGAGTACTCTGGGAAGGGTAAGGCCGCGAAGGTGAGCCCTCCCAGCAAGGACTTCATGGAGGCGTCCAATGTGGCCCACGACCCTAAGCTGGCGACGGTTCTAGCAGAGCAGCTCTCGCTCGACCTGAGGACAGCCATAGTCATGGTGAGTCTTATCCAACTTCTGGTAAGGTCATTTTTTTAGCTTGGCTGATCGTTTTGCTTTCTTCTTAACAAGCCGAGTCCCACATCCTTTCGGCTCCCAGCTTTCTTGTCAGGGCCCAGACTCATTGCATTGAGCTCGAACAGCGATACATGGATGCCCGGGCTGAGCTTGAGACTGTAAGGGAGGAGGCCGCTCAGAGGCGCAAGGCAGACACGACGGAGATCGACCGCCTAAAGAAGGAGCTTGACGCGGAAAAGTTCCGGCGTAAAGCCGTGGCCAAGGACGTCAAGCGGTACAAGTTGGAGAAACGTGTGGCCGAGACGAAGCTCCGGGATCTGGTGGACCGGGTCGGCACTGAAGGAGAGAAGACAGTGGAAGCCTTCAAGTCCAGTGATGCGGCCATGGACTGGTTGGCCACGGAAGGCGGGGCCATGGCAAAATATGCCAAGATGGATTTCTACTTCCGGGGTCAAATCGCAGCTCGGGAGAAAGCGATGACCTTTTTCCTAGCCACCAAGAACGATTACATCGAGATCTTGGAGGCTCTGCCGCTGGAGTTCTAGGAGATTCCTGAGCTTCCATCTAACCTGACGTCCCAAGCTAAGGAGGTGATTGAGTTTGTCCAGAAGGGTATGGACCAGGTCGGGGATGAAGCTGAAGCCACCACCTCTGCCGCTGCACCCAAGTAAATTTTGTAAAATTGTCCGAGTCGGGCTTTTATAATTTCACCCAGGTTGGGCTCTTTGTAATTGTATTTCGATTTAATGAAATGAATATTTTGCGTTTTACCAGAGTTCGTACTTGTGTATTTTTCTTTTTTTTGCAAATTTCTTCTTAAGTAAGCAGGGCCGGACCAATAAGATGGGATTTTCAAACTTAAGTTGAATATAAGGAACCAAGCTGGACGCGATTAATGAATTATCATCCTAATCCGAGCTGGTTAATTGGACAACTGTATAATCGTCACCGACCTGGACTCGTCAGTCCGATTTAAAATTGGTCAAACTAATGTTGACGAGTGTTGAGTTCGAGTTTAGACCCAAACTAATATGCCGACCGAAGCCGGATTACACTGAGTTGAACTTTAATCCGAACTGGCAAAGCTAATCAAATTTTCGTTTGATTATTCCTGAGCTGGAACATAGTCTGAGCTGGTTTACTTGGTCATTAGCTCGTGATTAAGCATGGCCACCGTGTTAATTCGAGTTGATAGTAGCTTTGTGGCTGAGGCGCTTGGGCCCAGGTCGGGCATTGCACTGATTTACAACATGTATTGTATTGAATTTGTATACGAAGTACTTAGGCTCGGGTGCCGATTACAAGTAATGTTTTGGCTCGGGGCCTCAACAAGAGATTTTGTCTCGGGGCCGTTACAAAATATTTCAGCTTGGGGCTGTTTACAAGAAATTTTAGCTCGGGGCTGTTTAGACAAAATTTCGCTTCAGGTATTCTGAGTGCCATGCGTTCTTCAATAGTTTCCCGTTCTTGTCGCGGAGGTAGAAGGTCCCAGGTTGGACTTCTTTCGCGACTTCGTACGGTCCTTCCTAGGTCGGGGATAGCTTGTTACCCGAGCGTGGCAAAAAGATGGACTTTCTGAGTACGAGGTCGCCAACCTTAATAGTGTTAGGCTTGAACTGTTTGGCAAAAGCTCTTTTCATGGTAGCTTTGCTGGCCAGCATTCTGATCTGGGCTTTAGCTCAGAGCTCTTCGGCGAGGTCAAGCTCTTCACTAATCCGTGCTCCGTTTATTTCTAGATCATGGTAGAGGGTTCTACTGGTCGGGGACCCGATCTCCACTGGCAGCACTGCTTGAGCACCGAAGGTTAGCTCGAAGGGCGATTCTCTCGTTGCCGAACTGGTGATGGTCCGCTGAGCCCATAATACCTTGGGAAGAATCGATACCCACTAGCCCTCTACTTCCTCCAGCTTGGTTTTTAGGCCCTGCAAAATGATTTGGTTAGTCCTTTCAACTTGGCCATTACTTTGAGGGTGAAAAATAGATGAGAATCTAAGGTCGATCCCAATCTCAGCACATTTGCTTCGAAAGAATGCATTGTTGAATTGCTTGCCGTGGTCAGTAATGATGACCCTTGGCACCCCGAATCGGTGAACTATATTTTTCCATACAAAATCCCAAGCTGCCTTTTCTATTATTCTAGCAACACCTTCAGCCTCAGGCCATTTGGTGAAGTAGTCTACTGCTACAAAGGCGTACTTCTTTTGGCCAACACAGGTTGGCAACGGGCCGATGATATCTAGACCCCACTGATAGAATGGCCAAGAGCTTATCATCACCGAGAGGTCTACCGCTGGCTTCCTTTGTACATTAGCGAACCTTTGGCAGGTGTCGCACCTTTTTACATACTCTTTGGCATCTTATTCTAAGGTTGGCCAGAAATAGCCTTGCCTCAATGCCTTTCGAGCCAGAGCTTTACCTCCCAAGTGGTTTCCATATACCCATTCATGGATCTCCTGGAGTACATAGTTTCCCTTCTCGGGCCCGACACATTTCAAGAGAGGCCAAGTGTAGGCTCTCTTGTAGAATTGCTCGGCAATTATGACAAACCTTGAGGCCTGTTTCATGAGTTTTTGAGCAGCTTTTTCATCCTCTGGGGTCATACGCCCTTCCAAGTAGTCCACGATTGGTTTGGTTCAATCTGGGCTTAAATTGAGCTCGGCTACGACTTGCAACCCCAACTGAATACTTGGTTCGAATACTTCTTCCACATGGACCAAGCAGGTCGGCTCTCACCCAAGACCAACCTGGACAGGGCGTCAGCCTTCATATTCTCCTCCCTCAGAATTTGCTGTATCATGACCTTCTGAGCCCTGAGGTCAAATTCTTGACTCTGTTGAGGTAGGTTAGCATGGTACTGTCCTTGGCTTCTAACTCTCCCGATATCTAACTAGAAACCAATTGAGAGTTGGTGCTCAGGTTGACTGTTTGTGCCCCGAGCTAAGTTGCGATTTTCAATCCCGCAATCACCGCTTCATACTCTGCTTCATTGTTGGACGTCGAAAATGTGAACTTGAGGGAATATTGGTGCTTATGCCGGTTCGGGTCGAGGATGACCACCCCAGCTCCGCTACCAGACTTCCCTGAGGCCCCATCCACATGGACCTTCCACATATCCTCTGGGTCATGCTCGGCTCGGCTAGTGCATTCCACCGCAAAGTTCGCGATGGCTTGGGCTTTGATGGCTGTTCTGGGCTGGTAAGTGATGTCAAATTGGCTCAGCTCAACTGCCCATTTCAGCAACCTGCCTGATGCCTCCGGCTTGTGTATGATTGACTTGAGTGGGGCATCCGTCATAACCTTAATCGGATGAGCGTCAAAGTAGGGCTTCAACTTTCTTGCCGCTGTGATGAGCGTGAGGGCGAGTTTCTCCAAGGAGAAGTACCTCACCTCGGCCCCTTGCAGGGTTTTGCTAACATAATAGACCGGCTTCTGTTCTTTCCCTTCTTCTCGGACTAGTGCTGCTGCCACTGCTGTCCTCGAGCATGCTAGGTATAGTACCAGTTCCTCCCCCACCTCAGGTCGGGATAGTAGGAGTGGCGAAGCTAGATACTTTTTCAATTCTTGGAAGGCGTTCTGGTATTCCGTAGTCTATTCAAAGTTCTTAGGGTTCCTCAATATTTTGAAAAAGGGAGCACACTTGTCAGCTGACCTGGACATGAATCTACTGAGTGCCGCGACCTTGCCTACCAACACTTGGATGTCTTTTACGTAGGTCGGTGGCGCTAGGTCAAGTATCGCCTGAACCTTCTCCGGGTTGGCTTCTATTCCAAGGGCTGTGACCATGAAGCCTAGAAATTTTCCTGCCTTGACACCAAATGCGCACTTTTTCGGGTTCAGTTTTATCCCAAAGTACCCCATTACGGCGAAGGCTTCAGCCAAGTCGGCTATATGATATTCCGTCCTTCTGCTCTTGACCAACATGTCATCTACATAGATCTCCATATTTCGGCCAATTTTGTTTTTGAAAACTTTGTTCACCATCCGAGTGTAGGTGGCTCCGGCATTCTTGAGGTCAAAAGACATGACCTCATAGTAGTAGAGACCTTTATCGGTGGTGAAGGTAGTCTTCTCTTTGTCTCCGGGAGCTATCTTGATTTGGTTGTAGTCTTTGAAGGCATCCATGAAGGAGAGTAGCTCGAACCCGGATGTGGCATCTACCATTTGATCAATCCGAGGTAGGGGAAAGCAGTCCTTAGGGTAGGCTTTATTGAGGTCGGTAAAATCAATGCACAATCTCCACCCTCCTGAGGACTTGGTTACCAGCACCACGTTGGATAACCAAGTTGGGTACTGGATTTCCTTTATGTGGCCGGCGTCTACCAATTTGTCTACCTTCTCTGCTATGATTTGTTGCTTATTATAATGGAAGTGCCTGCTCTTCTGCTTCACCGGATAGTGATTCGGGTCGGCATTCAGGTGATGCTCAATCACTCCCGGGTCAATACCTATTATGTCAGAGGCAGACCATGCAAATATGTGTTCATTTTTTAGGAGAAATTGGCTTATACCTTTCTTGAGGTCGGCAGAGAGTTCATTTCCGATTTTTGCTCTCTTTGTTTCATCGGAGAGTTCCACCTCCTGAAGGTCTTCAGCTGGGCTACCTCTCTTAGCATCCCTCTTTTCTTCGGGCAAATCTGGTCCCCAGCCAACTTGATATTTGGGTCGGAGGGAGTTTTCATCACACTTCCGAGCTGAGAGCTAGGCTCCGCGGATGGTAGCCGTGCCGGCCGGGGTGGGGAATTTTAGGGCCTGGTGGTAGGTGGAAGGGACGACCCTGAAATGGTTGAGTGCCACCCGACCTAAAATTCCATTGTAGGTGGAGTTGCAATCCATCACAATGAAGTTGGCTTGCATTGAAACCCACTTATCTCCATCTTCCAGCTTCAGCAGAAGGTTAATGAGTCTTTCAGCTCGGTGTGCTTGCCCGGTGAAACCAGCTAAAGTGCCCCTCAAGGGCCTGAGTCGGCTTCTGTCCAACCCCATTTGCTTAAAAGCACTGAGGAATAAGACTTCTGCCGAGCTCCCGGTGTCCACCATCAGTCTCTTTACGGTGAAGTTGGCTATTTCAGCGCTGATCACTAGTGGGTTATCGTGGGGCAATATTACCCCCTCCAAGTCTTCTGCGAAAAATGTGAGCTCCTCAACCCCCGGGCCCGGGCCCCCCACCGGTCCATACTCCCTCCCAACCCGAGCGTAATCCTTCCTACCTGCCGAGGTCTCGCCTCCTAATGCCAGTCCTCTTGTAATGGTTTCAATCACAGCCAGACGTCTGCCCCCAGCCTGGCGCCTGGGAGGGCTCCTCTCTCTATCTCTTTGATCATGATTCCGGTTTGGCTGCGGGTCTACGTACCTTCAGAGGTGACCTCGGGCTATCAGTGCCTCGATCTCCTGTTTCAAGTCTTTGCACTCTTCGGTTGTATGGCCGTAGTCCATATAGTAGCGGTAATACTTGGTTCTATTGCGCTTTTCGGGTTGGCCTTTCATCCTTGAAGCTGGAGGCAGGTGGTTCTGATGCTGGATCTCTATCAGGATCTACTCCCTTGTGGTGTTGAGTGGAGTAAACATAGTGAACCGGGGGTTCTATTTTGGATGTTGGGGCTGCTTGTCTCGGTCATTTTGGACTTAACCCCCAGGTTAGGCTCGGGAGGTCTCTCCCTTCCTGCTAGCTTCTTTCTCCTTGTCATCATCCCTCTTTGCCTGATGGATTTCTTCCGAGTATATGTACCCTTCTGCTCGTACCATCAGCTCGAATACAGTATCCACGGGGTCGATTGCTAGGAAGGATGTAAGGGGGCCCGACCTGAGCCCACTCTGGTAAGCCATCAACGCCATGGAGTCCTCTAAGTTGGGGATTCGAAGGGATTCTTCATTGAATCTGGCTGTATAAGCCCTCAAACTTTCCCCTCTATGTTGCTTTACCAGCAACAATGTAGAAGAGTGGCGGGTGGCGTGCCGACTCCCCGCGAAGCGGGAGAGGAAAGCCTCAGCCAACTGATGGAAACTTGCAATTGAACCGGGATGAAGCTTCTGGAATCAATCCAAGGCATTGCCAACCAAGGTGGTCGGGAATGTCTTCGTCTTCATGAGGTCGGACATGTCATGCAGGGTTATGTGGTGATCGAAGTTGAGTAGGTGGCTGGATGGGTCTCCATCTCCATTATAGACGGCCAGGTTGGGCATCCGGTTGCCTGTGGATAGTGGCATGGCTAGTACCTCGGGTGAGAGTGGGCTTACGCCGAGCTGGTTGATGACCTTCGCTATGGCGGCCGCGGTCTTGGCCTGCTCGGGGTCGGCTTGAGCCACCCTTTAACCACTCGCCTCACCGAGTCTTGCCACCAGCTCTAGGAAGCCCTCTTAGTCCTGCGTCCGCTTTGGCCTTGGGTCTGGGATGTGGAACTGTGGACGCGAGGGGCCCTCAGCTAGTCGGGCTACCTGCTCTTTAAGTTCCTCAAACATCCTCAGCATCATATTTATCTCCGGTGATAGGTTAGAGTTGAGGTCTCCATCTACCGCGGGGTTGGTTTGAGCAGCTAAGTGTATACGTTGGCTCGTCCCAACGTCGGCTAGGATTGGGTTTTGGCTAGGCACCTGCGTGGTTTCGAGGTCCCCATCTGAGTTAGGCGAATCCTCTACTGGTGTGCTGTGGCTTTTCGTTTGTACCATAATGGTTTCTCAGTGAGTGGTGAAGGAGAGTGATAGAAAGAACTCATTCCCACAGACGGCGCCAAACTGTCGATGTCGGATTCTTGTAGTTGAATTGGTCGGCTACGCTTGCCAAGCTGAACTTTCAGGTTGGCCTCTGAGTTGAACTTTTCAGGTCGGCTATGTCACCTGCACAAGGAAATGAAGGAAAAGACGGGGTGATGACCCAGATTTTTCCCTCGAGCGCGCGAATGATTAGTATGTCGGAGCTAGCAAGGTAGCTGAGAGCATTTAATGACGAATTACCTTTGAAATAAAGAGGGTGGAGCTATATTTATACTAAATTCAGGTCTGACAGCATTTAATGCGGTACAGCTTTATGTCCCATCAGTGCTTTATATCCTATCGGAACAGCTGGCATTGAGGTCGGGGTTCTCCAAGGTCGAGTCAGTATTCCGGTTGGGCATTTAGCTGAATGCGTTGGGCTCGGCTTTGATTAGCCCCCCTCAGGTCGGTATGGGTAACTCACCCCAACTCGGGGACCCCTCGTCAAATGTGATTATGCATCTGAAAGCATAACTTGTTCATACTGGTAGATCAACGATGATATGTCACAATAATTTAAATATACTTCTTAATTAAAGATCGTATAAAGAATAAGATAAAATAATATTACCATTTTTTCAGCATCTTCGAACACTTCGATAAATTAAAACACTGTTAGCAGAACGGCAAATTCTAGAACACGGAAGACCAGTGGTAGATGTATGTTCGGGCGAAACCAGAAGAACGTTAAAAATTTTAGGTATTTTTTTAAAAAAATTAATTTTTATTTACTTTTAATTAAAAAATTAATTAACCTTCATTGAAAAAAAAATGTACTCATATATAATTGTAAAATTATGTGTTTTAATCTCTACTTAAAAGAATTTCTAAATTCGCAACTGTGAAAGACTTATATTATATTTTTCCATCAATCATAAATAACTATCATTATATATGCATGTGCTAACCAATGAACAACTTTTACGAAAAAAAAAAAGAATCCAAAAATAAAGCCATGATGGACCCTCACCATGACCCGAAGCCAATTGACTTTATTTTTCTCACCTGTGACAACCCACTTAATTTTATTTTCCCAAATTGATCCTTCAACTTTGTCAATAAATTTATCATTCATACTCATTTGGATTTGACATGTGAATCCAAATTCCAAAAACCCCAACTATCAATTCTGACATAAGACTAACTTATAAGAACACTATATCATGTCTTTCAAGATATGAGACATCAAACTTGTTAGATATGTAATATATACAAACTATAGTTAGTTGTTGTAACCATAGTTACTTTATCGTAACCATAGTAATTTCACTATAACATTTAGAATTTTTTTCACTACTCTAATTGAAAAAAAAATAGTTGCAAAAGATGAAAAAATCGTTGTAATAGGTGTCTTATTTACAAAGGTTTTTAACCATTATATAAAGTAAACATTTTTTTGCAGTGGTTAAAAACTTTTTAATGATCTTTTGTAATAATTACTCATAAAATTATTTTTTAGCAATGGTTTTAGAATGTTGCTTATCAATTACAAACAACTATTACAATAAAAAATTTGCAACGAGACCATATACAACAGTTTTTAGTCTTTTTATAAGAGTTTTAAATATTTTTAAATGTTATAATAGAGAAAAAAAATATATAGTAGTACTAGTTAAGAATATTCCAAAAATATACTTGGAATATGCTAAAAAATTCTCTCTTCTTAACCTGTAAAACGCACTCTCTGTATTCTGTAAATCATCAACAACATCTTCATCTTTGCTCAATAGTACATGACAATTACATTCTCTCTTCATCAGTGGATTCTATAATTTTATCCAACAAAAATTAGTCAACATTCCCCCACCCCCCACCCCACCCCCTATCCCCCCCAACAAGACATCGTCTTATAGGCAGAAGTATTTATCTGTGACACCATGACAGTGAGTGGACGATGAAGAATTTAGGGAGTAATAGAAGGAACACAATTAAATATTTATAACATCAATATCTTGATAGCTAAAATTGTTGGGAAGATAATATAGCAAATGTGAATATAAATCTGAAACCTCAACTCATTCTTAGTGTTAGTTCAATCATGATTATTTATTATAATAATTTAAATATACTTTGTTATTAAAGACCGAGTAAACAAGAAGCTAAAAAGAATTATATCACGTTTTCGTCATCTTTGAATACAAGTATAAATTAATACGTTACACTTTTAGGACAATGGTTAATTCTAGAACATGAAACACTTGTATTTCATTTGTTGGTCTCACGTTGCCATCTACCATTGTCAATGATAGCTAGGCATGTGAACTACTATTACGCTTTCATACTTTGATAATCTCCGTTAATATTAATTTAATTGACCTAATAATAGACTTACAACCTTTGATTATATAAATAATGTAAAGCAACTATTAAGATTTTAAGACAAAGGATGAGTAAGACAAAATCTAGGCTTACATAAGTCTCGGCAAGTAATAGGAGGCAGTGTAAGAGGGCACTAGCTAGACATTGTTTGCTTTGTAGGGCAAGTTGTGGAAGTAATGGAGGAGAGCTTGTTGAGGCGTCCGGGTAGCAAAACTTCTAGTAATAGTAATGGAGACAAAACCATTACACACAAATGGTGATAATGGGGATCTGAAGCCTTTGGTTGACATGAAAGAAGAAGAGATAGAAAGTAGTGATGGACCAAAAAATAGAGTCTATATTGATCAAAATAAAGGTGCGTATTCTATTAATTTCAAGGTAATAGTTTCATTCTACTATCGTTATGTTCTGCTCTTACATGAAGAATATGTCTCACATGCATGCATGAGAAATCTACATATTTGATGTAGCAATTTCCTTAGCTTCAAGTTGACTATAGGGCTTTGTGTTAATTTTGTAAGTTCTAGAGCAAAAGTGTTGCTATGTCCTTTTTTTTCTTTTTTTGGTCTTTTTGCAAACTAATATTGCTACTAGATCTACCTAAGAATTACTCTCATTTATAAGACCTTGCATCATCATCAGTACTTTACCGCTAGGCTAGCCATTTGAGATTAATTGATCCCCTTTAATTCTTGTCTCTCATGTTACTATGGTCTCTTTTGAACATGCCAAATTTATGTGGCAAGAAGCATCTTATTGTTTAAGAATGTACATATTAGATATTATCTCATCTTAGTTTTAAAAAAATAATGCATTTGCACTCCATAATGTATAAAATTTCCTTATCCACAAGTTTTATGCAAAAGTCAAATATGATTTATTGATTTTATTGTGTGATGGATCGGATGACCATGAATTTTTGATAAATTTGGAGGTTAAAATGCATTGTTTTTTATACTATAGAGGGGATAAAATGCATAATTTCATACCACAAAAAAATTACATATATAGAAAACCACAAGAGTAATATGAACTTACTACCAAATTGGAAATCCTTGGATGTACATCTAGTTCAGTAGATAACATAGACTTCGGAGAAAACCTACACTAATTATAGCAGACACATCAAACCTGCCTGCATTAATTGAAATTAGAATAATTTGCCAAGAATTTAGTTAATTAGAATCTTCTTGGCTTGCTGTAATGCGTGGAGTAAAATCAGATGGAAGTTCAAATTACAGCAAAGTATTGGATGTATGTGTGCATGCAGCCATGCACATATCATACAGAGTTCTTTGGAAAATTTTTATAAGTATGCTACCTTTTTTATGGGTCACACGTAGATGAATTAAACTAGACCAAGGGTCCAGATCTGATATTATGTTAAGATAACTGAGGTTCCATTTTAAAACTAATTGGTGTCAAGTTGAGTAACCCATGATCTCATAAGGTGGCGTGAGAGTTTCTGATTTTTTGATATGAGAAAAGTGATATATTCTAATACTTTTGCGACATTCCAACTAAAAAATTATAAAAAAAAATTGTTTTAACAGTTTTTTAACCATTTTTCATAAAGCTAAAACATTTTGCAACAGTTAAATTTTGCTATCAAATTTTGTTAATGATTGCTTCTAAAATTACTCTTTCACAATGGTTTAAAATTATATATAATTACAGCAATTGTTTTTTAAACTATTGCCTATTATTTATATAAAATAAAATAAAATAAAAACTATTGCAGTAGAGAATTTACAACTGCATCACATGCAACGATTAATGTCATTTGCAATGTTTTTTTAGTTTTTTTACGATAGTTTCAAGCCTTACAACAGATAAAAACGTGACAGTAGTGAATTTTGTGCACGCTTGCTATCATTCTCATGAATATTAATCCCACGAGTCTGGAATTGCATTGTTGCAGGTGATGCATTTGGACAGCAGCTAGAGCAGAAATATATCAAAGCCGAGGACTTCTCTCTGCAATCAGGAAAATCTCAAGCAGAAAAGACTACTCCTTCAAGGGGTTTCAACAAAGGAAAATCTGAACACATAAAGTTTGGTATCGAAGAAGAAAATACTGATGATTATCATGAAGTAATTGAGTTGGAATTTCTTGAGAGACAAGTCCACAAGCTTCATACACATGATATGTACTGTCCTAATTGTAGATCTCAAATTACCAAGGTGGTTCTAAGGAGAAGAATAGTGACAAAACAGGATTTAATTCCACCAAACCCTACAATTCCTCCGGATCCTGATCCGGGGCTGTATGGATGCTTATCATGCTTAAGAATTTTCACCCGTAAAGGTACATTCTTCACTGTATTTATTAAATTATCACGTCATCTAAATGTTTGAATTAATATAGAGGAAGGATTTATTATTTGTTCATTATTTTTTACACGACATTTCTCATCATATTTATTAAATTACAGCCTCATCTAAATGTTTACTCTGATATAAAAGAGAGATTTATTGTATCTATTTATTGTCTTTGACAATGTCCCTTCATTGTACAGGCAAAATTTGTTTTCCAAGTATTGCACATAAAATGGTTTTTTTAATGTTTTTAAATAGGCGACATCATGAATATTCTTAAATGTTTAAGCCCGTTTGCTAACTAAGCTCTAAGATCATATTAAGTTACACTTTATCAAATATTTAAGCATTTATAAAGAGGTTTATTATATTTATTTATTATTTTCAACAATATTCATCCCCATAAGACAAATGAATTTATAGGTATAGTAGTTAGTATGTACCTATCCAAAGAATGAAGATAACAACACATCATTGTAGCATTTTCATCAAAAGGCCTAGTCATAGCTTCTTTTATTATCTTTTGAGCTAGCTTAATACAAAAATATAAAAATAAAAATAAAAATATGAATAATCCTCGAATTATTTCTTTTTTGGATGAATGATTTCCTTGTTATTGATAAGCAGGAAGAGAGTTCATTAATTGCTTTGGGTTATATGGAGAAAGTCCTAATCTGCCGCCGAGTGTGCCTGGGGATGTTGTTGTTCCTATACCAGATCCAGGTAATGTGATTAATAAAACTATTCCTTATTCTTAATTTTTTTGGAAGAATCAAATTGTTCAACATGTCTCTTCACGTGTATGTTAGATAGTTTTTTTTATTAAATCTTGCACGTGGATATAATTGTACAAATAAGTGGTGATAAGTTTTGAGCCAGGACCTTTTAGTATTTAAACTCTGATATGATATTGAGTGACCACCTCATCAAAAAAATCTAAGTTGTTAGATAGAGATCGATTTATTATATTTATTTACCACGTTCAACATCAAGGACCATAAAATTGGAGTTTTCATTATGTAACAATTTAAACATGGATTTAACATTCATGGAAAATCCAGTGTCAATCCGAGTCTCTATCCGTAATGCTATTTATTCCTCTTACCAAATAAATTCAAATAGTCTCAGTTGTAAAAACAGCAATGTTTTTCTTGCCTGCTTTGTGTTTTGAAGTAACCGAGTGGTCATGTTACTCTAAATGCATATAGATTGTTAAGAATTATGAGGGTCCATTCAGGGCAGATTCCAGAGTTATTGTTAGTAAGGACTAAAATACATAATTTTTCAACTATACAAATATAATTTTTTTTAGTGAGGGCTAACTAATCTTTTAACTAAAAATACATAAATATTTAATATTTTTTTTCTTGAAAAGTACATAGAAATTTTAAAGAACCACGAGGTTTAATTCTAAAATCAATTAGTACTAAGAGGAGTACTCCGGGATCTAATAAGGTAATCTTGAGCTTGTGATTTTTTTGTATGGAAAAAGTATAATAATACTATATATCACTCCTTCACTCCATCACCTTCCTTATATAGTAGAAGTTTTACTATATATACGAGATATTTGATATTCAATACATGAATTCTTATCTTACAAAGAGGGATGAAGACGTGACATAAAGCACTAACTCTATTGGAATGCCACCCCTCACATGTGACCTAGTTTTGAAGAAGCAACTTTGAATATGTGAGATGACATTAAGGTGAACAATTTAGTGAGGTGAGAGATGAGTTCTATGTAGAGCTAACATTAAGGTGAATGAGTCAACAAAATGAGAAATAAGACTCTGAGGTGCAGCCCAAGAGAGGACAATACCCCCTGCCAAGTGGGTTGGCAAGATTCGAATCATAGGGTGGGGGAAAAGGGGTATGGGAGTGGGGGGAGGAAAAAAAAGTGATAGACAGGTCAGACGTGGACGGATATACCTGGATCAAGATACAACTTTGGTAACATATTAAAAATCATTAAGTTCCAACATAAAACGATTAATACTGAGAGAAGCTGCTCAAGATATAGTGATTTTGAATTTTTTATTTTTTTATATGAGAAAAGTGTATATTCTAACAAGCTGGGTTGACATACATAGACCTTGCCCACTCCTTACATTCTCATAAATAATTTCTTTGAAAGAGCTCCTAAAATGCTTGATTGTTGTCTACTGATCACTATATGATACATGACTCGGTGCAGGAGTATTAACTGGTGGTGGAGGATCGGTCCCACCACAACCTCCCCCGCCACCACCTGATGAATTTGAAAAACCAGAAGTCATAAAAAGCATTGTGTATGGAGGCCTAGTGGAGTCAATTACAAGCTTAAGTGTGATTACATCTGCTGCAGCTTCTCAAGCTGCAACATGTAAGTTTTTTTTCCTCATTGCCATGTCTCTCTCTTCCATTAAATTAGAGTGCTTGGAGCTTAGCCTTGTAACTTCTCAGCTGATAACAATTTGAGTTTGAAGTCTAAATTTTCTTACAGTAAAGGAAAAATAGTTCCATTTTTTCACAATAATATACTGCAGGAGCAAATTTCCTTCATGAAAGTTTTATGTATATTCTATGCCTGCCATATCAGGATTTGAGATATAATTGTATATATATTATAATATTTTTGCTCCCAAGGAAATGGTCTAAGGTAGTGGGGTGAAATCACTTCTGCGAGATTGTGGGATTAACATTCCCCAATACTCTGAAGTTAAAATTATATATTATAATAGAGAATTTGCAACGAGACCATATGCAACAGTTAAAATTATTTGTAATATTTTTTAGCCTTTTTTTTAATAGTTTTATGTATACAACACATTTACTAGTATTGAATTTTTATCATAACGTTATTTGATATGAGACGGTCTAAGCCTTAGTGAAGCTTATAACTTACACGTTTGTCTTGAAATGCTGCAGTGAACATTGTAGCTCTGGGATTTGCAAACCTAATTGGTGAACTTTTCGTCATAGGTCAGAGTGTAAGTAATCCTGATCGCTATAGTTCCATAAAACTCTTGGCAATTTGCATATTTTGTTCTTTTGTTTATTTATCGTCATTAGCATAGTTTCCACCTCAAAGGCATGTAGATATGAAATATACATTCAGATCATTGACAAACTTGCTGCATGTAATTGCTGAATTTGTTTCGATGATTGTTGATGTCTTTCTAAAGAATTTGAATTGTATAATTGAATAGAAATATAAATTAGGGATGAAAAGATGACAACAAAAACTAGTAATTGAAAAAAAAAATATATATATATATATATATATGAAGGACCAGACACTTTTCAGTCATAGTAGGAAAAATGTTCCATCCGTTACACTAATGATGGACCCACACCATGTGAGTCATATATGGTGTGAGAGATGGCCATCCGTTAAAGCAAATTGAAGCACGCAAAAATCTCCCTTACAAGAGTAATATTACATGTAAAATTGTTTAACTAGTAAAATTCTAAGCTCCATACTCTAAAAATGGAGAAAAAATTTGTCGTTTTAACCACTTGGGTTTCACTCCACTTGTTTCAAACTATTATACTGGTAGATTTAAGGGTTATTAATACCTATTTTGGTCATTTATTTTTGACCTGATTGATAAAGTAGTCTTTTATCTTCATAAGTGATACATTTTAATTCCTTATTTTTTGACACTGTTAATAATTTTTAGTGATTTCGTTAAAAAAATTTACAAGAAACACCCGTACAATTTGGAAAAAATAAGACAAACGTGCTAATCACGTGCGTTTCCCATCAATATTTTAACGAAATTACTAAAAAGACAAAAGATACAGGATTAAAATGTATCACTTTTAAAAATAAGGAACCAATTTGTCAATCAGTCAAAGTTAAAAGGATCAAAATGAGTATTAACCCTAGATTTAACTAATTCACTCTTTTGGTATACGATACTAAATTGCAAAATTTGTAAACAATCACATGATTTCTTCTAATACACTCTTCAAGAATCAAAATCAATGTTGAATTGACATGATTCCATGCATCAATTTGCATTAATTCTCAACTTCACGTTATAATCTAATGTTCTCACCACTAACATTTTTTATTGTGTCAAAACATAGATTCTGGACTTAAAACGTGACAATCAACGGTACAAAGGAGTACTCGATCAATGCTACCCTTGCCATACTATCTTACCTCGTATTCGGCCTCGTACCACTAGTTGTCTATGGCTTCACGTTCCGCAAAACCGACGATAGAGACTACAAGCTTCTTGCAGTAGCAGCAGCTTCTGTTATAAGCATTGTTTTTCTTGCAATTGGAAAAGCCTACGTTCAAGCAAGACAGAAACACAAGTTTACTGCATACCTCAAAACGGTACTGTACTATCTTATTACTGCAGTAATGGCGTCAGGCGTTGGATTTGCTGTAGGTGATCTGGTCAACAGGTTCATGGACAAGCTTGGTTGGTTTCAGCCAAATCAAGCAGGCACTCTACAATTTCCTGGAACTCAATCACTGCATCCATCTTTCGCTGCATACTGCAACAGTCCGGATTGTGTGCGTCAGTTTCTCGCATAGTTGGTAAGACTCACACGTGTAGATTTCAATAATGTATGAGAGACGTCAATATGTTACATCAATATGTTACATTGTCTGTAGCTTAAAACAGTAGTCAACTTTAGTTCCTTGTAATAAAATAATGCTTTAAATCTATGATGTAATGTTTACTCTTGCTGGCATATTGTGCAAATAACTTGTGTATTTGCAAAACCAAAAGCAGAAAATAAGAATACGAAAATCAAAATAAATAGAATCTGAAAATGGACACTTGTACTTGGTAATAAAGAAACAGAAACACAAATGCAGGAAAGATGCAGGAAAACCCGAGACCTGAATTTGATTTAATCTTCTTAAAACTTAATCGCCCTGCTACCGAATTTATGATCTGACGATAGTTCCCTAATAAATAATAGATTTCGTTTGACGGTAAAAGTACTCCAAATTATTTAGACACTACCAACCAAACAATACAAAAGTACTCTCTCTCTTATTGTAAATGCGCAAACTACAAGAATGTATGTATGAATATACTAAATGATTTTTGCGATCTGAATTTCTGGTACTTTAAAGTGTTTGATGTCTGTTCTAACTTCGAACATATATGTCACTTTAGCTTTATTTTAAGTGAAAAATGAATTTATTCTTCTTATGCGGGGTACTTCAATTTCCTTAAAGTTGACTCTTCATTTTTCTCCAAACTAATTCTTTAGCTTTGAGCTCAATTTCCTCATTTGCTTCTCATTTATTTTAATCAAGTAAATATGCTAAGATCATCTCCTATAAAAGATGAATATGTATATATCCGATGCTTCCTATTGTAATGTGTAACACCCACTTATAAATTAAGTCAAAATCAACATCATCACTTGAGTGAAAACCCAAATGACAACACTACAAAGTGGACTTCCGTAAAACTTCATGACCTCATTGCCCTTTACAGAAAGAAAGTTTTTGGTCCATCAGAGATTGCACTTATCACACATAACACGCAGATACAGTGATTGCATTGTTTATGTTTCTTGTTAAAACAATTTTAATGCCTTATCTTTTCAATATGTATCCGTGTTACTCATCAATACATTAATTTATTTCCCCTGCGTTTCTCAAATGAAGACGTGATAGGCTATAAAAGCATGCCTCGCTTAAATACCAAGCTACACAAAGAGAACATAGCATTACGAGCTATTCGTAGAAGTGGAAAACCCATTGGAGCCGTAACGAAAGCGAGTCTGCAAATGATTCTATTCAAAATGATTTCTGTATATTTCTTACTTGGACTAGTCTTAGTTTTTAATCAAATTAGCTCTATAAGCTGCTCTCTAGTCCTAGTGTAACCGAAAATCCTTTCTGGCCAAAAATAGAATAGTAATCAAAATTTGACCTCGGCCTAGTCCCATTTTCAGATAGTGAATTTAATGACTTGCGCAATAATAAACCCAACTTGAACTACACAAGTCAATGAATCTCTATAAATAGCCTTCCATTAGTCTTACAAAAAGGGGAAAAACCCTAATTACACAGTGACCCGTACTCCATCCCAAAGTGACCTCACCGTCCTTATCTTTTGAACAATGCAAGTTGCTAATACCCATCTAAAAATGAATCATAAAATTTCAAACGCGTAAGCTTGATTATAGATTCGAGAATCTGCAAATAGGAGATAGGGGAGCAGAAGAATAGCCTGAGGACTAAGGCCTCTTGCCTTCCTCTGCCATAGGATGTAAAAGATAACAAGTTTTCGATTGCTATTGACATCAAATACTTGCATCAAAAGAGAGCACAACAAACTTATAGATTTCCCAAGAAATGTATTGTTTATACTCAAATTTTAGTGAAGCATAAACTCTTAAGGAGCACAATTCACAACAACAATTGATATAACTCCTTGCAAATTCCAAAATGGAAATAAACTGAAGAAATGGAGCAATATACTATTATAGAACAATTTCCGTGAGTTTAATCTAAACATATTTTGGTTGAAGTAAAGAGAATAAGCATCAGTATTACACATTGCAAATCAGCAAGCATACCTTGAATTGATCTCAACTCAATAATGGAACCACTCGAGGACTTTCTCTATTGGTAAAATAGCGCACGTGTTTTCTCAGTCAGCGTTATCTATTAGTAAATTTGCAACTGGCTTTTTTTGGACAGGCCCCCATCTGTTGTAGTTTCCACAGCTTTGGCTTCTACCTACATGCTGAAATCTTCTTTCCCTTGGACTCGGATAATTACGACTTTCAGCGGTCTCAGCCGAGTACATGGTAGTCTCTCCCTCACTACTATAATCATTATAGATATCCAGAACCTCGATAGGAGATGAACTTGATAGGACCTCACTTTGTGCCACATTTATGGGTCCTGTTGAGGAAATCTCAGCATCTGCAATGGAGTCAGCATGTCCTCTGTCGTCATTGGATCCTTCTTCTACAAGGGGGTGCTGGAATGGAGGTTCCTTGACACCAATTTCATCGGAGTGTGGCAGCACCTTTTTGGTAGCCTGAGGGGAGACGGCAGTTTTAGCAATCCTTGGTGGAAAATTAATATCCAAAAGCTGAATTGTCGTAGTTTCCTTCTTCCTCATTGGTACTGAAGTTAAATTAGGTGACTCAAAAATTTCTGGAGTTGGAATTCCTTGAATGTGAGTAGCAGCCGGTTGATCAGTACTTACATGTCCATCTTCCGGAATATTAACAATAGTAGAAGAGCTCGGCCCAGGCTGGTCTCTAAGTTTTGATACTGTATCCGCTGATGTCGCAGCTTCCTCATTTTCAACTTCTGTTGACTTAAAAACTTGCCGCATTGTAAAGGAAGCACAAGAATGATCACTCTTCTGGCCTGAAGACATCAGTCGAATTAGCGGTAACTTGGGTTTGTTGAGTTCATCAAGATTTCCCTCCCAATGTTGATTTAACCAAACACAGATAATAGGAATAGGGATGCCAAATTGCGTCAGATGGTCCTTTTTCCACGATGATGATGACGACGATGAAGTTGAAGAGGACTTTGTATTCGGGGATGTCGCTAGCTTCATGGGATCCCAAACCATAAATGCAAGATTTCCATGAACATCAAACCCAGCAGACCCTGGGCTCCAAGTGACTCCATCAGTAGACAGCTTTATTAGATTGTCAGTGGCTATCACTACCTTCCCCTCACCAACCATCAACTCCTTTTTCTCTGTGTACCCTAAAAGGTAAACTACACTACCAAGGTCCAAATTTGGTTTTGAAGAGGTTTTCAAGTAGTGAGGTAGTTGTGCATTTTCATCCCCGACGTCAAGACCTACTATAGTCAGATCGAGAACAGAGCTGGTAATGAAGAACCTGCATTTAAATAAGGACATCAGCAAAGTATACATTATTTTTAGACATTCATGAGGGATACACATTTAAGGACTTAAAAGAAACTATGTAGCATTTGTTCAGTGGATACAATTGCTATCAAATATTCTTCTTCAGTTAGTGCGTACGTTCAATTATGACTTACACAACCTTTTGAGATTTGAGAGTGCACCATGTGGAAGGTTTTATTATGTATTCCATGTTGCTTAAAAATATAACGTTACGATAAGGTGAAATGCTTTCTTAATGGAAAAAATGACATTCAACCTGTAGCTATTTCTTGAATTTTTTCTTTCTTTCTTTCTTTTTCAGTAGCGTTAAATGCCCTCTGATGCCACCCAGTGTAGGATATAAGTGTTGGAAGGATCGTGCACATAGATACGTTAAGAGCATAACACTATTTTAACGTAGTTCAGCATAACCTACATCCACATAATATTATTCTTTATTACTCATAGGAACTACTATAACGATGACTCTTAAACACCTACCTAGATCGTATAACATATAATTCTAATCTAATCAAATATGGTACACTCATCTTGTAGTGTGTGACAACTAAAATCAACCTAGGTAGCCCTATTTATAGATAATAATTGCTAATCCTTTTACGAACAGAATTCTTATACTCTATACTAAAACTTATTTAATAAAATCATAATCACTAATAGAATCCTAATCAAGTTTAATTACTAACATTCCCCATTAAACTTGATTTGACTTACTAGCAACCACGAACCACCATGATGTGATCCACCTCTATATTCTCCAATGGTTTCTTCCTTCGCCGACGACAATCTGGTCAAGGGAGGCATGCAACAGCGGTATCATCATCTGTTTCTCTTTCCAGCAAATCTAATTGTTTGCAGATTATGGTTTCAAGCTCCAATGGGTTGTCAAGCCACCAAAAACTATAATTGCTTCTTCATTAACAAAACGACTTCGTCTTTGGCTTCGTCTTGAGCAGCGGCATATTTCTCTTTGCCGTTACAATTCTTCCGTTTTTTATTTTTTTTTTTTCCTTCTTTATTTTTTTTTTGTCTTTTCCTTTTTTTTCTTTTTTTTTTGTTGATTTTTTTTTTTTAGTTGTGTTCTCTCTTAACTTGCAACTTTTTCTTCGCCAATCATCTCTGTCTCTTTCTTCAATAGTGGTGCTTGTAGATTTTTTTCTAGACAATCACAGTTGTCTATCTTCTTCGGCACACTTGGGGATGCCATCTCCTTCATGGCGCAACAGTGATGACGTGTAGCCATCCCTTCTCTATTGGCCATGTTGTTATCTTATGAACTTGGAGTTGCTATTGGAACTCCATTGCTCCGGCGTGGCATCAATCTACTAAACGCATCGCGGCAACAATCTTCAACAACGAGCATTACACCATGTCTCAACGCAAGCTTCTTGGTTGCTTCAATGTCATCTTCTTTGTAGTCTTCTACTTCAGCAGTGGAATGCACTTCTTTTGGCGACGATAATAACCAACATATCTATATGCAGTCCCAAGCTCTAATACCACTTTGTTGGAAAGATCGTGCATATAGATACGTTAGAACACAACAGTATTTAAACGAGGTTCGGTATAGCCTACATCCACATAATATTATTCTTTATTACTCATAGGAACTACTATATCAATGACTCTTAAACACCTACCTAGAGGCGTATAACACATAATTCTAATCTAATCTAATATGGTACACCCATCTTGTAGTGTGTGAAACTAAAATCAACCTAGGTAGCCCTATTTATAGATAATAATTGTTAATCCTTTTAGGAATAGGATTCTTATACTCTATACTAAAACTTATTTAATAGAATCCTAACCAGTAATAGAATCCTAATCAAGTTTAATTACTAACAACAAGTGACTTTCCTTCCCCCTCCCACACCCCAATAGGATCACGTCTCTACACTGCTCCTCACACTGCATTTGGCATCACTAGAAAGTTGAAGAATGGAAGGAACCCGAGGGGGGGGCGGGGTAGGGGGGTTGCTGAATGGAAAAAGATGACTTGCTTGTTTGATTGGATGGGAAGAGGATGAAACAGTAAACGGATTTGTATTAACCCTTCAAGTGCAAATTCTCTGACAGGAGAAAGCAGGACAGAGGGACATAAACAACCAATCACTACTCTTTAAGTTTCCTTTTCAGTTGCACTCCTTTGGGTGATAGACCAGGTACCTCATTAGATGAGCTTAAGAAAGACAAGATGGCTAATTCCTGTATCAAATAGACTATCCTTCCCCTACTACAACAAGGACTTATCTTCTGCCACGTATGAAACACGACTCAAGCTCATCAACTTGATTCTTTTGCCTTCTATTTCTTGGAGAAGTAATGATTTGAAACTAACTGTTTATTTTATGTCTCGTTAAAATACAAGCAACTTATCCAGAGATAACACGTTACTTCTCTCGACTGAACAGAGACATAGATTCTAACTAACATTTGACCATAAACAGAATGTATCTGATGCAGTCATTCGCTAAATCTCTTATCTGAAACTAATACAAGACAAGCACGTAAATCTATCTAAATTTCAGAGTGTCTTAATCAACAGTTTACTAATTTCTCGTATTATTTCACAAAAATATTGAATGGCTTAGAGAAGATTCAAGTCAACGCTAGCAAGAATCACCTCTACCGGATGCAACATCAACGAGAACACGAAAAATCAAAATGTAAACTTATCATATTTAGCCACCGACAATTTTCTACTTATATTTCATCTCTTACTATAATTTTCAAGCAATCAAATAATCAAATTTTCAATCAAAAAAGAAAAAAACAAGCACGCGCACACACACATACATATGTACGTACAATATAGAAATATACATACATATACAATTTAAATAAACACACATCATAACACTATCACACACACACACATTTAGAGAGAGAGTACAATGTATTGATAATACAGGTGGTGTATATATAACTGTAAGTGAAAGATGACCTGTGAGGGAAGAGGGAAGCGGCGACGGAGTTCTGGAGACAGATCTTGGCGACCTCAGTGGCGGCGACGGAGGGGAGGTTGTGACCAGTGCATCCACCATGGCTGACTTTCCCCTGCCAAAACATGAAGTTGTTGCTGACAACTCTGAACTCACTTCCTTTGATCCTTCCGCATCTCACTATGAGGTAGACATAACCCAAATACCTCCATCTACCAAACCAAGAGAATTCTTCAAACTCTCTCCGTTAAACCCATACTCATATTACCAAACTTCTCAACTCACACAAAAGTTCAAATCTGTATTACCTATCAAGCCAGCAACCCTTACAGTCGTGTATAAATCCTCTACAGTCTCTGTACAATCTGTATCATCTTCCCGCTTAGAAACCTATCTTCCTATACTTTTTGAACCTGATCTCCGTAGATATAGACAGAAAGGTTACAAAAGATTGCACCTTGGAGCCATTCGTCTAGCCTTACAGCCTAGTTTCCTTGCTAGAAAGAATGTTTCTTGTCTGGTCTCTTTACTAGATACTAGGTGGCAGAAGTTTGATGATGCACTGATCTGTGTCGTCGAAGCAGGTCTTCACAATGGCCATGTTCTTATCCAGGTTGAACCAAACTTCACCCTTGATCTTTCCCGTCCTACCCTTTCTCAAACCATATAGGTCCTTATCCAACTTTATTGAGCTGATATGAACCCAAATGAAACTGTTGTTGCACTCCATCATTCCATGACCTATAAAGTCCAAACCTATCTTTTTTCCATGGATCATAACTGCAAGCCTCGAGTCCACGTGTTAGGTAGTAGTAATATTACCCAACCAAAGATCTATACCAAACATGAACTCACTTTCCCTCCTCGATGGAAAAATGATTATGAAATAAGTCATAACCGACCAATCATCCATGATTCAACAAGAATCTCCAGACATCCTCTAGAACCAAGTCGTGTCGCCATATCATTTCCAACATAATCCCAACCAGCTGAACCATGTGAAAAATGCCAACTTGCTGGACATCCTCACTCCTGTCCACATTGTGTCAGAAAACCCTTTGCTACCAGATCTAGGTCCTCTAGATATGTCTGTTCTGTTAATTTTCCTGAAGACATTTATTGTATAGGAGAAGCTGACAACGCATGTGTTGGTAAATGACAAGTTACGAAAACCAGACCATAAGATGTTGGACAAATTGAGTCAGCAATCAATTGGAGCAACATGAATGCAAAAACTCAGAATGCTGTCATTCAAAAAATATGGTCAGATCTCAAAGAACATGTTGCATGAACAAAAGAAGCCCATGATCATCTCAGACAAGGTTGTTATGACCAATATAATGATCTCTACAAGGCTTTCCACAAGAATCACATATACCACCAGACAACTCCAATCAATTGGAAAAAACTACAGAAAGACACTCCAATTCGGAACCCTTCTGGACAAGTTCGTTCTTGGAACAGTATCAACATGGTCAATATGCAGAAATCTTCTTTTGAGAAGCATTTCCATGATTCTGATTAATTCAAAAGAAAAAGAGAACGACTCGCTGAAAAGGTTTAACAGCCAGCTAAGCCAAAGAAGCAGTCCTCTCATCCTTGGAAGCATAATCCAAAGCCAAATCATGCAGTCTGGATACCAAGTGAAAATTATGAAAAAGCCTATTGGGTTGACCTCACACCACCTCCACATTATCTCTCCAAAGAAAAAATTATCCCAATTGGGTGGGATGATGAAGACGAGAAAGAAGGTCCTAGTGAAATTTCCTCAGTCATTTCGTCATTTGACTCCTTTGATCCGTTTGAAAAGGATTCGTCCTCTCAAACAATTCCACTATACAAAGGATCAATTCTTATATAAACCCCTGTGACTCCGTTTTATACTGACACCACAAGAACACGAACACATAACCCAATGCAGACTAATCCTAATGATTCAGAAACAACAAGTGACCAGGGAGAAACTTCCCAAGTTAGTGAACATCGAAACCAACAGCCGCCACAAGCACAAGCCCCATAGGTTCCATAATAGCAACCTCAAAGACAACAAAACATTGAAGGAAAAGTTTACATCCCATATGTTCCAGATCACAAGCAATTATGGAACATTGATGCCATTCCTCCTGATGACAAACTCAAATATCTTGAGAAAATGGATGCATGGATAAATGGAGTATCTCTCTGAAATCCTACTCTTTAGATAAGAGATGTCATTGACCGTCTTGTTGCTACTTTTATAGGATCACTTCGCAGTTGGTAGACAAGAATGCTGTCAGAAGAAGAAAGACAAATCATCTTGACAGATGCAGATCCTATTCAGATGTTTCTAAGATGTCTACAAGTCATTTTCGTAGGACAAACAGCCCAAGAGATGTTGCAAAACTTGGAGATTACTATCTCAGACAGGAAGCTCTGTATTTTACCTTTGGAAAAAATACATAAACCATCAAGAAGGCGTTCGTCTTTAATATGCCACAACATCTTCCTGAATTGCTCGAAACAGAGTTCAAACGAGCCAATATTACAAATCTAAGACAGGTGAGTCTTGCTCACTTGTACCAGATGGCCATAAAGCTCACTCAAGATTAGTGCGAGTCCAAACGACTTGGCAAACTTCTCAAAAGCAAGGAGCAGAAAACAATAGATACCTTTTGCAGAAAAGATTTTCAAAAGTTTGGCTGTCACACTTACAGCTACTCTCCACGTTCGTGTCACAAATACAAAAAAGCACAAATATCAGAAAAGATTTCACAAGTCCATAAAATCTTTCAAGAAATTCAGATATGTGAAGAAAAATCAAAACCCTCTTCTTCCACTAAATATTTTCTTTGTGGAAAGAAATGACATTTTTCAAAAGATTGTTACCCCAAAAAGTCCAAGAAGCTACCAGCCAAGCTTGTTCAGTTTATTTCAACTCAAAATTTTGATGACCAGCTATACACATGGACTTCCGAACCAGATCAAGTCGTCATTAACCTTGATACAGCCTCATCCTCAGATCTTACCTCAGAATCCGAATCCTCTTATTCAGAACTAAACCTCTCCATAGCCAAAATACACAATACCACTGAACAACCAATCCTTACTACTTCTAAAGCTAGATTTTCCCCAGGACAGATCTATAAGTCAAACATAAAGCTTGTTGTAAACCCTCCAGGATATGTTCCTATCACCGTTACTACACTTCTAGACATAGGTTCATGTATTTCTTTCATGAAATCCATGTGTCTTCTTCCTGAATTTTGGATTTCCTCCAGAGTAACCTTTACCACTGGTTCTGGTAGTGGATTTGCAAGTGAAACACATTCCATTCCCATTCCCATTCCCATTCAACCATTCAAGATGATAAATTTGCTGAAGAAAGAAGCCTCATCTTTTCCTGTTGCGGTGATCTTCCAAACAAGTTTTGAAAAAGAGAGAAACACTTTGTCTAAAAAAAGCTCAAGAGATATATTGGAAGCTGTACAAGGTGGATGGGCTGCTGGCTTGATAGGTAATAGAGAAAAAATATACTCATATAATTATAAAACTATGTGTTTTAATCTCTAGTTAAAAGATTTCCTAAATTCGCGACTGTGGAAGACTTATATTACATTTGTCCATCAATGGTAGATAACTATCATTATATGTGCATGTGCTAACCATGAACAACTTTGACCAAAAAAAAAGGGAGAATAACTATTAAGTCCATGGGGTTTATCACAAGTCCCAAATTGGTCCTCTAGATATGCAGAATATCCATTTTAGTCCCTGAAATTAAATTCTATTAGGCCAAAATTACTGCACGAGTATCGCGCTTTCGTACTTTCAGAATCTTCATTTATGTTAATTTAGCTCTAGCAATTGACTTACAACCTTGTTCCATAAAGATGTCATAAAGTAATTATCGAAAATAGGATTTCCTTTTCATTTTTATTTTTATTTTGTTCAGAATCAAATAGACACAACATATAAGGAAATTCTTTATATTCCTTCTAATCTTTTATATTTTTTGTCTTTCAATATTGGCGTGAACAATCACTAATTCCAGTATAGCATATCCAATTATGTTATTAAACACAAATAACATTATTCAATTTTAAATTTTTTTCCTATTTGTCTATATTTTCCGCAAATCATTAACGTACAATTTACTAACATTAGTGCAATTGAATGAGAAAATGCACAACACTTCTTTGTGTCTTACTGAAATTGCATTAAAATCTTATGTTTTTAAATTCTCATGAAATTTCTTGTGTTATTTAGAATGTTGCATGATACCTCCTACCGTCCATTTTTTAATTAAATTTAACGGAGATTAATTGAGAGTCACATGCCTATAATGCAACTTTAGTTTGTATTATGCCTTTAAAAAAATTAGAAAAGACTAATGTGCCCTAAACATCACATCCAGTTCTTCATGAAGCTCAATTTGTGACATTAACAGTAAGCTTAATTATGCCAATTATATTAAACATCTTTTTTTGTCATTATATTAACACCTTATTAAAAACAAAGATCCTTCTAGCCAAAATTTAAACAATATTAAAGAATTCTTAACCCTTAATTAAATGACATGATCATGTCATGCACCCCTGTACCAATGTGATGAACACCAATTCTCTCTCTCTCTGTATATATATATAACTGACGTGGGCATTTTAATAATTCAAATTTCTTGTTCGCCGTTATTCTATGTTATGTTTCAGTGCCATGATGGTCTACTAGTGGCATGGTCTTTCTTCCATGTACATGTTTTTCTAAAGGGAAAATCTCACTAGAAGTCCCTATTGTTTCATTTTGTCCCAAACTAGTCCCTATTGTTTAAAGTGTACGAAACTGGTCCCCAATGTTTAGAAAAAAATCTTAAAATGTTCCTCACATCCAAAATTCTGTCATCTTTGACAGAAAATTAGTAAAAAGACTAAATTACCCTCACACATTTGAGTTAATATCAACAATATCCTTTTCCTTTTTGAGCCCTTTTTCTCTCCCAACTCGTCACACCCGCATACACCAACGGAAACATCTACAGCTGCCATCACCATCGTCTCAGTTTCTCATTGTCTTCTCAATCGCGTCATCGTCAACCATCATCGCGATCGTCATCGTCATCGTCAACCAATCGCGATCGTCAACCTCCATCAGCCATCATCATCGTCAACCACCATCAGCCATCATCATCGTCAACAGCCGTCGTCATCGTCAACCATCATCGCGATCGTCATCGTCATCGTCAACCAATCGCGATCATCATCGTCATCGTCAACTACCATCAGCCATCATCATCGTCAACCACCATCGTCAACCACTATCAGCCATCATTATCGTCAACCATCATCGCGATGGCTTATGTTCGAAGATTCAAATTGCCTCTACCTAAATATGGTATGTTTAGGCTTGATTTAATTGGCGAAAATCTACAATATAATCATAAAATTAGGCTTGATTTAGGGTTTTTAATTGGCAAAAATCAAAAACCTTAAATCGATTTAAGGTTTCTGATTTTCCTAATCAGAAACCCTAAATCGATTTAGGGACTATGATTTTGTGATTTTTTTTTTTGTAAAATAATGATATTTTGGTTAGTTAATGAATATACATAATGCTATTTTGGTATGATACATTTATTTGCTTAGTTAATCCCTAATCTCAAGTATGCATTTCTAGATGCGAAGTCAGATGCTGCATTGTTTAGTATTCAAATGCATCATGGTGGGGCTTTACTGAAAAATCCAATTAGGAAGTATGTTGGTGGTATGATAGACTACTTTGATTTTGTTGATGGAAATTTAATTGGGTTTGATGACATACTGAATATGGCAATGTTATGTGGATACAAAAAGGATAAGCTAAGGGTATGGCATAAGTATGGAATTGATCTTCACGGGGGCAGTAGGTATATTAAGAGTAATGATGGTGTGAAAGGATTTCAAAAGTTCATTGCTACTAAGAAGGTTGTTCAAATTTATCTCGAACACTTGGATCTGGATAATGTTGTCCGAAACCAGATTGAGTGTAGTGTAAATGATGCCAGCTTGATTCAGTTTGGGGGTTGTAGGACTCAATTTAACTTGGACAATGAGGAGAAAAAGTCTGAGATGTCTGGGGATAATGATTCAGAAGATGCAGATTTCAATGAGAGTGATTATAGGCTGAGTGATGACGATGAGATGTTTGATCAGAATGTAGACCAAAGTATAGAGAATGTAGAAAGTGATGAACAAGACTTGATGGCTTCAGATGACATTATCAACTTCAATCGTTCAAGAAGTGATGAAGACTATCTTATATTCAATCCTAGAGTTGATATAAATAATCTTGATTTTCAAGTTGGAATGGTATTTGGTTCTGGGAAGGAATTTAAGGATGCATTGGTTACCTTTTCTGTCAAGAATGGTAAGAAGTTCAAATATGTTAAGAATGATAGTCTTAGAATCAGGGCAAAATGTAGACAAAAGGGATGTACCTGGGAAATTTATGCTAGAAATATTAATGGTGAGTTGTCCTTCCAAATAAGGACATATAGGCCTAAACATACATGTTATTGGTCATTTTATAGAAGAAGTGTTAACTCAAAATGGTTGGCAAAGAATTATGCGCACAAATTTAGGATTAATCCCAAGTTAAGGGCCAAAGAGTTTAAAAATGAATTAACAATAGAGCTTAAGGCTCACATCTCTAGAAATATGGCATATAGAGCAAAGACAGCTGCAATGAATAGGATTCATGGTGATCTTGAGCAACAATTCAACACGTTATGGTCATATTGTGAAGAAATTATGAGGACTAACCCCAACAGCACAGTGATGGTGAAGATGGTAGATCAACATGACCCCTTAGAACGTCCTAGATTCATGAGGATGTATATGTGTTTTGATGTATGCAAGAGAGGGTTTCAAGAAGGTTGCAGGCCAATTATTGGTGTTGATGGTTGTCATATAAAGTCAGCACAAGGTGGACAACTTTTAGCAGCAATAGGGATAGATGCCAACAATAACATGTACCTACTTTCTTGGGCTATTGTTGAGAATGAGAACACAAGTAGTTGGTGTTGGTTCTTATCTTTTCTAAAAGATGACTTTAAGATTGAAGATGAGACTTGTAAACAGTGGACATTTATGAGTAACAAACAAAAGAGCTTGATTGAGGCATTTGAGCAGACACTTCATCATGTTCACCACAGATTTTGTGTGAGACATTTGCATGGAAATTTCACGAGGGCTGGGCATAGAGGTCAAGCATTGAAGGATGCTTTATGGTCAGTTGCCATGTCAACTACTATTCAATGGTTTGAAGCTGCAATGGAAAAGATGGCAACATTGGATATAGGTGCAGTGAATTGGCTAGCTAATAAACCTCCTGCACATTGTTCTAAATCTTACTTTGATACATCTGTTAAGTGTGACATGCTATTGAACAACCTTTGTGAGAGTTTCAACTACTTTATTATGGATGCAAGGGATAAGCCTCTAATAACTATGTTTGAAACAATTAGAGTACTGGTGATGACAAGTATACAAACAAATAGAGATAAGGCACAAAAATGGAGTGGACCTTTGTGTCCTAGAATAAGGGAAAGACTTGTACAATTGACTGAGGTTGGTTGTGCATTTATTCCTTTGAAGGCTAATGAGTTTCACTTTGAGGTGGTTGGTAGTTATGATGATAAATATGCTGTGGATTTGCTCAACCATACTTGTAGTTGTAGGCAATGGCAACTGATTGGTTTCCCTTGTAAGCATGCGTGCTCAGCATTGGCAATGAAAGGGAGTAACCCGGAGGACTATGTACATGAATGTTATAGAGTGGAGACCTTCAAGAAGATTTATGAACTAGCTATAATGCCTCTAAATGGTCCTGACCTATGGCCCAAGACTGATAGAGTTCCACCACTCCCTCCTTAGTACAACAAAAAGGCAGGAAGGCCAAAGAAAGTCAGAAGACAAGACCCACTTCTTGAGCAACCCAACCCTACAATACATAAGCCCACCAAGAGAGTAAATCATTGTAGAAATTGTTGGCAGATGGGGCACAACTCAAGAAGTTATTCATTATCCAAAGAAGTAAGTTTTGTTTCAATTTCATTTTTTTCCCTGTTTTACCATTCCATTACATCTAATTGGTATATTATGATAGGTTGGTGAAGGCAGTCAGGGAAGAAGGCCACCTATGCATGCTCCAATACCATATACTCCAGTACCACATGCTAATGATGCACCAATTGAAGCTGCTCCAAATTTAGAAGTTGATGTTTCAGTTCCAGTGCATATTACTGCCTTGGAGGTGTTTTCCGAGTTCTTTAAGGGCAAGCTCAATGGGGGCTCTAAAATGTAAAACTTTCTATTTTTAGGTATTTTTGTACTTTGCTGAACATTTTGGAGTCTGGGGCTCTATTTTGGCATCTTTTAACTCAAAAGTGGTAGACTCTACGTACTTTTTCCATGAATAGTGCTACTTTTTAGGGTATAGGGCTCTAAAAAAGTACAAAAATGCCCAAAAATAGAAAGTTTTATATTTTAGAGCCCCTCATTAAGGATAGCCTAACTAAGGAGATGATGAAGGTTGTCATTTTTTTACTTTTGGTTTTTCTATGCTATTTTTGGGAATTCATTTCATGTAATGACAAATGATGGTTTTAATGCTATTTTTGGGAATTCATTTCCTATTGGTTTTGTATGCTATTATTAGCAGGATCTATGCTATTTTTGGGGATTCATTTCATGTAATGACAAGGGATGGTTTAATGCTATTTTTGGGAATTCATTTCATATTGGTTTTGTATGCTACTGTTAGCAGGATCTATGTTATTTTTGGGGATTCATTTCATCTAATGACAATGGTTTTAATGCTATTTTTTGGAAATTCATTTCCTTTTTATTTTTGTATGGTATTGTTGGTAGGAAATCAAGTTAGCAGGTTGCTTAGATTTTTTTAAGGTTGAAATGTTGTTTAGAATTTTTTAAAAATTATTATAATGAATTTTTGGCCAATTTTCAAGTTTGCCCTCAAACAGTAGAACGTGGTGTTCCCGCCAAATGCATTTTCTGTCAAAGATGACAGAATTTTGGATGTGAGGACCATTTTGAAATTTTTTTCTAAACATTGGGGACCAGTTTGGTACACTTTAAATAATTGGGACTAATTTGGGACAAAATGAAACAATGAGGACTTCTAGTGAGATTTTCCCTTTTTCTAAATTTGGAGAGTTTGCTTCTATACGAAAACGAAAACGAAAACCTTTGAAAACAAATATTGGACTGCGAAGAAAAAAGTGAAGTCTAAATGCATATGGCATGAAAAAGAAACCGATTTCGATAAGAACTAAGTGAAATCCAAAAATGTTCCATGTTCATCTCTTTTGGTCTCAACTAACACAAGCACCTCTCTTTCTCCTCAAAACAACAAAAGCAGCCTTTACTTTTCAAGACTTCATAGCAGTCAGCAATAACAAAAGTAGCAACGGCAAAGCCAAGAAGAGACAACAAATATCACCAAAACCACTAAATAACTATGGTGGCTCAAACTCAAAATACGCAGAAGAGATGTGGAGCACACATGAATGAACACACCATATGCACAAAACCCAACAACGTGTAGCAATTAACAAAATCATGGAAGGTTGTAGCAATTTTTACCAAAAAATTGTGCAAAAACAAACCCAGGAAAGTTCAAACAATTTCGCAATGAAATTTGGCTTTCAAGGTGTTTTTGGTACTTTCTCTCTAGAGTTTGAGATTCTCTCTAACTTCTGTAAATAGTTTTTCGAAAAGGTGAAGGTGTGGAAAAACCTGCAATTACTCATTTTTAAATGGGAGTATTTTCATCTTATAATACCCTAAGTTAACGGAATTTAACCAAAGGTTAAATTGAGAAGAGTGTGCAACATTCTAAATAATACAGGAGATTTCATACGACTTTTAAAACACAAAATTTTAAATACAATTTCAATAAAACACAAACAAGTGTTGTGCATTTCCTGAATTAAAAAACTAGTGGATCCCCAGCAAAATGCTACCATCGTGAAATACGTTAGCTTCCATTTGATCCAAGAATAGTAGACATTGGATACTTTTCCGTATTAATTGATGTATCTTTTCTAAAATCTATATAACGTCTGAGACCTAGTGATTAGTATAAATTAAACATAACTCCTTGCTGTTGTTTAGAGAAATTAAATTAAGTATGACTCCTTGCAGTTGTTTATAGAAATTAAGAATTAATATATTTACACTACTCTAAGGAGCCATTTTAACAAAGTATTGAATTAATTATAATCGACAAATTTGATAGTCAAGCAGTTATTTTTATATTAAAAAATTGCAAGAGACTTGGATACATAAAGATCCATCAGAACCTTTTAAGTCTCGACTATTGTCGTTTTCTCATCAATCTCTAACAATACATCATTCGTCATTGTCATGTCTATTGCGCTTATTGCTCTTATTTGTAACTCCTCATCCTCTGCGGGTTTTGTCTCAGTTGGAATTTGTCCTTCAACGATATTCCATAGACCTTGCATCACCATGAATTCTTTGAAGTTCATTTTTCAGAAACTGAAACTATACTTCCTGTCAAATTCAAATTCAATCTCGAACTTTTCAAAAGTCGAAACCATTTTTATTCATCCAAAAACACACACCTTGAGTTGGAATTTCACAAAACGGACTGCAAATTCAAAATTAGCAAGTCGAACAACCTAAATTCATTGAATACTAGAAAATCCGAAGAAAGCCATAAAATATCAGAGAATGCCAAAACATACAAGAAACTTTGAATAAGATCGAAGCCTGAATTTGATTCAATTTCCTTTAGACTTTTATCGCCCTACTACAATGCTCATGGTATTTGCTGCATTCTCTAAATCACACTATTTAAAAGAGGAGTTGTTATTAAAAATGTTCGTAAGTCTTACATTTTTCTTTGACTTGTTAAAACACACATCAAGAGTGGAACTTATATTTCAATGTAGGATGTTTACGTTTTAAAGAAATTTTCTTAAAAGATAAAGGGTTTGGTAAAGCATGAATTGTGGACTCTCAACAAGTCAATGGTTAATGGTTGGTGAGATGGCTAATTTGGTAGGTCCTAAGAAAAGACAAAAAGAAATTATAGGATAACGTAAGGATCTTTTTTTTTATTGATTTTTAATTTTTTAAATAAAGTATATTATTAATTATTAGATTTGATTTTTATAAATTTTAGCCATCAAATCTAATATAATAAACTAATTATTTATAAAAATTAAATCTGATATCGCATAATATATTTTATTTAGAAAATGCGAGAACCATTAAAAAAAATAAGTAGATTCCTCTTCGAAATCAAAAAGAATCAAAAGCTTAGCTGACAGTAGATTATAAAATTGAACCATGGGGTAGCACGTCCCAGCATCAACGTCTCATCTATCGCAGGGCATATCACATTTTTCCATATTCAATTGTTTTTACTCGCTTACATTAATGTGGTCAAGAGTTGTCTTTCTTTATAAAAAATAAAAAATAATTATTTTGTCCTTTTAACAGACAAAATAAAAGGAATTTTTGTCAACGTAAATGAAAATATTGGGATGAATTTTATAATTATGTTTACACCATAAGTTTATACTAAACGATGATATAATTTGATAGTGTTTCTTGTCTTGAAGGGATAAAATTTAAAGACAGTTATTAACACTTACGAGAGTAATCAATAACTATTCTTTAACTATTATTATAAATAAAGAGAAATTGACGAAAACTCACCCAACAAATCAACAACAACAATGAGCTTTACTTGAATTTATTTTGCGACCTTCCAAAAAAAAAAAAAGATCAAAAAATATTAAATTTCACATATGTTCAAGGAAGACAATTACCCAACAGATTTTCTTGCGAACCTGGAAGTTCGGGCATCAGCAATGACACCTACACCAGAGAGACGAACGTTTGGAAAATCTTAGTCAACGATCTTCCCTTGAAGGAATCATTTTATAGCTGACATGAGAGGCAATGCATGATGTAGGTTTGGGCTACTAATTTAAAATTCATCATATCAATATTCTGACAAGTGAAGATGGTTTATCAATGTGATTATGCATGTGAAAGCATAACTTGTTCATACTGGTAGATCAACGATGATATATCACAATAATTTAAATATACTTCTTAATTAAAGATCGTATAAAGAATAAGATAAAATAATATTGCCATTTTTTCAGCATCTTTGAACACTTCGATAAATTAAAACACTGTTAGCAGAACGGCAAATTCTAGAACACGGAAGACCAGTGGCAGATGTATGTTCGGGCAAAATTAGAAGAACGTTAAAAAATTAATGTATTTTTTTGAAAAAATTAATATTTATTTACTTTTAATTAAAAAATTAATTAACCTCCACTGGAAAAAATGTACTGATATAATTGTAAAATTATGTGTTTTAATCTCTACTTAAAAGAATTCCTAAATTCGTAACTGTGAAAGACTTATATTATATTTTTCCATCAATCGTAGATAACTATCATTATATATGCATGTGCTAACCAATGAACAACTTTTACAAAAAAAAAAAAAAAAGAATCCAAAAATAAAGCCATGATGGACCCTCACCATGACCCGAAGCCAATTGACTTTATTTTTTTCACCTGTGACAACCCACTTAATTTAATTTTCCCAAATTGATCCTTCAACTTTGTCAATAAATTTATCATTCATACTCATTTGGATTTGACATGTGAATCCAAATTCCAAAAACCCCAACTATCAATTCTGACATAAGACAAACTTATAAGAGCACTATATCATGTCTTTCAAGATATGAGACATCAAACTTGTTAGATATGTAATATATACAAACTATAGTTAGTTGTTGTAACCATAGTTACTTTATCGTAACCATAGTAATTTCACTATAACATTTAGAATTTTTTTCAACACTCTAATTGAAAAAAAAAATCGTTGCAAAAGATGAAAAAATCGTTGTAATATGTGTCTTATTTACAAAGATTTTTAACCATTATATAAAGTAAACATTTTTTTGCAGTGGTTAAAAACGTTTTAATGATCTTTTTGTAATAATTACTCATAAAATTATTTTTTAGCAATGGTTTTAGAATGTTGCTTATCAATTACAAACAACCATTGCAATAAAAAATTTGCAACGAGACCATATACAATAGTTTTTAGTCTTTTTGTAAGATTTTTAATTTTTTTTTTAATGTTATAATAGATTAAAAAAAAATATATAGTAGTACTAGTTAAGAATATTCCAAAAATATACTTGGAATATGCTAAAAAATTCTCTCTTCTTAACCTGTAAAACGCACTCTCTGTATTCTGTAAATCATCAACAACATCTTCATCTTTGCTCAATAGTACATGACAATTACATTCTCTCTTCATGAATGGATTCTATAATTTTATCCAACAAAAATTAGAAAACATTCCCATACCCCCACCCCCCCCCCCCCCCCCCCCCCTCCACCCCAACAAGACATCGTCTTATAGGCAGAAGTATTTATCTGTGACACCATGACAGTGAGTGGACGATGAAGAATTTAGGGAGTAATAGAAGGAACACAATTAAATATTTATAACATCAATATCTTGATAGCTAAAATTGTTGGGAAGATAATATAGCAAATGTGAATATAAATCTGAAACCTCAACTCATTCTTAGTGTTAGTTCAATCATGATTATTTATTATAATAATTTAAATATACTTTGTTATTAAAGACCGAGTAAACAAGAAGCTAAAAAGAATTATATCACGTTTTCGTCATCTTTGAATACAAGTATAAATTAATACGTTACACTTTTAGGACAATGGTTAATTCTAGAACATGAAACACTTGTATTTCATTTGTTGGTCTCACGTTGCCATCTACCATTGTCAATGATAGCTAGGCATGTGAACTACTTTTCGCTTTCATACTTTGCATGTGAACTACTATTACGTTTTCATACTTTGATAATCTCCATTAATATTAATTTAATTGACCTAATAATTGACTTACAACCTTTGATTATATAAATAATGTAAAGCAACTATTAAGATTTTAAGACAAAGGATGAGTAAGACAAAATCTAGGCTTATATAAGTCTCGGCAAGTAATAGGAGGCAGTGTAAGAGGGCACTAGCTAGACATTGTTTGCTTTGTAGGGCAAGTTGTGGAAGTAATGGAGGAGAGCTTGGTGAGGCGTCCGGATAGCAAAACTTCTAGTAATAGTAATGGAGACAAAACCATTACACACACAAATGGTGATAATGGGGATCTGAAGCCTTTGGTTGACATGAAAGAAGAAGAGATAGAAAGTAGTGATGGACCCAAAAATAGAGTCTATATTGATCAAAATAAAGGTGCGTATTCTATTAATTTCAAGGTAATGGTTTTATTCTACTATCGTTATGTTCTGCTCTTACATGAAGAATATGTCTCACATGCATGCATGAGAAATCCACATATTTGATGTAGCAATTTCCTTAGCTTCAAGTTGACTATAGGGCTTTGTGTTAATTTTGTAAGCTCTAGAGTAAAAGTGTTGCTATGTCCTTTTTTTTCTTTTTTTGGTCTTTTTGCAAACAAATATTGCTACTCTACCCAAGAATTACTCTCATTTAAGACCTTGCATCATCATCAGTACTTTACCACTAGACTAACCATTTGAGATTAATTGATTCCCTTTAATTCTTGTCTCTCATGTTACTATGGTCTCTTTTGAACATGCCAAATTTATGTGGCAAGAAGCATCTTATTGTTTAAGAATGTACATATTAGATATTATCTCATCTTAGTTTTAAAAAATAATGTATTTTCACTAAATTTCCTTATTCACAAGTTTTATGCAAAAGTCAAATATGATTTATTGATTTTATTGTGTGATGGATCGGATGACCATGAATTTTGATAAATTTGGAGGTTAAAATGCATTGTTTTTTATACTATAGAGGGGATAAAATGCATAATTTCATACCACAAAAAAATTACATATATAGAAAACCACAAGAGTAATATGAACTTACTACCAAATTGGAAATCCTTGGATGTACATCTAGTTCAGTAGATAACATAGACTTCGGAGAAAACCTACACTAATTATAGCAGACACATCAAACCTGCCTGCATTAATTGAAATTAGCATAATTTGCTAAGAATTTAGTTTAGAATCTTCTTGGCTTGCTGTAATGCGTGGAGTAAAATCAGATGGAAGTTCAAATTACAGCAAAGTATTGGATGTATGTGTGCATGCAGCCATGCACATATCATACAAAGTTCTTTGGAAAATTTTTATAAGTATGCTACCTTTTCTATGGGTCACACGCAGATGAATTAAACTAGACCAAAGGTCTAGCTCTGATATCATGTTAAGAACTGAGGTTCCATGCTAAAACTAATTGGTGTTAAGTGGAATAAACATGATCTTATAAGGTGACTGAGTTTTTGATTTTCCGATATGAGACAAATGTTATATTCTAACACTTTTGCCACATTCCAACTAAAAAATAAAAATAAAAATAAAAATCGTTTTAACAGTTTTTTAGCCATAAAACATTTTGCGACATTTAAATTTTTCTATCAAATTTTGTTAATAAGTGCTTCTAAAATTACTCTTTCACAACGGTTTAAAATTATATATATTTACAGTTATTGTTTTTTAAACTATTGCTTATTATTTATATAAAATAAAATAAAAAACTATTGCAGTAGAGAATTTACAACTGCATCACATGCAACGATTAAAGTCATTTGTAACATTACAACTAATAAAAACGTGATAGTAGTGAATTTCATGCATACGAGCTATCATTCTCATGAATATTAATCCCACAAGTCTGGAATTGCATTGTTGCAGGTGATGCATTTGGACAGCAGCCAGAGCAGCAATATATCAAAGCCGAGGACTTCTCTCTGCAATCAGGAAAATATCAAGCAGAAATTACTACTCCTTCAAGGGGTTTCAACAAAGGAAAATCTGAACACATAAAGTTTGGTATCGAAGAAGAAAATACTGATGATTATCATGAAGTAATTGAGTTGGAATTTCTTGAGAGACAAGTCCACAAGCTTCATACACATGATATGTACTGTCCTAATTGTAGATCTCAAATTACCAAGGTGGTTCTAAGGAGAAGAATAGTGACAAAACAGGATTTAATTCCACCAAACCCTACAATTCCTTCGGATCCTGATCCGGGGCTATATGGATGCTTATCATGCTTAAGAATTTTCATCCGTAAAGGTACATTCTTCACCGTATTTATTAAATTATCACATTATCTAAATGTTTGAATTAATATAGAGGAAGGATTTATTATTTATTCATTATTTTTTACATGACATTTCTCATCATATTTATTAAATTACAGCCTCATCTAAATGTTTAATCTGATATAAAAGAGAGATTTATTATATCTATTTATTGTCTTTGACAATGCCCCTTCATTGTACAGGCAAAATTTGTTTTTCAAGTATTGCACATAAAATGGTTTTTTTTAATGTGTTTAAATAGGCGGCATCAAGAATATTCTTAAATGTTTAAGCCCGTTTGGTAACTAAGCTCTAATATCATATTAAGTTATACTTCATCAAATATTTAAGCATTTATAAAGAGGTTTATTATATTTATTTATTATTTTCAATAATATTCATCCCCGGCAATTGAATTTACAGGTATAGTAGTTAGTATGTACCTATCTAAAGAATGAAGATAACAACACATCATTGTAGCATTTTCATTCAAAGGCCTAGTCATAGTTTCTTTTATTATCTTTTGAGCTAGCTTAAAACAAAAAAATAAAATAAAAATATGAATAATCCTCTAATTATTTCTTTTTGGATGTCAAGTTAGTGAATGATTTCCTTGATATTGATAAGCAGGAAGAGAGTTCATTAATTGCTTTGGGTTATGTGGAGAAAGTCCTAATCCGCCGCCGAGTGTGCCTGGGGATATTGTTGCTCCTATACCAGGTCCAGGTAATGTGATTAATAAAACTGTTCCTTATTTTTTCTGGAAGAATCGAATTGTTCAATATGCCTTATGTTATAGTTTTTTATTGAACTTTGCATGTGGATATAATTTTACAAATAAGTGGCAATAAGTTTT
This sequence comes from Ehretia macrophylla, assembly GCA_037974665.1. Classification (NCBI taxonomy): domain Eukaryota; kingdom Viridiplantae; phylum Streptophyta; class Magnoliopsida; order Boraginales; family Ehretiaceae; genus Ehretia; species Ehretia macrophylla. The sequence goes on along the minus strand of CM075782.1, from coordinate 40,272,377 downwards.
GAGCCAAGACCTTTTAGTATCTAAACTCTGATATCATATTGAGTGACCATCTCATCAAAAAATATAATTTGTTAGATAGAAACTGATTTATTGTATTTATTTACCACGTGCAACATCAAGGATCACAAAATTGGAGTTTTCATTATGTAAAAATTTAAACATGGATTTAACATTCATGGAAAATCCAGTATCAATTCGAGTCTCTATCCGTGCTATTTATTCCTCTTACCAAATAAATTCAAATAGTCTCAGTTGTAAAAAATGCAATGTTTTTCTTGCCTGCTTTGTGTTCTGAAGTAACTGAATGGTCATGTTACTCTAAATGCATATAGATTAATTGTTAAGAACTATGAGGGTCCATTCAGGGCAAATTCAAGAGTTATTGTTAGTAAGGACTAAAATACATAATTTTTTGACTATACAAATATAATTTTTTTTAGTGGGGGCCAGCTAATTTTTTGAACTAAAAATACATAAATATTTAATTTTTTTTTTTTTGAAAAGTACATAGAAATTTTAAAGAACCACGAGGTTTAATTCTAAAATTAATTAATATTAAGAGGAGTAGTCCATGATCTTATAAAGTGATCTTGAGTTTGTAATTTTTCTGTATGGAAAAAGTATAATAATACTATATATCACCCCTTCACTCCATCACCTTCCTTACATAGTAGAAGTTTTACTATATACACGAGAAATTTAATATTCAATACATGAATCCTTATCATACAAAGAGGGATGAAGACGTGACATAAAACACTAACTCTATAGGAATATCACCCCTCACTTGTGACCTAGTTTTGAAGAAACAACTTTGAATATATGAGATGACATTAAGGTGAGCAATTTAGTCAGGTGAGAGATGGGTTCTACGTAGAGCTAACATTAAGGTAAATGAATCAACAAAATGAGAAATAAGACTCTGAGGTGCAGCCTAGGAGAGGACTGTACCCCCTGCCAAGTGGGTTGGCAAGATTCGAGTCATGGGGTGGGGGAAGGGGGGAGGAAAAAAAAAAGGTGAGAGATAGGTTAGATGTTGACGGATATACCTAGATCAAGACGCAACTTTAATACTATATTAAAAATCACAAAGTTCCAACATAAAACGATTAATAATGAGAGGAGCTGCTCAAGATATTGTGATTTCAAAATTTTTTTATTTTTTTATATGGGAGAAGTGTATATTCTAACAAACTGGTTTGGCATACATAGACCTTGCCCACTCCTTACATTCTCATAAAGAATTTCTTTGAAAGAGCTCCTAAAATGCTTGATTGTTGTCTACTGATCACTATATGATACATGACTCGGTGCAGGAGTGTTACCTGGTGGTGGAGGATCGGTTCCACCACAACCTCCCCCGCCACCACCTGATGAATCTGAAAAACCAGAAGTCATAAAAAGCATTGTGTATGGAGGCCTAATGGAGTCAATTACAAGCTTAAGTGTGATTACATCTGCTGCAGCTTCTCAAGCTGCAACATGTAAGTTTTTTTTCCTCATTGCCATGTCTCTCTCTTCCGTTAAATTAGACTACTTGGAGCTTAGCCTTGTAACTTCTCAGCTGATAACAATTTGAGTTTGAAGTCTAAATTTTCATACTATAAAGGAAAAATAGTTTCATTTTTTCACAATAATATACTGCAGGAGCAAATTTCCTTCATGAAAGTCTTATGTATATTCTATGCTTGTCATATCAAGATTTGAGATATAATTGTATATATATTATAATATTTTAGCTATTTTTGCTCCCAGGGCATGGTCCAAGTAGTTGGGGTGAAATTGCTTATACGAGGTTATGGGCTCAATACTCCCCACTGCTCTGAAATTTCACCTTTGACTGACTTTGTGCATGTGTGAGAGCGCACCTCTGCATCCAGGGATTTATTAGTTAGTGGTCGGGTTCTACCAGCTAGATTTTCACATCATCTAAAATAAAAACATTTTAACTCTTTCGCAACACCCCAATTGAAAATAAAAAACCATTGCAAAAACTAAAACTTTTTTAAACAGTTTTATTCAATTATGGCCGTTAATTTTTTTTTTATCATATTTTGTTAATAGTTGCTAATGAAATTACTTTTTCCGGACGATTTTAAAATTATAGTTGCATAAAAAAAATCATTATAATAGAGAATTTGTAACGGGACCATATGCAACCATTAAAGTCATTTGCAATGTTATTTAACCTTTTTTTAATAGTTTTAAGTATTACAACACATTCACTAGTATTGAATTTCTATCATAATACTATTTGATATGAGACCGTCTAAGCCTTAGTGAAGCTTATAACTTACACGTTTGTCTTGAAATGCTGCAGTGAACATCGTAGCTCTGGGATTTGCAAACCTAATTGGCGGACTTTTTGTCATAGGTCAGAGTGTAAGTAATCCTGATCGCTATAGTTCCATAAAACTCTTGGCAATTTGCATATTTTGTTCTTTTGTTTATTTATTGTCATTGCATATAGTTTCCACCTCAAAGGCATGTAGATATGAAATACACATTCAGATCATTGACAAACTTGCTGCTTGTAATTACTGAATTTGTTTCGATGATTGTTGATGTCTTTCTAAAGAATTTGAATTGTATAATTGAATAGAAATATAAATTAGGGATGAAAAGATGACAACAAAAACTAGTAATTGAAAAAATATATATATATGAAGGACCACGCCTTTTAGTTGTAGTAGAAAAAATGTTCCGTCCGTTACACTAATGATGGCCACACATCATGTGAGTCATATATGGTGTGAGAGATGGCCATCCGTTATAGCAAATTGATGGACGCAAGAATCTCCCTTACAAGTGTATTATTACGTGTAAAATTGTTTAACTAGTAAAATTCTAAGCTCCCCAATATAAAAATGGAGCCAAAAATTGTCGTTTTAACCGCTTGGGTTTCACTCCAGTTGTTTCAAACTATTATACTGATAGATTTAAGTGTTAATATCTATTTTGGTCCTCTATTTTTTACTTGATTGACAAAGTAGTCTTTTATCTTCATAAGTAATATATTTTAATCCCTTATTTTTTGACACTATTAATCATTTTTAGTGATTTCGTTAAAAAAATTTATGGGAAACGCCCGTACAATTTGGAAAAAATAAGACCAACGTGCTAATCACGTGCGTTTTCCATCAATATTTTAACGAAATTACTAAAAAAGACAAAAGATAAAGGATTAAAATGTATTATTTTTGAAGATAGGCAACTAATTTGTCAATCAGTCAAAGTTAAAAGGATCAAAATGAGTATTAACCCTAGATTTAACTAATTCACTCTTTTGGTATACGATACTAAATTGCAAAATTTGTAAACAATCACATGATTTCTTCTAATACACTCTTCAAGAATCAAAATCAATGTTGAATTGACATGATTCCACGCATCAATTTGCATTAATTCTCAACTTCACGTTATAATCTAATGTTCTCACCACTAACATTTCTTATTGTGCCAAAACACAGCTTCTGGACTTGAAACGTGAAAATCAACGGTACAAAGAAGTACTCGGTCAAAAACGGCACTTCCTTCTGCATGCTACCCTTGCCATACTATCGTACCTCGTATTTGGCCTCGTACCATCAGTTGTCTATGGCTTCACGTTCCGCGAAACCGACGATAGAGACTACAAGCTTCTTGCCGTAGCAGCAGCTTCTGTTATAAGCATTGGTTTTTTTGCAATTGGAAAAGCCTACGGTCAAGCAAGACATGAACACAAGTTTACAACATACCTCAAAACGGTACTGTACTATCTTATTACTGCAGTAATGGCGTCAGGTGTTGGATTTGCTGTAGGTGATCTGGTCAACAGGTTCATGGAGAAGCTTGGTTGGTTTCAGCCAAATCAAGCAGGCACTCTACAATTTCCTGGAACTCAATCACTGCATCCATCTTTCGCTGCATACTGACACAGTCCAGATTGTGTGCATCAGTTTCTCGTATAATTGGTAAGACTCACATGTGTAGATTTCACTAATGTATAAGAGACAGATGTCAATGTATTACATTGTCTGTAGCTTAAAACAGTAGTCAACTTTAGTTCCGTGAAATAAAATAATGCTTTAAATCTATGATGTAATGTTTACTCTTGCTGGCATATTGTGCATATAACTTGTGTATTTGCAAAACCAAAAGCAGAAAATAAGAATACGAAAATCAAAATAAACAGAATCTGAAAATGGACACTGGTACTTGGTAATAAAGAAACAGAAACACAAATGCAGGAAAGATGCAGGAAAACCCGAGACCTGAATTTGATTTAATCTTCTTAAAACTTAATCGCCCTGCTACTGAACTAGTCTTAGTTTTTAATCAAATTAGCTCTATAAGCTGCTCTCTAGTCCTAGTGTAACCGGAAATCCTTTCTGGCCAAAAATAGAATAGTAATCAAAATTTGACCTTGGCCTAGGCCCATTTTCAGATAGTGAATTTAATGACTTGCGCAATAATAAACTCAACTTGAACTACACAAGTCAATGAATCGTTATAAATAGCCTTTCATTAGTCTTACAAAAAGGGGAAAAGCCCTAGTTACACAGTGACCCGTACTCCATCCCAAAGTGACCTCACCATCCTTATCTTTTGAACAATGCAGGTTGCTAGTACCCATCTAAAAATGAATCATAAAATTTCAAACACGTAATCTTGATTATAGATTCGAGAATCTGCAAATAGGAGATAGGGGAGCAGAAGAATAGCCTCTGGCCTTCCTCTGCCATAGGATGTAAAAGATAACAAGTTTTCGATTGCTATTGACATCAAATACTTGCATCAAAATAGAGCACAGCAAACTTATAGATTTCCCAAGAAATGTATTGTCTATACTCAAAATTTAGTGAAGCATAAACTCTTAAGGAGCACAATTCACAACAACAATTGATATAACTCCTTGCAAATTCCAAAATGGAAATAAACTGAAGAAATGGAGCAATATACTATTATAGAACAATTTCCGTGAGTTTAATCTAAACATATTTTGGTTGAAGTAAAGAGAATAAGCATCAGTATTACACATTGTAAATCAGCAAGCATACCTTGAATTGATCTCAACTCAATAATGGAACCACTCAAGGACTTTCTCCATTGGTAAAATAGTGCACGTGTTTTCTCAGTCAGCGTTAACTGACCTGAAGGTCTTTAATGAGTTTTCTTATTGATCTTCAATGACTTCCACATATTGTGACAACAAATTACTTACAGTATAGGCAGAAGGAAAACAAATTGGTGTGCACCCTAAAAAGCAAGACTAAATAGAAGAATAGTCACCATCAGTGTCGCACCCATTTAGGAGATGAATGAACTGCACTCTGCCGGGACCTGTTTGGTTGCTCAGTGGAGTTCCGCCTCTTCATAATTGATGAGACGGTTGAACTATATACATTACTTCTCTGAGAAGTTGCCCCTTGCGAATACACCTTCCTTTCTAGCGTTGTCCTGCGAGCAACTGGATTTTTTTTGGACAGGCCCCCATCTGTTGTAGTTTACACAGCTTTGGCTCCTACCCACATGCTGAAATCTTCTTTCCCTTGGACTCGGATAATTACGACTTTCAGCGGTCTCAGCCGAGTACATGGTAGTCTCTCCCTCACTACTATAATCATTATAGATATCCAGAACCTCGATAGGAGATGAACTTGATAGGACCTCACTTTGTGCCACATTTATGGATCCTGTTGAGGAAATCTCAGCATCTGCAATGGAGTCAGCATGTCCTCTGTCGTCATTGGATCCTTCTTCTTCAAGGGGATGCTGTAATGGAGGTTCCTTGACACCAGTTTCGTCGGAGTGTGGCAGCACCTTTTTGGTAGCCTGAGGGGAGACGGCAGTTTTAGCAATCCTTGGTGGAAAATTAATACCCAAAAGCTGAATTGTCGTAGTTTCCTTCTTCCTCACTGGTACTGAAGTTAACTTAGGTGACTCAAAAACTGGTACTGAAGTTAACTTAGGTGACTCAAAAAGCTCGTGGTTGACCAAAATATCCCTGCAATTTGGTAGTGGTAGGGGTATTTTGGTTAATCACGTATTTTTTCATCTTTTTTTAACGGAATTAGTGACAAGAACTAATAGTGTCTCAATTTTGAAAGATAAGGGACTGAATGTCTTACTTTTGAAGATTAAGGACCAAAGAATCAATGAAATCAAATATAAGAAACAAAAAATAGTATTAACCCAAAAAATAATAAAGACAAGATGTGCTCTTTTTACCCTTTTTCCAGTCCGGAATTAAAGATCCATTATCCTTGCGTGGAAGATGTTAAAAGACCAAATTACCCCTTACCTTTTATGATATTATCATACCTACCCTAAAATCTTCTCTCCTCACAACCTTATCAAACCACCATCTGCCATACGCCAAGGTCACCACTGATCCTCCATTTTGACAAGCCAAGGTAGTTGCTAGCTATTTGAAGTTTTGGACAGCTTGTATTATGCTCCTTGTGGTGACAACATTTTGCCTGCTCTACATTCTTTTTACACTTTGAATCATGAAATCTAATGAGGCGAATATCGTTCAGAAAAGATTATTAAGTTAAGGGAATTACACAAATAGTTACTATTGTTAATCTGAAATTTTAAATTCGTCTCAATTATTTAAAATTAATCAATTTAGTCTCAATTGTTCTAATAAAATCTCAAATTTGTTTATATTGTTCAAAATTAACCAATTTAGTCCCTATTATTTTCTTAAAAAAATTAATTTAGTTATATATTTTTTTTAAAGTATTGAGGAATAATTTAAATTTTATATGAAAATAATAGGGTCTAAATTGAAAGTTTTAATCTGAAAAAAAATAGGAATTAAGTTGGTTAATTTTGAACAATAGATACGAATTTGAAAAACAATAAAAACTAAATTGGCTAAGAGCAATATAGACATATTTAAAATTTTAGGAAAACAGTAGGAATAATTTGCACAATTTTTCCATTAAACATGTTGTCACAAAACGAGGAGTTTCTACACTTGATTCTTGCACTCAAAAGTCTTGAATTGTAATGTTGGTATTATGGATGATTGCAGGTGATGCATTTGGACAGTAGCCCTATGAGGACTTGGCCCCCACATTAAAGAATATTTCCACTCAAGATGAGGAAAAGTTTGAGCACATGTGAGCTTGTCTGAGAAAAATGTCTAACATGAAAGAAAAGTCCAATTCCTATAAAATCACTCCGAAAAGCCAACATGTCCAAACCATACTTTCTCATGATTCATTTAGGGGACGCATAGTCCTAGTCAAAGATCGACCTAATTGATGAAGTCAAGCAATTGAAAGCGCCCTCTTTGGATTTTGCTTGGGACATTTTAAGCAAATTTATTTGAGAACCTTGAACTATTACCGTATGAAATTTATTTCTTTCTTTTTGGGAATAAGACATCCAGGTCTCTAACCGTATTGGAACACTTAAGTTATACACTTAAGTTCCTGAGTTTTTAAAAATTTCTTGGAGATCCTTGATCAAAGAGTAATTTGGTTTTTTTTAAAATAATTAAATAAAAAAAGACATATTAATTTAAAACTACCCTCATAAAGTTAATAAATTATACAAATACCCAAAATAACCCCAAAAAACCAACAAATAGAAAACTCATTTCAACACCTCCAACCCACCACCACCATCACCGCCGCTAACACAACACCATATTAACAAACCCACAACTTTATCACCAACTCCACCACACACTACATGTATATATAAACTAATCTATACACACCTTAAACAAAAAGAAAAACTAATTTATACACACCTCAAACCAACAAAAAAAAAACTAATTTATACACACATACAGACCCACATAGATTCATGGCTTGGGGGTTGGTCGTTGTAGGTGGGGTTGCAGCGGGTTAGGGGTTGGGGTAGAGAGGTTGAGACGGGTTGAGGGTGTGGGTATGGGGGTGGGGGTTGTTAATGTGTAGTTGATGGTGGAGTTGGTGTTGGTAGTCGAATTTATGTTGTGGTTGACATTAGAGTTGGAGTTTTTTTTTTTTGGTTGAAAAGTTAGAGTTGATGATGGTGGTGATTGTAGAGTTGGTATTGGTGGGCTTTGTAATAGGTATGTGATATAGTGGTGGTGATTTTTTTTTTTGGTAACCCAAGAAATATTTTCACATGAGCCAGCCCACAGAACATTGACCAAGATTAGAGACCTCCGCATTGAGACCTTCGGTCCCTTGATGGGGTCGAGCCTGGCTTATCTCCATCTGACCTAACGGCTGGGTATAAACCAAAATCCGGAAGTGTAGCATCCCAACAAAAAGCATGTACCAGTTCAGTCAAGAGACTGATATCTAGGGCGATAAAGGAAATCGAACTTGAAACTTCTCCAAATTCTATCACACCCCTTAACCACCAAGGCAACCCCTTGGGGTTGTAGTGGTGGTGATGTTAATGGTTGGATTGAAATTCATATATAAGTATGTCAAATGTATGTAGTGGTGGTGATGGTGATGTTAATAGAGTGTGGTGTGTGGGAGAGTTGGTGGTATTAATGGTGAAGTTGTGGGTTTGTGTACGATGGTGGTAGTGGTGATGATGGTGATGGGGTGAGTTTGTAATTTATTATATTTTTGGGATATTTTTTATTTTTTAGGGTGCGTGTATAATATATTAAATCTATGGAGTTAGTTTAAAATTATTTTATTTATTTATCCAATTATTTTGGAAAAGACCAAATTATCCTTTCGTCAAGGACCTCCCAAAAGAATTTTAAAAACTAAAGGACTTAAGTGACCCAATACTAAAATGTTAAGGACTTGAATGTCTTATTCCTATTTTTTTAAATAAAAAAAAAAAAATCAAATACAAGCAAAAGAAATTTATAAAGTGAAGATGTACCAGGTTCTAGGAATGTGGAATAGTGATGAAGTGAGAAGAGAAAGGATAGTGTTTTGTATTGATGATTGTACGTTGGAACACATGCAAGCTTGTGGGACCCAAATATCCCGCATGGAAAAACTAGAAAGAAGATGAGTGGTTTATATACAGTTGAGGTAGAGAAGACCAATTGTTTAAACTTTTAAGTTTTTGGATACTTCAAAGCCCAATTCCTATAAAATCACTCCAAAAAGCCAACAATGATTTGCAGATGGACAGGCGATACATGATTGGATGAAGTTCCAGTAATTAATGATTTAGTGGGGGTTCCAGTGGAGCTGAGGAAGGGAATTTTGAAGTTGAGTTAGGAGGTAGAGAATGAGTGTGTGGGTTGTGAAAGATCCTTTAGTCTAGCGACATGACATTTGTAATTTTTGTGAGAAGTTGTGAATTCAAATCTCATTGGCTTTAGGTCTTTCCTTGAATCGAAAAAAAAAAAAGAGTGTGTGGGTTGGTTGATGACGTTGTTGCAGAATGTATCGGCTTATTGAAGAACAAAGATAAGTAAATTCATCTTTTTTAAACAATAGAAACTGAGGACAAATATCTCTAATTATTAACATTTCTGTTTTCTATCAAACTACTTAAATTGTGTTCGACAAAAATGAAGCATTTAATTTGTTATTCTATTTTAACAACTTCATAGCATTTTTGTTAGTTACTATGCACGCAAATGTAGAGACATAACAGGGATATGCATTTTTGGAGAGTAGAAGGTGGTCTAAGAATTTTTGTCTTTCCGAGTGAGCATATTTCGAAAGCACAAGAGGCTTTTTCCTTTGTTTGTAATCTTCATTGTTTCATCTAGTTGGTGACATAGATATTGTGAAAATTATTTTTTCCTTCATCAATGTATAGCATCAGATCTAGATCGTATAACTAGTAACAAAAATGATACTCAATTAACAGGGAATAAACTCACACCCTTCCAGCTTTTTGTGACCGAAAGTGACGATGAGATTACAGAAGCTCCAGAACAGCCGCATGATGCATCTGGAGATTTCTTGCAAGGTAGTCGCGGCCAACTTCTTCTTCTTCATCATTAATGATATTGTTTGAAAATATATGCATGTTACACTCTCGTGGTTTTAAAATAAACATATCTGAATTAAAAAATATTCAAGATTCTGTCGTTACAAAGAATTCAACTATGGCTTTGTATGAGAACATTATATTTTGTTACTTTTGGAAGTCAAATCCATTATTGTTTATTACACAGTTAGCAGTAAAATACATATTTTTATACCAGAATGAGTTATTTTGCTTGTTCTGCAATCAGGAAATTTTCAAGAAGATGATATTACTCGTCCAAGTGGTCCCAGAAAAGGAAAAGTTAAGCACATAAATTATGATATCGAAGAAGAAATTGATGATCAGGAAGAAATAGAGTTGGAATTTATTGAAAGGGCAGTCCACAAGCTGCATACACATGATGTGTATTGTCCTAATTGTAACTCCCAAACTACCAAGGTGGTTCTTCGTAGAAGGAAAGTGAAAAAACAGGTTTCAACTCCAGCGACCACTCGAGGGGATCTATTAGGATCCTTATCATGCTTTAGAATTTTCGTCCCAAAAGGTAAAATTTTCACCATATATATTCATCCTTCCAAGGCAATAGAATTTACTAATGGAGTAGTTAATATGTGATTAATCTAAAGAATGAAGATAAAAACACGTCATGGTAGCATTTTCATTCTTAAAGTCCTAGTCTTTATTTATTTTCTTTGAGAGCTTCGGATGAAAATATTGCGACTAACCTCCAAAGGTTTTTGCATGACTTGTTACGTGGTGGTACTACTTCATGTTACAACTTACAAGATATTTGTTCAAATAAATGATCTCATCTCTTTACGATCGACAAAACAAAAAATTCAATTTACTAATGATCCCTTACGCACTAATGCAACCCACAAACCCATTTGGAACTTGTATATACATATATATATATATATATATATATACACCCTGTTTTATGCCAAACACTCTTAGTGCAAAGAATAATCACAGGCAGCGTATGAGGGAAAAGAATACCAACGGCTTTATTTTGTAACTTAGGCTCCCTTTATTTCATGTAAAATAACTTGCTGGTGGAAAATATTTATAGAAAATATAAACATAAGAGATAGCGTGATAGTTTCGCATATCACAAGGTAGCGAATTGATATTTACTCTTTCATTTTATTTCGAGTCTTATGGCAAAAGATCTAGCTGTTTTATTTAATTTCATTGTCCTAGTTGGTGGGAGATGATTCACAATTCTGAAGATTAGGCTAATATGGGCACATATGATGATATATGATGCTGATTGGCCGTGGAGATTATAGTTGTTACAGATATTCACTAATACTTTTATTTTATTGAGTAAAATGCACAACACATTCTTATATTTTATTAAAATTGGACATAAAATCTTATTATTCCAAAAAGTCATGTGAAGTCCTATGATGCAGCTATGAAGCCCTTTTATACCTTAAAAACACATCAGAAAAGAGCGAGGTGACTGATTTATTGGGTCGTCTATTTTCACTCTCAAATCAAAGATACAATGTTCTTCACTAGCTCATCTCTGCAGACACATTGAGTCATTTTCTTCCATTTTCAAATCGAAAATTCAATAGCAAAACTTACATCTCTGGAATCCAAGCTCATCTGAGAGAACAAAAGAAATGGGTTAATTATTTGACAAGGTCATGATAATGATTGATAAATTATCAAATAACTCCCTCATAACAGAGGATTTGGCTAACTTAATTTCATTTTTAACTGAAATTAAAAATATGGAGGGAGTGTGTAATATTATTTATTCTTCGACATAAAAAAAGCATCCAAATATATGAAGAGAAAAATGCAGGCTATTGGCCTAACAATTGCAATGAGCCGGGGAACTGCTGAAATTTCGTTAACACTACTACAGCTAGCCGACTGCACTGATACCATTATTCAAACCAAAAGCAAACATTTCAATGAATGTGGCAGCCATACACGGATTCAATTAATTCAGCTCCAAGTGTGCTCATGTTCACCCTTCTCTCCAAACTTGTGCAAGAGGGCAATTAAACTGGCAACAGACAACAAAATTCATATTTCAACAAATTTATTGAGCTGAAAAATCAAGAGTAGATAAACGAATATATAAGCATTACTCTTTGACATTATCGGTAACTCAAAGAAATGCATGATCAATGCAGTTACTACAAAGGAAAAAGATTTTATTAATACTTCCTAATAAACAGCATAACATGGGCGTTTAAACTGATTCCTAAGATGATAGATCGAACTTTTCAACTAAATTTTTCATCTTTTTTGTGACTAACAAGTAATGCATTAAAGAATCAAATGAAAAATCTTGGAAAGGAAGTCATTAATGTAATGTCTGAATGAACTCGTATACATAGCAACCACAAGCCAAGGATTCATGCATAGTAAAACGATCGAGGCAAATGGCCGAAAGTATTTGACTTGAGCCCCAATATTGATAGACGTGACTTCAGGAGTGGATTTAAATTTTGGAAGGAAAGACTTCACTTACTTCCTACCCAAGGATTCATAGTAAAACGATAGAGGCAAATGATCTATTATGATAGCACGATGACTTAAACCTTCCAGAACAGGAAAACGAAGAGATAAGAAAAGCTTGTGCAAGCAACGAAAGGGAATATGAAGAGATGCACAGATCTTCAAACCATACCTAACTATAAGGGAGAAATTAAAAGGAATAAACTGCATAAGACCTTCCTACAAAATTGTACAAGCAACACGAGTCATACCCAAACCAAACCAAGTCTTACGACACTAGGTGAGAAGCAACACATATCATGCCAAAAAGAAAAATCATATCATAGGACATAAATCAATTGAAAGAGTGCAAAGGAGATAAAGCAGCAGCTTTCAATTCAAGTGTTACAAATTTTCTTCGATAAGAACTGTAACATATGCTAAACCTATGTTTGTTCAAACTATACATCTGAGCTAGGAGTTAAATCACTTAAATGATGCAAAAGGTAAACTACGCAAACGAGAAATGGAAGTCCATACCTGAACAAACAAAGCCAAATCTAGATCGGACCAGCCTGCAAAAACGAAACCATCCCTCTGTAACGTTCGTTTTCCGTTTCTACAGTCGACGAACTCTGCCCGTTATGGTAATCTCCAACTCATTCGATATTTGGAATTATAACTTGAGGGATATGAGCAATCCTCTTGTTATCCGCACGCTTTATCACAAATCTGTTAGATGTACCAACAACACTAAGCTGTTGAAGACTTTGCAGATGTTCGATACCCGTCGGCAATTCCTCCACTAATTTATACTCCATCATCTCTAATTTATCAAGAATGGGCATTGCACCTTCCTCAATTCTTACCCATCTCAATTTTTGTAATTTCCACATCTTTAATGTCTTGAGCCCCTGAAATCCTCTAGCCTTGAAACATAATTCCTCTCCTTCATAAGCTTGCCCAAGCTCAATTGCCTTTAGAGATCGCAAATTTTGAAGCAATTGCAGAGGGTCATCCCGCAAACGACTCCGAACGAGTTTGATACTAGTAAGTTCGTCAAGAGAGGTAATCCATCGGGGGGCCCTTTCCAATTGCCCATTCAATATTAGTTTGTGAAGAAATTTTGGAGTTGAGGAAAGAGAATATTGTAGATCCATCACCTCTCCTTCTAAGGAATATATAGATAATGAGCGAAGATTTGTCAACTTCTCAAGGGAATAGCAGAGTCCCTTACAATCTTCTCTCCTCAGCTTGGTAACCCACAATTTCATTAGCTGGATCAACTTTCATATCTCCTCCATTAGTTTGATGTTACCCATTTGATCTTCATCTATGTAAGCAAGACTTTGAAGGGATTTCAATTTTCCTATTTTAAAGGAGGCTTGAAATCCAATATGTTCTAAAAAGTAAACTAACAAATGCCGGAGTTGTTTGAGTTTTAAAATCTCAACCGGCAATTGTGACACATTGGTATATTTCAAATCCAAAATTTCTAGCTTTTGAAGTTTTCTAATAGATTTTGGAACAACTTTCACATCTGTGTTCCTTAGACTCAAGTGCTTGAGATGAAACGATTTGAAATTTTTTTTTGGGATTGCATCTAATAGAGCACCTTCCAAATCTAAGACCTTTGTTAGCCTAAGACCATTAGATAATAACTCGGACAAAAATATTTTGGACATGGACCCAATGGAATGGAACAATACCAAGATACTTAAATGAGTCATTGCTTACTTGTGTATTGTCAATGGAACTATGGATTACCAAGCGTCGAACTTTGTTCGGAATCAGCTTCATTGTTTCATTACATACGGTTGTCATATTCTGATCTCTTGCCTTCTGGATGATAATATTATGTACAACATCATGAATGCGACATGCCTTTGGTCTTCCATCAATTGTTGTCTCAGCAACTTGAACTAAGCTTCTATCGATAAGTTCATTAAGGTAACGTTCAGCTACCTTCTCTACTGGCATCCCATCTACTGTTTCCACAAATCCTTCAGCAATCCAGAGTTGAATCAATCTCTTCTTCTCTATGAAACATCTTCTGGAAGAATGCTCAAGTACAAGAAACAAATTCTTAGATGGTAAGGCAAATCATAATAACTGAGAGAGAGTAACCTTGTCATACTGTCCAATTTGTTGTTGCCTGTTAGCTCCTCACCAAGGCTCCTATTGAACAAGTCCCACTCTTCAGTTGTGCAACTCTTTCTTGCCAAGACAGCACCAATTGCCACAATTGCAAGTGGCAAACCATCGCATCTTTTTTTGATGTTTTTCGCAATTTCCTCTAAATGCTGAGGACAAGAAGTATTCAAAAATACTTTCTTGCAAAATAGAGTCCATGATTCTTCTTCTTTGAGAGGATTCAAAGAATAAATGTCAACCCTGATATCACCCATGGCAGCCTTGCCTACTTCAGCGTTACGTGTTGTGACCATGATACGACTGCGACAATTGTTTCTAGGAAATGCCATCTGAATGGCATCCCAATTTGTCGTACTCCACATGTCGTCAAGAACAAGAATGCAACTCTTTTGATCAAGGAGATCAAGAACATGTTTTTTCATCCCATTAATGTCCAATTGACCAGAGTACACGCCAGGAAGCTGTTGAATTAGCTGCTGTAATAGTGCCTCAATCTTGAATGATTGTGAAACTGTTATCCATGCATGAATCTTGAATTGTTTCTTTACAGCTGCATCATCATACACCTTTTTAACCAGGGTTGTTTTTCCCAACCCTCCCATCCCAACTACCGAGATCACACGGAGTTGAAAATCCTTTTTAAAAAGCATATTCTTGAGCTTCTTCTTTGGCCTTTCAATGCCAACCAAGTCTGCTTCTTGTAAAAGAAGTGCATCTCCTCGACTATCATACCATCGTTCAGAAACGGTGGCTGAACTTGACCCTTTCTCAAAACTGCCAAATTGCTTTTGGTATCTCTGATGTGCTTCAGAAATATTTTCAATCCTTCCCTTGATGGTATATATTTTAGCTGCAATTTTATGACGAGCTTTCAAACTCTTAATTGAGCTATAGCCCTTTCGGACTAGACCAAGAAATCCATCACCATAATGGCGTCCAAATCGAAGGATAAATTCCTCAAGAACATCTTCGATATCGTAAGCGACATCACGGATTTGACTGACCCATGCTTCAAGATCGGGAAAGTTCTCAACTATTTCTTCTGCCCCTCTCAGAAAGCCTTTCATTTGCCCAAGTTCGTCTTTGATATGCTGGACTTCAACTCGAAGCCCTCCCAGTAGCGCGCTCTCTTCACGGATAAGGGTTGAAAGTTGCTCTAGTACAATGGATACCACAGCTTCTGCCATTCTCACTCGCTCAAATTTCTCACAAGGAGGAAGTCTGCAAGGGGATGAGTATGGTCGAAGGTGCCCTATCTTGATTACTGCAAATTCTTTTATACAGAAGCTCGCTCAATATGTCAACTCGCAACAATATAATTAATGCCCAATGAGTATGCGAGTATGACGACAGCCAAGAAGAAAAGAAGCCAAATAATTGCAAGGTTGAAAACCTTAATTGGTGGCTGGCTGTATAATTGAAATCTTGAATACTTGGGAGGCTGCACGGTCTTGAATGGAGCACACTATTCAAAAGAGAAGGAAAATGTGTGCAAATGGTCTATATTATTTTTTAATTTTAAATTTATTTTTATTGTTCAAAATTAATTGATTTGGTTCTTTTTATTTTTTAAAAATTTTATATTCATCTCTATTATTTGAAATTAAAACAATAAAGAATAAATTACTTAAAAAATAATAATAGAGATGAATTTATAATTTTAACTGTTATTAAATAATTGCTGTAAAGATAATAATATAAGAATGAACTGAGAGAGACTAGAGAGAATTCTATTGATTTCACTATGAATTATGAATTACAATGGAACTCTATTTATAGGAAGGAATTCACTATCCAAATTTTGAGTAATACTATTCATTTTTCAGCATTCACATTCGTTCACATTGATGACATAGGCATGTCATAAGCACTGACATCATCCCGATATAGACGCGACATAGGTTGTAATTTTATATTTGTGAATATCCATTACTTCATAATGAAATCAATAGAATTTTCTCTAGTCTCACTCAGTTCATTTTTATCTTATTGTCTTTATAGCAATTATTTTATAACACGTTATTAGCACAAAAACTCTGCCGTAACAACAGAGCACAAAGTAACCAATTCAAATTTTCTCAAAAGTACATGTAATCATTCTTTTTAATTGTATTTTGATTATATATATATATGATCTATAAATTAGACACACATATATGTATCTACATATTTACATATACACATATTTACATATACACATATACACATATACATATTTACATATATATATATATATATATATACATACACGTATATAATACTATGTTCATTATTAGCAAGTTGATTCTGGAAGCGTGAGGAATTTAAAATGCTTTTCCTTATCAAATTCATTCATTAAAACATTATTTTCTATTTTTTTATAGTTTTCTTTTCAAAAAGAAGATGACCCTATCAGCAATTAAAAAATTATATAAACATTTAATTAATCATGTCAAAACAAATATTGGACCTAATATTCCATTGCTTACAAAGATGTTGAAACAAATACTAGACTTAGTTACAAGGATATGGAATAACTTATGGACTTAATTTTTCATTATTTACAAGAGTGTAAAAATGATGACTTGGACATAATTAATGATATGGCAATGAGCTTATATTCAACATTTCTTTCATTTAATATTTCTTTACATACATAACATATCTTTATTGAATTTAACATTAATTTTCTTTATTTATTTAGGTATTTTCTTTATTGAATCTAAAATTAATTTTCTTTATTTTTTCTCGTATTTATTTTATTGAATCTAACATTAATTTTTTTTATTTATTTACGTATTTACTTCATTGAATCTAACTTTAATTTTCTGAATTTCTTTATTTATTTATGTATTGACTTTATCTAACTTTAATTTTCTTAATTAATTTAATACAATATATTTAATGCTGATTTTTCGTTATCTAAATATGACAAGCTCTTTTATTCTATTATACGTTAGCTCCTAATAAACTGTATAGTTAGAACTCATATCATTTCTCTAAACAATAATAATAAAAATAATATTAATACAAGGCAATTTGACCAAACAATTAAGGTTTGACCCAATACCCTTTTTATTCTTTCTCTTTCTCATTTTGCTGCAATTTCCACTTCTCCAACATCTTTCTCTCATCCTCTCCTTCACCTTCAACACCGTAAAAAAAAAACACAAAGAAAAGAAAGTAAAAATTTTAGCAATGGATGCGTTGATCATGACGATTATAGTCTTTGAATTTTTACTACTCACGACCCTTATTTTTGCCTACATCTGTTTCAAAGTAGAAATTAGAATCCAAATGTGATACTAAGGTTAGAATTATTGTACTAAGAATCTTTACCTCATATCTTTGTCATTATTGTATTTTAGATGTTTGAATCTTGAGAATCTTCTTTTCATTTGTGGCTCATTAATTATTTGAGGTTACTAATTTTATCATATCTATCTTATAATTATTTATTGAAGGTTATGATATTATTCCCGTGATCTGGTAAGTGTTATTATTTTTACTTACCTTCCTATAATATTTCTTTGAAGTATTTTATCAATATTCTCATTAACAAACTTATTTGTTATCGGGGAAAAGAAATTACTTCTTTAAGATGGGTTATTTTGGATAACTTGTGATTTATGATTTCAGATGATATTATTCATAAAAATATAAATTTTATGTTCTCATATGGAAAATAAATAACTAGATGCACATATCTTATCAAATAAATATATTATTTATTTCTATGAGAGTATTAATTGTGATTTTGATGATTTCTTTTTTATTGGGTGAGAAAAATAAACTTTATCCCCGAGGAGAATAATGAGAAAAAGTATTAAGGAGAAATAACTAGAAATAAGATCTCAAAGTAATAGTGATATTTGCTACAAATATGGTTCATTTGGGTATTTGATGAGTACATATGATACACCAATATATTTCGTTTAATTTTTCTTGAATATCAGTGAATGAAAAATTATAAGAGTTAAGATGGATCATATTGATTATTCTATCATGAGGACCATTTCAATATTTTGTGGTATTAATAGATGTCTCAATACGATGGTCACATGTATGTTACTGTCCACCTGATATATGGAATTTGCAAGATTTTTTATATACATAATTTGATTACAGGAAATATTTATGAATTATATAATCAAGAGAACCGTCTTGATAAAGAAGGAGTTTTTACATCCTAATCACTTGATGATTGTTGTATGTTAATTGGGATTAGTGTTGAGCATTATGTGATTCACTCATATACACAAAATGGTCTTGCAAAATCCTTTATTAAATACTTGCAGCTAATTGCTAGACCGATATTATTGCAAACTAAGTTGGCTAGTCCTGCTTGGGTATATGCTATATTATATATGCAATGTTTATTTAAATAAAACCAACTAATTGAATTATATACTCCCCATTATTCAAAGACCATCTAAGAATGTTTTGCGCAATATATGTTTCAATTGCTCCCCCACAAGCGCATAAAGATAGGTCTATAAAGAAAACTGAGAATTTATTATTTAGAATTTCATCAAATATTATATATATATATATATATATATATATTATTCATAAAAAATATGGTTGAGTTTAATCATGCAATATGTTTGAGAATCATGTGGTAACTCTTCAACAAAAACAGTCCAATCACATTATGCAAAGATTATGTGACAGATCAAATGTGGTTATTTTTAAGACGACAGAATGAAGTATATTCTTCTGAAATAAATGGTATCGTTGATGTTCAACAATTATGCTTAACTGAAAAATCCAATGGATTTGTTCACTAAAACACACAACCATAGTCACATTATATGGTTCAAATTTAGAATGCGACGCTTGAAGGATTTATCGTCGTGACTAAGGTGGCGATGAGGGAGAGAAGGTATTTTCGGCACTGTACTCTTTTTCCTCACCAAGGTTTTTTCCCACTGGGTTTTTCCTGGTAAGATTTTAACGAGACACATTGAAACTCTACTTGTGCATGAACTCAAAAGGGATAACATACATTAAATATATTTTTTGCTATCTTCGTAGAACTACTGATATGGGGTTATTATATTCAAGACATCCGCAACCAGAATTGATTGGATATGTAGATATTTGTCTGATCCACATAAAGGACGATCTCAAAAATGGATATCTATTCACATATGATGGTACTGCTATATCTTGGCGATCTACAAAACAAACTATTGTTGTTACGTCATCAAATCTTGCCGAGATACTTGCACTTCATGAGGCAAGTCAAGAATGTGTTTGGTTGAGATCTTTGATCCAACACATTGAGGGCGAATGCAATCTTTCAACGAGTAAAAGTAGTAGCCCCACTATATTATATGAAGATAATACTGCATGCATTGCCCAAATACAAGGAGGCTATATTAAGGGTGATAGAACTAAGCATATCTCACCAAAGTTCTTCTTTTCTCATGAGCTTTAAAAGAATGGTGAAATCGAGGTTCGTCAAATTCGTTCAAGTGAGAACCTTGTTGATTTGTTCATAAAATCATTGCCTATTATCACATTCGAGAAGATAGTATGGAAGATTGGTATGCGGTGACTTCGTGATCATTCTTGATATGCCCACAAGAGGGGGAGATATATGCACTGCACTTTTTTTTCCCTTCGTACATGTTTTGTCCCATTGGATTTTCTTGGCAAGAATTTTAATGAGGCAATATAAAAGGCATACACAAAGAATTTTGTACTCTTTTTCCTTCGTCAAATTTTTATCCCATTGGATTTTTCTTGATAAAGGTTTTAACGAGACATATTCTTATGGTGAATCTTCAAGGGGGAGTGTTATGAAGTAATGGATATTTACAAGTATGAAACTATAATGTGAACAAGTATGAAACTACAATATGAACAAGTATGAAACTATAACAGGATGATGTCAGCAACTGTGTTGCGTCTGTGTCAGGATGATGTCAGTGCTTGGATCAGCGCTTATGACATGCCTGTGTCATCAATGTCAACAAATGTGAATGCTGCAAAATGAATAGTATTAGTCAAAATTTGGATAGTGAATTCCTCCCTATAAATAGAGCTTTATTGTAACTCATAATTCATAGTGAATCAATAGAATTCTATCTAGTATCTCTCAGTTCATTCTTATATTATTATCTTTATAACAATTATTTAATAACATTAACAAAATAATAGGATTTTTTTGTACAATTTTCCCAAAAAGTAAAAGAGTTTGGTGAAGCTGGACTCCCAGCAAGTCAATGGTTAATGGTTGGTGTGATGGCCATTTGGTAGGCCCTAGATGAAAGACAAAAACAAATAGGGTAAATTTTACACTTAGTTCCTATTGTTTATACTTTTTTTTTTAAAGTTAGTTCTTAATGTTTTAAAAAAATTATATTAGTCCATAATATTTACAAAGTAATTCAAAATGGTCCCTATTATTCAAAACTAACCAATTTAGTCCCTATTATTTCCCATAAAATTTAATTTAGTCCCTAAATAGGGGTCACGTGCAAGGACTGAATTAAATTTTTTTAGAAAATAATATAGACTAAATTGAGTTTTTTGAAAAATAATAAGGACCAAATTAGCTAAGTTTGAACAATAGGGATCATTTTAAATAACATTTGTAAAATATTAAGGACCACTATAAATTTTTTAAAACATTAGGGATTACGTTGAAAACTCATGTAAACAATAGGAACTAAGTGTGAAATTTACCCAAAAGAAATAATAGGATAACAATTCTAGAGTCGTGGCTGGGGTAAGGATTGTCTCTTTTATTAATTTTTTATTTTTTAAATGAAGTGTATTATTAATGATCACATTTGATTTTTATAAATCTTAGTCATTAAATTTGAGAAATTAGTCGTTTATAAAGACCAAATTTAATAGCCATAATATACTGTATCTAGAAAATGAGAGAACCATTAAACAAAAGCGTCGTGGCTCACCATCCTTCGGTTTAGTTGGCTTCGACCAAAAACTTAAAAAAAAAAAAAAAGAAGGAAAAGAGAGAGAGTAGATTCATCTTTCAAAATAAAAAAGAATCCAAAGCTTAGCTGACATTAGATTATAAAATTTAACCATGGGGTAGCACGTCCCAGCCTCAACATCTCATCTATCGCAAAGCATATAACATTTTTCCATATTCAATTGTTTTTACTCGCTTACATTAATGTGGTCAAGAGTTGTCTTATTTCTTTAAATTAACAATAGCAAAACATGTCAGGATATTTACGAATAGTGGACCTTGGATAATTTGTAATTTTGTACCAGTAGAAAAAGGTAAATGGTAATATTGGGATGAATTTTAAAGTATGTTTACACCCTAAGTTTATAACAATATAATTAGATAGTGTTTCTTGTCTTGAAGGGATAAAGTTTATAGACAGTTATTGGCAGTTGTGAAAGTAATTATCAACAACTATACAAGCTCTCTACTTTGGTTTTTAGTCAAAGTAGAGAGTCGAACACAAAAAAGAATCTCCAACAGGTTTGCCATCTCCTTCGCCAGTTTTCAGTCCTAGCTACTTTTCGTGCTCCTTCTTGCTACAAGCAGTGAGGCAAGACAACTCGCTTCTCTACTTTTTTTTTTGGGTCAAACGATTTCAACCAACCAACAAGTACAACAATGTCATCCATTTAGAGCTCTCAATTTATTACCATTAGTTTATAAAACTAGAATTGACATTAATTGCTACTATCAGATAAGAATCAGTTTCATGTATCAGCATAACTTGAATCATCAAGATCAATGTTGAAGTCTGCTATTGAAAATTCTTCGAGGTTGTGTGATAAAAAATTGTGCTGCTACAGAGAACAATGTGATTGCAAAATGCTGAGAGATGTGAATAGTAAAAATATTAATTAGAGAATGATGTTGGAGTAAAACTAAGAAAAGGATTAAGAAGAAATATGAGAGTAATATGTGAATATTATATAAATAGAAAATTTGAAATAGAGAGTGTTGTTAGAGCAAAATTAAAATAGAAAATTTATAAAAATAAAAAATACTAATTTGACTTTCTATTATAATAAAAAAATAAATAAAAAGATTATTGGACTTGCCCTTATTATAAATAAAGAGAACTTGAGGAGAACTCACCCAACAAATCAACAACAACAATGAGCTTTAATTGAATTTATTTTGGGATCTTCACTTATTCGGAAATTCAAAAGACCTACACCAGATATAGTTGAACGTTTGGAAAATTTTAGTCAACGATCTTCCCTCGAAGGAATCATTTTATAACTTGGGTGTCTTTTTTTTTTTTTCTTTTCAGAGAAATCATATAATGTAATTAGCGAGATTTAAGTTTATAATTTCTCGTATACATAGCGAGTAAACCTTTTATGACATGAGAGGCAATGCATGATGTAGATTTCGGCTACTAGTTTAAATTTCATCATATCAATATACTGACAGGTGAAGATGGCTTAGCAATGTGTAAGCATAAATGGTTGATACTGTTAGTTCAACATGATTTGTCACAATGATTTAAATATAATTCTTATTAAGGAATAAGATAAAATAATATTACCATGTTTTCATCATCTTTCAACACTATGATAAATTAATACGTTAGCAGAACGGCAAATTCTAAAACATGGAAGACCAGTGGCAGATTTACGTTATGATAGGTTTAGAAGAACATTAATAATTTTATGTATTTAAAAAAAATTAAATATCTATATATTTTTAATCAAAAAATTAATTAGCCTCACTGTATAAAAACTTTCTCATATATTTATAAAATTATGTGTTTTAACTCACTAAAAAGAATTCATGAATCCACTGTTACATAAGACTTATATTACATTTGTCCATCACTTTTATACAACTATCATTATATGTGCATGTTCTAACCATGAACAACTTCTACCACATAATAAAAAAAAGGGTTTATACCCCATAAGTGTCTTATCTTTTTTAGTTTTGTTTATTTGGTCCCTTATTTTCAAAATGACTATAAATTGGTCCTTATTTTTATCTTTTGTGCCATCGTTGGTCCTTCTATTACTTTTCTAACGTTTTTAACATGTGTAACACATGTAATAGCATTTTTGAAGGGCAAAATTGTCAATGCATAAAAAACACTATAATACTACCGCAAAGTCAAAATTTAATGAAGAATCAAACACTGTGACTCAACAACCTTTAGCAAAACCACGTAAGAGTGAAAGAATAAAAAAGGTTAACTCCTTATTTGTGTGACTATGAAACACCTCAAGTGGGAGAATCTGTTGTAATAGCATCTAACAACCAAGAGCAAGGCGGTGGAGGCATATGCAATACAGCTATATAAAGAATGCAACACTAGTTAACTATGCCACATCAAAAAACTCCATAGCCAAATCCTTCAACCTCCATCGCCCTTCCCTGGTCATACCCCACTGGTATGGCTAATAAAAAACATAACCGAGCCCTTTCCAGACTTAGTCAGACCTCACACGAGTTCTTTCAAGATCTGGAGAAGACACCCCTCATCTTAAAAAACAGTACCCAACATCCTCAACCACCACCCAATACTTTAACCTCTAAACCTGCTATTGCCTCTACTTCGACGGGAGTGGCCCGTCATTTTGGACCTATCGAATCTACAGCGGGAGGTAGTCCTCCCCTACCTGTAGACAAAGCTGCCTTTCTTCCCCTTCCTGCCCTCGAAAAGGGGGAATGTAGATCCAAGGTTTGCACTCCAGGTGCTTGTGATGTTACCACAACCTCTGCTGGTCTCGATGTACCTGATAAAGGTCAATGCTGGGAAAAAATGTTTGAAGGTAAGATTGTTGAACCCATCAAGCTCAGTTACTACAAGCCTGAAGTAACTAATGGTAAGATTCGAATTAATCCGCCGCCTAGTGTTGGCGAGTCTGGGAGAAATTTTTGGAAGAATGCATTGGTAGGTCAATTTTTGGATAAACCACCACCTTTCACCCTCATCCGTAATATGGCTAACAACCTGTGGAGGAAATTTGGAAAAGTGGATGTCAAATCCACAGAGGAAGGGCTCTATTTTTTCAGATTTGAGTCTCAACAAGCTTGTGATGAAATATTGCAACAATACTGGCATGTGAACAACAGACCGTTGCTGCTTAGACGATGGCAACCAGGAATTGAAGTCCTCAATTTCAGAATTGATAAAGTTCCTATCTGGATCAGACTCAGAAACTTGCCCACGGAGTATTGGAATCGAGAAGGACTCAGTTACGCAGCAAGTGCAGTTGGTGTCCCCATCCAAATGGAGACAACAATTGATAAAATGACTAAGTTATCCTATGTTAGAGTCTGTGTTGAGGTGAATCTTGAGGATGATCTGGTGGAGTCCTTTGAGTGGGTTTTGGAAGGAGGTAAAACTGTAGAAGTCAAAGTTGAATATGCCTGGAAGCCACGTACTTGCACCTTGTGCAAATCCTTTGGACATGATCATTCCAATTGTCCAAAGCACAAGTCAGTTAACCAATCTCTATCGGTTCGTAAACCTCAGCTACAGCAAGAGGCAACTACGACACCAATTGTTACTTCGCAGAGTGTTGATAGTCAAATTCCTGCTTTGTCTGTTAAAGAAGGGGCTGTGAACATTACAGGAGAATCAGATTCCCCTCAAGGATGGTCATCTCCTAACAAGACAGCCAGAGCCAGGGGTAATTCCCCTATTGATAGGAATGCCCCTATCACCAAGAGTAACAACTTTGAAGTGCTAGATAAAGTCAATAATGACTTATCTGATACCATCAATATCTTTGTCAACAAAGCCAATAATTGTGGACAAGTTAGGGATTCTCCCCCTGAGATACAACCTCAAACAATACCACCAGATTTATGATAATCTTCTGGAATGTGAAAGGTATTAATAAACCTGCCAGACATGCAGAACTTAGTAGATTTATGAAAAATAAAGCTGCTTCTATCTACTGTTTTACTGAAACAAGAATTAAGGCTTCAAAAGCAAACTCTGTCTTGAATACTAAATTCAAAGATTGGTGTTTTTTGGGAAATTATGAGTATGGTTTTTCTGGAAAAATTTGGATATTATGGGATAAGAATAAGGTTGAGATTACTAAGCTGAATGCATCAAGTCAGGCTATTTTTTGCAAGGTCAATGAGCTAAAGAGTAAATCTACATTATTTTGTACCTTCGTCTATGCTCTTAATGAGTATATTGACATAAGACAACTTTAGGATAACATCAAAGTGTGGAGTCGCCAATGTGAGCATAATCCTTGGTGTTTGGGAGGGGACTTTAATGAGGTATTGAGAATTGAGGATAAACATAATTGTACTAGCTTGCCTGTTGGATCTCAGGAACTCTTGGATTGTATTGATGAGACCGGGCTCACTGAACATAGGAGCATTGGTCCCCACTTCACATGGACCAACAGGGCTGAAGGGGAGGGTTTTCGAGCTAGCAGGATTGATCATGTCCTCACTAATGAGGAATGGAACATACACTTTCCTAATTCTACTATTTGTATGGACATGCCGGATTTCTCTGACCATTGTCCATTACTTCTTTGTCCTTTTGCAACAACTAGAAACAGTCCGAAGCCATTCAAATTCTTCAACATTTGGACTAGTCACGAGAAATTTCTGGAGATTGTTGACAAAGCCAGGCGCATCCCAGTTGTTGGATCCCCAATGTATCAAGTTACCAGGAAATTAAAAAAGCTGAAGCAAGAACTTATTCTTTTTAATAGGGAATACTTCAACAACATTCCACTGTAAATCACCACTAAAAAGGACAACCTCAAAAGTATCCAAGAGAAAATTTGGGAAGGTAGGGCATCTGATGATGAGAAAAGACCAGAGAAAAATATTGCTAACAACATTCAAAGATTGGTTGATACTGAGATTAGTATTTGGAGGCAAAAAGCTTGAGTGGATTGGTTAAACAAGGAGGATGCAAACAGTTCGTTCTTTTACAAATTCGTTAAAGGTCGACAGACTAGGAATTCAATCTTGAAATTAGTCAGTGAAAATGGCATTCTTCTTGACTTTGAAAGGGAGATTGGTAATGAAGCTGTTAATCATTATAAGAATCTCCTAGGGTTGAAGAAAAATCTGCCATATTCGTTCTCAGCTAATGATCTCAAGAACTTTGTTAGTAAAGGGTTGTCAGAAGTTCAAATTGCTGATTTGGGTGCTACTATTACCTCTCAAGAAATCAAGGAGACGATGTTTGACATTGGCTCAAACAAAAGTCCCGGTCCTGATGGATTTAACTCACATTTCTTCAAGAGTACGTGGCCAATTGTAGGTTTCGATGTAATTAGAACTGTGAAATCCTTCTTTGTCAGTGGTAGAATCCTCAAGGAAATCAACTCTACAATTTCGGTACTGGTTCCAAAGTCCCAAAACCCAACTTCTATGAATGATTATAGACCCATTGCTTGTTGCAATATACTCTACAAGTGCATTACAAAAGTTATGGCCAATCGAATGAGGAGTCACTTGGATAGTATTATCTCAACTAACCAAAATGCTTTTGTCAAGGGGAGAAATATTACTGAAAATATTCTGATCGGCCATGAACTTGTCAAAGGGTTCGGAACCAAAGGACTGAGCCCCAAAAGCTTATTAAAGGCTGACCTCAGGAAAGCTTATGATACTCTTGATTGGGATTTCATCATCAAAACTCTTGAAGCCTTCAACTTTCTTGCCAACTTCATCCATTGGATTCATGCCTGCATTTCAACACCAAAATACTCTATTGCCATTAATGGTAGTTTGCATGGTTACTTTGAAGGAGCAGCTGGGATTTGACAAGGGGATCCAATTTCTCCTTATTTATTTGTGCTTGGAATGGAAATACTTTTTGGAATTCTCAATGTGGCAGCCAAGAGGAAGGAGTTTAAATTCTTTCCTAAATGTAAGAAAACTAATCTACACCACTTATACTTTGCAGATGACCTCTTTCTCTTTTGTAAAGGGGACCCTTCTTCTGTTGCAGTGTTCAAAGAGTCCTTGGATCTTTTTCATCTCCTTTCAGGTTTGGAAACTAATCCAGCTAAGAGTGATATTTTTATCGAAGGTTGC
Source organism: Ehretia macrophylla (assembly GCA_037974665.1). Taxonomy (NCBI): domain Eukaryota; kingdom Viridiplantae; phylum Streptophyta; class Magnoliopsida; order Boraginales; family Ehretiaceae; genus Ehretia; species Ehretia macrophylla. Next base: position 40,244,860 of record CM075782.1, on the reverse strand, counting down.
AAGGATGAGATTAAAAGTCAAATCCTCAATATTATGTGCTTTGGTGAAGGCCAACTTCCAATGAAATATCTCGGCATCTCTCTTAAGTCTGGAAGACTCCACATCAACGATTGCAAAGAACTTGTTGATCGTGTTTCTAACAGAATCGAAGGGTGGGCTCACAAATGGCTTTCCTTTGCTGGAAGATTGCAACTTGTCAAATCTATTCTCTCTAATATTCATGCATACTGGGCTAGAATTTTTGTGTTACCTAAAGAAATATTGGAAGAAATCGAGAAGAAACTTGCTGCTTTTCTTTGGACTGGGCATGAAGGCAATGGTAGATGTGCTAAGCTTGCGTGGGTTGAGATTTCCAAAGCAATTGTGGAAGGTGGACTTGGAATCAGAAAATTGATGGATTCCAACTAGGCTGCCATTATGAGGTACTTATGGATTCTACACACGAAACAAAAATCCTCATGGGCTGATTGGATTCAGGCGAATTATATCAAGAATTTCAGCCTATGGGATGTGAAATGCCCAAGTAAACCCTCTTGGATATAGCGTAAAATTCTGCAGTTCAGATCAATTGCTAAGAATAATATCATCCATTGGATTGGCAATGGGTAGAATACGTGTTTTTGGCTTGACAATTGGTATCCGTTGGGGATATTGAATGAACTCTTTGGAGATGAAGCTATTGTCACCACGGGCATAACAAGAAACACCAAAGTTGCCCAATTAATCTCTCATGATCAATGGTGTTGGCCTCAAAACGCTCACCCCATTATATCATTCATAGCTCGGAATGTGGATGCATCTCCTGTTCCCAATAGGAATGATCTAATCACTTGGGCTAACTCGCCAGGTGGAGGTTTTAACGTCAAGTCAGCTTGGGAGATTGTTAGACACCAGTCTCCCCATATTAATTGGACTCCTATTATGTGGTTTAAGCATCATACTCCCAAACATACTTTTATCACTTGGCTTCTTTGGAGGGATAGACTCCCTATTAAAGTGAGACTTATCTCTTGGGGTTTGATTTTAAATGCTAATTGTGTTTTCTGTCACAATGGGTTTGAAGACCGAGAACACCTCTTCTTTGGATGCTCATTTACCAAAATAATCTGGAAGATTGGATGGAAAAATTCTAGAGGCCCGAGAAACCTTGGGAACTAGGATGATCTTAGTGACTGGCTTACACAACATTGTGCTGATGACAACAACTTTTAGCTTTTTTCCTTTAAAGTCTTCTGGAATGCTTTTGTATATCATATTTGGAAGGAGTGGAACAGAAGAACCTTTGCGAATGAAGCGATGACAGAGGAACAACTTTTTGACTCTATTAATTTTGATGTTAAAACTAAATTGTATTTGTTTAAGAAAGTTAGAAACATCATTTTGAATAGAGTTATCTGTAAGTCATGGATGGTTCGTAGATAGAACATCCAATTTTTTTTTTTTTTTTGGTTGTACGTTTACATTTTCATTTAACGAATCTCTTTGCTGATTTAGCAAAAAAAAAAAGAAAGAATGCAACACTATAGTAGAAGGCATCTCAGAAATATTCAACTTTACAGTTTTGTTTTTCAATTCCTTCAAAGGAGATTGAACCCTGTTTAGCTATCTCTCGTAAGCCTCTATAATAGATAGGTTTATTTTCTACAATTAAGCTCAATCTTCCTCTAATTGAGCTGATCTAATAAAAAGATGTCACTTCTCTCTATCAATTTATGTTCTTCATTCTCAGTTCATGACAAACACATAGATCAGCCGCGATGAAAACATTTACTTATACTTATATGTACAAATACATTTACATATTGTACTTATACATAGATACACATATAACCATCAAATCACATATAGATAGATACACATATACATACAAATATAACGAAAATGGTGCGGCTTTCTTCAATGTGTAAGAGCCGAATAGCTTTGGCAGATTTCTTTAACCCTTAGTTTCCATCGCGGTTTTCTTCAAAAGGCAAAAACTGATGCAATACAACTGACGAATTTGGAGGTATTTGGGGGTAGGGATTTGGGAATTGGGGGTTTGGGTTAAATGAGTGAAAAATTGAACGGGGTAAGAGTAGAAAACATTTTATGCCTCTGATCTATGCGTTTTTTATGCGTTGATAATTTTGTCCTCAAAAAATACTATTATATGCATTACACATGCTAAAAATATTAAAAAAGTGACGAAAAAACCAACGGTGGATAAAAGATAAAAATCAAGGGCCAAATAGACAAAATTGAAAAAGATAAACACCTATGAGGTATAAATCCAAAAAGAAAAATCTATGCACAGCTTTCACTAATGTGTGAGTATTGCACTTTCGTATTTTCAAAATTTGTGCAAGGAATCCCAAAGGACAACATCGAAGCAGTGCCAAGCACCCACCTCAAAAATTTTCCTCTATAGCACCGCGCTTTGACCCTCTTCTCCAATGAAACTGCCTCTTCATCTTTGCGTGTTTAGTCCTTGCTTCGATCATGCCCCAGTCTTTGGCCGGTGGCACCATCCCTCTCCCTCTTCCCCTCATTTCCTTCTTTTTTCTTCTTTATCTGTGTTTACCCTCTAATTTTATGGTTAGTTTTTCCTTTTTCTTTGCAATCCGTTTGTTTTGTTACATCCTTCCTTTTGTCTTTGCAGATCTGGCACCGTCTACTTGGTTTGTTCCAAGTTCAGATCCACGATGGCTGCTACTTATTTTCCTCCCCTGGCTTTCTTTGACCACCAGTAAGGGTGGTGTTTGCGGAAGTTTCGAGGTGGCCTGTGTTGCCATCTCTGTTAGTTGTTGGCTCTGTCGGTTGCTTGCTGGCTTTTGGAGTTTCAAACCTTTGGTTCTTTCCGCTGTGCCTGCACTTTTTTTGAGCTCACTGTTGGTGGGTTCTTTGCCATGTTTGTGGTGTTGTCGGTTTGTGGTGTAGGTTGGGATTCTATCCCTGTGTTGGCTGTGCGTTAAACTTGTGAGCTCTAATGGTTGCCGCTGCTTAGGTGCATATGGGCTTGGGCCTCTGTTTGTTTTTGTTTTTGGGTTTGTTGGCCTTTCGTGTTTGTAATCTTTTCTATGGGCTCCTGTTTGTGGGCCCTTTTTTGTAATCAATTGTTTCTATAAATAAAGTATCATCTTGACAAACAAAAAAAAAAGTATTTTTAGAATCTTCATTTATGTTAATTTTTTTTTCTACCAATTGACTTGCAACCTTGCTCCATATAGATGCGACTCACAACCTTGCTCCTTATAGATGTCATAAAGTAATTATCGAATATAGATGACTTTTGACCAAATATATATATATATATAGGATGATTTATTAGATACAACATAGGCTTTTAAGAGTGCCAACCATAATTTTTGCTATAAAATAAAAGCTAAAATGCTATGAAAACAAAGAGAGAATTGAGAGACTAAGATTTTTTTTTAATTTTTTTTTCCAAGTGTACATTCCTTCACATAAACTTTCTTTTTTTATAACATTTTTCATATTACATCACATTGCACATATACATAATCATCATTTACTTTACAAGCATCCTATAAACATTCCATGGAAGGATTTCTCCACTTTGATAAGTATCATGTGATGGAATTTCTCTATCTCGATAAGTATCTAATGTTGAATATCCACAATTCTATATTTTCACAACACTTCCCTTTGGAATTCTTTTTTAGAATATGTTTCGTGAAAACCTTATTAGAAAAAACCCAAGTAGGATAAAATCCTACTGAAGCTCATGTGTAAAAAAGAATTTTGGTGAAATGTGCTTAGTTCTATCACATTTAATATAACCTCCCTTTACTTGTGCGATACATGCATCATTATCCTCATCTAATGTTGTTGGATCCCTTTTACTTGTTGAAATGTTGCATTCTTCTCATATTTGTTGAATCAAACATCTTAACCAAATACATTTGTCTCACGAAGTGCTAGAATCTCGGTAGGATTTGAGAAAGTTGAAACAATAGTTTGTTTTGTAGATTGTTAAGAGATAGCAGTACCATTATATGTGAATAGATATCCAATTTGTGTTCTTTCCTTACAGCTTAGACAAATATCCTTCATCTACATATCTAATGAAGTCTGATTGTCTATGCCTTGAATATAATAATCCCATATTGGTTATTCCACGAAGGTAATTAAAGATACGTTTTATGCTATTCCAATGCCTCCATGTTGGTGTAAAACTATAACTTGTTGGTAAATTGATAGAGAAAGAAATATCAAGTCGTGTGTTGTTAGTAAGATACATTATGCACTCAGATTTTTCTTTAGGATTGAGAATTTCTTCACCATCTACTTTAGGACAGAAACGGTCCTTTCTTGTGTCAAATGATCGAACAACTATTGGCATATTTAATAGATGAGATTTATTCACGTTAAATCTCTTCAACACATTTTGTGTAGGTTGATTGATGTAAAAATATACCAAATGTTGATTTGTAAGCCAAGACAAATTTTTTTTTTTCTAAGGTTTTTCATCTTAAATTCTTTGCTCAAATATGTGGTTGTTGTTGTAAGTTCTTCAATAGTCCATATTTATTCAAATCATCAACATATACTCCAACAATGACAAACCCACAATTTGATTTCTTAATGAAAACAAATGGTTTATTGGACTATTGACTGATATATTCATATTTTCAGGTCTATTTATTTGTTTTTTAGAATTAATTATGAACATTTATTGAAAAGATTGATCACTTTTATTATATTTTTGTGCATGCAGGAAGTAAAGTAATAAAAAGGTAATTGAAGTTGAATTTAGAAGGAAATTGATGAAAAAAGAAAGGCAAGGTTTTTCCGGAAGAAAATTATGGAGCAAGTCTGAGAAGAAATTGGATGAAAAAAGAGAGCAAAGAATTATTCGAAAGTGACGAAGTATGGCGAAAGAAATTGAAAAGAAAAAGAAAAGGAAAAAAAACAAAAAGAAATAAAGTTGACCAAGGCTTTCACAAGCCTTGGTATAGAGAAAATAATAGGCTGAGCAAGAGCGAAAGTTATAATATTAATGTATGCAGTACATCATTTTATACAGATGAGTATAAGCGGATAAGAGTAAGCAGTTACAAGCATAAGCTACAACACTCTTTGAGATAGCTACAATACAATGACTAATCATTATCTGATGTAGAAGAGTCCTTTCCTAATATGCCCCCGCAAGAGGGTGTTGTCGTTGACAACACCTATCTTGACACGAAGATCTTGAAAACGTGCTTTCGGAAGAGCCTTGGTGAGACCGTCCGCTAGCTGATGGAGAGTAGAGACATGAGCAACTTGCAAGAAGCCATCAGCCACTTTATCACGAACAAAGTGATAATCTAATGCAAGATGCGTCATCCGAGAGTGAAAAACTGGGTTGGCGCAGAGGTATGTGGCGCCAATATTATCATATAGGAGACGCGGAGGATGAGGCAATGTGAAATGCATTTCTTGCAAGAGATTGGTAAGCCAACACAACTCAGCAGTGGCAGAGGCGACAGACCTATACTTTGCTTTAGTGGAGGATCAAGCAACAGTTCGTTGTTTCTTGGAGCACCACGAGATAGGAGTATTCCCAAGGAATATAACGTATGCCTAGATAGACGTGTAGTCATCGCGATTTCCTGCCCAGTTAGCGTCAGAGTAGGTAGTGAAAGATTGGAGCGGTGACTTGTTAATCAACATACCACAATGAACAGTATGTTTCAAGTAGCAAAGTAGGCGCTTTGCCGCAATCCAATAGGGCTGCATTGGAGCATGCATGAACTGGGCGAGCTTGTTCACTGTATAAGCGATGTCAGGCCTCATTAAAGAGAGATATTGCAACCCTCCAATGAGGCTGCAAAATTCAGATGCATTAGACAATTGAGGGCCAGCATCCTTGGTGAGCAAAATAGATGAACTGATAGGTGTAGACATTTCCTTTGCTTCATCTATTCGAAACTTGGCTAACAAATCTCTTATATATTTGTGTTGTGTCAGTAGAAGTCCCTCTGAACAAGATGTAGCCTCTACCCCAAGAAAATATGCAAGGTGGCCAAGATCTTTTAACAAAAATTTCTGAGAAAGTGCAGTGATAATGTCCCGAACAAATGAGCTTGAATTGCTTGTAATCAATAAATCATCGACATATACTAAAATATACGCTGTGATTGAGTTAGTACCATAAACAAATAAGGAGGATTCAGACTATGTGGAATTAAAACCAAGAGAGAGAATAAAATTTTTTAGTGTTGTATACCAAGCGCGAGGGGCCTGCTTCAGCCCATAGAGGGATTTCGAGAGATGACACACGTGATTAGGGCGAGATAGATCAAGAAATTCAGGAGGCTGAGACATGTATACAGTCTCATGAAGCTGTCTGTGGATGAAGGCATTATTTATATCTATTTGATGAATGGGCCAACTATTAGAGACAGCAATAGTTAGGACGACTCGAATGGTAGAAGGCTTGCACACAGGACTAAAGGTTTCATGGAAATCAAGACTGGGTCGTTGGTGAAATCCTTTGGCGACTAAACATGCTTTGTATTGAGCAATAGAGCCATCCGGGTTGCGCTTAATCCGAAAGATCCATTTGCACCCGACAACATTTTGTGAAGACTTATGTGGCACAAGAGACCAAGTTTTATTTTTCTCAAGGGCATGTATTTCATCAAGCATGGCCTGCCTCCACTCAGGATATTTTAGAGCTTGACGAGTAGAGATAGGCTCAATGGGTGTGACAAAGGGGTGTTTAGTAGCTGCAAGCGTTAGCTTTTGTATAAGGCGAAAGATATGACTCTTTGAACGTGTTTGCATATGGTGAGAAGGCTGAATATGTGCAGTTGCAAGAGATGGCAAGTGAGAGTCTTGAGGAGCAGAGTCACTAGCCACTAAGAGAGGTACCTGAGGTGATGAGGTCGAATCAGGTTGAGAGTATGAGGGCATCATTTGAGCTTCAGGCAAGCAAGGCGAACCTGGTAGCATGTCAGAAGCAGTACCTATAGAGCTACATGGCACATCAGACATATTAGAAGCATTTTTAAGAGATGAAGTGGGGATGTGTGACTTAGAGGAGTAGGGAAAAAAAATAGTAACAGGAGAAGAGCACTCAGACGTGTGATTTTCTTCTAAACATGATAGATGGGGAACGAACTAAGAGATTGTGGGCAGAGCACACCATTGAGACACAACTCGAGCATTGATTACATCTGGTGAAACGCTAGACGCGAAAGAGGGGAAGACATTTTCGACAAAGCGAACGTGTCTAGAATTTTAAAATTTATACAATACGGGATCAAAGCAAATAAATGCATCATGAGTGTTATTGTAGCCCAGAAAAATGCACGGGGTAGACCTTGGTTCTAATTTGTGACGTGTGTAGGGACGGAGCCACGAATAACATTGACAACCAAAAATTCGTAATTTAGAGTAATTCGGTTGTTTCTTAAAAAACATAGTGAATGGGGTTTGGCCTTTAAGAAGTGGTGTAGGAAGTCTATTTATTAAAAATGTAGCACATTGAAAAGCAAAAGACCAAAATGAAACAGGCAGTGAAGAACGATATGGTAAAGCTAAGCCGCATTCAACAATGTGCCTATGACGGCGCTCAGTTGGAGCCACATGTTCTGGAGTATATGGGGGTGAAATAACATGTTGGATACCGTAAGTTGCAAAAACATTTTTAAGAGTTTGATATTCTGTTCCGCCATCCGAGTAAATAGTCGCAATTGAGGCATTAAGTTGGTTTTCTACCATAGTTTTGAACTTGCAAAAAATATCGAATACATCCGACTTAAAAGCTAATGGGAAAATCCATGAGAATTTGGTGTAATGATCCACAAACAGAACATAATAAGAAAAACCATCAATTGAGCGCACAGGAGATGGTCCCCAAACATTTGTAAAAATTATCTCATGGACGACTGCTGGATAGACTTGATTTTCCAAATGGAAATTTATGAATTTTGCTACAATGACAAGACCCACAAGAAGACAATTGGGGTGAGGGAGAAAGAGAGACACTTTTACTAAGACACAACTGATAAAGAATTTGTGAAGAAGGATGTGCCAAGCGATCATGCCAGGTGTGAAGTGATGCTCGCATGCCTACACAAGTTTGCTTGGGCTGATACGTTGGACTGCTAATTGGCCACTCATAAATGTTGTTCCTGCTCCGTCCCACCGCGAGAAGTGCCCCCATGGAGAGATCCTTCACACAAAAGAAATTTGGATTAAACTCAATTGAGGCATTATTATTACGACAAAACTAATTCATAGATATTAAATTTTTGCTTATTTGGGGAACACACAAAACATTAGACAAGCAAAAAGATTGGGAAGAAGAAGGCAACTCAACATGACCCGTGTGAGAAATAGGAAGGCCAGCACCATTGGCAATTACAATGTCATCGGGTCCATCATAAGGCTGGCTAAGGGTCAGATTATTGAGACTCGATGTAACATGGTGTGACGCCCCTGAATCAAGGAGCCAGGAAGAGTTTGGGGAAGAAGCAATAGTGTTGGCAATGGGCACAGAGTTGGAGAATAGAATTTTCTTGGCGGAATAGCATTGTCTCGTGGTGTGGCCGCGTTTGTCACAAAACTGACACACAATTGGTTGTTTTGCGGATGCAGCTGATGTAGTATTAGAAGAGGAGGACGAGTTGCGAGATGCACTAATGCCTTTGGAATTGCTATTGTTCTTTTTCCCATAATTGTTATAACCTATAGAGTTATGGCGCACAACATTAGCAGTAGGAGAGCCCAAAATACCAAGCCACCAGATGCACGTAATTCCTCTCGTTTCAAAAATGCTTCATACACAATCAGCTTATCTTGAAGCTCGTCAAAGCTGATTACGGTATCGCGAGCTTGAACCGCAGCTGCTAGCTCCTTGAAGGCTGGACCGACACCATTCAACGTATGTGTGATAAGATATTGAGGTGGCACCGGGGCGCCAACAAGGGCAAGTTCATCGACTATGTCACGAACCTGGGCGAGATAATCTGCCATAGGCTGATTTTCACGAGACATGAGAGTTAGCTGTTCTGCAAGGCCCATGATCCGGGAGGAAGAAGGATTGGCGTAATTCTTTGCAAGACGACGCCAGGCTTCAGCGGACGCGTCACAAGAGTGAATTACAGGAACCACACTAGGACTCAACGAACCAATAATTTCGAGAAGCAGAAGCTTGTCCTGCTATATCCAAAAGGCATATGCAGGATTCGCAGTGGTCTTGCCATCAACAACATGTGTAGCCGGCGGACAAGGAAGAGTGCCATCGACATACCCCGAGAAATCGTACCCGTAGAGAAGAGCATCAAACTGACTCTTCCATGAGTAATAGTTCGTAGGTGTGAGTTTTAAAGGTAGCTGATTAGCCATATTGATAGCAACAAGAGTTGAAATGGAAGACACAATAGTAGAGGGAGTAGCTATGGAAGATGAGGGAGACGAAGTTGTTGATGTTTCAGTAGCCATACAAGCAGTAAAGTAGCGAAAGACACAGAGGATCGAAGAACTCATTGGAGTTTGATTATACTGATACCATATAGAGAAAATAATAGGCTGAGCAAGAGCGAAAGTTATAATATTAATGTATGCAGTACATCATTTTATACAGATGAGTATAAGTGGATAAGAGTAAGCAGTTACAAGCATAAGCTACAACACTCTTTGAGATAGCTACAATACAATGACTAATCATTATCTGATGTAGAAGACTCCTTTGTAGAAGAGGTCTCTTTCCTAATACTTGTCCGTACATGGCCTAAGTTGGACATATTAGCCTTATAAGACCAATTGGACTTTGCCATAAGAAAAAAAGACACCAAGCTTTGGTCCAAAAGTCAACTGGCCATCTTTTCTTGGCCATGTAATTGAGGCCTACTCAAGTAGGGCAGTGCACCGTGGGTTATAAGCAAGCAGCAACAGTAAATTACAAAGAGGATGACGACGCGGAAAAGAGCTTTCAAGCCCAAGTAAAGTGTGGCGGTGTAATTCTCTTATAAAAAGAGAAGCAGAAACAACGAAAAGAAAAAAAAGGTTGCGCTGCAGCTTAGTAACGAAACAGAAAAGCAAAAAAAAAAAATAGAGGAGCTGCGCGACAGAGAGAAAAAGAAAAAGAAGAGCTCCGAATTGAGGATTTAACGTATGATTGGGACGCAAATCAATCTTTCAATAGCGTTTTCAATAGATTAAACTTATTTTAGGGGGAGTTCACTTCAATTTCTTTTCCTAATTTCAGTTTAATTCTTTTGAATATGACTGAGTAATTTGTTATTTAGGGTAGGATTTCTATGTAATACTCTTGATTCTACAATCTTGGACTTGGATTTACTATTTTGATGCTTTATATATTTTTATGATTTATGTTCTTCAATATTTGTTGTCTATTATTTCGTTATGCTTGTAGCTAATGTAATAGATATTCTTATGCTAAATCATATAAAATATATATTTGGGCTTTATTATAAAAATTATAGGTTGTACCATAGTTTTTCTATACTTAATTTATTAACGCGTTATCCTAGGATTTTAGGACAAATCTATACTCCAGCTAGATAAAGGACATGGAGATAGCGTTATACCTTTAAACTTGGTTTGACTCGTTAATTAATTAGACATAGGTGATTAATTAATTAATTAGGCTTGTAGTCTAATTACGCATTAGAATATGAAAATCCTAAGTTCGAGCCTAGAATTCAAGTTTTTCATAGGAATCTGATTCCTAAACCTTCCCAATTGTCATTAAATCTCAATTTCAACTTTTGTATTTAATTTTAGTTTTATTTTATTTTCATTTGCTTTAGTTGAAACTTCAATTCATTATTTAATTTACTGCAATTACTTAGGCACTTTATATACACTTTTTCATAAAACTTTTGAATTGCCTCCCTGTGGATTCGACCTCGCACTTAGCACACTACACTACAATTACTCGTGCGCTTGCGAGTTAAAACTTGGCTTACAATTGACCTTAATTTTACCATAAGCTAAGCACCCATCATTAACATATCCTTTTTTTAGCAAATATGTGTTGAGACGATTAAACCACATTCACCCAGATTGTTTCACTCTATACAACTTGAGTACATTTCTCGAGGTTTTGAGCTATATGAATCAGGCATTTTCATTCCTTTAAGGACTTCTATATAAATATCATTGTCAAGTGAACCATATAGGTAACATGTTACCACATCCATAAGATGCATGTGAATTCCTTCAGAAATTGCCAGATTATAACCATTACGGGAGAATATGTCTCATCATAATCAATTCTAGGCCTTTGTACAAATCCTTGTAGGCGCGCTTTATACCTTTCAGTTTTATTATTTTCATTATACTTTTGAAAAAATACCCACTAATAGCCTACAAGTTTCACCTTTTCAAGTATTTGAAATATTGGCCCAAAAACTTCATGTTTAACAAGTGAACTTAATTCTTCTTAGATTACGCCTTTCTATTTTGGCCAATCATTTATACGTCAACATTCTTCAACATATTTTGGTTCAAGATCCTTGTTTCTATTCATCAAATCAGTAACTACTATATATGTAAATTTTTATCAAAATTTTCTTATGTAGCGGCATCTACAGGATTCTCAACAATTTGAAAATTTTCAACTTATTTATTGTATCCTCTTTTCTTTTGAGGATTTTTATCTTTTTGAACCAATGGGTCTACCATGCTTTTAGCATGCAATAGATTCAATTGTCATTGTAGTATGGATTGCTTCTTTGAAGCATCAATTCTGGTTAGAGGATTAAAATATTATATATATGACTTAGTCACTTTTTTGTATCGATGAATACATGTGGCAATTCATTTACAACCTTTTGCAAATCCACAACTTTCTGAATTTCTAGTTCAAACTGCTTTGTACGAGGATGAAAATGAGTTACTGATGATGTATTCCAAGAAATTTCTTGATGTTCTACCCTTTGTTTTTCTCCTCCTAAGACTAGAATATTGTCTCATCATATTGGCAATCAGCAAAATATGTTGTAAAAAGATCTTCAGTTAAGAGTTCAAAATATTTGATAATTGATGGATATTCAAACCAATGTAAATTCTCAATCTTCTTTGCGATCTCATTTTTGTGCGTTGTGGTAGAGCAATTGATACATAGACCGCACAACCAAAAATTCTTAAATGAGATATATTTGGTATTGACCAGAGACAAGTTGTAATGGAGAATATTTATGATAAGCGATTGGTCTTGTTTGAATCAATGCCACATCATGTAATATAGCATGCCCCCAAACAAAATTAGGTAACTAGTTCTCATGAGCAATGGTCTAACAATTAGTTGTAGATGTTTAATAATAGATTTGGCTAAACCAATTTGCACATGTGTATGAGCCACATGGTGCTCAATAGTAATCCCAATTAACATGCAATAGTCATTAAATGCTTGAGATATAAATTCTCCTCCATTATCAAACCGATTTTTCTTAATGGTATAATCCAAAAATTGAGCACGTTATCAGATTATCTGTGCAGGAAGACTTACAAATGCCACATTTCGAGTGGATAATAGAGAGACATGTGACAAACGTGTTGAGACATATATTAACTCCAAAAAATGTCAAAATGGTTCACATGATGGAATAATTGGCCAATTTATATTCCTTCAGATTCGTTCTAAAAATGAAGGAGTTTCAGTATTGGCTTTAGTTGGGGATGACTTTGTAATTAATTTTCCTTTAGTACAAGCAACACATGAAAATTCACTTGATAAGAAGATTTTTTGATTTTTTTGATGGGTGTCCATGTGAATTTTCTACAATTCTTCTCATCATCATTTGCTCCTAGATGTCCAAGGCAATCATGCAAAAGAATAAAGTTCTTTCGATCAAATAATTTTTGGTTCATCACAACATTAGATTGCAGGATTTATATAAGTATAATATAATCCAAAAGACAATCCTAGTAATTTTTCCACTGTATGTTTATTTCTAAATATAAGCACTGTAAGATAGAGATATTCTTACTTCTTTCATTCATGGTCTCAATATGATGACCATTATTACATATATCTCTAAGACTTACTAGATTTTTTTGTGATCAACTAGAATATAAAACATCGCTTACTAAGATATTTGGTCCTCTAGAAAACATAATGCATGCTCTTCTAGAACTTTCAATAAGATTTGCAGTGCCAGAAATTGTATATTTACTTCCACTAAATTTAGTTGAGAGAAATATACTCTAGTTTTAAGAATGGTATGTGTCATTACACTATTTGCCAGACATATTTTCCCACCATTGAGAATATGTAGATCCATATTTTTTCCCAAAAAAAAGAGATAACAGTATCCAAAATGATAGGAATAAGATAATGGACATTTAATTTAAATACAAATACATTAACAAAATTAACAACTTTCAAAAACTAAGAACAATATAGCACACAAGCTCCATCTTTTTAAGTTGATAAAAATATTTTTGTGTTTCTATCCTCAATCAATTGGTCAATTGTTCCATCATGTCCTCAAAGAAATTAAATAAGAGTAGTCAAAATAGGTATTGTTTGGTTGATGATGATGCTCAGCAAGATTTTTTTGCATAATGTTTTCTTTTCCTTTCAATGAGGCCTAATACAGATCCACAAGGTGCTTCTTTGTACGACAAGTCAGTTCTCAGTGGCCTTTCATGCTATATCTATAACATTCACTTTCTTGGAACGGTTTCTTTTGTGAACTACTTCTCTTGTCGTAACTTTCATCCTTCTTAAAATTGAAGATTGTTGGACCATTATGATGTCAAGATTGTTATTACTATGACCACGTCCACGATCATGTTCATATTCATGGCCTCTGCCACGACCATTATTTTGACACTCTGATAACCTTAGTGTTCACCTTAGTGAATGGTACTAACCCCGTTGGTCATGTTTGATGACACGCCATCAATAGCTCATTATTTTTTTCAACCACCATGAGACATGTTATTACTCAGATAGTTTTTAAAATCACACACTTCATATTGTTGTTGCAAGATTACATTTGATGTGTAAGTTTGAGTGTTGCTTAATTAAATGGGAAGTATAATCCCGAAGTGTCTCTTCCTCCTTTTGTTTGACAATCAATAGCGAGGTAGTGTGTTTGGTCAGCTTTTTACAACTAGAAAAGCAATCGAGAAAAACCTCGGCCAACTAGTGAAAACTATCTATCGGGTCTCAGGGGGTTGAAAACCATTTGGGAGTTGGGCCAGTCAAAGTGGTTGAGAAGGTTCTATACTTAATAGCATCAGAAACATCATAGAATACCATATTGTGATCAAAGGTTAGCAAGTGATCCTCGGGATCACTAATTCTATTGTAGGAGGGAAAGGTAGGCAACTTGTATCCAAGTGGATTCCCCAATTCAGTCTTTGATGCTTCGTGCCCTCAAAGACAAATTGTAGGTTTCTTACCTCTAGCCATCTCAGATCGGTTAACAAGTTTGGAGGATCCTCTATCGTCTTCCATGGGTTGTGGTTTACAAATGTGTCCCTCTCTCTAGGATAGTACTGTCGACTTAGTAGTTGGTGGATAGAATTGGTTTGAAGGGGGTTGAGTTACTAGGTTTACATGTGAGGTTTGTGTTTGTACAAGCTATACAATCATATTTTGCATGTCCTGAAACATCTGAGCTAGGGTGTTTTAAGTCCACGGGTAAGGGTGTAAGCGGTGAAGCTAACAAAGTAGCAGTAAGAATAAGTGCGGGTATATAAGGCAGAATGTGTAAAAAGGTGGAATAGATAGTGTTTGGTCAACTAGAATCATTGGTAGCCCTATGTTTAGAGTTGTGCAGAAGCTTAAACTCCTTAAGGTTGAATTGAAGAAGTTAAACAAGGAGTCTTTCTGCAATACATCCCAAAGAATTGATGAAGTCAGATCTAAACTTGGAAGTGTGCAGAAGAAAATCCTTTCTGGTATTGGGGACCATTGCGATTTTGTTGAAAAAAGTCGGCTCTTATTAGAACTCAATTCCCTTGCGGAATCAGAAGTTAGTTTTTGGTGCCAAAAGTCTAGAGTTCAGTGGATTCAGGAGGGTGATCCCAACACCTCATTCTTTTTTTTGTGTTGCAAAACAACGAGCTACAATGAATTCAATCTCTGCCATCCATGATCACAATGGAAGAACTATTAATTCTGCTGAGGAAATCAACAGAGAAGCTGTGTATTACTTAAAAATATGATTGCACCTGATCTTCCTTTTTTGTCTCATTCTTCTGTGGATGATATCAGGCCTTTTGTCAAAAATACTATTGACCAGGAGCAAGCTGTCAATCTCACTCGTCCTATTTCAGCGGAGGAGATCAAAGATGCAATTTTTTCCATTCCTAATGACAAGAGTCTGGGACTGGATGGCTATAACTCATTTTTCTTCAAGCATTCTTAGAGCATTGTGGGAAGAGACATTATTGTGGCTGTTCAATCTTTTTTTAACTCTGGTCGAATCCTTGCTGAAATCAATTCTACAAACCTGATTCTTATTCCAAAAGTGACAAACCCATCTTCTATGAATGAGTTTAGACCCATTGCTTGATGTAATGTATTATATAAATGCATTTCAAAGATTTTGGCTAACAGAATGAGAGATTTGATGCAGTTTATTATCTCGGACTCCCATAATGCATTTGTCAAAGGCCGTTGCATTTCGGATAATATTTTGTTGGCGTAAGAACTTATTCAAGGTTATGATAATAAAAGAGCCACTCCTCGGTGCTTAGTTAAGGCTGATCTCAAGAAGGCTTATGACTCGGTCAGTTGGGATTTTATTATTATTGCCCTTAGAGATTTCAACTTTCCTGAAATTTTCATTCACTAGATTTCAAATTGTATCACCACGCCCAGCTTTTCAGTTTCTATTAATGGTGGCATGCACGGTTATTTCAAGGGATCGAGAGGGCTAAGACAAGGGGACCCTATCTCCCCTTACCTTTTTGTGTTGGCTATAGAAGTGTTGTCTGGCATCATCGACCAAGCAACTCATTACAGTGATTTCAAATTCTATCCGAAGTGTAAGGTTAGTCGTATTAGTCACTTATGCTTTGTTGATGACTTGATGATCTTTTTGAAAGGAGAAGTAAAATCTGCCCAAATCATCAAGAGATGCTTGGATCAATTTTTTTATTTGTCTAGACTCTTTGTGAGTAATGAGAAAAGTAAAATTTTCATTAGTGGTTGTGATGAGCAAATGAAAAATGATATTGTTGACATCTTTGGATTTAAGATTGGTTATTTGCCTATCAGGTACTTGGGGGTTCCATTTATTTTTGGAAGACTTCTGAACAGTCATTGCAAATACCTCATTCATCGCATTACGCAGAGAATTGGTAAATGGTCCAACTTCTATTTTTCCTTTGCTGGTCGGCTTCAAATTGTCAAATCTATTCTCAGCAACATCAATTCTTTTTGGTCTCGTAAGTTCATTATTCCTAAAGGCACTCTTAAAGAGATTGAACAAATCATGGCTTCTTTTTTATGGTCTGGATCTGATAATCAAGGGAGGAAGGCCAAGGTTTCTTGGGACACCGTTTGTAGAAGTATTGAAGAAGGGGGGCTTGGCATCACGAGTCTCCATGTGATCAACCAAGCGGCTATCCTTAGATACCTTTGGATTATCCACACTAAGCAAAAGTCAGTCTGGAGCAGATGGATCTTCTCAACTTATCTTCGCAGAGACAATTTTTGGGATCTTCATACGTTATCTCGTCCGTCATAGTCATGGAGAAAAATTTTGCAGCTTAGAGACTTGGCAAAAATTTGATTATCCATAGAATTGGTAATGGGCATAACACACGATTCTGGAAGGATCATTGGCACCCTTTGGGAATTTTAATTGATGTGTTTGGAGAAGACAACAATAATGCAGCTGAGTTTAATTGTAATGAAATGGCAAATGAATTTATTATAGATGATTCTTGGGTTTGGCCGCATTCGAGTACTATTTTTTCTTTGATTCAGGATCATCTTAACGGTATCCTTCCTCAAAAGGATCATACTAACCGAATGGTGTGGGCTAATTCTCCATCTGGAGAGTATAGGATGAAATGGGCAGTGGAAGCCATTAAACAACAATTTGATAGAGTCAGGTGGGTTCAAGTATGTTATGTAATTCTAATATTTTATATAGATATATTGATCATTTTAACTTTTCATTGAACTTGTTTATAATTTGGATTTTGTTAGTCTTTCCTGCATATTATGTTATATGCATATGTTGAGTTTATGAATATATGTCATGTATACTCTAGATAGAGTCTTGAGAAGGGCTAATAAAATATAATATTTTGTTGTAAAGAGTTTTAATGTACATGTAAAGTTTTGTCTGCAATTGTGTTAATTAAACACAATCATTAGAAGAAATTGTATATCGGACTTGTAGAATTTGTTTTTGCCTTCATTCTCATTTTTATGTATCGCAATGTTTTGGTTGAGTTGGTTGGTTTGTTTTATTGTTTGCAGAAATGACATGGATTGTCTGAAGATGGTGAAAATAGAAGGCTTAGATATGGATTGACTCTATGCAAGGATGTCGTGTCATAATGGAGGATGTTGTAAACTTTTTGCATACAATTCTCTTTTTGGAGCTTATCATAGCAGGACAAACAAGGAAGATGACGTTATGATAGATATATATTTAGTATTTCTTTTTTAATGTATATTGGAAGTGTACTTTGTTAAATGGTGGCTATTATGATATATTATGGCATGACTTAGCTACTTTGGTGTAGATTTGTGTTCTTTTGAATGATTGTGTAGGTTGTGTACTTTATGAGATTCAATTATGGGGTTTAAATTTATATTCTTTTATAATTTACCAGGACAAACAAGATAACGTTACAAACCAACTTTGCCTATTGGGTGGATTTGAGAATTGCTACGAATATGTGACAAAAAAGAATAAATTGTAGCCACTAATTTGTGACGAAGCTTGGTTATTATAAATCAAAATAAATTGTCACGATTTGGCCACGACATATTGTTTGCCATGCAACTACGACAAAAGTTTCGTTAACTGCAGCTACCTAAATAACTTTTGCCACGATTTGACATCAAAATAAATTGCCATGATTTGGCCACGACATATTGTTTGCCACGCAACTACGATAAAAGTTTCACCACAGTTTGGAAACAGAACTTTTGCCACGTGATAGCGTCAAACAAGTTGCCACGATTTGGCCACGACATATTGTTTGCCACGCAACTATGACAAAAGTTTTGCCACAATTTGGAAACAGAACTTTTGCCACGTGATTGCGTCAAATAAGTTGCCACGATTTGGCCACAACATATTGTTTGCCACGCAACTGCGACAAAAGTTTCGCCACAATTTGGAAACAAAACTTTTTCCACGTAATTGCGTCAAACAAGTTGTCACTATTTTGCGTCAAAACTTTGCCATTAATTTGCGACGAAATTTTGCCACACTTCGGCCACAAAATGAATTTGTAACAAATTAGCCACCGTTTGCGGCGATTTTGCGATAACATATTCCCGGGTTTCTGTTCGTCACAAATCTGTCACAAAGCGATATAATTGCGACGAAAAATGATTTAGCCATGCAAGGTTTAACGACGACAACTACTTCGTCATAATTTCGTCGCAAATATTTATTTGCGACGAAATTGTAACGTTTTCTGGTGTTACAAACTCCACTGTTTCTTGTAGTGACGTTGTATCTTGGGAGACTTGCGCTAGAGACCGTAAGTACCGTAGCGGGGTGATAAAAGTCTTAAAGAAACTGAATCAAATTTAGGCCTCAATCTCAATTTATCTATGATTTGTCCTTCCAATTATATCTTTGAATTACAATTATATATTCTGTTTATCTATTTGATTTGATTGCGGGAGATTTTTATTTTGAAATCATGCATGCACTCCAAGCCTCAAAATTCCAACACTATCTTCCGCTAAGGCATCATTTTTAGAGCGAGTCTGTCGATCGAATCCATGACACCATGACAGGCAATCCATGATAAAGATTTAAGGTAGTAATCGAGTTAAAATTAATTTAAAATTCATCTTATTAATATTCTGACTGGTACTGTTGTTAGGAAGATGCTATGGCAATGTGAATATGAATCTGAAAGCTTAACTCATTCATACTATCAGTTCAACCATGATTTGTCACTATAATTTAAATATAGTTTGTAAAAAAATCTCGTACGATTTATATTACCACGTTTTCAGAATCTTTGAAAACTAACCTAACATAAATTAATACGTTAAGATGTTAGCAGAATGACTACTTCCGAAACACGACACATGACTTGTATAATTACATTTATGCATCAGAGGTAGACAACTACCATTATTTGTGCTAGACTACTAGCCATGTGAGTCACGATCAGGATGGATCCATGATATTTTTTCAACGAGAATTATAATATATTAAATACTTTATATAATTTTAATTTTTTTTTTAGTAAGAGCTAATTAATATTTCAGATTAAAAATACTTTAAAAATATTGTTATATTTTAAAAAAAATTTAGAGTCAGTCAGGATTGTAACCCTTATTGTACCCATTGTACATCCACCCATAGTCATAATCGTGCCATGAGCAGCTTTCTCCAACTCCCAAGTATCTCGCTTCCATACTTTCAGAATCTTGATCTATGTTAATTTAATTAAGTGAAGTTGACTTACAACCTTGGTCTATATGAATATCATAAAATAATCATCAAACCTAGGATGATTTAGTAGGTTTATATTAGTCATGGTGACGCTGTGTAGGCCTACGTGCACTGCTATTGTTTGCTTTTGAGGGCGTTTGAACGAGGAGGTGGAGGCAAATGGCAATGGAGGAGACCTTGGTGAGGCGTCGGGCTGGATGTCTTAGCAGAACTTCTAGTACTGAAGACGAAATCATGGCCGAGACGGAAAATAATGATGCCGCGGAAAAGAGCCTCTATTCTGACCAAAATGAAGGTGCGTACTCTTTTTTTTTTTTTAACTCGAACCATCTCACGATACATAAATAAAATTAGTCATGCCCGAAGGGCATGAACCCTTGTCTGCATCCCGTCACCTGGCCTAGTGGTAGGTGCATACTTATATTAGCTTAAGTTAATTAAGATAGTTCGTGTTAACTTTGTAAGTTCCAGTGTACGTAAATCTATCGCTACGTTTTCTTCTTTTTTTTGCAAACAAATATTGCTACATTCTGTACGCAGAAATAGAATAATTTTTACCTTATGGTTGGCAAGATATGCTTTCTTTTTAGTACCAGAAAATAAAAAAGAAAAAATAATAAAGACAAGATGTGCTCTTTTTATCTTTTTTCTAGTCCGGAATTAAACTTATCTTTATTATTTAAAATTAATCAATTTAGTCTCTATTGTTTTAAAAAATTATCAAATTTGTTCATGTTATTCAAAATTAGCCAATTTATGCCCTATTATTTTCTAAAAAAATTAATTTAGTTACATTTTAATTTTTTTTAAGTATTGAGGAATAATTTGAATTTTATATGAAAATAATAGGGTCTAAATTGAAAGTTTTAATCTGAAAAAATAGGAATTAAGTTGACCAATTTTGAACAATAGGGATGAATTTGAAAAACAACAAAAACTAAATTGGATAAGAGAAATATAGATAGATTTAAAATTTTAGGAAAACAGTAAGGACCATTTGCGCAATTTTTCCATTAAACATGTTGTCACAGAACGAGGAGTTTCTACACTCCATTCTAGCACTCAAAAGTCTTTAATTGTAATGTTGGTATTATGGATGATTTCAGGTGATGCATTTGGACAGTCGTCCCATGAGGACTTGGCCACCGCATTAAAGAATGTTTCCACTCAAGATAAGGAAAAGTTAGAGGAACATTCAAAGTCTGATAGCCAAGAAGAAACTGGTGTGGAAGTAATAGAATTGAGATTTGAGAGAGATGCCCACAAGCTTCATACACATTTTATGCACTGCCCTAATTGTTTCTCTCCAATTAGAAAAGTTATTCTTGGAAAAAGAGAAAGGGGAAAACACGAGGTGTCAACTCCAGCAAGAACTCAACATCTATTCGGATGCTCATCATGCCTAACGATTTTCACCCTCCACGGTACATTTTCCACCATATTCATCTCAGTAAGCCAATATAATTCAATAATATTGCAGTTCTTAATTTGTAAATAATCTAAACAGTGAAGATGATATGTCATTTTAGCATTTTGAACATTTCGAGCATCATAGAAAAAAAAATAAACGACTTAACACTTTATATATTTTGCCAAAATTAAAGTACACAATACCCCGTTATGTTTTATAAATAAGTTGATTACTCTCATATTTTTTAAAAACTTAGCTAAATATATCTTCTATTTGTTTTGAAAACATAGTTGAATACCCCATGTGTTTTATAAATAAGTTTATTACCTCATGTGTTTTATAAATAAACTGATTACCCAAAATATAGATAAATATCCCCTATTAAAATAAACGATTTTTCTAACAGAAGCTGGTATTCAGCCACATTTTTACAAACACAGGAAGGTATTCAGCTACGTTTTTAAAATAAAAGGTGGTAATCAGCTAATTATTTATAAAACACATGGGGTATTTAGCCACGTTTTTAAAAACACAAAATGATAATTAACTTATTTATAAAACCCAGGAGTATTATGCAATTTTGAAAAAACACAGTGGATGTTAAGTCGTTTATTCTAAAAAAATTATGAATATTTTTTTTTTGCAAATTACCCTCTGCTTTCCTTTATTGGAGCACAGAGCCTCTTTGCGCTTTAGCAGAATGCCATAAACCCCCAAAAATGTTGGATCTATGTGCAATAATTAGCCTTTTGGTCAAATTCATACAACATGTAGAAGACCCTGTTCCCTCTTAGATAATGAAGTCGTCTCTGTCGTGGGAGTATATGTGAGCTTGTGGGAGAAAAATGTTCCATATGGAAACACTAAAAAGAAGATGAGTAGTTTATATAGAGTTGGTAGAGAAGGCCAATTGCTTAGGCTTAAGCTTTTGGATACTTCAAAGCCGGGCAAAAACCATTTTAGTCCCTGAGGTTTACTCTAAAGACCAAATTAGTTCCTCAGGTTTGCAAAAAGACCAAATTGGTCCCTCCAATTAATTTTTATTAGTCAAATATTAATAGTCAAAGGGTTGACTGAGTTAAAAGACCATTATATCCTTAGGCAACATATATTATAAAAGAAAATTACGATAAAAGTTTAAATCAGTTTAAAAAAATATAATTCACAACATTTGTGCAGGAAAAAAAAAACTAAAACTAAAAAATATCAATTCAAACATAAACAAATATCAATTCAAACATAAACATAAACAGATATTTTTTAGTTTTAGTTTTTTTTTCCTACACAAATGTTGTGAATTATATTTTTTTAGACTGATTTAAACTTTTATCGTAATTTTCTTTTATAATATATGTTGCTTAAGGATATAATGGTCTTTTAACTCGGTCAACCCTTTGACTATTAATATTTGACTAATAAAAATTAATTGGAGGGACCAATTTGGTCTTTTTGCAAACCTGAGAGACTAATTTGGTCTTTAGAGTAAACCTCAGGGACTAAAATGGTTTTGACCCCTTCAAAGCCCAACTCCTATAAAATCACTCCAAAAAGCCAACATGTCCAAACCATGCATACTTTCTCATGATTCATTTAGGGGACGCATAGTCCTAGTCAAAGGTCGACCTAATTGATGAAGTCAAGCAATTGAAAGCCCCAATACAAGCAAAAGAAATTTATAAAGTGCAATTTTGTGTATGAAATTCCGAAAATGCACAGGGTTCTAGGAATGTGGAATAGTGATGAAGTGACAAGAGAAAGGATAGTGTTTTGTATTGATGATTTGCAGATGGAAAGGCGACACATGATTGGATG
This sequence comes from Ehretia macrophylla, assembly GCA_037974665.1. NCBI lineage: Eukaryota > Viridiplantae > Streptophyta > Magnoliopsida > Boraginales > Ehretiaceae > Ehretia > Ehretia macrophylla. The sequence goes on along the minus strand of CM075782.1, from coordinate 40,222,051 downwards.
AAGTCCCAGTAATGATTTGTTAGTGATGGTGGGAGTTCCATTTTTGGTCATAATGGTAGCAAAAACCCTTCTTGCAGCGAGCTTACATTCCTGGCGGACCAGTGGAGCTAAGCAAGAAGGGAATTTTGAAGCAGGAGAACTTTTTTAGTCAGCCCCGACTAATCAAAGAATTTTCATGAGATAGAAGGTAGGGAATGAGTGTGTGAGTTGGTCGATGATGATGTTGCAGAATGTGTCGGGTTATTGAAAAACAAAGATAAGTAAATTCATATTTTTCAAATAAACAATAGAAAGTGAGAATAAATATTGCTAATTAACATTTCTCTGTTCTATCAAACTACTTAAAATTGTGTTTGACAAAAATGAATAAGCCTTTTAATTTGTTTTTCTATTTTAACAACTTCATGACATTTTTGTTACTATGCACGCAAATGGAGAGAAATAACAGGGATACGCATTTTTGGAGAGTAGAAGACTCACTTGGCTTTAACGGGAAATTAACAATTTCACGTGGATCCAAAAGTTTATGAGGTTTACGAGCGAGCATCTTGTTAGATTTTGGGATGAGGGATATTTGAGTATATGGTAGAAAGGGAGGCTGTATTTGGGAGATGAATAGACTGATTTTTATTTCTATATAGAAACTCTTTGCATACATCAAACTGAATATATCATATGCTTGTTTATACTAGTTTATGGAACTATCAGGACTATAGAATACTTTTCTTAATTGCACGATTTCTAATCTAATCTGAAATTTCATAATTTTCAACAAATTCAGAGTTTTTTGTCTAACTGGATGTGATGTGTAATTTGATTGGGTTGTTTCACGTTTGTTGAATCATGACTTTGATATTCTTCCTTGTTCCAGAGTTCATCAATCTAGAGATTTCTTCAGCCTTTTGAATTTTCTCAACTCCAGAATAATTTGGATTGTTCGACTCTGGAATTTTCTCGCTTGATTTTTAACACATATTTCGAAAGCACAAAAGGCTTTTTCCTTAGTTTGTATTCTTCATTGTTTCATCAAGTTGGTGACATAGATATCGTAAAAATTATATTTTCCTTTATCAATGTATAGCACGAGAGATCGTATAACTAGTAACAAAAATGATAATTAACAGGGAATAAACTCAGACCTTTTCAGCTTTTTGTGACCGAAAGTGAAGATGAGACTACAGAAGCTCCAGAACAGCCTTATGATGCATCTGAAGATTTCTTGCAAGGTAGTCGCGGCCAATTTCTTCTTCATTAATGATATTGTTTGAAAATATGCATGTTAATTACACTCTCGTGGTTTTAAAATACGTCATTGTTTACATAAGTACATGACTTAACACTCCCTATGTTTTGTCAAAAGTGCACAATACTTCATGTGTTTTATAAATAAGTTTATTATCCCCTGTGTTTTAAAAATGTAACTGATTACTACCTATGTTTTAAAAACGTAGTTGAAAGAGCTAGGTATTTTGCTTGTTCTGCAATCAGGAAATTCCCAAGAAGATGATATTACGCGTCCAAGTGGTTCCAGAAAAGGAAAAGTTAAACGCATAAGCTTTGGCATTGATGATGAAGAAACTGAAACTGATGAGGAAGTAATAGAGTTGGAATTTTTTGAGAGGGCAGTCCACAAGCTGCATACACATGATGTGTATTGTCCTAATTGTAACTCTCAAATTACCAAAGTGGTTCTTCGTAGAAGAGAAGTGAAAAAACAGGTTTCAACTCCATCAAGCAGTCGCCATCCTGAAGGTACATGCATGTTTCATCAAACTCATCCAAGCAAGGTATTATATATCGTAAATCTTCTACAAGGAGGAAGAAAAATTTTTAAATTTTTTTTTTTGAAAAAAAAGCTCATTCAACTAAGGAACTATAAAGTTCCTAGATATGGTAGAGAATATATATGTAATTAATGTAATGAATGAAGATAAGGACATATCATCTTAGCATATTCATTCCTAAAGGTTTATGATTTATATGAAACATTTTTACATTCAAAATTGATAAAATAAAGTGTTGAAAAAATAAATAATATAATAAACTCCTCTTTAATAGCTTAAACACGCTTCCGAAAGTGCTGACAGAGTTAGTTTTTGAGCCTTGGGTTTAAACAATTTTAATATTTTTAAATGGGTGGCGGTGAGTTTTGAATTTATGACCTTTTGGTATTTAGGTTATGATATTATGTTAAGTTACCACTATATCTAAAAGTTTAAAATATTAGAAATAAATTTATTATATTATTTATTATCTTCAATATAAAGTAATATGAACTTCTTACCTTTTATCCGATGAAGAGAGAAACTCTAATTAAAGATCAAATCCTATATGGTTTTTGTCTCTATCCAGTCAAATCTTTTCTTATATGATTGATTCCACTGCTGCGAAGCCCTAATGGAAAATCAATCCCAATTGATGAAAGTGCTCCTCTTTAATTCTTTCTTGAGATCGAAATGTTCAAGCAAAGTTAATCAACTACCTCAAAATAGTATTCTAAAAAAGCATCACATAAAATGTCGCTTACCTTTCTCTTTTCTTGAGATGACTTTAATTGTGTCCGACCAAAAAGAAACATTATTATTATTATTTTTTTTTTGCACTTTCTGAGAAAAAGTCTAATTTTCAACACAAATAGCTAGCAAGTTCACATGGGTCCAATAGTTTAAGAGTATGTAAATATTCAATCTCTTTTAAACATTATTAAGTGACTTTATTAGTGACACTTAATAATATCAAATAGCATCAAGGATCGTATAACTAGTTAGTTCTCTTCAAGATATGAGAATGTAAACATTCAATCTCTTTTGTAAGAAATGGATGTTATTTTAGGCTACCTTTGTTTGTCATAAAATAACTTGTTGATTGAAAATGTTTACTGAAAAAAAATATTTTACTGCAAGATAGAATATGTTCTAGTGTTTAGTTATCACAAAGAACATTTTCTGGTGTGGGTGGGGCGGGAGAACGGGTAAGGGGTGGTGGTGGTGGTTTGGGGGAGTTGGCTGGAGTGTTTGAAAAATATTACCTTTTCATTTGGTTGGAAAATATTTTTTGGTTAATTAATTTTTCAGTGTTACCAAACACCAGGAGAATAGGAAAAATATTTTTCTGGAATATATTTTATGGAAAACAAATGGAGCTATAGTGAATTTGCTTCCTTATTGCATCATGTACGATTATAACATTTATGAACTTAAGCAGGGAGAGGTTTCAATTTCTTTGATATTTTCGGAATGAGAAGGGGAAGTTCAGAAGTGGCACCAGAAGACGATAACAAGGCCACTAAGCAAGGTAAGAAAAAGGAAAGCCTTGCCTTGTTTAGTTAAGCAGTAAAAAACATTACTTCATACAATCACGATGTAATTTGCATGCTCTGCAATCAGCAGGGGCGGCACCAAAAGGGGGATCGGCCCCTCTATTTTTAAAAAAAAAATCTATATAATATTATTAAAAAAATATTTTGACCCTCTAATATTAAATTTTTAACTCTACCATTCGCAATCAGGAATATCGCAAGGAGAAAATAGTACACGAGCAAGGGGCTTCATCAAACAACAACTTGAACGTGACGAGAAAGTAATAGAGTTGGAATTTTTCGAGAGGGAAATCAACAAGCTGCATACACATGATATGTACTGTCCTAATTGTAACTCTCAGATTACAAAAGTTATTCTTCGTACAAGAAGAGTGAAAAAACTGGTTTCAAACCCATCAAGAACTCGAGGGGATGTATTTGGATTCTTATCATTCTTTAGCATTTTCATCCCTAAAGGTAATTTTTTCAACATATATATTCATCCTTCCAAGGCAATAGAATTTACTAATGTAGTACTTAATATGTGATTAATCTAAAGAATGAAGTTAAAAACACGTCATGGTAGCATTTTCATTCTTAAAGTCCTAGTCTTTATTTATTTTCTACTGCCTTGAAATATTATTGTAAAAAGCAATTGTTCTTTACTAATTTTCAATTTTCTTTAATTGTGTTCTACCCAAAATGAAATGCCTTTTATTTGAAGCAACTACAAGGTAATTTCTGTGACAATGCACACTATTAGAGGAAAATAAAAAGGGATAGTTACATTTTTCGAGAAAATAAATCTAAGTTTTAACGTAGAAATTAATAGTTTCTAATAGGTCCAAGCGTTTAAGATGGTTACAACCATAGTTTGAAAGCATAAGAAGTTTTTTTTTGCTTTGTTTTTATTCTTTATTTTCGCGTCAAGTTAATGATACAGATTTGATGAAATTATCCTTTCCTTTATGAATGTAATGAATCAGAATCTAATTTTAACTAGTGACAAGAATGTTACTCAATTTTTACCGGGAATAAACTTACACTATTTGAGATTTGGACCAAAAGCCAAGGGAATAAATTCTTAAGCCTTGTCGTGCCACAGTCTCCTTCGCTTAAATATGCAACATCTTCGAAACTCAACAAAACAAAACCACAGTCTAAGATAACTAGTTAGGTAATTGAGAGAACTTACACTTTTACCTAATAGTCTGTTTAGTACCACGTCTTACTACTATCGTAGGAAAGTGTAGAGATAGTTTATTATAAAGGAGTCAAATCCATTGTAGCATCGGGTTAGTATAACTAGTAACAAAGATTGTTACTAAGTCAACAGGGAATAAACTTAGACCATTTCAGCTTTGGACTGATGGAAAAGTTGAGAGCACTGAAGCTCCATCAGGAAATGTGCAAAATAATCAAGGTACTCAAGTTAATTTCATTGACTTGTTAAGTGATATTACTGCTTTATCTAATAGAAGATATGAGAATGTACTCCATACAATTCTTACAACAACATTGTAGGTCTTTTACAATATAATTTGATTGAAAAATGAAGAAATTGTTGCAATATGTGTCTTATTGCAACGATTAACAAACAGTTGTTGTATCAACTAAAACTTTTTTGCAACGTTTTTATTTAATTGCAAGGGTTAAGTATTTTTTGTCACATTTTGTTCATAAAAGCTAATGAGATAATTTTTTCGCATTGGTTTTAAAATTATAGTTACCGTTGTTGTAGAGGATTTATAACAGTGCTTATTATTACAAAAGATTGTTACAGTAGAGAATTTGCAATTGGAGCATATATAACGGTTATAGTCATTTGCAATGATTTTAAGTGGTGTAACAAATAAAAAATGTGGTAGTGTGAGTGTAAGAAATGAATGTCAAGTTAGTGAATTTTCTTGCCTATTGCATTATGTACGATCTTTAACCAATTATGAACTTTAGCAGGGGGAGGTTTCAATTGCTTTGGGTATTTTGGAGAAAGTTCTAAACCCCCACAGGTAACAACAGGCAATGACGCCTTCACCTCCAGAGTTCCACCTGAAGGCGAGAATAACGCAACTCGGCCAAGTACGTAGGATCCTCCAGTTTCTATAAAACCCACATTTTTTTTTTCGGGAAAATCCCATTTTTCCCCATGAGATTCAACCTAAATTCTTTAAATTCAATCGCATGCCCTGAAAAATATTTGTATTGGGATCGATTTACAGTGGTTAAACCTTAGTTCCTGATATTTTCCGTTTTTTACAAACATATCCTCTTGATATTGTTAGTTCTTTTGCTCGTTTCTTTTAAAATCTTTATGTCACATGACTTTCATGTGACTTTACCATTACTTTTTGAACAGAATAAGGCAAAAGGGCTAACTATGTCATAACTTACACTATTAAAAGGATTTAAATGTAGTATTTTTAAAGATTGTAGATCTATTAGTTAAACACGGTAAAAATCAAAGATTAACTAAAGTATTAATCCATTGCCAAACAATATCATAAATGACTATCACAATGTTTATCTTCAACATGTTGTATGCCAAGAACTCTAGTTCAAGGAATAATCAGAGGCAGCATATATATGAGAGAAAAGAATACCCATTCATTTATTGTAACATAAATGATCAAGCGCAAACAGTTCAGATTTCTAATGCTTCTCCATCATATCGTATTCAATCACCGTGTCAAACAAATGAAACTGCAGAAGATGCACCCCTCCTGAAACCTGGGAACAATCTTCAACCACATCCATTACCGCAGTACCCAGGACATGGAGAGATTATTGTTAATATCCCAGAGAAAACAGGTAATGTAATTATTAAATTACCACCTCATCTAAACGTTCAAGTTGTCAGACATGAGTTTATTATATTTTATTTATTGTCTTCACATGCCTCGGGACAGTTTTAACGTTGGGGATGGCGATACTTGAACTGTGTGCATATGGTAATATTCGAGAATACTAATCCAGGAAACATTGGCTGATCAGCCTTGTCTGCAATTGCATTTCCCAAGTTTCTGGATTTGCATATTCTAGTGCATCCAAATGATTCAAGAGTTCATACCCGGAAATCAAAGATCAACTCACACAGGGTCGAACAATATTTGCTGATAGGTGCATAAGAATCTTAATACAACATTCGACTTGCCTTCTTCTTGGTGCCCTTTAAAAGAGGATTAGAGCCACGAAATATATATTACGATATACATTCTCTCTACTTCAGTTAAAAGAAAAGAGGAAAGCTCCAGAAAAGCCTGATTATTGTCTACTGATCACTTTGTGATATAGGAAATGATGTGCCAGTAGTACCTGCTGGCGAAAGATTGGTTGCGCCACAATCTCCCGAGTTAACAAATGCAGAAAAACCAGAGATCATAAAAAGCATTGTATATGGAGGCCTAACGGAGTCAATTACAAGCTTAAGTGTGATTACATCTGCTGCAGCTTCTAATGCTACAACTTGTAAGTTTTTATGTCATTGCTAAGTCTATCTCTTCCTTTAATTTAAGTGCGTTATGTTATGTCACATTCTGTCCCGCATCTATTCTGTGAGAGATATATGCTCAGTTTATAATAATTAACGTTCACTACAACTGTGAACACATACTTAATCATTTAGTTTTTAATGACTTGAGTTTACTACGTACTATTGTTAATACGGTCAGTTGATTACACTCAGGCTATAATAGTCCAACCAGAGTAGTTACAAGAAATTTCAAATTACGGAGAGCAATTTCTATTTCGTCTGTCATCAAAACTCAATCCTGACACCAAGTTTCCTGCAATGGTTATTGATATTATATGCACTTTATGTCTGAGGCTTTACCGTGAAAGACTATAAATATGTTAAGATCCTAGAAAATCCACACTATAGAGAGATTCACTTTACATTATTGAGTGGATTCTGATCATCAATAAAGTAGAATGGCATATTTCAAATGAGTGAATATATAGTCTTTAAATTACTTGAGATATTATTGTTTATATACTGCTGTAGATGTATCGTGTAACTGTAAAATCCCAATCAAGCTTAGCAGTTAGCAGTATTGTCTGGAATTGCTGCAGGGAACATTGTAGCTTTGGGATTTGCAATTCTCATTGCCGGACTTTTCATCTTGGTTCAGAATGTAAGTAGAGCTTATCTCAGTAATACTATAGAATGTTGGGCAATTTCCATATTCAAGTATGTTTTTTTTTTTTTAAGGTTAATTTCCCTTTGCATTTTAATGTTTACACTCTGTGAGAGATTAAACATCAATTTACGTTTTAATTACCACTTATTATATATTTGTCCATTACAATTGGTTTCTGTCAAAAAATTAATAACAAATGTATAGAAAGTTGTCATTTCAACTACTTGGATTCTACTCTACTCGTTTCAAATTATTTACACTCGTAGATTTGACTAGTTCACTCTTTAGGTATTTTAATCTAAATTATAATCTATCAACAATCACATGATTCATGATTGATTTTCAAATGAATATTCAAGTATCAACAACAACGTTGTTGAATTTGGCATGTTTCCACCCATCAGTTTGCATTAGTTCTTTATTTCATAGTTAAACCTAAGGATCGTGCACATAGATATTTTGAAAAATATAACACTATTTTTACGTGGTTTGGCATAACCTACGTCCGCAAAACATTATTATTTATTACTAATAGAATAACTATAACAACTCTTATACACCTATCTAAAAGTATATATGCTCTATAATATGGTACACCCACCTTGTGGTGTATGACACCTAAACTCAGCCCAAATAGTACTATTTATAATTGACTCACTAAATTCAACCTCGATAGTCTTATTTATAATAAATTAATGCTAGTCCTATTATGATTAGGATTCCTATCTAGGCCGCTAATTTTGGTCTTTGTAAACGTATTAATCTTTTGTTCTCATCGTTGAAGTTTCTTACTGTGTCAAATTTCACAGCTTTGGGACTTGAAAAATGATTATCAACATGAAAATCGGTACCAAGAATTACTCAGCCGGAGACGACACTTCCTTCTGCATGCTACAATTGTCATACTATCATACCTTGTATTTGGCCTTGTTCCACCTGTTACCTATGACTTCACATTTTGTGAAACCGATGATACGGACATGAAGCTTCTTGCAATGGCAGCAGCGTCTCTTATATGCATTTTAATTCTTGCTATTGGAAAGGCTTACATTCAAGCCCCGCCACACAAGTACCTGAAAACGGTGTTGTACTATCTTACTACTGCAATCATGGCCTCAGGTGTTGGATTTTCTGTGGGTGATCTGGTCAAGAAGTTTAATGTGGAGAAGCTTGGTTGGTTTCAGCCAAATCAAGCAGGAATTCTAGTCTTCCCTGGAAATCAATCACTGCGTCCATCTTTAGCTTCGTCCTGAAAAATCTTCAAACCACCTGAATTGACCATTAGCCTTAGATACATGAGATGGGATGGGTCCGACATACTGTGGGGCTCACTTATATGTGAGTGGACTGATAATCAGCTCGGGTGATTTGGAGAATTAATCGCTTCATACTAGCATGCACAGTCTTCAATTCTGTCGATGCACCAAATGATATGTCCTGTTTTGTCGAGTAAAACAACAGTCACTGCATCCACCTTTCGCACAAAATTGACCCTTGAACTTTCATTCCTTAACAAACAATCAGCACTTGTTGCATTTTGTTATGAAAAGCCCTTGTATCAGTATCGAGACAGTTAAGTTGTGAAACCTTTTTAGGGGGTGATAAATAAATGCTTTATTTCATTTTATTTCGAGTACTACTGCAAAAGATCAGCTAGCTATATTTCATTTAATTTTGTTAGTGTGACATGATTGACTATACCGAATGTAGAAAGAAAAAGAAAAGAGAAAACATTGGAAGAAAATATATATATATATATATTGAAAACAATAGAGTCATCACCAACAATGACACTTGAAGCGAGGAAAAGATAAAAACTACATGATGAAGTATTAATGTTGGGAAATACAATATGATAATGTCTATTTATAAACCTTGTAGTGGGCTAAAATATCCTAAGTCCCCTTCCCAATTGCAACTAGATAAGCCCAAGGTAGGAATGCGAAGCAGAGCCCAAAATGTCAGGCTAAGGCCCACAAGGGTAAGGGAACATATGATAACAATAGGATGATATGAAAGGCAAGGGGCAGATCCTCGCCCAAGATGAGGGTCCGTAACTTTAAGAAGGGTGACGAGGGAAACTCAATGGCAAGAATTCTCCCCCAAGACAAGAGAGTTATAAAAAGAAGGGTAAATATCACTCCGCCCTCCTGTGATATACAAAATTATCACGTTACCCTTTATGTTTACAAAACTATTACAAACCCCCCTGTATTTTTAGAAAAACCTTACACTACCCCCCTCTATGACATTTTTACCCTTTGATAATTTATATTTCTTTTTTCTTTTTTCTCTTTATTTTCATCCATTTTTTATTTATACTAAAAAAATTTTAAAAAACCCATAAAAAATTAAAAAAATTTAAAAAACCCAACCCCACCCCTCACCCCGACACACCACCCCTCACCCCCACCTCCCCCTCACACCACCTCCTACCTTCATGCACCACGCTGCTGCTCCAACGGAGACGGAGAAGCAGCATGGCTGCTACTACAGCTGCTCGTCGAAGCAACAACTTCTTTGCTGCTGCTCCGATGAAGCAACAAAGGGTTGGGGGAGAGGGGTGATGGTAGGCGTGGGGGTGGTGTTGGGGGGGAGGGGGAGGGAGGAAGAAGAGGTAGGGGTAGGGGTGGGTAGGGTTGGGTTTTTTTAAATTTTTTAATTTTTTTGGGTTTTTTAAAGTTTTTTAGTAAAATAAAAAATAAGTGAAAATAAAGAGAAAAAAGAAAAATATATATATAAATCATAAAAGGGTAAAAATGTCATAGAGGGAGATAGTATGAGGTTTTTCTAAAAATACAGGGGGATTTATAATAGTTTTGTAAACACAAGGGGGTAGCATGATAGTTTCATATAAAACAGAGGGGAAGAGTGATATTTATCCTAAAAAGATCGCAGGAGATCTCATGGAGGACATGCCATTATCAACCTTGAAACACTATACCTACCAATCACTACATTAGCCCCAGCCCATCTCAGAGTTTTATAGCATCTTGCTTATCAGGACCTTGATAGAAAAAGGGGTTAAGGACTCCTTAACCTTAATTGTAGATTTTGTTGGTCTACAGACCTCATAACTTGGTGACCAATAATAAAGAATTAGACAAATTAAGAACATACTCTAATAAGAAAATCTAAAATTTAATCTAATAAGGAAACCAACTTGAATATTGCACAAGCTAATGCCATGACATAAGGAATTATATATTGAAACTTCGAATATACTTTAACAGACCCCTCAAACTCAAGTAGGGAGAACGGAGACCAACTTGAGTTTGGTAACTGAATTGGTGAGGCGTCTTGGAAGCATTGATCAAAGTATCCAAAAGATCATCCGTAAGTGAACATTAATAAAAAAAAGAGCAAGAGTTGAGCGATCAACAGCACCACAAAGAACGCAAAAATTAAGATGGTGGCTAATATAGTTTTCAGAGCCACGATGAACACGAAAATAAACGGCGGTGACTGATGGAATTTTTAGAGCCATAATGAACAAGAAACAGAGACTATAGATAACACCAGATGGTCTGAATAGAATCTAGAAAAATAGAGACCAAACACACAAGGGTCTAAAAATACTAAATAATGGTTTAACAGGTTAAACGCAAATGAAAAAGTATTTAGAGTCGTTAATAAAGATATACGACTATTCCATGAAGTGACGGTGTGAAACGATGATGATAAATTTGATGTTGCAATATTGGTGGTGGTAAAGAAAGAGACACGACTATTCCGACACAATAGTGATAGTGGTAATATTGGTAAAGAAAGAAATACGACTGTTCTGGCGCAATAGTGATAGTGGTAATAATAATAAAGAAAGAGATACAACTGTTTTGATGCAACATTATATTGGTAATAGTAATAATGGGACAATAATGACACAGGCTACCAAGATGGTAGCTCTGATACCATGTTGAAAGAAAAAAAATAGAAAATATAGGGAGAAAATTTATGTATATTGAAGACAATAGAAGCTACCACCAACGGTGGCCCTTGAAGAGAGTAAAAGATAAAGACTACATGTTGAAGTATTGGTATTGAGAAGTACAATATGAGAATACCTATTATAGATCTTATAACTTGGAGATCAAAAATGGAGAATTAGACTAATATTAGGAACATAATCTAATAAGGAAACCTAAAACCTAATTTAATAAGAAAATCAACTTGAATATTGCCTAAACTAATATCATGGCATAAGGAATTATATCGAAACATTGAATATACTTTAACATTGAAGATGAGACTAATGTGGGCGTATATGATGATATAATGCCAATATGGCTGTATGGATGATATATGTCACAAATATTCACAAATACTTGTATTTTATTTCGAGCAAATTGCATTTTACCCCCTGTGGTTAGTCTAAAGCACATTAGTCCTTTGTGGTTTCAAAACTACCATATCACCTACCTAACGTCTTAAAAAATGGTGCATATGCTGGCGATTTCCTTCGCTTTTTTCGGCGTTGATTTTGTTGTCTCTTGTGACTCTTCAACTACCAACATGGCTTGAGGGGTTGGTGGAGGGTGGTGGCGGCGGCGGATGCTGATGGGGGTTAGGGGTAGGGTTTTGGTTGAGTAATTTTATTTTTCTTATTTTTTGCTAATATTGAGAAGGTATATTTGTAATTTGAATATTTCTATTAAAAAACTAATAGATGTTAGCTCGTGGGGGGTGTATATATCATTTTTGGAAAAAAGCCAATTTAGTCCCTGAGGTTTAGCATAAAAACCAAATAGATTCTTGTAAAGCCATATTTTCTCAAAGTACAGGGACCTGTTTGGTCTTTATGCTAAATTTCATGGACTAAATTGGGTTTTTCCCTATCATTTTTACGTGATGTGGTAGTTTTGAAACCATAGGTGGGAGAAGGGGTAACGTGCACTTTAAACTAACCATAAGAGTAAAATGCCATTTAAAATTTTGATTTTGTATGATTTCAGCTATAACAGATACCTTAGCATTGATATCCATCTATTTTTACTTTTCTTTATTTTTTAAGGAATATCCATGTATTGATTTTCATAATTTTGTCATTGTCGCTAATAACATAATTTGTACCAGCTCTGAGATTATTCTGCAAATTAATTGGGGTGATAACTTCTTTAAGCATTGTAAACCCTCTTGTTTTGCAACTTAGTGGTGTCGCAACTAACCAAAATCTGTTGCAAATTCCAATTTAAGTAGAAAATTTTCTTTATTGCTCCATTCATATGTATTTCATACATTCCATTAATGTAGATATGGAGTTGGGTAAAATTTCATGTGATTCAGTAAATCAAATATAAATTCCATCATGGCTAGATTATTTATATATTTCGATATGAAGATTGAACCACTAATGAAATATTTTGATAAATGAGAGATTCAAAATATTTAGGGATGGAAATGAAAGAATGTTTACAATACCTGAATTTAATCTGATATAATTTGAAGGATTTTTTAGGTTCATTCATCATGGTTTACAAAAGAAGTTTATAAGTTTTCAAAAATTGAAGCACAATAATTTTAAAAGTCTCGTAGGGTAATAAGTAATATAAAAGATGGCTCCAATTTAAGTTTGCTGAAGTACAAATCAAATACAAGTACTGGCATGGCGGATGCATTTAAGTTTGAATGGGGCTGCAACCCTCACTCATCGCCATTTTTTTAAAAAAAATAAATGTGTTTTTTTCAAGTATCTACAGTAGAAAAATCAATGTCTTTTTGGTGAGTCTAAAAAAATCCGTTTAGCTCTCAATGAAAAAAAAATTTATTCATATAAATATATATTAAGATCTAGATCTGCCCCTGAATTTACCAAGGCACTTATATAAATGGCGGCTAAATCATTTGAAGAAGATGTGCCTCTTGAATCCATCGATTTATCGAATCGAAGTATGAATTGAATAACCAGAAGATATATGCAAAGCTTTTTTCTTTTTCTTTTGCAAAGTAAGCAAAATTAGATTAAGGAGTAATGTAATGTCTGTTCATACACATAGCAATGACCATAGGCGGATTCACTTAGGGGTCTATTAAGGAGTGAGTTAATGTAATTGTATTTTTTGAAAATATGCATATTTTTAAAGTATTTTTAGTTTAAAAAAATAAAAGATCAATTTAGACTTCACCGAAGAAAAAAATATGTCCATATATGAGTGTTATTGTGTATTTTTCACTCTCATTGAATAAAACTCTTGGATTTGCCCCTGGCAATGACAAACCAATGATTCATAGTAAAACGCATAGAGGCAAATCTATTATGAAAACACGATGACTTAAACCTTCTAGAATAGGAAAACGAAGAGATAAGAAAAGCTTGTGCAAGCAACAGATCTTCGAAACAATGTTACAAGTAAAAAATGTGATGCTCAAACCAAACCAAGTCTTATCCACTAGTTGGGAAGCAACACACATCATGCAAAATCAATCAATCGAATTTGTTGAATAAACTATCATATAAGAAATCAAAGTAGTTTTGATTCTTTCTCATAAACCAATTCAGCAGATTAGAAATATTATGATAATTCATTAATTCATCTGGTATCTAAATACATGATTCGTTTCTAAACTTACTAGATCGGAAACAAAAAAAAAAATTGAAAAAGAAAAAACTTCATATCATAAATCAATTAAAAGAGGGGAAAGAAGATAAATCAGCTAGCAGCATACAATTCAAAGAGAAGGACAACATTTCTATATATATATATATATCTGAGCTAAGAGTTAGTCAGTTACAAAAACCCTGTTATGGTTATCTCCAACTCATTCAACATTTGGAATTATAACTTGAGGGATGTGAGAAATCCTCTTATAATCCGCAGGCGTGATCACAAGCCTCTCAGACACAGCAACAATACTAAGATGTTGAAGATTTTTCAGATGTTCTATACCCGCCGGAAACTCCTCCACGAATTTACACTCCTTCATCTCTAATTTATCAAGAACGGGCATTGCACCCTTCTCAATTCTTACCCATCTCAATGTTCGTAGTTTCCACATCCGTAATGTCTTGAGCGCCTGAAACCCTCCGGCCTTGAAACATAATCCCTCTCCTTCATAAGCTTGCCCGAGCTCAATTTCCTTTAGAGATCGCAAATCTTGAAGCAATTGCAGAGGGTCATCTCGCAAACGACTCCGAAGGAGTTTTATACTAGTAAGTTCGTCAAGGGAGAGAATCCATTGGGGTGCCCTTTCCAATCGCCCGTTCAATATTAGTTTGCGAAGAAATTGAGGAGTTGAGGAAAGAGGATATTGTAGATTCATGACCTCTTCTTCTGTTAAGGAAAAAATAGATAATGAGCGGAGATTTCTCAACTTCTTGAGGGAAGAGCAGAGTTCCTTACTGTCTTCTCTTTTCAGTTTGGTAATTCTCAATTTCCTTAACTGGATCAACTTTCATATCTCTTTCACTATTTTCATGCTTCCCATTTGATCTGCATCTGTGTAACAGAGGCTTTGAAGGGATTGTAGCTTTCCTATTCTGTAAGGGGCTTGAAATCCAATGTTTTCTAGAGACAACACTAACAGATGACGCAGTTGTTTAAGCTTTGAAATCTCGATGGGTAATTCTGTCACATTGGTGTATTTTAAATCCAAAATTTCTAGCTTTTTAAGCTTTCTGATAGATTTTGGAATTGTTTTGACATTTGTGTTCCTCAAGCTCAAATTCTTGAGATGAAGCAATTTGAAAATTTCTTTTGGAATTGAATCTAAAGGAGCACCTTCCAAATCTAACACCTTCATTAGCCTAAGACCATTTGATAATATCTTAGATAGAAATAGCTTGGACATAGAACCAATGGACTCAAACAATATAAGTGAGCGAAGATACTTGAATAAGTCATTGCTTACTTGTGTATCATCAATGGAACTCTGGATTACCAAGCGCCGAATCTTGTTTGGAATCTACCTCCCCGATTCATTAAATATGGTAGTCATGTTCTGATCTCTAGCCTTGCGAAGTATAATTTGTTGTATAATATCATGGATTCAACATGCCTTCACTTATCCATCTTTAGTTGTCTTAGCAACTTGGATTAAGCTTCTATTGATAAGTTCAATGATATAATTCTCACCCACTTCTTCTATTGCCATTCCTTCTTTCTTTGCACAAATCC
Source organism: Ehretia macrophylla (assembly GCA_037974665.1). Classification (NCBI taxonomy): domain Eukaryota; kingdom Viridiplantae; phylum Streptophyta; class Magnoliopsida; order Boraginales; family Ehretiaceae; genus Ehretia; species Ehretia macrophylla. The sequence goes on along the minus strand of CM075782.1, from coordinate 40,206,506 downwards.
TTCACCAATCCAGAGTCTAATCAATCTATTTTTTTCTATAAAAACATCTTTTGGAAGAATGCTCAAGTACAAGAAACAAATTCTTAGATCCTTAGGCAACTCATAATAACTTAAAAAGAGTAACTTGTTCATATTTTATAGATAATTGCTGCCTGCCATCTGCACACCAAGGCTCATATTGAACAAGTTCCATTCTTCAGTTCAACGACTCTTTGTTGCCATGATGCCACCAATTACCACAATTGCAAGTGGTAGACCAGTGTATCGCTCAATGATTTTTCCTTAATCTTCCTTTAAATAATCAAGGCAAGAAATATCCCGGAATGCTTTTTGCTTTAACAGTGTCTCAATGTTGAATGATTGCGACATTGTTATCTGTTACGCCCTTTGCTGCACTCCTTGCTGCAACAAGTGCTGTGAAATTTAATTGGCTTGTGTTTTGCCAAAATTATGGTTTGACTGAATTTAATTAGAATTTAATTGTGGTATATGCGTCCATGTTTAGAGAATTGTGATTAACAAGTTAACCATCTTTATAAGAGAGTGGAAAAGGCAAATTGACATATACATTTAAGGAGATTGAAGTTTTCTTTTTCAAGAAAGGAAGGTTGCCTTATTCAAGACTTGCTTGGCGACAAAGTCTTTCCATACAACTCGAGGCCCAAGCAGGGATTGTCTAGTGGAGGTTTAGGCAATTAATTCAGCATATATAGAGAGCCTCACATGTTTGAAAGAGGGAGAGAAAAATAGCGAGAAACAGAGCTGGAAAAAGGAATTGGTTGAATATTTTTGAGCTGTCAGGTTTTGCTGCAGCAGATTGACGATGTGCTACAACAGAAGTCAGTGACAGAGGAAATTTGATAATCCATGTATTGCTATAGCAGACAATGAAACAGACAGCTTATTTATGCCTCCGCTATGTTTATTGTTTTAATCTTTGATAGGAAGAGTTTTTAGTTTGTTATTATTCTATTCATTCTTCGGGAGAAAAATGTGTAGTTATCGGGAGAGAACATCGCAAGTTGAGGGGAGCTCACCAAACCTAGGTTCATCAAAGAGTTCATCATCAAGGCATCAAAGTCAATAGGGAGTCTTCACCTGTGTAAGTCCATTGATATTGTAACTTGTGATTTATTAATGATACAAGTTTGTTGGACCATGGGAGGTCCTGTGGACGTAGACAGCACGGTTGAACTATGTTAAATCTCGGTGTCTTTACTTTCTGCATGCGTTTATTTAGTTTGTTTTAACTTCTGTTACAACGAACTATTAGCATCAACATACACCTTTTTAACCAGGTTTGTTTTTCCCAACCCGCCCATCCCAAATACCGAGATTACGTGTAGTTTAGAATCATTTTTAAAAATCATATGCATGAGCTTCTTCTTTGGCCTTTCAATGTCAACCAAGTATGCTTCTTGTAGAAGAAGTGTATCACCTCGACTATTATACCATGCATTTTGACTTGTGTATATTGGTTTTGGCATGTCTAATATGCCAAATTTCATTTGGTATCTCTCATGTACTTCAGAAATATCGTTTATCCTTCCATTGATGGTATGCATTTTAGCCACAATTTGATGACAAGCTTTCAAATTCTTAATCGAGCTGTAGCCCTTCTAGACTTGACCAAGAAATCCATCAGCATGATGACGACATCCAAATCGCAGGATAAATACATCAAGAACATCTTCGATATCGAAAGCGACATCGCGAACTTGTTTGACCGATATTTGAAACTCGGGATAATTTTCTTCTACTGCTTCTGCCCCTCCTAGAAAGCCCTTCATTTGCCCAAGTTCATCTTTCATATGCTCGACTTCATATCGAAGCCCTCTCAATAGTGAGCTCTCTTCATGGATAAGGGTTGCAACTTGCTCTAGTAGAATGGATACCACGGCTTATGCCATTCTCACTCACTCAAATTTCTCACAAAATAAATGATGAATGATAATAGGCACCAAATAGAAAGGAGAACTGAGTTTACTTGGGAGGCTGCATTCTCTAAATCATACTATTTAAAAGAGGGTTTGTTATTAAAAATGTCCGTAAGTCTCACATTTTCCTCTAACTCGTGAAAACACATGTCTAGAATGGAGCTTATATTTCAGTCTAAATGTTTTTGTTTTAAAGAAATTTCCTTAAAAAATAAAACATTTGGTGAAGCCTGATATGTGAACTCTCAGCAAGTCAATGGTTAATGATTGGTGTGATGGCCAATTTGGTAGGCCCTAAGAAAAGACAAAAAGAAATAATAGGGTAAGTAAGGATCCTTGCTTTTGTTGATTTTTTATTTTTTAAATAAAGTGTAATATTAATTATTTAATTTAATTTTTATAAATCTTAGCCATCAAATGTGACATAATAAACTAATAGTCTATGAAGATCAAATTTGATATCGCATAATATATTTTATCTAAAAAATGCGAGAACCATTAAAAAAAATAAGTGGATTCATCTTTCGAAATCAAAAAGAATCAAAAGCTTAGCTAATAGTAGATTATAAAATTTAACCATGGGGTAGCACGTCCCAGCAATAACGCCTCATCTACCGCAGAGCATATTACATTTTTCATATTCAATTGTTTTCACTCACTTACATTAATGTGGTCAAGAGTTGTCTTTCTTTATAAAAAATAAAAAATAATTATTTTGTCCTTTTAACAAACAAAATAAAAGGAGTTTTTGTCAATGTAGATGAAAATATTGGGATGAATTTTATAATTATGTTTACACCATAAGTTTATACTAAAAGATTATATAATCCGATAGTGTTTCTTGTCTTGAAGGGATAAAATTTGAAGAAGAGAATAATTATTGTCGAGGTCAGAACCTCGATGCTGAGGTTAGAAAGCTACTCCTGCAGAGCTGGAATTCTGGGTCGGCTTCTGGACTTGGATTTTCAGGTCGGCTACCAGACCTATACAAGGAAAGGGAAGGAAAAGGCGGGGTGATGACCTGAATTTTTCCCTCAGGAATGCAAATGATTAGTATGTCCTAGCTGACGGAGTAGCTGAGAGCATTTAATGAACAGTTACCTTAGAAATGAAAGGGTAGAGCTCTATTTATACTAAATTCAGACCTGACAGCATTTAATTTGGTACAGCTTTATGTCCCATCAGGGCTTTATGTCCCATCAGAACGGCTGTTTGCCGAGGTCGAGGTCAGGCGGGTGCAAGAAGAAGCCGAGGCGGATCCTTTGGCCGACCTTGGAGACTTGGATGATAGGGAAGATGAGGAGCCATTGAACCAGCTGGAGGGAGTTGAGATACCTCAGGAGTACTTAGCTGGAGTCTCCACGTCGAAACCGATTGAAGCAGTCCCGGTTAGGGTGGTCCGACCTCGGAGCTCAGCTATAACGAGTGGTTTGTCGGCTCGAGGGAAGAGGATCGAGCAGCTGTTCGCCTGTTGCAAGCGTGAGTGCCATTCCATGGTACAGATGGCCAATGCCAGGCTAAGGGATTGGTCGGTGGACCAACACTACAAGCTGAAGGTTCCAAGTCAGAATGAGCCCGCCTACTATCTTCCACCCGATCACTTCACTATCTATGACATGGCATTCGATGTCATCTGTCTTCTACTTCCCGACTTTATCGCTGGCATTTTGAACTACTTTGAGCTTAGCCCGGGCCAGATATCACCAAATGGTTGGGCCGTGATGGTGGCATTTTATGTATTCTGCCTTGAGAGGAAAATAGAGCTGACCCTGCATCAGTTCAGGCAGTTCTTTATGTGCAAGCCCAACCCGAAGCAGCCAGGGTGGTTTCATTTCGCAGCTCAGGCCGGCAATGCCATATTCACCAAGTGGCATTCCTCCAACAAGGGCTGACACAATGACTACTATTGGGTCGAGCTGGCTGTGAACCCAAGGTGCAAGGTGGATTAGAATCCCTCCCTAAAGAAGAATATGAACGATGACCCCAAGCTCTCAGAAGCCGAGCTCGCCGAGGTTGGGGTATTGAGATCCGAGCCGGGTATAAAAATTGACATTAACAGCGTCCTCAGGTGGGACAGAATTTGAAAATCAAAGTTATTCAGGAGAGAACCCGACCTGATAAAGGAGCACACCCACGTACTTCCCGAGCCCAAAGAAAATACGGATTCCAACTCCGAAGAAGTTCAGTTCGCAGGATCAATGCCCGATCTTCCCGCTTTTTTGTCTACCGTTGTTCTCTTTAGTTAGCATTTGGTTATATCTCACCTCTTTCCTCTACTTCTTTGCAGATATGGCGGATACGAGAAAGCTTGCGTATGCCCAAATGAAGAGGAGAACCGAGGCCAACAGTGAAGTCTCGGCCCGATCTGGCTTGGGCTCCACCCTCCCTCAAGAGGAAAGGCAGCGACCTGAGGTCTCTTCCAAGGGGACGTCGGCGTCCCCCCTGCCCAAAAGACAGAGCTCGGGTGTGGCGATCCCTGAGCGCTCCTCATCCCATCCTGAAAATAGGAAACAGCATCGGGACGAGTATTTTGGGAAAGGCAAGGCCACGTAGGTGAGTCCTCCCAACAAAGATTTCATGGAGGCAGCTAAGGTCGCCCGCGATCCCAAGTTAGCATCGGTCCCGGCGGAGCAGCTTTCGCTCGACCTGAGGACGACCATAATCACGGTAAGGCATACTTGACCGTGTTGATATAGTTAAGCTTTTTGGCTCGACTGATTGTTTTGTCGTCTTTTGTGCAGGCCGAGTCCTACATCCTTTCGGTACCTGGATTACTCGCCTGAGCCCAGGCTCACTATGTCAAGCTCGAGCAGCGATTCATCGACTCTCGAACTAAGATAGAGGCCTTGAGGGAGGATGTCGTCCAGAGGCGCAAAGCGGACAAGACGGAGATCAACCGGGTGAAGAGGGAGCTCGAGGCGGAGAAGTCCTAGCGTGAGGCCGCGGCCAAGGATGTCGAGCGATCAAGAAGGATAAGTGTGAGGCCAAGGCGAAGCTTATGTATCTGGTAGATCGGGTCAGCCCATAGGGGGAGAAAATGGTGGAAGCCTTCAAGTCCAGTCAAGAGGCCGTGGACTGGTTGGCCATGGAAGGGGGGCGATGGCCCGGTACGCCGAGCTGGAATACTACTTTCGGGGCCAAGTCGCAGCTCGGGAGAGAGCGAAGACCTTCCTCCCTGCCGCCAAGAATGACTACATCAAAATCTTAGAGGCTCCGCCGCAGGAGTTCTAGGAGATTCCTGAGCTTCCGGCTGACCTGACGTCCCAAACTAAGGAGGTGATTGAATTTATCCAGAAGGGCATGGATCAAGTCGAGGATGAAACCAATGCTACCACCTCCACCGCCGTTCGTAAGTAAATTTTGTACTTGCCCGGGTCGGGCTTTAGTAGATTTACCCTGGTCGGACTCCTTGTAATTGTATTATTTTTTCACTTTTTTAATGAAATGGATGTTTCTATTTTATTTGCGTTTCATTCGAGTTTGGACATGTGTACCTTTTTCTTCTTAAATTTCTTAAGTAAGTGGGGTCGGACTAATATAATAGACCTTTCAAACTTAATTTAAATATAAAGAACTGAGCTGGATGCGATTAATGAATTATCATCCTAATCCGAGCTGGTTAATTGGGAAACTATATAATTGTCGCTAACCTGGACTCATCAGTCCAATTTAAAATTGGTTAAACTAATGTTGACAAATGTTGAGTTCGAGTTTAGACCCAAACTAATGTCCCGACCTGAAGCTGAATTATACCGAGTTGGAACTTAATCCGAACTAGCAAAACTAATCAAATTATTATTGACTATACCCGAGCTGGAACCTTATCCGAGCTGGTTTACTTGGATCATTAGCTCATAATTAAGCATGGCCACCGCATTAATTCGAGTTGGGAGAAGCTCAGTAGCTGAGGCACTTGAGCCTGGGTCGGGCATTGCACTGGTTTACAAAATATGTTTGCTTCGAAATTGTACATGAAGTACTTGGGCTCGGGAGCCGATTACAAGCAATGTTTTGGCTCGGTGCCTTAGCAAAGATTTCAGCTTGGGGCCTTTACAAAAGTTTTTAGCTCGGGGGTCGTTACAAGAGATTCCGGCTTAGGGGCCGTTACAAGAGTTTTCTGCTCGGGGGCCGTTATAAAAGGTTCTGGCTCGAGGGCCGTAATGAGAGTTTCTGGCTTGGGGGCCGTTACAAGAGTTTTCGGCTCCGGGCCGTTACACAAAATATCTCTTTAGGTGCTCTGCGTACTATGCATTTTTTAATTGTTTCTCGTATTTGTCGCGGAGGTAGAAGGTCCTAGGTCGGACTTCTTTCACGACTTCATACGGTTCCTCCCAGGTTGGGGAGAGCTTGTTGCTCGAGCGCGGCAAAAAGATGGCCTTTCTGAGTACAAGGTCGCCAACCTTGATAGATTTAGGCTTGAACTGCTAGGCAAAGGCTCTTTGTATTATAGCTTTGCTGGCTAGCATTCTGATTTGAGTTTTAGCTCGGAGCTCTTCGGCGAGGTCGAGCCCTTCACGGATCAATGCTCCGTTTGTTTCTAAGTCATGGTGGAGGGTTCTACTGGTCGAAGACCCGATCTCTACTGGCAGCACTGCTTGAGTATCGAAGGTCAGTTCGAAGAGCGATTCTCCTTTTGCCGAGCTGGTGGTGGTCCACTGAGCATACAGCACCTCGGGAATAATCAATGCCCACTGGCCCTCTGCTTCCTCCAACTTGGTTTTCAGACCCTGCAAAATGATTTGGTTAGTCCTTTCAACTTGACCATTACTTTAAGTGTAAGCAATATATGAGAATCTGAGGTCGATCCCAATCTCAGCACATTTGCCTCGAAAGTATGCACTATCGAATTGCTTGCCATGGTCAGTAATAATGACCTTTGGCACCCTAAATCGACAAATGATATTTTTTCACATGAAATCCCAAGCTGCCTTTTCTGTTATTCTAGCAACACCTTCAGCCTCAGGCTATTTGGTGAAATAGTCTACTGCTACGAAGGCGTGCTTCTTTTGTCCAACGCCGGTTGGCAATGAGACGATGATATCTAGACCCCATTGATAGAATGGCCACGGGCTTATCATCACCGTGAAGTCTACCACTGGCTTTCTCTATATGTTGGCGAACACTTGGCAGGTGTCACACTTTTTCACATACTCTTTGGCATCTTGCTCTAAGGTTGGCCAAAAATAGTCTTGCCTCAATGCCTTCCGAGTCAGGGCCTTGCTACCCAAGTGGTTTCCACATTTTCCTTTAGGGATCTCCCAGAGTATATAGTTTCCCTCCTTGGGGCCAACACACTTTAAGAGAGGCCAAGTATAGGCTCTCTTGTAGTGTTGCCCGACAATTATGACAAACCTTGAGGCCTGTTTCATGAGTTTTCGAGCTATTTTTTCATCCTCCGGGGTCATACTCCCCTCCAACTAGTCCATGATTGGTTTGGTCCAATCTGGGCTTAAATTGAGCTCGGCTACAGCTTGCATCCCTAACTGGATACTTGATTCGAATACTTCTTCCACATGGATCAGGGCAGGTCGGCTCTCGCCCAAGGCCAACCTGGACAGGGCGTCATCCTTCATACTCTCCTTCCTTGGAATTTGCTCTATCGCAAACCTTTTGAGCCCTAAGGTCAAATCCGTGACTCTGTTGAGGTAGGCTAGCATAGTACTATCCTTGGCTTCGAACTCTCCCGATATCTGACTAGAAACCAATTGAGAGTCGGTGCTCAAGTTGACTGTCTGTGCCCCGAGCTGAGCTGTAATTTTCAGCCCCGCAATCACCGCTTCGTACTCAGCTTCGTTATTGGACGCCGAAAAGGTAAACTTGAGGGAGTATTGGTGCTCATGTCGGGTTGAGTCGAAGATGACCACCCAAGCTCCGCTCCCAGATTTCCCTGAGGCCCCATCCACATAGACCTTCCACACATCCTCTGGGTCATGCTCGGCTCGGCCAGTGTATTCCACCACAAAGTCTGCAATGGCTTGGGCTTTAATGGCTATTATGGGCTGGTAGGTGACGTCGAATTGACTCAGCTCAACTGCATTTTTCAGCAGCCTACCCGATGCCTCCGGCTTGTGCATGATGGACTTGAGTAGGGCATCCGTCATGACCTTAATTGGATGAGCGTCAAAGTATGGCTTCAGCTTTCTTGTCGCCGTGATGAGTGCGATGCGAGTTTTTCCAAGGAGGAGTACCTCACCTCTGCCCCTTGCAAGGTCTTGCTGACATAATAGACCAGCTTCTGTTTTTTTCCTTCTTCACGGACCAGTGCCGCCGCCACTGCTGTTCCTGAGCATGCTAAGTATAGTACTAGCTCCTCCCCCACCTCAAGTCGGGATGGCAGGGGTGGCGAAGCTAGATACCTTTTCAGCTCCTGGAAGACATCCTGGCATTCCGTGGTCCATTTGAAATTCTTAGGACTCCTCAATATTTTAAAGGAGCACACTTATCGGCCGACCTGGACATGAATCTGCTAAGTGCCGCGACCTTGCCCGCAAGCACCTAGACGTCCTTCACGCAGGTCAGCGATGCCAGGTCAAGTATCGCTTGAACCTTCTCCGGGTTGGCCTCTATTCCGCGGGCTGTGACCATGAAGCCCAGAAACTTTCCTGCCTTGATGCCGAATGCTCACTTTTTCAGGTTCAGCTTTATCCCAAAGTGCTCTATTACGGCGAAGGCTTCAGCCAGGTCGGCTACATGGTCTTCCGCCCTTCTGCTCTTGACCAACATGTCATCTACCATATTTCGGCCAATCTAATTTTTAAAAACCTTGTTCACCATCTGAGTTTAGGTAGCTCTTGCATTCTTGAGGCCAAAAGGCATGACCTCATAGTAGTAGAGACCTTTATCGGTGGTGAAGGCAGTCTTCACTTTGAAGGTATCCATGAAATAGAGTAACTCGAACCCGGAAGTGGCATCCACCATCTAATCAATCCGAGGTTGAGGAAAGCAGTCCTTAGGGTAGGCTTTATTGAGGTCGGTAAAGTCAATACACAATTTCCATCCACTTGAGGACTTGGTCACCAACACCACGTTGGATAACCAGGTTGGGTACTGAATTTCCTTTATATGGCCGGCGTCTACCAATTTGTCCACCTCTTCTGCTATGATTTGGTGCTTATCATAATAGAAGTGCATGCGCTTCTGCTTCACCGGATAGTGATTCAGGTCGGCATTCAGGTGATGCTCAATCACTCCCGGGTCAATACCTGTCATATCAGAGGCAGACCATGCAAATATGTGTTCATTTTTCAAGAAAAATTGGCTTATACATTTCTTGAGGTCGGTAGAGAGTTCACTTCCGATTTTTGCTCTATTCGTCTCGTCAGAGAGCTCCACCTCTTGAAGGTCTTCAGTTGGGCTTCACCTCTTCACATCCCTCTTCTCATTGGGCAAATTTGGTCCCCATCCAACCGGATATTTGGGACGGAAGGAGTTTTCATAACATTCCCGAGCTGAGAGTTGGGCTCTGCGGATGATGGTCGTGCAGGCCGGGGTCGGGAATTTCAGGGCCTGGTGATAAGTTGAAAGGACAGCCCTAAAATGGTTGAGTGCCACCCAACCTAAGATCCCATTGTAAGTGGAGTTGTAATCCATCACAATGAAGTTGGATTGCATCGAAACCCGCTTGTCTCCATCTTCCAGCTTCAGCGGGAGGTTGATGACCCTCTCAGCTCAGTGGGCTTGTCCGGTGAAACCAGCTAAAGTACCCCCTTAACGGCCTGAGTCGGCTCTTGTCCAACCCCATTTGCTCAAATGCTTTCAAGAATAAGACTTCTACCGAGCTCCCAGTATCCACCATCAGCCTCTTCACGGTGAAGTTGGCTATTTCAGTGCTGATTACCAGTGGGTCGTCATGGGGTAATATCACCCCCTCCAAATCTTTTGAGGAGAAGGTGAGCTCTTCCATCTCTGGGATCGGACCCCGCGCTAGTCCATACTCCTTCCTAGCCCGAACATAACCCTTCCTGCCAGCCGAGGTCTCCCCACCCGACGCCAATCCTCATGCGATGGTCTCAAGCACAGCCAAACGTCTGCCCCTAGGCTGTCGCCTGGGTGGACTTCTCTCTCTATCTCTTTGATTGTGATTCCAAGTCGGTTGTTGATCTACATACCTCTAGAGATGACCTCGGGCTATAAGGGCTTCGATCTCCTATTTCAAGTCTTTGCACTCCTCGGTGGTATGACCGTAGTCCATATGGTAGCGGCAATACTTGGTTCTATTGCGCTTCTCAGGTTGGCATTTCATCCTTGGAGTTGGAGGCAGGTGGTTTTGGTACTGAATCTCTATCAGGATCTGCTCCCTTATGGTGTTAAGAGGAGTGAACATAGTGAACCGGGGGTTCTGCCTCGGCTGATGAGGCTGCTTACCTCAGCCATTTTGGATTTTACCCCCAGGTTAGGCTCGGGAGGTCTTTCCCTTCTTGCCGACTTCCTTCTCCTTGTCATCATCCCGCTTCGCCTAATGGATTTCTTCCGAGTGTATGTACCCTTCTGCTCGTACCATCAGCTCGACTATGGTATCCATGGGATCGATGGCCAAGGAGGATGTGAGGGGGCCCAACCTGAGCTTACTCTGGTAAGCCATCAACGCCATGAAGTCCTCCAAGTTGGGGATTTTGAGGGACTTTTCATTGAATCTAGCTGTGTAAGCCCTCAAACTTTCCCATCTATGCTGCTTCACCGATAGCAACGTCGAAGTGTGGCGGCTTCCCGCGAAGCGGGACAGGAAAGCCTCAGCTAGCTGATGAAAACTTGCAATAGAGCCGGGATGAAGTTTTTGGAACCAGTCCAAGGCATTACCAATCAGGGTGGTCGGGAATGTCTTCGTCTTCATGAGGTCGGACATATCATGCAAAGACATGTGGTGGTCAAAGTTGAGCAAGTGGCTGGCTGGGTCGTCGTCCCCATTGTAGACTGTTAGGTTGGGCATCCGGTTGTCGGTGGGTAACGGCGTGGCTAGTACCTCGAGTGAGAGTGGGCTTACGCTGAGCTAGTTAATGACCTTGGCTATGGCAGCCACGGTCTTGGCTTGCTCGGGGTCGGCTTGAGCCGCCTTTTTACCTCTCGCCTCCTTGGGTCCCGCCATCGGCTCTAGGTAGCCCTCTTCATCCTGAGTCCGCTTTCTCCTTGGGTCTGGGATACGGAATTATGGACGCGAGGGGCGCGGCATAGCTTCTTGCGGAGCTGGGGGGTCCGCAGCTAACTGGGCTACCTACTCTTTAAGTTCCTCAAACATCCTCAGCATCATCCTTATCTCCGGTGACAGGCTAGAGTTGAGGTCTCTATCTGTCGTGGGGTTAGTTTGGGTGGCTAAGTGTATACATTGGCTCGTTCTAACATCAGCTTGGGTTGGTTCTTAGCTAGGCACCTGTGTGGTTTCCAGGTCCCCATCTGGGTTGGGCGAGTCCTCTACCGGTGCACTGTGGCTTCTCGTTTGTACCATGGTGGTTTCTCAATGAGTGGTGAGAAAAGTGATAGAAAGAACTCGTTTCCCACAGACGGCGCCAAACTGTCGAGGTCGGAACCTTGACGTTGAGGTTGGAAAGCTACTCCTGCCAAGCTGGAATTCTAGGTCGGCTTCTTGACCTGGATTTTCGGGTCGACTACCAGACCTGCACAAGGAAGGGAAGGAAAAGGCGGGTTGATGACTTGGATTTTCCCCTCGGGCGTGCGAATGATTAGTATGTCATAGTTGACGGAGTAGCTGAGAGCATTTAATGAGCAATTACCTTAGAAATGAAGGGGTGAAACTCTATTTATACTAAATTCGGACTTGACAGCATTTAAGGCGGTGCAGCTTTATGTCCCATTAGAACAGCTGTTTGTCGAGGTCGGGGTTTTCCTGGGTTGGGGTAAGGTCGAATCAGCATCCATATTGGGCATTAGCTGAATGTGTTGGGCTTGGCTCGGATTAGCCCGCCTCAGCTCGGAGTGGACATCATACCTCAGCTCGGGGTCCCCCTCGTCAATTATTAACAACTATTCCTTAATTATTATTATTATTAAGATATCCGACAGTGTTTGAGTATAATCATTGAAAGTGAGGCAGCGGCCATTCTTAAAGCAATCATTTCTCCGGAATCTGCTCTTTTTTGGAGAGCATACGCCATTGTGGAGGATGTTAAAAATATTGTGGCAGGAAATCCGAGTCTGAGGTTTCAGTGCATTAGAAGGACGGTTAACCAACCATACAACTGGTTAGCAAAGTGTTGGCACAGTGATAATTTGCTTGTTAATTGGTTTTCTTGTCTTCCATCTTATTTGTTATATCTCATTTTCCAAAATTTTCACCCCATCGGGGTTGGCTGAAACTGTATTATGTTTTTATTAATATATTGTTTCTTTGACCAAAATATATATATATATTATTATAAATAAAGAGAAATTGAATCAACAACATCAATGAGCTTTACTTGAATTTATTTTGTGACCTCCCAAAAAAAAAAAAAAAGAGATCAAAAAATATTAAATTTCACACATTTTCAGGAAAGGCAATCACCCAGCTGATTTTCTTGCGAAACCTGGCAGTTCGGGCATCAGCAATGACACCTACACCAGATAGATGAACGTTTGGAAATCTTAGTCAACTATCTTCCCTTGAAGGAATCATTTTATAGCTGACATGAGAGACAATGCATGATGTAGATTTGGGCGAAAATTCATCATATCAATATTCTGACACGTGAAGATGGTTTATCAATGTGATTATGCATCTGAAAGCATAACTTGTTCATACTCGTCGATCACCGACGATATTAATTTAAATATACTTCTTAATTAAAGATTGTATAAAGAATAAGATAAAATAATATTACCATTTTTTCAGCATCTTTGAACACTATGATAAATTAATACATTGTTAGCAGAACAGCAAATTCTAGAACACGGAAGACCAGTGACAGATGTATGTTCGGGCAAAATTTGAAGGACATTAAAAAATTTATATATTTTTTTTAAAAATTAAATATTTATGTATTTTTAGTTAAAAAATTAATTAGACCACATTAAAAAAAATATATCCATATAATTATAAAACTATATGCTTTAATCTCTAGTTAAAAGATTTCATAAATTCGCGACCATCAATGGTAGATAACTATCATTATATGTGCATGTGCTAACCATGAACAACTTTTACCAAACAAAAACAAAAAAAGGGAGAATAACTTTTTAGTCCATGGGGTTTATCAGAAGTCCCAAATTGGTCCTTTAGATCTACAGAATATCCATTTTAGTCCCTGAAATTAACTTCCGTTACGCGAAAATTAATGTGTGAGTATCGCGCTTTCGTACTTTCAGAATCTTCATTTATGTTAATTTAATTCTAGCAATTGACTTACAACCTTGTTCCATAAAGATGTCATAAAGTAATTATCGAACATAGGATTTCCTTTTCATTTTTATTTTTATTTTGTTCAGAATCAAATAGACACAACATATGTGGAAATTCTTTATATTCCTTCTAATCTTTTATATTTTTTGTCTTTCAATATTGGCGTGAACAATCAGTAATTCCAGTATAGCATATCCAATTATGTTATTAAACACAAATAACATTATACAATTAATTTTTTTTCCTATTTGTCTCTATATTCCGCAAATCATTAACGTACAATTTACTAACATTAGTGCAATTGAATGAGAAAATGCACAACACTTCTTTGTGTTTTACTGAAATTGCATTAAAATCTTATATTTTTAAAAGTCTCATGAAATTTTTTGTGTTATTTAGAATGTTGCATGATACCTCCTACCGTCCATTTTTTAATTAAATTTAACGGAGATTATTTGAGAGTCACATGCCTATAATGCAACTTTAGTTTGTATTAAGCCTTAAAATAAATTAGAAAAGGCTAAAGTGCCCTATTTTACATCACATCCTGTTCTTCATGAAGCTCAATTTGTGACATTAACAATAAGCTTAATTATGCCAATTATATTAAACATCTTTTTTTGTCAATTATATTAACACATTATTAAAAACAAAGATGCTTCTAACCAATTTTTAAACAATATTAAAGAATTCTTAACCCTTAATTAAATGACATAATCATGTCATGCACCCCTGTACCAACGTGATGAACACCAATTCTCTCTATCTCTCTCTCTCTCTCTCTCTTTCTCTCTCTCTCTCTCTCTCTCTCTCTCTCTATATATATATATATATATATATATAACTGACATGGGCATTTTAATCATTCAAATTTCCTGCTCGCCGTTATTCTATGTTATGTTTCAGTGCCGTAATGGTCTGCCAGTGGCATGGTCTTTCTTCCATGTACATTTTTTTCTAAATTTAGAGAGTTTGCTTCTACACGAAAACGAAACTCTTTAAAAATAAATATTGGATAGCGAAGAAAAAAGTGAAATTTAAGCGCATATGACACAAAAAAGAAATCCCATTTTGATAAGAAATAAGTGAAATCCAAAAATGTTCCATGTTCATCTCTTTTGGTCTCAACTAAAACAAGCACCTCTCTTTCTCTTCAAAGCAACTACCTTTTTTTGTCAAGCAGCCTTTACTTTTCAAGACTTCACAACAGTCAGCAATAACAAAAGTAGCAACGGCAAACCCAAGAAGAGACAACAAATATCACCAAAACCACTAAATAAATATGGTGGCTCAAACTCAAAATGGCCGAGAATTCAAGAACGCAGAAGAGATGTGGAGCACACATGAATGAACACACCATATGCAAAAACCCCAACAACGTGTAGCAATTAACAAAATCATGGAAGGTTGTGGCAATTTTTACCATAAAATTGTGCAAAAACAAACCCAGGAAAGTTCAAACAATTTCGCAATGAAATTTGGCTTTCAAGGTGTTTTTGGTACTTTCTCTCTAGAGTTTGAGATTCTTTCTAACTTCTGTAAATAGTTTTGGGTGAAGTGCACCAAACCCCCTTATACTTTAGCGAAAGTGCACAACACTCCCCTATAGTTCAAAAACTCCCTGAACTAGTCCTTATGTTTTTTAAAAGTGCACAACACCCCCCTACAGTTATAAAATCCGTCATATTTAACGGATTTTGTAAAAAAGACGTAAATACCCTCATTTTTTTTTTCATTTCTCTCTTTTGTTTTGTTTAGGCCAAAAAAAAAAGTAATTTGGTCAATTCATATAATTATTTAATGAATAAATTCGTTAAAAATAAAAAAAAAATTTACTTAACGAGTGTGAAGTACACTCTCCGTTAAATTTAACGGATTTTTTAACGGTAGGGGGGTGTTGTGCACTTTTGAAAAACTACAAGGACTAACTCAGGGAGTTTTTAAACTATAGGGGGGTGTTGTGCACTTTCGCTAAAGTACAAGGGATCTGATGCACTTCACCCAATAATTTTTCGAAAAGGTGAAGGTGTAGAAAAACCTGCAATTACTCATTTTTAAATGGGAGTATTTTTATTTTTTAATACCCTAAGTTAACGGAATTTATCAAAAGGTTAAATTGAGAAAAGTGTGCAACATTCTCAATAATACAAGAGATTTTATACGACTTTTAAAACACAAAGTTTTAAATATAATTTCAATAAAACACAAACAAGTGTTGTGCATTTCCTGAATTAAAAAACTAGTGGATCCCCAGCAAAATGCTACCACCGTGAAATACATTAGCTTCCATTTGATCCAAGAATAGTAGACATTGGATACTTTTCCGTATTAATTGATTTATTTTTTCTAAAATCTCTATAACGTGTGAGACCTAGTGATTAGTATAAATTAAACATAACTCCTTGCTGTTGTTTAGAGAAATTAAATTAAGTATGACTCCTTGCAGTTGTTTATAGAAATTAAGAATTAATATATTTACACTACTCTAAGGAGCCATTTTAACAAAGTATTGAATTAATCAGAATCGACAAATTTGATAGTCAAGCAGTTATTTTTCTATTAAAAAATTGTAAGAGACTTGGATACATAAAGATCCATCAAGAACTTTTTAAGTCTCGACTATTGTCGTTTTCTCATCAATCTCTAACAATACATCATTCATCATTGTCATGTCTATTGCGCTTATTGCTCTTGTTTGTAACTCCTCATCCTCTGTGGGTTTCGTCTCAATTGGAATATTTCCTTCAACGATATTTTATAGACCTTGTATCACCATGAATTCTTTGAAGTTGATTTTTTAGAAACTGAAACTACACATCCTGTCAAATTCAAAAACTGAAACTACACTTCCTGTCAAATTCAAATTCAATCTTGAACTTTTCAAAAGTCGAAACCATTTTTATTCATCCAAAAACACATAGCTTGTGTTGGGATTTCACAAAACGGACTGCAAATTCAAAATTAGCAAGTCGAACAACCTAAATTCATTGAATACTAGAAAATCCGAAGAAAGCCATAAAATATCAGAGAATGCCAAAACATACAAGAAACTTTAAATAAGATCGAAGCCTGAATTTGATTCAATTTCCTTCAAACTTTTATCATCCTACTACAATGCTTATGGTCTTTGCTGCATTCTCTAAATCACACTATTTAAAAGAAGGGTTGTTATTAAAAATGTTTATAAATCTTACATTTTTCTTTGACTTATTAAAACACACATCAAGAGTGGAACTTATATTTCAATGTAGGATGTTTACATTTTAAAGAAATTTCCTTAAAAGACAAAGGGTTTGGTGAAGCGTGAATTGTGGACTCTCAACAAGTCAATGGTTAATGGTTGGTGTGATGGCCAATTTGGTAGGCCCTAAGAAAAGACAAAAAGAAATAATAAGGTAACGTAAGTATCTTTTCTTTTATTGATTTTTAATTTTTTAAATTAAGTGTATTATTAATTATTAGATTTGATTTTTATAAATTTTAGCTATCAAATCTAATATAATAAACTAATTATCTATAAAAATCAAATTGATATTGCATAATATATTTTATTTAGAAAATGCGAGAACCATTAAAAAAAAAAAAGTAGATTCATCTTTCGAAATCAAAAAGAATCAAAAGCTTAGCTGACAGTAGATTATAAAATTGAACCATGGGGTAGCACGTCCCAGCATCAACGTCTCATCTATCGCAGAGCATATGACATTTTTCCATATTCAATTGTTTTTACTCCCTTACATTATTGTGGTCAAGAGTTGTCTTTCTTTATAAAAAAATAAAAAATAATTATTTTGTCCTTTTTACAGACAAAATAAAAAGAGTTTTTGTCAACGTAAATGAAAATATTGGGATGAATTTTATAATTATGTTTACATCATAAATTTATATTAAACGATGATATAATTTGATAGTGTTTTTTGTTTTGAAAGGGATAAAATTTGAAGACAGTTATTAACAGTTACCAGAGTAATCAACAACTATTCCTTAACTATTATTATAAATAAAGAGAAATTGACGAAAAGTCACTCAACAAGTCAACAACAACAATGAGCTTTAGGGTATCTCTAATAGCAAGAAAAATAGTGTATTATTTACAAAAAATTATTATTTTTGGTAAGTTTTAGAGATCCGGGTCTCTATTTTAACTCAAATTTCTTGGGACCCATCACTTTTTAGAGATTTTTACTAAAATAGAGACCCAATTTACTTTTTTTACACCAAATTTAGAGATCCAAAAAGTAATTAGGTCTCTATTTTGGTATAAATCTCTAAAAAGTAGTGGACTCTATTAGAGATTTGAATTAAAATAAAGATCCGAATCTCTAAAAATTACAAAAAATAGTAAGTTTTTATGAATAATTATTATCATTAAAAATACCTTTATTTGAATTTATTTTGCGACCTTCCAAAAAAAAAAAGATCAAAAAATATTAAATTTCACATATGTTCAAGGACGACAATTACCCAACGGATTTTCTTGCGAACCTGGAAGTTCGGGCATCAGCAATGACACCTAGACCAGAGAGATGAACGTTTGGAAAATCTTAGTCAACGATCTTCCCTTGAAGGAATCATTTTATAGCTGACATGCGAGGCAATGCATGATGTAGATTTGGGCTACTAGTTTAAAATTCATCATATCAATATTCTGACAAGTGAAGATGGTTTATCAATGTGATTATGCATCTGAAAGCATAACTTGTTCATACTGTAGATCAACGATGATATATCACAATAATTTAAATATACTTCTTAATTAAAGATCGTATAAAGAATAAGATAAAATAATATTACCATTTTTTCAGCATCTTTGAACACTAAGATAAATTAATACACTGTTAGCAGAACGGCACATTCTAGAACACGGAAGACTACTGGTAGATGTATGTTCGGGCGAAACCAAAAGAAAATTTTATGTATTTTTTTTAAAAAAAATTAATATTTATTTATTTTTAGTTAAAAAATTAATTAGTCTTCACTGAAAAAAATATACACATATAATTATAAAATTATGTGTTTTAATATCTACTTTAAAAAAATTCCTAAATTCGCGACTGTGTAAAACTTATATTACATTTTTCCGTAGATAACTATCATTATATATGCATTCGCTAACCATGAACAACTTTTACCAAAAAAAAAGGGATCCAAAAATAAAGCCATGATGGACCCTCACCACAATCTGAAGCCAATTGACTTTATTTTTCTTACCGGTGACAACCCACTTTCTCAATTTTATTTTTCCAAGTTGATCCTTTAACTTTGTCAATAAATTTATCATTCATACCCATTTGGGTTTGACATGTGAACTCAAATTCCAAAAACCCCAACTATCAATTCTGACATAAGACTAACTTATGGAAATTTCTTCTACGAGCCATGTGGCAAATTTGTCACTGCCACATGTCAAGTTGTTATTCTATGAGACTAATTCACATTAGTTTGTATCGTGCAGACATATCATGTCAAAATGTCAGAAATTTCTCTTTTTACTAATTTGGCCTTACAGAGTTTTAAATAAATTATTATAATGCCCCCACTTATGATACTTGATTGACATTTGTCAATTAATTGAAATACTTTTTTGTCAATGTGACTATGGCAGATTTGTCACATGCTTCGTGGAAGAAAAACCCCTAACTTATAAGAACACTATATCATGTCTTTCAAGATATGGGACATCAAACTTGTTAGATATGTAATATATACAAACTATAATTAGTTGTTGTAACTGTTAGCCTGAAGATCTTATTCTTATATTTTGATGATAACTAAATCTTGATCATGAAATTGATATATTGACTAATCATATCTTGTAATTAGTTTATTCTTTGAGAATTAGTCAAAGCTTGAAGGATATCCAACATATTAAGTAAGCTCATGAGGATTAGAATGATGATCAAACAAAAGACATCCTCCAATTAGAAGATCAAAGCACTTTAATGGTCAAGATCTATGAATATTCAAGATGTGAACATCCTAGCTAAGATCTTATCCTAAAGAAGGAAGATTGAAGAGATGATCAAAGTACTTTGTGAATATCAATGTTATACAAGCTCAAGAGCAAGTTCATAAAGGTTGATGTTGATCAAGCTCAAGTGATTTAATCATGAAGATCAAATGAAGAGCTTAACATGATCAAACTCAAGTGTCTTTTAGATTCAAGATATAAAGATTCAAGTCAATAAGATCTTGGAAGATGAAGATGGAGCTATAAGGATGGAGACGAAAGTCATAAGGGGTACCGGTTTAGACTTGATCCGGGTTTGGGTCTTGCAAATGGTACATGCTCAATGATGATTCTCAAATATAGTTTTGAAATATTTGAAACATGTCTTATAAAAGAAGGTAAAAAAGAAACGCTTTCAAAACACCCAACCCTGGCAGTTTTGGTTTCATCGGATGACCCCATGGCAATCGACCAACCGGTGGCCAAAGGATCGTCTGCCCGAGGCCTGTCCACCTAACGAGGGTCTCTCGACCGGTCGATCGGCGAATAGGGGTCAACCAGTCGGGCCAAAATGCTGATTCAAAATATAGTCGTTTATGAACGTTGAGAGCATTAATTACACCAATTTTTCAGCTCTATTAATTTCTCTCAATTGCAAAATCTCACTTCATTGATTCATAGCAATTACTCTTGAGTTCTTTCATTATTTTTATCTTTGAATCATCATTGAGCCATATTTGAGCAAGAATTTGTGAGGATTATTGAGAGAGAGGCATTCATTGTATTTATCTATCCTAAAAAAGGGCTTTTATTGTCAATCTTAAACACTTATCAAAAGAGGGAGTTAAACACTTTGAAAGGAAGGAATTCATTGTCAAAGGTGTTGGGGTTGAAGCTTTGTATTGAGAATAATTTTTCCTATTGTAAGAGCTTGAACTACCATTGTAGTTGATTTGTGGATTCACCAACATTTGAAGAGTCACCATGGTGAAGATTGTTGAAATCCTAAGTGGGAAGCTTAGGTCATGGACTTAAGCGGGGGCTGAACCACGCTAAATCATGATTTGCAATCGCTTTCTCTCAACTCTCTCTTTGAATTATTTTCTGCACACTAAGTGTTTAATAAATTGTCTCACTTACAATTTTTATTGCTAGAGTGCATATTTGTTTAAGATTATTTTTGATTAATCTTTGCTAGTATATTGCCTAATCGAAAAAGTAGTAGCATTGTCTATGTAACCTAATTCAACCCCCTCTTAGGTTTAATTAAGGGACAACAGTAACCATAGTTACTTTATGGTAACCATAGTAATTTGACTATAATATTTAGAATCTTTTTCAACACTCTAATTGAAAAAAAAAAATCATTGCAAAAGATGAAAAAATCCTTGCAATAGGTATCTTATTTACAAAGATTTTTAACCATTACATAAAGTAAACATTTTTTTTGCAGCGGATAAAAACTTTTTAATGATATTTTGTAATAATTACTCATAAAATTATTTTTTAGCAATTGTTTTAGAATATTGTTTATCAATTACAAACAACCATTGCAATAGAAAATTTACAACGACACCATATGCAACAGTTTTTAGTCCTTTTGTAAGAGTTTTAAATATCTTTAAAAAATTATGGTAGTATTAGTTAAGAATATTCCAAAAATATACTTGGAATATGCTAAAAAATTCTTTCTTCTTAACCTGTAAAACGCACTCTCTGTATTCTGTATCATTAACAACATCTTCATGTTTGCTCAATAGTACATCACAATTACATTCTCTTTTCATCAATGGATTCTATAATTTTACCAACAAAAATTAGTCAACATCTCTTCCCCCCACCCCTCACCCCAAAAGACTGTTAGTAATTAAACTTGATTAGGATTCTATTAGTAAATAGGATTTTATTAAATAAGTTTTAGTATAGAGAATAGGAATCCTATTCCTAAAAGGATTAGCAATTATTATTTATAAATAAGACTACTTAGGTTAATTTTAGTTGTCACACACCACAAGGTGGGTGTACTATATTAGATTAGATTAGAGTTAGAGTACATATACCTCTAGATAGGTATATTGGAGTGATTATTGTAGTAGTTTCTATTAGTAATAAAGAATAATATTCTATGGACGTAGGCTATGCCGAACCACGTTAAAATAGTGTTGTGTTCTCAACGTTTCTATATGCACGATCCTTCCAACAAAGACATCGTTTTATAGGCAGAAGTATTTTTCTATGACGCCATGACAGGGAGTGGACGATGAAGAATTTAGGGAGTAATCGAAGGAACACAATTAAATATTTATAACATCAATATTTTCATAGCTAAAAATTGTTGGGAAAATAATATAGCAAATGTGAATCTAAATTTGAAACCTCAACTCATCCTTAGGGGTAGTTCAATCATGATTATTTATTATAATAATTTAAATATACTTTGTTATCAAAGACCGAGTAAAGAAGAAGCTAAAAAGAATTACACGTTTTCATCATCTTTGAATACAAGTATAAATTAATACATTCCATTTGTTGGTTAATTCTAGAACATGAAACACTTGTATTTCATTTGTTGGTCACACGTTGCCATCTACCATTGTCAGTGTGGTAGCTAGGCATGTGAACTATTATTACGCTTTCATACTTTGATAATCTCCATTAATATTAATTTAATTGCCCTAATAATTGACTTACAACCTTTGTTTATATAAATAATGTAAAGTAACTATTAAGATTTTAAGACATAGGATGAGTAAGACAAAATCTAGGCTTATATAAGTCTCGGCAAGTAATAGGAGGCAGTGTAAGAGGGCACTAGCAAGACATTGTTTGCTTTGTAGGGCAAGTTGTGGAAGTAATGGAGGAGAGCTTGGTGAGGCGTCGGGATAGCAAAACTTCTAGTAATAGTAATGGAGACAAAACCATTACACACACAAATGGTGATAATGGGGATCTGAAGCCTTTGGTTAACATGAAAGAAGAAGAGATAGAAAGTAGTGATGGACCCAAAAATAGAGTCTATATTGATCAAAATAAAGGTGCGTATTTTTATTAGTTTTAAGGTAATGATTTCATTCTACTATCATTATGTTCGGCTCTTACATGAAGCATATGTCTCACATGCATGCATGAGAAATCCATTTTTCTTTCAGCCAGTCATATTCAATGTAGCAATTTCCTTAGCTTCAAGTTGACTATAGGGCTTTGTGTTAATTTTGTAAGTTCTAGAGTAAAAGTGTTGCTATGTCCTTTTTTTTTCTTTTTTTGGTCTTTTTGCAAACAAATATTGCTACTCTACCTGACAATTACCCTCATTGAAGACCTTGCATCATCATCGGTACTTTACCACTAGGCTAACCATTTGAGATTAATTGATCCCCTTCATTTCTTGTCCCTCATGTTACTATGGTCTCTTTTGAACATGCCAAATTTATGTGGCAAGAAGCATCTTATTGTTTAAGAATGTACATATTAGATATTATCTCATCTTAGTTTTAAAAATAATGCATTTGCACTCCATAATGTATAAAATTTCCTTATCCACAAGTTTTATGCAAAAGTCAAATATGATTTATTGATTTTATTGTGTGATGGATCGGATGACCATGAATTTTTGATAAATTTGGAGGTTAAAATGCATTGTTTTTTATACTATAGAGGGGATAAAATGCATAATTTCATACCACAAAAAAATTACATATATAGAAAACCACAAGAGTAATATGAACTTACTACCAAATTGGAAATCCTTGGATGTACATCTAGTTCAGTAGATAACATAGACTTCGGAGAAAACCTACACTAATTATAGCAGACACATCAAACCTGCCTGCATTAATTGAAATTAGCATAATTTGCTAAGAATTTAGTTTAGAATCTTCTTGGCTTGCTGTAATGCGTGGAGTAAAATCAGATGGAAGTTCAAATTACAGCAAAGTATTGGATGTATGTGTGCATGCAGCCATGCATATCATACAAAGTTCTTTGGAAAATTTTTATAAGTCTGCTACCTTTTCTATGGGTCACACGCAGATGAATTAAACTAGATCAAGGGTCTAGCTCTGATATCATGTTAAGATAACTGAGGTTCCATTTTAAAATCAATTGGTATAAAGTAGAGTAACCCATGATCTTATAAGGTGGCATGAGAGTTTCTGATTTTTTGATATGAGACAAGTGTTATATTCTAACACTTTTGCCACATTCCAACTAAAAAATAAAAATAAAAATAAAAATCTTTTTAACAGTTTTTTAACCATTTTTCATAAAGCTAAAACATTTTGCGACATTTAAATTTTTCTATCAAATTTTGTTAATAAGTGCTTCTAAAATTACTCTTTCACAACGGTTTAAAATTATATATATTTACAGTGATTGTTTTTTAAACTACTGCTTATTATTTATATAAAATAAAATAAAAAACTATTGCAGTAGAGAATTTACAACTACATCACATGCAACGATTAAAGTCATTTGTAACGTTACAACAGATAAAAACGTGATAGTAGTGAATTTCGTGCACACGAGCTATCATTCTCATGAATATTAATCCCACAAGTCTGGAATTGCATTGTTGCAGGTGATGCATTTGGACAGCAGCCAGAGCAGCAATATATCAAAGCCGAGGACTTCTCTCTGCAATCAGGAAAATCTCAAGCAGAAAATACTACTCCTTCAAGGGGTTTCAACAAAGGAAAATCTGAACACATAAAGTTTGGTATCGAAGAAGAAAATACTGATGATTATCATGAAGTAATAGAGTTGGAATTTCTTGAGAGACAAGTCCACAAGCTTCATACACAAGATATGTACTGTCCTAATTGTAGATCTCAAATTACCAAGGTGGTTCTCCGGAGAAGAATAGTGACAAAACAAGATTTAATTCCACCAAACCCTACAATTCCTCCGGATCCTGATCCGGGGCTATATGGATGCTTCTCATGCTTAAGAATTTTCATCCGTAAAGGTACATTCTTCACCGTATTTATTAAATTATCACATTATCTAAATGTTTAAATTAATATAGAGGAAGGATTTATTATTTATTCATTATTTTTTACACGACATTTCTCATAATATTTATTAAATTACAGCCTCATCTAAATGTTTAATCTGATATCAAAAAGAGATTTATTATATCTATTTATTGTCTTTGACAATGCCCCTTCATTGTACAGGCAAAATTTGTTTTTCAAGTATTGCACATAAAATGGTTTTTTTTAATGTTATTAAATAGGCGGCATCAAGAATATTCTTAAATGTTTAAGCCTGTTTGGTAACTAAACTCTAATATCATATTAAGTTATACTTCATCAAATATTTAAGCATTTATAAAGAGGTTTATTATATTTATTTATTATTTTCAACAATATTCATCCCCATAAGACAAATAAATTTATAGGTATAGTAGTTAGTATGTACCTATCTAAAGAATGAAGATAACAATACACCATTGTAGCATCTTCATCAAAAGGCCTAGTCATAGCTTCTTTTATTATCTTTTGAGCTAGCTTAAAACAAAAAAATAAAAATAAAAATAAAAATATGAATAACCCTCGAATTATTTCTTTTTTGGATGAATGATTTCCTTGTTATTGATAAGCAGGAAGAGAGTTCATTAATTGCTTTGGGTTATATGGAGAAAGTCCTAGTCCACCGCCGAGTGTGCCTGGGGATGTTGTTGTTCCTATACCAGATCCAGGTAATGTGATTAATAAAACTGTTCCTTATTCTTAATTTTTTTGGAACAATCAAATTGTTCAACATGTCTCTTCACGTGTATGTTAGATAGTTTTTTATTAAACTTTGCAAGTGGATATAATTGTACAAATAAGTGGCGATGAGTTTTGAGCCAGGACCTTTTAGTATTTAAACTCTAATATCATATTGAGTGATCACCTCATCAAAAAATCTAAGTTGTTAGATAGAGACCGATTTATTGTATTTATTTACCACGTTCAACAGCAAGGACCATAAAATTGGAGTTTTCATTATGTAACAATTTAAACATGGATTTAACATTCATGGAAAATCCAGTGTCAATCCGAGTCTCTATCCGTAATGCTATTTATTCCTCTTACCAAATAAATTCAAATAGTCTCAGGTGTAAAAACAGCAATGTTTTTCTTGCCTGCTTTGTGTTCTGAAGTAACCGAGTGGTCATGTTACTCTAAATGCATATAGATTAATTGTTAAGAATTATGAGGGTCCATTCAGGGCAGATTCCAGAGTTATTGTTAGTAAAGACTAAAATACATAATTTTTCGACTATACAAATATAATTTTTTTTTGTGAGGGCTAACTAATCTTTTAACTAAAAATACATAAATATTTAATATTTTTTTCTTGAAAAGTACATAGAAATTTTAAGGAACCACGAGGTTTAATTCTAAAATCAATTAGTACTAAGAGGAGTACTCCAGGATCTAATAAGGTAATCTTGAGCTTGTGATTTTTCTGTATGGAAAAAGTATAATATAATAATACTATATATCACCCCTTCACTCCATCACCTTCCTTATATAGTAGAAGTTTCACTATATATACGAGAGATTTGATATTCAATACATGAATCCTTATCATACAAAGAGGGATGAAGACATGACATAAAGCACTAACTCTATTGGAATGCCACCCCTCACATGTGACCTAATTTTGAAGAAGCAACTTTGAATATGTGAGATGACATTAAGGTGAGCAATTTAGTGAGGTGAGATATGGGTTCTACGTAGAGCTAACATTAAGGTGAATGAGTCAACAAAATGAGAAATAAGACTTTGAGGTGTAGCCGAGGGGAGGACTACACCCCCACCAAGTAGGTTGGCAGGGTTCAAGTCATGGGGTGGGGGAAAAGAGGTATGGGGGTGGGGGGAGGAAAAAAAAAGTGAGAGATAGGTCAGACGTGAAGGGATATACCTAGATCAAGACACAACTTTGATACCATATTAAAAATCATTAATTTCCAACATAAAATGATTAATACTTAGGGGAGCTGCTCAGATATAGTGATTTTGAATTTTTTTTATTTTTTATATGGGAGAAGTGTATATTCTAACAAGCTGGGTTGACATACATAGTCTCATAAAGAATTTCTTTGAAAGAGCTCCTAAAATGCTTGATTGTTGTCTACTGATCACTATATGATACATGACTCGGTGCAGGAGTATTAACTGGTGGTGGAGGATCGGTTCCACCACAACCTCCCCCGCCACCCCCTGATGAATTTGAAAAACCAGAAGTCATAAAAAGCATTGTGTATGGAGGCCTAATGGAGTCAATTACAAGCTTAAGTGTGATTACATCTGCTGCAGCTTCTCAAGCTGCAACATGTAAGTTTTTTTCCTCATTGCCATGTCTCTCTCTTCCATTAAATTAGACTGCTTGGAGCTTAGCCTTGTAACTTCTCAGCTGATAACAATTTGAGTTTGAAGTCTAAATTTTCTTACAGTAAAGGAAAAATAGTTCCATTTTTTCACAATAATATACTGCAGGAGCAAATTTCCTTCATAAAAGTTTTATGTATATTCTATGCCTGCCATATCAAGATTTGAGATATAATTGTATATATATTATAATATTTTTGCTCCCAAGGACATGGTCTAAGGTAGTGAGGTGAAATCGCTTTTGCGAGGTTGTGGATTAACACTCCCCAATACTCTGAAGTTCCACATTTGACTAACTTGGTGCATGTGTGGGAGTGCAACTCTGCATCCAGGGATTTACTAGTTAGTGGTCGGGTTCTACCGATTGAATTTTCACATCATCTAAAACAAAAACATTTTAACTCTTTCGCAACACCCCAATTGAAAATAAGAAACCATTGCAAAAACTAAAACTTTTTAAAACAGTTTTATTCGATTGCGGCGGTTAAATTTTTTTATCATATTTTGTAATAGTTGCTAATGAAATTACTTTTTCCCGATGATTTTAATTAAATTATAGTTGAATAAAAAAGTCGTTATAATAGAGAATTTGCAACGAGACCATATGTAACAATTAAAGTTATTTGTAATATTTTTTAGCCTTTTTTTTAATAGTTTTAAGTATTACAACACATTTACTAGTATTGAATTTTTATCATAACGTTATTTGATATGAGAAGTTCTAAGCCTTAGTGAAGCTTATAACTTACACGTTTGTCTTGAAATGCTGCAGTGAACATTGTAGCTCTGGGATTTGCAAACCTAATTGGTGGACTTTTCGTTATAGGTCAGAGTGTAAGTAATCCTGATCGCTATAGTTCCATAAAACTCTTGGCAATTTGCATATTTTGTTCTTTTGTTTATTTATTGTCATTAGCATAGTTTCCACCTCAAAGGCATGTAGATATGAAATATACATTCAGATCATTGACAAACTTGCTACATGTAATTGCTGAATTTGTTTCGATGATTGCTGATGTCTTTCTAAAGAATTTGAATTGTATAATTGAATAGAAATATAAATTAGGGATGAAAAGATGACAACAAAAACTAGTAATTGAAAAAAAAAAAAAAAATATATATATATATATATATATATGAAGGACCAGACACTTTTTAGTCGTAGTAGGAAAAATGTTCCATCCGTTACACTAATGATGGCCCCACACCATGTGAGTCATATATGGTGTGAGAGATGGCCATCCGTTATAGCAAATTGATGGACGCAAGAATCTCCCTTACAAGTGTATTATTACATGTAAAATTGTTTAACTAGTAAAATTCTAAGCTCCCTACTCTAAAAATGGAGAAAAAATTTGTCGTTTTAACCACTTGAGTTTCACTCCACTTGTTTCAAACTATTATACTGGTAGATTTAAGGAATATTAATACCTATTTTGGTCATTTATTTTTGACCTGATTGATAAAGTAGTTTTTTATCTTCATAAGTGATACATTTCAATTCCTTATTTTTTGACACTATTAATCATTTTTAGTGATTTCGTTAAAAAATTTTACGGGAAACGCCTGTACAATTTGGGAAAAATAAGACAAACGTGCTAATCACGTGCATTTCCCATCAGTATTTTGACGAAATTACTAAAAAAGACAAGATAAAGGATTAAAATGTATCACTTTTGAAGATAAAGAATCAATTTGTCAATCAGTCAAAGTTAAAAGGATCAAAATGAGTATTAACCCTATATTTAACTAATTCACTCTTTTGGTATACGATACTAAATTGCAAAATTTGTAAACAATCACATGATTTCTTCTAATACACTCTTCAAGAATCAAAATCAATGTTGAATTGACATGATTCCATGCATCAATTTGCATTAATTCTCAACTTCACGTTATAGTAATGTTCTCACCACTAACATTTTTTATTGTGTCAAAACACAGATTCTGGACTTGAAACGTGACAATCAACGGTACAAAGAAGTACTCGGTCAAAAACGGCACTTCTTTCTGCATGCGACCCTTGTCATACTATCGTACCTCGTATTCGGCCTCGTACCACCAGTTGTCTATGGCTTCACGTTCCGCGAAACCGACGATAGAGACTACAAGCTTCTTGCAGTAGCTGCAGCTTCTGTTATAAGCATTGTTTTTCTTGCAATTGGAAAAGCCTACGTTCAAGCAAGACAGGAACACAAGTTTACTGCATACCTCAAAACGGTACTGTACTTTCTTATTACTGCAGTAATGGCGTCAGGTGTTGGATTTGCTGTAGGTGATCTGGTCAACAGGTTCATGGACAAGCTTGGTTGGTTTCAGCCAAATCAAGCAGGCACTCTACAATTTCCTGGAACTCAATCACTGCATCCATCTTTCGCTGCATACTGACACAGTCCGGATTGTGTGCGTCAGTTTCTCGCATAGTTGGTAAGACTCACAGGTGTAGATTTCAATAATGTATGAGAGACTGATGTCAATATGTTACATCAATATGTTACATTGTCTGTAGCTTAAAACAGTAGTCAACTTTAGTTCCTTGTAATAAAATAATGCTTTAAATCTATGATGTAATGTTTACTCTTGCTGGCATATTGTGCATATAACTTGTGAATTTGCAAAACCAAAAGCAGAAAATAAGAATACGAAAATCAAAATAAACAGAATCTGACAATGGACACTTGTACTTGGTAATAAAGAAACAGAAACACAAATGCAGGAAAGATGCAGGAAAACCCGAGACCTGAGTTTGATTTAATCTTCTTAAAACTTAATCGCCCTGCTACCGAATTTATGATCCGACGATAGTTCCCTAACAAATAATGGATTTTGTTTGACGGTAAAAGTACTCCAAATTATTTAGACACTACCAACCAAACAATACAAAAGTACTCTCTCTCTTATTGTAAATGCGCAAACTACGAGAATGTATGTATGAATATACTAAATGATTTTTGCGATCTGAATTTCTGGTACTTTAAAGTGTTTGATGTCTGTTCTAACTTCTAACATATATGTCACTTTAGCTTTATTTTAAGTGAAAAATGAATTTATTCTTCTTATGTGGGGTACTTCAATTTCCTTAAAGTAGACTCTTCATTTTTCTCCAAACTAATTCTTTAGCTTTGAGCTCAATTTCCTCATTTGCTTCTCATTTATTTTAATCAAGTAAATATGCTAAGATCATCTCCTACAAAAGATGAACATGTATATATCCGATGCTTCCTATTGTAATGTGTAACACCCACTTATAAATTAAGTCAAAATCAACATCATCACTTGAGTGAAAGCCCAAATTACAACACTACTAAGTGGACTTCCGTAAAACTTCATGACCTCATTGCCCTTTACAGAAAGAAAGTTTTTGGTCCATCAGAGATTGCACTTATCACACATAACAAACAGATACAGTGATTGCATTGTTTATGTTTCTTGTTAAAACAATTTTAATGCCTTATCTTTTCAATATGTATCCGTGTTACTCATCAATACATTAATTTATTTCCCCTGCGTTTCTCAAATGAAGACGTGATAGGCTATAAAAGCATGCCTCGCTTAAATACCAAGCTACACAAAGAGAACGTAGCATTACGAGTTATTCGTAGAAGTGGAAAACCAATTGGAGCCGTAACGAAAGCGAGTCTGCAAATGATTCTATTCAAAATGATTTCTGTATATTTCTTACTTGGACTAGTCTTAGTTTTTAATCAAATTAGCTCTATAAGCTGCTCTCTAGTCCTAGTGTAACCGAAAATCCTTTCTGGCCAAAAATAGAATAGTAATCAAAATTTGACCTCGGCCTAGTCCCATTTTCAGATAGTGAATTTAATGACTTGTGCAATAATAAACCCAACTTGAACTACACAAATCAATGAATCTCTATAAATAGCCTTCCATTAGTCTTACAAAAAGGGGAAAAACCCTAGTTACACAGTGACCCGTACTCCATCCCAAAGTGACCTCACCATCCTTATCTTTTGAACAATGCAAGTTGCTAATACCCATCTAAAAATGAATCATAAAATTTCAAACGCGTAAGCTTGATTATAGATTCGAGAATCTGCAAATAGGAGATAGGGGAGCAGAAGAATAGCCTCAGGACTAAGGCCTCTGGCCTTCCTCTGCCATAGGATGTAAAAGATAACAAGTTTTCGATTGCTATTGACATCAAATACTTGCATCAAAATAGAGCACAGCAAACTTATAGATTTCCCAAGAAATCTATTGTTTATACTCAAAATTTAGTGAAGCATAAACTCTTAAGGAGCACAATTCACAACAACAATTGATATAACTCCTTGCAAATTCCAAAATGGAAATAAACTGAAGAAATGGAGCAATATACTATTATAGAACAATTTCCGTGAGTTTAATCTAAACATATTTTGGTTGAAGTAAAGAGAATAAGCATCAGTATTACACATTGCAAATCAGCAAGCATACCTTGAATTGATCTCAACTCAATAATGGAACCACTCGAGGACTTTCTCTATTGGTAAAATAGCGCACGTGTTTTCTCAGTCAGCGTTATCTATTAGTAAAATAGCAACTGGATTTTTTTGGACAGGCCCCCATCTGTTGTAGTTTACACAGCTTTGGCTTCTACCTACATGCTGAAATCTTCTTTCCCTTGGACTCGGATAATTACGACTTTCAGCGGTCTCAGCCGAGTACATGGTAGTCTCTCCCTCACTACTATAATCATTATAGATATCCAGAACCTCGATAGGAGATGAACTTGATAGGACCTCACTTTGTGCCACATTTATGGATCCTGTTGAGGAAATCTCAGCATCTGCAATGGAGTCAGCATGTCCTCTGTCATCATTGGATCCTTCTTCTACAAGGGGATGCTGTAATGGAGGTTCCCTGACACCAGTTTCATCGGAGTGTGGCAGCACCTTTTTCGTAGCCTGAGGGGAGACGGCAGTTTTAGCAATCCTTGGTGGAAAATTAATATCCAAAAGCTGAATTGTCATAGTTTCCTTCTTCGTCATTGGAATTCCTTGAATGTGAGTAGCAGCCGGTTGATCAGTACTTACATGTCTATCTTCCGGAATATTAACAATAGTAGAAGAGCTCGGCCCAGGCTGTTCTCTAAGTTTTGACACTGTATCCGCTGATGTCGCAGCTTCCTCATTTTCAACTTCTGTTGACTTAAAAACTTGCCGCATTGTAAAGGAAGCACAAGAATGATCACTCTTCTGGCCTGAAGACATCAGTCGAATTAGCGGTAACTTGGGTTTGTTGAGTTCATCAAGATTTCCCTCCCAATGTTGATTTAACCAATCACAGATAATAGGAATAGGGATGCCAAATTGCGTCAGATGGTCCTTTTTCCACGATGATGATGACGACGATGAAGTTGAAGAGGACTTTGTATTCGGGGATGTCGCTAGCTTCATGGGATCGCAAACCATAAATGCAAGATTTCCATGAACATCAAACCCAGCAGACCCTGGGCTCCAAGTGATTCCATCAGTAGACAGCTTTATTAGATTGTCAGTGGCTATCACTACCTTCCCCTCACCAACCATCAACTCCTTTTTCTCTGTGTACCCTAAAAGGTAAACTACACTAGAAAGGTCCAAATTTGGTTTTGAAGAGGTTTTCAAGTAGTGAGGTTGTTGTGCATTTTCATCCCCGACGTCAAGACCTACTATAGTCAGATCGAGAACAGAGCTGGTAATGAAGAACCTGCATTTAAATAAGGACATCAGCAAAGTATACATTATTTTTAGACATTCATGAGGGATACACATTTAAGGACTTAAAAGAAACTATGTAGCATTTGTTCAGTGGATACAATTGCTATCAAATATTCTTCTTCAGTTAGTGTGTACGTTCAATTATGACTTACACAACCTTTTGAGATTTCAGAGTGCACCATGTGGAAGGTTTTATTATGTATTCCATGTTGCTTAAAAATATAACGTTATAATAAGGTGGAATGCTTTCTTAATGGAAAAAATGACATTCAACCTGTAGCTATTTCTTTAATTTTTTTTTTCTTTCTTTCTTTTTCAGTAGCGTTAAATGCCCTCTGATGCCACCCAATGTAGGATACAAGTGACTTTCCTTCCCCCTCCCACACCCCAATAGGATCACGTCTCTACACTGCTCCTCACACTGCATTTGGCATCACTAGAAAGTTGAAGAATGGAAGGAACCCAAGGGGGGGCGGGGTAGGGGGGTTGCTGAATGGAAAAAGATGACTTGCTTGTTTGATTGGATGGGAAGAGGATGGAACAGTAAATGGAAGTGTATTAACCCTTCAAGTGCAAATTCTCTGACAGGAGAAAGCAGGACAGAGGGACATAAACAACCAATCATTACTCTTTAAGTTTCCTTTTCAGTTGCACTCCTTTGGGTGATGGACCAGGTACCTCATTAGATGAGCTTAAGAAAGACAAGATGGCTAATTCCTGCATCAAATAGACTATCCTTCCCCTACTACAACAAGGACTTATCTTCTGCCACGTATGAAACACGACTCAAGCTCATCAACTTGATTCTTATTGCCTTCTATTTCTTGGAGAAGTAATGATTTGAAACTAACTGTTTATTTTATGTTTCATTAAAATACAAGCAACTATGCTCAGTTTTCCTTGGTCAATTTTCAGTTGAAAACCCAAACTACCATCCAAATTTGCAAAGATACCCAACCAAAAAATAAATACTACTTCAGCTGTATGCACATTTTATTAATTTATATTCCTATTTACACGCAGGAGAGTGTTTGGCCAACTGATCAAATTCGGCAAGCATACATTAAAGCAACCAACTAACATAATGATGAACGCCCAGCAAACAATCTAAACCCCACTGTAGCTTGATGCTAATCGAACCGACAAACAAGCATTTATTGCCTATAAAATTTTCCTCTTCAACCTAATGAAGCCATATTTGCACCTAAACGAATCTTTTCAAAAAAGCATGTACACTACTTTTGTGTTTCCGAGCCAAAATTCATACTGTGTATAATCAAAACCGAAATACTAGGGATCACTGCACTTATCCGGAGATAACACGTTACTTCTCTCGACTGAACAGAGACATAGATTCTAACTAACATTTGACCATAAACAGAATGTATCTGGTGCAGTCATTCGCTAAATCTCTTATCTGAAACTAATACAAGACAAGCACGTAAATCTAACTAAATTTCAGAGTGTCTTAATCAACAGTTTACTAATTTCTCGTATTATATCACAAAAACATTGAATAGCTTAGAGAAGATTCAAGTCAACGCTAGCAAGAATCACCTCTACCGGATGCAACATCAACTAGAACACGAAAAATCGAAATGTAAACTTATCACATTTAGCCACCGACAATTTTCTACTTATATTTCATCTCTTACTATAATTTTCAAGCAATCAAATTTTCAATCAAAAAAGAAAAAAACGAGCGCGCGCGCACACACATACATATGTACAATATAGAAATATACATACATATACAATTTAAATAAACACACATCATAACACTATAACACACACACACACATTTAAAGAGAGAGTACAATGTATTGATAATGCAAGTGGTGTATATATGACTGTAAGTGAAAGATGACCTGTGAGGGAAGAGGCAAGCGGCGACGGAGTTCTGGAGGCGGATCTCAGCGGCCTCGGCGGCAGCGACGGAGGGGAGGTTGTGACCAGTGTATCCACCATGGCTGACTTTCCTCTGCCAGAACATGAAGTTGTTGCTAACAACTCTGAACTCACTTCCTTTGATCCTTCCGCATCTCACTATGAGGTAGACATAACCCAAACACCTCCATCTACCAAACCAGGAGAACTCTTCTAACTCTCTCCGTTAAACCCATACTCATATTACCAAACTTTCTAACTCACACAAAAGTTCAAATCTCTATTATGTATCACGCCAGCAGCCCTTACAGCCGTGTACAAATCCTCTACTGTCTATGTACAATCCGTATCCTCTTCCCGCTCAGAAACGTATCTTCCCATACTTTCTGAACCTGATCTCCGTAGATATAGACAGAAAGGTTACAAAGGATTACACCTTTGAGCCATTCGTCTAGCCTTACAGCCTAGTTTCTTTGCTGGAAAGAATGTTTCTTGTCTGGTCTCTTTACTAGATACCAGGTGGCGTAAGTTTGATGATGCACTCATATGTGCCGTCGAAGCAGGTTTTCACAATGGCCATATTCTCATCCAGGTTGAACCAAACTTCACCCTTGATCTTTCCCGTCCTACCTTTCTCAAACCATACAGGTCCTTATCCAATTTTATGGAGCTGATATGAACCCAAATGAAACTGTTGTTGCACTCTATCATTCCATGACCTATAAAGTCCAAACCCATCTCTTTTCCATGGATCACAACTGTAAGCCTCGAGTCCACGTGTTAGGTGATAGTAATGTTACCCAACCAAAGATCTACACCAAACATGAACTCACTTTCCCTCCTCGATAGAAAAATAATTATGAAAGAAGCCATAACTGACCAATCATCCATGATTCACCAAGAATCTCTAGATATCCTCTAGAACCAGGTCATGTCGCCATATCATTTCCAATAAAATCCCAACTAGCTGAACTATATGAAAGATGCCAACTTGCTGGACATCCTCACTCCTGTCCACACTATGTCAGAAAACTCTTTGCTACCAGATCTAGGTCCTCTACATATGTCTGTTCTGTTAATTTTCCTGAAGACATCTATTGTATAGGAGAAGCCGACAACGCATATGTTAGTAAATGGAAAGTTACCAAAACCAGACCACAAGATATTAGACAAATCGAGTCAGCAATCAATTGGAGCAACATGAATGCAAAAGCTCAGAATGCTGCCATTCAAAAAATATGGTCAGATCTTAGGGAACATGTTGCATGGACAAAAGAAGCCCATGATCATCTCAGACAAGGTTGTTATGACCAATATAATGACCTCCACAAGGCTTTCCACAAGAATCACATATACCAGCAGACAACTCTAATCAACTGGAAAAAACTGCAGAAAGCCGCTCCAGTTCGAAACCCTTCCGGACAAGTTCGTTCTTGGAACAGTGTCAACATGATCAACATGCAGAAATCTTCTTCTAAGAAGCATTACCTTGATTCTGATGAGTTCAAAAGAAAAAGAGAATGACTCGCTGAAAAGCTCAAACAGCCAGCTAAGCCAAAGAAGCAGTCTTCTCATCCTTGGAAGCATAATCCAAAGCCAGATCATGCAGTCTGGATACCAAGTGAAATTTGTGAAAAAGCCTATTGGGTTGATCTTACACCACCTCCTTATTATCTCTCCAAAGAGAAAATTATCCCAATTGGGTGGGGTGATGAAGACGAGAAAGAAGGTCCTAGTTAAATTTCCTCAGTCATTTCGTCATTTGACTCCTTTGATCCGTTTGAAAAGGATTCGTCCTCTCAGACAATTCCACCATACAAAGGACCAGTTCTTATGCAAACCCCTGTGACTCCGTTTTATACGGACACCACAAGAACACGAACACATAACCTAGTGCAGACTAATCCTGATGATTCAGAAACAATCAGTGACCAGGGAAAAACTTCCCAAGCTGGTGAA
The DNA here is from genome assembly GCA_037974665.1 of Ehretia macrophylla. Classification (NCBI taxonomy): domain Eukaryota; kingdom Viridiplantae; phylum Streptophyta; class Magnoliopsida; order Boraginales; family Ehretiaceae; genus Ehretia; species Ehretia macrophylla. Next base: position 40,170,360 of record CM075782.1, on the reverse strand, counting down.
CATCAAAACCAACAGCCAGCATAAGCACAAGTCCCACAGGTTCCACAACAGCAACCTCAAAGACAACAAAACATTGAAGGAAAAGTTTTCATCCCATATGCTCCAGATCACAAGCAATTCTGGAACATTGATGCCATCCCTCCTGATGACAGACTCAAATATCTTGAGAAAATGGATGCATGGATAAATGGAGAATCTCTCCGAAATCCTACTCTTGAAATAAGAGATATCATTGACCGTCTTGTTGCTGCTTTTACAGGATCACTTCGCAGTTGGTGGACAAGAATGCTGTCAGAAGAAGAAAGACAAATCATCTTGACAGATGCAGATCCTATTCAGATGTTTCTAAGATTTCTACGAGCCATTTTCGTAGGACAAACAGCCCAAGAGATTGAGCAAGCAGAAAAAGAGTTCTTACTCAACAAATGTTGTGATGTTGCAAAACTTGGAGATTACTATCTCAGATAGGAAGCTCTATATTTTACCTTTAGAAAAAATACAGAAACTATCAAGAAGGCGTTCGTATTTAACATGCCACAACATTTTCCTGAATTGCTCGAAACAGAGTTCAAACGAGCCAATATTGCAGATCTAAGACAGGTGAGTCTTGCTCACTTGTAGCAGATGGCCAGAAAGCTCATTCAAGATCAGTGCGAGTCCAAACAACTTGGCAAACTTCTCAAAAGCAAGGAGCAGAAAACAATGGATACCTTTTGCAGAAAAGATTTTCAAAAGTTTGGCTGTCACACTCACAGCTACTCTCCATGTTCGTGTCACAAATACAAGAAGCACAAATATCAGAAAAGATTTCACAAGTCCAGAAAACCTTTCAAAAAATTCAAATTTGTGAAGAAAATATCAAAACCCTCTTCTTCCACTAAATATTTTCTTTGTGGAAAGAAATGACATTTTGCAAAAGATTGTTACATCAAAAAGTCCAAGAAGCTACCAGTCAAGCTTGTTCAGTTCATTTCAACTCAAAACATTGATAACCAGCTATACACATGGACTTCCGAACCAGATCAACCCGTCCTTAACCTTGATATAGCCTCATCCTCAGATCTTACCTCAGAATCCGAATCCTCTGATTCTGAACCAACCCTCTCCATAGCCAAAATACACAAAACCGCTGAACAACCAATCTTTACCACTTCCAAAGCTACCTTTACCCCAGGACAGATCTATAAGTCATACATAAAGCTTGTTGTAACCCCTCAAGGATATGTTCCTATCACCGTTACTGCACTTCTAGACACAGGTTCATGTATTTCTTTCATGAAATCCAAGTGTCTTCCTCCTGAATTTTGGATTTCCTCCAGAGTAACCTTTACCATTGCTTTTGGTAATGGATTTGCAAGTGAAGCACATTTCATGACCATTCTCATTCAGTCATTCAAGATGATGAATTTACTGAAGAAAGAAGCCTCATCTTTTTCTTGTTGCGGTGATCTTCCAAACAAGTTTTGGGAAAGAGATAAACACTTTGTCTGAAAAAAGCTTAAGATATATATTGGAAGCTGTACAAGGTAGACGGGCTGCTGGCTTGATAGGTAATAGAGAAAAAATATACTGATATAATTATAAAACTATGTGTTTTAATCTCTAGTTAAAAGATTTCCAAAATTCGTGACTGTGGAAGACTTATATTACATTTGTCCATCAATGGTAGATAACTATCATTATATGTGCATGTGCTAACCATGAACAACTTTTACCAAACAAAAACAAAAAAAGGGAGAATAACTTTTTAGTCCGTGGGGTTTATCAGAAGTCCCAAATTGGTCCTTTAGATCTGCAGAATATCCATTTTAGTCCCTGAAATTAACTTCCGTTAGGCGAAAATTAATGCGCGAGTATCGCGCTTTCGTACTTTCAAAATCTTCATTTATGTTAATTTAATTCTAGCAATTGACTTACAACCTTGTTCCATAAAGATGTCATAAAGTAATTATCGAACATAGGATTTCCTTTTCATTTTTATTTTTATTTTGTTCAGAATCAAATAGACACAACATATGTGGAAATTCTTTATATTCCTTCTAATCTTTTATATTTTTTGTCTTTCAATATTGGCGTGAACAATCACTAATTCCAGTATAGCATATCCAATTATGTTATTAAACACAAATAACATTATACAATTATTATTTTTTTTCCTATTTGTCTCTATATTCCACAAATCATTAACGTACAATTTACTAACATTAGTGCAATTGAATGAGAAAATGCACAATACTTCTTTGTGTCTTACTGAAATTGCATTAAAATCTTATGTTTTTAAAAGTCTCATGAAATTTTTTGTGTTATTTAGAATGTTGCATGATACTTCCTACTGTCTATTTTTTAATTAAATTTAACGGAGATTAATTGAGAGTCACATGCCTATAATGCAAATTTAGTTTGTATTATGCCTTAAAATAAATTAGAAAAGACTAAAGTGCCCTATTTTACATCACATCCAGTTCTTCATGAAGCTCAATTTGTGACATTAACAGTAAGCTTAATTATGCCAATTATATTAAACATCTTTTTTTGTCATTATATTAACACCTTATTAAAAACAAAGATGCTTCTAACCAATTTTTAAACAATATTAAAGAATTCTTAACCCTTAATTAAATGACATGATCATGTCATGCACCCCTGTACCAACGTGATGAACACCAATTCTCTCTCTCTCTATATATATATAATTAATATATATATATATATATATATATATATATATATATATATATATATATATATATATATATATATATATGTATATAACTGACGTGGGCATTTTAATAATTCAAATTTCCTGCTCGCCGTTATTCTATGTTATGTTTTAGTGCCATGATGGTCTGCCAGTGGCATGGTCTTTCTTCCATGTACATGTTTTTTTAAATTTGGAGAGTTTGCTTCTACACGAAAATGAAAACGAAAACCTTTGAAAACAAATATTGGACTGCGAAGAAAAAAGTGAAGTCTAAATGCATATGGCACGGAAAAAAAAAATCCGATTTCGATAAAAAATAAGTGAAATCCAAAAATGTTCCATGTTCATCTCTTTTGGTCTCAACTAACACAAGCACCTCTCTTTCTCCTCAAAACAACAACCTTTTTTTGTCAAGCAGCCTTTACTTTTCAAGACTTCACAGCAGTCAGCAATAACAAAAGTAGCAACGGCAAAGCCAAGAAGAGACAACAAATATCACCAAAACCACTAAATGACTATGGTGGCTCAAACTCAAAATGACCGAGAATTCAAGAACGCAGAAGAGATGCGGAGCACACATGAATGAACACACCATATGCAAAAAACCCAACAACGTGTAGCAATTAACAAAATCATGGAAGGTTGTAGCAATTTTTACCAAAAAATTGTGCAAAAACAAACCCAGGAAAGTTCAAACAATTTCGCAATGAAATTTGGCTTTCAAGGTGTTTTTGGTACTTTCTCTCTAGAGTTTGAGATTCTCTCTAACTTCTGTAAATAGTTTTTCGAAAAGGTGAAGGTGTGGAAAAACCTGCAATTACTCATTTTTAAATGGGAGTATTTTCATCTTATAATACCCTAAGTTAACAGAATTTAACCAAAGTTTAAATTGAGAAGAGTGTGCAACATTCTAAATAATACATGAGATTTCATACGACTTTTAAAACACAAAGTTTTAAATACAATTTCAATAAAACACAAACAAGTGTTGTGCATTTCCTGAATTAAAAAACTAGTGGATCCCCAGCAAAATGCTACCATCGTGAAATACATTAGCTTCCATTTGATCCAAGAATAGTAGACATTGGATACTTTTCCGTATTAATTGATTTATTTTTTCTAAAATCTCTATAACGTCTGAGACCTAGTGATTAGTATAAATTAAACATAACTCCTTTCTGTTGTTTAGAGAAATTAAATTAAGTATGACTCCTTGCAGTTGTTTATAGAAATTAAGAATTAATATATTTACACTACTCTAAGGAGCCATTTTAACAAAGTATTGAATTAATCATAATCGACAAATTTGATAGTCAAGCAGTTATTTTTCTATTAAAAAATTGTAAGAGACTTCGATACATAAAGATCCATCAAGAACCTTTTAAGTCTCGACTATTGTCATTTTCTCATCAATCTCTAACAATACATCATTCGTCATTGTCATGTCTATTGCGCTTATTGCTCTTGTTTGTAACTCCTCATCCTCTGTGGGTTTCGTCTCAGTTGGAATTTTTCCTTCAACGATATTCCATAGACCTTGCATCACCATGAATTCTTTGAAGTTGATTTTTCAGAAACTGAAACTACACTTCCTGTCAAATTCAAAAACTGAAACTACACTTCCTGTCAAATTCAAATTCAATCTCGAACTTTTCAAAAGTCGAAACCATTTTTATTCATCCAAAAACACACACCTTGAGTTGGAATTTCACAAAACGGACTACAAATTCAAAATTAGCAAGTCGAACAACCTAAATTCATCGAATACTATAAAATCCGAAGAAAGCCATAAAATATTAGAGAATGCAAACTTTGAATAAGATCGAAGCCTGAATTTGATTCAATTTCCTTCAGACTTTTATTGCCCTACTACAATGCTCATGGTCTTTGTTGCATTCTCTAAATCACACTATTTAAAAGAGGAGTTGTTATTAAAAACATTCATAAATCTACATTTTTCTTTGACTTGTTAAAACACACATCAAGAGTGGAACTTATATTTCAATGTAGGATGTTTACGTTTTAAAGAAATTTCCTTAAAAGATAAAGGGTTTGGTGAAGCATGAATTGTGGACTCTCAACAAGTCAATGGTTAATGGTTGGTGTGATGGCCAATTTGGTAGGCCCTAAGAAAAGACAAAAAGAAATAATAGGATAACGTAAGGATCTTTTCTTTTATTGATTTTTAATTTTTTAAATAAAATGTATTATTAATTATTAGATTTGATTTTTATAAATCTTAGCCATCAAATCTAATATAATAAACTAATTATTTATAAAAATCAAATCTGATATCGCATAATATATTTTATTTAAAAAATGCGAGAACCATTAAAAAAAATAAGTAAATTCATCTTTCGAAATAAAAAAGAATCAAAAGCTTAGCTGTCAGTAGATTATAAAATTGAACCATGGGGTAGCACGTCCCAGCATCAACGTCTCATCTACTGCAGAGCATATCACATTTTTCCATATTCAATTGTTTTTATTCGCTTACATTAATGTGGTCAAGAGTTGTCTTTCTTTATAAAAAATAAAAAATAATTATTTTGCCCTTTTAACACACAAAATAAAAGGAGTTTTTGTCAACGTAAATGAAAATATTGGGATGAATTTTATAATTATGTTTACACCATAAGTTTTTACTAAAAAATGATATAATTTGATAGTATTTCTTATTTTGAAGAAATAAAATTTGAAGACAGTTACTAATAGTTACGAGAGTAATTAACAACTATTCCTTAACTATATTATAAATAAAGAGAAATTGACGAAAACTCACCCAACAAATCAACAACAACAATGAGCTTTACTTGAATTTATTTTGCGACCTTCCAAAAAAAAAAAAAAAAAAGATCAAAAAATATTAAATTTCACATATGTTCAAGGAAGACAATTACCCAACAGATTTTCTTGCGAACCTGGAAGTTCGGGCATCAGCAATGACACCTACACCAGAGAGACGAACGTTTGGAAAATCTTAGTCAACGATCTTCCGGGCATCAGCAATGACACCTACACCAGAGAGACGAACGTTTGGAAAATCTTAGTCAACGATCTTCCCTTGAAGGAATCATTTTATAGCTGACATGAGAGGCAATGCATGATGTAGATTTGGGCTACTTGTTTAAAATTCATCATATCAATATTCTGACAAGTGAAGATGTTTTATCAATGTGATTATGCATGTGAAAGCATAACTTGTTCATACTGGTAGATCAACGATGATATATCACAATAATTTAAATATACTTCTTAATTAAAGATCGTATAAAGAATAAGATAAAATAATATTGCCATTTTTTCAGCATCTTTGAACACTAAGATAAATTAATTCACTGTTAGCAGAACGCCAAATTCTAAAACACGGAAGAGTAGTGGCAAATGTATGTTCGGGCGAAACCAAAATAAAATTTTATGTATTTTTTAAAAAAAATTAATATTTATTTTTTTTAGTTAAAAAATTAATTAGTCTTCACTAAAAAAAATGTATTCATATAATTATAAAATTATGTGTTTTAATATCTACTTAAGAGAATTCTTAAATTCGCGAATGTGGAAGACTTATATTACATTTTTCCGTAGATAACTATCATTATATATGCATTCGCTAACCATGAACAACTTTTACCAAAAAAAAAAGGGATCCAAAAATAAAGCCATGATGGACCCTCACCACGACTTGAAGCCAATTGACTTTATTTTCCTCTCCGGTGACAACCTACTTTCTCAATTTTATTTTCTCAAGTGGATCTTTTAACTTTGTCAATAAATTTATCATTCATACCCATTTGGGTTTGACATGTGAACTCAAATTCCAAAAACCCCAACTATCAATTCTGACATAAGACTAACTTATAAGAACACTATATCATGTCTTTCAAGATATGGGACATCAAACTTGTTAGATATGTAATATATACAAACTATAGTTAGTTGTTGTAATTGTTAGTTTGAAAGTCTTATTCCTATATTTTGATGATAACTAAATCTTGATCATGAAATTGATATATTGACTAATCATATCTTGTAATGAGTTTATTATTTAAGAATTAGTCAAAGCTTGAAAAATATTCAACATATTAAGTAAGCTCATAAGGATTGGAGTGATGATCAAACTCATGGAAAGTGATGATCAAACAAAAGACATCCTCCAACTAGAAGATCAAAGCACTTTAATGGTCAAGATCCATGAATATTCAAGATGTGAACATCCTAACTAAGATCTTATCCTAAAGAAGGAAAATTGAAGAGATGATCAAAGCACTTTGTGAATATCAATAATATACAAGCTCAAGAGCAAGTTCATAAAGGATGATGTTGATCAAGCTCAAGTGATTTAATTATGAAGATCAAATGAAGAGCACAACATGATCAAGCTCAAGGGTCTTTTTGTCAAGATCTCTAAAGCTTCAACATGTAAAGATTCAAGTCAATATGATCTTGGAAGATGAAGATGGAGCTATTAGGATGGAGACAGAAGTCATAAGGGGTACCGGTTGAGACTTGATCAGGGTTTGGTCCTTGCAAATGATACATGCTCAATGATGATTCTCAAATATAGTTTTGAAATATTTGAAAAATGTCTTACAAAAGACGCTAAAACATAAACGCTTTCAAAAAACCCAACCCTGGCAGTTTTTGTTCCACCGGACGACCCGATGGCAATTGGTCGACCGATGGCCAAAGGGTCGTCCGCCTGAGGCCTATTCACAGGACGAGGGTCTCTTGACTAGTCGACCGGGGAACAGGGGTCGACCAGCGAACAAAGGTCGACCGGTCGGGCCAAAATGCTGATTCAAAATATAGTCATTTATGAACGTTGGGAGCATTAATTACACCAATTTTTCAGCTCTATTAATTTCTCTCAACTGCAAAATCTCACTTCATTGATTCAAAGCAATTACTCTTGAGTTCTTTCATCGTCTTTATCTTTGAATCATCATTGAGCCATGCTTGAGCAAAAATTTGTGAGCATTATTGAGAGATAGGCATTCATTGTATTTATCTACCCTAAAAGAGAGCTTTTATTGTGAATCTGAAACACTTATCAAAAGGGGAAGTTAAACACTTTGAAATGAATGAATTCTTTGTCAAAGGTGTTGGGGTTGAAACTTTGTATTGAGAATGAATTTTCCTATTGTAAGAGATTGAACTACCATTGTAGTTGGTTTGTACACTCATCAACATTTGAAGAGTCATCATATTGAAGATTGTTGAAATCCTAAGTAGGGAGCTTAGGTCGTGGACTTAGGTGGGGGTCGAACCACGCTAAATCGCGATTTGCAATCTCTTTCTCTCAACTCTCTCTTTGAATTATTTTCTGTACACTAAGTGTTTGATAAATTGTCTCACTTACAATTTTTATTGCTAGAGTGCATATTTGTTTAATATTATTTTTTATTAATCATTGCTAGTATATTGCTTAATCGAAAAAGTAGTAGTATTGCCTATATAACCTAATTCACCCCCCATCTTATGTTTAATTAAGAGACAACAGTAACCATAGTTACTTTATGGTAACCATAGTAGTTTGACTATAACATTTAGAATCTTTTTCAACACTCTAATTGAAAAAAAAAAAATCACTGCAAAAGATGAAAAAATCCTTGCAATAGATGTCTTGTTTACAAAGGTTTTTAACCATTACATAAAGTAAACATTTTTTTGCAGCGGTTAAAAACTTTTTAATGATCTTTTGTAATAATTACTCATAAAATTAATTTTTAGCAATGGTTTTAGAATGTTGTTTATCAATTACAAACAACCATTGCAATAGAAAATTTACAACGACACCATATGCAACAATTTTTAGTCTTTTTGTAAGAGTTTTAAATATCTTTAAAAAATTATGGTAGTATTAGTTAAGAATATTCCAAAAATATACTTGGAATATGCTAAAAAATTCTCTCTTCTTAAACGCACTCTCTGTATTCTGTATCATCAACAACATCTTCATGTTTGCTCAATAGTACATCACAATTACATTCTCTCTTCATCAATGGATTCTATAATTTTACCAACAAAAATTAGTCAACATCTCTTACCACAACCAACACCCCTCCCCGCCAAAAGACATCGTTTTATAGGCAGAAGTATTTTTCTGTGACACCATGACAGGGAGTGGACGATGAAGAATTTAGGGAGTAATCGAAGGAACACAATTAATTATTTATAACATCAATATCTGCATAGCTAAAAATTGTTGGGAAAATAATATAGCAAATGTGAATATAAATCTGAAGCCTCAACTCATCCCTAGGGGTAGTTCAATCATGATTATTTATCATAATATTTTAAATATACTTTGTTATCAAAGACCGAGTAAAGAAGAAGCTAAAAAGAATTATATCACGTTTTCATCATCTTTGAATACAAGTATAAATTAATACATTCCATTTGTTGGTTCACTTGTATTTCATTTGTTGGTCTCACGTTGCCATCTACCATTGTCAGTGTGGTAGCTAGGCATTTAATTGACTGCCATCTACCATTGTCAGTGTGGTAGCTAGGCATTTAATTGACCTAATAATTGACTTACAGCGTTTGTTTATATAAATAATGTAAAGTAACTATTAAGATTTTAAGACAAAGGATGAGTATTACAAAATCTAGGCTTATATAAGTCTCGGCAAGTAAAAGGAGGCAGTGTAAGAGGGCACTAGCAAGACATTGTTTGCTTTGTAGGGCAAGTTGCGGAAGTAATGGAGGAGATCTTGGTGAGGGGTCGGGATAGCAAAACTTCTAGTAATAGTAATGAAGACAAAACCATTACACACACAAATGGTGACAATGGGGATTTGAAGCCTTTGGTTGACATGAAAGAAGAAGAGATAGAAAGTAGTGATGGACCGAAAAATAGAGTCTATTTTAATCAAAATAAAGGTGCGTACTTTTATTAGTTTCAAGGTAATGGTTTCATTCTACTGTCGTCATGTTCGGCTCCTACATGAAGAATATGTCTCACATACATGCATGAGAAATCCACTTTTCTCTCAGCCAGTCATATTCGATGTAGCAATTTCCTTAGCTTCAAGTTGACTATAGGGCTTTGTGTTAATTTTGCAAGTTCTAGAGTAAAAGTGTTGTTATGTCCTTTTTCTTTTTTTGGTCCTTTTTGCAAACAAATATTGCTACTCTACCTAACAATTACCCTCATTCAAGACCTTGCATCATCGTCAGTACTTTACTACTAGATTAACCATTTCGGATTAATTGATCCCTTTTAATTCTTGTCTCTCATGTTAATATGGTCTCTTTTGAACATGCAAAATTTATGTGGCAAGAAGCATCTTATTGTTTAAGATTAATGTACATATTAGATATTATCTCATCTTAGTTTTAAAAATAATGCATTTGCACTCCATAATTTATAAAATTTTCTTATCCACAAGTTTTATGCAAAAGTCAAATTAATATGATTTATTGATTTTATTGTGTGATGGATGACCATGAATTTTTTATAAATTTGGAGGTTAAAATGCATTGTTTTTTATACCATAGAGGGGATAAAATGCATAAATTCATACCACAAAAAATTTACATATATAGAAAACCACAAGAGTAATATGAACTTACTACCAAATTGGAAATCCTTGGATGTACATCTAGTGATCAGTAGATAACATAGACTTCTGAGAAAACCTACACTAATTATAGCAGACACATCAAACCTGCCTGCATTAATTGAAATTAACATAATTTCTTAAGAATTTAGTTTAGAATCTTGTTGGCTTGCTGTAATCCGTGGAGTAAAATCAGATGGAAGTTCAAATTACAGCAAAGTTTTGGATGTATGTGTGCATGCATCCATGCACAAATCATACAAAGTGCCTTGGAAAATTTTATAAGTATGCTACCTTTTCTATGGATCACACGTGGATAAATTAAACTGGACCAAGGGTCCAGCTCTAATATCATATTAAGATAACTGAAGTTTCATCTTAAAATCAATTGGTGTCAAGTGAAGTGCACAGGATCTTATAAGGTGATTTTAGAATTTTTGATTTACTTTTGCGACATTCCAACTAAAAAAAAAAATCGTTTTAACAGTTTTTTAACCATTTTTCATAAAGCTAAAACATTTTGCGACAGTTAAATTTTTCTATCAAATTTTGTTAATAATTGCTTCTAAAATTACTCTTTCACAATGGTTTAAAAACTATATTTAATTCCAGCAATTTTTTTAAAAACTATTGCTTATTATTTATATATATATATATAATAAAAAAAAATTATTGCAGTAGAGAATTTACAACTGCATCATATGCAAGATTAAAGTCGTTTGTAACGTTATTTTAGTTTTTTTACAACAGTTTTAAGCCTTGAAACAAATAAAAACGTGATAGTAAATTTCGTGCACACGAGCTATCATTCTCATGAATATTAATCCCACAAGTCTGGAATTGCATTGTTGCAGGTGATGCATTTGGACAGCAGCCAGAGCAGAAATATATCAAAGCCAAGGACTTCAGCACCGCGTTACAGAATGTGAATGGTGATCAAAATGGGGACAGCTCTCTGCAATCAGGAAAATCTCAAGCAGAAAATACTACTCCTTCAAGTGGTTTCAACAAAGGAAAATCTGAACACATAAAGTTTGGTATCGAAGAAGAAAATACTGATGATTATCATGAAGTAATTGAGTTGGAATTTCTTGAGAGACAAGTCCACAAGCTTCATACACATGATATGTACTGTCCTAATTGTAGATCTCAAATTACCAAGGTGGTTCTCCGGAGAAGAATAGTGAAAAACCAGGTTATACCTCAACCAAGCTATCAACATCCTGATCAGGAACAAGAAGATCTATTTGGATGCTTATCATGCTTAAGAATTTTCATCCGTAAAGGTGCGTTCTTCACCGTATTTATTAAATTATCACGTCATCTAAATATTTGAATTAATATAGACGAAGGATTTATTATTTATTCATTATTTTTTACATGTCATTTCTCATCATATTTATTAAATTACAGCCTTATCTAAATGTTTAATCTGATATGAAAGAGAGATTTATTATATTTATTTATTGTCTTTGACAATGCCCCTTCAATGTACAAGCAAAATTTATTTTTCAAGTATTGCACGTAAAATGGTTTTTTTTTTATATTTTTAAATAAGTGGCAGCAAGAATTGAATTCAATCTCGTTTGGTAACTAAGCTTTAATATTATATTAAGTTATATTTCACCAAATATTTAAGCATTTATAAAGAAGTTTATTATATTTATTTATTATTTTCAATAATATTCATCCCCGGCAATTGAATTTACAGGTATAGTAGTTAGTATGTACCTATCTAAAGAATGAAGATAACAACACATCATTTTTTATACTGGGGACAAAAAAAAGTGAGTGCAGTTTCAACATAGAACGATTAATACTGAAAGGAGCTGCTCAAGATATAGTGATTTTATTTTTATTTTTTTATATGAGATAAATGTATATTCTAACAAGCTGATTTGGCATACACATACCTTGCCAACTCATTACATTCTCATAAAGTATTTCTTTGAAAGATCTCCTAAAATGCTTGATTGTTGTCTACTGATCACTATATGATACATGACCCGGTACATGAGTAGTAACTGGTGGTGGAGGATCGGTTCCACCACAACCTCCCCCGCCGCCACGTGATGAATCTGAAAAACCAGAAGTCATAAAAAGCATTGTGTATGGAGGACTAACGGAGTCAATTACAAGCTTAACGGTGATTACATCTGCTGCAGCTTCTCAAGCTGCAACATGTAAGTTTTTTTTCCTCATTACCATGTCTCTCTTTTCCATTAATTAGACTGCTTGGAGCTTAGCCTTGTAAGTTCTCAGCTGATAACAATTTGAGTTTGAAGTCTAAATTTTCTTACAGTAAAGGAAAAATAGTTTCATTTTTTCAAAATAATATACTGAGGAGCAAATTTCCTTCATGAAAGTTTTACGTATATTCTGTGCCTGTCATATCAGGATTTTAGATATAATTGTATATATATCATAATATTTTAGCTCTTTTTGCTCTCAGTGCAGCGGTAGTGGGGCAAAATTATTTATGCGAGGTCGTGGGCTCAACATTCCCCACTGCTCTGAAGTTCCGCCCTTGACTGACTTAATGCATGTGTAGGGTGCACCTCTACACTCGGGGGTTTACCAACTAGTGGTCGAGCTCTGCCATCTGGGTTCTCACATCATCTAAAACAAAAACATTTTAACTTTTTCGCAACACCCCAATTGAAAATAAAAAACTATTGCATAAACTAAAACTTTTTTAAACAGTTTTATTCAATTGCAGCAGTTAAAATTTTTTTTTGTATTTTGTTAATAGTTGCTAATGAAATTACTTTTTCCCAATGATTTTAAAATTATAGTTGAATAAAAAAATCGTTGCAATAAAAAATTTGTAATTGGACCATATACAAAAGCTAAAGTTATTTACAATGTTTTTAACCTTTTTATAATACTTTTAAAAATTACAACAAAATTTACTAATATTAAATTTCTCTTATAATATTATTTAATATAAAAGAATTCGAGTCTCACTAATTGTATATATAGTGTAACCTTAGTCAAGCTTATAACTTACACATTCGTCTTGAAATGCTGCAGTGAACATTGTAGCTCTGGGATTTGCAAATCTAATTGGTGGACTTTCCGTCATAGGTCAGAGTGTGAGTAATCCTCATCGCTATATAGTTCTATAAAACTCTTGGCAATTTGCATATTTTGTTTTTTTTTTTTTCTTTCTTGGCATGTTGATATGAAATATGTATTCAGATCATTGACAAACTTGCTGCTTGTAACTGCTGAATTTGTTTCGATGATTGTTGATGTCTTTCTAAAGAATTTGAATTGTATAATTTAATAGAAATATAAATTAGGGATGAGAAAGATGATAACAAAAACTAGTTATTGAAAATAGAAGAAAAAATGAAGGACCAAACACCTTTTAGTGATAGAAACAGGGGCGGAGCCAAAATTAAAATCGAAGAGGTCAAGATTTAATTAATCAAGAAATACTATTTAACAAAAATAACCAAAAAATTATGTATAATAAAGTTTACCGATTTAGTTAATGAAATTGTACTCGTCTTTCTTTCATAAAATTAAATTCATCAATTATCGTATTAACAGTATTATTAAAATTTAATCACTAAAATTATCTATCTACTACCAAAAAAAAAAAAGACCATTTAAATATTATCTAACAACAAAATAATGCACACTAAAAAATAATATGAGAAGTACTTACTCAATTACAAATAGTAACATAAATGATAGATCTACATTATAAGCTTATTTAATTCAATAAAGAATACAAATCTCATACATATTACAAAAAATAACAAATATATATCATATTTATGTATTCAGATCAACAACTCGTTTAATACAAGAAATTATATCAATTCATTGTGATTTACAAAAAAGAATGTTATACTGGTAGATTTAACTATTTCACTCTTTTGGTGTTTTTTTTTTTTTTTTTTTGAACAATTCACTCTTTTGGTATACTGTCTAAATTGCATAATTTGTAAACAATCACATGATTTCTTCTAATATACTCTTCAAGAATCAAAATCTATGTTGCATTGACATGATTCCATGCCTCAGTTTGCATTAATTTTTAACTTCCCGTTATAGTCTAATGTTCTCACCATTAACGTTCTTGTTGTGTATGCCAAAACACACAGCTTCTGAACTTGAAACGTGACAATCAACAAGAACATCAGTACAAAGAAGTACTCGGTCAAAAACGGCACTTCCTTCTGCATGCTGCCCTTGCCATACTATCGTACCTCGTATCCGGCCTCGTACCACCAGTTGTCTATGGCTTCACGTTCCGCGAAACAGACGATAGAGACTACAAGCTTCTTGCAGTAGCAGCAGCTTCTGTTATAAGCATTGTTTTTCTTGCAATTGGAAAAGCCTACGTTCAAGCAAGACAGGAACACAAGTTTACTGCATACCTCAAAACGGTACTGTACTATCTTACTACTGCAGTAATGGCGTCAGGTGTTGGATTTGCTGTAGGTGATCTGGTCAACAGGTTCATGGAGAAGCTTGGTTGGTTTCAGCCAAATCAAGCAGGCACTCTACAATTTCCTGGAACTCAATCACTGCATCCATCTTTCGCTGCATACTGACACAGTCTGGGTTCTGTCGATGCGTCAATCTCACACGTGATTAATAAGATTCACACGTGTAGATTTCACTAATAGATTGATGTCAATATGTTATGTTGTCTGCAGGTTAAAACAGTAGTCAGCTTTAGTTTCTTTTCTTGTCATTAAACTATGTTTTTTCACACTAGGACGGTCTCAATTGTGTTTTGTCACGTAAGTAGTCACCTTGGTTTCTTGTAATAAAATAATGCTTTAAATCTATGATGTAATGTTTACCCTTGCTGGCAGATTGTGCATATAATTTGTGTATTTGGAGTGCAAAACCAAAAGCAGAAAATAAGAATACGAAAATCTGAAAATCAATTTCCATCTTCGTGTTGGATTGTGCATTTAAATAATTAAATACGTTTGCAGATTAACTACAGTGATATGCCTTATCCAGACAGTGAAACTAGCGAAAAGACAGTAAGTAAAAAACACACAGTATTTTAACGTGAAAAATCCAACTGAGAAAAAACTACGTGACCATTGCTTGGTCTAAATAGCAATCCACTAGATGTTTTCATGGTTACAACAGTCAATGGCCTTATGTGATTGACAACTCCCTTGTAACCCTCACCGCCTAGACCATCTAACCCACCTAAGGATTTACAACCTAGCGAGATTCCTTCAACTTTGCGTATTCTCCCGAATACTCACCTCTTTCTCCCGAAGGATGTTCAATGAGACAATTGAATAGAGTGTTTACAAAAATATGCTCAGTGCATTCACAATTTTGAAACAAACTGACACCATAGTGTTTACACAGACAGACTCGATAAACACATTACAGCCCTTACAAAATCTAGACTTTGCTCTCTGTCCTCTGTATCTTCTTGATTCTTGCACCAGTATCAGTATATATACGTGTGAGTGTTGCATTCTTGGGCTCCAAGCATCCGTGAGCATTATTGGCATCTGTAGGAGTCTTTATCCAAGTAAATCTCCAAAGATTTGTTCAATCACAAATTTGCTCAATCATAATTTTCTTGGCCTTATCAGAATTGACTCAGCATAATTACAATTGTAGCAAATTGATAGCTTTCCATATAAGATAGATCCTACACAATCTTTTACCAAACCAAGATTTGTGTTGCCAAAAATAAAGACAATTAAGACAATGGAAAATTGCCCCTAATCTCGGGCTAACAAGCTCCCCCTTTGGCTTTGTTTTTGGCAAAACCATTCTACGTACCTGTAATACCTGCAACTGTAAGAATGAACTTGCAGACTAAGAAATTAATGATCCGTGTGAACAAACCACAGTAGACAACTAGTAAATAATAATTTCTCAAACCAATCATCCCAAAAGAAAAAAAACAAACTCAGATAACAGTATCTGTCACACAAACACCCAAACAGAAGTTTCTCCCCCTTTTTGGCACAAACCAAGGCCAAAGGGCTCGAAGGCTCAACACTAGTTAGCTTTCAGGCACAGTCCAAACTTCCAAGAAAAAAGAAGCAGATAGCAACAGCAAGCATACTCGATACTTTGAGGAGTGAGTGAATGACGCGCTAACCACAGATTAAAGAGGCAGTCGATAGTAAAAACAACCAAAACAAATGAGTATTAGGGCCACAGACCCTTTAAGACAACAAGAAAAGAAAAAATGCATCATTGGCACACAGGCCATAAAAACACGATCATCAATGGTTGGTGGAGGAAGGCAGATGAGTTAGAACTTCATGAAACATTTCAGTAATGGCACTATGGCCATCAAGAACATCCTGAATCAGCTTTTCTTGAGCAGCCAGAGCTTGGCGTAGAGTCTTCACAGTGGCAGGGAGCCGTGCCACACCACTTGTGGGTGAGGCAGGATCATCAACCTGTGGGGAATGAGCTAGCTTGACCTTGCTTTTAACTGGCTTAGCAGAGGTCCTCACTGTGGTAGACTTGGATTTGACGTTGTGGTCTCTTCGAGCTCTGGTGCCTTTAGGTAAATCCACATCAACCAGTCGCGTACCCTGCACATATTTAGCACTAAAGGCGAGAGATTCATAAACCTGTAAAAATATTTCACCATCTGATTCAAAGGTCTGATTACTAGATAAAAAGGCATAGAGTAGAGAATGATATGGCAACAGTTTGTTATTTATCTTGAGTTCTGCTTCTCGGAGTACCCGGTTGAAGATAATTTCACCTAGATCAAAGCCATCACTAGTGCCTGTGCGATACATTACAGTGGCTATGTGAGCATTGACAGTGGTATTATGGGAAGTGGGGTAGACATTCTGAATCACAATTTTGTGGAGGGCAGCGTATTTGGCAGTAAGAAACGAGGCATTCAAACTTTCTCCTGGCCACTTAGTTTTATACCCAATCAATTTTGACGCCACTCTGTCGAAAGAAGGCTCCCCCTTGGTGACTGGCTTGGTCGGCTAACACGGCAAGAACTGGTTGATCGCAAAAGGAGAGAACTTATGGACCTACCCTCTGAGGTAGACTTGATGGAAATGTGGTGAAGAATGATCCACTATGCTTTTATGAATGTTGGCAAAGAATTCATGCAAGACAGTGGGGAGAAAAGGCTGAAACTTGGAATTCAGAGACAATAGTCCCCTTTTCTCCAGAAGAGAATGAAGTCCATATGGGCGATAGCTGTCTTCTGAAATCATCTTCTTGGTCAGGAAACCTTTGACAGCCAATCGCGTGAATCCCTCTTTGTTGACTGACAGGAAAAATCTGTCGGAGTGTATGAAGCCCCGCACGAAACCTCATATGCATACCATATTATTTAAAATGCATTTATATTAATTTATGTGCATTTTAGTGATTTTATATGCATTTACATCATTTTACGCACAATTGTATTGTTTAACGTGAAATTATGTGATTTAGATATCGTAGGCGTAAATTAAAATCTTCTATACTACAATGGCTAACTAAACTAGTTAAAACACAACAAGGTGGCAAACTAGAAGTTAGTAGTTAGTTAAGGGGCAATTTGGTCATATATACAAAACACACTCTTACTACACTCCACATATACACAAAAATGCAGAATACATACACACACACACACAAAGACCACTCGACCAAGAGAGAAGAAAGAAGAAGGTGAAGAAGAAATGAAGAAGAAGAAGAGGAGAGAAGGAAGCTTAGGCTATTATCGACCATTCTCTTGCATTTGCTAGCAAGTTATAACACATCTTTTGCTTCTTTGCTCAATATCTAAGGTGAGGGATTTTTCCAAAAACTTTTGTTAAAGGTCACCCAAGGGTACATAATGTATATTTGTTGATTTTCTTGCTTATAGTGTTCACATAAGAGTTATTATAAGAGTTGAGTTTCACTATGTGTTGTTGAGCTAAGGCTTTGTCTTAACTAGCTTTTGAGGAGTTGTGTGATGAATTAGATGATGATCTTGCTTGTGTTGGAAAGTATGTTAAGCATAGTTGGTGGTGTAGATGCTAGAAAATGCAACAATAGGTGGTAATTGTGAAAATCACCCATATATGTATTATAAATGTTGGATTGTGTTTTAATTGATTCTTGATGGATTGTGGTTCTAGATGTTGTACATGCATGCTAAGTGAGGTTTTGGAGTTGTGGTTGAAGGGTGGTTAGTGTAGAAACTCATGTGTGGCAAGGAAGAGGAAAGAATTGGTGAAGTTGGGAAATTTCCCATTTTGTACAGCTCCTGATCGATCAGGGATGAGGCCCGATCAATTGGGCATTATTCGTGCCAAATTTACCTCATGCCCGATCGATCAGCCACCTAGCCCGATCGATCGGACAGAGTACCCGATCAATCCGCCATCTTGCCCGTTCGATCGGACAGAGTTCGGATTTTATTTTCATGTCGCCTAATCGATCGGGAAGCTTTGCCGATTGATCGGGGATCTATTTTCTTTACCTTGACTTATCAATTACTTGCCCAACTCTCCCCGCCCCTTGTATGTTTTTATCCTTGTGTGTATTGGTTTATGGTGTATATTAAAATAGGCTTAAATGAGGTTGAATACATGCTTTTAATTGCCACATGATAAATGAGCTTACATGAATGATACTTGATGTGTTTACTTGAGGCAAACATTAAATGTGCTTAGATGTACTTGTAACATGCTTACTCGCTATATCGTTGAGTATGAAGTGGTATTACTTGTGGCACTCTAGCTTGAATATAAATGTTTTTGGACTGTATATGCGCGGCTTGGTTGCAACCTCTTATTTGTTAAAGGATGGGACCAAAGGTGCACACGACAGTGATAGTGGTAAACACCTTTTAAGGTGCACACAGCTGTGATAGTGGTACACACTTCCCTACCCTGATGGTTCTTATATGACTATGGTAAAGGAATAAGGGGCTATACGGAGCAAAGTGCACAAAGCAGTGATAGTGGGAGATACCTTTTGGTGCACACGATTGTGATAGTGGGAGACACCTCTTGAATCCGTATAAGCCACCTTCCTTATTTTGTATCAATCTCTTAATTACGCCAGGGATATATACTTCGATATGTATTTTTTCTACTCTCGCTTGGTCCTTCGAGGTCCTCGGATAGTAGAGTTGGATACTACATGCTTGCTTGTGAAGATGTACTCCTTGTTGTAATAAGCATGATTTTGTGTAATTGAACTATTTAATCTATTGTAATATTCTTTTGGATAACTAGATGCCTAGCTAAGTTGATTACTCTACTTAGTAGACCTAAGTTTAGAATATTGACAGATGGACTCGGGTATTATAACATGTAACAGGGTGTTGTAAACCTTTAAGGCCGATGTCTTTGGGAGAATTTTGGAAGTCTTTTGGAACTTCATGTGGAATACTGTAACTACACAGGCTGCTACTTTTAAATCTTACAGGGGTTAAGCATTGACATGTCATGTTTCAGCCTTAACCTAGTGATGGGTTGGGTTCTTGGCCTGACAAAGTGGGCTTCAGTGAGATCCAGCTGAAGCAACTCGCTGTCTTCGACAACTTGGCCTTGTTTTGACTCTGATGGAGATGATGTCCTGAAACGCTTGCTTCGCCTGACCCTATGTTTAATTTGTGGACCTGTCCGCTTGGAGTGTGGAACAGTGGGATTATAAGGATCGGTTTCTTTTTCAGGCTGCGGGAAAGACTCGTCCTTGATAGATGATGGCATGGGTGTCGCCGCTGGGGACTGTGAAAGTACTGTAGAGGTGGACGAAGCCACTATGTCAATTGGAGACGGTTTGCCTGGTGTAGATGCTTGTGGAAAGTTGAAGATTGTATCAGTCTCGGCTGCTATGGGCGTCTCCTTGGTCGACGGTGACAGTGCCGATGGAGTATGAAAATGTAAGATATCTTCGCTGTCGGAACCGCTATAGGCCACGAGAGAAGGTTTCAGAGAAGACTCGCCTAAGGGCTGGGAAGATACTCGTGAGTGGTGCCGAAGAACCAATGAGTCACCGGAGCTCTCTTCAGAGGACTGCGAACAAGTGGCCATGGATGCGGAGGATACACATAAGTCATCTATTATTATGGGTGTGTGATCAATTCCTTGCTCGTTAGCCTTGATGGGGTTGGATTGCCACTAGATTCGAGTTAATCGGCGAACCATTGACCTATATAGAAGGTACTCAGCAGAGATTCAGTGGAGACAAGATTTTAAGGCACACAATCAAACCCAAAAAAAACACATAGAGGAGAGAGAGAGAGAGAAAGTGGTGGCGTGATTAAATGTAAAAACTTGGGAACGTGGGAAAGTGAATCACGCGCCGTCTGTCTCTGCAACTGCCAAGAAAATTTTAAAAAAAATCCTACTTTTTCGAGAAGATAATTTTGGCGCCCAATTTTTGTTTTAGGTTGTAATCAATGTACTATATGTGATTATGCTATGAGAGAGATAACCAAACAGATCTATCACAGTACTCAATCGTGAGACATATGTCATGCCTTAGTTTATGCACATAAAGTGTGAGCAACCCATAGGGCCCCACAAGAAGATCTAATACAAAGACATAGCATTCATTACACATGAGTCTTAACAAGTATGAACAGGGTGTGTGAGTGAACTATGATTGGGCTTTGGCGTACAGTGGACAGCGAAACTAAGTGACAGATCAGCTGTAACAGTTGTTCAAACTACCCACTCGACTAATCAGTTTACTGTACATTTTGTTTGTCTTGGTAGCTTTCACTCTTGTGCATTTCTATGTAGCCCAAGGTAGCTTTTTTTAGGTGGTCTCAGTAGTGTTGACCTTGAAATTTGCACAATACAGTAATTGTCTGAATAAGTTCAGATCTAATGGCAAGGTCTTTTTTGTTTTTTTTTCTCAAAATTTTGCATCCTGATTAGTGTTCGGGAATGAAGATATTCCAAAGCCACAAGCTTAATACAGTTGATCAGCACTCGGACTTTGTTATATGCAAAGTAGCAGTAAGCTCACTTACAGTAGTACAGGAGAGATACCTTGTACCATACAGTTAGAACACAGTGTATGTAACATTATATCAGTGCAGTCCCACTACGTTTCCCCGTGAATGTCACAGTCAGAGTGTGCATATGCCTAAGGCTTTGCGCATTGCTTCAAATCTCACTACATCGAGAGCCTTAGTGAAAATGTCTGCCAGTTGATTCTCAGTCACAACATGTTCAAGTACAACTTGTTTTGTTTCCACTAATTCCTGTATGAAATAGTGTCTAATATCAATATGTTTAGTACAGGAGTGTTGAACATGGTTCTTTGAAATATTGATTGCACTCATATTATCACAGTAAACAGTAAGCAATTGATTACCAATACCATAGTCTGCAAGCATCTGCTTCATCAACAGTAGTTGCACACAACAATTCCCAGTTGCTATGTACTCTGCCTCAGCGGTGCTTAAGGATATGGAAGTCTGTTTCTTATTTTACCATGCTACGAGATTGTTTCCAACGTAAAAACAACCCCCAGTAGTGCTTTTCTGATCATCGACATTCCCTGCCCAGTCAGAATCACTGTACCCAGCCAAATTAGTGTTAATATCCATAGTATACCAAATACCTAAACTAACAGTGTTAGACACATATTTAACAATGCATTTTACTGCATTGAGATGAGATTCCCTCGGATCTGACTGGTATCGTGCACACACACCAACACTAAAGTAGATATCAAGACGGCTAGCAGTTAAGTACAAGCGACTACTGATTATGCTGCGATACAATGCCGGATCAATAGTTTTTTCATTATCCCCCTTAGCCAGCTTGGTTGTAGTACTGATAGGTATCCAAACTGTTTTTGTATTGGTCATGCCAAACCTATTGACCAAGTTGCGGGCATACTTCTCTTGTGAAATGAATATCCTATTTTGACATTATTTGACCTGTAAACCAAGAAAGTAAATTAGTTCTCCTACCATACTCATTTCAAATTTACGTTTCATTTGTTCGACAAAATCATCGACTCTGTTTTTGGATGTAGAGCCAAACATAATATGTGATAACCCGAACCCGGCATGCATTTAATAGCATTTGATTGCATTTAATTAAATGTTTAATTAGTTAAATCAACCAATTTGCACTATTTTAATATATCTCTTGGAAGCATTTAGTAATTGTATAATGAATAATTAAAAGATTATTATCTATTTCTATTAATTATAGTAATTGAATTTATTCTCTTGTATTTAATTAAATGTCATCTTAAATGTTAATATTTAATTGCACTTGATTACATGTTTATATTTACTTGTTCATTTGTATTTTGGCATTAACTTCATAATTCTTTAAAATATTCTAGGAATAGTTAAATTAATTATTTTTAAATGAATATTGATTATTTTGATTGTTTTGATTATTTTAATAATCGGTTTTAATTGTCTTGCATTAAATCACTCAGTTTTCAAATAAATGAGAAAAGTAACTCCGAGCCGGAGTGAATTTTAAACTATTCTACTAGTCTACTTTTCAAAAAAATTAAAGTTTTCTATTATTGCTTATCACTTTATTAGCGATCGTTTATTGACCGTTCGATCGTAGTATTTCAAAAATGAGAGTTAGAGAATTATTCTTCGGACTTAGTGGAAAATATTTTTAGCTTAATTTAACTAGTTTTAGTTGTTTTTCATTTAATTGCATTGTTTTAACTTGAATTAGATTTAATGACATCAAAATAAGCTTATTTGACAATTTTTAACTAAAGTTTGATTTTGCAAAAGACCAAAATGCCTTTTGTCACCTTTTAAATAATAAAACAAGGCTAAAATAAAAAAAAAACAAACTTCAAAATGCCCTTTGAGTCCTTCTCATGGCCGAATGGTCTCAAGGAGAAAAAAAAAAGATTTTTCTTGTATTTTCTTCTACAATTGCGCGTGGAATTACTCGGGGGTCGTGGCTCGGATCCTTGCGGGTCTTGGTCTTCAATCTCTGTGAGGGTTTTCACGCTTTTGTGCATATTATATGAAATTTGATTTTTGATTCAAATTTTTAGATTTGATATTTAATGCGTTATAATGCTTGAATTGATTGGAAATGCTTCTTTAGGGTTCGTAGAGCATTGCTTGATAATTATTTAGCAATTTTTACGGTTGAAATTGCGTAATTGAAATTGGGGAAGAATAATGAATAGTGAATTATGAATAGTAAATCCTAGAATTTCGGATTTCGATCCGAATTACAATTGCTTGATTTGGATAGGTGCCATTAGTGATAGAAAGATAAAATGTGCAATAAAAAAGGACCGGCCTTTGATAAAATTAGAAATTAGACAAAAGAACGTAAAGGGGCCATTTGACCAAAAGTTGACCGTGCTCGAATTGAGTTGGGGGTTTTTCAATTGAGGGCATGGAAGCACTTTTGGCGCTGTTGTGGCGTTGATTGAATGACCGGTTAGCATAGCTGTAGTTCAAACGCAGTAGGTGGACTTTCGGGCCTCGGGTGAGAAAGTGAAGTTTAGTGACATAGAAACATACCTTGTAGTGCCTGAGTGAATGTAGTGAAATCGGTTTCCTAATCCCGTAACTCGTTTGCTCGTAATTGCCTTTGGAAGTTAGGGATTGAATAGTGATATTTGTCGTTTTCTTGTTTGAACTGCTGTTATTTGTTTAATTGGTGTTATGTTGCTATTAAAGATAGTTATGCTTAAAAAGTTAATTGAATGCTAGTATTGGTTGAAAATCCTTGATATCTCGTTTATCGCCTCTAATCTGTATTGTTGTGCTATCGCTCGTTATCGCCTTGTGTCATGTCTTGCATTGCATAGTGTTAGGCGCGTGAGTGATGGGCCTCTCTGGGTAGTCTCAGGCTGCCAGTGTTGGTTGCTCTAGCTCCGTGTCCTATTCCCATTCTCGCTTGGGTTGCCTCCCAGGGAGATTTGGGTCGTAGAATTGATGGATACTTCCGGGGTATTCCAAACTGAAGTTATAAGGTGGTTGCGCGCTTATTGTCATCATTGTCAACATCAAGCTCGAGATTGATGTATCGCTCGTGAAATAGTACATTGCTCGTATGAGTGAACCATAGCCTTCAGAGTGTGGTATAGCTTTGAATGGTTGTGTTAATGCTTTCATTAATTGCTTATTGTATTGATTGTTTGTCTTGATTGCTTACTTATCAGTTATATTGCTTAACTGCCTTATTTGCATTGCACGACTTTCTTTCTCTCCACCTCAATATCTGTCTCGCCCTCACTGAGTATACGTGTTGTGTATACTCACTCCTTACCACCACATTTCAGGAAATGCCGTGTTAGCTAGAAAGTTCGTGATTATGTGAAAGTTCGTGCTTGAAGAGTTGTCTTGCGTGCTTATGTGGCTTGAGTTGTCGAAGTGGCAAGATGTATGCTTTCATGTATTGTATGTATTTAATATTAAAAGAATGTAATTTAAGTTTTACTAGGCTATTGAGGTGATTTGAAAAGCTAGCTTATGTATTTAGTTAGTATAGTTTAACTTCAATGCATGTTTGTAATGTCCAAAGGAAAAGAGTTAGAATGGTTTGATAGTCTAACTTATGAAATAGGTTAGTATGGTTTAATTGTCAAGCATGAATGTACTTGTAAAAGATGTGAAGAGGTAGGTTAGTCTGTAAATTGAAAATATATATTTGCTTGTGATTGCTTGTTGAGAACAAGGCTCAGATGGCCTTGAGATGGTTGGATGTTTGGACATGGTATTGGTCCACTTATATGTTGTCGCATGTTTACTTTTTGCCTAGAAACAGGGGAGACTCCGTCCGTTTTCCCTAAAAATTATGCCCGGGTTTGGATTTGGGTTGTGATTAGATTGATTGATAGAACTCCCGGTCTCGAGAGGGATCGGGGTGTTACATAATATCATCCACGTAGATCTGAGCAATTAACAGTCCTGTGTTGAAGTGTTTCACGAACAGTGTTTTGTCTACTCTCCCTTAAGCATAGCCCTTGTCTAACAGAAACTTTGTGAGTCTCTCATACTAAGCACGAGGTGCTTGTTTGAGACCATACAGTGCTTTATTCAGTTTATACACGTATGTAGGGTAATGAGGATCAACAAACCCTTTGGGTTGATCTACATACGCTTCTTCCTATAAGATGCCGTTGAGAAAGACACTTTTCACATCCATCTGAAATAGTTTGAAATGCAAAACACAAGCAATGACAAGTAACAGTCTTATTGACTCCATTCTAACTACAAGTGCAAATGTTTCATCAAAGTCAATTCCCTCAACTTGAGTGTATCCCTGTGCAACTAACCTAGCTTTATTGCGAGTGATTAGACCTTTTGCCTCGGTTTTGTTTTTGAATATCCACTTGGTGCCTATGACATTAACACCTTTTGGTCTAGGCACTAAAGTCCAGACGTCATTCCTAGCAAACTGACTAAGCTCATCTTGCATTGCACTAATCCAGTGGTCATCCTCTAGCGCTTCATTTACAGTCTTAGGTTCAAACTGTGAGACAAAACATGCATACCTGGCATACTGTTGGTAGTCAATCGTACACTTACCTCATGTCTTAATACCTTGGTCCAATGAGCCAATAACATCATTCAATAAGTGGTCCCTTTGAACTTGCCTTGATGGTCCTTTCTGATCCAGATTAGTCACAGTGTCCTCCATGAACTGTTCCTACTCTTCTATCTCTGAGGACTTCATGTCAAATGAATCCTCAATAGGTAGCAACATCGTCACTGTGTTGTCAGCTGCTGGCACAGTAGGTTGAGTCTCTGGATCTGCTAAAGTTTTGACCTTTTCTGCTAAATTAGTCATGTTGTTTGTCGTCCTTTGAATGATCTGCACAGTTAGTCACATTCACCTTGGAAGAGTTTGAGCTTCTTTCTATTTTTTCTGCATTCGATTCCGGTGCCTTTTCAGGTTCCATCGGTATTCCCTTGCCTTTGTCCGCTTGAGCAACTATTGTGCTTGGTGATATCTCCTCTTCACTGTCAACATCGATTATACCTACAGTATCATCAATGACTACATTCGTAGATTCCATAACTGTTAGCGTTCGAAGATTATAAATTCGATACGCATGGCTGTTCAAGGCATAACCCAAGAACAGTGTTTTATCGCTCTTGGCATCAAACTTTCCCAGATTATCTCAATCTTTAAGAACATAACAAATACTGTCAAACACATGGAAGTGTTTCACAGTAGGCTTCCTACCTTTCCACAGTTCATAGAGAGTTTTAACTGTCCCAGAACGTGGATACACCCTATTAATGGTATAACACAAAGTGTTGATGGTTTATGCCCAGAACTTCCTAGGTGTCTTTCTTTCAGTCATCATAGCTCGCGTTATCTCCTGCAACATCCTGTTACATCTGCAACAACACCATTTTGTTGTGGTGTTTTTGGAGCAGAAAACTCGTGAGAGATGCCATGATCGACACAGTAATCAAACAATGATTGATTCTCAAATTCCTACCATGATCACTTCTGATTCGAAAGACCTTATCATTACCTTTTTCAGTGGTGATCCGCAACAGTTTTCGAAAGGCTTGAAAAGTTTTGAATTTTTCTCGTAGAAAGTCCACCCATGCATACCTGGAAAAGTCGTCAACACATGCAAAGATATACTTCTTACCTCTCAAGCTCTCTATTTGAACTGGACCCATGAGATCCATATACAACAGTTCTAAAACTTTGTTCGTGGCTACTTGTTGTGTTTTCTTATGTGGTGCTTGAATCTGCTTTCCCAATTGGCATGGACCACAAACTCCTTCATTCTTCCCTGATAATCCAGGCATTCCTCTAACAATTCTTGCATTAGCAATCTTGGTTAGCATTTCAAAATTTAGATGACCTAACTTCTGATGCCACAGCTCAATGGTTTGAAGTGAACTGTTAAGGCACATCAGGCCCAGTTGGACGGAACTGGTAGAGTGTAACAGTTATCAGATTAGCGTTTCCCTGCAAGAACACAGTTATGATCACTGTCAATCACTCTACACCCTTCCTTAGTAAAGTGTACATACAAATTTTGGTCATAAAGTTGACTGATGCTAATCAAGTTTGCCCTAAGACCATCAACATGGAGTACATCCAGCAGTTTTGGAAATCCTTCAACCGCTACTGTACCGCGACCAATTACCCTTCCAAAGATGCCATCCCCAAACATAACCTGTCCTTCATGGTATTCATGGTAGACTGTGAAAATACTGCAATTACCTGTAATATGTCTCGAGCAGCCACTATCCAAATACCATTAGTTAGTAGCACCTGCTTTTAAGGAAGTGTAAATAACAAGGCATTTTTTATTGCTCTTAGGTACCCATATTTTTCTCACCCTTTGATGTGCCCTTTTTGGGGTACTACATTGAAATGGAAAAGGATAAGTAAACATACATGTTCCTCACATGAGATGAAAATAGTGGGGTCAAATGTGACCAGCATAGCCACAGTAGTGACAGATTGGTACAAACCTTCTTTCAGTTTTCTTCTCGGATGTCACTGTGGGTGTCTGTGAGGGTGCTAGCTGTGGAAGTTTCGATTTTTTCGAGGCTTTGACAAACACTGTGGTATAGGTGAAACTTGATCCTTGATACCCAATACCAGTACGATCGCCACTTGGTTTTTGGATTGATAGCAGATGATCAAGTTTTTACTTCCCTGAATTCATCATGCGAACACCTCGTTGTAACTGCTGCAATTCACCCTATAGATCCAACAATTTTTGAGTTTTTTCTTCTAACTGTTGGAGGAGAGTTTTATTTTGGCTTTCAAGATCATCAACTTTTGTACTATGTTCTAGATTGGAAATCACCAATTCTTCATTCTTCTTACAAACCACAACCTATTTTTCAAACATCAGTTCATAAGTTTCCAAGAGTTGTTCATTACTCTTGGGTTCTTCTGTCTCTGAGTCGTCATAGTCGGTGTCCTCCCCGCCAATCACAGTGACCTCAGATTTGGACACAGTATGACCATTTTGAACTGCAGTGAGTGCGATATAGTCTCTTGTACTATCATCATTTGCTGCATCTTCTTCTTCTAGCTCCTCATCACTCCATGTAGCATTAAATGCCTTCTTTTTCTTTTTTAGTGTGTTTGCACATTCTGCTTGAATGTGCCTGAAACCCTCACACTCTCTACACTGTATACCTTTCTTTTTCTTTTCTCCAGAGATATCCGTGTTTTGCTTGTTATAAGTTTCTCTGGGTGTTTCACCACTAATCCTTCTACCATGGTTGTCACTGTTATGCCTGCTGAAATTTTGTCTACTGTTATTTCCTTGCATAGATAACTTCTTTTGTTTTTGCCACTTTCCAACAGCTCTAGCAAAAATTTTTGTCAACAGTGCCAGTGCTTCCAAGTCGTCATTACTACCATCCAGTTCATCAGATAGTTCAGCCTGAAGTACAAGTGTTTTCTCCTTCTTTTGTTGTTTAAATTTTAGTTCATATATCTTTAACGAACTGATAAGCGCATCAACCTGTATAGTGTTAGGATCCTTTAATTCTTCAATCGCATCTACCTTCGATGCAAATCTTGTTGGTAGAGACCGTAGGATCTTTCTTACCAATTTTGCTTCAGAGTACCATTCTCCATGAGCAAAAGTCTTTGTTGGTTATGTCACATAGCCGTGCATAAAACTCTAACACTGTCTCATCCTCATGCATTTTTAGATCTTCAAACTTTGTGGTCAGATACTGTAATTTGAATCTTTTCACAGCTTCTGTACCTTCAAATGATATTTGTAACACATCTCATGCTTCATTCGCCGTTTCACAGTTCAAAATTAGTTTGAACTGGTTGATGTCTACTGCATTAAATATTATATTTAATACTTTGGAATTACAATTCTCCAAACGCTCTTCAGCATTAGTCCACTGGTCCTCAGGTTTGTGAACTGTACCGGTCCTGACGACAGCAGTAGAACTATTACCAGTCCCTTTAAATGATGCTCTCTATGTGCTAGTGCCTCCAATTTGTGGTAGTGTAGTCTCAACAGTGGGCGCAGTCCACCCATTAACCACGGATCTCCAGGCACCTTCATCAATCGCTTTGATATAAGCACGCATCTTACATTTCCAATAACTGTAGTTAGAGCCATCAAGTAGTGGTGGCCTGTTGATTGAACCTCCGTCACGCATGTTGTCCATTCCTGCAAAACAGCCAGAAACCTCCCGGATCTTACTGAGTTAATGATTCAGTTTCTAGCTCTTGATACCATTTGAAAACCAGTTTCCAGTTTCATGTTCAATTGTGCGTTTAAACAATTAAATACATTTGCAAATTAACTACAGTGATATGTCTTATCCATATAGTGAAACTAGCGAAAAGACAGTAAGTAAAGAACATACAGTATTTTAACGTGAAAAACCCAACTGGAAAAAAATAATGTGACCAATCCCTAGTCTAAATAGGCAATCCACTAGATGTTTTCATGGTTACAACAGTCTATGGACTTATGTGATTGACAACTCCCTTGTAACCCTCACCGCTTAGACTATCTAACTCACCTAAGGATTTACAACCTAGCGAGATCCCCTCGACTTTGCGTATTCTCCTGGATATTCACCTCTTTCTCCCGAAGGATGTTCAATGAGACAATTGAATAGAGTGTTTACAAAAATATACTCACTGCACTCACAGTTCTAAAGCAAACTCACACCACAGTGTTTACACAGACAGACTCGATAAACACATTACAGCCCTTACAAAATCTAGACTTTGTTCTCTGTCCTCTGTATCTTCTTGATTCTTGCGCGTGTATCAGTATATATAGGTGTGAGTGCTGCAATCTTGGGCTCCAAGCATCCGTGAGCATTATTGGCCTCTGTAGGAGTCTTTACCCAAGTCAATCTCCAAAGATTTGTTCAATCATAGATTTGCTCAATCAGAATCTTCTTGGCCTTATTAGAATCGCCTCAGCATAATTACAGTTGCAACAAATTGATAGTTTTTTATATAAGATAGATCCTGCACAATCTTTTACCAAACCAAGATTTGAGTTGCCAAAAATAAAGACAATTAAGACAATGGAAAATTGCCCCTAATCTCGGGCTAACAAAATCAAAAGAAACAGAATTTGAAAATGGACACTTGTATTTGGTAATAAAGAAACAAAAACACAAATGCAGGAAAGATGCAGGAAAATCCGAGACCTGAATTTGATTTAATCTTCTTAAAACTTAATCGCCCTACTATTAAATTTACGATCCTAGCGATAGTTCTCTAATAAACAATAAATTTTGTTTGACGGTAAAAGCACTTCAAATTATCTAGACACCGAACCAAATTATGCAAAACTCTCTCTCTCTCTTATTGTGAAATGTGCAAACTACGAGAACGTATGTATGAATATACTAAATGATTTTTGCGATCTGAATTTCTGGTACTTTAAAGTGTTTGATGCCTGTTCTAACTTCTAACATGTCACTTTAGCTTTATTTAAAGTGAGAAATGAATTTATTCTTCTTATGTGGGGTACTTCAATTTCCTTAAAGTTGACTCTTCATTTTTCTCCAAACTAATTCTTTAGCTTTGAGCTCAATTTCCTCATTTGCTTCTCATTTATTTTAATCAAGTAAATATGCTAAGATCATCCCCTATGAAAGATGAACACGTATATACTCGGTGCTTCCCATTGTAATGTGTAACACCCACTTATAAATTAAGCCAAAATCAACATCATCACTTGAGTGAAAACCCAAATGACAACACTACTAAGTAGACTTCCGTAAAACTTCATGACCTCATTGCCCTTTACAGAAAGAGAGTTTTTGGTCCATCAGAGATTGCACTTATCACACACAACACGTAGATACAGTGATTGCATTGTTTATGTTTCTTGTTGAAACAATTTTACTGCCTTATCTTTTCAATATGTATCCGTGTTACTCATCAATACATTAATTCTTTCCCGTGTGTTTCTCAAATGAAGACGTGATAGGCTATAAAAGCATGCCTCGCTTAAATACCAAGCTACACAAAGAGACCTAGCATTACGAGTTATTCGTAGAAGTGGAAAACCCATCGGAGTCGTAACAAAAGCGAGTCTTCAAATGATTCTATTCAAAATGATTTTTGTATATTTCTTGCTTGGACTAGTCTTAGTTTTTAATCTAATTAGCTCTATAAGCTGCTCTCTAATCCTAGTGTAATCGGAAATCTTTTCTGGCCAAAAATAGAATAGTAATCAGAATTTGACCTCAGCCTAGGCCCATAGTAAATTTAATGACTTACACAATAATAAATCCAACTTGAACTACACAAGTCAATAAATCTCTATAAATAGTCTTCCATGTCTTACCAAAAGGGGAAAAACCCTAGTTACATAGTGACTCGTACTCCATCCCAAAGTGACCTCACCATCCTTATCTTTTGAATAATGTAGGTTGCTAGTGCCCAACTAAAAATGAATCATAAAATTTCAAACGCGTAATCTTGATTATAGATTCAAATAGGAGATAGGGGAGCAGAAGAATAGCCTCAGGACTACGGCCTCTGGCCTTCCTCTGCCATAGGATGTAAAAGATAACAAGTTTGCGATTGCTATTCACGTCAAATACTTGCATCAGAATAGAGCATGGCAAACTTATAGATTTCCCAAGAAATGTATTATTTATACTCAAAATCGTAGTTATCGAAATTGTACGAATACTATTTGATTCACTAAAACGTCGATATGAATCTTGTACTAAATCGGAGATATTGCTGAATCGTTTTCCGAATCATGCCGAATCGTACCGAATCGCTACGATTCACTTTGGGCAAATTAATAGCCCAAAACATAGCCAAAAATAATTACTAGCCCATTATAAAGTCCATCATCTAAATTTAAATTAAAAATCCATTTTAACACCAAATAAATAAATAAAAATAGAATGTACTTGAGGTATAATTATAAGGAGGAAACTTCATTTAGCTTGTACTCATAAAGATGTTTTGTCCTTGTACCCAAATTAGTGAAGAAGAGTTAAATTGCTCTTTGTAGACATGTTGAAGGAGAAACAAACCAAAAAAATAACAAAGGACATATATCAATATCTATTCAAATAAAGAATGGGAAAAATTCAATCTAGTCCCTGAAGTTTAGCATAAAAACTAAACAGGTCCTTTACTTTGGAAAAATATGGCTTTACAGGGATTCATTTGGTCTTTATGCTAAATCTCAGAGACTAAATTGACTTTTCCCCAATAAAGAATTTTAACTCAAAACAGTTAATGGAACATAATATATATCAGTTATCTTCTAGTTTTAAATATGTGACTGAATCGTTACGATTCACGATTCGATACGATTCACGATTCAAAAAATTGACATTTTAATTCACGATACGATTTACAATTTGACAACTATGCTCAAAATTAGTGAAGCATAAACTCTTAAGGAGCACAATTCACAACAACAGTTGATATAACTCCTTGCAAATTCCAAAATGGCAATAAACTGAAGAAATGGAGCAATATACTATTATAGAACAATTTCCGTGAGTTTAATCTAAACATATTTTGGCTGAAGTAAAGAGAATAAGCATCAGCATTACACATTGTAAATCAGCAAGCATACCTTGAATTGATCTCAACTCAATAATGGAACCACTCAAGGACTTTCTCTATTGGTAAAATAGAGCACGTGTTTTCTCAATCAGCGTTATCTGACCTGAAGGTCTTTAATGAGTTTTCTTATTGATCTCCGATGACTTCCACATATTGTGACAACAAATTACTTACAGTATAGGCAGAAGGAAAACAAATTGGTGTGCAGCCTAAAAAGCAAGACTAAATAGAAAGAATAGTCATCATCAGTGTCGCACCCATTTAGGAGATGAATGAACTGCGCTCTGTCGGGACCCGTTTGGTTGCTCAGTGGAGTTACGCCTCTTCATGATTGATGAAACGGTTGGACTATATACATTACTTCTCTGAGAAGTTGCCCCTTGCGAATACACCTTCCTTTCTAGCGTTGTCCTGCGAGCAACTGGATTTTTTTGGACAGGCCCCCATCTGTTGTAGTTTACACAGCTTTGGCTTCTACCTACATGCTGAAATCTTCTTTCCCTTGGACTCGGATAATTACGACTTTCAGCAGTCTCAGCCGAGTACATGGTAGTCTCTCCCTCACTACTATAATCATTATAGATATCCAGAACCTCGATAGGAGATGAACTTGATAGGACCTCACTTTGTGCCACATTTATGGATCCTGTTGAGGAAATCTCAGCATCTGCAATGGGGTCAGCATGTCCTCTGTCGTCATGGGATCCTTCTTCTACAAGGGGATGCTGTAATGGAGGTTCCTTGACACCAGTTTCATCCGAGTGTGGCAGCACTTTTTTGGTAGCCTGCGGGGAGACGGCAGTTTTAGCAATCCTAGGTGGAAAATTAATATCCAAAAGCTGAATTGTCGTAGTTTCCTTCTTGCTCATTGGTACTGGAGTTAACTTGGGTGACTCAAAAATTTCTGGAGTTGGAATTCCTTGAATGTGAGTAGCAGCCGGTTGATCAGTACTTACATGTCTATCTTCCGGAGTATTAACAATAGTAGAAGAGGTCGGCCCAGGCTGCTCTCTAAGTTTTGACACTGTATCTGCTGATGTCACAGCTTCCTCATTTTCAACTTCTGTTGACTTAAAAACTTGCCGCATTGTAAAGGAAGCACAAGAATGATCACTCTTCTGGCCTGAAGACATCAGTCGAATTAGCGGTAACTTGGGTTTGTTAAGTTCATCAAGATTTCCCTCCCAATGTTGATTTAACCAATCACAGATAATAGGAATAGGGATACCAAATTGCGTCGGATGGTCCTTTTTCCACGATGATGATGAAGATGATGAAGTTGAAGAGGACTTTGTATTTGGGGATGTCGCTAGCTTCATGGGATCGCAAACCATAAATGCAAGATTTCCATGAACATCAAACCCAGCAGACCCTGGGCTCCAAGTGACTCCATCAGTAGACAGCTTTATTAGATTGTCAGTGGCTATCACTACCTTCCCCTCACCAACCATCAACTCCTTTTTCTCTGTGTACCCTAAAAGGTAAACTACACTACCAAGGTCCAAATTCGGTTTTGAAGAGGTTTTCAAGTAGTGAGGCTGCTGTAGTTGTGCATTTTCATCCCCGACGTCAAGACCTACTATAGTCAGATCGAGAACAGAGCTGGTAATGAAGAACCTGCATTTGAATAAGGACATCAGCAAAGTATACATTATTTTTAGACATTCATGAGGAATACACATTTAAGGACTTAAAAGAAACTATGTAGCATTTGTTCAGTGGATACAATTGCTATCAGATATTCTTCTTCAGGTAGTGCGACGTTCAATTATGGCTACACAACCTTTTGAGATTTCAGAGTGCACCATGTGGAAGGTTTTATTATGTATTCCATGTTGCTTAAAAATATAACATTATAATAAGGTGAAATGCTTTCTTAATGGAAAAAATGACATTCAACCTGTAGCTATTTCTTTAATTTTTTTTCTTTCTTTGTTTTTCAGTAGCGATAAATGCCCTCTGATGCCACCCAATGTAGGATACAAGTGACTGTCCTCCTTCCCCCTCCCACAACCCAACAGGATCACGTCTCTACACTGCTCCTCACACTGCATTTGGCATCACTAGAAAGTTGAAGAATGGAAGGAACCTGAGGGGGGGTGGGGTAGGGGGGTTGCTGAATGGAAAAACATGACTTGCTTGTTTGATTCAATGGGAAGAGGATGGAACAGTAAACGGAAGTGTATTAACCCTTCAAGCACAAATTCTCTGACAGGAGAAAGCAGGACAGAGGCACATAAACAACCAATCATTACTCTTTAAGTTTCCTTTTCAGTTGCACTCCTTTGGGTGATGGACCAGGTACCTCATTAGATGAGCTTAAGAAAGACAAGATGGCTAATTCCTGCATCAAATAGACTACCCTTCCCCTACTACAACAAGGACTGATCTTCTGCCGCGTATGAAACACAACTCAAGCTCATCAAATTGATTCTTTTGCCTTCTATTTCTTGGAGAAGTAATGATTTGAAACTAACAGTTTATTTGATGTTTCGTTAAAATACAAGCAGCTATGCTCAGTTTTCCTTGGTCAATTTTCAGTTAAAAAGCCCAAACTACCATCCAATTTTGCAAAGATACCCGACCAAAAAATAAATACTACTTAAGCTGTATGCACATTTTATTAATTTATATTCCTATTTACATGCAGGAGTGTTTGGCCAACTGATCAAATTCGACAAGCATACATTAAAGCGACCAACTAACAAAATGATGAACACCCAGCAAACAATCTAAACCCCACTGTAGCTTGATGCAAATCGAACCGACAAACAAGCATTTATTGCCAATAACATTTTCCTCTTCAATCTAATGCAGCCATATTTACACCTAAACGAATCTTTTCAAAAAAGCATGTACACTACTTTTGTGTTTCCGAGCCAAAATTCACACTTGATGTAATCAAAACCGAAATACTAGGGATCACTGCACTTATCCGGAGATAACACGTCACTTCTCTCGACTGAACAGAGACATAGATTCTAACTAACATTTGACCATAAACAGAATGTATCTGATGCAGTCATTCGCTAAATCTCTTATCTGAAACTAATACAAGACAAGCACGTAAATCTAACTAAATTTGAGAGTGTCTTAATCAACAGTTTACTAATTTCTCGTATTATATCACAAAGACATTGAATAGCTTAGAGAAGATTCAAGTCAACGCTAGCAAGAATCACCTCTACCGGATGCAACATCAACTAGAACACAGAAAAATCGAAATGTAAACTTATCACATTTAGCCACCGACAATTTTCTACTTATATTTCATCTCTTACTATAATTTTCAAGCAATCAAATAATCAAATTTTCAATCAAAAAAGAAAAAAACGAGCGCGCGCGCACACACATACATATGTACAATATAGAAATATACATACATATACAATTTAAATAAACACACATCATAACACTATCACACACACACACACATTTAGAGAGAGAGTACAATGTATTGATAATGCAGGTGGTGTATATATGACTGTAAGTGAAAGATGACCTGTGAGGGAAGAGGGAAGCGGCGACGGAGTTCTGGAGGCGGATCTCGGCGGCCTCGGCGGCGGCGACGGAGGGGAGGTTGACGTGAGTGGTGAGGAGAAGGTTGCGGTGGATCAAGAAACCGGTGCCGGCGTCGGCGATTCTGGCCATGGCCGGACCTTTGCCGGAGAAAATGGCCGCTTTCATTCTCTCCGACTTGCCTCCGCCATTACAAAAACACCACGACTCTCTCAATCCCACCATTCTCTCTTAACCCCTCTCTCTCTCTCTATATATATATATATTTATATATGTTTGTGTATATAATCAAGTGTGTTAGTAGTGAGAGATATAGATATAGAGAGAGAAAGAGAGTTTGTTTATATTTGCAGAAAAAATGCTGAAAAGACGCGATTTAAATTATCCAGGCTTCGACCAAAAAAAAAATTATCCAGGCTTCAAATCTCGGGGAAAGCGAAACATTTTTCTCTTTTTTTTATTTTCATAAGGAGGCCTAATGAGACAAGACGCGCGTAGTAATGCCTGTTCGGCTCTTAAATTCAAGAGATTAAGGGCTGAGATATGTCTATCCACAGAGGCAGCAAGTATAAGTATTAAAATTTCAGAGAGCTGATAATATTTACCACCAAGGGATATATTCGTTAGATCACCGTACAATGCGTTTTGTGGGGCTTGACTCCCAGTACAGTACTCAGGAAGACCTCTCAAATCTGAGCTCATGACAACTCTCTCCTACCCAATCTGCAAACGCTTTCGTTGAGGACTTCACCCGCTAGCACCAGGGCTCCACGCATAAACATGGGCCAATGAGCAAGGCACTTGCTAGCAACAGCATCTATATTTGACACGCCAAGACCACAAACCGCGGCATACCAACGTCTAGACTACCTTCTCACAACTCACTTGCCAACCAACCAGAGATGTAATCTTCAGAAGCGCTCGGCGTGTGCCTATCAAGAAACCAGACGGTCACTGAACAGAACGACCACCACAAAGGACAGCCTACCTGGCTGAACCTGAAAGAGAGTGAGCACTCTATGCTCCACGCTCCCAGGGGGATGGGTGCGCCACCCAGCACCATGCCAGCATTCCCTCGCTGGGTCCCCCCACAACACCATGACGTCACCTGCTCAAGATAACCGATTGGCTCTGATATCAAATGAGACGACACGCACGTAGCAACTCTTATCCGGCTCCCAACCCCAAGAGGTTAAGGGCTGAAATATGTCTTTTTACAGAGTCGACAAGTATAAGCATTAAAACACAAAGTCTAGAGAGCTGATAATACCTGCAACCATAGGATATATCCGTTAGATCACCGTACAGTATGACCCGTGAGACTTGGCTCCCAACACAGTACCCAAGGGAGGACCCCTCAAATCTGAGCCCGTGACACTAAGTTGTTTGGAACAAATTTATGAAATTCATTTTCAAATCCAATTTTTGTGTTTGGAAGCACCCTTTTAAAAAATTAGAAATTCACCAAATTCTGAATTTCCTTATATTTTGCCTAAATTCTTACTCAAGAGGTAAAATTTGCAAAACTACGTTTTTCAAATCTGTGACTTATATTTTAAGGACAAAATTACCCTTACGTTTAAGATATGGACTTTGGATAAAATAATAAAATCATTGTCTCCTCACTATTTCTCTTTCAACCAAAAAAAAAAAAGAAAAAAAAAACAATGTCTTTCTCACCCTTTTTCTTACGATTATTTTTTTATATCAAACGTATGGTTGAATTCAAGGTTATTTTGTCTCATGTAATGTAAGTTTATTTTGTAATTTTGAACTGATAGTCGAATTTATAATTATTTTGTAACGTTTAACTTATTGACAATTTTTTTTGGTTGGTTTTTTGCTTCTTTTTTTTTTTTTTTGACAATCTAATGATAATAGCAATAATCAATAATGAAATTAGATGATAATCTCTATATGACAAGCCTAATTTTAATAGTATAAAAGAAGGGCATTTGAGTAAAATATAAATATTAATTCTAATTCTACATGTGTTTCAAACACAATTTGTATTTATAAATAATAGAATTGACTTAATATTATTTTACAATTCCAAATAAGAGAATTTATTTGTACTTACAAATTTTTTCAAAACTTATTTATAAATCAAATAAATTTCACACATTTAATACTTCCAAACACTATGTTAGGCTAATTTTACATATCGAGAATTGATCTCAATCGTTAGAGTATAAAATAACAACCATATTAGTAGAGCAAATGTTTAGTGGCTGGGAAAGCGATACATTATTACATACATAGGTGTGTTGTCCGCACTACATGTGACCTGGAGACATCTTCGTTCGTGCATTACTTGTGTGTGTTGTACGTGTGTTTTTTATTCTTTCTTCTCCGTGTCTAAATATTCTAGAGCGATATATTCTCCCAATATTTTCATTTTTTTTTATTGGTTGGTGACAAGAAATTCATATTAGAAGAACATTAGATTCAACAATTTATAAATTTTATAGTGCGACAATGCGTCCCAACTTATGTTTTAGATTAATTTAGTATTATATAATATTTATGGTAGAAAAACATAAATTTGAACTTGAAACCTCACAAAAAATTACTAATCGTACCACCTAATCTTTGGTCTAGTGATATATTTTTCATTGTATGTACAAAAAATTCTAAAATTAATTCTCATAAGTAATATTTGATATATATTATATGACTTACACCTCCATATCTCGTGAATAAAATAAAATAAAATAAAAATTACTATCTGATACTCCACCTAAGGCTTAAGGCATATATTCGTTGAACATTTATTAGGCCATCTCCAACAGGTTATGTAAAATGATAATTTTTTATAAATAGTGCATACCATTAAAAATACCCTTAGTATTTCTTCTGATAGAATTAATGGTTGTAAATCTTATTTATCCTTTTGGGATCAAGTTTTAATAGGATTTTCTTGTGACAAATAGAATTTACGCAACTGAATTGCATGAACGAAATAATTAAGATTGGGTAGCTCAAAATTTAAATATGAGGAATGACATAAGGTTTATTATGTTCGACGTTAACCATTTTGAAGTACTAATGTAACTTGGCTCCTTTTATAAACGTTCTAAAGTTACAAAAGAGATTAAATGATGATAAATTATTTATACAATTATATATAA
The DNA here is from genome assembly GCA_037974665.1 of Ehretia macrophylla. Taxonomy (NCBI): domain Eukaryota; kingdom Viridiplantae; phylum Streptophyta; class Magnoliopsida; order Boraginales; family Ehretiaceae; genus Ehretia; species Ehretia macrophylla. The sequence goes on along the minus strand of CM075782.1, from coordinate 40,130,969 downwards.
TAAAATGATTTTAATCATGCTATACATAATGAGAAAATTTAAATTATGTCGTACGTCTTGGACGTACAAGTGATTAAATGTTTTTTAGGAGGGGAATAAATTATCAATGCATATCTTGCAACGGACTATTGATTATGTTCTCTGGCTGCGCATGTGTAATTAGGTTGACAGGTAAAATAATTTATATACTCCATCTAACGTCCTGGCATGGAGTATAAATAATTATGAGGAAGATGTGCCAAACATGAAAGATTTCATTTATGCCTTGCTAGGCCATCGATCAGCCTTATTCTCGTCGAGAGACGGGCAAATTGTGTAGCAGATTGGATTACGAAAAATAAAAATTAAGTACAGTCAATTACTTAAGATTAGTAATGTTCTGATCCTGATAAGTCTCATTTCATTTTGTACCATGATTTAACCCATGATGCATCTGGTCTTATTAACGCAACGGTTACATTTTAATGACGTAAAAATTATTAAGGAGATCGGGGGTGATTAAGTGATGATATAATTATTTAATCTTAACATTCAATGGTATAAATCTTTCATTGTAATTGTATTATTATTTCATCATTGCTAATCTCCTTAAATATGGTTATTATGACATTGTAAAGGGATCCAAATTCCAATATCTTAGGCAAAAAAGAGAAATTTATCTCTTGCTAGGTACAGTCATCATTTCATTCCATACATAGGAAAGCAAAGAAATAAATTAAGCAAATTCAGTTATTGTATTCGACTTGGTATCTTCCAGAAAACAATAAGTCATGGATTGCAACATTAAAAGTATCGAATTTCGGTTGGTAAATAAATATCTCAAAATGGTGAAAAAAATGTTGTCTATTTTAAAGGATATATTATAACATTTAAGTATTTACATACTTCAAAGGAAAATTATCCAAAACAACTTATAGGTGATCGGAGTTAAGTTATTGATGTGAGGTGAATCCAAGGATTCTAATTATAATCATGAAAGTAAGTTTTTGTCAAATTGATGTGCAAGAATAAGATTAACGAAGCTAAGAATAAATGCTTGAAACAACAACAAAATGCACCGCCGACTTATTGTCTAAAACAGGTTCATCGGCCATCTCTAATAGTCTTTCTATCTTTTATTTTAACAACACTTCTTATTTTAGAATCTCTATTTTTCGAAGTTGAAAATAAATAGAGAGGTAAATCTGACTACCAAAATTTAGGTAGCCAAGCGTGCCAATTTAATGACACCCAAGAGCCCTCTAGGAAGTTTGTTGGACCCTTTAAACATATCAACCTCCCTATTTTTAACTACATAGGAAAACTATTATAGTTGGCCTAAACTTTTTAAGTTTACATAACTTCTAACAAGGGGTGTGTATGGGTCGGTTTGAGTGGTTTAAAATATATTTTTCGACCCGAACCAACACATTCGGTTTGGAAAATTTAAAAACATAACCAACCCATATACCTCTCAAAACCACCCAAACCAAACCAATACATTTCAAGAAATCAAACCACCCAAACCAAGTCAAATCATACATTCGGTTTAACTTATAATTACATTTGAATAAAGTAATTGTATTGTAGAAATCTAAAATATAGAAGAGTTACTCATGATATCTTTTATTTTTTTCAATGAAAGGGGAGATAGATTGGAAAAATGTGGAGGGAAGTAAAAAGTTCTTTAGATATATATGTATGTATGTATATATATGTACGGGTCGGTTTGAGTTTATGTTTTTTATTGTAAAAACCATAAACCAAACCTTGTAGTCGGTTCATATGAAAATTTAAACCATAACCAACCCAATTTTTAAAAAACCGCTAAAAATGATTGGGCTGGGTTGTGTTAGACGGTTTGGGCGGGTTAGCGGTTTCATTACACACCTCTACTTCTAACAGTGGTGAAGCCACTTTGATATGATCAGGGTGTCACAAACACACCCTCAACTAGAAGGGGACAAAGAAAAGTTGATTATACTGCACTCTTCTCACTGTACGATATACTCAGTGACCCTTCTCATTATATGAATACACATCTTAATCTCGAAACCTTGACTCTATCCCCTGCTTTTTAGTACATGAATAGATATAAATATAGTTAGCTTGATTGAACCCTATTTATGACACTACCAACTTAATTGTATGCAATATTGAGGGACCATACTTGGTTGCTTCTGCATTAAATATCGAAGTATAATTAAAATGAGGAATGCCCATGGTTGAGGTAGATGTTTGCTCCTTTGCATGAAAGCTACAACTAGGTATTATTGCCTCGCAACCTTGGTGAAATAAAAAGATTTGGCTCAACATGTCACGTGTAAAAGGACCCCCAACGGCTTTGAAATTGATTGAAACCTACAGTTCAATTCCAAATTGATGGAATCCAAGTGTTTTTAACCTTTTGCAGTTGGCAACCGTAATCAATTTTCACATGTACTGAGAGAGAAATGGTTCTGGATGTATTAAGTAAAAAGAATGCATCACGTATTGAAGAATAGAAGAGTACAATACATGAGATAGACACACAAAAAGAGGAGTTTGGTATATTAAATTATCGTTTTATTTAAAAGTTTAGGTTTTAAAAAAGAAGATTTATTTTCATATTTATTTTAGGATAAATTATCAAAATGGTCCCTTATCTTATCAGTTTGTGATAAATTCGTCTTTTATCTTCAAATCACGACAAATTAGTCTCTCATCTTTCAGTCGTGACACCGTTGGTCCTTTTGTAAAAAAAATGTTAAAAATCTAACGGATAACTCACATGAGTTGCACGTGAACACTATATAAAATGATGATTTTGCCCCTGCTATTTTGACCAGTTCATGTGAGTTTTCCATTAGATTTTTAATTTTTTTTTCACAAAAAAGACCAACGGAGTCACGACCTAAACAATGAGGGACTAATTTGTCACGATTTGAAGATGAGGGACAAATTTGTTACAAGCCAATAAGATAAGGAACTATTTTGGTAATTTACTCTTTATTTTATTGTCTTTAACAAGTTCTCTCGCGTGCCGACAAAATTCATTTTGAATCCTGCACGTGAATATTTTTTTTTAAATGGTGACAACAAGACTCGAACCCAAGACTATTTTGTCACCTGAGATTCGATACCATATTAAATAACAATATTATCTAAAAGTTTAATTTATTAGAAAGAAGTTTATTATATTTATTTATTATTTTTAACACACACATGAGAAGTTAATTATATTTAGATATTGTCTTCAACACGCTATTTACATGCAAGTGAATTTGTTTTTTAACATTGGACGCGAATGTAATTTTTTTGTTTACAATGTGTGACTGTGAGACTATTATTTTATAGCTTGCAAACAGTGAGATCCTAATAATATCTGGATGAATTAACGTGGACCCAACTTTCTTATTTCAATTTTTGGCTTTTTTCTAGTAAGATTGGTCAAAGGTTTTAGACCATGTTAAGAAATCATATTCTCAATGAGGAATATTAAAATATGAATTTTGTTACTTCTAAAGCCAACATTTTCAAGGCTCGAAGAAGATTCTCAATCTGTAAAAATGGTTGATGAACAAAACAAATGCTTATATTTAGATTAAATTATACTACGCCGTTGTCAATAGAAGCTTCCCTTGGCTTTGAACAAGCAAGCGCATGTGAGTAATAATTCTTCAATAACAAGACAAAGAAGAAACTCAAACAACAGTTAGATGCGTGGTGACAATACTCTCTTATAACGTAATAATGTTAATTTGTAAACAATGTGTATGATTTAAAAATTAGTTTGGAACCAAGAAATGGAAGGACAACAAATCCTTAATAACATAATAACTTTTTTTTTATAGCGTGAGAACTCAGATGGCAGAGTTCGACAATCAGATTATCTGACGGAGCCCGACCACTAATTGATAAACTCTCGCGCGCAGCAGTACACCCCACACATGCACTAGATCAATCAAAGGTGGAATCTAGAGTAGTGGAGAGTTTGATCTTAAAGGAGATCTTCTATAATTTCGCACGTGATGGGTTATTTCTTGGTTTCATCCGGTCATTAATAACTTGATTATTTTTAGATATGATTCATGCTTGTTTGAGTAATAACAATGAGATTTCTCAATATTTTGCTAAGAATAGCTAGGATTTTTAGAAGAAAATGCCATTCGTTTGATGAGAAGAAAAAAAAAAGAAATATCGAAAATTCGAGTGACTAAAGCTGAAGCACTAACGGCGAAAGCACTCTGTTGGGCCGACACTAGCGCAATTGAAATTCTTGGAGAGTTATACATTTGTCCGACACTAGCGCAATTAAAATTCCTGGAGAGTTATACATTTGTGTATTAATAAGACCATTCACTATTTCTTGAAGCTTGATCTCTCTCCCAAATGAACCATATAGTCAAGAGAAAACATAAACCAAAATAGAAGAACTTGCCTCTCCCATGAGTAAATATTTCGTAGTAACCTCATTCAAACACACGATCTCATAGGAGCAATTGCACTTTCCACAAATAACATTAATTTGTGAACAACGTGGAAACCATTCAAAAATGAGTTCAGAACCAAGACGTAAAAGAACCAAAGTCGTATGGATTCACAAAGAGTCCACCTACCATATCGGCTCGATTTCATCCTAGAAACTACTATTTGCACCAAGTCAAGCTTGTTCAAGTGGTTTAGCGGCCACGTTCAATTATTCTTCCTTCTTTTGAGTCCTACAGGGTATCCTAGAGTATTGGATGATCCCGGTGTGAGTTTGCCTTAGAAGGATTTCCAATAACATGATCTAACAACATTATACATTATTAGGGAGATGAATTGTAGTTAACTGATAATACAATATGATGATTAAATAACTACATCAATACTTTACCACCATTGATCTCACTAATAACGTAATTATGTTATTCGGGAATCTAAATCCAAGCAAGCACGGGGGTGCAAGGCTTCCCCAAAAGGAATGTCACAAACCACAAAATTCCACAAGCCACTGATCCTGTAAGCTTCATAAATCTTATGCCAACACCCCAACAAACAAACTAAACAACCACCATCACCACCGGGGGCGGTCGGGTAACTAAAGCTTAGAAAGAAAAGATAAGATTAGAATTTAGAATGCTAATTTGACAGACAAGTCATACTCTATTAAGTATTAAGTTTAAAATACAATTCTAAGATCTCCTGATCGTGAGTAACAACATTATCCGATTACATAAATACCATCTCTATCACAAGACTTTGCTTTATCCCATGACACACATGATTAGCATTTCTCAAACTATGAGATGCGACATACAGACATGTGCGCACATTGTACAAAGGAAAATTTGTCATGTGTTCTAACTCAGAAGTTCTGTATCAAGTGCCCTCAGACTTCTCCAAAGCTGCAAGAAAGGAACCCTGTTAATCCACAAGCAATGGAACAGAACGCGAACAAGAGTAGAGCTAACGAATTAATGCACTTTGATGATAGCCACTGTTGCTGCTCAAACAAATCAAACTAGTAAAAACAAATAAAATCACAACAATTTATTTTTTTTGGCAATTGAAATTCATAAGAAAATCCCAACTAACAAGAGTTGGAAGATTCCAGCTTTGAATCTTGTGCTTGGCTACAAGGCTTGCGTGCCGTTTGACACTTCTTCCTTTGTATACCCTGTCCATCCTTTGTAAAGGTGTTCATTTCTACCACGGACCTCCAAAGGATGGACGGGGTATACAAAGGAAGAAGTGTCAAACGGCACGCAAGCCTTGTAGCTATCAATAGTCCCATCAGACTTTATCTGTCATGTCATTGACATTACATAACCTCAATATATCACATGCTTGTTCTAGAATCTAGATTCACGTTCACTAGATTATGATTTGAGTGACCAGACTTTCTATCCTTTTGGGTTGCGTGCCCAAGGCAATGAGTTTTTTAAATTGAGATGGATTGATCTTCCCTATCTTGCCCAGAAACCTACACATATTAGTACAGTATACTGGGATAACCTTTTCTTCCCTGCTTCCTTGACTTTCATTCCCATCCTGCCAAGCTGTTAATTATTACAGATTAAGCTATTCTAATCTTTTAGGAAAAACGAAAAGAGTGATTAATGTGTTATTCAACAACCATATCAAGCACTGAAGTCTAACTAAATTAGGTGATTTCCAAGTTGTTCATGTTTACAATTATAAAAACATTCATCCTCGAGAATTAACCTGCACTTGTATCATGACTTCATGAGCCTGTTACTACTTTTAGTCTTTTTGTTGTTTTCATTTACTTCACCAGGGCACATAAAGTGAAAGACTTTTACTCCCCTACTAACAAACCCTGAAATATTCACGTCTTTAACTACATCTTTTCATTCCAATCACTTGTCCTGTCAAAAGCCATTGCAGATTGAGAAGTATGGACCATTTGGGTTTTCTCAGAATTTCTCATTGGATATCATCGCTTAATACCAAATTTTGATTCTACCTCTATTGAAAGCGGGGGATCTAATGATTCACAGAGACAGAGAAGCAAATCGAAGTATCATACCGATATGCCCACCTTGGAGATGCAGTAGCTCCGTTAAGGATAACAAGGCTATATTCAATCACTTACAGCTATTACAAATAATTGTGTTGTGTGAGCTGATTAAGCATAGGCAACAACATGCTTGTTAGCATGATTGTGCATATGAAAGAAATATCATTTCAAATAACATATGTTTTCATCACATGCCTACAGATTCAGTTGCAAGATTTGAATATTTAGATTGTAGCATACTCTACTCCAGAATCCAGATTTAACATCATGCATTTATTGAACAGCATAACAAAATTCAAGGCTTGTAGAAGTTCATAAGAACCAGTTTCATCTCTAGTCAAGCCTGCAGCCACTTAATTAAGCCTTACGAGATGAAGATTCAAGGTTCACTTTCAGAATGGCTCCTAATCTATCTTGAACTTGTCAAATAATTGTTGCAACAAAATTAAGAATGGGTTATTATATGCATAAATTTTACTAACAGATCTCATAGATCTTTTCACATGGCTACCACAGACTCCCCATTCTGTTACACCTGACTGATGGCTTTAGCGACATTAGATCAATATTAAAAGACTCAACAAAACCGGAAACCCCCCAGGACTAAGCCCCCCGCCACTAAGTCACCAAAAATGACACAGCAACATGCAGTCTTTCAAACCGAGCATATGGTATTGGTTAAGCTTAGAAGTCATCAGATAGGCACATGCCACATAAAGCGAGAGAGAGAGAGAGAGAGAGAGAGAGTACTGTTATAGTTTAGAAGCTTCTCAATAAGATCAACATGAGTCATTAGCATTCTCCGGCAGCAATAACGAACCAAACCCAAGGCATCTAGAGCATCCCTGCATATTAAGCAACATAATGTAAGCTCTGGGCTTCATGCTCTCCCCGTTATGAGATAATTGAACTTCTTCTTAAAGATTCAGATAGCAGAAAGGACATCTCTCCCAGCACCATCAGAATAACACACATACATAATAAAACTTCAGACTTCATAAATCTTATCAATTAAAGATTTCCAGAAAACGAAATTTCCTACAGGAAAGCTTGATCACTTTTCTTCAATCATCATGTTGAATTAAATATCACAAATTAGTTCTAATGCAGAGCTGCTCTTAAATGGGAGCAACAACAAGTATATTTCTTTTAATGAACTTAAAACACACTTAGAGAATTATTCATCAGTATATATGCCTAAAAGGATTAGAAGAAATCAATAAAGCTTCTTGATTTTTTCTGGCAAAAAAAATGAACAGAACAAATTAGTCTCCATAGATGCATGAAAATCAAAATTTTGAAGGACAACACTTTAGCTTATTTTTCAAAACTCAAAAATAACAATTCTGGCAAAAAAAGAGAGAAAATTTCTCACCCTTCAGTGTAATCAGCCTGGAGAAGATCAAGATACGTGTCCCATTTATTTCCAATCACCTGAAACATTAAAATGGACAACTTTTACCCCATTTAAGAGCTAAAACTTAAAAGGTTTTAAGACTCAAACACTGGTTCTAGGATTTGAACCCGACATCAAGGATTCAAAAGGGAGTACTAGATCATCGTGCCAAACACTTCTTCTTAAAATGGCACAATATGCGGAATCATTTGACACTGATTTCAAAAGTTAAACACGATATCATCAACAACTAAACACTGCTGCCATCATACCAAACATGACTTTCTAAAAGGGTGCAAGACACAGGATACACCCATTCTCGCACCATTTTCGTCCTACAACAAGTAAGCAATTAGCTATCACGCCAAATGCGAGTTGCCACACCCACTCTACTACCTTTCTGACTCTACAACAAGTAAGCACTAGACTATCACGCCAATCACGACTTTTTAAAACAGGGTGATAGATACTGGGGTTACCCGATTCACCCATTTTAGCACTATTCTCAGGCTTGACAGTCACGCCAAACACGACTTTCTAATGGCATCATAATAAAAGCTTTAGCCATTTTACTACTATTGTCACCCGTAAAGCATGCTTCTAAAAGGGTGCAAGATGCAAGGTACACCCATTTGAGCACCATTCTCGTCTGACAACAAGTAAGCACTTAGCTATCACGCCAAACACGAGTTTCTAAAAGTTTGCAAGATACAGGGCACACCCATTCTAGTTCCTTTCTGAACCTACAAAGAGCAACCACTTGACTATCACGCCAATCGCGACTTTTTAACAAGGGGTGCAAGATACAGAGTTCACCAACTCGCCCACTTTAGTACTATTCTCTAGCTTGACTATCGCCCTAAACACAACTTTCTGAAAAGGGGTGCAAAATACAGGGTTCACCAATTCACCCATTTTAGTACTACTCTCAAGCTTGACTATCGTTCCAATAACGACTTTTTTTTAAAGGGTGCAAAATACAGGGTTCACCAATTCACCCATTTTAGTACTAGTCTCAGGCTTGACTATCACGCTAAACATGACATTCTAAAAAGAGCATAATAAAAGGTTTAACATTCTAGTACTATTTTTTAAAAAAATTTATGGGTATCCAAATTTTGCCCGATTAATCATACGGGGCCTGAAGTTACTTTAGCATTCTGGTACTATTCTTGCCCGAAAGGCATGCTTTCACCGTATTAGAGAACCTTTAAAACGTGGAGAAAACTTATGTGTGAAAAAGCAGCCTAAAAGTGTGTGTAGTGTGTGTTTTTGTTAGTTTGTTTACCTTGCCGCAGGTGAAGCAACGGACTGGGATGATCATCTTTACTTAAAGCCCTAGGTGGTTGTCTTCTACTGTGTGAACTGCGTGTTGTCAGAAATATCCATCGAAGAACGTTTGGGTATTTATAGTGACATCAATGGGCTTGGATTGATTAGGCCTTTAGGGCAGTTTGGGCTTTCTTACCAACTCTTTTTGGATATTCTTGTAGATTTTAGGCTTTTATATATCTTTTCATTTTTCTTTTTTCTACGTTGAGTTTTTGTTTTTACTCTCTTTTATTTTTCTTGTTCAACTTTTCTACTTTTTTCATTTATAGACTTGAGGCCACACGGTGGTTTAGGCACTCCGCACAAATTTTGTTTTCTAGGAAAAAAGATATTGGGGTCCCTATATATTTTGTTCGAGGCCACACGGTGGTTAGATTTACAAACATCTAGTACTTAATTAAAATTTTATTTTTTGCACATTCTGTTTTTTAATTTTATTCATCTAACTATAGTTATGTGCGAATTATATATCCAATTTTATGTTTTAATTAACTCAAATTTCAACAGTTATGACTAATATCAAACTTTTAAAAAATATATAAGACTAAACAGAGATTTTTAGACAAATTGTATTTTTTACTTAGATCCCCTCTATTTTTACATATGTGAGACTTAGACCTCATACGTTTCAAAAATGAGACTTACACCCCATCATGCATTGAAAAATGAGACTTACATCCTTTCATACATTGAAAAAATGAGACTTACACCTCATACTTGTCAAAAATCAATTAACTTTTATATAAAAATATTTTTATGGCAATCCTACCTTCTTCATCCCTAATATCACTACCCGAAAAATGCCACTCAACACACACGGTTCTTTGTGTTTCTTTTTTATTTTTGTTTCTTTATCTTTCTTTTTTCTTTTTTGTTGAACACGCGGTTCTTTGTCAACCAAAAAGAAAAGTTGCAGGTTGTTTTAGGATCGGAAGGAGATGGAATTGATTAGGCCGTGTTGACATTAGAGATTTGTGAGGGTAGAGATGTTATTTTATGAGGTTTTAACAAAAAAATTAACATATTTTTTATAGAAGGTGTAAATCTCATTTCTGAAAAAAATATGAGATCTAAGTTTCATATATGTAAAAATTGAGAGGACTTAGGTCAAAAATACCATTTAAATAGATATATAAAATTAAATTGAGACTTTCAAAATGTATAAAATTAAATTAAATTTTTGGTGAAACATACAACTACCATTGATGTTATATTCTCCCAATCCTTTTCACCAAAACACAGACAAAGAACTAGAAAAAACCTTATAAAGAAAGATTGGAGCGAACATAAAGTTACCGAAAATAAACTTTTTAACACTTAAGTCGTGATGAATAGAAAGTAAACTAACATTCAAGGAGCTAATGCTATATTCCAAAAGAAAAAAGAAAATAGTGCTCACAAAGATTTGGTAAAGTGGTCGGATAGTAATTTATTATGGTTAAAAATTTTAAATTTAAACTTATATAATCTGACACTTTACTTATCTAGTATATGTATTAGAATAAGCTATTGCACCACAAAATTTATTATCTTAGTATCAAGTATGGGTCCAATGTGCTTAAGTGGATTCCACGTGATCCTATTGTGGTTCGAGCACTATTACACTATAAAATTTATAAGGAAAAAATGCAGCAGTAGTCCCCATTGTTTACTCAAAAATTAATTTAATCCCCATTGTTTTAAAATGCTAAAAAAGGTCCCCAATATTTGTAAACATGCTCATTGTGGTCCCTACCGTTAAAATTTTAACAGAAAATTTATAAAATAACTAAATTACCCTTACTTAAAAATAAAATACCCAAAATATCCCTATCTTCTTCTTCCTCTTCCAAACCCTCAACCCACCACCACCCACCACCACTCCCCTGCGGCACAACGCCTCCCCCCCCCCCCTGCGCGCAACAGCGCCCCCCCACCCCCTGCGCGCAACAGCGCCTCCCACCCCCCCCTGCGGCGACAGCTCCTCCCTCCACCCCCCCCCTGCGCGCGACAGCGCCCCCCCCCACCCCCCCCCCCTGCGCGCGACAGCGCCCCCCCCACCCCCCTGCGCGAACAGCGCCACCCCCCCCCCCCTGCTGCGCGAACAGCCCCACCCCCCTCTTTGTGTATTAGTGTGTGTTTTGGTGTTAGTGTGTGTTTATGAGTGTGTATTAGTGTGTATTTTTTGGTGTTGGTGTGTGTTTTTTGATGTTAGTGTGTGTTAATGTGTGTGTTTTAGTGTGTTTTTTGGTGTTTTTGTGAGTGTGTGTGTTTGTGGGTGTGTTAGTGTGTGTTTTTTGGTGAGTGCGTGTGTTTGTAGGTGTGTTAGTGTGTGTTTTTTGGTATTTTTGTTTGAAATTTTGTGTTTTTTGTGATTTTTCAAATTTACCCTTGAAATACTATTCACATCTGTTAAAACTAACCAAAATTTTAACGGTAGGGACCACAATGAGCATGTTTACAAATATTGGGGACTTTTTTGAGCATTTTGAAACAATGGGAATTAAATTGACTTTTGAGTAAACAATGGGGACTACTGCTGCATTTTTCCCAATTTATAATATTAGAATTTAATATTCAGACACTGTTATACCATAAGATTTATAACATTAAAATCCAATATAAATGTGATTTCTTTATCATAAATAAAAAATACAAAAAAAAATAAAATATATTATTACACTATATAATTTTGAGTAAATCCAATCGGCTCTATGTAGGTGAGTTACTCGTAAACAAAAACAAAAACAAAAACAAAACTTAACTTGTATATAAACAAGAAACGGTTCAGTGTTATAGAAGCCGGTCCAATTCCACCTTCAATGAATCGGTGATGTCCATGCCTGTACGAAACCCCAACTATTGTTCTTCTTCTTCTTCTTCTCTGTAAATTATTTGGTAAAAAAAAAAAAAAGAAGAAAAAATAATAGAAAAAGAAAAAAAAAACCCTAAAGCAAAATGGGTAGCAGCAGCGGCAGCGATGTGGAGGCAGGTTTCGCGAAGCTACAAGGCGAGGATTTCGAGTACTACATGCAAACCTACTCCATAATCCTCGGCCGGAACTCGAAGAAGTCAACCGTCGACGTTGACCTCTCCTCCTTAGGCGGCGGAATGAACATCTCCCGCCACCACGCCCGCATCTTCTACGACTTCCAACGGCGTCGTTTCGCGTTAGAAGTGTTGGGCAAGAACGGCTGCTTCGTCGAAGGCGTGCTTCACCTACCGGGGAACCCTCCGGTGAAGCTCGATTCGCAAGACTTGCTTCAAATCGGAGACAAAGAGTTTTACTTTTTGCTCCCTCTTAGGAGTATCCTAGGTGGGCCTGTCGGGCCACGTCATCATGTGAATGTGAATTATTCGGCGCCCGTGCCAGGTGGAGTGGGGGTGCCGCATCATCAGGCAGCGTTGCCGCCACCAAGTGTGTATGGGAAGAAGGGGTTGGTTAGAGGGAGGGAGTATTATGAGGAGGAGGAGGAGTATGAGGAGGAAGAGGAGGAGGGTGGGGAGAGTGGTGGTGGTAGTGGGGTCGGGGTGAAGAAGGCGAGAAGGGTGGATGGGCTTGATGGTAGTGGTAGTGGTGGTGGGTATGGGTTTGGTTCTAGTGGGAAGGCTTCGATTTCGGGTCAATTGGGTAAGTGATTCTAAGCTATTTGGATTCTTTCGTTAGTCATGTATAAGATAAATTTGATTTTTCTGTCGTATAATTGATACTATTGCCAAATTGATTTGTCATGTGAGGTTTGTGGTTCTAAACTATGTGGTATATAAAAGATTTGATCTTTGAATCTATTGTTCGATACTATTGTGAAATTGATCAGCTTCACTAGTTTAAGTTTGTGTTTCTAAGCTATTTGCATTCTTCTTATGAAAATTTGGTCGTTGCATCTTATTGTTAGATACTAGTTTAAGCTTGTGGTTGTAAACTTTTTGCAATCTTTGCATCTTATTCGATATGATTGCCAAATTGATCATCTTTGCTAGGTTAGGTTTGTTGTTATTGGTTGTTTTGTTTCTCTATATTCTGGTTGAATTTCAATTTCTAGGTAATTGAGTTAGTGATGCTGATCATTGGCTATATTGTTACCAGGAATTAACATGAAAAATTTGGTCTTTGCTTCTTATTGTCAAAGTAACCAGCTTTACCAGTGTAGGTTTGTGGTGGTTGTTGGTTTGTTTCTTGATATTCTAATTAAATTTTGATAGGTAATTAGTAAGCAGGTCCATCATTGGCTATATTGTTTAGTTGTCCGGCACATGAAAAATTTGGTCTTAGCATCTTATTGTTTGGTATTACTGCTGATATTTTGTACCTCCTTGTTCATGATGCTCTTTAAGAATTCCTTACTCTATGTGGGTTTTTCTAGCTGCCTCGTAAGTATAGTATTTTCCTAGAGGATAAAGCCTTTGTTTGGGAAGTTTGTGCGTCTTATGGAATTTCTTTGGGCAGTCACTTTGAAGTTCATGCCTTGAGTATGTGCCATATCTTTAACCTATGGAGATATGAAGCTTAATTTGTGAATTTTTACTGTAGATTGTTGTAAATTTTTGTTTCCTTTGGTTTAGTTATGGTGGATAGACACAAACCATTCAGTGTTGGATGACATAGCTCTTTGCGTTGTTGGATGTATGTAGCATCAGGCTCAAGTTGATGATGACCCTTTAGTATAGAATTAAGCGAGTCTAGCTGGATGGTTCCTTTTCTTCAAATCCACTGTCATCTGAACCTGGTAGTGTGTAAGCAAGCGTAGTTCTTGACTGAGGATGAAGATGGAATATAGCATTGGTTCTAGGTCTTTGTTTTGATAAACTTTATAATAAAAAGCTCATCATATGGTTTTTGATTGAATCTATACCTCCACTAATTCAGACAAGTCTAAAGTGATTGATGTCAGGAAAAGTTAGTTGTTTCATCCTTTTTCCAATCCTTAATTTTTCAAATGAACATTATGTCTACAACTCGCAATGTAAATCATGTATTTGTGGTATCTATAGTTCAGACTGAGTTTTACAATAACATAGAGATAATTCTGCTTCTCCTACTTCCCTTTCGGGTGAATTGCATCATAGCAAATAGTTGCGATGTTGAAAACCATTAATCTTTCTGGTTCTCTCTCTACAAGTTGTTTTGCTTTTTCCCCTTTTTTCTTTGCTTTCCCCTATTACTTGGGGTGGGGGGATGTAATTGGCTTTTTTGCATGGGTCATAAGGGTTCCATACCTTCCTCGTGAGAAAAGGGCAGGGGTTTGTGCATCCTATAAAGTTGTGTTACTAATTAACAATGTAATCACTGGGAGGGTTGGGGTACATATTTGTTGTAAGATTGCTATTAGCAATTTTCTTTTTCTTTTTTCTTTTTTTTTTTGTTAAGAAAATGATAAGAAATGGAAAGCCAATCTGTGTGATAAAATAGGTCAGGGTACTTTTCTATCTTAGTGATTGTTTGCTGCTTTGAGTACAATATAGAAGATTTTGATATTCTTCTCAACAAAAAAAATGAAGATTTTGGTATTTTCTCAACCTTCGAATATAAATTCATTCTTTGGCTGAAATCATTATGTTATTTGCAAAACTTTGGTAAATAGATCAAGGGATTAACAATTGCTTGTCATCAAAGATTTTAGAAACTTAAGTATCTAAGACCCTCGCACTGACATTATCTGGTGGTTTACTCTTGCTGCAGATAAAAAGGGTGAAGGAAGATCGCGTGTTGACAGGGATGCTGACAATCAACAACTCCTGCAGTTAGAAGAGAAGGATGTTGTAACATCTGTTGCAAATGTACTTTCTGATCTCTGTGGTCCTGGAGAATGGATGCCGATGGAAAAACTTCATTCTGAGGTACGGTTCTAAATATGCTGCTTCTGATTTTTAACAAAAGAAGAGATGGGAAGCTATTATATTGATTACTGAATTGTAGAACGATTAGGGTTACATGGATCCCATACCACAAAATCAGTTAGTCAAACCAAACCAAATGGGATCGGCTATTTGGATTTGTCAATTCCACTCGTTTCTGTTGTCGCCTATGTTCTATTTGCACATGCATCTCAACATTTTCAGCGCGGCCTATCTTGCTCCTCTTTGACTCACGTTTCCCATGTTATCGTTGGATTTATTTACTTCTAAAGTTTCTAAAGAACAAAAATCTAGTTTCAGATGTCTTAAAAAATTAGAATTAGAAATCTAGTAATTCTGAACAGGATCGTGTGATTTGAGAAAAATATGTTACAGAAAAAATGTTTTAAGGGGCACATTTGGAACAACATGTCTTGTAAGTAGGATATGGAAATTTCAGGAATTAATAGTTGTCCAGATCACGCGTTGTACTTGGTGCCTTTGAGCAAGCATGTAATCTGAGGTCTTGCTCACCCGTCTTTTCTATTAATGGCGTCTGTTTTTCTTGTATTACATATTGGCTTTTTGTATCTTTAAGCTAATAAACAGCTCAACTTTGTGCAGTTGATGGAACAGTATGGCAATTTGTGGCATCATAGTCGTGTTAGGAGATATCTTACTTCTGAGGATTATCTGAGTCCTGAAGCCAAGGCAAAACCATGGTACGGTTTGCTCATGTTGTTGAGGAAATATCCGGAGCACTTTGTGATCAACACAAGGTCCAAGGGTCGGGTGACCCTGGAGTTTGTCTCTCTTGTCTCGTTAATTTCATGAGATCATGAGATATCGCATGGTACGACTTAAAATTTAATGTTGTTTAATAGATCTTTATGTTGATAATTTCATGAGATCGTGAGATATCGCATGGTACGACTTGATAACCCTGTTTCTTATAGAAATTGTGAACTGACTTGCTCTGGTCTGAGTTAGTGTTCCTTTTCTAGGTCTCTGGTTTGCATTTCCCATCCATTCACTATGTTCATCTTTAGTTTCGGATGGTGGATGCTTAGTTTGAAATACTGTTATTGAGTCCCCTTGTAACTAAAAACTTCATATTCCCTTTTATTTTTTGGTGAAGTATCTCAATATCAGGTTTCTCATTCTGTGGGCACTAACTCGTGTTTTATGTACTTTAGTTAAGTTGGGGGAATGGAACGACTCGTAAAGTTATGATGTTATGAGCAAAATTTGTATACCTAGCGGTGCAGATGGAATGAGAGGATAGTGACAAAGTATACTATTAATAAAAATAGCATAACAACTTCATGAAATCGATGCTCTCCCCAAAGGAATGATCTTGGACTCTTGCGAAAGAAGAGTTTGAACGGGCAAGTGACTTTAGGGTTCCACTAGATCTATAATGATGACTTCCTACATGGGGAAAGATCATCTCTTGATTGAGCAGCTTCTACGATGTCATTTGCAGCCTGTAAGTCTAGCAAGTTTTTCCAAGCTAGTCTTTCAATTAAGGATATCACAATTGCAAAGCAAAAAAATAATTGATGATAAAACACTAACAGCAAGGAAGAGAATCTAAGAATTGAATTTGGTGCAGATTAGCATTCAATGCTGCCATTTTATAAACACTTTCAACAGATGAAGAGTTCATGATAGCGTAGTTATTGAACGTTGCTGCCACTAGTTTGGCCCCGTGATTCTAAGAAGAGTCTTAGGGTTGAGAAAATCAGAGAAGGTTCAGCCATCGCGCCATTCCCGTAGTCTCCGCAAGCTAGCCTTTTTGTTACTGGAGGAATAAGAGAAATTCCCAGATCATCGATTACCATAAGGTGCCGTTCTGTGAAAGGGTTGTTCCACATTAAGGTATTCATGGCTGGTGCCACAAACAGTGGTTTATCATAGTCCCAGGCTCGCACTATGCAGGTCAGCAAGTTATCACATAATCCCCCAGCAATCTACGATATGAAAACAACATGCAGATGTGAGAAACAAAAGCAAGTTAAAGGAGATTTTTGCCAACAATACATGATGAGTAAAGGAATATCTTATTAGTTGCCAGCAAATCGCTGACTGACTGTAAAGGATTTGTATCCGCTAATAACGTAATAAAGTTTATTAGGCAATTCTAATCCGACTGTAAAAGTATGCTGTCTAGACTCTTTAGAGCTAGCTCCAGCAATCTGGTTCATATACGCAATCCAACAGAAGCTCACTGATATCCTTAGCACATCGGAATATGCAGACACACTAATTCTTTAGATGTCATTTAGCAATGCCCCTAATTTCTGAATAATAGTAGCTAGCAATACGATTAAGCAGGCTGCGCTTCTAATTGAATTTCTCCTCCTCCATCTGTAAATCGATTGCCTCATCTAAAAGGTGAAGCTATTAAAGAGTGGGTTTAGCGGATGGCCTCCCCAACTAGCATCTATTGGTCTTGGGGCTCAGTTGAGCTTAGGAAAGAATTTAAGGAACTCATTGAGGTCTATTTCTATTCCAACTGAACATGCAGTTTTTCCCTATCTTGCTAGGGAAAAGGTTGGGGAGCCCCTGTTTTATTTTATATATCTATAATCTTCAAAAGGTCCCTTTACAAGTGGAAATATTCATCTTTAAAGAGTGGCGACGAGAATCAAATATGATTTGTTAACCTCACTCTAATACATACCGTGTAAATTGACAACTTCAAACAATCTTTACTAGTTTAAACTTTTAAATGAGGTGACCAATGTACACGAAGCGAATGACTTTTGAGAAAGAACATATTTACCTTGCCAAGGGTGTTCGCTGATAAAGGGGCGATGACCATAATATCAGCCCATCTGCGTAGCTCAATGTGTAAAACATTATCACCTATCTTCTTCCAAGTAGACCATTCATCCTCATCCGTATAAAGAGTTACATCCTTCGGAAGTGATGCTCTATCTATGAAATGTAGGGAAGCCTTTGTCGCCACTGCTTTCACTTCTGCCCATTCAGAAAAACAATGGCAAAGGTTTGCAAACTTTATAGCAGCCACACTTCCACTTGCAGCAAGCAAAATTCGAGGCTTCCCGGAGGCAATATTCATTTGAAATGGCTCCCTTTCTGCACTTGAAGCTTCAAGGTTCGCCATAACCTATTGCACATAGACCCGCCATATTCTTCATAGCTTGAACTTATCAGAAATGCGAATTTTAAACAGATAATGAAACAAACATAGGTTCACCAAGCCATCTGAACTCCATCATAGCTAGTTTATCATCCATTGTTACAGTAAGCTGAGACAGTCTGGAAAAAATTGAGACTTAATACACGTGCACAGAACCCAACCTTGACCCAGAAAACTTAACCCGTTAAGTCTTGCGTCTGCACATGTATATTAATATTAGTTCTTCTTAGTTCTCCTATTTCTAACATCAATGAATACGCAAAATTACAAAGAAAATAACAAATTTCTGATTTGTACTCTGTTGCAATTTAAAGAAACAACATCTCCAAACTCCAAAAGGACACTTGTGTTTTCAAAGAAAATCATAATTCCCAGTTTAGTGATCCAGTAACCACTTTAAAGTAAGTGTAAATTCGTTGAGTTTACACCATAATTATTCCGTATCAGTAGATGACTTCACTTAACAGGGGCGGAGTCAAGAATTCATTGAATTTACACCATAATTATTCCGTATCAGTAGATGACTTCACTTAACAGAGGTTGGGCGGATCCAAGATATCTTTTCGTTGGGGACTATAAACATAAATATAACATCAAAGCTTATATATAATTTTTTATTTTACTTAATCGGGACTAATTAATATTTCAAATTAAAAATAACTTAAAAATATCGTTATATTTAAAAAAAAAAATCAAGGTCAGTGGCCCACATGTGCATCCACCCATGTCACTTTATTTGTCACGCGCCGATCTCAAAACTTGTACGCTGTCGTAACCTTAAAAATAATTATTATTAGTTAATATAATTAACCCAAATTATTTTTTTAACTTATAATACTGACTTACGTCACTAACCCGGGGCATCACATAATTAGCGAGATCAAGGAAAAAAACAAAGGCGGTGTTGTCGAAGTAAGATGGCAAAAAGGAAAAATAAATTTGGGTGAGCAAAGAAGAAAGAAATTACCAAAGAAATGGAGGTGGTAGTGGTGGTGGTGGTGGTGGAGCACCTCCGGAGGAGAGCTTTACTGGGACAATCCAAAGGTAGTAATACTAGTATGGATGTTGTTTCACCAGTAGACTTACAGTGATCAAAACGAGGAACGAATTGTTGTGGACTTGTACGTTGTTTGGATTGCACGAGGGAAAGGAAAAATACGTTTAGAATGGTCGGGTAAGAATTTATTGTAATAAAAGATTTTTGTTTCAATTATACCCAGCGCGATCTTATTTCAAATAAAAGAAGCAAAGAAGAAAAATCTCCATAAAGACAGCAAGGGCTTTCGGCTTCGAATTGTGTTGTGATTATCTTGTTTACATTAGAGAAAAAGGAAAAAAAAATACTAATTTTAAATTAAAAAAGTTACTTAAATGTCATTTTTATTTAAACAAAATAAAAAGGTAAGGGACAAGAAACACTTTTAAAAAAAAAAAAATTTAATTGTACAATATATATTAAAATATGTATTATTTATAAAAATTAATCTTATAATTTCTCGTACTCAAAATGAGAAGCATGCCAATTGAAACAAAAGGATAGTTTACCAACACTTTTTCTCCCTTTTCTTTCCTTTAAAAATATGCAATTCAAGCAGGATGGTTGAGTCTCAAAGTACAGCGGGCTTAAACGACCCACTTTTACTTTTCTCATTCTCTTTTTTTCCAAAATGGACTCAACTAACTTTTTTTTTTTTGAAAAAAGAAATTAAAATTGTTATCCATTTTCTTTTTAAAATTTTGCTGTTTTTTGTTGAGAGGTGAAGATTGGTTAGACCAAATTATTTAAGCAAGAGTAAAAATTAGGCCCGATTAGGATTTAACTTTTTTTTTCTTCTTAATTTTGTTTTTTTATAGATAGAAAAAAGAAAATGTTTATATACACTATTTCTTATACTCCCTTTTGAAATTATAATTATCCTCTTACAGTTGTTACAGTTGTTTTGTCAAACTCATCATGGTCAAACTCAAGTTTTATGTGTAATTTTCACACTTTATGTTCTTTTTTCAAGCAAAAGTCTTTTATCCGACAGTACTAGATAATTCGAGTATAAACAACTACCCTCTTTCTTAACCGAACAATTAGATTACTGGATGGAAGTAGTGCAGTTCTCCCAAAGAATGCCAAAGTTGTTTTTGAGTTAAACTCATTAGCATGTGAGCGTGTGTAAATCTCTCCGTATTTTTATTTTCTTTTATATTCTCCGTTTTTTTCTCACTTGTGTAGAGTGGACGATACTTCAATTGAGTTTTGTTGTGCGCAACTAACCTAGACCTTGAGTTCTGAAGCAATCATGCACCATTTATGCATAAGCAAAATGGTTAAAATCAAATTAAATATGGACCATGAAATTAAAATCGAATTTAATTAAAGGACCATTTATAGACAAGCAATTAAGCTTCCTCTAGCTTTTAGTACTCGCAGTGACCCGTAACAAAATACTTAGATCCTATCAATTGCGCAATTGGGGTTTAATTACAAAACGTTTTGACGTTCGAAATGTCACTCTCACAAGTCGTAAATCCCACCTCACGCGCCACAAATGAATTGTGAGAACCACATAACGTTTTGTAGCCAAACCGTGTCATATATAGCTACCCACCTTATAATCGCTTTTGTTGAAAAGTAAAAAAAAAGGCGTAGCAGACTAAAATGTCAAAAGCCTTATTCTCATTTCAGAACAGCATACATAACTCACCAAAATGTGGTACAGAATGTTATAGCAACCTCACTATTTCAGTATCAGTTCAGGTTAAAAGACTATTTCAACAAAGAGAAAGGAGTTAAAAGGGAGAGAAAACAACAAGAGAATACATATTTCACCCGAAAAACGAAACAGAGTACATATGTTTCAGGACTTATCTTTCTGTAGATTCTGGATATTCTCATAGATTTGGTTTTCTCGCGCACGTTTTGCAGCAAGGGCTTCCTAATCAAGTACTTGGTGACCATTCAGGACTTCTCTTTCTGTAGATTGTGGATATTCTCGTAGATTTGCTTTTCTCGCGCACGTTTTGCAGCAAGGGCTTCCTCATCAAGCACTTTAATAGGTGACCATTCTGGCAATTTGATCTCGCCGCCAGCCATTGAGTCATAGAAATGCCTCAAAACAGGTTTCAGTTTAAGAGTAGCATAGTCGACTGTTGTTCCAACAACTGCAAAGAGGATTGAATAGCGAATGGCACCAAGTTGACCACCTAAAGTTTCATTCAGTAACAAAACATGCGTTTGTCAAAATGAGAAAAGAAGCTGGACAGGCCAATCCTAAAGAAAACAAGCATATACTTCTAAACTACAAGTCACTGCACCAACAATTACGATGATAGACTTGTCCTGCTAGACTTAATTCATAATGAAATCCAACATAAAAAGTTAGGAATCGGGAAACAATGTTTATTCGCAAATAGAAATGTATGCAAGAAAAAGATTACACATGTATAAAGAACTATGAGCTACATTTACTTCCGGCAGTGGATAAGTATAGAACTATTAATGACCTAGTGAAGTCTCAAATTTTTCAAGGACAGAGGGTTGGAGGTAAAGGAAAATGAAAAGAAGATGGTAATCAGGTTAAAGAAAACAGGACTTCCAAAATTGAATGAATATTAAAATATCTTTCTCCGTGGATTCAGAGTTCAAGAAACGTGATAGTAAGACTGCTAATGATATTCATGCAAACAGAACTAATTCAGATGACACTCACAAACAATGCCTTTCAAAAAAAGAAAAAAGCCAGCGAGGCCAGAGGAAATGAGAAATGGGGAAACGAACATGTTAGGATTTATAGCAAAATGCATATGAGACGTTCACTAAGTATTGCAGATGTTAAAAATACGAAAAGTTCTCATGAATATAATAAGATTTAACATGGAGTACAACATTCTTAAAGGCATCACCATCTATAGTTCCTTGAAATTCCAACTTCGAATTCAAATTTAGCACCTGGCTAATTTTTCCATCTGATTGACAAATAATTCTTATAGTTTGCCACTACAGTCGATCTCCATAGAATTGACTTAAAATATTTTAAGGGGTTTTCCAAAAAATACAACTAGTATTGAGAAATTAAGTAAATTTGAATGGAGATAGATGGAGACAGCAACTTGGAACAATTTTGTGAGAATTGGATGGCAAATTCGTAAAGTGGTAACTTCTGATGACAACTGGGACTTGTAAAAATTTAGGTTAGCAACTGTAATTACTCCATCCATTATGGAGATGAACACAAATAAGTTCTTCAAAAAGGACAAAGAATGGGAGGTTACTGAAACAAAATTCATCAATGCATAGAAATCCTAAAACAATTACAGAACACACAATCAATAAATAAGACCAGATGTTCAGTATGTCACACTCCCATCTAAAATGTCAAGTATCCTGGTCAGTTCAATCTCCCATGATAATAATCGGATTTTCTCAACATCCATACACATTATATATACAGGTAACATGATTTCGTATTAGATGAATGTCCACATGAATGTGTGTGCTTCTGAATGTACATGTATAGTTTTCCTTTTCATTTTTTGGTCTTGTGGTGGAGCAGGAGGTCCGAAGAGAGATAAGAACAGAGGGATGATAATTAGACCTTGAAGGCGCCCAAGGATGGCACCACTAGCAAAACCTCCAATTGCTGAATTTAGTAGATCATCAGGCTTTCCAGTTCTGCTGACTCTCACAAATTCACGAGCACCTGTCACACCCGAAAACAAAATAATATTAGATTAAACAAAATACTTTTAAGTTTTACATGCTTTGTTCAGTGAGGAGGCAAGTACTTCCAGGATAATTTGTGATGTTATTGGTTCTGATAAAGGATGCATGTACGTACATGCAGTCTCAAAGATCATACACGTACCTAATTTACACCTTTACACACCCTAACATTGCAGGTAAAAAAAGCAAGAACAACACTTTGATAGCTCATTATATTTGCCAGCGTACAATGTATGAAATGCCTAATAACTAATGCACAACAACAAAATCAGTCTTTGCTCAGCAGTCGGCACACAAAATGACCTCTCACTCAATCACTCTACGTACTCTCTTCTACATCACATATCCACATTTATTAAAAGTTCAAAAATGTTCCAGCTAGTATAAAACAACTCCAGTTCATTTAAAAGAAAGCTCTTTTAGGTCAAAATGCATTGCACTCATGACAAAGTCTAAATCACAACAAGGATCTACTCAGAAAATTTGACATTCTTCTTCTCATAAAACCATTAATGTTAAAACAAAGTGATGCTATAACAATCCAAGTTTGACTATTAACCTGCCAACGAATGGAGCCTAATCATCTAGTCCAAAATTATTGAACCCGTGTTAACAATACTAGAAACCCAACTCATTATGAATCAAACACAAATATTTTACAGAACCAATGTCGGTCGGGATATTACATGCTCTAACACAATAGAAATCCATAGTGAATGTGACGCATTCGCTTGAAAAAAATGTCAAATTAAACACCATATCACATATCAATATGACCTGTAGACTAAAGCATGCAACAATATTATACTAGTGTATATAATCTGAAAATTAAGAAGAAAAAAAATATAACAATTTAGTTTAGAGAGAGAAAATTAGTATTACCGCAGTAGCAACCGGTGACGATGGCGAAATTGGTAGCATAAGTGGCAGAAATGTTAGCAAGACCGTGTGTTTTACGGTGCTTTGATACTAATCCAGCTCCAGCACCAAAAACACCTACAAAATTTAAATTCAGTTTTATTCCCAAAAAAAAAAAAAAAAAGCAAATTTAGGGTTCTAGGAAGTGGAAATAATAGAGTAAGGATAACGGTATAAAGCAGGATGTAACAATTGTAAATTGTTTATATCATTTTATCGTAACTATATCAATAATTCACAATTATTTGAATTTTGCTCGTAACATCATTATGAACACATACATTCCCGGGAAATGGAAATAATACAGTATAACGTTATAAAACAGGATCTAATAATTGTAAATTATTAAATTATTTTATCGTAAACAGTATTAATAATTTACAACTGTTTAAATTTTGCTCGTGACGTTATGAACAAATCAATTCCCGAAATAACAAGAGTAATGAGAATACCTGCTAGTACAGTAGGGATTATGACACGCTCTTTCCAAGTCTCTGGTGAAGAAGGTGAAGAAGATGAAGAAGAAGGTGATGGTGGTTCTTCTGGTAATTTGTCATCTGAAGACGAAGAAGAAGCCATTGTGGTGACGTCAGTGATCAAGCGGTGTTGTAAGCAACTGATATTGTTTGACTGAGAGGACAAAGCCCACTTCTGGTTGTTGACACCCGCGGTCCAATGGGCCGATTTCATTTCGGAAAATTCTCGTATAAGGCGGTCTTGGCTATTCGGTCCATTTATATACAAGTGAATTTTATTGCATGTGGGGATCACTTATTATTTTACCAGCCGGATGAGCGTCATTTGATAAGAGAATTTTTCATTTCATAAAGACTTTAGAAATAGTGGATTATATGTTCAACGAGACATTATTATTTAAAAGGAAGCCTAAACTGATATTACACCATAAATAAAAAATGTTACACTTTTTAAGAATCTATCTCGAGATTTTTTACACTTTAAGTGAAAATCATACCACTAGATCAAATGCCTAGTCGTTTAATGAGACTTTAGAGATGGTGGATTACATGTTTGCATGTGGCGTGACGGATAAGGATCCTTTCCTTTTTTTGTTTTTCTAATTTCAAAATTGAGGTGTCTTATAATTTATCAGATTTGATCTTTTTAAATCTCAATAATTAGATTTGGATTAATAAACTAATAAATTTTAAAAAAAATATGTCTAAAATAAATTTTCAAATGAATAGCCGAACTTTGAAATGATCGATTCTAATTACCTATAATCTATCATTTCAAAAATAAGAGAAATAAGAAATGAGAAAATCCAAACTAGAGCTGTGACCCCATCTACTGGTTAGATTTCAGTACAACTACCAAAACGATTATATCCAATCGTCAAATATTGTACTTTAATTTCTGCGAATAATATTTTTCAAAACTATTGAAATACTCTTATTTATAATTCGGCCGTCGTATCAAATGTTATGTTTCTTTTTTTTTTTCTTTTTTTTAATCTTGCTTAAAATATCTTAGAAATTAAAATTCTGTGTTGTTTCAGAGATTTGAGTAGCATGAAGCACAAAGCTTGGAGCTAGTTATATCATTTAACTTTGAGTTCCATTTTATATTGGAGAATTTTCTTGGCCCAATAGCAAGAACTAGTTATGTGACGTGAGATTTACAAGTTTGAGTTATAAAAATAAACTATTACATAATCACTAAATTCGACTCTTTTCCAAACCTAACATATAATGAAACTTTGAATCATAAAAATAAACTACTACGTAATTGCTAAATTCAACTCTTTTCTGGACCCATGAAACTTATATAATCCGAGCTACCCTCAGTGGTAAAATTTTGGTTTGCCTAATATCTTTTTTCGTTAATAAGATTTTATCCCCAATGTCATCATTTATCCAGCTCTGCAGAAAAGCCTTAGGTTGACAGCCTTAGGTTGACTACTCTGCCAGTTTTCATCTAACGGCACTAGTCATCAGATTGTCAATGCTTATTAAAGTAGGGAAAATTCTTGCGCTCAGCAAACCGCCCCAGGTACATGCGGAGCCGCCTATCTATATGAGTGCCGAACATATCCAAATGTCGGACGCAAGTCTAACCTTTAAACTACTTAAAGTCAGACCACATAATACTCAAGTGTATGTTCCAGGCTGTGGTGTCCTTGCATATTAAGCTGACAATAGGCTGCAGAGCAAACAACATCTCAACACACGAAACTCCCTCTATGAACGGTCCGAAAGAGGATCAAACCCATTTTAAAAAAATTAGACCAAACATGTAGTTAATCAAATAAATGCATTTGCCTCAATATCCCTCCAATGATTTGTCTTTTGCACAAACTTAGCATAATGGCTTGGTCTAGGAAACAAATGAGTGAATAACAGGTTAGGATCCTCTCCTCCCTCATATTTTTCTTCCCGTCTCTTTCTATTTCCTCCCTCTCAATCTCAACCATCCCATATGATGTAAATGGTTAAGATCTCATCACATAGTCACCACGAGACATTCACGAGGAGAAGATCCATACCTGTGAAGAACTAGCCATCATTACGTGAATAATACACGCAGAAAATATCTAGTGTAAAGTATTTCACAGATGCAATCAAGAAATGGCACCCCTTTTAATGATGATAATTATGCTATTGAACTTAAAATGTGGATTCATTGCTTCTTAACAAAAACAATTCCATCCTTAAAACTGCCCTAATAGGGGCTCTTATATACCAAGGATGGCATAACATGAATATAATGAGGCTGAAATAGCTTAGCTAGAACTAGATTTTCAAATAAATATATTCAGCCTTGCATATTGGAATAACGAAAAAGAAAAAGGAAAAAGAATCAATAGACTGACGCATCTGGCTCTACATCTTCTGAAGCTGAGATGTCGTAGCCACCTTGGTCATCTTCCGACTCGTTATTCTGCATTGATGGCTCAGATTTTCTTTGCGAACCTGCACCAGTTTTCCTGCGTTGTTCTGCAGATTTCACATACGGTAAAGATTAGAGACCATAAAAATAGCACTCGTGGAATAGGTTTCGCAGTAAATATAAGCTTTACTTTTGTTAGTAATTGCAGAGCGGGTTATTGTTAAGAATTCTTCCCATTCAAACTTCCTTAGTTCTTTCTTCTCCTCCTCTGACAGTTCGAAGTTGGGTTCCCTTCCACACATAAAAGCGGCCCTGCAAATAGGACAATGTTATGATTTGCTCTCCAGAGAGAAATTCTTAAGCTCTTTTTCTTTCTTTTAACGTAATTTTCTTTTTAAAAGTAAAGTCAGTACATTAAAACTCGTGCTCCTACCAAAGATCTATCCCTTTATTTATATCCAGCTTCAAAACTAAGACGACCGTGATCACAGTTAGTATCACATTGAAGAGGTTGTGTGAAAAAAGACAAGTTCGGATTTTTCTTATGGCATGAAATGAAATAGTGTTTAGTGATACGCGATCAAACAAACTTAAGGAGTTGCACCTGTCATACAGTCGAGCAGCTTCTTCCTGGGAGCCCACGGTTCCCAAGTGGATCTGCTTCTTGTCTACTTTTATCGCGGCTTGCCATTTCATATTCTTGAAATAGACGCCTCTCATCAGACATGGTTCATGGTGTTCAGAGTGTTTCCTCCTGTGTCGCTTTCTGCGTTTAACTTCTGAGAAAT
Organism: Ehretia macrophylla; assembly: GCA_037974665.1. Lineage (NCBI taxonomy): Eukaryota > Viridiplantae > Streptophyta > Magnoliopsida > Boraginales > Ehretiaceae > Ehretia > Ehretia macrophylla. The sequence continues at coordinate 40,103,507 of CM075782.1, read as the reverse complement.
ATAAAAGAATTAATCAATCCTAACAAGTATCCGACTGCTTTTAACTTATGAATCTCCGAAAGGACTAGAATAATATGTCTCTAAGCTAACATAAGGAGAATCACAACAAGATGAAGCAACACCAGGATGAAATTGTAGAAGATTTATGCATGTCTGCAGCAATTTTTTTGATAACATTGTGAACGAATATAGCCATCTCTTAAATTTCCTTGATTAATATCCAAAAACTTATATCATGATTATCATCCAAAGGGTTAAGCTAGAACACTACATCAGAGGACGTTGTGGGATATAAAATCATTCTCACATCATGCACATGCAAAAGAGAGAGAGGAAAAGAGAAAGTACCTGGAAATCGGTGAGGCTGCTGTTCTTTCAGCGAGTTAGAAGTCGACAAATTTAATGATCCAGGACCATTTTCAGGGGTAGTTTCCTGGGAAGCAGTAAATAGAACGTAAATATCATATGTTGTTTGTGAATAATGAAAGAATAAATTTTAGGATTGCAGTACAGGATGTAGCCCAGGTACAACCAATAGATGTCCTGTTAAAATAAAACCATCAACAAACTCGGCCTTCATGAGAAATTTATAAGCATGTCAAGCCAGCGTTGAAGCCTTGAAGTGACAAAGGCAGTTTACAAGTATCAAGTATTCAACCTTTCAGTGGCAATTTTGGACTGCCATCTTATCTATGAGATTTGATCCATATCTTTAATACAACATATATAACTATGTATTACACCAAACGCACCCCTAATCCCATGGTAAGGTTCAAAGGGAAACACTCTCCGCTGTTTCACTTTCCGGGAAGCAAATTTAATTGAGTCATTCCATAGAGAAAAATCCCTGAAGGACATGAGATCAAATCCCACTGACTAGGATAACATCTCTCTGTAAGCAACTCACTAATAATTATACTTGACAAGAAAATGCAAAGATCATGAACGTTTCAACTGTGGGAGAAGAAGTGGAACAAAAAGAACACCGATGAAGCAGATCCTCTCTTTATTTTTTTACATCTTCGATCTTATAATATTTCTGACCATCGCAAGCACTCACACATGACAGGAAAATGTGAAAATAATACAAGCATGTGCGCACACGGGCCAGGGGAGAGAGGGGAGCATACTCTGACTGCTTATCCTGAGGTACGGTATTAATAACCCTTTGATTTTAGTCAGTCAACATACTTCCATTACATAAAAGGATGCGAAGTTCATATTTTGGGATCGATAACTGCAAAGCAATAAGATTACCCCTACACAGGAGAACATCCTCCACGTTTCCAATGATTTTACAGAACAGAATTACCATATACAGTCATTTTTTAGGAAAACTAACCCTCCAGGGAAGCACAAAGGGAAAGCACCGCAAGCTTTAGTGAATTGATTGCACAGTCTCACATAATTTTAAGCCTAGCAGAAGTCCATAAAGCACTCATTAAGCAATCTGACATCTGCAAATTGCAGTCTCTGATTGTATTTTCTTTCACTGATCATGCAGTAGATATTATATTAATTGGATTTCAAGCATGAGCCTAGAAGCATAAGGGTGTTTTTTTACATGATGAATTGAGGATTTACACCCTTCTGTGTGGACATACATATTCCACTCTGTTTTTGGAGAGACAGGATCAGAAACAAGTAACTCTCACACTCTTCTTCGGGTATTATACTCTGGATCACAGACTTCAAAATGAGATAATTAGAATTCCATTCAACCACGAACTTTCAGAAAATCAAGTTCAAACTTCTAAGATGATTAATGGTGCTGCATCTTATTTGCGCCACACGGTTCATTGATAAATTACAGAGAGCATCCATACATAAAAACTAAATATTAGAAGAGTTTAGAATCCACCATTCTGACAAACACATCTTACCTGCTTTGGCTGGTCGTTTGAAGGCATAGGATGAATGCTGACTGGGTTTGCGTTCTGCATACGGTTTTCTACACTTTTGCCATAATCGGAAACCTTGGCTAGTGGAGTTAAGAAAGAACTTCGCCCTGTGATTGTTCATAATAGGAATGAAAGATGGCATCATGTCTTCATTAATATATAGAACTCTCTAAAACTACCACTATAAGTAGCACATCATCTACTTTAGGGAATTTGATACGAGGGACTCCATTATTACGGAAAGCATATTTAATCTGTCCATACCAGAACAAAGTCCCAAGAGTTTGCGCCTCCGAATGCTCACCATGGTTGTTTACTCCAGACAAGTCCGAATCCGAACAATAATGTCTTTGATGGCCTTTAAGGTTTATAAAAGCAAGATCAGACATTATACAGACAAGTTAACAAAACAAGACAAAAGTAGAACAATATACACACACATGTAAAGCACAATCGAACAAAGAAAGAAGATACGTGAGAACAAATGGCAGAATGCCACAGATTACATCTAGAAAACAAATTGAATAGCAGAATGGGATCAAACTACTTGAAGGGATGTTAAGTGAGCCTGTAAGTGATAGTTTACATGAACAATATGCTACGATACTTTAAAAAAAAATAAAAAAATCAGTGCCTAAGATACTTGAAAAGAATCAATGCCTAAATTTCAACTGAAGATTATCAAAACTGACTAAACATGAAAAAGAATTTAATTATCTTCCTTTGTAAACATTGCACTAATTTAACTAGGAAAAATTAAGAATGAATCCTACTTCAACATGTACCACCTATATCAACTTGTAGCATTCAAAATGTAGTGGCAGAATTCTGCAATTGAAGTCAAACAGCATTAGCTTTTCTTGTCTTTTTTATTGAAAGCTGCGGGTATTTGAGCTTTGGCTGGCAATTCTCACCGGGCCTGAAGTTAACAGCCGGGTAGAAGTCTAGTGAGGACTCGAACAGACGACCTCGACCTCGACCTCGACCTCGACCTCTAAGGATCACACATAAGGTTTGAGCAGCTGAAGCATGACGCAAAGTTATAATGTAAACCTGATTATTAAGGGAAACTATACACAAAGCTATGAGTTTGATAAGACTTCACAAGTAGAATAAGTAAGAAAGAAAAGATTTTAATTGTTCATCTCACGGATGACACATGCACAAACAAAAATAATCAAGCAAAGGAAGAACAAAATTATTCATGCAATAATTTCAAGATAATCAACATACTATTTCATCCATGTACCTAAAATTGGAGAACAAAATTTAAAATCATTAAATGTATTAGACCAAGGTGGCAGAGCTTGAAGCTTATGGTTATAAATCACAAGTAATAATTTATATCACCTCTTTTTACCCGTACTTTACACGGTAAGAATTGATGTATTTATCATCCTTGTAATACCAAAACAAAATTTAGAAGAAATCTACATAATATCTGAGCCATTCCTTTTAAAGAATTTGGCAATCTATCCATGAGAAGACTAAAAGTCAACCCACCAACCTACCACCTTTTGTGGAGACAAGAAACAAAGAAGATAACAAAACCAACTAACATTAACACACTTTTAGTCCAAGGCATAATCATATTACAAAACCAAGAAAGCAAAAATCAAAAACAAAAACAAAAAAGACTAAAAACCCACATGAAATACAAATAGTTGTCATCATACAAGGTTGTAAAAAAACCAAAACAAGACTACAACACACACACACACAAGTGAAGACAAAGCTAGCCATTATAATGCTTTTTTGGAGTGTACAAGGTGGTGATAACATCTACCTTATAGGTTGGTAAAAGCGTGGCAAACGAGGATAATTGTTGGAGAAAAGCTTGAAGGGTGAAGGTGGTAAGAGTGTAGAGAGAGAGAAAGAGGAGAGAGAGAGAGGGGGAGAGGGAGAGAGTTATGATAATAGTAGTAGTTGTTGGTAGTCATGCATCTACCACCTTTTGTTGTTTTATTTCCACTCTCATTATGTGCTTTTTTTCGTTTGTGATGTGTTTTTGTTTTGGAGAGAAAGGATGGTGATGGCAAGGGGTATAGATACTAGAGAGAGAGAGATGAATGTATGCTGCTTCTGTGTACTAGTGTTTTTCTGAGTAGTAAAAGGACATTAATACCCATATAGAATTATGAATCTTTCCTAACATTGTTGGGGTCTAGGTATCTTGGAATTACCTTATGAAGCAAGGTGTTCTTCTTCTTTTCCTTTTTTTTTTTTCTTTTTTTTTTTTCTTTTTTCGGGGTGGGGATCAACCAAAACTAAAGCATATCCATATAGAGTTCAACAAGTGCGTGAATTGATTAACCAGTTTTAGTTTGTTTCAACCCGTTGGAATCATATATAACATTGTGAATCCCCTTGAGTAATGGTTGAACTATTGATATTGCAGTCCCATCAATCTAACTTTTTTTGAAATTTTGTGTATTTTTAAAATATTTTTAGGGTAAAAAATTAGTTTAGTCTCCACTAAAAAAATTATTTATATATGAGTATTATATTATGTAATTTTAGCCTCCACTAAATATAAATCCTAGATTCACCCATGCCCTTAAACTCTTTTGGGCTATTGATAAAAAAAGGATATGAGTCTCTTGGGCTATTGATAAAAAATAAATAAAAGGAGTGAGGCATCCCTCAAATATATTTTATTATAACCTAGCTTTGCCTCCATAAAATAAATAAATAAGTGAATGACCTTGGTAATGTCATTATATAATTTAGTCCCATTGGAGAGGGAAAAAAAACGAAAGAAAGAAAAGAAGAATATGGGATTCTTAATTCATGCAATCTCCTTTCCAGAAGTAAAAGTGATGATTTTTATTATTCGAATTGTCTAATATACAAACTTCGCATTTTAATTGGTTGACGTATGTTGTGATCTTATGTGAGAGATGTTACATATAAATGAAATCTGTTTGTACGAAGTGTGTCATGTAATACATAAATTGTGAAGAGTGAAAGATATCATGTAAGAAGTGATATACAAATTATTGCTCGATAAAACTATTATCCTAGAATAGTTCTCCTATCCATACCATGCCTAACATCTAACTTGTAAAGTACTACTCTCTTTGGGGATATTCAAGAACTTGGATATCTATTCTCTTATCTTCTTATGAGAGTTATTTTTATTAGCTTGTTTAGACTTATTAGAGTAAACTTTTTAATTTATTGCTTTGGTCCTTGACCAATGGCATTCCCTGTATATGTGTGTGTGTATTATAGTATTTTACAGTATTGGAAAAGAAATTAAATTTGAGATCTATAGTGTTTTACAATTGTGTGAAACATAAAGTGAGAATGGTTTATAAATTAATATTTTAGGTTTGAGTAATAACTTAGAATAATTAATTTGGACAAAAGTTAAAACTAATGTCCAAAACAATTATTCTTAAGTTTAAAATATTAGTTTTACTTGTAAGCTCGAGATTAAGCTTAAGACGTAACAAAATTAAATCTCGACTTTTACCAAGTAGGGAAAGTAGGGACAAATTTAAGATATATATTCAATAAGGCTTATGCAACTTAACACTTATATATAGAAAAAAAAATTCAATTATAGTTAAATTAATTTTCAAATTTAAAAATATCTCAAAAAATAGGTATTTTCAAAAAAAAAAAAGGTTTGGTAGAGTGAGAGCCCCCATTCATATAAATATCTATCCGCCATTGAGGGTAAGTCTTTATTGGAATAAAAATTGTTATGGTGCCACAATCATTAGAATGATTTAGTTTATACACATTTGATTTGGTCAACTTAAGTATAGTCCTCTAAGTCTTTCTTTATTCTTTATCTTACTTTCATCAATAAATTACTTAGATCCAATGTCTTACAAAATGAATGGTTGTCCTTTTTTGCCAATATCCCATTTCATCCCCACCATGGTGATAAGAAAATTGATAGATGGGAACAAAACAAGAAGTCAAAGTTGCACAAGAGCAAATACGATTAACTTTTATTAAATAGTGATTTATTATAATCATAATAGTAAAAGACTTGTCAAACATATATAATTCTCAATATACTTGAATGAACATTCACGTGTTTTAGAACTCTACTTAGGTTCAGTTTGACTTAATTGTAAAATTTTAACTTTTAAAATATAGAGATTTTAATAATAGAGTTTTAGTTAGAAATAATATTGAACAAAAGTCGTTGGTTGTATAGCTTATGTTGAGCAATATTGGATTTTTTTAAAAAAAAATTGAAGGCAATGTTAGACTTTAAAAAATATAAAAAGGTATATATGAGAAAGAAAAAAAATACAGCTTCTCACAATATGTAAAAATAGTTTTGTAAAAACTTTTTTTTTAATCTTATTTTTTAGCTTTTATTAACTTCAAATTTTACCTAAAAGCTCTTTAAAAATAAACTAAAAATGTTAACTTTAACTTCTAAACTCATAAAAAATATTTTTAATATTTAAAAGTTAGACCAAATAGAGCTTTAAATACTGTAGATAAGCTTTTTTTTCTAGCTTTGTTGTCCTTTTTCTACATGGCTTCGTTTTTGTAGTACAAAAGAATATAGTGGGCATCAATCAATTTTCTTTCAACTTTAAATTAAAGGGAAAAAGTTTACGCAAGTCAATAACAAAACTTAGCTCGAACATTTTCTAGCCAAGTAGCCATATGCGTATACCGCCAAGGCTATATTAAGTTACTATCAAAAAAAGGGGTACGTGGTTATTTTATTTACGAGTATTGTTATATATATTTTTATTTTTATTATTTCTTTTTTACTTTTTATATAAATACTTAATTATCATGTCAAAAAAATAAAAAATAAAAAAAGTATAATAAAACACTATGTTTTTTTGGTAGTTGCAATGGTTGAGAATTTCGGTAAATTACCAAACAATAATTCAAGATCGTTCACAGATATGCATTACACAATATTCTTAGCGTAGTTTAACTTCAATTAACTCATGTCTACAAGATAATTTTACTTTTACTCAATAGCAATACAAAGAGACTTTATGAACGATGGCATTGTTATAAACCCTCCTCGCATGTGATTTTATGAACGAAATAATTTTAAGATAGTGATTGGTACAATGGAATGAATTTGGACAAAAATGAAATGAGATAAGAAATAAAATATAAGGGCAAAAACCATTTTAGTCCCTGAGGTTTTAGCTAAAGACCAACTTGGTCCCTCAGTTCTGTCAAAAAACCAAAATGGTCCCTGCCGTTAAGTTGATTCCGTTATAATTAACCAACTTAAGGGTATTAATGTCATTTTACACTTCAAAAATAATAAATAAATAAAAATTGAAAGATTGATTCAATGGACAGTGGTATCCTCAACCATTTCTTATCTCTAGCGTCAAGTCACACACAAACACACAATTACACGGCGAAAGTTTGCTGTAAAACGAACATGTACCTTTAATTTTTTTTTTTTAACTCTCGTATCTCTTCTCTCGCACAACACAAACACACACTATAACTAACATGAACTCTCCTTCATTTACCACCCAAAAAAAAAATGAAAAAGATTTTGAAACGAATTTGAAAAAAAGCATCGATGTCGTTTTGACTCTAATCAAACCGGAAAAAATCTCTGATTTCTTTCACATCTCTCTGTATTGTGATTACTTCATCAAAGTGAACCTCTGAATATCTATAACTATCCCTAAAACTACATTTGACCTAACTAGATTCAAACAACAGTGTTGTGTTAAATTTTTTTAGCTTAGTTACCAAGTTTTTTTTCTTGAATTTCTTATCTTTTGCTTAAAACCCAATAAAGAAAACTTAATATTTTTGTGCAACAATTACTGGTTTTTACATTTTTCACCTCTTAGTATCATATTTGCTCATAATTAACTTACCATTAAGTTTGAAACTTTTTCTATAACTATTTCTCCTTACAGTTCATTTCTTTTGTTTAAGATTCTAGCTTTGGTTATGTATATGCTTGTAATTATATAGGTTTTCTGTTTAATTTATGGATAGTTGAGAATTTTATGTGATATTGGTTTGTGTTATATCAAAGCAATAGTCTTTTGTTGAATTTTTTTTGAACTTGTTTCAGTCACTAATTTTTGGAGGTTTTCTGTTCTTGGTCCTTATAGTTTTGCAGATTGGAAGTTGTTTTATGTATTGGTTATGCAGAGTGGTATTTTAAAAAATAGTAGATTGAAGAAGAATGGCTTGTCTTGGATCAATGGAGAGCTTGGTAGGGCTGATTTTGCTATTTATCTTTTCAATTTCGGATGCATACACCAATCCTACAGATGGTAAAGTTTATTATAGTTATGTATTTGTTAATTCATTTGCTGTTTAATTGACCGAAAACTTAGTACATGAAAATGGATTGTGTAATTATGATCGTATGAAATTAATTCTATCCATGACTTGTTTAATCACTGTAAATTGACTAAAGATTCTTGCAATGGCTATCCTTTAATTTTTTTTTCCCATTCAATACATCAGCAACAGAACTAAAGGGCAGGGGCATAAAGGTCTTTGCATTTGGTCAACCCTTTGACCGTTAACAACACACTAACAGTAGGGACCATTTTGGTTTTTTGACAGAACTCAGGGACCAAGTTGATCTTTTGTTAAAACCTCAGGGACTAAAATGGTTTTTGCCCTAAAATATAATGAACTTGAGAATAAGAATGACATGTTTGTTATAATCTAAGAATGAATATAAAATAGATATATTAATTTCAAACTCATGTTTGGTAGTTACTATACAATCGTAGTAATGGAAATGACATATATAATATGACAAAATTGTCATGTTATTATTATAATATTAAAAATAAGAATAAAATAAAACATAACCGTAAACATAATAAACATAATACATAATAATAATAATAATAATAATAATAAAAAAAGAAAAAAAAAAAAAAAAATAACATTTATTATTATTATTATTATTAGTTTTATTTTGTTATTATTATTATTATTATTTTAATTAATTATTATTATTATTATTATTTTATTATTATTTATTTATATTTAATTATTATTATTTTATTCTATTATTATTATTATTTATTATTATTATTAATTTTAATATTTTTTATTTTTATTTTTATTTTATTCTTTTTTTTGTTCTTATTATTTTTTATTTATTTTTATTATTTTAATTTTATTGTTTTTATTATTATTATTATTTTTGTTGTTTTTATTTTTATTTTTTGTTATTATTTTTATTTTTATTTTTTGTTATTATTTTTATTTTTATTTTTTAATAATAATGATTAGTATTTTTATAATTTTCATTTTTTTTATTATTATTACTATTGCAAAAGAAAGTATATATAAAAGTTATATTTTTATGGGGGTATGTTAGTCATTTGAGAAATTAGTTTATTTTCAAGCACATGGAAATAGGCTAATCCCATGTATTTGCTCTAGAATGGCCAATCTCATTTATGAGGAAATAGGATCAGTGGCGGAGCCACTCTAAAATAATATGTGGGGGTTGCAGCCCCCACTTAATTCATATTTTGTCTTAAAACGCATAAGGTATTTTTAAATTGAAAAATCAATTCAGTCCCCAATGAAAAAAATATATTTATATATGAGTATTTGATTGTGTGATTCTAGCCTCCACTAAAGACATATCCTGACTCCACCCTTGAATGTGATTACTTTGAGAATTGAATTTCCAAATTCATTCATTCATACTAAACATGAAAATCAGAATAAAGTTGAAAATATCATTCTAGTCCCAACCTATTTTAATGTACCAATTACTATCTAAACCTTTTCACAAGTAATGTAAGGAGTTAAAAGTTTAATCACTCTCACATAATCGATCTTTTAACTAAGAAAACTAAAACACCCCTCCATAAATATCCAAAACTCTAACCACCTCCTATCAGTTTTTAACTGAAAAAAACTAAAATACCCTTCCATAAATATCCAAAGCCCTAACCACCTCTTAGCCTATTTACACCCTCTCAATTAACTAAACTTGTGATTATTTACACTTTTTCCCCTCCCTCCCTCCGCTCTCATGGGATTTGAATCATAGTATTTCACATGCTGAGAGGTAACACACTACTAGACTACCCTTAAATTCCTTAGGATGATAATTGTAATTGTGTGTAAATAATCACAATAATAAGAGTAAATGACTTAACACCCTCTTGTGTTTTGCCAAAAGTACATAATACCCCCATGTATTTTAAAATGTAGCTGATTATCTCCATGTATTTTATAAAAGTAGTTGAGCATCCCTTTGTGTTTTAAAACGTAACCGATTACTTCCCTGTGTTTTAAAAAGGTAATTGAATGTCCCCAAAATATAGATGAATACCCACTTCTATTAGAAAAATCGTTCATTTTGACATGAGATATTCAGTTACGTTTTTAAAAAAAACAGAGGGGAATTAAGCTACTTTTATAAAACATAAGGGAGTAATCGGCTACGTTTTAAAACACATGGGGGGTAATAAGTTACGTCTTAAAATACAGTGAGCATTATACATTTTTGACAAAATACAAGAAATGTTAAATCGTTTATTCCAATGATAATAATAATAATGATTATTTACACTTGGAAGTGCATTATTGCAAATAACTTATAAGAGTATTACCCCTCAATTTCATCATTCTCTCAATGTGGGAGAATCTTTATCTTTAGCTCGATAGCAACGTGTAAAAAGATGGGTGAAGGGCAATTCGGAAATTGACAAATTATGTAGGGCAACAAGAACGGTTAAACCAATTATGGAGGTAAGGGCCGGTTGGTGGCAAAGAGCTAAACCAGAGAGACCACCGACGAAAAAGATGATTGGATGGACGGCCTGCAATATAAGCATTCTAAAGATAATGCCCCGCCACCTTAACCCCCCTTTCATGCGAAGATTGACTGCTATGTCAATGCAACGATTGATCAATAAATACCCAATTAAAGATAACTAGTTGGATGAAAAAACTACCAAGTTGTGATATTAGACGTACGTAAATCTATAAGTTTACGAATACTTTTATGTCAGATTGGTTCGATCGGTTATAAGACTTCTATTATGTGTTTGTTTCGATAACATTTGGATGAGCCTTAATGAACTCTGGCTTTAAAGTGTTTTATAAGAAAAATATCGAGAATATTGATGCAGAACATAATGTGAAAAGAATTTACGAAGAAGATTAATCAAGTCATATATATACAAGTGGAAGAACAATTAAGGCTTTGTTATGTTATGTCTTATTTTTATTGTTTTCTCCTACATTGGTTAATTACATAATATTTAGAATAGAGAGTCCTTATAAATAATCATTAGCTTATTAGGTAATTCATCAGGTTTTATATATTTTTCTCATATTACAAGCTTGACTGAAAAAGCCTAGAGTTACGACATAATTAAATTTCTTTGTTTAAAGGTATTCCCTAAAATACATCAAGTAAAACTCCTAATTACCAAGAACACATCTAGTTTATATCCAGTGGCGGACCTATGCACACCTTCACATTGGAGAAAAAAAAAATTCTTTGATTTTTGTTTTTATTTTTTATTTTTAGATAAACTATTATATTAAACACTTTGTGTACATTCTGACCTTTCTCGCTGTACGAATGTACACTATGAGTGTGAATGTCTAAATTCACCACTGTTTATATCTCTTATCTCCTATGTCAACCGTTTCATTTATCTATTTTATAGATCGATCCATTTAGTTAATTAAGCATTCACCACATAAGCAAGTTCATTTACAGCATTATCATAATTATTAGATATCGCTATTGTTTGCACAAGTACACCAATATGTTAATGCATCAAGTGACCAATAAATTATCAATTAATAATAAGTAGTTGGAAGACGAGACATTTTTTCACGTGCTTGTTTCGATAACCTTTTGGATGAGTACCCAAACCTTTTTGAATTCTGAAAAGGGTCAAAATCATTTTAGTCCCCGAGATTTACTCTAAAGATTAAATTGATTTTTTAGGTTTGTAAAAAGATCAAAAAAATTTCTCTAGTTAACTTTTGTTAGCCAAATATTAATAGTCAAATGGTTGACTGAGTTAAAAGACCATTATATCCTTAGACAACATATATTATAAAAGAAAATTACAATAAAAGTCTAAATCAGTCTAAAAAAAACATAATTCACATAATTCGTGTAGGAAAAAAAAACAAAAACTAAAAAATATCAGTTCAAACATAAACAAATTAAAGTTAGTAATATATCGTTAAAAAATAAACAATCATGATTCATTCACTTTTCTGGGCGGTACCCTCGCTGTTAATTATGTCGATGATGATTGTTCATTTTTTAACGATATATTATTGAATTTAATTTGTTTATATTTGAATTGATATTTTTTAGTTTTAGTTTTTTTTTCCTGCACAAATGTTGTGAATTATGTTTTTTTAGACCGATTTAAACTTTTATCGTAATTTTCTTTTATAATATATGTTGCCTAAGGATATAATGGTCTTTTAACTCGGTCAACCCTTTGACTATTAATATTTGACTAATAAAATTTAATTGGAGGGACTAATTTGGTCTTTTTGCAAACCTGAGAGACCAATTTGGTCTTTAGAGCAAACTTCAGAGACTAAAATGGTTTTTGCCCATTCTGAAAATAATAACCAATTAATATGGTTAACCACGCAACCATCCTAGCCATCATGGGCGGATTTACCTTGAGATCAACAGATGTTATAATCTCCACTGACCTCAAGAATAAATTTTTTTTTTTTTGCTCGATCAGCAAGTAAAATATTCATTCCACTATCAAAAAAACGTTTGTCAAAGCCCTTACAAAAATTATGCCAAAAACAAAAAACCACAACTAAAACTACATAAGAATGTCACTAATATTCATTTGGATGCAAATATCTCTATTGCGCCGATTATTCCTATACTTTTTTCCCGTCATTAATTTGAATCGGACATCGTCTGTGATTCTTTGGACAATCTGCTCCACATTTGCAAATATTTTAAAAACGAGATAAAGTTTAATTTTTTAAAAATGTGTATATTTTAAAAATATTTTTATGTTAAGAAATCAATTTACCTTCCACAAAAAAAAAGTTAGCTAGAGTTATATTTTTTTAAAATGTGTAATTTTTAAGGTATTTTTATGTTGAAAAATAATTTAACCTCTACTAAAAAAAATATTTATATAATAGTATTAAATCGTATATTTTTGCACCCACTAAACAAAACTTTTAGATATGTATAACTTTGAATTCGAAACTTTTAAACATAATAAATTATTACCCGACTATTACACTAAACCGTTGAGCGATTTTTGTCAAAGTCGTTTACTAAAACGAATTTAAATTGAAACTACGCGACTACAAATTTGACCAATTCATTGCTTGGATAAGTCAGTCTCAACATCCTAAGGGTGTGATTGGATTGAGGGGAATGGGGGGAAGGGAATGTTTAGTAAAGAAGGAATTTAGTCTTTCTCCTGTTTGGTTTAGAAGTTTTTCAAAGGGGAAGAAAGTGGAGGGGTCAAAGCATCTCCTCTCATGTTTACTTTTTCTTTCCCTCCAATTTGGAGTAAAATGGAGGAGAAGGAGAGTAAGTCTTTTTTTATGAAACTCATTTCACACATAAAATTTATCTCTCCCTTTCATTTTCTTCTTAATCTAAACAAAAGATACTCATATTTTTTTATAATATTCTCATTCTCTTAAATTATTCAATCCAAACATAATTTAATTTTTTCTTCACCTCTTTTTTATAATACTCTCATTTTCTCTCATTTATTAAATTTTAATCTAAACACACAGTAAATTCTCAATCAGTTGACGTTGCGGACTTTTCTTCTCATTGTTTTTTCTTTTCATTTTATTTTCAGAAATGTCCTAGCCAGGTCTTTATGAGTCACCTAAACAAGGACACATTAAAGAGATGACCAACTTCCATGTCTCGGAAAAGTGACCAAGGATTTTGGAGTAAATATTAAATATTATGAATTAAATTGGTAAAATTTATCACGAAGTATGCACGTGTATGAAAAAGTTAAATAAAATTATCAAATAATAATATATTATAATTTAAAATACAAAAGGCCCAAAAGATGTGTAGTACCAAACAACTTCAACTGACAGGACATGTATATTAGTTGTACATACGGATTCCTCGTCCACAACGAGAAGTCAACTTATTTATTTATTTTAAAAGTAATGTCGAAAAACATCAAATCAAACATAAAAAATCTAGAGGAACTAAACAAATAACCATCTTTTTCGTGGAGCCTGTATTGCCAAAGAACTAAAGAAAAAAAAAAATCGTTTTTCTCAATATTTATTTGCAACCACTATCGGGCATTTGTTATAGTGATATGATTCTCTTCTTTTTTTTAGGAAGTGTAAAATCTTTTATATGTGTTATAAAATTGACTTAAATCTCCTTTAAATCAAAAAAAATATTTTAAACTTGGGTATTTCATTTACCTTAACTACATTTGTTGGTCTTTGAAATAATCTTGTTATTATCTTATGCCAAAATTAGGACATGCCATAGTAAAATCTGCAAAATTTTAACTGCAGTCAATAATTTAGACCATTTATGTGGAAAAACTAATATAGTGAAAAAAGATCAACATTCTATCAAACAAATGAAATAGGATATATAAATTTGTGCGTTTTCAAATTATATACTATATGACAAGTAATTTAACCTAATTACTATAGATTATATGGCTTTGATCATTTATTATTGTTTCAAAATTATATCTTAAGTGGTTAAGTAAAGAGGTAAATGGAGAAAATGAATGAAGAATATCCAAACCCTTACTTGGTATACGATATTTAATAGCAAACGAAAAAAATGAAAAAAGCCATGAAGTATGTCAACAAGGCAAAATTTGAAAAAAATAGGACTTGAGAAGGAAGAAACATGGTGATTAAAAGCATCTTATTTTATATATTAAGTTAATATGATGTTATAAGTTTATTTATAATATCAAATAAATGAATATTAACTAGATCAAATATTAGTCTTTTACAAAATTTAAATTTTAGACATTTAAATCCTCTATTAAGAATGCCATATAACGAATGATCATCACAACACAAACATATATTATTTTCATTAATATTTAACATGCATTTGAATCCCCTAATAACATAATAACATTATTATGAAAATCATCAGTGGTGGAGTGATGAGATAGTTATTTGATTTTCACACTTAAAGGTTTAGATGATAACTTCATTTTAACCACCTTATCACTCTATCATCATTGATTTTTATAATAACATTATTATGTTATTAGGAGGTCTAAATTCTTGAACTTTATATCATATTACTTTTTTGGTCAATAAATAGTCGAGACCATGTCTCGTGCAAAAAGTATATAATAGGAAAAATCTCACTATAAGTCCCCATTATTTCTTTTTATCCCAAACTAGTCTCCAATGTTTCAAAAAAAGTCCTAAGTTAGTTCCTTGTGTTAAAAATATAACCGATAACCTATTAAATGACTAAAATGCCCTTAAAACCTAATTAAAATTACTAAACTCCCTCCCCCACCCATCTGATCCCCACCCCTACTCTCAAAAAAAAAAAAAAACACCTCACCCCCTACCCACGCTGCACCATCCCACCACCCCGCTGCCCCATCCCCATCTCCATCTAACCAAAAAAAGAAAAACAAAAAAATAGGCATGTCAAATTGTGTGTGGTGTGATTCATATGCGTGTTTTATATGTGTTTCATGTGTATATATGTGTATTGTGTGTGTGTGTTGTATATATGTGTGTCGTGTGTGTGTGTGTTGTATATATATGTGTTGTGTGTGTTTGTTGAATATATATGAGTTGTTTGTGTTTGTTGTATATATGTATGTTGTGTATGTGTTGTATTAGGAGGTGGTTGGTAGGCGGCGGTGGTTGTGTGGTATGTGTATATGATTTGTGTGAATATGTGTATTGTGTATATGATTTGTGTGTATAAATGTGTATGTGTGTATTTGTGTGTGTTTTATGTGTTGGTGGCGGCAGGGGCGGTGGGTGGTGGCGGCAAGGGTATTAAGAAGAAGATTGATGCTTTTACCATTTTATCCCCTTATTACTATTCATTTTTTAATAGAAGAGACTAATTTTGGACATTTTTTAAAATATTGAGGGACTAGTTTGGGACAGTTGAAATAATGAGGACTAGAATAGAGCAAAAGAAAACAATGGGGACTTGTAGTAAGATTTATACTGTAAGATTATTGATGTACATACTATTGTTTTTGCCCCTTCTTGGTAGGTTGATATAATATATGCCTTATGTAGAGAACAAAATATATATATATAAATATATATATATCCCCTATGTTGAACAAAATAAAAATAAAAATATAAATAGAAATACGGAGAGATTCTTGAAAAAGTATCATAGAAGTCCAGAAAATGAAAAAATAATTATTTAATCAGACACGTGGAGGAGAGGCAGACATGTGTGAGAAAAACTCATTTCATATAATTATAACAATATGAGAGATATTTAATGGTAATGATATTTTCATGTAAAGATCTAATGGTATAATAATCTATGTAAATGTTAAAATGACATGAACAATTTATCACTATTATCTTTATCTCATAACTTTATATGATATGAAAAGATCCAAATTTGTGACAATAGCCTATCCAAAACATTTCGATCACAAAAAACAAAAAATGAAATATTTGATTGAGCCTTGCTTTGACTTATAATAAGGCAGTCATTTTTCTCACGACTTTATATGATATGAGAATATACAAATATATGACGATAGCCTATCTAGAACATTTTGATGACAGAAAAAAAAAAAATTGAAATATTTGATTGGGCCTTGCTTTGACTTATAATAATCGGCCCAAAATCACTATATGTATATAGCCCACGTATTGTCCACAAGAGAAGCTGTTAGGAGATCAAATAACAGCCAATTAGGGTTTTAAGAACTAGGGTTTTGTGGAGACGACAACAATGATCTACGACGTTAACTCTCCTCTCTTCCGATCTTTCCTCAGCCAGAAGGGTGGCGCTTCCGACAAAAGGTACTATTTTCACATTTTCTATGTGTATATAGTGTGTGTGTGTGTATATATATAGGTACATATACAGACATATATATGTGTGAGTGCGAGTGTGTGTTTGTGTTTATTTATTTATGCATATGTACATTTACAATGTGATGTATATAACGTGTGTGTATCAGTTTTTACTGTATATGTATATATGTACTCACTTGTGTGTACATTTCGTGTATACTAAGTGAAATAGATACATAATTCTTTTGATTTTATTTTTTTTTTTACATTTTTTTCCTAAAATATTATTTTAAAATTTTTAAATATGTTGGATTTTTTTTAAAAAAAATTTCTACTATTATTTATCGTGTATATCCCTGCTGTTTTGGATGTAGATAAATATAGTCATACCAATTATTGAAGAGAAAACATTGTCTCGGGTGGTGGTGGGTTATGTCGTATACCCAATTTTTGTGGCACTTTTGTCGAAAGAATTGTAGTTTAGAACAATATTGAGGAAGTAAGTAGAATATGCCAATAATCACAAATTTTGACTTGTTGGTGGAACTGTATTGTATTGATTGCTTTGTTAGTTGACGTAAGTGGAGCATTCAAGAATTCTTATCCGACAAAATGTATGGTTTTAGGAATGTATCGAGCTCATAATCTGTTGATTTCGTTGAAGTCTGCATTTTTTTCCATTTTAATGTTCAAGAGAGTATGGAGATAGTAGCCCATAGGAGTGGTAGGTATAGAGGAAGACTTAAGATGAGTTGAATGAAGACACTTAGTCGAGACCTCGCTTGTTAGCTAACTGAGGAGACCACTATTGACATAAATGAGTGGCGTTGACAGATTTATATACCCGATCCCATCTAGTGGAGAAAGGCTGGGTTTGGTCAAATGTGCAAGAGTAAAAAGTGAGTTTGGGAATTGTTGGAAAGAAGACTATGGTTTTTGGTTATTCGGGGGAGAAAAAAGCTCTGGCTTGTCCCAGTTTCTCGAATCTGTTTCAGATAATCCGCGAGCGTTGGTGCACTCCAGTAATGAAAAGAACACAAGATAGGATAATGAAAGAAGGGTTGAACTTTAAAAAAAAAAGAAAAAAGAGAGAACTTAAAAGACCAGCTTTCTTGTATTGTTCGAGGGGAGATAAACTTACTTCTGCCAGCTGAATCTTTTCTTCAATTGCTTGGGAAGGTGTTGATATCTTCATTTCGGTTTACTCTTGCTTATATCATTACGATGCACACAAAGAGGAGAAGAAAATCCCCTCCTAAGTCAAGGCTTCTGCACTTCACTATGCACTTTTGACTTCATCTCATGTCACATTTCTCAATTCTCATGTATTTTTGTGTGAATGTATCTCTGGAGTTTATTTGTTTAAAGCTGTTATGGATGCATTAGGATAACATGGCGGTGAATTTTGCAAGACCATTTGTAATTTCTATTGCCGATTATTAATTATGCTAACAGCAGGGTGATCCTCACCTCTGAAGCTTTTAACTCATCATATGGTTATAACTTTTCTGGGCAGAAAAGCTTTATCGCTCTATTTTAGCTATTTATTTGATAATTTTGACAACATTTGATATTTGAATGTATGCCTTATTTAGCTCATCTAGTCGGATATTTGGTTTTTGCATCTTCAATATGCATTGTTAATATCTTAATATGATGTGTGCTTGAACTAGCAAAAAGTGTATTTTTCCGATCTCTGCTTTAATCATTCTTTAATATTTTTATACTATCCTATCTTTAGTAACGTTATTGTTAATATATTTTTTGGATTTCGGCTGAAATCAAATCTGAATCTATATCTCATAGTTTATCTAAGCTTGTGAAGATGAGGTTTACTGCACTTGTCTCTTTCATGTTCCAGATAAAATTTTGCTTATGCACGATCCTTGAACAGTCTTCCTGTGGCGGTGCAATTGCTGTCACTGATACCATATGACTAGATGATAGTTTTCTAATCAACTAGCTCAAATTTTCTTTTAAATAAATGTTAATTAGTTAGGTGTAGTAAGTCAATAGCATTTAGGCTTGCATCTCCATATCCCGTCATTGATGCTGAATCCTAGCCTTGCTTAGTCGTCATTGACTCTTGTAGGAGCTTATTTTTTAAACTTTAAACCATATGACTTACGAAATTCACATATTTACTTATTCTCATTGGAAGTTTGATCACCCGTTTTGCGTGTTGAAGTCGATCTTGTTTTATGACATGCTTCTGGGACTTGACTGTAATTTTCAGGAAAAACGAAGAGCAGAAGCCGAAGGAGCAGAAGCCCAAGGCAAATGAGAATAAGCCTGTTATGAATGAGTAATAGCTGCAAGATGTGAGCTTTAGCATGGCTTCAATTCTTTCTGAATGCACTTATTGCATACAATTGTTATCTGCTGTAATGTGAAGCTTGTGGCTCTGTAAGACTGTTGTGAATTTGCTTAATACAAAACCATTTCTGGGTCAGATGCTTGTATTTTTTTGTCATGGATTCATCTTTTATTTCTAGGGTGGGAGTGAAAGTCAATTATTGTTTTTTACGCTTTAGATATTCAAGGTGATTAAAATACCCCCGAAGCCCATATTTGTTTGGCCAAAGAAACAGAGAAAACTAAAGAAATTATGAACTTTTAAGATCTCACAGCTTCGGCAAATTGTTTAGCCCTGTTCATCTTTAGCATACAAGCGTTCGATCAGTGAGTTATTATGCACTTTAAAGATTTATTAAGTTTTTTCCAAAAAAAAAGATTTATTTGGAATTGAAAGCTCTAGAGAAACATGGGACACCTCCATTCCTTTTTTTTTTTTAGTCCATAATTCCGGGTAGGCATTATACTATAGTTAAACTCTGCAATTATTTTTCTATACGTATTATTCTGACTTTATAATTGTATTTGATTAAAACTTCCGTTGTGCAATAGTACATTTCATACATTTATCAATATACTAGTTTAATCAAAAGTCTGATCTCAGACTTGTGGGTAAGCCGGTTTCAAATCCGTGCTCCACATGGTTCTACAAAATTGCAAGATCCATGTGACACCACCATTTATGTAGTAAGTTTCTTGATTTTTCTATCTACTTTTACCTTGAGACTAACCAAGGACTATGAGCATGTTCGTTGCATTTTATTTTTAGTAGTTTATAGCTTTCGGCTTAAAATAAGTTGTTTGTAGATTACACAAACTGTTTATAGCGCAACATAGGCTTGAAAAAAGCCGAATGCTTTTCCAACTTGCGATTATTTGTATATCTTGATTAAGACAAAATGTCACATTTCCGGTAAGCACTTTTTCAATTATTCACTTTTTTAGAATGACTTTTAAAGAAGTCGAGCTTCACTAGAAGGTCATTCACTGAACGGTAGTTTGGTTGTCACGTTTTAAGTCTAAAATTTTGAACTTGCAGGCGTGATTAGTATTGTAGACATAATAAATAATTACTTGAACTTTTTTTTTTACTGGTCTAAAATGACTAACATAATATATTTATTATACATACAATACTCACTTATAAATTACTCACAAACACTATCAATATCCGATGTGAGATGTCACATACACCTCCCGTTAAGGACCTGACGTTCTCGTCAGGGGCACACATACCCAGAACTAACTAGGCGGTGAAGAATTCTAGAGGTGACTCTTATGGGTTCAAGACGTGGCTCCCACTAGCCTTTTAGGTGTAGCATTTTGCTCCGCATAGCAATTAGCTCTCGCACCGGCTAGTGACTTGCTTTGATATCATTTTGTCACGCCCCGAGCCCAAAATCCCAGACTCGCAGGCGCGACTGGTGTTATAGACATAAGAATAAACTACTTTGACCCTCTTTTCTACTGACCCAAAATGGCTAGCCTAAGATATTTCTTATACCCACAACACCCACTTATAAACCACTCACAAACGCTATCAATATCCGATGTGAGATGTCACATTGGTACACAAAATTTTTATTATGTGAGAGCTTTAAAGAAGGGTTAGATTTATTTGAATTCCTAGTCTATTGTATGCACGAATTTATTTTCTAATCTATTGTATACAGCCTTACTTTATATTTTTATAAAAGACTGTTTCTACGACTTAAATTTGTGACTCATATTTCATAGGTACTAATTTTACCTTTGTGTTAAAACTCCGTTTTCATTCACCAATGAAACAATTTTTTTAAAGGAAAATTTCACAAATGGTTCCTAATGTTGACACGTTTTTTCATTTTCGTCTCTATTATTTTAAAAGAAACGCACGTAGTTTTTAACGTTTATACTTTTTTCCAACTTCATCTATATTGTTGTAAATGTGACGCCCTTAGTCTTCAAAGTTTACAAAAATTTTCTATTTAGGCCCCAATATTTTCACTTTTTTTTTCAATTTAGTCCCTAAAGTTTCATATGCAAGTCACAAACTATAGGAACTACATTGAAATTTTTTATAAACTTTAGGGACAAATTGAGTTAAATAATGAGGACGAGATTAAAAGAAAGTGTAAACATTGAATGTGGCAAATGAAAATGAAGGAAAATCCATAGACTGACCTCATCATCTCCACCCGGTAAGAACTATGAGATCTCCCCAAGGATGCTTGCGGCATACAATGGTCACAGACCGACTATAGAACCCTATTCAATACGTGAAAACGTTTTAGCTGTCTGCTCTCACGTTGGGTAGTAAGAGTCGGAGAAGGGCAATCACTCATTCTTGAGACCAGCCTTCTCAAGCCTAAAGTATCGGGCAAAAAGGACATAAAGCTCTTCATTTATAGTTCTCTTGTAGCTGGATCCTCCGGAACGGGTACCAAATTGAAAATTTTTGTAATATTTGACGATTCAGCGCGTGACTTTTGAAACAATGAAGAGGATTTTGAAAAAAAAAAATATGTATAAATAATGGAAATCATTTGTGTAATTTGCCCTTTCTTTGTCAACAAAAAGGTTATTACTGTTAGGTGATTCCTGTCCTTATGCAATAAACAGTGAAAGATGCCAGGTAAATTTTGATGTTCTTCTTCTTCTACAATAGGATGCTCCAAACGATATGTCTTTCGTGAAGTAAATGTTTGTGCGGATTAGGTAGTAAATTTCACACTTAATCATTCCGTAACATACATAACTTAAGACAACCATCGAATCAATTTGTATCCCTCTTAAATAAAGATAGAAGGGATATAACATTCGGAAAAAAAAGCTCAATCGCTAGTCAAAATCGACATAGTAAAAGAAGTTGAGCAAAGGTCTCTTTAACACCTTCACACAATGATTAAATCCGTAACAACAGACATATTTGGACCATCTTTTGACTTAGAAAAGCTGGGCTACAAAGAAGTGAATGCACTTGAGTATATATCGAGTGGTTTCCCATGTGATCTCCATCTAACTTTTTTAACTCCCACAATCATCTCTTGTCTCTCCAGCCTTGCCATGGCCTTTCTTTAAAACTACCAAGGACCATATTACTTCATATTGAGACAATTATTTCCCAGTACTTCGTAATTGTTTCACAAAAAAAGGGAAAATCTCTCGTCAAGTTAATAACTATTTGATCCCCTAAAATATAGTTAGATTTCACATCGTACGGAGTTCACTACTTGTATCATAGCTGGATTAGCCATTAGTTTGATGTAAGAATTTTTTCATAAAAAACCTGTTTTTTCGCTCATCTCGTAGAGAAAGATAAATGCCTTGGAAAAGAATGATAGTATGAGAGGATTCAATGGTAATGATCTTGACGATACAGTGATTAGGCGGATTTGGAAATTCACCTGAGTAGGGCCTAAATTTATTCGTTATTAGGTTGAGTAGGGGATAAGTTATTTACTATATAATATGAAGGTTATAGTGACGCTAAGCGGCTGGAATTCCCACAACCCCTCAAACACCCCCCCAATCCTCCCAATCCTCTAGTTGCAATGATGATGAAGTAATTTGCTCTAGGCAAGGCTGTAACAGGAAGAAATGCCCTACCAATGAATAGATTAGTCTACTAACGTCTCTCCATTTTCTTTGAAAATAGGGACAGAGTAGAATTTCATTTCCAATGGGGATCTTCCATCAAGTCATTAAGTCATTGTAGAACATGGGCTGCTGGACAGAGTGTTTTTCCGATAAGATCCTTTGAGACTAAATGCTATTAATTATGCAAGTTAAAAAATCACTTTTACTCTATTCCTACCTTATTACCGTTGGATTTCTCGTAACGTCAATATACTAGTGTCTTTTTCTAGTTCCACCTTAAGCATAACTTATGAGTTGGCCGTCCAGTTAGGTGTGCATGAAGAATTCAGTCATTGGATTGAATGAGGGATTAATTTGAAATGAACTGGTGAACCAACTCTTGGTTAAACCAGCTGGTCCAGTTCCCTTCATCTTAATTTGGATATAAACTCAATGCAGTAAATCGCTTTCCACATTGAAATTTTTGTGTCCCCATGTGTATTGAAATATATGGAAAACTAAGATGTAGTAAACTTGTAACAACCTTCTATAGTTCTTATTTATTATCCAACTTTTCTTGCTCCTTTGCCTTTAGAAGTTGAAATTTATAAAGTGGAAAGATAGAATTGTTTCTTTTGGAATTGGAGAGGCAGGAGACATGGCTAAATTTAGGATTGTTGTTCACTAGAAGTTAAAAATACACAATTTAATATTTATATATAGATAATTTTTTTTTAAAAAAATTGGACTACAATGATTTTTTAGCCTAAAAATACACCGTTTTTAAAAAATATAGTCTCAATTTATTCTTTAATGACTTTACTCTTGGAGTCGATGGGGCAACAGTCTTCGCTAGCCAATGAATGGCTTAGCCACTGCACGGAGATATTATAGGGAGTGAGGTTGGGGTGTCACGTTCTAACCGACTAAATCAAACTGATATCTCTTCTGAAGAGGTTGAAGTCACAGACTATGATTTAATATCTTGATATGAATTCGAAAGATTTTTTAAGAGAATTTTATGTGATAAAAAAAGAGTTAAAAGATATATAATATTATACTATAAGATAAGTCAATTTTGTCTCTGTATGCAAATAATTTATACTACTAATACATTCGTCATGCATAATTGATGTTGTGATCATGTAATTTGTCTTTTCCATCATCATGAAAAAGAAGCAAATCAATAATACCCACCATTTCTATGGTCACATCAGAACTTGAGAATAGGATTCCTAAAACACCATTATGATTGAGAAGCATTCAAGGACTATCATCAGAACTTGAGAATAGGATTCCTAAAACACCATTATGATTGAGAAGCATTCAAGGACTATCATCTTTCATTCTTTTGGACAAATTTGCCAATTTCATACCCTTTTTATGTCTACTGCATGTGACGCATGTTTCATTTAACTACAGGTCTAAAATCTACTTAATATTAGAAAAAGAAGATTCTATACCAATCTGATAATGTGGCATTTATACATATTTTATTCTGAGTAAAGATTTTTTTTGTAATATCATAACGTTATGAGCAAAGTTTGAAATAATAATGCATTGTTCATATCATTTTATTAATCATTTATATCTTTTAAGTCTCGCTCATAACATAATATCATAATTAGATCCATTCCCATCCTATTTGTTTCGGTAATTTGCAACATAAAATCAAATTTCTTTTTAGTTTTAGTTAATACAGGATAAAATCGATACTATCCAACAATCATTTTAAGAAATGTCTTTCTTCAAAGACACGCAGAAAGGCTTAGGAATTTGCCCAATTATGTAATTTTCCAAGAGTTGGCTCAAGCCAAAATTTAAAACTCAATATGTACATTTATTTGTTTCTCAGTAGACATACACCCCCCAAACCTAACACCTTGTTTGGATTGCACAAAGGAATGGAAAGGAAAGGAAAGTAGAGAAAAAATAATAATAAAGGAAAGAAAAGGGAAAAGATTCCCCTATTTAGATTGTAATAAAATAATAATAGAAAAGAAATGAAAAGATTTTATAATTCTTTGTTTAGATTGGAGAAGGAAATAAAAAGAAAAGTTAGTTTTAATTAAAAATCACTTGAGTGCCCCCTTTCATACTCAACCTTAAAATAAAAAGTTAGAACAATAAAGACTTTTTGCTATTAAACATTTCCTTTCTCCCAAAAACCCCAAATTGGAAGGGTTATAAAATCCACTCAATTAAAGTTTATGGAAGGGTTTTAGAATCCCTCAATAACATTTTCCTCTTCTAAAATTGGTAATCCAAACAAGGTGTAAGATTGTTTTGCAAAAGCCAAAATATTCGGTTGTTAAAAGGAATGAAAATGTTTGTGGAAGGTAAGCCTCTTTCTCTTGTCATGGTAGTTAGTCCATCCAATCCCCCTCTCCCGCTGAGTGAAGATTTTATGTTATAAAGTTATGAGGGGGATTCAACTATTGTGAACTCTATCACTGGCCATTTAGTTTCTTGGTATGATTCTCGCTTTAAGTGCGAAAGATTTCAAAATATGTTCTCGTATGCAACATGTAAAATGGTTTAGCCATCTCTTGAATTAAAAAAGAAAAAAAATTGTTATGAACTCTTGTTTTCATCATTTCATCATAACTGTATTAACAATTCACAACTCCATTCCCCGAACAACCCCTCACACACACAGACACACACAAGGGGAATTTCTCTCCCTTTACTCACGCCGCATTCATTACCATAATCACACACTCCTTTCCTATTTTCCTAAAACAAATCAAGATTCTTCTTTCCCCATTTCTTCTCCATTTTCTGCACATTTTCCACTGTCTTAGTCTACACCACCAAGAGAAAAAACAATGTCTGATCAGTGCTTGTCCAGCACTGAAAACGCTAACTTTTCTACTCTTCTCATCTCTGACTTAATCCTCTTA
The DNA here is from genome assembly GCA_037974665.1 of Ehretia macrophylla. NCBI lineage: Eukaryota > Viridiplantae > Streptophyta > Magnoliopsida > Boraginales > Ehretiaceae > Ehretia > Ehretia macrophylla. The sequence goes on along the minus strand of CM075782.1, from coordinate 40,077,817 downwards.
TGCTCCTTTCTTCTCTCACACCCTCTCTATTCCATGTACATCATTTTCTTCTCACCATACCTTCTCAAACTCGTATCCTTTCTCTCCCCTCTCTTCATCACCACCTCGCTTTCGATCATCACCCTCTTCACCACCATCTCTCCAGGCCTCAACAGCGAAGACAACCTTTCGGCGTCCGTTTTTCATGCCGTACTTATGAAATTGCAGCCTGGAATTGGAAATGAAGAAGAAGAATCTAACTCCTTTGTGGCTTTTGAGGTGTATAACTTCGTGTTCGACACGTCCATGATCGATGTTAAAGACTACCAAGTGGATGATTCTGAGGAAAATCCAGAAGAGAGAATTCTGCAGACTGTGGAATCATCTGTCATGATCAAGATCCCACACCAGAATCAAAATTGTTGTGGTGTACTCGAGTGCGAGGCTTCAACGATAGCTTCAGAACAAGGTTTAGAGGCTGTAAAGCAGGAGAATAGATCCGAAGATTTCATGAAACTGCTTAACAAATTTGAGAGTATGAAATGCAAGGTGGATGAGAAGAAAGTTGATCCACCACCACCAGCCAGAAAGGTCAAAAAAGCGACTGAAAAGCGAAGAGAAGAGTCATTCGTTCTGAATGGATACGAGACAACAGACAACGGGAGAGTAACCTCTTCAAAGAGTAACGCGCATTCGCAGAGACAGAGCGCGAACGCTGACCTGAAAGATAACGGTAGAGACTACTTTCCAAAAGAGGAAGGATCCCTGTCCCTGGAATATGATCTCGGGAGATACGGATCAATGAGGAAAGAAAAAGAGTGGAGAAAGACATTGGCGTGCAAGCTTTTCGAGGAGAGAAACAATGTTGATGGCAGCGAAGGTATGGACTCGCTATGGGAAGCATATGAAATGGATGCAACGAATGGAAATACGAGAGCTGACACGAAGAAGAAAAGGGATAAATCTACTAAATACAAGATGGAATACAACAAAGATGAAGAAGATGGTAATGATGAGAAGGAAGATTATCATGATGATGATGATGATGATGATGATGACATTGTTGGGCAGCTGTGTTGTCTGCAAGCATTCAAGTTCTCTGCAGGGAAGATGAATTTGGGTGTGGGAAAGCGAAATCTTGCGAGGATTTCGAAAGCTATGAAAGGAATTGGATGGCTGCATCGTAAGAAGGTACACATTGGAGATACATTTCGATTTGCTTAAGGTTGGATCATGAGGATGAGTATCATTTTTCTATAGGAAATTGCTGAACAAGTATATAATCTATTATAATCTTATGATGTAAAATCAATAGCAAATTTCTTCTTCAATTCGGGTGCATTTTGCTGGATTTTGCATTATTGGTTAATAATCGGTTTTAAGAGAGAACATCATGTAAAATTAATGGCAAATTTCTTCTTCAAGTTGGGTGCAATTTGGTGAATCTGTCATTATTTGATAATAGGTTTTAGGATGTAACTTGGAATTGGGCCTTGATCTAATGTTATTCATCCATGTTCGACTTATTCTTATTTTAGACGTTGACTTTAGTATGTAAATCTTCTAAATTCATTATTTTTTCTACTGTGTCATTGCACTTCAACAATCAATCACTAGTAACACTTGAAGGGGAGTTTGTAAGAAAATGCCGTTGTTCTACGTGAATAATTTAGGACTTTCAAGACTAGAATATAAGATTTTTCTTTTTTTGAAGGAAAGCCTAGCTATTGTATATCAGCGAGTGGTCATCCAACTGAACTTGGCCGACGATAAACCACTCAAGAGGATGTAATACGCCAAATTTATTTTTCCAAGATAGCGTGCATAGCCATAGAAGCTTCATCTATATATATTTCCCCCAATTGCGTTCAAGTCTCTTCCCCACCATTTAAAAATTAAAAAGAAAAAATTGACACGCTAATTTTTTTTCAATGCAGTAATATTTTACTAATCTTTGTACAATAAGAATCTTGTAAATTAATAAATGTCCAATTCTTACTGTATAAAAGGCGATAAAGTATCAACAAGAACACGGAGTGATATTAAAATATTCCCCAAGATGAGATAGAATTCAAAAATAGAGTCAGAAATGATTTATATATCTTAGTTACCAATATGAAATGTACGTAGTGAAACATCAAAGCTAGTGTGATATACATCATTCCTATTTCTACATAATATGATTTGTAAAGATTCAATTTACATATTCATAAACTGTAAGTTGGAGCCCCGATGAGTAATTTTTGTTTTTGTTTGTATCAAAACTAACCCTCAGCAGATCTCTTTGGACCGAATTTATTTATTTTTTTAATCGGGGTTAAAATGCATAATTTTCAATTATATAAGTAATTTTTTTTTCAGTGGGGGCTATTAATTTTTTTTTAACTAAGAATACATAGATATCTAAATTTTATTTTGGAAAAACATATAGAATTTTTTAACGTTTTTCTTGATCAATGGAGACTGCAGCCCCCACTTAATCCAAGGTATATCAACCCACAATCTTTGGACCATCTTTTCTGTAATGTCCCATATCAGCTTGGGAAGTGATAAGTGTGTGATTTATAAGTGGATGTTGTGAGTTTAAGTAATAACTTGAGTTAACTATTTTGAGCCAGTATTCTAAGGTTCTGAGTTTGAGGGGTGACAAAATAGTATTGGACATTAGGTTCTCAATGGGGGGCATGTAACGTCCCATATCGATGGGAGAGGTATTGAACATCAGGTTTTCAATACTGGCCCTATGTTGATGAGAGAAGTGTTAAGTGTGTAATTATAAGTAGGTGTTGTGAGTTTAAATGATAACTTGAATTATCCATTTTAGGACAGTTGAATGAAGCTCAAATAATTAGTTTTTATGCTTACATCTCAAGTCTGATTTGCAAGTTTTATTTTTATAATTACATCACAAGTCTCGTCTGCGAGTTTAAAATTTTGAATATAGGTAAAACTTTTATTAAAGAAGAAATGAATTATTCAATTGTTATATATCTTACTTTCTAGAACTTCAAGAGGTCTATGTCGTAATAAACCTTTCTCAATGCTACTAACAAAAAGTGGTTATCCTCTTGACTTTCATTGAGAAAGCATTTAATAAACCAACAAATGGTATGTTAAATAGTCTTTATATGATGGTTTTATGCTTAGTAACAACTCAAAAAGCAAAAGAAAGAACAATTATACATCTCTTTCAATTGGTACTTTTTTCGATTTTTGATAGGTAAGATATTGTTATCAAGTTTCCTCCCCATGTCCATGTGAGATTATGAGTAGTTTTGTAGTGAATTATTTCCTCTGATAATAGAAATATTTTTGAATCTCGGGGGTGAGGATAAAAAATAAAAAAAAATAAAAAATTCCTCCCAATGTGATGAAGCCCAGATCACCATAGAAAAGATGGATCAAATGCGCTCATAGCCCGTACGTGCATCATAAATATTATGAGATAAAAACTTTTTGGTCCTTCAACTTTTAAAAAGTGACTATTTAGTCTATTTTAATGTCAACTTTTTATGATTTTTTTATTTTACCTTTAGACTCATTTTCTCTCTTTTGCATGGCATTAAAGACATATTTGGAATATCGCCATAAATCAGAAAAAGTCACCAAAAAATTCACAAAATATACCTGTCCAAACCAAAATAAATAAAAAAATACAATTTCTACAAAATGTCTTCAACATCATCATCCACCACAGTTAGAGAAGAAATAAACGGAACAATTATCAAGTTAAAAAATAAGAGATGTTATTGTGGGTCAAAAGTAACTGTTTACAAAAATAAATTATCATTTTTGAACTTGATAACTGTTCATGAATGTTGCTTTTGACCTACAATAACATTTCCTATTTTTTAACTTGATAACCCAAAATGATCATGTAGGAGATATCCCAAACGTGTCTTTAATCTCATTTTGTGAATTTTTTGGTTATTTTTGGTGATTTTTTCTTATTTTTGGTGATATCCCAAACATGTCTTTAATGCCATGCAAGAGAGAGAAAATGATCCAAGGATAAAATAAAAAAATCACAAAAAGTTAACATTAAAATGAATCAAATGATCACTTTTTAAAAGTTGGAGGACTAAAAGATTTATTTTCTAAAACCTGAGTGACCAAAAGATTTTTATCTCTAAATATTATAGTTTTTAGTAGGTCAATACCCTGTAGCTTTAGCATTTAAATGATCAAGTTTTAGGATTTTGTGACGGATATGATATATCGTCTTTTTAATAGGGAACGAGAAGATTTTACTAATAAAAATACAAACGCCACTTTCAAAGAAAAGAGATCGATAAACTTCCATGTCAAATATTACAATATGCTATAGCTGTCACATACGATAAATAAAATATGAAAACACTAGATTTGTCAGAAGAAAAAGAAATTAGGAAAGATAATTACATTTTCTTAACTGGAAATTTAATGGATTTCATACCTTGTACCAAAAGAGGAGAGAATTTGTTGAATCACTAAACCGAGACACTCCAACAAACTTCACTGGGCACAGCCCAATAAATTCCTTTGGGCTGGACTTTCAGCGGTAGCCTGATCTTATCATTGTGAATCATTTTTCTCATTATGGACTTGAATACCTACTTATCTGTACTTCATCGGGGGAGTTCTATTTAAAAGTAGATGTTCTTCAAATCGTAGTAGTATCAAGTGTGATCAGTCTCATTTGTATAAGAATTAGGAATTCTTCTTTTAAGTCGTCTCAGTATGGACATTATGGCGTAAAAGGTGGTTATAATTGACAAGCCCAAAGAATGATTGAGACCATACTCATTTTCAAGCATTTCGACAATTTCTCGAATCTTATTAAGTGAGGTACCCTTTTCAAATATTCAATTTTTTGTAAATTAATGATAAGACTACTTTATACTATTAAAAGTAGACTAGTTCTTGTTGAAATTAGTACCTATCCAAATAGGGGTTTTATGAGATCAAGTCCCCTTGATTTAATAAACTGCCTACAAAAAGAATTTATCGACTGTATAACAATTCATTTTTGTGCATAGTATATAGCCTATCTTTTATAATGTTATAAGTATAATTTAGTTACATTATCATCTCGCTTATAATATAATCACTTTATGACTAGACTATTCCTATTTATCATCGTCCTTGACGGATAAATGATCCATATTTAAGACAAACACGTAATCAAATCTATCTTAATTATGCAACTTGAGATAAATAAATATCGCCTCAATCATATTCAGTCACACATTATTGATTAACTAATTTACATCTCGTCCCGAACAACCCTCAACACTAATTTACATCATACAAGAAAATTTTAGATTTTAAAACCTATTATTTCATTATATTACTAGAGAAAAATAGATTATGATTATTTATGATATAAAGAATAGATTTCAAAACGCATTATTTTATAATTTTACGAGAGAAATGTAAATTCTGATCGTTGATAATTATATTACGAGAAATTTAAATTATGATTGTTGGATTAGTTAATTAAAGCGATGATGATAATTATTGATTAAATATTATTTTATTTAATTAAGCCCCCTTAATCCCACCGTCGCTCATCCGCGTATCCATTTCACATTTTCTCTCTCTAAAAAGATCCCTAAACCGAGTGAACTCATAGCTCTCTCTCTCTCTCTCTCTATATATATATATATATATATATCATCAATACATACATATCATTTTTCTCTCTCTCTATATATATACACATTTGCTGTTAATTAATTAATTGTAAATTAAAAATGGCGATTTTGCCTCACCGGAGCTCTCGGTCGTCACTTGCCGATCGGAGCAACGGCCATGCCGGACCTGTATATCGAAGCTCCGCCGGCGTCGCCGGATTCTCATTCAAGCTCTTCGCCTCTGCTCTCGCCGTCGGTTTTGTTCTATTCTTCACATTATCTCTTCTCTACACTTCATCTTCATCTACTCCCTCCGATCTCATCACCGTAAGCACATTTCTCAATTCTCTCTCTGTCTATATATCACCACATACATATATATATATATATGTGTGTGTGTGTGTGTTTGAGTGTGTGTGTTTGAGTGTGTGTGTGTGTTTGTGTGTGTGTGTGTGTGTATATACACACATGTGTGTATGTGTGCTGTGTCCATGTATATATGCCGTACATTACATTCAATTTAGCTTACTCTTTATGATATTTTCAGCTGTATGTACTGTTCTTCTGCATATTTAGCTTAATTCTTAAGATTTTATTTATTTTTTCTTGTTCTGTATACGCTTAGATAGAATCATTCACATAAATACATATGCATACACATATTTGTATACATGTATATTGTGTGTGTATATATGTAAATTACAAGTTGCAAGAATTTATTTCTAATTTGCCGTTTTATGATTTTTAACTGATTATATTCTTTATTTGCGTATATGTATATATATATATATATATATATATATATATATATATATATATATATATATATATATATTAGTGTGAGGGCATGGGGGTGTGTGAGTTAATAGTTGCCAGGATTTAATTTTAACGTGTCGTCCTTCAGTGCGAGGATTTATTTCTAATTTTCGTCTTGCGGTAGTTTTAAAGTGATTATATGCTTTATTTCCGTATATGTTTATTGCAGTTAGTACGATCTCAGTCTATTTAAGTTCAATTTTACTTGCAGTTCACGTCTTATTCTTTATATCTGTGCTCATTAATAGATATGTGTTTGTATGTGTTTAATAAGTAATAATTGTGCTCCTTTTGTTGACATTAGGGTTCTACTCACGATTTGTTTCGAGTTGGACCGTTTAGAAGATCAGTGCTGGCATTGAAATCGGATCCACTAAAGCCGAGGCTTGTTCAGATCCGAAAGCAAGCTGATGATCATCGATCACTAGTTCAAGCTTACGCTACCTATGCTAGGAAGCTTAAGCTGGAGAACTCTAAGCTAGTTAGAATTTTTTTGGATCTTTCACGGAATTTCACGGATCTGATATCGAAACCTTCTTATCAAGCTCTGTTTGACATGGATGCCAGCTCAATTGATGAGTTGGTGCTTCGGCAGTTTGAGAAGGAGGTCAAGGAGCGAATCAAAGTTACGCGGCAAGTCATCGCTGAGGCAAAAGAGTCTTTCGATAATCAGCTGAAGATTCAGAAGCTGAAAGATACTATTTTTGCTGTGAATGAGCAGTTAACAAATGCGAAAAAGAAGGGTGCTTTCTCGAGTTTGATTGCTGCCAAGTCTATTCCGAAGAGCTTGCATTGTGTGGCTATGAGGTTGATGGAAGAGCGAATTGCTCATCCCCAAAAGTATAGATATGAAGGGAAACCTGTGTTCGAGGACCCAAAGCTTTATCACTATGCTATTTTCTCTGACAATGTGGTTGCTGCTTCAGTTGTGGTAAATTCAGCCACCAAGAATGCAAAAGAGCCACGGAAGCATGTCTTTCATGTTGTGACTGATAAGATGAATCTTGGGGCTATGCAAGTCATGTTCAAGATGAAGGATTATAATGGGGCTCACATCGAAGTGAAGGCTGTCGAGGATTACAAGTTTTTGAACTCTTCTTATGTTCCAGTGCTTAGACAGCTCGAATCTGCAAATTTGCAGAAATTTTACTTTGAGAACAAGCTTGAGAATGCAACCAAGGATACAACAAATATGAAATTCAGAAACCCAAAATATTTGTCAATATTGAACCATCTGAGGTTCTATTTGCCAGAAATGTATCCAAAATTGCACAGAATATTGTTCTTGGATGATGATATTGTGGTGCAAAAGGATCTGACGGGGCTTTGGAAGATAGACATGGATGGGAAAGTAAATGGTGCTGTTGAGACATGTTTTGGTTCGTTTCACCGTTACGCTCAGTACATGAATTTCTCTCACCCTTTGATCAAGGCAAAATTTAATCCTAAGGCATGTGCATGGGCTTATGGGATGAACTTCTTTGACTTGGATGCTTGGAGAAGGGAAAAGTGTACCGAAGAGTACCACTACTGGCAGAATCTGGTGAGATTAGATATTTGGTATATGGATTTTATTTTTTCGTAATGCGTGCAATTTTTGTGTCCACATTTAGTTATTTTATTCATTCGTTTTCTGAATCTATGTCTAAGTTGGTTCAATTGTCGTACTTGTCTCACAATCAGTTAAATTGCAGGATATTATGAGCTTATGAAGCATTAGTTTATTTATTGTTGTTAATTACCAATTTGCAGTGTGCATTGTACGATAACTTTAATATTAAGCCTTCAATAGGTCTAAGGCTATATGCAAAGCCTCCAATATTGTTTCATTCTCTACTGTTCTGCATTCTTTATTTGCTACCTTTACTGAAAGAGACAATTCTTTGGCAGAATGAAAACCGGACTCTGTGGAAACTGGGAACATTGCCTCCTGGCCTTATAACATTTTACTCCACGACAAAACCACTGGAAAAGTCTTGGCATGTTTTGGGGCTTGGATATAATCCAAGCATCAGCATGGATGAGATTAAAAATGCTGCAGTTGTACACTTCAATGGGAATATGAAGCCTTGGCTGGATATTGCCATGAACCAGTTCAAGGCACTTTGGACAAATTACGTTGACTACGAGAATGAGTATATCCAGGCTTGCAACTTTGGTCTTTAATTGTATCTCGTGATTGAAGCTTGTACTTGGAGGACCAGCTAAGCTAGTTCTGCAAGCATCCTGTTGTGAGGCTCTCCATTTCTCCTTACACGTTTATTATATTTATGCAGTATTGAGATTTAGAATCTAGTGTTCCTCTTTTCTACATTAGTTCAGAATGCCTCGTATTTGTTCATACATATATAGTTATCCCCAAAAAAGATGTTTATAAATGTTTAGAATCTTAGATCATATTTAGGCGGATAAGAAGTTCAATTTTATAGAATCTTGTTTGAATTGTTGAACTGTATCCTCAAATATTATAGCACTAGTAATCGTTAGAACCAATGATAACTCTACTTATAATTTGGTTATGTAATCTTTGTTTTTTTTTTCCTTCCCTGCAATTTTTTGTGATTTTTTTTTTCATGTATTTATCTCTGCAATATTTATATTGCTGATGGAGTACATAATTGTCGCTGTTTTGCACACTGATTACCGATGCCGGCATGACATCTTTCTTCGGTAGGCTAGCTGACTTCAATTCTATTACCAAGAACCCTTGATAGTAATGCAAGAAAATCTTTATGTTTTGTTATGTATTCATCCTTTTAATATGTAAATTTTCGGTCATTATCTCAAAAGAATGCCTTGGATGAAATTAGGACACCATAAACAGCTGTGTAATTTGACCCTATTCAATTTTAGAGTATAATACCCGGCATGTAACAGCATATCTTGTCCATTTCTGAATTTCTATTTTCCCTTTTATAAATCCAAGTGCTTGACAAAGACCATGAACTGATTTAGCAGATCCACTTTCCCCCTGCCCTCCTAGGGGAGTACTCGTTGCTGGTTCGAGGGGCTTTCCCTAGAAGCTGAACATATGGAATGGCTCGTTTTCTAAGGTATAGAGATGAAGTTTCATCAGTTAAGATTGAATTGAAATGTAGCTTATTACAACTCGAAAGTACAAGTTAAAACTGGGAAAAATGATACTTCTTTGGGACCTCGTCTTAGGCTTTTCTTTTGTGATCTTCATCGTTTAGATGTCAGTGAAGAAAACAACTCTTGGATTCATGACACCGGCATTTAGAACCCTTCTCATCATCATACTTTTGATCAGTAGAAAATTGTTTCCTTGAAGAGTACTAGAAGAATCGGTACTAAACATCCCCACACAATGGCCAGTCTATATCTTTTATTTTCTTCATTGTTTCTTTCTTTAGGCTTTTCTTGGCCTTGTATAGTTGAGAATCATTGCATCTTCCCTTGCTTTCATGAAATCTTAGTCAAATTAACTAGAGAAACTTATTGCCTCTGTAACGTGGCCTAATTATCGAAATAAATCGTTTTGCGTGTTGAATTCCGAATCCGTTTCATCTCAGTAATTTTGTCTTACTAATATGTTTTGCTTGTGGACTTTATGTTGTCTCCCAAAATAGGAATTGCAACGTTATGAATATAGAGTAAAGTGGCATGATCCCGATTCTTATAGTCCTTTCATTCAAAAGTAATTATCGTTAATAATATTTTTGAATGGAAGACTCGTATATGTTGTGATCACGGACCTTTTCTTCGGTTAATGACATGTTGTAGTTCTTCAAATTTTGTACAATTTTTCATGTTATGTCTCATTGCATGTGTCCAAGGGAAAGGTACTTTCCTTCTTGGGTTGGTTGTGGGCGAGGAGGGATTCGAACCCCGACACTCTGGTTTTCTACGATCATTGCTCACCACACTGATGAAGCTGGAAAAATGTCATTTTCAGATGATATGTCTCTAGTTTTTGCATAGCAATATTTATCTCAATTGTTTTGTCATCTATCAATCTAGACTTAAGATTAGAGGGAGGCTTGATGTCAATCTTGAATAAGGTTCAAAATGCAAGCTCAAATGCTAGATCAGTTTATAAGTTTATCAACTTCTTGTCATATTGGATGTAGCATTTCTGTGCAGGGATGGATCCAAACGTGGAGTTGTTAGTATATGAGTCCTCGTTGATTTGACATAATGTTTTATAATATTACTAAACTATCTGAATGTTTTTTGTGTAAAAAAATAATTTATGTCCCATAACCTTAGATTTGGTCTCCAAAACTAATTAGTTTTATTGATAAAATATTTTAGATTCGTTTTGATTGTGTGTAGTTTGTTACGTTTTTTTGTCCATGCACAATATTCATATCATATAGGATCAGCTGGAGTTGTAGCCCCTTGATCAAGCAATTTTATTTAAATATGTGTATTATTTTAAAAAATAAATTATTAGTCTTTACTACCTATTAATTTTGGTTCTAAAATCACTTTATTTTATACAATGACTAACTTGGTTGTGTTGTTTAGTATTTTAATAAGGTTTTACAAATTTAAAAAAAAAAAAAACACACACTAAAGAAGAGATAAGTCTAATCTATTAATTTGTGCAAATGTCGAAAGATTTTGAAATATATGAATTTCATAAAATTTTATAGAATTCATTTGTAAATCTAATTTTTGTTGTTTGGAAGCACTTTATTAAAAAAATTAGAATTTCAAGATTTGTAATTTTTGGATTTTTTTATGTTTAACTCAAATCTTTATTTAAGAAGTGGAATTTGTAAATTCACATTTTTTAAATCTGTTGTTCATCTTTTGAGGACAAAATTGCTCTCAGGTTTAAGAAATGCACTTTGGCTAAAATACAAAGATTAAAAAAAAATTATTGTCTCTCTCACTATTTTTCTTTCGGCAAAAGAAAAAACTAACGTCTCTCTCATATTTTCTTTTAAGATTATTTTTTCATATAAAATATATGGTTGAACTTAAGGTTATTTTATCACTTAGAGGTTTATTTTGTAATCTTGAACTGATGGTATATTTGTCTATAGGTCAAAATCGGATATGTAATTATTGGAATAATTCATGGAGACTCAAATGATGGATATGCAAGTATGTCAAAGTTATGGTTATTTTATAATGTTTAACTTTATTGATTATTTTTTTTTGTTTTATTTTTTTTGGGACAATTTTATGATAATAGAAGCAATAATCAATGATAGGATGAGACGATAATCTCTATATGACAAACTTAATTTTAATACAATAAAAGAAGGACATTTATGTAAAATATAAATATTAATTCTAATTCTACATGTGTTTTAAACACAATTTGTATTTGTAAATAAGGGAATTGATTAAATATTATTTTATAATTTTAAATAAAAAAATTTATTTATAAATATAAATTCTTGTAAAATTCATTTATAAATCAAATGAATTTCATATTTCGAGTACTTCCAATCACTATGTAAATGTAACTAAAAAAAATTACCGCATACAATCAATGTATTAAAGTTTCACATGATCTCACTTTGACACCTTTTATTCTTTTTTGTTCAGATAGAATCTTACTTTAATACTTTCTTTTTCGCCTTTTTATTATTAACTTGGTCAATGAGGGTCTATCCTACCAAAATTCCTAGTGCTTCTAAGGTTCCTAGTCTTTCTAACAATGATTTTGCACATTTAAGCCAGATCTTGTAGCTTGAAAATTCAATTTTAGAGCCGAGTGTGAGATTCTTGGATAAGGATATGGAAAATGATATATTTTATATTGTTGATGGGAAAAAATAATAAAATGCTTTTAAAATATAAAAACTCTTTAAAAGCAATTTTAACAATATAAAGAAAATTTTGCAAAAGGAATGAAGGTATGCGTTGCTGATTTGTGTAGGAAAAGGATTCATATAGTTGTCAAATTACGATTCTCCCACTTGGATTGATCATGATTTTCATTCTCCCACTTGGATGAATTATGATCTTCAATACTAGTATATAAGATTGTGATCACACACAAAGGAACCTTGAAGAAATGCTAAGTGTTAGAAAAATATAATTCTTTCACATGGGTAAATTTTAATTTTCAATACCAATATATAAAATCATTATCCTAAATGAGCGTTTGGTTCACGGATTAATTTGTTATTTTCAGAAATGTGATTCCCAGCAATCTAATATAAATTGTTTGATGCATCAAAAATATTTCTGGGAATATTTTCTCAAATTTCTATGAATATTATATTATTGTATTTGATTTAAACTTAACATTCCTGAAAATCTTAAACAATTTTCCAAAAATACCCATTACTGAGAAAGACCAAAAATAACATTCAAGGCATGCATTTTTTATTTTTGTCTACTCAATCAACTTATTATGCTGTCACAAATAGTTGTCATTAAAAAAATATACAATCTGACAATAAATTTAACGAAATACATACATGAAAAGATTAAAAAAATTGACTTTGAACTAATTACAGTTTTAGTAATGTACTATAGCAAAGGAGAAGGATAAACTGCAGAAGAGGTTAAGAAAAAGTCCTCGTAAGACTAAGAAATGGACATAGAACATTGAGGGAAAGCCAAATTTCCCTTCACTTCTTCATTGATCACATTAAACATATGGAGCATGTTCGTTTACAAGGGCGGAGCCAGGAATTTTTGTCAGTGGGGCTAAAATTCATAATTTTTAAATTATACGAGTAATTTTTTTTTCTAGTGGGGGCTAATTAATTTTTTTTTAACTAAAAATACATAGAAATTTTAACATTTTTATGAGTCAGTGGGGGCTAAAATCCATAATTTTTAAATTATACGAGTACTTTTATTTTTTCAGTAGGAGTTAATTAATTTTTTTTAACTAAAAATACATAAATATCTAATTTTTTATAAAAAAAATATATAAATATTTTAACGTTTTTATGGGTCAGTAAGAACTGTAGCCCCCATTGACTCATATATGTCTCCGCCAGTGTTGGTTTGTATATAATCACGCAAAGCAACTATGCTGTAGGTAAGATTGTTCAACAACACTAAAGATTTATTTACACAGGTCTTGGAAGACTGTAAAAAACTCAATCGCAAAATTACAAATTCGAACATAAGCCAGTAACAATAACAATGAATCGCAATATAAAACCCATCCATTAAAACCAAGAAAATGAGAAAAAAATGAAAAAGAAATATAGCAAAGCAACAACGGATCCCTAATCATAATAGAGAATTCATTCAAAGGTACTGAACAGAAAGCCATAAATTTCTCCTGTGCTTTGTCCCTACGTCAACTTATTTACTTCGAACCCTTCTAAAAGGACTGAGAGAATTGTAACACTACTGCATATGGCTGGCTAATATATATGCAACATGGATAATAAAATACACACACACATATCTTATCTTGGGATGATGTAAATATGATATCATCCTCGATTATACTAATTACTTAATTTGAGAGAATAAATTGTTTTCATATTTTCTAAGCAAATTGATTAATCCAGATTTTCCAAAAACGAATGAAGTTAACAACGATGTGATATTATGATGAAAAAGCAGTTTGATTATCACATACCTAATTGTGAGAAAACGAAGATGTTAGCTGCACTAGGGCTCCGTTTGTTTGTCGTAAAATATTTTCCCATAAAATATTTTTCGGATTTTATGGTATTTGGTAATACCGGAAAATTGGTCAACTGTAAAATATTTTACGGCAAAAACTTGCGGCTACTTTTTTTTTAATTTTACGGTGTTTGGTAATACCGTAAAATTAGTCAACCGTGAAATGTTTTACGGTCAACAATTGCGGCTAGTACAAAATTTTGTAAAATGTTTTAGGGGACTTTGGGAGAAGAAAACATTTTACGGAATTCACGATACATCAAAACACTAGAAAATATTTTCCAGTAATCTATTTTCAAGGAAAATATTTTTCCCAACAAGTTATTTTATGGCAAATAAACGGAGCCATGTAAAATATTTTATTTTTCAGGAAAATATTTTACACAAGCAAGTTATTTTACGGCAAACAAACGGAGCCTAGGTCAAGTTGTCGAGAAGAAGAAAACGTATCAGAGAAATAGGAAAAAAGTTATTTTAACAGGGTTATTTTTGTCTTTTGATGTTCTTTAAAATATTCTCATAACCCTGAAATATCATATTCTCACCTTCTTACACCTTCTTACATGAGAATAAAAATAGGGTAAATCATATGAATAATTTATTCTCGGAAATGTGATATGCCCAGGAATATTTTGTTAATCTTCGAACTAAACATGAGAATATAACATTCCTGACTTCACATTCTTAAGAATATTGTTTTAATTCGCGAACCAAACGCCACTAATTGGTTGAAGGAATTTGAAAACAATATATATATATATATATATATATGACCCGTGGTCATGATTTATATATTGTTAAATTTTATGTTATTTCCATCCGTTGTTATCATTGTTTAATTTTTCGAAGGTTTCATTATTTTTGTGATTAATTTCAGGTATGATTTGTTATGCTTATATGATGCTAAAATTTGTGTTATTTCGATACATTATGATGTATCATTCTGCTCAATCAATTCATGTGAAGATAATTCACCAGCTATAAAGGGGCATTAATGTCATTTTTCTCTATCAATGCATTAAGGTTAAATAACGATTGTGATGTGGAGGAATTAAATTAAAAATTATCCAAAATCTCATGGACTAAAATGTCATATTCCCTTTTAGCAATATGAGTAAGTGAGAGATTATCTTTTAAACTTTGCGAATTTAGAAAATCAAAAGAAACTATTTTAAAAAGTACCAAAACTAGTATCTTTTCTAAGTGTTACGTTGAACAACAAATCAATCAATAAATCATTTTTGAACTTATATGTTTATTATGGAGTTTGTACAAACTTTTGGAATGAAATAGAGTTACTTGCTTATTTAGTAAAAAAAAAAAAAATTATTATGGAGTGTAAAATAACTTAATAGTTAGAAAAAATATGTAAGCCTTTTTCTAAGGTCGTATAACTGCAAGTAAATTTTATTAATTTATATGCTGGTGAAATTTAAATAAATTTGATCAACAAATTTATATGACTAGCGTTATATTTGTGTTTTTTTTTTTCTTCATTACTAGAAGTTAAGTTGGGAGTTTAAACCAAGCCAAGACATTTAACAAAAAACCTATTCGATTAGTGATGTATGACTTTTCGTAATCACAATCATAGAAACAATTGGAATTTGGAAAAAATTATGCAAATAGTCTGTATTATTTCTTTAAAATTTTAAATTAATCTATATTATTTAAAATTAGTCAGTTTAGTTATTTTTTTTCTAAAATTTTTAAATTCGTCCATATTATTTAAAATTAACCAATTTACTCCCTATTGTTTCCCAATAAATTTTATTTTAGTACCTAAATAGTTATCACGTGCAGAGATTAAATTAAATTTAGAAAATAATAATGACTAAATTGAAATTTTTAAAATTCAACAAATTTAATATTGTTTTTCAAATCTAGTCCGCCGATCCAAATACTTCTAGAATTATCACATATTTAGTCAAACTACGCATGATGTTGTGAGCAATTTATGACCAAGTTAAGTTCTTAGGATTCGGAAGGAAAAAAAAGTAATAAAGGAAATGAAATGATTCAATAATAAAGGAAGATGAGGGGGGGATTAATTTTCTTTGGATTGAATAAATTTATAAAGGAAAGGTTCATTAACAATTACGTGTATTTTTTATTTGGATTGAAAAAAAATGTAAGAAAGTGATAAGTTTTATAAACAAATTAACATTTTTATCCTCTACTAAGAGTATAGATGTAATAAATAAAAGGGATACTACAGACCTTTTGTAGTATTTTAAATGAAATCATCCCAAATCACCCCAATTTGGGGTGATTACAAAATCTTCTCAATAAGTGATTTTAGAAATAACTCCAAATCAACTCACCCCCAAACCCCTCCAATCCAAACAAGAAAAAAAAAATAAAAATCATTTCAGATCCAATCATTTCCCCCCAAATCACTCAATTCAAACAAACCCTTATAGGCTTGCACAATATATCTTTCTCTTTTAACCCTTCTAATCACGTGGAACATCAATAAAATTTACGAATTAGATCAACAAATAGTATAACCGAAATCCATTTTACTATAAGACCAACAAATATGACTCATAACACGTAATAGCTTACAGTATATTGAAATTTCCTAATATCATTAGTAATGTACTCTGGAACATTTATCATTGACTTATAATTAAAATGGGTATTTTTAACTGAGACTTCTTCACTTTTGCATATATATGAGTTAGACTCCATATTTGTTAAAAAATGTAACTCAGACCTCTTTTGTTAGAAATCTGTCAAACTTTAAATTAAAAAATTAAAAATTACTATTTTATAGTTACAATTTATACTAAAGATACAATCCTACCCTCATTCTTTTTCCTTTTTACCTTTTCTTTTCCCTACCTTTTTTGTTCTTCACAAAATCACCTACACACCCGCTCACACATATACACATGACAACCCCTTTCAAATCTGCATCACCCCCAACCCCCACCTAGCTACCTCGCTAGAGGAGGATGTATGTAAGCATCAGTGAGAACTGCAACCCCTACTAGCCAAAGAAAATGTTAAACATTCTATGTATTTTTTTTTTTTTAAAGTTAAATATCTATGTATTTTTAGCTAAAAAGATGAATTAGCCTATATTGAAATATATATATATATATATATATTTATATAGTACAAAAATTATGAATTTTATCCTCTACTGAAAAAAGTTATTGGATCCACTCCTGCACCCTACCCTAGCATCCCTAGCACCATATACCCAAGCATTCCCAAACTTGAAAATCATGACCCTTTTTTTCTCTTCAACAATAGCTTGGGGGGTTAGGTTGAAAAGGTGCAATGACCAGACGTTAACCAAAGTTGCTACTACAAGTGATACTGGCGATGCAGAGATTTACGTACTGTTTGGCCTAGCTTTTAGACAGTTAAAAGCGCTTTCTGTGAGTTTAGAAACTGAACTAACTTGTTTGGCCCATTTTTAAAAGTGCTTTTAGGTAAAAGTTAAAGATAAAAAAAGCTAAAAAATTTAGAAGCTCTAAATTGGAGCTTTTCAAAAAAGGCTTTCGCAAAGCTGTTTTACATAATGCGGGAAGCTATTTTTCTTTTCTTTTTTCTCAAATATAACCCTCCATATTTTTAAAGTTCGGTATTATCCTTAAAATTTTTAAAAGCTTAACGTTGTGTAACACAGGCGAAACAGTCAACGACTTTTGTTCAATAGCACTTCTTACAAAAGCTCTACTCTAAAAGCTCTACAGCTCAAAAGCTAAAATTTCACAGTTAGGCCAAACAGAGCCTTAGTGTGTGACTGCAAGGTGAAAATAATATATATGTTGAGGTTTAATTGACTTTTTTTAATTATGGTTTGATATATGTATGTGTAAATATATGTATACATGTCAATAATGAGTTGTATATAAATATCTGTGAACTTGTTAGTCCATTTAGTTGGCAAAATTGGGGTTTTGTTTGATTTTGATTAATGAGGATGGTAAAGTAGCTAGATAATATATATATTTTTAACAGAAGGGATGTCAGTCATATTTTTCAACAAATACGGAGTCTGAGTCATATATATGCAAAAATAAAGGGGAATCAATAAAAAATTCCCTAATTAAAATAAGTACAAAAAATAGAAACAATTCCACTTATTATATCATCCACTGTATGTAACACTAATAAATGTATCTTATAGGTTCTAGAAACTTATGAGGAATTTAGGATAAGCTACAAATTTGAGATACTATACAAAAACGTATTTTTTTAAATATAGATTAAACCTTTCAACACATAATTCCACCTAACCTATGATTCATCCCAAAAACACACATATATAAAATCAATCATTTAGATTAGGTCTAAACAACAAAGAACAAAACTTGTTCCGGATATGGTAAATAATGAGCATTTAAAATCAATTTTATTTACATAGATTAATTAGGCTACAAATTACTAATAATCTTATTAGTGTTTGATAAATCATGAGCAGTTAAAATGAATTTAATTACATAAATTAATTGGGCTACAATTATTAATAATCTATTACTAATAAAAGAGCTGACAGATCAGTAGGCGGAAGTTTTAAATCCAAAACGTCAAGTCTCGATTAGTTTAGTACATCAGCCGCGTGGTACCACAAACACTCAACATATTTGACGGAACAAATCACGAGCATTTAAAATTAACTTAATTTACATAAATTTATTGGACTACAACTATTAATAATCTATTACTAATATCATTATTGCAAAAAATAGAGAGACATACAAACTATTCTACATTAATTAAAGAGCATAGCACAAAATCATTTTTTCCCCCCCTATAAAATCCCTTTGAAAACCCTCACAATATTTTCTCTCTCCTCTCCGCTCTCATTTTTTGTCAGCATCCAAAAACCCTAGATTCCACTGCGCTTCTCACAGAAGATATATACATTTATATATTTAGAGAGAGAAGCACACACAATTATATATAGAGAGAGAAAAGAAAGTAAAAGTAAAAACAAATAGCAACCTCTGCTTTCTTCAACTGCTCTATTCACTCCTTCCGATCCATTTCGAATCCAGGTACAAACCAGATCATCCGTTCCTCTCTCACTATATATATGCATTTTTTTATTTTTTTGCATATTTTTATGTTGTGTGTTTAATTGTATATCCTTATAGATATACATTTATATATGTATGTATATGTAAAATCATTTTTTTTAAAATATTTTTGTGTATGTACGTGTATATGTGTATATGTATATATGCATTTTTTAAAAAATATATTTTGTATATATTTGTGTGTGTGGAAGGGAAGTTCGGGAATTGCTAGGGTTTTGTGAGTTTCACTTTGACCCGAGTTAGGATTTTTTTGGCAGGTTGTGAGTGAAAAGTTTAACAGATCGACCGATCAGCGATGGCGGCCGCGCAACCTGTCTCTGCTCAAGTCGTATGTGTTTTTATTTTCTATTGATTTTGTTGTTTGTTATTGGTTAAAGTCTTTTTTATTTTATTTTGTTTTTCTAATTTTTTTGGAAAAATTAGGTTGGGAATGCTTTCGTGCAGCAGTATTATCACATACTGCACCACTCGCCGGGGCTGGTTTACAGGTTTTATCAGGATATAAGTAAGCTTGGCCGGCCTGAGGAGGATGGCTCCATGAGCATCACTACCACGATGCAAGTAAGCTCTGTTCTGCTCTTCATTTGTATCAATCTCAACTTTCATGTGTATTTTGATTGAAGGTTGATTTACTTTATGTTAAAGCTTCATCATTTATTGGGACATGGCTAATTCTGTGATGTTCGAGTTGGTTTCTGGGAATTCGGCAGTGGAAAAGAAAGTTTTGAGTCAAATTTTTTGGCGTTAGTTTTTTGAGTTCTAGAATAATTATATTTACCTTTGCTTTGGAATTCGTGTTCTTTAGCTCATATATATGGTATTCATGTAGAAAAATAACTTGTTTAAAAATGATAATATTTTTCCAACAGTAACCGAAGGCTTAAAAAGTTCAAATTGGCTCGAATGGTTTATCAGAAAACACAGGAGATAACATGGACTAGAATATGTGTCTTTTTTTGTAATTCTATCCTTACATTTATTTGTTTTGGGATTTGAAATTTACAGGCAATCAATGAGAAGATTATTTCGCTTAACTATGCTGACTTTAGAGCCGAGATCAGGTCTGTGGATGCTCAAGAGTCATTCAATGGTGGAGTTCATGTCCTTGTAACTGGATATCTGACTGGCAAGGATAGCATGATTAGAAACTTTGCTCAAACGTTCTTCCTTGCGCCACAAGACAGAGGATACTTTGTCTTGAACGATGTGTTTAGATATGTGGAGAATGGTGCTCAACAAGCTCCAAATCAGGGTCCTGCTAATGATGTGGTGGCTCCCGTTACTCCAGAGCCAAGTAATGAGAACACTTAGTTAATGCTTTGCTTACTATTGTTTGTTGTCTGTACTCTGTAATTAAGGGTCAAGTTCTTTTTCATTTATTTGTTTGCAGATCCTATTCCAGTGGTGGAGAATCACATTTCTGAGCAAAGCACTCCCTCTGCTGAGGAAGCAAATGGGGGAGAGGTTTACAACCCACCTGAGAACGGTGATGTGGCAGTTGTTGAAGAGGAAGTGCCTGTGCCTGAGGTTGTTGATGAAGTCCAGGATGATTCACAGGTGGTGGTTGAATCTAACACCAAAATTGAAGAAGTGCCGAAGAAGTCTTATGCTTCGATTGTAAGTGAGCCTGACTAAGTCGAAGGAGTTATTTTGGTTGCTGTATTCTACATTCACTGATAATTAAGCATAGTAACTCGGCAAATTTAAGTCCTTAATATTTTGCGCGCTTGTGTTTGCCCATGAACTTCTCTGTTCAAGTTAAATGTTGTTTTGTTTTCCTAGTTAATTTTGCATATCTTAGCCTCATTACTATAAGTTAGAGTTTCTGGTTGCCTACTTTATTAGTTTTCTGATATGCATTAAAAAGATTTAGCAATGCTGTTTTAGGTGATGCATCTGAAGGAAAGTGCTGCAACTTTTACGCCTCCCCCGCCTGCTGCTCGTAAATCTGTGCCAAAGAACCAAGAGCAAGTGAACCAATCTTCAGTCTCAGCGACTGAAGGATCAATTTCGAACTCAGATGCTGCTGATAATGGGAATAACCAAGAGGAAGAAGGCATGCTATTTTATATCATTCTATAGGCATCTGTTGTCTCCTAAGTTAAACTTTTGTAGTACTACTACTAAGTTTATTTATGTGACTTTTGAGCAGCTGATGGTTACTCGATCTATATAAAGGGCCTTCCTATGATTGCAAATGTTTCCATGCTTTATGAGGAGTTTAAGAAGTTTGGGCCTATTAAGAATGGAGGCATTCAAGTTAGAAGCAACAGAGTGCGTACTTGCTCATTTATTTTGTATTCTTCTTTTGTTCTTTCCTTGTGAGTATTTATTATTTATCTTCTGCAGCAACAGGGATTTTGCTTTGGTTTTGTGGAATTCGAGGTGGCAAGTGCTGTGCAAAAAGCACTTGAGGTATGTATAAGTTTGTGCTTTTCTCGAGGCTTTTTCTCTGTCTCCCTTGATATGTTTCTATGTGGAAAAATAGGGATGTTTTGTCTGTTTTCTTCTTCCAGTGCATTCATTTGTTCTTGATGCATAAAAACTGCATGGAGAAGCAGGCTCTGTATATCAGTGGTTCACTTGATACATTGTAATTGAATCTATTACTGTAAATCATGTTCCTTGAAGATGTTTCTTAATGAATATGTCAAATTTGTTAAGTGTCATATAATTATATAAGCAATGAATATTTGTGGCTGTGTCTTCCTTTTACTGGCTTTCTTTCCTTTTTCCTCTTCTCCTATAACGCATACCTTTGCCTCTAATTTTTGGTTGAAAGCATATAATAGGCCTTCTAGATGGTATGCATGTTGAACATTTATTTGGGTTTATTATTTTGGTTATTTGACTCTGTGTAACGTAATGTATAAAGAACCCAGTGAATACTAGTAACTCTCTACAAACAATCATTGTTTAGGTGCTAACCAATGATCATGCATCATTTCCAATAATTTTCTGCTTCCTATTTTGTGTAGATTATATCCGTCTTTGGATGCATGAATGAGTATACTGTACATTTCAACTCCAGTTCCCTTTAGAGGAACAAACTTCCTTTGACTCTGACTAGAAAGAGTATGAGGAACTGTAAGGGGAATTGGAATTGAAGCATGATATCTTCAGTTGCTTCATTCTCGTTTTACAGATCCAGGTTCATTTCATGTTTACTGATTATCTGATGTTTCAGGCTTCTCCAGTCACAATTGGTGGACGCCAGTCTGTTGTCGAGGAAAAGAGGTCAACCAATTCGCGAGGCAAGTTTGGAGTTAATCAAGGATTTTAGTTAATATGTGATTTTGATAGAATTATTCTTCATTGCAAAGCAAAAGACTTGACTAATCTGTGTACCAATAATACTAAATAAAGAGTTCTGCTTATGTGGTAAAATGAATAGGAGCCTTTATGCAGTGCACATCAGCTCATGTGATAAGGATTTCTGTAGCTTGTATAAAGTACTTCTACTCCTGTTCTGGAGACCCAATATACTATTTTGGAAATTTATTATTTAAATGATGAGTTGCTTACGTGCTTTCTGCTGGTGGGGTACAGTGCTTTTGGGAAAAATCAGTAGGTTGTATGTTTGGGACTCCACCTCTGGGTGACAAGGCTTGTGTGGTTCCCTCCTTGATTCATATATACAACATATGCATTAGTGCAGTAATAGTTGATATTGTTGCCTATTATATCCAAAATTGTTATTATAGGTTCATCGCCCTATATTTTTTAACAAAAATCTTATAGACTGATGTTATTGAACTAGATTCATTAGTGTGCTTAATGGAGAAGTTTCATTTCTTTGTAATGCAGTGAACAATAGGGGCAGGTTCCCACCTGGAAGGGGTTCTGGATTCAGAAATGAAGGAATGCGAGGGCGTGGAAACTATGGAGGTGGAAGGGGCTACAGTCGAAATGATTTTGGTGGCAGGAATGAGTTTGGCAACAGGGGTGGCAATCGGGGAGGTTCATCAAATCGAGGCGATGGATACCAGAGGGCTGACAACAACACGAGCAATGGTGGTCGCATGAATCGCCCTGGTGGGATGCCCAATGGAAATGCCAAAAGTACGGCACCAAAGGTGTCTGCTTAGTACTTGAGGATCCATAGCTCAAAGGTCAGTCCAAGAGTGCTTTGACTAGGTTTTCTTTTTCATTTTTTGGGATTTTTAGGGGCATTCACGTTGTTGGAGATCATCTGAGAGAACAGGTTCATTGTTGGGGGTATCTGAAATTTTTGACGGAAATTCTCACTAATTTTCTTTATATTTTTTCCCTTAACGGGTATAGGTGGATAGTAGATGAGTCAAGTAGCTTTGATTTTGTAGCATACTGGTTTCTGAGCCCTCGGAGTAATACCCTTCTGTTATTTTGTGGGCTGTTTTTGTATTTGGTGAATTATTATTTTCTTTCTTTTTCTTTACTTGACGTAGAATTTGTGGGAAATGGAAATATTTGTGGTAAATGAAATTGGTTTAGCCCATAGATTTTTCTTGGACCATAATGAATTGTGTTGAAATTTTTTGTTCAGGCATCCTCGAGCGAGGGATGTGAAATGCTGTACAGAGTTGGAATGTATGACCTGTTTTATATATTTTCAGTTTATTCCTATTAGGCATAGAGAACTGTAGTTGAACTAAGTTAGAATACAACGCTTTGTAGTTTGCCATTTATTATTCTGTTAGGCATAGATACTTGGTATATCTGAACGTTCTTCACGTGGATCATTGGCTTTAGGTTCTAAGCTTTTACCTTTGTGTGTCGAGTACACTTCTCTACATCTCTTTCTGCCTATGAGGTCCTCCAATACTGATGAGGATCACATACCTCTTTGGAAAGCGTCTCTCCTTTAGACCTTCAGCTGGCTCATCTTTACAAATGAACAGGAGAATGACAACAGAAGATTTCACTGAATAACTTTTCACTATCTCAGAGAAATGCCAGGTACTCTTCGGTTTCTATGTAGTATATCGTTAATGTCATATTGGATCATCAGCCTTAGAATCTAGACTCATTTACCTTTGTACCTAGAGTACACTTGCGTAGTTACGTATACTCCCTGTGAGGTCCTGCAAGACTTGTGAGGATCGCGAATCCTCTCTTTTCCTGAAGCTTCTCTGCTCCGAACCTTTAGTAAGGCTCATCTTTTACAGTCATGGATGAACTATAATGGTATCAATTATCTGATGGTCAATGATTGAAGATTACTTTGTCGGGCAGTGTATTATCCCCTTTGTGCCTGTGATTTGCATTTTTGTGCTCGTATAAAACGCAGTCTAGTTTTGGGAGCAAACATAAAAGATCAGTTTCAATGTCATTTCTGAGTTTTCTTTGAGCAACCATGTTCTATTCTTTGGTTATCTTGAATGTGCTTACTCTATGTTCCAAGGGGATGATCTAGGCAACCCCTGCCCCCGAAACCCCTCCCCTAACTTGCAACCCACCCCGACCCCTCGTGATCGTGACCCCTTACCGCGACCCCGTCCTTAAACCCCCGCTATATCCGCAAACCTCCATCCCCTAAAAGCCCCCAGTTGCCCTACAAACCCCCAAAGCCGAGGATTTTGCTGCACACAAATGACAACTTTTGTGCACTAAATGGGTATTTTATGCTGTTAGTGTAATAGGAGGTTAAGAAAGAAAAACATAGAGAAGGTTATATGTTAGGCTAACTCAAAATGGCCCTTGACGCTTAGAGATGGCAGATTCTTCCCACAAGGGTATTACGGAAGTTGAACTTTCAAGCTGATGATTTATATTATAATAGTCTTTTTCTTTTTAGGCAAGTTCTGGTTGCGGGCTGTTGGTGGTGGGGGTGGTTTTGGTGGGGGGTGGGGGGGAGGCGGCAGTGTAGGTGGTTTGGTTTTAGGGTGGGGGATGGCTACCGTGGGCTTAATTTATTTATTTTTTCTTGTTTACAACAATACTTGATTTTTAGACCTTTAGCACGCAAAGCGAGAATCATACCATTAGAGCAAATGTCCAAAGGCTACCAAAGTATACTTAAGGATTTGTTTAACAAAATTTGATGCCATGAAAAGATCTATGTACAATGAAAAAGTTTATAAGTGAATTTGGATTTAAACGAAATTCGCGGAGGAAAATGACATTTGCTCCAATTGCTCCAAATAATACACATTATTGAAGCCATGTAAATCTCAATTTGCCATGCGGCGTTCAATAATTTTCATATTTTCACACGTTTCTTTGGAACATTTCGTGACAGATCAAATTAGATCTTCCATCCTCCCTCAACTATATACCATCAATATTCAAGCTATGTTTAACATGTCCCAGCTACTAATGGATTTTCCCCCACATCTGTTAGCTACGGTGGTTCTTTTAATCGTAACATTATTCTACAACTTTTCGAGAACAAAGATTTATCGTCTGAACAGCAAATCAACACCGGAACCACCAGGTTCCTGGCCCGTTATAGGCCTTCCTCCGCTTATTACGCAGCCAAACCACCGCGGCTCGGACTTTAGGAGATTTGGCTGATAAGTTTGGTCCTGTTTTCCTTATCTGGCTCGGAATGAACTGTGGCCTTTTGGTTAGCAGTAGGAAGCTGTTGAGGAATGTTTCACCATCAATGATAAGACATTCGCAACACGACCGCAGTCAAGTGCAGGAGACTACCTTTCTTACAACTCTGCAGGATTTGGTTTCGGACCTGATGGTGTGAAACTAGAAAGCTGGTTTTGCTCCAAGTATACTTTCTAGTAAGAGGCTCGAGGGATTGAAGCACGTTCGAGTTATAATTGATAATATATAACATTGCACATACACTAATATCCCAATACACTAGCCCATTTATAATTCATATATAGGGACTATGACTAATAACTAATTTCCATAGAGTAAAGTTGGCAGGCGTGGCATGATTATCACTTCCAGTGGATTTGCCTTCTGCAAGGTGAAACCTTGGCCTTCTGTCATGTCCACTGGCAAGTTTGATGGTGTTGTGAAATCAAAACCTTGAAGCAAGCGAGCAATAGTTAGGTGTGCCACTTGCATTGCGAATGCAGTTCCAGGACACGATCTTCTTCCAGAGCCAAAAGGTGTGTACTCAAAATGCTGACCAGAGACATCAACATCGACATGGCTTGTCAAGAATCTCTCTGGGCGGAATTCATTAGGCTCTGACCAAATACGAGGATCTCGGTGTAGTTTCCACAAATTCACAAACAATCGAGTGCCCTTTTGAATCAGCCATCCTTGGACATTACAATCCTCTTTAGCTTGGTGTGGTACTGAAATTGGCGCGGGTGGATATAGGCGTAGTGTTTCCTTAACGATAGCCTGGATGTAGGTTAAACTCTTGATATCAGACTCTTCAACCCATCTATCTCGACCAACTTTCATCTCTATCTCTTCTTTGGCGCGCATCATAACATGTTTATTGTTCAACAGTAGAGACAGGAGCCATGTGAGGAGAATAGATGTGGATTCTGCGCCTGCTAAGATCATAGTCTGCATGAGATAAATTGAAGAGTCAGCATTTTATGGAGGAATATTAATCAGCTTGTAATGTAATGTTAGCAAATCCAGCATTTGTAATGCACAAATACATGAATTCTTAACCAAAAAATAAATATAAAACGAAAAAAAAACCACCCTTGCTTGACCTTTGTAACACTTAAATGTCTTGGAATACAAATTTATTCTTTTTTTTGTTGGTCAAAAACACAAATTTATTCTAATTGGACATGAAATGCCTCGGTTTCTGTCGGTCTGTCCTGGGTTCTACTTGTTGGAGTGTATTAAATTGTTCTCTGTGAATAAATTAGAATTTTCAAGACTAAGGATATAAAATTTTGGAGAACTCTACCCAGCAAGTATTGGTTTTCGGATGGACCCTTAGGTTGATTAATGTGGTACTAGAGTTGGGCTTTAATTTTATGTTATCTATCCATGTGCAACCCATTCGTAGTTTAGGCATTAACTCAAATTCATTGCTTTTAAACCACATAATCCATTAATTGCACATTCAACAATTGACTTTTGAATGTAGTTATTCCAAATTCGTTGCTTCTTTGATTACGCCAATCAATTAATTATAGATCACACATGAAGGAGACATTAAAGAGTCCAATTCTTCCAAATGGATAAAACATAACTTTCAAGACTAGCATATGAGATTTTGGTTCCTCCACTCCACCTAACACCAATTAGTTTTAAGATGAACCCAACTACAAGTTAATTATCATGGCCTCGAAGTTAGGCCTTGATATTAAGTTTTCTATCTATGTGTGTCCCATTCGCAATTCTTTCAAATTCGCTGCTTCTCCTACTACTATCACTACCCAACATTATTTACTATAATCCACTATGTTTGCTGTGACATGTATGGATGCCTGTCAAGTAAATCTTTTTTTCCCCAGTAGTTATTTTTAACACGCTTCTACAAGTGCAAGCAAAGTTAGTTTAACTTTTTTAGTACCTAAGATCTAATTTCCTGTTAAGTGACCACCTCATCTAAAAATTTAAATTGTTAAAAAAAAATTTATTATGTTATTTATTATGTTTAACACAAGTGAATCTTGGAATCCAGAACAGCAATATGTAGATCAAGCCTGCAGATAAGAATTACTGACGTTTCAACCACCATTTGAGAAATAGTACTACATGTCTGGCAAGAATTATTTCTAAGGTCGTTTTCTATATATATATATATATAATATTAATTCTATGGTTATTAAAATATCTAGCAATTTATTAACATACAATACACAAACGCACTGATGTTTACATTGACAAAAAAAAGCCCCTTGTATACTTTTTTATTTTTATCGCATATTTATTAGCTTTTACGTGGATGTTTAGTCAGTATTCTAAGAGTAAGTGATTGAAATAGAGTGATATAAAACAACGCTGTTATAAAAATGACGTACCATTGTGGTTGCTTTGACTATGGTTTCTCGTGTGTGGCCATACATTGTTGTATTGTCATCAATGACTGAAAGCATCACATCTACAAAGTCTTGGTCATCGCCTGCCTTGCTCTTGAGTCTTCTCTCAGTATGTTCATCGTACCATGTCTGAATAATTGCATCTAATTCTTCTGCAATTCGCTTCATGGTCCTAATGTGCCCACCAAAATCCATCCACCTTAAAAATGGAAACATAATGAAATCGGACGGGACAAATTGCCCGGATTCATAAAAGAATTCTCTCATCACCCTTCTGAAATTCTTCGCTTCATCGTGTGCTACCCCATCAACGCGATTAACGTATCTCTTCCCAGCTATAGTCTTCACGACCAGATTTAGAGTCAGCTGCTCGATCCAGGGACTAATATTCACCAACTTCCTGAGAATTTTATCTCCATTCGTTTCGAAAACTGCGTACAATTCTTTTATACTAGTATCTAATTCTGAAACTCGAACGTGCTTCAGTGCCTCGAGCCTCTTACTGGAAAATACTTCGTGCAAAACCAGCTTTCTGATTTCGCGCCAATACGGACCATCCGGTGCCCAACCGAATCCGGCGTAGTTGTAAGAAAGGTAGTCTCCTACACTGGACGGTGGACGTACGGCGAAGGCCTTATCGTTGATGGTGAAACATTCCTTAACAGCTTCCCTACTGCTAACCACGAGGACCGGGCGCATTCCGAGTTTGATAGTGAAAACAGGACCGAATTTATCCGCGAAATCTCCTAAAGTCCGAGACACGGTGGGCTGGCTGCCTAGTAAGTGCAGATGGCCTATAATAGGCCAGGCGCCTGATGGTTCGGGTGGTGACTTGTTGTAATTCGAACCAGAAATCTTCCTTCTCGAAAAGCTGTACAAGAATATTACGATTAAGAGCACCGCGACTGCTAATAGATGTCCATTGAAAGACTCTACTGAGACAAAGACGGAGAGGAAATCCATTAGTATCAGGGAGTACTTGTTACGAGAGAATATTTGACGATTTCTGAAAAAAAAAAGCGAATTTATGGGTGAGTGAGAGAAGTAGGATTTACTATCGATCAGCACCAATATAATTGATGATTCCAATAATGGAGCCTGGAGCCTTTCGTCAAAGATGCGTCTTTGTCAATTGAGACTTTGTAGTGTTTTCAACCCTTCATCCATGAACGAGTCAATTTCTTGTTACAACTCACGTTCCAGGCTACAAAATAAAGGGAGAATTACACTACAAGTCCTCATTGTTTTCCATTTTTTCAAATTAATCTTTATCATTTTAAATGGTTCAAATCAGTCTCTAATGTTTTCAAAAAGTGTCAATTTAGTCCCTGTTGTTTGGAAACACTGAGACTAAATTGAAACTTTTCGAAAAACATTGGGGACTAAATTAACACTTTTTAAAAATATTAAGGACTGATTTGAACCTTAAAATAATGTGAACTAATTTTTTAAAAAAGTGAAACAAAGGGGATTATATTTGCTATTTTCCCCAAAATAAATCTTGCCACCATGTGTTGGAGAGAGTTGAATTCATCGAATAAAAATGGAATTTCATGCAGGGACGAATCTAAGAATTCTTTTCAGTGGGAGGGCTAAAATACATAATTTTTCAACTACATGAGTATAATTTCTTTTTTAATGGGACTAATTTATTTTCTTAACTAAAAATACACGGATATTTAATTTTCTTTTAAAAATATGTAAAATTTTTAATATTTTTTTGGGTCATGAAATGTGCGAATTAATTCTGCCAAATTAGTATTACATGGCTTGAATATTCTTTCTCATTGACAATTTCGCTAATTAAGATGAACTTTTTTTTGGGTCAAAATTAAGATGAACTTAGGCATCTACGTTTGTTACATTCAATCTTTTATAAGGAAAATAGATGAAGATAAAGATTGGACTGGTTATATTCATTCCATGAAAGTATCATTACTGCTGGAATTTCATGGTTATATATATATATATATATATATATATATATATATATATATATATTTGGTCTGAGGGAAAAAGTTCATTAATAGAAAAAGATACATCAGCCAATCCCCGAGGGGGAGAGGTCAGATTGAAGGATACAATTTAGGGGGGCAGGGGTATTGGAAATCCAATCTAAGGGAAGCGTTACTGCTGCCTTTGTTTGGCGACCCAGTTGGCTGCCTTGTTACCCGTCCTACGAACTTGTCGGAGCCTGAAGTTTGGAATTGTTGTGATGATGGTCCGTATATCACGGATGATGTGAGAGATTTGCCAGATAAGATTTGGTGAGTTGAAAGCTTCGCAGATGGCTTGGGCGTCGATTTCAATGATGACATTGGAGAAACCTGCATGGGAAATGAAAGAGCAAGCAAACTTCACTGTTGTTGCTTCTGTAAGAAGGGCAGAGGTGCAATGAAAATTCAAAGCAAGACCATTGATCATGCGTCCGAGGTCGTTTCGAAAGATATGGGCTGCAGCTGCCTTGAATGGAGGACAAAAAGCCACGTCAACATTGATTTTGAGAGTTCCGGCAGGCGGTGCAATCCAAAAGTTCGGTGGACTGATGGATGGTGCTCTAGTGGTAGGATGATTAGATGAAGTTCAGAGGCAAGCTTGAATTCTGATAGCTGGCTAAGAGTTGTTGAGATGATCCGATTTATCTGTAAAGGTGTATTATCAAAAAGAAAAGAGCATCTGCTCTTCCAAATGGACCAGCAAATGGAAGCTATCTGAGGGAAGGCTTCCTCTGTTAAATGCCCCATATTGTAGCAATGATCAAGGAAAAGAAGGAGCCAGGTGTCAAAGCGATTGGCTTCCATAAGCTGTATAGTGCATTGGAAAGGGGAAGCGAACCAGACACGTTGAGTCCAAGGATAAATAAGCAGAGAATGCTCGATTGTTTCTGGTTGTGAGGAGCAAATTTTACAAAGAGGGTCTTGAGAGGATTTTCGCTTAAAGCGATTAAGTTCAGTGGGGAGACCATTGTGGCAGGCTTTCCAGATGAAGGTTTTGATTTTAGGTGGAATTTCAGTGGTCCAGATGAGGTTCCAAAGTTTTTTCGGGAAGAAGTGGGATGAACTGGCCGATAATGATTGATTGGTGCGATGATTGTTTTGAGGTGGGCGGTTAATGGCAATGAGGGCACTGGTGTATCCGCTGCGAACTGTGTAGGTACCATCACGAGTATGGGGCCAGTATTAAGTGTCTGAGATGTTTGCGGTTGGAACATAGGTACCTAGAATTTGGTTGGTAATTTATGTTGGGAAAGTGGACCGAATGAGATTGGTATTCCAGGTTTTGGTACCACGGATGAGGAGATCATGGACAGTGACAAAATTGTGTCCCAGAGGATTTGGGACGAAAGGGTGGCAAGGAAGCCATGAGTCTGTCCAAATGTTGATGTGTTTACCATCACCAACTTTTCATTTAAGCTCTGAGAGAAAAAGGTCTCTTCCACCAAGAAGGCTGCCCCAGGCCCAAGAGGGGTTGCGACCTACGGACGCTTGAAGCAAGTTTTTGTCACTGAAATAGACACTTTTAAGCACTTTGGCACAGAGGGAATTTTGGTTTTTAAGGATTCTCCAAGCTTGCTTACCTAGGACGGCCAGATTGAGGGCTTGAAAGTCCTTAAAACCGAGACCACCTTCGTGTTTTTTTGAGGTGAGGATTTTTCAGTTGAGCCAGCGAACTCCTTTTTCTTTAGGGTAACCCCACCAGAAATTAGCCACTCTGGAGCATAAGAGCTTACAAACTCTTTTAGGAAGCAGCAGAATAGACATGACATAGGTGGGTATTGACTGAAGGACAGCTTTGATGAGGATTTCTTTTCCCCCACTTAAGAGAAGAGAGCTTTTCCAGCCAGATAACTTTTTGGAAACACGATCAAGTAGCCATTGGAGAGCCTGATTCTTGGAACAACCCCATTCGGTAGGGAGACCAAGGTATTTGCCAATGTGGTTTTGTGCTTTTACTTGAAAATTTTCAGAAATTTGGGTTTTGAGAAGGTCAGGGGTGCGAGAGCTGAAAACAAGAGATGATTTGCTATGGTTGATTGTTTTGCCAGTAGCAAAACAGTAGAGGTAAAGAACATCATTAAGGGCTGATGTTTCTGAGGGTGTGGCTTTGAAGAAGAAAAATGAGTCGTCAGCGAAAATTGTATAGGTGAGGGTCGGGCGATGCTTAACAAGTCTGATACCCTTTATGTTGCCTCTGTTGACTTGATCATCAATGAGACAAGTTAAAGTTTGTGTGAGAATAGTGAAAATGAGTGGGGATAAAGGGTCTCTTTGTCGGAGGCCATGCTTGGAGTGAAAAGGCTCTTGAGGCTCGCCATTGACGAGAATGGAGTAAGAGACGGAGTTAAGACACTTCATAATCCAATTCACCCATTTGGAATAGAAACCAAGGGTGAGAAGGAGATTTTCAAGGAAGTCCCACTCGACTTGGTCGAAGGCTTTTTGCATGTCAAGTTTGAGAGCTGCGTAATGCTTGGATTTGCTTTTGGATTTTTTGAGGAAGAGACTTCTTGAGCAATCAGTATGTTATCTTGAATTTGTCGCCCATGAATGAAAGCCGATTGGCAAGGAGATATGATATTATCCATGTAAGGTTGAAATCGGGGCACAAAATTTTTTAAGAGTATCTTGTAAGCAAAATTAGTACAACTAATGGTCGAAAATGACCAACAGAATAAGGGAAATCATTCTTAGGAATTAAAGCAATATTCATGAGATTGAGATTACAAAGGGCAGATTCATTGCAAGTAAAATCTGTAATAACATCAAAAATAGAATCTTCAATGAGGTGCCAATACTTGAGATAGAAGAGTCCTAGAAAATCGTCTAGTCCCGGCGCACTTTTAGCATTTAAGCTCATAGCAGCAACTTTAATTTCCTCTCTTGTGATGGGTTTGATGAGGTCATTGTTTATGGAGTCTGTGATGATTGGGTGGATTTTGTCAAGAACTGGCTGAAAAAGCCTGTTGCCAGAGGATGCGTACACATTTTTGAAGTGGGATGATATCTGTTGTTTGATGGCATTTTGGTTTTCCGTCCATGATCCGTCGTTGAGTTGAAGACAGAGAATTTTGTTCAAGGATCTACGAATGAGGTTTGTGGCCTGGAAATAGGCTGTGTTCCGGTCACCACACTGAAGCCACTTGACTCGAGATTGAGCTGCCAAGTAGTTTTCTTCATTGTTCCAAAGGGAGCTCATTTTTGACACAGTAGCATTGTACTCCTTGAGGATAACATCTGAGAGAGGTTGACAAGAGAGGAAAAAAAGATGTTCCTTGAGCCTTTAAATCTCTAATTTATTGTTTTTGAAACGGTATCTGCTCCAGGATGAAAGGTGAGATTGACAAGTAGACAAAACGGATGAGAGTTTTGATATTCCTGTAAGAGGATTTGGGATTCTCCAAGCATTAGACACAATAGATTCACAGGTAGGGTCTTCTGCCCAATAAGGCTCGAAATAGAATATGGGCTTCCTTTTGGGATGTGGGAGATTGGGATTGAGAAGTAAGGGGGAATGATCTGAGCCGATAGGGGGGAGGGCAGATATCCAAGCATTAGGGAATGATGATTTCCAGGGAAGATTACAAAAGCCGCGATCAAGTTTTTGTTGAATGAAGGCAGGGTCCTAACGATTATTAGACCATGTAAAAGGGCAGCCCTTGGATTCCAGCTCAAGAAGAGAATTTTCTGAAATGAAGAGGTTGAAATCTGAGAGGGATTTTTGCAATTTTGGTTTACCTCATTCTTTCTCAATCTGGGATCTGATGGTGTTGAAATCTCCCATTAGGAGCCAAGGCTTGTGAGGAGCAGTGTTGAGGGTGGAAAGCAATTTCCATTCTGAAAGTCTTTCTTGGTGGTTGGTATTGCCATAAATGAGGGTGAAAGACCAACTGAGATTTGGGTGGGAATGAATTTCTGCGTGGATAAAGCTGCGATGGCTTTGGAGGACAGTGACATTGATAAATGGGGCAATCAAAAGAGCAAGGCCCCTTGCTGATCTAGATGGTTCGATTGTGTAGTGTAGGAGAAAATCGAGTCTTCTGGCTAGTCTTTGAATTTTTGAGTTTTTCATTTTTGTTTTGGAGAGTCCAATTATTTGGGGTTTATGCTGAGAGATTAAATCTCTCAAGGATTGAACTGTCATGGCCGACCCTAGGCCTTGACAGTTCCAAACGAGGATGTTCATAGATCAAGGTAGGGCTGAGATGGGGCAGCCCCTTGGTTTTTTTCCACAGAGGAAGAGAGAGATTGTCTCTTTGTTTTTTTTGTGGAGCGAGTGCTTGTTTTTTAGGGTGGAACTGAAACTGGGGAGACTGAGATGGGGATCTCAAAGAGAGACTGATCACCTTGATGTGAAGAGAGAGCGAGGTGGTCAGCACTTGGGGAAGGATTGAATTAGAGTTTTGATTTTTTGTTGCCCGTTAGGGGTTCTTCGAAGCTCAGTTTGCATTTAGTGGAGGAGGAGTCAGAGTCTTGGGTTGTTGTAGAGGCTTCTAAAGTGGTAGACAAAGTGTTTTTGTTTGTTTGAGTTGAAAAGTGGTAGGGCTTGTTTGGGGCAGGTTAATCTACGGATAGGATATTAGAATTGAGATTTGAGTTATCAGAGGTTTTTGGGTTGTCAGTTGTCAAAGTGGGTGAGTTGGTACCAAGTTTGGAGCTGTTTTTTGCAGGGGCACGTGATTGAGCAGTCTTTTGGGGTGGTAGGTCTTGACTTTTTGCTGAGTTATTGGCAGATGCTTTTTTCCAAGACAATTTTGAATATGGTCTTTTAGGGTGTGAGTGGTCACGTGACCGGTGATCTTCACGCACGGCGTTTTCAGAGGCGGATTTTGGCCTCTGATAGCAGATGGGGTTGCCTGGAGGAGCACTGATCCAAGGGCCTAAACCTTGAGGTTCAGGGAGGAAGCAAAGAGGGTTAGCGGCTTGAGGTGGTGTATTACAGTTATCAGTTGGGTGACTAAGTTTGCCACAAATAAGACAGAACTCACTGAGTTTCTCAAACTTGAAAGAGATCCAAATGGTTGGGAGATTCTCACGTTCCAATGGAAAACCAGAGATGAATGGTTTGTGAATGTCCCACTTGATGCGCATGCGCAGGAGATTTGAGAAGATATGACCACCGTGGTCAAAGTTGTCAATTTTTTCAAGTTCTCCCAGAAGCTCGCTGATTTTTCTTGAGTTGTCTTCAGAAAGATAATCCAGAGGGAGTTCGTGAACTTGGACCCAGAAAGAGGTGCAGCTGAGATCTTGCTCTTGAAGAGTTTTACCAACCTGCCAAGGTTAAAGGAGGAGATGGTATCCTTGGATGGACCACAGCCGGAGTTGCCAAGATTTGTTTCAGTCTTGAGATATTTTGAAAGAGATAAGGAAAATATTTGTGTCAAAGGAGAGGACGTCAGCGTGGTCTTTGAGGCCCCAAGCTCTATTGACAAGGGAGTTGACTGAGGATTGTGGGATGTCAATGTCTGCAACAATTTTTCCAACTAGGGAGAGATTTGAGATGTTTTTTGTAGTTGGGGAGTTTGAGATTTTAAGAGCAAGAGGTTTGAAGTGGGGGAACTGCTGCGAAGTGGGGTTGGGATTTTCTACCATGGCTGGATTGTTACTCATAGGTAAAGAGAGAGGATTTTGGTTTTTGGGTTTGACTGTGGTTTTCTGCCATATAGTGGGGGAGTACAAGCTTTACTTGGGTCGATCATCATTTTCTTGATTCATTCCATGGTTATATTCATTCCATGATAGTATCATTACTGCTTCAGCATTATAAGACAAGGTACATTTAGAATAATAATTACTTGATGAATATCTGTAAATATTCATGGGGAGCATAAGAGTGAGGAGGACTACCACCGGCCATTTAGTCTAGTGGTATGATTTTCATATTTAGATATGAAAGGTCTCAAGATTAAGTTTCGTGTGTAATATTTTAAGTGATATAAAATGACTCAAGCCTCTCTTAAATCAAAAAATAATAAAAAAAAAGAGTGAGGAGGACTTTGAGAGGTTTCAATATGGGAAAGACAATTCCTAACCTTTGCTCATATCCACTAGTATGGACATTGTGTTAGAAAAACTGTGTAATTTTTGTACCAAATATTGGGTAGGTCCTCTCATATCTAATGACTTTGGTGTCCCTTGGGGCCCAACCCCAAGTGTCAAATCACAGTTGAAGTCAGCGGCTCTCCCAGGGTTCTCTAATCTTATTCTTTCGATAGAGGACATTTCAACTTTAAGCTCAATTTTCTCTCTATTTTCCCAAGTTGATTCTTTAACTTTGAGCTTAATTTCTTCATTCACTTCTTATTGAATTTAATCAAATGAATACACTAAATTCATCTTTTCAGAAAGATGAACATGGTCATGTATTGTCCTTCTCATTTCAAGTTACAGGACCCACTTAAAAATTGAGTCGAAATCAACTGCTCATTAGTTGGATTAAATCCTATTATCGATACATTGGAGGTGATATATTGAATCATGAAGTAGTTGAACTAATGTCAAGTGAAGGGATTCGTACATGTAGGTCCCACAAATATGTAAGAGTTACCCCCGAACTGATAGTATAGTTTCCCTTTTAAGTTATGACAGTCGTTCAGTAGTACAAAGGGTGCTCATATAACTGTCATTGATGTGCTCTCTGAAGCTGTCAAGATAAGGTTCTAGAGAAATGATCCACAAATTTAATTACTAAAAATCATCTGAAATTGGGTCTCTTACAATTATGCAGGAGTTGGTTTTGCTTCTGATGATGGTCCATATTGGCGTGAAATTAAAAAGCTAGTTTTTCTTCAACTATTGTCAAATAAGAGGCTTGAGGCACTCGAGCATATTCCAGTATTTGAAGTAGATACTACATACTAGCTAGTAGCTGTCACGCGGTTCAAAATTCGTCAAAGTGAATCTCTAGAATGTATTTGTTGCGCGTTTAAGGGGATAACAACCCTTAAACAAACCAGGCAAATTCAAACCACTAAACGTAATAATTTGAGCATTATAATCCATCAAATTTAATAATCAAAGATTCAATTCTTGTCAATTAATCAAATTACATTATTCAAAGAAAATTGCAAATTTTTTCCTCGCTATCGCTATTGTTATTAGTTATTCTCACATGATCTTCAATCCAGCGACAAGGCTAACCATATTGCTAACTTTTCGTTACGCACTACCATCTATTGAGAAAACATTTGAGAAAATAAGTGATCGAATAATGACTAGTAAGGTGGGATACAACAAAATTGATGCATTCTCCTTGGTTTCTCTTTGTTGCTGGCAGATTTGGAAGGTTAGGTGTCAGTCATGCATTGAAGGAAAGGAAATTGATATTCTGAAGACTATAACTCAATTATTGTTGAGTGTTTATGAAGGCAGTCATCTCTCCTTCAACAATCAAATTCCCCGCAGAGTCAATGTTCAACAAAACCCCATTATTCCATCTTCATGGAACCCTCATCCCAGAGGCACTTTAAAAATCAATGTTGACGCGGCGATCTGCATTTCTTCAAAGAAAGCAACTTATGCATTTATTTGTAGAGATTGTCTGAATGAAGGTTTACACCTGCATTAATGAGTCCGTTTTAGCTGAATATATCTCTTTTGCGACTCCAAAGCTGAAGTTTTACAAGCAAATGGACATTCCTTGTTTATATTTACGCCTGGCGGATGACTTGAGGGGGATAAAATCTGAGGTAAGCACATTTTTCAGGGTATAAGATCCTTTTTCTTTTGAAAAAATTCGTTTTGAAGTCCACATCTTTCATGCTCATGTTGGAAAATAAGTTACATTGTATCACCTGTTAATTTCTTAAGATATAAGTTGTCTGATTTAGAGGGTATTACATTACCTCTTGTATGCTCTGATGCAGTATGAATGTTCACTCGAAAAATCTAGCCTCCCAGAGTCTCTGTTTGAAACGGGGAAGAAGAAATTGAATAGGCTTCACTCAGATTTCTTGTATTGCCTGCATGAGCTGGGCATCTGGATGGCTTTGAAGGTAACCTTTATTACTTTTTCTTTTTCATTAGTATTTCTATGTCATTACATTGCGTGTAATACATATGCTTTTGTTATGAAATAGGCTGCAGAGTCCGTGGCATCTGTACAATATGATAGTTTTTCATGGGGGGGAATTAGATGCATCTCCCAAGAACGCTGTAAGAGGGTTTTGTTTGGATGTGTCCAAGGTCTTCTCTTCTTGCATGCCATCTGGTAGCCTTCATACTCATTCTAAATTATGTCATACTCTGTTTGATCGGAATATTCCCTCTTCTCTTTTATTTATATATGTGTTAGTGACCAGACTTTGTAGATAAAATACTGTCCATTGCTTGTGATAAAGGTGCTATCCTGAATGCTAGATATCTAACTTCAAAGGTTATTTGTCTTCTTGAGTACAGGTACATTTTGCTCTTGATGCTGTCTGTATCTACTGTTTTACTGGTACAAAGCATCGAATCACTTGAAACTTTAATCAGAAAGTGGAGCCGCCCATCTAGCCATCTTCCATCTATACCTGCCTGCACTTATTGTTTTTTCTGTGTCTCTTTCCTTCTCAATTGTATTTCTTCACTTCTTATTTAATTTATCTTCTCAATCTTAAATGATCGAAGATTGCTAAATGATTTTGAATTTGCCGAGCAGTCTTGTACGAAAGCGTGGTTAGGCCACCGTTTTTTCTGCTACTTTGTTGACTCACGCCCAACTTGTTTATGCGTTTCTTTCTCCTTTTTTTAATAAGGGCATATGAATATAATGATGTTGTACAGATTTCCCAAATATTGAACTCCTCCCACATATGTAGCTACTTAAGTTTCTTTTAGTCTTCTTATGATCTTTTTGCCCCAAGGAATTTTCTGTCTTTTGGACAACTCCAGAATTCTATATTGCAAGTTTTGTTCGCATTGTGAAAGCCTATAGTGATAATCTTCCTATGCTTTTTGCGTGTAGATTCATCAAGTTAACCAGTTAGCTGTGTTCCTTAATAATTTTGAACAACTAATTATTGGAACTATGCTTGTTGGTAGGAGCCAAAACGGTAAGTCAAAACGCCTTCTTAGCATCATATGCTGATGCCTGTTATAGTGCTAGATAATATTGAATTACCACGGTGATTTGCTTGTCACGTCCCCAAAATCTACCTAGCCAATTTTCAGGGACGCGACCACCGCGCGCTTGAGAAGATAAATCTTTCTAATCCTGTAAGACATCAAACCACAAATAAAATTAAAATAAAATACAACCTCATAAAGATTACAACGCAAGGCTCTAAACATTTATATTTTTAAAAAAACTAAAAACTAAAGTCAAGAGCCAATCATTATTGCATAACTTCCAAAGATTCACAACCTTAAAGGTCAACCATGCAACAATACCCGATACCTTAATCGAATTTATTCACAACCTAGTTCCTGTTGTTAGATCTCATTTGAGAATCTCCATTCAACTCTTTTTATGTGTTTCTCTATCCTCCTAAACATACTTTGTGATAGTATTGTTGAATTCTAATAAGCATATTGCTAGTGAGCAGATTGTGGACTCAAGTATGTGATGAATATTCTAGCGAAATAAAATCATATCTTGGACTTGTGTGAATAATTATGCTGCCAACTAATGAAGAAAAAGAGAGATGGAGCAAAAAAATTATAAGGAATATAAAGGAGGTTTCTCTATCAGAACCATAACAGTGCCTTAACTTCAATATGTTGAGATCGAACATGAATATGTAACTATTCGTTGGCTTGATAATATGATGAGATTCTTAACATGTTACAATATTTTGCACATAATTTTTGTTGAGAGGATTATAACAGCTATTGTTCTTTGATCTGATCTATTAAATGAAATTGTTGAAGAATTCTAGAGAGGCACTGTGGGTGCCTTACTAATAGTATAGCATAAAATTATTATTTATGAAAGAGAATATCAATTGCTAAGATTCTTGCATGTGAACATGTCATGTTGCAGGTGAACAGTTGCAACTTCCATTCTTGAAGAGGGCTTGGATGTCCAGAGTTTCAATTAATCTTGTAATTAGATTTGATCTCTCGGCAACCATTTCTAGTTTTATTCAGTCCCATGGCCCAAAACTCAGATTTCATCATGATGATAAAAAGGTATAGTTTCGTGTAGTGCATGGAGGCCTTTTTAGTGCTAACATTAATTAGTATGAAACTTACTTAACTACCTTTTCTTATTTGTTCCAAAGTGATTTTGGGTTTGGCATGAACATATGCCATAAATAGTTTCTCATTTTTTTTGAATAAACTGAATGAAGAGCTCTTGGTGAGTTTGACAGAAAGAGTGATTTTCTTGCCTTCGACTATCTTCTGCTCCCAGCTGCAGACTCAAATAAGAATCAATTAATTGATTGGAACTGTGTACGTTCCATGCTACTTCTATCAACAAATATCAGTGATTGTGGTCAGCGTGTGTGTGTATATGAAGAGTGGCTTGGTGTGCAGCTGTGTGTTGGAGAATTTTTTGGTATGCACACCTCACAATGGTCATGTGTATCACGTTGTTGGTACTGCCGAGGTCCATGAGAAGCGCCTAGACTCCAGTATAATGCGGGGGTTATTATGAAAGAGGGCCCTAGGGTCCTATCGGGAAATTTTTGTAAAACAAGATGATCTCGGGTAAGTCGACTTGGCCCGGTAAAACTCAGGGGAATAGTTTTTAAAATAGTATAAATACTCTATTCAACAATGAGTCAAAGGTAACTAATTCTAATTAACTACTCTCACACTTTTAAATATTGTCCATCTTGAATTTATGTATTTAACGATCACTGAGTTAATCGTTGAAGCCTATCCTATGAGATTGAACCCTCTTGTTTCTTGCAGGTTAGCTTGGATTGTCACTTGACCTTTTAATCCAATTTTTGTACCTTAACTCCTTCATTGTGGCAGTGGTTCAAACAATGAAATGCATGTCCTCTAATTACAATGTCAAATATTACTTTTTTTTTGGGGGGGGGAGGGTCGAAAAGATACATGAATTAACACAACACCAAATGATACAACAAAAGGGCCAAAGTTGCAGCCCAAAGAGGAGAAAGCAAATACATACACCAAACCACGTTGAAGCCCAACCCTAACAAAGTGAAACAAAAGATAAGAGACTGAGCCTATGACCTGAAACCCAACTACACAAACCTTAACCTTAGCGGTGAATAGCAATATGGGCACATACAACATCATTGCCGGCTATATCATCAGTGACCAATGAAGACACGGTGGAGGCCCAAGAACGTTGCAACCCAAACCAACCTAGTCACCAGAAGCACCAGAACAAACTTGCCAATAGCAAGCAAAAACAAAGCTTGAGTTACGGGAACACATTACTCTGCTGGAAGCAACACACCTCCGAAGACTCCAAAAGTCGTCCACGTGATAGAGCTCAAGCGTGAAAATGGTGAAGGCGTATTCCACCCAAAGCCTCCGAATAACAACAACACCGAAACGTGGTCATGAGGGATGGTGAGAGAGGAAAGAGTCGCAAGCACATTTGCCAGAAGGAGAACCACGAGCAAAAACTGAAACAATCAAAGAAGGCTCAAGACCCAAGGAAGAGCTTATTGACATAAACATTTGCAAACAAAAAATGCCACAACAAGAAGAAAAAGAAAACCAAACTAGTATAGACTCAAGATTTGGGGTTTTAACAAAGAAAAAAAATATAAAGTCGAATAAAACCAAAAAGAAAAGAAAAATATGCAAAAAGAAGAGAGAGGCCAGTGGTGCCATTGATTTGGTTAAACCCCAACCCAGATTGGAGCACGAAGAAGCGAGAAAATTGTGCGAGAAAGGTGCAAGCAGCGGAGGAAAATTTGAGAGAGAAATTTGAGCTTGGAACCAATGTAAAATAGTACAAGATAAGTACAATGATAATAAATTAAAAAGAGTAGAAGTAGTAATCAATAGTTCAAATCACTTCATAACCAATACATCGTCACCAGGGACAGATCTAGGAATTCTTCTCAACAAGAGTTAAAACACGTAATTTTTAACTGTATGAGTACATTTTTTTTCAAAGGGGCTAATATATTTTTCTAACTAAAAATACATAGATATATAATTTTTTTTTTACATATAAAAATGGATAAATAGCACCTCAACCTCCTATGGTAAAGCAAAAGTGCACATGACCACCCTGTGTTTTCAAAAGTGCACCAGAACCCCTTGTGGTTTTAAAAATGTAGCACCACAACATCCACCGTAAAAAAAACTGTTACTTTTAATAAAGAGTGCGTTGCACGCGCGTTTAGTGCAATTTTTCATATATAAGTGGAATAAACAGGGATAATAAGACTGTAAATAAAGGAATACAAATAAGATGAAGATAAAAGGAGACAAAGTCTCTTACTTGTTATTAGATATGGAAGAAGACTGTGCTATACTGTTAGTTGTACAGGAGTACAATGTAAAAGAGTGATACCGAATTAAAATAAAAATTTAGAGAGAAAGAGAATTCGGATCCTGAATAGGATCTTACAAATCTTAATCTTCTAAAGGGGAAGGAAAGAGAATTCGGATCCTATGTGAATGAGACAGACTCTGTCTTATAAGGATATCGAATTTGTGATTACAATAGTGAAAATGTAAAATGAAAAGTCAAAAGTAACTTTTCAAAAAGTGAACAGTAAAAAGTGATTTTTACTATTCATGAATAGTGGTCAGCTTTTACTGTGGCCGAATCTTGTTTTGTCGTGACTTGATGATCATGTCTGGCTTTTACTGTGGCCGAAAGATCTCTTGTCATGATATGATGATTGTGCTTCTGACTAGATTACTTTTACTGTGACCGAAAGTAATTATGTCGTCTTGTGATGATGATGTCTGATGATGGAATCTTGACTGGATTCATCTTCTTCTTCATCTCTGAATCTGAAACTGGTTCTGTGCTGAAGACGTTGCAAAACTTCTTCATGTCTGGATCATATTGACTAATGGTAGAATACATACAAGTATGCTGAGTAATGTAAATTTCCCACTAATACAAAGAAAATAAATAAACTAGTCTATTTTCCCTATAATCTACCCTGCATCGCACTTAGTCTTACTATCTTCGAAGTCTAACTATCTCTCATCTAACCGATACATGGGTAAAACGGAGTCTTACGCCCTCTGCTCCTCAATCCCGTGACCTAACAAGATTGTTGGGATAGGTTTGTTAAAGGTAAGTTGGCTAAAGGTAAGTTGACTAAGCAAAATACAAAATAAAATACAGGCTAGAAGATAAACAAGTTTCTAAATCTTCTTTGGCTTTTTGGGAAAGCCACACCCATCAACGGACTTGAGATGTCTTTACCAGTTGCCGTTTGACCTGAATTAGCTGAAGTTTTATGGAATTCTTCAGCAACCATGTGACTTCAGAAAGGGGAAGTCTAACCGTTGCATCCTAGTTTTTTAAAGGGAACTTAGAATAACAAAACCCTATCTGTCCAATGTTTTTGGTGAGAACATTAGGAAACTCATCTGTATTGTGTTTTTGGCGGAGAACACAATCAAACTCCACTGTCTGAGTTACAATGGTGTAAAAATGTCATAACAATCATCTTCATTGTTATTGGCAGAATCTGTAGAGATGGATGCCTAATTTGGGGCAAGTTCATTGAGCTGCAACATGATGGCCTGAACTTCATCATAACTGGTGGCTGCTGCGAGCTGAGTTTGGAAGAAATTCTTAAAGGAGAGGAACTCCTGTTGTTCTAGTTGAATTTCCTTCTTCTGTTTCTGATTGGTTTCTAGCCATGCTTGGACCTTTGGAGTTGAACAAGAACTGTTGTTCATCTTCTTCCACCACATGACACAATGATTTTTTCCGAAAACTGGAATGACCTGTTGGTTCTCGAAAGATGTATGTTTGAATGCGAATTTTGATTTGAAAGTTCATGTTACAAAGAAAACTTTGTAGAACACAGAAAAATGGGGGAAGGTAGGCTAATTTTGCTGGAGCCTGCCAATTTTTCGTGAAGTACTTGTATCCTTCGTAAACTGGTTCTGGTAAAATTTATGTTATAGGACCATATGATGCCCACCATTGGATAAACCCATTTGAGACCTCTAAGGGGAATGTTTTCTTAAAAAGAAAAAACCATGACATATCATGTTTTTCATTCTGGTGATAGAAGCATCTGAACCACGCCTGAATGTAATCATAATAGTTATAGTCTCTAGGGGCTATATTAACTGGGAGTTGTTTGGTTTTCTGTGGGGGTTGTGCCCATTGATCAAGGGTGAGCACATTCTGAAGTTTAGCCTTAACATGGCTATAATGGCCTGGTTATTTGTCACTGTCATCTGGGACAAACTCTATTGATTGTGTTGCTATGGGAATTACTTCATAGTAACTCTGGGTTTTGAATGTGTTGTCTGGGATATAGTTTGAGTGGGGATGAAGAAATACCCTAGCAAACTTATCTGGGGTGATGTTTGGGTTCTGTTTGAAGTGTGTTGGTTCTGTTACAAGAATCTGGTGAAAGACATTC
The DNA here is from genome assembly GCA_037974665.1 of Ehretia macrophylla. NCBI lineage: Eukaryota > Viridiplantae > Streptophyta > Magnoliopsida > Boraginales > Ehretiaceae > Ehretia > Ehretia macrophylla. The sequence goes on along the minus strand of CM075782.1, from coordinate 40,033,374 downwards.
TTGTAAATGTATGAAGGTGATGGTAACTGTTTAGGTTCTGGAGTTACTGGTTTAGGTTTAGCAACAAGGGGCTGAAACTTGTTACTGACTGTTGTCTGTGAAGACAATGTACCTACAAAACCTACATGAACACCGGTTAACTGTTTCTGAGGGGTCAAAGTCCCCAAAACTATGAGGTTTCTACCTAGGGGTGACTGGGTAGATTTTTGTGTATGGGTTATCTGTTTATCTTCAACCTTGACTGGGGTTGATGATTGAGCTGGAGTGATTACTGGTGTGCTGGCTTTCTGGGCATAAGAGCTGAGATCGAATGCCTTCGCCTTGCCTTTGTCTTTCTTAGGTGCCATCGTTACTAATGTCAGGAGTGAATAATTCCTGCAGATAGTTAGTAACAATACAAAGAAAGAAATGCGGAATTGAAACAATTATCAATTCTGCTTCTGGATTTGAAATCTTTGTTTCAATCTACTTAATTGCGGTGGACTCGAAACAATCCATCTAAATCCACTAATTGGATTCTTGGTGTCCGCTTCTGTGATTCTGCAAAACAACAAAATGAAAAAGATATTTCCAGAGGAATCCTATGTGATAGACACGTGGCCTGTTAGAAATTCTCTAGTTAAAAAATCAGGGATGAAATTATCCTCTCCCTTGATATATTCAATACCAAAATCGAAAATTGACAGGATGGCATGCCATCTGACAAAAATCTGTTTAGATGCGATGTTCTTAACATCTTTGGCTGACTTGCAGTCAACACGTATTATGAATTTCTGATTCAACAAATCATCTTGAAATTTTGAAATACATTTTACAATGGATAAAATCTCTTTTTTGACTGTTGAATAATTATGTTGGGCATTATCCTATGTTCCTGAATGGAATCGAACAATGTGTTCTTTTCCTTCTAAAATCTGTTTTAATATACCACCAAATCCTAATTCAGAAGTATCTGTCTGAACTATCTTTGGGGTGTCTGGTTGACATAAAGTCAAAACTAGTAAGACCTTAACTTGACGCTTAATTTCCTGAACAACTTTGGTATGGACAACAGACCATGCTGGAGGATTCTTTTTAAGACGTTCAAAAAGAGGTTTATATAAATGGCGAATGCCAGGATAAAAATTTGCAACATAGTTTAAAGATCCTAAAAATCTTTGTAACTGTGTTTTCTCTCGCAGAATATCAGGGAATTTTTCTGCAAAATCAAGAGTTCTTTGGATAGGGGTGATTTTTCGAAAAGAAATCATGTTTCCAAGAAATCTGATTTTTGTCTGGAAAAGTCTAATCTTGGGTGCAGAAACCACAAGACCGTTTTCTTTTATGACTTTAAAGAAAATACGCAAATGTTTCCAATGCTGATGTATGCTATTACTGAAGACTAAAACATCATCAATGTAAACAATTGTGAAATCTGTGAACTGATTAAAAATCTGGTTCATAATGTTTTGGAATTCTGAAGGTGCATTCTTGAGCCTAAAAGGCATGACATTCCACTCATATTGTCCAAATGGAACGGTGAATGCTGTTTTGTACCTTTCTGGTTCTAAGACTTGGATTTGCCAAAATCCTAATTTCATGTCAAATTTACTGAAAACATGGGCCTGATGTAATCTCCTAAGGAGATCATTCTTGTTTGGCAATGGATATCTGATCCATTGTAAGACCTTGTTCAAGGGCTTATAATTGATAACTAAACGAGGGACTACTCGTTCCTGTTCTGCATGCTTATTAACATAAAAGGCTGCACAAGACCATGGGCTTTTACTGGGTCAGATTAGCTTTTTATCTAATAAACTCTGGATCTCTTTTTTGCAAAGAGAAAGATATTTCTGATTCATCTGAATGGGCCGAGCTTTGGTAGGAATATTCTGTTATGAAAAGTCTTTCTCATATGGAAGAGAGATTGAATGTTTCTTACGAGTCCAAAAGGCCGTAGGAAGTTCTGAACAAACTTCATTTTCAAGTTTGGTCTAGAAGTCTTTGATGGACACTTGCTGTTTTACAATCTACTCATCAATTCTGAGACTTTTTATATCTTGTTTAAGAAAACTGATTTGGTTTTCTTTCTGTTGGATGGAGTTAATATCTCTTTACTGTGAAGGATAATAAAACTCAAAGATGATTGGTTTTCCTAACACATTGGTAGAAATACCTTGTTCTGTAACAGTCATGGGAAATAACTGTTGGAGGAATGGATTCCCGAGAATGACTTGGGAATTCAATTGTTTGATGAGGACAGAACTGGTCGGGAAACAAATACCTTGATTGCAAACATGTGCATTAGGTAATTTGTATCGAATCTGGAGTCTGGTAGAGTCAGCTGTAGAAAGCTTCTCTCTGGTTTTCTCAAAATATTTGGAAGGAATTAGACCTTCTTGGATATAGTTCATGTCTGCACCTGAGTCTAATAAGGCAATGGTTTCAAACTTGAAATCATTAACCTTGATGGTTAACTGGACATACCATTTCTGGTAAGTGATTCTGTTTAGAAGATTGAGATAATCCTCTGTTGGTTTGGAGGTACTAGCTCCTTCTGTCAGCTTGCCAATAGCAATCTGAGTCTGTTTATCAAGTTCATCATTCTGAGAAAGATGTTCTTGACGTTCTAAAGATTCTATTTGCAAGAGTTGGACATCTTGCTGGAAATGTTCATGATCAAGTCTGAGATCACAAGTCTCTTGTATGAGTTGCTGAATTTCTGTTTTTAACAGTTTAATCTCATGCTAGAGATCAGAAATTCCCACTGGTTGAGATTTTCTTTTCTGGAAATGATTGAGAACATCATAATAATTTGTATTCTGGGAAAATATGGATGAAGGTTTTTCTTCCTCTTTTTGATCCATAATATCTTTAAGTCTGAGAAGATATGTTTGCTTATTTTCTGGATCATTAATCTTACAGATCATATCGATCATAAGACTATGAGAGTCTATAAGGACATTGAGTCCTTTCTGACAGAAACATGCTCCTTTACTAGGACAACCACATTCTTGTATGGAATTGGAAGAACTACTGGAATAGTAGTTGTCTGTTCCAATTTGATTAATGTTTTCTTCATCAGAATCTTCTGAGGAAGAACTGGATGATGACTCAAGATCATCTATAGACTGGAGTATTTTACTCTTTGTAGATTCATCTAATTCTAATGATTGAATTAGTGATCTGATTTTGCAATCTCTTGCAAAGTGTCCTGGTTTACCACATTTGAAACAACTTGTGGTTTTCTGTTCTTTATGTTTATGATAGTTTGGTTTCCAATTTCTTCGTGGAAACTTGAAGTAATGTTTCTTCTTGGTGTATGGTTTGTTGTCATACTTCTAGTTATACTTCTGTCCAATGGACTTGAAGTGATTCTTGTATTTTCTGGAGGAAATTTTGGACTTATGTGTTTTATGAGTATAGGGTGGTCGAATACTTTCCATTCCATACTGTTCACACCAATTTCCTAATTCTTTTCTGTTAGACTGTTTCTTTAACTGTGCTTTCAAATGAAGATCAGTGCAAATCTTCAAAGCAGTCTTGTTTATATGGGATATGATATCACCATATGTCATTAGATCGTAATCTAATCCTGGGAAATTTTGTGAAAGAGCTTCTTTCACTTGCTGGGCAAATAACTTTGGAAGTCCAGATAAAAATCTTTCTTTCCAATTACTGGCGTTATTGTCAGATCTTTGGTATAGCTTACTGAGGAAGACATCCTTATACTATCGGAAGTCTTGGAGTGTTCTACACCTGAGGTTCTGAAGGATTTCAGATGTTCGTTCTTGATAGATTGTGGGATCACCTATGAAATGGTAGGTGATATCGAAGACTAAGGCTGATAGAGCGCATGACTCTATCTGACCTTGCTGATTGAGAACGGGTTCACCATTCTCATTGGTTTTCACCATGTTGAGGATGTTATCTTTGGTAGTATCAGTAAGGTGGTCATCCCACCATCCTTTGAGCTGACCATTGAAACCAAGGATGATATTTCTGGTTGCTACTCTCTCCAAAACAGCTTGTTTGTAAATGTTACCGATGATGATCATCTGTTTAGTAACATTGAGGATCTGGTATTATGTCATTCCATCTATGTTCCACTCATAGATTTGTGTTCTTGAGTAGGATCTCTAGGAATGAGATTATTCAATTTGAAGGTCTAGGGGTGAAGGTCTGGGATATAAATTATTTGTATCAGGAAAAGAAATTCTATTAAGGTGGATAACATTATCCTCCCCATAATTCTGAGAAGATGAGGATTCACAATCAGAATTACTGTTCAATTGTCTCAATGTTTGAAGAGCTGGTTGGCTAGATGAAGGTTCTGATTTCTTGGATCTGGAAATCAGTTCCTGGAGAAGTTTGGTATTCTTCTCTTCTGTGGATTCCAATTTTGGAATGAATTTTGATATTTTAAAAGGTAAAACCTTGATTGGAGATTCTGGTTTAACTTTTGTACTGGTTAACTTAAGTGAATCAAATGGTTTTATCAATGAAACAGTGGTCTGTTCAATTGATTTCTGTTTTGATTCATCAGTTTTAACTGGAGTTATGGAGACCGAAGTCTGTTTTTCAAGAATATCTTCGATATTCTGAACTTGTTTCTGTAATGTGACTACTGAAAGATTAGTCCAATTATTTTGTTGGGCTATGTCTTTAAGTTCTGGTTGTTCTGTAAAAACAGCTGGTTTAAGATTAATTGTTCCTTCTTTAGTAGGAACCTGTGTATGTTGAAACGGAGGGTGCTCCGCATCAATAACTGTTGTGGAATTGGGTAAATTCCATTTTCTTGTTCTTGCTGTAAGAACATTAATGTTCATTGGTCTATTTCTGTGTCTGAACCACATGAAAAATGGTACATTTAATCTAACAATTTGCAAATATTGGAGCCATTGGCTTTTATAATCTGCTAATTGTTCATTGTTATGATTTTTAAAATACCATTCTCTTATTTGTTTGTTCTCGTCTGAAAGAAATTTATCTTTCAATCCTTGAACATCTCGTTCAAAGACTTCAGACAGCATATTGATGCCAAAGTCTGAGGCTGAAGGGTTGAAGTCAACAGACGATGTATCTGTTGGTTCAAATTCTGGATAGATTGGACGAGCAGTCTCATTTTCAATCCTAATTCCCATAGGGATGGACTGAGTCTGAGTTCTGCTTGTTGAAGAAAGGTCAACAAAGCCTGGAGTAGGGTCAGAAATACTGATCCTAGAGATACTAGAAACTGATCGGGATAGAACTGGTTTCCTATTTCCTCTATCTATTTTAATAGAAACTGTTCCATCATCGTATTGGATGATCTGTTCTATTCTGAAGTTCTTGACGTTCTGGTCCTGAACAACTGGTTTGGTGGCGTTTTCAATGTCCTACCTTTCTGGAAGTGAAACTTCGTTCCAATTTTTCGTGAAATACTTGTAACCTTCGTAAACTGATTCTGGTAATATTTCTGTTATAGGACCATATGATGCCCACCATTGGATAAACCAATTTGGGACCTCTAAGGGGAATGTTTTCTTAGAAACAAAAAACCATGACATATTATGTTTATCATTCTGGCGATAGAAGCATCTAAACCATGCCTGAATGTAATCATAATAGTTATAGTCTCTGAGGGCTATATTAACTGGGAGTTGTTTGGTTTTCTGTGGGGGTTGTGCCCATTGATCAAGGGTGAGCACATTCTGAAGTTTTGCCTTGACGTGGCTATAATGGCCTGGTTGTTTGTCACTGTCATCTGGGACAAACTCTACTGATTCTGTTGCTATGAGAATGGCCTCATAGTAACTCTGTGTTTTTAATGTGTTATCTGGGATGTAGTTTGAGTGGGGATGAAGAAATACCCTAGCAAACTCATCTGGGGTGATATTTGGGTTCTGTTTGAAGTGTGTTGGTTCTGTTACAAGAATCTGGTCAAAGACATTCTTGTAGATGTATGAAGGTGATGGTAATTGTTTAGGTTTTGGAGTTATTGATTTTGGTTTAGCAACAAGGGGCTAAAACTTGTTACTGGTTGAAATCTATAAAGATGATGTACCTGTAAAACCTGCATGAACACCGGTTTCTGAGGGGTCAAAGTCCCCAAAACTGTGAGGTTTCTACCTAGGGGTGACTGGGTAGATATCTGTGTATGGGTTATCTGTTTGTCTTCAACCTTGACTGGGGTTGATGACTGAGTTGGAGTGGTTACTGGTGTGCTGGCTTTTTGGGCATAAGAACTGAGATCGAATGCTTTTGCCTTGCCTTTATCTTTCTTGGGTGCCATTGTTACTAAGTCAGGAGTGAATGATTCCTACAGATGGTTAGTAACAATATAAAGAAAGAAATGCGGAATTGAAACAATTATCAATTCTGCTTCTGGATCTGAAATCTTCGTTTCAATTTACTTAATTGCGGTGGACTTGAAACAATCCATCTAAATCCACTAATTGGATTCTTGGTGTCCGCTTTTCTGATTCTGCAAAACAACAAAATGAAAAAGGTATTCCTGGAGGAATCCTATGTGATAGGCACATGGCCCGTTAAAAATTCTCTGATTAGGAAATCAGGGATAGAATTATCCTCTCCCTTGATATATTGAATATCAAAATCAAAAATTGACAGGATGGCCTGCCATCTGGCAAAGATCTGTTTAGATGCTATATTTTTAACATCTTTTGTTAATACGTCTTTGGCTGATTTACAGTCAACACGTACTACGAACTTCTGATTCAACAAATCGTCCTGAAATTTTGAAATACATTTTACAATGGACAAAATCTCTTTTTTGCAAAGAGAAAGATACTCCTGGTTCATCTGAATGGGCCTGGCCCTGGTAGGAATATTCTGTTCTGAAAAATCCTTTTCATATAGGAAAGAGACAGAATGTTTCTTTCAAGCCCAAAAGGCCGTAGGAAGTTATGAACAAACTTCTCTTTCAAGTTTGGTCTGCAAGTCTTTGATGGACTCTTGCTGTTTAGCAATCTGTTCATCAATTTTGAGACTTTCAATGTCTTCTTTAAGAAAACTGATTTGGTTTTCTTTCTGTTGGATTGAGTTAATATCTCTTCGTTGCGAAGGATAATAAAACTCAAAATGATTGGTTTTCCTAACGCATTGGTAGAAATACCTTGTTCTGTAACAGTCATGGGAAATAACTGTTGAAGAAATGGATTCTCGAGAATGACTTGGGAATTCAACTGTTTGATAAGAACAAAACTGGTTGGGAAACAAATACCTTGATTGCAAACATATGTATTAGGTAATTTGTACCTGATTTGGAGTCTGGTAGAGTCAGCTATAGAAAGCTTCTCTTTGGTTTTCTCGAAATATCTGGAAGAAATTAGACATTCTTTAATGCAGTTCATATCTGCACCTGAGTCTAATAAGGCAATGGTTTCGAATTTGAAATCATTAACCTTGATGGTTAACTGTACATACCATTTCTGATACGTGATTCTGTTTAGAAGATTGAGATAATCCTCTGTTGGTTTGGAGGTGCTAGCTTCCTCTGTCAGTTTGCCAATAGCAATCTGAGTCTGTTTATCAAGTTCATCATTCTGAAAAAGATGTTCTTGACGTTCTAGAGATTCCATCTGCAAGAGTTGGACATCTTGTTGGAGATGTTCATGATCAAGTCTGAGATCACAAATCTCTTGTCTGAGTTGCTGAATTTCTATTTTTAACAGTTTAATCTCATGCTGGAGGTCAGAAATTCCTACTGGTTGGGATTTCCTTTTCTGGAAATAGCTGAGGACATCAGAATAATTTGCATTCTTGATGTTATTCTGGGAAAGTATGGATGAAGGTTTATCTGCCTCTTTCTGATCCATAATCTCTTTTAGTCTGAGAAGATAAGCTTGCTTTTCTTCTGGATTATTAATCTTACAGAACATATCGATCATAAGATTATGAGAGTCAGTAAGGACATTGAGTCCTTTCTGACAAAAACATGCTCCTCTACTGGGGCAAGCACATTCATGGATGGAGTTGGAAGAACTACAAGAATTGTGGTTGTCTGTTCCTATCTGATTAATGTTTTCTTCATCAGAGTAATCTGAAAAAGAACTGGATGATGATTCAAGATCATCTATGGACTGGATGATTTTTCTCTTTGTAGCTTCATCTAATTCTAAAGATTGAATTAGTGATCTGATTTTGCAATCTTTTGCAAAATGTCCTGGTTTACCACATTTGAAACATCCTGTGGTTTTCTGTTCTTTACTATGGTAGTTTGGTTTCCAATTCTTTCGTGGAAACTTCGGGTAATGTTTCTTTTTGGTGTATGTTTTTTTGTGATACTTCTGGTTATACTTCTGTCCAATGGACTTGAAGTGAGTCTTATATTTTCTGGAGGAAATTTTAGACTTATGTGTTTTATGAGTATGGGGTGGTCGAACACTTTCCATACCATATTGTTCACACCAATTTTCTAACTCTTTTCTGTTAGACTGTTTCTTTAACTGTGCTTTAAAACGAAGATCAGTGCAAATGTTCAAAGCAGTCTTGTTTATATGGGATATGATATCTCCATATGTCATTAGATCATAGTCTAATCCTGGGAAATCTTGTGAAAGAGCTTCTTTCACTTGCTGGGCAAATAACTTTGGAAGTCCAGATAAAAAACTTTCTTTCCAATAACTGGCATTATTGTCAGATCTTTGGTATAGCTTACTGAGGAAGACATCCTTATACCATCGGAAGTCTTGGAGTGTTCTACATCTGAGGTTCTGAAGGATTTCAGATGTTCTTTCTTGGTAGACTGTGGGATCACCTATGAAATGGAGGTGATATCGAAGACTAAGGCTGATAGAGCACATGACTCTGTCTGACCTTGCTAATTGAGGACGGGTTCACCATTCTCATTGGTTTTCACCATGTTGAGATTGCTATCTTTGGTAGCGTCAGTGAGGTAGTCATCCCACCATTCTTTGAGCTGACCATTGAAACCAAGGATGATATTTCTGGTTGCTGCTCTCTCTGAAACAGCTTGTTTATAAATGTTGGCGACGATGATCATCTGTTTGGTAACATTGAGGATCTGGTATTCTGTCATTCCATCTATGTTCCACTCATAGATTTGAGTTCCTGGGTAGGATCTCTGGGAATGGGATTCTTCATTTTGAAGATCTGGGTGTGAAGGTCTGGGATAGAAATTCTTTGTATCAGGAAAATAAATTCTATTAAGATGGATAACTTTATCCATCCCGGAATTCTGAGAAGATGAGGATTCACAATCAGAATTACTGTCCAATTGCTTTAAAGTCTGAAGAGCTGGTTGATTAGTTGAAGGTTCTTCTTTCTTAGATCTGGAAATCAGTTCCTGGAGAAGTTTGATATTTTTCTCTTCTGTGGATTCCAATTTTGGAATGAATTTTGATATCTTAAAAGGTAAAACCTTGATTGGAGATTCTGGTTTAACCTTTGTACTGGTTAACTTAAGCGAATCAAATGGTTTTGTCAATGAAATAGTGGTCTGTTCAATTGACTTCTGTTTTGATTTATCAGGTTTAATTGGAGTTTGTTTTTCAAGAATATCTTCGATATTCTGAACTTGTTTCTGTAATGTGACTACTGAAAGATTAGTCCAATTATTTTGTTGGGCTATGTCTTTAAGTTCTGGTTGTTATGTAAAAACAGCTGGTTTAAGGTCAATAGTTCATTCTTTAGTTGGAACTTGTATGTGTTGAAACGGAGGGTGCTCCGCATCAATAACTGTTGTGGAATTAGGTAAATTCCATTTTCTTGTTCTTGCTGTAAGAACATTAATGTTCATTGGTTTATTTCTATGTCTGAACCACATAAAAAATGGTACATTTAACCTAATAACTTGCAAATACTGAAGCCATTGGCTTTTTAAATCTGCTAATCGTTCATTGTTATGGTTTTCAAAATACCATTCTCTGATTTATTTGCTCTCATCTGAAAGAAATTCATCTTTTAATCCTTGAACATCTCTTTCAAAGACTTCAGACAACATATTGATGCCAAAGTCTGAGGCTGAAGGATTGAAGTCAACAGACGATGTATCTGTTGGTTCAAATTCTGGATAGATTAGTCGAGCAGTCTGTTCTTCAATCTTAATTCCCATAGGAACGGATTGGGTCTGAGTTCTACTTGTTGAAGGAAGGTCAATAAAACCTAGAGTAGGGTCAGGAATACTGATCCTAGAGATACTGGAAACTGATTCCCTATTTCCTCTATCTATTTTAATGGAAACTGTTCCATCATCGTACTCGATGATTTGTTCTATTATGGAGTTTTGGACATTCTGGTCCTGAACAACTGGTTTGGTGGCATTTTCAATGTCCCACCTTTCTGGAAGTGAAACTTCGTTCCACTTAATGGTTCCGGGTATGTTAACTATGAATCTATTTCTGTCCATGTTCCAAAAGATAGTTTCACCTTTTGGACGTTTTCTGGTTATAGATCTGGGATTTAATCCCGTAGTCATCAATTTATAATTAAGACGATAAATAACTTCATATGCGTGTGTACCACAATCAACATAATAATTATGCATCTTAATATCTAAATGTAGTGCTTTCATGACATGAGGACATATAAGCGATATAGTATGATCTGGAAAACAATTAAAGAAAATAGGACCATTACATAGACTAGTCTCAACTAATCCTAGTAATGAATCATTGTATCTAAGTAATCTACAATCTCTAAGAGCTAGATATATACTGGTATCTAGTCCTTCTCTGATTAGTGGCTTTAGTGCGACTTGTACATGGCTAATATGTAGAAACCTATAGCCGTTTCTCTTGGCTTTATCTAGTGATTTCTGTGAAAAAAGTCTGATGCTTTGTTGATCACTGTTTAATGGCACAACTTCTTCCTTACATCTAATAGTAAGTAGAGATTTTAGGTCGATGAGACCCTTCTGGTAAATCTCATTTATGTTCATCTTAGGAGGTTTCCAATTACTTAACTCTCCTACTGTCCATGTTTGTTATGTTTTAGCTATGGTATTATTATTTGATCTTACTGAAGCATTACTACTACTAGAAGCCATTACAACTATGTTGACTAGTCTTAACCTTACAATCTGCGAACCGACTTACTATCTTCGAATCTACCTCAAGGGACTCTTAGCGTCTACTGCCCTTCCGCGGGTCTTACTCGCTCCCTACCCTGTCTACGTAGATAAAGGTAAGTTGTCGATAAAGGTAAGTTGTCGATACAGGTATGTTGCTTAAGACTAACCTAATAGTTGCTCTGGATCTGATACCAGAAACAACCCAGGGGAGATAAGATAAAAATAGACATAACAGAAAGCAGAATAAACAGGGATAATAGACAGGAAAATAAAGGAATACAAACAAGATGAAGATAAAATGAGACTAAGTCTCTTACTTGTTAATAGATAAACTGGAAGATAACTGTGCTATACTGTTGGTTCTACAAGAGTACAATGTAAAAGAGTGAACCGAATTAAGGGAAAAATGTAGAAAGAAAGAGAATTCGGATCCTAAATAAGATCTTACAAATCTTAATCTTCTATATGGGAAGAGAAAGAAAATTCGGCTCCTAAGTTGAGACAGACTCTGTCTTCATATAGGATATCGAATCTGTGATTACAATAGTGAAAATGTAAAATGAAAAGTCAAAAGTAACTTTTCAAAAAGTGAACAGTAAAAAGTGAATTTTACTATTCATGAATAGTGGTCGGCTTTTACTGTGGCCGAATCTTGTTTTGCCGTGACTTGATGATCATGTATGGCTTTTACTGTGGCCGAAAGATCTCTTGTCATGATATGATGATTGTGCTTCTGACTAGATTACTTTTACTGTGACCGAAAGTAATTATGTCGTCTTGTGATGATGATGTCTGATGATGGAATCTTGACTGGATTCATCTTCTTCTTCATCTCTGAATCTGAAACTGGTTCTGTGCTGAAGACGTTGCAAAACTTCTTCATGTCAAGATCATACTGACTTATGGTAGAATACATACAAGTATACTGAGTGATATGTATTTCCCACTAATACAAAGAAAATAAATAAACTAGTCTATTTTTCCTATAATCTACTCTGCATCGTACCTAGTCTTACTATCTTCGAAGCCTAACTATCTCTCATCAAATCGCCACATGGGTAACAACGGAGTCTTACGCCTTCTGCTCCTCAATCCCGTGACCTTACAAGATTGTTGAGATAGGTTTGCTAAAGGTAAGCTGGCTAAAGGTAAGTTGACTAAGCAAAATACAAAATAAAATACAGGCTAGAAGATAAACAAGTTTCTAAATCTTCTTTGGCTTTTTGGGAAAGCCACACCCATCAACGGACTTGAGATGTCTTTACCAGTTGCCGTTTGACCTGAACTAGCTGAAGTTTTATGGAGTTCTTCAGTAACCATGTGACTTCAGAGAGGGGAAGTCTAACCGTTGCATCCTAGTTTTTGAAGGGAACTTAGAAGAACAAAACCCTATCTGTCCAATGTTTTTGGTGAGAACATTAGGAAACTCATTTGGATTGTGTTTTTGGCGGAGAACACAACTAAACTCCATTGCCTGAGTTACAATGGTGTAAAGATGCCATAACAATCATCTTCATTGTTATTGGCGGAATCTGTAGAAATGGATGCCTAATCTTGGGCAATCTCATTGAGTTGCAGCATGATGGCCCGAACTTCATCATAACTGGTGGCTGCTGCGAGCTGGGTTTGAAGGAAATTATTGAAGGAGAGGAACTCCTGTTGTTCTGGTTGAATTTCCTTCTTCTGTTTCTGATTGGTTTCTAGCCATGCTTAGATCTTTGGAGTTGAACAAGAACTGTTGTTCATCTTCTTCCACCACATGACACAATGATTTCTTCCGAAAGCCGGTATGACTTGCTGGTTTCCGAAAGATGTATGTTTGAATGTGAATTCTGATATGAAAATCCATGTTATAAAGAAAACTCTGTAGAACACGAAAAATAGAGGAATGTAGGCTAAATGTGCTGGAGCCTGCCAATTTTCCGTGAAGTACTTGTAACCTTCGTAAACTGGTTTTGGTAATATTTCTGTTATAGGACCATATGATGCCCACCATTATATATATATATATATGTGTGTGTGTGTGTGTGTGTGTTTTCTTTTCTTTTTCTCTCAATGCAATTTTCACAAAAAAAAAAGAAAAAAAGATTTTTTTTAAAAATAAAATAAAATAAAGAAGGAAAAAACCCATATTTTTCCTCAACCTTCCCCCCCCCCCCCCCCCCCCCCCTCCCCTCCCCTCCCCTCCCCTCCCCTTTCCCTCTAACCCCACCCCTACCCCATCAGCAACCCCCTTTTCCCAAAAAAAAACCTGCAATTCTTTTTTCTATATATATATATATATGTACACACATGTGTGTGTATATATTATATACATATATATATATTGGACTAAATATGTACAAGCAAAAAAGAAAAGTAAAAGAGAAAAAAATAGAATTAAGGGGTATTTAAGTTTTTTTTTATACAATTCAGTTAAATTTATTGACGGAAAGTTAGAGAGGGGGTGTGTGTGCAGGTTTTTAAAACCACAGGGGGTTCAGGTGTACTTGTTAAAATATAAGGGGTCCTGTGCACTTTTGCTTAACTATAGGGGTTGTGGTGCTATTTACCCTATAAAAAATTTAGCTTTCTTCTGAGTTAATGACGATGCAGCTCTCACTGACCCTAATATACATCTGCCCTTGATCGTCACGATCATTACCATTAACTCATCTCACGTAATTGAGAGAATCTGTAACGACCCCAAACCCAACCCTTCTCAAGACTAGGTCAGAGTCTACGCTCGTTGACGTTGCGATCTCATGTACATAACTTTTTATAACATTAAAAGAAGTAAAGTATAAAGATCTTTAATAGTAACTAGCTATTAAGGAATAATCCCAGTACAAAAGGGTGTTACACCACTCAAGACATGAAATCTACCCAACTATTTTACAAACTTGGGTTTCAGCAACAGCTACTCTTCTACCCGAGAGTAATACAAACAAACTTTAACTTTTACAACTTGGATCAAAACATGACAGACAAAGAGTTTCGAGCTCGTAATCATTCAACTTTGGCACATAATGTTAATTTCTATTTCAAGCTAAGTTGCACCTGCAATGGAGGGGGAAAAGGGTGAGCTTTTTGGAAGCTCAGTGAGGATGGACTATGAGAGTTTAAAAACTTTTCAGGGCTTTCGAAAATCATGATGCGATGCATTACACGTAGGATAACATTAATGTACTATCCACATATGGTAAACAATAAGATACAATAACATATGATAACCAGTAGAGATTTCTATCATATTCGAATCACGTATCAATAACAGTAGCGACATATAGATAAACAATCCTTTCTCTCTGAGGTCCTCTAAGGACCAAGCGTTAGTACTTAATTACATCACGTTGCAAAGGATACATTTCGATAACACTTCCATAGGTGGCCAGCCCCGAATCATGATTTCAACTTCTTATCTCTCCCAATAGGGTACTCCGGATTGTCCTAGAAACCTACGACCCAATTCTTTGAGGGTGGAGATCGCTAAGCGAGAGAGGGAATAGGACCACGATAATCACGGGAACACCAGCAAGCCCTATGCTGCCCGGCGTTCGTGAACGCTATTGTGCTTGAGGTTGCAACCCCTAATTCCAATAACACACAAGTATGCACAAGTAGCCACATAACACACAATTGATAACACTTTTGCACTTTACGATCACGCAATTCGATAAACATATAAGTGGGGAACAATGAAAAAGGTTGTCCCCGAGCATATACTTTCAGCAAACTAGAAAAATTAATTCATTAGAAGCTCAAGATAACTCGAGTTAAGCCATAGCTAGCTTTCAAATTCTTGCAAGTTAATAACATAACCAAATCAACGTATTTTAGTTTAATACTCAAGAATTACATGCAGTTAGAAGAATGTAATCTATAATCACTCAGGCACTTAGAGGCCAAAGGTTAATTTTACAATTCATGCTATAAACATGCGTACATTATTAAGTTATCTTCCAGGCTCATTCAGTAACGCATACAGTCCAGTAATATAGAAGTAACTTATTCAAGCTAAAACACTAACTTTATTCTACAATTCATTCCAGCTTTTAACTACTCAATATCTAACTCTCTTAATTTTTCAACTAGGTTAAATATCATTTAAATTTGTTTACTAACATTAGTAAAGGAGCTCAAATTAACCAAGACTTGATTAAAATTTAACTGGTGTATTTCATTTAACTATCAACCAATCATTTAAATAGTACACTAAGAATAATACAACCTATGTAGCTATTCCAGCTTTAAGATCTAGTATATAATCTCTTAACGTTTAAGGTTCAATTTTCAATTCCCAATAAACTTCCTTTACGTAACCACCATACTCTACATTTCAAACTTATATTAAGTCCAACTATTAGTTAACTCAAAATTAGCATACTAAGCCAATAATTTTAAGACCTGTACCAACTTTGTTATAATCTCCTAGGCTTATAGAACTACCATTAACCACTTAATCATTATTAAGCTTACAATTCCATATAACCTAAAACTAACTGGGTACCTTGAAGATTCATTAGCTATTTAAACCTAATAAACACAACTACAATTCATAGCACTTTAATTCGATACCACAAACAACCCTGGTATTTTCTCAAGTTTTTTCATAGTTATAACTAGCCTACTAACATTATCAACCTGCAAATACACCAAGGATTTGATAATTCCATACATCGAATATTTAACGTTGTATGTAAAAATTCATTAAATACAACTAATGAATCTCTTTACCTCAACCACGCGGAGCTACGATCTTTAATTGATTAGCTCTAAATGTTGAAGAATCTTGCTATGATAACAGATGAGGCAATAATATAGTGAATGTTAAGCCGGAGTAAAAACTTTATATAGAGTGAATGCTTAGTTCTTATTGGACTAAACTAAGCTGGACGATGAGTAATGATTTGAGGCTTGGTGTCCTGGTGAAAGATGAGGCCGTGTGATATGCAAGATAGGCACTAGTTTAATAGGATTAATTCGGTGATAACATCCAGTTTGGCTCGATAATACACAGACTGCTCAATAGGATGGTTTAGCTTTGATGATGATCGTCTACTTGGTAGGTAGCTATAGACGACAATGATAAAATTCCTAGGCATACATGCAAGGCGCCAGCGATACATGGTGAAATGGTTTAACTTATTTGCTTATGTGACAACGATTAAGGCGGCTAGCTTATTTTGTTGGCAAGTGGTGTTTGTTCGTGGTAAATCAGCAAGCTAATTATACGTATGAATAAAGGTGGTATTTGGGCCGGGTCGATACAGGCCCAATTCAGCCTAGCATATAAAAATTCGGGCCCAGCCCAACTCAAATGAAATTGAGTTCGACTCGACTCAACTCACCACATATAGGTGGGCCAAGTTAGGTCATATATTTTTGGACCCAGCCCATTGTACCCAAGCCCATTTGTGCTCAAGCCCAACCCAGCTCGAATCCAGCACAGGCCTAACTCGAGCCCAGCTCAGGCCCAATTCGAGCCTAGATAAAGCCCATCTTGAGATTATAATTTGTACATGTAATTTTTCTTATAAATAGTTAGTTTATTCAACTTTATTTTACTACAAAACTATATATTTATTTTACTACCTATTGTCTCTTTATTTTATTACAAGAGAATACACAATATCTATGGCTATAGGGGAAGAAAATCTTTCACAACGATTACGTTCAAATGTTTAGAATTATTTTGCTTACTTTGAAGAACATGTGTATGTAATTTGTAACTATTGTGAACGTAAATATATATTTCGTCGTCAATTTGAAACTGGAACGCTTGTAAGACATCTTGTATCTCAACACTCAAATGTTTCAAACTATTTTAATCTTCAACCGCCGCCACCAACATGCCCAGCACCCGCACAAAGAGTATAATAAAATGGAGAACTTCTCCACCAACTTTCTTCATACATTTATGTAATGTTCTTTTTTTATGTTTATTAGTAACGTATCCGTGTTTCGTGAACTTGTGATTTGTTAAGTAATGTTTTATCATTTATATTAATATTATCAATCAACTTATGTCTTGTTAATTATTAAATTAACTTTTTCGTAAAAAAAAGTTAAGCTTAAACTTTTTTCGTTATTAATCCAACTAACAAAATTCAAAACACACTAATAAAAAATAAAAAAATAAAGATGGCTGGCCCAGCCCAGATCGCGATTGGTGGTAGCGGGCCTATGGACCGAGCTGGGTCTTATATTTCAAGAATTGAGCCCAGTCCAACTCAATCCACTAAACATATGTGCAGAGCCGGACTCATTTTTCCTAACCCACGATACGATCGGACTAGCCCATTTACCAGCTCTACGTGTGAAGCTTAAAATGATGATGCATCCTAGCTTGGGTGGTATTCGAATGATTGTGCTATGTGAGAACTAAATACATAGGACAGTGAGGTTTTATAGTTTTGATGAGTTGCAAATACATTTGTCAAATGATGAGTTAACGGTTTGATGATCAAGCAATTGGTTGTATAGTTTATGGTGGCAGCGGATGGTAATGGCACTTGGATATAGAATGATTATGCTAGGCTATAATGATTTAACAATAGGTTGATGATGGCGAGAATTTTAGGATAGTAAAGAATTGTTAAACCGTGGCAATCAGATAAGGCTTGCGATATTAGACTGTGATGCTATTTGAAGTTTGTAGAGCCAGATAGTTGTATTTGTGCAGGCTGGACGATGACCATGCATGGCTAGGATGTTGAATAATACTCATAGCTTGCTGTCGTGTTGGTTAGTTAGGAGGTGGTTGTTAGGTGTATTATTGATATATTATTTCAGTTCATTTTCACTTAAATTTTGTTAGTTCTTGAGTAATTTATGAGCAATTTGATTGGCTATGTGTTTGATTTGCGACGTAGGTGATTTCCATGAGAAAGTCAAAGTTTTGAGGCAAAAATTGAAGAGAAATGGTAAAGGATTAGCTTTCATGCAACTAGTGGAGCAATTGAAGAGAAATCAGAAGTAGTGCAGTCATAGCGCATCTGCTCAACGTTGCTGAAAAATTAAGGGCAATTTGGTAAATTGGCACGAAAAGAAGAACCCTACCTCAAAAAGAAGGAAAAAACGTGAGAAGGGGGCAGCTATCATTGGGGGAGAAAAAGAGGGGATTTGCGAGTTGAAGATGGAGGAACGATCTGGAGATGGACTTCTACCCCAATTCTTCTCCAAATCCTAGTTTTCTCTATCTCTCTTATCATGAATTATACTATGTTTTGGATTTTATTTACATTTATTATGATGTTCTAGATTATTTTTCTAGATTATGAATATTTGATGCTTTTGGTTTTTATTGATTGATGAACTATTCCATATATGCATTGAGTATTTCATGCTAAGTTTAATGCTTGTGATTGTCTGATCAACAATTGCATGATTCATGATTTGGTTTGAGACTGAGAAGTGATAACTAAATTAGACCACGTGTGAAATACCATTAAATCGTTATAAACTAGAGATAATTATGAGATCTAGTGCAACGCTTGAATTTCTAAGTCTTAATGCATTCCATAAGTTCACAGTTATCACAGAGATGTAGTTAGTTTGCTTATTGGGATAAGTTATTGATGATTGAGAAATATTAATATCTACCTTAGCGAAATTGCTAGCAACGTAGGGAATATACGTCACTTGATTTAAATCATTAGTTTCAAGTAAGATTAATTTCGATGAAATCGGAATCCCTAGAGCCTCTTAATTATTGAATTACCATCTTTTGTTAATTTCATAATTATTTTAGCTGTTATTTTTATAAGTTCTATAATTTCTTTAGTCGTTAGTTACAACCTCTCAATTCGTGATTGGACAATAAAGTTAAAGTTACACTTGTCGAGGTCGGAATCTCGCAGTAAAGGTTGAGAAGTTACTCCTGCTGAGCCGAAATTCTGGGTCGGCCTCTTGACCTGAATTTTCGGGTCGGTTACCTGACCTGCACAAGGAAAGGAAGGAAAATGCGGGGTGATGACCCGGATTTTTCCCTCGGGCACGCGAATGATTAGTATGTCCGAGCTGGCGAAGTAACTGAAAGCATTTAATGATGAGTTACCTCCGGAAAAAAGGGGTAGAGCTCTATTTATACTAAATTCGGACCTGACAGCATTTAATGCGGTGCAACTTTATGTCCCATCAAGACTTTATGTCCCATCAGAACAGCTGGCACCCAGGTCGGGGTTTTCCTGGGTCGGGGTAAGTTTGGATCAGCATCCAGGTTGGGGATTAGCTGAATAGGCTGGCCTCAGCCCGGGTTAGACTATCCCAGCTCGGGTGGGCATCTTACCTCAGCTCGGGGGTCCCCCTCGTCAATCCCTCCCCCCCCCTAAGTCGAGATCGAGAGGGTGAGATCTGGATTTAGGAGTTGTTCCCAAGCTGGAGGTGCCCGACACCGGTAAAGTGGGGGTGGCCACGTCAGCGGTGCATGCCCTTCAGATGGCTGACACGTCACCTGACAGTTATGACAAGATGCGACGTTTGGGATTCCCGAGGCGGTTACAAGAGCTGCCTATAAATAGGGCCTTGACATTCGAGATTCATTTCACACTTTGCTTACAAATTTTCAAGAGCTTTAGGTCGGCAACTAGGGTAGTCGGACAATTTTAGCACGGAAAGCATTCTTCTCGGGACACTCAGCTCGGAATCCGTTAGCTCGGGGCCAATTAAGTCGGGTCGCCTTCCACAACTAGAGTCGTAGGTATGTCCCGACTCCCTTTAGTTATTCCTGCACATATTTTGATTTGTAAACAAGATGGGGAGGTCCTATGGTGGGGATGAGAGTCCGTCGAGCTCGGAATCCACCTCGGACAGAGGCCAAGGTGGCGACAGCACCGATGAATCTCGAGGATCGGTTCGGAGATCCGAGCCCGGGGAGAGTGATGATGATTGTCAAGTCATTGGGGTTAGGCAAGTGCAAGAAGAAGCCGAGGCGGATCCTTTGGCCAACCTGGGAGACTTGGGAGATAGGGAAGATGAGGAGCCATTGAACCAGTTGGAGGGGGTTGAGATACCACAGGAGTACCTAGTTAGAGCCTTTACATCGGAACCGATTGAAGCGGTCCCGGTTAGGGCGGTCCGACCTCGGAGCTTAGCTACAGCCAGTGGTTTGTCGGCTCAAGGGAAGAGGATAGAGCAGTTGTTTGCCTGCTGTAAGCGCGAGTGCCATTCTACCGTCCAGATGGCTAAAGCCAGGCTAAGGGATTGGTCGGTGGACCGACACCACAGGCTGAAGGTTCCAGGTCGGAATGAATCCGCCTGCTATCCTTCACTCGATCACTTTACTATCTATGACCTCGCCTTCGATGTCATCCGACTTCCACTTCCCGACTTTATTGCCGGCATTTTGAATTACTTTGAGCTTAGCCCGGGTCAGATGTCATCAAATGGTTAGGCCATGATGGTAGCATTTTATGTATTCTTCCTTGAGGGAAAAATAGAGCCGACCCTGCGTCGGTTCAGTCAGTTCTTTGTATGCAAGCTAACCTGAAGCAGCCATGGTGGTTTCATTTTACAGCTCGAGCCAACAATCCCATCTTCACCAAGTGGCACTCCACCAATAAGGGCTGGCACAACGACTACTATTGGGTCGAGCCGGCTGTGAACCCGGGGTACAAGGTGGATTGGAATCCCTTCTTAAAGAAGAATGTGAACGATGACCCCAAGCTCTCAGAAGCTGAGCTCGCTGAGGTTGGGGTATTGAGACCCAAGCCGGGTATGCTGACTGACATTGAAAGCGTCCTCAGGTGGGATAGAATTTAGAAATCAAAGCTATTCGGGAGATATCCTAACCTGAGGAAGGAGCATCCCCATCTACTTCCTGAGCCCGAAGAGAATGCGGAGTCCAGCTTGGAAGATGGTCAGTTCGCAGGATCAATGCCCGACCTCCCCATCTCCTTGTTTACAGTTGTTATTTTTAGTTTGCATTTGGTCATTTCTCACATCTCTTTTTTTATTTGTTTTGCAGATATGGCGGATACGGTAAAGCTCGCGTATGCTTAAAGGAGGAGAAAGATCGAGGCCAGTAGCGAAGTCTTGGCTCGATCTGGCTTGGGCTCTACTGTCCTTCAAGGGCAGAGGCAGCGGCCCGGTGGCCAAGTGCGGGAGGTCGGCGCCGAGGTCTTTTCTAAGAAGACATCGGGGTTTTCCCTGCCTAAAAGATCGAGCTTGGGGATGGCGATCTCGGAGCGCTCAGCGTCCCGCCCTGAGAGTAAAAAACGACATCGGGCCGAATACTCCGGGAAAGGCAAGGCCACAGAGGTGAGCCCTCCCAGCAAGGATTTTGTCGAGGCAACCAAGGTCGTTCGCGACTCCAAGCTGGCAATGGTCCCGGCAGAGCAGCTCTCGCTCGACCTGAGGACGACCATAATCACGGTGAGACATCTTCAACCGTGTTGATATGGTTATGTTTTTCAGCTTGGCTGATCATTTTCAGGCCCACATCCTTTCAGCACCCAACTTCCTTGCCAGGGCCCAGTCTCATTACATCGAGCTCGAGCAGCGATACATCGATGCCCGAGCTGAGCTTGAGGCCTTGAAGGAGGAGTCCGCCCATAGGCGCAAAGTGGACACAATGGAGATTGACCGGCTGACAAAGGAGCTCGAGGCAGAGAAGTGCCGACGCGAGGCCGCGACCAAGGATGTCGAGCGCTACAAGTTGGAGAGGCGCAAAGCCAAGAGAAAGCTTCGGGAGCTAGGAGATCGGGTTGGCCAACAAGAGGAGAAGACGGTTGAAGCCTTCAAGTCCAATCAAGCGGCCGTGGACTAGTTGGCCACAGAAGGTGGGGAGATGGCCAAGTACGCCGAGCTGGAGTACTACTTCCGGGGCCAAGTCGCAGCTTGGAAACGAGCGAAGACCTTTTTTCCCACCTCTAAGAATGACTATATCGAAATCTTGGAGGCTCCACCGCTGGAGTTCTGGGACATTCCTGAGCTCCCAGCCGACCTGACGTCCCAAGCTCAGGAGGTGATCGAGTTTGTGAAGAAGGGTATGGATCAGGTCGGTGATGAAGCCGATGCTACCACCTCCACCGCTGCGCCTAAGTGAATTTCGTAAACTCGCCCGGGTCAGGCTCTTGTAATCTTGCCAAGGTCGGGCTATTGTAATTTTAAATTTTAAATTTAATGAAATTATTGTTTTACGTTTTATTTGAGTTTGTACAAATGTACTTTTCCCTTCTCAAATTTTCTCAAGTAAGTAGGGTCGGACCAAAATAAATGGACCTTTCAAACTTAATTTTAAATGTGAGGAACCGAGCTGTCGCGATTAATGAATTCTCATCCTAATCTGAGCTGGTTAACTGGACAACTAATGTTGCCGACCTGGACTCGTCAGTCAGATTTAAAATTTGTCAAACTAATATTGACAAATGTTGAGTTCGAGTTTAGACCCAAACTAACATCCCGACCTGAAGCCGGATTATACCGAGTTGGACCTTAATCCGGACTGGCAAAGCTAACCTAATTATTATTGATTCTACCCGAGCTGAAGCCTAGTCTAAGCTGGTTTACTTAATCATTAGATCGTAATTAAGCATGGTCACCGCGTTAATCCGATTTGGCAGTAGCTTAGTAGCTGAGGCGCTTGGGCCGGGGTCGGGCTTTGCACTGGTTTACAAAATACATTGTATTGAGGTTGTACATGAAGTACTTAGGCTCGGGAGCCAATTACAAGCAAATGTTTTTACAAGAGATCTTGGCTCGGGGGCCTTTACAAAATATCCGGCTCGAGGGCCATTACAAGAGATTTCGGCTCAGGGGCCTTAGACAAAATACCGCTTCAGGTGTTCTTAGTGCCATGCATTCTTCAGTAGTTTTTTGTACTTGTTGCGGAGGTAGAAGGTTCCAGGTCGGACTTCTTTCACGACTTCGTACAGTCCTTCCCAGGTCGGGGAAAGTTTGTTACCCGAGCGTGGCAAAAAGATGGTCTTTCTGAGTACGAGGTCGCTAACCTTAATAGGCTTAGGCTTGACCTATTTGGCAAAGGCTCTTTGCATGGCAGCTTTACTGGCCAACATTCTGATTTGAGCTTTAGCTCAGAGCTGTTCAGCGAGGTCGAACTCTTCACAGATCAAGGCTCCGTTTATTCTTGGATCATGGTAGAGGGTCTTATTGGTAGAAGACCTGATCTCCACTCGCAGCACCGCTTGAGTACCGAAGGTCAGTTCGAATGGTGATTCACCCGTTGCCGAGCTGGTGGTGGTCTGCTAAGCCCACAACACCTAGGGGAGAATCGATGCCCACTAGCCTTTTGCTTCCTCCAGCTTGGTTTTCAGGCCCTACAAAATGATTTGGTTAGTTCTTTCGACTTGGCCATTACTTTGAGGGTGAGCAATAGATGAGAATCTAAGGTCGATCCCGATCTCAGCACATTTGCCTCAAAAGTACGCACTATTGAATTGCTTGTTGTGGTCAGTAATGATGACCTTCGGCACCCCAAATCGGCAAATGATATTCTTCCATACAAAATCCCAAGCTGCATTTTCTGTTATTCGAGCAACACCTTCAGCCTCAGGCCATTTGGTGAAGTAGTCTACAGCTACGAATGCGTGCTTTTTCTGGCCAACACTGGTTGGCAATGGGTCGATGATATCTAGACCCTATTGATAGAATGGCCACGGGCTTACCATCACTGTTAGGTCTACCGCATGTTTTCTCTATATGTTCGCGAACCTTTGGCAGGTGTCACACTTTTTTACATACTCCTTAGCATCTTGTTCTAAGGTTGGCCAAAAATAGCCTTGCCTCAATGCCTTCCGAGCCAGAGCCTTGCCACCCAGGTGGTTTCCACATACTCCTTCATAGATCTCTCGGAGTAAATAGTTTTCCTCCTCGGGCCCGACACACTTTAAGAGAGGCCAAATGTAGGCTCTCTTATAAAGTTGCCCAGCTAATATGACAAACATTTAGGCTTGTTTAATGAGTTTCCGTGCTGCCTTTTCATCCTCTGAAGTCATCCTCCCCTCCAAGTAGTCCATGATTGGTTTGGTCCAATCTGGGCTTAAATTGAGCTCGGCTACGGCTTGTTTCCCCAACTAGATACTTGGTTCAGAAACTTCTTCCACATGGACCAGTGCAGATCGGCTCTCGCCCAAGGCCAACCTAGACAGAGCGTCAGCCTTTATATTCTCCTCCCTCGGGATTTGCTGCACCGTGAGCCTCTTGAGCCTTGAGGTCAAATCCTTAACTTTGTTGAGGTAGGCCAGCGTAGCATTGTCCTTAGCTTCGAACTCTCCTGATATCTGACTAGCAACCAATTGAGAGTCGGTGTTCAGCTGAGCCGCAATTTTCAATCCTGCGATCACTGCTTCGTACTCAGCCTCATTGTTGGACGCCGGGAAGGCGAACTTGAGGGAGTATTGGTGCTTATGCTGGGTCGGGTCAAGGATGACTACTCCAGCTTCGCTTCCAAACTTTCATGATGCCCCATCCACATGGACCTTCCACACATCCTCCGGGTCATGTTCGACTCGGCCAATACATTCCACCACAAAGTCCGCGATGACTTGGACTTTAATGGCTGTTCTGGGTTGGTAGGTGATGTCAAATTGACTCAGCTCAACTGCCCATTTCAGTAGCCTACCCGACGCCTCTGGCTTGTGCATGATGGACTTGAGCGGGGCATCCGTCATGACCTTAATTGGATGAGCATCAAAGTATAGCTTCAGCTTTCTTGCCGCCGTGATGAGCACGAGGGCAAGTTTTTCAAAGGAGGAGTATCTCACCTCAGCCCCCTGCAATGTTTTACTGACATAATAGACCGGCTTCTGCTCCTTCCCTTCTTCGCAGAGTAGTGTTACTGCCACTGCTGTCCCTGAACATGCCAAGTATAATACCAGCTCATCCCCCACCTCAGGTCGGGATAGCAAGGGTAATGAAGTGAGATACCTTTTCAGCTCTTGGAAGGCGTTTTGGCATTGCGTAGTCCATTCGAAATTCTTAGGATTCCTCAATATTTTGAATAGAGGAACACACTTGTCGGCCGACCTGGACATGAATCTGCTTAGCGCCGCGACCTTGCCCGCGAGTACTTGGACGTCCTTCACGCGGGTCGGCGACGCCAAGTCAAGTATCGCCTGAACCTTTCCGGGTTGGCTTCTATTCCATGGGCTGTGACCATGAAGCCCAAAAACTTTCCTGTCTTGATGCCGAATGTGCACTTTTCCTGGTTCAGCTTTATCTCAAAGTGTTCTATTACGGCGAAGGCTTCAGCCAGGTCGGCTACATGGTCTTCCATCCTTCTGCTCTTGATCAACATGTCATCTACATAGATCTCCATATTTCGGCCAATCTAATTTTTGAAAGCCTTGTTCACTATCCGAGTGTAGGTAGCTCCAGCATTCTTGAGGCCAAAAGGCATGACCTTATAGTAGTAGAGACTTTTATTGGTAGTGAAGGCAGTCTTCTCTTTGTCTCCGGGAGCCATCTTGATCTGGTTATAGCCTTTGAAGATATCCACGAAAGAGCGTAGCTCGAACCCGGAGGTGGCATCCACCATCTGATCAATCTGAGGTAGAGGGAAGCAGTCCTTAGGGCAGGCTTTATTGAGGTCGGTAAAGTCAATACACAGCCCCCATCCTCTGAAGGACTTGGTCACCAACACCACGTTGGATAACCAGGTTGGTTATTGGATTTCCTTTATGTGGCTGACGTCTACCAACTTATCCACCTCTTCTACTATGATTTATTGCTTATCATAATGGAAGTGCCTACGCTTCTGCTTTACCGGATAGTGATTTGGGTCGGCATTCAGATGATGCTCAATCACGGTCGGGTCGATACTTGTCATGTCAGAAGCAGACCATGCAAATATGTGTTCATTTCTCAGGAGGAATTGGCTTATACCTTTCTTGAGGTTATCAGAGAGTTCACTCCCGACCTTTGCTCTCTTTGTTTCATCAAAGAGTTCCACCTCTTGAAGGTCTTCAGTTGGGCTTCCCCTCTTCGCATTTCTCTTCTTATCGGACAAATCTAGCCCCCAGCCAACATGATATTTAGGGTGGATGGAGTTTTCATAGCATTCCCGAGCTGAGAGCTGGGCTCCTTGGATTATGGCCGTGCTGCCCGGGGTTAAGAATTTCAAGGCCTGGTAGTAAGTTGAAGGAACGACCCTGAAATGATTGAGTGCTAGCTGACCTAAGATCCCCTTGTAAGTAGAGTTGCAATCCATTACAATAAAGTTAGCCTGCATCGAAACCCGTTTGTCTCCGTCTTCCAGCTTCAGTGGGAGGTTGATGACCCCTTCAGCTCGGTGGGCATATCCGGTGAAACCAACCAAGGTGCCCCTCAATGGCTTGAGCCGGCTCCTGTCCAACTCCATTTTCTCAAACGCCTTCAAGAATAGGACTTCTGTCGAGCTCTCGGTGTCCACTATCAGCCTCTTCACAGTAAAGTTGGCTATTTCAACGCTGATCACCAGTGGGTCGTCATGGGGCAATATCACACCCTCCAAGTCTTCTGAGGAGAAAGTGAGATCCTCCATCTCTGGGACCGGACCCCGTGTCGACCTGTACTCCCTTCTAGCCTGAACATAACCCTTCTTGCCAGCCGAGGTCTCCCCACCCGACGCCAATCAACCCTCCGGCGATAGTCTCAATCACAGCCAAACGTCCGCCTCCGGCTTGGCGCCTGGGTGGACTTCTTTCTCTGTCCCTCTAATCTTGGCTCTGGGTCGGCAGTTGATCTACGTACCTCCGAAGGTGACCTCGGGCTATCAGTACTTCTATCTCCTGTTTCAAGTCTTTGCACTCCTCAGTGGTATGGCCGTAGTCCATATGGTAGCGGCAATACTTGGTCCTATTGCACTTCTCAAGTCGACCTTTCATCCTCGGCGCTGGAGGCAGGTGGTTCTGGTGCTGGATCTCCATCAGGATCTGCTTTCTTGTGGTGTTAAGGGGAGTGAACATAGTGAACCAGGGGTTCTGCTTCGGTTGCTTACCTCGGTTGTTTTGGATTTTTCCCCCAGGTTGGGCTCCGGAGGTCTCTCCCTTCTTGTCGACTTCCTTCTCCTTATCGCCATCCTTCTTTGCCTGATGGATTTCTTCCAAGTGTATGTACCCTTCTGCTCGTACCATCTGCTCGGCTACAGTATCCACGGGGTCGATGGCCAGGGAGGATGTAAGGTGGTCCGACCCGAGTCCACTTTGGTAGGCCATTAACGCTATGGAGTCTTCCAGGTTGGGTATTCTGAGGGACTCTTCATTGAATCGGGCCGTGTAAGGCCTTAGAGTTTCTCCTCTATGCTGCTTCACCTACAACAATGATGAAGTGTAGGGGGGTGCACGTCGGCTTCCCGTGAAGCGGGACAAGAAAGCCTCAGCCAGCTGATCAAAACTTGCGATAGAGCCGAGATGAAGTTTTTTGAACCAGGCCAAGTCATTGCCAACCAGGGGGGGCGGGAAGATCTTCGTCTTCATGACGTTGGTCATATCATGCAGTGTCATATAGTGATCAAAGTTAAGCAAGTGGCTGGCTGGGTCTCCATCCCCATTATAGACTGCTAGGTTGGGCATCCGGTTGCCGGTGGGCAATGGGGTAGCAAATACCTCGGGTGAGAGTGGGCTTACACCGAGCTGGTTAATGACCTTGGCTATGGCAGCCGCGGTCTTGGCCTGCTTGGGGTCGGCATGGGCCACCATTTTTCCTCTCGTCTCTTCGGGTCCCGCCATCGCCTCCAGGAAGCCCTCTTCGTCTTGCACCCGTTTTTGTCTCAGGGTTGGGATGCGGAATTGTAGACGCGTAGGCCTCGGCGTAGCTGCTTGTAGAATTGGGGGATCCGCAGCTAGTCGGGCTACCTGCTTCTTAAGTTCCTCAAACATCCTGAGCATCATCTTTACCTTTGGTGACAGGTTGGAGTTGAGGTCTCTATCTGTGGATGGGTTGGTTTGTGAGGCTAAGTGTATACGTTAGCTCGTTCCAACGTCGGTTGAGGTGAGGTCTTGGTTAGGCACCTGCGTAGTTTCGAGGTCCCCATCCGGGTTGGGCGAGTCCTCTACCGGTGTGCTGTGACTTCTAGTTTGTACCATGATGGTTTCTTAATGAATAGTGAGAAGAGTGATAGAAATAACTACTTTTCCCACAGACGGCACCAAACTGTCGAGGTCGGAATCTCGCAATTGAGGTTGGGAAGCTACTCCTGCCAAGACAGAATTCTGGGTCGGCCTCTTGACCTGGATTTTCGGGTCGGTTACCTGACCTGCACAAGGAAAGGAAAGAAAAGAAAATGCGGGGTGATGACCCGGATTTTTCCCTTGGGCTCGCAAATTGTTAGTATGTCTGAGCTGGCGAAGTAACTGAAAGTATTTAATGACGAGTTACCTCCAGAAAGAAGTGGTGGAGCTCTATTTTTACTAAATTTGGACCTAACAGCATTTAATGCGGTGCAGCTTTATGTCCCATCAAAACTTTATATCCCATTAGAACAACTGGCACCCAGGTCGGGGTTTTTCTGGGTCGGGGTGAATTTGAATCAGCATCCAGGTTGGGCATTAGCTAAACAGGCTGGCCTCGGCCCGGGTTGGACTATTCCAGCTCGGGGTGGCATCTTACCTCAGTTCGGGGGTCCCCCTCCTCAACACCAATTTCGGTACTTAATAATCACAGTTCTCGTTAGAATGATCTTTACTTACTACTTTATTACTTGTTGCGATACGTACATTTGCGTTAAAAATCACACAATTGTGGTGATATGCAATACCAAGCTTCGTGGACTATGTGGAAGTAATTTAAAGGCTAATAAACTATAATGCTTAATCTAATATAAATCTAATCCTTAATATGAATTAAATATTCCTAATTCATCATCCAGCAATATATCTTTTTAGATTAAATTTCTTAGTTATCAAATTAACCTTTTCACGTCTAAGATTATATTTGAAAGAGTAATATAAGTTGGTATTCTAAGTAACTTAAACGTCTAGCAGCAAACCCTAAACTTTTAAGTGAAGGCTTAATCCTCTAACATTCTTAAGCTATTTAAAATCTTCCAGTAGCAGTTCTAAGTATCCATGTACATACTAGAGTTAACTTATTTAGAACCCTTCTAAGCTAAAATTTTCATATCTACTTATTTTTTCTTGTTGTCAAAATGTATCCTAGTAAGTTCTATATCCTATGTTAAATAAATATTAGTACTGTGTTAAATTTCGTTTAAGCTAGTTAAAGTTTCAATGGTTTAGGGATTAATTGGTTGGAAATTAGCAAAGTCCAAAACTATTAAAGGTACTTATATACTAATTCTTTTTATTTGTAGATGTCCACACTCCATTCTTATTTTCATTTCACAAATTAAGATCACCATTATTTTTATTGATTAACCTAGTTCTATTATCTATATGTACTTTCAGAATTACTATAAGCTATACCATGTCCTAGAAATTCCCATATTGTATCTAGATAATTTATTTAACCAAATGACAAGTAAAGTACTAACTTTAATATTACTGACTTGTTAACACTCACACTATCCATTGTACCCAAGTTAATCTTTTCTCTTGAATTGAAACGAATGCTTAATTTGATATGTTAAGGTTTATAATTCTTCTAAGTTTAAATTAATTCATGTCATATATAAGGCACATACCTATAATATTATATTACATTATAAAATAAAAGTTGATCATTTATGAGTGTACTCTATGAATACCTAAATAAGACGAGGTCACTATGAAATGCAAGTAATCATACCCAAAGCTCAGTTAATATACGGGAATTGAGTACGGGGCCTCACAGAATCCTTTTTTCTTATTGCGTATGCAGTACCGGATACACCAAATCAGTTACAATGCGAACAACTCCAAGAATGGCTAGGCTTTTTTGCATCATCTCGCGGTTAAAAACTTCCAATTTTATTTTATTTTTTCCTTTTTTCCCTAACTAGTATATTTCGTGTTCAACTAGGGATGAGACCAGGGCCGTCTCAAACAATTTAAGGACCTTGACCGATCATCTAAATAGGGGCCTTAATAATTAAGTTTTTTTTCAATAAAAAAAACTCTAAATTTTCTACTAAAATAATCACTACAAATAAAATGACATTTTTTCAATGTTCTTTCTCTTTATTAAGTCTTTCTTCAGCATATTTCTTAAGCCTTAATAATTAAATTTTATTAAGTCTATTGCATATAAGAACAATTAATAAAAAAAAATGAATATAAGTAAAAAAATTAATTATTTCAAGTTAAGATATATATAAATATGTAAACAATATCAAAATTTATCACATAAAAAAACAAAAATAAAAAGAGTTGAGTGTATACCTCTATTCTTTCTTTCTTGGGACAGCCCTGCTTTCTTATATTATATGCAAAATTAATATCACAATAAACAAAAATCGTTTAAGTGCTGACCTTCAATAGTTCAAAAATCGATTAAGTGCTGACTGTTTGGCATTCTTTTACTAAGTTAGTATTATTTTTTTTTATCTTGGGGCCCCCATACTAAGGGGGCCTTGGGTACAGGCCCAAGCTGCCCATAGCTTAGGCCGGGTCTGGATGAGACACCAAAAAACAATTAACAAATGCAATGAACTGCACAAATCAGTGCATGTAAGCAATATTTCGGCTAAGAGGCATTGTTACGTCCTAGGGAATACGAGAATGAATATCTATCAGGGGCGGATCCAGGAATTAAAAATTGGACCCCCTTAAAATTTTTTTTTTGTACAATATTTTTGGACCAGTACAAAAAATATCCAAAATATCATAAAATTGGAAGAAGAAGATTTGATAAAACATGATGGAGGAATAGGAAAGTAATACACACATAACCAAGTGTGCTTACATATATAGTTTGGTTTTTAAGGGGAAAAAAAAAAAGGAAGCTGGTCTTTCGATTTAAAAGATTTATAGTTATTCGGGAATTAAGTGATGGCCTAATGGCAAGAGTTGTCACCTTGGGCTCGGGAGATCTAGTGTTTGAATCTTGTGTGGGGTAAGTTTGGAGGGATCATGGAAAAAAAAAACAAAAGAAGATTTAACCTTTTAGAAAAGGAAAATTATACAAATATCAACATTCTGCTGCAATTGGGACTCGAATTCATGCTACAAAAGTGAACACAGTTGTTCCCCACCATCAAACTACTTCATATCTTGTGAACTTTAGCAGATTTTATAGTATTTATTGAACGGACAAACCTAATTTCAAAAAAAATATACATTAAATATTTTTGTATTTTTTGCAGGTTGGGGGGGTCGGGGGCCTAAATCCGCCCCTGATTATATGGTCCAAAGATGCATGTACTTAATTAATTTTCAAGTCCGACAAGAACATGGAGCTAATTTAACACTATAGATGCATACAAATACAGCTGGGATACCAAATGTCGGCAATGAAATTTTAATTTAGTGTTCCATTATAAGAAGAAGTTCCAATAGGCAAGCCGGACAAACGACTGAGTGGGGTGAGTCTGCATGTACATAAAAGAGTGTTTTTATCCGGTCAGTGGAATAAAAATGCAACCCTTCGTTATATAGCCAACTCTTTCAGAATAAGGAATTTTATGTCGTTCATTGAGATTCTCGATCTCAAATAAGTAGATATGGAAAAATCAATCGACCAATCATATGAAGACTCTTATCATCTTAGCTGAGGTAAAAGATCTCAATCAAGGTGGGAGCAAGGGCGGATACATTATAATGTCAGTGAGGGTTCTGTTTCCCCGTCGGCCTTAAATTCTTTTTGAACTAAACGTATGAAATAATTTTAAATTTTTTTGAAAATATGTGTATTTTTATTATGACAAATCAAACTAGCCCACACTGAAGAAAATATCAATGATATAACTTCTATTGAAATAAAATTCTAAATCTATCCATCCATAGATGGAATTCTTGTCACTAGCTTGGTGTATTCCTTGTTAACATATATAGATTGGTTATTCATCTCCGTTCATATCTCTCTTTTTCCAATTTCCCCGTATTCCTTGTTAACACACCTAGTCAATGAAAAATTACCATATACGTTATATATACAAGGGAAAAGTAGAGGAAACTGCTTATTTAAAACGATAGGGTGAAAAATTGCTTCAACACGATTCGGTCAAAATAATTGGATTGTGTGGATTTGTAGTGCGTGAGTCTCATATGACGTGTAGAATCCACATGTCTATAATAAAATAACCATTGGGAAGACTTTCTCGATAAAATATTGACACAAATTAGCTAACAAAAAAAGAAAAGAAAAGATGGTGTGCTGAAATAGCCCCAATGCTTTACCTCAATTCAACCCTCTTGTCAATATAGTATTTCAATTTCCCCTCGTTTTTTTCCCATCCAAGTATGGATCTTGATTCCCAGTCAGCTGAGGGCTGCTTAGCAGAATAGAATATAAGCATAGTATTATTTGGTGTGCCAAATGCTGATATCTTAAACACTTACCGTACTTAACGAAGCAGCAAAAAGAAATATTATAATCCATCCCGTTCAAAGCATCAATCTAAAGAAAATTATTTAATACCCCATCGCTTTCCAAACAGTATTATAGAAACTTTCTATTCGTATTTGTGAGTTTGACTTGAAAAGGTCATAAATCTCATATATTTTATTTATAAATTAATGAGACTCACATTATATGATAAGGATATCGTTAGTGTTTTAAAGCAAAATCTTGTATTTGGGGTTTGTTGTCTTTTTCTTGGCACCTATTGGAATTCTTTTCCTAGTACAGAGATTTCTTTCTGTCTATATATATTAGGCTAATCTTATTGAACCGTGTAGAAGAGTGCAACAGAGAAACAAGGGTTGTTAGCATAATAGAGCTCTATCTTGATCATCATATGGTCAAAGTGAAAAACTCCTCTTATTTGCCCGTATTTGTAGATTTTACCAAACTACGTAAATTCTGTGTGTGTCAAAATTTGTAATTTATTCTTCGTGCTAGCACCACCTGGTGGTGTATATATTGTCGAAACTCATCTATAACCCACGAGCCACAGAAACATCGATTCAACGAAAAAACAGCAAAAGGCATCATCATGAGCTGCAAAGTGATTTCAGGTGGTGGGTTCACTCTCTGCCCAAAACAAAACCAACCCACCAAATTATCGACTATTGAATCATGTTCAAGCCTCTCCTTTGGTGCCAAATCGACAAGGCCGCCAAGCCAGCTTTTTATCAAACACGCACCTGTCTCGTGCAGAAGAATAGCAGCCAAGGCCAGCACCATGGATGCAACTTATGCGCCAACACAGACCATGGAGACTTTCTATGATTTATTAGGCATTCCAGAGAGTGGAACACTTTCCGAAATCAAGAAAGCTTACAAGTTGCTAGCAAGAAAATACCATCCTGATGTTTCACCCCCGGATCGTATAGAGGAGCACACAAGGAGGTTTATTATGGTTCAGGAGGCTTACGAGACACTTTCTGATCCAAAGAGTAGAGCCTTGTACGATAGAGACCTGGCTAATGGTTTAGTCTGTTCAGCCAGGAAAGGATCCCAAAATTATCAGGTACGGGTTAGTTTTTATATGTTGATCTTGAAACTCGTGATTTGTCAATGTCAATATATCCTGTTATACACAGGATTAGAAAATATAGTCAGATTCTTTGTTATTAATTTTGTGCTAATCTAAAAGTTTATTTCTAAACAGGGAGTAAATGACATGGCAGAGTGGAAGTGTAGATGGCAATCTCAGCTCGACGAACTGAAGAGGAGGAGCATGAAGAAGAATTCTCGAGGAAAGACTTCAAGGGGAGCTCGAATGCGCAGCCAACAAGATGAGTGTAGTAATTGATCTTGGTTATAACTCAACATACATATTATTACATAGGACTCTTTATCGAATATGTTTTCTTACTAGATCATTGTATAGAGCAATTTCTTTCTGATACAAACTGTATAGAAGAATTTCTTATTTGGATCTCTATCTTCTACATATGGGTTATGTTTAAAGCAATATAATCGAAATTTTTTTATGTACTGTCAAGTGTTTAATGATTCCACATCGAGATCTCGCCTTTACAAGAGGTAATTCTTAAATACAAAGGTTCTCCCTTAGACTAGTGTTTTGAGTTGGGCATTTTCCTTGAACTTCAGTAGTTACATTAGTGTTTTCATTGAAAGTGAATTCAATGAAAGGGAGATTAGATTAAGGTTGTGGTAAGTGCCACAATGGATATTGATAGACGAGTGCAGTCGCAATGAAGAAAGGGCCACCGCCGAGCTAGTATCAATAGGTTAACCCAACGTGAGCATTGCCTATAAAGGGGATGAAATATAATGATCTCACATTGGGATCTCACCCTTTCAAGATGTGATTTTTAAGTGCAAGGAGTTTTCCTTCTTAATAGACTAATTTTTTGGGATGAACTTTTCTCTTGAACTTGAGTTGTTATAAAGTGCTTTCAAACTTTATGGTCAAGCAGCTCGATATTATCATGTATACTATCACTATATATTTGGAGAATATTATGTGTATGTTTATTTGATGTAAAAAAGAAACCTTGACCAAAAAAGGAAAAAAAATGTATAAAGGAAAACAATATTTATTGAATTTAGTTCTTCACTTCATATTATATGGTGCAGTTAGAGATGTGTTGTTTATATAAAGCCATCGATCTGTTGTCTTTCGGCTTGCGCAATGGATCCACTTCTTTTAAAATTCTGTGTGTAATTTGGTGGTGTCTTTTGTGTATATGCGATGGGGCCCAATTTTCCAGTAAATTATGCACCAGAAAATTCAAGCTATCCAAAGTCTTATCATTCCTAAACGTGCTTTGCTCTGGTAGTAAAGTTACTTATTTATTTGTGAGAAATTGCGAAATTAATTCATGTTAGTTATATACGTGTCGTACGGTTATAGGTCTCTTCTGAATTTAAAAAAAAAAAAAAATGAGCCTCTCCTCTCACGGCCAAAGGCTACGCAACACAATGGAGAATTTTTAAATTTTAATTGGATTTGAGATATTCTCCCTAGTCCTCATCTAGGGTTTATAGTGTCTGAGCCTTTGTCTGTGACACTCACTCTTTCGTACAATCACAACCAAAAATGAATGGGAACTTCTACAAAATGGGGTGCGGGAAACGGGGTCGCAACAGGGATTGACATGTGGCAGTAGGTCCCACTAGAAGTTAGGCTTTTATAAAGATGATAAAGCCAAAAAAATTACTAAATGACATTTACGCCTCTCAATAAAGGACAAGACAATTAATATGTTCTGCTTGATTTTGACTACCAAACCAATACAGAATGCACACGTGTTAAAGGTAGGGATGGCAATGGGGACAGGGATTGCGGGTACTCACCCCACCCCAACCCCAAACCCAAATGGGGCGGGGATTAAGGCGAGAAATGGGGAATGGGGTGGGGATGGGGATCAACTTTTAATCCCCGCGCGGGGGCGGGGCGGGGTGCGGGGATAAGCATTTCCCGCCCCACATACCCCATCCCGTATATATAGATAGTTATTTTTATTATTTTAGTATTATATATGTATTAAAATTATACATATAAAAGTATAAAAAATAACATTAAGCAAAGTATTATAAAATGGAGAAGAAAAATTAGATTATTTGAAAGGATTTTATAACTATTCTTAAAATCATTGTATGTCGTAACTTGAAATTGGCTATCATTTGACATAAATACCTCAATTTTATTATTGTTCATAGTGAATTACGAGATTTGTTAATTATTTCAGTTGCACTTCAAAAAGTTTCAAATAATATAACTAAAGATGAATTTTAAAGAATTGCAACTAATATTATATGTGACATGTGATAAGAAAAAAAATTATAATAATCAATGCAATCTCACTAGCACAAAGAAATGTTATTTTTCAATTAGAGTTCTCATACACAACAGTTAAGTCAAAATTTATTTTAAATATTTGGGACTCAATTACTATAATATTATTTTTACTATTTAATTGCAAGAATAATTAATATTAGACTTTATTTAAGATCTATATTTATATTTATCATTAGTATAACTTTAATTTATATTTTGAAGTTGCATGATTTAAATTAATTATAATTCTTAAGGTTTAAAAAGAATAATAAAAACCCCGCGGGTAATCCCCATTCCCCACGGGGATTCGGGGCCAGGGGCGGGGGGCAGGGGTATAGAATGCGGGGACGGGGCGGGGGATGGGGGAGCTTTTTGAGTGGCGGGGCGGGGCATGGGGATAGCTCCCCCCGCCCCTACCCCGCCCTATTGTCATTCCTAGTTAAAGGGAGAAGAGTTCAGCATTTCAAAATGTTACTGTCCATTATACCATCATAAAAAAAGACCGAAAAATCCTTCATTAATATAACATTGAAATTACCAAAATGGGTAAATAATAAAATAAGAGTGTTGTGTAAAAAGACGAAAAGACCCTTGATATGGAAGTAGAAATGTGGGAGATGACGAAATTATCCTTACATATGGAAAATTATTGAAATATGTTTCGAATTGTGCATTTGTTGTATCTTCATAACGTAGAAATTTAGAAAAAATTTAAAATATATGAGCACTTGGTGCTGGATTGTTGGAGAAATGAAGATGCAAGGTTGAGAACAGTTATTGGTAATAAAAAAGAAGCGAACATAATTTAAGTGGTGATAGTCGTAGTTGAAGTGTAACGTTTCGTATACCTGAAAACATAATCAATAATTTTTGTGCTTACAGTTCGTCGAAGTATTTAGTATGTAACTATTTGTGTCGTAAGTATATCATGTGCTGATAAAAATAAAGTAATTAATGCAGATGACAATGTTTAATTAACCTTAAAATTCAGAACATGGTTAAATAGGCAATCAAATGTTGAGATGGAGCATTTTGTGACATTGTGTTTTTAGCAATGTTAAAGTATGTTAAGAATTGCAGATAGAACTAACAATTCGTAATTAGAGTTGTGTTTCCCGTAATCGAGTCCTTGTATATCGTAATTCTGAAATAGAGTATGAAAATGGGTTGTGCTAGAGGAAATTTGAACATGACAACGAGTTTTGTCCTAATACAATTCAATTAAGGGTATATAAGTAATTACATTATTTTTAATATTTTCCTGCCGAGGGTAATTTAGTAAATCTACTGTTTTGTGGCCCCATTTCATATTATTCAACCAGGGGTAGTAAAGTAAATTACCATATCAAACACTTAACACGTGTATAAATTGCTCAGCGAAGTGTCCAATCATGTATTATGTGAGTCCCACAACATTATTCACTTAAGGATATAATCGTAATTACACATTAAAGTAAAGCACAAAAAAAAAAAGAAAAAATCACGATTGACAGCTGTCGATTTTAATCAACTGCTCGCCACCTCACACCCTTTTCCCCACTCCCCGCTCTGTAGAATGTCCCAAAATGAATGGGTAAGACTACTAAACGGGGTACGGGGGCTGTTGACTCAAATCAACGGCTCATGTTGATCATGCTTTTTTTTCAATTTAGTGTTAATGTGTAATTACTACTTTGTTCTTGTACTAAATGCTTGTAGGACCCATATACTAATTTGATGTTCAACTTTTTTTAAGTATTAATTTTATTTTTATTTTAATTACTTTATTACCCTTGATTTGATTAATATTACATGAGATCCAAAACACACAATAATATCAGTTTATAGGGGATAAAAATGTGTATTTTGCCCTTCAATAGTTTATGGAAAATAACATTTTTTTACCCCTTTGATCATTTTCAAAAAAGTCAGACTCAATCCCACTTATTCAAATTTCTCCTCAACCACATTCAAAGTATTTATTCTGTCTCCTCTTCTTCTAAACTTTCTCTTCTACTTTAGGGAAAAAAATTCATCTCCTTATCTTCTTTAATCATCAGTTCAATGTCTTCGTCCTATCATCAAGCATCACCATCACTGTTTTGGAGCTTCAGGTTGTCGTACAAAATAATTCAATTATAAATTATATTGTTATACCATATATTTTTTCGCTAAGGTATAGTATTCATAATAAAAATGTCTGAGTATACTATAGTTTATATGTAGTCATTTTAATTATAAACAAAATTAAGAAACTTGATTATAATTGTACTTACAGGAGATACTCTGTTCATACTACTTTAAATTGTATTGTTATACCATATATTTTTTTCGCTAAGGTTAATATTCATAATAAGAATGTTCTAGTATACTATAGTATATATAGTCATTTTAATTATAAACAAATTTAAACAAATTGATTTTACCAAACAAATTTAAACAATATAGTATAGATTTATGTATAGATATAGATTAAAGATTATAAATGTAAACATTTTCTTTTTAGCATCATTAGATACTATTCCATTTTCATCTCTCAATTATCACTTTCTATTTATATATATGCTTAGTTGGCATGTCCAAATAATAAATTTTTATTTTTTTTCTCTCTTCTTTTGACTTGTTAAATAAGCATATACATAGAACACGATAAATGAGTAATGAAAATATGGTGGTAAATGACTAATATGATCTGGAATATAATTCTTAACAATTAGATTAACTTGTACTTGAATGTTAAATTTATATTTCAAAGCTAATTTAAATTGAACATAATAAAGTATATGAGCTATTGAAGATCGTCCAAAAAAAAGAGCTATTGAAAACCGTGTTAGATATTGAACTTAACCTAGATTTATAG
This sequence comes from Ehretia macrophylla, assembly GCA_037974665.1. Taxonomy (NCBI): domain Eukaryota; kingdom Viridiplantae; phylum Streptophyta; class Magnoliopsida; order Boraginales; family Ehretiaceae; genus Ehretia; species Ehretia macrophylla. The sequence continues at coordinate 39,994,815 of CM075782.1, read as the reverse complement.
TTAGTGAAATTCTTCTTGGAGAAATTTTGAAATCAAAAGAAAATAGTATATAATTATAAGTTAAATTTTCTTGTTTATAAACTTATGTTATATGGAATTTTCAAAAGTCCCACGGCTAGTCCTTAGTGTTTGCAAAAGTCACATTATTAGTCTCTATTATCTTAAAAGTCACGCGGTTAGTCTTTATTGTTTGCAAAAATCTCACCGTTGGTTCCTATTGTTTGTAAAAGTCTTATCGTTAGTCCATATTGTTTGCAAAAGTATCTCCTTTAGTCTTTATTGTTTAAAAAGTCTTCCAATTAATCCGTAACGTTAACTAACTATTAAAAACTTAACAAATTTTAGGGGTATAATAATCATTTTATCAAAATTTTCCTTCTTTCTTTTAATTGGATAATATATCAATTTTTTTTTTTTTTTGTGGTTTCCCATCTTCTTCCGCACCCCCTACCCTCCATCCGCTTCCTGCTTCCCAGCCTCCACCCTCAACCCCCCTACAACCCACCCGTCACCCCCACTCCCATTGCCACCCACCCCGTTACCCCCTATCACCATTCTCACCCCCACTAGCCCCCACCCCAACCCCCCAGCAACCCACCGTCACCCCCATCACCATTCTCACCCTCACTCCTCAACCCCTAGCCCTATCCCCACATTCCTTATCACCCCCACCCCCCCCCTCACCTGATGTGTGTGTGCGTGTGCCGTGTGTGGGTGTCGTGTGTGTGTGTGATGTGAGTGCGTGTGTGTGCTGTATGTGTCGTGTGTGAGTGTGTTTTGTGTGTGGGGATGAGTGTGTGTTGTATATTGTGGTTGTGTGTGTTATGTGGCGATGTTTGGCAGTGATGGAAGGTGGAGGAAGAAGAAGAATAAAAAAAAATAATAATTAAAAAAATAATAATAAAGATTTTTGTTAAATAAGAAGGATAATTAAGTAATTTTAGTTATTATTTTACTTTTACCCATCTATATTTTAAAATATATACTAGAACGGCGTAACGGATATTTTTGTTTATAATATGGGGTAGAATAGACATTTGGCCTTGCACATCATATCACTTCAATCTAATCCTATTAAATGTCAAAGACCCATAATGCCACATGTGTAAGGAAGGAGTAGATTTTTTCTTAACTTTTTTAAATCATATGAAGTACTACACGTTAAATGTCGTGAGTTCCACTACCACATGTCGATCGTATGTTCTTTCCCTGACCCATATCCCAGACAGTAGAAATTTCCCAAAATGAATTACAACCCTCATTTGGGCGGCCAGCAACGTCTTTGTGTCTCGAAAAATTAGAAACGTCACTTACTAGGGTCAGCTCGAGGAAATGATTAGTAAAAGTCAAGTTGGTCATTAGGAAGGCGATACGTCCCTTACCATGGTTGACAAGTTGGGTAAATTTCACACTTTGTTTTTAATGTTTACATGTTTTTTTAATGTACTTTTTAATGTTTTAAAAGATTTATAATGATTTCTAATATTTACAAAAATTATTCAAAATGATCTCTATTGTTCAAATTTTACAAATTTCGTCCTTATTAATTTTCAAAAAATTTAATTTAACCCCTATTATTTTTAAAAAAATTCAATTCAGTCCCTGCACATAACTTCTATTTGGGGACTAAATTAAATTTTATGGAAAATAATAAGGACTAAATTGACTAATTTTGAATAATGGAAACCATTTTAAATCATTTTATAAACATTAGGAACTAGTATGATTTTTTTAAAATATTATGAACGAATTTTTAAAAAAAATGTAACAATAAACATTAAATGTGAAATTTACCCTTGACAAGTTTTTAAATCCTGAGATCTTGATTGAAGATTTTAAGGATCTACGTACACTTATGGCATCAATTTCCATATTTTTCTCTCTTTAGCCGACCTCAAATTCAATGAGACGGTATTTATTCACAAGTCCTAATCTTAGAATGCACCGACACGCCTTCATACGGTGGGTTTTTTTTTTTTTTTTTTAATCCATAGGCAATGAGTTTTGATATATTGGATATTTGAATAATTAATTCTGGCATCTAAAAGTACTCATGTTGCAATTGGGAGTTAAGGCGTTGGATTCTTCTTTTTGTAAAATTCACATAAATTGTAGATTCGATGTCTTAGAAACTTTATATTTTCTTAATAAATTGAAGGATTTTCTTCTCTTTTTGATGTGGTTCAAATAATGAAGTCCATCCCAGAATCCAAATCCTCTTATTACAACGTCAAATATTATGTGAGAAATAGAATAGTGATAGATTAAGGACTTGTTTGGATTCGAAAGGAAAAAAATAATAAAGGAAACAAAGAATTCAATAATAAAGGAAAATTAAGGAGAGGATTATATTTTGTTTGAATTAGATAAAATTATAAGAAATATATTATGTGTATTCTTTGTTTGAGTTAAAAAAATGATAAGTTTTATAAATAAATTGACATTTTTATTCTTTTCTAAGAGTATAAGTATAATAAATAAAAAAAGGTGACACTGACATAGTGTAATAGTTTAGATGAAAGGGTTGGTATTCAGTTAGTCTAAACTGACATCAGTCTATTCACCAACATCTAACCCACACACATATAGAATTCACTTTTTATTTCACAACTCTCACAGACTGATATCAGTCTAAACTAATTGAAGAGTTTTTCTAGATGAAATCATCCCAATAATACTAATATAATGTAATAGTTCAAATGAAATCACTCCAATCTGGGGTGATTACAAAATCATCTCGTTTAATAGTTTTAGAACAATTTTTTGTCAATTCAGTTACCACTAAACCCATCAATCCAAACAAGAGAAAACAATTGAAAATCACTCCAAATCAAATCATTTTCCCCCCAAATCATCCGATCCAAACAAACTCTAAGAAAATGAATTGTCAAATTATTTCATTGTCATACATCACTCCAATCATCACAATTGATTACTTTCATAACATATAATGAGAGAATCATTTAATTTTTGCTTTTTGCATATGGAGTAAGTGCATAACGGACACGCCAAATCAGCTACAATACGAACAAGTCCAAAGAATCATAATCATAACGCCTGCTGAATAATCTTGTAGTAATTACTTTCACGTAATTTTCACTAAAGTGGTATATTTCGTGTTAAACTAGGAATGAAACACAATCACAAATGCTATGAAGTGCACAAGTTGGTGTATTTTGCATGTAAGCAATATTTCGGCGAAGAGGTATTCTTAAGTCATAAGGTCGGTGTGACCAAAAGATCACATATGCATAACAACACGGAGCTTTACATTAAAGAGCGGGTGAAATGGTCGATTAGTAACTTATTATAATTGAAAATTTTGAGTTTAAACTACAATTTCAACTTTTATGATAACAAAAAAAATAAAAAATAAAGAAGAAGAAGAACAAAGAGCTTTAGGACGAAAGATACATCAAATAATTGATTGGTGCATACATAAAGAAATCCGGAAATACCAGAGTCAATAAGAAAAAGCACAAGCACGTATAGGATATCAAATGTCGGTAATAGGTGTGAATTTAGAATTTTTGTTTAATAGTGTCAAAAATGTATAATTTAAAACTTATATATGAATATTTATTTTTAGTGGGTACTCAACTGCGTTTTTAAAACGTAGCTGATTACCCCCTCTTTGTTTTAAAAATGAACCTTAAACCCTGTATTTTTAACATGGGTATTCAGCTACGTTTTAAAAAATACAGGGGGTATTTAGCTATATTTTTAAAACACAAGAGGATAATCAGTTACGTTTTAAAATACAAAGAGGTATTCAGCTACTTTTATAAAATACGAGAGTAATCAATTACGTTTTAAAAACACTTGACAACTCAACTGTACTCACTTACTTTTGAAGACCGACCTCAGAGTCGTAAAATCGAAAAATCCAAACATTCTTGTAAAAATTATATATTCCTCCAGAATAAACTATCATGCTACGTGTAAACAAATAAGCACTCTTCTTACAAAATAAGGAATCATACTTCTATTCAAAAAAAAAAAAAAACTGTTATCATCTTAACCTAGGCGGCACAAAATTAATATCTAAATAAAATAGCGTGTACGTTATCCGAGAGGAAAGTAGAGGAAACTTCCAATTTAAAACCATATGATGTCGGCACAAAATTAATATCTAAATAAAATAAGAGTAAACCCATTTTATATTACCCAGATTTTCTTATGTAATCAAATTCTATCAAATCTATTTATTAATATTATAAGAGAACAACTATCTTATCCCGTGTAAACAAAAGAGTATCTTTCTAGAAAAAACTATCATGTAAACAAATAAGCACTCTTCTTACAAAATAAGGAATCATACTTCTATTCAAAAAATCAAAAATTCGATTCATACATAAAAAATTAAATTTAAAAAAAATCATAAATAAGGGAAAAGAAAATTAGTCTCCATTGTTTGCATGTTTTTTCAATTTAGTCTCCATTGTTTTATAACTCATGTATTTGGTCCTCAATGACTATACTTTCTTTCAATTTCATCCTTATTGTTTTAAAAGTTACTCATTTAATTCTTAAAGTTTGTAAAAAGTTTTGATATAGTCCCTAAAATTTTTATTTTTTTCAATTATATTTAATCTCTAAAGTTTCATGGTCAGGTCACTCACGATAGTGACTAAAATGAAATATTTTGTAAATTTTGGAGACTAAGCTCGTTACTTAGACAAAATTGAAAAAAAAAATACAAACATTAGGTACTAAATTAAAACTTTATGTAATATTTAGGGACTATGCGCATCACTTCTAAAACAATGAATATGAAATCAAAAAATGAGTGTAGATATTGAACGCCATTTTTTTAAATTTACCCAATACACAACTTCGAAAAAAAAAAAATCCAATACACAACAAATGCTTGAAATCAATTCAATAAGAATCGGGAAATACAATATTATTTTCCTTTTTCCCTCGGTTCTTTTCATCAAGTAGATTAGACTTCTCAGTCAGCAAAGGTTTGCTTATTAACCCAGAAACACAAAGGGCGGCTTGTTATGAGTTAGATATTTATAAACAGTAACTTTCGGTCATTGTTCAAATAATGGTATTGTCCAAATAGTAGTCGTTGGGCACTGTTTAAATAGTGGTACTGTATAAATAGTTATCACTGATATTTTGTAAATAGTAATTATATAGTAATTTTATTTTTCCTATAAATAGAATTTATTATAATTCATAATTTACGATAAAATTAATATAATTCTCTTTAATTTCTCTCAGTCATTTTTTATATTATTATTTTTATAACAATTATTTTGTAACACTGCTTAATTATTAAAGAAGGAAAATAGTTACGAGAACCGCATATACAAGTAAACATAGTTATTTGGTGTACGATGTCTTGCTATCTTAAAAGATTTCCGTATCTAATGAAGCAGCGAAAACAAATATATTAATCAATCATTTTCAAAGGCATCATTATAAGGAAAATTATTTAATACCCCATCTCTTTCCAAACATTGAAGAAACTTCCTTTTGTTATTGCATTTTTAATGATCTATTGTCCTTTTCTTACCCCCTACATAAAAATTCTTTTCCTAACACATATAGATTTGTATTTATATATATTAGCTTAATTTTTTTTAGAGCCAATAAAAGAGTGCAAAAGAGAGATGAAAAGCTATTAGTATTAAAGGGAGATCTTATTAATTCGTCATCACCGATAAAAAATCTTCTCCAGTCTGTCTATATACATAGAGTTTATTAAAATCACGTTACTTGTATATATTAAAATTTTAATTTATTTTCCGTGCTAACATTGTTGGGTATCGGCGCAGCGGAATGATCGGGAACAAGTAGTATCACGCAGCTAAAATATGAATGAGAACATAGAAAGTAGAGACACAAGATTTACGTGGAAAACCCTCAAACAAATAGAGGGAAAAACCACGAGCAAGTAATGGAGGATTTCACTAGGATGTGGAGTATTTTACAATAACATTCTCTCTAATATAAATAGAGAACAATATCACTCTTTCAAATAATAGGAGAAACTAACTCTCACTCACAAATATAGAACAACAAAAGAGGAAGAAAAATACTCAAGAGAAAGCTTATGTTTTCTCTCTAACTTGGAATGTTTTGGTGATGCCCAAATGGTGAAGAATGAGCCTCTATTTATAGGCTCATCTTGCACCAAAAGTCTTCCTACATGTAGTGTGAAATCAACCCAAAATTGTGTGTGCCTAACTTTGCAACCAAAGATTTTTCTTCATTTCCCATTGCTTTTTTGTCTTCTTTTGACTTGCACCAAAATTTTATTGCTCACATTCTCCCACTTAAAATTTTGGTGACACTTCAAATGTCTCCATACTTGCCAATTCCATGTTGGTTACGTCTTTGCTAGGCCAAAGGAGGATCTACTCCAAACAAACTTGTTAACGTTGATTGGCTTTGTCATGACATCTGCTAGGTTCTCATTGGTGTGAATCTTCTGCATATCCATACTCCCTTCCTCCACTACTTCTCGAACAAAGTGATATTGAACACCTATGTGTTTCGTCCTGGAATGAAATGCTGGATTCCTTGCAATGTGCAAGGCACTCTGACTGTCACAAAACAAGGGAATTTTATCTTGTTTGTGCCCGAGCTCCTCCATTAACTGTTTAATCCAGATTGCTTCTTTACAGGCTTGTGTAGCTGCCATGTATTCAGCCTCTGTTGTAGATAGGGCCACAACAGTCTGTAATTTAGATATCCAGCTTACCATGCCCCCTGCAACTGTAAACACATAGCCTGTAGTGGACTTCCGTTTATCGGTATCACCTGCAAAATCAGAATCAACAAAACCCTTGACAGTAAATTCTGATCCTTCAAAACATAATGCAACATCCGAGGTCCCTTTGATGTATCTTAGGATCCTCTTAACAACATTCCAATGCTCTCTACCAGGATTCACCATGAACCGACTGATCACACCAACTGCTTGAGCAATATCTGGTCTCGTACATATCATAGCGAACATGAGACTTCCCACTGCTGATGCATACGGTACTCAAGACATTTCTATCCTCTCCGCTCCAGTGCTAGGGCACATACTTGAGGATAATTTGTAATTGACAGGAAGCGGGGTCGAAATTTCCTTACAATCTTGCATATTGAAGCGCCGCAAGATTTTCTTCAAATAATTCTTCTGGGAAATCCATACCTTCTTGCATTCTCTATCTCGGTGAATTTGCATCCCTAAAATCTTGTTTGATGGTCCCAAATCCTTCATATCAAACTCCCCAGCCAACTGTGCCTTCAGTTCTTGGACCCGATCTTTACTGGGACCTGCTACCAGTATGTCGTCCACGTACAACAGCAGAATGATAAAATCATCATCGCCAAACCTCTTGTAGTACGTACAATGGTCTGAATTGAGTCTGTTGTACCCGAGGCTAATCACGAAGGAATCAAATCTCTTGTACCAACACCTTGGTGCCTACTTTAAACCGTACAGAGATTTGGTCAACCTGCAAACCAAGTTTTATTTTTCTTTCTCAACAAGACCTTCTGGTTAAAGCATGTAAATCTCTTCTTCAAGCTCACCATGAAGAAAAGTCGTCTTTACATCTAACTGTTCTAGATGTAAGTCTAACACAACACACATGGCCAAGACTACTCTAATAGTTGTAAGTCTTACCACAGGAGAAAATATCTCGTTGAAGTCAATTCTTTCTTTCTGAGCATATCCTTTCACCACCAGTCTTGCACGATATCGCTCCACTTGGTCATTACTATCTCGCTTGATCTTGTAGACCCATTTGTTACCAATGGCTTTCCGTCCAGGTAGTAGTGGAACAAGCTCCCACGTCTTGTTTTTATGTAGAGCTTCAATTTCTTCCTGCATTGCTGTCATCCACAGGACAATATCGGGGCTTTTTATAGCCTCGTGAAAGGTAGATGGCTCTCCATCCTCCGTTAGAAGACAATATGCAGCATTGCTCGCCATGACAAAATCTGAATGCCAAGTTGGTCTTGTTGTCTGACGCAATGAACGTCGGACTTCTGTAATCTCAACATCATCTGGTTCTTGTTCCTCGTGCTCCGGTGCAGCTTCAGAAGAAGCATCTCCTTGTTCTAACTTATCTTCAATTTGTATTGTAGTAGTCTCGTTTGAAGTGTTGCTGTCGTCTTCACTTTGCAGTTTATCTTCTGCAAATATCACATCTCTGCTGATGACAACCTTGTGGGCAGTAGAATCCCACAGGCGATACCCCTTAACACCATCAGCATTTTCCAAGAATACACATTTCTTGGATTTTGGATCCAACTTTGTTCTTTCTTGGGAACCATACATCACATATGCCGGACACCCAAATATGTACAAGGTAGAATAATTTGCGGGTTTTCCGGTCCACATTTCCATTGGTGTCTTCAACCCAATTGCAGTTGACGGTGACCGGTTTATCACGTAACAGGCAGTTCTAGCTGCTTCTGCCTAAAATGATTTGGCTAGACCTGCAGTTTCCAACATAGCTCTCATTCTTTCAAGAAGAGTTATGTTCATCCGCTCTGTTACACTATTTTGCTGAGGTGTATGTGCAACAGTAAATTGCCTCTGAATACCTTCTTGCTTGCAAAATGCCAAGAAGCTTTCGTCAGTGTATTCTCCTCCGTTGTCCGTTCTCAAACACTTGATCCTTTTCCCGGATTCAAGTTCCACCAGCGCTTTGAATGTTTTAAATATTGGAAACACATCTGACTTGTTCTTGATTGGATACACCCACAGTCTCCTGGAGTAATCATCAATAAATGATACAAAGTATTTGGCTCCTCCTAGGGACAAAACCGATGATTTCCAAACGTCTGAATGGATCAAGTCTAGAATGTGTTTGCTTCTGGCAGTAGATCTCCCAAATTTCAATCTATGCTTCTTACTGGTAACACAGTGCTCACAAAAAGGTAAGTTTACCGTCTTGAGCCCGGGTAGGAGATTACGTTCAGCAAGAATCTTCAAGCCTCGTTCTATTATGTGGCCCAATCTGCGATGCCACATTATAGTTGATTCTTCTTGACCGGCTGATGCAACTGATACATCTGCCTCCTGCAACGTATCTCCCAAAAGCATGTATAGATTTACCCTGATCTTTTCTGCCTTGATCACCACAAGCGCTCCTTTGACAACCTTCATGATCCCATCCTCGATATGGGTCTTGCAGCCAAGGTCATCCAATTGTCCAATGGACAATAGGTTTTTCTTCAAGCCCTTCACGTGTCGTACCTCTTAAATGGTGCGAATGGTACCATCATACATTTTAATCTTGACGGTACCGATGCCAGCAATCTCCAAGGCATGATCATTACCTATGTACACAGATTCTCCAGAGACAGGTTCATAGGTGTGGAACCATTATCTACGAGAGGTCATATGTCATGTTGCTCCCGAATCTATTATCCAAGCATCAGTGAGCTCCTTTCTGCCTTTTGATACAGTTGCTGCTTCGCTATATAAAATATCTCCATCATCTGGTGTAGTCGCCACACATCCCTGAGAATTTGTCACATCGGGATTCTTTTTGTTGCTCCACCAATCCTTCTTGAAGTGCCCTTTCTTGCCACAGTTGTAGCATTTAATATTCTTTCTACTCCTTGATTTTGATCTACCTTGGTTGTTGCTCCCACTAGAGCTACGTTCCGTTGATCTACCTCTCACCATTGATAATGCCTCTGCTTGTTGTGAACTTTCGATTCTGTCTTCCTTACTTTTGAGCCTAGATTCCTCTTCCAGAACAGCGGCTGCAACATCATCAAAAATAACAAAATCTGAAAGAACATTGTTAGTGTAACTAATGATGAGTTGATCATACGAATCAGGTATACTTTGAAGTAGAATTTCTGCACGTTCAAGCTCCGCTATTTTATGCCCAATTGCAGTCAATTGAGAAAATAGCGTATTTACGGTATTGATGTGATCTGTCACCGATGTGGACTCACTCATCCGAAGAGTGTAGAGTCTTCTCTTCAAGAAAATCTTGTTGTGAAGTGACTTGACCTCATATAGTTTGGTCAGCGCATCCCAAATTTCTTTTGCTGACTTCTTTTCCTCAACGCTTGACAATACGGAATCTGTCAATGCCAGGTGCAGATTAGCCATAGCGTTGTCATCCATCTCTTTCCACTTGTCGTCCGTCACCTCCGCTGGTCTGTCTCCAATTGCTGCCAAGCAATTCTCCTTTCTCAAGATTGCCTCCATCTTCAATTTCCATAGGGAAAAATTTCTCCCGTTAAACTTCTCGATTTCAAATTTTGCCGCTATAGTATTAACGACGATCTGCTTCGTAACTTGAACAGGCTCCCACTATTTCACTGTGAATAGTACTATTTACGTGAATAGTACCGTATACGTGAATAGTACTAAAACCGTATACGAAAATAGTGTCGATACCGTATAAGTGAATAGTACTATACCATATGCATGAATAGTAACTGTGAACAGTAATCCCGTATGTATACCAGTGACCCGTAACCAGTGGCTCTGATACCATTGTTGGGTATCGGCGCAACGGAATGGTCAGGGACAAGTAATATCACGCAGCTAAAATATGAATGAGAACATAAAAAGTAGAGACACAAGATTTACGTGGAAAACCCTCAAACAAATCGAGAGAAAAACCACGGGCAAGTAATTGAGGATTTTACTAGGATGTGGAGTATTTTACAATAACCTTCTCTCTAATATAAGGGAGATAACAATATCACTCTCTCAAATAATAAGAGAAACTAACTCTCACTCACAAATATAGAACAACAAAAGAGGAAGAAAAATACTCAAGAGAAAGCTTATGTTTTCTCTCTAACTTGGAATGTTTTGGTGATGCCCAAATGGTGAAGAATGAGCCTCTATTTATAGGTTCATCTTGCACCAAAAGTCTTCCCACATGTAGTGTGAAATCAACCCAAAATTGTGTGTGCCTAACTTTGCAACCAAAGATTTTTCTTCATTTTCCATTGCTTTTTATCTTCTTTTGACTTGCACCAAAATTTTATTGCTCACAAACATCCCGTAATTCTCAAACTTCCATCTATCCTATTCTACTAGTTATATATATATATATATATATATATATATATATATTGGTTGATTAGAAGAAAAGAAATCCAATTCCAGAGGGGGCAAAAGCATGAGCTGCAAAGTGATTTCAGGTGGTGGGTTCACTCTCTGCCCAAAACAAAACCGTCCCACCAAATTATCGACTATTGAATCATGTTCAAGCCTCTCCTTTGGTGCCAAATCGACAAGGCCTTCAAGCCAGCTTTTAATCAAACACGCACCTGTCTCGTGCAGAAGAACAGCAGCCAAGGCCAGCTCCATGGATGCAACTTATGCGCCAACACTGACCATGGAGACCTTCTATGATTTATTAGGCATTCCAGAGAGTGGAACACTTTCAGAAATCAAGAAAGCTTACAAGTTGTTAGCAAGAAAATACCATCCTGATGTTTCACCCCCGGATCGTATAGAGGAGCACACAAGGAGGTTTATTATGGTCCAGGAGGCTTACGAGACACTTTCTGATCCAAAGAGTAGAGCTTTGTACGATAGAGACTTAGCCAGTGGGTTGCACTTGGCATTCCCAGCTAGGAAAAGATCTCACAATGAACAGGTACAGGGTAAAAATAATGGTTGTTATAAAAATTATTGTATCCATCTCTTTATTATCCCTGTTCTCGGTGTTAAAAATCAATTTAGTCCACTAAAAAATATTCATATATGAATGTTGAATTTTGTCTTTTTAACTTACACACGGACAAAAATCCTAAATCCGCGCGTCCCTAGTCGTAGAATTGAGTAATATTTTTGTCGGTTCATGGTTATTCGGCTTGTACTAATCTAAAAGTTTCTTTCTAAACAGGGAGTGAAAAACATGGCGGAGTGGAAGTGTAGATGGCAATCTCAGCTCGACGAACTGAAGCGGAGGAGCATGAACAAGAATTCTCGAGGAAAGACTTCATGGGGGGCTCAAATGCGCAGCCAACAAGATGAATGAGTAATTGACCTTGGCTATAACTAAACTAAAATGGGAATCTTTATTGAATACCCCTTTTTTTTTTGTTGATCAAATAGAGGACGAAATCATAGTTCGAATTTAAAATTTTTTATTTTTATTAGTCTTTACTCGACTATTTCATCAAACTCTTGAGTGTTTATAACAAATCTTTACTAAATATGTTTTGTTCTGACCAAAAAAAAAAAAGAATATGTTTTGTTACTAATTCATTGTATATAACAATTTCGCTCTTAGATCTCAACATTATGGTTTATGTCCAAAGTAATATAATTATTTCCGTTGCCTCCTTGAAAGAAAGATGTCCTACATGCGTTGGAATGACTTTGTCTCAATGGAAGAGGGCAGAGATCAGTTTACCCAATTTCTTGACTTTCAAGCCTTTAAGCATTTCTAATGTTATGGATTGGATTCAGTTCGCGTCACCGGCCTCGATACAAATAACGTATAACGTATAACGGATTAGCAATCAACCACAAGATAATTTGTACAAATCTTTTTCATGTCGATCCGATCCATTTGTTTCTCTCTTAGATCTCAATATTATGGTTACGTTCAGAGTAATATAATTAAGAGTCGAGCAGCTCGATATTATCATGTGTGCTTTTACTATTTGGAGAATATTATTTATATGTTTATTTGATCAGAGGAAGCAAATAAAGGCAACAAAATTCATTGAACTTTTTTTTTATTTTGGTAAATAGAAACTTTCATTAATAAGAAAATTAAGATACAATTATCCAACCCCTTGGGGTTGAAAGTTAGAGTACAAAAGATTTTGGAATCCAAACAAAGATTCTTACTTGCACAACACTTAGCGACTCAATCTGCTACCCGATTTGCAGTTCTCTTTTTACACTGAAAACGAATATTATTAAAATCAATTGTAATTTTTTTAATATCATCTACAACATATTTAATATTCCAGTTAGTCTGTCCAGACGATGAGATTGCTTGAGAGATTACCGTGTATCATTTTCAAAGATGATGTTGTCAAGACCAAAGACTTTAACAAACTGACAAGCATGCCACAATGCTAAAGCTTCAGCTTCAAGTGTAGAATTACACTGGATTGGAGCGGCTTTTCCATGAATGAGAAAACCCGAACTATTTCTACAGATGATGGCGTATGCTGCTTGTGATTCTGAATAAGCTGCATCCACGTTTATCTTTAGGAAACCTTGAAGAGGTGGGATCCAATAGTCTTCAGTATATGTCTCTTCAATGTTGTACATCTGGGATACATCTTGCATGGAAGCACATGGAAATTCAGCAATTCATTGAACTTCTCCGCTTCACATCGTGCAGTTCAAGACGTCTTTTCTTACTAAGCCATTATGTTTTATCTAATGTGATAGTTTTCTTTAGGGTAAAAAGCAGCAGTAGTCCCCATTGTTTACTCAAAAGTCAATTTAGTCCCCATTGTTTCAAAATGCTCAAAAAGGTCCCCAATGTTTATAAATATGCTCATTGTGGTCCCTACCGTTAAAATTTTGGTTAGTTTTAACTGATGTGAATAGTATTTCAAGGGTAAATTTGAAAAATCACAAAAAACACAAAATTTCATACAAAAATACCAAAAAACACACACTAACACACCTACAAACACACGCACTCACCAAAAAACACACACTAACACACCCACAAACACACACACTCACAAAAACACCAAAAAACACACACTAATACACACACACTCACAAAAACACCAAAAAACACACACTAATACACACACATTAACACACCCACAAACACACACTAACACACACACACTGTTCACGCGGAAGGGAAGGTGGGGGGGGGGGGGGCGCTGTTCGCGCAGGGGGGGGTGGGGGGGCGCTGTTCGCGCAGGGGAGGGGGGGTGGGGTTCGCGCAGGGGGGGGGGTGGGTGGTGTTCGCGCGGGGAGGGGGTGGTGTTCGCGGGGGGGGGGGGGGGGGTCGCGGGGGTGGTGGGTGGTGGTGGTGTTGTTTCTCGCAGGGGGGGGGGGTGGGGGGGGGCGGCGTTCACGCAGGGGGGGGGGGTGGGGTTCGCGACAGTGGGGGGGGTGGGTGGTGTTCGCCGGGGTGGGGGGGTGGGTGGTGTTCGCCGGGGGGGGGGGGGTGGTGTTCGCCGGGGTGGGGGGGTGGGTGGTGTTCGCCGGGGAGGGGGGTGGTGTTCGCCGGGGTGGGGGGGTGGGTGGTGTTCGCTGGGGGGGGGGTGGGTGGTGTTCGCCGGGGGGGGGGGTGGTGCGTGGTGGTAGGTGGTGGTGGTGCTTGGTGGTGCTTGTGGTGGTGGGTTGACGAGTTGGAAGAGGAAGAAGAAGATAGAGATATTTTGGGTATTTTATTTTTAAGTAAGGGTAGTTTAGTCATTTTATAAATTTTCTGTTAGATTTTTAACGGTAGGGACCACAATGAGCATGTTTACAAACATTGGGGACCTTTTTGAGCATTTTAAAACAATGAGGATTAAATTGATTTTTGAGTAAACAATGGGGACTACTGCTGCTTTTTTCCCTTGTCTTTATAATGAATATAAGCTGTATAGCCTCAATCGCTGTCTTTTTTTTTTTTCTTTTTGGGTTAATAGCACGGGACCTCTCTGTACTTTTACTTATATGAACGTTTTTTTCCTATATTTTATAAAATGCAAGTAACCCCCATGTACTTTTACTTATATGCACATTTTCCTCCTTTACTTTATAAAGTGCAAATAACCCTCTTATAGTTTATAAATGCGTGCACATGTCCCCCTCCATGTATAATTTAATGTATTATTTTAAAAATTGAAACATTCCACACGGAGGGGGACGTGTGCACGCATTTACAAACTATAAGGGGGTTATTTACACTTTATAAAGTACATGGAAAAAACGTACATATAAATAAAAGTATAGGGGGTTCTCATGCCATTAACTCTTTCTTTTTTATAACGTGGAAACTCAGATAATAGAGTTTGATCACCAGATTATTCGACGGAATCCGACCACCAACTGATAACTCCCAAATATAGCAGTACGCTCCCACACAACATGTGAGACATTTTTTTTTTCTTTTTGGTTGAAAGCATGTGAGACATACGTAAGCCCTAATCACGTATAAAAGACACTCCAGGTTGTAAAAATATTTTGTCCCAGTATTTGTTCGGCTTACAAACATAATAATGGTCATGGTGGAATGCGAAAAATTATTGGGACAGTTCAGGCTGATTTATCAGTTTCTTTCATAATTAGTAAGATTTACATGTGTGGATCTTAACAATATGTGAGAAATTCACCTTAGACCGATGAAAGAATTTTCTTTCAAATACACTCAAGAATTTAAATGAAAAGAGTTTAGCTCTCCTCCCTAGTACTCATTTAGGGAATATTGTACCCAATTCTCCGCGCGGTGGCACCCTCCTATTTGTCAAATAAGCTTTTTTTCTAAAATTATTAATTATTTGAATAAAAATACCAATTTTTTCCAACTCTAAAGAAAAAAATGTGTCATATAAGGATATTTTTATCTAAATAATTAATAATTTAAGCAAAAAAAAGACTTGAATAATCACATTTGACGATCGTACATCACATTTTTCGTTAAAATAAACAGATTTTTTGACAGGGGGCTATTATGCTTAGTTTTAGAAACTACAGGGAGGTATCGTACACTTTTAAAATCACATAAGGCTATTTTGCTTAATTTTATAAATCACAGGGGGTACCGTACACTTTTAAAATTACAGGGAGTATTATGTAACTTTACAAAAGTATAAGAGGTCATGTGCACTTCACCCTATAATTTTTTAAGTTGGCGCTATGTGAATAATATTTTATAAGCATTATAAGGTAAATGATATATCATAAAAAATTCAAAAATAGTTGAATATATACATATAAAATCTTTCTTTTTACAAAACATATTTTTATATCAATTGAAATTAGATTATGAGATTGAAATGAACCTTTCAACAAGTGAGATTTTCGAACTTTATTTCAATCCCCCAACTCTCAAGGGTGTAATTTACCACTAGATTATTCTTAAACCTCAACGAATTTTATTCCAATATTAAGAAAAATGAAAAAAAAAATCATATCCCGATATCTGACAGTGGTTCAATGTTTAGCCGAAAATGGACTTCAATACAAGAACTCCTAGTCGAAAATTTTGAAGTTTTTTTTTTGGCTTTCATGAACGTGTTACCATCGGAATGTTATTGAATATGAACGTGTCTAACCAAAAAAAAAAGAAGAGAGATATGAAAGTGGGATAAAAGACATTCAAGTCCCTTAGTTTTTGACAATAGGACAAGTAGGTCCTTGAGTTATTTTTTTCCTCTTGTCAAATCCCTTAAATTTGACACCGTTAGTTATTTTTAACGGTTAAGAAATATAATAATCATTTTATTTAATTAAAAAATCAAAAAAAAAAAATCACCTGATTGTGAAAAAACAACTTCAAACCCCCTTCCCCCAAAACCCCATCCTCGTTTGGAGGTAGCAGTAATGGGGATGGGGTTTTGGGGGAAGGGATGGTGGAAATATTTTTTTTTTTAATGCTTTTGGTAATTTTTTTTTTGGTTTTGCAATTAAATAAGAATAACTATTATACCCTGCAATCATTAAAATAACTAACAGTACTAAGTTTGAAGGACTTGATAAGAGAAAAAAAATAACTCAGGACCTACTTGTTCTAATGTTACAAACTAGGAGACTTGGATGTCTTTTACCCTATGAAAGTGCTACGCTTTGTACTCGATTACGCATGAAATTGTTGACTTTTGAGGTAGTTTCTCAAAGCAAAAATCTACTATTTGCTCAATTTATTATTTCTTTCGTTTCTTTTAAATTTTTTTTTAATAAATATCAGTACCAGACCGCGAAAAGCAAGCGAACAAGAGAAAAAGAATAAAATCAATACTTAACCAAAAAAGAAAAAGAAAGCGAGAGAAGAACAACAATAGAAAGAATAATTTCTATCAAAAGATTAAAATTTTCTCTTTTTCGAAGTAAACTTTAAAGTTGAGATAATTGATCCCTCAAAGTTTCAAATTTTTATCCAAAATTAAAGTAAGTGATATGAGTATCAAAATCCATATTTGCAAGACACATTTATCTCTTCATCTAAAATATACGTCATCATAACAAAGGGATTAATTCGGAACATAATTTCCAATTTTAGGGCTCAATTGAAGGTAATTAACAGGAAAAGAAGCGAAAATTTCAAGAACTTTTTTTTTGTTTTTTTATCTATAACACTTGGGTTGATAATAATCTCACGAAACTCACATTCACTAATATTGTAGTCCTATTCAGTTCAAGGCTCCGTTTGTTTGCCGTAAAATATTCTTTCGAAAAGTATTTTTCTACTTTTACGGTGTTTGGTAACATCGAAAAATTGATCAATCAGAAAACATTTTTCAGTCAAAATGGTGGACTACTTTTTGGAGATTTTCCGGTGTTTGGTAACACCGGAAAATTAGTTAACCGGAAAACATTTTCTGGTCAAAAATGGTAGGCTACTTTTTGGAGATTTTCCTGTGTTTGGTAACACCGGAAAATTGGTCAACTGTAAAATATTTTCCGGTCAAAAATGACAGCTAGTTCAAAATTTGGAAAAATATTTTCATTTCTTTAGGAGATGAAAATATTTTTCGAAACTTAACCACCCTTATTTTATGTGTATATATATTTTTTTTATAAATCTCATGTCGAAAAATATTTTTTATTGTATATCCAAACACCAGAAAATATTTTTCAGTATTCTATTTTTGAGGAAAATATTTTCCTCTAACAAGTTATTTTACGGCAAACAAATGGAGCTCAGGAAAATATTTTCCTCTGAAAACATTTTTCAAGAAAATATTTTTCACTGAAAATATTTTCCACAAGCAAGTTATTTTACGGTAAACAAACGAAGGAAAATATTTTATTTTCTAAGAAAATATTTTTCCCTGAAAACATTTTCTACAAGCAAATTATTTTACGGCAAACAAACGGAGCCCAAGATTAATAATAATCCATTCCACTAAACTCCCATATCTTTAATTCGCATTATACTTTCTTCCTATCATTTTTTTAGTATATTTCTAACAATACTCTTTACTTTTTAGCTAAAGAAGAGAGAAAATTTCGGTTTCTCTATTTTATAGGGGCCTTTTATTTCAATGTATCAACAATGATCTTATATTAGCAAACATGCTAATTTTATTATTTTAGTTAAAAACATATTCAGAACTTACAATAGCTAAAACTAGCCCTCAATATATGTGTTAATTGTAGGGGAGGGAGATAGAGAAGGGGTTTTCTCTCTAAACGTAGAGAGAGATCGATAGAGACCTTATTAAGGGAGTCAGATAAAGAACAAGTTAGAACTTTATTTTTGACATTTTAATTCTTTATTTTAATTAACATGTTACTCTAATAACGCAGTTAGAGATGATCATTTTAAACATATTACAAATTCTTGATTAAAAAAATCATATTACAAATTTATAAGTTGTCACATATGTTACCAAGCAAAAGTGGCAATTTGGTCCGGCCGCGTGTGAAATGTGAGACCCACACGCATTTTTTAATTAAATCGTTTGATTATCGGATGAAAATGTTATAGTTTAATGAATCCATAATTAAGATAAGCCCAATAAAATGGGTCAAGAAATAGGCTAAGCCCATCTTTTTCCTGCGGAAAGAGTACGATTCCGTACAGCATACAACACATCATACTCTTTCATCAAGAAATCAGAAACATATTTGATGGAGTAACTTTGCTTTTAGATCCTTGAAGTATTGGTTTATTGCCCAATCATGGCCGCTAATTTCTGGGCATCATCACACTAGTAAAATCTAAACCCAATCTTATCTTCAATTCGTTTTTCATTTTAAACAAAACAAAAAAAAAAAATCACGTTATTTTTCTAATATTTCCAATTTCAAGACCATTTCTTTTTTTTGCATTATTTTTATTGTATTAAAGTTAATTGTTTGTGAAACAGCAAGCAGTTATTGGACCAAGATGAGGTGGATGTTGTGCACCAGCTTGATAAGGAGAGGGGCATTACCCTTGAAGATTTCAAGCTCATCAAGCTCCACATGGCCAATTGTAATCCTACTGTGTGTCTCTGCGTGTGTGTGTGTGTGTGTTTTTTTTTTTTTTTTTCTTTTGGGTTTGTTTCATGCTAAAATTTTCTTTTAAGAAAATGGGTATAATTTTATTTTATTTTTGTATGCATTGGTTTGTTTATGTTTATGGACTTAAATACTTTAAAAAAAAAAAAATTGATAGTTTTTGAATAAGTTTTTTTGTTTGTTTATTCTTTTTAGTGGTTTTGTGGTGTAATTACTCTGTGGAGGACAAAGGCCGAGTTGTTAACGAGGGTTGAACCATGTTAAAAATATTCTGTGTCGTAAATAATATTCCTATCATCCTTAATCATAACGAGGGTTGAACCATGTTAAAAATATTCTGTGTCGTAAATAATATTCCTATCATCCTTAATCATAGCATTGTTGGAAATGCGGCAGTGAATTTCTTTCTTAATGACTTCACGTGAATAATGCAGTAAGAATCATTAATTTTGCTAAATGAGGATTTAGGGATCAAACAGAATTCGTTAAATTCATTTCACCGTTTTGATTTTAGTTAAAGATTGTAATCACCAATGTTGTTTTGTCTCCTTTACTTCTTTTCCTTTTGGAGTTTGAAATTTTATATTAGTTTCGTTACTTTCACTTGCCGAATACCACCTAGGATAGAAGGGATAGAATAGAAGTGAGTATTACGTATGTGGTTTTAATGTTACTCTAAGGCCTGCAGCTGATGGATGCTCTATTAGCTATTGATGAGGAATAGTTTTTGTCTAAAATTGTGGGAGAAAAACAGAAATAACACTATTGATGTATTTTAAAACTCGATGCCAACTGCTTTTCTCAAACCTCATGGCATTCGGTTAAGATATTCAGTTGACTGTGGTCATGTTCCCACACATTGTGAGGTTGCATTGATCCCTTGTGGAAGAGGCAGTATCTATTTAAGTTCATATATTTCTGCAACATAACATGCAGTTTCTATTAAGGGAGTGAAAAATGATCTCTTTATCATTACAAGTGAAAAAATGGGGAAAGGAAATAGTTCTTTCTTACTTATGAGGGGAAAGATTGTGTGTTTGGTTGATATATGAGCCTAAGAGGCTGATTAGTTGGCAAATTCATCAGTTTTCTCTCCGAACACATATGTGTGACATTTGTTTGCTGGCAGAGTTCTTGAATACATATTAGCGAACTCAGTCTAACTGACCCATCTGTGTGATTGACTGCTCTTCTTGTTATATTAATGAAGATATCGCCATTTTCTTAATTTAGCCCAGTCATTGCATAATTTCGTCTGGAACTAAACCAAAGCCTATAACTTGTTGATTTCCTGGTTTTAATGCCGAAAAAATGTTCCCATTATAGAAAACTCGTTTTTGGAAAGTACCTGATTAACGTCTGTATGCTCAGTCGCTGGTCTAGCTTTCGCATATTACATCTTGCTATTAATTTTTTGAACTTGTGGTATCTTCTAGGTATTGCTAGATTGGCTCAACATGTGAAAGTGAGGCAAAGGTACGATATTATTGTCTGAGAAATACTTCTCGTACATTTTTTTCACTATGAGAACAATGCCTAGCTATCTTAAAAGCTTTTTGCCACAGTATACACACTTTATTGTTCGAAAGATGATTATTATATGGAAAAGAAAAAAATCTGAAAGGAGTATCTATTCCTCTCCATTGACTAGTTTCTTTTTAAACAAACATCCGGTTAGAAGGCGTTTGCCAAGTTCCTTGATGACTCCATTTCTAAGATGCAGATAATAAAAGTAAACTAAACTAAATGAAACATCCGTTGAAATGTGTAAAATGATTTGTTTATTTACTTATGCCAACTTTTCCTTCTCTAATTTGCTGGTTAATTTCCAGGGTTGTCGCTACTGCAATTACATATATGAGACGGGTTTATATCAGGTTTGTTCTAGTCCATCCAACAATCTGAAGAAAGAGTATTATGAAACTTAGCAGTTTTTGTTTGACTTTCCATTTTCTCGAGTACAGACATGAAGCCAGAAACGCTTTAATAATTAAATTAGTTTCTCTTACCCTAGCTTCTATAGTTTATGTTGTCATCGTATTATCTTTTGTTCAAACGCACAAGTTTTGGAGAGCAATAGTTTTATGTTTATATGTTTAGTTCAGTTACGTAAAAGCACACATAGACTACTGCTACTGTAAGCTTGTATTATCTACATACTGAAAGTATCATTATGAAATGGTTTTTGCCCCTGCACATTTA
Organism: Ehretia macrophylla; assembly: GCA_037974665.1. Lineage (NCBI taxonomy): Eukaryota > Viridiplantae > Streptophyta > Magnoliopsida > Boraginales > Ehretiaceae > Ehretia > Ehretia macrophylla. Next base: position 39,973,523 of record CM075782.1, on the reverse strand, counting down.
TTGTTTTGACTGAAGAAGTCAACCAATAAATGAGTGGGGAGGAGTGAGTGCTAGTCTTACTGTCAGTCAAGATTATTGTTAAGTATAGTCCTTCAGATTCCTTGTTGGAGTCTGAAATGCATAATTTTTATACAGTTGTTATTTCTGCTCCATAAAATGTTTACATGTAATCATAAGATGGCAAACTTGTAAGCATTATCAAATTGTTCTTTCAGAAAGAGTATGACTGAATACGATCCTCGTCTTGTTGGTCCATCCTGCTTGTACCTGGCATCTAAAGCGGAGGAAAGCACTGTGCAGGCCAGACTTCTTGTCTTTTACATCAAGAAATTACGCAAGTACCTAATACTCTGTTTTAGTATTCTGAAGATTCAAATTGCAAATTTATTTTTCAGCTTTCTACTTCCTGCACCTTCATTCCGTGGTTAGTAGCCGTTTGCTTTTGCAGATCCAGATGAGAAGTACAGGTGTGAAATAAAGGAGATACTTGAAATGGAGATGAAAATCTTGGAAGCTGTCAATTATTATTTAATTGTATTCCATCCATACCATTCATTATCTGAGTAAGTTCATACCCAAATACGCTAATCAAATAAAAGATCATCTTTGAATTATTGAGTTGGAGCAGTATAATGATAATGTCTTTGGCTTATGTAAAACATCATGCCACATGGGAAGTGGACAATCGATTTGAGACATATCGATTCAGCCACGCTCTTATGATACCTGAAGTTGGTCTTTTCATGATGCATTCTGATCTACTTTCTGCGAGTGCGCTGATGATCAACTTTCTTTTTCCCCTCCTGTTCTTCACTTTCAGGTTGCTTCAAGATGCTGGCATGAGTGACACAACTCAATTGACTTGGTAACAAGACAAGCCCTCCATAATAATTTTTTTTACCTCCTAAACATGTATCAGCCTGTTCATAAAATCCAAGGATTCTTTCTAGTCTTCATATGTGTTACTGAATAGTTAAGCTTGAGATTTCATGCAACTGACCAAGATACAATTTTCTTCTGGAAAACTAAACAGTTGAAGACACTGGCCTCCTGTAATAACAATCACAAATTTATTTATTCTTAAAAGCTTTGCAACTGATGAATTAGTAATTGTTAAGTTACTTCTCAAAAAAAAAAAAAAGGTACTTGTTAAGTTGTTTTTGCTTTTCCTGCTCATGAATCACATATGATCTTGTTGGGTGCTTGTCTCTGTGTGTGTAAGTGCTGTTTATTTATTTGGTTTTTGGGGGGGTGGGGGTTCATTTTCTATTTTCAAATAGTTGGCAAGAGCCTGGCTTTTTCTTGTTTTTGAAGGACTACCTAACAATTTGAAGAAAATTGATCGTGCTAGGATCTAGAATTATTGCTCTTACTCTAGCATTTTGACTCCATACAGGGGCATTGTCAATGATACTTATAAGATGGACCTTATGCTTATACATCCTCCACACTTGATTGCATTAGCCTGTATATATATCGCAAGCGTGCTCAGAGACAAAGAAAACACTGCCTGGTTTGAAGAGCTTCGAGTTGATATGAACACGGTAAGTCTACAAAGCCGAATCAGCTTTTATTTGCAACTTGTATTACTAACATAGATTGGCACAATGTCATAGAAACCCATCCAGGACCTATCTCTCCTGGTTCAGGATCGTTTTGATCTGCAGAATGGGAATTGAATTTACTACCTATTACATAATATGGAATGCTAGGGGTATACTTGTTTAGGTCACCCTAATAAAATATTCTGTATATTCTTAATACAGTAATGATTTTCCTTAAATAAAGTAGGAGGTCTTGAGTATGATATAAGTAGGTCTCATAAAACTATGGTCTAACCCACTGTGAGGTCTATTATACGCGGTCTTTCCTTACCTATTATAAGTTGATTGCTCACATTATCTTCTCGAACCTATTACGGTTTGGTTTGTTGACTTGTTTTACTAACAATATGGTTACATGTTGATCTTGACAGGTAAAAAACATTGCAATGGAAATTTTGGATTTTTACGACAGCTTCAAGATGATCACAGATGAGAAGATCAATGCAGCTATGAATAAACTACCTAGATGATTAGGTAGCCAGCCATGCATTTTTTTGCCTCTATTATTTTCCACAATGAAGTTTTTGAATTTGCTTCAAAACATTTGACGCTAAGACGCTAAGAATGTCTCTCTATATGATGTGGTGGGGCACATGCATCAGAAACAAAAGATGTGGGGGCCATGACGTTTTTAAGCCAAACCCTGAAATTCTCAGCCTTTAGCTCCATTGAAGAATGTTGTCCTTAAATTTTAGAGGCGCTAAAAGGAAGAAGAGTTAAGAGTCAATGTAAAGATTGAATCCTTCAAGTTGGCACTGGAATGATTCAATTTTAAATGCTGTTATGAAAGTTAAAGAGAGTCTCTTCATTCTCCTTTTATGATTGGTTTGCATTGGCTTTCATTGGTTTCTCCTAGGGTGAGTCCCCATTCAAAACAGATCTAATATAACGTTATAAGTATGATAAAATGATTTAAACAGTTCATCACCATTAAATCTTTCTTATGAATTATAATAATATAACATTAACAAAATGAGGGGATACAACCTTTTTTCATTGATTGTGTAAGACAAAGAAATTGATAGTCAATCTATCTCAAAGCAAAGAAAAAAGGACCAAGAACGATGGAGGAGCAAGAGTAGAAGCTAGCTTTAATTGAAACGGGATCGAAGTAAAGAAATTTTGAGTTCATATCATGACCAGAAATAGTATTTTTGCCCCTGATTGGTAGTACCATAGCATGTTTTTTCGGACATTTTTTAGGATGAGAAAGAACCATTATAATAACCATCTCAGAATAAATCCTTCCTTTATTCATTCTTTTTCTAACTTTAATTCTAATTTTTTGAATTCGACTTTCAAAAAAAAAAAAGTAAAGAAATTTTGAGTTCATATCATGACCAGAAATAGTATTTTTGCCCCTGATTGGTAGTACCATAGCATGTTTTTTCGGACATTTTTTAGGATGAGAAAGAACCATTATAATAACCATCTCAGAATTAATCCTTCCTTTATTCATTCATTTTCTAACTTTAATTCTAATTTTTTGAATTCGACTTTCAAAAAAAAAAATGTTTTTTTTTTTTTTTTGGATTATAGCACTTTGGCTAATACAATACAGATAATTCAGAAATAATAGCTTAAGATGTTAACTTGCAGATAAAATTTCACCTTTTGTATCACCCTAATCACAACATTCACAAATACATCACTCACAAATATGTGATTAGAAGGTTGCAAGTATGCCACTACTACTTAGATTCTAATTAGATACAACACTCTTGAGAAAGGGTGTGCTAAGTCATGTATATATTCATGTATGCATGCATTTAACATCTAAATTTAATAAGGTAAATAAAGGGTAGGGGCAATCTTGCAGATGGCCTGATGCTCAACTCTATTAAGATTCATATCAACATATCACTTTTTTGTATCATTTGGTTTGGCGGTCTGGTTCTCGCTTTAAGTACAAGAGGTCTCGAGATCAATTCTCGTGTGTAACATCTTAGGTGATGTAAAATGACTTAGACATTCCTTGAATTAAAAAAAAAAGGTCATATTCTGCATGCTACTTGGTCTGCATGTTCAGAGGCACGAGCAAAACCAGATGCTAAAGATGCATCCACATCCTGGAAGTTTGTAACCTACTGCAACTGATATTGATAAACTCCTCTCGAACAGTTAATAACTAGTTTCTGTTGTATTGTCGGCCAATACTTGGGCCACAAAATACAAATATATGGTTGTATTGCAGCAAGCTATTGCAAATCATATGGCTCTGACATTGTTGGCGATGATTACAGAGATAGAAACTAGTTGTACACTTCTCAGACACCGAAGGGAAAAGATATGCTCTTGATTCTGCATCTCATGACTTTGAGTGATATGCTGAATAGAAGCATGAAAAACAAGAGCTATTAATCTCTCTTTCACAAGTCCCTGATATCAATCCGCGCACTGCTGTAACTAACGTGTAAGTCAGCCCATTTAAATTTTTCCCTTCTTCTTGGCTTGTTTTTTCTCTGTTACAGTTGGAATAAATTGTTAATCTACAGTTCCAAACATATCAAAATTTAATCAGAGAATATAGAAAAGATACTGACCTAGTCTCCTTTTAGCTTCAGATTTTGCAAAGAATTCTCTCCATTCATCGGTAAGGACAAAAACAGGTTCTTCATCTTCTTCTGCTCCAAACTGCTCATCCCCATCCTGCATCATCCTTTTGTCCAGCCACAACGAACGAAACAATCTCAATGTATATGAAAAAATGGAGATTAAAACAATAGATGTATGTGTTATGCAACATAATTTGACTAAAAACTGAACTGAATAATAACACATGTAACATGTTAAACAATGATCCTCCGAATTTGTGATTACTGCATCTTCCCCTGTTTAGTCTAAATCCGATTGAGTGAGAGGTTATGTTTTTCAATTACCCAGGAAGTATATATGATTCGACCCATACCAAGACCCAAGATCAAGTGCCTTATTTAGGTTGTTGGGATTGAAGGAGGAAGGAATGTTTCATCGCTTGAACTAATGGAACAGGAGTTCTTTCCCACAGCCCAGGGCATCCTTCAGGAAAAGGAACCTAGGAGAAAACAAAAAGAAGAGGATCCTCTAAAGCTTTCCTTAATTCCTATGAACAAAAGGGGTTAGCTTCTATCTAACTCCTAAATCTGAGCTTCATGTTACTCCTCTCAAGCAACATGTCATCCCACTCACCACTCCTCGAGGCCAAGGATAGGGTGGAAGCATCATTCCAGTATTTGCAATCCGATACATTTCCATTCAGGCAATCTAAAGTTTTGTGAGAGAGGCAGCGAGTCTAATTTTAAAATGAAGAGCTGATCAGCGATTAATTCTTACCTTGGAAAAGAAGACTAACTTGATTGCTTCACTTACTAGTAACAACATTAATTCGACAACTATGAAATTATTTAGCATGTTGTGTCCAAATCTTAAAAAACATCCTTCCTCTTTCATTGAAATTTCAATACCAAATTAAATTCTCCTTTCATATCGCCCTGACACTAACATGAAAACTGGAATTGATTCTACTTAGTAGGCTATCTTCTAGCTACAGCCCCATAATTAATTTGTTTCATGCACATTCTTCCCTCTTTCTTCTTTAAAATGATTGCAAACGCTAAATAATTTAAATTTGCAAACTCTGCAATGACTTCAAGACCAATCACCATGCGATATCCACCACCATTTAATTAACTTTCAAAAGCAAATTAGCACACTGTTGACGATGGAAAAGTCAGATTACAGCTCTTCAATATACACTCAAGTTACTCAACACTCAAAGTTGGGAGTATAGATGTTTCAATTAGCCAGGTTGTTTTTTGTCTGCCCTTGGATTCAAAAACAATTCAAAAGGATGCCCTATTCAGGAATCTCCGGAACTATGCTTATTTTCAACTCCCCGAGGCATTTTATTGATTACTACACCCTTCCTCGACTTTGAGTACTTAGGTATCCACCGTAAGCCTTTTCTCGCTTGAACCTTGCTCAACTTTAAGGGTTATGTCATCCTAAAGTGCTGCTAAATCTAAGGATCTTATCAACGTCCATGAACGAGTCTCATACAATCTCATACAAAAACTTTCTTGCTTAACATTTGATGTCAACATCAATAACCAAGACTAAATGTACACCATAATTTTCATATATAATTAAGTGACTAGGTTGAAATGAACTTTATTAATTTACAAAACCAAGATTAGGCAGAAAGTACAAGTTCAAAAGGGTAAACACATGATGGATGCATCAACAAGAACATCTATAAGTAAGATAAACTAACTTGACTAAAGATTTTGGTCACAGTTTGCAGGCTAAGATCAGAAGTGAAAAAAACAGCAGCCAATTATCACTGATTATTGGGTCTACATTGGCAGCTATAAATAAAAGACCATTCTCACGACCCATGTCTGACTACTAACTTGCCAATATATTGAGCCTAATTAAGTAGTCAAAATGCTTAAACTCTCATTAATAGTGTTAGGAAACTTAAGTCGTTATAAATTGAACATATAAGCATTGTCTCCCCATTACTGGATGGTCCTGGACAGTACTTCTGTTCCGCCTGGTTGGTCCATATTCAAGTGGGTTAAAACGGGTTTAAGCATTTCTGCTCAGACTCAATTCTTTGTCAAAATATATAGGCCCACACACAAATAAACCGTATGACTTATGAGGTGGGCTCAAAACAATATAATCACAAATCAATCCATGATTCAGATATTCAACCTATTTTATAAATTAAAAATAATTAACGACAGTCCAGATAATGGAGAAATATGTTAAACACGAGACCAAGATTAACTTTAAAAAGTTAAAAAGGGAGCACAGAAAGAAAATGAGAAGGAAATTAAGCAAACGCTTATTGGGCATACTCCATGGGTGCCTCGTGGGACTCAAAGACCTGAGAGTTTGAACCTTCTTTAAAAGATGATGGCAAAGTTGATAGTGTGTTTTGAGTAGTGGGGCCATGTGAAGTAGAAAGAGGGCATGTGGGTAAGTGAGTGATTGGGTGAAGCATCAAATTGTGGAATGGGCAATGAGGTGATGGATGAATGTGATAGTGGTGGTGGTGAAGAGGAGGTGGGTGGTGATGGTGGTGGTGGTGGAATAATTGGGGATGATGAAGTGAAGTTGGCCTAAATGGGTTGAAGGTGGGAGAAGAATCCATTGTTGTGATTTCTTGATGGAACTGTGGAAGCTTGATTAGTCAGTGGAGAAGGTACCATTAGCGAAGCACGTTGTATGACTCTTTAGCTTGCTGTAATGTGCATAAGAGAGTTGTTATATGCCTGTAGAGTTCGCTCCGGACAAATATGGAAAAATAAAATAGTAAAACGTATCATGCCTCTGTATTTTTATAAAATTGTATCATAAATTTTATATTTTAAAAAATTACATTATAAATCATATGTTATGAAAAATATTATATACACGTCCCAAATTCAAATTCTGTTTAACTCTATTAGTTAGTCTTGTAAAAAGATAAAATTGTTCTCGTTTAAAGATAAATTCGTCAAATAGGGTATTTATAACTTTTTTGATATCAGAATGGGGTATTTATCACTTTTTTAATATTAGATTGAAGTATTTACAATATTTTTCATTTTACAATATTAGAACCATGTGCTAGTCTACCTTTTAAGGAGATCTACAACCTTAAACTAATAAATATCATTTAATTAAAAGAATAAAAAAACGTATAGCTCATATAACAGAACATTGATGTCCACCATAAAAAAATATAAATCTTATGCTTGAAGTTCAAAGTCATATTGCAACTAGCAATAATCGTACCTTCACTTGGAGTCACGTTCTTCTACAAGTAGATTAAAATCTTTAAATCAGTGCAAAATCAACTTCAAATCGAAGAAAAATCACTTTGAAATAGTTTTTCTCTCTAGGATTGTCAATTTTTTTTAAAATTTTTTTATCTTTGAACGGGCAATTTACATCTTTATAAAAAAATATAGGGGCAATTAGAAACCTTATAAAAAATACAAGGGATAATTTACAACCTTATCGAAAACACAAGGGGTCATTTACAACCTTATCGAAAATACAAGGGACAATTAGCAACTGATGTTAAAAATGGTATTTTCGTCCTTCTGCATATGTTTTAAAGCTTGATAAATGTTATACTTGCATTTCAAGCGTGTGTATTACACTCACGTTAAAATTGATAGAAAAATAGACAGCGGGGGTTTATATGCAACGTTTTCCATAACACATGGTTTATAACGTGACTTTTTAAAACATATGGTTTATGATGCAACTTTGTGAAAATACAGGGGGGTATGGTGCATTTTACTCAAAATAATATTTGGTAAGTTTGAACTCGAAGGTTATTAAATTCACACTTTTAACTGATTTAAAATATATATTATAATGCATCACTGTACTCGTAGCTATATTAGTTAGTGGTCGAGTTCCTTCACTTAGATTCTCACGTAAAATAAAATAAAATCAGAAGAGTTGTTATATATTATCCCGCGTTATATACAAATTTTATTCTTGAATATTGAACAAAAAAAAAGGAAAAATTTATTTTATATGTCGAAAGTATTACATGTAAACTGTATTTATTTATTTGAAATAAATAAATAAATGACATGTAATATTATAAAATCCTATTTTTGTTCTACGAAATTAAGCTTAATTTCTAAATTCTCCCACGAGGAATATAATATAAGTGGAACATGACACATGCAAAAAATTGAACACAAGTGGACCTAATTTAAAATGGGTTGCACGCAGATGAATATAACTAGACCAATGATCTAGCTCTGATACCATATTAAGATAACTGAGGTCTCAACTTAAAACCAATTGATGTCAAGTGAAGTAGTCCACGATCTTATAAGGTGATTTTAGAGTTTCTGATTTTCCGATGTAAGACAAATGCTATATTCTAATACCTACCAACCAAGTCAAAATTTTTTTTAAAAAAAAGAAGAATATGTAAAGAGAAGAGAACTTCATATTTTGTAACTTTGATGGAGTCATGTTTAAACTTGAATACTATTAATAAATTCTATAGCAATAATCCCTCAGACTTAGAAAGTAATAAGGAAAATAGCTAATCCAATAGTAGATTCTGCACCTGCCACTGTCGGAACCAATAAAGCAAATAATTGACATATCATATCATTCGAAGAAATGAAAAATACCAAAAAATTCGATTCACAAAACATTGATTCAATTGCATGACGTAATAGAAATATTTCATCTATTAAAGAGGATTACTCGAATACCTGAAATAAAGATAATAATAGAAAATATAAAATAGGGTAAATAGTACCATAACCCCTTATGATTTGCCGAAAGTGCGCAATACCCCCTATACTTTAAAAAGTACACCACAACCCCTTGTAGTTTGAAAAATTAGCACACGTACCCCTCCATCTCTTTTATGTCAAATTTTTTAACAAAAATTATTAAATGACACAAATGCCCTTATTTTTAAGGGGTGTAGAAGGTCACACACCTTTCCATTTGGGGAAAAAAAGCAGCAGCACCCAACACCACTGTCAACCACCCCCACCACCCACCAAGCCCAAATCCTCCATACCCATCTCCTCAAACTCAGCCTCCAAAACCTTCTTCATTCGCAACACAGCAGCCCACAAACACCGAGGCACACACACATACACACAAAGCAGCGAAGATGGAGAACAACTCAAGAGTCTCTTCCTCTTGCCGCCGTTGATAAGGATAAGGGCACTAAGTTCACCGCCGATCGAGGATATAACGCAGACCATTGATTAAGTTTCCATTTGTGGTATTTTTGATATTATTCTTATGTTTAATGGCTGTTTTTTAAACTTATTATATTAGGATTTAATGAGACTTGAAATGTTGTTGGAGTTGAATTTACTCGTCTTAAATCAAATGTTTATAGTAGTTATGAATGTTTTGAAATTTGGTTTGGTTAATGATTGTTTTGTTTTCTTATGCTAATGCTTCAATGTTTTCGGCTTGGCTTGTGTGTTACAATGCATACATGTTTGGGGTTAGGGTGACTGACGGGATTGGGGATGGGAGGACGCTGACGAGGGAGGTGGGTGGGTTGGGGAAGAAGACAATTTTATTATTATTATTTTTTTGGTGAAAAGGGTATTTTAGTCAATGTATAAATTTATTTTATTGGTAAAATGTATAAACAACAAACAAAGTTGCAATACAGGCGCGTGCGGCACACTCACTGTTAAAAGTAACGATTTTTTAGACGGAGGAGGTTGTGGTGCTACGTTTTTTAAACCACAGGGGGGTTCGGTACACTTTTAAAACTACAGGGGGTTATTGTGCACTTTCGACAAACTACAAGGGGTTACGGTGCTATTTACCCTATAAAGTATTTGATAGAATCCGTTTCCATAGCAAAAGGTGTGTTTGTAAAGGAAGAATCGGGATAAACATAAATCTCATGGAGAACTTTAGGAATTAAACATGACCTTGTGGGGAGGAAAAATGGGATTTTTCCCATGTAAAACTCCACAACATATTTATTGAACCTGGTATTGATAGGAATAGAACATTTAATGTATGAAATCTAAAAATGTATATAAAGAATGGTAAAGTATCACATATATGAATTAATGTTCCATACGTCCATCCTTTGGCATGAGAAAGATTGAGCATTTAATTGTGCTTCTATTCCACAAAACGTGCACTATACAACCCTCAAGATTTAAAGGTATTTGTAATTTTATCTTCAACTATTTTTTTTTTTTTACTTTTCCAATTTTGACCTTTAGCAATTATTTTGATAGAGGTTATTCGCCTTATTTTCTTTTGGCTTTTGGGGATATATTACACAACGAACTTGAAGACATTCTTTTTTCTGAGTTGAAGTGAGGCAAGACCAATGAGTGAGACAGAAAATGCTGAGACTTAATAGGATAATTCAATATCATTAGAGATTTTTTTAATTGAATAACGTCGGTAACGAATGTTAACTCAATTCAAAGAAAATTATACGAAAATCGCAAGTCTATCCATAAAAAAAGTGAGAAGTTGTGATCGAAAAAATTATGCCGAAAAAACTTAATAGAGAATTTCTCACTCTATTTATCTTTTTTTTTAATAATAAGAAATGTGTTGGAATATAACATACTAATTAAAGCTTTCCCAAGGTTAAACTTGTATGAATAATTAACATGGCTGTTTATCAACTAAAAGTTAGCTCATTTCAGGTTGTTTGTTTGTTACACAATCTACAATGACCCTTTACCCAATGATAAAGAAAATATAATTGTAAAGGGAAAAAGAAAAAGAGATATCGAATGCTTAAGAATTAGAATAATTGAATGAGAGTAAAAGAGTTAACTTGAAGAATACTATATTATTGATAATGAGTGTTCTGGAGTCATATGAGTTGCATGCTGGCCATATTGTCAATCAATGTCTGCCTTAGTCATATTGAGGTCATTATTAATGGTTCATTTGCTTCTTTTTTTTTTGCCTAAAACTCTATAAATTGTATTAGTATAAATACGAAGATACAAATTAACCTATCCCATTATGCAAGGAGTACATATCTACTGATCCTTATGTTTGTTTGTCTTTAATTGAGACAAAATAATTTAGCTAATGATTGATTAGCGAAAAAGACTAAATTTAATCAATTACATGGTAATTGGGTTAGTAATATTCCTAGCTAGACAAATAGAAGGATCAATTGATGGATCATTTTTTTTCTTTTGTTAACATAGAAACTCAACTAGTGGAGCCTTATCATTAACTGGTAAATTCATGAGTGTAGCGATATACCTAACACATGCTCCATATCAATTAAGAGTGTAAACCTAATAATAAGTTAAGAAATTTGTAACCCAAACTTACCAGATATTAATTTTCCTTATTTGCTACTAGGCTACCCCTTGAGGGCCATTGATGGTTCATTTGCATAAAAGCCTTCCTTGACCTACCAAATGACACGTACTCTGCTTGTTTAGATGCTAATTTTAACAGTTTTTTTATTTTTTTTTCCTAAATATAAGAATTTGGACCATTTCTCTATATCCAGAGATTCTCTATTTCAGTTTCACCATAATAGCTTCTCTACATTTAATCAATCCTTTATTTTAGGGAATCTCTATTTTAGTTTCATTCAAACAGTTTCCCTACATTTTTTTTAGTAACAAATGGGTTTAGGGATGGTGTAGGAAATTTTTCAGTATCTCCACATGTGGAGATGCTAAAATTTGGATATAGATATCTCTACATGTAAGAATGGGTGTAGGGAAGCTATTGGAGATTAACATCTCTAAGTCATTTCCAACAGGTGCCTTGAAATACAAAATTCTCTACATGTAAGGAAACTATTGGAGACAAATTTTTTAACAACTTCCCTATACATATCCCTATATGAAGAGAATCTTTACATTCAATAATAATAATAATAATAAACAATAATAAAAATCTCACTATCTCCACATGTGGAGATGCAATAATAATTCTCTAAACCTATTTCCACATCTAACAAAAATAGAGAGTTTTTAAGGGAAGCTATTGAAGTGAAACTAAAATATAAAATCCCTAGATATAATCCAAATTCTCTACATATAGAGAAAAATATATGAAAGTTATTAGAGTTGGTCTAATGACTTCCCTACATGTAGAGTAAAAGAGTGATAAGGAATGAGTTAGAAATGGCCTAAGAAAGCTAGGTACTTCCTTTTGGGAGATTGAAAAAACAGACTATAATTTTGCCTGAGACAAAAGGGTAGCTAAATATATTTAGTAGGAGAAATTTGCATGTATGTTTTATGAAAAAATCTTCAAAAACTATAATTTTTATATAAATTTTTTTAACAATTACTACATATGATGGCACATGTAAAGGCCATGTGTATACTTTATATCTTTGTTTTTATATCTTTTTATAACACTCTATAAAGACGCTCTATAAAGGATAATCGTTTTGAATAACTAATATTTACAAAACCGACCTTACTTTTATATAAGTGAACAAAAGTTTTATTACTGACCAATTAAATTTTTTATACATATGACAATACTCCAATCACTATTCTCCTCATACGCTACTATATTTAAATTTATCAATATTATATATACCTTAGGTAAAGGTTCCATTATATTTACAGTAATGAAAATTAGGAAAAGAAGCACGATCTCTTTTCGAATGTATCCTACTTGCTTCACCAAACATATGATAGTCAAAAGGTGTATACGGGTGATTTGGTTAGAGAGGGAAGGGGGAAAGAAAAAAAAAATAGAATAGAAAAGAAAACATCAAAGATTTTGTTGTACTTAGATCTAGCCATTCAGGGTATTCAAGTACATTCATTATATTTTGGGAAATCGTATAAAACTAAAAATATGTTTTTTGTCGTTAGACGCAACGATTATAATTTAATAATTTTTATAATTTATAAAAAAGAACAGATATAACTAGCTAATATTAGGAGTAAAAATTCTTTTATCACATACTTGTCGATATTTAAAAATTATTGAATTATCACTAAATGATTTACCATCTGAATTTTAGTTGCTTGGTTGGTTGGCGGCAGGTACAACTCTTTAAAATTTATGTTTTTATATTATAATAATATTATAAAAGAAATTTAATATCGATAAATTTAATTTCAGGAGTTTGCATCTGCGTTACCAGCAATTGGGACATCCTGGAGTCAAATGGTCCAACTTGGCAAGCACCAAACTATTAGCCACCACTGAACACACCATACCACACTACCATTGCTTGACCTTCACATGAAATATTCATACAAGGACAAAGGCACACTATTTTTTCCAAAAATAGATGCAGATCTAAGATTTGGGTCCTCTTCATAGATTTGTATGCACACATCTCTCACCCTCCCCCTCTTTTCTTCACAATCTTCATCTCTTCTTTTCTCAATAACAGCCCACACTGCTCCCTTCCCTCTCTTTAGTCTTTACTATTTGATCTGAGAAGGGTCATTTGTGGTTTAGTCATTTTCTTCATCTGGGTGCTTCAAAGTTTGAATTTTTTTGCTAAATCCTTTCTGGGTTTTTGTTTTTACACATTAAAAGATAAGATTTTTGGTGGGGTTGCATTGATTTTCATTGAAAAGATTGGATTTTTATTGGTTCTCTTGGTTTTAGCTTAAAAATATATTTTTTTTGTGGGTTTTAGCTTAAAAAGATTAAATGTTTATTTATTCTGTTGGTTTTAGCTTTAAAAGATTGGATTTTTATTGATTCTTTTAGTTTTAGCTTAAAAAGATCGGAATATTATTGTTTTGTTGTGGTGAGTTTTGATTTGTGATTTGGTGCGTAGAGGGACAGATTTTTATTAGTTTTTGGTGGTGCTTTTTTGGGGGTTCTTCTGATGGGGGCTTTAGATGAGGGGCATTTCAATGTGGAGGTAGTGAATAGAGTGAAGCTAGGCAGTTGTTGTGTTGAGCTGAATGGTTTTGAAGAAGAACCAGAGACTCAAGCCATTGAGGATGCAGTGAGAGTCGTCTTGCAAGGTCTTGGTGAAGATATCAATCGAGAAGGCCTTCGAAAAACACCTCTTCGTGTGGCCAAGGCCTTAAGGGAGGGGACCAAAGGTTATAAAGCTTTTTTTAGCTCTTTTGTACGGTTGCTTTTACTGTGATTTCTCATTTATAGAATAGTTATCTTTATTGGATGTGTATCTATACTTGCTTCATTTAAAACTCGTGCAAAAAAGTGAAGCATGAGTGCGATTAAGTTACCCCTCCTTTATTGTTGTGTAAGTCAGATTCGTTTTGAGCCTTACATGTTAATAATTTTTTAATTTTTAAATGGATGATGGCAAGACTTATTAAACTTTTGACTGTTCGATAACCTTTGCTCTAATACCATATTAATTTGCCACCCTGTCTAAAAGCTTAAATTATATTTATTTATTGTTTTCGACAAATACATTGTTAGTATGTGCATGGGCTGATGTGATTGTTTTAAATTCTCTGCTGCCATGACTGTTGGTGAAGTGTTGGTTGGCTACTAGTAATATATATATATATATATATATATATATATATATATATATTGATAGAAAGAGCTAAAGCTCCTCCAGTTGCTAAGTGGCATAATGTTTTTCTATATTTTTTCCTTCTGTTCCTTGCATTCAAGAATGCTTGACAAGGAGGAGCTTTAAAAATCAAGTTTTGACAGGACTTTTTATATTGCCATCTGTTATTGTAGAAGTTTACCCTTTTCAATATTAAGACTCAGTGGTGAAGACTCTGTTGTGGTGCATCTTTGGAGATGATATGACTTATTTTCATTTTTTACATTGTGTTCTCTTCAATGGGCAAAAATGGAATATTCATAATATGGACCTTTAGTTTGATATTATGTTATGCTATTTCCATCTTGTTTCGTGTCAGTTTCAGTAGTAATAGATGCCGTAATATATATAGTTTTACAATATTCCTTTCTAGTTCTGTGGTGTCGGGAAGGTGTAGAAATTGCAGAGAACAAACTGTTGCTTCAATGAACCTACTTTTTGTCTATTTTTTTAGTTTTAATTCGCTTTATTTTGAAAGGGGTGCACAAATGTTATCCTTCAGATTTAGTGGTGGTTGTGCAGAAGATTGTTGTTATGTTGGTGATGTGATATCAAATGCGTATACCCTCGCACTTCATAGTTCAGAGCCTTAGCAGTTAATTTCTTTTGTACAAGTGTTATTTTTCCACAATTGGCTTAAGTAGTTCACTTGGGAAAATATAAGGACATCTCTTCCCAATGGATCGATTTTCTGTGCGATTTAATTCAGTTGATTACAGAAGTGAGGAGATAAAAATGATATCTCATTGTAGATCTAATACAGATGTGAGGAGATAAAAATGATATCTCATTGTAGATCTAAGGTATAAACATAAGTTCTTACAATTGTTCTATGCCGATAAAGCTATGCGTATCACTGATTGATTTCTGGTTCTTCTCCCCTGTCCAGGCTATAGACAGAAGGTGAAGGACATTGTCCACGGTGCATTATTTCCTGAATCTGGACTGGAAAGTGGAGTTGGTCATGCTGGAGGAGTTGGTGGTCTTGTAATAGTTCGAGATCTTGATCTCTTCTCCTACTGTGAGTCATGCTTGCTTCCTTTTCAGGTCAAGTGTCACGTAGGGTATGTTCCATCTGGGCAAAGGGTTGTAGGCCTAAGCAAGCTATCACGTGTTGCTGATATTTTTGCTAAACGGCTCCAAGATCCTCAGCGTCTAGCAAATGAAGTGTGTACCGCTTTGCAGCATGGAATCAAACCTGCAGGCGTTGCTGTAGTTCTCCAGTGTCTACATGTTCACTTTCCTAATATTGAGTCCTCCTTTCTGGACTCGAATCATCAAGGTTGGATAAAGGCTCTAGTTACCTCAGGTTCAGGAGTTTTCGAAGATGAATACGCACATACTTGGACCGACTTTCTGAGTCTTCTCCGATTCAGAGGCATAGATGTTGAGAATGCTCTTCACAGAGGCTCTACTGACCAATCCTGGTGCCCTTCACAGTCTTTCTCCAAGATGAGTCTGGCCAATTCTGCAATGACAAGATCTGTAGCCTCAATTCTTCATTCACTGGGTGAAGATCCATCAAGAAAAGAGCTTGTAGGTACTCCTGCTCGTTTCGTGAAGTGGTTGATGAATTTTAAACATACTAGTTTAGAGATGAAGCTGAATGGCTTTGTTCAAAGTAGAAGAGAATCTTCAAAATCAAATAGTAACATTATTCATCACGAAGAACGTATCTGTTCTGAGCTAAACTTGTCATTCTGGTCCCAGTGTGAACACCATTTACTTCCTTTTCATGGCGTCGTGCATATAGGATATTACTGTGCCGAAGGTATTAATCCGATTGCCAAATCTATATTGCAGTCAATAGTACATTTCTATAGCTTTAAGCTCCAAGTACAGGAAAGGCTCACCAGGCAGGTAGCTGAGATTGTTTCTTCCCTCGTAGGGGAAGATGTAATGGTAGTTGTTGAAGCTAACCACACCTGTATGATATCACGAGGGATCGAGAAGATTGGTAGTAACACTGCTACAATCGCTGTCCTCGGTCGATTCTCCATTGACCCTTCTGCAAGGGCAAAATTTTTGCAGACCATCTCATGCTCGGGTCACACAGGAGTATGATGCTGGATTTCGGGCTTCCATTCAAAGTTTATAACATTTCTCCTTCCGACCTTCAGTACCAGACAGATGTCACACTCTATACATCATGTTACCACTTAGTAGAGACCTGTGTTTTTAATAAACAGTCACTACCCCCTGGTATGTGCCACTTTCTTAATCAAAAGATAGGACAACAATCCTCCTCCTAAAGTTACGAGATCATTTTGCTGAGTTTCTTCACAGATTCTGGAAATGTAGTAGTGTAATCAAGAAAATTTTTGGTCCTTGTGGATGCTCTCTAGTTAGCCTTTGGTTGTCTGCAGTAGGACAGTAAAGTATGTGGAATTCATAACCAAGACTCGTTAACATGTGCTGGTCTTGGCCATGGCTATGATTCATATAGGAATATTTTTCTTCTTTTAGTCATATTCATATAGCCGGCCAACCTATAAGGTTTAATTCCGTTCGGTTAATCCTTTTACTGTGTCTGTAGCAGGAAGGCCTCAGAGCCTACCAAATGTTGTTGATTATTTCATGTTGTCTTTATTCCAATGTTTTGTCTCTCCTTGTGATGAGAGCAGAATGTTATATTCTTGCCATTTATGAAATACAATTCAGTTTATTTTGCTAGCCTTATATTGCAGTTTTTTTTTTTTTTTCTCTTTTTCTTGGCTGCTGTGTTTAGCCTGTAAAATTAGAATAACGTTTTATATCACCTTTCACCCTCATTTGTATAGTAAAAGTTCATGCTTTGAATGTTAAAACTCTTATGTATTTGGTGAACATTCTATTATATAAGAGTGAAGGAGTGACATATAACAATATTTTAAAATCATCATCTTGATATATAACAATATTCTTTATCGCCCTAATATTTCTCGTGCGCGGTGACCGGGGAATAAGAAGTCCTACAGGAACAATACTAGAAATGGCGATCCACGTTCTCACTAGCAAACAATCATGCAAATAAAGATTTATCAATGTAGGCATTCTTGAGTGGAATGTGCAGGAGATATTCAAGTGCAAATCCAGAATTGTCTCACTCCACAATATATTCTTTGCTTACAAGTAAACCTCATATTTACACAATATGGCACATAAACAACCAAATGCATAACTTAATCATAATCCTAGCCCAACCACAAGTGTCGAATTTTACGCCAATCGTATGAGTCTGCCATGGAGGCGTGCGATGGAGGAGCGTGCAACTCATACGAGTCTGCAATGGAGGAGTGCGATGGAGGAACGCGATGCCCGAGAGTATAATGAGAAACATAAGCAGAGATCAGGGCAATTGCCAACATCAACAAGAAAAGATAAACTGATGGAGCTGCTGTACGTATCTGCAAGTCATGAAAGCTCTAGAATTAGTAACTTCATAAGTGAAGATCATCAACGGCATAGCACGAATAGCAGAGATCCAATCAAAGTGTAGAACCATAACTAACAAACCAGTCAATTTATATCACATTTCTAAGAATGTACGATCAATTTACGAAAATATCACAATGTAGTAGTCCAAATTGATATGATAAGAGTAAATGTTCCAGATATCTATGTGATAGTGCAGCTTACTAAGACAAACTAGATAATGTTCGTTCTTTCAATTTCGAAAGCATTGCAAAACAATTCTATGATACTAGTAAACAAGTTACGATGGGGAACCCCTTACACAGCGGGAGCTTTGTGCACTGGCAGCTCCGTACTTGAAAACGAGTTGTGAAGGATCCCGGTATCATTAAAAACAAAATGAAACACTTGTAATCTATGACGCTAGTAAAGGGAATTAATTTCCATCTCCAATAATAGTATGGGCCTTAGTTGTGAGTTCTAGGCAAGGGAATCAATCCAGTACAAATTGGATAAGTCCCTGAAAACTTTGTGAGAATAATTTCTCGTTTTCTTGTTTCCCTTTGATAATGGTGAAAGAATGAAACTCTGTTGAATTATAGCATGGAAGTGAACAGACTTAAATTTTAGATTATAAAGCGATACAAGAGAACTAAACAAACACCCTAAAAAATGGTAATTATCCTAAAAAGACCAAGATTATTATAGAAAAAAATTGCAACTAAATTATGGTTGTATATATAATTCAGGCAGAGTGATCAAACCCTTCTCATAAACCAGCCTTTGCCAGGAAGATTTCTATCTGCATGCTCAAGGCAATAGCGTATCATGTCAATTATTGCTAGTTCAGCTGCTGGATCGTTGCTCTCTGCAAGACAAAAATCAGAACAGAGTGAAGAAACTTTGCCTTGGTGAATCACGAGAATAGAAACTAATTTAAGGTGAGTTACCTGGGATGTCAAAAATTTGACTGTGTGGAGGGATACCCAGCAACCCCCCAAGATGGACACGTACACGTACACGGTCAGATATGGAAAGCAAGTCTCCATGTGTGACAACAATGACAGGTCTGTCATCTGAAATACAGCGAAAATGAAAACATAAGTATGACTCTCACTTCAAACCAAAATAGTAAATGAAGCAGGTTATATGCCAAAGTCTCCTACAAATCTCAGTCAGAGGCACACGTCATGCAACAGACATTGCCCGACTGTTGATGGATGTACAAAATACTAACAATGCAACAAAATGAAAGCAATCTCCTAAAAAAGTTTATATTCACTGCATGATAGTTTTCATTTTTTCTTTTGTTAATAAAATGTTTCAACACTTGAAGCATTGCATTTTTACTAAAATCACCAACAAGATAGCTAAACACCATAGAAATTCAAGAAAGCCTCAAATACCTTTAAATGACAAGAATGGACTGTTGAACAGTGTCAAGATCGTTTTTGTATATTGTTTCTTTGTTTCATCATCACTGTCTACAGCTTCCAAAACTGAAAGCCCGTTCACAACAAAGATGACGAAGTTGACCATCCTGGCCTCTCGAGAATAGAAATTACTTAGACAAGCTTTACACTTCATTCTGGTTTTCATACTTAAGTTATCAGAGTCCCTGTAAAACAGACCATAATAGTGACTTCCAAGTCCACACATGCCAGATTGCAAACCAAGAAGCAAACCTGTATTGAAAATATTTCATATCAACCTCAGAACTAGTTCCCCATGTCGAACACCCTTTGTCATCCAGCGGTTAAGCATTTTCATATTTTCAGATGATTCATCAGACAAACTACGGGTATCATATAGACAAAAAGCACCTGAACCTCTTGGAATCATATACTCCTGAATAAAGTAAGTTCCATCTCCAACAGAAGAATTATCTGCCAAATGTTTTAATTATCAAAATATGATGCTTATCCCAGAAACAGGAGGAGATGATCTTATCTGAACTGATTTACATAACAGCAAACACAAGTAATAAAATATAGGTACATGATACTTGGGCTCTTTCTGAAGCAAAGATGTCGTCCTCAAACACCCTGGACACTTTGTTGACAAGACTACTTTTCCCAGATCCTTTTGGACCAATCAGTAAAAGTGATGTTGCATTTGGGACATCATAGTCGCTCCCTTTTGTGCCACTCACCTTCTCAATCCATGATCCAGGGGTATAACTGTGAGGAATGCAATCAAATGTGACTCCATGAGCTCTACTTATAGTTTTAAGCCATAGCTGATTAGCAATATGACAACTTGATTATACAAGCAATTGAAGATATTGATGCAGTTATTTTAGCAAAGAAAATTCGGATGAAGGAAGATTCACCTTATACAATTAGTTCCAAGAGACAGAAAAGGGCTGACCAAACCTCAATCTATGAATAAGTATTAATTGGCTGGAAGCTATAGACAGTGGATCAGGTGTAAACATTCAATAACTCAAATTTCACAAAGTAGCCCAGGATCTTAAGTGGACCTGATTTGAGATTGGTCGCACGCGGATAAATATGACTGGACTAAGGGACTAACTCTGATACCATGTTAAGAGACCTGAGGTTTCTATCTTAAAACCAATTGGTGTCAAGTGGAGTAGCACATGTTGTTATAAGGTGATATTAGAGTTTTTGATTTTCAGATGTGAGACAAGTGTATATTATAACATAATGCATAATAGATGCAACAAAAAAAAAATCCCAAATGGCATTAAGAAACTTCCCTTATCATACTATTTATCCGAATATAATTCAAAAACAGAAACCTCTTTGACAAACATAAAATTACAATAAAGAATTTTAAGTAACCCAAAAGGTTAATGCAAAACCTCAAAATTTTTCTTTTTGCCTCCTCCAAATGCTCACTCCGACGCTGCAAGTCATCATAACTCCTCGATACCTCAGCATAAACTTTGCGTAGACGCCTCTGATCGGCCTCAAAAACCACCGAATGTGAAGAATTTCTTTGACCCAAATCATCAAATTCTCCATAAATTGAGCCACTTTCTATCTTTGCACTCAAAGCATCCTCACTAAAACCCATCAAAACCACCACTAAATTATCACAAGTAGAATAGTCAAAGACAAATCAAACTATCAGTAAACTGAAATAAACAATGTTTTGCCGAGGTTACACGTTGTAGTAATTCATACATTAATAATCTTATCAAACTAAGTTTATAATCATTTATGAACTGGTTTATAAGAATATTACAATATATTCCGCCGGGAGCAGTGACTCTCATTCTTATATATCCTTACTATGGTATATCCTACGAGAAAAAGTAAGGTGTTATTAAATTATTACGATATAAGGTGATATTAAATTATTACGATACTGCGTAGTTTAACATGCAATTGTGTAATACTGAAATTTTCTTGCACTTTACCCAATAAACTATTGTACTAAAAACATAAAATATAAATTAAATACTTGAAAAAATTGGATAATCCATGTGGGTGTTCTGCAAATTCTTGGTCCAATGATGATTCATCTTCTGCAAAAATCAAAACCCAAAATCAGTTTAGTTTATTTAATTCTAAATAATTGAATAAAAATTCAACTTTTTTATATCATAAAATGGTTTGGCTTTAGCAGTACCAGCTGAAGAGTAGAGAATGGAAACCGTATCTCCACCCATTACTGCTCTCTCTCGAAGCTATTTTTCTTTTTCTTTTTTCTTTTTTCTTTTTTCTTTTTAATTTTACTGATTTTTACTTTAAAAAGAGAGACAAGTGAGAGTAGACTTAGGTTGTTTAATGTGAGAGTTGACAAAAATGTAGGTGCTTTTCTTAAGTGTTAAGAAGCCAAGATTTCAAACTTTTTGTCACGTGTCACTAGCTCACATAAGTGTTATGACGTGGCAATCGCTTAGATATTTATCAAAAGAAAATTATTGGGTAGGCTTTTTGTTTGAGTCCGGCACTTAGAGCTCTCATACGGGTAAATTTCACATTTATATAAGTTTTTTTAATGTCATTTTTATTATTTTAAAAGATTTATAATAGTCTTCAATATTTGTAAATGTGATTTAAAATAATTCTTATTATTCAATACTAAGTAATTTGATTCATATTATTTTTTAAAAAAAATTTAATCCCTGTATTTGACCCTATTTAGAAACTAATTTAAAATTTTTAAAAAATAATAAAGACTAAATTGATTAATTTTAAATAATAAAGACTATTTTAAATCACTTTTTTAAATATTAAAAAATAGTACAATTCTTTTAAAATATTAAAGATCAACTTAAAAAAATATGTAAATAATAGAGATTATATACATAATTTATCCGCTCACATAATATAGGTCTTATTAGCGTGTGAGTGTCGTATAATTCAAACTCTTCAATCACAATTTAAAAAACTCTGAATAACATCCAACATTAGTTGTGCGATAAAAATCAAACCATATAAACAGAACACCAATACACCAAAAGGCACACTATCACCAGTCGCAAGTTACAACTACCGGAGTTAGGAAGTACCACTACCTGAGAAAGGAAATAGAACAAAGGTGCAACTATTGTGGTCGATGGAGCAGGGAAGACCAAAAATCAGACAGCAAATTCAAATTTTAAATAAGAAAGATCAGGACAAAGAAAAGATATAACATATATGAGGAGAAAGCAGAGGAAGAGAGAGAGAAATGGGGGGAGAAAAGGGGCTCCGGCTTCTAAGCTGAAACGGAAGGAAGGAGATGAGAGGCAAAAATGGAGAAGAAAGTGAGAGAGGATACTCATGAAGGCGGTGGATAAGACCACATACTCATATATTAGTCAACTATACAATATTGTATTAGTCTAGTTAGAAATTGATTAATCTCCTCTATTGTTGAGGAGATTCTTATTTTTTTATCGAGATATTTCTCATGTTACATTCTCTAATTCGTCGAATCAAAAATATGGTGGCAGATTGAATAGCTAAAACCTTGAAGAGTGACAGTTTTCCTCTAAATTAGTATTCAAATATATTCACTAGGCTGTCTCAATTTCTTTAGATTAAAAAAAAAAAAAAAAAAAAGCTATAAATATTTATTTCATTGACATTCATATTATTTATTCGTAATATTGTTATAGCTTTAGAATGTATTTTTCAAATTTTAAATTTGAAATCAAAACTCAAATTTTTTATTTCAAACTAACCCTCAACCAAAACAACTATTTAAAATTTTTCTGTCAGATTTAGTGTATCACATACTGGTTGGTGTTTTCATGTGAAAATTGCTCAAGAGACTTGGGAAGCACATGGTTATCAGTGTGTAAATCTAGATGTAATGTGACTATACACTACGTAACATACTCACCCAAAATGATAGATTGTTAATTTAAATCTCTCCATCAATGACAAATCAATACACGGAACTCTCATTAGTGTAATAATAAAACCACTTCAAAATCCATTATACGCAACCTCACAAAAGATACGAATATATATATATATATATATATATATATATATGGAAATATTGAAGGGCAAAACTACCAGTATGAATATAAGAACCAAGAATTATGATTAGCCATAGAGAAAAGTTGCCGTCTCATATAAAACAGACGCAGAATAAGTGAAATGGTAGAATGATTGTTTCCTGTATATCATATATATCGTGTGTATGAAGATATATTACACATCAAAATTGCGTTGTGGTGCTACATGAACCACAACAAAGCTTTGATTCTCAGTTGCCTGGGCAACGATCAAGGTCTATATAACCGACCCACCAAATTGAACCGTCTCATTGTCCTCAAAAATCTCTAACAAGGATACAAGAATCCCTCAACCACTTGATCCGAGTGTTGGAATTTGATGATCTTCGCTCTCAGTGATGTGAACAATAAATAAATATTCGAAAAATTCCCACGTGACTGAGTTCTGCAGTAAACTATCAATCTCTGAAGCAAGAATTATATGCATGCACAATCTCTGAGTTCGTGCCTTCTGCATAAAGGCTCTGCGGATTAGTCGGGTTCTCTTCCGCGTAGCTTGCTGATAATAAGGGAAAAGTTTCAAAGATCCATTTGAGCTCATTTTAGCCTGCTTTTGCTGCAAAGCTGGAGTTTAACCCGGGAAAAGTCCAGGTTTTTTGAAAGCAGCAGAATTCCGAACAATGTTTTATGTCAAAAGCTGATCTGGACAAAAGAATGCTAAATTCCCCATCAACCTGCAACTCCAAGAACAATGTCGAACATGTTTTAGGTGAAGAAGTGCCATCCGGGAAGATGATGCAGGTGAAGATCATTCCATCAATAGTACCTAGTAAGGTATGACATAAGGCAGTGCAACAACACCAGAAGACTCCATCGGCAGAGCCTCTGCCCACACCAGCTTAGCCTCCTCAATCTTAGTAGAGACAGTTCTGGGCTTCTTTGTCTTGGAATCACTGCTACTGAACAGCCACTCTTGATCATCAAAGTCGGACCATTCCACTTCAGGCACAGTAAGTATTTGGCTCAGGTACTTGGAATCAGGATGTGGAGGTCTTTTATGCGTTTTAGATTTTTCTTTAATTTTTTTGGATTCTTCAGTCTTTATCACACCGTTAATCATGCTTTTCTTGCCATCCACCTTGTGTGGACTAAAGATCCCCTGTCTCTCAGCTGTTGTGTAAATGATCGCTTGGCTGCCATTTGATCTTGTCTGGTTGGCCACATCCGGTTGTAAAGATGAAACATTGTTATTCACATTATGGTTACCAACAATCCCAGGCCCCAAATTTGTCAAGTTCATAGCAGCTTGGCATGATTCCGGGTTCTTTCCAGTTCCCCCAACTCGCTGGGAATGTAGAATGCCATTCTGAACTTTATGGTTATTGAAGGTGATCTTCTGCTCAGACATAAAGCCATTAACAATGTGGGCTGGATCCATCTTCTTTCCATTTTGAAGAACTGATTGATGGAATGAAACTTTAGCATTCACCTTATGGTCTTGCACTATATCCTGTCTCTCCTGTGCAAATTGAACGGCAGTTTGAGAGGAATCACATTTACTTCCATTTTGCATGACCTGATGAGAGGAGGAAACAGGTCTTGGCAACTTATCAGATCGACTGTCATCGTCTGTAACAAATATGAAAGTCATACATGATATTAGCCAATATGATGATAACCATTTACAATCAAACACTTCTATCCCTTATAATATCCTGCTGAAAGCTAAAAGAATGCAGTTAATGTCAGCCAGGACAGCCACGCAGTAATCAAACTAAATGTTACACCATATGAACATCAATGGATGAAAACGAGAATGAGGATAAAAGGAAGACAGGAGTAAATCCTCATACAGTGTGGTTCCGGTACTACAAAGGTAAGAGATATTTAAGCCTCTACTACCATCCATTAGTGATAAAACAAGCATAACTATGATTGTCCAAAACACAAGATAACAAAGAGCAACGGTGAAACACTTGGCAGAGAAAAACAGAGAAAGTACTCACCCCACAAAACTCCATTTGTTTCAGGGTCCTTTCTTTTACCAAGATTTCCTTTGCTCCTGCTCTCATTGGAAAGGTATAATGGTCCATTACCATGAATATCTACCGTATCAATACTGCTTTGTTTAATCTGCAGTTTACATCTCTTCTCAATTGCCTTCTCCTCTTTTTCCTTCCCTTTTTCCCCTTTTCTATCCTTTGATTTATTTTGCTTATTCTGATCTCTATCCTGGTGTTTATCTCTTTTACCATCTCCATCTTTATGTTTTTTCTTCTCTCTTCGCTCCTTCTCTTTCTCATTAACCTTCTCCACCTGGTAAAAACCTCCTTCAACCTTCTTTTCATCCTCTCCCATAACATGCGGACCGACTCCATTTTCCAAAGCCCTCGCAACGACCTTGAGAGTTTGACCACTAACCATCCTATGATCATCTCTCTTGTCCTTAAATTTCTCTTTCGCATCTGATAAAATATCAAAATTCCTCTCTGTAACCTTCCCCTGAAACCTAAAACAGCCTTCATCTGCAGCAACAATTTTCCCAACCATTTTACTTTCGGTTGCTCCATCTTTATTTCTAAGCCTCTTCTCCAATTCAAGCAGAAACATTGGTTGGGAGTCATTGCACTGCATGCCAGTTGGACTAGGCTTCCTACCATTTTGATGCTCCGATGTCCCTAAAACCTTCTTCTCTTCTGAGATCCTTTGCTTCTCTTTATCTCTCTCTTTATCCTTCTTGTCCTTGTGCTTGTTCTTTTTCTCTTTCTTTTCCCTACGTTTTTCTCCACTTTGTTCTTTGTCCTTTTTCTCTTTTCTTTCTTTCTTGTCCTTGTCCTTCTTTTCTTTTTTATGCTTTTTCTCTCTATGCTTCTCCTGAAAAGAGAACACTTCCATTAGTTAATTGAAACTGTACGAAGAAACAAAGACAGCAGATCACCAGCACCAAGGAAATAAAAGCTAGCAAACTTCGAGGGCTAAGCATGGAACCAAAGTCCACGAAAACAAAGTAGCGCTTTGAATGTAACAAATTGCGAACTAGTCTTTTTATCTTTTCAGTTATTTATTTGATGAGCAAGAAATGGTTCTGTAGAACCATAATAAACTTCGATATGTTGGGGAATACAGATGAAGTTGGGAAGACGTATAAAAGAGAAGAATATAGCCATGGCAGTTACTTGCATTATTAGAGATATAACCAGAGCAAACGCCATACATAGAGAACCTAAAGGAGTAGGATAAAACATAGATGTATAGAACACATACTCATACAATGTTAAAGGGTGTCTGGACAAGAAAAGTTATGACAGACTTGGAGGGCCAAACTATCAACAACATTTGTTATAATTGACTTGGAAAGCCAAATTTTTCAACACCCACTAGAATGATTTGGATGGTGATGGAATTCAAATTACAGTCTTCTAAAACCTTTAATGATGCTCAATAGTTTCCTATATGTTGAAATCACATTTTAGAGGAAATATAAAAGTGATTATACTGATTTTAATCCCAATTCCGTGTATCCAGTTAAGCAAGCCCTGCCCGCCAGCTTCCTTAAGAGGCTAATAAGTTGGTCGCGTAATGAATTTTGGATTTGATTTTGGAAAAAGGAAGAAAATTTTTGATTTCCCATTTTAATGATCAAAAAGAATAGAAGCCTTCAGGACAAAGTTGGAAACAGTACAGGCCTCTAGCTCATGAACAAAAGTTCGTCCACAATAGAATATCAGAACGTTTCGGTTTATAGATTGCTAGCATGCATTATAGAAGTTGGAAGTGAAAAAGCCTCGGCTTTATTTTGAAGGATATATACCATCAACCTACGACTCATAATTACTTCTTGTGATTCTCTCTCCGAAATGTAGAAGAGAAGTTAATTAGAGTTCCACTCAACACAAATTGTTAGTCATCCATGCCGTAAGCAGAAGGCACCAAGCAAATAAATAAACAGAAAAAACTCATCTTTTTAAACTTGAAAACCTGCACCAAGTATCACTTTACCTAAACGAACATCCAACCGAGTTGGAACGCACTATGATTCCCAAAAATTTGCTCTTCGCTATACATAGGAGAGACACGAAAAATTATCACACATACAAGCTCTCACATAGAACTATCATACATTTCAAAACACCATCATCTCATATTTCCTACTACAATTATTCGTAGTAAAAAAAGTAGCACATTGTAGAAGTCCCATTATTCAGATAACCACATCATTATTGCTTTACGCCCTTCAAGATTATGAGTCAAAATAATCAAACAATCTCTAAGGCAACGAAATGCTTCTCTCGGCTGGATGGTTTAAGTATTTTGGATCTGATGACAAAGATACTTGTTACAGGAATTAGCAATCCAGAGCACAAACTTTATGTTGTTTTTCCCTCTATTTAATAAACAAATGATCTCTTACATGTAAAACCAAGAGATTTGATTTTCACAACAAAAATAATAATAATAAATAAAAAGACATGACCATTGTGTTAAACTTTTTCCATACTACTAACATCTTTCCCTCCTCCAATTCGATATCTAAGTTTTAGAATAAGAAAGTACAGGATAGTCAACAAATTCCGCTTAGAGGATGAGACATTAAAGAGGTCTGTCATAAATTACTGTATCGATTCATATAAGTGGTCATAAAGCAGTTACGTCTTTTATAGAAGAGACACCAATTTTAGATGTAGCATTAAGATGCGACCAAGGAGTTTTCTCCACTAACTCTAACCAGCCATCTATTTTACCCAATTCAACAAAGATAAGCATGCTCTCTAGCATGTAACAATTGAAAATTGCAGTTTTACCCAATTCAACAAAGATAAGCATGCTCTCTAGCATGTAACAATTGAATATAAGTCCCTCAAATTCTATTACACAAATAAATCATATATATCCCTCCAAATGTGATCTAATTCCACCACCTAGTTCCTTTCCACATTTGTTTGTATCTTCTACTAAACAAAAATCTTCATGTGATCAATAAATAGATAGAAATGGCCAGCGGAGAAGACAGAACTAACCAGAAATGGCAATGAGATAAATTTATATGCAAGGGATATAAACCTTTATTAGCAGGTTTCCGTCATCAGGCCTAGGGTTCTTTTCATATCCTGGAGGCGGAAATGGAAAACAGCGAGACATTGCACATAGACGGCAAAGTGGGAGCCTTCCACTACCCGTAAAACTTCCCTTAGTTTCTGCATACACTGTTCCAACTCAGGAACAGACCATAAACAGGACTCTTGTCCATGCACCATGTCCTTGCATTCATTACCAGCTCAAGCATTAATCCAAAAACAGCATCAATAAAAACCAAGCATATATTTTCAAAATTTAGCAACAGAATCCTTTCCTGCCAGCTATTAGAGTTCAATAACAGAGCCAACTATTATCTGAGAAAACTGCACAAGTTGGCACTAAATCATGGACTAAATCTGAAAGATTTGTCGGTGAATGAAGAGGGTCAAAAGAGCAACTGATCCTCGGCCAAATTCTACCACACACACAGCCCAAGTACCACCACCTGCCCATCATCAAAAGCCAGAATCAGGGTCCTTTTTTCGTACCAGTACGCGTATCAAGATTCAAACAATGCAGGCAAGAAACAGTATAACCTCAAAATGCAAAAAGCTTGCTAATTCATCACACCAAGAATACAAACACTAATCCAAATCTTAATCCTATGTCCAAAAGACGAACTTTTATGTTAACCCTTTCGCAGATTCAATGTGCAAGACTCCAAAACAGAGCAACTGAACCCACAACACACACTCCAAGTAAAATCCAAATCTAACTGTACAAGATTCAACTGACCACCATCCAAATTACCAAAGAGACAAAATTTCCAACAAAACCAATATCAAAACCATTATCTTCAAGCACTGAGGCACTGATCACAACACCAGATATGCAACAATGGCAAAAGATCAATCAAGAAAACTACTCAAAGCACAAAAACCCAGTAAGAAAATAAGTCATTTTCGTATGTGTGTGAGTGCATTCTTTAGAACATTGAAGAAAGCACAAGAGATTTAATAAAGAAAAGGTGAAAACCCATTTATAAAAACCAAAACTTGAGTTTTTATTGTGATGAATAAATAACTTTATGTTTAAATATCTTTTTTTCAAGAAACACAAAAAGTTCTTATCAAAGTTGTTCTCATAACAAGCACACATTGCAAAATGGAGAGAGAAGAGAAACAAAGAGAGAAATCTCAAAGTATTCCTCTCTATATGTCTCTATACCTCTCTATATTTGTTTATACATATCTATATCTTCACAACTATGTATATATGCATATATACATACATATATGTATATATATATATATATATATATATATGCATGTGTGTATCTAATGAGCGTTTCTTCACTTGAGTGTTATTTTGTTTTGTGTTCTTACTCAGATCCTTCAAAATCTTTGAATTCTTGACATGGGTTTTTTCTCCTTGAGAGACCTCTATATGAAAACCCCCAAAAGAGAAGAGAAATTGTGAAGTTGGGGGTGATGGGTGTATTTATAGTGAGAGAGATGTAAACAAAAGAAGGATCCAGACATAAATATCAACCACATGGCATTTTTGGATATCTTTTTTAACTTCTCCTTTTTACCCAGTGTAATTAAAATGGTAAGCATTTTTTTTTCCCAAGTTTATTCAGCATTAGACCATTTACTTTGGCTTCTTGGTAAGACCGTAATGGGTAGGAATGATAATAGAGTGGGGGAGTTATTCCCATATCTTACCCCGTAATTTAAAAAGTTTTTTCAACTCTCGCTCTGTTTTTATATTTTATACTCTTGTTTTCTGTCCCGTTTCTATTACTGAATTCCCGTAGGAAATAGAGATTATCTGCGAAGTTTTTATTATTTTTTTAAAACTTTAAGAATTAAAGTTAATTTAAATCATGGAACTTCAAAATATAAATTAAAGTTATACCAATGATAAATATAAATATAGATCTTAAATAAAGTCTAATATTAGTTATTCTTGTAGTTAAATAGTAAAAATAATATTATAATAATTGAGTCTCAAATATTTAAAATAAATTCTGACTTAACCATTGTGTATGAGAACTATAATTGAAAAATAACATTTTTTTGTATTAGGGAGATTGCATTGATTATTATAATTTTTTTCTTATCGCATTTCACATATAATATTAGTTGCAATTCTTTAAAATTCATCTTTAGTTATGTTATTTGAAACTTTTTGAAGTGCAACTGAAATAACTAACAAATCTCTTAATTTACTATGATTAATAGTAAAATTGAGGTATTTATGTCAAATGATAGCACATCTCAAGTTACGACATGCAGTAATTTTAAGAATAATTATAAAATTCTTTCAAATAATCTAGTTTTTCTTCTCTATTTTATAATACTTTGTTTAATATTATTTTTTTATACTTTTATATGTATAATTTTAATACATATATAATAATAAAATAATAAAAATAATTATTTATGTATGCGGAGCGAGAAATGCTTATCCTTGCCCCCTGCTCCGTCCTCGCGTAGGAATTAAAAGTTAATTCACATCCCCTGCCTCATTTCTCATTTTCTGCCTTAATTTCCGTCCCATTTGGGGCGGGGGCGGGACGTGTACCAGCAATCCATGTTCTCATTACCATCCCTAGTAATAGGTAGGATTTGAATCTGAAGTTGACGAATATTTAATTGAGAATAAACTCGATTATGAAATTGATGACATTTATTAAGGTTTTAGTTTTGTAAAGGACAATTCATGAGCGATTTGATACGTTTTGATATTAGATGGTAAAAAGACCAAAACTATAAATTTAATTATTAATTTAGAAAATGTGTATATATGCATATATGTGTATATATATATATTAATATTTAAAGTTGATAAAAAATATAAAAAATAATAATTTTTATATTAGCTCAATAAATTATATTTAATATTTTAAATAATTTTTGTTCTTTTTAACATATAAATATAATTTTTTAAACAATTTTTAGATTAATTTTCAATTTAAACTAATTTTTTATTCTTTCTAAAGTAAATGCATAGAACGTCAGATACTCAGTTTTTCTAAGTACTTCTTGATTACGGTTTGATAAGTGTTCCTACTTGTTGCACTTCCCTTTCTATATATGTGTGGACAATTTTGGGTATGTTTTCTAAAACAAATTATTTATCTGTTTGAATACTTCGACAATCAAACTTAGTTAGACTTTTTTTTTTAATTCAATAAGTGAATGATTTAACTACGGTATTTTTATAATTTTGGAGAGTAGTTTTATATTTTAAGTATTGAGATTAATTACTCAAATTTAAAAGAGAAGATCTAGTGGTCCAGCCGAATAATTTGTAAGTGGAACCAAAAATTGACTTATATAATTATTCAACCTAATTTACTTGCGAGGAGGTTTTAAACAATGGTTAGAATATGATTACAAAAGTTTTCAATGAGATATCTCTAGTCATTTTTCTTCTTTTCTTTTCCTTTTTCAACCCTTTTTCTCAAGGTACTCTTTCTTCAAATTTTCCATTATTTTATAAATTTACATATGTCCAAGGACATCCTTCATTGGTGTTCTCTGTGAAAGGTTAGACAGTAATGAATGAAGTATTAAGGTTCGTATGAATTTTAATATAATTGTAGCTTTGAGCTTCAAGTATGTCAATATATCTTATGCATCCTATAAATCACATGTCAATTATCAATTGACTATATCATGTTTATCTGAACCATATATTATAATGAGCTAATAATCTAAATAATAAATATGATTGGTTCCATTTGAATGATATTGGTCATTTTCTTTTCTTTTACCCCCAACCCCACTTACCCCTACTCCGTGAGATTTAAACCCTGATTTCACTTATGGAGAAATGCAAACTTGTGGTTCCACATTTTGTTCATTCATACATAAGTACATAGAATTCTATGTATTGGTCATGGTATATCGCTTAATATTTCATGGAATATCTCACTTATATGGTCTAGTGGTCTAATTGATGCATTAACAAATCATGAATTTTTGGAATATCTAATTGATTTTTCATTGAGTATGCTTTAAAGTAATGTAATTGCTTTGAATTGATTAGATATTCTAAAAAATAAAGGCACATTATGATAAGGTACTGCTGATATGACACCTAACTTCTGAGCTCCTCTAAAGTTGTTGTAGATCAGAAATGAATATGTTTATAATGTGATAATTTTATACACGAAATTTGATGATTATAATAAAATGATAAGGACAATTAGAATCGTGAGTCTAGCTCATAAAATTAAAATATTATGAAAAAATTCTTATTCCAAATTACAACCAGTTTAATCCAGCTCAAACACCACTTTTTATCCTGTTTGATTCTGCACAAGAATGGGTTCACCATTAGCTTCTGACCATGTGCTTTCAAGCCTAAAGCATCACAGAACTTGCTGTAAATCGAATTTGATTCTTGAATAATCTGTTGAAAGAATTTAGATTTTGGTATAATTATATGGTTGGACCATTAATTTAGAATTAAATTAATACAATTACAAGTTTCTTTATTAGATTAAGTTTCCTATTATTTGAGTTAATTATTCTTGTTCACCAAGTCTTGTAGCTTATAAATATGCACTTTTATTGTACTTTACAAGATATCGAATAATACACAATATAGTTATTTTGGTTATTCCTTTTATTTAAAGTTATCGTTGGTGATAACTCCTATTATTGTTGTTTCTGCATATGTAGTCTTTTATTTTATTTTTGTTTAACATAATCCACATTCCATTCAATACTTGCAATTTTTTTTTTCTGTCAATATGCCAAGGCTCTTTATTTTGAGGGCGTAAAGATACAATCAAATATCATTGACTAATCCCTCTTTTTACCTGTCCACGTTCAATCAGAGTAGTCTTCTTGTGAGGAAAGAGCTAACTGGTGAAGATGATCTCGGCAATGAATATGGATCAAGGGAAAGTTGAGGCTCAACGTGAAGTTCACATGTGAAAAAGAGGAAATTTGTTAGGATTTTCACATGGTGAACTAGAGAGTAAACATAATGATTTCTCTCACGTGAAAATATTAGGAAAATAATGAGCTATTAATAAATATGTGTAGGCTCAAGACTCAATAGCTTAAGTTTTTGGGTCAATAATTGAGTTCTACACATGTGTGTTAAGGCCCATTTCTTCTCGGATTCTTAGAGTTCGTCATAACAAATTGGTATCAGAGCTAATGGTTTGACGATCTTTGCCTGGACACTCGAAGAATTATGGTGGACTATCGTGATAGACTCTCGGTGGAGTTTGGCAACAGGGTTTGGAGGATGGAGTAGGATCACGATAAACATACTTCTTGGACCGTATTACGATAACACGATAAAGCAAGGCATGGTTGAAGATCGCGGTGCCTTATGATTGATCTGGGTGCATAGGGAAGAGCTACTGGGGCTACCACATTAGCTAAGGTGCGAAGGAGATCTAAAAAGCTTGTGACAGTGGTAAAAATGATCTCGGCAATGAATATGGATCAAGGGAGAGTTGAAGCCCAATGTAGAGTTCACATGTGAAAATGATGAGATTTGTTTGGAATTTCACATGGTAAACTAAAAAGCAAAGAAAATGATTTTTCCCACATGAAAGATTAATAGAATAATGAGTTATTAATAAATTTTTGTAGACTCAACACCCAATAAATTAAACTTTTAAGTAAATAATTAAATTTTACACTGTTAAACCTATTTTTTTTCGAATTTTTAGGACTCGCCATAACAAGTAACATGTTAGCAGTCATCTGTCTTTGGAATAAGATCTTAAGGCTGGTCCATTCAATCATTTAATGCAGTACTTTTATCACACACCAATTTAATAGATCAGTTTTGGATTTGGCTGTTCTCTAGTCCCTCTCCATTTAATCATTTTTAAGTAGTCCTTGTATAATGATTTGGATTTCTCATCGAGTGGCATCCATACCCCAAAATTTCAATCTCACATGAAGATGCCAAAATACAAATACAGTAGAGAGGCATTCTAAACTTTGCTTCATGTGCTCATCTTCTTATCATCACCATTTAAGGTGGTAATCCACTAAAGCAACATAAGCAAGTTGTTGAAGATTCTCTTATAGAACTGATGTGGGATGAGATATCATAGACTCCTCCTTAAATATGCAACGTCTTTGTCGTGCCAAACAGACAGAACAACCACCCAAAATAATCAGGCGTTGAGGAGACTCCTCATTTTTGCCTGGTAGTTTATTCTAAACCTGTAATGACTCAAAACCCAATTACTGATAAACCCGTGTTATAACTCATCATGTTTAACAGCAGAAAAATATGACTTCAATATCCACCATTACTTGGAATTCTACATCGAAAGTATACGTGGATATACTCTATACATTTCCAAATTTACAGCATCGAAATTTTTAGGAGTCAAAAGGAGAGAGGAAAAGCAGACCTATATATATATATACATAGAAGAAACTCGACCGATGCATCACTTATACGCTATTCTAACAAGTTCTCTTCAAGCTTATATACTGTATTGACATACTCCTCTGCGTCCCAGAGGAAAGAACCAAAAGCAACGGCCTCCAAAATAAATCTCTTGAGACTCGCAAATGATGTAGAAATTATCTCGCCAGATTCAAGTGAACCCGTCTTTTCGTCTCCAAAAAGTGCACGGCTATGTCTCTCGATCAGATTAATCGCTTCCTTGGATTTCGGTTTTGCACACATCTTCAGTGTCTCTGGGTCAAATCGCATCACATAACGCTTCAGCCTGCTCTGTTTCTTCGTCTGGCTACAAGGTGCTTCACCCACTGATGTAGAGTGTACGCTACTAGTGCGGCCAGAAGCAATGTTCTTTGATTCCAGAGACAATATTTCTGAAAGTGGGAGGTGACTTCCAGTTCTAAGGCCAAGGTCTGAGTGGAGTCGACCTAGACTCTGTTCAAGATGGTACCTCAACGAGGCAGACTTCAGAAAGTATCCATATAAAAGTGATGCAGCATAGAGTCGGCACAGATGAAGCCGTTGGATCTGTGTTGTTGCCCAAGCGTCTGTAACGCTCGAGTCTACCCTCCAGCCTAGAACAGTTGTAAGATGCTCCCTTATCATCTCCAAGACCTCAAAGCTATGGATTGACTCAAGTCCCCAGTCCCTTGAAGGACAGATCTCAAGTCTACCATTGTAGATGCATCTGGAAAGCCTGGGGACCAAGTGGACTCTGATCTCGGAAAACTTGGAAAATATCAACATGTACATGACATCTTCAACAGCAGTTTGACATTCAAGCCCTTTCAATTCAGCAATCCTCCTGGAAAGCAGAGATATTCAGAATTAGTAAAATGTTGAGAACAGGTATGACACTATAGAACAAGCAGTCGTTGACAGTTCATTCCTGTTTCAAAAGAGCAGTTATACACTACCATGGTATTTGACATACAGGACGGCTACTCAATAAATTTCTCATGAAGTATCTTCAGGTACCAGAACATAGATATAGTAAAGCATATTGTGGTGAGTACAAGAGCTCCTAGCTTGCTGAGGGAGGTTCAAAAATAATGCATGAGCAACACGCGCAACCATTGCTCCCCAAATTTCTGCATCGCCTCGAGGAGATTACATCTTTGAGTGGATGCCTCGTGATGCTCGGTGGCATTACTCATACATCATTCCCCCAGGCCATGACATTCTTCAGGACCTCATGCACCGGAACACCCTCCCTCTCTGTGCAATCCCATGGAGTTTGGACTTCCCCACACAAAACCATGCAGTTCAAGAAAAGAGTAAGCTTATTGCTAACACTCTACTGGAATGTTACAAGATCAGATCTCAATCAACATGCTGATATATGAATCTGCATAACACAAGCGACAAGCAACTGCTCGTTTAGTGCAATATTGCTTACCCTTACACGTAAAAGGTCCACCAATGGCAGTCCCATGTAATATCTCAAGTGTCGTCTGAAAGGAATCATGCCACCCTTGAAAGATGAAAAATGTGAAAAAAGCTTGGAAAAATACAAGTATTTTACCATCTTATCAAATAGAAGCAGCAG
Organism: Ehretia macrophylla; assembly: GCA_037974665.1. Classification (NCBI taxonomy): domain Eukaryota; kingdom Viridiplantae; phylum Streptophyta; class Magnoliopsida; order Boraginales; family Ehretiaceae; genus Ehretia; species Ehretia macrophylla. The sequence goes on along the minus strand of CM075782.1, from coordinate 39,937,059 downwards.
CGAGTATTGCATAGGACACATTGAATCACTTCCAAGCTCATATCATGTCATATATAATGCATAAGCCTGACACCCTCATTATAGACAGATATCTAAAGAATTAAGTTAACTCATGCACAATTATGGTCATGAGTTTCCAGATTTCAACTTCAGAGTGATGGTTAAGCTTAAAGACACTATAGACTTAAGCGGGACGCATGTTGATTCAGACATGAAGATCAATTTAATAGTATCACCATTTAACGGATCTAATCTTAACGTTGCACTAGCCAATAAAGAGTTAGCAAATCGTTCCTTGTTCCAGTAATGATGCCAGGATTTAGCCAGAAATAAAAGCATTAATCCTAGGCCAAGGACTAGAGATCGAAAATATACACGCTACCTTAGACTCTCAACGGATGCTGAAATTAGTCTGTTAGTATAATGCTTAATGAGTAATGGAAGTAGGCAAGAAAAGTATAAAAACAAATAACTAGTGAAATAATTGGAGCTTCTCTTTACTTATTCACACATCAGGGCTTCACGCTAACAATTTCTTGATTTCTAAATCTATCACTTTACATAGAAATCAAAAGGATGACTGGCAGACAAGGCTTACTTTCACCATTCATATATCTAGACGTCTATACACACAATACAACAAAGGCAGAAACAGAGAAAACCCAAAGGAACTAATTGCTTGCAATTTAGTGTAGATATCTGTCATGACAACTAGTTGTGGTAAGACGCAATATGCTGAAACATCTCACCAATTTGCTCAATTCACAAGGTCCAACAAACATGTTTATTAATACAGTTACTAAATCCGAATCTTCATGATTCATTCACTGGAACACCATGTATATTCTAACTTCCAGTCCAACGTTAGTTCTGTAACGTTCTGCTCTGTACTGAATTTGTGAATGGTTTATAACGACTTTGATTCTCTACTACTCTTCCATGTATTTAAGCATTTCGGGGTCACTTAATTAGGCTTAAACGAGTTGCGAGGCTAAGTAGTAAAACCCAGTTCGTCACATCTATAATTTTGCGCGCATTAATGTACAATCTTTACTCTCCTTTACAAAGTACACGGGTCTAAACATTTTAGGCCGGTTTATTAGGCTAAACAAGTTGGGAGGCTAGTAGTCCAACCCAGGACACCACATCTGTGCCCTCGAGCCTAAAGATAGCTCTCGTAAGGCTTCGGGTGCACCCCAGAGGTCGCCAGTTTGAGTCCAACGGTTAAGAGCTTTCAAAAAACATGTATAAATCATTAACCCCGGGCAAATCCACACCTACTCTAATTGCGAAACAATGCTCTCAAAACACAAAACAAATAAATTTCCCCAAAAAAATAAAATAAATCAATAATTTATTCACCAAAATAAAACAAAAAATCAATACATATATTCACCAACCTGTGAAGGTAAGCTTCATCAGAGCCGAGACTAGAGCACATACGAGCCACGGCTTGATCGCGATCAGCCGCCAGCTGCTCTAGCTGTCTCTTCACACTCACATGGAAACAATCATTATCATTGTTCAAGAACACGCCGCTCAAGTACTTACCAGCCGCCGTGTTCAGCTCCAGCGGCGCGTTCAACCCACTAAACCCACACTTAATACTACTACTCGCCGCCGCCGCCGAGGCCACCACCACCGTCGACGACGACGACGAAGACGATAATCTCCGGCTGATGATCCAACGGCCACAAGTGGAGAATCTCTTGGGCGTGTATAAAGATTGGAGAATAGAAGGCCGCGGATTGATGTATGAAAGGCAACAGTCCATTCAACAATTCTTCGTGTGTGTGTGTGTGTGTGTGTGTTGTGTGTGTGCGCTTAAACCCCTATGGTGGAAGATGTATGAGAATTATTGGGGGGTGGTGAGGATATTATAAAGAGAGAGGAGAGGAGAGTGGTGGGGACGGTTACGGAGAGTAGATAAAATAAAAAAGAGTGGAGACAGTGGAGAGTGGATAAGGATAAACCGGAATTGTATACTAAAGACAAAAAGGTTTTTAATTACGGAGACGGCGGGTTGTACCACTTAAAAAAGAGGGAGAATTTTTTTTTTTTTTTTTTTCTTTTAGTGGAGGTCAAAGTTCGATTAATTACAAAATCTATCAAGTGGATATTTCAATATGGAATGACTTTTTGCGGCACATTTTAGTAATTGTGGGGTAAAATTATTTTTGTGAAATTATATTATTTTAAAGTTTTATTATTAATTGACTTAATATATGTGTGGAGTCGTATTATTGTACTTGAAATTTACTCGTTGATGGTCAAATTTTATTGAATAATCAGATGATCTGTCTCCACTAATTGAATTCTCACGTTATTTAAAAAAAATATGAAATGACTTTTTTTTTTGTTCAAATATGAAGTGACTTTAAGGTGGCTTTGGAATGCAGTCCGTTGTACAAAAATCTTGTTATACATAAAATTTAAGAAAGGATTTTTATTAATAGAATTATTATATGTAATTTTATTTTGTATTTTTGTAAGAGATTAGGTTCAATTTTTAAGTTGCACAACAATAATTTTGACATTATGTTAAGACCCTCCTGTTATGTGAATTTTTAATTCTTTTTATTAATAACTGAGTAACTCGAAGGTTATAAACGTTTTAACCTATGTCTAGTTAAAAATTTCACTTTTATTGTATCGAAACTCCCAAATTTTTTTATTCATTAAGAATCTCTCATTTTGGTTACTCTTACCAAAACTCTAATATCTTATTTTCTATCTTTTCCTTCATATTATGTCTTTCTTCGTACACTTGTTACCCATTTTTCAATACTCTTCATGAAGAATCTTTGGCAAGTACCACATTGGTGGCTTAAATTTGCTTCGCTCTCTTCTACCTTTTGAATTGCAAGTTAAAGATGCCATCTCGTTTGGATCTAAGATTTTTTTTTAGTTTAAAATCTTAATTATAAATATTGAGATTTATACTATTTTTTATTGTATGTAGTTACGGGTCGAGATACTGTTGATCAACTAATTCATATGTCTTGTAAGGTACAACAATTATTAAGAAATAATCGAGGTAGAACGGTAGAATAGATCTTTTGACTTGTGTGAATATTTTGTGCATTTTTCTATAAATAATTGCAAGTGTTTAAGACAAATATAATCAATTTTGTGCTTATGTTTTATTTTGCTCTCGTTTGCTTATCTTGATTTTTCTTTTTTGGTCATTTTTATCTAGGTTTAGTTAAGAGTATCAAGTATTTGAATCTTAATGATTGAACATTGTGTCTTCTAGACCATTCTTTATTGTGAAAGGATATATACATGCCACCATAAAAGCAATTATTCGGACAAAAGAATAAGGAAAAACGAAAAGAAAATTTCATCTTTTGGGCCACTAAAGCAAAAATGAAGATGGGTAATAGGTTTTGACCAATAAGGGAAGGCTCTTAGCTGTGCTTATCCGGAAATAGAAAAATAGGTAGCTGCTCTTATTGGGAGGATAAGCTACTAGAAGGGAAAGAGCTCGCTAGACTCAAAGTGATGAGATCGATTTCTTATATTATTTTTACAGTGTTAGATTTTATATAACCATTAAAAAAAAAGATTGGTAATAGTTGTTTCTTGCTAACTTTGTTATTTAAGATTGACAAGTAAACAAATTATTCTCATATAGAGTCGGTATTGCTCTTGCTTCCGCGTATGATTGTATTACATTATATATATATATATATATGTTGTATAGTGATGTTACATCATCTAAATGTTTTAGAATTTAGACTCTCAGATTAATTTGTATATAAATATTATCTTACTAGACGAATAAATTAATTAAGAAACTAAAGTAAAAATATAAGATATTCTACACCCAAAAAAAATCAAGATTTTTAGACATTAATATGCTTCAACTATTTTACTTACCCTATTTCTAAAGTTATGTACCAAGTTTTGCGAGACCCAAATTATTAAACTATGCTATAAAATAGATGGAAATTTTATGAGCTAAGCCCTTTTTGAAGTTCAAGTCTAGCTATTTAATAATGTGATTAGGTGGTTTGCTTATATATGTTATAAACTGATCCACTAATGAGTCAAAGGTCAAGTGGCAGTTTACATCTAAGTTGCGTACCTAACTTTGGTTAAATAATTGACATTATCAGTTAACATGTTGCCGTCCAAGAAAAGGGACAATTGGCATCAGGGTTACGCTATCCACTTTTATAATGACAATCAAGGCTAGAATAAACAAAATTAATGCTATGTGAATCTGAAGACTATCACAAGGTGTCTTGCTCTCATTTCCTCAGCTTAATTTGAATTAGGAATTATTAATTATAATAAGTTATTATTTAACCATTTCAGTCAACAATTAAAAACATAATTAATGCTATTGTTTGATCCCAATATCGCCCTCACAAGTTGTTAAGATAATTGAGTTTCTATTTTAAAACCAATTAGTGTTGAGTGTAGTTTAGAATTCTATAAGGTGGTTTTAGAGTTTTTGATTTTTCAATGTGGGAGAAGTATTATATTCTAACACTCTCATTTACGTCTGACCTGATTTGAGAATGGTGGAAGATTGAATATAAGTGTGACCTTATTTTGAAATGGGTCACAGATGGACATGCGTGGAAGATAACACACGCGGAAGATTGAAGAATGTTGAATACACGTGTGACATAATTTGAGAAGGGTCACACGTGGAAGAAGATGTGTAGAACATGACATACGCGAAAGATTAAATACATGTAAAAGATTGAATATAAGTGTTATCTTATTTTGAGATGGGTTACAGATGGATACACGTGGAATATAACACACGCGGAAGAAGGTTGAATACACGTGTGATATAATTTGAGAAGGGTCACACATGAAAGAAGATGCGTAAAACATGATACACACGAAAAATTAAACACGAATAGATCTGAATTAATATGGGTCGCAAACAGATTAATATGACTGGACCTAAGGATCAGCTTTGATACTATGTTAAAATTATTGAGGTTCAATTTTAAAACTAATTAATATCTAATTCAAGATCTAATAAATTAGTTTAAAAATTTATATATTTTTTAATATGAAATAAGTGTATATATCCTAACACAAGTTGCAATTGCAATAAACAAATCGCATCATCAGTGTTTGCATAAACCGACAGCTTGCGTGTCATGGGTCATGGCATGCTTTATCAACTATTAAATTTTTATTCCTTGATAAGAGATCCGAATTGATATAGCCTTGAAAATTTCAACATACTTGCTACTTATCTATAATATTTTCCTTATTATTGTTTGGTCAACTAGGTAAAACCATTGAGCGGACCAATGGCAGTATGCAAATTTGAATCATAATTTTTTTGAGAAAATGAATCAATTAATTTTAAACGTTTACTTATTTTGATATTTTAATTTTAAATATTTTAAATTAGATATTTTAGTCCTAAATATTTTATAAAGAGATATCGTTAGTTTATTAGCTTATTTTTATTAAATTTGTTCCTTTAAGATCACGTGATTCGCATTTCATGTATAAAAAAAAAATATATACAAGGTTAAATTGGTCATTTAGATCATAGTGATCAATTTAAGCTAAATGATTAATTTAACCTTGTATATTTTTTTTTACGTGCAACTGAGAATCATGTGACTTTAACAGAGCAAATTTAACAGAAATTAGTTAATAGACTAACATTATCCTTTATATAAAATATTTAGAACTACAGTATCTAATTTGAAACGTTTAAGACCAAAATGTCAAAACAAGTAAATGTTTGGAACTAATTGAGTTATTTTTCTTTTTTTTTTAATGTGTAAACTCAACTAGTAAAATTCAATCATTTTATTATTTAATAAAATTCAATTACGAATTGATAAATCCTCACATATACAATAGGTTAATTTAAGGGCAGAACTTCAAAAAATATCAAACCCGCGTTTTCAAACGCCAAATTTTGGACCATCATTACTCATTACTCATTAGTTGGTTTAATCAAATCAAAATTAATTTATTCTTTCCAACATGTCAAAGATTAAAACCACTACTACTATTAATAATAATAATAATACATTATATAAGAAGTGACCCAAGTGGCCACTATTGTCTTATCGTACTTTCGCTTTTGGATCGGCCAATAGATGGAGGAAAGAGAAAGAGAGGAAAAGTTTTTCAGGCCAATGGTCATTCATCCCCTCACATATAATAAGTAAGTTGCACGTCAGGTGAGATTTTATTTGTGTTATGGTTAGATTATCATCAGCGTGATGTAAGAATTTTTCAAATTTATGAGTATTTATGATATTTATCACTATAGATATATACATTGATAAAAGAAACCAATAAATATATCCTTTTTTTGTTATTTAAAGTTTTGGAAATAACAGATCTCGAATCAAAATGTCAATATATGAGCCTCATATATTTGGGGTTTATTTTTTTATCTCTAAAAAATATAAACTGAATTAGGATAAAGAAATTTTACAACTTGATTGAAGACTGTGATCACTTATTTGCTTTTTGTTCTTTCACGTGTCGAATTTGGCGTATTGGCCGAAAAATGTGTAAAGGGCCAAGTTCTGTGAATGATTGGAACAAAATTGTGGATTGGTTCTCCTGCATTGCTGAGTCCACCAAATTTCAGGATATCTGTATGAAGCTCTTCTTTGGAGCGTTTGTTTATCATATATGGAAAGAACGAAACAATCGTATCCATAACTCGGAAACGCTTTCGGAAGAACAAATATTACACAATATTATTTTTGATGTTCGTATCAAATTGTATAAAGTTAAAAGAGTTAGATACTCTCTTTTGAACTAGGCAATCTATAACACCCCGATCTTTCTTGAGACCAGAGGTTCTATCAATCGATCTAATCACAACCCAAACCAAATCTGGGCATAAATTTTCAGGGAAAACGGACGGAGTCTCCCCTGTTCCTAGACGAAAAGTAAAACCTGCGACAGCATATAAGTAGACCAATACCACGTCCAACCATTCACCCACCTCAAGGCCATCCGAGCCTTGGTTCACAAGCAGCAAAACCCAAGTAAATATACATTCAAGCTTAGCAATTAAACTACACCAACCTATATCATAAGCTAGACTATCATACCTTTCTATCTCTTTTCCTTTATCATTACAAATATATATTGAAGTTGAGCTACATTAACTAAATACATAATCTAGTGAAACTTAAATTACATCCCCTTTAACATTAAATACATATAATACATAAAAGCATACAACATTACAACTTTGACAGCGCAAGTCACATACGCACCCAGGACAACTCTTCAAGCACGGACTTTCATGAAATCACGGACTTTCCAGGTAACATGGCATTTCCTGAAATGTAGTGGTGAGGAGTGAGTATACACAACACGTATACTCAGTGAGGGTGAGACAGATATTGAATTGGAGAGAAAGAAAGTCGTGCAATGCAAATAAGACAGTTAAGCAATATAACTGATAAATAAGCAATCAAAACAAATAATCAATACAATAAGCAATTACTGAAAGCATTAACACAACCATTCAAAGCTATACCACACTTTGAAGGCTATGGTTCACTCGTACGAGCAATGTACCATTTCACGAGCGATACATCAATCTCGAGCTTGATGTTGACAACGATAACAATAAGCGCGCATCCACCTTATAACACCAGTTTGGAATACCCCGGAAGTATCCATAAATCTACGACCCAAATCTCCCTGGGAGGCAGCCCAAGCGAGAAGAGGGAATAGCTACGGAGCTAGAGCAACCAACACTGGCAACCCGAGGCTACCCAGAGAGGCCCATCACTCACGTGCTGACACTATGCAATGCAAGACTCGATACAAGGCAATAAACGAGCGATAGCACAACAATACAAACTAGTGACAACAAACGAGATAACAAGCAATCACAATCAATACTAACATTCAACTAACTTTTCAAGTATAACAAGCAATAATAAGCAACAATAACACCAATTAAATAAGTATATCACACAACCCTAAGCATTCTATAGGCATAATATCAAGATAACAAGCAAAATCACAAATCGGCCCCAACTATCAAAACACTACCATTTCCAAACAAGCCACGAGTTTTGGAAACCAACTTCGCCAATCCTCCTAGGTCACCATGAGGCACGTCCAAGGACCCCAAAACCCTACCTTACCCTAGAATTCACGCAAAGTCCCGATTTTCCCCTTTGCTCGTTTGAACTACAACTATACCAACCAAACACCCAACCAATGCCATAATCGCACCAAAAGTGCTTCCATGGCCTCCCGAAACAATGCCAACACGTAAAACGAGAAAATACCAAACTCGACCTAAACGACCCCGACTTTCACTAAGTCGTTTTCCTCCGTTTTTCCATTACACATTCCAATTAAACCATACATTTAGGCATTCTAGTATATCTAGCATCTTCCTACATCAACAAAACGCGTAACGGAGCAACTTCATCGAAACGGGGGTTTACTATTCATAATTTACTATTCACCCCACAATTTATATTTCAATTCCAATATTTAACCGCATAAAATGTTAAAAAGCTATAAATACATGTTCTACAATCACCAAGGAACATTCTTTAAGCAACAAAACGATTAAAACAACAATCTACGCATAAAATCCAAAAATCAAAGTTTAGATACAAATATTTCAAATGCGCAAATAACGATGAAACCCTCACCTTAGACGCTCCTAGACGCTAAAAAAACCTCGTAGAGTGCCTCAGAAACCACCCCGCACAAGCCCACGCGAAGAATCGAAGATTTGAAGTTGAGATTTTCTTTCTTTTTTCTCCTTCTTTTCCTCATGGTTTCAAGCCTTTTTTTCTCTGTTTTTTCCGTGTGCATTCTGCTTATTTAGAAAAAAAATGACAAGAAGTCAAAGGACAAAGATTCGGGCAACCCGCTAAACCAAAACACCTATCCGCGACCTTATGAAAATGCACATAACTTCTCCTAGAAAACTCCAATTCATGTACGGTTTGAAGCCTCATAAACTAGACTCATAGAGCTTTCAAACCATATATAATTTGCTACCTAACTCTTTCCCAATTGGTTCAGATTTAATTCCAAAGTTGACCCAAAATTTGACTAACTTAACATTGCATTTTTTTTATTTCTAATCCCAAGTTTGCCTTTTATTAAACATTTCAAAAATTTTCACCTTGTCCTAGTTGGTCAATGTAGATGAAAAGTCAACTAGTTTGGTCAAAGAAGGTGAAAGGTCAATAAAATACAATTTAAATGAACTTTAAATGCTATTGAATACATGCCAGGTTTGGGGTAGCACAGAATCTGTAGGGCCTGGAACATTGACGACCACTTTTACTGGTAATTATAGTATTTTGATGTAATTTTTTATTAGTAATATACCGCTTGTTTTTAACAAATAAAAAATAAAAAAATTCACAACTTGAGAAGCTAGTTTTCAGTTTGGTTAGCAATATGGTCATATTGCATAAATCAAATGTCACATCCTAGTCAAACCATATAAGATAACTATTGAAGGCCAAATCTCGAACTTAAAATGTTAAGTCCAAACATCCAAGAGAATTTATATTCTCAAAGCTCGTAAGTTCCATTTTATATCTTTAAAGCTGACTTAAAATTTTAAAGTAGCGATTAGTACATTGAAATTAATTTAAACAGGAATAGAATGTATCAAGAAATAGAATGAAATCGAGAATATAATGAATTTGAAAATGAAAATAATATGTTTGATATGCTTTAAGAATGAAAAATAGTAATAAGAATAACTTGTATAATATGACAAAATTGTTATTTTATTATTATAGTATTAAAAATAAGAATAAACATAAATATAAGCGTAAACAACATAAAGATATAAATAACAATAATAATAATAAAAACAACAACAACAATAAATAATAATAATAATAATAATAATAATAATAAATATAAATAAAATAAATAATAATGACAACAAAAATTATTATTATTAGTATTATTATCATCATTATCATTATTATATTGGTATTATTATTATTATTTTGATCACTATTATTATTTTATTTTTATTGTACTATTATTAGTATTATTACTACTACTACTACTACTGTTATTATTATTATTTTATTTTTCATTTTTTTATTATTTTATTATATTGGTATTATTTCAAAATTAATCCTCTCCCTAGGTCGAAATCAGGTTCTAGGAATTTCCTTAAAAAAGGGTGGTACATTTATAAATCAGTGATTTATTAACTTGTCTAAGACCTTTTGCTTTACGAGCCAATCAGCAACAAAGTTGGTTGTTTTTTTCAAGCATTGAAATCTATAATGGGTAATTTTAGCTACAATCTGACAAATATCATCTACAATGGGTTGAACTTTTTAAAGGACAGACGCTCCTTGCATGAGAATTGCATTGTAAACAGTAAGTGCATTATTTTCGAATAGGATCTAATCACAAAGCTAACACCCAACCATATCAATATAACTGGTACATGCATTGTCAAGATATATGAAAATCCCAAAATAATCATAATCAATTAAATCTAAATTGATTTAAAAAATAAATCTAAAAATACAAAAAGCACTTGACTATATGTACTTATGGAGCTGTATATATTGAATGATTCATGTAATTAACAAAAAAAAAAAATGTACTTATGGAGCTGGTTTTGCTTTATACATATTTATGAGATGATAACATATGACAAAAGTTATACTGAGAGTTGGTTCATGTAAGAATGAACATATTGGTTCAATAATATTTTATGATTAAGATAATTAGTTGAATCAGAATGAATTATTGATGAAATGATGATTGGTCAAATTATTGATACAAATAACATTTAAAAAGGCTTCGAAGATCTAGTTTTTATCAGTTTATACTTTGTAAATTTCTGGAAGAAACAATTGATCTCGACTCCCTCAACTAAGTACTTTTGAATCTAGCAAACTAGTTGTCAGTGCCTCCCCTAAATCTTGGTTTTTCTCATAAATCTGACCACCTTTCTCCAAAGAGAGAGTTCTTATCATATTGGAAATGGCATTGGCAACGCTAACCACTTTCACTTGGATTTTTCTTTTATGAGTTAACATCATGTCAGGTCTGTAAAATAAAAAAATGTATAAGTCTTACAGTTTTGTAAGAGAAGAGTTGCTTCATATAAGACTTGACACAACACGATCCAAATTAGCTCAACCCACATTAAGAACAAAAATTGCTATTTGGACCTCATCCTGTTTTTGAAAGACGTAAAAATTTAACTAATAAAATTTAATTATTAAATTATTCGGTAGTGCGCGATCATAACCTCATTCTTTTTTTTTTTTTGGTAAAACACAACCTCATTCTATTAGGCCCAATGTTTATCGAAACTAGACACCACACCAGCGCAGGCTAGCCCTCACCTGCATCAGACACAATGCGCTTACCTCGCCCACTGCTCTCCACTCTCACATCCACCCTCCTCCGCCCCATTTCCACCTCGGCCGTCCTCCACCACCCCAGCACCACCATACCTCCACCACCACTACCAGCACCAACACCACCTCCTCAAACCCCACAAACTCCTCGCCCACGAACCCTCACCCCAACAGAAAAACAATTCGAAACATGGATAACCAATCTCAAACCGGGTTTCACCCCATCCGACGTGGACGAAGCCCTAACAGCCCAATCCGACCCGGACTTAGCCCTCGACATCTTCCGCTGGACGGCCCAACAACGCAACTACAAACACAATGATAACACATACTTCACCATGATCAAAATCGCCGTCTCCGGTAAGCGTTACCGCGTCGCCGAAACCCTCGTCGAGGAAGTCCTCGCCGGCGCGTGCCCACCCTCCCTCCCTCTTTACAATTCCATGATTAAATTCTGTTGTGGCCGTAAATTCCTATTCAACCGCGCATTTGATGTATACAAAAAGATGCTAAAATGTGAAGATTCTAAACCCTCGTTAGAAACTTATGCTTTGTTGTTAAATTCGCTGCTTCGTAAATTTAATAGATTAAATGTTTGTTATGTGTATTTACACGCGGTTAGATCGTTGACAAAACAAATGAAGATGTCTGGTGTGATCCCTGATACGTTTGTTTTGAATATGATTATCAAAGCTTATTCGAAATGTTTAGAAGTGGATGAGGCGATTAGGGTTTTTCGCGAAATGGGGTTGTACGGATGTGAGCCGAATGCGTATACTTATAGTTATATTATGAGAGGGTTGTGTGAGAAGGGGAGGGTGAATCAGGGGTTGGGGTTTTATAAGGAGATGAAGGAGAAAGGGTTGGTGCCGAAAGGGAGTGGTTATATGATTTTGATATGTAGTCTTGCAATGGAACGGAGGTTTGAGGATGCTACTGAGGTTGTGTTTGATATGTTGGGGAATTCTATGTCGCCCGATTTGTTGACTTACAAGACGTTGTTGGAAGAGATGTGTAGGGATGGGAGGGGGAATGATGCTTTCGAATTGCTTGAAGAAGTTAGGAAGAGGGATAGTTTTATGAATGAGAAAACGTACAACACTCTGTTGAATGGTTTGCATTTTCTAAATCGGGAATGAGTTTGCTGATCTCATTTGTCCATGTAAAATTTGCTGTAAAAGTTGTCCGGGATGTTTGTAAAGCTTTATTTGAGTGGCTGAGTTATCTGGTAGTGGCATACAAGCATCATACGTAGCCGCATAGCTCGGCTTATGAGTTGCAATTGGGATGAAAATGTATTTATCGTCTCATTCCTCTTGATAGTGAGCTACTATCTGAAAGAAAGGCTAACTGCTGGGGTCGATCATTCTGTTTTGGGGCAAGGCTTAGATAAGAAGCTGACATTTGAAAATCTCGGTCAGAATGTTGGCATTTGGTTTTTTGTCTTTGTGAACAGGCAGTTGACAAGAGTAGGTGGTGGCATATCAAATTTGGCGCAACCAGATATCAAAAGATTGGTGGTTTTAATTATGCAGAACGTGTTACATGGGCTTCAGAGAGGTTGGCCAAAATTATTTTGGCAGATTCATTGTTGTTGATGGTTGCTATACGGCTGCAAGTATAATTGTAGACTTACAGGCTCTCAGTGCAGAAGTGGCACAGAATGAAGATTTCATTCTCCAAGTTATGAGGAGATGTTGATCATCAAGCTGGAATTATTGGTTCTTCTCGTTTGCTGCAAAACCGGATGCATCAATGCTTGGTTATCTTCTCATTATCTGGTTACGCGATCACAGCATTTCTTGGCGTGTCATGATAAAAATTTCCTAGTTCTCATTGGCTTTTACCAGATGCTGGTAAGTTCTCTGCTGTGCAATGTACGAAATGATATCCATATTGGTGCTGCAAGGGGAACCTTCAACGGAGTCATGAAGTATATTTTTGTTATTGTGAACCGTATTATGAAAAAGGGGAAAAAATCTTTCGCTTATTAAATTATCTATCGAGCCAATGGTATGGACGAATCCTTCGCTTAGGCGGCCATTTGATTTGGTAATCCAAGTAATAACTCTATTTATGTCTTCTGAATCCCATATCCTTTCAGTATACAATTTTCAGGTAAAATTTTGCAGACTGGCACATTTGTGATGTAACCAAACCATAAAGCTTCTACAAAGCAATCTCAGCATGCTATCTCTTATATGTTTCTTCTCTTGTCTTATATGTTCCTTCTTTTTTGGGTCACATTGGTTCTTCAGAGAAGCATTTCTGTGAGTTATAATTAATATGTTTTCGAACCTTCTCTTTAAAATTTCAAAGGGGATGTTCTCAAACGAATCTCTTAGAAATTTGAAGTGTTATATTAATTTAAAGGGTGCTTCAACTTTTTTTTTTTTTGAATGACAAGAAACTTAACCAAATAGATTATAAATTTCGACACATGCTTCAAGTCATGAAGCTTCACATTAAATTTTGTTGTTATTATATTCACTTGAAGTAAATGGTCTCAAGAACACATCGCCACTCCATTAGATCAAATCTCCAAACAACATAATTTTGTTGAACATCTTAAAAAAATAATAGTGAGATGAACACTAAGGAAATCCATATGCATTCACCGAACTCGACTTTTTTCAATATAATAAGTATTTGGGCAGTTGACTCGTGGGGTATAAAGGTAATTTGAAATTTTTGTTTAACTTTGCAATAAAGAAAACGGGAATGACCAATTAGATAAGTTTTGGAAATATTAAACATGGGAAAATGGCGCAAATGGTTCTTATTATTTTTTTCAAATTTTAAATTTATTTTTATTGTTTAAAATTAGTTAATTTAGTTCATATTATTTTTAAAAAAAAATTAAATTCGTCCTTATTATTCAAAAATAGTTAATTTAATTCTTATTATTTTTTAAAAAATTCAATTTAATCTCTATTGATTTCATATAAAATTTAAATTGGTGCTCAATGTTTTAATTTTTTTAAAAATAATAGGGACTAAATTGGGTAATTTTGATTAATAAGAAGAAAATTAAATTTTTTTAAAAATAATAAAAATTAAATTGACTAATTTTAAACAATATGAACAAATTTAGAATTTTAAAGAAACAATAATGACTATTTATGTAATTTTCCTATTAGACCTTCATAAACGACTTTTGTAATTTTAGGATTCAACTTAGGCTCTGTTTGGCCTATCTTTTAGACAGTCAAAAGCATTTCTTATAAGTTTAAAAGTTGAATTAACTTGTTTTACTTATTTTTAAAAGTACCTTTAAGTAAAAGTTAAAGCTGAAAAAAGTTAAAAATTAAGAAGTTTCAAATTATAGCTTTTCAAAAAAGGTTTTTGCGAAACTATTTTACATAATGCGGTAAGCTATTTTTTTTTTCTTTTTTTCTCAAGTATACCCCTCCATATTTTTAAAGTCTGATATTATCTTCAAAATTTTTAAAAGCTCAACGTTGTCTAATACAGGCTAAACAGTCAACGACTTTTATTTAACAATATTTTTAATAAAAGCTCTATTCTAAAAGCTCTACTTTAAAAGCTAAGATTTCATAATTAGACCAGCCTTAAAATTTAAAAATCTGAGTAGAGTAGCTATGAAATTTATCCTACAACATACAACTCAAATTTGAGACCTAAACACACTACGAAATTACATTTAAGGCCAAAAATGTGCAGACACTCCTGTGGCAGATCAAACAAACCCTTTTTTTTTTTTTTTTTTTTAACGACGAGCAATTCACCTTGAACAATATTACATTAAATTTATCTTACAGTGTTTTTGGATTGAGGGGAATGGATGGGAGGGGAGGTTTAGTAACGGAAGAGTTTAGTCTTTTCTCTTGTTTGGTTTGAGAGTGAATAAGTGGTTGGAGTATAGAGGGGATAAGTCTAACCCTTCCATATCTTCTAAATGTGATCACTCTAATTTAGAGTAAAATGAGAGGAGGGGAGAGTACTATTCATTGTAATGATAATTTTGATTTTCACTTTTAAATAATATAAAATTAAAAAAATACATAAAATTTATAATTTCCTTCCATTTTTCCTTCAATCCAAACAAATGACACTTATCATCCTTTATAACACTCTCATTTATTCAAATTACTTAATCCAAACATAATTTAATCATCTTCTCCAATCTCTTTTATGATTCTCTCCCTTCCTCTCTTTTACTAAACCTCCCCCCTCAATCCAAACACACCCTTAAAGTTATAAATTATTCTATATCAACGTGTCCAAACTCATTCTCCAAACTAGTCAATAATCCATCCCAAGATAATCAACCACCCGATAATATTTAAAATAAGAGTATTTTAATCTTAAAATTTTTAATTATTTAAAATAAATTATTTCCGACCATCCCATCCAATTTTTTACCGGCAAACCCTTGCTTTTAATTGGTAGTGAAAGTGTAGCAAAAACTGAATGCGAAAATGAGCAGCTTCTCAAACGCCATTTCAGTATTACTTCTTTTGGCTTGTATTTCATTAGGTACTTAACTGATCCAAAGCGAAATATTATTCTACTCTTCAATTACTAACAAAATATTTCATAGATCTAATAATTTTCCAAAAATAAAAACTATTTTATTAAGTAATTGAAATTTGATATATTTATTTATTCATTTATTTTTAAATCTCAGTTGCGGCAAAGAAATCAAAGGATGTCACGGAGTTACAAATCGGCGTGAAGGTAAAAATTTTCATTTTCCTCTTCGCATTTTACATAATCAACTATAAACTTGTGTTATTTTTATTGGAATTAATAGATCATATTTGTATATTCTCATCGAAGTCATGCTCATGTCATAGCGTTTCAATGGATTATTATTGTAAAATGCTGAGGACTTTCGTTTCGTAAATTGTGTTTTAGCATTGGATAGATGTTTAATGTTCTTCTAGAAGAAATTTAAGGTCGTATCCAATGCATAAGACTTCCTCAAACAACGTAGTCTTTGGGCTCTGTGTGTGTGTGTGTGTGTGTGTGTGTGTGTTGGGGGAGGTGGGGGAGAGGTATGTATGTTAGCCTTACCCTTTACGTGGTGTAGTTTTTTAGTCTTCGAAATTTAGTGAGACTTTCAGTTGGCCTTTCTGCATATAACATTTGAAATGATGAGCTCGGATGTATAACTTAAGAATTTTCAGATTTCTAGTAGTGGTTATACTCTAGTTTTCTGACCGGTTAGGGGTTTTTGTTAGTGGTCATGTTACAATTATAGATAGGCATCTGTATCTTGTGCTGATATTACATTTGCTGATAAATTTTGATCATAAGATATGGGGTTGTTTTTGTTTTTTCTGCATTCTCCGTTAATGGACTAAAACTAACTTGTTGCAAGGATTATCCAAGAATAACGGGATTATGAGACTATCCTAAATACTACAGCCTGCTCAATTTTATGTTTGCGAGATTTGATGTTGCAGTTGGTAGTCTGCGGTTTGCAACATGTTGAAATGGAACTTAGTACTAATAGATTTGCTACCAGAGTTTTTGTAAAGTAAATCCTGTTGAGGGCAATATAATGCATCATGATATTAATTAAGTCTTGTTAATTTTCATGTTGTTATTATCACTTCACAATCTCTCATGTGCGCATGTGTGTGTGCGCTGTGTGTTTCTTCTCTTCTTTTTAGTTTCACATAAAAATGAAAAAGAGGCTGCAGCTTCTTGATTAGACAGTGTTACTGTTTGCCGCTTTTTCCCTATTTAACCTGTTTAAATTTGCTTTCATTTTTCTTCTGCTGCAGTATAAGCCAGAATCATGTGATATTCAGGCTCATAAGGGTGACAGAATCAAAGTACACTATCGGGTGAGTAATATTACTGCTTTTTAATCCCTTCCTCCATTTTTCCTCTCTATGGTGGTAGAATGGCGCTGAATAGTTTATTCATGATATATATATATTTACCCAGAAGATAATTTGAATTTGTAAAGAATTCCTAAGGCAAAAGCTATAAAACACTAATTATGGATCTATTTCTCATTTGTTCTGTATGCATCTTTATCTCTTATGTTTTTCTCCAAATATGCCTAACTAGCTGGTGAATCAAATCCAATAGCTCTTCGTAAGAATGATCAAAGCTTTTATGTAAATGTATTACCTAATGTCATCTTTTTGTATCCGATCATGTTGACATATCTATGTTTTAAATTTATTGGCAGGGAACCCTCACTGATGGTACTGTATTTGATTCCAGCTACGATAGGGATGATCCTATTGAATTTGAGCTTGGTAGTGGTCAAGTGATAAAAGGTGCATATTCTTGAGATTTCTTCTTTTATCTTTTTATTTTGAGAAAATAACTTTTGTCTTCTTGTCATTTTCGGTTACTTCCTTTTCCATTCTTTATAATTTCCTTACTACAATTCTCCAAGCAAAGAAATGCAATTTCAATCACGGCTTGGCTGCTATGCTGAAGAACCAAACTCACTGTTTCTGGCCTCTTTTGTTTGTCAAGAATGATGAAATCATGTAGAGATAGCAGAAGGAAAATAGGAAATACTATCTCGAAGTGTGCCTTTCTGTTTCTATATAATGACAAGAAACCTTAACAGTTTAAACTCTAGACTACCACTGGATATTATATCAGTAAAGAAAAAGTGTCTTTCACATAGTCCTAACTTCAATTTTATCAGAAATCAAGTGAGGCCTTGTTGATATAATACTAGTCTTTTTACGGTTATGAGTTCCTTTTCTTTTTCTTTTTTGAATTTCTTTTTGGAGCATCCTATGATTTTTCCTATCTTGTTCTTTAATTAACTTGGCATTAGGCAAGATAGATAGTCATAGAAGTTAAACATGGCAATGGTGAATTAGGATAGATAAAGTAGTTCAAGAGAGTAAGAGTTTGTTTGGCCTAACTGTGAATTTTAGTTGTTGAGCTGTAGAGTTTTGGTTAGAAGTGTTGTTGAAGTTGTTAATTATTTGGCTTTGTCATGTGAGAAGTATTGTTCATCAGTCACAACATAATCAAATATAAAAATAAAAAAATAAATATGAGAAAAATAGAAAATTTGTAGTAAGTTATCAAAAAAATATCGAAGGGTATTATTGAGGGGGGAAAAAAAAAGAAAAATAGCTTTCTGCATGATATAGAGATAGCTTTGTGAAAAGCTTCGATTTGGAACTTTTTATTTTTTAGTTTTTTTTCTCTTTGACTTTTACCTAAAAGATTTTTCAAAAATGGGTCAAACAAAGTAGTTTGAGCTTCTAAATTCATAGAAAACACTTTTAAGTGTCTAAAAGTTAAACCAAACAAACCCTATGACTAATATATATTTTAATGGCTCCAAAAATAAGTGCTTTGTATTGTATCCTACCTTATAGATGAGCTTGTTCTTTTGCAGGTTGGGACCAAGGACTCCTGGGGATGTGTGTTGGTGAGAAGAGAAAATTGAAAATACCTGCTAAACTGGGTTATGGAGAGCAGGGGTCTCCACCTAAAATCCCAGGTAATACTAGCTGCATTTTCGAAGTGGTAAAAGCTTCATGTTGGAGCAAACATTATTCACTAGCCGTAAAATAATTTGTAGGGGCTTGGCATTTTACAACTGCTCGCATTGATTCTTATCCCCAAATTTTGAATAGAATATGGCTTTGATGTCCGATGAATCATGTTCCAACTATTTGAGAATGTGAATGCCTCTTTAATTGCAATTATTGTCAACAGTATTATTTATTTACTTTTTCCTTTTGAAGTATTTTTATGTCCAGCCTGCATCATGATTGAAGCAGGATGCTGCATGGACATGAAAAAATGCTTTCTTTTACTTTCGGATGAAGCTTAAGTTGAAATTTGACGTAACATTCTGCACATACATCTTCTAGGTTTCAACAAATCACATAATGATCTTAAAATATTCTGAAATATTACTTATATTATGAAAGTCCAAAATCTTCAAGAACTTGTAGAATGTGAGAAATTTGACGAAAGAATAATTTAAATTTAGAAATCGTTGTTAGGGAATACGCACCGAATATCCTGTCGCATTTGTGCACCCTAGATGACGTTTTATCCCTTATTTGGAATGGTTTCTAATGACAAAGAAAATTTCATTTTGGCATATCATTATCATTAGTTGTTTAGTGATCGTATTTACATCTGGGCCAGTTCGATGTGTAGATCTTGAACAAAGTAAATATCCTCATATTGCTATTCAACTCTTAAGAAGAATTCTTACCAAGAACTTTCACCATCATATTTCAGTGTTTTTCAATTACTCATATGTCAATATATGTTAATGGCATCACATCTCGCAAATATCTTTTTTGTCATTCAATATATCCTAAGGTAAACCCCCTCCTCCAAAAAATGGAACTTAGGCTCTCTATCCTGGAAAGTAGCCTTCTCACCTGGCTGGGCTACATCTCATAAATACAGAGTGCAGTTCATATGAACTTGTATAAAATCGGATAAGCCTTAGAAGTCGCTAGATAGATGTCGGGTCTTAGGTTTCGCCCTTCAAGTTGCATATATTAGATTCAATCGTGTTTTAGGTTGTCGATCTCTCGGGACTTTGTGGGTACCTTTCAATACAGAATGTAGTTTTACTTTGCTTTTTTGTGACTTCTAAACCATGAAATCTAAAAATAGGTATGTAATATTTCTGTGAATATTTTCCAGGGGGTGCAACACTTATCTTTGAAACTGAGCTAGTCGCTGTGAATGGCAAAACATCGAGCGGAGGAAAGCCGGATGATAGTGAACTGTAACGAGAGGGAGCTCCAAAGGAGTGCCTTGAAGGATGCTTAGTTTGTCGCTCGTGTTTTCGCCTGGATCTTAGTCTTGGGTCTTGTGAGCTTAGCCTTGTTCACCTCTCTAAAAGGATACAAGAATTGCTTTTGTGTATTACCTGTTGAGTGAAAATCTTAAAATGTAACTTGTATTCTTGATGAAATCCATGCATTTTGGATAATCTGGTCTCCATTTTCTCTGCATGTGTTGCACGGTGGATGTCAATGAGTAGCCAAGCTAGTATTTGCTGTGAATTCCCTTGTTAAGTAGTCATGCATGATAATAAAAATTTCCAATATTTTTAGCAAATACAACTTTTTTGATCATTTCTTCGTAGTTATCAGAAATAGCATTCGCGTAATGACCTTTGATTTCATCTGTTGTAGTTTGTGCTTCATAAATTGCTTCCGCACAAAATAAGAAAGCATTGCACTTTCTCTTTGTAAATATATAGTATAAGATGAGGAATAAAATGCCTTTACTCCTATTAGAGATAACCCTCTAAATCTTTAGGAACTTTCTTGTGTTGTTGCTTCATGTAAAAAGTGTGATTTACAGAAGAAAGTTCTCAATGGAGATGATACATGATGATATGGTACAACAGATAAATTATGGGGAGAGTGTACAATACATGGGGAATATGAGAGACTGTATAACACATAGGGGATATGTATTAATGTTAAAATTTTGAAACATTTCAAATACGAATATGTAAAATCCAAGATTTTCTCTCCTCTGTTTCTTCACTAAATGATAATTATCTTCCTAACATTTTGTTGTACTTCATTTAACTTTACTAAAAATGTTTTACAAATACGGCTAGACATGAACAAGCTTTAGTGCTTTATGGGAGGCCAGGAGGGGCTCAAGTTAGCTAAAGAAATGGCCTTTGAGGACATTCCATTATCGCAGAAATATTTCCTCATGACACACTCAGAATATGAGGCCAAAAGTGGCAAGTTTGATGCCTCTTCGAAAAATTCGAATTGTTTATTTAGATTTTATTTATCTTTTTGTATTTTTTATTCGAATTAGGGGCTCAAGTTAGCTAAATTAAAAGGGACTTGCTAACTATCGTCAAGCTTGGAATCGCTTGACTTAACATGTATTAGACTAGATTTTAGTTCCCGGAGATTGATTATTGAAAACTGTCAATGCATCCTTAGTAGGTACAATTTTATAATCACTCATGTCTGATCCACATCTACTGTATCCCTAAGTTGAATTGATAATTTTCATCGATATTTGACTTTATTTTTATTTTATTTTTTTAAAAGAATAAGTATATGGACCACACAAAAAAACATATAAATTCTATTAAAGTAATGTGTGAACAAATCTTATTTTATTTTGTTATTCCAAAATTAACCGTAAGACCCACAAAAAAATATACAAATCTTATTAAAAGAAATATGTGTTACTATCGTCCTTTGTTTCATTTATCACAAGTTCCATCAACTAGATATGGTCTTGAATTTGATGACGTGGAAAAATTTCATATCCATTGTTTCACCACCGTAATTGATCAGTTGGCTAAACTACCCCTACACCCATATGAGAAAATGAAAAGTTTTAAAAACGTTCAGGACGTTCACTAGAGTAAAAGGTGAGGCCACAAATACATTCAGGAGCCTTGAAAATTACTCGAATCATTTGAAAAAAGTTAAACGTTGAATTTGATATAGTGTTTCTGGAAACATCCAAACCTGTCAAGTTACTTTATCATTAAATAGAAATTAAATTCAATCTTAAGAGGTTTTTTTTTTTGTCAGAATCCAATCTCAAAAATTATTTAAAGTGATCAAATAATATTTTCATTTATATATTTCATTCTCACTAAAAATTACAAATTCAAACCCATAAATTTTTTATCATAAAATTTATTTCACTCTTATAATTTAAAACATACATCGAAATTCGTCCTTATGATTAAAGTGAATTTCTCGTAAAGAAAAAAGAACAAAACCCTTTCAGAACTCTCCAGAACCCAAAAGCCCAACCCAAACACATCACTCTTCTTCTCTCTTATCACACCTTTTATACCTCTCTCATTTCTCTTCTTAATTGAACAACACGCATCATTATTAGCCGCAAAACAGTTTCTCTCTCTAGGGTTTTTGGTGAATTGTGAATTATAGCAAATGGATGAGGATTTTGATATTCCGCTGGCCGGGGAGGGGATGATGGACGACGTCATGGGCTTGCCGGACGACGATGAAGCTCCGATCATGAAAGTCGGTGAAGAGAAGGAGATCGGTAAGCAAGGGTTGAAGAAGAAGCTTCTTAAGGAAGGTGAAGGTTGGGATACTCCTGATAATGGCGATGAAGTTGAAGGTAAATGTTTTTTTTTTTTTTTTGGATTAATATTCATTTATGATTAGGAGAATAACTCCTTATATTTTGTCTAAATTGTACCTTAAATCATGTGGTATACTAATATCCGATAACATTTATCATTTATAAGAATGCGACAAAAAATCTTTACGCGCGGTTTAGTGAGTCACATTTCTATAATTCTTAGGCGTATTTAGATTTGTACATTATTTTAGTTTTTTTTTTTTTTTTTACTTTATCATTATTTGTAATTGTTTGTCTCCAAGTGTAGTTTTCTATATATATATATATATATATATATATATATATAATTTGATTTTATCTTTTTTTTTTGGGCAGTTCATTACACTGGAACATTGCTTGATGGAACTAAATTCGATTCAAGTCGTGATAAAGGCACTCCATTCAAGTTCACTCTCGGTCAAGGTGAGTTTTTTCCCGCTTTTTTCTCGGTTTCCTTTATAGCTAGTAGTGTGTTCTCGTGTTGTTGATGATGATTTGATGATTAACTAGACTTGGAAAATTAGTGGTGTGTTAGGTCATGTGAGATTAGCTGCTAATGTGAGAATTTTGGGAAATGTTCAAGTGATTTTTCGAATATTTTTTAGGGTAAATACCCTGTTTAGTCCCAAAGATTAGGTTTGTTCTATCTTGCAAAATGTTGTATCTTTACCGTTTGTCCTAACTATATTTCAAAATGTACCCTTTTAGTCCCATATCTTTATCATTTATTCTAATTTAGGCCTTATCTTTGTCATTATAGTCCACGTTAGTCCTCCACCATTTTAAAAAATAAGAATTAAGTTGGGACAAATAGTAAAGATACAGGATTAAAAAAGTATATTTTGAAAGATAACGATTAAGTTGAGATAAATGATAAAGATACAGGACTAAAATAATATATTTTGAAAGATAATGATTAAAATGTTACAAACCCTAAAGATATGGGACCAAATTGGGTATTTAAATAACTTGAGGTATTGTTAGGCTTTTGGTAACTATGTTGACTTTGCCTTTGACTCTTTTTCATATGCAATTCAATGCTGCTAAGCATTGAAAATCTGGCGTAATTGGATTTACTTCAGTTCTAATTGTGTACTTCAACGCAGATTGGTGCTTCTTTGTTCTGCCCTTGCTTTTGCATATTGAGATAGAATATGTAACTAGCTCATTTGTACTACATTGGAGTTGAGGAGTTCCTTTCAGCTAAATATGATTGTATAGACTTTTGAACCTAAAAGTTAACTAGCATGGTATCAAGCGAGAAGATTGTCTTATAAGTCTATGCATTATTAGTTTTCGGGGTACCAATTGAGTTTTTTGAGTAATTCGGTAGGGGTACTAACTGAAAAATGTAAAAAGGTCCAGCAAGCATGGGTATGAAGTTGATCTGACATGGGGTTGGGGATGAGTTGCACTGAATTGATCATAGTTTCACCTGATTACAAATTTCTACGAGTATGTAAGCGGGCCACTGAATTGATCATAGTTTCACCTGATTACAAAGATCTTTAGAACAAAACTCTCTTCGCAGATGGATTTGCTCATAATAAAGACTAGTTTTAAAAATTATGCACAAATTCTTGCTTTGGCGTTCTTGAACTTTTCACATGGGGAAATAATTCTGATGGATTGTCCCTTAGGACGGGGTGAGGCCACATAAGGTTCTTCAACAGTCTGACAAGAATAGGAGAGTTTGTGCCCTAATTTAATGGGCCCCTTAGTAGTTGAATTGCTTTTGCAACTGAATAGTAACTAGATAATATGGCACTTTCTGTTTTAACTTTGCAGGACAAGTGATTAAGGGATGGGACCAAGGTATCAAGACAATGAAGAAGGGTGAAAATGCCATTTTCACCATTCCTCCAGAGCTTGCATATGGGGAGTCTGGTTCTCCACCGGTCATTCCACCCAATGCTACGCTACAGTTTGACGTTGAATTGTTGTCGTGGGTTAGCGTGAAAGACATCTGTAAGGATGGTGGAATATTCAAGAAGATTCTAGCCAAGGGAGAGAATTGGGAAAATCCCAAGGATCCAGATGAAGTGTTAGGTACACTGATAAGTCTTTCACTTCACACTTGCATCCTTTGTGTGCGTTTTCCTCTCTCTCTTGAGATATCAACTAAATGGTGCACTGTCATTCTGTAACTCAGTGAAGTATGAAGCTAAACTTGAAGATGGTACACTGGTAGCAAAATCAGATGGAATGGAGTTCACAGTCCAAGAAGGTAAGTTTTTCAAAGATTCCTCTGCCTTTTGTCCACTGTGCGTGTTTATTTTTGTGTCTTCTGATAGGCAAGTATTTTTATGTAGGTCATTTCTGCCCTGCACTTGCCAACGCTGTGAAGACAATGAAGAAAGGAGAAAAGGTCCTTCTGACAGTGAAGCCGCAATGTAAGCATGGTTTAAGTTATACTTATTCAAGGGTTGTGGTCTTTTGGAGTAAGCTTACTAGAGGTTTGTAATTTCATGTGTGTTCTTCCTGTTGGCAGATGGCTTCGGCGAGAAGGGCAAGCCAGCCTCTGGTGATGAAGGAGCTGTCCCACCAAATGCTACTCTGAATATTACGCTGGAACTGGTATCTTGGAAAACTGTCTCAAATGTCACAGATGATAAGAAAGTTGTTAAAAAGATCCTGAAAGAGGGAGAGGGATATGAACGGCCCAATGAAGGAGCTGTTGTTAAATGTTAGTTACTTGTGGACTACATGGCATTTCCCAGTTTGGCCTTTGGGGATGATATCTTATACTTTGAGTTTATGTTTTGTGCAGTGAAATTGATTGGGAAGCTGCAAGATGGTACAACATTCATTAAGAAGGGTCACAAAGAGGATGATGAAGATGATCTTTTTGAGTTTAAGACAGATGAAGGTACCATTGCGTGTTGGGTCTCTGACAGCATTAGTGGATCTATTGCTTAAGCATTTATCTAACCGTGTTCTCGTGAACAGAGCAAGTGATAGAGGGGCTTGACAGGGCTGTGGTAACAATGAAGAAGGGGGAGGTTGCATTGCTGACCATCTCTCCAGAGTATGCTTTTGGATCATCCGAGTCGCAGCAGGAGTTGGCTGTTGTTCCACCAAACTCCACCGTGTACTATGAGGTTGAGCTAGTGTCCTTTGTCAAGGTTAGTTTACCATCAATACTACTGATGTTTGATCTCATTCCTTTTGGTATTGAAGTTCAATAGCCGAGAACCTTAGGGAGCTCAAGTAAAACTTTGATGGGTTCGTACAGGAGAAGGAATCTTGGGATATGAACACACAGGAGAAGATTGAGGCGGCGGGCAAAAAGAAGGAAGAAGGAAATGCACTGTTCAAGGCTGGAAAATACGCAAAAGCATTAAAGAGATACGAGAAGGTAATTATCTCACTGAGATGCCTGGCTACGACATGCTAGCTTGCACGTGGTAAGGCGAGATTAACTAGTATCTTCTGAAATATTTTTTATGGCAGGCTGCCAAGTACATTGAATATGATACATCCTTCAGTGAGGAGGAGAAGAAACTGTCCAAAGCATTGAAAATCACTTGCAATCTCAACAATGCAGCTTGCAAGTTGAAACTGAAAGATTACAAGCAGGCAGAGAAGCTCTGCACTAAGGTGTGATAAGCGACTTTTATTCTTTACCTGTTTGCTATCTACAGTGTTAAATTTGAGACTTTTAAGCATGCGAATCATCGAGCATAATGCATTCTTGATACAGGTCTTGGAACTTGAGAGTACGAATGTGAAGGCGCTCTACAGGAGAGCTCAAGCATACATGAACATGGCTGATTTGGATCTTGCAGAGTTTGATATTAAGAAAGCTCTTGAAATTGATCCGAACAACAGGTATTTCATAGACTTTCTGTTGGAAGTTCTGCAACCAGCTATTTTTATCTAAAACTTACTAAATTAATCCGACTTATCCTGAAAATGAAGGGACGTGAAGCTCGAGTACAAAGTTTTGAAGGAGAAGGTCAAGGAATATAACAACAAGGACGCCAAATTTTATGGAAACATGTTTGCGAAATTGAACAAGTTGGACACGAACGATGTAAGCGCTTTGAACAAGTTCGTATAGATTTTGATATGGGTAAAAAATACTAGATGAATGAGTTTGTAAAATTCAGTTGTCTTTGAATGCAGAAAACGGCCTCCAAGGGAGCAGAACCACTGGGCATTGACAGCAAGGCATAAGCTAAGCTAAGCTAAGCTAATCTCACATTAGTTGAAGGCAAAGCCTGGTTATGTGGTTTTCTGTTTATCATTTTTCCCCTATGAAACAAACCAACCAACCCCATGCTTGATTTGTTTAGTGTGTGGTGAAGAGGTGTCGTACGATCAGTTTTTTAGATTTACGGTGACACTTTCTCTGCTTGATCTGTGGTCAAAACTTGCATTGAGATTGGTTTAATGGTCAAATGTGTCAAATCTTGAGTTCACGTTATAATGTTATGAGATGTTACGATGTATCAAACCTTGAGTTAACGTTACACATATTATTGGGATATGCAATATCTAAGGTTTTAGTAGATGGATTTAGCTAAGTCTTAGTCTTTACTAATGAAAGTGTCAATATAATAAATGAACAGAAAAGCTTGCCTTTCACATTGGGGAAGGCAGCTACTTCTTAGGTTAAGTAGAGAAACTTGATATAAACAATGAAATTGCTATCATTAAGTATTTTTAAGTGTTCAAAAACTAGTCTATTAGAAGGGGTAATTTTTTACACTTAAGAATCACTTTTTGTGATGGAGAGATTTTGATGTGAGATTATTATATTTTATCCATTTAAGAGTTGATGTTCATATCGGACTAATCTATCAATATAGGCTTGGCGATAGTCCTTTTTTTTTTAGTGATTATATTCGTTTATTAATATTTAGTGTGATATTTATCACATTCAATCTATAGTCTCTTTTTCATGGAGTGTGAGATCCCTATATGGGTGGGATCATTACAATCTCTTTCACTGAGATTTAGTGGGGGAGTAAAACACTAAATTTAAAAAGATTATCTGTTGTCAGTAATCAACTTTGGATATGTAAAACAAGTGAATTTCGAAATTTTAAGTTCGAATTTTGTTGTTACCATTTTTCAAGTCTTTAGAATAGGCTTCATAAACTAAAGAGGTGGATTACTTTGAGATGTACATAAATTGGTCCGAAATTCTAGCCGATCAATAACTAACAAGAAGAAAAAAAAAAAAACGTCATAAACTGGTCCAAAATTCTAGTCGATCAATAACTTTAAAAAAAAAAGGACAAAAGATAACTAAACTCTTTCGTTCAATTATTTGTTTTAACGATTGTACAATAAAAAAGGTTTTCACACTTTTTAATATATAAGTGTTTTCATTAGTGATTCCATTAAAAATTTGATAACGGCCATTTTTTGCTCTTACTATGTTAGAAAATCAATAAATACTCAAAATTTATTATTTATCTACCTATTTTTCTTTTTTGGTGTTCACATCATCTAACTTTGGAAATATATATTTATATTCTAAATTTACCACAGTTTTTATTGTGTACTTTGTTTTTTTTTTCGGCTCTCTTTATTTTTTTTACATGTAAAATTAAAAAATATTTCATTAACAAAAAAGTCAAATAACATTTCTTTGATATTCCATAAACTTTCAAGTTGGGTATTACAAAAAATAAAAAAAATTGATACCTCTATGACAATTGGATCTTCATTTTTGTTAATGGAATAATAGTCATCCGCTGATTCTAAGATGTATAATAGATAAATATCGACCATGATTTTCAAGTTGATTGGAGCAAAGTCTTTTAGTAATTGTTGCATATTTATCTTTCACGACAAAAGTATATATTTGCATAGTTTGATAATGTGATATTCATATTTCTCTTCAAGTTAATAAGGGCAAAAATAATTTTTATTAATTTTCTAACAGATCACTAACAAAAGGAGCATCATACTCATATATTAAAAAATGTAAATCTAGGTTACACTTATAAAAAAATGTGAGGCGTGTCAAACAAAATTACTCTTTAATAAATAGATAAAATATTGGTTGAGAGGGGGTTGCTGGGCCATGTTGATGGGCTGGTATAAGAAATCAGTACACTACAAATTGCACTCCGGATCCAGCCCAATAGCGATAGGCCCAACTCAAGAACAACCTAATACGCTGAGAGTAGGGTTTTTATAGTACCTCTTACTCAACAGCGAGGGAGAGTGAGAGTGAGAGAGAGAGAGAGAGAGAGAGAGAGAGAGATTGAAGATCAGAAAAAATGGGTATGAATCTAAACTTCCAAATATATATATTTTCTCCGTAAAATTACAACTAAAATTTGATTTTAATATGTATGTTTATAGGTATCTCACGTGATTCTATGCACAAGAGGCGTGCCACTGGTGGCAAGAAGAAAGCTTGGAGAAAGAAGCGCAAGTTAGTTTTCCTTATATATATATATATATGATATGTGTGTGTGTGTGTGTGAATGTATGTGTTTCTGTGTGTGTGTGTGGATACGTGTATATGTATTTATGTGTGTGTGTGAATATGTATGTATATTTTTATATGTTTGTGTGTGTATATATATGTATCTATGTATGTATGTATATATATTTTTTTCTGATGTTATTTTCTATGTTTCCTGGTACTGGCATAAGTAGATTTTAAAATTTCTGATATTTGTTTTTTCTGATTTAATTTGAAATTATGCATAATTTGATTTAAGTTGCTATCTTCAATATATGAGAGTCAATGATTTAAATTGTTAAAACGAATAGATTAGAATTTAGGAATTGTGTGGATGCGATTTTTTTTTTTTTTTTTGCATTGTGGTCAGACTTAAAAATTTGTTCTTGGGTAAGATTTTTAATGACGGGGTGTAAGAATTACAATCTAGGAATTATTGGATGCTGTTGGTTTAATTTTTTTCTTTATTGACTGTTAATGTGTAAAAGTGAGTCGCGAGTTCCCGGAATGTTGCGTTATGGGTGGAGATTATATGTTCAGGTTCATGTCACTCGGCCAACTTGTCGTGCAGAGTTGTTTTATTCTTTCTGCAGTTATGCAGCATTAAATATTGTTGTGTTATCGGTGATAATTTCTAACTACAATGTAGAGTTATCATTTTGTGTTGTTCTCTTCTGATGGGTGTTTCTTAATGGAATAAAAGAAGAGCCTTTGTGTAAAATGTTTGGTGTATATTTTTTCCTGCATGTTAAATCTCATTGATAGTCATTTCAATACCTGTGGTCGAATTTTCCTCCTTTTTTTCTGTTACATGTCTCCTTCCGAGCTGTTGCTTATAGGGATTTGGTGTGAAAGTATTTATGTGTGTGTTGATTCCCACCGGGTTTCAAAGGTTCAACTTTAGAAGTCTTTCCTCTCCTTCCGACCTTTTGAAAAATATGTCTGTCTCTTGGCATCTCTGTGAGCCTGTGTACTATTAAGTTAAATTTCGGCTCCCTGGCCATATTAGTTCTGCAGTTTCTGTTGGCACATCCATGGTAAAGGATGAGCGGGATAGGTCAAAAAAAACTTGTATTAATTACAATGGTTATATTGTGGTGATCACTGAAGTCATCGACTTTTGATGAATTTCTAATTATGATAACTTAATCTAAGATGGTTTATTTGCGGCTCATATCTGCTTTCTTTGCTGTTCTTTTTTGTTCAGGTATGAGCTTGGTCGCCAACCTGCAAACACTAAGCTATCAAGCAACAAGACAGTCAGGAGAGTCCGTGTGCGAGGAGGCAATGTGAAGTGGAGGGCCCTGAGGTTGGATACAGGAAACTATTCATGGGGCAGTGAGGCTGTCACTCGTAAAACACGTATCCTAGATGTGGTATACAATGCCTCAAACAATGAGCTTGTCAGGACACAAACTTTAGTCAAGAGTGCAATTGTTCAGGTTGATGCGGCCCCTTTTAAGCAGTGGTACCTCCAGCATTATGGTGTTGATGTTGGTAGGAAGAAGAAGGGTCCTGCTAAGAAGGAAACTGAGGTACTAATTATTTTACTGAAGTTGATGTATAAGACACATGTGCACGTATCATTACTGAATTGTTAATTGGACTTTTCAGATCTAATCTATATCGCATTTGTCATTATTTGACAACATGCAGATTAATCAATGATAGTTGTCTGCTTCTACTTCTCTGTAGGACTCGCATTTTAATTTTCTTTTAATTCATGCAAGAATTTATCATTGTCTCATGTCTACACTTTGTTACCAAGAAAAATGGGGGAATGATCATTCAAGTTTGGGAGATTTTCATGAGAAAGAAATTAATGACGTTAACAAGAATTCTTGAATTGTTGAATCTTTTTGAATTTGTTCATGTGTTTATTATGTTTGGTAATTTTAGAAATCTTATTAAATAAAATTAATTTGACATCATCCCCCATTTTACCTGTCCAACCGCCCCTTTTGGATACAGATGGCTTTGCCTATTCGACTACCATTATGGGTTTAAAAATAGTGATGTACATGGAGAAATAGGTATGTAATAATGTATAGTATAAATGTCTTCTTATCTTTATTTGGTAGTGATCTTTTGCCCATTGGGTTGATGCGTGACAGGAAGGAGAAGGTGCTGCTGAGGAAACTAAAAAGAGCAACCATGTTCAGAGGAAACTTGAGAAGCGCCAACAGGATCGTAAACTTGATTCTCACCTTGAAGAGCAATTTGGTGCTGGTAGGTTGCTAGCCTGCATCTCTTCCCGCCCAGGGCAATGTGGCAGGGCTGATGGGTAAGTCAAGCCAATATCAAGGTTTCTGGTTTCGGCGATTTTTTTTTCACTGTATATCTTACCTTTTTTGTCTTTTGAATGCGACTAAACAGTTATATTTTGGAGGGAAAAGAGCTCGAGTTCTACATGAAGAAACTCCAGAGAAAGAAGGGCAAGGGTGGAGCTGGCGCTTCTGCTTAATTGGAAGTATAATCCGAATAACCCTTACTGCGTTCTTATATTAGTTTTAGGTTTTCAATTTTTCTCATCCGTTATGGGGTACATGATTTTATTCTTTACATGTTTGTTAGCGCTCGAACCCTACTTTCCATCCTAATATACAATTTTGCTAGTATTTGTGCCTGATTTTTTGCAATTGGTTTTATAGTAGTATTCTTCTTCCATATGATGCTGCTCTTCTATCTCAATTTTGCTGAAGTTATGATACTGAATGGTTTTGCTTTAACAGGACCAGATTTGCAGATTAATCTTTTTTAGTCCATTATGTTTGATGCATATAATCGGATCTCTACTCCTTTGCTTAATCCATTAATTGTCCTCCTTGGGCGAAAACTTTTGAGATAAATGCACTATACGCTATTTTGTAGTCTGTAATACCGCTACTTGTACAGAATTCACGGGCATAACGAAGCTTTTTGATGCACTTCGCTTCTCTGTTTGTTCGCCCCAATATCTGTTCGGGTCTCTCCTTCAAGACAACCGAATAAGATTCCTTTGGAAACCAAAAAAAGGAATCTAATTGAAATTGTTCATGCGAGGTCGTGGGTTTGACACTCCCCACTATCTAAGAGTTCTGTCCTTAATTGACTTGTGGGAGTGCACCGTTGCACTTGGGGGTTTACTAGTTGGTAGTCAAATTTCGCTGTATAATTCGGTGTTCGGGCTCTCTCAGCTGGTTTCCATGTCTTCCAAAAAAAAGGAATCCAAGGTACAAGAATTCCAGAATTCTAGTTTTTTGGACAATAGGTATGTTCTGTTCATCAGCTGTTTTAATGCCGTGAAGCACTAGATCTACAAAGTGAGACTTTTAACATTGAAGCTAGATTGGCTATTCTTTAAGCATTGATGTATTAATTAGCCCCTAGGGTTGGAATTATACGATAGAGATGTTGGCTCATGGATCAGAGAACCTTATTTTGATTCTTTTTCTAGACTGGAAATGTGTATGTATTGGAGTATGATATATATATATATATATACACAAATTTCACAGAGACACACCTATACTTTCTCTTGGGGGTGAGGTGGTGGGTGAAGGGGGGTTGGGGTTTGGTAGTGTGAGGAGAAAATGTTTTTATCTCCCAGACGAAAACCTTTTTTTAAAATTTTTTTTTAACTATCATTTTTCTTTGACCAAATAATATTTTCTAGTTGACCAATTGGGGAAACGTTTTTTCACGGAAATATTTTACATCAAACAAACAGATCTCACAAAATCTAGAGACATACGTGGTCTTTGAGGTATAAATAAACAGTAAATATGTTGATTTGTGAACTAAAATTTTGGTTTGCGTTTGTAATTTATAAATGGATTTAATATGGTTCTGTTTAAATTGAATTTATCGTTATCAAAATAAATAAAATAAATAAAAATGAGACGTTTGTATGCCGTTTATCGGAGAACATTAGCTATATCATACATTTTGGACTAATCAAAGTAGTTGCACTGCTGTTAAGCATTTCAAGAAACAAATATTTTTTTGAAAATTTTGCCACTTCGCCTTCTGTCTGACCAGTTCACTTGGTTATAAGACCTCTTCAGATGTTGAATTATTTTGATTTCAAGCCCATTGTCTCAGCTTAATGACCTTTCCGATTCTCAAAACTCATCCAACCTGGTTGAATTTGAGTCCCTAATGAGCTCGCATTCAAGGGAACATCTTTATAATTCAAAATTGAAAATCTCAAATAATGTTTTATTTTTATTTTTTTGGATAACGTAGGAACATAATTAGTGGAGCTCACCAATTGATAAATTCTTAGATGCAGCGGTGTTCTTCGCACATACACCAGGTCAGTGAAGAGTGGAACTTTAAAGCAGTGAAGAGTATTGAATTTACGACCTCGTAAAATAATTTCACCCTATTATCGCTGGATCATGTCCCTGGAGGTAATGTTTATTTTTTATGCTTACTAAATTCACGACACATTCAAATGCGTTAGCCACGAAACGATGTAGAAGCAATTGTCCTAGCAATCACGTACTCTAGTCAAGCTATTAGCTGGAAGTCTAAGCCCCCTGGCGAAAGGTATCAGAAAAAATACCAATTGAAATCTTTTCTATTCGATTTCAGTGCACATAAACTTTTTTTTTTTTTTTTTGGTGAAATGTGCACATAAACTGACTGGATACAAATTTCCGAACTTTTCTAATCAAGATTGTGATTTGGTTACAAAGAATCGGTGGAAAAAATGTGTATTGACTAAATATCTAATATCCCTCTATAATTTACGTATTTTATGCTTTTCGATTTTCATCCCTTTGGAATTGGATGATTTCTTTCTACTTGACTGTTTGCTTTATAAAAGTTTATTTGATCCAAAAAAAAAAAAAAACTTCCGAATTAAGTTGCAAAGAATAACAAGTGACGCACACTTTTAGATTGGAAAGCTAATGTTTGAGGAACTATTGTATAATGATATCCGTACTACTTGTGTAGTAGCATAATTTATAATGTTTTGTTTGATATTAATGCAAAGGATAAATTTCATAAATGGTCTCCAATGTTCATATTTTTTTTCCTCAATTTTGCCCTCTTTATTCAACAGTGACGCACGCTTAGTCCTCAAAGATCGCAATTTTTTTTAACTAAGTACACATTATTTATACTTTTTCTCAATTTCATTTTCGTCGTTTCAAAAGTGATGTGTTCAGTCCCCAAAATTTGTAAAAAGTTTCAGTTTAACTTTTGTCGTGAAATTTTAATTTGTGACCTGCACGTAAAATTTTAGGAACTAAATTAAGAAAAGGTAAAAATTTTGGCGATTAAATTATTATTATTTTTTGTTGTAAATTTTAAGAACTAAACATGCCACTTTTAAAATAATAGGGATGAAACAAAAAAAAATATTAACATTGGAAACTAAACATCTCACGTTTGAAACAATAGGGATGAAACAAAAAAAAATTAAAACAATATAGACGAAATTGAAAAAAGGTACAAATTGAGAACCGTTTGTGAAATTCGCTCTTAATATTGATGAAAACTCAATATCGATAGGTGCTCTAAAGGGAATCCGGGACTCTCGGGGGTTGGTGGATTATTTCAAAATGAAGAGATGAATTGGATGTTGGACTTTGTTGTGAACATGGAAATTGTTACCAACAATAAAGCAAAGTTGATTGCATTTTGAGAAGGATCGAAGCGCACAGTTACAATGGAAATCCACAAACTCACCATTGAGTTCACAATTGGTTATCAGTTTGATCATTGGGCAAACACCTCCAACAACTCACTCAGATGGTTAATTGAAGCCTATAAATGCATGTTGCAAAGAAATGTCAAGTTCCTTATAGAACATGTTTATAGGGAGGCGAATATTTGTGCGCATTGACTAGTAAACAATGCTCTCAGTTGGTCGCTAAAAGCTCACACTATGGACAATATTCCTCCACCTCTCTTAGTTTTATTAAAAAAGGACAGAGGGATAAGACATCCTCTCGACTAGTAATTGTATAGTTTTGACTTTAACCTCTTTAGGCCATTTTCAATGGGGGTTCTAAATTGAGGGGCTCTAAATTTAGCAATTTAGAGCCTCAAGTATTTTTTAGGAGCTCTAAAAAAAATTCATCCCCAATGAGGGGTTCTATAAAATTGGGACTCTATATTGTGTTAAATTTAATTTTACAAACTAATTTGAATATATGTTATTTTTTCTCGTGTGTTAATTTTCTTTTGATAAATTATTATCAAAATAATCGTAACTTTTTTTTACGAACATTTCGACCAAAAAATGAATTAATTCTGACAACGATAAAAATTATTGAATTATGATGACGTTTAATTACGTTCGTTTTGTATTTTTTAATTTTATTATATTCCCTTTTGTGAATTAATTTGTATTTAATTAAAATTAAAATCTCTGATCCGATTAACATCCATTGGGTTGAATTTTCTTGATTCAATCTCAACCGTCAATTTCTTATCTCTATCTCAAGTCTCTTCTCCAAATAACACCTATTGAATTGGATTTTGTAAAAATTAATCTCGTCCGTATGTTTGTTATCTCTTACTTCAAATCTCTTATCCAAACAACACCTATTAGATTGGATTTTCTAAAAATCAATCTCGTCCGTACGTTTTTTATCTCTTACCTCAAATCTCTTATCCAAACAACACCCATTAGATTGAATTTTCTAAAAATCAATCTCGTCCATACGTTTCTTATCTCTTATCTCAAATCTCTTATCCAAATAATACTCATTAGATTGGATTTCCTTAAAATCAATCTCGTATGTTCGTTTGTTATCCTTTATGCATTTATTTTTCTATATAAGTTAGGTCTTCAAACATTTCTTAATCACCAAAATTTAAACAATACAATCTTTATCTTTCTTTCTACAAAGGCACAACAAAGAACCGATTCCTCCTCATCCGATGACAACATCGATGGGCACGCAATGATGGTGTCGATGCACGCATAATATCAATCACTAATGGGTACTGCGCATGAATTGAGTTCGTATAAACATGGAGGTACATCGTCACCCCGACAATCTATAAGGAGAGATCGGGTAAGTGCTTATAATAGGCTTATGCATAACTACTTTGTTGATCGCCCTTTGTATCCTGCTTCTGAATTCACAAATAGGTTTCGGATGAGGCGCGAATTATTTTTAAAAATTATGGGAGAAATTGTGCATTTCGACAATTACTTCATGATGAAATCAGATGCATTCGGAAATCAGGGTTTCTCACCATATGTGAAGATGATGGTCGCGCTTCGTATGCTTGCCTACAGAAATCCTGCTGATGCGAATGATGATTATTTGAAAATTGCAGAAACTACATCTTTACAGGCGATGAAGAAATTTTATCGTGCCGTCAACGCATTATATGGAGACCAGTATCTTCAACGACCTAACAACGCAGACATGGTTAGGCTACTTAGAAAAGCCGATCAACAGGGATTTCCTGAAATGTTAGGAAGTGTAGACTGTATGCACTGGGAATGGAAAAATTGCCCAACGGCGTGGGCTGGGACATATGCTAGGCACCATGGTCTTCCTACAATAATCCTTGAAGCGGTTGTATCGTACGACTGTTGGATATGGCATTTGTACTTTGGAGCACCAGGTGCACACAATGATTTGAACGTATTATATAGTTCTCCTATTTTTTCTGATGTTCTTGAAGGTCTATCTACAGGGATTTAGTTTACACTAAACGGTAGACAATACAATCAAGGTTACTACCTTGCTGATGGTATATATCCCCGATGGTCAACGATAGTGCAAGCATATCCCAATCCAGAAGAACGAGATAAGGCGTTATTTACTAGAATGCAACAAGTTTATCGTAAGGATGTCGAAAGGGCTTTCGGAGTCCTTCAAGCTAAATTTGAAATTATCAAAAGGCCATGCCGTTTTTGGCATGAGAATGATATCGGGCAGATTATGAAGACTTGTATAATTCTTTATCATATTATTGTGGAAGACAACCGGGATGAAGAAGGTGATGATTTTGCCGATGATCCGGATTAGTACCATCGGTATATTTCATATCTTTCAAAAAAGAAAATACGATTGTTACCAAAAGTAAGAAAAAGAAATAAATTATTTAAACAATAAATTACCACTAAAAATTAAATATACAAAGTCTACAAGTTGAATCCAAATTAGTTTTAATTTGGATGAATTTTTATTAAAATTGACCCAAAGTATGAATTTTAAAAAAAAAATTAAAAAAGCCTTTTAAAAAAAATTCAAAATAGGTTGAATTTCAATGTAATTTTAATCATGATTTAAATTTGAAATAGAATTTACCTAAATTCTAAAAAAAAAAAATTAAAAACAAAGGATTTTAAAAAAAAATTTAATCCCAAACATTTAAAAAAAAATTAAAAACAAAGCATTTAAAAAAAAATTAATCTCAACCATTTAAAAAAAAAAGAAAAAAAAAACCCTACATATAAAACTTATCCCCTCCCCTATTTTCCACTCACACTCCGCCGCACCCCCCCCCCCCCCCCCGCGGCTGCACCTTTTCTTCACCTGCACCCCCCCCCCCCCCACCCGGCTGCAACTTTTCTTCACCTGCACCCCCCCCCCCCCCTTTCCCGCTGCAGCTTCTCTTCACCTGTTGATGCACCCTACCCCACCTCTCTTCTCTGCCCCCCCCTTCACCGCCTGACGCATGCACCCACCCCACCCCACCCCACCCCACCTCTCATCTCTTCCCCCCCCCCTTCCCCTCTAACGCCTCTTTTTTGCATTTTTTTTTTTGATAAATGTTGATTATTTTTTATGTGTGTATATATATATATATGTATATATGTACATATATATATATATATATATATATATATATATATATTTTTTTTTTTTTTTGCAGGTGATTCAAGAATAAATTACAAAAAAAGGACAGATCTTGAGCATGAACCTTTTTTTTTTTTTTTTTTCTGGCTGATGGGATTTTTTTTTTTTTTTTTGCTGTTTGGGTATATTTGCTTGAAAGAATTAATTGTTGAAGTTGAGTGTTGGATTTTTTTGCTTGAATATATAGAAAATCCAATACCCAACGACTATATTTTTTTTGAACATTAAAGCTACAATTGCAACGGTTGTACTTTTTTTTTTCTTCAGATGTTTGTACTTTTTTTTTTTGTCCGACTTTTTTTTTTTTTTTTTAAAGTCAGATATGATTTGTCAGATCTGACATATTAGTATGTGCTGTAAATTTTTTTGTCTTTTTCCTAGGGCTCTATTTTGTTCAACAAATTTGTTGAACAAAATGGAGCCCGGACTATATTTTTAGTGAAATTTGTTAAATTTGACACAAAAGTAACAATTTGGGACTCTATAATAAATATTGGTGTTGCCTTTTTGCTTTAAAAGGCTTTATATTTATAAAAAAATTGTAATTATTATATTTTAGAGCTTACATTGAGCTTGCCCTTAAGGAGTAAAAAAATCGCCCTGAGAGCATCTCCAATGGGGGATACTATTTACAAAAACATATTATTTTTGGTAATTTTTAGAGATCAGATCTTTAAATTTAGAGTTAAAATACATGGGGTCTGTCACTTTTATCAACTTTTTGGCTAAAATAGAGACCCAAAAATTGATTGGGTCTCTATTTTAGCCAAAAAATTGATAAAAGTGACAGACCTATGTATTTTAATTTTAAATTTAGAGACTCAATCTCTAAAAATTAATAAAAATAGTATATTTTTATAAATAATATATTTCATTGGAGATACTCTTAATACAAACTTACTTTAAGAAAAAAAAGCCACGAAAGCAAACACATGAAAAACAGAGCGTAAAAGAGTGTGAAGTCACTGACAGCTTGAAATTTCCCACATCGAACAAATACAAGACAACATGCGTGTGTATGTAGTCTTTGGAGTCCACCATTTGACACGACCTTACTTGAACAGGATCTAGCCTATAGGTTGTCTCTCTGTATTCTTGATATGTAAGGAGACAGGAAACTCAAGTCTGGTGGATGAATTTTTATGACCGCGCGATCAGAGCGTGATTAACGGTTGTGTTTGGTCCTTAGGCTCATCATGGCAATTGAGGATCGTTCCAGGTTCCTTTTTTGGGGGGCTTGTGGGATGGTCGTACGGTTGTCTGATAGACTTCCAACTTTTTTTTAACTTTAATTTTTTGTTTTCTAAAGGGTGGTGAAGTTTATGATTATAAGAGGTGAAGTTGATAATTATAATTAGTAAACAATTCGAGAGGCGTTGTTCTACTCTTATCTTTTTTGATTTGAGTCATCAGTATTATTGGAACATGTTCAATATATTATTTTTGAGTGGTCATTTAAGATTAAAATTTGTTAACCGATCTACGCACTTATTCGCGACCTAATAAATTTTCACCTCACAAATGCCCAGATTAATCAATAAAATTGCTCATGTTTGTCACACAAAACTAGAGCAATCGTTCCCCTACTTTAAGTTTTTCTTTTCTCCTTTTTTT
Organism: Ehretia macrophylla; assembly: GCA_037974665.1. Classification (NCBI taxonomy): domain Eukaryota; kingdom Viridiplantae; phylum Streptophyta; class Magnoliopsida; order Boraginales; family Ehretiaceae; genus Ehretia; species Ehretia macrophylla. The sequence continues at coordinate 39,897,754 of CM075782.1, read as the reverse complement.
TTGTAAGAGTTCAACTCTTCTCTAAAATAGATGATCATGAGAGGCGAAGTTGATGATTACAAATTAGTAAACAATTCGAGAGGCGTTGTCCTTCTCTTATCCTTCTCGATTTGAGTCATCAGTACTACTGGAACATGTTCAATATATTGCTCTTCGAGTGGTCGTTCAAGACCAAAATTGGTTAAGCGATCTGCACACTCGTTCGCTTCCTAATAAATTTTCACCTTATAGATGTCCGGGTTAATCAATAAAATTGCTCATGTTTGTCACGCAAGACTAGATCAATCGTCCCCCTACTTTAAGTTTTTCTTTTCTCCTTTTTTTGTAAGAATTCGACTCTTTTCTAAACCTGTTCATCGCGAGAGTTTTATGTATCAGATTACTATTTTACTCATTTATAAATTTACTTAAGTTTGTCAAGGAAAATACTGACCAGAAAGAAATATTAATATAACAAACGACCATCAAGGAGCAAATTCAGTTCATAATTTACTTGAATCTTACTGACAAAAAAAAAAAAAATACAATCCGTATCATGGTGGATTTTGTGTTCTTTGGCTAGTGTGTACGCTATATTTTTTTTGTAGCAACTAGAAATATAGAATTTATAACAAAGTTAAATCCCAGCTTATTAAAATAATAATGTGAAAAGATGAATATAGATTGAAGAAATAGAAATTATCAATTTTTAGTTTATTTGGAGAATAATTTGTAATTTTCCTCCTTTTTCGAAAATCTACTTTCCTCGGATTAGTATTTTAGTCCATTACAACTCTTTGCATGTACTCTCTCTCCCGACTACCATTAAAATTTAGAAAAATGAGAATAAATATGGTATAACACAGAGTTTACAAAATACACTCGACAAATGCCAACTCGGAGATCATCCACATACTCCAAACTAATAAAAATTGGTAGCACTACGAAGGACAGTAATTCGACCCCTAAAATAAAAAGTGAGTTTAACATATTTGTAAGAGAGACTGAATGACCGAAGGCCACATTGAAGAACTTCCCCAAAAATGATAGTTTTGGCTAGGGCATTACATCTGATGCCTAAGTAATTAACTCTTATGAATGAATAAAGAGATTGTTAACTGAATGTTAGACATCAACAACATTATGATAATTAATCTTTGCGAGGAAGGCAAAGGAATAGGTTTAAAATTGCTAATTTGCGGATGTGGTATAATGATGATACAATTACGAGAGTCTAGAGATCAAGTATTTGTATCATCATTTTATCACTATTAATCTCCATTATAACATTAAAACGTTGTGAGAGAATTCAAATCCGTAAAAGAATGCCAAAGTTAAGAAGCAACTAAGGATTTAGTTAGTTCAAGAAGGCAAGGAATCTCGAGTTGTAAGTTTCTTATCAGCTTATGAGCTTTCATTCACCGCTGATCATTTTCCTTTCATCTGAGTCGTGAATCTACGAATCCAAATTACAAAAATATTCTTCAAAATTACAAAACACTCGTACGATTAGTACACGAAATCCCATAGGCGAAAGGGAGACAGAGAACGAATCTAGCAGTTAAAGATAAAAACAAGTATAGAACAAGACATTTTTTAGAATCTTTCAAGATCAATTAACTATAAACTGAGGTAGTTAAGATCTACATGAGAGTTTTTCACCAAAGAATTAACATATATAATTGTTGTACATAACAAAAATAAAGAAAGAATGCCAAGACTAATTATCTAACGAAACGCCTACTGCAAAATCACAGGCAAAACATACGATAAAATTACACCATACTAAATAGGGAGATAGAAGAATGAACCTTTGGGGTATATAACTCTTTACACTTCCATCTCAGCAGTTTTGCATTGACTGAAGGCACGACTAAATAATGGTAGATGATCTTATCTGAAATAAATAGGCTACGATGTGGCCAGCACATTTTTTCTTGAAAGCAGGGAAATAATTTGCTCCAAATAGGGGCAACTACCACGATCACACGAGTGGCATCAGCTAAAACGGGTTTTGTCCAACCTCTGGAGAAATTCTGAGGTTTGTGAAAAAGAATTTTCTTCGCATTCCAAGCTTTATCTTAGGCAGAAAGAGTGCAACTCCGGGAAAATGTGTTTGTTTAGCTTACTTGTTCTCCGATCAGATCAAGGCCGACAACTAGGAAGGTTATCCCTTGAAACAGAAGAAAGTAGAAGTGAATTCCCTGGGCAGATAACAAGCTTCTTACTGAGGCAGCTAACAAAATAAATGCAAGAGCAAGTTCCTTTCTGTACAAGCGATTTCTTCTAATTTTTCCTGTTTTTTTTGTCATCTCTAATTTGTTGAGCACAGCAAGACCTGATTCTGAGGACGACCTGTGCTGAGCACCAGTTTCCAGTAAGGGGTCAGATTCGGTTTCCATGATGGCAACTAAATCTGTCTCAGATGATCTGCCCAATTTCTTGGTAACAATCCACTCGTAAGCACTTCCCAGTTGAAACAGTCCTGATATCATGGCATTAAATTTGGTCACCGACATAGTGTTCTCGAAGAGAAGGTAGGGCACAATAAATGGGAACGAATCTGGAGCAGGGAGAATGTTCATGATAGACATAACTCCAGGGACATAACAAACCACCCAAACTGGCAATTGAGCCTCCGGCAAGAACATGGTCAGCGGGAGAATAATGCAGAAGAGAGTGAAGGAGTAAAAGGGTAGGATAAGCTTCCGTAGGAGGAAGAAAAGAAATATCAGATTTGCTTTCTTGGCCCAGCTCACCTGAAATTAGGAAACTAATAATTAGGAGAACGGTAGTTGATCCAATAATTAATGCCCATCGAGTGATTAAATATGTTAATATCCAAAAGACTGTTCAGAAGACTGATAGACGATTTATTATGTCTAAGTTTCCAGTTATTTTACTAAGATAAATTCTTAGGAACTTGATACAAAGTGTGAATATGACAAATTTTATACTCACAACAAAATTTAGCTATATTAGAAAAGAAATTCCGACTTCACGACGTATGTCTAATATTTATACAGACCATTGATTAAAATGCAAGAAACTATCCAGTGGTGCAGTTTCAGATGAAGATAAAGCAAAAGCACCAGAACATCAGAACCTCCATGAGAAAACATTACTCCTTTCCTTTCCGATATTTAACATCCCAAAGAAGAATAAAAATCATAAGTTATAGTTCTGATTTGAGAGTGGGTCGGGCCATAGGGATATACAAATACAAGGACCGCACAACTACATCTATTCAAGCTGAAGTTTCTTTAATCTCGTTTCTGTCAAAAGGCGAAAGCAAGTTACTGGAAGGTAGCTGCTAACAGGAATCAAAAAGTATTTGTTTTCAAGTGCAATCTCAGTAGCGCAGTTGGCTTCCCAACTTCTCATTCCTTCTGTTTTTTTGGCCGATCATCGATTTAATTAAATATCCCTGTAAACTTTGCAATTTACATGCACTGCAATGGATTTTGTTTTTTCTGCCTAAGAATTTAATTAAATTTCGAAGAACTTGACCTTGGGGTTTGTTCTCATGTTCTTGTTGTGGAAGTGATTAGTGTTTAGAATTGGTAATACAAAAAATGTTTTGACATTTTGGAAAGTTGGTGTAGGTCTAAACAATCTGAAAAAGTAAGTCTGACAATAGAAACAGGATGGAGAATAACTAATGTTTCCAAATCAACATCTCTCGCAGATTTTATTTCCCATAAATTCTTTTACCACTGCTGTTTCCCGGGTATAGGTGTTTCAGTATAATTCAGACTATCTTTCTGATCAATCTTGAATGGTTTTCGAAAATAAAATCTGAATATACTTTACCAACCTTCGAATGCAGGATGTCAACAAAGCACAGGCGGAACAACTGCATGGGACCTGAATGCCAGCGATGTTGCTGCTTCTTGTACGCTTCATAAGACTCCGGAAGTTCACAGAGGCACTGCAGAATAGCATAAAATTTCGATAACTAACAGTCCAATAGAAATGTATAAATGAACTCACAAAAAGTAGCAGTATCCTAGTGACCTTCACATCATTCAGATAAATAAACTTCCACCCACATAGATGAGCACGAACAGCAATATCCATATCTTCAACAGTTGTACGGTCCAACCAGCCACCGCATTCCTTTAGGGCCTTGATTCTCCAGACACCAGCGGTTCCATTGAAACCAAAAAAATTGATAAACCATCCATTGACTTGTTGCTCAACTTCAAAATGGAAAGACAAATTAATGTTCTGCAACCTTGTTAGCAAATTCTCATCCTTGTTCACAAATGCCCACCTTGTCTGGACCAGGGCAAGATCATCATTTCCCTTCAAGAATACAGAAAGCAAATTTATGAACATAAGAAAACTGACCCTATAACAGCATCCAAATAAGACCTATTCACTAGCATATCATGCTCTGGTCAACACTGGGTAGAATGATCACATGTTATTTTCTCAAAAATGCTCTATCCAAGTACTTTTCCAACGTCCACTGGAAAACGAGGACCAGATTACAATTATACCTTTCATTGTGTCCTACTCATCCCTCCTAAAAACAAAGTAGAAAGGCCAAGAAATACAATTGTATGAGTACATCAGCATATCAACCAAACTTGAATGCTGAAGAAAGGAGTTCCAGCTCTATTTGCTGTTTCTTGATGCCTAAATCTTCATTAATATTGAAGGTAATTGATACCCAAGATAACACTTCAAATACATGAAAACGGGATTACCTTAAAATAAGGTATAGTTTTCTTGAGAAAATCTGGTGCTGGTTGGAAGTCTGCATCAAAGATTGCTACAAACTCATAATCTTTGACATAATCACAAGTCATTGCAGATTTGAGATTCCCTGCCTTATAGCCAGTACGAAAAAGGCGATGCCTGTATATGATGGGCACTCCCCTGTGTTGCCATTTCTGTACTTCTGCCTTGATGAGAGCTTGAACATCCATATTATCAGAATCATCCAAAATCTGAACCAGCATTCTCTCTTTAGGCCAATCTTGGATACATACTGCTGCAATTGATTGTTGATAAACCTGAGTGACAAGCAATGAAGGAACTTAATATTGCTGAGGAGAAAAATTTTCCATTTATTGTAGAAAGCAATACAAATTGCAACTTGAATACTTATTCCTTCGTTTTCTCTTCCTGAGGGAGGTGGGGGTGGGTGGGGAAGGTTATATCCTCTTTTCAAGGGAAGCATCATATAATAGTAATTTCTGAAGCAATATAGATCCCTCACAGAGAGGAATGTAAGGGTCTCTTTTGAGCAAGGCATACAGGTTATGAAACAGTAGTAGTTTTTAAAAAAAGCAAAAAATAAAAATAAAAATGCCTTAACATCATGAAGTTGTTATTTTTTATAGAGTGAATCATGAAGTTGCACCGAAACTCCCAATTGTTAAAAGAAGGGATTTTTATTCATGCGACAGGTTTGATTAAAGCAGGTGGTGCGGAAATAGGATAAGCTCTTTAACTCAAAACATCTAATGTATCATGGATATACTTAGACTGATACTGACATGACTACAATAGCTTCTCATAATGAAGACTGAGGCAAACACGAAAGGAAAAATGGAGACTAGTGGGTTTAAATTTTATTTTCTCTTTCCATTTTCTTGGATAATGGTGTTTGGCTTACATGAAACCCAATCACTTGATCAGAAAAAGCAGTAGGATAAGGATGTTTCATTATAAGCTTCAATAGCAAATGGGTGATATTAATGAATATAGACACTATATTAAACATAGAGATCGAATTTACACAGAAAAAGTAAAACAAGGCCGTGTAGAAAACTGTCTTGACTAATTTGTATAGGCTCAATTGATAGATCATTTCCTTTATGGGCATCTTTCAACTTCCATAAGTTTCCACGCAGTTTTATATCTAAGGCAAGTAATAGTCTGTTTTCAATGTTTAGTTATTACACTAATATCCAAAACAGTAAAAGAGATGATTGAAGGTCACCGCGACTGCATCAGAATGGAAATTAGTTCTCTTCAATGTTCAATTGAATGATCGATAGTGAAGTACATCATGCAAGTTCACACAAACAGGTGGTGTTAATTCAAAAAATTTACGCAAGTATGACCAATCCTACGTAACAATGAACATTTTTCCTTGACTTCTTTTTCTGCAGGCCTCAAAACCTTTACACATAATTCTGGGTTACTTTCGTCTTCTTCCTTGTTATTTTTTGTTGTTTGGGTGATTGTTGAACGTGTTGGACCCTATATGATTTCTTTGGTGTCTAAATAACTTCAAGCTAGGAATTCATCTTGCGCACAATGAGTATAGAGAATTTTGTAAAGGTGATGAAAGAGGACCAAATTCATGCCAGTGTAAAGGCAAAAGAAAATCTATCAAGGCATTGCTCCAAGACTCCTCTTTAGATAGAATTTCTAGTGTTTGTTGCCATGGAGATTAACATATGTGCATGGCTGCACATTATTCTTTAGCTATTATTTTTCTTTCTTCTTTATTCCCCTTTAAGGTGTTATGAGTTGAATTTGGAAGGGGCCGGGAGGCGGGATTGGAAAATGAGGTGGTGTTCACCATGGCGTTTGTGATATCTCAGTGTTCCAACAAAATAAAGGCTTGGCTTGGCATCCTACGTCACCAGCAAAAGACATGGAACTCTGTGCAACTCACCTACATGCCGGATTCTGCTTGATAAAGTGCAACAAAGAAAACTACAAATATGAACCTTGCCATGCTTTGTGCAAATTCCATGCTACATAACATGTTTGTAATTTTTCTTGATTTTGTACTGTGCTTCTGTTATGAGTTTGTATATGTGCATGCTTGCATGGAAGTGAAGACTCACATGTGCAGTAATTTTGAAAGGAAAATCAGAAATTCGTAAGCCAGCATAAAGAAAATCAAATGCTGTTAGGCATTATCAAAAACTGGCATCATACAATGTGAATGAATGGACATAATGAAAGAGCCAGCATTTTGCTTTCTCCTGTCCTTCCCTCTCTTCTCTTTCTCCGTAAGTAATAATGCCTTCATTAATACTTAGCATGCAATCTCTGTCCAAACAGAGGTACACCTTTCTGCGCAAGGTTGTCCTGTTCTTTTCAATAAATCAAATGTCACAAGCATATTCCTATTTAAAGCTCGGTCATCTTCAATTTGCAAGTGCAAAACTTAAGCTTTGAGTCCAAATTTTCCGAAATAAAGTTTGTAAACTTATAGACCACTTTTCCATGCTAACCGCATATACCTAGCATCTTCTAGTCAAAGGCTCATTGATCCAAATACTTTGTAACATTAAGTACCACAATTCACAACACAACAATGCAGCCTGAAATTCTGAAACTATAAATAAAATATCTCCATAAATTTCATCAGTAAAACTACATTTCTCCGATATGTCAAGCTTCATATGCTGCCATCTATTATTCAATATCAATTCATCCCAAATTTAATCAAAGCTCTGAACTTTCCATATTTACTGAATAAGCTCAACAGAAAATTCTTGCACCATTATGATTATTATTAAGTCATACATTCTACACTAACGGAAGTTCTTCAATGAAAACTGAGAATCTAGTTATAGATTCGACCACTAAACTACCAAAAGCTCGAAACTTTATTAAGTTAAACCAACATAACTGTCATTTACAAATTATAACTCAAATTAATGAGAAGATTAACAAAAATTTTCGCGATAGGGATATGAAAACAACGTCTTTTTACCTCCTTCTCATTGCACATTGGTATTTGCAGCATCACCATTGGATAGTCCTCTGGAATCACATTCTCCTCATCAGATGAGTACTCGGTCTGCGCCACCGGTTTCAGCCCTCGGAACTTGATCCAGAAGCAACCTAGCACCAATACCGTTCGATCCACCGACTGTATTAAGAACAACACAATGCAGACATCAGCCAAGATCTGCAACGGAGGCGCCAAATAATTAGCCCTAATCTCAAGCCAATGGGCGTAAACATACTCCACCACCTCCGCCGCCGCCTCCACCGACGGCGGACTGAAATGCCATCCCCTATAGTACGCAACCAGCTCGAAAAACAAGAGCGTCACCACGATTATCAAGAAAATTTTGATAATCCTGTAAAATCTCGATTCAGACCGCCGGTGACGGTCCTCGTCATCATGAGACGCGTCCTCGTCGGAGGACAAATTCGCGGCGGCGACGCGTCGGTTGGCGCGGAGGAGCACGGCGACGAAGCCATTGGTGAAGAAAGCAACAGAATTCGCGAGCTTCTGGAACTTGAGGAGATAAATCCACGAGAGCTGACGAGCGGTACGGCTTCGAGAACGCTCATTTTCAACCGTTTGATCGGCGTTCGTGCTGCTGATCTCGACCGTTAAATAGCTAGGGTTTTCTGATGATGCCGGAGAAGAGATATCATCGCCGTTGTTCGCTGTCTGCTTGCTCCACCATTCTTGAAACTCATAGTTTTGCTGCCGAGACATATATATATATATATATCTCTATATATATAACTATATCTATATATCTATACAATGTGACGTATATATATATGTGTATGTGTGTGTGTGTGTGTGTGTATAGGTTTGTGTATATAGATCGTTTATATGTATCAGCGATGATGGTGCATTGTGTGTGTGTGTGTGTGTGTGTGTGCGTGTGTGTGATCCGGAGGGGAAGGCTAACGGTTCAAATATCTACGCGCTTCTTACAAACGAGGATTGTACCCAATAAAATAATAATATCTATTAATTTGCTAATTGTTTATTATCCTTAATCCTAATTGGATAATTAATACAATGGTTGGAATGGAGGGAAAGGAAAGGAAAGAAAAAAAAGAAAAAAAAAAAGAAGGGGAAATGATTTTATAGTGATTTGTAGGATTAGAGATGGAAAGAAAGAAAATTATGATTTTAATAAAAAAAATATTATCTTAAAAATAAGAATAATATTTTTTAATTTCTTTTTTGAAAATCATCAGTTTCTTTCTTACTATTTTCTCTTTGTTTAGAGGAGTGGGGTGTTTGAAGGAATAAAGGAATTCCTTATCTCGTTTAGGTTATTTTTTGGGTGAAGGAAAAGAATTCCTTGATGTGATTTTACTTTCTTTCTAACTAAGGGTAAAATGGAAGAAAAGTAAATGATAGTATGTGAAGAATCTAAAGTATCGACAACTATTTAATATGAAAAGTATGTAAAAAGGTTACTAAAGTAAGTTCTCATCTAAAGTTATCATTTTTTATCTTTCATTCTTTAATCCAAATAAGTAATCAAAGATTATTTCATTTTCTTTCCCTTGTTCTTTTGTTTATTATTATTTTTGTTTTATAATTCATACGAGGTAAACTGCTCTTATTTCTTATCCTTTATGATTTTTTTTCTAAATTTTCTTCCTTTCTTTTCCCTTGTGAATCCAAACATAGTCTAAACTAAAGGTAGTGGAGGGATTACCCTTGATCCTCCAAATGTGAAAGGATTGCCCTATCCCTCCACTTCTTTTCCTTCTACCCATCATACACAAATACAACCATAGTAAGAGTTAATTAAACTACAACGGAAGTACCTAGAATTGGATTTATCTAGATTTTATGGTATTATATATTGTTTTTTGGACAATATTAAACGTATTAGTATCATTCAATTTTGTTTTATGTCTAGATTATAAATAAATAAAAAATCTACAACGCTATAAAAACAAGCTATTTAAGTTTTTTCTTATTTTTTTTCTATTTATTTTGTTAACCTGAGAACTTAGCTGGCAGAACTAGACTATCAACTGGTAATGAGTGCATCGGTGCATTCCAATACATGCTTTAAGTCAGTCAAGAGTGTGAACCTAATAAATAGTTGAAGTGTTTCGAATCCAAACTTGATATATGTTACTTTTTTCTTATTCGCCATTAAGCTACCCATCAGGGGCAAGCTATTTTAAGTTGGTAAACACTAGAATTACCCCTCTCTAGGGCAGCAATGGATTTAAGTTTGAGTTCCAATTTTACTAATTTATGTGTGTACAACCCAATGGGTTCAACTAAGTTGGTAAAGGGTGTTTGTCATGTTTGATAAAAAAAAAAAAGTGAAGGTTAAAGGTTCTAACTCTTTTTCCGTAGCAATATTTTTTATTTTAAAATTGGAAAAAAATTATTAATTCAGATTGATATTAATCCGTAAAAAAAAAAAATCCTATATATATGTATAATCTATTTTATATGAGATAATTAATATCAATCTGAACGAATTGAATAGCAACCCTTTAAACTCATGTTTAATAAAAACGAATACTCACGATAAAGAGAGATTCACTAATGTCTTTTATGGGGTTGCACCGAATGAGTAGGTTCAATGTGACCATGTGATTTGATAGAATATTTTCCTCTATTATCCAAACAAAAAAAGGATTATGTTCCTCACTTTAGCCTGGCATGGGGTTTGTAGTCGAGTGCAATGTTTCGAGCATATACATAGTTACTACAATTCATTCGTTATGTATGTGGATAAAAAAAGATAAGATTGTTAACCGATATAGGGTCGATAAAAAAGATGAGATTGTTAATCGGATCTGTTTTACCTAATTCTTAAATAGTTAAAAGTGTTTTCTACGAGTTTACAAATTAAAATTAATATGTTTGGTTTATTTTTGAAAAAGCTTTTAAGTAAAAGTTAAAAATGAATAAAGTTAAAAATTAAGAAACTTCAAATTGAAGCTTTTCATAAAAGGGTTTCGCAAAATTATTTTTACGTAATGTAGGAAGTTGTTTTTCTTTTTGTTTTCTCAAATGTACCCCTTCATATTTTTGAAAGTCCAATATTGCCTTCAAACTTCTTAAAAGCCTAATATTGTCTAACATAACTATACCGTCAATGACTTTTTGTTGAACAATACTTTTAACTAAAGTTTTATACCTCAAAAATTAAAATTTTACAGTAGGCCAAATAAAGCCTAAAACGAAAAACAAACATGCATAGACCCAGACCAAGAACTGATTAAAGAAATGAAGGCACACTCGCCCAATACACAGAGGCCTATCCAAGAAGACCCAAACAACTGAAACAAAGGCCCAAAACAAAGCTGGGGAAAACAAAATAGACAAAACCCAAAAAATTAACCGGCCACAAAAGGCATACAAACAATCGCTAGAGATCTGTTAAACATAACTCACAGGAAGGTTTGCAAAATTCTGTCTCAATTGTGCAAAATCAAATAAGAGAATAGGCTGAAGTGATGAAATGGTCCAAGCTTGAATTCTTTAAGGCAAAACATGCAATAATTCTATGGAGGATTTGTCATAAGAGGGATAGATATAAAGATAGATGATATGTTTGGCACTTGACACGTGATCCTCTGCGAGTTTTGATCCTTTTGTTTGAAATTTCTTCATTCGTATTGAACCGTTTGCAACGTCTTTGTGACTCTTTTCGTGTTCCTTCACTGGAATCGGGCAAGGAAGTTAGTGTAAGTTAATGCCTTCACTCCATTTCTTGAGAAAATTTTTTTTTTATAGGATTAGTGAAAGAAACTGGCTTGTTAACTTGAGTGGGATAAGTCAAAAGTCTAAGAAAGAGGCGGACACAGTTTCCTTATCAGGGGGCTTGACGGGCTAAAGTTTTCATCTGTAGCACTTTCTTTGATGGTTTATCATGTAAGCTTGGCTCTTTCATTTGGGCTCTCTTGGGACTCTTTCTTTGGCCAATGGATCGATGTACCGATCTTCCCCTTAAGCTTGTAAATGGTGGGGTTTGAAAAGTTTTTATTTATAGATGGTTTATTTTCTTAATGCTCATATAGTCATTATGTCTGGCAACAAATTGTGAATTGGCTTAAAATTCTGAGTTGAAAAACTACAAAATTTGACATTTTTAGTCAATGTATATCACCCGTGGCAAGAAAGAAACTCTAAAGTTTTCAAACAATAAGGGAAACTTGTGAAAATAATCCTCAAAGGTATTAGAGATATGGTGAAGGAAAAGAATGTTGTGGAAAAGAATGTTGTTACATGAAAAGTTGCATATTATCCAGGAATTAAAATGCAGCCATTTGCATACCTACTTGGAAATATAAAAAAGATAGTAAACTTTTTTCACATTTTTTACATCCAAATTGACCCAGGAATTGAATTTGTGTTATAATAAAGGCCAGGTGACATCTATAGCTTTGAAAAAAGAAAAAGAAAAAGAAAAAAGTAGTAATTGGTCGTTTGGTCTAGTGATATGGTTCTTGCTTTAGATGCAAGAGGTTCCGAGATATGTAACATTGTTTGAAAGTGATGTAAAATTAATTTAGACTTCTGTTTGAATTTATTTTTTTCAAACAAAAGGGGTATTCACAACTACCTAGCCAGGAAAGTGAAAAGTTGAATTAAGCTCACATGGGGAGATGCCTCTGAACAAATATTTACAAGGCAGAAAATAAAAGACAACATCACGATCCATATAAGTGCCCGGTGGTTAGATTTTTATTTTTTATTTTTTTTGATCTAAAATCAAAACTATCATTAAAAGAAACGACCTATTACAAACTTAACCTACCCCAGTGGGGTTAAAGTCCTGATCAAGAAGGTACATCAAATGGGAGGGGATACACGAAAGTTAATTATCAGACAGCTCATCTTTATGCCTATCATTTGCCAACCAATCACATGGTTTATTGACCGTTCTTCTGACGCATTGGAACTGCACTCTCGAGTTTCCCGCAACAATCTTTTTGATATCTTCCACTATAGTGACTACTCTCCAACAAAGGACATTCTCCGGATAATCGATTGCTTTAAGAACGTCCTGTGCATCGCTTTCAATGAGACACGCACAACGGATAGCAAAGGCTTCAGCTTTTGCAGCCGAGAAACAGCGAATAGATGCAATTTGCCCAAAAAGAACTGAACCATCCCAACCACGCCCGATAAATGCAACAACAGCTTTTCCATCCTTCCCAAAAGATGCATCCACATTAACCTTGATCTCCCCTGATGAAGGAGGTGCCCATTGCACAATCTCTCTTTGTCTATCATTGGCCCTCATGTCACTTCTACTCCATCTCCCATTCTCCTCATAGAACCATTCCGCAATAACACATTGGGCTCTGATAATAGTTTTTTGAACATCAATCTCCATCCCATTAATTGCTACTTCATTTCTCTCTTTCCAAATTTGCCAACAGCACAATGCAAATTTGGTAGATGCTTCCTCCTTGTAGTATCCCGCCTCGCAGCACTGTCTAGTAATGTCCAAAAAACATTTACTAAACCTTACTGAAACAACCGAATTAAAGGTACACTGCAAAGGGGAAGCAAACCAAAACCTTTGCACCTATGGACAGAAAAGAAGCAGATGTTCCATCGACTCTTCATAGAGATTGCATATAGGACATAGAGGGGATGATGCTGATTTCCTTCTAAATCGATTATCCAGAGTCGGGAGGCAATTCCTACATGCTTTCCAGATGAAAAACCTCACCTTCGGCGGCACCCTGAGAGACCAAATAAGATTCCAAACATTCTTTGGCACTTGAAATGAAGAGCTTGCTTGATCTATATCATCCAACTCACAATTGAAGTAAACTTCCCTTGTCATATGATATCCAGTCTTAACAGTGTACACACCCTTCTTGCATGGATTCCACACAACATAATCTTCTCTCTCGAACAAGGGGATGTAAGTAGCCAAGATCAGCCTTGCCGTCTCTATATCAAAAAGACTTTTGATCAACTCTTCATTCCATATCCTTTGTCCTTGCACCATCAGCTCACAAACCAGACTTGGACCACTCTGCTCCCTTTGCTGCAGCAAACACACTCCTGGAATCCATTTGTCCTCCCAAATGTTAACCCTCCTACCATTACCAATCGTCCACATAGTCTTACTTTTGATAAAATTATTCCCTTATACGATGCTTTTCCATGACCACGAGGATTGTCTCTTAACTTTTGCATCCCAGAAGTTTCCATTGGGAAAATAAATACCTTTAAGAATTGATGCTGAAAGGCTCTCTGGCTCCCTGAGAATCCTCCATGCTTGCTTCGCAATTAGAGCCAAATTAAAGCAAAACAAGTCTTTAAACCTAAGGCCACCATCACACTTAGGTTTCTTCAACTAGTCCCACTTAATCCAATGCGTCCTAGATTCTCCGTTTTTACCGCACCAAAACTTTGCGGCCATCACCGACAAGGAGTTACACACTCTCTTTGGGAATATGAACAGAGACATTGCATACACTGGCATGGCCATCAGAACTGCTCTGATGAGAACATCTTTCCCCCCGTCTGACAGGAGGATGCTTTTCCATCCTTGGAGCTTAGCAGCACATCTTTCCTGGACCCACCCAAGGGCTTCAGTTTTAGATCTTCCCCATTCTGCTGGGAAACCCAAGTACTTACCTACCTTATCCGATTGCTTGATTCGAAAAATCTCCGCAATTCCTTTCCTAATGCCCTTCGGCGTGTTAGGGCTAAAAACAATGGATGATTTATTAAGGTTCAAACTTTGACCTGAGGCAAAACAATATTTGTAAATGGTGTCCTGCAAGACAAACGCTTCTCTAAAGTTTGCCTCAAAGAAAAAGATTGAATCGTCCGCAAACAGTAAGTGGGTCATAGTGGGGCAATGCTTTTTGATTTTGAAACCTTTCAGCATCGCCCTATTGAGCTGTTTGTTAATCAGTGTAGTGAGCGCTTGTGTCAAAATAAAGAAAATATAGGGGGAGATAAGGTCCCCTTGTCTAATCCCCCTTGACGAGATGATAGTCTCAGAGGGACTTCCATTGATGAGAATATTATACGACATCCATGAAATGCATATCATAATCCATAACTCATGGAAACCTATCCTTCTAAGGATTCCTTCAATAAAGTCTCACTCAACTCGATTGTAAGCTTTGCTCATGTCGGCCTTAAGGATAACATGGCATTGTTTCGCATTCTTCTTTTTTCTCCTAAGCCAGAAAGCTGCCTCTTGAGTCACAAGGATATTGTCCCGAATCAATCTACCCAGGATAAACGCAGATTGTTCCATCGAAACAATCTTATTCATAAAGGGCTTAAGTCTATAAACCAACACCTTGGAGATCGCCTTATACAGGAAGTTGGAGCAGTTAATTGGCCGGAAGTCGCTGATCATCTGAGGGTTCTTTATCTTCGTATCAGAATAACATTTGTTTGGTTAATCTGACTCAGATTTGTCCTATCCCAGAGGGCATTCCTAACCACGTTAACCACATCATTGTTGATCAAATGCCATAATTTCTGAAAGAAAGTTCCAGAAAAACCATCTGGACCCAGTGTCTTATTTGCACCCAAACTCCACACTACCCTCTTAGCCTTATCATACGACATTGGTTTGATGAGCTCTCGATTGTCCTCCTCTGAAATGATGGGGTCGATGCAAGACAGGACCGACTCAATGTTTCGGCTTCCAATCGTTTGGAAGATATCACCGTAGAACTTCTGAATTGCCTCTTGGATTTGAGTTTGGTTATCCAACCATCTACCATCCTCCGTCTGAATACGTGAGATCCTATTGCAAGCCCGTCTCTGGTAGACAGAGGCATGAAAAAACTCTGTGTTTCGATCCCCAGCATTAAGCCATTTAACTTTTGCTCGAATGGCCCAGAATTGTTCCTCGCGTGACCTCAAGTTATCAATTTCTTGAGAAATCGCCTTATAGTCCTCCAAGTTGAAGTTTTCCATCGGTCCATTCATCATTTTCTCCAACCTTATAAATAACAGATCGATCTTCTTGCGATTATTTCCAAATTTCCTCTTGCTCCACTTAGAGAAGTTCACTCTACAATTTTTCAAATTTCTATTGAACTTGGGGATAGGTGCCTCAATGTCGTGCCGTGACCAGCTGTTATCAATGATATCATTACATTCTTGTTCCTCAAGCCAGTAGGGTTCAAAACGGAACCTTTTCTTAGCAAATTGACCACCTACCTTGTCCGTGTTCAAAAGGACTAGTGAGTGGTCCGATCCCACCGGTAGGAGGTTGGTCACCTCCGTATCGGGAAAAGCACAGTGCCAGGCCAGATTTACCAAAGCTCTATCCAACTTTTGACGAATAAGACCTTACCTTCTCTTCTATTAAACCAGGTGAACGAGCATCCTTTAGCTGTCATTTCAAGAGAATTTGCATCACTCACTTGTTTGTTAAACTCCAAAATATTTCTATCCGCTTTTCTTCTCCCTCCATTCTTTTCATCTTGGATGAGAATACAATTAAAGTCTCCAATGTAGATGTGGGGCGCCACTTGGCTCTTTTGATCTACAATAATCATATTCCAAACTTTCTTTTTCTCCTTATCACACGGTAAAGTATAAACAAAAAACAAATTCCAAATTAGATTAGAATCAAGGTTGATTTTAAGATGAATAATACTCTTATCATAATCAACAATGTCAACATCCATTTTATTAACACAAAACAAGGCAAAGCCGCCAGAAAGTCCAACAGGATCAACATTACAAATAAGATCATAATTAATACGCCTAGCCACTCTAAGGACTTTATTCAATTTTATATTCGTCTCAGCGAGTCCGATGATACAAGGCCTAAATCGGGATATGATCTCCCGAAGGTTACATACTGTCAAAGCCGGGTCTAAGCCTTGACAGTTCCAAAATAAAACAATTATTTGCTCTTCGGGGCCTGCTTCTCTGCAGCACCCCTACTTTCATCACATTCAGGAAACTTATCGAAAGAGACAATATCATTGCCACTGTTATCAACCCCAATCTTTTACTTCTTGCGGGTTCTTTGTTTCTGATGTGTGCTGGCTTTTTCTAACTCTTCAACAATCTCGTTTCCAACTGGTATTTCCACCAAACTATTGTCAATCTGATTATCGTCCACAATCTGATCATTTTTCACAAGTTGATCATCCTCATCATAGAGCAAGTCTTCATCCCTATAATCCTCCAAATCACCAAGTTCCTCATCACTCGGTGGCAGAACGTCATTCCGTTGATCAAACTTTCTCTTAGTAAGTATACTCCCTGATTTGCATTCTTGGCTGCCAAATAAACTTGATATATCATTGTTCTTTCCTAGCTGATTGTCAGTGATAAGCAGAGAATCAGCTGGGTCTGAAATAAATCTACCAATAAAAGCTAACTTCTCAGCATCACAACTTGTCGACGCATTATCAGTCTCTATCAAGCTTTGGTTTTTCATCCATGCCTTTGGTCGACTATCATTCTCAGTCGTTATCTGCTCTGGACTCGCCGCTGAGGAAATAGCCATCTCGCATTGTGGGCCATCTGGTTTTCTACCAAAATTAATTGCACTGGGTTCCTCAACAATAGACGTAACCTGGTTATCGGTTCCACATGGTCTCTATCAAGTGAAAGGACCCTCATATGTCCTTCATCACGTGAGCTCCTAATTTTTAGACAAGGGCTTGCATATTTCTTGCTCTTTTCTGAGCTGCCAACTTGCTTTTTTCCATGCTCTTTTCCTGACAAGTTGTCATTTTTCTCTTTCTTTGTAAGACCAACTCCAATAGTTCTCTTATTTTTTTCTTACATTTAAGGAATTTGAAGCATTTTTTCTATTTTTACAGATTCCTATTTTAGTTTCACTCCAACAGCTCCTATATTTTTAACCAATCCCTTATTTTATAGAATCTCTATTTTAGTTTTACTCTAACAGCTTCCCTATTTAAAAAATTCTTACTTCTATAACATTAAAAACTATGGAGAATGGGATAGGGGAGGGATTTGATTCCCCAACAATAGGGGATCCAAACTTTAAATTATTTATCCCCTAAAATATAAAAAATCATTTGGAAGAGCTGTTGGAGCTATATAGCACCAACAACTCTCCCAAATTTAATAATTTTGGGCATTTAAGAGAGCTGTTAGAGCTCCCCTAACACTTTTGAATTTTGCATCAGACTCATGACTAGACCTCTGGATATTTCTTTTTTTATCAATCTTTTCCCTTTTGTCCTCAAGGTCTTCGGCACTACTGTTCCCATTGTTACTGAACTTCTGATCATTCAGACTCTTACACCGAAGTTCATGCCTCGAGCTTTCAGCTTGATGGGACATTCCATCCTCGGCGAAAGATCTGCTCTCATCCGGCATACTCTATTCACCGCTATCTATCGTCATCTCCGGCTCCGGCGGACCAACAAGGATAAAATCTTGCACCCGGCGTCCCTTTGTCGGTTTAGTTTGCATCCAAGGGCCTATCTTCTTCCAGTTCACTGTTCTTGTTTTATGGAATTCTCCCACTTTCTGATCTTTACAAACCTTAAAATCATGACCAATTCTACCACATTTCACCCAAAATTCCTTAACTTTTCATATTTAAAGAAGATCCAGTCATCTTCATGATTTTTCCTCGAAAGCGAAAGTCCCGGCAGCAACCGTTTTTTGGTATTCAAGTGGACTCTTAGCCGAAGTTTTTTCATCACTTTCCCAGCGTTTATGATGTCAATGTATTCCAATTGACCAATCCTTTCACCAATTTTCAGAGCATTATCTTCTGAAACATAAGAGAGTGGGAGTCCATGCACTTGGACCCAGAAGACTGTTTGCTCAAAGTTAATCTTTTCCACAGTGATATCTTCATTCCAAGGCTATAAAACCATGTGGAGACCATTCACCGACCAGGGTCAAAATCTCCACGCTTTGTCCTTATCTTCCTTGCCCTTGAAAGAGATGAGAAAGATATTAAATTTGAGGGGTTGGACCTCCGCAGCAGCTTGGAGGCCCCAGCTTGTACTAATGGTGTGCATCACTTCACCAAGGGGTATAAACTGGTTAGTAATGAGTTTATCATTTTGCCCCTATATTAGGCAAAAGTATCACGTTACTTTTTATATTTGTAAAATTATCAAAAATCTCTTTTACTTTTTAAAATTTGACACACTGTCCCTTTCCGTTTGTAACTCTATAAATTGTGTCATGCACGCGCCTTTTGCTGCATATATAGATATTTTTGTTCTTATTAAAGCATTATTTTTGCCTAAATACCCTTCCACCTTCATCACCATCACTAACACAAACACCATCTTCATCACCCACACACCCCTGAATAGTAAATCCAATCAGTTGAGAATTATGCATTTCAAATTTAATTCACGCGGATAGAAAAGGCAAAACTAGCAAGAGAGTCCACTTTGTGAGGAATCTAATCAGAGAAGTTGCTGGGTTTGCACCATTCGAGAAGAGAATCACTGAGCTTCTTATAACATCATGATTCGTTTATGCAGGGCTGCCGGAGGTGGTGAAAAGAAGACGTGAAGCCTGTTTCTGCTGCATTCTTTTTGGGACTAGAGATATATATTGTTATTGCCTTACAAGTATTTTTCATTTCTGATATGTAGTTATCTTCTTTCTCTTTTAGAAAGAAATCATATAGTGGGAGTGAGAGTTGGAGTGGGAGTAGGGGCGAGGAAGATGATAACTTTTCTTTTTTTCTTTTTTTTTTATAAATTTTTTAAAATTGTTTTTGGGGGTAAACAATGGGTGGAGAGAGAGAGAAAAGAAAATGAAAACAAATATATATAATATAAGGACATATACGTTATTTAAATTATTATTATTATTTTTTAATGGCGTCAGTTAAAAAAAAATAAAATGAGTGGTGTGTTGAATTTTAAAAAATATAAAAGAAATTTTGATAATTTTACAAACATAAAAAAGTAGTTTAATACTTTTACATAACACAAAAATGGAGTGACATTTACTCAAAAATATTTTCCAGTATCTTCCCGTCTTTATTGCCATATATTTATCACTTGCCACCCCTTTTGCATATAAAGCAGAACCATATATATAGGCTAGACTTAGGACTTGCTTTGGACCAAAATAGTAACCAATCCTGTATGGCTTGCTAATAACAGTTCAGGGGAGGGAGGAGGGAGGGGAGGGTGGGGAAAGGATACGGCTCTCACTGACATATAGGTCTCCTATTGAGAAAGCATGCCAGGAACCACCAATTTTCCATGGCGAACATGGGTACTGGGAGAGCTGGTGGACGTTGCAGTTCTTATTGACTTATAGGTGGATTTAAGATTTTTTGTCAATGAAGGTTAAAATATACAATTTAATATATATATATATATAAATAATTTCCTTTTAATAAAAGCTAAATAAATTTTTTAGGATAAAAATATTTTAAAAATACATATATTTTTAACATAATTTTTGTGTGAGTGAGGTTGTAGGTCTTAAATTAATTTTTTATATTAAAAATACCTTAAAAATACACGTATTTTTTATAAAAAAAACTAGAGTGAGTCGAGGTTGCATGGCTCTGCTATTACATTTTCTCTAAATCATTTTTAAAATATATCGGTGATTTTCGAGTTTTTTTAGATTGAAAATTTGATTAACCCTAATTGAAAAAAAAGGAAACCGTATGAGTGCTAAATTATGTTTTGCAATTTTCATTGAAACAAAATTCTAGATCCACTAACGAAGTGAATAAAGGAAATGAACAAGTGTTCAAAAAAAAAAATCATTATTTCTTGAACAACTTTTGAGCGCAAAGAAATACCTTATGCCCTGCATGCAGACATGGTTTGTAATAACTAAAATATACAGTAGAACCTCTTTAAATTAATACTCGATAAATTAATAATTTTTTTTAATTAATAAAAATATTCCGTCCCGACTTGGGATCAGTATAAAAAGTTAATAAAGTTGATAAAATTATAAGATAATACATTTAAAAAAAATTATTTGTATTTTATTGACCAAAATATTTCATAAATTAATAATTAACTAAAAAATACATAATAAATTGACCACGAGGTTTCTTAAAATATGAATTAAGGGTAGATTATTTTTTATTGAACTTCAAATCTAGTTGAATCTCATATTTAATTATTTAAAGAGAAAAATTGAGATAATCCTACAATGATTAAGATACAAGATTAGAGAAATTAGTTATTGTCCTAATCCTACAAGTACTTGGATACGAAATTAGAGAAACTTTGTTCTAATCTTACTAAATTAAATTTTATCTTTTCAAATTGGACTGAAAAAATATATGTCACTTTTCAGAAAAAGACATCATAATCATAATATATTTACTATAAAGTCAAAAAAAATTAAAAATATTTCTATTAATTAATAGTTATTAATTTATTGATATCTAGCTGAATTAATAAAATTTAGTGGTCTCAATGCTATTAATTTAAAGAGGTTTTACTATATTTGAACTCATTCTGTGCTTACTTTCAATTTATGTATAACGTGTCATAACGTTATGATATTATATATGAGATTTAATATTTGTAAATTGTTGATTTAGTATGATAAAATAATGTGAATATGAGTTCACAATTATTTTATTTTACTTATAATAATATAATATTATGGAAGAATTTTTACTTTTTGTACATGACACCTTAAACACCACCGTTCCGAGATCAATCTTCTAAACTTTGTTTGGTTATGAAAGCCACCCCACGAATTGCAGTAAATTCTCTCTACTGCTTTCCCTGTAATGGGCATTGGTTGAATGCATTTACCTTGTGTTATGGTTAATGGAATTGTCTTTTTCGACCAAAACAAAATTCTCTCATAGGCGAAATTAGATGGAGAAGAAATGATTATGAAAATTTTTAGGGGTGAAGTCATAAATTTTTTGGGGTTAAGATTGAATAACAGGACGAAAAAAGTAAAAAAATTAGAGGGATCATACCATCTTTAAAAAAAAAAAAAATTACATATGTTGATTTATTTTTTTTAGTCTTGGGGCGGCACCTCCTTAACTCCGCCTCTGACCTCAAGAGATTAGTTTATGATCAAACGTTTGAAGAGTGAGAGAGAGATTTGCTCACATATCAGATTATAATCAATCAAGAAGTTATTTTTTTGGAGTTAATACTGATAGATCTTGTGTCTAACTAAATCAAATCATGCTGCTTTCAATTAGGTCATGTATTCTGAAATTTAAACGTTAATGTGAATCAAAAAAACCTCCTAAAAATATTCCCGTTGTTAAAAACAAAAAAACAAAAAAAGACAAAGACAAAGGCCAAAATATTTAAAGACGAAAATGTAAAATTCAACTGCCAGAACATGCAACTTCATTGCGTGATTGGAGTTTTAAGACTTTTGGGTGGACAAGCCTGTCACTAGAACAACTGTGGATAAAATAATGTGTTATTTAACTCTTGTATGCAAAACATCATTTCCAAAGAATCTTTCTCATAATTAATCTGAATGATCATGAGGACAATAATTAGAATTCTCAATAAAATAACTTAAAAGCTGCAGAGCATAAATCTTTTGTCAATCCCCATGAACTTTAAATTTTACTTATTAAACAGCCTCTCATCAAAATGATTAATTTATGTTTCAAATGGTATCTTTCCATACCTGATCTCCACTATCATCAACATAATAAAATAGAATGGATTAAAAGCCATGATCAGATTCATTGTGTGTAGACAATAATGTCAGCCATTGCCAACCTGGGATTCTTTTAACACCTTCTAACATTGTTATTTATTAGGAAAATGAATAGTTCCAACCTTTGCCTGATTGGTTTCTTCTGCTGATAGTAAAAAGAGAACATAAAGGTTCTGTTTCTGGTTTATATATGAAAACTAGAGGAGTCTGTGCAAACGATCGTATGATGCACGAAAATTTTTATTATGGATGTAGACACTTAAAATTTATAATTAAGATTATGGACCTTTCCGCACTCCTGAGGCACTCTCCGGAGATCGAGACCTGCTTAACTTTGAGTAGATCAAATTTTGCCCACTACAACGTGCAAAATACTCGGAAGAATATACCCACTTTGGGATCTAGTATATAGAATCTTATTATGGTTGACTCCAGCTCAAGAGTTGAGCTAACAAAAATCTTGATGATTCATGTTTAAGACTCTTGAAGGAAAGAGGAGCCCACTCAGAGAGGTGGTTACAACATGGTAAAGAGTCAAGATCACCAGAAAACAGTGAATAATTGATAACAACCAAAATAAAATCTTTGAGAAGATTGTGAAATATCTTGTGAAATTGACATTAGATGCTGATATACAATAGTAGTACAACTTTCAACAGCTTGGAAATGGAAAAATAGTAGAAAATCTCTATTTCTCATTCCTTTAACTTAAGAAGATATCTTACAATGTGGTGCTGGGATCATAGCACCTAAAAATACATTTCTCTTTCTAAATGAAAATTAAAAATAAATATACTTGTAATTAGACGAAAAAAAATTAGAAGATTTAATCAATTACAATAAAAAGAAAAACAAAGAAGAAAAAAAGTTTCTAGAGATTAGACCTGATGGTAGATTAGCAATTCTTGTAGCATGGTAACAAAATATCTCTTAGTATTTACATCAGCGTGTTTATGACTTGGTTTGGATTCTCTCGTAACATTATGATGTTACTGAGTATAAAAGAATGGTTGTCAAAGCTCAACTTTCATGTGTGACGTTTGGTTTGTTGCTGCTTCAAGAAATTACACATCAATAACTAGTAATTGAACAGTGGAAAATGAAAATGAAGTTGCCTTTCTAATGTTACATGTACTTACCGGGAAAGCCTTGTGAATGAAATGCCATTTCCTGGTTAGGATTTTGGTTGAAGCCCATTTGGACAATGGTTTGCAGGTCATCCTCACACAGTGCAGGAAACTGGACAAGTTCACATGAAAAGTTTAATCATTACCGTCGAGTTCGTAAATGAACAAATTAAGTTTTTAGACGAGATAATAATTTAAGATGGTATCAGAATTTACGTCATCAAAGTGATCATGGATTCAAGTCTCGCCACCACCTATTGATATGCCCACGTGCAAGGTTACAATCTCGCCTCACGTGAGGGAGCGTGTTGAGTTCATAAATGATTAAAATGAATCCCTCTTTAACTTCAAACTTTAAACGATCAGGTTATTTAATTCTTACAAATGCTCTCCTATAAACCCTTATTTAATATCTTAAACTTTTAAACGGGTTGGTCATTTAATTCTTATGACCCTATTTTTAACATCTTAAACTTTTACACGAACTGGTCATCTAATAATTAGAGATACTCTCTTTTACCAAATGTACTCATTTTTGTCATACTTTTTGAATCAAATTCAACCATAGAGTTGTTCATTTGTCAATTACCTGAGGGAGGCCTACACCAAATCCATTCACTGAAGATAATTGCATTCCAAAGTTGCTGCACAATGTGGTATTCAAAGGGTCCACTGTACATTGGCTAACTGACACGTTGGAAGTATTTGTGTGTAGTTGAGGTGTTTGTTGGGCCTGGTGACCATAAAAAGCTGCTGCCGAGGAATCTATTGAGCAAACAGGTGGGGGCAAAGTGGCATTTGGTTGAAACATCTGCAATTCAAAATGGACCCCAGAAATTGTATGTCAGAAAAATCAGATAAGAAACACCCGACAGTCGGTAGAATGGTCAGGTAACAATTTATTGGTAATTAAAAATTTTAAATTCGAACCATGATAACGATGCCATTACATGAAATAAATGACTCACTTACGTCTTTAGACATGAGATTTTCCATATCAGAGTCCAGTCTGGGATTTACAGAAGCCAACTTCATAGAAAGAAACTACAAAGAAATATGCAAAACTTAAAATTAGACCATGATATAATCGTATACCAATCGATCATCGCGCGAAAATCATTTCAATGAATTATAATTCTACCTCTACTTGGCGCTGCAATGCCTGCACATAGTTGATAATCTCATCAAGCATTAATGCTTTTCCAGTCACCTGAATTGTCATACAATGTGGCCAGGTGAGATATTGATATTAACAGAGCCTCAAATCTCAATATCACAAAGAATTGGACTAAGCATTTCTGCATACCTTATTGCAGCCTGGTACAAGATCTTGAAGAAGCTTCATTCTCTCGCCTATCTTTTCGCGCCGGACCTGATCAGAAGTTCAAGATAAGTGATTATTTCTGCATCAAAGACATAAGATTATATACCATTCTGACAGATGATCCATACTCTTTCTGCTAAACTATGGCTATCAGTAGCTTGACCCCTTCTTGATCTGACATGAATGTAGTCCTTTGGTGGCTCGGGTGGCTTTTGATTCGCCTTTTCTTGCTTTTGACTTTCATCTCTTGCATTACTCTTCGCTTCCTCTTTCTTTGCTCCATTGTTTTCACTCCCATTGCCTTCTGTTGGCTTTGATCTCTTCGCGTTTGCCTTCTGATCAGCTTCCGGATCCTGAAACGGAAATTTCCATCTCGAATCAATTACATTTGTCAATTATACAAACAAAAGGGAATTGAATGATTTTCACCTTGTAGTCTATACCTTAGGAGCTTCATCAGCCTGGTTTGGTGCATCCTCCTTAGCCTTTCCTTGCGAAATTGCTTTTCTTTTTCTGCAATTCAATTCACCTGGAGCTTTTGACCCTGTTTCTCCACTAGATACTTGCTCAGAAACAGAGGAGTCCTCATTGGAATTGGCACCGGACAGTGATAATTTGCTCAAATTCTTATCAGGACCCGAAACGAACCCACTGTTAGGCCTGATTTCCGTCTGGGGTTGAATTGAAATCTTGTTTTCCAATGGTGATCCAGCTTGCTTAAGAGAAGGACTACTCGAAACTCGCGGTAATTTTCCCAATGGAGCATTAGATGTAATTGGTAATTCCGCGTTGTTTAGCCCAAACTGACTTGTTCTACCATTGAAACTGCGGCTACCAAAGCAAGAAAACTTGGCAGCCCTTGCTGCAAACCAGGGATCAACCGGGATGGCAGGAAAAACAGGGCTTAAAGGCAGTGAATTTCGCCTATTGGGTAAGTTTTCATTCACGATTTGATCCACCATTGGCATACTTAACTTAGGTGGAGAGTTCAAAGGTGTAGTGAAACAGGACGAGCTAGTACCATTATTCACTATATAGGGACTGGTCAATGAAGTCTCTGATTGAAATGGTGGTGTGATCTCGTTAGAACTGCCAATTATCCCTAGCTTTCCAATCAATTCGCGAAGCGCAAAACTGTCGTTGGATACAGCTGAGTTTGTGGCCATTGGAGATGACACCATTGAGCTCAAAGCTGAGTCAAAATGGTTGTTGTTGTTGTATTGATCTGTGGACTTATCATCCCAGTTGAGGTTCATGAAGCAATCCAATGGCTGCTGCTCTGATGAGCAATGAAGTTCTTGAGCTGTTGACAATGGATTCCGTCTAGACATTGTGTGTTCAAATTGAAGAGATGGTAGTATGCTAGAATTGAGAAAGTAATCTTTGTCCATTTCAGACAAAGATGATACAACCTTCACAAGAAAAAACTTCAATAGGCTAACAATTTTGATGTTGTATTATGTGTGTCTTATAGTAGAGATGAAAAGTGTAATGAAAATTTGAGGTTGAACATACAAGAGAGGAAAGGAAAGGGGAGAATGGGGTGTGTGTGTGTGTGTGTTTTTTTTTTTTTGGGGGGGGGGGGGGAATTGGAAGACTAGTGATAAAGTTATGATAAAGTTATATAGCCAAAAAGAAAAAGGTTTGTTTGACCTTTCTATACTAGTGAATTTTTTTGTGTTTTCTAATGTCTGTACGTTGTTTTAGTATCAATTTGTATCATCTCGTATCGTATTACGTGTTTATATAATTTTATTATAATTATATGGACTCATCATCTTTATTAAATTTTATATGAATATATCATTATCATTAGATCTCTTTGATAATGTTATAATAATATTACGAGAGTACAAGTCAGTTTTTAATATGTGTACACCATCCTGGAAGTGCGGAGAGAGGGGGTTGATGCCGGGCCTTGGACGTCAAAGCACCAAATTGTCCGCTATGCTTCTCTCAAATTACCATTTTCCAGTCTTTGGTGGAAATCTTTTGTTTTCCCAGTAAAGAAGTTTGACAAACATTTTTCAAGAAACAAGCATAGATTCTAGAGGGGGCCTTTTTGAAAATAGGAAAACAAAAAAATTTGTTTGGAATGAGCTATTTTTAAAAATTATTTTAAGAAATGTGTTTTTAAGAACAATTCTTTATGTTCTCATATGTTCTCATTCCCTAACCTCCCCTTTCCACACCCTTGAGCACATTTGAAATTAATTATTATTATTTAACTTTATAATAAATTTGTAATTTTAATTAATTAATTGAGTTATTAATTTTCATTAATTATTAATAAAATTACATTAATGTAATTTTATTAATAATTTTAATGAAAATTATTAATTTTAACTAATTAATTAATTAATTAATGTAATTTATTAATAATTAATGAAAATTAATAACTCAATTAATTAATTAAAATCATAAATTTAATAAAAACAAATTTATAGTTCAATAAAAGAAAAAATATATTTCATATAATTTTAAGGACATCTTCACTTTGAAAACTTATTCAGAGAACAATTCTACACAAAAAAAAAAAAATTATTTTAAAAAACAAGATAATATAAAATAATCAAAACACTTCCAAATAGACCCTACTATTTTGACCAATCATCATGACCTAAACATGTACCACTATCTGGGCCTGAAAGATCCATGCAGGGCAAATTCTCTTCTTTTTTTTTTTTCTTTCTCAATAATGGCTATAACGTATATACGAACAATTCATTTGTTTAGTATGGGTTAATAATTTTTACAAACTAAAAATACACTAAAATTCTTCATATATTTTGGAAAAAAATGGAGGTGTAGTACTCATTGGCGTATATGTACATCTGTCCCTGAATTCACGTGATTGTAAGAATTCTTAGGTAATTAATTTCTCATAGATGTCATCATTTTCCTCTTCAAAGAGGCTGTTACTATCACATTTTTTTATTTATTACAACACTTAAAGCTATTGTGAAAAAATTAAAAAATGTTGCAAATGACCTTAAAAGTTGAATATGGTGTTATTACAAATTCTCTATTGTAATTATTTTTTTTGTACATAACAAGTAATAATTTAAATAACCGCTGCAATTAAACTTAAGTTCTTCCGTTAGTTTCATATTTGTCCTCCAACATTCTCGTGAGATGCTAAGTCTGGGGGAAAGTCCCCAGAAACCCTAGTAATCTCATGAGCATAAATCGTTTTATTTTTCAATTGAAGTATTAGAAAAGACTTAAAATGTTAAAGTTATAAGTCGCACCATATGTATAAAATACCTAATATCGTGGGGGAAAATGAAAAAATAAAAATAGAAATTAAAAAGAAAGACCATGCCTATTTTATTATCTCCAATGCATAAAGAATTTTTCTTGCATCATTCAAGACCGTTATTAAGTAAGTTTTACTCCATCATAATTGTACATTTACTTTTTCTAAATTTTAGGGTTGCCATCTCGTACGTGGCAAATCGTCCTGGCAACCCAAGAATTGAAGGAGACCATTAAGAAAGATAATTGCTGTCCTTTCTGAAAGAACACCATGATAACCCCTTATGAACATTATTGCTCTTTGTTGGTACACCAAAAGCTTTTCTTCTCTAGGGGAAAAAACCAAAGAAAAATAAAAAAGTTAGCAATACAAAACATAGGATTTTGATTCCTTCCTAACTTTATAATGTTACAAAAAAGATTGATTAATTGTGGTAAAATAATAATGCCTTAATAGTAAAATAATTTAGATTATTAAATATAGTGATCAAATAAGTGCAATAATAGTAAAATGATCTAAATTATTGAATATAAAGATCAAATAACTGCATCAGAACTTTACCACCATTAATCCCCTCGTTGATTCAAATCCACAAAATTATGATTGTAGTAAGCTCAAGAGGCAGGGGATTACATTAACCGGATCATAACAACCCAAGTATAATGTGTAGGTGAGACAAATATCTATATATTTTATATTACAACGTTTTAGTTCTTTTACAACTCCAATTAAAAAATGAAAAAATTGTTACATGGGTGTTTTATTGCAATTGTTTTTTAGCTGTTGCATAAATTAAAACTTTTTGTAATGTTTAAATTATTTTTTATGAAACTTTGTTAATAATTGCTTATAAAATTATTTTTTTGTAACTATTTTAAAATTATAATTTAATTGCAATAGTTTTTTTTACGAAAAATTATTGTAATAAAAAATTTACAATGAGATTATATGCAATAATTAAAGTTATTGGCGACACTTTTTAGCCATTTTGTAATAGTTTTAAGTATACAACATATTTAAAATATGATAGTGTTTAGACCAGAGATACACTAGTGAATGTTTCCCTTTAATTACTCTAAGAGTAGGGCTTGAAATTATTACAACAAAATTAAAATTTTTGATGGGACAAATAGAGAGCACGAGTGGAGCTAAATGTGTGAATAATAGATTGTTGGTTTATTCTTAAAGGAGATAAAATTTTGATTAAGAAGTTTGGACGCATGAAGGTGAGAGATCTAACTCCTTTTCATAAGATTTGAATCTACAACTAGTCAATTAAATGATCCCATTATATCAATAAAAGAAATAGAGAACAAAAGATATGATTTGTTTCGATCAAACGAATAGAAAGAAAATGAAACAAGTGGTGCTATCTTTCTTCAGCTTCCACTAAGAGCAATATAAAGATGAATTATAAGTTAAATATCTATGTTTGTTTGCAGACATTGCGACAAAGCAAGGTGTTTCATTCATTGCATCCAATGTGTTGGCTATAGATGAGTCTCACTTTGTTAGAAGAAAGATGCGCCTTCTCTATGTGGTACAATATTCTTGTAGTTTTAAAAATGTACGGTATCTTTTATGATTTTTGAAATTGTTGTGTGATTTTTAACACAAATACACGTGTTGCAACAAGTAATAAAATAATGAATAAAGATCGTTCCCACGAGGACTGAGATTATTAACTACCGAAATTAATTTAGCTTGAACTTTATTTGGATGACCAAAATTTGAGAGTTTGTAATTAAAAACTAAAGAGATAACAAAACTAACGAAATTAACAACTAAGCAGTTGCGAATTTGATGGAAAATTTGATTTAATAGTTGGAGAGTTCTAGGGATTACGATTTCACCAAAATTTATCCTACTCGAATCTGCTGATTAATTCCAATTGACGACTATT
Organism: Ehretia macrophylla; assembly: GCA_037974665.1. Classification (NCBI taxonomy): domain Eukaryota; kingdom Viridiplantae; phylum Streptophyta; class Magnoliopsida; order Boraginales; family Ehretiaceae; genus Ehretia; species Ehretia macrophylla. The sequence goes on along the minus strand of CM075782.1, from coordinate 39,867,850 downwards.
CGTTATGCTGCCAGCAATCTCGCTAAGGTAAACATTAATCTTTCTCAAGTATTAATACCCTATCCCACTAAGCAAGCTACCTACATCTCTGTGATAACTGTGAACTTATGAAATGCATTAAATCCTAGAAATTTAAATGCTGCATTAGATCTCATAACTATCTCTAGCTTATGACAATTTAATGATACTCCACACATGGTCTAGTTTAGTTATCACTTCTCAGTCTCAAAGTAAACCACAAAACAAGCATTATGTATAGTGTGAAATATTCAGCATAAAAATAGAATAATCAATCAACCAATCAATTCAACATAATTCGAGTGATCAAAATCTGGCTACATCGTAGTCCTAGAAAAATAGTCTAGCAACTCATAATCAACGTAAATGAAATCCAAAATATATTAAAGTTCATGATGAGAGAGAAAAAAAACTAGAAATCTCAAGAAAGTCGTGGCTAATCTCGTCTCTGATCTGTCCTTCCTTGTTAATCTTGTGTTTTCTTGCGTTTTCTCCTCTCCAAACTTTGGTTTTTCTCTCCAAGAACTAGCAGCCAGCCCCCGAACAATGCTTTCCAACGTCTGATGTCTTATTTTTATTGTAGTGTTTTCTTCTTTTCGCGCCTTTTTATCAAATTGTCCTTAAAAATCCTGCGACACTGCGCAGCTGCGCTATGACTGCGCTACTTCTATTTTCTCTTTAATTTCTTCACGAATTGTATAAAAGATTGCCCTTAGTCATTTTTCCTCAATCTTGGCCTCAAAATCCATGTCTTCACATAAAATTCACCTACATAGCAAAACAAATATGAAACCAATCAAATTGTTCATAAATTATTCAAGAACAAACCAAATTTAAGTGAAAAGGCGCTGAAATAATATATCAATATTACACCCAACAAACACTCCCAAACTTAAGTTTTGCTTGTCCTCAAGCAAAAGACACAACTAGAGAAAGAAACAAACTAAAAACTAAAGACTCAACACAAACTAACTCATGAAAGCAATGCTGTAAGATGGTAAATTTTCACAGCCTCAGTAGCTTTTTTTCAACTCAAAAGGTGACTTTCAATCATAAGAATGAGAAATAACAACTTCACATAAGTCTCATTTTACTCCAAATCCCCCATGTGAGTGTGTGAATAGCCTCTATCTTAATCAATTGTACCCGGATGAGTTTATGCAAGTTAAGTGAATTATCAATATGGATCTTTTATTTTCAATCACTTAGGACTTCATAAGCTCACTTTTCATGCCACTCTCTACTAATGTAGGTTAATCATAGCATTAAAGATCAGTAGAACTTTACATTTGGTTGTAACGTGTGGCTAGGGTTAAGGTAGGATAATGGATATAAAATAAGGCTAAACTACCTGTAAGCACACAACTATTCAAAGATGTTCAATGGAGCGCATGTCAACTCTACTTCGTACCACCAAAACTATTCAACATATCTCTTTTCTTTCATCTTTGATTTCACTTCCTCAACAATCATTCACAACATTTGAAAACACATAGAGAACCCACACTCCCCCAAACTTGCATTTTGATATTAATTACAAGGAGTGTGGCTCTTCTCGTTTCTTTTCATTCTTTTCTTTTTCTTTTGTTTTTTCTCAATATTTCATTTTTTTTTTCTGAAACAAAACAACACATCACCAAATCATCAAACCTCCCATCATTCAATACAAAACAGGGCTCCATATAATCATCCTAGAACAATCATATGTTACAGGTAGAAGGGTCATAATCTGGGGAAATCAACTTGACAAGTTAAGGAAGAATTTGTAGGTTGCACATGAAAGAAAAAGCTAATTAGGCTCAAATTGGTAGACTAGGGATATTCAATTATTACAAGGGTCGGCTTGAAAGGCTCAAACGATTCAAAGATGGCCTAAATCATTTCTCTAATGCTATGCAACCTAAGATTTTGCCTCGAGTGACAATCGAGCAAGTTCTAAAGTCCTATACTCATTTTTCTTTTCTCTTTTTTTTTTTCTGCCACCTAAACTCACATAAACCTTCTCTAAGTATCAACATAACTAAGCGAGGCTAAGTGCGCAATAAGTGGGAATTTTCCGTAAAACAAAGCTATACTTCAGTCAATTATCCTCACTACTATTATGTCATTCGTACGCTACTCATCATCGGCCTATTTCTTATCTTTTCAGCATTACTTTCAATCTTTTTTTTTTTTCAGTTTTTTCAGTTTTTTTTTTCAAATTTTCTGATTTTTTTTTTTTTGAATTTAAACAATGAAAACACATAATGAAAATAACTAAAACATGTAACACGAACACCCAAAAATAATACACAACTCAGAACAAGCAAAGAGATGCCACCCCCAAACTTAAAAGGAAAACATTGTCCTCAATGTGAAAACACTAAAAAAAACAAAGGAGTAGCAACTTTCCTGAAAAGCTGGAGTCATTCATCATCTGGAGGGAAGTAGTGACTAGTCGGTAGAAAGGGGTGTAAAGTAGGTGCTGGCGGAACACCCAATTTCTTCCCTATCTTTGCCATGTATTTGAAACTCTGTTCTTGCCTGGTAGCTAGCTCATCTTGCCGCTGGATAATCAGGAGCAATCTTTCCCCAAGGCGGTCTTCCTCCTTTAACCTCTCTTGTTGCCCCTTATCCATGCCCTAGCACAACTGCGCTATTTCCTGACGCAAGGCCTGAATATCGGTGGTAGAGGCCTCACCCTGATCTATCTATTCAGTCTCCTGTTGCACCATGCGAGTTCCCAAAGTTTCTATGGTGATATGCGTTAAGGACACCTGGGGATGTATCATCTCCTCAGTCTCAGAAAATGGCACTCCAGCTGCTAGACATGACCCGGTAATCAAGGTACGGTGCGGAAGTCCTCCAGTCGTGCGCCCTTTCAAGTATTGCAAAATAGACCTCTCGATCACCCTCCCCACATCAATGCTCAACTGATTTCCTATGGCGTAATTCAGGATGGCTCTTTCTCGCGAGACTTCATATGTGTTCCCCGTTGGTAGGAGCGTGGCACAAATGAACATGTGCCACGCTTTAATCTCCTTACGCATTCCGGACGATGGGAAACTAATCACCTTTTCACCTTTCTTTTTCCAAGCAACTCTGTTATCTGTTAAGTACGTGAGGATGGCAGTTGGATCAAGCTCATCTCCATCGGTACTGTAAAAGTCATCATTAACATCTGGTACTTGGTAAAATCTATTTATAGCAGTCCGATCAAATGAAACAGGCTTCCTACGAACCATAACCCTCTTGTCTTGGTGCTCTTGTGCATTAGCATAAAACTCCCTGACCAACAACATATAACACGGCCTAGGAGATTTGATGAAATGAGTCCAGTGCCGTGATTCAACCTGTTGTGCAATAATAGGTCCAGGGTCCTCAAAACCACGCTCGACGACCAAAGTTTTTTTGATAATAGTCTCAGTATAGCGAGCTTTAGCCGCCTCACTAACAAATATGTGCGTATTCAAAGTAGGCCTAGATGTGGATATAGATGCATCATAAGTTGAACCTCGTTTTCTTTTAGGAGCCATGACTATCTAGAATAATCAATCAAAGTCAACTGTTCACTCACACCCAACTGTTCAATCACAGATCACAATCGGTTCCAAAATACACCCTGCATCAAAAACATACGAACAACGAGCAGTGCCCAGCCAACAACAACACAGTCACCAATTTCCCAATCAATGCAAAACTCCAAAGGATTTCTAGTCACAACGCAGACAACAAAACGCACTAACAGACGCACCAAGGATACAATCAATATCTCAATGCCCACAATCACAAAGTAACCACGCATTCAAACACCCGTGAGATTCTGAATACTCAAAGCTTACATAAACCGCCGTGCACGACTCCTAAATTTTTTTTTTTTTTGTTCTTTTTTTTTTCAAAATAAAGATTATGTTTCAACTCAACTATAGGCACAACAACTATTAAGCACCTTTGAGATTCAGCTAGGAACAAGCCAAACAATTGGTACGTAATGCAAAATTTCGGGTGTGCTGCTCTTTCTGTGTTTTTTTTTTTTTTTCAAAATAAAGATTCTTCAATGCAAAACACTTAAACTGTGGACTTACGCCGTGGTTGTCGGTGAGCAAAGGCGTCGCTGTCATAGGCTCATCGTCGTCGACTGTTGGGTGGTGGTTATGGTGCCGGTGAGAGACAGAGAGAGAATGGAGGGGAGATCTGACGAGAAGGCGGCGCCGTCGTCGCCAGTGCTTGCTTAAGAGAGAGAGAAACGACGCGAGAGGTGCTGATCAACGTCGTCGTCTATGTGAGCCCGAGGTGGTGTTGCTTCGTCAGCAGCTCGCTGGTTCCTCTTTTTTTTTTTTTTAAACCTTCGGCTATGGTGAGTTGAGAATAAGTTTTCGTGAGAGAGAGCAACAGAGGAAAGGGTTTTGGGTTGGCGTTTTTAGGAGGCTAAAGTGATTAGTGTTTGATGTTGGAGATGGGTTTGGATAGTTAGGATATGGTTGTGGGTCTGTTTTGAAGGCTAGCATGGATGGGTTGGATCTGATGTGATGAGTGTGTGAAGTGGTGTTATGTGATGTGGGTTTGGTAAGAGAATGTGGGTCGCGGGTTGGGTAAGTAGGATATTGGTTTTTTTTTTTTTTCAAACGTCAGAGGGGCAAGACGCCAGCGCAATAGCGCTTCTTTTAGCACAATAGCACTGCTGTCTTCTTTTGTACAACTCTAAAATTAACGTCACTTCAAATAACGCCAGTGCAGCTGCGCTAGAATTTAGCGCAACAACACTACTGCACAACTTTATTTCTTCTTGTTTTTCTCTTCCATGCACGCAACCTCTTCATCCCAAACATGAATTTCTCCATATTTTATCCTTTAAACGACTTGGTAGAGCCTCCCCTTGCCTTGACTTCCCCTAAACTTTTCTTGAATCTATCACGACAATAATAAATAAAAAAAACCATTAGCCACGGCAAATATAACTCAAGAAAAAACTAAAAACAACTGACACTATCAAATCAAGAAAAGCAAGAAACTTCGGGTTGCTTCCCGAAAAGTGCTTGTTTTAAGGTCGACAGCCTGACGGAGCAATTTCTCAGACGGAGTTGAGGTGGACAAAAGACTTGTGCTTTTCAAACTCCTCATCCCAATAACTCTTCAACCGTTGTCCGTTAACTTTGAACATCCCCTTATGTGGATGATTTACTTCAACAGCTCCATAGGGAAACACCTTTGTCACAATGAAAGGGCCAGACCATCTTGATTTAAGCTTTCCAGGAAACAAGCGAAGCTTTGAGTTGTATAAAAGAACTTTCTGACCAGGCAAGAACTCTTTTCGAGAGATGTGCTTATCATGCCACGCTTTTGTTCTCTCTTTATAGATCTTCGCATTCTCATAGGCTTCATTCCGGAATTCTTCTAACTCGTTCAATTGCAAAAGTCTCTTTTCTCTTGCAGCTTGCATATCCAGATTCAACTGCTTTATTGCCCAATATGCCTTGTGCTCGAGCTCTACTGGTAAATGACACGTTTTTCCATAGACCAATCTGTAAGGCGACATCCTAATTGGTGTTTTAAATGTAGTACGATATGCCCACAGTGCATCATCAATCTTCTTGGCCCAATCTTTTCGCGAATTGCCCATTGTCTTCTCAAGAATCTTCTTTATCTCTCGATTTGAAACTTCTGCTTGCCCATTGGTTTGGGGATGGTAGGCAAGGGCTTTCCGATGTTTGACACCATATTTAAGTAAAAGGGCTTCAAACTGTTTGTTACAAAAGTGGGTACACTCATCACTAATTATTGCTCGAGGTGTGCCAAACCTTGTAAAGATGTTCTTCTTCAGAAAATTCAACACTACCGCACCATCATTTGTTTGAGTCGCCACTGCTTCAACCCATTTAGATACGTAATCAACTGCCAACAAAATGTATTTCTTATTGTAAGAGGAAGGGAAAGGCCCCATGAAATCGATTCCCCACACATCAAAAAGTTCAACTTCAAGAATGTTCTGCAATGGCATCTCATTCCTTCTTGAGATATTCCCCAATCTCTGGCATCTGTCACATGCAACAACAAAAGTATGAACATCTTTACACAAGCTAGGCCAATAGAAACCTGATTGGAGCACTTTTGCCGCTGTTCTATTGCCTCCAAAGTGACCTCCATACTCAAGTATGTGGCAATGCCGCAAAATCTCTTTCATCTCCTCTTCTGGAACACACCTTCTGATAACTTGATCTGCGCAATGCTTGTAGAGTATAAGATCTTCCCAATAATAGTGTTTTACATTAGATAAAAATTTCTTCCTTTGATGATAATTAAGATCTGCTGGAGTTATCTTTGCCGCTAGAAAATTCACAAAGTCAGCATACCAAGGAAGAGCCTGAGCAGATTGAATTGCGAGAATCTTTTCATCTGGGAAGTCATCTCAATCTCTACTGGTAACTCAAGTCTAGAAAGGTGATCTGCCACCAAATTTTCTGTGCCTTTTTTATCTCTAATTTCCAAGTCAAACTGTTGTAACAACAACACCCAACGAATGAGCCTTGGCTTCGCATCCTTTTTGGCCATAAGGTATTTAATAGCTGAATGATTAGTGTAAACGATGACCTTATTTCCAATCAGATAAGGACGAAACTTGTCAAAAGCGAATACTATTGCGAGCAACTCTTTCTCTGTTGTTGCATAATTAAGTTGTGCATCATTAAGAGTGTGACTCGCATAGTAAATAGCATGGAAAACTTTGTTCTTTCGCTGCCCTAAAACTGCTCCTACTGCGTAGTCGCTTGTATCACACATCAACTCAAAGGGTCATTCCTAATCAGGTGCTACGACAATAGGCGTTGATACAAGTTTCTCCTTGATTGTTGCAAATGTACGTTCACAGTCTTCATCCCACACAAATGGAACATTCTGCACCAAAAGATTTGAAAGCGTCTTAGCAATCTTTGAAAAATCCTCAATGAATCTCCTATAGAACCCTGCATGTCCCAAAAAACTTCTAACCCCTTTCACAGTTGTTGGTGCAGGCAACTTTTCTATGGTTTCAATCTTCGCACGATCAACTTCAATGCCTTTAGCTGAGATGCGATGCCCCAAAACAATACCTTCACGCACCATGAAGTGACACTTCTCCCAGTTTAACACCAAATTTGTCTCATTACATATTTTCAACACTAACTCCAAATTGTAAAGACAATTGTCAAATGACGTGCCCACCACAGAAAAGTCATCCATAAATACCTCGATTCCTCGCTCTACCAAATCTGAGAAGATAGCCATCATGCATCTTTGAAAAGTACCTGGTGCGTTACATAATCCAAATAGCATTCTCCGAAAAGCGAATGTACCATAAGGACATGTAAACGTGGTTTTCTCTTGATCTTCTGGTGCAATAGCTATTAGATTGTAGCCAGAGTAACCATCCAAGAAACAATAGTACTCATGTCCTGCCAACCTATCAAGCATCTGATCAACAAAGGGCAAGGGAAATTGGTCTTTTCTTGTGGCCTTGTTCAACTTCCTATAGTCAATACACACTCTCCATCCAGCTACAGTTCTTGTAGGAATAAGTTCATTGTTTTCATTTTTCACAACTGTCATGTCGCCCTTCTTGGGTACAACTTGCATTGGACTTACCCAAGAACTATCTGAGATTGGGTAAATTACTCCTGCATCTAACCACTTCAGAACCTCCTTCCTCACCACTTCTTTCATTGTAGGATTGAGTCGCCTTTGTGCGTCAATGGATGGTTTGCTATCATCCTCCATAAGAATACGATGCATGCACATGGAGGGACGAATTCTCTTAATATCTGCCAAAGACCAACCAATCGCCGACTTATGAGTTCTAAGCACTCTTAATAATTTTTCTTCTTCTTCGTTAGAGAGTGACGAAGAGATAATTACTGGAAGTGTGTCTGACTCGCCCAAATATATGTAGCGTAAGTGTGCTGGTAGAGGTTTCAATTCCAACACAGGTGGTTGCTCAATTGATGGCTTGGAACGTGCAGAACCTTCTCCCAATTCTTCAAAATATTTTCACTTATTTGGTTCAAACGAGTCCATCCAATTTAAATATGCTTGCACCTCTTCATCCTCCAAATCAACAGAATCATCTTGTATTAAGCTAGCCTCCAAGGGATCCAGCTAACCCATATGGCTAGGCACTATAGCTTGTACATCATCAATGCGGAAACAACTGTCGCTAGCTTCAGGGTACTTGATAGCTTTGAACACATTAAATATCACTTCTTCTTCTTGCACCCTTAGTCGCAACTCTCTTTTTTGAACATCAATGAGTGCTCTTCCAGTTGCAAGGAATGGTCTCCCAAGAATAATAGGAATCTTCTTGTCTTCTTCCATGTCCAGCACTATAAAATCTGTAGGGAATATGAACTTATCAACTTTGACTAGCATATCTTTAATAACTCCTCTAGGATTAGCGAGCGATCAGCTAACTGCAATGTAACAGTTGTAGGTCTCGCCTCACCCAATCCAAGTTTCTTGAAAATAGATAAATGCATTAAATTAACGCTAGCTCCCAAATCACACAAAGCTCGCTCAAAAACAACATTGCCAATTTTACAAGGAATAGTAAAACTCCCTGGATCTTTGAGCTTTTATGGTAGCTTCTTTTGGAGAATAGCGTTGCACTCCTCAGTAAGTGTGACTGTCTCATAATCTCCAAGTATTCTCTTATTCAAAAGGATGTCCTTCATAAACTTCACGTAACTCGGCATTTGTTCAAGTGCATCTGCAAATGGAATATTAATGTGAAGCTTCTTAAAGACCTCAAGAAATTTTGCAAATTGTTTGTCAAGCTTGTTCTTCTGCAATCGTTAAGGAAATGGCACCACCACAGGTGGTTCTTTAATGGGCTGCGGCTGAGCTTCTACTTTCTCTTCCTTTTTCGCCTCATCTTTTGTTTCACCTTTTTCAACCTTCTTAGTTCTCACTGGCTCCTCTAACTCTTTGCCGCTTCTCAATGTGACAGCTTTACAATGTTCTTTACCCTCTCTTCTAGGATTTACCTCTGAAGTACTAAGTAAATTTCCTTGTTGTCTTTCTGAAAACATGGTAGCCATTTGGCTAAACTGTGCCTCTAAATTTCTGATTTGTGCAGATTGGTTCTGGAGACTTGTCCTAGTTTCGTTCATAAATTGAGTATGGGAATTAGCCAACTGTGTCTGCGAATTCGCCAATTGAGCAATTACCTCCTCCAAGTTCACCTTCTTTTCTTGTGGTGGGTTATTCTGCTCAGGCTACAACACATTCTGAGTATTCCTCCAGGAAAAATTCGGATGATTACGCCATGCTGGATTATATTTGTTAGAGTACTGATTGTGCTGTTGCCCATTAAAATTCCCTACATACTGTGCTTGTTCTGCTGTGCCTTGCACAAATGGATTTCCAACCTGATATTCTGCACTATGATGTGGACCACAACAAAACTCACACACCACTGTTGCCTAAACAACATTAGCAGTTACCTAACTATTCTGCAACTGTTTCACGAGATTGTCAATTTTCGTTGTCAAGGCAGTTATGGCATCAATTTTCTTTGGTATGACTCTCTCACTTGACCACTGCTGGTGGTTCAAAACAATATCCTCTAGCAATGCATAAGCTTCATCTACTGTCTTGTTCATTAAAGCTCCTCCGGCTGATGCATCTATCAAAGTTCTTGTGGAACTAATTAACCCATTGTAAAAATTATGAACTTACATCCACCTAGGCACTCCATGATTAGGATACTTTCTCAGCAATGCCTTATACCTTTCCCATGCTTCACACAGAGTTTCTCCTTCATGTTGCACAAAATTATTGATTTCTATGCGCAGCTTCGCTGTCTTTCCAGGTGGGAAAAATCTTGATAAAAACTTGTGCACCCAATCCTCCCAAGTAGTGATTGAATCTAAAGGCAGCGAGTTCAACCATTCCTTAGTTTAATCCCTTAAAAAGAAAGGAAACAAGCGAAGGCGCATAGCTTCATCAGTGACTCCATTGTACTTAACTGTTCCACAGACTTCTGAAAAATTCACAATGTGCTGGTTAGGATCTTCATAAGGTAATCCATGGAACTGAATATTCTGAATCAACTGTAACGTCACTGTCTTCAAGTCAAAATCATGCGCCTGAATTGCTGGCTTTCTTATCACAGGTTGAATTCCAGTGGGTGGCAAAGCATACTCTCGCAGTGTTCTAGGTGGATTTTCCTGATTATTTCCCTCTTGTTACCACTATGTCAGCCATATTTCCTTGCAAATGATGGGTAGTTGTAGTCGTTTTTTTCTCCTTTCTATTCTTTCGACAGGTTCGTTCAATCTCAGGATCGAAAGGCAACAAATTACTACCTCCTGACTTTCGCATGCACGTAAAGGAATATGTCCTGAAACACACGTAACAAAACAAAATTAAATAAAATCCAAAGTAAAATTAAAGTTATTTGGTATTGAAATTAATAATTGACACAGTCCCCGACAACGGCACCAAAAACTTGTTGTGTGATTTCTAACGCAAGTGCACGTGTCGTAACAAATAATAAAATGATGAATAAAGATCGTTCCCACGAGGACTAAGATTATTAACTACCGAAATTAATTTAGCTTTAACTTTATTTGGATGATCAAAATTTGAAAGTTTGTAATTAAAAACTAAAGAGATAAGAAAACTAACGAAATTAACAACTAAACAATTGCGAATTTGATGGAAAATTTGATTCAATAGTTGGAGAGTTCTAGAGATTACGATTTCACCAAAATTTATCCTACTTGAATCTGCTGATTAATTCCAATTGACGACTATTCCTTATGCTGCCTGCAATCTCGCTAAGGTAAATATTAATCTTTCTCAAGCATTAATACCCTATCCCACTAAGCAAGCTACCTACATCTCTGTGATAATTGTGAACTAATGGAATGCATTAAATCCTAGAAATTTAAATGCTGCATTTGTAACGCCCCGATCCCTCACGAGACCGAGACTCCTATTTATCATGCTATTCTCACCCAATTCCAAACCCCGGGCACAAAATTTTAGGGAAAAACAGACAGAATCTCTCCTGTTTATAGGACTAAACTGGTACCTGCACAAGGACACCCATGATGCTAGATCCACAAACAGCAACTCTTATAACCAATCCTCCAAGATTTTTATGGGCCACCCGCGATCACAAGGCCATCCGAGCCTTGGAACAACAATTACATATAACACACAAGCAAGCAAAGCATTTCTAATTTTAACTATAGGTAGTTAGATACAACAATAGCCAAGTTCTACTTCCAAGTTTGTTAATCACACAAGCATGCAAAAGAATAAGTTTACTATGGATTATTACATGTCATTCCACTTTATATCCAACATACAAGATTACAAATTATTACATTCACCATTTATACTCAAGACCCCAAGGTTACAAAAAGGCAATCAACAACAACTCCACGCAAGCTTCTCATTTTAGACAACCTTATCACACAAGAAGTCATCGAAATTGCTTAACTAGCACTTCTTCCTCTTCTTCTATCAGCTGGGGATTCACCTCAGCTTCACCTGAAACATATTAAATGAGGAATGAGCAACAATGTTGCCCAGCGAGGGAGGTGATGCAACATGCCAACGTGCAACATGATATGCAACACAAGAAAACATATATAAGCCACGTAAACCAACAAGACAATAAGCCAAGCAATTAATCACTTTAAAAAGGATACGGTTCCACTTCCAAGTCTTCGATCATGAGCCACGAACCACGAGCATCACGAACATGCCGGCAAACCCCAAACACCAACAATTGGGATACTCTGGATGTATCCCGATCCTACGACCCTTTCTCCCGAGGTAGGTCCATGCCCAGCAGGTGAACCACGCCTCTGGGGTAGTGGAGTATGCCTCAGCGAGAAAGGGAATAGGCACCATGGTAGTCGAGGGAGCACGGCAAGCCCGACGCCGCCCGTGTTTCTCGACACTACCATGTCCGAAAAGGTTGCGCAACCCGATATTCGATCACAATAATTCAAGCAATGACAATATAATTCAAGAATCACATAAATGAAGGACAACAAAGTAGGTTGCTCTCGCACGTAGATTACAATAAATAAGCCATATAACAATATAAATAAAAGTCAAGTATATATTTAGTCTATTCATATCAAAGTACACGTAATTATAAGCAATCATATTAAACTATACAATTTATGAGCAGTAAAACAAATTAAGATGCACAAAAGAATGTAACTCCCTCACCTTTTTAAAAATAAGCCTGCGAGAATTTAGCCAATCTCTCCAATACTCTCCGAAAGCACCAATCTCTTTAATAACCACTCAAAACCACTACCTAACACAACAATACTATTCAACTTAAAGACAACTCATTCACATTAAAATAGTTAATTTGTGTGCAATAGTCACATTTTATATAATCATCAAACTATAGCTCGATTAGTATGATCTAAGAACACTAAACATGCATATTTCATGCTAAGGCTAAATGATGTGCTTACTTTAATCAAAAGTTAATTAACAAGCTTGAAGGCAACATTAACTTTCATAATTCCATTAACCACGCACTAGACTACTTTGAACTCCTAAACACGTTATTAGGACACTCTAAACCTCTTTGAATCCACTCAAATGTGCAACCCCTAGTTATTCATATAAGTATAACACTTTCATTATTCATTGCAATTCTATTATCATGATTAACTCTAATATTCATATAGCCTAAATATACAACTTAACTCATAAGATAGCATGAATCACACAGCCTTCAAGTTAAACACTTAATACACGCTATTATGCTTAAATACTAAGCATTATTCAATTACTAAGCATGTTAAAAAAACTCTAATATGCATTATCCAAAGTGAAATCATGTACAAAATTATCTATTTTTTCTAAGATCATTAAACATACACTAACTACTTTAGATTACAAGACATGTTAAAATGACACTCTTATTAACACCAAAGCACCATAAGCAACAAATTCACATTCTTTAATCAAGTTACTATTCATTTTCTTCTTCAATTCACTTATACACACAAACTCATTTTTCACATGTAATTAAGCTAGAAAGTTCACTCTACCACCTCATTAGTTAGCATAGAAGGCATTAGAAGCATCAAAATATCATTAAGTTAAGATTATAAGCTATAAATTTCAATTACTTTACTACAACAATCAATAATCATATAACTAGATGAACTAACTTTATAGTTTACTTGATTAACAATCAAATGTAGCAACTATAGCAATTCAAATATCTAATTATGCAATAAGACTAACTATTTGACAAGAAGTCCAACATATCTCTTTCTAAATGCTCACAAAACAAGCTTTAAACTTCATACAAGATAATGAACCTCAAATCTAACTACACTACATCTCTAATGACACTTTATGGCACCATTTAAGTCCTTGAAATCTCACTTTAAAGTGCAATTACCCCAAAAGTCTGAATTTACCTCTTTATGCATTAAGCTCCAAACCGAAAGGCAAGGTTCAAGATTTCCAAACGAGTTATCCTATCCTTCAAACCACACCTTATGGCACCCCAAGGACCCTCGAGTTCACCCGTTAAACCTCGTTTACCATTAAATCCCTGATTTTCTCTTTGTGTATTTATACTACAAGTACCAATTCCGGAACCTAAACAAGCGAAACGAAGGCACTTCTAAGGCTTCAATACTTAATAAAGACTAGTCATAACCTCAAAACGTGCCCGGATTCGAGTTAACCCCAAAATACCCAATTAAAGTAGCCTATTTTGATCAAAATTCTCAAAATTTTCACATGGCAAGTATAACGAATATTTTTCCCAAGCTCAATGACCTAATTAGCAACTACTAGAAGCATTGAATCAAATTAAATTGCTCAAATTTTCGGAACCCTAGAAATTACACTATTCATCATCTTCCTCAAGTGACACTTTGCTAAAAACTCAACACCAAGCTATAATATTGCATATGGATGTTCTCTAACATGTATACATACTATATAAAGCAAGAAACAAGAATGTTATAGCTCCATAATAGCAAAATCCGAAAATTAAAAAAAACTTGACATAAACTTTAAACCATGAAAATGATGCAACTCTCTCACCAAAAACATGCAAGGAAGCTAGGATAGGGCTTGGAGAAGTTTGGAACCACTTGGAGAAGACTTGACAAAGCTTGGAAGATCAAATTGAGCAAAATTGGCAAGAAAATTACTATTCCCGTAATGGCTTTTTTTGGCTGATTTTGGCCTTTTTGGCTTATTTTAGTGTTTTTTTGTGTTTTTTTTTTGTTTTGTTTGGTATATATATATATAGGATAATTATATGGGTTGATGGGTTAGATATTGGGTTTGGGTTGTGGGTTAAAATGGATTTGAGTTTAAGTGTATTATAATAAATGCAATAAAACTTCTTTAAACCCCAAAATAATACATAGTTTTACTATTTATATAATATCAAGATATTTTTGCAAATCACTCGTCATATATGCAATGAATATAATTTTTGTGAACATAGGCTAATTATAAGTTAAGTAATAATAGAAAAATATGAAATCCGGGAAATAAGATAATAAAAATTTTAGTTCGGGCTCTTATTATATTATATAGGTAATAGACTAAGGAAATAATGTGTTAAGTTAGTAAATTGGGTCTAATTAAACATATTTAATGGTCTAATAAAAGTCCAAAGTCTAGCTAATTCACTAGAAGCCCAAATAAAAATCCTACAAAAAAGTTACTATTCTTTCGTAACACTATTCATTCAAAACGAAAACTATTTTCTAAATGCATACTCCCAACATTAAATATAGAAAATAATATTTTTCACATTCCTCCTACATAATATGTGACAGGAGAAAAATACAGTTTCAGAAAAATTAAACAGTAAATTTTCTTTATGAATAGTGTCTTATACTAAAAATTGAATAAATGTACATTTAATACTCAAATAAGACATTCAGCAATTTAAAATGAATATAAAGAGGTTTTCGGTCGTCACAGCATTAGATCTCATAACTATCTCTAGTTTATGACAATTTAATGATACTTCACACATGGTCTAGTTTAGTTATCACTTCTCAGTCTCAAACTAAACCACAAAATAAGCAATTATTGGCCAGATAATCACAAGCATTACGTATAGTGTGAAATATTCAGCATAAAAATAGAATAATCAATCAACCAATTAATTCAACATAATCCGAGTGATCTAAATCTGACTACATCGTAGCCCTAGAAAAATAGTCTATCAACTTTAAATCAACGTAAATGAAATCCAAAATATATTAAAGTTCATGATGAGAGAGAGAAAAAACTAGAAATATCAAGAAAGTCGTGGCTAATCTCGTCTCTGATCCGTCCTTCCTCGTTAATCTTGTATTTTCTTGCGTTTTCTCCTCTCCAAACTTTGGTTTTTCTCTCCAAGAACTAGCAGCCAGCCCCCGAACAATGCTTTCCAACGTCTGATGTCTTATTTTTATTGTAGGGTTTTCTTCTTTTCGCGCATTTTTACCAAATTGTCCTTAAAAATCCTGCGACATTGCGCAGCTGTGCTATGACTGCGCTACTTCTATTTTCTCTTTAATTTCTTCACGAACTGCATAAAAGATTGTCCTTAGTCATTTTTCCTCCATCTTGGCCTCAGAATCCATGTCTTCACGTAAAATTCACCTACATAGCAAAACAAACATGAAACCAATCAAATTGTTCATAAATTATTCAAGAACAAACCAAATTTAAGTGAAAAAGCACTGAAATAATATATCAATATTACACCCAATAGAAACTAAGCACAGAAGTCCTTCTGTTAAAAAATCTGTCTATTTTAACGAAAACTGTGATGTACGCGCGTCAAATGCGATTATTTGAGATTTTTTTTTGCTTAAATTATTAATTGTCTAGACAAAAATACCTTTATATGACACATATTTTTTCTTTAGGGTTGAAAAAATAGGTATTTTTATCCAAATAATTAATAATTTAAGCAAAAAAATCTTGAATAATTGCATTTGACACCCGTGCATCATAATTTCTATTAAAATAGATGAATTTTTTAATGGAGGGCTACTGGGCTTGGTTTTAGAAACCACGTGAAGTACCATGCACTTTTAAAATTACAGAGAGTATTGTACAACTTTATAAAAGTACAGAAGTGCTATTTACTTTACCCTTAGTTAAAAGAGAAAAACTAATGAGAGAATTTAGTTTTTCGAAAGAGTGACAAGTTCTATGATTGATTTAAGGTTCTTTCAACAAAGTATATCTCATAAAATGATGACGTTTTGGAATGAAACTTGTATTACCAAAACATACTATTTTTTTTCTTTGTTACAAGGTGAGAAAGTTGGTATTATTCAATAATTATTTTAGAAAATATATCACCCCTTTTGTTCCTGTCAATCAACGAGTGCAACGACCAATGGCGGAGCTGTGTTTGTGCCATTAAAGATTTTATATATATATATTTTAAAAATTATGTATTTTCAGTTAAAAAAAATGAATTAGTTTTCACTGAAAAAAAAAATTTATATAATTCAAAGATTATAAATTTTAGCCTCTATTGAAAATTCTAAATTTGTCCCTAAAAATAGCGCAAGAGCCAATACGATCGTATAACTTTTTAAAAAATGATCCAGGCCAAAATTCAAGAGCAAATCCATATATACAATTGTTTACCTCTCAATAAACAAACTTAATATACAAGTGGTTATGGTGGCCAAAAACATGACAAAGTCTAAGGGGTTTAAAAGAAGAGAAAGAAAAACATAACATTGTGGGATTTAAGATAATAAATGCAAAATGAGGTTACTTTCAGAAAGTGCATAGAAGTTCTTTAATTTAATTACTATTAGTCTTATACTCTATATTCCACACTGAGTTTGATTTCTGCATGAGAAAAGATTCTTCGAATTACAAGCTTCTTTCCTTTCAGTATTATGCTAAATATATGATATATTACGAAAGAATTTTTACTCAAAAAAGATTTATGATGATATCATCACTTACGACATACTTTCGTCCTTAATAATTCGTAGCTCATACTGTATTGCTGCATTTCTAGCTTTACCCTTTGCTAATTAATTAATTAATATTCACGCGTTTATTAGCAACACATATCGAGGATTAATACTTTGACATTCGAGGTTAAGTGTCTTCTCATGTCCTTGTAATTTTTATCTATATCGTTTGAAAGAATTCACGGTCGTGAGTGCAACACAACCTTTTCCTTTGAGTAGAGCACTCTGTGTTGTATGGTAGTGGAAAATTGTGATTACTTATTTTTTGACTGGGGTTTGAGTAAACGGTTTTGGGCTTGTGGTTTGGAAAATTTGGCTATTAATGAAAGGTTTTCAAATTTGGAAGATTTGATTGACTGGAGTGGTAAGTGGTGTAGGGGAAGCGACTTCCAAGCCTCCCTTGTTAGGTTCTTAGTCTGTGGTACAGTTTATTCTATTTGGAAAGAAAGAAATAGCAAGTTTCATTGTGAATTCTTTGCCTCGGAAGAAAGTATTGTTACTGGTTTATCTCAATCTATTAGGCTGAAAATTTACTCTTGTAAAAAGAAATTTACGAACAGTGCTCATAATAGGTTTTTGTGTAGAAAATGGAATCTTGAGAATGTACTTAGCTAAAGCTTTGATTGCTTGGCACTATTGATGTACAATTTCTGTTGAGCTTAATGAAGTACTTTGTTTTCCCAGCAAAAAAAGCATTTTCTTTTTTTATTTTTTTACTTTTTAACTGACTGAGAATTTTGTTGAAAAGTTTTACGAGTTTACAGTAATGTTCAATCTTGAAAAAAGTATAATCTATGTTAGATTAAAAAAAACTTGTCGAAATTGTTTACGATAATAACTTTTTAACTGATTTAAACTCGAAATATAAACAAGTGAGTCACGTCCCAAATGCTATCTTTACTAAACTAATTCTTATTAAAAAAATGAAAAAACTGTTACATGGGTGTTTTATTGCAATCGTTTTTTAGTCGTTGCATAAACTAAAATTTTTTGTAATATTTTAATTGTTTTTTTATGAAACTTTGTTAATAATTTCTTATAAAATTATTTTTTTTTGTAATTATTTTAAAATTATAATTTAATTGCAATAGTTTTTTACAAAAAATTGTTGCAGTAAAAAAATTATAATGAGATTATATGGAACAATTAAAGTTATTGGCAACACTTTTTAGCCATTTTGTAATAGTTTTAAGTATACAACATATTTAAAATATGATAGTGTTTAGACCAGAAATAAACTAGTGAATGTTTCCCTTTAATTACTCTAAGAGTAGGGCTTGAAATTATTACAACAAAATTAAAATTTTTGATGGGAGAAATAGAGAGCACGAGTGGAGTTAAATGTGTGAATTAATAGATTGTTGGTTTCATTCTTAATGGAGATAAAAATTTGATTAAGAAGTTTGGACGCACGAAGGTGAGAGATCTAACTCCTTCTCATAGGATTTGAATCTATGATCAGTTAGCTAAATGATCCCATTATATCAATAAAAGAAATAGAGAACAAAAGATATGATTTGTTTCGATCAAATTGAAAAAATAGAAAGAAAATGAAACAAGTGATGCTATCTTTCTTCAGCTTCCACTAAGAGCAATATAAAGATGAATTACAAGTTAAATATCTATGTTTGCAGACAATGTGACATAGCAAGCTGGTGGTTTCATTCATTACATCCAATGTATTGGCTATAGATGAGTCTCACTTTGTTAAAAGAAAGATGTGCCTCCTCTATGTGGTACAATAACCTTTGGGGGCGTTTGGTTTATAGATTAATTTTTCATTCCTGAGAATAATATTCTCAGGAATGTGATTAAAACTGTTTGGTACGTCAAAAATATTCTTAGAAATATTTTGTCAAATTCTTAGGAATAATTTTTTGTTATATTTGGTTAGACTCAATATTCTTAGGAACCTTGAGCAATTTTCTAACAACACCCCTAACTAAAAAAAAACTTAAAATTTTTATTTATTTTGATTTTGATTTTATTATTTTCTAAATATTTTATTTTATTTTACTTTAATTTAATTTTATTCTTATTAATTTATTTTATTTTATTCTTATTAATTATATTTTATTATATTTTTATTTTATGTTATTTAATTTTATATTTAAATTATAAAATGTTAGTTCAACTTAAAAAATAAATAATTTTATTTATTTTATTCTTTTATTTTAATTAATTTTTTTATTTTATTTTATTCTTATTAAGTTTTTTTTTTATTTTATTTTATTTTATTTTTATTATATCTTATTTTAATTTCTAATTTAATTTTTATTTAATGTTATTATTTATCTTTAATTTTTATTTTAGTTTTAGTTTTATTTTATTTTAATTTATATTATCTTTATTTTATTTTATTTTATTTTATTTTATATTATTTTATTTCATTTTATTATTTATTTTTTATCCTATTTTTATTTTTATTTTTATTTTATTTTATTTTATTTCATTTTATTATTTATTATTTATCTTTTTTATTTTATTATATTTTATTATATATTTTTTAATTTTTATATTTTACTTTTTAATTTATTTTTTGAATTATATTATGTTATTTGTTTTAATTTTGTATTTTTTAAGATGAGTATTTCTGTCTTTTACTTTCTCAAAAATATTCTCACTACTTAGGAATGTAAGATTCTCACCCCCTCACATGGGAATAGAAATTGAGTAAATCATGGGAATATTGAATTCTCAAAAATGTGATATTCTAGGAAATATTTTTTTATTTCGTGAACCAAACATGAAAATAACATATTCCAGACTTTACATTCCTGGGATCCGCGAACCAAACACTCCCTAAATGTGTAGGAAAGTCAAGGCATAAGAATGAATGCACCATTTATGATGTGAAAGGAACAAAAGTCTCAATGACTGCATCTCCCTTGATGAAGATAGAATTTTTAATAGAATCTGTTTCGTTGTAAAAAATAGAATTATAAACGTCCATAGATATAGAAGAAATCTAACAAATTCCATTTTTTATAATTTTTGGAACTTAGACGACAGCTAACTTGTAAATGTCTGATTGGTTTAAAATGCCGTGATAACACCTTTGTAATGTTGTAAAGAGTTTTGTTAAAAGAGATCGAATAATTAATTGATTCAGTTGATTAGATTGCAGAAAAGTTTAGCTTTAAATGGGTGGTAGGGCAGAAAAGCAAAATTCAACTTTCCTCCCTTTAAATTTACTGAAAATTGCAATAATTCACAGCTTGAGGGAAGTTTCGTGCTATTTTACGTTAGTGACCTTGTCATTCTCAATTAAACATTCTAATTCTCTTGTTGAAAATGCTTGTCAACATAGTTATTTACATGATAGTGATAACAATTAATGTTAGCTTGACGGTCCTAATCCCTCCTATTCAAGGAAAGGTGCTTTCTACCTATTGTGTGTAAGATGTGGATTCATGTACAATTTTGTACCTATGCGTGGTTGGAGTGGATTACAAGTATGATCAATATTACTCGCCCTATCACTATAGTTGTATATTATAACTTATAAATTTCAATTAACATTTGATAATTTTTGTAACATTTAATTCACTTGAATATCCATTATTAGGTTTTTTTCCTTTGTTATTTGAAGATATTTGTTCATGCATTATATTTATTGAATTCTTCAAAAGTATTTGAGAGAATCAATGTTTTTATATTTGTTTTATTTCTTTCTCTTAAAATTTAGAGATATTCTGCCTACAAGTAGCTGGTGATATAATTTTTGTAACGAGTGATTGTATTTTTCAAGTTGATTTTATGCTCAAATTAGTCATTTTACCAATTTTCTTTAGTTTATTAGAACTTCTTTTTTGTGTTTTTCTAATACATCTCTTTAAATTAATACTCGATAAATTAATAATTTCTTTTAAATAATAAAAATATCCGGTCATGACTTGGGACCAGTGTAAAAAAATTATAATTTCGATAAAATTATAAGATAATACATTTAAAATATTTTTTTTGTATTTTATAAACCCAAATATTTCATAAATTAATAATTAGCTAAAAATTACACAATAAATTGACTATGAGATTAGAAAAACTTGTTCTAATTCTAATCATGATACACGATTAGAGAAACTTGTTCTAATTCTACTAAATTAGATTCTTATCTTCTATTCTCATTAGACTTTTCTACTTATTTTTTCAAATTAGCCTAAAAAAATATGAATCACTTTTTAAAAAAGATACCATAAATATAATGTATTTACTATTAAGCCAAAAAAATTAAAAATATCTTGATATAATTATTAATTTATCGATAAATTAATATTTTACTAAATTAATAAAAATTTAGTGATTTCAACACTATTAATTTAAAAAAATTATATTGTATATAGTAGTTCATTATATATAAATTAATATTTCACTAAATTAAGTGTTTTGGCGTGGAGCGATTGCAAAAATTCCTACACACATTTGTATAGGTCGATTATGTACAAAAAGAACGATCGAAAATAGCAAAAAGTCAGTTATGCCCCGCTCTATTAATATCATAACTCAATAATAAGGCCAAAAAGTCATCTATATGCAACGTATTGACATTTTTAAGGATAAGATAATAATAGTGAAAGGTACATTTGGCCCCACATTTGAAGAATCTAAATGCAATTTGTACCTAGGCTATAAACAGAATAAAATTCATTCTCTAGATTTAAGTTTGAATTTTGGCAGTAAACATAATAAGATTCATATTTTTTTAAAAAAATTGGTATCCTTAATATTCGAAAAGATAAATTTTTTAATGTGATTTTTAAAAACATGCGTTTTACTAAAGACGACGTTTCATCCAAAAACAAAAGATAATGAATTAGTAACAGCATTCAATTTCTAAAGAAAAAAAATTCCAATTATACCAAACTTTTCATTATTAGAATAGAATACTTATGGATTCTACAGTATGAAAAAATGAAATAATAGAATTCACAAAAATTATTCAGCAAGTTTTAGAAGAAATCCCAAGAGGAGCAGGGGCTGGGGGGATTTAAGTTTTTTCTCGATATGAACTATAATACATAATTTTTTAATTATATAAATATATATATTTTTTAATAGGAGATAATTAATTTTTTAATTTAAAATACATATACTTTTAATTTTTTGATTATATAAATATATATATATATATTTTAATGGGAGATAATTAATTTTAAAACTTAAAATACATATTTTAATTTTTTTTTTGAGCCATTAATGGCTGCAACCCCAATTGCACCGCCTTTGGGGCGAGTAACTACGTTTCCAAAGGGCCAAAGTGTCATATTTCACAAACTCGGGTCAATTTCGAAACCAATTAAGATGATACAAAACACAGCATCATAATTCATCACCCAAAAAATGCTTTAACAAGTGCAACAATGGAGGGTGTGTCAATAAAGTGGATGATACTTGCAGCCACTATCTTGATACAAGCCTTCACTGGAACCAACTTTGACTTCTCTGCATACTCGTGTGAGTTGAAGTTTGCCTTGGGGCTGTCCCAAGTGCAGCTCAACTATCTAGCCACTGCATCAGACCTTGGCAAGGCCTTTGGATGGTGCTCAGGGTTGGCCTTGAAGTGCTTGCCTGTTTGGTTGGTGATGTTCATTTCTGCTTTTATGGGTTTACTTGGTTATGGTCTTCAATGGCTTGTGATTCGCAATGTTATTACCTTACCATATTTTGTGGTCAGTATTTTACTTTCTTACCCTGATTTTATACGGACGTTGTTAGATACTATTCTATTTTCATTGCTCGTTTGTTATTGAAGTTAGCATGCTAAAAAAACAAATTTTTTATTTTTTCTTTCATTTCTATGTTTTTAGCACGCCAATTAAGCATTTATGTAAGATGTGATAAATAGGAGAGGGGGAATCGGATAGTATCTAGTATTTCTCTAAAGTTGTCTTTTGTAAGACCAAATGATAAATTATATAGACTTTAATTAATATTATGATGAATTCTCTAGGCTTTAATTAGTGTCTCTCATTTCTATGATGCAAATTATTGAAGTTGTATCCATTGTTGCATAAGTATGAAATATAAGATAAAAACTTGGTTGATACAACATTTTCGTCAATGAGGGTGATCAATTGAAATTGCAAGATTCTGATACCTAGGTTTGGCTATATTTAGAGAATGTTGATGTTAGTTCAACTCTCCATTGTTTTGACTCATTTAACATTGCTATTAAATAGAAATTTGAATAAATTTCTTGCTTTCTATATCATGTACAACGATGATTACTGACTATCAAAGTTGCTTCTGCAGGTATTTTTACTTTGCTTGCTGGCTGGTTGTAGCATTACTTGGTTCAATACAGTGTGTTTTGTTCTTTGCATAAAGAATTTTCCATCTAATAGGCCTCTGGCTCTTGCTCTCACCGTGAGTTTTAATGGTCTAAGTGCCGCCTTATACAACCTCGTGGCAGAGGCACTGAATCCATCATCAAGAGCTTCATATCTTCTTCTTAATGCATTCCTTCCCCTTTTCACATCTATTGCAGCATTAGTCCCCATTCTTCGCCAACCATCTCCGGACCCCCTTTCTTCGCCTGCTGCTAAACGTGATCAGTCAATCTTCGTTTGGTGGAATGTGTTGGCAGTAATCACTGGCCTTTATCTTCTTTTTCTCCATTCAGCAGATCCATTAACATCTCGCTTCATACTTTTTGGTGCCATCTGTCTCCTGGTCCTTCCATTGGGTACCCCTGTGATTTTCCGACATTGGTTTCATAATACTTCTTCCATCTATTCAATCTTCACCTTTGAAAGGCCTGATTTCACTCTTGTTGATGCTGAAGACCATGACCTCAACCAAAATTTAATTAGTGGAGTAAATAAGTCAACTGATACAGTAGCTTTCAATAATAACAGGGATGAATCAACTTATGGAATCTTCGAGGAAGACAACAAAGCTAACAAAGGATGTTGCAATAGCATATTGGGAAAGGATAAACTTCTAGTGATAGGCGAAGAGCATAAGGCACAAATGCTTGTTCGTAGGTTGGACTTTTGGTTATATTACGTTTCATACTTTTGTGGGGGTACAATAGGGCTAGTGTATAGTAATAACTTGGGACAAATTGCAGAGTCTCTTGGTCAGGGTTCAATAACCACAACCCTCATTACATTGTACTCATCTTTCTCTTTTTTCGGTCGCTTGCTTTCAGCAGCCCCAGACTTTATTAAGACGTAAGTTCTCGAATTCATCACTTGTTCTTGCGACCCAAAGGAACTACTATTTAGATAAGAAATAATGTACTCCATAATGCTGAAGTATGGAAAGAATAAAATAAAATCCGAGTAAATATGATAAATTGTAGCATGTTCACATTCATTACTGAACAGAATAATTTTTGTTGGTTGATTGTGATGTTCTTACATTACAAATTAACAACTATGAACGATTACAGGAAGGTCTACTTTGCAAGGACTGGTTGGATGGCTGTGATGCTTTTGCCGACACCAATTGTCTTTTTCTTACTTGCCACCGCAAGCAGTGACATGGCACTCATAGTAGCAACGTCCTTCGTTGGAATGAGCTCTGGGTTCTTATTTGCTGCTGCAGTTTCGATAACATCAGAGCTTTTCGGTCCTAATAGTATGGGTGTAAATCATAACATCCTTATCACTAACATCCCAATTGGATCACTTGTCTATGGTGTCCTTGCTGCAACTGTTTATGATGCCAATGCTAGTTCTGGCATAATGCAAAACTCTAACCCTGTAGTCTGCATGGGAAGAGAATGCTACTTCTCAACGTTTATATGGTGGGGATGCATCTCTGTTTTGGGTTTAGCATCAAGTCTGTTATTATTTGTAAGGACTCGACCAGCTTATTATCGGTTTGAGCAGAATCATACATCTACAAATCTGAACAGGTAGCTATACGGTTAGTACCAAGTAACTTCTTATTCATAATGACTTGATCAACTTTTGACCAATGTTAGCAGAACCGGACGTGTTCTAATTTGTATCAATTGCTTAGTCTACTGACTGCTTAAACTTGTGTCCAAATGATTGTCATAAGTTCTACTTAAAACATATCCATTATCTTGGATCTGGCTTTTTACAGGGAAGAAACAGACATGGCAACATCCTTCTTCTCGGGAGTGGATACAGAATTTGAACTGAAAGCTGCAACATCGCGATATAGCTTTGAAACATGATATGAAGAGGGGCATGGGATAGAGAATCTTGGCCAATTATAGAAGCAATGCTGGTTGAGATCATGTGCTCGCAGCCAACGGTTCGGTACTTAAGAACTGGTAAGGGCTCGAGGCATTGTGATCTTCATCGACCTTCCTTATTTACTACCATTATGGTTCATACTATTGTTTTCTAGTATGCCCAATATCAATAGTGCTGATAGGCTTTCCTGGATGATTTAGGAGCCCGTTTGATTTGACTTCCATTGACATGCAGCATCCTTTCAGAGAAGCTTTAGCTGGTTTTATAGATAATCTTGTTTCTATAACCAAATATATGATCACACAAAGTGTTGTCTGCATCTCACGTTCTGAAACAACTAAATGGATTCCCCTAATTGGACAGACTCGGAAAAATACTCTCAATTATTAATCTGGTTAGTGCTATGAGAAGAAAATAAATAAGTAAATAAATAAATAAGAGATACTCTCAACTATACAGACACATATACTTTTTCCTTTTCAACAAGGATAGAAGAGTGTTATGATTGCTCCCTGGATGTTCTCGTTGCACAAGAAACATGTCCCAAGATCCAATCAGGTGTGTGGGACATTAGAGGTGACACACGAGTTCAAGAGGCGGTCTATTTATATTTGTAAGATGTAGTACTTTGTTTCGTACACTATTTAATTTCCTCTATATTTCAGTTTGTATGATTTTAGAGATGGTTCAGTAATTTTAGTAATTTTAAGAGGTAACTCATATCGTGTTTGCTCAATGCAACATTTTGTCTTGTAATGCCCGAGACTCGTGGAAACACTGCACGCCCTTGGGTCTCATAGATTCATTTGTGTAGGCTAATTCCCTGTCAAAATAAGGGCAGATTCATGATTATTGTTTAAAAAATCTTGAAAAAAATACAATTTAGTACTCTTACTTTTATACTGGTAACTTATTTCAATTAAAGTTATATTTGATTTTTTAGCTTAAAAATACACGAGTTCTCAAGCTGCAACAGCTGCCAAGTACACAAAGCGCACATGGTTCACCTAGAGTTGCATCATAACCCCATGGACTCTATGATAATTAATAAACATATAGCTCCAAAAAAACTTCAATTAGTTATCGAACTGTAAAATCAAAATTTTGATTAAATCACACATTGTAATATATTAGCCCTTCTAATTTTTTAAAAGGCTTATCTAAAAGATTTGCAAGTAGGTTAATTTCGATGTTGGCTTTTTGCCACCTGGGGTTGTAATATGTTTCAAAGAGTGGACTTACGGAAGCCTTTAAGTTTTCTTGAATAATGTGATATCTTATTGGCGGTAAATCTTTAACTCTTCCCAAATAAAGAATTAGTGGATAAATTTAGTGTTTATATATGATAACTCTTTTAATATCCAACTTGAATCTGAACAAGACAAATATCAAACAAACTACCAAATTTGGTTATTGTAGGAAGTTTGTGTAGTAATACATAACAAATTGCAGCAAATTTGAATATTTGGTTAAGTTATTTATGCTACACAGGAGACAAATGTAGGATCTTTTATTAGTGAAATTTATTATTTTAACAAATCTTATGTTAGAATGTATAGGACCTAAGTGATTTTTAAAATTAAGAGATCTGGGAGGACTAATTAATTTTTTCGGCAAAAAAATTACCCACATATTAAAATCATTTTGCGGGAACAATTGAGACTATAGATCCACCACTGATTACACATTAATATGAATATATATTAGTGAAGTTTCTAGTCGAAGAGTACTATATTAATCAAACTTATTTTACCTCTCTAATGTGTAGTGGTAGAGCTACATTAACATGAGGTTATATCCGAACGCATTAGGAAGAAAAAAAAAAGAAAAAAAAAGAACAACCATATTGAACCCGTCTGACCATAACTTGGAGTTCTAACTCCACCCTTGCTAATGTGATGGTGAGTCACTAAAAGCAACTAGGATGATTAAATACAAAGAAAATATTTTCAGCCAAGGTAACGACAACAATTTTCTTATACGTACATACTCATTGTTTTATGAGTCATCAAATGTAGAATTAACAAAGTTTTACCTTTAGCCAAAAAGATTTTGAAAATATGGGTCCCAACTAGGTTTTTAAATATATATATAAAAAAAATCATTGAGATTAATTCCTTACAAATTGGTGTATTCATTTTACAAAATAGATGTCTTTTTATTTTTGAAATAGCATAGACTAGAAGGCAAAACATTGATTGGAATTGAGAGATAATTCCAAGACTTTTCAATTATTACATTTATTAGTTTCAAAGTCTTTAAGGGTGAAAGACGATAGGTTGCAAAAGTTTGGGTGTAAAATATAGGGAAAATAGCATGAATAGTCCCCATTATTTTAAAAAAATTCAATTTAATTCTCATTGTTTTAAAATGTTCAAAAATATCCCTAATATTTTTTAAAAGATTTTGTTTAGTTCCATTATTTTAAAAGGTTCAAAAAGATCCCCAATATTTTTTAAAAGATTCAGTTTAGTCTCTAATATTTTCTAAAAGATTTAGTTTAGTCCCTAATATTTTTTAAAAAGTTCAAAAAGGTCTTTAATATTTTTTAAAAGACTCAAACTGATCCTCACTGTCAAAATAACTATTAACTTTGACAGAATAGTAGTCACGTGCGTGCCACGTGACCAGTCTTTGAAGGACAATTTCGGTAAAAAAAATATTTTTTTTGAATTTTGAATCACGTGGCCATTACAGATTATGAATTCTCCTTGAAATATTCATTCTAACGAACCAAATTTTATGAAATTTGGACAATAATTAAAGGAGTTACGATTTTTTTAAAGATTATGCATAATCTGTAAAAAAAAAATTTCGCATGACATGAGGAAGAAGATAACCCATACAATGTTGTTTTGCATATTAGTAACAAATTAATTAAATTTTGTCAACTGTATTATAAAAGAAAGTCTGTCAAAGTTAATGGTTGTTTTGATTATGAGAACCATTTTGAGTATCTTGGGAAGTATTGGGGACCTTTTTGAATATTTTGAAATAATAGGGACTAATCGAATCTTTTAAAAAATATTAGAGATCTTTTTGAACCTTTTAAAATAATGGAGACTAAACTGAATTTTTTCAAAAATATTAAAGACTTTTTTAAACTTTTTAAAACAATGAAGACTAAACTGATTTTTTTGGAAACAATAAGAACTATTCATGTTATTCTCCCTAAAATATAACTTGATGAGAAGTGATCAAGGATCTCATGTAACTATATTTCAAAAACAATTGAGGCTAAAATTTGGTTCCCAATAATGACGTGGTTTTCGTTTCAGTTTAGAGACTACTTCAATGACAAAAACGGAAGTCTATATGCAAAGGCATGAAATTCATTTGCTAATTTAAGACAAGCTATGACATTTATTTTTAATCTAAATATCATTATAATTTCATGCCGATGTGAATTGTAGTAACAGTTAGGATTTTTTCAATTTAAAATTTAAGGGGTGAGAGCAATTGAATAATTTCACAAATAAAGATCAAAATCTCTAATAAGTTTTTTTTTGGCTGGGCAAGTAAAATTTTGCACTACAACATTTTAGACTTCTTGCAACCCTTGAAAAGCGTTGCAAATAAACTAAAAACCGTTGCAAATGACTTTATGCAACGGTTTTCTTACCGTTGAATCCGCTCTCGTTGTCTATTCTCTATTGCAACGGTTTTTTACAAGCAAATAGTAACGGTGAAAAATTGTTGCTATTGATAGTTTTAGCAACGGTTTTATCTAAAGACTATATTATGAACATCTTTCTTTTTGCAACGGTTTTAAAGGGTAATAACAACGGTTTTTTATACTTTTTGTAACAATTTTTTTATTTATTGCAACAGTTTTGATTAGTACTGGCAATGGTTTTAATACTTTTTGTAACATTTTCTGTCAAATAATGCAACGGTTCTTTTATGTATTAGCAACTGTTTTAGTATTTTTCGTAACGTTTTCAACCTCTATTGCAACGGTTCTTTTGAGTTTTAGCAACGGTTTTAATACTTTTAGTAACGGTGTTAGTACATTATTACAACGGTATTTTGAGTATGGGCAACACTTTTAATAACAATTTTTGTCAGTTATTGCAACAATTTCAATGGAAACTAGCAACACTTTTAATACCTATTGTAACATTTTTTTTAAGTTATTGCAACGGTTTTGTTGAGTTCTAGCGACGAATTTTATTCTTTTGGTAACACTTTTATTAGTTGTTGCAACAGTTTTGATAAGTACTAGCAACACTTTTTGTACATTTTGAAACGGTTTTTATCAGTTATTACAATAATAATTTACATTCATTAATAGATTCACCAATTATTCCACTAGATTTGAAAAGCATAAACAACAATTTATCTTAATTCCAAAAAAAAGTCATAACTGATACATTTGATATCGCAATGTAATAATAATGAATATAATAAGTAGTCAAATAAATTTCTTAAACGTAAGAATCATATCACTATCCAAAATAATTCAATCCAAGGTAGTATTTCTACCTAGTCATCACTAGAAAAATTAAAAACTAAGACATAGTTGAGCAAGAAACATCAACATATAGTTGAGCGATAAATGACAGCACATCAAACCAAAATTTCAATTTTGCTACATATCCCATTCCTCTTCCATATCTTCATAGGCATTTTTGTCTAAATTTGAAGTTTGTCCCTACATAAATAGACAAACAAATGTTATTATATGTCAATCAAAGCAATTAAAAAAATATAAGTATAGTATTTTGCATATTCAACACAGAAAACTGTAATAAAAAAGTAAGCTAGCTCATTATCAAATTCAATATAAAAAATAGTAGTCAAAATTCTAAAAAATTACAATAATAAACTCACAGGAAGCTAAAACATGAAACCCAAGATTTACAAGAAATCAAGCTTAAATAATCAAGTTAAAAACAATTACCTCGTTGTCATGTGAGAAAACATTATCACTGCCATAGGAAGCTTGGCTTAATAAAGGTGCAAGAACATCAGGATCGATAATCAAACCAGGATTCATTTGCTTCAAATTCTTTAACACTGCATGAACTCCATTTGCAACACGATTGGTATGTTCATCCATTTTTTTTCTGAAATCTTCCTTCATATATTCTTCTTGTTCTTTATGAGCTTTTTCCACTTCCTTAATTTGAAGTTGTTTCTTTAAGGAAGATGAAGTCACTCCTTGTCCATAAGTACGGACATTGTTTTGAATGGATTAAATCCACCAGATGCTAGCCCAAGTCTTACATTCCTAACTTCAGAGGAAAAATCAATGTGTCGCGAGTTAAAGGTTTTCCAAGCTTGCCCATCCCTGGGATGCCTTAATTTTCCATCTACAGAATTATTCTCTTCGTGCCATCTCATCAACTTCGCTGTCTTTGAATACATGAACAACCTTTGAAGCCTAGGTACTAAAGGAAAATGCCATAATACCTTGGATGGAATTTTGTGGGTATTTGTAGAATCTTCATCACCATCACATTGAACATCTTCACGTAGCTTCCATCTAGAGGCTCCACATAGATGACAAGAATTTCTTTCCCCATACTTTTTCCAATAAAGCATGCAGTCATTAGGACAAGAATCAATTTTTTTATAATCAAGTCCTAATTCCTTTACCATTTTTTTTGCTTTATTGAAAGACTCTGGAATCTTTAGAATAGGAATCGTCTCCTTCAATAGCTCAAGAAGAGCTGTAAATGATGCATTACTCCATCCATGGAGGCATTTCAAAAGGTATAAGTGAATAGTAAAAGAAAGAGTGGAAAATGTTTTGCAATTAGGATACAACTCTTGTTGAGCCTCCTCAACTAATTTGTAGAATTTTTTAGCTTCAGCATTGGGCCCTTCTCTAATCCCCTTTTCTCGTGTGTTTGAGAATCCTTGCATAACATCCCTAAAAGTATCATTCAGAAGTCCTTCCATATCATCATTCCCCCTATCCATTTCAGCACTGACATCTGTATTCATTTTATATAATGTCTCATCTTCTCCATGGAAAACCCACTTAGTGTATCCTTTAGTAAAGCCCTTAGTTATTAAGTGATCAAAAACTTCTTCTCTAGCACACCAATCACGATTGGTACATTTAACACAAGGACAAAGAATCTGCTCATCTATCACTACTTTTTCAAAAGCATAATCAAGAAATTGATTAACACCATTAATGTACTCATCACTCGCTCTTGACAAATGAATCCAACTTTTGTCCATTATGCAAAACTTACTGGAAAGGAAACAAATAAAAAAAGAAAAAAAAGAGAACAATTACTTTAGAAACTGAATTGAAGAATTAAATGTTAAAATATAAACATACGTAACCACTAAAAGTATAAACTTCATATGCTAGATATTACACAATTCAAAACAAGACCAGGAAAGTTTAAAAGAAATTTGGAATCAAATATTAAAGTCTATCAATTAAAAACAAACTTTGAATTTAGAATTGTAGTTGAAAGAGCAGCATTAACATTCATTAATACTATGCTCACTATACAACTCAAATCTAAAAGCTAAAAAGAACATATCAATAATGCACGTATAATTGATGCAGTGTTTATACATAACTTAGCAAAAAACTATGGATAGCCTACCTTGGCCAATTAAACCACCTGCAACAGCAGCTTTTTTTGCCGCAAAAGATTTCCTTATGGTTTCGTATTCGATTTAGCAACATCTGCCTTTCAAGATTATTAATCTACCCTCCCATTAGTTTCATTTTTAATAACTTGTGTTCTATCTCTCTACTAAGCAACAAAAAAAACAAAATCTTTCTTACAAAAAAAAATTAAGTGATCTTATTATTCATATTATACGTTACAGCACCACAAGAATATATTCATTGCTGCATGCATTATTGCGATCAGTACATAGGACTCCAATAACATTAGCTTATCTTTGTTACCACCAAAAGAGTTGACCTTGAAATAGACCTCAGTGTTTTGCATTGATCCCATCAAAATTCTTAATCAAAGATCAATGCAGAATAAGTAAAGTTAAAATGATTACGCAAGGAATTAGACTTGAATACAAGGCTTTTATATAAAAAAAAAAAAAGACAAAGTACGAAAACAGTTGCATACCATCAATATAGAAAATAGGCAGTAGTATGGGAAATCTTGAATTGTAAATTATACACCAACCAATTCAATAATTAATTAAAAAAAATCCCCAAATCTCATCCCCCAAACAAGAACCCTAAATTTATCAATGATATCTTATGGCAATCTAAGACATGGCTAAAGATAATACAATCTCAACTTAAAGTTAGAAGGCTTACCACAGGTGTTGTGATACAGAATCGCTTTAAACTGATTTGCAATTCTTCACCAAAAAGTAATAATTATTTGAAACTCTGCGCCAAGAGATGATTCAGAGAAATAAGATAAAAGCTATTAAAATTTTTGTTTGATTTGAGAGAAAGAGAGAAAGCTGTGAGTGAAAAACGTAGAGTATTACATATAAGGCGTTTATTAGATGTGAGAGAAACAGAGAAACCAAAACTGTAAAAAAAAAAAAAAAAAGGGTCAATTACCTTGTGGTATGAATGTCTGCGGCAAAGACTTCTTTTTTGTCAAAATAGCGAAAGGCAATTTTTTGCCATAAGTGATTCACGATTTGAGAAGCCTAAATTTTGGGAAATTTTTTACGTCAAATTTTGGAGAAAATTTTGAGTCCTGTTAAAATTTTGGTAGGAATAAGCTCTAAATATTTGTGGGAAATAATTTTATAACTTTCCACCAAATATTTCATTTTAGGTAACGCTATTAAACGTTGCAAATAATCTCAATTTGATAAACCGTTGCTAAAAGTAAAATTTATATCTATTACTTAGCAAAATGCTGGACTTAAGATACATACTACAACAGTTTGATAAAAGAGTTGCAAAAAATATTAGTTTTAGACAACCATTACAAATACTGTTGCAAAACAGTAACTTTAGCAACGGTTTTTTTATTAGTCCAATTAAAGGGTTGCAATAAGGCAAAAATGTGGTAGTGTTGTATTAATAAAAAAAAAAATGTACATCATTTGTAATGTCAAGACTTCTGGGATCTTCAACCATAAGAATCTCTTACACTTACGTGTTATATAAGAATATTTTTCTCTATATTTCAGAAACTTCTACAACTACATGTTATACAACAGTTAATTTTTTTTTTTAATTAATAATTTCTCATAAAATTACTTTCTTGCAAAAATTGCTATTAGCTTTTCTAGAATCCTAGTTGAAAATAAAATAATTTGTATAAGTAATATATAGATATAGAGACATAGTGCAATAAAGATAAAATTTCTGATTAGATGGCGGTTGATAAAATAATCTCTAATCATAATTTTTGCTACCGATATGTGAATGATGCAAAATTATTTTCGTATTGTATTTATGGTGGGATCATATGCAACATTACCATATAAAATGGTTAAAGTTATTTATAATGGTTTTTTAACTTTTTTATAACAATTTTAAAAGCTGCTATAAATAAAAATGTATTATCACAAATATAATAATTTATTTGTAAACGGCTATTCATGTACAAGTAAAAATCCTTTGTAAGGAAAATAACTACCGTAAATTATTACGTGATAGAACGTACAAAATTAAAGTGTATTTTGTTTCATTTTTCTTCTCATCATCATGAATTTCAAACAGTGTCTTAGCGTACGTATATAAATGAGGCCACGTAGAGATTCATTACAAACGCAAATACATCACCGGCTTTGATTACCCTCCGAGGCTAAACGTTACAGTCCCTGGATTTCACCACCGGCGATTTTCTCCCGCGAGGCTTTTCTTGGCAATCTCCATGGCTGGCCAATCAAGAAAATGGATGATCCTCGTAGCCACCATATGGATTCAGGCTTTCACTGGAACCAACTTTGATTTCTCAGCATATTCATCTGAATTGAAGGCTGTTTTAGGTGTGTCTCAGGTGCAGCTCAACTATCTGGCGACGGCCTCGGACCTTGGCAAGGCCTTGGGATGGTCATCAGGGTTGGCTTTATTGTATGTGCCTCTGTGGGTGGTCATGTTCATGGCTGCTTTCATGGGGTTGGTTAGTTGGTTAGTTATGGTCTTCAATGGCTTGTTATTCGTAACATCATTGCCTTGCCGTATTTTGTGGTGAGCTTCGCTATCATATCGGCTTTGAGCTAGTATTCATTTTTTTTTTTTAATGTTTGCTCTATGATGATATTATTAACATGGTACGTAGAAGATTTCAATTCTTACATTTCTATGATGGTGTTGCACTTTCAGTTATTACTTTGTCATTGTAAAATGGCATTTTGAATTTAAACATCTTCGTTTGGTATAATTTGATTTAATAGATAAGATATATCTATAGTTGCATACATTTACGACGCATGTGTTTAATGTTACCATAAATACTTGCATTTTTTTGTATGTCCCGAGTAGTGGCAAAGCTAGTCACCGGGAATCAGATGTTGCACTACAGTGTTTGAATCAGTAACCAAAATTCGGAAAAAATCATTTGTACATAAGATTTTTTTATGAAGACAATGCAATTTTTTTTATATTTTCATCCTAATCAAATAAGATTACTGTCTAATTGTTCGTCTGATGAAAACTGTACAATTTTTCCTATATTTTTCTTTTCAATCTCTTATTTTCTCTCGTTTCCTCACTTTCTCTTCATTCAACAAAACATAATTTTTTCTCACTTTGTGTTTTTTGGTTTTGATGAAAAGAATTCAACTCACATGGGTCGGTTAGAAAGGAAAAATATGGTATGAAAAATAGGATATCTGAATTCAATTAACATAATTTGTTGTCAAAAACCAAATCAGATATCTGTGGGATATTTTGATAATTTCTCTTATCAATTTTTTATAAACCTCTCTAATTTAGATAAAATGACCAATTTTTGTCCATATATATCATGTATAGATATATTTAGAAATATCACCACATCACTTGGGCTATTGCAAATACTTGGCTACTTCAACACCCATCCTGGTGCCATTTCTAATTAAAAAACAATCCCGAAATTTTAGGGGGTGCCAGTGAGCCCAACGTGGCTCTGCCTATGGTCCCGAACTCAAAACTTTAGGCTTGTAAGTTAATTGGTTTTGTATGTTTAAACCATAACTACTTGGATTTCAAATTAATTGGATCAAAACAATTAACTCACAACTCGAACTTATGGAACATACACTTAACACTTCTCTGATTAGTGGCAGAGCCACCAATGCATGAAGTGCATGTGCATCCCCTCAACTTGGAAAAAAATTCTTTTTTTTTTTGGATTTTTTTTTAAATCATTATATTAGACACTTTCATTGTACGAGTGCACCCCTTAACCTCTCTCACTATACGAGCTCACCTCTTAACTTTGGGTTCTTGGCTACACCATTGTCTTCGATTGATGTGGCACTAATACCATTTTGTCATATTTTGAATCAGAAATTTCAAATCCCAAATAATTAACTCAAATTATCCTGTAAACTTACAACACTCAAACTTATAAACTATATACTTGATACTTCTCTCATCATTTGAATGGTTGAAGTTATTATTTTTATGTGTTTTCCAAAGATTTTTTTCCCAAACTTTTCTTGTAAATGAAAGCCTATTTTGATTTTCTATTGTTAAACCCCTAATAAAAAATTGTAATCAGATAAATGGAGGGAAAAGTGCTTCTTTCCAGTAGCTTCACTTCTGACTTCTTAATTGGGTGGTATATTTTCCAGATGGTTGAGCATCTACCAGTCATTCTTTTTTTATACTTAATTTGTTTACTTTTCGAATCTACAAAGAAAAGGAATAAAAACGAGTAAAGTGAAACATAAAAGTGAGTGGCCATACATTACATGGATTTTTCTATTGGGGCCACATATAGTTATGCAAGAAAAAGAAAAAAAAAAAGAAGTGAATAGATGTTGGTCAGTGTCAGCCTCGCCGGATGACATAAGTTGTCTTCACATCACATTTGGGTTTGACGATGGGAATTCTAAGCTGAGGTATGATGTTCATTTTGAGTTGAGGCGAGCTAATCCGAGTCAAGTCCAACACATTCATCTAATGCCTAACCTGGATGCTACTTCGACCTCACTCCGACCCAGTAAAATCCCGACCTCGGCAAACAGCTGTTCTGATGGGACATAAAGTTCTGATGGGACATAAAGCTGCACTGCATTAAATGATGTTAGGTTCGAATTTAGTATAAATAGAGCTCCACCCCTTCATTTCTAAGGTAACTGCTCATTAAATGTTCTCAGCTACTTCGCCAACTCGGACATACTAATCATTCGCACGTCCGAGGGAAAAATCCGGGTCGTCACCTCGCCTTTTCCTTTATTTCCCTTGTGCAGGTCAGGTAGTCGACCCGAAAATCTAGGTCGAGGAGCCGACCCAGAAATCCAACTCGGCGGGAGTAGCTTTCCAACCTCAACGTCGAGATTCTGACCTCGACAGTTTGGCGCCGTCTGTGGGAAACGAGTTTTTTCTATCACTCTTCTCACCACTCATTAAGAAACTACCATGGTACAAACAAGGAGCTATAGCGCACCGGTAGAGGACTTGCCCAACCCGGATGGGGACCTCGAAACCACACAGGTGCCTAGCCAAGTACCGACCTAAGTCGACGTTGGAACGAGTCAACGTATACACTTAGCCACCCAAACCAACCCCATGACAGATGGAGACCTCAACTCTAGCCTGTCACCGGAGATAAGGATGATGCTGAGGATGTTTGAGGAACTTAAGGAGCAGGTAGCCCGGTTAGCTGTGGACCCCCCGGCTCCGCAAGAAGCTACGCGGCGGCCCTCACGTCCACAATTCCACATCCCAGACCCTAGGCGAAAGCGGACGCAAGATGAAGAGGGCTTCCTAGAGCCGATGGTGGGACCCGAGGGGGCAAGAGGTAAAAGGGCGGCTCAAGCCGACCCCGAGCATGCCAAGACCGTGGCTACTATAGCCAAGGTAATTAACCAGCTCGGCGTAAGCCCACTCTCACCCGAGGTACTAGCCACGCCACTACCCACTAGCAGCCGGATGCTCAACCTAGCAGTCTACAACGGGGACGGCGACCCAGCCAGCCACTTGCTCAACTTTGACCATCACATGACTCTGCATGATATGTCCAACCTTGTGAAGACGAAGACATTCCCGACCACCCTAGTTGGCAATGCCTTGGACTGGTTCCAGAAACTTCGTCCCAGCTCTCTTGCAAGTTTTCATCAGCTGGCTGAGGCTTTCCTATCCCGCTTCGCGGGAAGCCGACGTGCAACCTGCCACACTTCGACATTGCTATCGGTGAAGCAGCATAGAGGGAAAAGTTTGAGGGCTTACACAGCTAGATTCAATGAAGAGTCCCTTAGAATTCCCAACCTGGAAGACTCTATGGCATTGATGGCTTACCAGAGTGAGCTCAGATCGGGCCCCCTTACATCCTCCTTGGTCATCGATCCCGTGGATACTGTAGCCGAGCTGATGGTACGAGCAGAAGGGTACATACACTCGGAAGAAATTCATCAAGCGAAGATGGATGATGACAAGGAGAAGGAAGCCAGTAAGAAGGGAGAGACCTCCCGAGCCCAACCTGGGGGTAAGATCCAAAATGACCGAGGCAAGTAGCTTCTGTAGCTGAAGCAGAACCCCCGGTTCACTATGTTCATTCCCCTTAACACCACAAGGGAGCAGATCCTGATGGAAATCCAGCACCAGAACCACCTGCCTCCAGCTCCGAGGATGAAATGCCGACATGAGAAGCGCAATAGAACCAAGTATTGCCGCTACCATATGGACTACGGCCATACCACCGAGGAGTGCAAAGACTTGAAACAGGAGATCGAAGCCCTAATAGCCCGAGGTCACCTCCGGAGGTATATAGATCAATAATTGACTCGGAATCACGATCAGAGAGATAAGGAGAGAAGTCCACCCAGGCACCAGGTTAGGGGCGGACGTTTGGCTGTGATTGAGACCATCGCAGGAGGATTGGCGTCGGGTGGGGAGACCTCGGTTGGCAGGAAGGGTTATGTTCGGGCTGGGAGGAAGTATGGACCGACGCGGGATCCGGTCCCAGAGATAGAGGAGCTCACCTTCTCCTCAGAAGACTTGGAGGGGGTGATATTGCCCCATGACGACCCAATGGTAATCAGCGCTGAAATAGTCAACTTCACCGTGAAGAGGCTGATGGTGGACACTGGGAACTCGGCAGAAGTCCTATTCTTGAAAGCATTTAAGCAAATGGGGTTGGACAAGAGCCAACTCAGGCTGTTGAGGGGTACTTTGGCTGGTTTCACCGGACAAGCCCACCGAGATGAGGGGTCATCAATCTCCCGCTGAAGCTGGAAGATGGAAACAAGCGGGTTTCGATGCAAGCCAACTTCATTGTGATGGATTGCAACTCTACTTACAATGGGATCTTAGGTCGGGTGGCACTCAACCATTTCAGGGCCGTCCCTTCAACTTATCACCAGGCTCTGAAATTCCTGACCCCGGCCGGCAAGGCCACCATCCGCGGAGCCCAGCTCTCAGCTCGGGAATGTTATGAAAACTCCTTCCGCCCCAAATATCAGGTTGGATGGGGACCAGATTTGCCCGATGAGAAGAGGGATGCGAAGAGGGGAAGCCCAACTGAAGACCTTCAAGAGATGGAGCTCTATGACGAGACGAAGAGAGCAAAGATTGGGAGTGAACCCTAAAGACCTTCAAAGGGATCCGCGGAGCCCAGCTCTCAGCTCAGGAATGTTATGAAAGCTCCATCCGTCCCAAATATCAGGTTGGATGGGGACCAGATTTGCCGGATGAGAAGAGGGATGCGAAGAGGGGAAGCCCAGCTGAAGACCTTCAAGAGGTGGAGCTCTCCGACGAGACGAAGAGAGCAAAGATCGGGAGTGAACTCTCTGCCGACCTCAAGAAAGGTATAAGCCAATTTCTC
Organism: Ehretia macrophylla; assembly: GCA_037974665.1. NCBI lineage: Eukaryota > Viridiplantae > Streptophyta > Magnoliopsida > Boraginales > Ehretiaceae > Ehretia > Ehretia macrophylla. The sequence continues at coordinate 39,828,799 of CM075782.1, read as the reverse complement.
CTAAAAAATGAACACATATTTGCATGGTCTGCCTCTGACATGACAGGTATTAACCCGGGAGTGATTGAGCATCACCTGAATGCCGACCCAAATCACTATCCGGTAAAGCAGAAGCGCAGACACTTCCATTATAATAAGCAACAAATCATAGCAGAAGAGGTGGACAAATTGGTAGACGCCGGCCACATAAAGGAAATCCAATACCCAACCTGGTTATCCAACGTGGCACTGGTGACCAAGTCCTCAGGAGGATGGAGATTGTGTATTGATTTTACCGACCTCAATAAAGCCTGCCCTAATGACTGCTTTCCCCTACCTCGGATTGATCAGATGGTGGATGCCACCTCCGGGTTCGAGCTACTCTCTTTCATAGATGCCTTCAAAGGCTATAACCAGATCAAGATGGCACCAGAAACAAAGAGAAGACCGCCTTCACCATCGATAAAGGTCTTTACTACTATGAGGTCATACCTTTTGGTCTTAAGAATGCTAGAGCTACCTACACTCGGATGGTGAATAAGATTTTCAAAAATCAAATTGGCCGAAATATAGAGATCTATGTAGATGATATGTTGGTCAAGAGCAGAAGGGCAGGAGACCATGTAGCCGACCTGGCTCAAGCCTTCGTCATAATGGAGCACTTTGGGATAAATCTGAACCCTTAAAAGTGCACATTCGGTGTCAAGGCAGGAAAGTTTCTGGGCTTCATGGTCACAGCCCGCGGAATAGAAGCCAACCCGAAGAAGGTTCAAGCGATACTTGACCTAGCACCGCCGACCTGCGTGAAGGACAGCCAGGTGCTCGTGGGCAAGGTCGCGGCGCTTAGCAAATTCATGTCCAGGTCGGCCGACAAGTGTGCTTCTCTGTTCAAAATATTGAGGAGTCCTAAGAATTTCGAATGGACCATGGAATGCTAGGATGCCTTCGAGGAGTTGAAAAGGTATCTAGCTTCGCCACCCCTGCTATCCCGACCTGAGGTAGGGGAGGAGTTGGTATTATACTTAGCATGCTCAGGGACAGCAGTGGCAGAGGCACTGGTACTTGAAGAAGGGAAGGAGCAGAAGCCGGTCTATTATTTCAGCAAGACATTGCAATGGGCCGAGGTGAAGTACTCCTCCTTGGAAAAACTCGCCCTCGCGCTCATCACAGCAGTAAGAAAGTTGAAGCCATACTTTGATGCTCATCCAATTAAGGTCGTGATGGATGCCCCACTCAAGTCCATCATGCATAAGCCGGAGGCGTCGGGTAGGCTGTTGAAATAGGCAGCTGAGCTGAGTCAATTTGACATCACCTACCAGCCCAGAACAGCCATCAAAGCCCAAGCCATCGCAGACTTTGTAGTGGAATGCACTGGCCGAGCCGAGCATGACCTAGAAGATGTGTGGAAGGTTCATGTAGATGGGGCCTCGGGAAGTCTGGGAGCGGAGCTGGGGTGGTCATCCTCGACCCAACCCGGCATGAGCACTAATACTCCCTCAAGTTCACCTTTCCGGCGTCCAACAATGAAGCTGAGTACGAAGCGGTGATTGCGGGGTTGAAAATTGCAGCTCAACTCGGGGCACAGACAGTCGACCTGAGCACCGACTCTCAATTGGTTTCTAGTCAGATGTTGGGAGAGTTTGAAGCCAAAAACAATACTATGCTGGCCTACCTCAACAAAGTCAAGGATTTGATCTCAAGGCTCAAAAGGTTCACGATACAGCAAATTCCGAGGGATGAGACTATGAAGGCTGACGCTCTGTCCAGGTTGGCCTTGGGCGAGAGCCGACCTGCCCTGGTCCATGTGAAAGAAGTATCCGAACCAAGTATCCAGTTGGGGGTGCAGGCTGTAGCCGAGCTCAATTTAAGCTCAGATTGGACCAAACCAATCATGGACTACTTGGAGGGGAGTATTGATAAATCCGTATTTTTAGTAACTTTAACCCATTAAATCATGTATATTGCATTATTATTTCAAACTTAATTGTATATTTTACACAAATTTAATGCAATATAGGTTCTGAAGAAGAAATAGCAAAAATGGCCACAAAAGCCAACTTTTGAAGTGAATTTTCGGTGCAATACTGAAGGAGGAAGGTAGAACGACTTTGAAACGAGCAAATCGAGATTGAATTTGACCAAACGGAGTGCGAAAACGGATTCAGGACGCTGAAAAACCTTGAAGTAGCCTTGGTCAACTTTTTGGTTAAAGTCAAAGTCAACGGGTAAATAGTCAAAGTCAAAGTCAACTTTTGGTCAAAGTCAAAGTTAACTTTTTGTCAAAGTCAAAGTCAACGGGTGAATAATAAAAGTCGAAGTCAACGCATGAATATTAAACTCAACGTGTGAATAGTATCTTCGCTGACATCACGCTAATACAATAATGACCTAGGCGAATGACATCATGCTGACATAATGATGACCTAGGCAAATGACATCACGCTGACAAAATGATGATATCATGGTTTGAATAGTACTTGTGAATAGTGCCAAAATTTCTCTATAAATACTCCATTCCTCATTTCATTTTCCTTGTACCATTTTCTCTTCTTAGCTTAGATTTTGCTCTTGTGTTTGAGTGCTTTAGTTATTATTCTGAGTTGTGTGCAAAGTTTTAATCCCAAAAGGGAAGGTCTAGTGAGCCATCATCATACCGAAATCATACCGGTCTATCGAAATCCATTCAACACGATAAGTATTCTTTTATTTTGGTTTTCGTTATGATTTCTTGTACTTTACAGTTTATTATGGCACACTAGACCCGAGATTCGGGGTGGTACGTGTGAGGTTACTCTTGTACATATGTTGTGATTCAGATTTATTAAAGTCTCGTATTTCTATTTCTAATTATTCTTTGATTAATTATACATATACTTGTAGTTATGTTATATTTAATTGAAAGTATATATACGCCCAGTTTTGTAAACCAGTGGCAATACGAGACTACCTCGGATGGATTCTAGTCTGGTTGTACCAACACCTCCAAGTTACATAAGTGAAAGATTAATTGAGAGATTGAAAATCGTTAGGTTGTACCAACACATCCAGTCTTGTTAATTAATTAATCTTATCACTTACGTAATTAAATGCTCATTTCAGTAGTGGGAGCTTGTAGCCCTATTTCTGAAGGACTTAACTTTTAATCTGAATCAATAACTTTGTACTTGCGTATACCGAGCTATAACCACCCCGAATCATTAACCCTTTGGATTTTTTGTGTTGAGTGTTGTGATTATTTAATTTAGCACTTTTGATTAATTCACTTTTGGACCTTGTTACTACCGTATCTTTGGACATTTTGTGGACATCTCTTGGACTTAATTTTTCGTACTTCCGTACTTCCGTACTTTTGGACTTTTGAACTTAATCAAACTTATCCGTGACGGGAGATAGTCAAACAATTCTATATTAAGGACTTAACTTAACTTGATAACCCAATCTCCGTGGATCGACCCTCTACTCGCCACAAATAGAGGTAATTCAAGGTAAGAAATATTTTCAATCAGTTAACCTTACTATTTTTGAGGGCAAAATGACGCGATCAAAATTTGGCGCCGTTGCCTGGGATTGGTGTTCATTAAAAAAGGTAAGACTTTAATTTATGTATATATGTATTATTATGTATATATATTTTAGATTTTAGTTCTTATTTTATTTAATCTTGTTTTTGTATATAGACTATATTTCATTTTCATTCATCTTTTTGAGTTTTAAGTTTGTATGCATGGTCGGAGATCTTTAAAACCACCCATCTTTGTATTGGATTCAGAAATTGAGAAAACCTTTAAATCCAGAATCAAAGCACGAACTTTTCTAATCATGGCTGATCAACATCCGAATCAAAACCAAAATCAGGATCAAGTTGAAGGTAGAGAAGTAGGAAATGTGAGGAGGAGCATAAAAGATTTTTCCACACCACAAGATTATGTTCCTCCACGATCTATCGCCTTACCTGAAACTGATGATGGTTTTAAAATAAAGTCTCACATGATTTCAATGCTTCCCTTGTTCCACGGTCTTTCTAATAAAAATCCGTATGATCACATTAATACTTTTGTTAATACATGCAGATCGATCAATACTAGAACTGCCTCAAAAGAGGTTGTTAAATTGAGATTGTTTCCTTACTCTTTAATGGGTCAAGCACAAAATTGGCTTTACAGATTACGATCTGGTTCTATTACTTCTTGGGATCAATTGCAAAGAGAATTTCTTGAAAGATTTTACTCTTCTTCAAAACCAATGAATGTAGGAATCAATTAAATAATTTTTCTCAGTTACCTGGAGAGGCACTTCATGAGAGTTGGGACATATTTGAAACCTTAACTTATGAATGTCCACACCACAGTATTCCAGATTGGCAATTAGCTTAGAATTTCTATCAAGGGTTAAATGAGCATAATAAAATTTTGCTCGATTCAGCTTGTTCATAAAATTGAGCAACAATTCACGAAAGCGTGCAACTTCATCTAGAGAAAAGAGAAAAAGTGTAGGATCAAATGATTATAATTCTTTGACATCAAAGATTGAAAATCTAACTCTTGCATTGGAAAAAATGGTTAAAAGGAAAGAATCATTGCATGTAGTTGATTCAGGTGAAGGTGTTCTTGCATCAAATCCCAATTCAATTTCAGAGCAAGCTTGTGCTGCTTATAGATATCCCCGTAATTATGATCCATTCTCTAACACTTATAATCCAGGTACACGAGATCATCCAAATTTTCAGTGGGATTAGAATCGGGAAGATGTTCAACAACAAAGACCAAGAAGCTATCCTCCAGGATTTCATTCAGTTCCATAAGGACAGGTACCTACGAGCTCTAATTCAGGTTCCAATTCTTATGGGACTACTTTTGAAGGACAGGTTTTGAAAAAGCTTCACAACTGGGAACCAACTATGCAACTGGTAAGTACACATACAAAGGCAATTGCCAACTTGGAAAGACAAATTGGGCAATTAGCTAACACAATTCAGAAAACGGAAGATGGAACAGTCCCTGCTCAACCTGATGGAAACCCAAAAGGTAAGGCCCATGTAGTATCTACAAGTAAAATAGTGGAGGATCTTCAAGTTGTCACTACATTGCGAAGTGGTAAGAAAGTTGATAACAAGGTAAGTGTCGAAGCTTACGAAAATGCAAGACTTGCAAAGCAAAAAGCTAAGTCTCAAGTTACTGTTGATTCATCAAAAGAAACTGCAAATAACCTGAAACTTTAATTTTACATGAAAATATTCTATTGACACTGAGTCCCAAAGCACCCTTTCCACAGGCATTAGGTAATCCACCTAATAAAGATTCAAAAATGGAAGAAATGCTTGAAACCTTTAAGCAAGTTAAAATCAATTTACCTCTGTTAGAAATCATCAGGCAAATTCCTGCTTATGCAAAGTTTCTTAAGGATTTATGCACTCAGAAAAGAAGGAATTCAGCTTTGATATCAAACAAAGTAAGATTGACTGAAAAGGTAAGCAGCATTCTTACTTCTCATGTTCCACCAAAATTGAAAGATCCAGGTGCATTTATCATTCCTTGCTATATTGGTAATCATTGTGTAGATCGTGCCCTTCTTGATTTAGGAGCTAGTGTGAATCTTCTCCCCTTTAATCTTTTTGAGCAGTTAGATATAGGAGAATTTAAACCTACTCCTGTCACCCTTCAACTGGCTGATAGATCGCTTAGAATTCCTAGGGGCATGATTGAAGATGTGTTGATAAAGGTTGATGAATTTTATTTTCCTGTGAATTTTGTTGTGCTAGATATGGAACCAGGAGAAATTCAAAAGTTCCAAACTCCAGTTATATTAGGGAGACCATTTTTAGCAACAGCTAATGCAAAAAATCACTGTGCAACTGGAGAATTGGAGTTTACATTTGGAGATATTAAGGTAAAGCTGAATGTTGCTAATGCTGCTAGGTTTGCAGATGGAGATGATGGTCTTGAATGTTTTATTCTTGATAAGATTTATCCATTAATTGAAGAGTCTTTTCTTAGTCTTATGCAAAAAGATTTTTTGGAGAATACTTTGAATGATGATGAAGTAGTGATGAGTAGGTTTGAGGAGGAATCTGATGAATTTTTAGAAAGCAATTTAAGATTTGATGAAAAACATCAAGTTTGTGCAATAGAACCATGATTGACTCTTTCTAAAGAACCCATGCTTCCTTCTATACAATCTCCTCCTGAGTTGGAACCGAAGCAACTTCCTAGTTATCTCAAGTATGTTTTTCTAGGGGCAGATCATACACTTCCAGCTATTGTTGCTTCTAACCTTTCTTTGGAACAGGAAGCTAAACTTGTAGATGTATTGTCTAAGAATAAGGAAGCGTTAGGCTAGACTGTTGCAGACCTTAAAGGAATAGATCCCCCTTTTTGCATGCATAAGATTAATTTGGAAGATGGAGCCAAGACATCTAGAGAGATGCAACGTAAGCTGAACCCGAACATGAGGGAAGTTGTAAAGAAGGAAATAGTGAAGTTGTTAGATGCAGGTATCATTTATCCTATTTCAGATAGTCAATGGGTTAGTCCTATACAGGTTATACCTAAGAAATCAGGAATCACTGTGGTGACAAATGATAAAGGTGAATTGGTACCTACCCGCACCACAACTGGATGGCGTGTGTGTATTGATTATAGGAAACTCAATGCTGCAACAAGAAAGGATCATTTTCCTTTACCATTCATTGATCAAATTTTGGACAGGTTGGCAGGACAAGGTTATTACTGTTTTCTTGACGAGTACTCGGGATACAATCAGATCCCTGTGGACCTTGAAGATCAGGAAAAGACAACTTTTGCATGTCCTTTTGGCATGTTTGCTTATAGAAGAATGCCTTTTGGCCTCTATAATGCACCAGCCACTTTTCAACGCTGCATGATATCTATGTTCACTGATATGATGGATGAATTTGTTGAAGTCTTTATGGATGATTTTTCTATCTTTGGCTCTTCATTTGACACTTGTTTGAATAATCTTTCTTTGGTGCTGAAAAGATGTCAGGAATCTAATCTCATACTTAGTTGGGAGAAAAGTCATTTCATGGTTCAAGAGGGAATTGTTCTCGGACACATTCTATCCAAGAAAGGAGTTTGGGTTGATAAAGCTAAGGTTGATATTATTTCTGATTTGCCCCCTCCAACAACTGTTAAACAGGTGAGATCGTTCCTTGGACATGCTGGTTTTTACCGACGATTTATAAAGGATTTTAGTAAAATTGCTAGACCTTTATCAAATTTGTTGGCACAGGATACTCCATTCCAATTTGATGAAAAATGTGTTACTGCTTTTGAAACACTGAAAAATGCACTTTCCACTGCTCCAGTGATTCAACCACCAGATTACTCTCTTCCTTTTGAAATTATGTGTGATGCTTCGGATTATGCCATAGGAGCTGTATTAGGTTAACGCAAGGATCGAGTTCCTTGTGTGATCTATTATGCCAGCCGAACTTTAGATGATGCCCAGAAAAACTATACCACCACAGAGAAAGAATTGTTTGCTGTAGTTTTTGCATTAGAAAAATTTCAGCCTTATGTGTTAGGGTAAAAAATAATCATTTATTCTGACCACTCGGCATTAAGATACTTGTTGGAAAAGAAAGATGCTAAACCTAGGCTTATTCGATGGTTGTTATTAATTCAAGAATTTGATTTAACTAAATAAACAGAAAATGAGTTACCCCTGAGAGATACATTTCCTAATGAACAGTTACTGTTAATTTTTACTCCTAAACTTCCTTGGCATGCTCATATTGTGAATTATCTTGCAGTTGGTAAAATACCAAGGAGTGGAACAAGGCTGAGAGAGATCGATTTTTCTCAATTGCAAAGCATTATTTCTGGGAGGATCCTCATTTGTTCCGTATTTGTTATGATCAAATTATTCATAGATGTGTACCCAAGTCTGAACAGCTAAGCATCATGTCATTTTGTCATTCGCAGGAATGTGGGGGACACTTTGGAGGACGACGGACAACTATCAAAGTTCTGCAAAGTGGGTTTTATTGGCCCACATTAATCAAGGACACTCATGAGTTTTGCAAGGTATGTGAAAGATGCCAAAAGATATGTAACATGGGAAAAAGGGATATGATGCCCTTAAATCCTATCGTGGTTTGTGAACTTTTTGATGTTTGGGGTATTGATTTCATGGGTCCTTTCCTCATCTCATTTGGTTTTCAATACATTTTGGTTGGTGTTGATTATGTGTTTAAATGGATTGAAGCAATTGCAACAAGGACATAAGCACACTGTTGTGATGAAATTTATAAAAGAAAACATTTTCTGTCGATTTGGAATTCCACGAGCCATCATTAGTGACGGTGGAAGTCATTTCATTCACTGAACTTTTGAAAAATTGTTGAAGAAATACTCAGTCATTCATAAGGTTGCAACTCCATATCACCCACAAACTAGTGAACAGGTTGAGGTTTCTAATAGGAAAATTAAATCAATCCTTGAGAAGACAGTTAGACCTGATAGGAAGGATTGGTCCACTCGATTGAATGATGCACTTTGGGCATATAGAACTGCATATAAAACTCCTATAGGAATGTCACCTTTTCGTTTAGTTTATGGAAAAGCATGTCATTTACCTGTTGAGTTACAACATAAGGCTTTTTGGGCAATTAGAAATGTGAATTTTGACTTGCAGAAAGCTGGTAAAAACAGGTTATTCCATCTAAATAAAATTGAAGAAATGCGTTTAGAGGCATACGAGAATGCCAAGATTTACAGTGAGAAAATGAAGAGAACGCATGATAAAATGATTATTCGTAAGTCATTTGTTCCTGGAGAAGATGTGTAGTTATTTAATTCTAAGTTACGATTGTTTCCAGGAAAATTGAGGTCTAGGTGGGATGGACCATTTAAGGTTGAACAAGTTTTTCCGTCTGGGGTTGTCAAGATAAAAGATAAAACAAATGGGAAAACTATGTTTGTAAATGGACAAAGGCTAAAACCAGCGATCCAGTTAAAGAATTGGGGTGAAGAGTCAATTGAACTTAAGAATCCAATCCCTGCAGAGTAACAATTTCAAAGTAATTCTGTCTGGCTGAAGACGTTAAACTTAGCGCTCCTAGGAGGCAACCTAGGATTTTTAATTTTATTTTTATTCTTTTTATTTTTTTATTAATACTAAATGAGCCTTTCTCTAGCTTAAAGTAGTTTGGGTCTTAACCCTGAGAAACACTCATAAATGTATAATTGTCATGATACTAGTGGTCACTGTACGTTTTCTGTGTGCGGTTGTCTGACCAGTGCAACTCTGTCTAACAGTACTTGCCACTCCACCGGCTTAATGTAGTTTAAGGTTTGTTTGGGCATTACTTGATAAGGTAGTTAGGAGTGAGAGTATTCACCAGACGGTATTGTCTGTAACGTAAAATCCCACTGTCTTGCTCTTGACCCTGTGGAACTGGCTGTGGCCCCATGTGAGTGCCGAAGGAAAGTACTAGATGGCGTGAACACAGAAATCTCTGGAAGAGCTAGTCCCTTGATTTTAATATATTATTATTTAAAAAAAAAAATTGACCAAAGGCGTTAAACTACGGCACTTAACTGTGTGTGCATGTCTTGCTGGCTGACATTAAATGGTTCCAGTACCCATTCCCGGTTAGAAGGAAAAACTCTAACAATTTATGTGACGCACTCATCCTAAATGGGTGAGAGGATGGGTATATAGTGACAACATTCGGTAGTGACTGATTGAGGATAAAACAGGGTGTTGTTTGTACTAGGGTGTGTGCCTCACATGAACCCAAGTGATCTCTGGGTAATCTAGGATCTCGTGGTGGTAACATTCCAAGGTTTGTCCTAGATATTGTCGTTTGGTTACCAATTAGCTTTAAATTGGCGTTAACTTCAACGTTAGGAGGTCTTTTTCCACCGTTATGGAAATAGTGGCTCTCATGGTATTTGAGAGAAAGATAACTTATACCATTCTGAGGGGTAAGTGATACATGATTCATCACCTCTGTTTTGGCCAGTTCATACGCTATGGCGAGTAGATTTACTTTCCAGATTTTAATGCCATTCACTTGGTGTTCGGATGTGGTTTACTTTGCTGCATAGGTATGAAACTAAAATAGGGTTGGGATCCTATTTTTGCTTTTCCCAGGCTTCCAGTGTTGCCTTCCAAACTGGTGAACAACTCTTCGTTAAGTTGATGAACTCTAAATTTATTCTAAACTCAAATTTTCTTAAATTAAATCTGGATCCAACTGTTCATTTTGGAAGCATGTTTAAGGTTTGAATCTTGATAGATGACTATTGGTCGGTGTTCATTTGTATATTCTTACACTTGTTTTAGGATATTTAAATGGTTTAAAATTCGAGTATTTTTTTTTTTCATGTACTTATTTTATTTTATAAAAAAAAAAAACTCTTGTAGACAATAGCTTTGAGGAAGATTATATCTTCTTACTTTGTAAATTTGCAAAAGCATTTAAGGCAGAAACGAGAAAAATCACGCTCGAACGCACTTAAAGGGTGCTCGAGCGCGGTACGACCTAACCGACGGGTTTAAAGCCCTCTTTCTTTCTTCTTCTCCTCTTCCTTTCTCTTCACCGCCGTCTCCTCTCTCTCTCTCAAAAAAAAAATTTCTTTCATTTCTCTATTTAGCTACATTCAACACAATGATGTTCGGAACTCTCATGCCCGATCAATTTTTAATGGTTGTGTACTATTTTGCAAGCATTTTCATCTTTTACATTTTTTTTATTTATCTCCTAGTCAAGTGGGATCGTAGGTATATTAGGAATGATTGAAGTTAATCATGTATTTCCAAGTTTAGGGGATAGTCTTCTTTTGTTGTATTTTCATTTCTTTTATGTAATGTCTTTATGATTAATAAAATAATGTGGTTTGTTTATGGTTTATGTATTCATATAATCTATATATATATATATATATATATATATATATATATGTATTTTTATGTTAAGATATTTATGTTAAATAATATATATAAATTTATGTATATATATATCTGTTAGCCTGCTATATATGTATTTATTGCTTTAAAAAAAAAATTCACTGAAAGAACGCAACAGGGCCCTTGAGTGCCTTGTAGGCGCTCGAGCGTCCAACCACAATCGGGGCTTATAACATAAGCCCCGATTGCAGCAGCCTTGAAACCTAAAAAAACACACCCCTCCCCCCCCTCCCACCCATGGAAATCACCCACAAACCTCAACAAAACCCTTCCCCACCCCAAGTTTTCTCCAGATCTACATTAAAAGGTTAGTTTTTATGCTTTCTTTCTTATTTTCGCATTTATTTTTAGTTTATTTTAAGTATTAGATCTATTTTTACATATTTATTTACGTATGTATATACACATATTTGAAGGCTTTAGGATGATTCTTACTGCTTACTTTCAGTTTATTGTTGTTTTATAGCTCTTAATCTTCGTTTTGGTATGATTTTTTTCAGATTTATATATGTATATATGTATGTATATGTGTATGTATACAGAATGTATATAGAATTTGGTTAGATTTTAATTTTAAATTTTCTATTAGAATTCCTTTACATTTAATTCTGAAAAAAAAATCCGAAAAAATAAAATAAAATAAAAAATTCAGATTTATGTAGATTCATTTATGTCTATTATTTTTGTTGCCCTACATCTAAGATTTATAAATTATTTACATATTATAGAATTTAACTGGATGATTTATAATGTTGTGTGTTAAGGATAATTTTGTTGTTGTTATTTGGTGTTATTTGAATAAATAGTATTTATGTAAATTAAAAATATATATATATATATATATATATATATATATATATATATATATATATATATAATTTTGTTTTCACTTTTCTGATTTAGTTTTTTTTTGTTTATTATTAAGATTATGGCTCCCAAAAGAAATAAATTATCATTGACTGCAAGAAATGACAATGCTCAAAATGAAGCCAAAACTAATTTTTTGGATGCGTTGAGAGCTTCTGAAGGTGGGCAACGTGCTTTTGAATTTTTTGAGGGTTATTTTCTTGATTGTTTTCTTCACCCACCTTTTGATGATGTTCCTGTTTTTTCTCGTCTCATTCGCTATTTTTATGAGCATTTTTCGTACGATAATGAAAAATTTACTGCGTCAATTGATGGTTTTGAATTTCAATTTACTACTGCTGATATCATGATTATACTGTGTGGGCATGATTATTTTTATGAGGAAAATATGGATTTCCCAGCTACATCTACTGATTTAGACATTGCTACAAATTTGTATGTGGGTCCGGTTTTGCCACACGGTGTGGGTGTAAGGAGATCTTCCCTTCCAAGGGACATGTGGTTAACAGATATCATTGTTAAAAAGAACCTTTGCCCTTATGGTCATGATCATGAAAGGACATGAGTTATTTTACAAGTTTTATATTGGATTTATCAAGGTGCTCTTTTTGATGTTGGGGCTATTATTGGGGACAACATGATGAGTCTTGTAGACCACATGAGAAGGTTTAATGCTAGATCTACACTTCGTTTTCCTCGACTGATAATTTATTTGCTTCAACGGTTGATTTTCCTTTTGCACCTGATGAGCCATACATGGATCTCCCTATTACTTTATATGGTGAATCAGAGTTCTCGAAGAGTTTTAAACATTTGGAGCGCGCTGTTCGAAAATTGCCCTTAGCATTAAATGCTCCACGACCTTCCACTCAATTTGCTGAAGGCCCCACTTCTTCCTAACAACAGGGTGATCAATCTGAAGAATCATTAATGGAAAAAATGTACAGAGAACTGCAAGCCATGAATACTAACCTTGCTGCAGGATTGGGAGATATAGGTGAACTGAAAGCTGAATTTGCTGAATTTAAGCAGTCACAGAGGGAAGACTTTGTTGCATTACGAGCTGAACTTGTTTTAATGAGAGGTTCAGGCTCAGGTCCTCAGCCGCCACCACCATCGTAATTCAATGGTGTGTTTTTTTAAAAAATTTATTTATGTTATTTTAGTTATTTCATCGTTTGTTTTTATAGTTTTTATTTAAACTCACAGCTAATGTTGGTTTTTGAGATTTTGTTTGACAATTCTTCTTTTAGAAAGTTTTTGAGGAACATTGCTTGGATTGTTTATCAAGTTGTGTCTTTCTTTTTACTTTGCATTACATAGTTTTCTTTCATTGAGGATAATGTAAGGTTTGAGTTTGAGGAGGAAAAAAAAAGTTGATATCAACCTGATACCAAAAAAAAAAATTACTTCACTTATTCATAATAATTAAAATTGAGTGGTTAATTGTTGAAATATGGTTAGATTGTGATAAAATATTTGAATTAACTGTGAATTTGGAATGGAAAAATGATTAGCCGCTAAGAGTTGAGTTTGTATCTAGATTTTTTTTGAAACCTTGTTAACTATTATTACATCCCAACAACGTCACATGATTTAATTAGAAGTTTTTGATTAATTATCAAAAAAAGAGTAGATTGAGATGTTTTCAATGTGAGATGTTGTGTTTTATTAAAATTTGACTTATTTTTCTAGATTGGTATACTCCTTTGAAAAAAAATATGTGTAGATGACTCGCTCAACATCATTCAAATATCAAAAATGTTGATTCAACAAAAAGAGGTAGCAAAGAAATCCATAACAAATGCTTTCTTCTAACCATTTTTGAGCATTTTTGTTATGAAAAAGCTATTAATATATTTTCTGCCAGACAAGCCTTCTTTCACCATACACAATTCAACCAAAAAAAGGCAATACTTCAATAAAGTCGTTGAATCAACCAACATCTATCATTCGAGTCATCTATTTCATAAAAAGAAAAAAAATATATATATATATATATATATATATATATATATATATATATATATATATATAGAAAAAAAATCTAAGGGAGTACTACATGATTTGGAAGGTAGTTGAGTTTTAACATTTCATGACTATCCATAGAAAATATTTTCGATTTTACAAATTTTGCATGATTAATTTTCTTACTTCTTAATTGAGTTACAAGTGTTTCAAAAGGCTCAAAAGATTTTTTGTAATTAAGTTGGTTTCATTTCTTCTAGATACAAAACGATTTCTTGGGGTAGAATTGTTTGGAAGATAAATTCATTATTAATCTTGTAATTTTATAAAATTTAACTGTATGAATACATTGACTGCTTAGATTTAATATTTATGAATATATGAAGTAATTGATGCCTTTACTTGAGGACAAACAACGAATGGGTTTGAGGAGGTTGATAAATTCATATTTTTAGTAACTTTAACCCATTAAATCATGTATATTGCATTATTATTTCAAGTTTAATTGTGTATTTTACACAAATTTAATGCAATATAGGTTCTGAAGAAGAAATAACAAAAATGGCCACAAAAGTCAACTTTTGAAGTGAATTTTCGGTGCAATACTGAAGGAAGAAGGTATAATGACTTTGACACGAGAAAATCGAGATTGAATTTGGCCAAACGGAGTGCGAAAACGGATTCAAGACGCTGAAAAACCTTGAAGTAGCCTTGGTCAACTTTTTGGTCAAAGTCAAAGTCAATGGGTAAATAGTAAAAGTCAAAGTCAATGCATGAATAGTAAAGTCAACGTGTGAATAGTATATTCGCTGTCATTACGCTGACACAATGATGACCTAGGCGAATGACATCACGCTGACACAATGATGATATCATGGTTTGAATAGTACTTGTGAATAGTGCCAAAATTTCTCTATAAATAGTCCATTCCTTATTTCATTTTCTTTGTATCATTTTCTCTTTTTAGCTTAGATTTTGCTAGTGTTTGAGTGCTTTAGTTATTATTCTGAGTTGTGTGCAAAGTTTTAATCCCAAAGGGAGGGTCTAGTGAGCCATCATCATACCGAAATCATACCAGTCTACCGAAATCCGTTCAACACGACAAGTATTCTTTTATTTTGGTTTTCGTTATGATTTCTTATACTTTACAGTTTATTATGGCACACTAGACCGGAGATTCGGGGTGGTACGTGTGAGGTTACTCTTGTACATATGTTGTGATTCAGATTTATTAAAGTCTCGTATTTCTATTTCTAAGTATTCTTTGATTAATTATATGTATACTTGTAGTTATGTTATATTTAATTGAAAATACATATACGCTCGGTTTTGTAAACCAGTGGCAATACGAGACTACCTCGGATGGATTCTAGTCTAGTTGTACCGACACCTCCAGGTTACATAAGTGAAAGATTAATTGAGAGATTGGAAATCGTTAGGTTGTACCAACACATCTAGTCTTGTTAATTAATTAATCTTATCACTTACGTAATTAAATGCTCATTTCAGTAGTGGGAGCTTGTAGCCCTATTTCTGAAGGTCTTAACTTTTAATCTGAATCAATAACTTTGTACTTGCGTATACCGAGCTATAACCACCCTGAATCATTAACCCTTTGGATTTTTTCTGTTGAGTGTTGTGATTTTTTAATTTAGTACTTTTGATTAATTCACTTTTGGACCTTGTTACTACCGTATCTTTGGATATTTTGTGGACATCTCTTGGATTTAATTTTTCGTACTTCCGTACTTTTGGACTTTTAGACTTAATCAAACAATTCTAAATTAAGGACTTAACTTAACTTGATAACCCAATCTCCGTGGATCGACCCTCTACTCGCCACAACTAGAGATAATTCAAGGTAAGCAATATTTTCAATTAGTTAACCTTATTATTTTTTAGCGTAAAATGACGCGATCAAGTATGACCCCAGAGGATGAAAAAACAGCTTGGAAACTCATGAAACAGGTCTCAAGGTTTGTCATAATTGCCGGGCAACTCTACAAAAGAGCCTACACTTGGCCTCTCTTAAAGTTTGTTGGGCCGGAGGAGGGAAACTATATACTTCGGGAGGTCCATGAAGGAGTATGTAGAAACCACTTGGGTGGCAAGGACCTGGCTCGGAAGGCATTGAGGCAAGGCTATTTTTGCCCAACCTTAGAGCAAGATGCCAAAGAGTATGTAAAAAAGTGTGACACCTGCCAAAGGTTCGCCAACATACAGAGAAAGCCAGCGGTAGACCTCATGGTGATGATAAGCCCGTGGCCATTTTATCAATGGGGTCTAGATATCATCGGCCCATTGTCAACTGGTGTTGGCCAAAAGAAGCATTGCCTTTGTAGCAGTAGACTTTTTCACCAAATGACCTAAGGCTGAAGTTGTTGCTAGAATAATAAAAAAGGCAGCTTGGGATTTCGTGTGGAAAAACATCATTTTCTGATTTGGGGTGCCAAAGGTTATCGTTACTGACCACGGCAAGCAATTCGACAGTGCATACTTTCGAGGCAAATGTGCTGAGATTGGGATCGACCTCAGATTCTCATCTATTGCTTACCCTCAAAGTAATGGGCAAGTTGAAAGGACTAACCAAATCATTTTGCAGGGTCTGAAAACCAAGCTGGAGGAAGCAGAGGGCTAGTGGGCATCGATTCTTCCCGAGGTGCTGTGGGCTCAATGGACCACCACCAGCTCGGCAACGGGAGAATCGTCCTTCGAGCTGACCTTCGGTACTCAAGCGGTGCTGCCAGTGGAGATCGGGTCTCCGACTAGTAGAACCCTCCACCATGACCTAGTAATAAACGGAGCACTGATCCGTGAAGGGCTCGACCTCGCCGAAGAGCTCCGAGCTAAAGCTCAAATCAGGATGCTAGCCAGCAAAGCTGCCATGCAAAGAGTCTTTGCCAAGCAGGTCAAGCCTAAGCCTATTAAGGTTGGTGACCTCGTGCTCAGAAGGGCCATCTTTTTGTCGCGCTCAGGTAACAAGCTCTCCCCGACTTGGGAAAGACCGTACGAAGTCGTGAAAGAAGTCCGACCTGGAACCTTCTACCTCCGCGACAAGTACGGAAAACTATTGAATAATGCATGGCACTCAGAATACCTAAAGTGGTATTTTGTCTAAAGGCTCCCGAGCCAAAATCTCTTGTAACGGCCCCCGAGTCAAAATCTCTTTAGTAGGCCCCGAGCCAAAATCTTTTGTAATGGCCCGCGAGCCAAAATACAATGTGACGGGCCCCGAGCTGGAATATTTTGTAGTAGCCCCGAGCCAAAACATTACTTGAAATCAGCTCTCGAGCCCAAATACATGTATAAATTCAATACAATGCATTTTGTAAACCAGTGCGATACCTGACCCGGGCCCAAGTACCTCAGCTACTTAGCTACTGCCAACTCGGATTAACACGGTGGCCACGCTTAATTACGAGCTAATGATAAAGTAAACCAGCTCGGACTAGGTTCCAGCTCAGGTATAATCAATAATAATTTGATTAGGTTTGCCAATTCGGATTAAAGTCCAACTCGGTATAATCCGGCTTCAGGTCAACATGTTAGTTTGGGTCTAAACTCGAGCTCAACATTTGTCAACATTAGTTTAACCAATTTCAAATCGGACTGACGAGTCTAGGTCGATGACTATTATACGGTTGCCCAGTTTACCAGCTCGAATTAGGATGAAAATTCATTAATCGCGTCCAGCTCGGTTCTTTATACTTAATTTGAAAGGTCCATTATATTGGCCCGACCCCACTTACTTGAGAAAAATTTGTGAAGAGAAAGGTACACATGTACAAACTCGAACAAAACGCAAATAAAAGTAGAATATTCATTTCATTGAAAGTGAAAAAAGTACAATTACAAGGAGCCCGATCAGGGCGAATCTACTAAAGCCCCGACCCGGACAATTACAAAATTTACTTAGGGGCGGCGGTAGAGGTGGTAGCATTGGCTTCGTCCCTGACCTGATCTATGCCCTTCTGGACAAATTCAATCACCTCCTTAGCTTGGGACGTCAGGTCGGCTGGAAGCTCTGGAATCTCCCAGAACTCCTGTGGTAGAGCCTCGAAGATTTCGATGTAATCATTCTTGGTGGCAGGGAGGAAGGTCTTCGCTCTCTCCCGAGCTGCGACTTGGTCCCGGAAGTAGTACTCCAACTCGGAATACCTGGACATCGCCCCACATTCCGTGGCCAACCAGTCAACGGCCTCTTGACTGGACTTGAAGGCTTCCACCGCCTTCTCCTCTTAGGGGCCGACCCGGTCTACCAGATCCTTAAGCTTCGCCTCAGCCTCGCACTTGTCCTTCTTGAAGCGCTCGACGTCCTTGGCCGCGGCCTCACACCAGGACTTCTCCGCCTCGAGCTCCTTCTTCAGCCGGTCGATCTCCGTCTCGTCCGCTTTGCGCCTCTGGGCGGCATCCTCCCTCAAGGCCTCTAGCTCGGCTCGAGAGTCGATGAATCGCAGCTCGAGCTCGACGCAGTGAGCCTAGGCTCGGGCGAGTAAGCCAGGTGCCGAAAGGATGTGGGACTCGGCCTACATAAAAGACAACAAAACAATCAGCCGAGCCAAAAAACTTAACCATATCAACACAGGCAAATATGCCTTACCGTGACTATGGCCGTCCTCAGGTCGAGCGAAAGCTGCTCCGCCAGGACCGATGCCAGCTTGGGATCACAGGCGACCTTAGCTGCCTCCACGAAATCCTTGTTGGGAGGGCTCACCTCCATGACCTTGTGTAACACCCCGATCCCTCACGAGACCGGGAGTTTTATCTATCAATCTAATCACAACCCAATTCCAAACCCGGGCAAAATTTTAGAGAAAACGGACGGAGTCTCCCCTGTTTCTAGGCAAAATACAAACCTGCGATAGCATATAAGTGGACCAATACCATGTCCAAACATTCAACCACCTCAAGGCCATCCGAGCCTCGGTTCTCAACAATTAAACTCAGCAAGTACACATACATTTCCAATTTAAAAGCTAACCTATCTCTTTTCATCTTTGACAAGAACATTCATGCTAGGCAATTAACTACACTAACCCATTACATAAATTAGACTATCATACCATTCTAACTCTTTTCATTTGGCCATTACAAACATACATTAAGGTTAAACTATTCTATCTGAATACATAAGCTAGCTTATCAATCTACCTCAATTACTTAGCTGAATTTAGGTTACATTCTTTTTAACAATAAATACATACAACATATGAATATACATCTTTGCATCTTTGTCAACTCAAGCCACATAGCACGCAAGGCAACTCTTCAAGCATGATCTTTCACGTAATCACGAACTTTCCAGCTAACATGATATTTCCTGAAATGTGGTGGTGAGGAGTGAGTATACACAACACGTATACTCAGTGAGGGCGAGACAGATATCGAATTGGAGAGAAAGAAATTCGTGCAATGCAAATAAGACAGTTAAGCAATATAACTGATAAGTAAGCAATCAAGACAAACAATCAATACAATAAGCAATTACTGAAAGCATTAACATAACCATTCAAAGCTATACCACACTCTGAAGGCTATGGTTCACTCATACGAGTAATGTACCATTTCATGAGCGATACATCAATCTCGAGCTTGATGTTGACAATGATGACAATAAGCGCGTAACCACCTTATAACTTCAGTTTGGAATACTCCGGGAGTAACCATAAATTCTACGACCCAAATCTCCCTGGGAGGCAACCCAAGCGAGAAAAGGGAATAGGACACGGAGCTAGAGCAACCAACACTGGCAACCCGAGGCTACCCAGAGAGGCCCATCACTCACACGCCTGACACTATGCAATGCAAGACATGATACAAGGCCATAAACGAGAGATAAACAAGATATCAAACATTTACAATCTATAAAGTAGCAAGAACAACACTAACAAGCATTATCAACAATTGACATACAAATTCAATCATAATCAACTTTAACAAGCATAACAAGCAATATTAAGCATTCTATAGGCATGATGCTATGAAAATACACAAAATCACAAAATGACCCCAACTTTCAAAACGCAACTACTTTCAAACGAGCCACGAGTTTTGGAAACTGACTTCACCAATCCTCCTAGGTCACTATAAGGCATGTCTAAAGACCCCGAAACCCTACTTTACCCTAGAATTCACGCGAAACCCCAATTTTCCCCTTTGCTCGTTTGAACTACTGCTACCCTAACCAAACACCCAACCAATACCATAACCATACAAAAAGTGCTTCCATGGCCTCCCGAGACAATGCCATCACGCAAAACGAGGAAACGCTAAACTCGACCTAAACGACCCCAACTTTCACTAAACCATTTTTCTCCATTTTTCCATTACACAACCCAATTAAACCATACATTTGGGCATTCTAGCATATCTAGCACCTTCCTACATCAACAGAATGCATAACGGAGCAACTTCATCGAAACGGGGGGTTTACTATTCATAATTTACTATTCAATTAACAATTTATATTTCAATTTTGATATTCAACCGCAGAAAATGTTAAAAAGCTATAAATACATGTTCTACGATTGCTAGGGAACATTCTTTAAGCCTCAAAACGATCAAAATAACATTCTACGGAAAAAACCCAAAAATTAAAGTTAACACATAAAATATTCAAATGCGCAAATAAACATGAAACCCTCACCTTCGACGCTCCTAGACGCTAGGAAAACCTCGCTAGATGCCTCGGAAACCACCCCGTGCAAGCTCACGTGAAGAATCGAAGATTTGAAGTTGAAATTTCTTTTTTTTTCTCTCCATGGTTTCGGCCCCTTTGCATTCTGTTTTCAGCTTTTTTTTTTGGTGCTAATATAAGCTTTTAAAAGGTGACAAACAAGTCAATTGGTCAAGGCTTTGGTCAAACTAACTTAAACTTGGTCAAATAGGCTTATTTTATGCATTTTGAAGCTAAAACAACTATCACAAATCAAATTCAAGTTAATAACAACTAAACTACTAAAATTAAAACACTAAACATTAGTTTTCACTATTTGTTGAGGACTAGAAATCATTTCCTAACTATCGCTCTCGATATGCTATACACTTTGCGACAATAAAAGAATAACAATTAAATCTCAAAGAATTTAAGAAAATATAATTTTCGAGAAGTAACATAGTTCAAAATTTACTCCGGCTTGGAGCTACTTTTCATTTAATTGAAATCCAAGCATTAAGGTGCAAGAAAAATAAAACCGATTAACATAATTATGAAAATGAAGCTACAAATGAATGTTTAACTAAAATAAACACATAATTCAATGCTAACATTTAAGATGACACTTAATTCAATGCAATTAAATGCCATTAAATGCATGTCGGGTTTGGGTTATCACACCTTGCCTTTCCCGGAGTACTCGGGCCCAGATCGTTTCCTATTGTCAGGGCGGGATGCTCGGTCTTTTGGTCAGGGGAGACGCCGACGTCCCCTTGGAAGAGACCTCGGGTCGCTGCCTTTGCTCCTGAGGGACGGTGGAGCCAAAGCTAGACCGAGCCTAGATTTCGCCGCTGGCCTCGGTCATCCTCTTCATCTGAGCATACGCGAGCTTTCTCGTATCTGTCATATTTGCAAAAGAACAGAGGAAAGAGGTGAGAAATAACCAAATGCAAACTGAAGAGAAAAACGGTAGACAAGAAGGCTGGGAGGTCGGGCATTGATCCTGCTAACTGACCCTCTTCTAAGCCGAAATCCGCATTCTCTTCGGGTTCGGGAAGTAGATGGGAATGCTCCTTCCTCAGGTAGGGTTCTTTACCGAATAACTTTGATTTCCAGATTCTGTCCCACCTGAGGATGTTGTCAATATCAATCAACATTCCCGACTCGGGTCTCAGCACCCCGACCTCGGCGAGCTCCTCGTCTGAGAGCTTGGGGTCGTCGTTCACATTCTTCTTTAGGAAGGGATTCCAATCCACTCTGCACCCCGGGTTCACAACCTGCTCGACCCAATAGTAGTCGTTGTGCCAGCCCTTGTTAGAGGAGTGCCACTTGGTGAATATGGCATTGCCTGCCCGAGCTGCGAAATGAAACCACCCTGGCTGTTTCGGGTTGGGCTTGCACACAAAGAACTGCCTGAATTGGCGTAGGGTAGGCTCTATTTTCCTCTCTAGGCAGAATACATAAAATGCCACTATTACGGCCCAACCATTTGGTGACATTTGACCCAGGCTAAGCTTAAAATAGTTCAAAATGCCGGCGATGAAGTCGGAAAGTGGAAGCCGGATGACATTGAAGGTGAGGTCGTAGATAGTGAAGTGATCGGGTGGAGGATAGCAGGCGGACTCGTTCCGACCTGGAACCTTCAGCTTGTGATGATGGTCTACTGACCAGTCTTTTAGCCGGGCGTTAGCCATCTCAATGGTAGAATGGCACTCGCGTTTACAATAGGCAAACAACTGCTCTATCCTCTTCCCTCGAGCCGACGAACCACTGGCTGTAGCTGAGCTCCAAGGTCGGACCACCCTAACCGGGATTGCTTCAATCGGTTCTGACTTGGAGACTCCAGCAAAGTACTCCTGAGATATCTCAACTCCCTCCAACTGGTTCAATGGCTCCTCATCTTCCCTATCACCCAAGTCTCCCAAGTCGACCAAAGGATCTACCTCGGCTTCTTTTTGCACCTGCCTGAGCCCAAATGGCCGAGCTAATCCTTGAGAGGCGCCGGCACTGTCACCACCGTGACCTCCATCTGAGGTAGATTCCGAGCTCAACGGATTCTCGTCCCCTCTATAGGACCTCACCTCCATCGCTTGGGAATCTTCCGACTCCGACCTCCCCATCCTGTTTATAAATTAAAATATATGCAGGAATAACTAAAGGGAGTCGGGACGTACCTACCGCTCTAGTTGTCGAAGATGACCCGATCTAATTGCCTCAGACCTAATTGGCTCCGAGCTAATAGATTCCGAGATGAATACCCCGAGAAGATATTTGCCTAGCTAAAAGTGTCCGACCACTCTGGTTGCTGACCTGAAAGCTCCAAATTTTGTAAGTAAAGTGTGAAATGAATCTCGGGTGTCAAGGCCCTATTTATAGGCAACTCCTATAACCGCCTCGGGAATCTCAAACATCGCATCTTGTCATAATTGCTAGGTGACGTGTCATCCATCTGAAGGGTATGCACCGCTGACGTGGCCATCCCCACTATGCCGGGGTCAGGCACCCCCAGCTCGGGATCAACTCTCAAATCTAGATCTCACCCTCTCGATCTCTACTTGGGAGGGGGATTGACGAAGGAGACCCCGAGCTGAGGTATGATGCCCACTCCGAGCTGAGGCGGGCTAATCCAAGCCAAGCCCAGCACATTCAGCTAATGCCCAACCTGGATGCTGCTTCGACCTCACCCCGACCCAGGAAAACCTCAACCTCGGCAAACAGCTGTTCTAATGGGACATAAAGTCCTGATGGGACATAAAGCTGTACCGCATTAAATGATGTCAGGTCCGAATTTAGTATAAATAGAGCTCCACCCCTTCATTTCTAAGGTAACTGCTCATTAAATGCTCTCAGCTACTTCGCCAGCTCGAACATACTAATCATTCGCACGCCCGAGGGGAAAATCTGGGTCGTCACCCCGCCTTTTCCTTCATTTCCCTTGTGCAGGTCAGGTAGCCAACCCGAAAATCTAGGTCGAGGAGCTGACCCAGAAATCCAGCTCGGCGGGAGTAGCTTTCCAACCTCAACGTCAAGATTCCGACCTCGACAGGGTTGTCTTTTTCTGCTTCAGCTAGTTTGCCTATTTCCAAATTAGAAGTTTCTCTATTTCCCTTTGATTCTCTCTCGATTCCATCCTCAAGCAGAGTCTGTGGATGCATTTGGGATTTTGTTGGTCTCACATGATACACTAAGTCTGGTAATACGTCAAACCAAATTTTATTCCACTAAATGAAATTGATTATATAGATTTAACGATACTTTACTATAGATTTTGTAATGAATAATAAACTACTAATGAAGAAAGAGATCTTGTCAAGTGCATTGGATATATTATGGTCATGTCTGCGAGACAGGCTATGCTAGGTATTAATTGATCATTGATACTGGAAAATTCATATATAAACATGTAAGTTTTCAATTGTGGAAGAACTAGTAACTGAACAAATTGAGAAAGATTGAGATATATTTTGCATCTGTGGTGGTAGTACATGTTTAAGACAACAAATAATATAATAAATCTCTCTCAAACAGTTATTTTCTACGCGACTTCTTGTTTACTGGCTTTCAATATGATTGTTGCAGGTATTTTTACTTTGCTTACTGGCTGGAGTCAGCATTTGTTGGTTCAACACAGTTTGTTTTGTTCTTTGCATAAAAAATTTCCCAACAAATAGACCTCTTGCTCTTGCTCTTACTGTGAGCTTCAATGGAGTAAGTGCAGCCTTATACAACCTTGCAGCAAAGGCTATGAACCCCTCATCTGATTCATTATATCTTCTTCTCAATGAATTTATTCCCCTCTTCACATCTCTTGTAGCTCTGGTTCCCATTCTTCGCCAGCCACCCGTTGAGACTCTCCCTTCGGATGCTGTTAAACGCGATCAAATTATTTTTCTTGTTCTCAATTTCCTCGCTGTTGTCACCGGCTTCTATCTTCTTTTCCTTCATTCATCAGATTTATCAACGGCTCGTATTCTTTTGTCGGGGGCCATTTTTCTGTTGGTGCTCCCTTTAGGTATCCCTGGAATTATATATGCTCGAGATTGGTTTCGTCATAACATTTACTCAAGCTTTCGTCTTGAAGGCTCCGGCAGTTTCCTTCTTGTTGACAATGAAGATCTTGAACTACATAAAGGGCTAATTAGCCGCGAAAACAGCCTACTTAGCGAAGCATCTGACGCGAGCAATGGATCGAGATATGATACGCCGGGGAAATACAGTACTGGAGATGATGAAAGGTGTTGTGGGAATATATTGGAGAAAGACAGGTTGATAATGCTAGAAGAAGAGCACAAGGCAGGAATGCTTGTACATAGGTTGGATTTTTGGCTATACTATGTTGCTTACTTCTGTGGGGGGACAATTGGGTTGGTGTATACTAACAATCTTGGGCAAATAGCACAATCACTTGGCCAAACTTCAATGACTTCAACACTTCTTACCTTGTACTCTTCATTCTCATTCTTCGGCCGCTTGCTCTCAGCTGCTCCTGACTACATTAGAACGTAAGTTCTTAGACTCACTACAATATTTCCTGTCAAATGAACTTTTTCTTGTATGACTGCATCGTGCACTCTCCACGTCTAGGTGGGTCCATTCCATGTTAGAGTCGGACCAATCGAGTAACGTTTTTAAGTGTTAGATAAACATGACACTGAACAAAGAGGTGAGGTTAAATATATATTTTGTGAGGTTCATGAAAAAGGCGTCCCTCACAACTTCAAGTGTTGATCCGCTCTTGCCTATTAGAATTAAACTTTTGTTTTGAGATTGAACATGTTATAACTATTATATTTGCAGAAAGTTCCACTTTGCAAGGACTGGCTGGCTGACGATCGCACTTTTGCCAACACCAATTGCCTTCTTCCTCCTCGCCGCGACGGGCAGCGAAATGGCACTTCAAGCAGGCACCGCATTAGTCGGATTAAGCTCCGGGTTTATATTCTCTGCAGCAGTTTCAATAACATCAGAGCTATTCGGACCAAATAGTGTTGGTGTAAACCACAACATTCTCATTACCAACATACCAATTGGATCATTGCTCTACGGTTTTCTTTCTGCAGTAATCTATGATGCCAATGCTAGTAGTAGTTCAAGCACAGCAGCCATTGGTGAGAAAGTAGTGTGCATAGGAAGAGAATGCTCTTTCTTGACTTTTTTATTGTGGGGGCAGCATTTCGATTCTGGGGTTAGCGTCCAGTACGCTATTATTCTTGAGGACTCGACCAGCTTATCATCGCTTTGAGCAAGACAGAAGAACTACAATTTTGGATTGATGACTTATTTTTTTTGTTTTTTTTTTTTTGGTTTTGTGGTTTTGGGGGAGGGGGGCCGCTGAGTATAGATGGCTCAAAACCCATGTTTAGAAGATAAGAAGCCTATAGGATTGAGTAAAGAGTTGAAGCATATGTTAGCATGATTCATTCTCTAGTGAATTCATCCTATGTTCATTGTCAATCTTCAATTGTAGCACCCCACTTTTTGGGATTGTATGTAATGCAATATTAATTGTAAGAGATTGTTTTTTTTTTTTTTTTTTTTTTCTTTCTTGATATGGAGGTCGAATTTGTGGTTTGAACTCAATCCTTTAATTACAGCAAGTGACTAGTTGGCTACTCGATCATTCCTTCTATGAATAACAACGGATCGGGTATCCGTTAAAATTTACAAACCTAAATGTAAACCCGTTGAAATTATTTTTCTAAACCCATAAAGAAAACTCGATGGGTTTAAATTTTACTAATCAAACTAGAACCCTATAAACATTTATAAATTCACGGGTAGCAGATCCAACCCATTAATTAACGAATAAAAGATTCATTATTTTGTTTACAAAAATAGTCTAAACTATTTAAAAGTAATTAAAATCAATACACATTTAAATATTAAATTATGAAAATATAATTTTAAATGTTAAGAAGACCTACAAAATAAAAAATAATAAAAAACTGATAAAATTCAAAATAAACAACATAGTGCAATATTTATCCATAAATAAATGACCAATTTTTGGTCCATAAACAAGTTTAAACTAATCTAATCATACTAGAAGCATTCAACAAAAAAATTATATTGAAAATATATCATACTTTCATCAAATAATATGAAATAACTTGAAAAACAAGAACACAAAGTACTTGTCAGAATTGTGAATTATTATTCTAGTTTGAATTTTTATCATAGAACCACTTAGGACATATCCTTCTTGACCGAGTTCAATTAGTTTGACATGGACAGTCCAATACTGAATAAACAAGCATCTCCTCTAGTTGGAAACCAAAAAGTTTTAAAAACCCAGTTCAATCAGAGTAGTTCAGATAAACTTCCAACTTATTTTGTCATAGGCTTTCCCCAAATCCATTTTCCAAGCCATAGCTCCCCTTCTTCTTTTTCATTTTTTTTTTCTTTTTTTAATGATGAGGAATTCAACTTAAGTAAGACCGTATTGAATTCATTCTAACACTATAACCGTATTGAATTCATTCTAACACTATAAACTTCGTGATATAGCGACTAGTTCCAACACATATTCCAAAATGGAATTGAGTCTAGAAATTTGTTTAAACTTGGTTTGAATATTTTTCAAGAAAAACTTTTGCAAACATTAGTTGGATAGATATAGCAATGAAATAGGAGTCTCAACAATATCTCAAAACATATGTCATTAATTTGATGTTCAAATACACAGATTCAACAAAAATGTTGAAATGTTAATTACTGCAAATTAAATGTAACATATCAACCAACATTTCTCTATTCGTATCAGATAACAAAATCTATTTTTGCCAAGAAAAAAAGGTAAAGAAGAACAAATTCTCTAGGGATACATACAAAATGTTTCATTTTTTATACGAAGGAAAAGTCAATGCCATCTTACTAGCTGTGAACATAGAAGCTGCATAATCTCTGCAAGCCTTCCCTCTCTGTGATAGCCTCTCTGAACCTTCTGCTACCACCAACTCTAATGCCTCATACAATGAATCCACATTAGGTTAAATCATAAACCCAAACTCATCATCAACAACTATTGTACCTTTAATACTAGGAAATCTCGACGCCATTACAGGCTTTCCACTCATCATAGCCTCCATTAGTGTAAGATCAAGGCCTTGTGATCGCAGCGTTGGGTTAACAAAAATGTCTATTGAATTATAAAAACCGCGTCATTCAGATGGTTTCATAGACCCCAGAACGATCACTTGTGATCCTAAATCTTTGTAACGTTGAAGCCATGGTCCGGAGCCAGCAACCACCAAGTAAACATCAGGGTGTTTTACCTTAAGTTGAGAAGAGGCTTCGTATAGTATTGGATGGCCTTTATCCTTCACTAGCCTTCCTGCAACTCCAAGAACAATACTCGCATTTTGAGGGACTTGGATTTTGGACCTTAAATCAATGCCTGAACTCAAATCTTCCTTGAATTCATCTTCATCGACGCCATTGACGATTAAATGGACTCATTTATTTGGAATTTGATAAACATCCCGTAACATTTCACCGCAGCTATTGCTTATGGCCACATGATGAGCATAACTTCTGAAAAATCTGATTTCGTTTAGCACCTTTGGTATCATGCCTTGTAGACTATTGTTGAAAGCAGGCGAGATTGGCTCGTTTGGCTTACGGATCAAATCTTGGTAGATAGTAGATTGCACACTTTCCAGGGCTATACCGTGCCATGACACAGCGAGATTGGGGAGATCATGCGCTAGCCAGTGGGGAAGTGCGACGCTTTCTGAGTGAATTACATCGAATGGTTGGCGCTGATGCTCTTCCAGAAACTGTTCCCAGGCCTTGTTGTATCGCCACTTGCCTGGTTCGCCCTCGTGCCAATGAATTTGAGGCGACAGAGTTGGACCATCCTTTGAATCAAGGAGGTCTCGTGATGTAGTTGGAACTGTGATATCGAGATACAGAGAAGTGAAGACATGTATTTTATGTCCACGACGCGCTAGAAATGTGTGTAAGGTGTAGGCGTTGTGAGCTATCAAAGACTTTTAATGAGGTAAAGTCACATTTAGTAGTTTTATATTTTTGGTGAGTCAAAAAAAGACAAAAAGTAATGGAAAAAGGAAGATTTGTGCATCAAAGTTTGGTGTAAAATTAGGCACATGAAAATCATTTTCACACTACTATTTTGCTTTGATTTTGGGTATGGAATGAGCCTATAAATAGAGGCTCATTCCTTACCATTTTGCATCACCAAGCAAAGCAAATTAGAGAGAAAACATAAGCTTTCTCTTGAGTAGTTTTCTTCCTCTTTTGTTGTTCTATATTTATGAGTGAGAGTTAGTTTCTCCTATTATTTGAGAGAGTGATATTGTTCTCTCCTTATATTAGAGATAAGGTTATTGTAAAATACTCCACATCATAGTGAAATCCTCCATTACTTGCCCGTGGTTTTTCCCTCGATTTGTTTGAGGGTTTTCTACGTAAATCTTGTGTCTCTACTTTCTCTATTCTCATTCATATTTTAGCTGCGTGATACTGCTTATCCCCGACCATTCCGCTGCGCCGATACCCAACAGTGGTATCAGAGCCACTGGTTTCGGGTCACTGGTATACATACGGGGTTACTGTTCACGGTTACTATTCACGCATACGGTATAGTACTATTCACCTATACGGTATCGACACTATTTTGTATACGGTTTTAGTACTATTCACGTATACGGTACTATTCATGTAAATAGTACTATTCACAGTGAAATAGTGGGAATCGGTTCAACTTACGAAGCAGATCGTTGTTAATGCTATGGCGGCAAAATTTGAAATTGAGAAGTTCAACGGGAAAAATTTTTCTCTATGAAAATTAAAGATGAAGGCAATCTTGAGAAAGGAGAATTGTTTGGCAGTAATTGGAGACAGACCAGCGGAGGTGACGGACGACAAGTGGAAAGAGATGGATGACAACGCTATGGCTAATCTGCACCTGGCATTGGCAGATTCGGTATTGTCAAGCGTTGAGGAAAAGAAGTCAGCAAAAGAAATTTGGGATGCGCTGACCAAACTGTATGAGATTAAGTCACTTCACAACAAGATTTTCTTGAAGATGAGACTTTACACCCTTCGGATGAGTGAGTCCACATCGGTGACAGATCACATCAATACCTTAAATACGCTATTTTCTCAATTGACTGCAATTGGGCATAAAATAGCGGAGCTTGAACGTGCAGAAATTCTACTTCAAAGTATACCTGATTCGTATGATCAACTCATCATTAGTTACACTAACAATGTTCTTTCAGATTTTGTTATTTTTGATGATGTTGCAGCCGCTGTTCTGGAAGAGGAATCTAGGCGCAAAAGTAAGGAAGACAGAATCGAAAGTTCACAACAAGCAGAGGCAATTATCAATGGTGAGAGGTAGATCAACGGAACGTGGCTCTAGTGGGAGCAACAACCAAGGTAGATCAAAATCAAAGAGTAGAAAGAATATCAAATGCTACAACTGTGGCAAGAAAGGGCACTTCAAGAAGGATTGTTGGAGCAACAAAAAGAATCCCGAGGTGACAAATTCTCAGGGATGTGTGGCGACTGCACCAGATGATGGAGATATTTTATACAGTGAAGCAGCAACTGTATCAAAAGGCAGAAAGGAGCTCACTGATGCTTGGATAATGGATTCGGGAGCAACATGGCATATGACCTCTCGTAGAGAATGGTTCCACAACTATGAACCTGTCTCTGGAGGATCTGTGTACATGGGTAATGATCATGCCTTGGAGATTGCTGGTATCGGAACCGTCAAAATTAAAATGTATGATGGTACCATTCGCACCATTCAAGGGGTACGACACGTGAAGGGCTTGAAGAATAACCTATTGTCCATTGGACAATTGGATGACCTTGGCTGCAAGACCCATATCGAGGATGGGATCATGAAGGTTGTCAAAGGAGCGCTTGTGGTGATCAAGGCAGAAAAGATCGGGGTAAATCTATACATGCTTTTGGGAGATACGTTACAGGAGGCAGATGTATCAGTTGCATCAGCCGGCCAAGAAGAATCAACTATAATGTGGCATCGCAGATTGGGCCACATGACAGAACGAGGCTTGAAGATTCTTGCTGAACGTAATCTCCTACCCGGGCTCAAGATGGTAAACTTACCTTTTTGTGAGCACTGTGTTACCAGTAAGCAGCATAGATTGAAATTTGAGAGATCTACTGCCAGAAGCAAACACATTCTAGACTTGATCCATTCAGACGTTTGGGAATCACCGGTTTTGTCCCTAGGAGGAGCCAAATACTTTGTATCATTTATTGATGATTACTCCAGGAGACTGTGGATGTATCCAATCAAGAACAAGTCAGATGTGTTTCTAATATTTAAAACATTCAAAGCGCTGGTGGAACTTGAATCCGAGAAAAGGATCAAGTGTTTGAGGACGGACAACGGAGGAGAATACACTGACGGGAGCTTCTTGGCATTTTGCAAGCAAGAGGGTATTCAGAGGCAATTTACTGTTGCACATACACCTCAGCAAAATGGTGTAGCAGAGCGGATGAACAGAACTCTTCTTGAAAGAATGAGAGCTATGTTGGAAACTGCAGGTCTTGCCAAATCATTTTGGGCAGAAGCAGTTAGAACTGCCTGTTACGTGATAAATCGGTCACCGTCAACTGCAATTGGGTTGAAGACACCAATGGAAATGTGGACCGAAAAACCCGCAGATTATTCTACCTTGCACATATTTGGGTGTCAAGCATATGTGATGTATGGTTCCCAAGAAAGAACAAAGCTGGATCCAAAATCCAAGAAATGTGTATTCTTGGGAAATGCTGATGGTGTTAAGGGGTATCGCCTGTGGGATTCCACTGCCCACAAGGTTGTCATCAGCAGAGATGTGATATTTGCAGAAGATAAACTGCAAAGTGAAGACGACAGCAACACTTCAAATGAGACTACTACAATACAAATTGAAGATAAGTCAGAACAAGGAGATGCTTCTTCTGAAGCTGCACCGGAGCACGAGGAACAAGAACCAGATGATGCTGAGGTTATAGAAGTCCGACGTTCATTGCGTCAGACAACAAGACCATCTTGGCATTCAGATTTTGTCATGGCGAGCAATACTGCATACTGTCTTCTAACGGAGGATGGAGAACCATCTACCTTTCACGAGGCTATAAAAAGCCCCGATGTTGCCCTGTGGATGACAGCAATGCAAGAAGAAATTGAAGCTCTACATAGAAACAAGACGTGGGAGCTTGTTCCACTACCACCTGGACGGAAAGCCATTGGTAACAAATGGGTCTACAAGATCAAGCGAGATGGTAATGACCAAGTGGAGTGATATCGTGCAAGACTGGTGGTGAAAGGATATGCTCAGAAAGAAGGAATTGACTTCAACGAGATATTTTCTCCTGTGGTAAGACTTACAACTATCAGAGTAGTCTTGGCCATGTGTGCTGTGTTAGACTTACATCTAGAACAATTAGATGTAAAGACAGCTTTTCTTCATGGAGAGCTTGAAGAAGAGATTTACATGCTTCAACCAGAAGGTTTTGTTGAGAAAGAAAAAGAAAACTTGGTTTGCAGGTTGACCAAATCTCTGTACGGTTTAAAGCAGGCGCCAAGGTGTTGGTACAAGAGATTTGATTCCTTCGTGATTAGCCTTGGGTACAACAGACTCAATTCAAACCATTGTACATACTACAAGAGGTTTGGCGATAATGATTTTATCATTCTGCTGTTGTACGTGGACGACATGCTGGTAGCAGGTCCCAGTAAAGATCGGGTCCAAGAACTGAAGGCACAGTTGGCTGGGGAGTTTGATATGAAGGATTTGGGACCAGCAAACAAGATTTTAGGGATGCAAATTCACCGAGACAGAAAAGGCAGGAATGTATGGATTTCTCAGAAGAATTACTTGAAGAAAATCTTGCGGCGCTTCAATATGCAAGATTGTAAGGAAATCTCGACCTCGCTTCCTGTCAATTACAAATTATCCTCAAGTATGTGCCCTAGCACTGAAGCGGAGAGGATAGAAATGTCTCGAGTACCGTATGCATCAGCAGTGGGAAATCTCATGTTCGCTATGATATGTACGAGACCAGATATTGCTCAAGCAGTTGGTGCGGTCAGTCGGTTCATGGCGAATCCTGGTAGAGAGCATTGGAATGCTGTTAAGAGGATCCTAAGATACATCAAAGGGACCTCGGATGTTGCATTATGTTATGAAGGATCAGAATTTACTGTCATGGGTTTTGTTGATTCGGATTTTGCAGGTGATTCCGATAAACGGAAGTCCACTACAGGCTATGTGTTTACAGTTACAAGCGGCGTGGTAAGCTGGATATCTAAATTACAGACTGTTGTGGCCCTATCTACAACAGAAGCTGAATACATGGCAGCTACACAAGCCTGTAAAGAAGCAATCTGGATTAAACGGTTAATGGAGGAGCTCGGGCACAAACAAGAGAAAATTCCCTTGTTTTGTGACAGTCAGAGTGCCTTGCACATTGCAAGGAATCCAGCATTTCATTCCAGGACGAAACACATAGGTGTTCAATAT
This sequence comes from Ehretia macrophylla, assembly GCA_037974665.1. Lineage (NCBI taxonomy): Eukaryota > Viridiplantae > Streptophyta > Magnoliopsida > Boraginales > Ehretiaceae > Ehretia > Ehretia macrophylla. The sequence continues at coordinate 39,795,880 of CM075782.1, read as the reverse complement.
CACTTTGTTCGATAAGTAGTGGAGGAAGGGAGTGTGGATATGCAAAAGATACACACCAACGAGAACCTAGCAGATGTCATGACAAAGCCAATCAATGTTGACAAGTTTGTTTGGAGTAGATCCTCCTTTGGCCTAGCAAAGACGTAAGCAACGTGGAATTGGCAAGTATGGAGAGATTTGAAGATTTTCAAATATGACTTTAAGTGGGAGAATGTGAGCTATCAAAGACTTTTAATGAGGTAAAGTCACATTTGGTAGCTTTACATTTTTGGTGAGTCAAAAGAAGACAAAAAGTAATGGAAAAGGAAGATTTGTGCATCAAAGTTTGGTGTAAAATTAGGCACATGAAAATCATTTTCACACTACTATTTTGCTTTGATTTTGGGTATGGAATGAGCCTATAAATAGAGGCTCATTCCTTACCATTTTGCATCACCAAACAAAGCAAATTAGAGAGAAAACATAAGCTTTCTCTTGAGTAGTTTTCTTCATCTTTTGTTGTTCTATATTTATGAGTGAGAGTTAGTTTCTCCTATTATTTGAGAGAGTGATATTGTTCTCTCCTTATATTAGAGATAAGGTTATTGTAAAATACTCCACATCATAGTGAAATCCTCCATTACTTGCCCGTGGTTTTTCCCTCGATTTGTTTGAGGGTTTTCCACGTAAATCTTGTGTCTCTACTTTCTCTGTTCTCATTCATATTTTAGCTGCGTGATACTGCTTATCCCCGACCATTCCGCTGCGTCGATACCTAACAGGCGTGACGCTCCATGCCACCAGGGGTGGAACCATTAGGCCATTTCCTGGAAAAAACCGCTATTTTGAGTCTCACCAGATGGGGGTTTTCATGATAGAATTTTAGCCGATTCCAGGCGAATTCTGCAGAACGAAGATCGCCTGACCAGGCCTGGATATGAGTGGAAATTGTAGTGCAGATAGAAATTGTAGAGGTATGGAGAAGAAGCAGAGTTGGGATAGTGAAAAGAACAATGAGGAAAAGAGTGGTGGAGAGATTTAACTGGAGAGAGATGATTGCCTTCTTGGGCTTGTCGTTTGAAGCCATTCTGTGAGGTGGGTTGGGGGAGTATGGGATTGTATATGGCTTACTTGTTAAGTGTTTGTTGTTGTTGTTGTTGTTTACTCTATCTCATGAAATGAGTAATAAATTTCATGTTGAGGAAAGTAAGAGGAATAGAGGAGCTTAGGCATGTACTGAAGCAAGTGCTATGCTGGAGTTCAGCTTTCAGTGCATTCCTCACGCCTCCCTCATATATAAAGAAGTGGATTCTTTAGCCTTAAAATGTGATGCTTCAAAGTGATAACTTCAAGCACTTGTCTCTCTCAAATCTTTAATTGAAGATGGAGAGGTTAATCGACGTGCTGATTAGTTACAAATTATGGATTAGTTCATTTGTTAGGGTACTATTATACCGTACATTTTTTTATTACAGTTACTTGTACTCATAGAGAATGACAAAATAAATGAAATATATCTTAGAATTATAAATTGATCGTCGCCTTCTTTGAATATTAAAAAAAAATGTGATTCCTAGGCTAGAATGCACAATGCTATGGCTTCTTTGTTGTGGGTGTTAGGATTTTCTTGGCCATTTTTCTTTCTTTTTCTCCTCTTTTTTATTTTCCTATTTATTTATTTTTTCGGTTATAGTATAAGTGTATCAATAGTTTTATCTTTTAACATTGTCAATCTCAAGTCCGAATAAAGAAGGATGATGGTGTTAGATTAGTTGACAACTCGCATCAATAAGTCAAGTTTTTTATATGAATTTGAGACATCATGAATAAGAAACGTCATAAGATACATATAATCGGTCTTATTTATTAAAATAAGATTTGATTTAGTCAAAGCATAAGATAATAAATATATAACTATCTTCACTAATATTTTAAAAGAGGGAATCATCTATTGGAAAAAGTGAGAGTCGCTTACATATAGTAGATTGCAGGACTACATACATGATTTCAAAAAAATTGATAATATTGCTTATTACATAGAGAATGTTGATGTTTCTTTTATCCTACGCCTGCCTAATACCTTTTTGACCATATCAAACGGTTGAATCAAAGCCTCAAGACGGTCTTCATATGCTAAAAGTCAACCACTTGTTTGGCCAAAATGCACGCATAGGGATGTGCATTTTAACCGTTGCAGTTAATTTAGGCTGATTTTGACTATTTTGTTTTGCACGCCACGTATTTAAGGAAATTTTTCATAAGGTCCAGCCAGATGTAAGATTCTCTATGTAACAGTGTGAAAGATTCATATGTGTAGGTTCTATTTTATGTGAAAGAATTTAACGTTCAACAGACGTATGAAAAAATTATCTTATATTTCAATCGAAATCAGAGCTGCTACTATTTTTCTGAGCATTACAACATTTCTTCCTTGCTCTAAGTCTTAAATACTACATCATGGAATTAAGTTCGGATATGGTCATCGATAATTCACATGAGAGGGCTTATATGTCAATAGATGGATATAGGAGTTTAGATAGAATTAATTTCAGCAAAAAGTCATTTTGCTGCCCGCAGAGATTGAATAGAGTAGTCATATATTAACAAATATTATTTTACCCCGACTGAATTGGAGTATACATTAGTGTGCATTGTTGCAATACAAAATTTATAACCTTAAATCGAATCTAATAATGTCCTGGTTAGGGTAAATTCTTTGTTATAAAAGAAAAGGAAACAAAGTTATTCAGCTATGAATTAAGGCCTATGAGGTAGAATTTTAACGAGTGAACAAATTGGAATTCAATAAAAATCCATAGATGCTTAAAATTTCAACTTTTGCACGTGGACTGTTGGAACATGGTTGTCTTTCTAGCTTAGAGTTACATAAAGATATCCAGGATTTGGCAAAATTTATTCTTTTTGATTAAGGAAGGTCTAAATTATACAATATATATAAAAAAATATTACAAAAATAAATCTTGAAACCTCTCAAACCCACAACTAGAATACCACAAGACCAAAGGCAAAATTTCTTTTTCTTATTGAGAAAAGAAAGGCGAAAAAAGTACTAATTTGTTATTTTACTCTTTACTTGTCTAATGAATGAGTACTTGACGGATTTAAAATTAGTAGAATTGTGGTGACTTGACAAAATATATCAAGGATTTCAAAAGTATTTTGAAATATTTTGTAGGGTCGGAAGGAAGTAGTGTCTTCTATACCCATACGAGTGAACATTAGTCTAATTGAAATTTGGTTGGGAGTGATGATGATTTTTTTGACAAAAAATAAAAAATTTTAAAAGTATTTTAAAACATTTTGTAGAATCAATATGACAAAAAATCAAATATTTTAAAAATATTTTAAAGCATTTTGTAGAATCAGTATGAGGCTACAACTCTTATAACCATAAACCTAAATCTGTCTTTGTGGTGAAGGCTAGAGGTTTTGGGTTTTGATTTGCCAAGATTGTCATTGATTTATAATTTTTCGTACGATGACCCACATCAAAACCCATACCATATGATAGATGGGACGTATTTTATTTGATCTACTATAATCTAGACAAATATTTATGCACACGTATACATTGGCAGCTAGTCAATGTATTTTTAATGGGAGCTCTAAAATTAAAGACTTTTCAAAATTAGGTAGTTTTAGAGTTTTAAATGCCTAAAAAGTAACACTATTTATGATAAAAGTATGTGAGGTCCACCACTTTTGACTTAAAAAATATCAAAATAGAGACCCAATTTATATTTTTGTTATTAAATTTAGAGCCCAAAAATTAGATTGAGTCTCTATTTTGGTATCTTTTAAATCAAAAGTGGTAGACCTCACATACTTTTATCATAAATAGTATTACTTTTTGGACATTTAAGACTTTAAAACTACCAAATTTTAAAAAATCTCTAATTTTAAAGCTCCAATTAAAGATAACCTCATACCTCAAGTTTAGATACAATTGTTTCTAGACAAACATATCATTAGGTGCTTGGGGTGTTGAGGTATTTTTCCAAAAGTTCATGGGGTCGATTATGCAATTGCATAATTTTTTAGGACCAGTCGCCACAATTTTGGGGTCGTTTTGATGAACGACTCAATTATTATTAGGGTTTCAACACTCTCAAAGCAGAAGCAGCAGCAGCAACCATGGCGAAGAAACGCAATAGAATAACAAACCCGGAGCCGTCCCCCTTCTTTTCCACCGAGGCCGATGAGTCTAAATCCTTCTCCAAGAAACGCTCCAAAGCCGCCAAATTCCACCAGGAACAGCAGAAGGCATTCTCTCTCTCTCTCTCTCTGTATATGTAATATACGTGTGTATGAGTGATTTTATATTTACATGTATTTTTTATATATGAAATTTATTGGGTCTGTGTGTCGTGCAGCTTGTGCCAAAGGGAATGACGTCGAAGATATTGAAGGAGTCTCTGATACAGCAGAAGGAGATGGAAGAGGAGGAAGCTCACCAGCAAAACCCTACTAATTCTTTGCTGAATTTTGCTCAAAACAATACGGTCACCGATGTGGATGCCGAGGAGGATGGAGATATTGATGATTTTAGTGGCTTTTCAGAGACTCAAAGCCACTATGGCGGATGGGAGGTCAGTGCATATCACTTAATTCTTCTAAAATGTTTAACAATTTAATTACTTTTTTGTAAAATTATGCTTTTATTTTGCGCGGTGATGAGATGAAGTCATGTTAACAGTTGTTTTTCTTTTTTGTTTCATTGGGAGCAATGAAATAGGATGAGGTTGATGAGGAGGACGAGAAGCTATTGGATGCCTTTTTGTTCACTGATGACCGGCCGCAACGGACTTTAGCTGATATCATTGTTGAGAAGATCAAAGAAAAGGATGCCCGAGTTTCTTCCGGTATGTCAATTTCCACTAATTGAATTTGAGAATTTTAAATGAGCAAGAGACATTATTTGGATAAAATTTTATATGTTTATGTTCCTATTAAATATGTGCTGTATTATTGACTTGCTTGTGTAAGCTTAGGACCTCTTATTGCCCTTGCAGAATCTTTGCACTTTAACGTCATGAAGTACTAATTCTATAAGTTTTACTCTTCTTTTTGCAGAAGTGCGACCTTTGCCCAAATTAGACAACTCTATAATAGAGTTATACAGAGGGTATGTTGGGTGTCTCATTGTTGTGACTATACATTGTGTGATACTGTGATTTTTGTTGATAATGAACATGTATGTTGTACACAGTGTGGGCAAACTTCTCAGCAAATATACTTCAGGAAAAATGCCGAAAGCTTTCAAACACATACCTTCGCTACAGATGTGGGAAGAAGTTTTGTACTTGACTGAACCTGAGAAATGGTCACCTAATGCAATGTACCAAGCAACCAGAATCTTTTCTTCCAATTTGGGTGTCAAGAAGGCAGAACGCTTTTACAAACTTGTTTTACTACCACGTGTCAGAGAAGATATTCGGAAGAATAAGAGACTGCACTTTGCTTTATATCAGTCCTTGAAAAAGTCTCTATACAAACCAGCTGCGTTCAATAAGGGAATATTGTTCCCCTTGTGTGAGGTAGAGAACCTATTCACCGTATTTAGGTTGAATAAATGCTATAGCAGGAAACTTGATGAGACCAATGTTTCCAACGCCCTTCTCCCAGTTTGTCCTTTTTTTTTTTTTTTTTTTTTCCTGATTGTAATATAATTTATCCCCAAAAATATTTATTATCCAGCGTTTGCACGAAGGTATATTGGTGTGGCACGATTAGAACTCTGCTAAGTTGGAAGAGTGCTTAAAAAATTAAAAGATTTGTAGCTTCTTCTTATACTTGAATATAATCCTATATAAAAAGTGCAGCGGATCTTTTTATGTAAAACGGAGGATGGGGGCAGGACCAGCTTTTCTCAGCTTCTGAGCTGCTTCTGTTTATGCAATGCCGTTTGATAGGAAATTTAGTGACTGACTTGAATATTAGGAACTTGAATAGCATTTTGCAAAATTACTACTGGTATCAGGAATTTTCTATTCTCCAATTATTTAGTGAACCTACTACTTTCTTTTTATTAGGAAGCTTGATAATTTTACCCACATATTGTATTCTGTATTATCAACCCTACGGAAGGAGCATTCTTGTAACCTTCTGAAACTTCCAGTATCATCATCCCATGAAAGATTGACAGCAGTTGAAGATTGTGCGAGTCTATAGTAAAACTAAGAAAGTATTTGATATTACAATTAACAAAGTTTTGTTGATGCATAATTTTTTCTCCTGAACTCATTATCTTGTTCATGGGCCATATGAATGGCTTTTCTCATGGTAGCATGTGAGGAAAAAGTTTTAAATGCTTGTTCAACATTTGCTTGTGTTTACATTGTATTCTTTTTATCTTGTCCATTGTTCTAACAAATATTTAGGATTCTTTGGGATGCATGAGATCAACTGTTGTTTTCAATTCTCTATAGTATTGAATTCTGGAAAAACTTTTTAGATAGTAAAACTATTCAACACTCCGTTCTTCTGTGCCAGTCAAGGACTTGTACACTGAGGGAGGCTGTCATTATTGGGAGCATTATTGAGAAAGTCTCTATACCTCCTCTTCATTCTAGGTATGGTGCATTTGTTTAAAGGCATTAATTTATTGTTTGTGGTATAATTTAGAACTAATGAAATATGGAAAGCATAGACGGCTTTTCTTGTTTGCCTTCTCTATCCTTTCCACCTTCACCAACACTGGGTTCAATGGTGCTGGTTTTTTACTAACATATATGTATTGTTTTTTTTTTTTGGGGTTGGGGGGGGGGGGGGGGGGGGGGGGGGGGGGGGGTGGGTGCTGGGGTTGTTCGAGAAGGGAGAATTTTAGCTGAAGTTTATGACCTTTTATATTCTCTTTTGCATTCTGGCTATGGAAGATATGTAATAGAGTTCAATCTCCAAAGTTTGTTTCTTTTAGAAGTCTCAGATGGTTCATGATATTAACTGTAAAGCTAAGTACATACTCAAGTAAAAGTATCTAGCAACTTTTGCAAATGGCACATGAATATTTTGCATTTTATTTATCCTTTCCTGTATAATTTATGTTTTATAAATTGATTCATTGTGTTGATGTAAATGCCTGTGCAAGTGAAAACATACGTTTTGAATCGACCCCACCGTACAAAGACCTGGTTTTCCACATTTTGCGTCATCAATGGTCTCCCATGTGTTTGTGAACACTTGCACTTTGGTGTATCTATCTAAATTTGTTATCATTGCATTATGGATTTCATAAATTCTAATCATATGTCCTGATGCCTAACCTAATTTCTTCATCGGATTGCAGTGTTGCTTTGTTGAAGCTGGCAGAGATGGAATACTGCGGCACGACGAGGTATTAACCTCTCACAAAGCATAGCAAGGTCCTTGGCCTGTGGTTCGGCTTTTCAAATTTGAGCCTCATAGTAAAAGCAGCATATACTACTTCAGTAGGAGTATAATAATGTGAACAATGATTAGTCTAATTGCCAGGGTTGTTAAATTTCTTTTAGTATATGTCACTTCCATCTATTCAGATCCTCTTTCAGTTAAACAAAGAAAACTGGCTTTTACAGTGATCTTATATTTTGCCTCCCTTGCCTCCCCCCTCTCTCCTCACATGCACATTTCAAACAGTAAATGAAAACACGAGGATAAAACACTTCATGCTTGTAGATATTGACTTTTTATGTCTATGTTTTTCTTTTTGGGGTCTCAATATACAGAATTTTGGGTATGGATGGATTGCTGCTTTTTATTTTTATGTTTTATCTTTTGGCTGGGCAAGAACCTCTTGGTTGTTATTGCCATGGTCCTGTGCAAATCTCTAAATGCCATGTGGACTACGAAGAATTTCTTTTCTGATAATGTTTTAGTTGAGTTTGCTTAATTGTCATTATCCTAGTCATCAATAAGTTCATGAACATTATAAGATTTCCAAGTGATCCTTCTCTTGCAATTAATGTCAACATATTAGTATGTCATCTTTCATTGGTTTATTGCAGTTACTTCATAAAGTTACTAATTGAGAAGAAATATGCGTTGCCTTATCGTGTACTTGATGCTATGGTCGATCACTTTATGAGATTCTATGAGGACTCAAGAATTATGCCTGTTATCTGGCATCAGTCTCTTCTTGCTTTTGTGCAAAGGTAAGTTCTTGATTCCTTTTTTTTTTTTTTCTCTAAAAAAAACATAACTCTTCAATTTGACATATATATATTCTTGAGAGGTAGATTCCATATAGATAGAGGTTATAAGTCATTCATCATGTATGGGATTTTAGTCTGAGACACGGGTAGAATTTTCTTGTGTGCCCTTTATCTGTATTATTTGCCTTCATGTGCTTGATGCTTCATTTGTTTCATGTGTTATTTTTAGCTACCTTGACAATATAGATGCTATTTCTTTCAAATCCGCTAGAAACTTCTCTATATGTGTGGTGTCTTATGGTTATGTATCACCTTTCTCTACATATTAGTACACCTATCTCACAAATGTTCCTTACAGGTACAAGAATGAGCTCAGAAAGGAGGACAAAGCTAACCTTAAGACACTTTTTGAAAGGCAAAGACATAAGCTAGTATGTCAATCGACCAAAACGCGACTATCAATTCTGCTTTCATTCTTATGGATAATTGTCAAAGTATCTAATTCCTTTATTTATTGCAGGTAACCCCAGAAATACTAAGGGAGTTAAATAATAGCCGTAGTCGTGGGGAAAAGGAGGACGATCTAATGTCAATATATATCCTTTTCTGAGAAAATTGTTCATATTTTTGTTTATTTTTATCTGGAGAAAAATATAAGAATGAAGTATCAATACATTGTTCTAGCTTACTCATCTAAAGGTGTGAAGATTTCAAACTTAGTGAAATTATCACTAGATATAGGCATGTACGTGCATACAGATTGTTAGTACATATCCCTTGGGGGCCCTCCCGTCGGTCACATGAAGCATTCATGCAGACATTTGTTTGGTACCATTTAGGGATGCATTTTACTAAAGACTTGCTGAATTTGGACAATGTGCACTTGGAAAGGAGAAAAGGCAAAAACATTAAAAACTGAGATTATGTGGATGTGGAAAACTTCTTCATGCTACGTCAAGTACTTCATGTTGAGGGTTTGTATTCTGCAAGGACTGGTACTTCTCTTATAGTCCGTAGATTGTATATCAGGTGCATTTGTGCATTGGACAATGTCAGGAAAAGATTATTTATGGTGTTATTTGAATCCACTTTCAACTAGTGATGGTAAGTTTGCAAACTTCAGCTTTGTAACAGTTACAATCAAAAGCGCAATGTACAGATTAATTGCTTGTAACGAGCTGGTTAGGGAAATGTGCATTATCGTTTTTGAGATGATCTACCATCTTTTGGCAAAAGAGTAGACCTGCCTTTCTTGCATGGTTGTTCAGCTTTTTCTTCTCTAAGATGTGAAGAAGAAATATGTAGACTGCCACAAAATCTTTAGATATGGTGGTCGTAAGTCTCCTTTCTGTCGTGGTCTCTGAGAACAATGTAGTTACGGTATTATTTTTATTTGGAGCAGTTAATCTTCACATATGAATCTCTGGTTTCCTTGACTGATTATTACCGGCCCCTATTTCTGTGATCAATAAAACAATTGAAGAAGATAGGTTTGATATTCCAGAGGTGCCCATGGAAGAGGACTGACTAAACACTTGTGGCAGGAACTGTAATTTCGTCGGTACAATCCTTTCTCATGTCTCACTCGCCATTCTATATTATCTGCTATTGTTCTGATGTGTTGTAACATGCATGTGTGCTCTGGAACTAATTACAGTGTTTGCATTACTAATGCAGTGTTTTCCAGGTTTTAGGAGACTCGCCAAAGAGCCAAGTTACGTTGAAAGATATTCGAGTGTATGTGGGCGTATTTGATGAGAGCCCTAGAGAACCAGAATGATGTAGCATAATTTTGATTCTCAATGATAGTGCAATATTGCCCTGTTTGTGTCAGTGCCAAACTATTACAAGTTATTCATTATTGAACCAAGTTTGGTTGTTGGTAATAACAGTTCTTCCTCCTCTTCCATTGCAGTTTTGAATTGTGTGTTAACATAATTATGAAATTTGGGCCTGCGAGCTGACTGGAGTCATTTTGATGCTGGAATAGCAAAGCCTATCCTATCCACTAGTAATTAATTAGATGGGGGTAAGTCTTCTGTTCAGCTACGGCTCATTTGGCCCCTCCAATACTTTTTTATTTGGCCGTAGCCGAACAGAAGAATTTTCAATTATTTATTGAGGTTTCTCTGATAAAATCCTGACACTGAAAATAGGCATGAACGCTTTGTATAATCAAATTACAACTTTGTTTTTCGGTAACGTATGTCGCTGCTTGTAAATGTATTATTGATCATCAATGGTGGGTCGTCTTAAATTGGAACATATACATTTTTTAAAATGCAGTTTTAGTGTGCTAAGAAAATCAAGAAATTTAAGATTTGTCCAAGACAATGAAGAAATTAGTCATTCATTCTCAAGGTAGGATTTTAGATTTGTCCAATTGAATTAGGGTTGACACAAATAAAATCTCGTTTTAGTCGAGTCTTTAGATTTTGAATTTTCTCAATTAAGGTGTTCAAATATGCAACTCCATTATTTATATGGAAATAATTTTTTTCTCTCAAAGTTGAGGTGGAATTATGCTGGTGTGAGATTTACTGGAAACGATGAACTTAAAAATTGGATGACAAGATATATGCTAATGCTTATTGTTAAGGTCGAATTTGAATTGAATTTCAAGAATTGGGTTGAAACTCATTTTTTCATGCCTAATAGTTAAGAATCCTACCTGGATTACCTAGAAAATAAATGATCCAGAGCGGTGCCTAGGGTCTTCCTCCGATGTTTAAGTCATTATAAGCACAAAAGAGTTCGTGTAGAGCTTAAAAAAACAATGCAGTATGACTAATTGTCAAGTGAGAGTTTGATACCCCCTTTTGGATGTTACTGTTACCTTTTTAAAGGCAAAGTCGTGCTCATAATCTTGTTGTGGAGGGAGTGGGATTGACCCACGATGGTTGTGGGGACTGTTCTCCACGGTTTTCGAGTCTTAGGAGCGTGCTTGTTTAAGTTAGTTGTAATTGCTTTTGAACTGGTCAACGTCATCTCAAACTATTGACTTTGTCTTCTTCCTGGGTCACGACCCAATGACATTTTGGACCATTATTCGGTCCCGCCCTCAACTAAAGTTGTTGGGCCCTGCTTATCGGTTTGGGCTTTGTTTTATGGCCCATCAATAGCTCACTAGTTTCCCGAGCTCCATAGCAGGTCGGGGGACTATATATATTATACTAGGCTTTTCTTTAGTGCGTCACGAAGTGAGGCTTGCAGACATCCTTATTTGCTTAGGCTTTATTTTGGCTTTTGGCCTTGACTCAATATTATATGAGGGCGTTTGGTTCGTAGAATGTTACAAGATTTCTAGGAATGTGAAGTTTAGAATATGACATTCCCATTTTTTATTCGCGGAATAAAAAAAAATATTCATGAGAATATCACGTTCCTGTAAATACAATATTCCCATGATTTGACCAATTTCTATGCTCATATGAAGGAGTGAGAATCTCACATTCCCAAGTCGTGGGAATAACTTTGAGAAAATAAAATACCCAAATACCCATATTAGAAAATACAAAATTAAAATAAATACAATAAAATATTTCAATAAATAAAATAATAAATAATAAAATAAAATAAAAAAAAAAAAAAAAAAAATAATGTAAAAAATAAAAAAAAATTAAAATAAATAAATAAAATAAGAAAAAAATAAATAAAATTAAAAATAAAATAGAAAAAATATATAATAAATTAAAAATAAATAAATGAAATAAAATAAAATAAGATAAAAAACTAAATGATAAAATAAAATAAGAAAATAAAATAGGATAAAATCAAATCAAATAAAATCAAATTTGTAAGAATAAAATAAAATAAAACAACACAAAATAAAAGATTTAGAAAAAAAAATAAAAAAAAATAACTAAAAATAAATAAAAATAAATTTATTAAGAATAAAATAAAATAAAACTATGTTTCCCGTCATTCTCAAAATACGCTACTAACATATCAAGACAGTTTATAAATCAATGAAGTCTTATTCAAGTGAATCTATTTATGGTTGCCGATTATCGTGCAATCCAATCATTTCATTAATTGTTCCGTCGAGCAAGAACCATGATTCGTTAAACAGATAAGATTAGAGTGGTAAGATAAGCGGTTTTAAAAGATAGAATTTCAGTAGCTTATGTCAATGCATGCCTGTATTCCTTATTTTGTCTTGATTGTAAGGCTCAGATGGCCTTGGTGTTGGGACGTTGCGTGGTAGAAGTTTGGAGTTGTTGTGAATGTTGTAGTTTGGGGTTTGGGGTTTATCTTTTGTTTACAGGTAATTAACTAGGAGGTTGGGAATTATGGAGGAGGTTGGATTATGGTTTTGATGTTATAATTGTTGTGTGCAGGTTTTAGAATATATTGTAAAAACGTTTAGAATATGTTGGCATATTTCCTTAATATGATAAATACTTAAAGTATTCATAATCTTTAGATTATTTGATCGGGACTTCAATAATCTATTACGGACTATCACATGTGTTGTTACATTTGATTAACATATGAATGTTAATGATGAAGGATGGTGAGCCACGTGTCATAACAGCATAGCAAAGCGATTAACAAATATGTGGGTGACTATTAGTTGAATAGATCATTGAATGTGACGTGAATAACAAATTACATGACTTTGGATTAATAATTTATTATTCGTTGTGATTGTGCATGTAATACTTAGACATGAGACATTACGACTGTCATATGTATTGGGGTTTGATTCTAACGTTTGGATAATGCTTGTCTCGACAAATAGCATGAAATACGTCATTTTGTAGTTTTATTCGTCTGGTATAGTGATTAATGGGTAGTGGTCAAGAGAGGATCCATTAACCTCCAGAATGAGGCGATGTCCTATACAATCTAAGCTTGGTTGTTTAATGAGGAAATCCTTAGGCGATGTATGAATGATAGAAAATGAGTTTTCCATATGTCATCCCTCATTACACCAATTAGATCTATACATATTATCGAGTTTATGAACTTTCTTATAATTTAAGTCATCAACCAACTTCACTTGACCCATACAAGCATGCAAACCAAGCTAAGCAATAAAATAAAACATTAAGTTATTACAATCCAACTACATCCATCAAATCATACCTATGCTACCATTCTAACAAACTAATAATACAAACTCAAATTACAACTCTATTACATCCATGAATTATATACAAGTCCAACTAAATCATAAATGAAATACAATATCATAAGAGTTCAATAATACAAAACTACACATAACTCCGTAACAAAGTAAAATTCAACTGCCAGAACATGCAACTTCATTACATGATTGGAGTTTTAAGACTTTTGGGTGAACAAACCTGTCACTAAAACAACTGTGGATAAAATAATCTGTTATTTAACTCTTGTATGTCATCACGTGATCGAAACATCATTTCCAAAGAATCTTTCTCATAATTAATCTGAATGATCATGAGGACAATAATTAGAATTCTCAATAAAATAACTTAAAAGCTGCAGAGCAGAAATCTTTTGTTAAACCCCCATGAACTTTAAATTTTACTTATTAAACAGCCTCTCATCAAAATGATTAATTTATGTTTCAAATGGTATCTTTCCATACCTGATCTCCACTATCATCAACATAATAAAATAGAATGGATTAAAAGCCATGATCAGATTCATTGTGTGTAGACAATAATGTCAGCCATTGCCAACCTGGGATTCTTTTAACACCTTCTAACATTGTTATTTATTAGGAAAATGAATAGTTCCAACCTTTGCCTGATTGGTTTCTTCTGCGGATAGTAAAAAGAGAACAGAAAGGTTCTGTTTCTGGTTAATATATGAAAATTAGAGGAGACTGTGCAAAAGACCGTCTGATGCATAAAATTTTCGTCATGGATGTAGACACTTAAAATTTATAATTAAGATTATGGGCCTTTCCGCACTCCTGAGGCACCCTCCGGAGATCGAGACCTGCTTAACCTTGAGTAGATCAAATTTTGCCCACTATAATGTGCAAAATACTCGGAAGAATATACCCACTTTGGGATCTATACAAAATACTCAGAAGAATATACCCACTTCGGGATCTAGTATATAGAATCTTATTATGGTTGACTCCAGCTCAAGATTTGAGCTAACAAAAATCTTGATGATTCATGTTTAAGACTTTTGAAGGAAAGAGGAGCCCACTCAGAGAGGTGGTTACAACATGGTAAAGAGTCAAGATCACCAGAAAACAGTGAATAATTGATAACAACCAAAATAAAATCTTTGAGAAGATTGTGAAATATCTTGCCAAATTGACATTAGATACTGATATACAACAGTAGTACAACTTTCAACAGCTTGGAAATGGAAAAATAGTAGAAAATCTCTATTTCTCATTCCTTTAACTTAAGAAGATATCTTACAATGTGGTGCTGTGATCATAGCACCTAAAAATACATTTCTCTTTCTAAATGAAAATTAAAAATAAATATACTTGTAATTAGACGAAAAAAAAAATTAGAAGATTTAATCAATTACAATAAAAAGAAAAACAAAGAAGAAAAAAAGATTCTAGAAATTAGACCTGATGGTAGATTAGCAATTCTTGTAGCATGGTAACAAAATATCTCTTAGTATTTACATCAGCCTCTTTTGCTTTCTATGACTCGGTTTGGATTACCTCGTAACGTTATGATGTTACTGAGTATAAAAGAATGGTTGTCAAAGCTCAACTTTCATGTGTGACGTTTGGTTTGTTGCTGCATCAAGAAATTACACATCAATAACTAGTAATTGAACAGTGGAAAATGAAAATGAAGTTGCCTTTCTAATGTTACATGTACTAACCAGGAAAGCCTTGTGAATGAAATGCCATTTCCTGGTTAGGATTTTGGTTGAAGCCCATTTGAACAATGGTTTGCAGGTCATCCTCACACATTGCAGGAAACTGGATAAGTTCACATGAAAAGTTTAATCATTACTGTCGAGTTCGTAAATGAATAAAATAAACCTCCTTTATAACATATTAAGTTTTTAGACGAGATGGTAATTTAATATGGTATCAGAATTCACGTCACCAAAGTGATCATGGATTCAAGTCTCGCCACCACCTATTAATATGTCCACGTGCAAGGCTACAATCTCGCCTCACGTGAGGGGGCGTGTTGAGTTCATAAATGAATAAAATGAATCCCTCTCTAATTTCAAACTTTTAAACGAACTGGTCATTTAATTCTTGCAAATGCTCTCCTATAAACCCTTATCTAATATCTTAAACTTTTAAACGGGTTGGTCATTTAATAATTACAAATGATCTTCTATAAACCTATCTCTAACGTCTTAAACTTTTACACGAGCTAGTCATCTAATAATTACATATACTCTCCTTTACCAAATGTACTCATTTTTGTCATACTCTTTTAATCAAATTCAACCATAGAGTTGTTCATTTGTCAATTACCTGAGGAAGGCCTTCACCAAATCCATTCACTGAAGATAATTGCATTCCTAAGTTGCTGCACAATGTGGTATTCAAAGGGTCCACTGTACATTGGCTAACTGACACGTTGGAAGTATTTGTGTGTAGTTGAGGTGTTTGGTGGGCCTGGTGACCATAAAAAGCTTCTGCCGAGGAATCTATTGAGCAAACAGGTGGGGGCAAAGTGGCATTTGGTTGAAACATCTGCAACTCACAATGGATCCCAGAAATTGTATGTCAGAAAAATCAGATAAAAACACCACGGTAAAATGGTTGAATAGCGATTTGTAGGTAATCAAAAATTTTAAATTCGAAAATCATGATGCCATTACATGAAATATATGACTCCCTTACATCTTTAGACATGAGATTTTCCATATCAGAGTCCAGTCTGGGATTTACAGAAGCCAGCTTCATAGAAAGAAACTACAAAGAAATATGCAAAACTCAAAATTAGACCATGATATAATCGTATACCAATCGATCATCGAGCGAAAATCATTTCAATGAATTATAATTCTACCTCTACTTGGCGCTGCAATGCCTGCACATAGTTGATAATCTCATCAAGCATTAATGCTTTTCCAGTCACCTGAATTGTCGTAAAATGTGGCCAGGTGTGATATTGATCTTAACAGAGCCTCAAATCTCAATATCACAAAGAATTGGACTAAGCATTTCTGCATACCTTATTGCAGCCTGGTACAAGATCTTGAAGAAGCTTCATTCTCTCGCCTATCTTTTCACGCCGGACCTGATCAGAAGTTCAAGATAAGTGATTATTTCTGCATCAAAGACATAAGATTATATACCATTCCGACAGATGATGCATACTCTTTCTGCTAAACTATGGCTATCAGTGGCTTGACCCCTTCTTGCTCTGACATGAATGTAGTCCTTTGGTGGCTCGGGTTGCTTTTGATTCGCCTTTTCTTGATTTTGACTTTCATCTCTTGCATTACTCTTCGCTTCCTCTTTCTTTGCTCCATTGTTTTCACTCCCATTGCCTTCTGTTGGCTTTGATCGCTTCGCGTTTGCCTTCTCATCAGCTTCTTGATCCTGAAACGAAACTTTCCATCTCGAATCAATTACATTTGTCAATTATACAAACAAAGGGGAATTGAATGATTTTCACCTTGTAGTCTATACCTTAGGAGCTTCATCAGCCTGGTTTGGTGCATCCTCCTTAGCCTTTCCTTGCGAAATCGCTTTTCTTTTTCTGCAATTCAATTCACCTTGAGCTTTTGACCCTGTTTCTCCACTAGATACTTGCTCAGAAACAGAGCAGTCGTCATTGGAATTGGCACCAGACACTGATAATTTACTCAAATTCTTATCAGGACCCGAAACGAACCCACTGTTAGGCCTGATTTCCATCTGGGGTTGAATTGAAATCTTGTTTTCCAATGGTGATCCAGCTTGCTTAAGAGAAGGACTACTCGAAACTCGTGGTAATTTTCCCAATGGAGCATTAGATCTAATTGATAATTCCACGTTGTTTGGCCCAAACTGACTTGTTCTACCATTGAAACTGCGGCTACCAAAGCAAGAAAACTTGGCAGCCCTTGCTGCAAACCAGGGATCAACCGGGATGGCAGGCAAAACAGGGCTTAAAGTCACTGAATTTCGCCTATTGGGTAAGTTTTCATTCACGATTTGATCCACCATTGGCATGCTTAACTTGGGTGGAGAGTTCAAAGGTGTAGTGAAACAGGACGAGCTAGTACTATTATTCACTATAGAGGGACTGGTCGATGAAGTCACTGATTGAAATGGTGGTGTGATCTCGTTAGAACTGCCAATTATCCCTAGCTTTCCAATCAATTCGCGAAGCGAGAAACTGTCGTTGGATACAGCTGAGTTTGTGGCCACTAGAGATGACACCATTGAGCTCAAAGCTGAGTCAAAATGGTTGTTGTTGTTGTTGTATTGATCTGTGGACTTACCATCCCAGTTGAGGTTCATGAAGCAATCCAATGGCTGCTGCTCTGATGAGCAATGAAGTTCTTGAGCTGTTGACAATGGATTCCATGTAGACATTATGTGTTCAAATTGAAGAGGTGGTAGTATGCTAGAATTGAGAAAGTAATCTTTGTCCATTTCAGACAAAGATGATACAACTTTCACAAGAAAAAACTTCAATAGGCTAACTATTTTGATGTTGTATTATGTGCGTCTTATAGTAGAGATGAAAAGTGTAATGAAAATTTGAGGCTTAACATACAAGAGAGGAAAGCAAAGGGGAGAATGGGTTGTGTGTGTGTGTGTGCGTTTTTTGGGGGGGATGGGGCAAGGAAAATGAAAAGGCTAGTGATGAAGTTAATATAGCCAAAAAGGAAAAGGTTTGTTTGACCTTTCTATATTAGTGAATTTTTTTGTGTTTTTTAATCAGTCTACATTGTTTTAGTATCAATTTGTATCATTTCATATTGTATAATGTGTTTATATAATTTTATTATAACTACATGGACTCATTATTTCTATTAGATTTTATATGAATATGTCATTATTTTTAAATTTTTTTAATAACGTTATAATAGTATTACAAGAATACAAGTCAGTTTTAATATGTGTACATCGTCCTGAAAATGTGGAGAGAGAGAGGGGGTTGATGCCGGGCCTTGGACGTCAAAGCACCAAATTGTCCACTATGCTTCTCTCAAATTACCATTTTCCAGTCTTTGGTGGAAATCTTTTGTTTCCCCAGTAAAGAAGTTTGAAAAACATTTTTCAAGAAACAAGCATAGATTCTAGAGGGGACCTTTTTGAAAATAGGAAAATAAAAAAATTTGTTTGGCATGAGCTATTTTTGATAATTATTTTTAAAAACTGTTTTAAGAAATGTGTTTTCAAGAACAATTCTTTATGTTCTCATATGTTCTCATTCCCTAAACTCCCCTTTTCACACCCTTGAGCACATTTGAAATTAATTATTATTATTTAACTTTATAATAAATTTGTAATTTTAATTATTTATTTAATTTATCAGTAATTAATGAAAATTAATAACCCAATTAATTAATTAAAATCATAAATTTAATAAAAACAAATTTATAGTTCAATAAAAGAAAAAAAAAATATTTCATATAATTTTAAGGGTATATTTACTTTGAAAACTTGTTCAGAGAACAATTCTACACAAAAAAAAAAATTTATTTTTAAAAACAAAATAATATAAAATAATCAGAACACTTCCAAATAGGCCCTAGTATTTTGACCAATAATCATGATCTAAACATGTACCACTATCTGGGCCTGAAAAATCCATGCAGGGCACATTCTCATTTTTTTAATCAATGATGGCTATAACGTACATACGAACAATTTATTTGTTTAGCATGGGTTAATAATTTTTACAAACTAAAAATACCCTAAAATTATTCATATATTTTGGAAAAAAAATGGAAGTGTAGTACTCATTGGCGTATATGTACATCTGTTCCTGAATTCACGTGATTGTAAGAATTCTTAGTTAATTAATTTCTCATGGATGTCATTATTTTCCTCTTCAAAGAGGCTGTTACTATCAATTATTTTTATTTATTACAACACTTAAAGCTATTGTGAAAAAATTAAAAAATGTTGCAAATGCCTTAAAAGTTGAATATCGTCTTATTACAAATTCTCTATTGTAATTATTTTTTTTGTACATAACAAGTAATAATTTAAATAACCGCTGCAATTAAACTTAAGTTCTTCTGTTGGTTCCATGTTTGTCCTCCAACATTCTCGTGAGATGCTAGGTTTGGGGGGAAGTCCTCCGGAACCCTGGTAATCTCATGAGCATAAATTGTTTTATTTTTTAATTGAAGTATTAGAAAAGACTTAAAATGTTAAAGTTATAAGTCGCACCATATGTATAAAATACCTAATATCGTGGGAGAAAATGAAAAAAAATAAAAATAGAAATTAAAAAGAAAGACCATGCCTATTTTATTATCTCCAATGCATAAAGAATTTGTCTTGCATCATTCAAGACCGTTATTAATTAAGTTTTACTCCATCATAATTGTACATTTACTTTTTCTAAATTTTAGGGTTGCCATCTCGTACGTGGCAAATCGTCCTGGCAACCCAAGAATTGAAGGAAAGCATTAAGAAAGATAATTGCTGTCCTTTCAGAAAGAAACACCATAATAACCCCTTATGAACATTATTGCTCTTTGTTGGTACACCAAAAGCTTTTCTTCTCTAGGGGAAAAAAACCAAAGAAAAATCGAAAAGTAAGCGATACAATTGTAGGATTTTGATTCCTTCCTAACTTTATAACATTACAAAAAAGATTGATTAATAGTGGTAAAATAATAATGCACTAATAATAAAATAATTTAGATTATTAAATATAGTGATCAAAAAAGTGCAATAATAGTAAAAGAATCTAAATTATTAAATATAAAGATCAAATAACTGCATCAAAACTTTACTTCCATTAATCGCCTCATTGATCCAAATCCACAAAATTATGATTGTAGTAAGCTCGAGAGGCAGGTGATTACATTAACCAGATCATAACAACCCAAGTATAATGTGTAGGTGAGACAAATATGCTGTATATATTTTACATTATAACGTTTTAGTTATTTTACAACTCCAATTAAAAAATGAAAAAAACTGTTACATGGGTGTTTTATTGCAATCGTTTTTTAGCCGTTGCATAAACTAAAATTTTTGTAATGTTTAAATTGTTTTTTTATGAAACTTTGTAAATAATTACTTATAAAATTATTTTTTTTGTAACTATTTTAAATTTATAATTTAATTGCAATAGTTTTTTTACAAAAAATTATTGCAGTAAAAAATTTACAATGAAATTATACGCAACAATTAAAGTTATTGGCAACACTTTTTAGCCATTTTGTACGTAATAGTTTTAAGTATACAACATATTTAAAATATGATAGTGTTTAGACCAGAGATACACTAGTGAATGTTTCCCTTTAATTACTCTTAGAGTAGGGCTTGAAATTGTTACAACAAAATTAAAATTTTTGATGGGATAAATAGAGAGCACGAGTGGAGTTAAATGTGTGAATAATAGATTGTTGGTTTCATTCTTAATGGAGATAAAATTTTGATTAAGAAGTTTTTATTTTTATTTTTTTGGTTTGGTTATTAAGAAGTTTGGACGCATGAAGGTGATAGATCTAACTCCTTCTCATAGAATTTGAATCTACGACCAGTCAACTAAATGATCCCATTATATCAATAAAAGAAATAGAGAACAAAAGATATGATTTGTTTCGATCAAATTGAAAAGGGTAAATAGTACCACAACCCCCTATGCTTTAGCAAAAGTGCACACTACCCCCCTGTGGTTTAAAAAGTGCACCGGAACCCCCTATGGTTTCAAAAGTGTAGCACCACAGCCCCCTCCGTTAAAAAAACCGTTACTTTTAACGGAGAGTGCGTTACACGCGCGTTTGGTGCGATTTTTCATGTTTTTAGGCTTAAATTATTATTTAATTGGACAAAAATGCCCTTATAATTGAAATAAAAAATAAAAAATTGAAGGGCATTTTAGTCTTTTTATACAATTCAGTTAAATTTGTTGACGGAAAATTAAGAAGGGGGTGCGTGTGCACTGTTTGAAAACCATAGGGGGTTCCGGTGCACTTTTCAAACCACAGGGGGGTAATGTGCATTTTTGCTAAACCATAGGGGGTTGTGGTGCTATTTACCCAATTGAAAAATAGAAAGAAAATGAAACAATTGGTGCTATCTTTCTTCAGCTTCCACTAAGAGCAATATAAAGATGAATTATAAGTTAAATATCTATGTTTGCAGACATTGTGACATAGCAAGCTGGTGGTTTCATTCATTGCATCCAATGTATTGGCTATAGATGAGTCTCACTTTGTTAAAAGAAAGATGTGCCTCCTCTATGTGGTACAATACCTCTGTTATTTTAAAAGTGTACGGTATCATTTATGAATACAAAAGTCTCTTCTGTTAAAAAATTCGTCTATTTTAACGAAAATTGTGATGCACGCACGTCAAATGCGATTATTCAAGATTTTTTTTTTGCTTAAATTATTAATTGTCTAGACAAAAATACCCTTATATGACACATATTTTTTCTTTAGGGTCGGGAAAAATAAGTATTTTTGTCTAAATAATTAATAAATATTTAAGCAAAAAAATCTTGAACAATCGCATTTGACACGCGTGCATCATACTTTCCATTAAAATAGATGAATTTTTTGATGGAGGGGGCTTTTGTGCTTAGTTTTAGAAACCACATAGAGTATTGTGCACTTTTAAAATCACAGAGAATATTGTACAATTTTGCAAAAGTATAGGGGGTGTTATGCACTTTACCCTTAGTTAAAAGAGAAAAACTAATGAGATAATTTAGTTTTTCGAAAGAGTGATAAGCTCTATGATTGATTTAAGGTTCTTTCGACAAAGTATATCTCATAAAATGATGACATTTTGAAATGAAACTTGTATTACCAAAACATACTCTTTTTTTCTTTGTTACAAGGTGACAAAGTTGGTATTATTCAATAATTATTTTAGAAAATGTATGACCCCTTTTGGTCCTGTCAATTAACGAGTGCAACAGCCAATGGCGGAGGTGTGTTTGTGCCATTAAAGATTTTATATGTATATATATATTTTTAAAAAGTATGTATTTTCAGTTAGCTTTCACTGAAAAAAAAAAAATTTATATAATTCAAATATTATAAATTTTAGCCTTCACTGAGAAAATTTCTAAATTTACTCCTAAAAACAGCACAAGAGCCAGTACAATCGTATAACTTCTTAAAGAATAATCTAGGCCAAAATTCAAGAGCCAATCTATATATATAATAATTTACCTCTCGATAAACAAACTTAATACAAGTGCTTATGGTGGCCAAAAACATGACAAAGTCTAAGGGTTTAAAAGAGAAAGAAAAACATAACATTATGGGATTTAAGATAATAAATGCAAAATGAGGTTACTTTCAGAAAGTGCATAGAACTTCTTTAATTTAATTACTATTAGTCTTATACTCTATATTCCAGACTGGGTTTGATTTCTGTATGAGAAAAGATTCTTCGAATTACAAGCTTCTTTCCTTTTAGTCAGGGGCGGAGCTAGGAATTTTTATTAATAGGGGCTAAAATTTATAATTTTTGAACTATACAAGTATTTTTTTTCAAAAAATACATAGAATTTTAACATTTTTATGGGCCAGTGGGGGCTAAAATCTATAATTTTTGAATTGTATGAGTATTTTTATTTTTCAGTGGGGGTTAATTAATTTTTTTTAACTAAAAATACATAGATATCTAATTTTTTTTCAAAAAATACATTAAAATTTTAACATTTTTATGAGTCAATGGGGGCTAAAATTCATAATTTTTGAACTATACTAGTACTTTTATTTTTCAGTGGGGCTAATTAATTTTTTTAAACTAAAAATGCATAAATATCTAATTTTTTTAAAAAAATACATAAAAATTTTAACGATTTTTATGGGTCAGTGGGAGTTGCAGCCCCCACTAGCCCCAATATAGCTCCGCCAGTGCTTTTAGTATTATGCTAAATATACGATATTACAAAAGAATCTTTACTCGAAAAATGTTTATAATGATATCATCACTTACGACATACTTCCGTCCTTAATAATTCGTAGCTCATACTGTATTGCTGCATTTCTAGCTTACTCTTTGTTAATTAATTAATTAATATTCACGCGTTTATTAGCAACACATATCGAGGATTAGTACTTTGATATTCGAGGTTATGTGTCTTCTCATGTCCTTGTTATTTTTATCTATATCGTTGAAAGAATTAACGGTCGTGAGTACAGCACAACCTTTTCCTTTGAGTAGAGCACTCTGTGTTGTATGGTAGTAGAAAATTGTGATAATTTATTTTTTGATTGTGGTTTAAGTAAACGGTTTTGGGCTCGTGGTTTGGAAAATTTGGCTATTAATGAAAGGTTTTCAAATTTGGAAGATTTGATTGACTTGAGTGATAAGTGGTATAGGGGAAACGACTTCCAAGCCTCCCTTGCTAGGCTCTTGGTCTGTAGCACAATTTTTTCATTTGGAAAGAAATAAATAGCAGGTTTTATCGTGAATCATTTGCCTCGGAAAACAGTATTGTTGCTGGTTAATTTATCCCAATTTATTAAGCTGAAAATTTATTTTTGTAAAAACAAATTTACAAATAGTGCTCATAATAGGTACTTGTGTAGAAAATGGAATCTTGAGAATGTACTTAGCTAAAGATTTGATTGCTTGGCACGGTTGATGTATAATTTTTGTTAAGCTTAATAAAGTACTTTGTTTTCCCAGCAAAAAAAAACCTTTTCCTTTTCCTTTTCCTTTTTTTAAATTTTTTTTTTTACTTTTTAACTGGCTGAGAATTTTGTTGAAAAGTTTTACGAGTTTACAATAATGTTCAATCTTGAAAAAAGTATAATCTAGGTTAGATAAGAAAAAATTTGTCGAAATTATTTATAAAAATAATTTTTTAACTAATTCAAACTCGAAATATAAATAAATGAATCACGACCCAATTGCTATCTTTACTAATGGGGGTTAGTGCAGCACAACTTGGAGCTTGAACTTTACATTCTTCCCCTCTGGTTTCATTCCTTTATTGTCCTGTAATATGCCAGGGATGAAATATTATATTTTACAATGATTGGAGTCAAAACAAGTTGTCTATTTGCATTAAAAGTCAAATAAATTAAATTACAAAGTATTTTATTAGACAGTTAATATTCTACTAATATTTTGTGTTTTTGCTCACATGAAAGGCTGAATAATGTCATTAATTTATGCAGATTTTTTTATAATTTAGTGTCATCTTGGAGTGAGAGAGAAGAAAATCGTTAACGTGTTTTTGGCGAGGTCAATCATTGCGTTTTATTTCAACTTATCCGATTTGATCGGTTTTGGTCGGATTCACATATTAAAATATTGTAATGAGAATTAATTATTACGCCAAAAAAAAAGAATTAATTATCAATAATTACACAGGTTTCTTTCAAAGAAATGTAAAAGGAGAATCAATTCCAATACTTTCTATCAACGTCTCCAACAAATAGCATTGTAACGTCTCATATTGATGGAAGACATGATAAGTCGTGATTTATAAATGAATGTTGATGATTTAAGTATAACTTGAATTAATCAATGAGTCGTCAAATTCGAGGTCCAAATATTTAAATTTAAGCTTTTGACACTAATCTTACTCGTGACCTAGTATTTTACGTCTAGCGTGAACCTTGGTCTTACAAAGATATCTAGTACTTGCAAGTTGGTACTTGGTAAATTCAGACCATATGCAAATCCAATTTTCTCATAAGTAATCTATATCTTCTTTGGTATTTTTTATGAAATATATATGTGTAGTCCATCCATATGTTAAGAAATGTGAAGTTGTATCTAAAATTAATTGGTATTAGATTAAATAAATTTATAAAATGATATTAAATATTTATGATTTAACATGAAAAAACTGCGTTCATCAACCGTGTAGATGTTGTTCAACTAAGAAAAAGTGAAAGGAAGCCCTGGAAAATGCTTCCTGATCCCACAATGATAAGGATTTTGTGGTTAGAAGTCGAATAAAAAGGGCAATATACTAATATCAATATTCCCATATGGGAAAATATAATGAAAAGAAAATCAATTGAGTAATGACAAATAAATTTTGATGAGATCTTCTTTTTCTATGCCTGAAATCATTTCAAGATCTTATTCATTATATTCTCTTCTCTCTTTCGATGTAAAAACAAGCACGGTTATGTAGACCAAGGTCTCAAATTTAAATTTATACTTTCCTTACTTAAATATTGTTTGACCTTTGATTGACTTAAAATATATATTGGGAAGTGTCGTTGAATTACGAAATCTATAAACTTGAAATAAATTGAACGTGGTGTCGTATAAAGTGAGTTCTTTATCATTAAAAAAAAAAAAAAACTTGTTGCAGTTGACCGTGAAAGCAAAACAACATAATTAGATCAATGAGACTCACCACATCAGAAGTTCTATGAGTTGAATATTTGGAATGGATATGTGCTACATTATGGTTTTGATTAGCAACAATATCATTATATCACACTTCAATTATTATTCCATTTCTTTTTGGGTCAAAATCATTAATATTCCATTACCTCTACCATTATGCTTAAGGATTCATGTGGGCGATTGTTTACTTTCTCATAATTAATAATATGATATTGTATTGAGAAAGAGCTATTTGCAATATAGAACTTTTTAACGTGGCTGAAGTTAGACATGACTCTAGTATGTTTGGAGAACCTTGAAAACCCGAAGAACAAATCTCTAGGTACAATAGCAGACCGTTCAGGTCATCTCAGACTTAGCATAGTTCAGATTAGGCTCGATACGCCCGAGCTGGGAAAATACATGCTTATGGGCGCCACTTTGCCAACAACCATGCCCCCTCTTGCGTTTGACACATTGTAGGAAAGGTAAGTCATCCCATCATTCATGCCTTTTGACCTGAAAATTTCGAAGATGTCTCCAAGTTTGGTGAGTATATAAATCATTCCACTAACATTACAAAAAGGTAATTGTAACCTAAATACTTATACACATAACCCGGCCTCATCTATTTTTGCCAAAATCTAACTTAATTATCAAAGCTTATTCCACTAGATTAAGTCCCATTCTATTTTGCAAATCTACTAAAGACTTAGTTGCTCCACATTAAAAGTACTTTAGAGTATTTTGTAAGGTCAATGCAGATAATAACTCTCACAATGCAAATAGTAGATTCACCTTATTCCGACACAAAAAGAGCTTCTTCTGCTGAAACGTGTGCATTGATATCCATTTTTGACGTGTATCATTCAATATGAAGATAGAATATTCACTGAAAAACATTGCCGTCAGCTCCACCCAACTTGGAATACAGAGTCGAAAAATTATTAAACTCAGATACATTGCATTGCATGCCTGACCAAGCATTGCTCTGCAGCTAATCATTTTTGGGGACCCTTCTTTGATTGAAGGCGCACCAACCATCATTGTCACTCACTCTACTTGCTCTCATTGAAGACGACTTTCATTTTTCCAATCATGGTTTCTTCCCTCACGTTAAAATTTATGGTAAAAGAGAAAGAATCATCACTCCAGTTTTATTCTTCTGCTGTATCACTGCTACAACACATGATACCTAAAAGATTTGAAGATTTGATTCGTGGACTTCGATTTTGTTGGATATGTGGATGGCCCCACTATTAGATATACCGATTTGCAGAAAGAATCTGAGAATCAACAAAAGAAAAATAGCAATAATTATGTAATGAACTAAGAATAAATCTTTAAAACGATAACTGTAAATAGATCTTGTGGTTATTAAAATTTGCACGGATCCAAATATGGCTGGGCCTACAATAAGTCCAATAATCACGAAGACAATTGGCCCTAGGGGACTTTTCAAAAGGAAGTCCAATTTAAAAGGAGGCCAACTACGATCCACACCATTTTAATCTCGAAAGATTCAAATGATATATCTTTAGCCGCCATTTAATAAAGCTTGATATTATGGAAGCTAGCAATTGATATTACGTTCTTCGGCATCCTAATCTAAGTAGATAAACACGTGAGTCTAGTATAATTATTCTGTAATTCCCGCCGGAATGTATACTATTAACAACTACATTGTGTTGCTCACGTTCAAAAGGTTCATATGACATGGACAAAAAATCTTCCTCAATTTAACTTCACCTTTAAGCCATTGTATAATTATAAATAAATCCCTACTCCTTAGGGTGAGGGTAAGCCTATTCTCATGCTATTAATCTGCCCTTAATGGGTAGTAGTTAACAATATCGGTGCACAATTTTCGAGAATTTGGTCAAATTCCTCAACTACTTCTCACCATTTTTTATACATTCGTTTGCTGATAGAGTACCACTTATAATAATCAACAATTCTGATCTATCAGTTCAAAATTAATCTAGTAATAAATTATTTGTCTTAATAATTAAAAAATTAGAGTTTAAATCTTACTGGTAAAAACAAGTTGAGGCGGGGGTAAAAAAAAAAAAAAAACTCTACAAATTATAATTGCTTAATGCAGAAGTAGTTGTTGAGACATACAAACGTTAAGGGGTCTTGCATTGGGCAACGTTCTTGAATGACTTTACACGATGAAAACCACATTTTTTGGCCATAAATATTTTGCAATAAAGAAAGAAAAGTATAGCATTTCGAGCTCCTAAAAAAGTGCTTTCTGTCCCTTCATTTTTTTACCTTTTTTTCACTTGGCTAACTAATTAAATTTTGCAGGATGTTCTAATGTCTATTCGATTTTTATTACTTTTCATAAGCAAAATGTGTAAAATTCATTTTGTCCCTCGAATTTTATGATAAATTTCAAAATCGCTCACCAACTTTAATATTTATTTAAATTCTCTCATGAGCATTAATTTTGTAAGATATATTGGTTGTTTTCGCATTTAAAGAAAACGAAAAAAGAAATTGTTGACAAGAAGAACCTGCCAAAGGTTGCCAGGTGTCCTCGATGCACCACTTGTTGCAATAGAAATTGAGAATAGAAATAGGATTGACAATAATCATTATTACTTTTTTTTGGCTAAGTAGGATTAATTAAACAAATTGTTGATCTCAAGCAAAGGGAAAATAAAATGCTTTTAAAATATCAAGAAAACTAGCCCACAAATTAAATTTTAACACGAAGAAAACGGTAAGGATCATTTCCTCTACAAATTCTTTCATTTTTTAAATGATGGAAGAGAACTGAACTTTTTCAAAGAATTATTGCAGCTTTCTTTCTCTCCCTTTGATTATCATATACAAAAGAATATCTTCCACTTTTCTACTACATCTCTCTATATTCTATCCTAGTAACGAACTTTATCTTGATAAATAGGGCCATTAGATCTAAACCCGGAAAAATTGTCTAAAATTTTATCTTGTCCCCGTTCCTGTTACATATTTGTACTCATAGCAAGATTACAAATTAGAAATGTTGGACTTTTTTTTGTTGGTAAGCAAATCATGCACAATGAGAGTGATAAGAAAATTTTATTTTTCTTCTTGTGTTGGTGGTGCTCTCATGCATATGTTTTGCCCTTTTGTGAGTTGGTTCACTAAATACGACTGCTATAAAAAAATCGTTTCTTTGCATTTCCTAAGCTAATAATTGGTGGTATTCTACTGAATGGGCGGTGGCGGTTTGCTCGTGGATAGATAGGTCACAAGTTCGTTTTTCATTTCTTTAATGACGGAGACTACTACTAGTAACGGATTCAAAATTTTTATTTAATTAGAGTTAAAATTACATAATTTAATAATTATATATATAAAAAATAGTGGGAGTTAAATTAAATTTTTAGTATAAAAATATATAATATTTTCTTAAAAAATATGAGGTTAGTGGAGTTTGCAGCGCTCTTTCGCTGTAAAATACCCTTGCCATTGTTACTACTAGAAAGCCTTTTGGCTTCATTTTAGGATTCAAATCTCGAAATACATATTACTTCAAGACGGAGGTGTTGCAAGCCCACTCATCCAAAAAAAAAAAATTAAATGTGTATTTTAAGGATATTTTTAATCTAAAAAATTAATTTAATACACATACTCTCACTGAATAAAAGTTTTTGTACATGAATCTTAAATTATGTGGTTGTAGTCCACTGAACAAAAATTTTAGATCGGCCTTACCCTAAAAAAAAAATATGATCGAGTTAATTAATTAAACATAAAGCTTATTGAGATTGGGCTACAAATAGTATAGACTCTTAGCCTATTTGAACCCTATGTGACTAAATCCGTCACCTACGCTTTGAGCACTCTATAACTAAATAATCTAGACTAATCCTTAAGGTTAAATACATATTACCTCCCAGTTGATTTGATTATTATTAACTTTTTTGTGTCTTTTTACTTCTCTTTTATACGTTTTCCTTCTTGCAGTTTGGGATATGTATGATCTGGGGTGCTTTAAAAGGGAAAATGTTTATAGTCAAAATTGCTGGCATACTTATGCTATATAGTAGCATATATAAATATAAATATATAGATATATAGATATATGCTCCTTGACCCCCACTATTGACTAAATATAGTAGGTTTAATTCTTTTTCTTCCAACAACGTGCATTTAATTTGTCAACTACTCAAATTTTATCAACAATATAAATAATTTAAGGGTAAATATTACTTTTGGTCATTTATCTTTAACTTCATTCACAATGTGATTCTTTATTTTTAAAAGTGATATATTCCAGTACTTTATCTTTTCAAGTTGGAACACCGTTAGTTATTTTGTATGAATCCGTTAAAAATTTGACGGTAAATGCACGTGTCCAGCACATGTGCCTTTGTGAGAAAAAAAGACTGTTGTTAGAATTTTAATAGATTCACACAAAAAGACTAACGCTGTCCTAACTTGAAAAGAGAAGAGACTGAAATGTATCACTTTTAAAAATAAAAGATCACATTATCAATGAAATCAAAAATAAAGGACCAAAAATAGTATTAACCCATAATTTAATATTTAGCAACATTATGATTCCTAGTTTTGGCATGTGTAATATAATCTCTATATAGGTAAAGTGAAGCTGTGCATTTTGCAAGCTCGTCTGGGTTACGAAGTAAGACATGTTTATCATAAAATTAATATATGTATTGATTAGTTAGCAAATTAGGGGCAACATCAACCGTATGGAAGCATTACTGTTAGAAGCATTATTGTTCTAGCTCCTCTCCTTTTTTTAATGAGAATGATAGGAGGGGGACGACATCAAATTTCTTCGTCCATCCTTATTTTCATATTTCTTAATCTAAGTGTTTTTTTCACATTTAAATTAGAAGTTCAAATTATAAGTTATTTATTCGTCTATCCTTATTTTCAGGTAGTCTTAACATACATAGCCATCTAAAATCACAAATTATTTATTCGTGCCATCTATTCATCGATACTAATTAATCAAGTTTTAATTTAAAATTACGTAGTGTTATTAATGGAACACATATTTGTATCAAAATTTTAAAAACAGAGCTCCAAGATATAAGAGTAGAAAAAGAATACCAATAATAAATATATTTACAAATTACATAATTAATTTAATACTATTTTTACAATACCAAATGAGAAAATTTATTTATAAATACAAATTCTTACAAAATTCATCCATAAATTAAATGAATTTGACACCACAAATACTTTTAACCGCTCTGTAAGATTTGATAACACAAGCCACAATGGGGTAGTAGCATGTGACATTCGTTTGGAACTTTTAAAAGAGATGAGGCCCATGTTAAAGCTTCCGCCCATTCATCTAATCCGTCTTTGAGGTAATGGGCTTTGTTTAGCTCGGTGGTAAACGCACATAAAACTATTTAGGCAATTGGGCTTCGAATAGTATTGTTTTCTTTCATTTACTTCAGCTTAAATACTTCTAACTGAAGCTGCGTTTGATAAAAGATAAAAATAAAAAAATAAAAAATAAAAAATTGAAGCTGCGTGAAGAACATAACATTTAGTGGGAAGTATAACTTGTTGCAGTAGGGATTTTTTTTTTCCTTTTTTTGTTGGTCGTGATGATAATTAATACGTATTGGGTAAAATACAAAGTTGACTAAATTTATGTGAAATAGAAAAACATTAATTATTGTGGAAACGCATATATACTTACCCGTATGCAGTTAATCTAACCACTAACTTATAAATTATCGGATGTAACAAAGGTGTCCATTGAAGAGACTTATCATTTAAAACTATCATGGTGTCATTACATGTGAGCTGAGAATCATACTAATTACAATTTTTTTTTTCAACTTTGTAATAATTCACATAGTCTGGCACACTTGTCGTTCAATTTTTTTTTTGCTAATTATCAACTTGTCGTTCAAAATTTTACATAAAACAAATCTTCTCAAACTATTGAATAACTTCCGAAGAAAATTGCCTAATAATGTTATTCATTCTCATTAATTTCTTGACTTTTACGATGTATTATATATACCCTTTTGTTTATAGGTAGTATTTTTTTTTTTTTTGGGTCATATATAGGTAGTATCCTAGATGCGAAGCATATCCTTTTCCATGAACATTTTGCAAAGTGATCCAATAACGCCGTGGAATAAACTAAACGGGCTTTGAGCCCAAGAATTCTTTTTACATCAAAATTTTCATAGTTAGAATGTGGTAAGGTGATAAACCATATATAATATAACCTCATTAAATTAATAGTGTTGGGACCACTTAAATTTTATTAATTTAATAGGATATCAATTTATCAATAACAAACACGTCATTAGTGAATTGGGATCATACTCAAAGGGTTGAGGTGTCGTCAAAAAATATATTTCAACCACCTCTTGAATTTTTTCGGTGAAAATGACCCTAATACAAGAGTTTTGAACGTAAATAAAATCATCAACAAACATGACATGGTGTTCTCAAGATAAAGTTGATAATGATGCACAACCTTTCGAAGTACTCAAAGTATCAATGACAATTCAAAACTTCTTATTGCACTACAAGAAAGCAACCCAGGACTTTAGGCACAATGCGCATAGTTAAAGATGAGAATCAACTAGGTTTAAAATTTAACAAAAAATAAGCTACTATTGATTCATATTTTGAAAAAATCTCATAAATAATTTATTATGTAATTTTTTAGCTAATTATTAATTTATCGAGATTATTAATTTTTTACAATATTCAAAATTCGGGACTAAACAATTTTACTATTTAAAAAATCATTAATTTTTCAAGTATTAATTAAAAAGGTTCTACTCTATATACAGAGTAAGAAAGTGCTCTGCAATGAGTCGAGGTCTCAAAACATAACCGACAAGTTGTCATAAGGTTATGAATTTTATACTCTCCATGAGATTAAGATGAAAAACTAAAACACTACAAAAAAAATTGAATTATGCGACGGATGGTTCCCCTCACCGTGTCGTCGCCAATTTCGACTTTGCGATGGCATGGTGAGGAGAAACGTCCGTCAGACACGTGGTAGTCGCCAAATTCCTCCTAGTCACCAAGTTGTCGCCGTATTGCGACGGCTCGTCTCCAGACCGTCACCAACAATTGACGTCACCGAGCCCTCGCCAATGTTTTTCCTTACTAAGTCCTCGCCAATTTATCCTGTCACTGCATCGTCACAACAATTTCTCGTCACCATGCCGTCACTAATGTTTCCCTCACCATGCCGTCATAATATTTCCCATCACCATGTCGTCATAAATAATTCCCGTCATCCGGCTGTCACTAATATTTCCCGCCACCATGCCTTCACGAACTTCACCCATCCCCATGCCATCACCAAGCCCTTGCCAAAACTGCATGCAACAGTTTATCTTCTCTCTCTTCCCAAAAACCCCATCCTCTCTCTGCATGTGTATGTTAGTAATTATATCTTTACTTTGTCTCACATGTCACAATTCTTTATAATAGAAACAAATCAGTTACAAAAATGGGTATAATATAAAAGTAGATCATCTTTGAATGATAAATGTACAACTAACCCATTTATATACATACTAGTTAGGGCTGGCCCGTACATATGCACGGGCTGGCCCGTGCATATGCACGGGCTAAGCCCAATGTATATTAATAAAATATTACGGGCTAAGCCCAATGTATATTAATAAAATATTACGGGCTAAGCCCAATGTATATTAATAAAATATTACGGGCTAAGCCCAATGTATATTAATAAAATATTATAAATAAAATTGCTTATAATGAAAATCAATTTGTATCAATACTTTGGAATAAATAGTATTAATCATATAAATTCTAAGATACTAAATTTGAGTTGATACAGCATGAATATAAAGAAAATTAAAATTTAGAAATCACATATATATAAATACTACTAAATGACCTTACGCTGTTTCGATGAATTACATTAGGCAAGGAAAGCGTGTAAGCTGCCTTCCTAGATATATGACCAAACATAAGACAGAGTATATGGAAGAAACAGTTTTGTTAAGAAAGCTTTTTCATATGAATAGAGAAACTTTAGCATTAAAATCAATGAGTTTGTTGGATCTCATGAGACTTAGCCATATTGATGTTAAGGCCAAATGAAGAGGTAAAGAAAGACTAACGAAGGAAAAGAAAGCAGAAGGAAAAATAGATTAAGCAATGCGAACCTCTCTGGTGATTTGAAGAGATGACCAAAGGATATGTAAAAAACTTTTATGTAACTGTAGACCTCTTTCATCTACTTCAGCAACTTTAATGAGCGATTTCCCATTCAATGGATCCGTAATTGTATTCCAGCTAGATGATTTTGTCCATTTTTCCTGCACTATAGAGAATGACAACCCAGTTTATAGTTCTTGAATATCTTTGCATATCGGGTTCTATAAATCCTCCAAACTTTTGAGATATTTTGCATTTATATAAATTGGCCAAAGCTAATTTGATGGATTCGGATTTGCTCTTTAATTTGAGCAAATGCAACATGTTGTCAGAAATAAATAGGAAGCGAAAAGAACAAAACAATTTAGCTATGCATCCCAAACATTTCACTTATCACTCATATTAGTTTAAACCTATAACATTGGGAATAGAATATGAAAAATATAAATATAGGAGAAATTAATGATGCAGTTCTAAGTATTCACTTTCAAGTTAGGTCTTGAATATAATTTTTTTTCCAATTCAACCATTAACTTGAGAAACTGAATCAATATGCAACTCAAGTGATATCTTGAGAGAGATGCAACAGATGAAGCTTGAGATAAAGTGACTCTTCAATATGACTTCGGAAAATGGTGATCTTAGTGCAACATCACAATCATTAGAGAAAGCCAATAAGAAGCACGATGACAAAAATGATAAGGTTTTGGTAGAAGTATCTCAAGGAGTAAACTTACTATACATTCATAATGTATCGCATTCACATCATCAAGACTAACATCTTCTTATTGAAAAACATGCAGTTGATAGCCTTTTTTAAACCACTCGTTCTTAATGATTTCAACAATTGTGATACGCTGTATCATGTTCATCAACACATGTACAATTTTTAAGCTATTTTTAATATTTGGGTCTCATCTTCAATGAGCCAAATGCTCTGTAACAACGATTCTTTAAAAATATTTTTAAAAGAAAACATGAACATTAAAATGCTTTTACCTCTTTCATCTTTAGACCATCATGTGGTATCTATAATAGATAAGCAGAAATAGATAGTTATTACCAGCATAATGATTTTATTTAAAAATTCAATACAAAGAACCAAGGAATTGACCGTTTAACATGCTGAAATGAATGAAGTTACAATTCTCTATAAAATGTTACCTTAACAAACGACTTAGAATTTTTTATGATTGCACAAAGTTTCAGTTCAAATAGAAATGTATGGCCATTCTGTATCAATAACAACTACTTTTTCTCATCAAAATTTGAAACTGAAGATGGGTCAAAGTCTTCAAACATTATCTTGCAAAAGAATTCATCTAAAATATTTACATTCAAGAGTATGCACACTCGAAGATCTTGGAAGCTGTGAAGTAGAGATTCAAGAATAGCTCTTCAAGTAAACCTGAATGCCTGTGTCCTGCAAAGAATTGTCAAACATGTGAGTTCTCCCAATGTTTGCTATAAAATAAGAGCTCAAATAGTTTCTTATCATTGCTAACTGGTACGCCATATTCTTCATCATGGAAATGAATATAAAGAGGTTCTACATCATGACTAAACCATAAATAGAATAAGTTTAGTACACGACTGAGACAAAGCTCTTACAGTGCCAATGTCAGAAAAAATTGGTGAAAAACTAAATTGAGATACATAAGTTGATGGTACTATAAAGCTTCAATATTGAACAACGATAGCCTACCATATCTTTGTCAGGTAGTTTGGTAGATAAATCAGACTTCAAACCTGAGGCAACTGCTTAGCTGGAAAATATAGTTAAGTAATAAACTCGAGGGAACGGGTGCAGTGTCTATGAAGAAGCAGAGGAGAAAAGCACATATGCTTGAGGTATACATTAGAAAGCAAGTATAATTTTCTTAATATAAGAATTTATGTTAATTAATGAATCAGTCTTGTAGATTAAAGGGATAGTCCTTTAAAAAAGAAATCAGCATTGCTATTTCTAAGCAATCATGTCAACTTCTTTTCTAAAGCAAGTGCTCAATGCGCTTACGGGCAGGAAAGCAACTACAAAAAAACATAGGAGATGATCAGTCATTGACAGTACAAAAAGTAACAGAAAACCTAATGTTTCCCATATTGTTTTCCACAATAACTCTCCAGAGAGCAACAATGCAAATTTGTGTACAAAAACTTCTTCAATAAATAAGACTATTACAAAAATTTTGGGGAAAGGGAAAAGAAAAAAGACAGAAATTTTATTAAATCATCAATGTGTGTATACCAAAGCATCATATATGCATCGTAACATACTGATTATCAATTGCTAATCATAAACATGTGTATATCAAAGTATTATACATGCATCGTAACGTACTAATTATCAATTGCTAAAAGTCCAAAAACAACTGACAAATGATACATTCATCTATTTTCTTCACCCTAGCCATTAGCAATCTTCAAAATGCAAGTCTTTACCTATGATAAAACAAAACCAAAAAACAAGAAAAATAAGGATAAAACTAAGACATTGAAAATTAACAATTCACGAGTACATTAAAACCATAATAGGTTCCTAATCAAAGGTTAATTCCTAGAACCAGAAGGTGAAGTAAAGATATAATCAATGACTTATAATATTTTCTCAATATCAGACAGCCTCGTCATCAAATAATGAAAATGTAAAGAAAAACATAATAAAAGATTATGGATGAAACAGAAAAAAAAAGCAAAAATAAAAACAAAAACTAAAAAACAGAAAAAAAAGCCAAAAATAAAAAACAAAAAAAGCAAAAAAACTAAAAAAATGAAAAAAATTCAAAAATAACATACAAAAATTATATATATATATATATATATATATATATACACACACACACACATCTATATGTAAATATATTATATATATTTATATAACAAAAAATAATAAAATAAAATTACCTTATGGTTGGGGGAGGGGGTCGCAGGGGTGGGGGCTATGCGTCGCTGGGTAGAGGGTAGAGGGGCTGCGGGGTGGGGGTAAATGAGAAGGTTGTTGGTCGCGAGGTATGGGGGTGAAGGGTTGCATGGGACGTGAGGGTGGGGTTTTGTTTTTGAAATTAGAGGGGCTGATATCCTTTATTTATTTTATTTTATTTTATTATTTTTAAAGATTGGTGGAGACGGGCCATGCAGGTCCGTCTCCAAAATTTTGGAGACGGGAATGGTTACCCGTCTCCATTGGAGACGGGCTAGGGCTCCCGTCTCCATTATTAGAGACGGAAGCTGAAATCCCGTCTCTAATGTTGGTGACGGGATATAGCCCCGTCTCCATTGGAGACGAGATTGATCCCCATATCCAATACGAAGAGAAGAAAAAATTATTAATGTTTAAAATTATAAAAAAATGTATATTTAATAATATAATTTTAATCTTAATAATTATATAAGAATTTATTAATAAAAGTACAAAAATATAATGTTTAATTTATAAAAAAAAAATATGATTCATACAGTTAAGAATTATAAATTTATAATTTACAAAATTATATGAAGTGGAAAACTTTTGGTTACGCTCCAGCATGATATATTAGGCCGTATCGTGGTTTAAATGTAAAATTATATATTATGGTTTATTAACCATAATATATTATTAATCTTACTAATTAAATTAAAAATTATATGTAAAGGTTTATTAATAATAATATTTTACTAAATAAATTATAATTTCAATAATAAAGGTTATTTGTTAATAATATATTATTAATCTACATAATTAAATTAAAAATTCTAACTAAAAGTGCCAAAATAAGTTTGTAGAATTTTATAAAAAAAATATAAGACATGTAATAAAAGTTTAAAAAGTTGAAACTTGTGCCAAAAAATATCTAAAGTGGAAGAAGATTTAATTTTTTTTATATTACATTAATTAGAAGAAATTATGATTTAATTAAATTGTATGCCATTATGGTGAGGGAATCTGTCACCATGGGATGGTAGAACTAGGGTTTCTTTGGATTATTTGAGGGAGTCGCCAGAGAGAAAAACTTGAGATTTGTTTTTTGGTTTAGTTTTTTATTTTTATGACTCCAAAATTGGAGATGAGAGGTGTTCCCGTCACTAATTTTGGAGACGAGAGGCGTTCCCGTTGCCAATTTTGGAGACGGCGAAGTATGCCGTCTCCAATTTTGGAGATATGAGGTGTTCCTGTCTCCAATTTTGGTGAAGGGAGGCGCTCCCGTCTTCAATTTTGGAGACGGCGAAGTATGCCGTCACTAAAAATGACGGCTTGGTGACGGTTTTTCCATCTCACATTATGTTATCACTGTCCTGTCATAAAATTGGTGTCAACATTTCCCTTCACCAAGCCGTTGCCGTATTGGTGACGGGATGATGACGGCCCGTCGCAAAATCCAGTTTTTTTGTAGTGAAAGTTAGCTAATATAGTTTAAATTTATCTCAAAACAGGTTGGTAGTAATTGAAATCGTTTTGAATTTGATTAAGAGATGCATAAGATATACTTGTTTAATTGATACAAAGAAATTGATATGGCTATGATAAGAAGGATGAAATTTTCTTTTCTCTTTTCAAGTTAAGAATGAGACTACAAGTGTCTGAGACCTTGTTGGGTTTTGGGAGAATTTATAGGCGTAAGAGTGGCTATGTTTACATGTGTATAAATATTTTTTTTAACCACTTTTTCTTATCCTTTGGTAAATGACCACCCCTAAATTTAAATTCTTATACAGACGTACCTAAATAATCCTACTTCGCTTATTTAGCCTTTTCTAATTTACCTTACGGTAACAATAAAAAAAATTAAATTCATAAAGCAATTAAGAATATGTCAACTTGTATTTTTCTTGAACTTATTGACATACACTTCAATTAGTGAAAAAAGTAACATGTGCAACCTTCAATCTTGATTTAAAATCTCATCAATTAATGTGACAAGAGCACCCTTCTCTTAATATCACCATAAATGTGTACTTATCTAGACTTCAATCATCTATGGAAAAAATGTGTGGAAAAGCATTTGAAACAAATGGCTGAAATTTGAAATGATTAAATTTGATGGCTCATGATGCATTTTATCTAGAAAATGAGGGGATCCATACCTGTGAGAACTTCAAATTTATCTAAGTTTGTGTCTTAGGTAATTAACCTAATTAGACCATCAAAGGTCATTTAAACATTTTATTTTGTAATTAAATATATCAAATTAAGTTTTATCTCACTAGGTGGTGTTATATAACTTCGACGATGCTACTCATTCATGTGAAAAGTCGTATCCTCTATGAAGTTCATATATGAGTTTCAAATGGTTGAAATTTAAAAGGATTAAATCTGATGGTTCATGATACATTTCATCTAGAAAATGAGATGATTCATACCCGTGAGAACTTCAAATTTATCTAAGTCTGTGTCTTAGGTAATTAACCTAACTAGACTGTCGAAGGTCGTTTAAACATTTTATTTAGTAATTAAATATATCAAATTAAGTTTTATCCCACTAGGTGGTGTTAT
Organism: Ehretia macrophylla; assembly: GCA_037974665.1. Lineage (NCBI taxonomy): Eukaryota > Viridiplantae > Streptophyta > Magnoliopsida > Boraginales > Ehretiaceae > Ehretia > Ehretia macrophylla. The sequence continues at coordinate 39,756,744 of CM075782.1, read as the reverse complement.
ATAACTTCGACGATGCTACTCATTTATGTGAAGAGTCGTATCCTCTATGAACTTCATATATGCGAGAGCTCATCTGAGTGTTTTTATTCAGTTCATCATCTCTTATGGTATACTACATCCATATATTCTCATCTTGTAGTAGGTGCATACAATTAAGTTGTCTCCTAAAGTATTATCCGAATCATCTTAAACAGTTTTGTCTCAACTTACCTCAGGACCACCCACTTTTTCTTGTTTTGCAATAAAAAGATGAGGAAAATTAAGTTTGTGAATCCAACAATCAAGGTTGTTAAATTATTATCCCTTTCCATGATCCCTAGAGCTTTCTTTCTGATCATGCTTCCTCAAGGGGTTCCAATAAAGTTTTAGAATCAATACATCAAATGCACAAAAATGCACCCATTCAATAGTGTCAAATAATGTGGCACTCGATGAAGGGTTAAGCGCCATAGTCAAATGAAATCCTTTCCCTTTTAAGATGTGAGAGGCCTCCAACAACAAAGGTACCTAACCTATAAACATGTGATCCATATATAAGGCACTTTATAGCAGTGACTCATTACTCCTGACCCCTTGGCACCATGGAATATGAATGTCCTGAAAGGGCCCTTGAATTTGGCTTTTCAAAATCATATACGGTCCTTCATTTCTGGAGAGTGGAGTCACATTGTATCTTTCGATGAGGCTATTCTTGATCGTTGTATATTGTTAGGGCCCTAGTTCAAGGAATCTGAATTATTAAGGCATCAATTTCTCATGATTGAGCATTAGAAAGAATAAGAACAGTAGGAAGAGGTTTTTTGATATCTTTTTGTGGATCGTTATAACGCTCGTTGAGTAGGCTAAGAGCTAGAGTTAAGTGTTCGAGTTACGGTTGTTGACTCAAAATTTAAAGATTCTTGTAACATGGCCTCCAGTGTTGGGGTGCGAAAGCATGGAGAGGAATAGGATTAGATACCTTAATAGTTTATGTTGTAAACAATGAGTATCCGCCCTTGATTTACGTGGAGTAGGGGTCCAGTAACTCCCTTTTTTGGTGAAAAAAAAAGAAGAAATTCGTTATCATGAAATTCAACATACAATGGATAATTCAACCAATCCTTGTGGGTTGGTAATCACAAATCAGTAACTCCTGGAGAGGAGCTGGAACATTACAAAATTAGTCAATTTCTAACTCATCATTAGCTTTCTGTTTAGCAACCCAATTTGCTACTTAATTAGCTTTTCTTTTCGAGAACTAAAATCTAATTGAGTTGACTTCAGCTACAATTTTCTTGATATCTTCCACAATTGGTTTGGCACTCCAATGGGCAGTTGAACCTGGGTTAATGATTGCTCTATGGATAGTGAGTACATCATTCTCAACGATGATATTGTCAAGGCCAAGTCTTTTGGCGAACACGAATGCAGACTTGACTGCTAAAGCCTCAGCTTGTAGAACCGAACTAGCTTGAATTTTACAAGCAGTTCCATGGAGAATTTTTCCCATGTGATCCCTACAAACAACAACAAATGCTGGGCATCCAGAATTTGGGAAGACAGCATCAACATTAAACTTGTAGCATCCTTCCGGAGGTAGTAATCGGGATGAGTTGAACTGAGGAGAGTTAGTTATTGACTGATCCCCAACCAAATTGTTCAGAGATCCAAAAAAGCTAACAGATTGACCATTCACTCTTGAGAGGGCCGTGAAGGTGTCAATGGGCTTCCCCTTCAAAACAAAACCATGTCTTTTTTTCTAAATTTCCTAACATATCATAGCAACTTTTGTTAGCCCATCATTAGTTGAGATCCTTGCCTGGTTAAAAACAACCATCATGTGTTCAATCCAAGCTGCAAATCTAGAAACAAAATTTGGAGAAATGCATAATTGTAAAGAACTGCCCCACCATATCTTTTTTGTCCATTGCCACAGAAGGAGAGTGTGTTCAATAGTTTCTGGTTCTTTTCCACAGATTCGACATAATGGAGATGAAACACACTTTCTTTTAAAGAGGCTCTCTTGGGTTGGTAAGGCATACGAGCATGCTTTCCACATGAAATTTTTGACTTTTAGGACTATTTTGAGATTCCAGATCGACTTCCACACATCTGCCTAAACTTGAAATGAGCTGCCCGCTCTCACACAGATTGTACCTTCTTGGGATTTTGCAGCAAAGTATCCTGATTTCACAGTATATTCCCTATTTGCAGTGTGAGGCCAAACCACGCTATCATGTTCATCAGTGTCAATGATATCAACTTGGAAAATTTATTGAGCAACCCCATAGGAGAAGAGGCTAAGAATCAGGTCTCCTTTCCAAGATCTTGAATCTTTGTCAATGAGATCAGCAACAAAACAAACATCTGCATCCAGGGGTTTGACAATTTCTCTAGAGCTCAACCAAGGGTCATTCCATATGTTGATGCTCTTGCCATTGCCAATATTCCATACTGCAACTGACTTGATGAAATCTTTTCCTTTCACCAGACTTTGCCAGCTCCAAGAGGACCTCATTCCTTTTTTTGCATGCCAAAAGGTACATAAACCAAAGTAAATACCTCTTAACACTTTAGCCACCAGAGAGTTAGGTTCTTTGAGGATTTTCCATGCTTGTTTGGCTATCAAGGCAAGGTTCATATGTTGAAACTCCTTGAATCCAAGATCTCTACTTTTTTTCCCCGAAGAGAGCTTATCCTAGTTGACCCAATGAATTCCATTACTTTTATTCTTCTTCCACCAGAATTTTAGCACTTCAGACCTGAGCGTTTTGCACACTGCTTTTGGGTAAAGGAAAATAGACATAGAGTAAGTAGGAATTGATTGAATCACTGCTTTTATCAAAATTTCCTTTCCGCTATCCGAGAGGAAAAGACTTTTCTAACTTACCATTTTTCCTTTGATTCTTTGGATTATCCAGTTAAGGGTTTGTATTTTTGAGCTTCCCCATGATGAGGGAACTCCAAGATAATTTCCAAGCTTTTTTGTTTGTTTGATTTTTAGGATATTCGAGATGCTTTTTCTTGTAGTTTCTGGGGTATTATGGCTGAAAAGGATTCCAAATTTGGCCCAGTTTATACTTTGGCCTGACACAAAGCAGTAATGGTACAAAACATCTTGGAAGGCAAAAGCTTCCTTTTGAGAGGCTTCTAGAAAAACAGGGAATCATCTGCAAAAAGGAGGTGAGTGAGCGGGGGGCAATTTCTTGTGATCTTGATGCCATGTAGGAGACCTTTATGTTTGTAACTGGTGATAAGGGCTGAGAGGGCTTGAGTGAGGATTGAGAAGATGAAGGGAGAAAGAAGGTCTCCTTGCCTCAATCCCCTTTGAGTAATGAAAGGTTCTGAGGGTACCCCATTGATCAACACTGAGTAAGACACAATATTCAAACAGTTCAAAATCCAGCTTACCCAAGTTGGCTGGAAATTAAGCTTTAACAACAATTTTTCAACAAATTCCCACTCAACTTGCTCATAAGCTTTGTGCATATCAATTTTAACAGCAGCAAAGATTTTTTTTGGGTTTTTCCTTTTTTTGTAAGAGAATGGGCCACCTCCTAAGCTATCAAGATATTATCTTGAATCACTCTATTGGGGACAAAAGCATTTTGGCATTGGTCAATGATTGAGTCCATAATGGGGTGAAGTCTTCCAACCAGGACTTTAGACACAATCTTATAAATGAAGTTGGTGCAATTTATTGGTCTAAAGTACCCTGCACACTCAAGAAAACCAGTTTTCGGAATGAGAGTAATATTAGTGTGATTGATACATTTAATTGAACTGTTACCTGCTAAAAAACTGGAAACTGCATTGTAGATGTCATCTTCAATAATTTTCCAGTACTTTAAGTAGAAAAAGCTAGGGAATCCATCAGGTCTAGGTGTTTTGTTCCTCCCCAGACTCCAAGCTGCAATCTTGATTTCCTCCTTGGTAATTGGTCTGGTCAGGTCTTGGTTCATTTGGTCAGTAATGCAAAGTCTGACACAATCTAACACAAGATTACAGTTTCTCTTGTCGTTACTCTTATACAGCTTGATAAAGTAGCCATTAATTGTTTGAGAGATTTCCACAGGATCTTCTGTCCACTGCCTATTCTTCTTTTTGATCCTCATAATTCGATTTCTTGCCCTTCTTTGTTGAGTTGATGCATGGAAAAAAGTTGTATTTCTATCACCAGCTTAGAGCCATTTGATTCTAGCTCTGTTAGCCCCGTAGCTCTCTTCTCTAGCCCACAGTTGATCCAGTTCTGAAATAAGTTCAGAGAGTTCAGATTGACAAATTTGGTTAACTGAGAGGTTCTTAAATTAGAAATTTTGTCTTTAAGCTCCTCCCTTCTCTGTTTTTCCCCTTTAAATTGTCTGTGACTCCATGGCTTCAGCTTTCTTTTGCAATTTTTAAGCTTCTTTTTCACAACTCTGACCTTGTCTCCTTGCAGTTGATGGTTTCAACAGTTATGAACAATTCTATTACAGTCTTCATGCACAGCCAAAAGGATTCAAATGAAACCTTTTTGGACTTTTCTTTGTGAGTTGGTTGTCAAGAGCCAGGACCAAAGGGCTATGATTAGATCTGATAGGCGGTAGGACAACCATCCAAGCGTTCAGATAAGAGTTAAACCATTGAATATTGGAAAGTGCTATGTCTAATCTTTGTTGAATATGATCACAACCTTCTCTTCTGTTAGTCCAAGTAAATGCACAACCTTTGCTTTCAATTTCCAGAAAACCCATCTCATATAGACTTTCATTGAACTCAAGTATCTATTTGAAACTTTTCTCATTGCCCCCTGCTTGTTCATTGGAGTTCCTTATCATGTTGAAGTCACCCATAATGATATGGGGATCACTGGAATTCACTACCAGTCTCGCAATATGGCTCAATAGCTTCTTTCTATCTGACTTTGACGGTAAACAGTACACAAAAGAAAAGAAGAAAGACTTACCAAACTGGTCAGTTACCCTGGTATAAATGAGGTATTGGCTGCTATACACCAAGATAACTTTCTACTCATCAAGGCACATCAATGCCAATCCACTAGAAAGTCCCGAAGGGTCCACCACCGATACCACATTATACCTTATTGATCTGCTGATTCTAACAACTTTATTTGATCGCATTTTGGTCTCAGAGAGACCCATAATGCTTGGCCGGTGATAAGAGATTAAGTCTCTCAAGCTTCTTACTGTCCGGGCTGGCCCCAGGCCCTGACAGTTCCAAGCTAGGATATTCATTTCTGTTCTGGGTTCTGTTGGGAAGTAAAACCCGTACTTTCCTCATTTGGTATTTCAGGCAGATTAGAATCTTCTGTGTTGGTATTTTTTCCACTTCTTTTGATTTTCTTTTTCTTGTTTGAGTTGAGTTTTTCCTCACTCAGCTTTCCATTAGAATTGGTGATTGGGATTTCAATCAAATCCAATTTAGCCAGGTTTGTCTCCTCAAAGTGGCTATTGCGCTTATTAAACTTTCTCTTGGGATTGCCTTTATCTCCCTTGTTGTCATTAGACTTCGTTTATGATGGGAAATTAGCTGGATTGTCAATGTGACAAACATGGGCCTTAAGATAGGCATTGTTATTTGGTTCAGGATCGCCAACACTGGGTGATGGGGTTCTGTTTTGGGCTTGGAAATTAGGGGATAAAAAGGGTGGTCTATCTGACGATTTAGAACTTGTTTGGGCCTCAGGTTTATTTGGGTTATGGGCTAACGTGGCTTTCTGGTTGAGGGTTATTTGTTCTCTGGTTTGGGGGTTGGTGTAAAATCCCAGTTTTTGTTTTTACCTCAATTTGTGTGTCTTTGTCTCGATTTACGTGATTTGACCTGTTTATATGTTATATGAGTTAGAATGTGCTAAATATGTAATTTATATTCCTAATACATGCTATGTGTGCATTCATGAAATTTTCATCAAAACCGAAATTAGAAATTTAATCGCCGATTTTAGTGAATAGTATTTTGAATACCTGTCCGCTAAAATTTTTACAGGGGTGTTTTAAACGTTTTAAAACCTAGCCCTCGGGAATTATTAGACCTGTATTTGATTAAAACGGATTTTGAATCGGTTTTGGAATTTTAAAGGCTTTTACACTTTCTTTTGTAAAAATCGAGTTTTAAACCGAATCGGGTGAAAATGTTTGAATGTAAAACTTCTTGTCACCTAAAAATAAACTACTTAAAATGGTCTAAGGGTTGCATAAATGTTTTGACCAAAAATAGTCTAGGAAATGAATTAAAAGACTAGAAAATACTAAAAACTAACAAAGGCTTCAACTTTGACTTTTTCCATGTTGTTGACTTAAGTTATATATGCATCAACACACACCAAAACAAAGAAAACACACTCACAAAACACACACATTACCGAAAATCCATGAGGGAGAAGAAAGAAAGCATTTTCAAGGTTTTTCAAAGCATTTTTCACATAGATTTTGCAATTCAAGTCCAAATCACTTCATTTAAAGCTTGATTTCACTTGTTGGGCATTCATTCTACATCTTTCTTGCATCAAAACACATCAAAGGTGAGAGAAAAATTCTAGATCTCAAAATGTCATTTTTATGTTTTTGCATATAATTGAATTTTGAACCGTTAGAATGTTGAATTGATGTTATATTATTGCTCAGTGCATGCTAAGGGTTGTTTATATGTGTTTATATAAGATTTGAACCGTTGTAGCATGAATTTTTATTTTCGGGTATTAAAAGTTGAGATGTTGACTATTTGTTGAATATTTTGAGTTGTAGTGGTTGGAATCGATTGCCGTCAATTTGGAAAAAAAATTTAAATACGGGGTAGTACTGTTGTAATGCCGAAATTTTGATTGTGATGTCGGTGTGAAAGTTCAAAAATTTCAACCTAGGTGCATTGAGGTTTTAGGGTTGTTGGGCTTGATTTGGATGTATTTTGGTTGGTTTCCGAGGGGGCTAATGTAGTTGATTGAGTGAGTGAGTGATAGGAACTGGTTTGGAGTTGTTTAGATTAGTAGAATGTAAGTTATGATTATTAGAAGTTTAGGTTGTCTTTCTTTAAAATGTTGATATATGTCTTTAGATGATCAGGTGGTGTTTGAGTGATTGAATTGTGAGTTATTGATGGTTAGATTAGGGTTTGGTTGTGTGTCTAATACATGTTAAGTTGGGTGGCCTACTTTGTCATCTAACTTAGTTGTTTAGTTGTTAATTGATTAATTGATGTTATGTTGTTAAATGTTATTAATTGATTGATGATTAATTGATTATTGATTATTGATTATTGAATATTGATTATTGATGAACCAGGAGATAGTCAACGGAAAAGGTTGTCCTCCTGTGATTGAATGTTTATTATTATTGTTGAGTCTTGATATGCGTGTGCTTTCTCTCTGGCGGTATCGGGCTGTCGGGTTGAAAACGGCATGGCTATCAGAGGCTACCCTCATCTCGCATGGCCGGAGATGCCATGGAGGGCAGGGCTAGTGAGGTACCTCGGGTGTGTGTGTCATGGGGGTGATAAGAAGTTGGCTGAGATCGTGATGGCGTTTGGAGCTACACCAACTAGAGTATCCTTTATTGAATGGTCATTATAGTTTAGGTGTTTATATTGTTATTGATGTTTATTGTGTGTTTACTACTCAAAGGATGATTTTCAAGGAGTATAGTAAATATTGTTAGAGATCTATCGAATCCTCACTGGGCTTGTTTTATATAAGCTCACTCTCAATTATTGCATGCATACAGGTGTTACAGAACAGGAATACGGGTATGTGCCTCAGGAAGCTGAGAATGTGCTTTATGTGGACAAGTCCTATGTGCCAAAGTCTTGTCCCTGATTTATGATATTGTACTCTTTTGTTCTCTTGTATATTAAAACTAGATATTTTGTATTTACTTAGAAGTTTATGATGTATAAGATGTTGTAAAGATAATGAATTAAATGTTGCTAGCTTAATAGTCTTGTTTTGGAACATGATTAGGTTGCTAGATTGGTGATAATCTATTTTGGGAATGTATGTTATATAGTAAATGTATGATGTTGGAACGAAGGCATATAACCTATGGATGCAATGGTAAAGAATGTTTATTGTATGTTGTGGTTGTGTTGTTAATTATTGAATTATTGTGGAGTTGGATGTATGAGTTTCAAAGAGGTTGGTTTAGAGCCTCGGTATCCGGGTTACAGTTGTTATATTATCGAAATTTCGTTACGTCCTGATTGATTTTAAGAGGGATTGAGTTGGGGCGTGATAGTTGGGGTCTTTGGTTAGACTAAAGCTGGCTTGGTTTGGGTTGAGTGTGTTTAGGTTGTAAGGATTTTGAATTGAGGTACTCTTGTCAGGACTTTTTTGGCTGGGTTTTTTAGGAAAGTTGACTACTGAGACTTTTTGTGACTTTTTTTCTTGAGTTCCGAAAACCTTTTCAGCCTCCTTGGTATCTGTGTGCAGAGTAGAGTGTGAAGTACCTTTTGCTTGGGGCGTGAGCTCACGTTCCAACCCAGTCGGAGTTTCTTTGGAGACTCTTTGGAGCTTTGATGGAAAACACAAATTTTTACGACCCGGAAGGGCCCTCAGCCATGGTCCCAGCTTGGTGGGGTTGTCTTCTACCAGCGCTACTTCTTCAATTTGATGACTCTCTTTGCAAAGCTCAACCACATGATCAAGTCTCCCACAGTTGGTGCAAAAGTCAGCTAGCTTCTCATATTTGAAAGAAATCCAAATATTTGGGAGGTCATCTCCTGCTACACCGTCTTTTTTATGGCCATCAACCAAATACCAAATAGGTCTCACTTTCGTGGTACTTATGGTACACACATGGATACACATTAGGCTATCTTTACCAGAGGTAACAAAATAAAAAACATACTAAATTTGAAAATTTTTAGAGACCCAAACATTATTTTTGATTTAAATATACATGGGACCCACCACTTTTTACAACTTTTGAGGTAAAATGGGTCTCTAAATTACATTTGAGGCTCTAAATTTAACACCCCAAATGTAATTTAGAGACCCATTTTGCCTCAAAAGTTGTGAAAAGTGGTGGGTCCCATGTATATTTAAATCAAAAATAATGTTTGAGTCTCTAAAAATTTTCAAATTTAGTATGTTTTTTATTTTGCTACCTCTGGTAAGGATAGCCTTATTGAGAAGAGAAATACATTATATTTTTTCACTTTTTCTTATACATGTCTTTGATGTGCATGTACTAGATGTCCTAATCAATCTGTAAAATAGAAAAGAATAAGTTCTTGTTGATTAAGTCCATGCTCAGTTAGATTGTCATGTTCAGGTTTACAACTTCTGACTCGCAAGTAAGACTCGTGTAATAAGTTGAGAATAATTATCTTGAACGTAATTATGCCTAAAATACTTAACTGGGGTTATTGCAAATCCGTAATATTAACTTATAAATTACAAGTATATTATATCTCTCACCAATCGGAAACATCACATAAATCAACTGCATTAAATTGAGCATTTTAGTTGTATTGTGAACTTCTTAACATTATTCAGTTCAACATAAATATATATTCAATTCAATATTGAGCATTTTAGATACGCGACAATTACAATTTTGAATTTACCTTAGCTTAAGAGCATGACAAAATAGTATCAGAGTCTGAGTAATGGTTTTAGTATTATGAATTTAGAGTGAAGATTTGCATAGCTGACATCAGAGTTTAATATTATGAGATATATACTGATTTATTTTTCTCTTTGAAGTGTAAAAGGGTCTATGTTGTACTATATTGGCAACTAACTTAAAGTTTGAGGACCATTTTTCTTTCTTTTAAAAGGAATGAGAGAATTTAATACCTCTTTTACAAAAGGAAAAGACAAAAAATCATGATTGCCTATAATGGTTTCATTAGCTTAATATTTTTAAGATCCCATTTTATTCAATGTAGTACCATCTTGCAAAACGAACAAGTGCATTACGAGTTTTTGGGTTGTATATGTTTAATATGTTAGATATTTACCTATTGAGATTCTTTTTTTTTTTTTTTTTGTCGGTACCTATTGAGATCCATGAATAGCCAAATATTCATAACTAAATTGGAGACAACAATATATGTGAATAAATAAATAAATGTATGTGGCGGGAAAGAAGTGGGCCAGGATTTGTGAATATTTGTGTCAAAATTGAAGTTTTGAGAAGGTTCAAAAGATTTTGACCAAAAAAAAAAAAGTTCAAAAGATAAAATATGAACTCCTATAAACGTTAATATATATTGCGTAGGCGGACAAATAATAATTTAGGATAATTTGCTCTCTGTAAAGGCGGAAAACTAATAAATAGGTTTTTTTTTTTCAAAATTTGCTTTCAAGGAGTACGTTTAAAATTAAAAGCTATTGTTTTGATCATGTGAAAAAAAAGCATCTGTATTTTGGTCTTAATGTTTAAATAGTTTCCATGTCACTCTTGTGTTTCATTTTAATTAATTTAAAGGTTAGTTCTATGTGTTGTCAATCATCACAATAACTTTGTCTTATCTTGAATTTACCAAAGCCTATTTTGTGACATAAGTCCAATATAATCTTCTTAATCAAGAATATAATGCGGTGAGTATGCAAAAGCAAGACCTAAAGTACACGTTAGTGCAACTAAAAGTATGTGGCTGGACGAACTCCAAGGTCAAACAAGCAGTAAGAACTATGAACTCTTCCATCAAGAAATTACCTTAAATATGTTAGAGTTGGGTTTCTCTAAATTTATACAAGCATCAACATATATAGCATAAAAGCATACAATGTTGTTTTGATCAGGTTTTGATACCATGAGCAGAGTAGCATATATATAAAAACTATTCTTAGTTATTATTTTGCCCTTTTTTTAATCTATAAGAAGATCAGGTTTTGCCCTAGTAGCATAGCATCATAAGTATATTATTTTTAGTTTTTCTTTTTTTGGGCAAAAGACTACTTCTAGTAACCATATAAGAAAATTAGTTATATTTAAAATCCACATCACGATTAATTTCAAGTTGTTGTCAACCTCTTTTGTGAAGAGACGCAACGAAACAGTCCTTTGAGTTAAAAGGCTGCAGAGCTTTCAACATTTGGGATCATGAATTTCTCATCTATCAAAAAAACTAATATATGTGCTAATTGATTAACAAATTTTAGCCTCGAAAAACCTTTGGGAGAGCAACATGTTGATCAAGCACCAGTGGCATTGTAAACTCTTTTGAAGAAAGATAAAAGATGGAAAAAAAAATCCCTCGAATTTCATTTTATTTGTAAAATATGATTCAAGATCATGTAAATGTAGACATAAAACATATTTTCCCCAATTGATGAAAGGTCATTGTCCACATTGGAGGATAATGATTCATTAACTTTTGAAGGCACATATTTTGTTTAACTAAACCTAAACCGTTCCCATAGTCAAAAAAATTATAATATATGCTTTAACTTATGTCCCGAATAATATGACTAGAAAAAGTTTACATTAAAAAAGAATGGCGCTCTTTCCCTTGTGCCTGCATTTTTTAGAGACAAAAAATGGGACAAAAAAAAATGTGAACCTTCTTCCTAGACAGTGCCATAGGTTTACATTATATCCCTCGCTTGTGCCTACAATTTTTAGGGATGGCTCTCCGGCGCCACTTTCTTGCCCTCAAGCTGCGCCTCTCTTGTCTTGAAACAACGCCTCTCTCTTTCTTTGTCTTATTCTAACAAAGAATTACGAACAAAATTAAATGTTATAAGGGCTGCTATGTTCTCTTGTTATGATTAATAATGGAACATAAACATTTTCTTTTCTTGTTAGTAGCCATCTTCTAATACTCTTTCCAGCCCCTTCACCCTCACGCATAGACGAAACCATTCATGCCCCAATTGCGACCCCAAGAGTTATTGATGACGAAGTAAGTGATCCCTTCTTGCCGTCCAACTCTAACAATGCAAACTGTATGGAGACCATCATGTCTAGTTTCACCTAGACCAGGACCCATATAAATCTCATCCCCATTGATGAAATGGAAAGACTGATAGACCTCGATGGTGCCGATCATAGGAGATGTGGATAGTATATTTCTAAAATGCATTCGTACTCTATTCCTGGGACTGAGGGTCACAATACTAGCTATGTGCACCCTTGTCATCTGAGGAACATTTAAACATTAAAAACAAAAATAATTACTAAAAATGTAAGATGGAATGTGTGATTAACGTAAGCAGAAACTGTATGTATTGTGCGCAAGCTAGGATCTAGTTTGGTTGGAATTGCTTATTTAAGGTTCTTTTCTTCGGATTTCCTTTACATATTCTTTGTTGAGGTTGTATCCTGTAATGCCCCAACTTGACCCTTCCTACGATCAGTCAGGACGTAACGGAATTTCAGCAGTATAACGACAGTAATTAGGACACCGAGACTCTAAACCAACCGCTTTGAAACTTATACATCCAACTCCACAATAATTCAACAATTAACAACACAACCACAACGTACAATAAACATTCTTTACCATTATATCCATAGGTTATACGCCTCCGTTCCAACATCATACATTTACTATATAACATACAATCCCAAAATAGATTATAACCAATCTAATAGCCTAATCATACTCCAAAAACGAGACCACTAAACTAGTAACATTTAATCTATTATCATTACATCATCTTATATAACATGAACTTCTAAATAAATACATAACAACTAAGTTTAATATACAATATAACAAAAGAGTACAATATCATAAATCAGGGACAAGACTCTGGCACATAGGACTCGTCCACATATGGCACATAATCCTCTTCTGGAGGCACATACCCGTACTCTGGATCGGTAACACCTGTATGCATGCAATAATTGAGAGTGAGCTTATATAAAATAAGTCCAGCGAGGATTCGATAAATCTCTAACAGTATTTACTATACTCTTTGAAAATCATCCTTTGAGTGGTAAACACACAATAATCATCAATAACAATATAAACACATTAACTATAATGACCAATCAATAAAGGATACTCTAGTTGGTGTAGCTCCAAACACCATTACGATCTCAATCGTTCTTCTTGTAACTCCCCATTACTCACGCACCCGAGGTACCTCTCTAGCCCCTCCCTCCATGACACCTCCGTCATGCGAGCTGGGGGTAGCCTATGGTAGTCATGCCGGTTTCAACCCGACAACCCGATGCTGCTCGAGAGGTGGCACACACATACCAAGACTCAGCAATAATAATAAACAATCAATTACAGGAGGACAGTTTTTTCCGTTGACTATCTCCCGGTTCATCAATAATCAATTATCACAGGAGGACAACAAAGTAGGTTGCCTATCTCTCGGTTCAACAATAATCAATCGATAATCATCAATTCAACAACATAACAACAACTATTCAATTAAACAACAAACAACTAAGTTAGATGACAAAGTAAGTCACCCAACTTAACATGCATCAAACACACAACCAAATCCTAATCTAACCATCAACAACTCACAATTCAATCACTCAAACACCACTCGATCATTCAAAGGCATATATCAACATTTTAAAGAAAGACAACCCGAACTTCTAAAGGTCATAATTTACATTCTACTAATCCAATAACCTCCAAACTAATTTCTATCACTCACCCACTCAATCAACAACATTCTCCCCCTCGAAAACCAACCATAAACCATCCAATCAAGCCCAACAACCCTAAAACCTCAATGCACCTAGGCTGAAATTTCCGGACTTTCACACCAACATCACAATCAAAATTTCGGCATTACAACATTACTACCACGTATTTAACAAATTTTTACAAGCTAACAGCAATCGATTCCAACTACCACAACTCCAGATATTCAATAAATAGTCAACAACTCAACTTTTAATACCCGAAAAATAAAATTCATGCTACAATAGTTCAAATATTATATAAATACATATAAACGATCCTTAGCATGCATTGAGCAATAATATAACATCAATTCAACTTTCTAATGGTTCAAAATTCAAGTATATGCAAAAACATAAAAAATGACATTTGAGATCTAGAATTTTTCTCTCACCTTTGATTCGAAACAAGCCTAGATATACGTGCAATACGTTCCTAACAAGCGGTATCCAATTTGGCTCGAAAAACTACAAACAAAAATTAGGTTTTTCCAGTGAATTTTACTTTGAAAACCTTTGAAATTTTCTCTCTATTTTTATCTCCCTCCTCTCGGCAATGTGTGTGTAGAATGAGTGTGTTTTGTGAGCTTTTAATGTGTGTTGATGCAATATAGCTCAAAGTCAAACAAATTTTAAAAAGTCAAAGTTGACACTTATTTTATTTTTAGTGTTTTCTTGTCTCTTAATTCTATTTTTAGACTATTTCTTGCTCAAACATTAAATTGACACTTAAAATAATTCTAGATAATATATTTTAGGTGACAAAGAGTTTTACATTCAAACATTTTCACCCGAGTCGGCTTAAAACTCGTTTTTCGCAAAAGAAAGTGTAAAAACTTTTAAAATTCCAAAATCGATTCCAAAACCGTTTTAATCAAACACAGGTCTATTAATACCCGAGGACTAGGTTTTAAAACGTTTAAAACACCCTTGTAAAAATTTTAGCGGACAGGTGTTAAAAATACTATTTACTAAAACTAGCGATAAAATTTCTAGTGCCGATTTTGATAAAAATTTCATGAATGCACATATAGCATGTATTAGGAATATAAATCACATATTTAACACATTCTAACTCATATAATACCTAAACAGGTCAAAATACGCAAATCGAGGTAAAACACGTAAATCGAGGTAAAGGCAAAATATGGGGTCTCACATATCCTATGTGGCAGGTTGTGGTACCCGTCCTCATTGATATTTATGCAAAAATTTTCAAGTGGGAGTGAAAGTTGAAATTAATTTAGCTCCCATTGATTTTTTTTCTATAAATGAGTGTTTATTGTGCATTTCTAGCTTTCACTGAATGACTAAAAATATAAGATGCGAATGTGTGATCAACGTACCTCAGCGATGGGGCAGATAGCATTGGCATCTCTTTTTCTCTATAGCGATAATCTTTGTCTCTGCATAGTTCATGCGTCATCATGAAATAATAAACCTGATGAGTAGAACCATATAACACCTTACACGATCTAGTCCATCTTGCGGCAAATGTATCAACGTTAGGTAGTCAACTACCTGTTGGACAGATAATCGAGTGGGGTTGACCAAATTTCATTGCAATAGCAGTAGAGATTGCCTCCGTAACAGGGAATGCATAGCAACAACCTTTATATAAATATCAATAGTTATCACCAAAATATATTTACATATCAAGTTCAATTCAATTTTTCTTTTGTGTTTATAAGCCAAACTTGGCAAGAAAAATTAAACTTGTTTTCCAACTAGTAAACCAGTTATAATAAAATCTCATATTTTAGAAAATGAAGCGTAAAAATCCAAAAAAGTTCTAATAAAATGTCAAGTGAACCATTTGTAAATATCAAGTGGCTTGGTTACAAATGGTTAAGTCTCTCATATCTAATAAATATTCTCTACAAAAAAATTCTAGCAAATTGTTAAGATATCTATTACACTTTGGTGGCCTATAAATATGAGCCACTCCGACCAATTTGTAACGAGAGGCCCATGAATAATACTCACCAAAAATTTAACACAAATCATTATTTCTACCGCAACGTTATCCATATCTCTTGCTACTGAAAATAAAATGGCAAGAAATAGAATAAAATAAATAACACCTCCAAAGTTAAAACAAAAAATATTATAAACATTACATGCATATTATTCTATTTTTTTCATTGATTCTTTCTAAGCTTAGCCCCTTGCGAGATCGTTCCTGCCTCAATCGCGACCCTACTAGTTCTTTAAAAGAAAGTACTTGACCCGATCTTGCCACTGACATCACTAGTTCTTTATGAATAAAATCCAAAAATAATATAACCCCAAATGAAACTGCTAGGTTATGGAAACTCATACCTCCTTTCGAAAAATGGTAACGTAAGCGAGATTCAATAGTTACTTATAACATTGTAAAGTTATGAGCGAGATTCAATAGTTGTGATTTGTTTACAACATTTTTTTATAACTGTACGAACAATTCAACATAGTCAGATGTCACCTTTTCTTTTGTTGAGAAAGTAAAAGTATATCACTAATGGCAAAACTCTTGGTCTAAGTGGCAAAGCTCTAACTACAAAGCAAAAATAAAATAAATCAACTAGCTAGACAAAATTCGCTTAGTTTCCATTTAGACCAAAAAATATTATCCAAGATGCGCTCCTCAGAGGCAAAGGTTCCTGCATGAATCTTGTCGTTCCTTTCCTCCCAAATATCGTAAATAGTTAGATATCACTTATAATATAATAACGTTATGAATAAATCGATTCTCGAAATAAAATACCCAAATGACAACATGTAGGTAACTCCCTCAACTGATTGCTCACCCACCAAATTCATTCACTTTGCCAATCTTTTACATTCTAAATTAAATCTATTCTCATGTGTAACATTATATGTATGTAAAATGCTTTAACGTTTTATAAATAAATAAATAATAATAATAATAAATAAATAAAGTAATGATGCAGGGATACCTTTGAGTGCGAGAGGGTCGAAATTGATGGGCCAACCAATTGTTTTTGTTTTTGTTTAGACATCGAAGTTGAGGGAGCATTGCATTGTTTTTCAAATAATTCCAAAGCAAAGTCCTTGAGGACTGCACACAATAATAAATAATTTCGACTTGATTTTCTTTATTTTTTTTGGTCAAACTCGAGACTTGATTACTCGTACATGAACTATGGCAATTTCTATTTTTAGATTTGCTTTTTTTTTTTAACAAAAAAAAAACATGGAGACTCGATGAGAAGTTCATTAAACATTAAAAATGTGTCAAACTTGTGGATAATTGTCGTGCACTGTTACGGAAGAACAAAGGATGTCAGATATCTCCACTAAAGCTTTAGATCGTTTGAGCTTTGAAACCTTAAGAAAAGCTTTAGGGATTTGTAGTCTATAATGTTGCATCATGGATTGCCACAGGAGCTTGAAAGAAGCTTGAGAAATCTGAAAGGTTAATAATCAATTCAACTTGTGATTTAGTTTGTGAACCATACTTCCTTGTACACACTGAATACTGATTGAGAAAACTTATCTTGATGGTCTGCAAGTGCAGGAGCTTGAACTTTCTGATGACTAGGGATAAGGGGAGAAGTTTCTCTAAATTCATTCATGTATTTTATTCATCCTTGAGATCAAAAAGAAAAAAAAAAGGGCAGGAAATATTGTGGTTATCAAGCACTGGAAAGAGCTATCTAATCCAAAATAAAAATGATTAGTGTGAAAGCTACCAGTTGCAACATGAGCTAAAATAGTGAAAAAAATACGTGTGAAAAGAAATACAGTGTGCAAGCTACCAGTTACAACATGAGCTGCCACAAGAAAAATATTGTGCTTTCCTACGAGATAAATAAACGATCAGGTATGTTTGAGCTAATTGGGAAAGTTCCTACACCTTGCAGGTTTGATGGTGAAAGCTATCTGTTTCAAAATTCAGCCTCACACACACACATGGTTCATTAATTAAATCCTAGACTGAAATAAGTATTGATGAGTAAAGTTTCTTGAGTGACTCCATGCTTCCTGAATATATCATGCATTTTAATTCTGTTTTAATTTTTGAGAAAAAAAAAACAAAAAAAAAAAGAAAAAGAAAAAAAAGGATGAAATCTCAAGGGATTTTAAGCAAATTGGAGATACTGTGGAAAATATTGTTGTAACATTAGTTCTAAATTGCTTTTGGATAAACTGATGCAGCTTATGTCAATGATGTTTTTTTTTTGTTTGGATTGCTGAACAATTTGTTTTACAATTTCTACTATTTTGCTTACAATTTGCCTCTTTGCCTTTGCTTCATAAGACTTATAGTTTACATGCTTAATTTTTTTATTCTACTATTGTGTTGCTTAGTTGCTACAATTGTGCTACTTAACTGTTCAAAAGGCTGTTCACGAATGGGTTGAATCCCTTGTGAAGTTGTCTCCTCAATTCCATCTTTCTCACAAGTTTTTGCAAGAAGTTGATATTCAGGGAGAGCCTCGAGCTGAAGGCAATGTTGGACCAGCTTCTGAAACAACTGTTGCTGCATTGTTGCAACAAGTGCAGTAACTTCAGAATGAAGTCCATGAGCTATGCATCGATCAAGCCACTGTTAATGTCAATCAAGAGAAGATAATGGCTGATCTTGGGACGTTAATTCACAGACAACATACCCTACTCAATTTCGTCTTCAACTACACTGCTTGAATGTTGATTGTTTAATGATTATCGCTCTGATACTTTACTGACTTTAGTTCTGCTCTGGTACTTTACTAAGTTTAAATTCTGTTGCTCTACTTTGGGTCCATGTTTGTGTTTGCTGATTTCTGCTAAGTCCTTTGGTTTGGTACTTTGCGTGTCTACTTAGGTGTCTTTTGGCAAAGGGGGAGATTATGATATTGCTATTAATGCTTACTGATTGTTGTTAGAGGGGAGAATATGCTATTGATTTTGCTATGACTTGTTGGGATGGTTTACTGATTGTTGCAACAGGATTATCATCTTTGGATTACTATCTTTTGCAGGGTAATTATCTTTACTGCTTTGATACTTTCTTATCTATGTTTCCATTATGTTGTAACTGACTGTTGAAACAGGACCATCTTTGCTCTGATACATCCTTATCTGTGTTGCTGCTCATTTATTTTGCTGGCTTTATTGCTCTGATACTCTGCTTCTGCTTCTTTGCTTTTGGTTTGGCAAAAGAAGGGAGATAAATATGTTGTGCTCCTACTAACTGCTACTAATTAGTTGTTGTGCTGCTACTAGTTAGCTCTTGTGTGTCTGCTAGTTCAATACATGGTTGTTTAGTATCTGTTGCAACAGGAGTGCTATCTTTTACAGGAGCACTACATGGTTGTTTAGTATCTGTTACAACAAGAGTGCTATCTTTTACAGGAGTACTATGTTTTCTACTCTGATACATTTCTATATGTGTTCCACTGCATGTTGCAACAGGCTGATCATTGCTCTAATACTACTGTTCAACTAAATGTTGCACTAAGGATGTTCATTTGTTGCATCTGTCTTTTTGCACTTGGGTAATAGGAGGTTACATTGATTGTGATATCAGGGTTTTGCCAAAACAAAGCCAAAATGGGAGATTGTTGAGCCAATTAGCTTGATTGGCGATTGATTAATTGATTGGAGATTACTAAGGCAATTATTGATTGGCTACATTTTGCAAAACTTATGATATTACCATACTTGTGCTTTTACCTTTTATATTGTGCAGGAAAAATCTTATGGTAACTTACCATATGATAATAAGATTTGTGCTAATTAAGGAATGACATTTATTGCATATTTACAAGGAAAAGAAGAATAGGGTTTTATGAGTAAAGGTTTTTCTTGTAGCCCAAGTCAATATATAGCAGCAATCTTGTATTTATATAGCAGAAATCACCGCAGAAAAGTTGAGGCAGAAACAGAGAGCAACAAGAGAAAATACAAGAGAGTTTTCTGTCCAGTGTTCCAAATTATGTTGCAACACGATCTGTGTTTTAGTCTTTGATTGTATTAAGTGTTGCAACTTTGTTTGTTTTGACAGTATGTCATGGGCGATTTGTATGAATCTTTGAGTGATTAGTTTACTCTCTCGTTTATTCATTCTTCGGGAGAAGAAGGTGTAGTTCTCGGGAAAGAACGTTGCAAGTCAAGAGGAGCTCGCCAAACTGAAGTTCGTTAAGGAGTTCTTCATCTAGGCGTCAAAGGTCAAGAGGGAGTCTTTACTTGTGTAAGTCAGTTGGTGTTGTACTTGTTGTTTCTTAATGAACAGGTTTGTTGGACCAGGGGAGGTCCCGTGGACGTAGACCGCACGGTTGAACCACGTTAAATCTTGGTGTTCTTTATTTCTGTTATAGCTTTTTATTTCCGCTGTTGTTTACTGTTACTACTCATGTTGGAATATTAAGTGGGATAAACTAAGCAATTAGAGAAACAGATTGTTAATGGTTTGTGATAGAACTAATATTCCAGTTAATGTTGCAACATCACCTATAACAGAATTGTAACAGACTTAGTTTACACCAAGTTATTGCATCCGTTTTTAGTTTTCATCACAAAGGTTCATCGATTAAGCATATTGATCATCTTGCTGTGAAATTAATCCATACTTATACTGCACAACTTCTAACAATAATCATGATATACCTTGATAACAAATAAAATAGACACTATAAAATTACATGAAAAAATTTTCTGAGTATGTTCGGTCATTTAGCAATAAGTAAACCTTCTTCAACTGAAAATTCAGCCCCTTCTTAATCGAAACTTAATTACTTTTGCCATAAGGTGTCTTTATCACACAACAGGCTTAATGGATTACACTTGATTGATTCAGTTTTGAATGCTTTGTTCTACTATTTGATGCCAATCCTACATGTAGTCCAAAATTGGCATTTTCGAAAGCATTGTTTTTACTGAATACTCACTTGTTTTCTACTATTTTTACCTGATACCATCCTGAGCAGAAGCTTGCATTGTTTCAACAAATGCTGCAGTTCAATTGAGATGTTCTTTTTTTGTGTGGGTCAAATAAAGCTATATTAGCATAGAATTAAACAAGTACAAATCGCCCAACCCCTGTAGGGTGGATATCAAGAGAAAGGAGATACAACAATTGAGATGAAATACAAGAAAATCAGTTCAAATGCAACTCTTTCCTACGCCTACACTTTGATAACCAGTCACATGGTTAGTTGGTTGTTCTCCTAAAACATTGAAATTTCAATCTTGAGTTTTCTGCCACAATCTTTATGATATCCTCCACAATGGTGTATGTTCTCCAACAAAGGGAAAACTCCGGAGAATTGATTGCTTTAAGAACATCCTCTGCATCACTTTCAATAATGATGCTTGAATGCTGCATCTGATCAACAAAGAGACAAGCACAGCGAATAGCGAAAGCTCTGAGAAACAGCGAAAGGAGACAGTGTGCCCAAAAACCATTTTCCCATTCCAATCTTGACCAATAAGCGCAACAGCAGCTTTCCCATTTCGCTCAAATGAAGCATCCATCGCACAACCACATCTTGATTTGCATTCACCCTTAAACCATTTCCACTCCAACGGACATTGTAGCTACTAGTCCATTCAGATAATTCACAGTGAGTTCTCATAATGGCTCTTTGCACATCAATTTTCCTTCCATTTATACACGCATCATTTCTTTCCTTCCAAATTTGCCAACAACACATCGTAATCTTCATCGTTGCTTCCATTTTGTAGTATCTCACATTGCTGTATTGCTTTGTGAAATAAACAAACTACTCATAGAACTTACTCATCGCAACCGGATTAATGGCACACTGCAGAGGGGAAGCACACCAGAACCTCTGGACCCAAGGACAAAAAAAGAACAAATGCTCCACTGATTCAACATATTGATAGCATAAAGCACAAATAGGAGAGCTAGCTGACTTCTTTCGGAATCTATTTTCTTGAGTTGGAAGGCAATTTCTGCACGCTTTTCACATGAAGAATCTAACTTTCAGAGGGACTTTCAGGCTCCACACAGGTTTCCAAACTTCTTTAGGAATCTGAAATGAAGAACTAGCACCATCTCTATCAATAGAATCTTTCTTACTGTAAACCTCCAAAGCAGCACAGTAGCCCGACTTAACACTGTACTCCCCCTTCTTAGATAGAGCCCAAACGATACAGTCCTCCTTATCAAACCACGACACATAGGTAGTAAGGATATCTCGAGCAACATTCCTCTCAAAGAGCTGGTGAATAAGCTCGTCATTCCACCGCTTTTGATCTTGATTTATCAATTCACACACCCAGGTTGGGCCACCAGTATCACTATGCATAATCCTATCAACACCTGGAATCCATCTATCACTCCAAATGTTAATACTCCTTCCATTTCCAATCCTCCACAAGACTTTGCTTTTCAAGAAGTTTTTACCTTGAACAATACTCCTCCAAGACCAAGAAGACTACCTTTTAACTTTTGCATCCCAAAACCTCTCATTAGGAAAGTAAATCCCTTCAAGGATCCTAGCAAACAAGCTGTTGGGTTGAGAGAAAATTCTTCATGCTTGTTTGGCAATGAGGGAAATATTGAAACAAAAAAAGATCTCTAAATCCAAGGCCACCCTTACCTTTAGGCTTTTTCAGCTCATCCCACCTTAACCACTGAATTCTTGATTCTCCATTTTTTCCCCACCAAGACATAGCTGCCAAAGAAAAAAGGGAATTGCAAACCTTTTTTGGGATAACAAATGTGGACATAACATAAGAGAGCATGGCAAGCAAAACTGCTCTAATAAGAACATCCTTACCACCTTCAGACAAGAGGATGCTCTTCCATCCTTGAAGCTTAGATGCACATTTCTCTTGGATCTATCCCAGAGCTTCAGCTTTGGACTTATCCCATTTAGTCGGAAGGCCAAGATACTTACCAATCTTGTCCAATTGCTTGATGCAAAAGATTTCACCAATCCCTTTTCGAATGCCTTCAGGGGTGTTCGGGCTAAAAATAATGGATGACTTGTTCAAATTTAAACTCTGGCGCGAGGCAAAGCAGTAGCGGTAAAGTGTCCAGCAAGATCATGGCTTCATTATAATCAGCTTCAAAGAAGAAAATGGAGTCATCTGCAAATAGCAGGTGAGTCAGGGGGGGGGGGGGGGAGGGGGGAATGCTTAGTGATTCGAAAGCCTTTCAGCAACGATTGACTAAGTTGTCTTTCAATCAAGGATGACAAAGCTTGAGTAAAGATGGAGAAAAGATAAGGAGATAGAGGATCCCCTTGTCTAATCCCACAAGAGGGGGTGATAGTCTCTGACGGACTACCATTAACCAGGATATTGAATGAAACAGAGGATAAACACTTCATAATCCAATTAATCCACATGTCATGAAAGCCCATTCTTTTCAGGACCCCTTCCACGAAATCCCATTCCACTCGATCATATGTTTTGCTCATATCAGCCTTAAGGATCGCATGACACTTTTTAGCATTCTTCTTTTCCTCTTAATCCAATATGCTGCTTCTTGTGCTACAAATATATTGTCCTAGATGACTCTGCCTGGAATAAAAGCTAATTGTTCAAAGGAAACAATTCGATCCATCATAGGTTTCAACCTGTTGACCAAAACTTTGGAAACAATCTTATAGATAAAGTTAGAACAGCTGATTAGACGAAAGTCTCCAATAGTTTGGGGATTCTTCACCTTAGGGACCAAAACAATATTGGTTTGGTTAATCATACTCAGCTCTGTCCCATTCATAAGTGCACTTCTAACCACATTCAGAACATTAGTATCAATTAAATGCCAGAACTTTTGAAAGAAAGCTCCAGAGAATCCATCAGGCCCTGGTGCCTTTTAGCTCCTAAGCTCCACACTGCTTTCTTGACTTCATCATATGCAACCGGCTTGATCATCTCCATGTTGTCCTCCAAAGAGATGATTGGATTAATACAAGAGAGGACTGGCTCAATATTTCGACATCCCACTGTCCGAAAGAAGTCACAATAAAACTTCTGGATTGCATCTTTAATTTCATTAGGATCATCTATCCAGCCTCCATCTTCCTTTTGTAATCTAGAGATTTTGTTGTAGCTTCGCCTTCGTCTAATTGAAGCATAAAAGAAATTAGTGTTACGATCTCCAGCATTCAACCATTTGACCTTTGCTCTGATGGCCTAGTATTGTTCTTCACAAGTCCAAAGCTTATCAATCTCATGAGACACAGATTCACGCACTCTGCATCGTTCTTCTAGCTTGGAATGCTATCAGCTACTCCTTCCCATTCATTCTTTTTGTGTTGCTATGTTGTTGCGTGCCAACGCTTAGCAGCCTTCTTGGATACAATATGAATACGGGATCCATTGATCGCGGAGCCTTAGATGAACAACTCTCCACTCTACCCAGCTAGAGATACAAGGAAATTGGCAACAATGTAGAGCCTAGAAATTCAGCCTTGGACAACGAAAATCTAGTACACTATCTTTCCGTTATTCATTCCTTCGATTCTTGAGGGAATCATTTGTAAATATTTCCGGGCTAATTGATCGATCATTCTTTATGTTACCAAGAATGCTGCGTTTGTTTAGCCAAGTACAGAGACAAAGAGAAATCGGGCAATTACCTTGTTCTCATATCTAAGTGTGTGGATCAATGGCTCAGAATAATCTCTTGCTGCCCTCTCTGTAAAAAGCAAGCATCAATTCAATGTGGTCTTGTATAAAGTGAGTTCCTCATCACTTAAAAAAAAAAAAGCTTGTTGCAGTTGACTGTGAAAACAAAACAACATAATTAGATCAATAA
Organism: Ehretia macrophylla; assembly: GCA_037974665.1. Lineage (NCBI taxonomy): Eukaryota > Viridiplantae > Streptophyta > Magnoliopsida > Boraginales > Ehretiaceae > Ehretia > Ehretia macrophylla. Next base: position 39,732,450 of record CM075782.1, on the reverse strand, counting down.
GACTCACCACATTAGAGTTCTATAAGTTGAATATATGGAATGGATATGTGCTACATTATGGTTTTGATTTAGCAACAATATCATTATATCACACTTCAATCATTATGCCAATGACCATGCCCCCTTTTGAGTCTTACACATTGTAGGGAAGGTATCATTCCATCATTCATGCCTTTTGACCTGAAAATTCCGAAAATGTCTCCGAGTTTGGTGAGTGTATAAATCATTCAACTAACATTACAAAAAGAGAATTGTAACCTAAATACTTATACACATAACCCGGCTTCATCTATTTTTCTCCCATCATTGCTTACATTTAGCAACTAAAATCTAACTTAATCATCGGAGCTTATCTCACAAGATTAAGTCCTATTCTATTTTGCAAATCTACTAAAGACTTAGTTGCTCCACATTAGAAGTACTTTAGAGTATTTTGTAAGGTCAATATAGATAATAACTCCCACAGCGCAAATAGTAGATCAACCCTTGTTCCGACACAAAAAGAGCTTCTTCTGCTGAAAAGTGTGCATTGATATCCATTTTTGACATATGTATCATTCAATATGAAGATAGAATATTCACTGAAAAACATTGCCGTTAGCTCCACCCTACTTGGAATACAGAGTCGAAAAATTATTAAACTCAGATACATTGCATTGCATGCCTGACCAAGTATTGCTCTGCAGCTAATCATTTTTGGGGACCCTTTCTTGATTGAAGGCGCACCAACCATCATTGTCACTCCCTCTACTTGCTCTCATTGAAGACGACTTTCATTTTTCCAATCATGGTTTCTTCTCTCACGTTAAAATTTATGGTAAAAGAGAAAGAATCATCACTCCAGTTTTATTCTTCTGCTATATCACCGCTACAACACATGATACCTAAAAGATTTGAAGATTTGATTCATGGACTTCGATTTTGTTGGATATGTGGATGGCCCCACTGCTAGATATAAAGATTTGCAGAAAGAATATGAGAATCAACAAAAGAAAAATAGCAATAATTATGTAATGAATTAAGAATAAATCTTTGAAATGACAGCTGTTAGTAGATCTTGTGGTAATTAAAATTCACACGGATCCAAGTATGGCTGGGTTTACAATAGGTCCAGTAATCAAACAATTGGCCCGGGGGGACCTTTCAAAAGGAAGTTCAATTTAAAAGGGGACCGGTCACGATTCACGCCATTTCAGCCTCGAAAGATTCAAATGATATATTACTAGCCACCATTTAATAAAACTTGATATTATAGAAGCTAGCAATTGGTATTACGTTCTTCAACATCCTAATCTGAGTAAATAAACACGTGAGTCTAGTATAACTGTTCCGTAATTCTTACCGAAATGTATATACTATTAACAACTGCATTGTGTTGCTCATGTTAAGAAGTTTCATACGACGTGGACAAAAAATCTTCCTCAATTTAACTTCACCTTTAAGCCATTGTATAATTATAAATAAATCCCTACTCCTTAGGGTGAGGATAAGCCTATTCTCATGCTATTAATCTGCCCTTAATGGGTAGTAGTTAACAATATCGGTGCACAATTTTCGAGAATTTGGTCAAATTCCTCAACCACTTCTCACCATCTTTTATACCTTCGTTTGCTGATAGAGTATCACTTATAATAATCAATAATTCTGATTTATCAGTTCAAAAGTAATCTAATAATAAATTATTCGTCTTAATAATTAAAAAATCAGAGTTCAAATCTTATCGGGTAAAAGCAAATTGAGGTGGGGGTAAAAAAAAAAAAAGAAACTCTACAAATTATAATTGCTTAATGCAGAAGTAGTTGTTGAGACATACGAACGTTAAGGTGTCTTGCATTGGGCAACGTTCTTGAATGACTTTACACGATGAAAACCACATTTTTTGGCCATAAATATTTTGCAATAAAGAAAGAAAAGTATAGCATTTCGAGCTCCTAAAAATGTGCTTTCTGTCTGTTCATTTTTTACCTTTTTTCACTTGGCTAACTAATTAAATTTTGCAGGATGTTCTAATGTCTATTCGGTTTTTATTACTTTTCATAAGCAAAATGTGTAAAATTCATTTTGTCCCTCGAATTTTATGTTAAATTTCAAAATCGCTCACCGACTTTTAATATTTATTTGAATTCTCTCATGAACATTGATAAAATTAAAATTTCGTTAATCTTATAAGATATATTGGTTGTTTTCATATTTAAAGAAAACGAAAAAAGAAATTATTGACAAGATGAACCTACCAGAGGTCGCCAGGAGTCCTCGATGCACCACTTGTTGCAATGGAAATTGAGAATAGAAATAGGATTGACAATAATCATTATTACTTTTTTTGGCTAAGTGGGATTAATTAAACAAATTGCTGATCTCAAGCAAAGGGAAAATAAAATGCTTTTAAAATATCAAGAAAACTAGCCCACAAATTAAGTTTCAACATGAAGAAAACAGTAAGGATCGTTTCCTCTACAAATTCTTTCATTTTTTAGAAGTCCCCATTGTTTAAAATATCAAGAAAACTAGGATCGTTTCCTTTACAAATTCTTTCATTTTTATAGATTTATGTGCGAGAGATATCGATATTGATTTTTAAAATTAATATTCTAAGTTATGTAATATTACTTTGTAAATCTCTTTTAAATTAAAGAGAAAAAATGTTAAAGGTCACGTGGTGGTGCACATGAATGGATTCATAATTATTATTAGTTAAAAATCTATAATTTAGTATTTGTGAGGTTAATTTAGTCTTTTTACTAATTTTTTGTCAAAGATAACAGAATTTTGGATGTGAGGACCATTTTGAGACTTTTTTTCTAAATATTGGGGACTAATTTAGTACACTTTAAACAATGGGGACTAGTTTGGAACAAAATGAAACAATGGGGACTTCTAGTGAGATTTTCCCATAGAAGATAACCGAACTTTTTCAAAGAATTACTACAACTTTCCCTCTCTCCCTTTGATTATCATATATCAAATAGTAGTATCTTTTACTTTTCTACTGCATCTCTCTTTATTTTACCCTAGTAACGAGTTTTATCTTGATAAATAGGTTCATTAGATCCAAATCCGAAAAAATTGTCAAAGAATTTATCTTGTCCCCGTTCCTGTTACATGTTTGTACTCATAGCAAGATTACAAATTAGAAATGTTGGACTTTTTTTTGTTGGTAAGCAAATCATGCAATATAAAACGCTTGGAAAAGTTAAAATAATCAACTAAAGAATTTTATTTTTCTTCTTGTGTTGGTGGGTGCTCTCATGCATATGTTTTGCCCTGTTGTGAGTTGTTACTAAATATGACTGCTATAAAAAATTCGTTTTCTTTGCATTTGCTAAGCTAATAATTAGTGGTATTCTATTGAATGGGCGGTGGCGGTTTGCTCGTGGATAGAAAGGTCACAAGTTCGTTTTTATTTCTTTAATGATGATGATTACTACTAATAACAGATTCATAATTTTTATTTAATGAGTATTAAAATTACATGATTTAATATTTATATATATAAAAAAATTAAGTGGGACTAAATTAATTTTTTAACTTAAACATACATAATATTTTAAAAAAATTTTGAGGTGAGTGGAGGTTGCAGCACTCCCTTGCCGTAAAATACCCCCGCCATTGGTACTACTAGAAAGCCTTTTGACTTCATTTTAGGATTCAAATCTCGAAATACATATTACCCCAAGGACAGAGGTGTTGTAGGCCCACTCATCCAATTTTTTTTTTTTTAATGTGTATTTTAAGGGTATTTTTTTTGAAAAATCAACTTACTCTCACTGAATAAAAGTTTTTGTATATGAATCTTAAATTATGTGGTTGTAGGTCACTGAACAAAAATTCTAGGTTGGCCCTATCCTAAAAAAAATATGGTCGAATTAATTAATTAGACATAAAGCTTATTGGGATTGGGCTAAAAGGAGAATAGACTCTTAGCCTATTTGAACCCTATGTGGCTAAATCCTTCACCTACACTTTAAGTACTCTATAACTAGATAATCTAGACTAATCCTTAAGGTTAAATACATATTACCTCCCAGTTTATTTGATATTATTAACTTTTTTTGTGTCTTTTTACTTCTCTTTTATACAACTCCTTCTTGCAGTTTGGGATATATATGATTCCCCATGTGCTTTAAAAGGGAAAATGTTTATAGCCAAAATTGCTGGCACACTTATGCTATATAGTAGCATATATAAATATAAATATATAGATTTATGCTCCTTAACCCCCACTATTGACTAAATATAGAAGGTTTAATTTTTTTTTTCTTTCAACAACGTGCATTTAATTTGCCCACTACTCAAATTTTATCAACAATATAAATAATTTAATGGTTAATATCACTTTAGGTCCTTTATTTTTAATTTTATTGACGATATGGTCATTTATTTTCAAAAGTGATACATTTCAGTCCTTTATCTTTTGTGTGAATCCGTTAAAAATTTAACGGCAAACACACGTGTCCAGCACTTGTGTCTTTGTGAAAAAAAAGACTGCCGTTAAAATTTTAACGAATTCACACAAAATGACTAACAATGTCTCCACTTGAAAAGATAAGAGACTAAAATTTATCATTTTTAAAAATAAGAGACTATATCGTCAATGAAATCAAAGATAAGGGACCAAAAATAATATTAACTCGTAATTTAATATTTAGCAACATTATGATTCCCAATTTTGGCATGTGTAATATAATCTCTATATAGGTAAAGTGAAGCCGTGCATTTTGCAAGCTCGTCTGGGTTTCGAAGTAAGACATATTTATTATAAAATTAATATATGTACTGATTAGTTAGGAAATTAGGGGCTACATCAACCATATGGAAGCATTACTGTTAGCACAGTTCCAGCTCCACTCATTTTTCTTGCAGAGAATGATAGGAGGGGGATGACATCAAATTTCTTCGTCCATCCTTATTTTCATATTTCTAAATCTAAGTTTTTTTTTTTTCATATTCGAATTAGAAGTTTAAATCATAAGTTATTTATTTGTCCATCTTTATTTTCAGGTAGTCTTAGCATACTTAGTCATCTAAAATCACAAATTATTTATTTGTATTATTTATTCATCGATACGAATTAATCAAGTTTAATTTCAAAATTACGTAGTACTATTGTTAGAACACATATTCGTATCAAAAATTTAAAAGCAGAGCTCCAAGATATAGGAGTAGAAAAAGAATACCAATAATAAATATATTTACAAATCACGGAATTGATTTAATACTGTTTTTACAATACCAAAAGAATAAATTTATTTATAAATACAAATTTTCACAAATTTTGTCTACAAATCAAATAAATTTGACACCACAAATACTTCTAAACACTCTGTAAGATTTGATAACACAAGCCACAATGGGATAAGTGGCATGTGACATTCGTTTGGAACTTTTAAAAGAGATGAGGCCCATGTTAAAGCTTCCGCCCATTCATCTAATCCGTCTTTGAGGTAATGGGCCTTGTTAGCACAGTGGTATACGCACATAAAACTATTTTAGGCAATTGGGCTTCGAATAGTTTTGTTTTCTTTCATTTTACTTCAGCTTAAATACTTCAAACTGAAGCTGTGTTTGATAAAAAATAAAAAATTGAAGCTGCGTGAAGAACAGAACATTTAGTGGGAAGTAAACTTGTTGTAGAAGGGATTTTTTCCCCCTTTTTTGTTGGTCGTGATGATAATTAATATATATTAGGTAAAATACAAAGTTGACTAAATTTATGTGAAATACAAAAACATTAATTATTGTGGAAATGCATATATACTTACCCGTATGTAATTAATTGGACCAACAACTCATAAACCCTAAGATGTAGCTAAGGTCTCCATTGAAGAGACTTATCATTTGAAACTATCATGGTGTCATTACATGTGAGCTTAGAATCATACTAATTACAATTTTTTTTTCAACTTTGTAATAATTCACAGTCTGGCACACTTGTCGTTCAAAGTTTTACATAAAACAAATCTTCTCAAACTATTGAATAACTTCCGAAGAAAATTGCCTAATAATGTTATTGATTCTCATTAATTTCTTGACTGTTACGATGAATTATATATACCCTTTTGTTTATAGGTAGTATCCTAGATGCAAAGTATATCTTTTTCCATGAACATTTTACAAAGTGATCCAATAACGGCGTGGAATAAACTAAACGGTCTTTGAGCCCAAGAATTCTTTTTATATCAAAATTTTCATAGTTAGAATGTAGTAAGGTGATAAACCACATACAATATAACCTCATTAAATTAATAATATTGGGACAACTTAAATTTTATTAATTTAATAGGATATCAATTTATCAATAACAGACACGTCATTAGTGAATTGGGGTCGTAGTCAAAGAGCTGAGGCGGCGTCAAAAAATAGATTTCAACCATCTCTTGAATTTTCTCGGTGAAAATGACACTAATTAATACAGGAGTTTTGAACATGAATGAGATCATCAACAACATGACAGAACGTTCTTAAGATGAAGTTGATAATAATGCACAACCTTTCGAAGCACTCAAAGCATTAATGACATTCCAAAACTTCTTATTGCACTACAAGAAAGCAACCCAGGACTTTAGGCACATTGCACATAATTAAAAATGAGATTCAACTAGATTTGAAATTTAACAAAAGACAAGCTACTATTGATTCATATTTTGAGAAAATCTCATAGTCAATTTATTATTAATTTTTTAGTTAATTATTAATTTATAAAATATTTGGATGAATAAAATACAAAGAAAATATTTTAACAATATTATCTTATAATTTTATCGATATTATTAATTTTTTACACTATTCCGAAGTCGGGACTAGACAATTTTATTATTTAAAAAAAATTATTAATTTACCAATTATTAATTTAAAAAGTTCTACTGTATATACAGAGTAAAAAAATGTTGTGCAATGAGTTGCGGTCTCAACAAACAACCAACTAGTTGTCATAAGGTTATGAATTTTATACTATCTATGAGATTAAGATGAAAAACTAAAAGTTAGCTAATATAGTTTAAATTTATCTCAAAACAGGTTGGTGGTAATTGAAATCGTTTTGAATTTGATTATGAGATGCATAAGATATACTTGTTTAATTGATACAAAGAAACTGATATGGCTATGATAAGAAGGATGAAATTTTCTTTTCTTTTTTCAAGTTAAGAATGAGACTATAAGTGTTTGAGACCTCGTTGGGTTTTGGGAGAATTTATAGGCGTAAGAGTGAATATATATACATGTGTATACATATTTTCTTGTACCTTTTTTTCTTATCTTTTGGTAAATGACCACCCCTAAATTTAAATTCTTATACAGACGTACTTTGTGAAACCCCACTTTTCTGCTTTAACTCGATTTACGTGTTTTATCTCGTTTTACGTGCATTTGACCTTCTTATGTGCTATAGGGCCTAGAATGTTATAATTTTGATATCAATACTCCTAGAACATGCTAAATGTGCATTCATGAAATTTTCATAAAAAACGGAGTCAGAAATTTTATCGTCGATTTTCAGTGAATAGTGTTTTCGAAACACGTCCGCTATAATTTTGAAACTGGTCTTTTTAACCCTTCTAGACCTAGTCCACGGACTTTAATAGACCTGTGTTTGATGAAAATGGTTTTAAAATCGGCTTAAGAATTTATTAGGGTTTTTACACCGACTTTTGCGAAAATCGAGTTTTAAGCCGACTCGGGTGAAATTGTTGGATTGTAAAACTTCTTGTCACCTAAAAATAATCCACTTGAGATATCTTGGGGGTGGCATAATTATTTTTAACTTGGTGAGCACTAAAATGCAATTAAAGTCATTAAAAACACAAAAATACCTATTAAAACTAACTTTGACTTTGCATTTTTTTAATTGACCAAGCTTTTTATTATATAATGTCATCAACACACACTCACACAACACAAAAAACACTCCACAAACACACACAAGGCCGAGAGAAAAGAGGGAGAAAAAGAAAGAGAAAAACTCAAGCTTTTCAATCAATTTTTCAAAGAAAAACCTAGTTTTTGTCCGTAGAACTTCGCACCGACTTGGATTCTGCTTGTTGGGCACGCATAGCACGCATTCCTAGGCTTATATCGCATCAAAGGTGAGAGAAAAATTCTAGATCTCAAAATGTCATTTTTGTGTTTTTGCGTATAAATGAAGATTGAACCGTTAGAATTGAAATCTGATGTTAGATTATTGCTCCTTGCATGCTAGGGATCATTATATACTAATACTACGAGTTTCTGTCGGATATAGCATAATTTTTATTTTCCGGGTATTTAATTTTGATTAAAATGTTCAAAGTTGAATTAAATGAGTTGTGTTGATCGAAATCGATTGCCGTCGATTTCTAAATACTTGATAATTACGTGTTAGCGCTGTTGTAATGCCGAATTTTCGATTACATTGTTTGTGTGAAAATCCGGAAAATCCAGCCATGACATCTTAGGATTTTAGGGTTATCGGGCATGATTTGGAGGTGTTATGGTGGATTTCCGAGAGGGTTAATGTAGTAGGTTGAATGGGTGAGTGATAGAAACTGATTTGGCAATGTTTGGATTAGTAGATTGTAAGTTATGAATTTTAGAAGTTTAGGTTGTCATTCTTTAATTTCTTGAACGATGCCTTTAGATGGTTGGGTGGTGTTGAGTGATTGAATTGTGAGTTGTTGATGGGTAAATTAGAGTTTGATTGTGTGTTTAATGCATGTTCGGTTAGATGGCCTACTTTGTTATCTAACTTAGTTATTTGCTGTTTAATGTTATATTGATGTTATATTGATGTTTTATTGATTGATTATTGAGTACGGGAATCGGGCACTTTTGTTGCTGATCTCTCGGAATATTGATGATTGATGTTTATTATTATTGCTGGGTCTCTGGTATGTGTGTGCCACCTCTCGGGCAGCATCGGGCTGTCGGGTTGATAACGGCATGACTATCAGAGATCGCCTCCAGCTCGCATGACGGAGGTGTCATGGAGGGCGAGGTTATTGGGGGTACCCCGGGTGCGTGAGTAATGGGGAGTTACAAGAAGAATGGTTGAGATCGTGATGGCGTTTGGAGCTACACCAACTAGAGAGAGTATCCTTTATTGAATGGTCATATAGTTATGTGATGATAGTATTATTTGTGTTTTTGTGCGTTTACTGACTCAAAGGATTATTTCCAAGGAGTTTAGTAAACCTTGCTCGAGATCTATCGGATCCTCACTGGGCTTATTTATATAAGCTCACTCTCTATTATTGCATGCATACAGGTGTACTTTTACAGGATTACGGGTACGTGCCTCCTGAAGAGGAGAATGTGGAAAACGTGCCTTACGTGGATGAGTCCTATGTTCTAGAGTCTTATCATTGGTGTTGTATTGTTTTACTATATTGTATATTAACTTAATAGACTTTTATATGCTTTGTAGTTCATTATGTAAAAGATGTTGAAAAGATAACGAATTAGTTGATGCAATCTTAGTAGTCTTTATTTTGTCTATGATTAGGTTGCTAGGTAGGCTATAATCTATTTTGGAAGTGTATGTTATATAGTAAATGTATTATGTTGGAACGGAGGCGCATAACTATGAATGAGTTGATGAAAGAATGTTTAATGTATGAAATGGTTGCGTTGTATGTTGTTAATTTGATTGTGGAGTTGGTTGGTGATTCGTGGAGTTTGATGTATGTTGTTATTAAGGGTTGGTTTAGAGCCCTGATGTTCATGTTACAGTCGTTATGCTGCCGAAATTCCGTTGCGTCCTGACTGATTGTAAGAGGGGTCGAGTTGGGGCGTGACAGTTTAAGTGGTATCAGAGCGCATGTTAGCTGTCAGCCGGGGTATCCTCGGAATGTGGGTAGTGGTCTAAGCATGCAAGTATGTATTAAGTGAAAGAAAAGTGAAACGTATGTTAATATGTTTATGTGATTAATTTACTTATGTGTCTAACATTCTATGTGACAAATATGCCTTGAGTGTTAAGTGAACTAATGTGGTCAATATGTTTTATGTGATAACGTGCTATACGTACTCAATGTGTTGTGATTAATGTGCATTATGTGATTAATGTGCATTATGTGATTAATGTGTATTATGTGACAATTGTGTTTTATGTGATTTTGTGCCTTGTGTGAAGTTAGTTGTTTATGTGCTTTTAATTGTTTATAACTAGCTTATGTGAAACAACGTGCTTTAGGTGGTCAATATACTTTAAGTGACCAATGTGAGTTACGTGATCAACTTGTCTTATGTGAAGTTTGTTGCTTATGTGACTTTAATTCTTTATAACTTACTTCTGTGATATAACCTGTTTATGTGATGTTGACTTCTTATATGTTGAATTGTGTGTTATGTAATAATGTTGCATTGTATGATAATTGCACATTACGTTATACTTGTCTTTCATATGATATAGTTGCATACATGTTTTAACTCGTGAGTGACCTTTTAATGTCTAGGGTGATTATAAGAGCTTTCGGAAATAGAGATAGGCCATGATTTTGAATTATTATTATTCTAGTAGTTTATCGATGAGATTTTAATTGTTATGCTTATGGATTTTAGTTTCGGCTTAGTGGATTGATCTTGATGTTCCTTTAGTGAGAATGAAGTTGTTCGAGGAAAATAGCAATGTATCTTGATGATTATAATTACTTTTGTTGCCATGTTTAACTTGTTATTACTTGGAGATGAATCATAAGTTGAGGTTTCCATGAGGTTATTATTAGACACTTTTGGAGTCTCAACTCAGATTATACTTTCTTGAGGTTATTTTAGAATGAATTTATTTGAGGAATTAGTGATGTATATTTGTGAATGAAATGAAGTGTGGTATAACGTGTGAATATTTCTACTATTTGGGATTGCTATATTATTAATGGGTATTTTGGAGTTTTGATCTTTAAACCTTGGAAACAATTGGAGTGATTCCTGACTAAAGTTACTTTAATTGAAGATGTAATTGTTGGGAGATAGAATTATTTGAGGAAATAAGAATGCATTTCGGTGGCTGAACATTTACTTGCCTACATCGAGCTTTTGAGTTTTAAGTGGTATGACTTTCTAAATTGTTGATTGGGGATTCTCTTATGTTATAATGGGTTAATATGAATCTGTATTGTGTTATCAGATTTTGGAGTCTTCATTAGTTAATCTTGTTGGGTAATCGGTGAATTATCTTGTTTAGTGATTGGTCTGGTACGAAATGTAAAATTTTGGAGTGATTTATCTTGTTTGGTGATTGTTATGACTCCTTAGGTTCTCTAGATCTCCTTAGTGTCTTGTTTTGAAGGAAGATAGATTGTAGGATATGACTTGTTGGTATTTAAATGTGTAGGTGGGACACCCTTCTTGTGCTTCATAATTCTATCAGTCTTATTATTCTCTTCTACTCTATTCTCACTTATTTGAGAGAGAGTTACACTTTTCTAGCATATCAATTATTTCTTGAAAGTTTTGCTTATTGGATTAATGGATCCTATACTCATTTGACATTGTTTCTATTCTTAACATTCATATTTGCTTCTTATAGCAATGTCACTTATTGGAGTTAAGGTTTGAGACTTCTATATTTCATTCTATATATCCAGCCATTGATTTCAATATTTCATTTCATCCTATTACTATTCATTTGAAAGTAATTTTTCCTTTGGTATACCATTTTATTTGTTCGAATTCCACTTGCTTGATGTACTCTCTACCTAAGTTCATCATTGTCATTCTTGTTGATCCTTGTTAATCCTATTGTTTCATTATTAAATCCTGAGCCATTACTTTGCTTGTAATTGCTCATTTAATATACTCAGCATTGTCATTTCTTATTTATACTTCTTTGGTTATTGCGTGCTGAGATACTCATTATCTTGACACTCATATTTTCTATTGAATTAATCATCTCTTATCTCTTAATTTCATTTCACCTCAAGTACAACTTACTTGTTGGTTCCTTGAACAATTATCGAGAATTGAAATATCTACTTGTTCAGGAATTTTTGTTCAACATACTCAGCACTGTTTTGACTCGTCATCATCGTTTGTTCGTACTTATTTAACTGATAGATGCTGAGACATTTCTTATCTTAGTTATCATGCTTCCTTATTAAACTATTAGGCTCTTGGTTCTTTAACCTATTTGAGCTCTTGTTCACTTGATTGTTGGCTCGAATATGACTTTCCATATTCGTATTTCCTTGTAAATTTCATAAGAGCCATATTCTAACAAATGTCACTTTTGAAATATTTCCTTGATCAATAATCATTCATGTCATCGTGAATGAGTTTTTAAACCCTCGGGGTGTTCATAGAGCTCTTTAGTGTAGTAGGGGATGATTGATAATTAGTGGTGTCATGCTAAGACTTGGAGTTGCAATTTCTTTCATATGCAATATGATATTAGGTAGGAGAGAATTATGAATTGGAGATTGTCTTGGAACTATGATCATCAACTTGCAGTCAACAGTGATTGTTCTTTTGAGGTCTTTGGTTAGTTGTCATCCTAAGAGATAAATGGGAACTAAGAGAAGTATTGTTAAGTGTAACGATTGAGGAATTAACTGTCTGTCAGTTCGAGAATTGCGCGGACGCAATTGTTTTAAGGAGGGGAGAATGTGAAACCCCACTTTTCTGCTTTAACTCGATTTACGTGTTTTATCTCGTTTTACGTGCATTTGACCTGCTTATGTGCTATAGGGCCTAGAATGTTATAATTTTGATATCAATACTCCTAGAACATGCTAAATGTGCATTCATGAAATTTTCATAAAAAACGGAGTCAGAAATTTTATCGTCGATTTTCAGTGAATAGTGTTTTCGAAACACGTCCGCTATAATTTTGAAACTGGTCTTTTTAACCCTTCTAGACCTAGTCCACGGACTTTAATAGACCTGTGTTTGATGAAAATGGTTTTAAAATCGGCTTAAGAATTTATTAGGGTTTTTACACCGACTTTTGCGAAAATCGAGTTTTAAGCCGACTCGGGTGAAATTGTTGGATTGTAAAACTTCTTGTCACCTAAAAATAATCCACTTGAGATATCTTGGGGGTGGCATAATTATTTTTAACTTGGTGAGCACTAAAATGCAATTAAAGTCATTAAAAACACAAAAATACCTATTAAAACTAACTTTGACTTTGCATTTTTTTAATTGACCAAGCTTTTTATTATATAATGTCATCAACACACACTCACACAACACAAAACACACTCCACAAACACACACAAGGCCGAGAGAAAAGAGGGAGAAAAAGAAAGAGAAAAACTCAAGCTTTTCAATCAATTTTTCAAAGAAAAACCTAGTTTTTGTCCGTAGAACTTCGCACCGACTTGGATTCTGCTTGTTGGGCACGCATAGCACGCATTCCTAGGCTTATATCGCATCAAAGGTGAGAGAAAAATTCTAGATCTCAAAATGTCATTTTTGTGTTTTTGCGTATAAATGAAGATTGAACCGTTAGAATTGAAATCTGATGTTAGATTATTGCTCCTTGCATGCTAGGGATCATTATATACTAATACTACGAGTTTCTGTCGGATATAGCATAATTTTTATTTTCCGGGTATTTAATTTTGATTAAAATGTTCAAAGTTGAATTAAATGAGTTGTGTTGATCGAAATCGATTGCCGTCGATTTCTAAATACTTGATAATTACGTGTTAGCGCTGTTGTAATGCCGAATTTTCGATTACATTGTTTGTGTGAAAATCCGGAAAATCCAGCCATGACATCTTAGGATTTTAGGGTTATCGGGCATGATTTGGAGGTGTTATGGTGGATTTCCGAGAGGGTTAATGTAGTAGGTTGAATGGGTGAGTGATAGAAACTGATTTGGCAATGTTTGGATTAGTAGATTGTAAGTTATGAATTTTAGAAGTTTAGGTTGTCATTCTTTAATTTCTTGAACGATGCCTTTAGATGGTTGGGTGGTGTTGAGTGATTGAATTGTGAGTTGTTGATGGGTAAATTAGAGTTTGATTGTGTGTTTAATGCATGTTCGGTTAGATGGCCTACTTTGTTATCTAACTTAGTTATTTGCTGTTTAATGTTATATTGATGTTATATTGATGTTTTATTGATTGATTATTGAGTACGGGAATCGGGCACTTTTGTTGCTGATCTCTCGGAATATTGATGATTGATGTTTATTATTATTGCTGGGTCTCTGGTATGTGTGTGCCACCTCTCGGGCAGCATCGGGCTGTCGGGTTGATAACGGCATGACTATCAGAGATCGCCTCCAGCTCGCATGACGGAGGTGTCATGGAGGGCGAGGTTATTGGGGGTACCCCGGGTGCGTGAGTAATGGGGAGTTACAAGAAGAATGGTTGAGATCGTGATGGCGTTTGGAGCTACACCAACTAGAGAGAGTATCCTTTATTGAATGGTCATATAGTTATGTGATGATAGTATTATTTGTGTTTTTGTGCGTTTACTGACTCAAAGGATTATTTCCAAGGAGTTTAGTAAACCTTGCTCGAGATCTATCGGATCCTCACTGGGCTTATTTATATAAGCTCACTCTCTATTATTGCATGCATACAGGTGTACTTTTACAGGATTACGGGTACGTGCCTCCTGAAGAGGAGAATGTGGAAAACGTGCCTTACGTGGATGAGTCCTATGTTCTAGAGTCTTATCATTGGTGTTGTATTGTTTTACTATATTGTATATTAACTTAATAGACTTTTATATGCTTTGTAGTTCATTATGTAAAAGATGTTGAAAAGATAACGAATTAGTTGATGCAATCTTAGTAGTCTTTATTTTGTCTATGATTAGGTTGCTAGGTAGGCTATAATCTATTTTGGAAGTGTATGTTATATAGTAAATGTATTATGTTGGAACGGAGACGTATAACTATGAATGAGTTGATGAAAGAATGTTTAATGTATGAAATGGTTGCGTTGTATGTTGTTAATTTGATTGTGGAGTTGGTTGGTGATTTGTGGAGTTTGATGTATGTTGTTATTAAGGGTTGGTTTAGAGCCCTGATGTTCATGTTACAGTCGTTATGCTGCCGAAATTCCGTTGCGTCCTGACTGATTGTAAGAGGGGTCGAGTTGGGGCGTGACATACTTAAATAATCCTACTTCGCTTATGTAGCCTTTTCTAATTTATTTTATGGTAGCAATTAAAAAAATTAAATTCATAAAACAATTAAGAATATGTCAACTTGTATTTTTCTTGAACCTATTGACATACACTTCAATTAGCGAAAAAAGTAACATGTGGAACCTTCAATCTTGATTTAAAATCTCATCAATTAATGTGACAAGAGTACCCTTCTCTAACTATCACCATAAATGTGTACTTATCTAGACTTCAATCATCTATGGAAAAAATGTGTGAAAAGCATTTGAAACAAATGGCTGAAATTTAAAAAGATTAAATCTGATGGCTCATGATGCATTTCATCTGGAAAATGAGAGGATCCATACCCGTGAGAACTTCAAATTTATCTAAGTCTGTGTCTTAGGTAATTAATCTAATTAGATCATCGAAGGTCATTTAAACATTTTATTTTGTAATTAACTATATCAAATTAAGTTTTATCTCACTAGGTGGTGTTATATAGCTTTGACGATGCTACTCATTCATGTAAAGAGTCGTATCCTCTATGAACTTCATATATGAGTTTCAAATGGCTGAAATTTAAAAGGATTAAATCTTATGGTTCATGATACATTTCATTTAGAAAATGAGAGGATCCATACTCGTGAGAACTTCAAATTTATCTAAGTCTGTGTCTTAGGTAATTAACCTAATTAGACCATCAAAGGTTGTTTAAACAATTTATTTTGTAATTAAATATATCAAATTAAGTTTTATCTCACTAGATGGTGTTATATAGCTTCGACGATACTATTCATTCATGTGAATAGTTGTATCCTCTATGA
This sequence comes from Ehretia macrophylla, assembly GCA_037974665.1. Lineage (NCBI taxonomy): Eukaryota > Viridiplantae > Streptophyta > Magnoliopsida > Boraginales > Ehretiaceae > Ehretia > Ehretia macrophylla. The sequence goes on along the minus strand of CM075782.1, from coordinate 39,716,584 downwards.
ATTTCATATATGCGAGAGCTCATCTGAGTGTTTTTATTCAATTCATCATCTCTTATGGTATACTATATCCATACATTCCCCATCTTGTAGTAGGTGCATACAAGTTCTCTCCTAAAGTGTTATCCAAATCATCTTAAATAGTTTTGTCTCAACTTACCTTGGGACCACCCACTTTTTCTTGTTTTGCAATAAAAAGATGAGGAAAATTAAGTTTGTGAATCCAACAATCAAGGTTGTTAATTTATTATCCCTTTCCTTGATCCCTAGAGCTTTCTTTCTGATCATGCTTCCTCAAGGGATTCCAATAAAGTTTTAGAATTAATACATCAAATGCAAGAAAATACTCTCATCCAACAGTGTCAAATAATACGGCACTCGATGGAAGGTTGAGCACCATAGTCAAATGACATCCTTTCCCTTTTTCGATGTGAGAGGCCTCCAACAACAAAGGTACCTAACCTAGAAACATGTGATCCATACCTAGGGCACTTTATAGCAGTGACTCATTATCCTGACTTTTTGGAACCATGGAATATGAAGGTCCTGAAGGGGCCCTTGAATTTGGCTTTTCAAAATCATATGCGGTCCTTCATTTCGGGAGAGTGGAGTCACATTGTAGCTTTCAATGAGGCTATTCTTGATCGCTCTGAATTGTTAGGGCCCTAGTTCAAGGAATCTGAACTATTAGGGCATCAATTTCTCATCATTGAGCATTAGAAAGAATAAGAACAGTAGGCCGAGCTTTTTTGATATCTTCCTTTAGATCGTTATAATGCTTGTTGAATGGGCTAAGCGCTCGAGTTATAGCTGTTGACTTGAAATTTGAAGATTCTTGTAACATGGTCTCCGACGTTGGGGTGTGAAAGCATGGGGAGCGAATAGGATTAGATACCTTGATAGTTTATGCTGTAAACAATAAGTGTTTGTCATTGATTTACGTAGATCAGGGGTCCAATAACTCCTTTAATCCTATAAATACTGAATACAAATGTAAAACCCTACACCGTATTTTTTATGGCCATTAACCAAATACCAAATAGGTCTCACTTTAGTGGTACTTATGGTACACACATGGATACACACTATTGAGAAGAGAAATACATTATATTTTTTCACTTTTTCTTATACATGTCTTTGATGTGCAGGTACTGGATGTCCTGATCAATCTGTAAAATAGAAAAGAATAAGTTCATGTTGATTAAGCCCATGCTCAGTTAAATTGTCTTGTTCAGGTTTACAACTTCTAACTCGCAAGTTAGACTCACGTAATAAGTTGATAATAATTATTTTGAATGAATTATTAATTATACCTAAAATATTTAACTGGGGTCATTGCAAATTCGTAATATTAACTTATAAATTACAAGTATATTGTACCTCTCACCAATCGGGAACATCACATAAATCAACTGGCTTAAATTGAGCATTTTAGTTGTATTGTGAGCTTCTTCACAATATTCAGTTCAACATAAATATATACCATCTCCAGGTCTTCCTCAACCATTACCGAAGTATTTCAAACTTTTTGCATCGGGTTTAAATATTTGTATTTTTCGAAAACTGTAAGGCTTAAAATGAGTCAGCATATGCTCTATTCTAGTTCTAACCTGAAAAATATGATTCTTTTTTGGTCGGTAAATAAAGATATAATAATAGATAAAAATAATCAGCTAATGCTTGCATTTTCACAATCAGCTAATAGAGTATTCAACTATATTGCAAAACTAATAAAGTATCGCAAACTTTTTATGGATCACCCATTCTAGTACTCCTCTCACCCAAACACGATGAAATATAAGTATAGTGCTGGTATGATCGTCCAAGCACAATTAGCAACCTCTGGACAAATTTTATTTGGAGTTATTACTTGTGAATATGCACTCTCTATTGGAGAACAATAGAATATGTGAGACATTCTTTAGGGTGGTTCTTAACCAGCCGATTTGACTATCTGACCATCTACTGATGCGTTATTTCATTGACTAGGCCTGTATTCAAATTTGAAAAAAGAGAAGAAAAAAAAAAAAACCTAATCAAGACTCACTCATTCCCTGCTGATTGAAACTCCCATCTCCTTTCTCATGTTGAAGCCCAAAGAATCCAACAAAATAATGTAGTAGTGGCTCAACTCTCCTGGGCCCTAGACATAGCTGATTATGAATATTAAAGTGACGGGAAAGTCTCCTATTAAGGTAGAAAATTCGGAGAGCTAGCTTAGATCTAGTCCTGTAAGGAGGAATACAGTGGGTCCGTACTCCGACGATTAAGTTAATGACTTTCTTTAGGATGAAAAAGATGAGTATGAAAAATAAATGTGTAGAATGTGTTTGTTACTTTTTGTATGAGAGTGTAAGTGTTATTTATACATTTCTGGGAGATTTTCTTTTCTCTCTCCTGCCTGATTTTCTGAAATTGTGTCAGAGTTAGTTACGCCGACTTATCCCGAGGTCTCCCTAATATATTTGAGGTCCGAGGCCTTTGGGTTCCAGATATTTGCAATACTTATTGGCTCGGGCCTCAGGCAAGGTAGACCTTGGGCCGAGATCATGAGTGATCCCAATTGTATATCCCACCACAAGGGTATTTTGATAATTGTGCTTGACCTCGAGAGTTCACCTCATATCATTTCCTGTTAAGTATTTGATCATTTGACTTACTCACAAGTATTATAAAGCTTACTTTTTTATTTCAAAAGTCGAATGATCGAATGTATTGTTTACTTTTTTGTTTGTAAAGTGACAATTCCCTCAGTATCTGGCTTTTCGAGATCATTGTCGGTTGTTTACTGCTGAAAGAGTGGAGTGGACAATATAACATTTAAGGCCGCTAATCTTGATTGCTGTGAGTTGGGCCATAGTCCAAGGAGGAGGATAGTATATCAGGCATCAAATTGAAAACACAATCATAAATCGAGACACGTACAACATTAGTCTTTTTCATTATCATGAATTTAATGACTGGTTTGAAAGACATTTTGCACAACTTTCAGCAAATAAATGAAGACATTTCGTAATTTACTGACGGTTAAAAATATCGTTGTACATATGTAGTCTTCGCTGGCGATTATCTAAATTCCATTGGCTTTGGCAGATGCATAAAGGAGTCAATCGGTACTGCAATTCTTACTAACTTGAAAAAATGTTAAAAAACTTATATGTTTTTCAAAGAAAAAATTAAATATTTATGTATACTTAGTTAAAAAACTTAATTAGTTCCTAATAAAAAAAAGATGTACACATGTAATGAAAAAATTATATGTTTCAGTCCTAAGTGAGAAAAGTTTTTAGATCCGTTCATGTCCATTGACAAAGTTTCATGGATGTCAGTAGATAGACTTGGGGTATGTCTGGTCTAATTATTATATTTTGGCTATTGAGTTTTAGTACTTTCAGTAGTAGAGTTTTAATTTAAAGTGTTGTTAAACAAAAATTTATTTGACATTGTTATGACAGAAGTATTGTTCACTGGTAGTGAACCTGTTTGGCATAAACCAAACCAAACCAAACTAAGCATTGTCCTACTAGGTAGGGTTGGCTATATAGATCATGCGACGCTATTCCTTTCTGTCGAGAGTCATCTCCTCTATGAGATCCATGCACACGAGGTCTCGTCAATGAACTTGTTTGGCATGTTACCAAAAAAATATTGTGTGCTGTGAAAATGTCCAAAACAAAATATAGAGGGTAGGTTTCGAAAAATATGAAGGGATATTTTTCGAACAAAAAAAAGGTGTTTCTTGCATGATGTAAATATAGCTGCAAAAGCTTTTCTCGAAAAGCTCCAATCAATACTTTTTTTTTTGTAACTTTGGCTTTTACTTAAAAAACTCTTTAAAAAATTAATTAAAAAATAAGTTAACTTTAGCTTCTAAACTCACTGGAAACTCTTTTGAGTCTCTAAAAATTGGGTCAAATAAACCCTTAGATGTCAGTTATAATGTGGTATTACTTATGGTTTTATAAAATTGTCGGCCATAATTTCACATATCTGCCTATAAAAGTTAAAATACTTTTTATTTATTTATTTAAGAGAAACTTACAAACTAATATTATATCACTTAAGATGTTGATTCTGAAAATCAATTTTGAGACATATTGTACTTAAAGCAAGAATTTACCACTAGACCAAATGCCTAGTAAAGCAAAATACTTTTTTCTTTTAATATAAGTGAAATTTACAAGTTAATATTACATCACTTAAGATGTTGATTCCGAAAATCAATTTCGGGACATCTTGTACTTAAAGTAAGAATTATACCAGTAGACCAAATGCCTAATAAATCAAAATGCCTTCATATATTTGTGCGTATATACATATATATTGTTAGGAGAAAACCACAGGAAAATAGCCTATTTTCATGTAGTCGTATTCCTTCGAGAATTCGACTATGAAGTCAAACTAACAGTAGTAAAAAAAAATACTTCAATTAGTTCGGATTAATAGATTAATCTCTCATATAATAGGTAAGACCTATACGTATGGATCGACTAATTTATGAGAGACTGATGATGAGGGTTGAATATCCTTCAACTCGAGCTCAATACTAATCTGCAAAACAAAGAAAGGGACAATGGGGTATATTACCCATGCACCTCCATAAGTTAATTTGTTCGAGCTCAAATAATCACTAAGAGAGAAGTAGCAATTAATGAGTATTAGTTACATTTGGTTGGTGTATTGAATAGACTATTTATACTAACTAATTACGGGCAAACATTAAATGCGTAATGGTATCCCGACTGACCATGTCAGACTTTACTTTTTTATCCAGCAGATAAAACATTTGCTTAGCGTGTAACGGCCGACAAGTCCATCAAATCACCAGACAAATTCGAATCACACCAGCCAAGTTGGGTCGGCTCATACCCATATCTTAAATCGGGTCAATTTATATTCATATCAATTAATATACGTTTAAATTAATTGAAAAGTTTCAATTAGTAAAATAACCTCAAGATATACTTTTTACATTGATTGATTTTTCAACACTTCCATTGTAGTGTCAAGTTCACACATTTTAACTCCAACACTCAAAATTTGTTTATTTAGGCCAACAAAAGAAATATGTCACCCGCCACCTCCATAATGCTTCAACCATGAAAGTCATTCTGTTGCCATATCTCTATAAGGGTATCCTTAGTAGAGTCTCTATTTTAGAGACTCTACTATCGTATAATTATTACGTAATATAGTTTATTTGGTGCAACAAAAATTCATAAAGTAGAGATTAAAATCACCAAAAGTGGGCCCGGGTCTCTAAAAAGTACAGAGTCTCTAAAAATGTTAACAAATTTGTTAACATTTTTAGAGACTCTGTACTTTTTAGAGACCCGGGCCCACTTTTGGTGATTTTAATCTCTACTTTATGAATTTTTGTTACACCAAATAAACTATATTACGTAATAATTATACGATAGTAGAGTCTCTATTTTAGAGATTCTACTAAGAACAGCCTAACGAGAAGTGTTTACAAACGTGCAGAAGAGACGTAAAAATCTACAACAAAAAAAAAAGTGTAAATTTTAACATAAATGACACGTATCATTATCTGAAATCCCGCTGTGGGGCGCATGAATCAATATCACGTACGTTATCCTATCCAAGACAGCTGGACCGTTAGGCGATGTCTCAACATAGACCCCAAAGGTTAAACAAACAGGTCAAGGCCACAAAGGTTTAAGTAATCATTGTCAAGGTTGAGGATAGATTTGGTTCAATCACAACCACGTGGCCTATAGAGTTTAATAATGATGTGATGGAATCAATTTTTCATTCCACCAGTGTCTACTATTTTAGGGAAATCTTAATCTGGTTTCTTAATTTTGCAATTACTGCAAATCATGCCTATATTTATTTATTGGGTAAATTATGTATATAGTTCTTATTATTTATATATATTTTTAAATTAGCTTTTAATATTTCAAAAAATATATAATAGTCCTTAATATTTATAAAAGTAATTTAAAATGGTTCATATTATTTAAAACTATCCAATTTAGTCTTCATTATTTTTCAAAAATTTTAATTTAGTTCTTAGATAGAAGTCACGTGCAGACACTAAATTAAATTTTTTAAAAAATAATAATTACCAAATTGGCTAATATTGAATAATATAGACTATTTTGAATCACTTTTATGAATATTGGGGACTATTATAAATTATTTTGGAGCATTAGGAACAATATTGAAAAAATATATAAACTATAGGGACTAAATATGAAATTTACCCTATATTTATTTTTCTTGTCAATGCAAATTATGCACATATGTATGTGGATAAAGGGTAAATTTCATAAATAGTTCTCATTGTTTATATATATATTGGAAAAATGTCACATTTAGTCACTATTATTTCTCCAAAGTTTCAATTCTATTTCTATTGTTTAAATTTTCTCATATTCATCCCTATTATTTTTCAAAAAGTTTCAATTTCATCTCTACTGTTTTAAAAAAAAATTAATATTGTTTCTCTAAAGTTTTAAATTCATCCATATTATTCAAAATTAGTCAATTTAGCTCCTATTATTATTTTAAAAAAAAAAATCAAATTCGTCTATAATATTTCTCAAAAAATTTCAATTTTGTTCTTGAATAATATGAATAAATTTAAAACTTTAGAAAAATAATAGAGACGAAAATAAAACCTTTTAAAAATAAAAGGGACGAAATTGAAATTTTTTGGGAAATAATAGGGAAAAAATTGATAAATTTAAACAATAAGAACGAAATTAAAACTCTTGGAGAAACAATAGGGATAAAATTAAAAATAAATAAATAATAGTGACGAAATTGAAACTTTTTGAAAACAATATGTACTAAATGTACTATATATTTTTCCTATATATTAATTTAATCCTCATTATTTTAAAGTAACGCGTTCATTCCCCAAAGTTTACAAATTATTTCAATTTTTCTTTTACCCCACCCTTATGAGATTCGAACTTTGGCCTTCCAACTGTCATATGTGGTAACCCACCATTGAGTCACTCATAAATCTCGTAAACAGTTACAATTTGGTACTCAATGTTTACATTTTTTTATAAATTTCGTCCTCATTATTTCAAATGTAATGTACTTCGTCCCTAAAGTTTTTTAAAAGTTTCAGTTTAATCCCTACAGTTTGTGATTTGTACATGAAACTTTCAAGACTAAATTGGAAAAAAAAAAGTGAAAACATTGATGACTAAATTGAAACTTATTGTAAATTTTAAGGAGTAAGCACGTCATATTTAAAAGGGTGAATAACATCAGACCCCTCTGTGGTCTGCGGTAAGTTGCCACTATCTCCCTGTGGTCTCAAAACCTCATCTATACCCCTCTGTGGTCCACTCGTTGGTGCACACGACCCCCTCCGTCAAATATTCTGTCACTTTTGACAGGATGTGTAGTACACGCACGTAAAATGTAATTTTTATTGATTTTTAACGTATTTGACAATAAAATAATAGTAGTAATTGAAAAAAAAAAAAAAAATGGAAACAGTTATCGTCCCAGCCATGAGCCAAATCAAAAACAGTCATTGTCTCAGCCAAGAGACAACCCCCTACACTCGTCAGCCATCCACCCCCCACCCGTCAGCCATCTCATCGGAAATTTATATATACACACATATATAATGTATATAAACCCAGACGCCATTGTTGGTTGCTGTGAAGACATACCTAGATGCGAAATTAATCAAATCAGCTTGAATTTGATCCGCCATTGTTGGTTGTCGGGAAGACATATCCAGATGCGAAATTGATCAAATCAGCTTGAATTTGATCTTTATTTTTTCAATTTATTTTTGGAAAGAATTTGAGAAATTGAAGACATACCCAGACGCCATTGTTGCCGCAAGATACTTACCTTCAAGTTATGCTCACATATCTTAAGCACAACATACATGAGAAGCTGAATTTGCTTGAAATCTTGGTTGCCGTTGTATGGATTCATGACCACCATTGTTGTTGACTTTGGTCATTGTTGATTGTCAAGAATATATATATTTATATTTATACACATAACATACCAATAACGCCATTTCTGGTGTGCCGTCGACGATGAATGCTTGCAATGTACTTGAGCAAAAATAACGATGATGAACATACGAAGGGCAGATGGGTCAGGTCAAGAGAGATGATGTGCTTGATGATGACCTTGTAAATGCTTGGGCTGTGTTGGAATTCACCGTTGAAGCTGACATTATTTTGGAGAAGATGTGTGTTGGAGAAGATGACATTATTTTAGTTTTTTATTTTTATTTATGAAAGGGTATTTTGGTTAATAAATATACTTATTTTATTGATAAAATTATTGAAAACTAATCCAAGTTGCACCTACTGTGCGTGTACTACACATCTTGTCAAAAGTGACGGAATATTTGACGGAAGGGGGTGGTGTGCACCAACGGGTAAACCACAAGGGGGTCTGAAGGAGGTTTTGAGACCATAGAGAGGTAGTGGGAACTTACAGCTGACTATATGGGGGTCTGATGCTATTCACCCTAGTTAAAATAATAAGGATTCGATTGAAAAAAGATATAAACATTAGAGACCAAACGCATCATTTTTTAAATAATAGAGATGAAGATAAAAATATGTGCCAACATTAAAGATTATTTGTGAAATTTACCCATGGATAAACATGTTTAATTAGTCTCATGCTGTTGCCATTGGGACGTTGGAGTTCAGGAGTAATGAGATTTCACGCAAAATGCAACTCTGCTTTTAGTGTGAGCATTGAGCGGGGCCATTGCAAAATCTGAATTTGTTGCTTGGAAATCTGACAGATTTTTTTTTTTAAAGCAAAAGTAGTAAAGTTACTCGTTATATACGAAAAGTTGTGAATTTGAGTCTCATTAATTACATTGTACGACTTTAAACTCCTCTTGAATAAAAAAAAAAAAAAGGCAAGAGTCATTACAAATTAACCTACAAATTGAGAGACTAACTAATGCGCAAACTAGCTCATCAATTTTGGGCTCCATTTTTCTTTGGGAATCACTTAACTTGCAACGCCAATTGTAGAAAGATAGACGAGAAGATGCTATACATTTAAATGCAATCTATGGGCACTTTTGATATAAGTGAGAAGGAATTTCCAGAAAGAATACCGAGCCATAAAAAAACAAAAAAAACAAAAACAAAAAATGCGACCAGTGGTCGATCAATGTTTTGTTCAAGAATGGATAACGCTATAGGCTTTTTTTCTCCTCTGGCTGTCAACTAATTAACTTGCATAATTTATTAATAAAAATAATGTTAGGATCGTAATATAAAAATGTTTGAAATTATTAAGCCTTCAAAGTTTAACAGAGATGCAATCTAGAGGATATAAAAATAGAAAGAGGCAACCACTAGGCTTTTGATTTACTAGTATGTTCCTTCCTGTAATTGTTAGAGGTTGTGAGATCAATTCTTATTAGTGATATTGTTTAATATATATTGTACGACTTATACCTCTCTTGAATAAAAAAAAAAAATAGAAAGAGACAAATATAGAAACTATAGAGTAATGTTATGCAATTTCCTATTTGAAAATATAAATCAAGTTTCTCGTATCTATAAGCTGGGATATGAGTGAATCTACTAAATCGAAATTAATAACGAGAACAAAAAATAATTCAAATTCTTCCTTTGATGTTCTTGTATAAAATGGGGGATTTTTTTTTTTTTTGGGTCTGAGAATAGTAGTTTAGTGAACTGAAAATAGTACTTCGTCCAATCCCCCAAGAGGAAAAAGCTGCTAATGAAAAAGCAAGTAATTGTTGTGGCAAATTATCTAACCAATCTAGAGGGAGATTATTACACTCAATTTGATTAGCAATTCAAACAAGAGTGAACTAGTTGCTTGTTATTGACAGAAAAAAAAAAAAAAAAAAGAACTAGTTGCTTGTTGCTTGTCCACCCAGTCTGCTGCTGAATTTCCTCAACTACGGACAAGGTGAAAAATGATAAAAGAGGAAAGTTTGGATTGATATATAAAAGCAACTCCAAAAACTGTTTTGTGAATGAATTCAGCATCACAATATGTTACAAAAATTAAGTAAAAATTTTCTTAGTATCAGTCGCGTTGAAAATATCGTTGTAGCCTGCAGAAATAACTTAGAGTGTAAGCATATATACCTGAATGGAGTTAGGATTGTGTTTAAAGCAGTTAAGTCTTATGCTGCTCTCCCTATGGAAATCAAGAATGTTGTGCTTGACATCCACGCTCTTTGTCAGGCCATCTCTCATGCAACTTTCTCTCTAGTTCGGAGAGCTGAAAAAAAGTGACTAATATGGGATAAAATTCCCAATCCCAGGTACAATTATCAAAATACCCCTAAGATGAAATATACAGGGAAGTCCACAGGCAACCTCGATCTGATACTCACCTTTCCCGAGGCCCGAGGTTAGAGATGTCACAATCAGCAGGCATTTGAGGGCTCGGGGGTGAGAACACATCCCAGAGACATTGTGAAAAGTTGTTGTAACTAACTCTGATACAATCTCAGAAAATCAAGAAGGAAAGAGAAAACAGAATTTCACACAAAGGTATAAATAGCATTCACTCGCATAGAAAAAGTAACTCATACATTCTATACATTTTTCTTCAAGCTTATCTTTCTTCTTCATCAAGAAAAAAACTAACTTAATCGTCAGAGTGTTAACGTGTGCTCAACCTACAACGTTCCATTTTGTAGGACAAGGCCCAACTAGGCGCTCCAAATTTTTCTATCTTAACAGTGACAAATTGGATAGCTAAACACGGTTTGGTAAACAACCTTCCCTTAGACTATATTCTAACATACCAGCTCCTCTTGTTTCTATTCTTTCTTTTGACTTTAATTAATCTGGAATTGGTTAAATTGTATCCATCTGTTAGCTTATTAGATTAGAAGTAAAGTCCCTTGTAGAAATTGATGCTTACAATATTACATATGGTGGCCATTATCACATGGAAGAAGCATGATAACGTTAAATTGCCATATATAGAAAGTTTTCTTCAACAAGAGCAGCAAATAAGATTCTTTGTAGATTTTCTATTTAGAGAACGTGATCTATATGAGATGCCCTCTCCAACATAAATGCACATGTAAAGTTACGAACCAGATAAAATAAAAAAATTAATAATCCCAGCAACAAACACGTAGAGAAATCTGAGAAACTTTCTTGTAGTCCAAGAGACATCATTTGCTTTACACACCTGTACGATGTCTCAGAATAAATCCGCATATTTCGGTCATCATTTCTTTTCTCCCTCTTCACCCTTGGCACTCACCAAGAGGCAGACCCTCACCTCCCAACCCACAGCTCAAGGGTTGGTCTCATATTCGGTATCGACCTTTCAATCTACACACATATAATGTAGTGTTTACTTTTTTGTTTTACGGGTTAAATGATCGGATAGCACACTAAAGAATTTTCAACAGTCCAAAAGTCCTGCCTTTGGGGATACAGCAAGTTGTGACTGAAAATTATCCTCCATTATTCGCAACTCCTCTTTTCTCCTATTTTTTTTGTTTGTTTTTTACCACTCTTTCAAGCATGTTTTCGAAAACGGCTAACGGAGCGACAGATTGGTTGTTAGAGCAGCTAGAATAGGATTACTCCGTTTTGATTGGCTAAGTTATTTACTCCTGGCAGTGGCGGAGCCACTCCTAAGAGTGTAGGGGATGTAGCCTCCACTCAATTCAAATTTTATCTTAAAATATGTGTATTTTTAAAGTATTTTTGGATTGAAAAATCAGTTTAGTCTTCACTGAAAAAAATTATCTATATATAAATGTTTAATTATTTAATTTTATGCCCCACTGATAATAAATCCTAGCTCCGCTCTTGACTTATGAACTTGTTTTTGATTGTACAACAAGACGCTGATCTCTCTAGGTTCTCGTTTCAATGTTAATGGTTTTCTTCCTGCCAAAAATAAATAAAAAATAATTTATGGTTTACTTTTCTTCTCAAATACGAACGGCCAAATAGTGCACTCAGACCCGGTCCAAGCTATGGGTAGCTTGGGCCCGTGTCCAAGGCCCCCTTAGATTGGGGGCCCCAAGTTAAAAAAATATATATATACTAACTTAGTAAAAAAATATTAAACGGCTAGCACTTAATCGATTTTTGAACTATTGAAGACCAGTACTTAAACGATTTTTGTTTATTGTGATATTAATTTTGCATATAATATAAAAAAGTATGATTGGCCCAAGAAAGAAAACATAGAGGTATACATTCAACTCTTCTTTTTGTTTTTTTATGTGATAAATTTTGATATAGTTTACATACTTATATATATCTTAACTTGAAATAATTAATTTTTTTAATTATATTTATTTTTTTAATTAATTTTTCTTATATGCAATAGACTTAATAAAGCTTAATTATTAAGGCCCAAGAAATATGCTGAAGAAAGACTTAATAAAGAGAAAGAACATTGGAGAAATGTCATTTTATTTGTAGTGATTATTTTAGTAGAAAATTTAGAGTTTTTTTTATTGAGAAAAAATTTAATTATTAAGGCCCCTACTTAGATGATCGCCCAAAATCGCCAAATTATTTAAAACGGCCCTGAGTACACTAACGAATTTTTAACAACTCAAAAGTCTAAGGATCCCGTTAGCTACCCTACATTACGAATCTTAACTAATGTGTATAAATCCAACATGTTAAAATAGTGATGATAACAATAAAATAAAAAATTACTGTCATCGCTTCATTATCATTGTTTTAAATTATTAATTGCTATTTAAAAGAATTTGTATGTATTTGTAAGTTTGTTCTACGATCGTCAATGTAAAGTGAGTTGAATTTGCTTTTAAACATTACGGATTTTGAAAGTTTAATTATCACAAGGAATATTGCGAAACAAATAATGTAAAAACTACTCCTAAATAAGGGAGAAAAAGGAAAGTAAATGAAAGTAAATCAATTTTACAACATACTCGGTTTTTTTTTTTTTTTTTGGTCGGTTACAACATACTCGTTATGATAACACTTCAGTAACATGATGTGTCTGTGTGCTACTTGACTCACCCGTTGCCATCTCACCATTGTGTCCATCAATAATTCGAAATACACGTGGCTCAAATGAATTTGTCAATATATCGAGTAACTTATAGCTTAAACATCCCATCAATAGTTTTAAATACACGTGACTCAAATGAATTTGTTAATATATTTAGTAATTTATAATTTAAATATCAACTGTCAATTAAAATCTCACACATAATATTACGTGACAATAAACTTTGTACGAGCACGACCCTACCGTAACCCCATCATGAGATGAACCTTCGAGTGACTTATTCCCCACGTGCCCTTTTTCATGCTCAAGGTTCATTATTACGTGGCAATATGCCACCCGGATATGCTTATTTCCACTTACTTAACAAACCATCATTTGGATAACACCCCAGTATATCCTTTATAAGTACACCAATAGTGGAAATTGGAAATTTAAATTATACCAATTTGCATAATTTATAAGACATTTTCTCAGAATATTCGTAGTAAATTCTTCAGTTTTGCCCTCGATCTCATAACATTATAACGTTGTTATATAATGACAAGAGCCTTCTCACACACATCTTCACATACACTACACTACACAACACCAATGCCGAGTTTCACGAGAACAAAACGAGTCACTGACTCGCTCCATGATAAAGTAAAAGCTCGGATTTTCGGGCCAGACCGGGTTTTTGAACCGGGTTATATTAGCAGCGGCAGTGAGCACAGCGCTCAAGTCGACGATCACGACGTCGTTTCACCTAACCTTTCTGATCTTCTATTATATGGTAACGATGATGAAACAAGCGCAACCGAGTCAGTGGAGAATACTGACTCGGACACGGACCGCGGTTTATTGATGCTTGACTCGACGGAAGCGGTCGAAGAATTAAACCGGGTTTTTTTACATCAAAATGCAGATTTGTATAGAAATGTTCTTGTGGCGAATGTTATGAAGGCGTTGGAGTTGTTTTCATGCGTGAGGGTAAATAAGTCAATTCACCGCCGCAACGTGATGGCGTTTTTGCGAGACTTGGGCTACAATGCGGCGGTTTGCAAGACCACATGGGAGAGCTCCGGCGCCCTCACCGCCGGCAACTACGAGTTCATCGACGTTCTCCGGCCCAATTCCTCCACCGCCACCGCCACTCGCTACTTCATCGAGCTCGACTTCGCCGCCGAGTTCGCGATCGCGCGGCGTACGAGCAGCTACGAACGGCTTTTACAGAGATTGCCTAACGTGTTTGTAGGCAAAAGTGAAGAGTTAAAGCAGGTTTTGAAGGTGATGAGTGATGCTGCTAGGCGGTCGTTGAAGAGCAGAGGCCTCCATATTCCGCCATGGAGAAAGCACCGGTTCATGCAGAACAAGTGGCTCGGTCCGTACAAACGGACGTCGAATATTTTTCCGGCGAGTTTCTCGTCGCCGGCGTCTTCTAAACAGAATATTTTCATTAAGTGCCGATCCGTTGGCTTCGACGCCTCCGCCGCCGTTAATGGCCGTGTGTTCTTTCCCGCGGCGACTCGTACGAGATGATAGTCATGATAGCTTTGATAACAATTAATTTTGAATTCTAAATTAATATATATATTTTATTTAATACAGTGTTGTCGTTTTGTGTTTAATTTAGTAAAGTTATAGGAATAATTTCATCAACTTTGTAAGAGTTAACTTTGTGAATTCCGATCATTCTCACCACATATATAGACGCCCGGCCACAACACTCGATTTGGGAACCACCTCTACCAGGCTCTTTGAAACTTAACTGTGATGCATCTTTCATCTCCTCGGATCTTCTCTCTGGTATCGCAGTTGTTTGTCGCATTGCAGATGGTAAGATCATAGATGGTTGTGCGTTCTCTACTCGTTGTGATAGTGTATTGCAGGCGGAGGCACTCGCATGTCAAACAGCATGCTCCGTTCTTCCCTCGAGGGAACGAGGCCTGGCACCATCTATTGAGTCCGACTCTACAAAGACAGTACAAGCTTTCAGGAATACTTCCCATTATGACCGGAGGATTTCATCCTTGGTGCACAATTCCATTTCATACCTATCTATAGTTCCTGGCTACTCGTTCCTATGGATTAGTTGATCTACCAATCGAGTAGTAGATTGAATTGTCCGTACAGTTAGAATAAGTTCTCTTTCACTAGATTGGATTTCAAACTACCCACTGGAGCTTCATCTTCTTGTACGTAGAGATACCAGTACTGCGCCTCTATATGCCCGTACTAAGATAGGGTAATGTACTTAACTTTTGAGTTTATAATATGATACTGTTTGACGAAAAAAACTTTGTGAATTCAAAATGTTTGGCAAATGTTAGTAATTCTCGTTAACTTTTTTTTTTTTTTTAATTTGAACAGGAAATTGCGAAATTGTTTTTGTGATTTTATGAAATCATTTTTTGATTTTTATCGGTATGTAATCTTTATCGGGTTTTTATGTTAATTCTCAGTAAATGTTATGTGTGTGCAAGGATTGATCCTGAAATATTTAATTTTATTAAAAAAATACATAAAATTCTCAACTTTTCTGTTCTCGCTGATCCCTTTATACATCTGCCAATATGTGTGTGGCAGCCCCCTACTGGCTCTTTTATGCATCCGTCACTGCATATGAGGTTGCGTAGCTATTTTTTTGTCATACTTTATCTAAAAGATAAAGGTTTGGAATATGACTTTTAGAAAATATTGTAAACGATTACAATATTTTGATTAAACTGTTGTTTTTCTATAATGGGAACATCTTGGAAAACTCTTTCAGCTCTCATTGGAATTCAAATTTTGGTACACGAGACCTCACTTACACAAGGACGCATTCATAGTAAATCAGTTGAAGGTAGCTGAGGCGGGGTGGCAAAGCAGGCTGCTCAAATTTTTCTCAAACACCACCGCCTCACCTTTTCTTTCTTCTCCTCTTCCTTTCTCCTCTTCTCAACCATGGTCTTCAACTTGGCTTACGCTTACAGTTCTCTTTCTCTGCTCGTTACCAAAGTTGGTTCTTGGAGTTGTATTCTCACCGTTGCTCACTTTATCTTTTCTTTTTTTATCGGCCGCTGACCCACTATACTGGTGGTTTTTATAGGTACCTCCAAACTCTTGGTGTGGTGCCTTTCTTTAGTAAGTCTTTCCTCATCTTTGTGTGATTTCTAGGTGGTTGTGGTCTAGTGTATGTTGCTTGTTATGGTGTTCGTTGTTCTTGTGTTATTGCTCTGGTGACCAATCAATGGCAAGTAGCTGGTGTTAAACTTCTGAATGTTAGGGCTCCTTTTTGTTGGTGTTCAGGACTTTGGTTTGTTGATAAGTGGTGCATGATTTAATTTTCTCTTTTGTTTTTCGTTTTGAGTTGTGGTGTGTTGGTCTATTTTTAGTACGTTTGGTTCGGACTCTACGGCCTACCTAGTTTCAGATACTTCTCGAAATTTCTCAAATTATATTCAGAGCATTTTCTTTGCTCTTTGTAATATGCAGTGCCTTTTGTCATAGTCTGGCCACTCTCAGTTCTTGTCTACACGAACTACTCATGTAGTAGTTTAGATTACTGTTGTAAGTAGGATAGGTTTCCTCCCCTATACTTAGTGTTTCAACTCCCTTTAGTATTCTTTTTCCTGACTTGATGTGTACAATCAAATGTTTCAATATCTGATTTTGATTGAATCTTTTATACTTTTTTGTATTTGTAATGAATTCATTCGACCCAAAAAAAAAGACAAGGATGTATTCAAGATTTCACAACTATATCAATTTTTTTTTTCCAATAGAAGATAATTAATATTTGGCCTAAGGTATATGTAGATATTTAAAAAATATATATTGAGACCAACGGAGATTGTCCACTCTTGTACTAATAAAAAGTATTGTGCAAGTTAATTTTTTGTTGGAATACATCACAGAACTAATCTTTCTGTAAATTAAAACGAACCTTGGACAATATTTGCGCACAAGAAACCACAAAAAGGTTGGATTGCATATTAAAATCAAAATTCTACCTTGATTTGGAATTTTTTTTTTCTTTGCTTTTCAATTATTAGAATTTAATCTGGATTTCAATTGCTAAAATTTAAGCGATATTCAACTTGCCTTTGATTTCTTTCTTTCAATTTTGTTTGTTAATATCTAAATGAAGTTTCAATTGTCAGCAAAAATTTAACACTAATTTGAATCTTTTCGTTTCTAATTGTTTATGAATTAGATTACAGTTAATGTTAATTTTGGATTTTTCAGATGATGTTAGATGTGTATTATTTTGTTCGAATATCATGTGTTACTTATCGAGTTTATTTATTTTGAGTAGTTTTTATTTTCGGGATTATATTTATGTTGTAATGATAAGTATATTATTTTGTAGTTTTTGAAAATGTTCTTCGTTTACTATCTCGGCGGAACAAGTACTTTTTGGATAATATTTTGCGTAGAAATTGCCTGATTTATAGCATGAAAGACCAAGATTTTGTTTTGTTTTTTTTGATGTGAGAGAAAAAAGAATTAGATGGGGAGATAAAATTTTGGCCGACTTGCTAACCGTTGAAAAAATCCCAACTGTCATCTAATTTCTTTCTCCAGTAGTTAAAACAGAAAGGCATTATAATACTTTTACTCGATTAACACTTTGACCGTTAAAATTTAAATGACAAAAGAATTGATATAGTATTTTTTTAAAACACAAAAACTTATTTGGTTTTTAATATAAATGTCAGAGACTAAAATAACCTTTTCCCTATGTGGATATCTTCAGTTTTAGTGTACGCGGTAATTGAACGTTTACATGACGGCGCAAATCAGCAACGTTTCACGTGCAAACATATCACGAGACCACAATGGCACAACGGCACAACTGGTTGATTGTTTGAAAATGATTTTTAATATCTTACCAATGGACCAAATTCGTTGAGTATAGCAAGATGCGTATTGCTGTATTTGAAAATTTATTAATTGGTATTTGAGTTTTGTCGAATAATTTTTTAATTGGGCCTCCTATTATCCAAAAAAAAAAACGTCTTCTTTACTTTTTCTTCTTTTGTCACAATGGAAGCTAAGTTGGATAACCATAAAATAGTTATACAAATATTTTATTCCGCTTGTTCTTCTCTAAAAACACTATATATATTGGACCGAAAGATGCTCAATCATTTAATTTGAGTAGTTGTTATAACCCAAAGTTGTTTGATCTATTTGAAAATTAATTTTTACGTAAAAGTCAAAGTTATTAATTAAAAAGTTTCAAATTAAATATTTTTAAAACATAGATTTTGTCAAATTGTTTTTATATCATGTGGTAGGCTATTTTTACTTTATTTTATTTTCAAACATACTCATTCATATTTTTAAAAGTAAAACATTGTTATCAAATTTTCTAAAAATTTAACTACCCAACGTACACTAAACTATCAATATTTTTTGTTTAAAAACACTTTTAATTAAAACTCTACTGTTAAAATTTTTATAATTTAACTATTAAAATTTCATGATTAGACTAAATAAACTCTTATTTCTGGAAAAACATACACCACGTCTTTACTTTCACGGACAAAGTATTGGATGTTGTTATTATGTGCAATCTATGTCCTAAAAAAAAAAAACAAAAAAAATCATGATGGCAATAGTTTAATTTTGGGCAAATTGGATAAATAGTCCCTATTATTTATAAGTTTTGGACAAATGGTCCTAATTATTTTAGAAATTACGCGGTTAGTTCCTATTATTTGTAAAAGTCCCACTAATTGTTTTCATTGTTTCAAAAGTCACTCATTTAGTCTCTAATATTTACAAAAGTCTCTCCATTAGTCCTTTATATTTATAAATGTATTTGTAAACATTGAATACTAATAGAGAGACTTGTACAAATAATAAAGACTAATAGAGAAATTTTTATAAATAATAGGAACTAATTGAGTGATTTGTGAAATAATAGGGATTATTGGTAAAATTTTTACAAATAAGAGTAACTAAATGCATTACTTTTAAAATAATAAAATTTATTTATCAAAAATTTATAAACAACATAGATTATTTGTGATATTTGTCCTTTAATTTTCATGAAGGTGACGTGGAAGTATTCTGTAAACATCCTCTTTATTACACGACTTTTGGTGGGACGAATGATAAGAAAACATGAGAAAAAGATTTGAACAAGTGGCGTGTGATGAGGCCATAAAGTCGTAGGTGAACTAAATCTATTTGACTTAAAGTAAAGGGGTCTGTCTGTGTGGATAATGTTTTTTTTTTTTTTTAGTGATAAGATAAAGCCTTAAATTTACTTTTGTCCTTTGTTCGTTTAAGGGTTGCCTTGGCCCGTTGCGGGTGGATACTGGCAGGTGTCTTCAAGGTACTTAAGGGTTGCAGGTGGATGCCTCCCAAGGCATATTCCATTTGGAGAGAAAATGGTTTTTTTTTTTTTTTTTTTTTTTTTTAAAGAGATTCAACGGCGACAAATTAAAATAGAGCAAAAATTATTATAAAATATTGGTTAGTAGATAGGTACCCATATGAAATAATAAGAGTACATAGTACCGCAGTTTCTTATAATTTATCAAAAGTGTACATGACTCTCTATATTTTTAAAAGTACATTGATATTATTTATCTAAATAATAATATGAACAAGTTTGAAAATCGTAATATATATATATATATATATATATATATATATATATATGTGTGTGTGTGTGTGTGTGTGTGTATATATGAAAATCACAATAGGAATGAACATGAATTATAATATAAATGAATATGAAATTGTAATACGGAAGAACGTAGAAGTTAATGTTAGCGCTTTTGCAATCAAAAGGATTTGGAAACCTATAAATAGATTGAGTTTCATAAAAGAAATGTGTTATTAGTGATAGATAGCTTGAGATTCAATTGGTATTAGATAAAGTAGTTTAAAATCATAATTTATCTATTTGATACAATTAGGTTTTCTAAAACCCCTTTCACGTCTAACTAATGGTTAATTAATTGACTCTCTAACACCTATTCACGTGTGACTTATGATTAATTAATTGACGTGGTCGAACAAACAGTAAATTTGGAATTGCTACATAATTAAGTCAACACCTGAAATAGGAATGAGTTGCATGTGGATAAATATCATATGATCAAGGCTCAAATCTGATACTATGATCGATAGCCTGAAGTTATATCCTAAAATCAATCAATGCTAGTTAGAGTGATTCAACATCTTATAATCTAGTCTTGAAAATTCTAATTTATCCATAGAAAATAATTAGATTATCCAAAAATAAAGGTGATGCTACTACATTCTTTGGTGAAATTTATGATTTAATTACATATGCTTACTAGTTGTTTAAATATTATATATTTAGATCAGAGAAACAATTTAATTGGTAGACAGATTAGAGAACTTCTTTGGTCAGTTCGGACTGACCATTAGTCCACTTTATGTGGGACTCACTCGTTATCTCTAGGGCAAATAATCTGTCCGGGCTGACTAGAGAATTTTCAGACAGGGATTATGCATGCATATTAGGCAGTGATTGATATGTGAGAATGAGTTGGGAATAGAATGACATTCACAATTCTATTTTAATTCTCATGTTTGGTATGAGGGAATGAACTTGGGAATGTCATTCCCAAAGAAATCCAATTCCCACATACATAGGAATAGCCATTCCAGACCAAATACATGGGAATGGCTCATTCTCATGTGTTTGGAAATAAACTTGACTATCATATCCTTATATAACATAACTTTTATAAATAAATAATTTATTTTACAATAATAATAATATTAATTAAAAATATAATAATAATTATTATAAAAATAATAATAATTATTATTATTATGAAAATTATAATGAAAATAAAAATAATAATAAAAACAAAAAACAAAAAATAATAATAGTGATTAAATAATAATAATAATAATAATTAAAAATATAATAATATTATTATGAAAATAATAATAATAATAATAATAATAATAATAATTATAAAAATCAAAATACAAATAAGAATGATAATAATAATAAATAAATAAATAAATGAAATAATAATAATAACAAAAATAAAAAATAATAATAGTGATTAAAATAATAATAATAAAAAATACTAATAATAATAATAAAGTAAAATAATAATGATACAAATAAAAATGATAATAATAATAATAATAATACCAATTTAATAATGATAATAAAAATAAATAATAATAATAATAATAATAATAATAATAATATTATTTGTTGTTGTTATTATTTTTGTTTTTATTATTTTTATTTTTATTTTTTTTTTTATTTTGTTAATAATAATTATTATTATTTTATTTTTAATTTTATTATTATTATTATTTATTGTGGTTGTTGTTGTTGTTATTATTATTATTATTATTATTTATTATTATTTTGTTATTATTATTATTATTATTATTATTATTTATGTTCATATTATTTAAGATTATGTTTATATTTATTCTTATTTTTAATACGATAATAATAAAAGGACAATTTTCTCATATTATACAAGTCATTCACATTATTACTCTTAATTCCTAGAGCATACCAAACATATCATTCACATTCTCAAGTTCATTCTATTCCCAATTTTATTCTATTTCTGTCCAAATTCATTCCAGTGTATCAATCGTTACCTTATTGTACAAGTGGATTAGAAGTGTTTTACGTATGTGGGACTCACTCGTTATCTATTATGTTGACAATCATGGCTAGCTAGTAGATTCTTTCTCTATCAAACTAAATCAATTCAAATCTATATGAAAATTTTAACGTATTTATACAAGCTGTCAGTTATTTAATCTCATCCTTCTTCTTTATTGAGACTAGATATGCAAAGAATGAAACCCCTAACAAAGGCATAATGAGATTCTTTCTTTTGTCAAGAAAAGATAACGTATATATATATATATTTTTTTTTTCTTTCTCCTCTCATTATATCATGGAAGCCTTTAAAAGCATTCATGTGATTGCGAAAAATTAAATAGACAAATCATTACTCAGTTAGTATCTGTCGTTGCTCAAACGTTTTCAATTAAATAGTATATGTTTGCAAGCATTATTTTACATTAAATTTTCTTTTACTATTGATTCAAGCTTTCCATAAAGTAGTGTTTTTCATACATTTTGATGATGTAAAAAAGAAATGAATAGATAGATAAATAATCAATTGATATTGTACCAAAAAGTTAAGCTTTTGATTAAAAGTGTCAACTGATAACAAAAAAAGAGTTGGATAGAGGGAGTATCATTTAATTTGACAAATATTTTGAACACGAGTGAAATTGGATTGTTGGACTTGAATGTAAAACATAGAAGTAGGCCAAGCCAATAGTACTCTTAATTTTTACAACATTTGTCTTTCTTTATCAGCCTAGTATTAATAGATTATAATTCATGATAGCCAAGGTTGGGCAAAGTTACAAATGTGTACAACTTTCATGTCAAGAAAGAAACCACAAATGATTAGTCTGGTGATAGAATATTTAGGTATAATCAAAAAAATTAACTCACATTTTGAATTTAAATAAGTCATTAAGCTCATTTTTTGAGGCTACCTCATGATTCTTGACATTTTGAACTGTTCGAATCAAAGACTTCTCAAAAAGAGTTTTTCATCACTGAAAAAGAAAAATAAAGAAAAGTCAAGGGACATAAAATAAGACACGAGGGTCAACAACACTTCTGATTTTTTTTTTTTGGCCTCCACATTTATAAAATTCGAACCACGAACATTTCTCATTCTTTTTTTTATTTTCTCATTTTTTTATTTTTCTACCCCTATTTTTATGAGATTCGAACCAAAATCATGAGATTCGAACCAAACTCATACTATTTGTTTCCGCAACCAATTGGTCAAGTTGAAAATGGGAGTCTACCATGTGTGACTACATAGCTAGCTTAGTAGAGAAACAGACAGTTGAGATATTGAAGTTTATATCTCTTCTTTTCTGCCCATACCAATGGGTAAAGGCTGCATAATTGACGTGATTATATAAGTGTGTTGCACAAAAAGTGATTTTGTTGAGAGTGGGATTTGAACCCACGCCCTTTCGGACCAGAACCTTAATCTGGCGCCTTAGACCAACTCGGCCATCTCAACGTACATTACACCTTTTGTTAAAGAACTATAACATACATATATAAATATATTCAAGTGGCATCATGCTTTACAAAATTAGACTTGCAAAGATAGATTTGGATACCTAATAATACGAAATGACGATAAATTGTCCACATGATTTTAAACATAACAACATGCATAGTTCACCGTCAGTTGTATAAAATATGCAGCAATAATGAAATAATCTAAACAGCATAACTAGAACTTAACATGCTAGCGATGATGAAGATACTACATATTGAGACATAACGATGAAAGATATTCAAGATTTACTAGATGAAGAGAAACTGAAGAAACCAATTATATCCAACGATAGGGATGATTCTTCTTTCAAAACACCAAAGGAACCGACGAAATAATTATCATATTGAAGTTCTCGGTAAACGATGTGGTCATCCACTTACAAAACTGGTTCTTTTATTAGCGGATTGCAAAACGACGAAACAATTATGATCAAATAATCCAGATCATTGTACAACATCATCCTATTTGCATCATTATTTCAATACAGTTAATCACCCTCAAAACATTATAACATTATTATCAGGCATAGAAGCCAACTTGCCACTCATCTTCTTATCCCCTTCTAGGGAAGCATTCATGTCTTACACTAGCCACTAAATATTCCTCTATTCCTAGCAATGTTTTAGCTGTCAGGATCTAAAGAAGAAATAAGCAACCCAACCCCCAAAAAGACGAGGAAAATCTCCCCAAAAACAGAAAAAGAAGAGGGTGCAATTCGGAAGGGTCGAGGACCTGAAGATAAGAGCAAACCTTAACTGAGCTGTCTACAGGATTCTAGATATAGCCCAGTTACTAGCGTACCCCTTATCCTGTAGACGGCCAAGGTTCAAATCCCAAAAGGTAAGGGTCGGTAGGGGGCAATGGCAGGAGGAAGAACCTCCCCTAGCCTGTAGACAGCCAAAATTCAAATCCCAAGGGATAAGGGTAGGTGGGGACAATAGCGGGGGGTTGGGTTATGAAGGGAGGGGGGAGGAGGAAGAAAGAGAGAAAAACTGAGTAGTCTATGTGCCAACATTGGCAATGACTTCTCAAAATTACATAAAAAACACATGAAAATCACAACTGATGTTCTTTAAAGAGATCATGTCTAATGTCAATATATTGCAACAAACTGATCACTGCTCCACAATGTCACCATACAATCCTGTATAATTACTGTACATTTCAAGAAGACAAAAGCATCTCACCCATTCAATGGTAACATATTTATACTGTACAGTTATGAGAATCACATACATAGCGTGATTGATCGTTTTCCCTTTTCCGGTCCAGTTGAACCAGGATTAATTATCGATGCATAAAAGATGCATGCTTCCAAGGTGATCTCACACAAAAGATAGATGTTCCAAGCAGGTCTCTCGCACAAAAGATTGATGGGTTACACTCATGTACACCACATCCAAAAGTCATGATCAATTCTGTAATTCACGAACAAGATGCTTTTCAGTCCGTCTTGTAAGCCCAACCATGCTTATCCAGGAAAGAGTGCACTGCTTCCTTTATGGCCAAATTAGACACCAATTGAGACGGAAAAAGGGGTTCACGCGTGATGGGATCAAACTTCCCCACCTAAGTTGTTGCAAAGACGAGGATCAATACAAATGGCACTCATAAAATCTTTAAAATGTGATTAGGCCCAGCAGAAAAAAAAAAAAAAAAAAATTTTACCTTCTGCAAATGGTGGAGGATAACCGACCTCTCATATGTAACCCCACAAGGAGTAATGACAGGATCACGGAAAATATCCAGAGTAATTTTACAACATAAGTAATCGGGCACCTGAAAAAACATCAATGCCACATAAAAAATGACACTTGAAAACGATGGAATAGCCTAAAAGGACGGGAGTCCACAAGTTCTGACCTCCGTTGGTATATCATCTTCCGCAGCTCTGTTGAACACCCTGCCTAAAGCTTCTAGTTGTTCTGAATTGGATTTAGCCTTTTCATCTAGAAAGCCTTCCATCTGAGAATTATCAAGTAAATGTTTCTCCTTAAGAGCCAACTCACAAGCTTCCCTGGGATGCATGGAGAAAAAGGCCACGAAGAAGTTAAAGAAGGTAATAACCGCTAGAAGCGAAAAGACAATTGAACAAAGAAGACTGAAAGGCATCATAGAATGTACAATACACTTACTTCAGGTTTTGAAGCTCCCAAGAACGTTTAGAAGATTCATACTCCCACACCAAGTATTTTGCTTTCCCAAGCTCCTGCCAGATTTCCTCCACCATGTAACTCTTAGGGTGGGCGCCTCTTCCAAGATCCAATGCCTGTAGAAAAGTTCAATAAAGTACACAATTATAATGCTGGGAAAACATGCTAGACATGCCTTGACAGGAATAAACTTTATCTTCCACATTTTTCATAAGCTCATTCGCGCAAGGAACCGTAATTTTCTTAACATAAACATGCACTTGCCAAATTTCTTGAATGAAATTATAAATGCGATCATTGTCCATAAAACATTCTCAATGGTATATTTTAGAAGCCTCTTCAGTATTACAATGCAACCACAAAGAAGAAGCCAACGTATTAATTGGACAACCAAGATCTTCATAAACTATCTCCGATCTTCTGTTGACCAATGTATAGGGTAACACCAACAAGCAGGCAACCAAACAAACCAAGAGTTAGTTCTTGATCTTGACATTCACCACACACCCATCAAACAATCCACACAAAACGATATCGACATGAATTAGATGTCTTACATCCAAATCTAAGATATGACACACTTAGATATCTTACATCCATATATAAGATATGAGCCGCTTGAAATACTTAAGCATAGAAATATCATCTATTGGATTATTCCGATATTGCACTAGGACAACATTCAAATAGGACTTGCTTTAGGACAACACACTGAAATATGTCATCAACTGCCATAGGAAAGCACTTAATGGCAATGATCCAAGCACATTCCATGCTTCAGTCAATTATCTGTACAACTCCATAACTCTACTAAAGTCCATTGCTTTCAGTACTGGATAGAGAGTTCACATAAGCAGAGAAGTAATGAAACATTAGTCAATTAATTTGCAGTCCATTTAACAGTATAGTGCATGTCCACATGTTACATAATTGCATGTAAATACATTATGCTTATAGTTGTAAGGTGACAATTCCCCATTGATAAGAAGAGATTATATGGGACTAAACTAGAAAATACTGCTCAAACAAGCTGAAGGAAAGAAAGCTTCATACCTTTTCCAATTCTCTGACTCCTTCAGCGTACTCTTGTCGCTGTAATAATGCAAGACCTAGCATATAGTGGCCCTGTGACATCATAAAGCATCCTTGTTTGAATGGTATCCGTGAAAACAGAGTACAAGTATACAGATATACAAAATAGCTAATAGCTAACTTGGGGGCTTAAGGCATTAGAAAGGATGAATGTTCCACACAGCACGCAAGACAAGGAACATAGAAGTTCAAGAAACGAGAGTTATACAGAAAAACCTATTAGTAAAAAGGCTAAACTCCTCGACAAGTGTTTCATATGAGCATGAATGTGAGGTATAAAAACGAGAATTACAGAAAAACCTATTAGTAAAAAGACTAAACTCCTCGACAAGTGTTTCATATGAGCATGAATGTGAGGTATCCTCTATACACAATTAACAGAGACTAACATACAGAAATTCTTTTAAAAAAAATAAAATAAAATAAAAAGAGGATCCATTTCTCAAATGAGACAACATGCAGAGACAGAAGAACTGCAACACACGTTTCCATTTCTGCACAAGAACATATAAGCTTGCAGCAAAGGGAAAATATGGGAAAAAAAGGGATATCAAATGAGACAACATGCAGAGACAGAAGAACTGCAACACACGTATAGCAGATAAGTACATGATCATGCTACTCTTTGACATAAAATTAGATGGGAAACTTTACACCAATTTGCAGCATTGACCACAGTCCAAAAGCATCCTGCTGCAGGTGTTAAAAGGAGAAAGTATCCTTTATGATTCATTGATTCTCCTATTAATCAAAAAGGGAGGAAAAGACTCTTCCTTTGACTTAATCCAATGTCTCTCAATAAAATCGTCACCGATTATTTTCAGGAGTACAATGTACCATGAGCAATGTCACCCACATGCAATTAAAAGTACAGCATATATAAAGCATCTTCAAGGACCTATACTACCCCTAAATCATTGTTACTGACTATACAACAAATGCTTGAAAGAGGCACCATGATTACCTTTTATTAGGTGGTTAATTTTTTCATAAGCAGTGAATAGTAGGACGCGCTAGGTCAGCTGGAAATGGGAGCATAAGTTATGAAACTATGGAGCACCAACAATCTCATAATTTCTTAAAGAAGGGCTTTCTCTTCTGGAGAGTTAACATGTGCAAACAGGCACCGAGTAAGCCTTCGCTTATAACTAAAGCAGGGCATACACTTACTATCATTTCTTTATGAAAATCACTCTCATACGTTACTCAATTGGTTGTGTGGACATATCCTGAGTGCATAAATTAAGTTATTGTTTCATTTTCAGCGCACCTTCAGTCTCTCTCTCCTTTTCTAATTTTCTCCTTCCTTCAAATCTTCTGCCTACATCAATTTCATGTCCTTTAAGTCTTTAGCTCTCTATATAAACAACCAAGAGAATTAGAGATACTTGTTAGGGATTATCACAAGTAGCTTTCTGAAGACCTCCAAATGACACGAGAATAACAGAATGATTCACATAACCTGACTCCTTCAGTTTACAACACTAAATTGATTGAAGATCTGGATGCACCGCTGAACTTTATACTTACTTCAAATGGTATATAACAAAACCATCTAACAAACCAATTTTGAACTTTATCACTAGTAAAAAATTCAGCAGTAAAATGGCCATCAGGTCAAAAAAAAGTTTTCCCGTTGTAACTCTCGCTTGCATCTCACAACAACTCCAACAAATTGAATCTAGTTTTGTTGGTAGATAAAAACTTTATAAAAAGCAATGAAGGCATGTCCAGAAGTCCAAAACCATTATTCTGGAAATTAACCCCAGAGAATTACAAGGTAATAGTAAAATTTTGAAACTTAGATAAGTAAAGAGCCTTGATTTCGAGCCAAGATGGTTGATTGATTTGTAGTTCTCAACGTAATCTAAAACTCTTCCCTATTCTGAAAACCTCATTTCATAAACCCAGTCCCCCTACCACCGTTCATCTCTAGAATATGAAAGTAACAAATGATCTCCACGATCGAAGATGCCCCCATTGTTTCAAAATTTATTAACTTCATGCCATTGACCATAACTGAAGGTGCAAGTGTGGAACAAGAGGCCATTTGGAAAAGATTTAAGGTGCTTACGAAATTTATTCTACCAAAAGATTCCATCTTTTCCAGTAATTTAAAGTAATCTGTAATTCATTTATTATATCTTCGGTTGCCAAAAGGCAATACTGGTGAAATTTTTTTCTCCTCATGGACTGAATTCACCATAGAACGTAATAAATAACGAAAAATGAAAGATACCCTACAGATACTTTACATACTGCACTGATCCGTGTTGCCAAAACTCCGTGAATGTTCAAAATCAAAAAGTCACAAGTTACAAATCAAACACAATTGAATAATCTAACTCAACAGACACCACAATACTCTCGATATGCAAAGTAAGTTCAGAGATAAAGTTAGACATTTGCAGCCATATCCAAGAATAGCATGGCATTTCAGAATTTCTTCAATAACAAAATGAAACTACAAAAGGGAAAACCCCAAAATTTGAAAACATACACAAGCCAGAAAAATAAAAATAAAAATAAAAATAAAAATCAAGGTTTAGCTGAAAATGTTAACAAGCCCAAACCTTAACGGAATTGTGGTCAAGCTGAATAGCTCTCCTACAATCCTCTTCCACTCGCGTCCACTCACTACACGAACATTACCAAATAATAAAACACCAAAAAATAACATCAAGGCACAATTACAAAATCACAAATGAAAGCACCAATTAATCAATAATTATCAAACTCAAGGAAGATTCGCTCATACATACTTCCGCTTCCGATGGCACAAAGCGCGATTTGTCCAATATACCGGAACATTAGGGCACAACGTAATTGCCTAAACATTTCACCAAAAAATAATTTTAGAAAAATATTTACATACTTAAAGAAAGAACTGAAAAACCAACACACACAAACCCACACATACATACACACATATACATAAAATCTATACGAAGGGGAGCCTTGGTGCAACAAATACAGGTTCAACTCGTGAACACAGCAAATGATAAGGGTTCACAAATGATGAAGGTTCTGAGTCGTAAATACAACAATCTTTCGCAAAAGTGCAAGGTAATTCAGCATTTTTTTTCTTTAAGAAAAATGCAAGGTAAAACTACATATAATCGACCCAAGTGGTCCAATTTCCCAGATAAACTACGTACAATAAAACCAAAGTTGGTCGATCATTTCTCAGACTCTGCGAATCGCGAAAATCTTGAGCAACAGGTTGCCTTTGATCTATATATGTATTATATATATATGTGTGTGTGTGTGTGTACGTATATACCTCAGTATAGGCATCGATGGCGGCACCAAACCGAAATTTCTGGAAGCAAATGTTTCCTTCTTGCTTCAATTTCTCAGCTTGTTTAGCCACCGGTGAGGCAGCCATCGTCGGCGACATTTTTTTCTTTTTCTTTTTCTTTTTTTGTAATTCAATTTCAAACCCTAGAAAATGTCAAAAGGAATCGTACAAATTGTACAGCTACAGGTACAATAAGTCCCAAGCCGAAAGCCCTTTATAGGTGGAGATGTACAGCGGTTACACGTACGAAGGAAAATTCAGGGGGTGGTGTTGAGAAAATGAAAGACTGCTGCGATGTGAAATGGTGTGTTTCCCGTAAACTTTCAGTTTCGATTTCTTTTTTTTTATTCGGAAAAATTACGCAAATAGTTTCTATTATTTTCTCAAAATTTTAATTTTATTTTTATATTTAAAATTAATTAATTTAATCTCTTTTATTTTTTTTAAAATTAATTTAATCTCTATTATTTTTATATAAAATTTAAATTAGTTCTCACTATTTTTTAAAAAAATTGTGATTAAATTGAAATTATTTTTAAAATAAATAGACTAAACTAGGTAATTTTAAATAATATGGACGAATTTAAAAAATTTAAAAAATAATACAACTAAATTGGTTAATTTTAAATAATATAAAAAAATTTAAAATGTTTAAAAAATAATAGAACTAAATTGACTAATTTTAAATAATATAAAAAAATAAAAATTTTAAAAAATAATAGAGAATGTTTATGCCATTTTTTCTTTTTTATTTTGCAAAGAATATCGCGACAAGAGCATGCCATCGTGAGGTAAGCATCCTTTTGTAATACTGTATAATTTTATGAGCAAATTCAATAATTGTGAATTGTTTCAAGATTAATTCTCTGGGTAAGGACATTTTTGTAATGTAAAATTGGTTTAAGTGGCTTTGGTCTAGTTACATCTCTTGTTGTCAGTACAAGAGATATCGAGATAAATTTTTGTAAGTATCATTATTTAATATGTATTATACAGTTTAGACATTTTTTAAATAAGAAAAAGATTAACTTAAGCTTCCCTTAGAATAAAAAAAAGATAATTGTGAATCGTCCAATTTAATTTACAGTTTCTACATCAATAATTCACAATTGTTAAAAGTTACTCATAATATTATCACATGATATCATAATCATGGGCGGATCCACCCGGGAACAGGCGAGGGCCCCAGCCCCCCAATATTTTTCTTTTTTCTTTTTTAGCCTATGTATCTTTTTCGCCCCAACATCTCCACATAATGATTGTTCCTTCTAATATAATTGACACATCACACGCACAATAACCGCCACCAACCCACCCACCATTTCTTTCTCTTTATCTATATATATATATATATATATATATATTTATCTTTTCCACTCCCCCAACTCCCTTTTTCAATCTTTCTCTTTCACCTTTACCTTTTCCCTGACCCCCTTTTCCTCATTCTCCTTTATGTTTTCCCTTTTTCCGTATTTGTCACCTTTTCCCTTTTTCCTCTTTCCCCTTTTTCCTCAATTCCTTCCCTGATAACAATTCTCTCCCACCCTTCTTACAAGCTACAATCCTCTTTCTCTCTTTCATGGTGCAAATGCAGAGTCCTTTTTCCTCAATTTTAATTTTTAAAGCATACACACACATAGATAAAATAGTAGAACATGAAAAATATTGTATAATGTTTAATTTACTTATTTTTTATGGTAAGTTAATTTTATGCATAATTGTTAATAGAAAAATATTTTTTTTTGGCGCGTTTTTTACAAGTCAAAAAATACTGCACAAAAAAAATGATTTAAAAAAATAATAATAATAATAAAAAAAAATTCAGTCCTCCAATATTAAATTTTTAAATCCGTCCCTGATCATAATATTTCATAACTATTAATTGCTACTCAGAATATTATAACGTTGTGATATTATTAACGTTAAACTCTCGCGTGAGCTCCATTGTCACATTTGTGGTGTCGATACATTTCGGTAGGATATGATTGGATGGTTTTTGAATTGACTAATGGGTCAACTTGTTTTCTTTTGATAAGATCAAGTGGATTTTTACGGGTTTAATTAAAAACTCAAACGCGTGAAAATAAACCTGGTTTGACTAATTATACGGCTATTGACCAACAAAAATACAATAAAACTACGCTAACAAGGACAGCTACTTGCTAATTGTTGCACTTATATTTTTAAAATTTGGGTTTGGTGATTAGTTGTTAAATGTCTTTGTACGCGTTCGTCTGAGTTAAAACATGAAAAAAGTTGAAATTGCACATATTTTCTTTTTATCTTTGAAGCCTTTTTCACACTAAGAAAAGGTGATTTTTAATTATTATATTTATCTTGTTGTTGAGTTAATTGCACCGCATTAGGGTATCTTCAATGACATACATTATTCATAAAAATTTAGTATTTTTGGTTATTTTTAGAGACTCATGTCTCTAAAAATCATTATTAATAATTTAAATATACATAAGGCTTACTACTTTTTAAAGATTTGAATTAAAATAGAAACTCAATTTATTTTTTTTACTCTAAATTTAGAGATTTAAAAAGTGATTGAGTCTCTGTTTTAATATAAAAGTTGACAAAAGTGATAGACCTCATGTATATTTAAATTATTAATAATGATTTTTAGACACCTAAGTCTTTAAGAATAGTCAAAAATAATAAATTTTTGTAAATAGTAGTTCCCATTGAAGACATCCTTAGCTTACAAAACAGATACATAAAGTATATTCTGGACATAGAGATGCTTTCATTCCTCTAACTAAGAAAAGAGGAATTAGTGCTCGTGTATGGAGGCCTTATTCCTATATGTTACGGTGTTGATTTACATGGTCTTATTAGTGTTGCTTATATGTATGACGTGAAAATTATACTAATGGGATGTTTGGTTCATGAATTTATTTTTTATTTTTAGGAATAATATTTTTGAGAATGACATTCCCAAGAATTATATTTCTGAGAATGTGATTAAAATTGTTTGGTACGTCAAAAATATTCCTAAGAATATTTTATCAAATTCTTATGAATATTTTTTTGTTATGTTTGGTTAGACTCAATATTTCTAAAAATCTTGAGCAATTTCTCAACAATGTCCTTAACTCAAAAAAAAAACTAATAATTTTAATTTAATTTATTTTAATTTAATTTTTATTTTATTATTTTCTAAATATTTTATTTTATTTACTTTTATTCTTATTAATTTATTTTATTTTTTTTACTTCATCTTAATTTATTTTATTTTTAATTTATTTTTATGTTATTTATTTTTTTATTTAAATTATAAAATGTTAGTTTAGCTTAATATTTTATTTTTTCTAAATATTTTAATTTTTTACTTTTATTTTATTTTATTCTTATTATTTTTTTATTATATCTCATTTTAATTACTAATTTAATTTTTATTATTTATTTTTAATTTTTAATTTTTTTTTAAAATTTTATAATTTAATTTATTTTATTTTTTTTTTTTTTCATTATTTATTTTTATCTTATTTTTATTTTTATTTTATTTTATTTTTATTTTATTTTTATATTTTATCTTATTTTTATTTTATTTTATTTCATTTTATTTTTTATATTTTTATTTTATTTTATCTTATTTTTATTTTATTATTTATTTTATTTTATTTCATTTTTTAATTTTTTTGTTTTACTTTTTAATTTATTTTTTGAATTTTGTTATGTTATTTATTTTAATTTTGCATTTTTTAAGATGAATATTTCTGTCTTTTGCTTTCTCCAAAACATTCCCACTACTTGAGAATGTAAGATTCTCACCCCCTTACATAAGAATAGAAATTGAGTAAATCATGGGAATATTACATTCCTAGGAATG
This sequence comes from Ehretia macrophylla, assembly GCA_037974665.1. Taxonomy (NCBI): domain Eukaryota; kingdom Viridiplantae; phylum Streptophyta; class Magnoliopsida; order Boraginales; family Ehretiaceae; genus Ehretia; species Ehretia macrophylla. The sequence continues at coordinate 39,683,107 of CM075782.1, read as the reverse complement.
TGATATTCCCGGGAATATTTTTTTTATTCCGTGAACCAAACATGAGAATAAAATATTCCAAACTTCACATTCCTGGGAATCCTATATGATTCCGCGAACCAAACACCCCCTAAAGGATATCTTTTTGCGCCTCGTTTTTATATTGAGACAAACACTTTTTATACCAAGTTTTAGAGTTTAACAAATCTCTTTCTTACTAAAAAAAAGGATAAATGCTACCAATGGTGCCTTATTTTTGGAGTTTGTGATATTTTGATCTTATATCTTTTAAAATAAATATTTTGGTCTTAAATGTATTATAAATTTGACATCATTAACCCAACTTACTTATTCCATTAATTTGTTAACATTTTTTGCACATGATTGGCACATGTTTTTTATAGCACTTATTTTTTACGGTCAAATTGGTCAATTCCTATATACATGTGTGGTATGTTATATTAAAAAAGAAAAGAAAGCAATCAGTTTTTGTGTTAATTACGAGCAAAAAATGTTAACAAACTAATAGAATAAAAAAGTTAGGTCAACAGTGTTAAATTTGCAATATATTTAGTACTAAAAAGTTCATTTCAAATTATGTAAAACCAAAATGTCACAACTTTCAAAAATAAGGGACCACTAATGACATTTACCAAAAAAATAAAAAATAAGAAGGAGGCATCGTGTAGTAATTGTGAGGAGGGAGTCCTCCCAAGAACGTAAATTCTTTCCTCATTAATGCAAGAAAGGACTTTCAATTGTTTCTTCTTTCAAAAATAAATAAATAAATAAACAAAAAAAAAGTTGTTTCTTCTTGGAAATTATCATCGTCCACGGTTTTTTTTTTTTAATGCAAAGACTTGTCGAAGTCGTTGTGGTACATAAAGTGTTGCCCCATCCTTTTTTTTTTTTTCAAACATCCCATATCACTAACGAGGAAAATAGGATGTGTGACCGTGAATACAGAGGCTTTCTTCGTTATAATTGTAATAATCCTTGTCCTTTAATCTATTAAGTATACTCAATTGCTTATATATATATATATATTTAAAAGTGTTTTTGTAAGTTTAGAAAATAAAATTAATCTGTTTGTCCTATTTTTTAAAAAGCTTTTAGGGAAAAGATAATTTTTTTTAAAAAAAAAACTACAAAATAAGAAGCTCAATAAAATTGTTTTTACATTATGCTAGAAGCTGTTTTTATTTTTTCTTTAGGCTCTGTTTGACCTAGTTTTTAGATACTCAAAAGCACTTCTTGTAAGTTTAAAAATTACATATTTGGCCTATTTTTTAAAACGCTTTAAGTAAAAATCAAAGCTAAAAAAATAAGAAACTCCAATTTGGAGCTCTTCGAAAAAAGTTTTGGCAAAACTATTTTTATATAATGTGAGAAACTGTTTTTCTTTTTCTTTTTCAAATATATCATTTCATATTTTTTAAAATCCAACATTGCCCTCAAACTTTCTAAAAGCTCAATATTGCTAGACATAAGCCAAATAGTGCATTTGTTTAACAAACTTCTAATGAAAGTTCTACTACTAAAATCTCTATAACTCAAAACCTAAAATTTTACAGTTTGACCAAACAAAGTCTTACTAAAAAATTCCCCTCCATATATTTTGGATAATTCACTACAATTTTTTTTTTATTTTTCTCACACTTATTGTTGTTATATTTAATTATGTTGTGCCAGTGAATAGTATTTCTAACATGACTAGGTCAAACAATCAACCGTTTTTGTTTAAAAGCATTTTTAACCAAAGTTCTACTACTAAAGCTCTACAACACAACAAAAAAATTTAAAGTTAGATCAAACAGACCTTAAATTATGTTTAAACCTTGATAATAATACAAGCTTAAGTAATCCTTTGGTACTTTTGTAATGACTTTGGTCTAACTATTAGCTTGCAATCGCATTCAACCTAAATGAATGGTCTAAAAGGTCTAAACTTGTACTAACAGTAATAAAAACTAAAATCATTATAACGTAGGTACATATATTTTTCAAAATTAATGTGATATAGAATGTTACAATAATGTTTCAAGAAAAAGAGGACGAAAATATTGGTAGGAGGTGTCATTTCGTGGGGGCTAGTGGGAGTGACAAGAGAGTATGCTTGCTTCCTAGGTGAAGCTCTAGCATGATAAAATCTGTCACTCAAAGTGTGTTGATGGAAGAGATGTGCCAATTGCGAGAGTTGAGAACTGAGAAGCTTCGTACCATTGACCACAAAAACAAAAGAAAAGAGAAGCTTCATACCACCAGCCATAGAGACGCGCCTAATACGCGAAATTCAATAAATTCGTTTACAAGTCTACTCCTCAGATGCATAAAAAACTTGGAAGTTGAATTTTTTTACCATTGAAAGGCCATCCAAGATAAATACTGCCACTTCTACCACTATGATAGCAGTTTTACTCCAGAGGAATAAAATATAGGACAATGTTTGCACCCAATTGCCGGTTTTGTCTAGTTTTCACATGCGGGGTGTGTGAGTCCACATTCCTCTCAACTGGACAAAATGGACTAGCAACTTGTAACATTTTCTCAAAATACAACATATCCCTGAAAAAAGGGTCCCAAATTTCTTTTTTAATAAAGGGTTTACTTTTCGAAACGTCCACATTATTAATGGTGCATAAACCAATTCACATGTGCCTACTCATATCTGTTTGGACTTTTTTAAGCTTTTCCCTCTAACAAATAAAACATAATTGTGTCAAAGAAGGCAGTTGTTGGCCAGTCATTGTTTTTTGCAACCTTATAATTCCATGAGTATTTTTACAAAGAAAAATGAGAAAGAAAATAAAATTAGGGTACTTTTATCTTATAAAATATATACTTATTTTTTTGGCTTAATATGTATAAACAAAAAAGAAAAGGAGAAAAGAGAGAAAAAAAAGGAATTAAGGGGTATTTAAGTCTTTTTTTACAATTCAATTAACTTTGTTAACGGAAAGGTGTGAGGGGGTACGTATGCTTATTTTAAAAAACACAGGGGTTCGATGCACTTTTGAAAATATAAAAAAGTTCTGTGCACTTTTGACAAACCATAAAAACTATGATGTTATTTTCCCACTAACAATTGAGCCAAATGAGCAAGAGTCATCCATTATCTTGAATTAATTAAGGAACTAGGCCCTGTTGACAAGACTATATTCTGGCTTTACTATGAAGGCTATTATTCAAGAGCTTTATCAATTGAAGATGAGGAATTTCATAGTTTGTATAAGAGATACAAAAATGCTTTACCGAAGGAAGAGTTAGATGTTCAAGTAAGGTAGATGTGATTCATTGGTAATACATCACTTTTGGGTCTTACTCGTGGAATATATTAGAACACTTTCGTTTGAAGTCTATTGTATGTATAGTTTTACTTTACATTTTGTAAGATGCTATTTTTATAGTTAAAACTCGTAACTTCTAAATCCAATAATAACAAACAAAATAGAAGACACCAAAGTGATTTAAGAGAGTGACTTAGTTAACTTTGTACATTAGATGGGTTGGAGAAATCATATGGTTTCAAATTTCAATGATGCGTCATCACAGGAACTATTGAAAAATTGAAAATAATCTCGTGTAATAACTTTGAATCAAAAGTTGCTTCATCCAAAATAACAATTTAAATGAAATCTTTAGACCTCACGTACATCATGAATTTCGTGGAATATACAAGAATGCCTTTCTTTACTTTTATAAAGGAATAATTACATCTCTCTCATTTGTTATGGTCCTCATTGTTTGAACCCGGAAAAGCAAGACTGTTTGGTATAATTATTAGGGTTTGTGTTCCATGCGGACGTTGTCACGTCAGCACAAAATTCTTGTGCCCTCAATTTAATGGGATGAGCATTAATTGTAAACGTTCATTCATTTTACCTTTTTAAACAAATGTCAATTTATAAGTCAATTATAAATTTATCCTTTTCAAAATTGAATGGTCCATTATATCTTTTCTTGCGCAATTACGATTTTACTCTTGTGCATAGAAAATATCGATCAAGGCAATTAATTCCAATCCATTCATTACTCTCCAAAACTCCGACAAAAAAAAAAAAACTACTCTCCAAAACCGTTGTTGAGAAAGTAACGGATCATTGGATTGCATGCAAATTCTTTTTTTTTTTTCTTTTCTTTTCGGCTAAGTTGATTGCATGCAAAACATGCTTTGAAAAAAAAAAAAGACACTAACATTGCTGAGAAAGTAATGGATTTATGCAAATTCTTTTTTTTTTTTTGGCTGAGTTGATTGCTTGCAATTTTGATTGTTTGTTTTGAATAAAAAAAAAGACACTAACACTACACGTGGGCACACGTTTGGAAAAAAAAAATAACACTACATGGGACCTAATTTTGTCATTTGACAAAACTTTTGTCTTTACTTGTTAATTTGATTTTTTTTTAATCATTAATTACGTTTGTTGATGCGATTTTATAATTTTATTCGTTAGGTGATGTATTTTGTACCACCAACACAAAAAAAAAAAAAAATTGATGTTTTTGATTCTTAAATCATATAATGTAACCCAATAATTTATACTTTACTTATGATGATATTATAGTGATTGAAAATTTTTAATCGCTAATTGCATGTTTATGTTGATTTTCACATTTACATTGTCATTCACATTATATATGACATTTATTGTATGACAGAAAAAATTAAAAAAAAAACAATGGTTTCCTAGAAAGATAGTAAAAAAATTGTCAATGACATTTGTTTAAGTTCTAACCCAAGTAAAAAAAAAAAAAGGACATATGAGTAAAATTCAAGGTTTTTGCTATAAAGGGTATTGTAGACTTTTGATACTTATTTGTGCCAGCTTCATTAATGCCTTGCGGGCTCCATGCATCACATGGCTATTTCTTCCTCATTCTTTTGTGTTGTCAATTTCTGACAAAAGTGCCGCATCCGCACGAAAAAAAATTGTAATTATTATTGTAAAGTCTTTCTTTGGGATACAAATTTGACGAGTGAGCACAAGTGTCGCTCATTATCATTACACGTCTTCGCAGTTGGCTAATCATGGGCGAATCTAAAAATTTTTTGTCAGTAGAGATAAAATTACACAGGGTTTTTTTTTTTTTTTTTTTTTTTTTTCCGAAGCCACACAAGGTTAACTATCATACATAGATAATATTTTTTAATAAGAGCTGAATTGATTTTTTTATTTAAAAATATGTTTAAAATACATACATATTCCAAAAAAAAAAAATGAGATAAGTGCAGACTGTATCCCCTACTCAATAAGATGTACCTTTACCCTTGAGGCTCATAACTATGCTTTAGCCACATATAGATGGATTTATTACGTAAATATTGTTGTATTCTATCCTACACATTTTAGATCAACCAAAAAAAATAAAAAATAAAAAATCCTAGACTTTATGGAAAGTTGAAGCTAATTCCTAATACTTTTATTCAAAGAGTTTTCTAAAATTGGCTCCTACTCTCCTGGCGAGAATCCTTTCTCTAGTTACCTAGTCAAATAGCTCCCTCTGTCAAACCAAGCCCTTCGTAGCTAACAGTGTTTTCTGTTTCACTTGCAAAACCTATTCTTGCGACAAGGAGGAATCTTCCTCTTACTCACAAGATAGCATGAGCTTGTTCGGAGGCTAATGTCGGCGAATCGGGGGTAATCGTCTTAGGACTGGGAATTGGCAATCGGCAGTCAGGTTAGAGACAGACGGGGCTGCCGCCTGAGAATTAGAGCAAGAAGTGCTCTCCTGCTCTCAAGTGGTCAGTGGTTGAGCGGGATGAGCCGCGAAAAAGTGTTTGGCCGAAGCCAAAAAGAGGTTGACCCACTTCATTCGCCAAGCGAATGATATTCGCTTCGCGGGATCAACAAAAACAATCATCTTCCTCTTTCCTTTCTTCGGTGCTACTGGCTGGGGGAAGGCTAAAAAGCTCTTGCTTTGTGATCATGTTTCCTCCTTAAAAAGCCGCAAGACTCTTGGAAAGTCTCATTTGCAGTAAAGGATCCATTTCTGATGGAGCTAATTGCTTTATATATGGAAATTACTGTTGTAACTGAGTCCAGAGAGAATGTATTGCCAAACAAAGGACTGCCACCTGTAGCTGCCCCGATTTTCTTAAATTTCTACTTTGATGACCTAGATCAGGCTTTCAATGCGATTTCTTTCCATTTCCAAAAGGAGTTTTTGTTCGATATCGTCCTCTCCTTATCAGTCGAGTTACTTCATACCTCAACTAGGTTTTCAAAAGCATATCAGCAGGAACCATCAACACTTGATATCCAAAAGTCTCCATTCATCGGACCAAGCCCTGTAGCCAACTCCATTCCTCTCCCTATCGGTCGAGCTGAATTCTATCCAGCCTCTCCCTCTGTTCAAGCTGCTCCGCTCCTTGACATAAAGATTTATTAGAGCTCTATCTAAGGCGAATTTGGATACGATAGTAACTAGCCCTAAGAAGCTGTTTGAAACTGTCCTAGAATCCCTACTCGCTCATGTTGGGATTCAACCTAAGGCTTGTTCGAAATCCGAATGAATGGATAATACATACATAAAGAATATGAAGCACAATCTCCAACTCTTAATCGGTGGCATCTTTGCTTGTTCCTGATGCTTCCATAGAGAGAAATGAAACTTTCTTCACTCTCCTTCGATCCAAGCCACAAGGCAAAAGGCAAGCTGACTTAGAGGCTAAATGCCTACTTTCTGAATTAAAGAATTTACAAAAGGCTATTAATCTAGCTGTCGAGTCACCCTAACAGAGAACTCTAACTAAACTTTCAAGCTTTCTTTTTATTCTGTGTACCAGTGCCACCTATTTTCTCTTTTCCTAAATAAGTGGTTAAGTGCTTGAGACTTCTCTAAAGAGAGTTGACTGGCAAAAAGCAGATCTTGGCTTAGGGTTTAGACTGACTTCCTTGACTGATAGCTTGAAGCCTAAGACGGAAAACTTCACTAGTGGAATTTTATTATGATAGTCACCCTTTTATCACTACTCCCTTTTTCGAGGGATGAGGCCAAGAAGCATCCACTGACCAAAGAAAGAAAATAAAGTGAGCCGGTGTACCAAGCCGGCATCTAACTAAAACTCAAAAGGTAAGCCTCTCTTGGAGTCTCAAAACATTTGAAAGACCGCTAACGTTTCACTTGCTTACTTCCTCTCCTCTATCCCTATCCATCCTTAGACTGACCAGAGAAAGAGATCGTCCGGATAAGACAAAGACTGCATAATCTTGACCAATATGGATGCCTGCCCGTTTGAAAAAACTATCTTAAGTGATAAAATTTTCAGAGGTCTTTCCTGCTATTGCTATATTGAAATCGAATTGCTACTTTAAAGAGATAGAAAGATTACCCATATACTGGTCGGGCTGGTATGTATGTACCAAAATATCCTCTCATTCCATCCATTGAAATGCCTACATTCTCTGCTCTTCTGTTGGGCTCCGCGCTTCCCCTGCAATCGGAATTGAAAGAGTAACGTAAGATATGGTCTTAACCGGGCTTTTCTTCTTACTTTATTCTAATATAAGGTAAGGGTGACTCTTTGGGAGAGGCACGAGCACAATAGTTGCAGCTAAGCGAGCATGTGAATCTGCCACTTGCGGCGACGGCTTTGCTTCTTCGACGGAAGCACGGGTGGCTGTCAAGCTAGAAAGGAGGAAACTCGGCCTTTTTTCAATTGGAGGGAATTTAGACTGATCTATAAGACGTGTATGTTAAAAGACTTCCCTTTGTTGATCTTTAATTGTGGTCCCTAGCGAAAACCAACCTCCTCCTTGTGTCGTCTTCAGCCTCTAGCCGGTCTAAAACCAACCTCAACGGCGGTGGCAGAACAATTTGGAAAAAAAGAGGAAGGAACAAACCGAAACACTCACAACAAGGGGTCCGGCGAGCATGCCCGAGAGTAGCCAGCGGAGCTAGAAACAGGAGCTGCAGAAAAGCAAGAATAAAGACGACAGAACTAAATAAAAAAGAGAACAACAGCAACAAGACCAAAGAAAGGGCAATGGAAATGAGCGTCATTCAAAGTACTAGTATACCTACAGCTGATATGCGATAGTCGTAGTAACAGCGGATTAGCGGTAGCAAAGCTTATTATAAGAGTAACAGCGGATCAGTGACTAATTCTTACCTTGGAAAAGAAGACTAGCTTGATTGCTTTACTTACTAGTAACAGCTGATATTCGACCATTGATCGGAGGGAACTGGAAGATCTTTCTTATGAAGGTGGGAATTCAAGGAATGCACCAGCTTCCGCCGATCCTCTTCCGATAGAAAATAGCACTTATTCTCCCTTTTATGGAGAGTCTAGAAGACGCGGAAAGAAGAGTTAGTTATCAACCGCCCAGGATCGCCTTATTTGAAATAGTGGAAAAGGCTTTGAAGTGCTTCTACTTTTCTTTTAATTGAAGTAGAAAGGATGTATATCGTAATGTATATTTCTTGGCTCTAATCCTTTTTCATGGGGCATTGTCACGCTCCAACACGACCCCTCCTACAATCAGTCAGGACGCAACGGAATTTTGGCGGTATAATGATTGTAACTTGGATACCGAGGCTCTAAACCAACCTCTTTATAAGTCATACAACCAACTCCACAAACAATTCAACAATAAACAACACAACCATAATATACATTAAACATTCTTTTACCATTGCATCCATAGGTTATATGTCTCCGTTCCAACATCATACATATGCTATATAACATACATTTCCAAAATAGCTTATAACCAATCTAGCAATCTAATCATGTTCCAAAACAAGACTGCTAAGCTAGCAACATTTAATCCACTATCTTTAAAACATCTTATACATCATAAACTTCTAAGTAAATACAACCAACTAGTTTTAATATACAAGATAACAAAAGAGAACTACATCTTAGATATCAAGGACAAGACTCTGGCACATAGGACTCGTCCACATATGGCACATTCTCAGCTTCCTGAGGCACGTACCCGAAATCTTGTTCAATTTCACCTGTATGTATGCAATAATTGAGAGTGAGCTTATATAAAACAAGCCCAGTGAGGATTCGATAGATCTCTTAAAAGCATTTACTATACCCCTTGAAAATCATCCCGTGAGCAGTAAACACACAATAAACATCAATAACATTATAAGTGCAACAATAACAATGATAGTAAACACACAGTAAGGATACGATACATTTGCTGATGAAGCTCCATACACCATTTTCAATGCTCTTCAACTCCTCCAAACCCAATGACATGACCCTGAGGTACCTTGACTTAGACCCACACCCCATGGCCTCTCCACCCATGTGAAATAGGGATTAGCCAAGATAACTGTGCCAGCAACCCAGGATGCCTCTCGAGGTGACACAACATTATCAAAGCTCACAACAATGAGACCCAATTCGAGAAACCAACAACGAGGGTTGCCTGACTCCCGACTCTTAATAACAATAACAATTTCGATTCGAGAAGCCAACAACGACGACTCTCGCTTTCTGCAATGAATAATCAATATTTCAACAACCATATAAACAACATTCAACAATCAACAACTATACAATTATGAAACAATTAGGTTAGATGACAAAGTAGGCCATCCAACTCAACATGCATTTAAACCAACATTCAACCCCGATCTCAACCAACAACAATTCAAGAATCAACTACCCAAGCACTACCCAACATTCAAAACAACATTTCAACATTTCAAGAAAAGTCAACACAATCTTCCAAACTTCATAACTCACAATCTACTAACCTGATAACCTCCAAACCACTTCCTATTACTCACCCACACATGCATCTACATTTACCCCATCAGAAACCAACCAAAAGCGATCTAAAACAAACCCAACAACCCTAAAACCTCAATGCACTATGGCTGAAATTTTTGGACTTTCATCACGACATCACAATCAAAATTTCGGCATTACAACATTACTACCCCGCAATTATCAAACTTTTAGAAGCTATCAGCAATCAATTCCAACCACCACAACAACAATTATTCAACATTGAAGCTATAACTCAATTTCTAATACCCGAAAAATAGACATACATGCTACTACCGATCAAAACAGCTATAAACACATAAAAATGATCCTTAGCATCTACTGAGCAATAATCTAACAACAATTTAACATTTTAACGGCTAAAAATTCGATTATATGAATTTACATAAAAATGACATTTTGAGATCTAGAATTTTTCTCTCACCTTTGATCTGAAATAAGTCTAGGAATACGTGCACTGCGTGCCCAACAAGTGGAATCTAGCTCGGTTTGCAAAACTATGGACAAAAACTAGGTTTCTCAAGAGAATTTTGCTTTGAAAACCTTTGAAATTCTTTTCTTTTTCTCTCCCTCAACCTCTCGGCCATGTGTGTGTTTGTGAGTGTGTTTTGTGATCTTTTTAATGTGTGTTGATGCTTAAAAGCTCAAAGTCAACAAAATTAAAATAGTCAAAGTTGATTTCTTAGTCTTTTAATTTAGTATTTTTAGTCTTTTAATTAGTTTCTTGACTATTTTTCTCACAAGCAAGCAATTAACACTTAGACTATTTTTAAGTAGCATATTTTTAGTTGACAACAAGTTTGACATGCATAAACTTATACCTGACTCGATTAAAAACTCGATTTTCACAAAAGAAGGCGTAAAAATCTTTAAAATTCCTAATCCGATTTAAAATCTATTTTAATCAGATACGGGTCTATTAACATTCGAGGACTAGTTTTTAAAACGTTTAAAACACCCCTGTAAAAAATTTAGTGGACGTGTGACCAAAATACTATTCATAAAATCGTTGATAAAATTTCATGAATGCACATTTAGCATGTAATAGGAATATAAATCATAAAATTAGCACATTCTAACTCATATAACACATAAACAGGTCAAATCAGGCAAATCTAGGCAAAGACGAAATCTGGGGTCTCACATTCTTCCCCCCTTAAAGAAATTTCGTCCTCGAAATTCTTACTTGCTGTATGGAAAAGATCTGGATACTACTGCTGCATCTGATCTCGCCTTTTCCAAGTAGCTTCCTCAATCCCATGATGCTTCCACAACACTTTGACCATTGGAATCTTCTTTGACCTCAACTCTCGTTCCATCTGATCAAGAATGCGAATCGGCCGCTCATCATAAGTCAGATTCTCACGAAGCTGTAACGGCTTTGGCTCTAGAATATAAGAAGGATCAGGATTATATTTTCGCAAATTAGATACGTGAAAAATGTCGTGGACATTAGAGAAGTTCTCCGGTAAAGCCAACCGATATGCTAACTTGCCAACCCTGCCGGTAATCTCGAATGGCCCTGCAAACCTCGGACTCAACTTACCACCTTTACCATAATGAGCAAACCCCTTTCGAGGAGACAATTTCAAGAAAACTCGACCCCGACTACAAACTCTAAATCCCGACGGCGCTTATCAGCATAACTCTTGAATCTACTCTGCGCTGTCAGTATTCTATGCCTGATCAACTGAACATTCTCAATCTTCTCTAGAAGTTTTGGCATAATAGTCAGATCAATAGTCTTCATCTCCCCTACTTCATCCCAATACAAAGGTGATCGGCACTTACAACTGTAGAGAGCTGCAAATGGTGCCATTCCAATAGTCGCTTGATAACTATTGTTATAGACAAACTCGACAAGTGGTAGATGTTTCTCCCAGTTCTTCCCGAAGTCCAGAACACAAGCCTTAAGCATATCCTCCAGAATCTGAATAGTCATCTCCGACTGACCGTCGGTCTATGGATGATACGCTGTACTGAAGTTCAACTGAGTACCCAAAGTTTCCTGAAGTTTTCCCTACAATCGAGAAGTAAACCGAGGATCTCGATCTGAGACAATACTAGATGGAATCCCGTGAAGTCTAACAATCTGATCCAAATAAAGATCTGTCAACTTTACAACCTCATCTCTCATCCTCATCGGAATAAAATGAGCTGTCTTCGTCAAAAGGTCCACAACAACCCAAACTGCATCGTTACCTCTCGGTGTTCTAGGCAACCCAGTGACGAAGTCCATCGTAATATGCTCATACTTCCACTCCGGTATTGCCAACGGCTGAAGCAACCCTGCGGGTTGTTGATGTTCGACTTTCACTCGCTGACAAGTCAAACATCTGGATATAAACTGAGCAACCTCCATTTTCATGTTATTCCACCAGTAATGCTGTTTCAAATCCCGATACATCTTGTTTCCATCGGGATGAATGGTGTATTTAGAATTATGAGCCTAATCCAGAATACCTTTCCTCAAACCCTGTTTATCGGGAACACATACCCTATTTCGAAACTGAAGAATACCATCTTTATGTAATTTGAAGTCAGACTGATCATTTGTGATCTGATCCTTGATCCTCCAAAGTTTTGAATCAAGTTGTTGGGCTTCTCTGATTTGAGACAACAATAAATGTTGAATACAGAGATGTGAACACATTACCCCAACCTGAGTCAACTCCGGTCTCCAATAATTGATTTCCTCAAGAACCTCCCACTTCTTGACAGCCAAACAAGAAATACTCGCTTTACGGCTAAGAGCATCTACTACAACATTTGTCTTCCCAGGCAGATAATTGATAGAACAATTATAATCTCCAAGAAGTTCCATCCACCTCCGTTGACGCATATTCAACTCCTTCTGTGAGAATAAGTACTTCAGACTTTTATGATCAGTGAAAACCTCGAACTTACTGTCCCACAGATAATGAAGCCACTTTTTTAGTGCGAAAACAACTGCTGCCAACTCAAGATCATGTGTCGGATAGTTAACCTCATACGGTTTCAACTTTTGAGAAGCATAGGCGATAACCCGACCATTCTGCATAAGTACACAACCCAAGCCCTCCTTGGATGCATCGTTGTAAATAACCACATTATCGGTCCCCTCTGGTAGAACAAGTACTAGAGCGGTAGTCAATCTCTTTTCAACTCTTGAAACCCACTCTCACACTTCTCATCCCAAGTAAAGCTGGTTCGTTTCTGAGTTAACTTAGAAAGTGGCCCTACAATCTTAGAAAAGTCTTTCACAAACCTACGGTAATAGCCCGCCAAGCCAAGGAAGCCACGAACTTTCGAAACATTCTCCAACCATTTCCAAGATATCACCACTTCAATCTTAGTGGGATCTACTGATATACCATTCTGTGTAATCACATGGCCAAGAAAAGATATCCGTTGTAGCCAAAATTCACACTTGCTGAACTTCACAAACAGCTGATGCTCCTGCAACTTTTGTAGGACAAGTCGTAGTTGTTGCTCGTGCTTCGATTTAGTCTTAGAATAAACCAAGATATCATCAATAAATATTACCACGAACTGGTCCAAGTATGGCTGAAAGACTCGATGCACAAGATCCATGAATGCTGCCGGTGCATTAGTCAATCCAAAGGGCATGACCACAAATTCATAATGCCCGTACTGAGTCCTGAAAGCAGACTTTGGAACATACCTCCGTACGAATCCGAAGCTGGTAATACCCCTGCCTCAAGTCAAACTTAGAATAGACTTTGGCTTCCTGAAGTTGATCAAACAACTCATCAATCAGTGATAAAGGATACTTGTTCTTGATGGTCACCTGATTCAAACCATGATAATCAATACATAATTTCAAGGTACCATCCTTCTTCTTTACAAATAAGACAGGTGCTCCCCACGGTGAAGAACTCTGTTGAATGAATCCCTTCTCTAATAACTCCTGCAACTAAGTTTTCAGCTCCTTAAGTTCAGCTGGTGCCATCCGGTATACTGATTTAGAAATAGGTTGAGTACCGGGAATTAGATTAATTACAAACTCAACATCCCTCTCTGGCGGCAATCCTGGAAACTCCTCGGAAAATACATTGGGATAATCCCAAATTATAGGAACTTCCTCCAACTTTAGCTTATCAGATGACTTGTTGATCAAATAAGCTAGATACCCTGAACACCCCTTACTCACCAGCTTAATAACTTTAGTTGATGAGATAATAAAATTAGTCTTAGCATTCTGGTTCCCCGCTACCTCAACCACTGGCTATTCTGGCAACCGAAACCGTACTACCTTTATTCTACAGTCTAATTGAGCATCATACTTAGAAAGCCAGTCCATACCCAAGATAACATCATATTCCCGGATAGGAAATAAGATAAGGTCCGAAGGGAAATCCTAACCCTTAACATGTATTTTACAATCTTTACATACTAGGCCAGTCACATATTTATCAATCAAAGAAGTACTAATTTCAACCACATAAGGCAATCTTTCAGGTTGCATGTTAACACGTTGCACACAAGTAGGGGTAATGAAAGAATGCATAGTACCAGAATCAATCAACACTTTAGCGAGTTGATTGAGTATAAGAAAGTTACCTTCCACAACAGCTGTTGCCTCAGGCATCTCCTCCAAATCCATTGCGTAAGCCCGAGCCTAAACCCGCTGCTGCTGGGATGCACTGCCCGCAGGTCTACCCTAGTACCCCTGGGTCATTAGCCGACTCCCAGAACCCTGATATCTAGGGCAATCCCTTACTCTGTGTTGGTTGCTGCCGCAACCCAAACATGTCCCTGCCTTCTTCTAACAGTTGGCCTCCGTATGGCCCTTACAGTCACAAAAAGTACAATACGGTGTCGGAGCATTGACACTGCCTACTGAAGACCCAGAAACTGAATAAGCAGATGTACCAACTTGCTGCTGAGGTCTCGCAACACTAGGCCTATACTGACCCTGAGACTGGGCCGGCCTATACTCGGACTGTGCCGGGTAAGATCCCTGCTGAAACTGGGGCCTAAAGAAACTCTACTGCCCCTGTGGTCTAAAAGAACCTTGCTACACTGCAGGCCTATAACCACCTTGCTGTAATGAAGGTCTATACCCAACTTGTTGGCCCTGCGGCAGAAATGGCCTCTTACTGGCCTGACCAGAACTAAGTTGTTCCCATTTTCTCTTCTCTAACCTAGAAGCCGCATCAAAGGCCTCTGAAAATACGTCATACTGATTCAAGGCCATAGCATCCTGAATCTCATATCTTAAACCCAAAACAAACCTCCTAGTCTTACGTTCCTGGTCTAATACGAACTCTGGTGCATACCGGGATAGCCTGGTAAAATTGGCATCATACTGGACCACTGTGGAATCACCCTAAACCAAGGATGTGAACTCTGCCTCCCTGCGCTCACACGCAATCCTGGGAATATACTTGGCCCGAAATGCCTGAAGAAAAGTATCCCAGACATAAGGAATACCCCGAGTCTCCTAATCTAATCTCACAGTGCGCCACCATTCCCCAGCCTCGTCATCAAGTAAGTGTGACGCCCAAGATCACTACCGTACACTTATTAACTATTGCATCCACTATTTGCGCATTTTCACTGTGCATTACTTGTTACTTTCTGTAGTTACTATTCATCACGTTTTTGAACCACTTATTTTCTTTGAATTAACATTTTTTCTAAATCATATTATTTATTTTAAGAATGAGAAAAATGTGCGTTTGGACTAAATGCGTTAGGAGCATTCGTTTAAAAAATGTTCTAGTGGTTCGTATGAATAGTGTTACGAAAGAATAATAACTTTTTATAGAATTTTTATTTGGGCTTCTAGTGAATTAGCTAGACTTTGGAACTTTATTAGACCCTTAAATATGTTTAATTAGACCTAATTTACTAACCCAACCTATCATTTCCTTAGTCTATTATTATCTATATAACATAATAAGAGCAAAAAAAAAAGAGTGTAAAAACTGAAAACACTGTAGCAAATCCGAACAGTTTTGTGCAGCCAAGGATGAGAGTTTTAACTCATCAAATCTCCATTCCAAGCCAAGACAAGCTAGGTTTAAGTAGTTTAGGGTGTCTACTAACCTTTTCTGAGCTCCTACACGCTTTAGGTGAGGGATTTCATGCTTGTTTGTGCTTTTTAAAAATGTTGCTCTTTTCTTGAATTCAGGGATTTGCTATCAAATGCTTATGTAATGCTTAAATATTCTTATGTATGTTGTATATAAGTAGTAGAAACCTTATTTATGCTATTGTTTCGTAGTTTAAATGGTTGAATTCGTTCGTTGATCGTATAGCATGAATAGTGAGATTTTTCTAGGGTTTTATGGAATTGTACGATATGGCTTGATTCATTGCTTTTAGTAGGTGCCTTATATGTTAGTAAAGATAGTTTAATAGCCACATAAAGTTTAATTGCTCAAAAATTGGCTAACACATGAAATAGGCGACTTTTAGAAAGAGGCTTTGGGTGTAATGCGAATCCGGGTTAATTTAGTCATCACATTTAGTGTTCTTAGGCTATATAGGTGCTAGATATGCTTTTCTAAACCACGGTTGAGTTCCAGTTAGAGTACTTGTGGTGTAAATGCATAAAGAGGTAAATTCAGACTTTTCGGGTAATTGTGATTTAAAATGTGATTTCAAGGTACTAAGTGGTGTCATTAAGTGTCAATAGGAAAGTAGTATAGCTTGGTTGCGTATCTTGAACTTCGTATTCCGTTTGGAAGCTAATTAGTCTTGGTGAACAAAGGGGTTTTGGGTCAAACGTAAATCCGGGTGAATTTGATTGTTATATTTGGTATTCTTAGGGTAAGTAGGGACTAAATGTGCTTTTCTAACTCTTGGTTGAGCTTTGGTTAAGATACTTGTAGTACAAACATGCAAAGGGGTAATCGGGGCTTTTGTGGCTAATACGGGTTAATGAATGATTTCAAGGGTTCTAAGTATGCCATAATGTGTAACTAGAAGATTAAAATAGTTAGTTTGTGAATCTTGAGCCTTAGCCTTCGGTTTGGAGTTAAATGACTTAAGATAACAAAAGGGGAAAACACGGGAATTGGGTGTTTTGGCACTTGTATTGTTAGATAGTTGCTTGTTGTGTATTTGAATGCATTCTAGAGTATATTTGAGCTTTTTACAGAGTTTCGTGAAAAATGTGTTGATGGACCCCTTTGTTCACATATAGTTATTTTCATATTTAATGTTTAGATCTTGTTCTAATGTTTATATTACTTGTATTTTGTTAGAAATCAAATTCTAATAGACATTGTATGCTAAGTGAGTAGGACTATAAGGATAGCTCATCCAGTTATATGATTATTGATTGTTGTAAATAAGAGTAATTGGAATTTATAACTTATAATCTTAACTTGACGGTATTTGATGCTTTTAATGTCTTCTATGCTCTCTAATGATATGGTAATGTGAACTTTGTAGCCCAATTGTATGTGGAATATGAACTTGTGTGAATAAATGATTATAAATATAACTTATATTGTTGTAGGGTTGAGTTAAATAAGAGTTGAGTTGGAATTGTTATAGTTAATTGCTAAACTTATATGAACACCCTGGGGTTACATATTCATGCTAATTCGGGAAAGTTGAAGTAAATTGGAGCCATTCTTTTGCGTGCTTGGCTTAATCCAGGTGAGGGAGTCTTCATCCTTATGTGCATAATAGTTTATTTACTTGTACATAGATTACGTGCACTTATTGTCTATATCTTGTGTGTGAGGGCAACCTACTTTGTTGACCCTCAATCATGTGTTTATTGATTTATTCTATTGTTATCATTTTGAGTGCATTGTATCGTGGTTGCGCAACTATTTGGGCATGGTAGTGTCGTGGAAACCAGGCGGCATGGGGCTTGCTGGTCTACCTAGGCTACCATGGTTGCCCAGTCCCCTTTTCGCTTGGGATGCCGCCCATGGAGAGTTGGGTCGTAGGATTTTAGGGTACGTCCGGAGTACACCCAACTTGGAGTTATAAAGGGATACCGGCTTATCGTTATTAGTGACATTATTCTTCAGATTTCTGTTCGTGGTTTGTGGTTCTTGGATCGTGGTTCGAGAATTGGATTATTCAGGATCATCGAGATTATATCCTTTTTATTGTGTGGTATTTCATTGAATTCTTGTGTCTATTTATTGTATAATACATGTATTTGTTGTATTGCACGAACCCTGAGATACTGTTCCCGTTTCTCCTTCCTCACTGGGCATACGTGGTTGGTATGCTCACCCTTATTGCTAACAATTTCAGGTAAAGCAAGTTCGGGTTCCCTTGAGCCTGCTGAGGACAAGACTTGTTAGACTCTTTGACTACGTGATACCTTGCTACTAATTTTGTGGATACCTGTATATGCTTCGTGGGCCCAAGCGCCAAGTAGATGTTAGTTGCTTATAGTCTATTTTGTGACCTATGGTCTTGTATATGTTCTCGACCTTTTGAATGTTGTAAAGTACTGTAGGTTTAGCCAACATGTTTGGCAGGATTGTAAATGATTGTAATAACTTAATGTACTTTCGCTATTTGTCTTTCATGCTTGCTTGGGTGTGATAAGTAGATGATTGACGGTCTCTAATTACAAGAAGGGTTTATAGACAAGGTTAGAGTGGTGTGATAAGTGATTTTATAACATAGTATTTCAATGGTTGAATCCCACGCGTGCTTGTGTGCTTATCTTGTTGTTTTATCTAAGGCCCGGATGGCCTTGAGTCGGGGCATAGCTGGTTGGTTAGAGTTGGATTTGTAGGAGAATGTTGGGTTATGGTTTTGTGATTATATTCGGTTGTTCACAGGTTATAGGTTAGTCCTATAAAGATGGGAGACTTCGTCTGTTTTCCCTCATTTTTCGTGACTTGGGATTGGGATTGGGTTGTATATAGTGGATTTGTAGAGCCCCTATTTTCGTGAGGGATCGGGTTGTTACATTTGGTATTAGAGCTTAAATGCTCTTAGCCGGGACAGGGTCCTCGGTCTGTTGGGTAGCGAACCTCGAGTACGTGCATGTGAAGTGATTTTTGAAAAAGATTGTCATTGCATGTGGGTTGTGTTTACTTGAGTAAAATGTGCTCTTATGAATTATATTTGCGTGAAATAGAAAGTTTAGGTGAAATGTATAACTATGTGAATATGTGTGATTTAAATGGAAACGTGGTTCTACGTGAATTGCCTATGGGAAATATGAAGAATGTGTTAAATGTACAAAAATGTGACTATGTGCACTTGTGTAGTTTGATCAGAATGTATACCTATGTGACCATGTGTACTAATGTGCCTTGACCTTGTATGAGTGGTATTTATAAAGGTGTACAATGAATAAATGTGATACATATACTTTTTAACTATCTATGTTACTTACCTTAGTTTCTATTAGGAAAACTTACACTTGAGTCACTGACTTAGGTAATTATATGGAATAAAGTAGATGTTAAGTAAAATGAATGTTAACTGCTTACGATATAATTAGTAATTGCATAATGAGTTGGTATATCAACTATATATCAATGTTAGTTACTTAATGTGTGAAAAGTACAATTGATATGTTTGCGCATAACAAGGATGCTTAAGTGATTTTCATTGCATACATATACTACCCCTTTTAAACTGGTAAGAAATCTTTTCCCCTATAGAAAGATGGCCAGCAGTGGATCTTCTCGAGATAAGAGTCAACCAGAAGAGGGGGCAGTTAGTCAGACATCGGCAGAGGAGCAGGCATTATTGAGGGTGGTAGATGCTTTGACTAGATTGGCACAAGCATTTGAACAACAAGTTCAACATGAGACTTTGGTAATGCCACCTAGGGTTGAGAAGAGGAAAGTTGAGATTGAGGCAGGATCAAGTCAAAGAGGTAAAAGATCCCGTCAGCTTCAAAAATGCACTTATTGCTTCCGTGAGGGTCATGATGTCATCAATTGTTAGAGGAGGACTGGCAGATGTACAGGATGCGGTAGTAGTCAGCATAGGGTCAGGGAATGCCTCATATTTAAAAATGCTAGGAGATGGACTTCTGGTCAGGGTTGTCAACCTAGAGTTGCTGATAATGATTCAGCACAGCAGCCTGATCGGCAAGGAGAACTTCACAGAACAAGTAAGGGCAAAAATGAATCCTTTTATATCACTGCAATTAATATCCTTATGTGATTAAGGCGTCTAGCATCATCTATATATATGTGTAACCTATGACCTTTGGAGAAATGTTATATACGGATGAAATTGTTGAGGGGTATTCATTTTGGGCATTCTCGTTGGGAGCTACTTGTTGACAGTGATCTTTAGTGGCATTTCCATTAGTAGTATCATTTGGGAATCTCGAATGCATATCTTGGACCTTTTATTTGGCGTCATGTATAGAATTCTTGTCGGGTACTTATATTTGGAAGAGCTCATATATATATATATATATATGTGTGTGTAAATATTCCACCTACATCTTTATCATGGCTCCTTATTCGGATTTCTTACTCGGGACTTCACTCATGGTATTTCTTAATATTCTACTTGGCATTTCTCGGTGGCATTCGTATGTGGGAATCATTATCGGACCCTACTTAACTTCATTCATGGTATTTCTATATGGATATTCTAGTGTTACTCCTCGACACTATTAGAGGGGATTCTCATATGGTATTCACATGCGGACTTCTAATCGGTGTTTACAGAAGAGCCTTTATTTGGCTATATTATTCAGGATTCCTTCTGTAAAGCTTATGGTATTTTCAATAGATTCCTCAGCAATGTTAGTATGAGTATTCTCTTGGTATACTTGTCAGTGCACTTCTTTGGCCGCAGATCCGTTTGGAGTTGTGTCAATTGATACGAGATCTTTTGGAGAATGAGAAATTGCGAGGTCGCAATTTGTTTAAGGGGGGAAGGATGTGACGCCCAAGATCACTACCGTACACTTATTAACTATTGCATCCACTATTTGCGCATTTTCACTATGCATTACTTGTTACTTTCTGTGATTACTATTCATCACGTTTTTCAACCACTTATTTTCTTGGAATTAGCATTTTTTCTAAATCATATTAATTATTTTAAGAATGAGAAAAATGTGCGTTTGGGCTAAATGCGTTAGGAGCATTCATTTAGAAAATGTTCTAGTGGTTCGTATGAATAGTATTACGAAAGAATAGTAACTTTTTGTAGAATTTTTATTTGGGCTTCTAGTGAATTAGCTAGACTTTGGACTTTTATTAGACTCTTAAATATGTTTAATTAGACCCAATTTACTAACCCAACCCATTATTTCCTTAGTCTATTATCTATATAACATAATAAGAGCAAAAAAAAAGAGTGCAAAAGCTGAAAACACTGAAGCAAATCCGAACAGCTTTGTGCTGCCAAGAAGGAGAGTTTTAACTCATCAAATCTCCATTCCAAGCCAAGCCAAGCTAGGTTCAAGTAGTTTAGGGTGTCTATTAACCTTTGCCGAGCTCTTACGCGCTTTAGGTGAGGGATTTTATGCTTGTTTATGCATTTTAAAAATGTTGCCATTTTCTTGAATTCATGGATTTGCTATCAAATGCTTATGTAATGCTTAAAGATGCTTATGTATGTTGTATATAAGTAGTAGAGACCTTATTTATGCTATTGTTTCGTAGTTTAAACGGTTGAATTCGTTCGTTAATCGTATGGCATGAATAGTGACAATTTTCTAGGGTTTTATGGAATTGTGCGATATGGCTTGATTCATTACTTCTAGTAGGTGCCTTAGATGTTAATAAAGATAGTTTAATAGCCACATGACGTTAAATTGCTCAAAAATTGGCTAACACATGAAATATGCGACTTTTAGAAAGGGGTTTTGGGTGTAATGCGAATCCGGGTTAATATAGTCATCACATTTAGTGTTCTTAGGCTATATAGGTGCTAGATATGCTTTTCTAAACCTCGGTTGAGTTCCGATTAGGGTACTTGTAGTGTAAATGCATAAAGAGGTAAATTCGGACTATTCGGGTAATTGTGATTTAAAGTGTGATTTCAAGGTACTAAGTGGTGTCATTAAGTGTCAATAGGAAGGTAGTATAGCTTGGTTGCATATCTTGAACTTCGTATTCTGTTTGGAAGCTAATTAGTCTTGGCGAACAAAGGGGTTTTGGGTCAAACGTAAATCCAAGTGAATTTGATTGTTATATTTGGTATTCTTATGGTAAGTAGGGATAAATGTGCTTTTCTAACTCTTGGTTGAGCTTTGGTTAAGATACTTGTAGTACAAACGCGCAAAGGGGTAATCGGGGCTTTTGTGGCTAATACGGGTTAATGAATGATTTCAAGGGTTCTAAGTATGCCATAATGTGTAACTAGAAGATTAAAATAGTTAGTTTGTGAATCTTGAGCCTTAGCCTTTGGTTTGGAGTTAAATGACTTAAGATAACAAAAGGGGAAAACACGGGAATTGGGTGTTTTGGCACTTGTATTGTCAGATAGTTGCTTGTTGTGTATTTGAATGCATTCTAGAGTATATTTGAGCTTTTTGCAGAGTTTCGTGAAAAATGTGTTGATGACCCCTTTGTGCACATATAGTTATTTTCATATTTAATGTTTAGATCTTGTTCTAATGTTTATATTACTTGTATTTTGTTAGAGATCAAATTTTAATAGACATTGTATGCTAAGTGAGTAGGACTATAAGGATAGCTCATCTAGTTATATGATTATTGATTGCTGTAAATAAGAGTAATTGGAATTTATAACTTATAATCTTAACTTGACGGTATTTGATGCTTTTAATGTCTTCTATGCTGTCTAATGATATGGTAAGGTGAACTTTGTAGCCCAATTGTATGTGGAATATGAACTTGTGTGAATAAGTGATTATAAATATAACTTCTACTGTTGTAGGGTTGAGTTAAATAAGAGTTGAGTTGGAATTGTTATAGTTAATTGCTAAACTTATATGAACACCCTAGGGTTACATATTCGCGCTAATTCGGGAAAGTTGAAGTAAATCAGAGCCATTCTCTTGCGTGCTTGGCTTAATCCATGTGAGGGAGTCTTTATCCTTATGTGCATAATAGTTTATTTACTTGTACATAGATTACGTGTACTTATTGTCTATATCTTGTGTGTAAAGACAACCTACTTTGTTGCCCCTCAATCATGTGTTTATTGATTTATTCTATTGTTATCATTTTGAGTGCATTGCATCGTGGGTGCGCAACTATTTGGGCATGGTAGTGTCGTGGAAACCGGGCGGCATCGGGCTTGCCTGTCTACCTCGGCTACCATAGTTGCCCAGTCCCCCTCTCGCTTGGGATGCCGCCCAGGGAGAGTTGGGTCGTAGGATTTCGGGGTACATCCGGAGTACACCCAACTTCGAGTTATAAGGGGATGCCGGCTTATCGTTATCAGTGACATTATTCTTCTGATTTCTATTCATGGTTCGTGGTTCGAGGATCGTGGTTCGAGAATTGGATTATTTAGGATCATCAAGATTATATCCTTTTTATTGTGTGGTATTTCAACGAATTCTTGTGTCTATTTATTATATAATACATGTATTTGTTGCATTGTACGAACCCCGAGATACTGTTCCCATTTCCCCTTCCTCACTGGGCATATGTGTTTGGTATGCTTACCCTCGTTGCTAACAATTTTAGGTAAAGCAAGTTCGGCTTCCCTTGAGCCTGCTGAGGACAAGACTCGTCAGACTCCTTGACTACGTGATACCTTGCTGCTAATTTTGTGGATACTTGTATATGCTTCGTGGGCCCTAGCGCCAAATAGATGTTAGTTGCTTATAGTCTATTTTGTAACCTATGGTCTTGTATATATTCTCGACCTTTTGAATGTTGTAAAGTGCTGTAGGTTTAGCCAACATGTTTGGCAGGATTGTAAATGACTGTAATAACTTAATTTACTTTCGCTATATGTCTTTCATGCATGCTTGGGTGTGATAAGTAGATGATTGACGGTCTCTAATTACAAGAAGGGTTTATAGACAAGGTTAGAGTGGTGTGATAAGTGATTTTATAATATAGTATTTCAATGGTTGAATCCCACTCGTGCTTGTGTGCTTATCTTGTTGTTTTATTTAAGGGCCGGATGGCCTTGAGTCGGGGCATAGCTGGTTTGGTTAGAGTTGGATTTGTAGGAGAATGTTGGATTATGGTTTTGTGATTATATTCGGTTGTTCACAGGTTATAAGTTAGTCCTATAAAGAGGGGAGACTTCGTCTGTTTTCCCTCATTTTTCGTGACTTGGAATTGGGATTGGGTTGTATATAGTGGATTTATCGAGCCCCTGTTTCCGTGAGGGAACGGATTGTTACAGTAAGTATACTGCAAAAGTAACCTTCCTCTCATCCGTATAGTCAAGATGATCAAATATTTTCTCAAGTTTATTAATCCATGCGTCGGCCTTCTGATCATCTGGCTCCCCCTGAAACCTCAGTGGGAAATACCCCAGAAACTCTTTCAACGTACTACGCCCCTGGTAACCTCCCTGGACATTTTGTAACTGGGTCTGTATAGTCTGTGCCTGGGCAGCTTGCCCTGCCAAAATTTGAGCCTGCCCTGCCATGACTTCTGACATTCTATCCATAGCTGCGGCAATACAGTCATAACCCTGATCCCAGCCTGATGCCGCATTACCCGGTGCATCCTTACCATCTTCAGGCCTGCCTCGTGTTCTCGGACGTCCCGAGATTCTACTTTCAAAGAGTTAGCACAGGTTATAACACATAGACATACTATAGAATATTAACAACACATAGGCCACAACTCATGTAAGGCACGTAAGTCTCTTAGATATTAGTCACATAAACAGTTTAATCACGAAATCACATAGTCACTTAATCATATAAACACATATTTCACTTTTCTTTCACATCATATATACTTTTATGATAAGACCACTACCCACATTCCGAGAATACCCCTGCTGACAACTAACATGTGCTCTGATACCATTTAATGTCACGCCCCAACACGACCCCTCCTACAATCAGTTAGGACGCAACGGATTTTCGGCAGTATAATGATTGTAACTTGGATACCGAGGCTCTAAACCAACCTCTTTGCAACTCATAAAACCAACTCCACAAACAATTCAACAATAAACAACACAACCATAGTATACATTAAACATTCTTTTACCATTGCATCCATAGGTTGTACGCCTCTGTTCCAACATCATACATATGCTATATAACATACATTTCCAAAATAGCTTATAACCAATCTAGCAACCTAATCATGTTCCAAAACAAGACTGCTAAGCTAGCAACATTTAATCCACTATCTTTAAAACATCTTATACATCATAAACTTCTAAGTAAATACAACCAACTAGTTTTAATATACAAGATAACAAAAGAGAACTACATCTCAGATATCAAGGACAAGACTTTGGCACATAGGACTCGTCCACATATGACACATTCTCAGCTTCTTGAGGCACGTACCCGAAATCTTGTTCAATTTCACCTGTATGCATGCAATAATTGAGAGTGAGCTTATATAAAACAAGCCCAATGAGGATTCGATAGATCTCTTAAAAGCATTTACTATACCCCTTGGAAATCATCCTGTGAGCAGTAAACACACAATAAACATCAATAACATTATAAGTACAACAAAAACAATGACAGTAAACACACAGTAAGGATACGATACATTTGCTGATGAAGCTCCATACACCATTTTCAATGCTCCTCAACTCCTCCAAACCCAATGACATGACCCTGAGGTACCTTGACCTAGACCCACACCCCATGGCCTCTCCACCCATGCAAGATAGGGATTAGCCAAGATAACTGTGCCAGCAACCTAGGATGCCTCCCGAGGTGACACAACATTATCAAAGCTCACAACAATGAGACCCAATTCGAGAAGCCAACAACGAGGGTTGCCCGACTCCCGACTCTTAATAACAATAACAATTTCGATTCAAGAAGCCAACAACGAGGGTTGCCCGACTCTCGCTTTCCACAATCAATAATCAATATTTCAACAACCATATAAACAACATTCAACAATCAACAACTATACAATTATGAAACAATTAGGTTAGATGACAAGGTAGGCCATCCAACTCAATATGCATTTAAACCAACATTCAACCCCGATCTCAACCAACAACAATCCAAGAATCAACTACCCAAGCACTGCCCAACATTCAAAACAACATTTCAACATTTCAAGAAAAGCCAACACAATCTTCTAAACTTCATAACTCACAATCTACTAACCCGATAACCTCCAAACCACTTCCTCTCACTCACCCACACATGCATCTACATTTACCCCATCGGAAACCAACCAAAAGCGATCTAAAACAAACCCAACAACCCTAAAACCTCAATGCACCATGGCTGAAATTTCTGGACTTTCACCACGACATCACAATCAAAATTTTAGCATTACAACATTACTACCCCGCAATTATCAAACTTTTAGAAGCTATCAGCAATCAATTCCAACTACCACAACAACAATTATTCAACATTGAAGCTATAATTCAATTTCTAATACCCGAAAAATAGACATACATGCTACTACCAATCAAAACAGATATAAACACATAAAAATGATCCTTAGCATCCACTGAGCAATAATCTAACAACAATTTAACATTTCAACTGCTAAAAATTCGATTATATGAATTTACATAAAAATGACATTTTGAGATCTAGAATTTTTCTCTCACCTTTGATCCAAAATAAGTCTAGGAATGCGTGCCCAACAAGCGGAATCTAGCTCGGTTTGCAAAACTACGGACAAAAACTAGGTTTTTCAAGAGAATTTTGCTTTAAAAACCTTTGAAATTCCTTTCTTTTTCTCTCCCTCAACCTCTCGGCCTTGTGTGTGTGTTTTGTGAGCTTTTTAATGTGTGTTGATGCTTATAAGCTCAAAGTCAACAAAATTAAAATAGTCAGAGTTGATTTCTTAGTCTTTTAATTTAGTATTTTTAGTCTTTTAATTAGTTTCTTAACTATTTTTCTCACAAGCAAGCAATTGACACTTAGACTATTTTTAAGTAGCATATTTTTAGTTGACAACAAGTTTCACATGCATAGACTTATACCCGACTCGATTAAAAACTCGGTTTTCGCAAAAGAATGCGTAAAAATCTTTATAATTCCTAATCCGTTTTAATCAGACATGGGTCTATTAACATCCGAGGACTAGTTTTTAAAACGTTTAAAACACCCCTGTAAAAATTTTAGCGGATGTGTGACCAAAATACTATTTATAAAATCGTCGATAAAATTTCTGATGCCGATTTTGATGAAAATTTCATGAATGTACAATTAGCATATAATAGGAATATAAATCACAGAATTAGCACATTCTAACTCATATAACACATAAACAGGTCAAATCACACAAATCTAAGCAAAAACGAAATCTGGGATCTTACAGGCACCAAGAAAGAAGACAAGTCGAACAACCAAATCATTTAGGAGTTCATACCCAGAAATCTCTGATTCATTCCTAAAGAAAGAGAAGGGCTTTATTCAGAAAGGAGAAGGCTTGATATTTTATTTGGCATACGACCGGTAGAGGGGCCTACCTATGAAGGATTGCTCGTTATCAGAGATGATGCTGTCTGGAATTCCAAACCGGTAGATGATGTGGGTTTGTATGGACTCGGACACCGTTGTATTTTTGAAATCCTTTACAGTAATTGCTTCAGCCTACTTAGAGAAATTGTTGGTAGCGGCCAATAAAGACTTCTGCCCTGCTGACGACGGCGGCGTGAAGGCTTCGATGATGTCCATTCCCAAGGCCATGAACATGTATGTTGTGATGTTGCTGAAAGATAGAGATAAGGCTTTCTAAATGAGATTGAGTTCCACGAATATGCAGGGCTAGCTTGTCACGCCCCAACTCGACCCCTCCTACAATCAGTCAGGATGCAACAAAATTTCGGCAGTATAACGACAGTAATTTGGACACTGAGGCTCTAAACCAACCTCTTCGAAACTCATACATCCAACTCCACAATAATTCAACAATTAACAACACAACCACAACATACAATAAACATTCTTTACCATTGCATCCATAGGTTATACGCGTCCATTCCACATCATACATTTACTATATAACATACATTCCCAAAATAGATTATAACCAATCTAGCAACCAAATCATGTTCCAAAACAAGACTACTAAGCTAGCAACATTTAATTCATTATCTTTACAACATCTTATACATCATAAACTTCTAAGTAAATACAAAACATCTAGTTTTAATATACAAGTTAACAAAAGAGAACTACATCTCAGATATCAATGACAAGACTTTGGCACATAGGACTTGTCCACATAAAGCACATTCTCAGCTTCCTGAGGCACGTGTCCGTATTCCTGTTATGTAACACCTGTATGCATGCAATAATAGAGAGTGAGCTTATATAAAACAAGCTCAGTGAAGATCCGATAGATCTCTAACAGTATTTACTATACTCCTTGGAAATGATCCTTTGAGCAGTAAACACGCAATAAAACATCAATAACAATATAAACACATAACTATAATGACCAATCAATAAAGGATACTCTAGTTGGTGTAGCTCCAAACGCCATCACGATCTCAACCATTCTTCTTGTAACTCCCCATTACTCATGCACCTGAGGTACCTCACTAGCCCCTCCCTCCATGACACCTCCGTCATGCGAGCTGGGGGTAGTCTCTGATAGTCATGCCATTATCAACCCGACAGCCCGATGCTGCCCGAGAGGTGGCACACACATACCAAGACTCAGCAATAATAATAAACATCATTCACAGGAGGACAATCTAGCAGAATTGCCTATCTCCCGGTTCATCAATCATCAATCAATAATCATCAATAATCATCAATTATCATCAATTATCATCAATTATCATCAATATAACATTAAGTAATCAATTAAACAACAAACAACTAAGTTAGATGACAAAGTAGGCCATCCAACTTAACATTCATTAAACACATAATCTAACCTTAGTCTAACCATCAACAACTCACAATTCAATCACTCAAACACCACCCAATCATCTAAAGGCTCAATTCAACAATTTAAAGAAAGACAACCTAAACTTCAAATAATCATATCTTACATTCTACTAATCCAAACAACTCCAAATCAGTTTCTAACACTCACCCATTCAATCAACTACATTAGCCCTCTCAGAAAACAACCAAGACACATCAAAATCAAGCTCAACAACCCTAAAACCTCAATGTACCTAGGCTGAAATTTTTTGAATTTTCACCCAAACATCGCAATCGAAAATTTGGCATTATAACGGCGTTACCACGTAATTAACAAACTTTTAGAAATCGACGGCAATCGATTTCAACCACAACAACTCAAGAAAATCATCAAATGGCCAATCTATCAACTTTAAATATCCGAAAATAAATAATTTCGCTACAATGGTTCAAATCTCGTAGTAATACACATAAATGATCCCTAGCATGCACTGAGCAATAATATTACTTCAAATTAACATTCTAACGGTTCAAAATGCAATTATAAGCAAAAACATAAAAGATGACTTTTGAGATCTAGAATTTTTCTCTCATCTTTGATGTGTTTTGATGCAATAAATGTGTATAATGGATGCCCAACAAGTTAAATCAAGCTTTGAACGAAGTGATTTGGACTTGAATTGCAAAATCTATGTGAAAAATGCTTTGAAAAACCTTGAAAATGCCTTCTTTTTGCCTCCCCTTGTAATTTCGGTAATGTGTGTGTAAAATGAGTATGTTTTGTGAGCTTTTGATATGTGTTGATGATATATTAAGCAAAGGTCAAACAAATAAAAGAAAGTCAAAGGTGGAAACTAATTATTTTTAGTGTTTTATTGTCTTTTAATTCATTTTCTTGACTACTCTTGCTCAAATTAATTATGCAACACCTAAACTATCTCAAGTAGTTTATTTTTAGGTGACAAGAAGTTTTACATTCAAACAATTTCACCCGAGTCGGCTTAAAACGCGATTTTTGTAAAAGAAGGTGAAAAGTCATATTATTTATTTTCAAATGTCTTTTGAATGCACAATTAATCTAAAATCATTTAATACCACATATAAATACATTTATATTAATATATACTAGGTCAACGAAAGTCAATGCAAGAATCGGGTTTAGAAGAAATCACTATTTGGCTAAAAAACGCTACTTTTCACCCGAAAAGTATATTTAAATTACTATTCAGTTTTAGAATCAATTTTTATCAAACATGGGTCTATGAATAATAGAGGACTAGGTTTTAAGACGTTTAAAACATCCCTGTAAAAAATTTAGCGGATAGGTGTTCAAAATACTATTCACCAAAACCGACGATAAAATTTCTGATTCCGTTTTTGATGAAAATTTCATGAATGCACACATAACATGTATTAGGAATATAAATCACATATTTAGCACATTCTAAGTCATATAGCACATAAACAGGTCAATTCTCGCAAAATGAGGTAAAGCACACAAATTGAGATAAAGCAAAATATGGGGTCTCACATAGCTTGCTTCAGCTGGTTAGAACAGAGGACTGAAAATCCTTGTGTGGTTTGAATCGACTTCTAAGCCCGTTTGGCTCCTCGCGGAGTATAGCTCACATCCAAACATCTGATTGGGGAACGGGGCAACGCCCATGAAGCTCTGGCGAAAAGGGAAGGCCTACCATGGTTTTGAGGGGGAAGTCCGCTTTCTCATCAAACGGGCAAGTAGGCTCCAGCCATTTTTTTTAAACTACTTATCCATAGTTTAGAAACTAAGTGGTCAAGTAAGTCAAGTTGAGTCAAGTCAGAGAAAATAGACCCCTATAAGAGAAAAAGTAAGGGCAGACGCCTTTTCTTCAACCATGTCTCGAAAGAAAGTAGCTAAGCTTCCTGCTACGAAAGTTGCAAGGTCAAGGGATAAAAAGCAACTGGCTAACAATCGGCGAATAACCTAACCCTTGGGATCTTCTTCAACCCCAAGATGTGATGAGTTGACATCGATGTGCCAAACGACTCTGTCGATAAGAGCTCTTGGGAGTCATCAGCCTGTTATCCACGGCGTACATTTGATCCGTTGAGCGAGAGCCCTTCCACACGGGACTCCCGGATCACTATGGCCGACTTTCAATCAAGTAGGCTAGATGAAAGGAATTGACTACAACTAGAAATCCTTTTTTCTTACTTGTTTGGGATTGGGGGATGAAGCCGACATCAGAAAACATAGACTCGACTCTCGTTCGGACTACTGAAATAAAGCAAAGGCTGGGGTATTGTGACACAAACTGACCACTCACTTCTTCAACTCCTTAACTCGCTTGTTGCCTACGGCTCTTTCCCAAGGATCCTAGCCAACTACTACCCTTCTTTTGGGAGTTGGTTTTGGAATTCTATTGAGAGTTGCCGCTCCTCAATCTTTGAAATCTAGTCTAGTCCAGCGATAAAGGAATTGATACTTATCTTCGACAAGCCTCGATCTGTGCTGAAGACGTCTACATTAAGGTATCGATTCTCATTGGAAGTGAAGGAACGTACTCATAGACTCGCCCCGGATGCCCTAAAAAGCGTAGGGGCGGGGCATACGAGGTAGTGACCAAATGACCCAATGTATATAGCTAATCTCCCCGCATTTCCTTTTGGAAATGGAGTAAGGAGAGCCCTTAGAGGTATGGATGAAGGTCCAGGGGAAGGGAAACCGTTCCCTTCCTTCTCGCAAGGCCGCTATTCCTGCCAAGGAATAGAGTAAGGCCTTTACCTATTCGAGTTAAGGAGCTAATCCTCCCCGCTATTCCTGACTTTAGGAAGGAATAGAGTAAGGGGAACCCCTTCCTTCTATTAGGGCTAGTGAGTTTTAGACTTAGACTCTACTCCCCAACAAAAATGAGGAAAGACTTGTTGGAAATCGCTGGTTAACTTGGTCCAACCAAGAAAGACATGGGATTTTTTGGGCATAAAGAAAAGATTGGCTACTTCTAAAGCTCTCTTTCTTCTCTTATATAAATAGTTAAGATCTACTCCTAAATGCAGCCGTGATCTTATATTGAATTACTTGATCAAGATAGTGCAATCGATTGAAGACGGAAGACCGGGCACTTAATGTCTAGATTGAGATCGAGATTAAGCTCCAAGTCATGTAGGTTCACGAGAAGGACGTTTGTTTTCTACCATAAACAGAGGGTTGCATTTACTAGGAGAAATCTTTCTATCAATCGTTGGCTGTCGGACAAGGAAAGGCAAGAGTGAGCAGCCACACATGAACTGTGATAAACGATGTCACGATAGGCTTTCCATAACCATCTTTCCTAACGTTGGTAATCAAATCCTTCTTTCAGTCTCACAGGCAAACACTTGATCAAGTATGCATGCCATACCGTTGGCACTTGATTATAGCGAAACCTTGTGAATGGGTTTTCGTGCTATACACCACGTTGAGAAAGACCAACTTCCCTCTAGTATGATGGATCGCTTTCTCTTGCGCATTAATGAATGGATCGAGGAATTGCGTATGAAAGGTTTATGGTCTATCTTATACTATCTAGTACGATCGATCAAGTCATTCAGTACAGTATCTTCGTCGGTGTCGGTCTCGGTCATTGTAATTGATATTGATTCTGATTAATTAGTTGTTATGATGTTCTAGTTTCGTTTTCTCTTTTGTTTGTATATCTTTCTCCTATGCTTTCTGTTGGTCAACAACCAAGAAAAGTGCTCTATACTTATTCACTACTCGTACAGGAATGACTTTCTTTCTGTCTGGAAGGAATCATCCTTTCTCAATCAAGAATGCCTCGATTTCCACGCATCTTTTTCTTTGATGAAAACAATCTTAATAGTACTCAATCGCCTACTACTATTTCTTCTACTACTCTCAGGTACAATGGCTAGTTGGAAAGCCTTTCAAGCCAATCTATTGATTCAAGCAAATAGAGCAGAGAGCTTACCGTTTTTTTCTATTAGACTTGCGAGCTTGTTGTAGTTAGTCCTAAAGGGAGAACCCCGCTGCTTACTTGCTATATCCCTGCATCCTTGTACAGCTCGGCTCGTTCTTCCAGCCTTGCTTCCCCCTTTCCCCTCTTTGAATCAAACCTTAACGCGAATAGGTAAGTGAATCCGCTTTGTGATCGACTCTTTGGATCGCGTTAATACGAATCGGTGAGAAGTTGACTCGGCGATTTGACAACCCAAAAAAAGATGTTCTTTACAAATGGACCCCACGTACTTCGACTTTGATCAGGTGGGCCGGGCTGTAAGCGCGGTAGGAATGAGCTTCCCAAAATGCCAGCCCAGGCCGGGGTCGGCATAGAATGAAGGGGATGGCCCTAATGTTGTCTTTCAGATGCCAGTCAGTCTGTTTGGGCTCATGCCCCGGTCAGGGAAGACAGAAGAAAGGGGGGCTGCAAGAAACATTCCCTTACCATTCCTGCTATGAAAGTTTCAAGGTCAAGGGATAAAAAACAACTGGCTAACAATCTACTGAGCAAGATAGGTCAAGCTTAAGACTAGGAGGGTATTCTTTTTCATGAGCTGCTATTTCAAGGAATAGGAATAAGTTGTTTGACAGGTAACTTTTGATTTCATAAGAGCAGAAAGCCGAACCTCTGATCGGCTTGGACACATAAAAAAGTCCTGGCGTCGAGAGAGATTTGAGATTCCTAGTGACATCAGCTATCGGCTATTGGCCTTTGTGAAAGCTTCTCCTCAATATGTTTGATCCCTTTCCAAACCTTCCTCTTCATCAATGATTATGGGCTAGGGTAGAGCCTCGGAGCCGGCCCAAGCGAAGCTCGGTACTCGAAGGCTTGAGGAGCAGCCTGAAAAAGGGAAAGCCGTGGAGATGGCAAACTCGCCGGTCAGGCACAGCGTGAGGCTGACTACAGCAGACCGGGAGGTTACAATTCCTATTTTCCTTTTCAATTTCTGGGAGTGAATGTAGGAAGTGCGGATTTGGGGTGCAAGGTGGGCTACCTCCCATCCTCCTATCTTGGTGTCCTGTTGGGCGTTAAATAACACTGCAACAAATAAGAGCCCAATGAGTTAGAGTGGAGAGTAACCAACTCTCTTTTATATAGGAATAAAGATCAACCTTATCGTTTGGGGACATCATTGGCTTAATTCCTATCCCAACTGTTGAATCCAAAGCCTAAGCCTAAACCGTCACTCCGCCTTTAACTCATTTGCAAACAATAGAATGGCATTCAAGAGTTGAATCAAATCAACAAGGGACGAGAGAAAAGATAAGGCATTTGAGCAAACTAAAGAGCTCCTTATCGAGCTGCCTAAAAGGGCATTCGATTCGTGAACAGTTGATACAAGAGCTTATGGTGCGCATTTTCCTATTTTCCCTGCCCTGGTTACGAAACTGTGCTCCAGGGATGGTCCTTACGCTTGGCCACACCCCTTCTCTTCTTTCTCCTTTTTCTTTCTTTCTGTCCTTTGGTTTAAGGTTCATAAGGGGAATGCTCGCTACTATAAGATAGCTCTACATTCCTTCGAGGCAATCGTAGCTAAGCTCTGAGACTATTCAAGCTAGCATGGTAGCGATACTGAGGAGGATACCTAGCTAGTCTTGAACCAGAGCAGGGAAATGAAGCCCTCGATTAACAAATAGCTCCCCGTTCTATCCAATAGACTCTTTGCTAAAGTTCAAAGGCTTTAAGGCACTTGTTTGACGGTTCATTCAATTCAAGTCCAAGTATTCTACTCGTAGCTTTGAAGGCCTGCTCTTTTTAATTAAGGTCTTGCTTTCCTCTCTGAACCGTACGGATATGATACCTTTGCTTTGTTGCCTCTTTCTCCTCTATTATTAAATCGGTTTCCTCCTTATCTTACAACATCGGTTCTTCCTTTTCCTTTAGGTTACTAAATGGTTCTCTTCGCCCCATGAGATTGAAAGGAGTGAACTTGTTCCCTATCATAGAAGTTAGCCCTTGACGACCTTATCTTCTTCACCAGCTTCTGGTTCGTCACTCAAATCCTTCTTTGGAATTGAATTTAGAATACCACAATATTTCATCTTTTTGGGGGTTAATTCTCTCAATGGTGAATCGATCATTCGATATTCTTTGACTTTTGAGAGGACGGAATGGAAGAAAAGCATCACATGCTAGCAGATATGGTCACCATCATAGGTACTCAAGATATTGTGTCTGGAGAGGGGGATAGATAGGACTACTAGTTGCTCAATCAGGACCCTTGCTTTATTGCGAGCCAAAAACCTTGATAGATTCCCATTCCCTTTCTATCCTCAATACTAGAGATGAACGAATTCCATAAGCCCGAAATTTAGATCGAAGAATTTGATTTCTGTTGTTGGTCTTCGAATTTCATGAACGCAGAGCCAATGAGTTCAGTTGAACAACCTATATAGTAAATAGAAGTGGAAGAGCCTTTCGTTTCGTTTAGAGTTGTTTAAAACAAACAGTCAATAAGATAACCAATGGCAAGAACTCTAAGTAATGGGAGGACTTTGAAGGAATAGATTGATATGAAGATTTAAATAACCCGGTATTCTTTGACAAGAGTGAGTAGGGAAGAGATGGAATTTCGGTCTTTGGCTAGAGATGCGCCTTTCTTCTATTCTCTTATTAGAAATCCTTCTTTCTTGCTGTATGCCCATCTGTGACTCTGGCATTACTCAATAGAGGTGCAAGGCTGTAATACCCGAGCCCGGAACGTGAAATTTTCCTATTTATTTTTTCTAAAAATTATATTTTTCTTAAATTCCTTGACATTTAATTGTTATTCGTTCTTTGTCGTAAACTGCCTTGCATATCGAGAGCGTTAGTTAGGAAATGATTTCTAGTCCTCAGCAAATACTGAAAACTAGTATTTAGTGTTTTAATTTTGGTGTTTTAGTTGTTGTTGACTAGAATTATAATGGTATTAGTTGTTTTAGCCTTAAAATGCATGAAGTAAGCTTAGTTGACCAAGTTTAAGTTAGAATTGACCAAGACCTTGACTTTGACCTTTTGTTGTCACCTTTTAATAAAGCATAAAATAGGAAATAAAACAACAAAAGCTGAAAAAAAGAGAGAAGGCCGAAACTACAAGGGAAAAAGAAAAAAAAAGATTTTCAACTTCAAATCTTCAAATCTTCGCGAGGGTTTGCACGGGGTTGTTTTCTAGGCTTCCAAAGTGGTTTTCCTAGCGCCTAGTAGTGTCTAAGGTGAGGGTTTCATCGTTATTTGCGCATTTGAAATTATTATGTCTAAACTTTAATTTTTGGAAATTATGCGTAGATCGTTATTTTATTCGTTTTGATGCTTGAAGAATGTTCCTTGACAATTGTAGAACATGTATTTGTAGTTTTTTAGCATTTTCTACGGTTGAACATAGCAATTGCAATTTAATTTGATAATGGAATAATAAAATATGAATAGTAAACCCCCGTTTTGTAAAAGTTTCTCTGTTTTGCGATCTGTTGATGTAGGAAGGTGCTAGATATGCTAGAATGCTTAAATGTATGGTTTATTTGGATTGTGTAATGGAAAATCGGGGAAAAATGGCTTGGTACATGTTGGGGTCATTCCGGTCGGGTTTGGCAATTTCTTGTTTTGCGTGAAAGCATTGTCGAGGTATGTCATGGAAGCACTTTTGGTGCAGTTGTGACATTGGTTGGGTGATCGGTTGAGGTAGCTGTAGTTCAAATTAGCAAAGGGAGAAATCGGGGCTTTGTGGGAATTCTAGGGTAAAGTAGGGTTTCGTGGTCTTTAGACGTGCCTTATGGTGTCCTAGGAGGAGTGGTGATGTCGGTTTCCAAAACTCGTAGCTCGTTTCGAAGTAGTAGCATTTTGAAAGTTGGGGTCGTTGTGTGTTTTGTTGGACTTTAGCATGTTTTGGCTTTTAGAATGTTATTGTTGCTTGTTGTTGCTTATTGTGCTTATTATAGTTGATTGTGATTGAAATGTATATCAACTGTTGCTATTGCGTGCGAGAGTAACCTACTTTGTTATTCTCCCACGTGTGGCTCTATCGCTCGATTGTTGCATTGTATATTGTATTGCATTCATAGAGTCAGAGGCAGTGTGATGGGCCTCTCTGGGTAGCCTCGGGTTGCCAGTGTTGGTTGCTCTAGCTCCGTGTCCTATTCCCTTTCTTGCTTGGGTTGTCGCCCAGGGAGATTTAGGTCGTAGAATTGATTGGATACTTCCGGGGTATTCCAAACTAAAGTTATAAGGTGGTTGGGCCGGCGCGTCGTCATCGGATTCGTGGATTGAAGTTGCTCGTGGAAAGTGAATTGTATCCTTTAATTGAATGGTTATAGCCTTAATGTTTGTCTTGATTTATTGTTGGTTTAATGCTTGTCTTGATTTATTGTTGGCTTAGCTTGTATCTTTATATGTTAATTGACTGATCTACTTGACTATTTGCATTGCATTCTCCTTTCACCTCCGTCCTTGAGACCAATTAACCCTCGCTGAGCAATATATTTTACAGGAGTAGTTGAGGTTGATCCTATTGAGGTGGTTGAGGAGGAGGAGGAGAGAGTGGAGGTGTTTCATTGATAGCACTTTCTTTGCTTAGCTGGTTGTTGGTTGCCAGTCTTTTGTGCGGGCCATGCTTGATGTGTATATTGCTTGGTTGTCGCTTCATTTTGAGGCTTGTAGCCTTGTATATAGTTTCTATTTTAAGGCCTCTACGGTCTTATGTTGTAATAGGTGAAAGGTTGTAAAGTTGTAAAGATGTACTCTTACGACTAGTAAAAAACTGCATGCTAATGGTTTTACTGCTTAGTGGCATAAGTACCTGTGTAGTATCATGTCATTTTGGGTTGTAAAGTTGGATAATGAGAAGATGTATGTTTCTAAAAGAAAGTTGACTTGTTTCAAATGACTATTGTGGGTTTCGCGAATATTATGTTGAATGTAGGATTTTTGGATCGTCCATGGTACAGAGGAGACTCCGTCCGTGTGTCAGGTCCGGGCTTGGCATTTTGCGGGGTCGGGTCAGGGCGTGACATCTTTAGGTGGTATCAGAGCGCAATAGTATTGCATGAGCCGAGATATGTTTCTCGGTCTGTGGGGTAAAGGTCTAAAATGATAAAGTGTTATTGTGTGATTGTTAAGTGGAAAAAATGTTATAGTATGACAATGTGAACTTGGAGTGCTTATGTGCTTAAGTGAATTAGTTTGACATGTCAATCTTGTGATATGTGAATTGTGTGATAGGATATTTGATTGTTATTGAGTTGAGTGTTATCTAATCTTATGTGTTATATTTCTGTCTATAAACTGCTCTTATATGTTGCCAGCTATTATAAGTTGTTACTATGCCGCCATGTCGTAGTACTCAAGGCCAAGGGGCAGATGAGGAGGCAGCAGAACAGGGTCAGCAACCGATGCTTGAACAGTTTATGGCTACTATGATCGCTGCAGTTGACCGGATTACTCAGGTATTGCATGAGCAGAGGCAGGAGCGGAATAATAATCCCCAGGGAAATCAAGCTAATCTTGGTGGACAAAGGTATAGGGCTGAGAATAATCAGTTGGAGAAATTCCTTAGGCACGAGCCGGGTAAGTTCTTTGGAGAGTCGGATGACGAGGCAGCCGAGAGATGGCTTAACCGTGTTGAGAAAATTTACGCTGCTTTGAGGTACACTGACGAGGCAAAGATAGTATATACAACATTCCTGTTTGAGGGCGACGCGGAACAATGGTGGAACACTGTCAGGTTGAGGTGGGACTGTGAGGATGTTCCGCATTTGTGGGATGATTTCGTGAGTGAGTTTCAGGACAAGTATATTCCCGAGATGGCTAGGGAAAGGCGGGAAGAAGAATTTGTGAGCCTGAAGCAGGGAAATATGACTGTCGCACAGTATGAGGCTAGGTTTGTCAGATTGTCGAGGTATATGCCTGAGCTGGTGTAGCCAGCTAAGAGGATGATTAGTAGGTTTGTTCGTGGGCTGAGAATGGATATACAGTTGCATTTGACTGGGCAGACTTATGCTACTTATCCCGAGGCATTCCAAGCAGCCTCGAAGTTTGAGAATCGAAAGTCAAAGATGATAGCTGAGAGTAGCCAGTCGAGTAAGAAACAGTACTTGGGCCAGAGCAGCCAGAGTCAGCAGAGGAAGTATTAGACTTTTGTTCAGGTTCCTCAGCAGTGCCCGTATCAGCCACAGTATCAGATTCAGGCGAGACCAGCTGTGACTAGACCCCAGCTGGGAGGTACAGTTCCTACCACTGTCAGAGGCCCCGCACCTACGGGAAACACTGTTGTAAGGCAAAATCAGCAGTGTAACTTTTGTAATCGATCGGGGCACATTGAAGCTAATTGCCGGAGAAAGAGTGGTAAGTGCACTGGCTGTGGGAGCGATCAACATAGGGTGAAAGATTGCCCTAAGTTTAAGAATGTTCAGGGCCGTACTGGAGGCCAGGGTGTGCAGAACAGGGCTACAGGTGCAGGTCCAGCACAGAGGGTACAGGCTAAGGTCTTTGCACTAGATGTGGAGGAGTTACCCGATACCACAACAATAGTGGAAGGTACCTTTCTTCTCAATACTCAGCCAGTTAAAGTTTTGATTCATCCCGAAGCTACGCATTCGCTTATAACTTCGCATGTGCACGATCTGTGAATGTTAGCATTGATAAACTGCCACATAAAGTTGAAGTTAGTACGCCTTTGGGTGCAAAATTTGTTACTGAGTCTATTTGCAAATCTTGTGATATATGCATTGAGGACCCTAATTTTCTTGCTGATTTAATTATACTGCCCTTTCGTGACTTTGAAATCATTTTGGGAATAGACTAGTTGGGGAAATACTATGCTCAGTTGGATTGTAGAACAAAAATTGTTTATCTTCAGATTCTTGACCTACCAGTACTAGAGATTGTTGGGAACTGCAAGGCTGCTAGGATACCCCTTTTATCATGAATCAAGGCTTCCAAGTTGTTGAATAAGGGCTGTGAAGCTTACCTAGCTTATCTAATCAATCAACCTACTGATAAGGTGAATTTGAATGAGGTTCCAAATGTTAAAGACTTCCCTGGTGTATTTCCCGGGGAATTACAGGGTTTCCCACCGGATAGGGAGATTGAGTTTGTGATTGATCTTATGCCTGGCACTGCGCCAATTTCTAGAAGTCCTTATAGAATGGCACCGGCCGAACTTCAGGAATTGAAAATTCAGCTTCAGAACTTGCTTGAGAAAGGGTTTACACAACCTAGTTCTTCGCCGTGGGGTGCGCCTGTGTTGTTTGTGAGAAAGAAAGACGGCACGCTAATGTTATGTATTGATTACAGAGGACTTAATCAAGTGATGATTAAGAACAAATACCCCTTGCCGTTGATTGAAGAATTGTTTGACCAATTGTAGGGTGCGAGTGTTTACTCAAAATTTGACTTGAGGCAGGGTTACTATCAACTCAGGATTCGGAGTGATGATATACCTAAGACGGCATTCAACACTAGATATGACCACTATGAATTTGTTGTGTTACCG
This sequence comes from Ehretia macrophylla, assembly GCA_037974665.1. Lineage (NCBI taxonomy): Eukaryota > Viridiplantae > Streptophyta > Magnoliopsida > Boraginales > Ehretiaceae > Ehretia > Ehretia macrophylla. The sequence goes on along the minus strand of CM075782.1, from coordinate 39,643,022 downwards.
TTTGGATTGACGAATGCACTAGCCGCATTCATGGACTTGATGCAGAGGGTCTTTCGACCTTATCTCGATCAATTTGTCGTAATCTTTATTGATGACATTTTAGTATACTCTAAGAATGAGGCTGAACATGAACAACATTTGAAGATTGTGTTACAGACTTTGCAAGAAAATAAGCTTTTTGCTAAATTCAGCAAGTGCGAATTCTGGTTGAATCAAATATCTTTTCTGGGCCATATCATTTCACGTCAAGGAATTTCAGTAGACCCAGCTAAGATTGAAGTTGTTTCGTCTTGGAAGAGACCTGAAACGGTGTCAGAGATTTGGAGCTTTCTGGGGTTAGCAGGTTACTATCGGAGGTTTGTTAAAGACTTTTCCAAAATTTTTGGGCCTTTAAACCAGTTGACTCGAAAGAAAGTTACTTACAACTGGGATGCTAAATGTGAATCCAGTTTCCAAGAACTGAAGAAGAGACTAACTACGGCTCCTATACTAGCTTTACCTGAAGGTATAGAAAACTTTGTTGTCTACAGTGATGCATCTAAAGAGGGATTGAGCTGTGTTTTAATGCAGAATGGTAAGGTGATTGCTTATGCTTCGAGAAAGTTGAAACCATATGAAGTCAATTACCCTACACATGATCTTGAGTTAGCTGCAGTTGTGTTTGCTTTAAAGAAGTGGCGTCATTACTTGTGGGGTAGCAGATTTGAAATTTTTACTGACCACAGAGTCTCAAATATTTATTTTCACAAAAAGATTTGAATATGAGGCAGCGAAGATGGCTAGAGCTATTAAGTGGCTATAATTGTTCTATAAACTACGTGTCAGGTAAGGCCAATGTTGTTGCAGATGCTTTGAGCCGAAAGGCTACTATTGCAAGCCTAATTATCAAGGATTGGGAGACTTTGGAGGAAATTTGCTCGTGGAAGCCAAAAGCTACTGAAGTAGGGATTCGATTTGCTAGCTTGCAAATTCAGTCGGGATTGCTAACACAAATCAGGGAAGCTCAGAAGACTGATCCTCACATCTTGAAAATCCAAGAAAAAACAAAAGGGGGAGAGTTGGAGTTTAAATTACACGCAGATGGTATCTTCAGATTCAGGGATAGAGTCTGTGTTCCTGGTGATCTGACTTTGAAGAATGAGATTCTGTCTGAGGGACATAATTCAAGATATACGATTCACCCTGGCAGTACTAAAATGTATAGAGATATGAAACAACACTTCTGGTGGAACAATATGAAGAGGGAGATTGCTGGGTATGTATCCAGGTGTTTAACTTGCCAGAGGGTTAAAGCTGAGCATCAGAGGCCAACCGGGCTTCTGCAACCGTTGTCGATTCCGCAATGGAAGTGGGTGCATGTAACAATGGACCTTGTGACTGATCTTCCGAGATCTCCAAGATGATGTGATTCTGTTTGGGTTGTTGTGGACCGATTGACTAAGATTTCACATTTTATTCCCGTGAACAAATAGGATAGCCTTGATAAACTAGCTGAGCTGTATGTTGCTAATATTGTGAGACTTCATGGTGTACCACAGAGTATAATGTCAGATAGAGATCCCAGATTTAGATCTCATTTTTGGTCGAAGTTGCAAGAGGCCATGGGACCTAAATTGAGCTTCAGTAATGCATATCATCCACAAACTGATGGCCAGTCTGAGAGAACCATCAGGATCTTGGAAGACATGCTTCGGGCATGTGTGTTAGACTTTGGGAAGAATTGGGAGAAGTTTTTGCCTTTAGCGGAGTTCGCCTACAATAATAGTTATCAATCTACTATAGGTATGGCTCCCTACGAGGCGTTGTACAGTCGTAAATGTAGATCCCCATTGTATTGGGAAGAGGTTGGAGAGATGAGAACAGTTGATCCGACTATGTTACCTGAGATGATTAAGATGGTGGATAATGTTCACCTTATTCGCCAACGTATGCTTATAGCTCAGAGTCGTCAGAAGAGTTACGCTAACAAGCACCGTCGGGATCTTGAGTTTGCTTTGGGAGATCGGGTGTTTCTTAAGATTTCTCCTCGAAAGGAGTTGATTCGGCATGGTAAGAGCGGGAAACTTAGTCCTAGGTATGTGGGTCCGTTTGAGATCACCGAAAATGTGGGTCCTTTGGCTTATCGGTTAGCTTTACCTTCAAGCTTGTCGAGATTGCATGATGTTTTCCACGTGTTAATGTTAAGGAAATATTATCTAGATCCTTCATATGTACTTGAACCAGAGCCTTTGCAAATTGAGGAAAAGTTAACTTATGAGAAGAGACCGATTCGAATTGTGGATCGGAAAGTGCAGGAACTTCGCAGGAAGAGTATTCCGATGGTAAAGGTTCTGTGGAATCATCACGGGTTTGAGGAAGCAACTTTGGAAAGAGAGGACCAGGTTCGGAGTCAGTATCCAGAGTTGTTTGCCGACCAGGTAAGAATTACGTGGACGCAATTGTCTTAAGGGGGAGAGGGTGTAATACTCAAGCCCAGAATGTGAAATTTTCCTGTTTATTTTTTCTGAAAATTATATTTTTCTTAAATTCCTTGATATTTAATTGTTATTCGTTATTTGTCGCAAACTGCATTGCATATCGAGAGCGTTAGTTAGGAAATGATTTCTAGTCCTCAGCAAATACTGAAAACTAGTATTTAGTGTTTTAATTTTAGTGTTTTAGTTGTTGTTGACTAGAATTATAATGGTATTAGTTGTTTTAGCCTTAAAATGCATGAAATAAGCTTAGTTGACCAAGTTTAAGTTAGAATTAACCAAGACCTTGACTTTGACCTTTTGTTGTCACCTTTTAATAAAGCATAAAATAGGAAATAAAACAACAAAAGCTAAAAAAAAAAGAGAGAAAGCTGAAACTACAAGGGAAAAAGAAAAAAAAAGATTTTCAACTTCAAATCTTCAAATCTTCGCGAGGGTTTGCACGGGGTTGTTTCCGAGGCTACCAACATGGTTTTCCTAGCGTCTAGTAGCATCTAAGGTGAGGGTTTCATCGTTATTTGGGCATTTGAAATTATTATGTCTAAACTTTAATTTTTGGGAATTATGCGTAGATCATTATTTTATCTGTTTTGATGGTTGAAGAATGTTTCTTGACAATTGTAGAACATATATTTGTAGCTTTTTAGCATTTTCTACGGTTGAACATAGCAATTACAATTTAATTTGACAATGGAATAGTAAAATATGAATAGTAAACCCCCGTTTCGTAAAAGTTGCTATGTTTTGCGATCTGTTGATGTAGGAAGGTGCTAGATATGCTAGAATGCTTAAATGTATGGTTTATTTGGATTGTGTAATGGAAAACTGGGGAAAAATGGCTTGGTACATGTTGGGGTCATTTCGGTCGAGTTTGGCAATTCCTCGTTTTGTGTGAAGGCATTGTCGAGGTATGTCATGGAAGCACTTTTGGTGCAATTGTGAAATTGGTTGGGTGATCAGTTGAGGTAGCTATAGTTCAAACGAGCAACGGGAGAAATCGAGGCTTTGCGGGAATTCTAGGGTAAAGTAGGGTTTCATGGTCTTTAGACGTGCCTTATGGTGTCCTAGGAGGTGTGGTGAGTCGGTTCCAAAACTCGTAGCTCGTTTGGAAGTAGTAGCATTTTGAAAGTTGGGGTCGTTGTGTGTTTTGTTGGGCTTTAGCATGTTTTGGCTTTTAGAATGTTATTGTTGCTTGTTGTTGCTTATTGTGCTTATTATACTTGATTGTGGTTGAAATGTATATCAACTGTTGCTATTGCGTGCGAGAGTAACCTAATTTGTTATTCTCCCACGTGTGTCTCTATCGCTCTATTGTTGCATTGTATATTATATTGCATTCATAGAGTCAGGGGCGGTGTGATGGGCCTTTCTGGGTAGCCTCGGGTTGCCAGTGTTGGTTGCTCTAGCTCCGTGTCCTATTCCCTTTCTTGCTTGGGTTGCCGCCTAGGGAGATTTGGGTCGTAGAATTGATTGGATACTTCCGGGGTATTCTAAACTGAAGTTATAAGGTGGTTGGGCCGGCGCGTCGTCATCGGATTCGTGAATTGAAGTTGCTCGTGGAAAGTGAATTGTATCCTTTAATTGAATGGTTATAGCCTTAATGCTTGTCTTGATTTATTGTTGGCTTAGCTTGTATCTCTATATGTTTATTGACTGATCTACTTGACTATTTGCATTGCATTCTCCTCTCACCTCCGTCCTTGAGACCAATTAACCCTCGCTGAGCAATAGTTTTTGCTCATCCATTTCTATACTATATTTTACAGGAGTAGTTGAGGTTGATCCTATTGAGGTGGTTGAGGAGGAGGAGGAGGAGAAAATGGAGGTGTTTCCTTGATAGCACTTTCTTTGCTTAGCTGGTGGTTGGTTGCCAGTCTTTTGTACAGGCTATGCTTGATGTGTATATTGCTTGGTTGTCGCTTCATTTTGAGGCTTGTAGCCTTTTATATAGTTTCTATTTTGAGGCCTCTACGGTCTTATTTTGTAATAGGTGAAATGTTGTGAAGTTGTAAAGATGTATTCTCGTGACTAGTAAATAACTGCATGCTAATGGTTTTACTGCCTAGTGGCATAAGTACCTGTGTAGTATGCATGTGACGCCCGAGATTTAGCCATGCATTTAATTACTATTGCATATCTTGTTTGCGCATTTACTTTTGTGCTTTGCTAACTGACTTTTGTGGCTACTATTCATTCCATTTTTAAACTGCATTTTATTACTCGATTAACATTTTTATTAAATCATATTAATTATTAAAGTAGTGAGAAAAATGTGCAATTGAGCTAGGGGCGATAGGAGAGCTCGTTTAGAAAATGATTTTTGTAGTTGAGTGAATAGTGTTACGTAACTAACTTAGAGATTTAATTAACTAGCACACATGTTTCACCTTAGGCTCGTTTTTAAGCTTACTACGCGCATTTTAAAAGCCACCTAAACGCCCAAACTAGACCACACCTTTTATAAAGCCAAAACAACTCACACTTTAGCTCATATAGCACACAAAAAAAAAAAAATAGAAGCTGATTTGCACTGTAGCAGGGCCGAAACACTGCAGCAGCTTTGGGAGAGATTTTTCTTCTTCAACTCTTCAATCCAAGCCTTCCCAACCCTTGAGCTAGTGGATTAGGGTGTGTGCAAGGTTCCTAGGTGCTCCTACGCGCATTGGTGAGGGATTTCACGGCTTGTTTTTGCATTTCTAAATAGTTGTCAATTTCTTGATTTGTTGAAAATGTGATCAAATGCTATTGTATGAGTTATCTATGCTAATATACCATCTATATGAATGCTAGAGAACACATTTGAGCCGTTGTTTTGCTTTTTAAACGGTTAGAATCATTAATTTGAAATTTTGGGTAAATAGTGACGTTTTTCTAGGGTTTCGCGTAATTGCTCGAATTAGCTTGATTCAATTATTCTATTAGATGCCTTAGGTGCTAGTGAAGGTAACCTAATAGCCCCATGCACTTGCATTGTCCTTAAATCACCTAAAATGGAAAATAGCCGACTTTAATTTGGGGCTTTCGGGGTTAATGCGAATCCGGGTGGATTCGGGCTTTAATTCTAGTATCCTTAGGCTACCTAGGTTCTATAGAAGCCTTGATATCCCTTGTTTGAAGCCCGGACAATGTATGTGTAGTTTAAAGCCATAAGAGGGAATTTGGGGCTTTCGGGGTAATCGCGGGCATTTGAATGAGTTAGAGGGTCGAGAGGTTACCTTGAGGGTTAGTTAGAAGGTTGGGAGAGTTTCCTTTGAAAATGGAATCGTTAACCTTGGTTTGGAAGAGAAATAGTTTGAAAAACAAAGGGGTTTAGGTGAAATTTCGGTTGACTCACACTTCTAAACCCATGGCATGACTCCTTAAGTGTTTTATATGTGGTTTCAAGTTGATTTGGAGTTTTGGTATAATACTATGCTTAGCTTGTATATGTTCCTTTGTAAACTGCTTACTAGCCTCTATAATTGCTTCTATCCTAATTGCATCGAGGTCAACCTACTTTGTTGATCCTCCTATGTGTTAATGCTTATATTATTGCTATTAACTTGCCATTGTTAAGTGCATTGCATAGTGGTTGCGCAACCATAGTGTCAGGGGCGGATGCGTTGAATATCGGCTGGGCGGCAGAGGGCTTGCCAGTGGATATTCAATCTCCGTGCCCTAGTCCCTCATTCGCCTGGTCCAGAGATTGCCAGGGAATGTTGGGTCGTAGGATTCGGGGTACATCCGGAGTACACCCACTGGAGTGATTGGGGTTATGCCGGCTTATCGTGATCGTGCTCGTGGTTCGTGGATCGTGAATGAAGATCAGTGAAGATTGGTGTATAGGGAATTGTGTGATATGTATCCTTTTTAATGTGTGGTTACTTAAGTTATCATTGTTTCTTAAATTGTCTAAGTGATATTGTTGTATAACTGTATTATCTGTTGCATTGCACGCCCCGGGACTATATCCCTCACTGGGCAACAGTGGTTGCTCATACCTCAATATATGTTTCAGGAATCGCTGAGGGTGATCCCCAGCTTGTTGAGTTAGTTGAGGAGGAGGAAGTTTAGATTGACCCTTTACCTTAGTTGCTGTGCCTGATAGCTTGAGGTGGTTTAATTCCTTGCTGCTTTGTGGAAGGCTCAACTATTTATTTTATGTCCTATTTTGTAGCCTAAGGGCTATGTATATGCTTGTTGTATAAGTTGAAGACTAGTTGGTTGTGGTGTAGCTTTGAAAGCCTATGTACTGTAATAACTTATGATCTACTTCTATTCGCTTTGCTTGCTTGGGAGTGAATGGCTTAAAGTAGATATGTTTGATCTTTCAATTATGCTTAATTGATTTCCTAGAATGTCATGATTATAAAAGTATGTTGATAATAAGTTCTCGCATGCTTGTGTGTTTTGGCACTATTGTGTACTATAAGGCTCGGATGGCCTTAGAACTTTGTTGTTTAATTCAGAAAAGCTTGTATTGTATTGTTGGGACTTTGTTTGAGTGATTACAGGTTTTTAGAATGTCCACGGTACAGGGGAGACTCTGTCCGTGTGTCGGGTCCGGACTTAACCTTTAGCTTGGGGGTTGGGTCGGGGCGTGACATTTAAGTGGTATCAGAGCTATAGATTGCATGAAGCCGGGTTAAATTTCTCGGTCTGTCGGTAGAGATTTGTTATGTGACTTTGTGAATGCATGAGTCCTTGATTTTGATTGGCCTAAGTGAAATTTGAATAAGGAATGAACATGCTAGCATGGAAATAGAATATCAGGAGTCTAGAATGTCAAGTATGATCTAGTGATTTACGTGTACTTCAAGAATGTGGAATATTTATTTGAACTTCTATGTACTTGACTTTATGTGAATCTAATTGGACTTTTCTTTATGTGTTTACTTATAAATTGCATATATACATATATATACCTGTCATAACACTTTGCATTCTAGCTACTCGAGATGGGGCCCTGCCGTCGTGCTGATAATCCGAATGTTGGTGGAGAACCCGAGGGGGTTCATGGGCAAGAAGCTGAGGTGGCCGAAAATGCACCGCAGGTTCAAGAACCGAGCACTGCACAGATCTTGGCCACGATGGCCACTGCTATGAACACTATCGCCCAGTTTGTTACACAACAGGGTCAGCCAGGGGTCGTTGGAGGTAATCAGGCTGCGAGAGCCGGAGGTAGTGGTCCTACCGGAGGGAATCTGTATGATCGGTTTATACATCATGGGGCCTATACTTTCTTTGGGGAGCCGGACGATATGAAAGCTGAGATGTGGCTAAGGAAGTTTGAGAGAGTGGCAGCAATACTCGAGTGCCATGATGACATGAAAATTACTTATGCTACTTTCCTTCTCGAGGGTGATACTGAAGATTGGTAGAATACCATCAGTGAGAAATGGGGAGCTGAGGGAGTTCATCATTCGTGGGCCGACTTTGTCCGAGAATTTCGAGACAAGTATATATCGGTAGTTGCCCGCGAGAGGCGACAAACAGAGTTCATAAACTTGAAGTAGGGAAGTATGACGGTAGATCAATACGAGGCTACTTTTACCCGGCTTTCCCGTTATGCACCAGCTTTGATTCAGCCGGAAGACATGAAGATCCAGAGGTTCATCCTGGGTTTGAGGAGAGATATTATGCTGAACTTGTCTTCAAATGATTTTCCCAACTACGCTGCAGTAGTCCGAGCCGTCTCGAGGTATGAGAAACGGAAGGCCGATGTGTTAGCCGAGACGAGTCAATCGAGTAAACGGTTTCAGTCTCATAGTCAAGGGTACTAGGGGCAGGCTGTATCAGTTGGGCAGAGTTCACAGCCGAGGCAGACTCAGAGTTATATCGGGCCTACTGAGACTCAGACACGACCAGTTCAGAGTCAGACTCCGAGTCAGTTCCGTCCAGCAGTTTCCCGTTCGCAGCAGGGTAGTTCAGCTACCTCTACTTACAGAGCTCCTTCGGGAGGCATTGTTGCAAGACGTCACCAGCAGTGCAGCTTCTGTCAGCGCCAGGGCCATACTGAGGATGTTTGTTGGAAGAAACATAACAAGTGTACAGGTTGCGGCAGTGATCAGCACAGGGTTAAAGACTGTTAGAAATTTAAGAACCCTAGGGGTCAGACAGCAGCTCAGAACTCTCAGACCAGGGCACCAGCTGCAGCACCACCACCACGAGGTCAGGCCCGTGTATTTGCTTTGGATGCTGAGGAGCTTCTGGATACTACCGCTGTGGTAGAAGGTATTTTTCTTCTTAATGATCAATCAGTTAAGGTTTTAATTGATTCCGGGGCTTCGCATTCTTTTATTACTCCTACTTGTGCACAAATTGCTAAATTGAAACATGATAAACTGTTGCATGAGATTGTGGTTTATACTCCTATGGGTCCGAAGTTTGTTACTAGATCTATTTGCAGAGCATGTAGTATATTTATTGAGGGTCGTGTTTTTCCTGCTGATTTGATTATCCTACCCTTCAATGACTTTGAAATTATATTGGGGATGGACTGGTTAAGTAAATATTATGCCCAGCTTGATTGTAGAAAGAAGATTGTGTATCTAGAAATGCCTGACCAGCCTATACTTAAAATAGTTGGTAGTAGAAAATCTACGGGAACTCCTATTATTTCTTCTATTAGGGCATCTAAATTATTGAGCAAGGGTTGTGAGGCTTATCTTGCATATTTGATTAATCAACCTGGGGATCAATTGAAATTGAATGATGTACCTATCGTGAGAGAGTTTCTGGGGGTCTTTCCTGAGGAATTACCTGGGTTACCGCCTGATAGAGAGATAGAGTTCATGATTGATTTATTGTCGGGGACTTCACCTATCTCTAGGACTCCGTACAGAATGGCTCCACCTGAGTTGCAGGAATTGAAAGTTCAATTGCAGGGCTTGCTTGAGAAGGGATTCATTCAGCCGAGTTCTTCACCGTGGGGTGCGCCAGTCCTATTTGTTAAAAAGAAAGACGGATCTCTTCGCCTGTGCATTGATTATCGGGGTCTTAATCAGGTAACCATCAAAAATAAATATCCTTTGCCTTTAATCGAAGAGTTGTTTGATCAGTTTCAAGGCGCCAGGGTATTCTCTAAATTTGATCTGAGGCAGGGCTATTATCAACTGAGGATCAAAAAAGATGATGTTCCTAAAACTGCTTTCAGAACTCGATATGGCCATTATGAGTTTGTTGTCTTGCCGTTTGGTCTTACTAATGCTCCCGCCGCATTCATGGATTTAATGCAGAGGGTATTCCGTCCTTATCTGGACCAATTTGTGGTCATATTCATTGATGATATTCTTGTCTATTCTAAATCTGAGGCGGAACATGAACAGCATCTCAGAATTGTGTTGCAGACTCTTCAGGAGCATCAGTTGTTTGCAAAGTTTAGCAAATGTGAATTCTGGCTTAAGCAAGTTGCTTTTCTTGGCCATATTATCTCGCAGGATGGTATTTCTGTTGATCCAGCGAAGATTGAAGTGGTGTTATCTTGGAAACGACCTGAAACTGTTACAGAAATTCGTAGCTTTCTTGGTTTAGCTGGGTATTATCGGAGGTTTGTCAAGGATTTCTCTAAGATTGCAGGTCCTTTAACTCAACTTACTCAGAAGAAAACAGTTTTTGACTAGAGTGATAAATGCGAGGCCAGCTTCCAGGAATTGAAGAAGAGATTGACTACAGCTCCTATTCTTGCTTTACCTGAGGGTTATGATAATTTGGTGATCTATAGTGATGCTTCGAAGGAAGGTCTGGGTTGTGTATTGATGCAGAATGGCAGGGTTATTGCTTATGCTTCCAGGAAACTGAAGCCTTATGAACTCAACTATCCGACTCATGATCTTGAGCTTGCAGCTATCATTCTTGCATTAAAGAAATGGCGTCATTATCTCTGGGGCAACAAGTTTGAAATCTTTACAGATCATAAGAGCTTGAAATATCTGTTTTCACAGAAAGAGTTAAACATGAGGCAGAGGCGTTGGCTGGAATTACTTGAGGACTATAACTGTACTATTAACTATCTTCCGGGCAAGGCCAATATTGTTGCTGATGCTTTGAGTCGAAAGGCTGCTGTTACTAGCTTGATTATCAAGAATTGGGAATTCATGGAAGAATTATGCTTATGGAAGCCTAGTACTTCAAATTCTGGTATTCAATTCGCAAGTTTGCAGATTCAATCTCTGTTATTATCCAGGATTCGAGAAGCTCAACAGGCTGATCTTCAATTGTTGAAAGTCTTAGAGAATTCAAAAGGGGGAGAGTCGGATTTCAAACTGCACGACGATGGTATTCTCAAATTCAAAGGTAGAATCTGTATTCCGAATGATCCAACTCTGAAGAAGGATATTCTTGCTGAGGCGCACAGTTCTAGATATACTATCCATCCAGGCAGTACTAAAATGTATAAAGATTTGAAGCAGAATTTCTGGTGGAATAATATGAAGAGAGAGATTGCTGACTATGTTGCTCGATGTCTTACTTGTCAGAAAGTTAAAGCAGAACATCAGAGACCTGCAGGGTTGTTGCAGCCTTTGGCTATTCCTGTTTGGAAATGGGATCATATTACCATGGATTTCGTCTCTGATTTACCGAGGTCTTCGAAGGGTAATGACTCAGTTTGGGTTGTTGTGGATAGACTGACCAAGACTTCTCACTTCATTGCTAAAAAGAAGTCTGATTCTCTTGACAAGCTGGTAGAGTTGTATATTGAGAATGTTGTCCGACTTCATGGAATTCCAAAGAGTATTGTGTCAGATAGAGATCCCAGATTCACATCTCAGTTCTGGTAGAAGATTCAGAAAGCTTTGGGCACGACTTTGAGTTTCAGTACAGCTTATCATCCTCAGACAGATGGTCAATCCGAGAGAACTATCTTAATCCTCGAGGATATGTTGCGGGCTTGTATTCTGGACTTCGGTAAAAGTTGGGAGAAGTATTTGCCACTTGCAGAGTTCGCCTATAACAATAGTTATCAAGCTACTATTGGTATGGCACCTTATGAGGCACTTTATGGGCGTAAATGCCGGTCTCCTCTTTATTGGGATGATGTTGGTGAAATGAAGACGGTCGACCCTACTCTCTTACCTGAAATGAACAAAATGATTGATCATGTGCAGCTTATCAGAAAAAGAATGCTTACAGCACAGAGCCGGCAAAAGAGTTATGCAGATAGACGCCGTCGTGATCTGAAATTTGTCGTGGGGGATCGAGTATTTCTGAAAATTTCTCCTCGCAAGGGTTTGATTCGGCATGGTAAATGAGGTAAACTCAGTCCTCGATATGTGGGACCATTCGAAATAACTGAAACTGTTGGTGACTTGGCTTATCGTCTAGCTTTACCTCCCAGTCTGGGCAGAATTCATGATGTATTCCATGTTTCTATGCTTCGGAAGTATCAGCCAGATCCCTCTCACATACTTGAGCCGGAACCGCTAGAGATCAGTGAAACTTTGACCTACACAGAGAAACCTCTTCGAATTGTTGATCAGAATGTTCAGGAGCTGAGGACTAAAAGCATTCCGATGGTTAAAGTTATGTGAGATCATCACGGAGTAGAGGATGCGACGTGGGAAATAGAGGATCAGATGCGGGAACGGTATCCAGAGTTATTCGCCGAATCATGTAAGAATTGCGTGGAAGCAATTAGTTTAAGGGGGAGAGGATGTGACGCCCGAGATTTAGCCATGCATTTAATTACTATTGCATCCCTTGTTTGCGCATTTACTTTTGTGCTTTGCTAACTGACTTTTGTGGCTACTATTCACTCCATTTTTAAACTGCATTTTATTACTCGATTAACATTTTTATTAAATCATATTAATTATTAAAGTAGTGAGAAAAATGTGCAATTGAGCTAGGGGCGATAGGAGAGCTCGTTTAGAAAATAATTTTTGTAGTTGAGTGAATAGTGTTACGTAACTAACTTAGAGATTTAATTAACTAGCACACATGTTTCACCTTAGGCTCGTTTTTAAGCTTACTACGCGCATTTTAAAAGCCACCTAAACGCCCAAACTAGACCACACCTTTTATAAAGCCAAAACAACTCACACTTTAGCTCATATAGCACAAAAAAAAAAAAAAATAGAAGCTGATTTGCACTGTAGCAGGGCCGAAACACTGCAGCAGCTTTGGGAGAGATTTTTCTTCTTCAACTCTTCAATCCAAGCCTTCCCAACCCTTGAGCTAGTGGATTAAGGTGTGTGCAAGGTTCCTAGGTGCTCCTACGCGCATTGGTGAGGGATTTCACGGCTTGTTTTTGCATTTCTAAATAGTTGTCAATTTCTTGATTTGTTGAAAATGTGATCAAATGCTATTGTATGAGTTATCTATGCTAATATACCTTTTATATGAATGCTAGAGAACACATTTGAGCCGTTGTTTTGCTTTTTAAACGGTTAGAATCGTTAATTTGAAATTTTGGGTGAATAGTGATGTTTTTCTAGGGTTTCGCGTAATTGCTCGAATTAGCTTGATTCAATGCTTCTATTAGATGCCTTAGGTGCTAGTGAAGGTAACCTAATAGCCCCGTGCACTTGCATTGTCCTTAAATCACCTAAAATGGAAAATAGCCGACTTTAATTTGGGGCTTTCGGGGTTAATGCGAATCCGGGTGGATTCGAGCTTTAATTCTAGTATCCTTAGGCTACCTAGGTGCTATAGAAGTCTTGATATCCCTTGTTTGAAGCCCGGACAATGTATGTGTAGTTTAAAGTCATAAGAGAAAATTTGGGGCTTTCGGGGTAATCGCGGGCATTTGAATGAGTTAGAGGGTCGAGAGGTTACCTTGAGGGTTAGTTAGAAGGTTGGGAGAGTTTCCTTTGAAATTGGAATCGTTAACCTTGGTTTGGAAGAGAAATAGTTTGAAAAACAAAGGGGTTAATTTCGGTTGACTCACACTTCTAAACCCATGGCATGACTCCTTAAGTGTTTTATATGTGGTTTCAAGTTGATTTGGAGTTTTGGTATAATACTATGCTTAGCTTGTATATGTTCCTTTGTAAACTGCTTACTAGCCTCTATAATTGCTTCTATCCTAATTGCATCGAGGTCAACCTACTTTGTTGATCCTCTTATGTGTTAATGCTTATATTATTGCTATTAACTTGCCATTGTTAAGTGCATTGCATAGTGGTTGCGCAACCATAGTGTCAGGGGCGGATGCGTTGAATATCGGCTGGGCGGCAGAGGGCTTGCCAGTGGATATTCAATCTCCGTGCCCTAGTCCCTCATTCGCCTGGTCCGGAGATTGCCAGGGAATGTTGGGTCGTAGGATTCGGGGTACATCCGGAGTACACCCGCTGGAGTGATTGGGGTTATGTCGGCTTATCGTGATCGTGCTTGTGGTTCGTGGATCGTGAATGAAGATCAGTGAAGATTGGTGTATAGGGGATTGTGTGATATGTATCCTTTTTAATGTGTGGTTACTTAAGTTATCATTGTTTCTTAAATTGTCTAAGTGATATTGTTGTATAACTGTATTATCTGTTGTATTGCACGCCCCGGGACTATATCCCTCACTGGGCAACAGTGGTTGCTCATACCTCGATATATGTTTCAGGAATCGCTGAGGGTGATCCCCAGCTTGTTGAGTTAGTTGAGGATGAGGAAGTTCAGATTGACCCTTTACCTTAGTTGCTGTGCCTGATAGCTTGAGGTGGTTTAATTCCTTGCTGCTTTGTGGAAGGCTCAACTGTTTATTTTATGTCCTATTTTGTAGCCTAAGGGCTATGTATATGCTTGTTGTATAAGTTGAAGACTAGTTGGTTGTGGTGTAGCTTTGAAAGCCTATGTACTGTAATAACTTATGATCTACTTCTATTCGCTTTGCTTGCTTGGGAGTGAATGGCTTAAAGTAGATATGTTTGATCTTTCAATTATGCTTAATTGATTTCCTAGAATGTCATGATTATAAAACTATGTTGATAATAAGTTCTCGCATGCTTGTGTGTTTTGGCACTATTGTGTACTATAAGGCTCGGATGGCCTTAGAACTTTGTTGTTTAATTCAGAAAAGCTTGTATTGTATTGTTGGGACTTTGTTTGAGTGATTACAGGTTTTTAGAATGTCCACGGTACAGGGGAGACTCTGTCCGTGTGTCGGGTCCGGACTTAACCTTTAGCTTGGGGGTTGGGTCGGGGCATGACAATGCATGTCATTTTGGGTTGCAAAGTTGGATAATGAGAAGATGTATGTTTCTAAAAGAAAGTTGACTTGTTTCAAATGACTATTGTGGGTGTCGCAAATATTATGTTGAATGTAGGGTTTTTGGATCATCCACGGTACAGAGGACACTCCGTCTGTGTGTCAGGTCCGGGCTTGGCCTTTTGCGGGGTCGGGTCGTGGCGTGACAAAGGCTGACAGAAGTGCCAAAACAACCACAATATGCACCATTTCCAATTGAAAAACAAATTCTAGTCATTTATGAAGTTGTCAATGGATTCTGTGATCGAATGTTCGCTCCCCATACCGATGGGTCACTTCATGGCTTTCAGTACCGAGAAGGATTCCCTGCTTCATAGAGTTTCAATCAAGTTGGTATTTGTGTAGGTGATCTGAGACTGTTCATGCCAAACTATCCTATCTAACTGCAGTCATTTATAGACAGCAGCGATGCGGAATATGGAAACTCATGGCCGTGCAGAGCGTAGTACAGGGAGAAGGCTCAAAGGCAAAAGTCTTCTCAGATCAATACCAAGAGTGAGTCTGAATTTCCCTCAATAGTGGTCTTTCCATCAGTAAGAGGTTTGGAACCCCTCTCTATCTGATATGGTAGTGAACGACGTCTTCTGCAAGAATGGAAATTCCTCAGATATGGGCCTGCTCCCACTGAGGCTCGAAGACCTCACTATCATTTTGCGGCTGTTCCATTTAGTGAAGTAGATTCCAATTCCGGTGAAGAGAAGAGTGAAACTCCGATAGCTACAGGCCTTTGCCCCAAACTTATAAGATATCCCAAATCTCGTTCCTCTTTAGTCTAGCTGACAGCTTTTCCCTTGACTCGCCTCTATGCGCCTGCTTTTGAGGTGTCGAAAATAAGCCTTCCGCCCCAGGTTTGGGTGAAAGAGAGTTCTGTCCATCTTAAGAAGCGAGGAAAGGCGATCATAACAAAAGAAGCTTCGCAAGGATCTCTTACAGTTCCTACTTCACTATAACTATCCTTTCCTACGGCTTTTTTCAGCAACTGATAAAATAGCAACTCCTACCCCTATTCCGACAATGTGCCAAGCAAAAGGCCAAGATTCAAGGTTTAGTCTGAGGGTAGTCCTCTGCCTTCGATCATGATCATGTTGGGCAAAAGGTAGTTGTAGAGGAGTGGCTGTGAAAGGGCGATTCCCCCATTTCCATTGAAGTAGAGAGGGCCTCCTTCTCCACCATTCCGGCCTATTATTAATAGGGATTTTACCGATGTTGAAGGTAGCTTTCTTACCAAGCCACCCACTTGAAAATGGAGTCGCCAGAAAGAAGCGACGAGGAAGCGAAACTGTCTACGAAGCTTTGCTTCCCCCCTGTAGTCATAATACTCGACACGTCGCTACTTTGATTCAAAAGGTAACTGACAGTTCCCGACTTTCTCCGCTTTTCGAAACCGTAACCATTTGTCATTCCGATTACTTCATCCATAAAATGGATTATTTCAAAATAGCGATACGCTCTAAAAAAAGTAAAGGATAAGTTTCCATTCTAGAAGCGGTAGCTTCCCGCCTCATTCGGTGAGAAGTTCCCCTTCATTTTCTAAAATGCCTGATTGGTCTGTTACTACAAATACTACAAAGAAATTGCCATAGATCGAAACTTATTCCAAGCTTAGTATCTCTGGATAGACCTTATAAAAGAAGACGAGTCATAAAGGGAAATATCTAACAATTGAAGGGGTGATATCGAAGATAATAAGTCAAGGACACTGGCTATGATACCCCGAACCTGGCATATATTTAATAGCATTTAAAGTTCATTTAAATTGTATTTTATTGACCTTTCACTTTCTTTGACCAAACTAGTTGACTTTTCATCCACAATGACCAACTAGGACAAGGTGAAATTTTTTGAAATGTTTAATAAAGGGCAAACTTGGGATTAGAAATAAAAAAATGCAATGTTAAGTTAGTCAAATTTTGGGTCAACTTTGGAATTAAATCTGAACCAATTGGGGAAGAGTTAGGTAGCAAATTATATATGGTTGGAAAGCTCTATGAGTCTAGTTTCTGAGGCTTCAAACTGTTCGTGAATTGGAGTTTTCTAGAAGAAGTTATGGCCATTTTCGTAAGGTCGCGCATAGCTGTTTTGGTTTAGCGGGTTGACAGAAGCTTTGACCATTTATCATCTTTTATTTAAGGATGAAATACGAAACAAAAGAGCAAAATCAGGAAATAAAGAAGGCCATGGCTGAAACCATGGAGGAAAAAGACAAAAAAAAAATATTTCAACTTCAAACTTCAATTTCTTCACGAGAGCTTGTGCGGGGTGGTTTTCGAGGCATCCAGCGTGGTTTTCCTAGCGTCTAGGAGCGTCTAAGGTGAGGGTTTCATCGTTATTTGCGCATTTGAAAATGTTGAACATAAACTTTAATTTTTGTGATTTAACCGTAGGTTGTTATTTTGTCCGTTTCATTGCTTAAAGAATGTTCTCTAGCAATTGTAGAACGTGTATTTATAGCTTTTTAACATTTTCTATGGTTGAATATCGAATTTGAAATATAAATTGTGTAATGAATAGTAAATAGTGAATACTAAACCACTGTTTCGATGAAGTTGCGCTGTTATGCTTTCTGTTGATGTGAAAAGGTGCTAGGTATGCTAGAATGTCTAAATGCATGGTTTGTTTAGGTTGCGTAATGGAAAAAATGAAAAAAATGCCTTGGTGAAAGTCGGGGTTGTTTAGGTCGAGTTTAGCATTTTCTCATTTTGCGTGATGGCATTGTTTCGGGAGGCCATGGAAGCACTTTTGGTGCGATTATGGCATTGGTTGGGTGTTTGGTTAGTATATTTGTAGTTCAAACGAGAAAAGGGGGAAATCGGGACTTTACGTGAATTCTAGGGTAAAGTAGGGTTTCGGGGTCTTTAGACGTGCCTTATGGTGACCTAGGAGGATTGGTGAAGTCGGTTTCCAAAGCTTGTGGCTCGTTTGAAAGTAGTAGCGTTTGAAAGTTGGGGTCATTTTTGGGATTTTGTGTGTTTTCATAGTATATTGCCTATAGAATGCTTATAATGCCTATAGAATACTTGTTATTGCTTGATAATGTTAGTTGGTGTTGTTCTTGTTGCTTGTTTGATTGTAAATGCTTGTTAATGCTTATTACGCTTGTTAGAGTTGATTATTGATTGAAATGTTTAACAATTGTTGAATAATGCTTGATATCTCGGTTATCTCCTCTATCTGTGTTGTTGTGCTATCGCTCGTTTATCGCCTTGTATCGAATCTTGCATTGCATAGTGTCCAGAGCGTGAGTGATGGGCCTCTCTGGGTAGCCTCGGGTTGCCAGTTTTGGTTGCTCTAGCTCCGTGGCTATTCCATTTTCTCGCTTGGGTTGCCTCCCAGGGAGATTTGGGTCGTAGAATTGATGGTTACTCCCGGGGTATTCCAAACTGGTGTTATAAGGTGGTTGCGCACTTATTGTCATCGTTGTCAACATCAAGCTCGAGATTGATGTATCGCTCGTGAAATGGTATATTGCTCGTAAGAGTGAACCATAGGCTTCAGAGTGTAGTATAGCTTTGAATGGTTGTGTTAATGCTTTCTTGAATGTTTAATATATTGTCGTTTGTATTGAATGCTTTCTTATTGATTTTATTGCTTAGCTATGTCTATTTGCATTGCACGACTTTCTTTCTCTCCAACTCGATATCTGTCTCACCCTCACTGAGTATACGTGTTGTGTATACTCACTCCTCACCACCACATTTCAGGAAATGTCATGTTAGCTGGAAAGTTCGTGATTTCGTGAAAGTTCGTGCCTGAAGAGTTGTCTTGCGTGCCTATGTGGCTTGAGTGTCGAAGTTGTAAAGATATATGCTTTCATATGTTGTATGTATTTATTGTTAAAAGAAATGTAATCTAAATTAGCTAAATAGTTGAGGTAAATCGATAAGCTAGTTATGTAATCAGTTAGCATAGCTTAACTTCAATGCATGTTTGTAATATCCCAAGGAAAAGAATTAGAATGGCGTGATAGTTTATTTTATGCAGTAGCTTAGTATGGTTTAATTGTCTAGTTTGAATGTACTTGTCAAAAATGAAAAGAGATAGGTTAGCTTTTAAATTGGAAATGTATGTATACTTGCTGAGTGTAATTGTTGAGAACCGAGGCTCGGATGGCCTTGAGGTAGTTTGTATGGTTGGACACGGTATTGGTCCACTTATATGCTGTCGCAGATTTTACATTTCGCCTAGAAATAGGGGAGACTCCGTCCGTTTTCCCTGAAAATTATGCCGGGGTTTGGTTTGGGTTGTGATTAGATCGATTGATAGAACCTCCGGTCTCGAGAGGGATCGGGGTGTTACATTGGCTACTCCATCAACTCAATTTCCTTGCGTGAGGAGTGGAATAAGGAGCAGTTTGGGAGGGTGGACTTGAAGAAAAAGGGAAGTTTTTTCTTTTTTTCAATCCAAATAAGAGAACAAAGAAAGCACTCAATAATGAAAGTTTTATAAAGAAGTGTTAGTAAGAACTAGCACTATACTTATTCCCCACTTTCTACTTTTCCTCTCTCCTTTTGTTTGTGCTTCCACTCGGGCTTTTCATTCTATTTTATATAGACCCAAGGAAAAAATTAATAATTGAAAAACTACCTTTATCACAGACTCAACACGCTTGCTCACTCAATTTGACTTTCTATTTGGATTGAAAACTCCCTTGCTTCAAATATCCCATTAGGGGCTTCAAAGCTTGACTAACAAGCAAGAAACTGTTAGGGTCAGTGCTCCGGATGTTGTTCTCCCTATGTGAAAGCAGTTGGTTCTATAGTTTTAGAATTCTGCTGATCCCAAGTATTCCATCTCCATAATTGCATATGGGAATATAAAAAGTAAAGAGGAAAAGGCATGACCAGAAGATTTGTATGAAATAAGTGAATTTATCCAGTTGAGGCATTATTGATTGAGAAAAGATGATTCCCTCCAGACAGAAAGAGATTCCTTCCTGTACGAGTAGTGAATAAGTATAGAGAACTTTTCTTGGTTGTTGACCAACGGAAAGCATGGGAGAAAGAAAGATCCACCTTATTAGCGGAGCGGCATACCAAAAAAAAGGAATCCAGAACCAGCAGCTCCTCCCTCGCCAAGGAAAGTCTCCTAGTCTAATCTAGGAAGAGATCATAGCTTTGGAGGGCTCTCAGAATCCGGCGGTATAGAAGGCTCTGCCTTGTCCCATTTTCTCTTATCTATCTCAAATAAGAGAGATAAGTAGATTCTGAAAGCTCCTTCCCCTGCAGGTAAAAGAGAAAGCCTCGAATCTGCTATCTTCGGGCGAAGACAGCATCATGAGAATACTCGGCGGCCACCAGAGCCGTCTTGACATGTTTTTCGATCTGGGCTTAGGTCTGCACAAATGAGTCCCGCACTCCTGGATTGTAAGAGAGACCGGCCCAATGAATAGGGGTGCCCCTTTCGAAAACTTTTTTATAATATAAGGTAAGCTTTTTGGAACCCTAGTTTTGTAGTTTTCCCCAACCTATACCTTACTAATAAAAAGGGACTTCCCTTTTTCAACTACATTGCACTGCCGCATAAACAATGGATCCGCTGGGCTAGATGAGCAACCTTCTATCTGGCCTCTGTACCAGTAGTAGAGTGGCTTGTTACTTTCAATCATAAAAGGAAGATTTTGCAAGGCAAAGGATAAAGAAGTGGTCCTCTCTTCTCTGGTAACGCACTGCCGCATATGTAGAAAAAGAGAGAGCAGAGAAGGAGGAACAACTGTTTGACTTTAGCACATGAGGTGGTGGCAAGAAGCTCCGTCTCCGTCCCTTCCCTTCTGTCTAAGACTCTTGAATCAGTCTCGTGGCGAAAGAGAGTCCAGCCTATGGTCTACTCAAAGGTTGAAGAGAAAGATTATGGGTCAGATCAATCCATTCCATTGTTCAGGGAAGATCTATGGAATAGTAAAGCCAAAACGATCTCTAGGCTAGGAGACGCTTTATGCGATCTTATTATAGTGATATATGAAGGGATACCTTCAAAGAAGCTTATGATGGCTTATGGCTCCTTGAAATGCTGGCTCCGATCACATAAGCTTATGATCGAAGCCTTTTCTATAGAAAAAAAGTGAGTGACAGAATCCGTGCGTGAAAACATATGGGGAAGGTTGAAAATAGATCAGGAAGCCCCTGCCTGCTATGTTCTTTATCAACAATGCATTCATTCCATCATTCAATACACACGGAGAAGAGAAGAGGGAGCAATCGCTGAATTAACTCTTCTGGCTTCTGCCATTGAAGCAATCCTGAGATCTTTCAAATTTCTTTTTGGCATAGTACACTAGTGTGACCATTTAGCTCATCTTGATAGCCGGGGCTAACCCGTAGCAGCGCATATGAGACTAAGAGATAACTACACTAGTGATAGTATACCTACATATGAGATAAGCTTATATGCGAAGGAAATTACCTATTCACTAGAATAGGCTATTCTAAGAACGATCTATATACTATAATAAGGAGTACCCTCCTTCACAGGTAATTCGATAATACTTTCCAGAGACTGGATAAATGACTGAACGAAGGTAAATGCACACTTAACCTTGAAAGCGGATTGGTACTGGATAACTAGGACATCTAATGAACTGATAGCAAGCATTCCATTAGAACTGTGAACTTGAATATCATACATTTCATTCTTCTAAAATGGTATTCTAGTACATACAACTAGAAGTCAAAGCATTAACTTCATTAAACCCATTGTACTATCATACCGCCTTTGGCATAGTCTGACGCATCCGTGTGTACTTCAAATGGCTTAGTGTAATCTGGCAACTGCAATACGGGGTCATTAATCACTGCCTGCTTTAGGTCCTCAAAAGCGCTCTGACACTTTTCCAAAAAGTGCAGTGCCATGATCGGTCCGTACATCATTCTTTAGGAGGTTTTTGAGTTGAGCAGCCCTATTCGAGTTACTTACGATTAATCTTCGATAATATAGTTCACGAGCCCTAAAAACGAGGCTTAGTAGGGCTTGAACCTACAATATCACCGTTATGAGCGGTACGTTTCAACCAATTAAACTATAAGCCCATACAAATCTCTACATGTAATTCGCTCACTTCGGGAAGAGCAGACAGAAAGAGCAGCCATCTCCTTATCAGTCGAGTTACTTAATACCTTTGCTCTATCTGCTTCTTCTTCTTCCTAGGAATAAACAATTTGATAAAAAAAATGATTTTCTTTATTTCTCCTACTACTCTTATCTACGGTATAACATTTCAAACTCTTTTCCAAGATATCCTTGGGAGGCCTGCTATCTATGGTATCCTCGGTAGGACGATTAATGGCTCTTACCTAGATATTGCCATATTTTGATCCTATTCGATCGTATAGAACGCTACTATATACCCTAGCTATTCCGCCCTATCAAAGCCCTCTTGGGCAAGGGGATGGACGGACAAAAACCCTAGAGGGAAAAGCAGAAACATAAGCACTTAGACTAGGTGTCCTCGGATATGCGAATTCAATTAGCCCCCTCGCGAAATAGCAATATAGATCCACTTCTCATTTGCAAGATCTCGTGTTCACGGAATCGAGTTCAGATATACTTGCATCTTCTTTTATACAAAATTCTCTCTATTACCGAATCAAACACATATTCAACAAGGCAAGATAAGATTAAGCATTCACTTCAGGAAGCCAAGAAGTCAGTCAGCATGAAGCTGTGGAATTGAACTTCAACTCTAAGTCGAAGGCAGGAAAGAAAGAAGGAACTATTTTTGAGAGAGTGTTTTAGGGCCTACGTCTAGCTGTAGTCCTTTCTTGGTTGGTACGTGCCAAGCTTTCTCACACCATGGGCACGGTGCTTTAGAGAGAAAGATTCAATTTACTATTCCCCAGTTTTAGAAAGTAATCCAAGGCTTGGGGAAGTTCCTTTTCCAAGTCTTATTGCAGCAGATGAAGTAAGGCTAACAACTATTTGACATATGAAGTACAGTAAAACATTTCTAAAAATTCTATATAGAATAGAAAGCAGATTGCACACAAAGGTTTGAACCATGAGGCAGGGACGGCAACCAAGAACAGGAGAGGGAAATGTCGTATTCCTTCACCATACGAAATTCTAGCTCACCCTCGAATCAGGGGATGAATAATGGCTGGCTTTCGAGTTAGAAAGATAAGAAGAGCTTGACCGATCCATTATGAAGGGAAGGTAGCTCTTGGTTCGGTGATGTGCGGGTCTCTGCCCCTACTATTAGTGGGGATGTATATCCAAAGTTTGAATCCACTTCTCAGCGGTCGAAGGCACGTTGGCATTTGTCATTCCATTCCCCTTAGTCGTAGGTGCTCGTTCTATTCTAAGTCATTCCACGCTCAGACCTCTAATCCACTCTGTAGCGCCCCGATCCCTCACGAGACCGGAGGCTCTAATAACCATGCTATTCTCAACCCAATACCAAACCCGGTCACAAAATTTTAGGGAAAAACGGACAGAGTTTCCTCTGTACCGCGGACATTTTTCAAACCTGTAAATGCTCAAAATTGCCACAATATACTAAAATAAGCTTTTATAATTAAAATTCAAAGGTTCAAGGTCATCCAAGCCAGGAGACAAACAACAGCTCCAAATCACACATGCATGCACCCAACTTAACTTTTCATTAAACCTTTTTAACATGCCATCCTATGATAACATTAGAGCAATTTTAGAAGTTGAAATCAATACCTCTAAACATACACCCCCAAGCATGCAAGAACTAAAAGGAGAATTAAAAGTTATTACAAACCATAATATCTCAAAGCTAACATTACAACCAACATCTTTCAACTTGCAACTACAAGAATATACATAGCCTTAAGGCCACAAAATAGATCATGCTATAGTAATACAAGTACACCATGTAACAACAAGAAGGCAAATCCACCTTAGACAACAAACACACAATAACTAGGGCAAAGGCTCAGCCTGAACTTCTTCCTCTTCCACTAGCACCTCAACTAGTTGGGGTTCACCCTCAACACTTCCTGAAACATGTTTAGCGAGGTATGAGCAATCACAATTGCTCAGTGAGGGATAAGGTCTACCGGGGACGTGCAATGCAGCAACTTAACACAATTAATACAATAGATAAACAGTGAATAACAATTCTAATACCACATTTTAAAAGGATACAATCGATAACCCTTATCACTCCAAATCTTCGATCCCCGATCCACGATCCACGAACCACAATCTCGATCTCGATATGCCGGCATCCCTTACACCAATGGGTACTCCGGATGTACCCGATCCTACGACCCAACACCCCCTGGCAATCTCCGGACCAGACGAGTGAGGGAATAGCAGACGGAGCTAAGGCAACCAATACTGGCAAGCCCGATGCCGTCCAGCGAGGCCATCGCATCCGCCGCGACAATGAGGTTGCGCAACCACGATGCAATGCAAGAATGATAACAATGACAATATAATCAGGAAACACATTTAAGGACAAAGTAAGTTGTTCTCGCACCAAGTTACAATTTAGCAATAATAAGCATATATCAATTACACAATTATACTAAACAATATACTCTTTTAGAAAGAAAATAAACTATGATGCACGTAAGGATGCAGGTCCCTCACCTCTACCGAGCTCCAAGATGTAAGTTTGAATCACATCATTTCCAGTCACCTTGAACCTATGAGCAAACATTACTTCAATTACTCTTTAACTACAACATTCATTCTAAGTTAGCTAACTTATAACTTCGCTTATTTAGCATATATACAATATCTATTAGAATTCTATTTTTAACAAAACACCACTTTTATATACTTTAACTTAACATATATTCCATATTTTCAATAGTCTACAAGTTAATTAAGAAGATAGTTCAAAAACTTAAATGAGAATGATTCAACCAGCATGCTATAACTAGATATAAATCGAGCTAGAATTTAGTTTAACTAAAATCAACACATGAGCCTGCAGTTACTCATACTATTTCTCATTTTACTTTAGTTAATAACTTGTACAAGAAATTAATTCACTCCACATAACAATAAACTAGCCATTAACTCAACTCAAAGAATTTCTCCAAAGGATATATAGATAATAAAGGTTAGGTTACTTTAATGTTCAAATGACACATTCATTCACAATGACACTACCCAGTCTTTTACTACTTTAATGAACTTCTAATTCATATTCTACTTTACTTACAATAGTTAGTAATATCTCTATGAAGATAGCCCAACATTAGCACATAGGGAAAGAAATGCATTTATCAACTAATAGAAAAGTTAAGTATCAACCATTTAATAACTAACATACTATTTTAGTAAAATAACTATACTTCAAGCTAAGATTCTAACATATCACTAGTAGTATTAACTTAAGTTAATTACATTTAACATATAATAGACAACTATCAACTTACAATTAACCTTACATGTAGTTTCAGAAAGCACTAAACACATTCTTCCACATAGTTTACTTGACCTTTCTAAGTGTTCACTAGTTGCACATTGATAACAACAACTAATTCTAACAGTTGAATTATTTAGCATATATAGAAACATTACCTATGTCTAAAGGTGGTGACCATCACAACTCTACTAGCATTTCTCATTCACAGTCGAATAGAATAGCTTTCAATTTAAATTAACTTTACTAGCAATTAGATTTCAATTACAATTCATGAAAACAACATAACTATAAGAGCCTCATTACGTTATTAATCATCCAAGGACACTACACAATAAGGTCTTGATCGAATACATCCAATTAGAACTGAATTATATCATTACTATAGCAAAATAACAACAAAATTCAGATTCTCGCGTAACAGGGCATTTCTGACACATCTCACCAAAATGATCATAACTTGCTCTAGACAACTCTGATTAATGCACTGTAAAAAGCTGTAGAAACTAGACTCGTAAGGCTTTCTAATGGTATATAATTCAACCCCTAATCCTTCTCCAATTAATACAGTTTTAAGCTCGAAGTTGCCTCAATGCAGTTAGAATAGAAGCAGTTTATACAAGCAAATAAGCAGTTTTACAAAAGGGCATATACAAGATATAATTAGAATTACATCAAAAGTTCCACACCAACTTGAAACTACATTTAAACATTCAAGAAGTCATGCCAAGGTCTTAGAAGCGCGAGACAACCGAAATTGCACCTAAACCCCTTTGTTATTCAAGCTATTTCTCCTCCAAACCAAAGTTAATGATTCAAATTTAAAGGGAAACTCTACCAACCTTCTAACTAACCCTCAAGGAACCCTTTCAACCCTCTAACTCATTCAAACGCCCGCAATAACCTTGAAAGCCCCAAATTTCCTCTTATAGCTTTACACTACACCTATCTCATCCGGGCTTCAAACAAGGATTAGCAAAGCTTCTATAGCACCTAGGTAGCCTAAAGATACCAAAAGTAGAGCCCGAATCCACCCGGATTCATCTTAACCCCGAAACCCCTTTATTAAAGTCGACTATTTTACGTTTTATGCGATTTTAGAGTAATTCAAGTGCACGGGGCTATTAGACTACCTTCATTAGCACCTAAGGCATCTGTTAGGAGTGTTGAATCAAGCTAATTCGAGCAATTACACAAAACCCTAGAAAAAACGTCACTATTAACCTCATGAATTAAACTAACGATTCCAACCGTTTAAAAAGCGAAACAATGGTTCAAATATGTTCTCTAGCACTCATATACAAGGTATAATAGCATAGATAATCAATACAATAGCATTTGAACACATTTTCAACAAATCAAGAAAATAGCAACTATTTTAAAATGCGAAAATAAACCGTGAAATCCCTCACCAATGCGTGTAGGAGCTCCTAGGAGGCTAGTAGACACCCTAAACCACTTGCACCTAGCTTGGCTTGGCTTGGAATGAGGATTTGTTGAGCAAAAAAACTCTATTTCTTCTCCTATGCAATTCTCGGATTTGCTACAGTGTTTTCAGCATGCTCTCTTTTTTTGTTTTTTTTTGTTTTGCTAAGTTATGAGCTAATGTGTGTGTTGTGTGAGTTATATATTAAATGGGGCTAAGTTGCTTGCTTAAATGGTTCACTAAATGCGCTTAGTTAGCTTAAAATGAGCCTAGATAGTAAAATGAATGCTAGCTAATTCATTCCCTAAGTTATGTTACGTAACACTATTCATACAACTACAAAAATCATTTTCTAAACGAGCTCTCCTATCGCCTCTAGCTCAAATGCACATTTTTTCCACTACTCTAACAATTAATATGATTTAATAAAAATGCTAATTCGCTAATAGCATGAAGTTAAAAACGGAGTGAATAGTAATTTAAGAAGACAGTTAATAATGCACAGAAGGAAATGTACAAACAAGGGATGCAATAGTAATTGAATGCATGGCTAAAACTCGGGCGTCACATACTCTTTCACCAGCTGATCCATAAAGAAGTTGACTTTGCCAACCTGCTAATCCCTAGATCTTAGAGAATTCCACCTCGATTTTAAGGTTGTAAAAACTATCTGCTTTAGGTTGTAACCATACGGACACGACCTCTTGACCTCTTGTCTTGGGTTGAGAGAGCCTTGGATTGCTTTCGGAACAGAACTTTCTCCCTTAAAGATGGTCTTCCAAGCCAGGCACTTTCCTCTAAAAAGAAAAATCATAACAGTCTCATTTCATACTTAGGAGGGCATAGCCCCTAGGGCAATCACTCTTTAATAAGGTACTCCGGGGAATGAGGTGCATTGACCTTGTCAGTTTATAACCATTTTTTGTCTAGGGGGGACTTGGGCAAAAAACATGTTTGGGCGTAGGGAAGCCCTTCCCTCATTCGTGGCTAGTCTATTGTATTCTCAATCGCATATTTTCTCTATGTGGTTACAGGCTCGAAGACCTATGCGTCTGCAGTTAATGAATCTGATGCCATTTATTTAGTTGTAATGCTAGCGAAAGGCTTTAAACAAATCCCTGACTTAAAGGGAATGTGAATAAACTGGCTTTCTTCTCCTAGTGCTATCAGTTCTGGCACAAGACAATCCTGATTCAATTCTCAAAAACCCGACACTAGTAGTTTCTTTTAGGCATGTCCTTGAGACTGAGATGAGTGCCTGACTTCCTTCCTGGGCATTAATGCACACGAAAATCCACTTTGGGTATATTTCATTCTGGGTCTCAAGGCCCTTAATGTTCCTACGGGTGTCCGCCCTTTGGAAAATCCACTTATCGGGAGTTGTACATGTAGGTGAATCATAGGTTCAAAAAGTAGGCTGGTTAATGGATACTCGACCCTAGGCTATAAACTCTGGCTAATTGGTCCCTTTCCTGTGATAGATAACTTTCAGCCCCCTTTTCGGGATCGGGGGAATGGAATGCTTAAACCTTGCTTTCCCCCGAGGATCCCTCAATACTCAATGCTTCATCAATACGCGAGGTAGCCCATATATAGTTAAAGTACTGGTACATCGCATCCATCCCTTAGGGTGTTTTATTTAACCTTTCTTGTTGTTCACTACAACCGCATAAAGACTCTTGCCTAAGCCGATAGCAGCGCCTGCTCCTAGTTCTCTAGCTACCTTAGCGCATCAACTACTTGGCTCAGGGGCTATGAAAAGAATTGATTCTAGACCATCCTCATTCCCCTTTTATTTGCCTCGACATCTCCCAAACCTCTGGGGTTTGTTTTGTTTAAAGATCCTGTGCTCTGTTATAGGCTCATACTTCATCGCTCTTAGCAGTGATATGCCATCAAGCAGTTCTAATCCTTCCTGGCCTACCTTTATTGCTTCAATCGACTGCTTTGAATTGAAAGACCTTCCGTGGCGCCTTTACTACTAGTTAGAATAAGCTTCTAATAAGGTAGATTATCTCATATCCACTTTCATTCGACAAGCCATCAACGAACAATCTCCACCCTAAACTCTGAGAAAACAGGTCTTGGAGGCCGCCCCTAGTAGTCGGGTCTGGGATAATCTTCAATTTGTTCGGTTCTCACCTCTGAGGTGAGCTTGTCTAGAGTTATTTTCTTTACGTTGGCCATAGAGGTCGGCTCGTCATCTATGGAATAGTCGTCTCCAATGTCTGATTCTACAGGGAAATCTGCTAAGAAGTTGTCTAGTGCTTGACCTTTTTCTGCTGTTCATGGTTCATATCGAACGTCGAACTCGCCTAGCTGAACTGCCTACTTTGCTACTCTTCCGGGTGGGTCAGTCTAGCTGAGGATGCTCTTTAGCGGATATTCTGTGGCAAGCAAAATCCTCATCTATTGCTGCGGATTCAAGAACAGGCATAGAGTCCTTCGAAGAGAGATATTAGAAAGTCAAAATTGGCTCACACCTAAACGAAATGAAGAGAAGGTCGGATTCAGCCTTGATCTTTCTCCTTCGCTACGTTCGTCCTCCCTCGAGGAGGGTTGAGAGCTCGTTCCTGCCTTCTTCCAGAAGTCCTAAGCAGCCAAGGCCAAGAGTAAATAGGAGTAGTCCTATTTGCCTAGATGGATTCGATAAAGAGAATGTGAGTGGGCGGGAGATCAATAGACACAGAAAGAGAAGACCAAAAGGAGCAGAAGGCACTCAGTTGTTTATGTGAAATCAAGGAACAACATGTTACACTTTTACATTTTTTCGAAAAGAGCTCGAAGCAATAAGATGAAAGATTGGATGAGATACTAGCCTTAGCGCAGAAGATCAATCATTGTATTGAGCCTTAGGCCATTACCGAGGAGCAATGGAGGATCATAATACTCGAGAGATGATCCCTACTTGAAAAGGCAGAGACAATACCTCTTGTTGCGACAAATCAAGTATCAAAAGCCCATTTATCAATCACATTCTCAGGCACACCAGTCAAAGAGCAATCGAACCTGTGAAAGCTACATCTTTGACTAATATACACGAGAGGATTCTTTAATCAACCAAAACTTGCAACAGAGTCCAACATTTTGAATTTCTACCACTTACAAGTTGAGAGATGTTCTATTCCCAATGGCAAAAGAAGGATGCAAGCTGAAAGGACTTGGACAAGATATTCTTTACTTGGATAGGAGATGCGGCGCACTTAGCGTCGCTCTACATGGGTGTGCTATAAAACTAGGAGAAGAACAGAACTAAACGGATCAATTCCTTTGACCGGTCTTTTCGAGCTTCTAGTTCTTCTGGATTTCTAATGTGGTTCGATGACGCCGATGGAAGAAACCACTGGAAATTCATCCAACTTCGATCTTGCCTTCGTCTTTAGAAAGATGAGACTGTTTATATCCAAGCCAGTGACTGCCTTCTGGGGGAAGGCAGGAATGGATCCCTTTTCTCATAGAGCTGCTGAGCATAAGGCTCCCCGTCGCCCAAAAAGCGGAGGGGATCTGTAATTCGAGGGCAACTCATACAGAAAGAGACCTGAGCTTACTTCCCCGAGGGAGGAGGAGTGTAACGATGGAGGGAAAACGTTCCTTGTTAGGATAGGGGGGTCACAGGGGGGAAAGGATTTATCCTTCCCTTCTGCCTCCCGCAATTCTTGCTAGGGAATTGAGTAAGGGAGGTACCTTTCTGTAGCTAAGTAGCTCTGTAGCCTGGTTTGAATGCAAGAAAGTCAGGTGAAAATGAGGTTAATGAAGCCACCCGTGCTGGGTTGATGAATTGAGATAGTGTTTAATTTCTCTTTAATCCTTTGATCATGGTTAGTCAATTCTCTTTGTTGGCATGGAATATTAGAGGTGCAGGCAATGATAAGGCCAAAAGACATGTAGCGGATTTGTGTCATGAGCATTGACCTAATGTTTTCTTTGTGTTGGAAACACATGTACCTTTTGAGAGTGTACGGAGTTCTTGGGAGTGGGGTACGATTCTACCGAGATTATGGATCCTGATGGCTTTTCAGGTGGGATATGGGTACTGTGGAAATCTCACCGTCTGCATGTCCATATTCTTTCCTCCATGCACCAATGCATCACTTTTATGGTTAATGGGAACAGTTTGAACCCATGGATGTGCTCTGTAGTTTATGCAAGTCCTAGTACTGTGATTCAGGAGCAATTGTGGAATCATCTAAGAACTTAATAGTATCCGTGAGAAGAGGTGCGTCTATCGTTAACTCTAAAGCTAGTTAAGAAGTCACTCTTCGAATACGAAACAAGAATGAGCGAAAGCTAACTATCGTCTTCAACCTGGCAAAGGCCTACCATTAAGATGGAATACAAGAAAGCCTTACCTTAGGTTAAGAATACGAATCACATTTCCTTTATGTCAATAGCTCCTAAATCTATTAAACAACCATTTTCTTTCTCAATGCGAGGAATCATTTCTTCATTATAGATTGAGATTTTCTTCGAACTTGATGCACAAATAGATAGAATAGCAACAAATAGCATCTTTCTAGCCTGCATATTCGTGGAACTCAATCTCATTTAGAAAGCCTTATCTCTATCTTTCAGCAACTGAACGGGAAGTGGTTTAGGAAAGGACTTTAGAATCGGATGCGCTCACCTATCAAGAAAGGCCCTGACCCTGCCAACCAAGTCAAAAAAAAAAGAAGAGAACGAAAGGAGAAGAGAACTTCGTATTTTGGTAACTCTGATGGAGTCATGTTTAACCTTGAACGCTATTAATAGATTCTACAGCAATAGTCCCTCGGACTTGAAAAGTAATAACGAAAATAGTTAACCTAATAGCAGATTCCGCAGCTGCCACCGTTGGAACTAATGAAGCAAATAATTGACCCATCATATCATCCGAAGAAACAGAAAATACCAAAAAGTTTGAATTCACAGCTAATAACATTGATTCAATTGGCTCTTTCTTGTTCCAGTTCAGAAGAGGTAATTCCTTCAGTTGCACTAGTGGATTGAATAACCTTTTTTTTAGTGCCAACAAAGTGCATGTGTTGTTGGTTAATAAAAACACGAGTTTCGATAGGCTGGAGGACTGATACTACAAGTAGGACAAAGGTCTTAAAAGAGAAATGAAAGGTCTTAAAAGAGAAATGAAAGGCATTTTTTTAGCATTTTTCCACTTATCCAAGGTATGAAGTAACTCGACTGATAAGGAGAGGAAGGTATGGAACCGAGTTCTTCGAGTATAGATTGCTGCAACCCGATACATAGGACCATGCTTTAGGCATTCCTAGAGGTCCGGGCGCTTAACGATACATCCCAAAGGCACACGTCACAATGGGTTTCAAAGCCATTGTGTCTGCCCCAAGCACAGCGTATCCCTTGTACAACTCGAAATGCTCTCGTCAATGGGATATACCAACCAGAATCGTCTTGTCACTACCACTCGGAATAACATCGCTGCAGCCTATAACGGCTATAGTGGTGATGCAACTAAAGAGGTAGTGGTTCACTGGTCACCTACGTAATTAAAAACTCGACTTCGTCTTTCGTTTTAACTCAGGTGTGGGACTCTCTTCCTTGTAGAAAACCCTAGGACATAATGTGCATCAACTTTCAGCTAGTGACTGGCTTCTGGGAGAAAGGTACTCAACGAGAGAGAAATGTAGAACCAAAGGAAGACTTCTTTGATTCAATTGAATGTTGTGAACGCCTTATCTAATCAGTTCCCATAGGAGAGCCAGTTGCTTCCAAAGCTCATGGAAAGGTCTCGAAAGAAACTTTGGCTGAGAAAGAGACTGCTCACGGAATAGATCTAGTTGTGGTTGTTCAGGTTGAATTGAGACGATCAACCGGGTGATTAGTGGAGCCGGGGGAAGTCTAGTTTAAACACATAAACTCAGTCCACTTGCAACCATGTTGATCAAAATGACTAAGTTTAATGACTTTACCAGTCACTCGCCCTCGTATTAGAAGATTCTCTCACCCTGTGGTCGACATCGACAAAAGATCTTATTAGCTTAGGGCGTAGTGATAACTCGAGACCTTCCTCTCTTAGCCTTACCAGTATTGACTAATTACAGAATCTATATATTCCCAGAAGCCCGACAAGATGCAATAAAGACCTGAAAGGCGAAAAAAGCCCTTCAAACGAAAGTCACACAACTGATTCTCAAGCAGCTTGTTTGAGAGAATTGGCTACTTTTCTTCTTGTTCGATCCGTGTAGTCTAGGGAAGTAGACTCGGTATCTAAATGAATTCACCATGCTTCCTTCATTGCTTAATTCATGTCTGGACTTCCCGAAAAACGGAATTTCCCTATCGCTTAATAAAAGAAAGTTAGTCTTAACTAAGCATAAGTCATTTACTTTCGAATGATTGCTAAACCTCTTTATTACTACTAATGGCATTTCTTTAAGAGCCCATTCCTCCTAACTCCCAACAGCTTCTCAAGCAGCTGTATCTTCTCTTTCTTCTTCCCTAAGCCTACCTCCTTGTTCCAACTCTCGGCTTTAGAAGGAATAGGAGGAGGATTTTTTTATATAAAAAGTAGCTTCTTGGTGGGAAGCC
Source organism: Ehretia macrophylla (assembly GCA_037974665.1). Classification (NCBI taxonomy): domain Eukaryota; kingdom Viridiplantae; phylum Streptophyta; class Magnoliopsida; order Boraginales; family Ehretiaceae; genus Ehretia; species Ehretia macrophylla. The sequence continues at coordinate 39,610,068 of CM075782.1, read as the reverse complement.
TAATAGTTCTAATCAAAAGAAATCCTGGAAAGCCAAGGGAGGCGGATCTCTGCTAATAAAAGCTATATAGGCAACAACGACCGCGGTTTGGACATCCAAGCGAAAGCACGTCAGGGTCGAAGTTTAGACTGCTCACTGTAGTTCTACCCATAGAAAAGATCATCAGATAGGAGACAACCCACCCATTTATTCCAGCCGAGAAGACTAGTAAAAAGAAAGATTAAGAATGTTGAATCTTTTTCAATCTTGTTGCCTGTTTTTTTAGATTTTTATTTCTTTTCTATTTCGCCAAAGTTTTTTTAGGGAAAGTCTTTTTTTCCTAGGCCTTCACTTTCTTGCAGGATGCTTTGAACATTCAGGACTTTCTGAATTGGCTGCTTTCGTACATGGATAGATTGCCTCTTTCCATGGGGGGCGGCGGTACTGGCTCGTCGAAGCGGCCACTCTTGGATCTCAATTTATCTCCTCCGCCAGATGAGGAAGCTAGCTCCCTTGAAGAAGTAAGGAGAAGGCTTGTCAACTCCAAAGAGAATAAGGAGGCGGATTGACACAACCTCAAGTTGGCGGAACGGATCAAGGAGATCCACCAACGAGCGAAAGAAATCGCTCAGGAAAGGGGACTCTGCCCCGATGATGTCGACTCCGCGGCTGACTATATGGCCAGCGGGGTCAACGAGCAGCCCCAAAACAAGCAACTAGGCTTTCTGTCCAAGTTGAGGCAAAACCTCAAAAGCCCTAGCGGCTTTGCCTGGCGTATCATCAAAGAAAAAATCAGAAGATGGCAATTTTATCTCGAATAAATCTTTCTCTTAATAGATCTCTTCTTGTTTCTTAATCTTCGGAGAATGCGGCGTTGTATTATTGTTAGTTCTCTGTTCCAAACATTTCTTGAAAGTAGACGACAAGTTTTAAATCTTAATGCAGACAAGGCATATCTCGTTGACTCAGTTTTTTTTGCCTTATCATGTATAACGGGAATCGAACCCCCTTTGCTGCTGGCGGGCGGATTGAGAAAGAGCTACTTCGATCCAACAACTTGTTAGGAGTGTTTTGGCTTGCCCCTCTCTTTATGCCTTACAAAGTAGTCGAATTGAATTGGTTGCATCTGCATTTCTTCTTAGTGAATCTCTATCTCTAAGGAGCGTAATTAATCCAATCAGTTGGTCAAATGCATTGACATTGGCGCATTTTCTTTCTTCTTTTCTAAAAGTGGGTTCAAATCAACTTTAAAGAAGAAGAAGAAAATGAAGAAATGAAGCCTTTCATCCATGAGATCACTGACGCAAGGATCTCTTACAGTTCCTACTTCACTATAACTATCATTTCCTACGGCTTTTTTCATTTCTTTCTATATAGAAAAACCTCCTTGGTTGGGGTCGGTTCTTTCCCTAAAAAAGAATGGAAGTCGTATTCGCTAACCTTTTGGCCGGAGTCATTTATACCAACTGATGCCAGACTTCTTCAGTCTCATGCTCCTATAAGGCTTTTAGAGACTCTACCTTTTGTGATCCAAAGTGCAGCCTATACATTCAAGCTTTCAAGCCCGACTTACACAAGTGGTTTTAGAACCTACATTTTGAAAAGTTTTGTTAGGTTCTTAGTAGCAATCGATGACCTTTTCTTCTTTTACTTCACATAGCTTTTCGTCTCCTTGATAGCTGGAAGTTCTCTAAAAGTATGAAAAGCTGGAGGACTTTGTACCATCCATTCCGGTGTGGTTGGATTCTGTTCAACAGCCCAAGGACTTGGAGCACATCTTTTGTTCTTTCCACTACTTGAAGTGATTGTTACGACCACAAAGAAATAACAAATCCCAACTACGGATATATAAGTGCCAAAACTGCTAAGGGGTCAGGTTTGTTTGACATCTATGCCCCCTACCCTCCAAACAGTATGGGAGTCTTTCAGCTTGTACTAATCACACTCCTAGATCTTCACGGCACCTCCTCTACCATAGTATAAGCTGGGAGTTGCTCCGAAAAGCGAGGCCTACTTCAAAATTCGCTTTGAACAAATGTCAACAACACCACGAAAAAAGTAAACTATGGTTGCTCACTAATCTGATCATAGGTGAAATCCAGTCCCTTCGCTTCACGCTAGGCTTGGAAACTGAAAGTTAGGCCCCCTTCACCTCTTGGCAGTGAGAAAGCGAGCAGCAAGCTGAAAAAGCCAAGTCCCTTTTTAATAATAATAAGGTAAGTTTTATAGCTCCAACTTATCGAAGGGGAAAGGCAAAACTAGTTGAAGGAAGGGCTTCATAGCTTGCAAGCTCGGGTAGGGGAGCGGTATCCATTGCCTACTGCCCCATCCCAATAATACGTGTTTATCAACCACCCGTGCATGCGTTGGCTCTCCATTTAGGTAGCTTCCCGGATCTCCCGTAATAAGCGCAAGTGGTTCCGCCAAACAAAGTTGTAGTTGGTTTGTTTCGTATGATGATTGCTCGCGAACTCCTGGCTCTTGGATGGATAACTAGACTGGATGAGGAGAATTGGCAGTTCCCCGGTTGTCTTTGTTGGATTGGAATAATAGACTACCCCTCGATTCTAAGATCGTCTTCTCCCTCACACCTTTCGCTCAAAGCATTGGATTCGATTACGAGTTGGCCTGCAGCTCCTTTTGTCTATTCCGACAACTTGGGATACTTATATAGGCTACGTTGATAGATTCTCATTTTCTAGTTCTGCTTTCATGAACACCTTGAGCTCTTCGAGGATTGAAGAATAAACATCTTGGATTTTTCCATCCAGAGAAGGGATGAGATTCGTTCTCTTAGCCAAGGTTTCATCCATCAAACTTGGTGGAAACTAAAGTGAGGAGTGGAAAGGCAGCCAGAATTACCAGATGCTTGCCGAGTTTTCTATAAACTTAGGAAGACCTACAAATCTTCAATGAGAAGCCCAAGCTAGGAAAATGTGCACCATAGAGTCACCTTGATAGTTATGAATTCCAAACCATTCACATTTTCTTCTTTCTGCCTCCTTTGCAGAATACCAGATCAAGAGATGAATTAGCGGATCACAGGTCTAAGCCAAAGCATGCCTGAATCAGTCGTGCCGGGATTGATTTCCTACTTTGAATGAGGGTCATATAGCCGTCAACCCTACTAGAAGTGCATTCGTCATCCAATCTCCTAGTCTTTCGTTCGCTATTCGAATTTTGGACAAGTAGAAATGTACGAAAGGTGAGCCAGGATCAAAACGACTTAAAAAAGGATACTACCAAACCTGACTGAACCCACCACTACTCAAAAGCCGATACCGCTAGAGAAGAGCAAGAATCATACTTTTTCTACTTCGCTTGCCAGACAGGAATTCTTTGATTTAAGATCCCTTTGCCTTACCCCCTGCCCTGAAACTGGAGTTCAAGTAATCATCTACCTTTCTGCAAGGCAAAGATTTCATTGAGCCTGGCTTGCCCAAGAGTAATTTCGGAGAGTTGACTGAATCCCTTCCATCTGCTCCGAAGCAGGACAAACTTTCAGGTCAAACGGAACTCTTTTTTTAAATAAGGTGAAAAGCGCTTTCATTGCTAAAGCCCTTTCTATTCTATTAGATAGCCTAAATGAGACAGAAAATAGATGCGTGTTAGTTAAAGAGGCACGAATCAGGGAATGGAAAATTGGATGTTAGGTATCGAAGTTTGACTATTTTACACTATCTCTTTCGATGGCGCTATCACTTTTGAGCGCTTCCAATTGATGACTGGCTATTATATAAGTGTTGACCTAAGCCACTGTGCTGGGGCTCGGCTCCCGAACCGTACGTGAGCTGCCTCGTACAGCTCTTCCTAAGAACTTGAAGCCCATTCTCTCTAAATAGAAAGAAATTCATTTACAAGACAAAAAACACTTTTTCAAAAAGCCTTCGCCCTCATATTCAACGGGGCTATTAGAGAAAGAGCTTCGTTCTTTGACTTATTTGCTCAATCAAGCTTCTTTTATATATATAGAACAAGAACGCTCTTATACTCTCGAAAAGGAAAGGAAAGCCAAGCCTGTCTCCGTCGAGTAAACAGCTTTTCAATGGACATATGAGTAGAGGGTCCAAGAAAAGGCTATAGGTCATCGGCGATGTGAGATGACATCCGGGGAGACAGGAAGAGAGAAAAGTCCATAGCTAGTCCCTGCTCACCCTTTGCTTATTCGATCGGGGAAAAAGTCCCAAACAATCCGTACCGGGGTATACTTTAAGAAGGAAAAACTTCTTTAGCGAAGCGGGAATGGAAGTCTCGAGAATATGGCTCTTAAACTAACCTCTCATTCTGGCTATTCAACCTCTTCTGAATACATATTCTAAATACCCCAGACTCCCGTCAGGAACCATCAGAAAAAGAAAGACGACCCTACAAGAAATTATATAACTTGGAGAAAGTATTCACTTTGCATTCCTTGATAAATAAGATCACAATAAATTTCGTACAGGAAGAGAATCTCACAAGAGAGGTTACGGGTTTTATGTGCGAACATTCCATGATCAATATGCCGAGTCCAATGAAAGAAATCGCTCAGGAAAGGGGACTCTGCCCTGATGATGTCGACTCTGTGGCCAACTATGTGGCCAGTGGGGTCGACGAGCAGCCCCAAAACAAGCAACTAGTCTTTTTGTCCAAGTTGAGGCAAAGCCTCGAAAACCCTAGCGGCTTTGCCTGATGTCTCATCAAAGAAGAAATTAGAAGATGACGACCTGGCGAAGACTGATGGGTCAAGTTGGTCAGAGCAAGTTGGGTTGGGTTATAGAGCTGTAAGCGCGGTGGGGGTGACAGAGGACCTGCTCGTACGGTTCATAGAAGGATATGATCAACTACTTGATTTTGGGAACTTTCACTCCTCTATATTCGAAATATGCCTCCTTAGGAGCATTACGATCTGCAGCTCAAATGGTCCCTTATGAAGTCTCTATTGGTCTTATTCTTATTGTGCGCTTTGTGTGCACGTTTGGATCCGCGAAGGCAATCACTCAGATATTCCCTTAACCCAACCCGGGAACGGACCGGAGGGAACCAAGCATGGGAAATGTCTACATCTCGTCGCAAGGCTAATTTTTAGTTGTGGGTCATAGGGTGGGCAACTTTATTTGATTAAGGGCCGGGGCCCAGGGGTCCTGGTACTATCCAGGTGTGAAGAACCCCAGAGGTGACTACAATGAGCAGAAATCTTACTCACGGGCCTAAATGACAACCAAACACTCGAACGTGAGAGCAAGGGATCACCCAACGAATGGATGAGCTCAAAGGGGAATGGGGGCTAGAACCATGCTTTTCGAGAAGTGGCAGCCCGAATCTTATTTGAACTGCAAGAATAACTGACTAAGCCGTGCCATGCCACAAGGGGTCATTCTCCAAACGGGATGAGGCCAAGCTTGACAGTTGTTTAAGTAGGTTGGGTGACAGATCGGCCATAGGAGTAGTCCGGGATAAAAACCAGTTCAACAAAAGTGGAGCATACGACGATGCCGCCCGTTTTCATTTCGTGGAAGTCCCTGGCAGAGGAAAATGCTGTAGGTGATGGTGCGTTCTGCTTCAACTCTAGAGAGGGGCGCAAAAATCGTTTCTATTGGTTCGTGCGTGGCATCTGGTATAGATGAAGAAAGACGGGCTGCTTTTTTGGGACCTACTCTTTTAATAGGCGACAAAGCGAAATAGGAAAGGGGCCGAGCTGATTGATGAGTGCATTTTTAGCCTTTTTCTAAAGGCACTCATGTGGAGCTAACATGGCAGGCTACAAAAAAGTCTAAAAAAAAATGAGACGGGACTGCCATAGGAAAGCCCGCCTCCTTCTCCCATGCTGAGTCACAGGCAGCACCTCGGAAAGCACGGACGAGCCACATGCAGGGAAACTTGCACGTGTGGTTCTAGCTGGGGACCCCGGTATATTGTACTAATATGTGTAAGTCCTCGTAATTTGAGTGAGATTGTCATGGCGCAAAAGCATATTAGTCCGGTACTCCCTTGTTCCCTGTATTGGTTATGTTCTTTATTTCTTGTCTAGCAGAAACTAATCGAGCTCCGTTTGATCTCCCAGAAGCGGAAGCTGAATCAGTTGTAGGCTATAATGTAGAATATGCGTGGGATGCGATCCTTAATAGTTCACTGTTGGCGGAAGGCATTGTCCCAGGGTCCCGGGGACTCATTCTGATTGAAACAAGGGGTGGGTCTTTACCAACTTCAAAATATTTGATTTTAGGGAAGCCAAAAAAAGTGAGAGCCCTTATGCGAGCCTTATTGAAAAGGCCCCTAACTATAGATAGGGTGTTAGCGCTGTTTTTTAATTGCAGGGGCGCGTTAGCGCTTTACTAATAAGATAAAAAGGGCTTTTCTTGCTTGTTTAGTCTTGTTTAGTAAAGTCTTGCTTTTTGATAGGAGTAGGTGCTTGCTAGGGCACTCTTCATTCTTCATTAGAAACTAATGAGTGTTGGGTCGGGGGTTTCTGCCTTGTTATCAAAAAGGGAGTTGGGTAAGGCAAACTCCCTCCTTGGAGGAGCACGGGCTTAGTCAAGTAGAACTGGGTTGCGCTGCTTGATACTCCGATCGAAAACAAATCAATGGGGCTATGGTGGTACGACTGAATATGCATTAGAAAGGTCAATCCCTCCACTACGACACCAAAAAAAGCCAGGCCGAACTTCTAAACAGCCCTCCCGCTTCCATCGAACAATATCATTGCAATGTAGACCTAAGTGGTCATATTGGATCCTTGGGAACCATCACAAGTACGGCCGGCCTATATTTGAACGAAAATGCCGTGTTGTCTAGAGGAGACTAGAAGAAGGTGACTCACACAGACAGTTGACTCCTTTTCAATAGAAAAGAATAGCGAAACCAACCCAGTTGGCTGGTCAATCTCAGAGATCTTATCGGCTGGCAAACCGGAGACGGACGACCACAGTCCTGACCTTACCAGTACCGGAGGTATACTAATCAATGAATCCCCGAAACCTACTTTCTTTTTTGACAAAATCAACCAAGCCTAATCGGTCACGACATGTTGGTGATATTGATTGAGTTGGAGGGACTTTCGCTGACTGAATCCATCCATAAACCTAGACCCCGGTCACCTTTGTAAGCAAAGCGTCACGACAACATCCAAAGGTGACCTTTGGATTCTTAAGTAGGGGGAAAGGAGGAGCACGTAGGAATGCTGACCATTACATAAGCCACTAGTGGCTGAGAGAAAGCGAGCAACACCTTGTATAGGTTGGGCGGAGCTTAAAGAAGTGAGCCCCTATCAAAGAAAGCCATTGCGTGCTAGCTAGCTAACTAACATTTTTCAGCTAGCTGTTATATTAGTTGTAGCGTGCCTTCCCTCATTCTCTCACTTCGGAAAGATTTAGCAGTATTTTCTTATGATGACCTGGTCGAGAGAGTACGATACATCAGTGTAAAAGATTGAGTTGGATCTGTGAGGTAAGACCGGTTAGAGTTCGCTAAGAGATTACAACTGCGAAAAGGAGAGTTGGATTTACCTCTTGTATCAGTTCGTATGCTACAAACTCCTTGGTATTCTGTGACGGCTTGCCCCGCGCTAAGTAAGCGAAAGCAAGTGAGAGGATTGAAGATGCTCGACCGATAGGGAGAGGAATGGTTTATGGGTTTTTCTTTTTTCGTGGCTCAGAAGAACGTCTTTAAGGATATGTGTTGCTCCTCACCTCAATGCTACACTTTGGCAACTACAAACTAAGACGCTTCAGAAGAGAAGCTACATCCACTACCTGCATTCACCCTGACAGGCTAACCCGAGCTTACCCAGGGCCTTACCGCCAGAACCTGCAAGACTAATGTCTACTTATATCTTTGAGAGGTCCACTTATACTATTGAGAAAGTCTCTTAATTAATAAGGCCCCAGTTGTTATATAAGATTCAATTCAATCTAACAAGCGGACTACCTTCGGCTACTACAAGATCTTTATAAACCAAAGAAGCTGAGCCTACTTTACGCATTTTCGCGCTAAGCAGGAAAGGCCAATTACACAAGCAAGAAAGCATCGCCCGTGGCTTCCAATCCAATAACAAGCAAAAGACGAAGAAGTAACTTACTATACCTTACTTCCTTGTGCCCATAGCTTGACCTCTGCCACCTGCGTAGATGCCTTCCCTTCCTTGCAAAGTGAACATATTTCTTGACGTCTTTTCGACTGGGCTACCCGTGAATTGAGAAAAGGGGAATTATCCACCAGATAGGGTTTTTGTCAGCTCTCATTATGGCTCATCATCATCCAGAGGGAGCCCCTTGCACGGTGAATCGAAGAGAGGATTGGCATGTAGTAACCTACACGTCGTCAAAGCGGGAGTGGCAAAACATATAGGAAAAAACCCAAGGGTTGGTCGGCTGGCTTGTCATCCTGGCCATACAAACGAGTGAATCTAGCCAAAAAGATTGAATTCTTGCTTACTGCATATCATACCCGATCCCTCCTTCAATCTCGATGATGGTAGGTGTGACGCTCGAGAATTAGCCATACATTGACTTACTGTTGCATTCATTATTTGCGTATTTCCTTCTGTGCTTTGTTAACCATCTTATGTAGTCACTATTCATCCCATTTTTAAACTTCATTCTATTAGCGAATTAGTATTTTTATTAAATCATATTAATTGTTAAAGTAGTGGGAAAAATGTGCCATTGAGTTAAAAGCGATAGGAGAGCTCGTTTAGAAAATGATTGTTGTAGTTGAATGAATAGTGTTACGTAACTAACTTAGAGATTTAATTAGTTAGCTCACATCCTTCACTTTAGGCTTGTTTTAAGCGTACTAAGTGCATTATATTAGACCACTTAAGCACTCAAACTAGACCCCACCCTAGCTTAGTCAATATATAGTCACTTAAGCTCATAAAATGCAAAAGAAAAAAAAATAAAAAGCTGGAAAACAGGAGCAGAAAACCCGACAGCATCATTAGGAGGAAAGGAGGAGATTTTGCTCACCAATACTTCAATCCAAGCCCTTGCAAGCTAGGTACAAGTAGTTTAGAGTGTCCTCTAGCCTTCCCCGAGCTTTCACGCGCATTAGGTGAGGGATTTGCACATTTATTTTCCATTTTCTAAATGTTATAACTTTCTTGATTTGGTGGATTTGCTAACAAATGGTTATGGAATGCTCAAATATGATAATGTATGCTATATACAAGTGCTAGAGACCATATTTATACTATTGTTTCGTAATTTAAACGGTTGGAATCGCCATTTGAATTTATGAGGTGAATAGTGATGTTTTTCTAGGGTTTTGTGTAATTGTACGTATTAGCTTGATTCAACACTCCTAATAGATGCCTTAGGTGCTAATGAAGGTAGTCTAATAGCCCCGTGCACTTGAATTGCTCTAGAATCGCATAAAACGTGAAATAGCCGACTTTAACAAAGGGGTTTCGGGGTTCATGCGAATCCGGGTGGATTTGGGCTTCACTTCTAGTATTCTTAGGCTACCTAGGTGCTATAGAAGCTTTGATAACCCTTGTTTGAAGCCCGGATAAGATATGTGTAGTTTAAAGCCATAAGAGGGAATTTGGGGCTTTCGGGGTAATCGCGGGCGTTTGAATGAGTTAGAGTATTGAGAGGGTACCTTGAGGGTTAGTTAGAAGGTTGGGAGAGTTTCCTTTGAAAATGGAATCGTTAACCTTGGTTTGGAAGAGAAATAGTTTGAAAAACAAAGGGGTTTAGGTGCAAATTCGGTTGTCTCCCACTTCTAAACCCATGGTATGACTTCTTGAGTGTTTATATGTGATTTTAAATTGATTTGGAGCTTTTGGTATGATTCTATGGTTATTTTGTATATGTTCCTTTGTAAACTGCTTATTAGCTTCTATAATTGCTTCTCTCCTAAATGTATCGGGATCAACCTACTTTGTTGATCCTCCTATGTGTTAATGCTTATATTATTGCTAATAACTTGCCATTGTTAAGTGCATTGCATGGTGGTTGCGCAACCATAGTGTCAGGGGCGGATGCGTTGAATATCGGTTGGGCGGCAGAGGGCTTGCCGGTGGATATTCAAACTCCGTGCCCTAGTCCCTCATTCGCCTGGTCCGGAGATTGCCAGGGGATGTTGGGTCATAGGATTATCGGGGTACATCCACAGTACACCCACTGGAGTGTTTGGGGATTATGCCGGCTTATCGTGATCGTGCTCGTGGTTTGTGGATCGTGAATGAAGACCAGTGAAGATTGGTGTATAGGGGATTGTGTGAAATGTATCCTTTTAAATGTGTGGTTACTTATGTTATCATTGCTTCTTAAATTGTCTAAGTGATATTGTTGTATAACTGTATTATCTGTTGCATTGCACGCCTCGAGACTATATCCCTCACTGGGCAACAGTGGTTGCTCATACCTCGCTAACATGTTTCAGGTGGCACAGTTGGAGGAGTTGCATTAGTTGCTGTGTCTAGTTGCTTGAGGTGGACTATGTTCTTGTTGATGAGAGTAGGACTTGTTTTCTTTACTTTATGTTCTATTTTGTAACCTAAGTGATATGTGTATATTATATAGTTTGCAAATTGAGGGATAGATGTTGTAGTGGTAGATTTAGAACCATGGCATGTAATAGCTTATATTTATGCTATTAGCTGCTTCGCATGCTTGGGAGTGAATGACTGGTTGTTTTCAATTTCTAAGAATACTTGAAAGCTATCATGGAGTGGCATGATAAGCGGTTTTGTAAAGAAGTTAAGTTATGAATGCATGCTTGTCTGTATCTAAACTGTTTGTATGTCTTAAGGCTCGGATGGCCTTAAAGCTAAGATCTTTAGTTATAAATGAATGTCTTGTTATGTTGTGGCTTTATTGAGTGTTTACAGGTTTTCAGAATGTCCACGGTACAGGGGAGACTATGTCCGTGTGTCGGGTCCAGACTTAACCATTAGGAAAAATTTTGTGACCGGGCTTGGTATTGGGTTAAGAATAGCATGGTTATTAGAGCCTCCGGTCTCGTGAAGAATCGGGGCGTTACAGGTGGTATCAGAGCTTAGTTAGCTCTAAGCCGGGACAGGGTCCTCGGCCTGTCGGGTAGTAACCCTTGCGTGTGTGCTTGATTAAGTGTGTGTCTTAAAAGTGTATGTCTACATGTTTGAATGTGTGTTTTGTATTGAATGTGTGCACCTATGTGATATAATTATGTGTTACGTGCTAAATGTGTGCTAAGTGAAGCAAAGTGGCTAGTTATGCATCAAATTGACTTCGTGAATTATTAATTGCTTGAACTGTTGCTTGTAATGTCTGTATTTGAATGACTTTGATGATTACACTGTTTCATAAACTCTTTTATTAACGTGTTTGCATAATAGTTTAAAGAATGATTATACATATGCAATTGTTTGGCATGCATACATAGGCCGTCGAATGGTCCTTCCTCCCCTGAAGAGAGGCGATTTGTGGCAGGCCTTCCAAATTATGTTGATTAGCATAAATGAGAGGCAATTAATTAGCCTTTATTTGGGAATTGGTGGATATAGTTGGAGCTCAGTTATTGGGATTCTTCTAAGGCCTTCTTCAGTGCTTAGCGGTCATAAATGAGTAGCTTCTTTTGGGGTTTCTATATAACAGTTCTCTGGAGCATATTCTTGGTATTTCCTCATCAGATATTCTTTTGGTATTCTTTTGTCAGCATCTCTCGGAAGAATTGGTATATGGGATTCTTTTCAACCTTATTATCTAGTATTATTTACAATACTCCTGCTCGAAACTTTTATTGGTATTTTCTCGCCGCTCTTAGTTGGGATCCTATTCTTCTATGGTATTCATGCCAGCGGGATTCTTATTTGGATTTCGAAGTAGCATCTCTATTGGAGCCTTTATTTGGCCTTATTACGTGAGGTTCGCAGACAATACAACTGGGATTTCTTAATGAGCTCCCCCACGAGAATTCGTGTATGGTATTCTTGCTTAGCAACTGATGACGAATAATCGGAGTTGGTTTCCAGTTGATGCAGAGTTCTCTTGTGAAGAAGAATTGCGTGGACGCAATTTGTTTAAGGGGGAGAGGATGTGACGCCCGAGAATTAGCCATACATTGACTTACTGTTGCATTCATTATTTGCGTATTTCCTTCTGTGCTTTGTTAACCATCTTATGTAGTCACTATTCATCCCATTTTTAAACTTCATTCTATTAGCGAATTAGTATTTTTATTAAATCATATTAATTGTTAAAGTAGTGGGAAAAATGTGCCATTGAGTTAAAAGCGATAGGAGAGCTCGTTTAGAAAATGATTGTTGTAGTTGAATGAATAGTATTACGTAACTAACTTAGAGATTTAATTAGTTAGCTCACATCCTTCACTTTAGGCTCGTTTTAAGCGTACTAAGCGCATTATATTAGACCACTTAAGCACCCAAACTAGACCCCACCCTAGCTTAGTCAATATATAGTCACTTAAGCTCATAAAATGCAAAAGAATAAAAAATAAAAAGCTGAAAAACAGGAGCAGAAAACCCGACAGCATCATTAGGAGGAAAGGAGGAGATTTTGCTCACCAATACTTCAATCCAAGCCCTTGCAAGCTAGATACAAGTAGTTTAGAGTGTCCTCTAGCCTTCCCCGAGCTTTCACGCGCATTAGGTGAGGGATTTGCACATTTATTTTCCATTTTCTAAATGTTATAACTTTCTTGATTTGGTGGATTTGCTAACAAATGGTTATGGAATGCTCAAATATGATAATTTATGCTATATACAAGTGCTAGAGACCATATTTATACTATTGTTTCGTAATTTAAACGGTTGGAATCGTCATTTGAATTTATGAGGTGAATAGTGACGTTTTTCTAGGGTTTTGTGTAATTGTACGTATTAGCTTGATTCAACACTCCTAATAGATGCCTTAGGTGCTAATGAAGGTAGTCTAATAGCCCCGTGCACTTGAATTGCTCTAGAATCGCATAAAACGTGAAATAGCCGACTTTAACAAAGGGGTTTCGGGGTTCATGCGAATCCGGGTGGATTCGGGCTTCACTTCTAGTATTCTTAGGCTACCTAGGTGCTATAGAAGCTTTGATAACCCTTGTTTGAAGCCCGGATAAGGTATGTGTAGTTTAAAGCCATAAGAGGGAATTTGGGGCTTTCGGGGTAATCGCGGGCGTTTGAATGAGTTAGAGTATTGAGAGGGTACCTTGAGGGTTAGTTAGAAGGTTGGGAGAGTTTCCTTTGAAAATGGAATCGTTAACCTTGGTTTGGAAGAGAAATAGTTTGAAAAACAAAGGGGTTTAGGTGCAAATTCGGTTGTCTCCCACTTCTAAACCCATGGTATGACTTCTTGAGTGTTTATATGTGATTTTAAATTGATTTGGAGCTTTTGGTATGATTCTATGGTTATTTTGTATATGTTCCTTTGTAAACTGCTTATTAGCTTCTATAATTGCTTCTCTCCTAAATGCATCGGGATCAACCTACTTTGTTGATCCTCCTATGTGTTAATGCTTATATTATTGCTATTAACTTGCCATTGTTAAGTGCATTGCATGGTGGTTGCGCAACCATAGTGTCAGGGGCGGATGTGTTGAATATCGGCTGGGCGGCAGAGGGTTTGCCGGTGGATATTCAAACTCCGTGCCCTAGTCCCTCATTCGCCTGGTCCGGAGATTGCTAGGGGATGTTGGGTCATAGGATTATCGGGGTACATCCGGAGTACACCTGTGACACCCCGATCCCTCTCGAGACCGGGAGTTCTATCAATCAAACTAATCACAACCCAAACCAAACCCGGGCAAAATTTTCAGGGAAAACGGACGGAGTCTCCCCTGTTTATAGGCGAAATGCAAAACCTGTAATAGCATATAAATGGACCACCACCGTGTCCAACCATACAAAACTTCCTCAAGGCCATCCGAGCCTCGGTTCTCAACAATTTAAACTCAGCAAGTATACATACATTTCCAATTTAAAAACTAACTTATCTTTTCATTTTGACAAGTACATTCAATTTAGGCAATTAAACCATACAAAGCTACTGCATAAAATAAACTATCATGCCATTCTAATTCTTTTCCTTTGGACATTACAGCCATGCATTGAAGTTAAGCTACATTAACTATATACATAATCTAACTTATCAAACCATTCCAACTACATAGCTAGATTTATATTACATTTCTTTTAACAATAATTACATACAACATAAAAGCATACAACTTGACAACTTTGACAACTCAAGTTACATAGGCACTCAAGACAACTCTTCAAGCACGGACTTTCACGAAATCACGAACTTTCCAGCTAACAGGGCATTTCCTGAAATGTGGTGGTGAGGAGTGAGTATACACAACACGTATACTCAGTGAAGGCGAGACAGATATCGAATTGGAGAGAAAGAAGATCGTGCAATGCAAATAGGTACAGTTAAACAATACAATCAATAAAAGGCATTCAATATAAACAACAATACAATTAAACAACTAAAGAAAGCATTAACACAACCAATCAAAGCTATACCACACTTTGAAGGCTATGGTTCACTCGAGCGAGTAATGTACCGATCACGATTCCGATGACTTTAACGATGACGCGCCGGCCCAAACCACCTTATAACACCAGTTTGGAATACCCCGGAAGTATCCATCAATCCTACGACCCAAATCTCCCTGGGAGGCAACCCAAGCGAGAAAGGGAATAGCAGCGGAGCTAGAGCAACCAACACTGGCAACCCAAGGCTACCCAGAGAGGCCCATCACTCACGCGCGAGACACTATGCAATGCAAGACTCGATACAAGACAATAAACAAGCGATAAACAAGCGATAAAGCCACACATGGGAGAATAACAAAGTAGGTTACTCTCGCACGCAATAGCAGCAATTTGATAAGAAATTCAATCCAAAACAACTCAAACAAGTAATTCAAGTAATTCTAAGCATTCTATAAGCATAAAGACAAGTAAACACACAAAAACACAAATCGGCCCCAACTATCAAAATGCTACCATTTCCAAACGAGCCACGAGTTCTGGAAACCGACTTCGCCAACCCTCCTAGGTCACCATAAGGCACGTCTAAAGACCCCGAAACCTTACTTTACTCTAGAACTCGCGCAAAGCCCCGATTTTCCCCTTTCTCGTTTGAACTACAACTATATCAACCAAACACCCAACCAACGCCATAATCGCACCAAAAGTGCTTCCATGGCCTCCCGAAGCAATGCCAACACGCAAAACGAGAAAATGCAAAAGTCGACCAAAACGACCCCAACTTTCCCAAAGGCTTAATTCTCATTTTTTTCACTACGCAACCCAAACAAACCACACATTTTAGTATTCTAGCATACCTAGCACGTTTCTACATCAACGGAAAGCATAACAGCGCAATTTCAACGTTTCAAGGTTTTACTATTCACAAAACACTATTTATTCCACAATTCAAGTTGCAATCACAACATTTAACCGCAGAAAATGTTACAAAGCCATAAATACATGTTCTACAAATGCTAAGGAACATTCTAGAAGCATCAAATCGCTTTAAATAACAATCTACGGATAAATCTAAAAATTGACAAAGTTAACTAACACAACGTATAAATGCGCAAATAACATGCTTCCCTCACCTTAGACGCTCCTAGACGCTAGGAAAACCTCGTAGAGTGCCTCGGAAACCACCCCGCACAAGCCCACGCGAAGAATCGAAGATTTGAAGTTGAGATTTTCTATTTTTTTTTCTCCTTCTTTTCCTCATGGTTTCAAGCCTTTTTCTCTCTGTTTTTTTCGTGCACATTCTGCTTATTTAAAAAAAAAAATGTCAAGAAGTCAAAGGTCAAAATTCGGTCAACCCGCTAAACCAAAACAGCTATGCGCGACCTCACGAAAACGGCCATAACTTCTTCTAGAAAACTCCAATTCACGAACGGTTTGAACCCTCATAAACTAGACTCATAGAGCTTTCCAACCATATATAATTTGCTACCTAACTCTTCCCCAATTGGTTCAGATTTAATTCCAAAGTTGACCCAAAATTTGACTAACTTAACATTGCATTTTTTTATTTCTAATCCCAAGTTTGCCCTTTATTAAACATTTCAAAAATTTTCACATTGTCCTAGTTGGTCAATGTAGATGAAAAGTCAACTAGTTTGGTCAAAGAAGGTGAAAGGTCAATAAATGCAATTTAAATGAACTTAAAATGCTATTGAATACATGCCAGGTTCGGGGTATCACATCCTTCCCCCCTTAAAACAATTGCGTCCTCGCAATTCTTCTTCCAATAGGACTCTGCATCATCTACAATCCAACTCTGACTAGTCTTCATTAGCTACTGAAAAAGTATTTAATAAAGATGACCAATAGGAAAGTTCAAGTAGAAATGCCAAGTAGTAACGCCAAATAGAAGCTCAAATGCAGATACCGTACAAGAATCCCGTTGACACGAATACCTAAGAAGAATAAATTCCAACCAGAAACGCCGAGATAATACCAATAAAGACTAAAGCAAAGATACTGTAGATGTCATTAATACCACACAATAACGACAAGAAGAATACCTCACGCACGAATCTCCAATAGAAGTCTAACTGTTACTGCCCGAGAATTCCCAAGCAAGAAGCCAAATAAAAGCTCAAACAAAGATTCTATCTAGAGGTCCAAAGAAGTACCCCGCTGGTCATGGATTTCATAGAAGAATTCCCTGTTAAGAGTGCTGAAGAAAATACCAAGAACCCAATCAAATATATTTCCAAAGTTCCAAAGAAGCCTTCCAAATAATAACCCCATGGAACAACCAATTAGATTCCGAGTTTTGCTATCAAATGCTAAGAGGAATGTCAAAGGAAATAACAGAGAAAATATAACGTGCCCAATAAGACAACCAAGTTGAATAACAAACATAGTTTCCCAGATGGACGAAAACTCCAAGGATAAACACCGAACTGATGAACAATATACCGAAACCAAACTCTGAGTCCTCTTCACTGTTTGCCAAGTGAGAACTTCATACAACTTTGCCAACAAGGAAAATACCAAGAGAATGCCTAATAAGAATTTCAAAGAATACCGTAAGTAGTATTATACAATAAGTCTGATAGGGATTCCAGTTACCAAACCAACTGAGGGATGCCAAAGAAAATACCCGAACAATGCTCCAGTAAGAAAGTACCAAGAATTGCCCAATAAGTAATACTAAATAATTGGCCACTGAGAATCCTAGAGAATGCCATTGAAGAATTTCCAATAAGGAATACCAGTAACACTCCAATAAAGACCGAGACACATATGCCATAGATAATACCATGCAGTAAGGCCGATTGAAATCCCATTAACCAAGTCCACCGAGAAGTGCCAACAAAAGTCCCCAAAGAACACCCGTTATGAAAACCAAAGAATGTTCCAGAGAACACCCAATTAAAACCCCAAGAGAAAGCTACTATTTCGCAACTGTTAAGCACAGAGAAGGACCAAAGGGATTCGCCAATAACCGAGCTCCAAAAGCAAACACCAAGTCCCAAATAAAGGCTAATTAAATGCCATTCATTTCCTGCCAACCCATACACCTTGAGTGGCTAGCTGTGAACCACTTTCTTCAGGGGAGGAAGAGGACTTACTTACCATTTCAATAGGACATGTATGAATGCCAATATATCACAGTTATACATATGCATTAAGCTATTATGCCAGCAAGTTTACAATATAGTTTATTTAACAAAGTCACTCAAGCATAACAATCAAGTCAAGCACAGCATAATCAATTCAAATCACGGCATAGCTAATTCAAGACATTTCAATACACACATTAAAAGCAATACTTCAAGCAAATAACAATCCATGAGGTCGATTCGATAGGTCAATTCAATGCACAACTAGACACTTTACTTCACTTAGCACACAATTAACACATAACACATAACTATATCACATAGGAGCACACATTCATGTCAAGACACATAATCTCACATAAAAGCATACACTTTCAAGACACACTTAACAAGCACACATTTAAGGGTCACTACCCACCAGACCGAGGACCCTGTCCCGGCTTATGAGCTAAATAAGCTCTGATACCACCTGTGACACCCCGATCCCTCTCGAGACCGGGAGTTCTATCAATCAAACTAATCACAACCCAAACCAAACCCGGGCAAAATTTTCAAGGAAAACGGACGGAGTCTCCCCTGTTTATAGGCGAAATGCAAAACCTGTAATAGCATATAAATGGACCACCACCGTGTCCAACCATACAAAACTTCCTCAAGGCCATCCGAGCCTCGGTTCTCAACAATTTAAACTCAGCAAGTATACATACATTTCCAATTTAAAAACTAACTTATCTTTTCATTTTGACAAGTACATTCAATTTAGGCAATTAAACCATACAAAGCTACTGCATAAAATAAACTATCATGCCATTCTAATTCTTTTCCTTTGGACATTACAGCCATGCATTGAAGTTAAGCTACATTAACTATATACATAATCTAACTTATCAAACCATTCCAACTACATAGCTAGATTTATATTACATTTCTTTTAACAATAATTACATACAACATAAAAGCATACAACTTGACAACTTTGACAACTCAAGTTACATAGGCACTCAAGACAACTCTTCAAGCACGGACTTTCACGAAATCACGAACTTTCCAGCTAACAGGGCATTTCCTGAAATGTGGTGGTGAGGAGTGAGTATACACAACACGTATACTCAGTGAAGGCGAGACAGATATCGAATTGGAGAGAAAGAAGATCGTGCAATGCAAATAGGTACAGTTAAACAATACAATCAATAAAAGGCATTCAATATAAACAACAATACAATTAAACAACTAAAGAAAGCATTAACACAACCAATCAAAGCTATACCACACTTTGAAGGCTATGGTTCACTCGAGCGAGTAATGTACCGATCACGATTCCGATGACTTTAACGATGACGCGCCGGCCCAAACCACCTTATAACACCAGTTTGGAATACCCCGGAAGTATCCATCAATCCTACGACCCAAATCTCCCTGGGAGGCAACCCAAGCGAGAAAGGGAATAGCAGCGGAGCTAGAGCAACCAACACTGGCAACCCAAGGCTACCCAGAGAGGCCCATCACTCACGCGCGAGACACTATGCAATGCAAGACTCGATACAAGACAATAAACAAGCGATAAACAAGCGATAAAGCCACACATGGGAGAATAACAAAGTAGGTTACTCTCGCACGCAATAGCAGCAATTTGATAAGCAATTCAATCCAAAACAACTCAAACAAGTAATTCAAGTAATTCTAAGCATTCTATAAGCATAAAGACAAGTAAACACACAAAAACACAAATCGGCCCCAACTATCAAAATGCTACCATTTCCAAACGAGCCACGAGTTCTGGAAACCGACTTTGCCAACCCTCCTAGGTCACCATAAGGCACGTCTAAAGACCCCGAAACCTTACTTTACCCTAGAACTCGCGCAAAGCCCCGATTTCCCCCTTTCTCGTTTGAACTACAACTATATCAACCAAACACCCAACCAACGCCATAATCGCACCAAAAGTGCTTCCATGGCCTCCCGAAGCAATGCCAACACGCAAAACGAGAAAATGCAAAAGTCGACCAAAACGACCCCAACTTTCCCAAAGGCTTAATTCTCATTTTTTTCACTACGCAACCCAAACAAACCACACATTTTAGTATTCTAGCATACCTAGCACGTTTCTACATCAACGGAAAGCATAACAGCGCAATTTCAACGTTTCAAGGTTTTACTATTCACAAAACACTATTTATTCCACAATTCAAGTTGCAATCACAACATTTAACCGCAGAAAATGTTACAAAGCCATAAATACATGTTCTACAAATGCTAAGGAACATTCTAGAAGCATCAAATCGCTTTAAATAACAATCTACGGATAAATCTAAAAATTGACAAAGTTAACTAACACAACGTATAAATGCGCAAATAACATGCTTCCCTCACCTTAGACGCTCCTAGACGCTAGGAAAACCTCGTAGAGTGCCTCGGAAACCACCCCGCACAAGCCCACGCGAAGAATCGAAGATTTGAAGTTGAGATTTTCTATTTTTTTTTCTCCTTCTTTTCCTCATGGTTTCAAGCCTTTTTCTCTCTGTTTTTTTCGTGCACATTCTGCTTATTTAAAAAAAAAAATGTCAAGAAGTCAAAGGTCAAAATTCGGTCAACCCGCTAAACCAAAACAGCTATGCGCGACCTCACGAAAACGGCCATAACTTCTTCTAGAAAACTCCAATTCACGAACGGTTTGAACCCTCATAAACTAGACTCATAGAGCTTTCCAACCATATATAATTTGCTACCTAACTCTTCCCCAATTGGTTCAGATTTAATTCCAAAGTTGACCCAAAATTTGACTAACTTAACATTGCATTTTTTTATTTCTAATCCCAAGTTTGCCCTTTATTAAACATTTCAAAAATTTTCACATTGTCCTAGTTGGTCAATGTAGATGAAAAGTCAACTAGTTTGGTCAAAGAAGGTGAAAGGTCAATAAATGCAATTTAAATGAACTTAAAATGCTATTGAATACATGCCAGGTTCGGGGTATCACAACACCCACTGGAGTGTTTGGGGATTATGCCGGCTTATCGTGATCGTGCTCGTGGTTCGTGGATCGTGAATGAAGACCAGTGAAGATTGGTGTATAGGGGATTGTGTGAAATATATCCTTTTAAATGTGTGGTTACTTATCTTATCATTGCTTCTTAAATTGTCTAAGTGATATTGTTGTATAACTGTATTATCTGTTGCATTGCACGCCCCGAGACTATATCCCTCACTGGGCAACAGTGGTTGCTTATACCTCGCTAACATGTTTCAGGTGGCACAGTTGGAGGAGTTGCATTAGTTGCTGTGTCTAGTTGCTTGAGGTGGACTATGTTCTTGTTGATGAGAGTAGGACTTGTTTTCTTTACTTTATGTTCTATTTTGTAACCTAAGTGATATGTGTATATTATATAGTTTGCAAATTGAGGGATAGATGTTGTAGTGGTAGATTTAGAACCATGGCATGTAATAACTTATATTTATGCTATTAGCTGCTTCGCATGCTTGGGAGTGAATGACTGGTTGTTTTCAATTTCTAAGAATACTTGAAAGCTATCATGGAGTGGCATGATAAGCGGTTTTGTAAAGAAGTTAAGTTATGAATGCATGCTTGTCTGTATCTAAACTGTTTGTATGTCTTAAGGCTCGGATGGCCTTAAAGCTAAGATCTTTAGTTATAAATGAATGTCTTGTTATGTTGTGGCTTTATTGAGTGTTTACAGGTTTTCAGAATGTCCACGGTACAAGGGAGACTATGTCCGTGTGTCGGGTCCAGACTTAACCACTAGGAAAAATTTTGTGACCGGGCTCGGTATTGGGTTAAGAATAGCATGGTTATTAGAGCCTCCGGTCTCGTGAGGGATCGGGGCGTTACAGTAGGACCGGACAACAATGACAAAAAGAAAGATTCCCCTATTCATAGAGTTCTCTTGCTTTCCCTTGTTCATTGAGTGCCTGGTCTTGTGCTCGCTCATGCCGATACTTTAAAGATCTTAGATCCGGTGGAGATTGGTTGAGAAGAATGATGCCAACTAAGGAGAGGGGGACCAGTTGATTGGCTTTCGTATCGAGATCAGTTATCTTTATCAATAGGTATGCTTCCCTCGCACCTGAAAACATTGACTTCTCCTCCGGACCCTCGATCCACTCCCTTTCTTTATTATTACTCTATAGGATAGGGCAGCAGTTGGCTTTGGTTCCTGCACTGTCTCCGCACAGATTAATGCCAGAGGAGTGCCATTATCCCTAGGATCATCCTCCACTACACAGACGTCTGCTCATCCTTATGGCGGCATATGTCAAGATTAAGACCATCCCATAGTTCAAAAGGATTGTCCTTATTTCCCCAAAGTCAATTGAAAAAAAGGTCTTCTGTGCTCACTTCCTTGGTCTTGACTGGTTTTTTCCTCTGGAAACTTTGTAAAAGTGCCTCTGGTAGGAAGGTCTTTGTGTACAGCCTCTTCGACTTTAGCTTTGAACTTTTATCTAGGGCTAGTCAAAGTTCTGGGCTCTTCTTTCCGCCCTTTTCCTGCTCGTACTCTTGGTATTCCCACCTAGCCATATTCCTCATTTCCTCAGCGCCTTTCGCTATCTCTACTTCCGACTCTTGGAAGGAACTGCTATCCGATTTAGAAACTTGAGATCTTGTACCCTTAGCCACTTTACGGGTGGCTTCACTATTCTCGTCCGAGGAACCTCAAAACAAGGCAACCTTTCTTGCTCGCTTCGCCGCTTTCTTTCATTGCCTTCATTCAAATCTTCTTATGAGTTGCTAAGTATAGGGCTGTGTGACTGGGCTTAAGAAAGGGAATGACCTGCTATTCAATAACAGTTAACTAGCTACTCACTTGAACAACCAAACAACTTTTCTTTCAAATCAAAAGTAGCCACGAGTGGAGTTAGCCAATTCTATTTCTATCCATTATGGGCATAAGTTATTCAATCGGCTTCTTTTATAAGAAGCTATCTCCAGTTACCCAGCCAGCAGGAGCTCGTTCATGACTCTCAGGAATCGGTCAATCTTGCCACACTTCCTCCAAGAAGGGGAGGGCATAGGAAAACTACACCACCACCATTGTTTGTGCTTATATCACTTGTTAGCTTCACTAATATCTCCCCACCCATTGGTTTATCTTGCGATTTCTCTTTACTGAACCTGGCCAAAGGATTCGTTTTCCAATGTATTGGTTGACAAAGCAGTTTACCTAAATGGCTGTTGACATGAGGAAAAGAAAGAGTTTTCTTTTTTTGGTTATAGCATTAGGACAAGATGCTACCAAGGTCATGATAACTATATTATAGTTCCCCTAAGAAGCATACCTATGAAGCGGATCAGTTCAGAAAGAGAGTGAGAATGCTTAGCTAAGTAGTGATGTTGTCTCACTGAAATGTAATGAATGCCACTAATTCTACTATCAACTTGCTTCTTCTAATGCCAACACCAATCTGAAGGTCGTTTATGCGCTTAACTTGCATTGGCAACGTCGGCCTATCTATATCCAACATGAGAGACCAATTGCCTTAGTTAGAAGGAAGGCATTCTCGAGATATAGCTTTCTAATCCGAAATCCCAGCTATTACTTGGTGACCTAGTCACTACTCTTTCCGACAACTGCTCAGCTTCCTAGGTGCCTTGTGAAATTGCTACCCGGAAAGACCAATGGCAATGGTTGACTCAGAAATGAATGGTGGAAAGCCTTGTAAAGGAAGCACATACGCTATTCTTTTAAAAGAACCGGTAAATGCCCATTCCTGGACCATCCAATTCCTATTCCTTGAGCTAAAAGGAAGACCTTTTATGTACCACATTTCATCCCCTTCAGGAAGTCATTTAGATTGGCCAACCCTTTCCTCAGTTGCTTTAGCACGCTTTCTGCCCGCTTAGGACAAGGGTGATTCTTGAGACAGCGACTGCCACAGCATTAGATTAGCCCAAAAACTTATCCTCAATCCCATAAATGCAAGTCAAAGAGCAGGTTCCATAAAGAGAAAGATGTGGCGTCACTGTAATGTAATAAGAGTTCAAAATGGATTGATTAGCTTGAGTTGACACCTTTCATTCACTAATACTGGTAGAGTAGAAAAGAGTGGCAATGCCTAATGGAATGGATACGCATGCGAGCTTGGTTGCCAAGTATAGTAATGATAGCAATCTCGTCCCTTTCGTCTAAAAACGAATAGGTTAAAACAACAATTTTCCCCTTACTATTGTTGGAATGCTTGAGTTCAAGCTTGAAGAAGTTCAGTGCTACAAGAGCTTTCATCGGTCAAAGGTAGCCAGCCCCGCAAGGTACTATTGAAATTCTCTTTGGTCCCGTCGCCTTATCACTTCTATTCGCAGATTTTCTTCTGAAACAGCAAAGTAGAGTTCCACCCTTCTTCGTTCAGTCATATCGGATTTGTGACGAGATGGATAATATAAGTCGGGTTTCGCCAGACAATTGCGTTCCTTTCCCGAGATGATTACTCCCCCCTTGGCCTAGCCTAACCCTAACGGTTCTATAGCCTCTACCTATTGAGTTGCTTCTCCAGGGGTTCAAGAGTTGCTTTTAGCACTGGGACTTCCATTATATATTGGACAGAGTGCTGCTTTCAGAGCCCTTGATTGAGATCAGAGTCTCATCACAAACTCATAAAGAAGGTGATCAACCTCTCTTTAGTAATATGGAAGTTTATGACTAACGACCTTCTTGCAATTCAATTCCCTTAAGCCCTTTAGGCCAGTCCTATGGGTTGTCCTGTGATGAAGAATCACTTAGATGATGAGAATGGAGCTAGTCACGGAGCTTAGTCATAGGTGACAGTCTGATCCCGATGCCACTATTGTAACACCCCGATCCCTCTCGAGACCGGGAGTCCTATCAATCAATCTAATCGCAACCCAATTCCAAACCCGGGCATAATTTTTTAGGGAAAGACGGACGGAGCCTCCCTTGTATCTAGGCAATATGTAAAACCTGTAATAGCATATAAGTGGACCGGCACCGTGTCCAACCATACAAACACCTCAAGGCCTTCCGAGCCTGGGTTTCCAACAATTAAATACAACGAGTATACATACATTTCCAAGTACCAGACTATTCTAACTCTTTTTTTTAAAACAATACAAACATGCATTAAAGTTAAGCTATACTAACTAAATACATGAACTAACCTATCATACCACTTCAATAACCTAATAAAACTTATATTACATTCCTTTTTAACATTAAATACAAACAACACATGAACATACATCTTTGCATCTTTGATAACTCAAGACACATAGCACGCAAGATAACTCTTCAAGCACGAACTTTCACGTATTCACGAACTTTCCAACTAACAAGGCATTTCCTGAAATGTGGTGGTGAGGAGTGAGTATACTCAACACGTATACTCAGTGAGGGCGAGACAGATATCGAGGTGGAGAGAAAGAAGATCGTGCAATGCAAATAGATACAGTTAAGCAATATAGTCAATAAGAAAGCATTCAATATAAACTACAATTCAATAAACAATCAAAGAAAGCATTAACACAACCATTCAAAGCTATACCACACTTTGAAGGTCACGGTTCACTCATACGAGAAATGTACCATTTCACGAGCGATACATCAATCTCGAGCTTGATGTTGACAACGATGACAATAAGCGCGCAACCACCTTATAACTTCAGTTTGGAATACCCCGGAAGTATCCAATCAATTCTACGACCCAAATCTCCTTGGGAGGCAACCCAAGCGAGAATGGGAATAGGACATGGAGCTAGAGCAACCAACACTGGCAGCCCGAGACTACCCAGAGAGGCCCATCACCCACACGCCTGACACTTATGCAATGCAATACGAAATACAAGCAATAAACGAGCAATAACATGAAAGTACAGATTAGTGGCGATAACGAGATAACAAGCATTTACAATCAATAACAGCAATCAATTAACCTTTCAAGCATGATTATCATTAATACTAACAATAACATCAATCAAACAGGTAATGGCAGTTCAAACACGAAAATGGCAAATATCATTATTCAATCTTTAACTTCCAAAGACAATTACGAGCAAACGAGCTATGGGATTAGGAAACCGATTTCACTACATTCACTTAGGCACTACAAGGCACGTTTCTATGTCACTAAACTTCACTTTCTCACCCGAGGCCCGAAAGTCCACCTACTGCTTTTGAACTACAGCTATGCTAACCGGTCATTCAATCAATGCCACAACAGCGCCAAAAGTGCTTCCATGCCCTCAATTGCAAAACCCCCAACTCAATTTGAGCACGGTCAACTTTTGGTCAAACGGCCCCTTTATGTTTCTTTGTCTAATTTCTAATTTTAACAAAGGTCAATCCATTTTTATTGCACATTTTATCTTTCTATCATTAATGGTACCTATCCAAATCTAGCAATCGCAATTCGGATCAAAATAAAAAATTCTAGAGTTTTACTATTCAAAATCACTATTCATTATTCTTCCCCAATTTCAAATACGCAATTTCAACCGTAAAAATTGCTAAATAACTATCAAACAATGTTGTACGAACTCAAAGGAAGCTATACCAAGAAATTGCAGGCATTATAACACATTATATATCAAATCTAAAAATTTGACACAAAATTCAAATTCGAATTTAAATGCACAAAAGCGTGAAAACCCTTATAGAGATTGAAGACCAAGACCCGCGAGGACCCGAGCCACGACCCCCAAGCAATTCCATGCATGATTGTAGAAGAAAAATGCAAAACAAATTTCCTTTCTTTTTCCTCAAACTTTCGGCCATGGGAGGGGACATGGGGGGAATTTATGGTTTTGTTTTTTTGATTTTTGCCTTGTTTTGTTATTTAAAAGGGTGACAAGGGCATTTTGGTCATTTGTAAAATCAAGCTTTAGTTAAAAATGGTGAAATAAACTTATTTTGATACCTTTTAAATCTAATTCAAGTTAAAACAATGCAATTAAATGAAAAACAACTAAAACTGGTTAAATTAAGCTAAAAACATTTTTCACTAAGTCCGAAGAATATTTCTCTAACTCTCATTTTTGAAATGCTACGATCGAACGGTCAATAAACGATCGCTAATCAAATGATGAACACTAATAGAAAACTATAATTTTTGAAAAGTAGAATAGTAGAATATATTAAAAGTAACTCCGGCTCGGAGTTACTTTTCTCATTTATTTGAAAACCGAGTGATTTTAATGCAAGACAATTAAAACCGATTATTAAAATAATCAAATAAATCAAAATAATCAATATTCATTTAAAAATAATTGTTTTAACTATTTCTAGAATATTTTAAAGAATTATGAAGTTAATGCTAAAATACAAATAAACAAGTTATTATAAACACGTAATCAAATGCAATTAAACACTAACATTTAAGACGACACTTAATTAAATACAATTAAATGCCATTAAATGCATGCCGAGTTCGGGTTATCACATCCTTCCCCCTTAAAACAATTGCGTCCTCGCAATTCTTCTTCCGATAGATCTCAAAATCATCTGAAACCCAACTCTGACTAATCTTCATCGGTTGCTGAGCAAGATAGTGAATAAGAATGCTCGTAGGGAAACCCGAATAGAAATCCCAACCAAGAATGCCCAGAAAATACCAAATAATGACTAAAGTAGGGATACTGTATATAATATCAATACCACATATTAATGGCAAGAAGAATACTGAAGGAATACCCTATTCACGAATCTCCAATAGAAGTCTAACAAGTTCCAAATAAGAAAGTTAAAAGATAGCCAGAGCAGTTGTACCTCATGCATTGCTGATTACCGTAAGTAGACCTAGCTGAAAGTTCTATAAAAGAATATAGAGAAGAATACCAAAGGCCAATCTCTAAATGAAATCCTCCAATCACTGAGTCCCTACCGCAACATCTTAGTCAAACAGCAAGTATAGATTCCCTTGAGTGGAAAGGCCGAAGGAGAAGCCGTAAACAATACAAAATAATAAGTCCAAGCAGAGTTCCAAGTGTAAGACTTCCAATAAGTGCCATCAAGGAAAATACTAATAGAATGCCCACTAAGAATTCCAAAGGATACCGTAAGTAGTACTATACAATAAGTCTGATAGGAATTCCAAATACCAAACCTACTGAGGAACACTAAAGAAAATACCCAAAACAATGCTCCAGTAAGAAAGTACCAAGGATTGCCCAATAAGTAAGTACTAGATAAATGACCACTAAGAATTCTATAGAATGCCATTGAAGAATTTCCAATCAGGGATACCAGTAACACACCAATAAAGACCGAGACAAATATACCATAGATAATACCATGCAGTAAATTCGATTGAAAACCCAATAGCGAAGTCTACGGAGAAGTGCCAGCAAAAGTTTCCAAAGAATACCCAATAAGAAACCCAAAGTATGCTCCAGAGAACACCCAAATAGAACCTCAAAAGAAAGCTACTATTTCACAACTGTTAAGCACATAGGAAGACCCTAGAGTTTCGCCAATAACCGAGCTCCAAAAGCAAACACCAACTCCCAAATCAAGGCTAGTTAAATGCCATTCATTTCTTGTCAATCCATACACCTTGAAAGGCCAACTGTGAACCACTTTCTTCAGGGGAGAAAGATGACTTACTTACCATTTCCACGGGACTTGTATGAATGCCAAGATATCACATTTATACACATGCCTTAAACTATTATGCAAGCAAGTTTACAAAAGAGTTTATTCAACAAAGTCACTCAAGCACGACAATCAAGTCAAGCACAACATAATCAATTCAAATCACGGCATAACCAATTCAAGACATTTCAATACACATATTACAAACAATACTTCAAGCAAATAACAATTCACGAGGTCGATTCGATTTATGATGCCAATTCAATAGGTCAATTCAATGCACAACTAGACATTTCACTTCACTTAGCACACAATTAACACATAACACATAACTATTTCACATAGGAGCACACATTCAGGTCAAGACACACAATCTCACATACAAGCATACACTTTCAAGACACACTTAACAAGCACACATTCAAGGATCACTACCCACCAGACCGAGGACCCTGTCCTGACTTATGAGCTAAACAAGCTCTGATACCACCTGTAACACCCCGATCCCTCTCGAGACCGGGAGTCCTATCAATCAATCTAATCGCAACCCAATTCCAAACCCGGACATAATTTTTTAGGGAAAGACGGATGGAGCCTCCCCTGTATCTAGGAAAAATGTTAAAACCTGTAATAGCATATAAGTGGACCAGCACCGTGTCCAACCATACAAACATCTCAAGGCCTTCCGAGCCTCGGTTTCCAACAATTAAACACAACGAGTATACATACATTTCTAAGTACCAGACTATTCTAACTCTTTTTTTTTAAACAATACAAACATGCATTAAAGTTAAGCTATACTAACTAAATACATGAACTAACCTATCATATCACTTCAATAACCTAATAAAACTTATATTACATTCCTTTTTAACATTAAATACAAACAACACATGAACATATATCTTTGACTTACACAGGTCCAACTGACCAACCAAGGAGTAAGCAGTGCAGACAGGAAAGTTGGTCCAAGCCATAATATCCTTCTTGATTGATCCTAGTGTCGAACAGACGAATCAACGCTTTAGCTTTAGCCTTTTTTTGGGTCAAGAGAACGTCAGTTTAAGATTCCATTTGAATGAACAGACAAGAGCCCTCTTTTTCTATAAGAAGAGGGAAGGTTACTGATTGATATGCCAGCAAGGAAGGGAGAAATAAGGCTATTTTCACTGTTTGCTAGCTAGGGACATTAGTGTCTGAGGCTGGTGCGAAGAGTAGAGCGAAGGTCAGTGGGGAGAGACTTTCTAGACTAGATATTGAGTACTATTCTAGAATAGGGGAAAAAGCGATTCGCTCCTAAGCCCAATTCAAACTCATTCAAAAAATCTAGCTCGATCGATCACATGTCAGTTGACCCCAAAAAAATCAGAGAATTGCCTTCTTGAGACCCAAAATGCATCCTTTATATTGGGTCTGGGCAAGTGAGTTTAGCTACTTTCCCTGTCAGCGGATCATAATAAGACGTAAAAAAAAGATTACTTCGTTTGTTGTGAAGAGGCCAACCTACGTTCTGATAGCGGATTTCTAATGGAGAGCGTATGGGGACGCCTAGTCTAAGAGGATACTTTCGGAAATCCATCCCCCTGCTAGCCCAAGGCAGCTTTAGAGAGAGATGGAAGCCCCCTAGAAGTAAAGAGAAGACATGCCAGTAAAGTCAAAGGCAAGGTACTGCTGCTCTAACTCTTTTAGGAAAAGGTGTTCCATCTCGGCCAAACCATGCATGCACGGGGAAGAAGCTCTAGTGGCTTTCAAGGTGAAAGTTGCTTATTTTAAAGTCAAATCTCTCTCCCCTTCGCCGGTAACTCTTAGAAATACAGTAACAGTAATAGTCATACGCCAAATCTGAATATTATTGATATCCCAATAGTCAAGATCTCTCCTCTACACCGCTCTTTCCCGACTGAACTATTGGTGGGAGGCCTAACAACTGCTGTTGAGAAGAGGAATTGTTTGATTCAGACAATTCGTTCATATCAGATGCAATGAGGGATAAAGGCTATTTGAAGGAAGAATGTGCTCTTAGTAGTAATCCCTATCCTATGCAGAAGGCGATCTGCGAAATTCAACTGAATGAAGATGGCATGAAGACGATTACTGCTCTCCTTGCTTAGCTTGTGGGAAACTAGCTCTTATAAGAAAAGCCTTTCTCTTATTTATATACGATGCTATGTCCGAGAATCTAAGATCAGACTTGCCTTTCTGACTGTCTTGCTCTTGCCTTGTTAATGGACGAGTAAGAAATCTCTTTTCCTTGCTGGTATCAAGTGCAGATGGAATTGAATCAGAAGACAGAAAAGCTATTTCATTAGCTCTGGGACTTTCAAGAAGAGAAGTAGGCAAAAAACAACTCTTCTAACCGGTACTGGAGGTGGTGTCATAGAAGTAAGCACTGTTGCCGGAAGGAGTAATGACTCAATGCCTAGAGTCAGCTGCTAGTGGTTCATTAAGTTAATCAGATTCATCCAATAAGTAAGAAGATGAACTTATCACACCTAATATACGCCTACTTTTACAAGTAGTCAAAGAGACTTTCGTAAATAAAGTGTCTCACCCTCAAGTCAGTAGTCATTTCGAGTGTGGGGGTCCTAATTTTTCTTGATCTGGCATTTGTTCATGCGTTTGTCGCTTTTGCAGCTAAAATTACGGAGGAATGAGGAGGGGAAGGGATGGAGACGAAGCTTCTACCTTACTATAAGCAATTCATCCATGCATGCGCCGTCCATCCCGGATTTAACCGAACCTAAGCACTTTCTTAACATCCTTGATTGAGGGAGAAAGCCCTTTCTAGGGCAGGAGTTTACACGAAATATAAGGGAGAACTTCGGCTCAGCTAAAAGACTCGAAAAAGGTCTTATATTAAGCCTCAGAGAACTGAAACTCCCTTTAGGGAGATAATTGGCTACTTTTTTTCTCGTTCGATCAGTGTAGTCTAGGGCAGTAGACTCGGTATCTAAATGAATTCTCCACACTTCCTTCATTGCTTTACTCATGTCTGGACTTCCCAGAAAAAACAATTTCCCTACCATTTAATAAAAGAAAGTTAGTCTTAACTAAGCATAAGTCCTTTACTTTCGAATGATTGCTAAGCCTCTTTATTACTACTAGTGGCATTTCTTTAAGAGCGCATTCCTCCTAACTCCCAACAGCTTCTCAAGCATCCGCATCTTCTCTTTCTTCTTCCCTAAGCCTACATCCTTGCTACACGATTAGTCAAGCTAAAAAAGATGAATTCTCCGAAAGGGACCTATCTTGGTTTAATTATATCCATCGATCGAAAAAATGCAGGACATAAGAGTAACGTGTGTTCCAGAGTGTCAACTTTACAATTACAATACATAAGGGTGGAATGAATGTTGATACCCTTATAGTATAGAGAGGGCGGTGAAGCTTTGGTAGAAAGGTAAGATAAAACCGCTTCCTAAGTCACTTAGGTTCGGCTTTGGTTAAGTAAATTGACTCCATCTTCATCAATAGCCGATGGTAGGCATAATCTGCGTGATTCAAGTCTTTCGTGCATCACCTCAATGATGCTCTTCGTAAGATCCTTTTTAAAAGTGACTAAAACTATTTCCTTAGAAAAGGGTCTCGTTCTGCCATTTTTCAGGGTGTAATAAGTCTTATCTAGCTAGATCCTATGATCTCGATCCACGACTTAGTAATCCGCAGACACTTCATACAAAGCTGAATCTTGCTGAATCAGGAGAATCCACTGATCCAGGTAGGTAAGGGAAAAACAGAGAGAATTCAGAAGACTGGTTTACTAAGCTTTTTCAGTAGGACAAAAAGACATTCTTTCAGCCCTAGTTCGACTCAGGTCTCGCTATCACTTTATGGTGGCGCCATGCAAAAGGTTAGAATGAGACCTTTATGTCATTGAATCTAAGAGTGAAGGGACCCAGCGGCAAGACTGATGTAATGCGAAGCACTCTTCTTAAACTGCTTTCTAGAAGCCTTGTTGTAAGGAACTTTCTTAGTGGGTATTGGCTCATTGAACACTAACTTAATCCGAAAGGTCCGAGAGTGTGTCAGTAAAGACCCAGCCATGAACTAGCCTCTTCTCCTTCCTCATTAAAAGCAACTTTAGCCTTACTAGCTACAGCTTCGTAGAAGACTGACTACAAGTTTCCATCGATCGGCCTCTAATTTCCATTAGGGCAGATGCATTCCCATTATAACGGTGGTAGAGGCTGCCTCAAGTCGAGTAGAGTTAAGGAAGCACCTTCTATAAGATAATTGGCTAGGTTCTCTCTATAAAAAAGTCTTGTACTACTCGTCAACTATTAAGGCTCATGAGTGGACCTTTAATACTTTGAAGAGAACCCATTAGTTGCAGCCTACAATTCACCGAATAAAGGGAGTCTCACAAGGCAGGATAGATTAAGGTATTGAAGTTTTCTATAGTTTATTTCATTGCACACTAAATCCACTGAAAGTTAAGTAGTGAGAAAGAAGGCACTAATATGCATTTTAGGGAAGAAGACGAGCAATGAAACTTTCCTCCCAGGGCAGTTGGGAGAGAGGATATTCGATGAACACTAAGAGGGTAGTAGTAGTGAGCATAGAAGAACCCCTCTGGATTGGGTTTTTTCGAAGATGAACTCCAAGACCACAAAAGTTGACTTTTTGGTGCACTTGAGACCAAGCCAATCAGAGTCAGGTGGAGGGAGGATGGGGAAGACTAAGATGGAAACCTCTTGACTGGTAAAAGTAGTGATAAAAGCCTCATTTCTTTTGAGACGTAAGAAAGAGCCCATTATGTTCAGAACCAGCAGTCAAGACTAAAGAAGAACCCAGAAACTGATTCTTAGTCTTGCCATAATAAGAGGAGATAGAATGGAGGAGTGGAAGTGGGAACCCCACAAAGTAAGAACTCTTAATTGACCTCTAGCCAATACGGTTACGACACGGCCCTTTCACAAAAAAGTTGAGGACGTATTGAGCATAGTAGGAAGAGTGAGAGACCTTAGTTTCAAGATGTCCGAGATGAGGTGCCAACCCCTGGAAATGGAAAAAACCCTCCCCCGCTTTCCACAAGGGGGAAGCTAAGCCGCTCGCCTAGCTCTTAGTCTAGACGCAAACTAAAACTGTCATCACACTCTTCTTTCTATCCCTAACCCTTCCAACAAAGGTTCGACCTCTCTTCTCAAGGGGGGATCCCAAGTTGTGAAACTATCTCATTCATCAAGGCTAGCAGACGGGGCTAACCTTCGAGTAGAGGCCAGGATCGCCTATATATAAGAATAAGATAATTGGCTAGATTATCCATGGTAAAGTGAAATAGGCATTCCTCTTGACAGCCCGTACACTGCTAAGGCTAAATAATAGACCTTAGATAGTTCTCGAGGGTTCACTAGTAAGAAACTTCCCATGAGCCAGTAGAGAAGATGAAAAAAGTCATAGTGAAAGAACCCGACATTCTCCGATCGGCGTAATCTCGTAATACATACATGACTATGATACTAGTGCAATCAGTTCCTTGCCAACGGTCAATCAGTTCCTTCCCTTCCTGATTCTACTATGTCCTCTCTCTCTTAAAATTCTGAAAGCCCTCGCTCTTTAAGCTAAAAAGAGGAGTGAGTGACAGTGGTAGAAGCTAACTATTGAGGAATTTGAATGTGATAATTCCTTCTCATCCTAGATGTCAATGAAAAAGAAATTGACATTTCTAGAGGAAGATAAATGTGCAGCTGATTCTTCTTACTCCCCTTCGTGCCTCCCCGGTCCCGTATAGGAAGTCCCTTCGCTCGCCTAAGGGTTAGTTAAGAGTTCTAGGCTAGAAGAGTCTATGTCAGTTTATCGTTTTGTAGGTCTTCCTCTATTGAAAAAACCGATTTTATCCATCTTCCTTAGATCCTTATCCTTAGACTAGGGATGTCAGTTTCAATAAGAAGTTAGGAAATCAATTCAAACTTCACCCTTTATTGACACCAATCGCCTTAGAAGGAACATAATAGGCATCGGTAGAGGCTCGAAGACCAAAGCCCCTAAGTCAAATACGGAAGCAACTCGAGCAGAGGTTCCATTCTGGAGTGAACCCGCTATTCACTCATTCAGGGAATGGTGGCAGGAACGAAAGAAAGGGTCCCACCCAAGTGCAACCATACTAGCAGGAAATGAAATGAAAGAAAAAATGGATATGTGTCACTTTGTCACTGTCTGTATGCTTGTCTTCAAGAATTAATCAACCAAAGAAGTAATCAACAAATCAAGTTGAGGTCTCAAAGTCTATCCTGTCTTCTTTCATTTCGATCGTGATGTATGAGATGAGGAATCCCTCATAGCTAGATTCATCAGTTGTTTAGAAACTAGGAACTGAATGAGGGGAATAGATGAGAATAGGCCTCGCCCATTCCATTACAGCATTCTCTTCTTGATCATCGAATATTGATAGAAAAATAGTCACACCAAAAGAAAGACAAAGGGGGAGCCAGCGAAAAAGGTCAGATTGACCTTAGGCTTAATGCCCCAACGAGCACAGTCAGAAAGAAGAGAAGGCCTTTGGGCAACTCGATAGGAATCAGAGGATAAATCGACTGTCATTGCCGTTCTAAACGCTGTTAGAAGACATAAAGTAAGGGCATGGTTCAAGTCACATCGTATGCTCGTCTTTATAAAGGTTTGACTTTGATTGTTTGTTGTCAAAGAAAGAGTCCATTTAGAGAGCAATAGTACAGAAAGCTGAGGCGCAGGCCAAGAGATCATAAAGGGCAAAAGACAAATGAAAATCGGGGTAGGGGCTACCTCTAAATAATAGAAGCTCCTGGACTGTAAAGGTCAGCTTCAGGTCAAATAGATTCCTTATTTTCTTTTAATAAGATAATTCTGACCTCAACCTCACTCAAGGGATAGAAAAGGACGATGAGCTCAGTGGCGGGGAAGCTGTCCTGATGAAATAGAAAGCCCTAGCTATGAGTGACTCAAATCTAGCCATGATGCGTGAGGGCCAATATTCAAATGAAAGCAAGGGGCTGATTACCCTAATGGGGAAGTGATGAATACGAGCAGTCAGAATAGCAGCTCTTTCAGAAGCAAGTAGGCTCTTAGATGGGCTTGGGTAAAAAGAAAGGGATGGGGGACTTTCTGAGCTCTTCCCTTTGCTATAATAGGGTGGACAAGTGCAAGTAAGCTAGGAATTTATATAGTCTAAGATAGAAAGCAGCAATATCCCCTAGTTCGAAAGAATTCCCTCTTAGTAGTAGAAGAGAAAGTGCCCTATCCTTTCTACCAAGAAAGAGGCTGCAAGCCAACTCGGAAAAGAAGGAGTTGCTCTCGAATTCGAATAGGCTGTGGCACTTTCTCAAAGGGAATGATTGGACAAATAGACCACATGGATAAGGGCGAGACATATATTGAATTCATAGAGGAGTGAGATAGTGAATACCCGCTTTTTTATGGCTTACCTTCGTACCCATTTGACCCACAAAGTCCAGCTTTCTTGTGAAAGTCTTGGCTTGCTCTTTTTGCATGTCTGTTGATGGCACTTGCTATTGAATGTCTTGATTGCGCATAGCATAGCCCTTTAATTCTTGCTTCTTTGTAGCATACTTAAGATGTTCCAAGATAAAGGCTCTTTGAAAGGGTATTGAAAGGTAAATGAATGCTTATCCTATGGATGCGACATTAGAGGTCTTAGCACTTTCCCTCTTAGAGGGACGAATCCGCTAAGGCTAGGCAACTTATTCAAAAGGTAGAGATTCATCTTTTCTGTGGGACTTTCGGAATAGAGTAGGGTGTTAGAGAGGAATTGGACAAAGCAAATGCCTTTTTGTTTACATGGATTGATGCCCAGAAGATAGAAAGGATTATAGAAAAGATTGGACAGCAAATCTGTAAGGAAGGGACTGAATCCGCTAGTGAGACATGCCCATAACAATAGAGCTAGTAAGGCAAGCAATCAGTACACGAATCCCTTTCCGGGGTGAAGGAAGAATCCGTTGGGACTTTTTTCCTTGGTACGAATGGTCTAATACTAGCAAAAGCAGACAGTTTAATGCGTCTAACCCTTCCTTCCGATTTTAGATAATATGATTGATCCAGCTATCCATCATTCAAAGCGTGCGTATACGATCCGATCTTTTCCTTTGCTTTGGGGGTTCCAATAGGAGCAGGAAGAAATCTACTACGCTTTGAGCTCTCACTCATCCCTGCAAGCGATGATTCTATTCTTCTTAGCTTGGCCACTAAAATGGACTCGTTTTTTCTTTTGACCAAGCTAGCCATATTTACTTCCTTTCTGTAGCACGCTTTTACTTATTCGTGATAGGCCCTTTATTCAAATCTATACATAGTGGGAATACCCGCTTTTCTGATTCACTTCCTCACTTGGAGATAGCCTTTGAACCATTCTATTCTTTCAAGACTTAGGCTTAGGAGGACGGCCTGACCAATATGTTGCTCAGAGTATAGTGCGTATTCATTTGCTAAGGAATTAGTTTATGGAACTCCAACTCATTGCGATCTTGCCGCGGCATCAGCAGTCACTGGTGATTCCGCGAAAGACAAGATAGGCTAGCCGGGAAGGCCTCAATTCATGCCTTGTTCTTGCTTGCTCATAAAACCTCCCTTCTAGTCCTTGCTACTATTCCTAAGTCAGATTCGAAGCTCTTTGATATAATAATTTCGAGGTTGAGAATTTTGATTTTGATTGATTTATTGAGAAATATATAAGAAAAGTATTTGAGAAATGAAACTACCTTTTCCAGTTCTATACTAGCTACTATTGGAATTTCCCATTGCTATTGTAGTATGCTCTGGCTAGTGTCAAAATGTCTGATTGGGAATGAGCGAGTCGTTTTGGTACTACTATTTTCTTACTTCCTATGTGGGCTTATCAGCGGGGTAAGCTAATCATTGGATACTCCAAACTTTTGATATAAGCCACTTTTCGTTAGTAAAAAATTGACACACATTGATATAGGATGTTGAGCGCGCTCGTGTATCCTAGGGCGAGGCCCATCTGTATCATCCTTTGTTTGACCCACTCTGTAATCTCAACATAGGTGTCACCTGCCATTGCTAGATCAGCGATTTTGACTTTCCTTGTGGTTCCCATAAAATATGTATGAATTTCTTTGTTGACCCCCAAAAAAGAAAGCTTTCGTGCCCTCCGAAAGTTGTTTCTTTCTCTCGATAAGCAGAAGGGAGAGCATGCCCTGTCTCAGGTAGTATATCAGTCGATAACGATTTTACCAGAGCATATCCAATTGAAACTCTAATCCCAACCTCTTTTGAAGGAACTCCAAAAAAACTTTACTTCAGAGCGGGGAATCTTCCTACAAGTGAGTACCAACTCAAATGTGTTTAAAAATGGCTATACCCCCGCCTAGAAAAAAATACGACTTTCTTGCACCCTCGTGGGAGACATTGGATGTTGTCAACCGGCCTTAAAATGCTAAAAAAAATAGATTCCTCCTTTGACTTTGTTTTTGCTCTCCTCTGTCTCTAGTAGACTAAGCTTGATCCTACTTTGCGAGTACAGGCAACAGGTCTAGGTGTTATTTTTTTTGTCTGAGGGAACATGGTAGCCCAGATCTAGCTAAGAAATTCTATCTCATTTTGATTTCGTTTTGAGGGAAATAGGTGAGGCGAGGCTAAGACAAGATATGGGACTTCCTGCGCTAAGTTGTTTTCAAATCTATGTACTAAGTAAATGAATTCGGTAGTGCTGCTTGCTATGAGCTAGATTTGTGCGTACAAGGGTAAAGAAGTGGGCAGGGCTACCTTTCCGTTGGAAATCCTATACCTGAGTGCTATTTGATCAAAGTGAGTTGTAACTGAGCTTTATTTAGTTGCTCTCATATTGAAGTATGTGGATAACTCATCGTCGTGAGATCGGTTGGCCCCCTCCATAAAGAAGGTTGGTGAGTAGGATCACAGGTGCGGAATGTCAAAGGTAAGTTACAATCTTGTATTGTGGGTCGAAGAAAAAAGAAAAAGAAAAGGCTTCGAGGATCTAGTTTCCATCGGTTTATACTTTGGAGGTTCCTGGGGGAAACTTGTAAATATGCGAAAAAATAGCTCTTTCTTTTGGTGGTGTATAGTTGTGGTTTTGAAATTAATATTTCTAGAGCCCAGCCGAAATCGACAATTTAAAAAGGGTTATTCGATAGAATAATAGATCCGAAGGGGCCATTTCTCCTCGAGTCGATTACGTGTTGGATCCAGGCTAAGAACTAAGGATAGTTATATGCTTAACACATAGGATTTCCAATTTTCTAGTGGAATCCCGCAAAGCTTCGTCCATGAGCGGTCCGTAGAGCGCTTTGCCCCTATAACCGGCTTTCTATCTCTAACCTGAAGTGCAGCTTGGATTACAGTCTGTGAGTGAGGATGCGCATCATATGGGGCATTCAAATGGAGCGAATTTGAAAGGATTCATTTGTGTAAAGAGGGTCAGACCATAGCATAGGACATTCAACCGAAAGGATTGATCTCATACGATTGAGTCGCTAGAGGAATTGGCATAATAGAGTAGGAAAATTGACTGAAGAAGTTCGGGACATATTCTTAAAAGAGCTTCTTCGATGTGGTACACATCTAGATAGTATTGTAGAGACGAGCTGGTTATCAAAATTACATAAGAAGGATTCATCTTGCTGAGCACGGTAAATGCTTTTGACTGCACCTCCCGTTGTTCTCTCTCCTATAGCACTTCTTCCAATCCTGGGTGGGGGATAAAGTGCCTTTTCGATTCTTCCTTCCTGCTTGTGTGCTTTCCCTAGGAAAATTGACTCATTCTAGCTCTCCTCTACTTCAACCACTAAGCGCTTCGCTCCTTTAATTAAGAATAGAAAATCTCGCCTTTTTTGGCATGAACATATAGCATGTGTGCCGTGAGGTCAATCACTCTCAGTTCTTCTTTAGAAATTGTCGAACATGATGAAGAGCTCTTATCGGCTTGAGGCTTCTTTTCAAGCCTTTTCAAGCTGAGTAGAAATATCGTAAGAGAATAAAAGAAATGTATGCCCAGTTCACCAGGTTCTACCACTGCGGGGCCCAGTTGCCATTCTCCGTTTACTAAAGTTGTCCAAGGGACAGGATCCCAGGATTTCAAATGAGGATTGGGGCAATCTTTAAGAAGCGGTGGTCATACTCTTGTATGGCTCCGCATGGGGAGCTGCCCCGATTTTCTTAAATTTCTACTTTGATGACCAAGATCGGGCTTTCAATGCGATTTCTTTCCATTTCCAAAAGGAGCTAGATACGATGAAGAAGGACTTCTTCCATTCCTTTCCCAAAAATCAAAGAGGAGAAGTGCACTATTCAACAAATCACAGAGCTAATGACAGAACTGGATCTCTTATATAGAGTCATAGAAGTAGAGACGGGCAGTCCTACCATAGATTGCGCAGGAGGCTTGAAGACCTCTTACTTTTCATTTTAAAGAGAGGGGATATCAAAGTCTTGCATAAAGAGTGGCTTCCACTGATCGATATATATCTCAATCAGTTAAGAAAAGGCTAATCACATTATCAATCGGCCACTGATAAGAAATCGATTCCAAAGCACAATGCTAGCTGATTGCGGGCCTTCACTTTTCTTTTCATTAATTAAAGCTTCCAATTATATTATATGGCCCTTTTGATTTCATCTTTGTTCAGGCGTCCTGTTTCTCGATTTCGTGTTGGACAACACGAATACGCTGGATCAGGTGCCCTAGCCGAGCTAAAGTCTGATTTGATGAAATCCTTCGAAGAAGAGTGCAGTTAACCATTCCTATCATTGTCTTCCCGCATCCTTAGGGGGCCGCTCAGACGAAGAACCGACAAATCGAGTATGGAATTAGAGCTCGGGTGGGGCATCAACCACAACACTAGATGAGATGCCAGTGCCATTAAACTAGCTGCCAGAACGAGTTCAAGAGATAAGGATCCAGGCAGTGAAGTCACCCTTGGGGGAGGAATCGTTCCATTCACTTGTTCAACTGCTAAGAATAATATCTTTTTTCTTGCTTGAATATGTCACAAAAAAAAAGAAGAGGTGTAGGAACTTGCGATCGCATCGAGTTTTGCGGCTCGCGGTGTTCTGGTTAAAGAGTAGGGTTCCCTTTGACTTATGGGTTGGTTGCTTGCACGCCTTTATCGCCTTACCTTCGAGGTATCTTGTTAGAGATGCTTAGAGAGGCTTTTAAGCCTAAGGAATTGAAGGTAGCACCTTTTTACTTATATGAATATGAGGATTGAAGATGCACGCAACTTGCAAACCATCGGGTCAGTAGTCCCTCAGTTTTAGTCCGACCGAGCTTGATTACTACGATAAGTGGATAGCCGGGGAGCTTCTCTCTTAGCTACGATCTTGATGGATTAGCGCTCAGGGGTTAAACTATATAGGCCAATCGGGAAGACTCTCGAATCAAAGATCAACGAGCCAATAACTTTCTATTTGCTTTGCTGACTCCAT
This sequence comes from Ehretia macrophylla, assembly GCA_037974665.1. Lineage (NCBI taxonomy): Eukaryota > Viridiplantae > Streptophyta > Magnoliopsida > Boraginales > Ehretiaceae > Ehretia > Ehretia macrophylla. The sequence goes on along the minus strand of CM075782.1, from coordinate 39,569,617 downwards.
CAATGGTTTGGTCTAAAACAAGGGCGGTGGCGGTAACTATTGCTTCAACTCCATACTGTAATCCAACAGTTAGCCTTCATTCCCTACCAACCAGCGAATCCGCTGAAACCGGCCTAGGAACTGTTGGCCTAGTTGAAACTGCTATTCCCTTGTCTAAAGTGTTTATTTCATACCTAGAAAAAGGCGACCCAGCTTACTTCGAAGCAATTAAGGTATCCGGTTAGTAAGCACCCGCCAAAATGGATGAAATTGATCCCTGCTCCAAGCTATCCTCTTGTTTTTACTCCTAAACTGACTCATTTTCCTGTTGAGGAATCTAGCTCACATAGGCATCAACCGGCCTGAAATCAATAGGAACTGCCTCTCTAGATGGTGTCAACCAAGCCCCAGCCAACAAAAGGAAAAATGCTACATTTGGAATCTATTCTCTAGCGGAAAACAACTTATTTATTCACCGGCGCAGCTCAACACTATACTTGAGGAAGGAAGGATGGCTAAGATAGGTCTACTGCTGGTATAAATTCCTTCCCTGATGACTTTCCTTACTCAGACTTTCCAATTTAGCGAAGGAAACTAGCCTGCATGCAACTAGAAAAGTCAATCTGGCCCTAGATGGCCTAGGCGGCCCAAGAGGAAAATAAAAGAAGTCAGCTAGGTGGAATACGCTTTTTTTGCCCTTACATACAAAAGAGAGGGAGAGGCACTTTTTGGTATTGACTCTCTTTATCTTGTATTAGAAAGAGTACTTCCGCACCTAAGAGAAGGTTTTTTCCTAGAAGGAAACTCCAAATAAATGTCTTGCTTTCAAACTGCCATTATCACAGACTCAACAAGCTTGCTCACTCAATTTGACTTTCTATCTGGATTGAAAACTCCCTTGCTCAATGGCTTTCACAGACTCCTACCTTTTAAGGTAATATAACTCCAATCCTTCTTCAACTTCAACACAAACCCCAGGGAAGGAAATCTCTCGAAGAGAAAGCATGGACTAAAGAGAGAAAAAAATCACTGGACCCATATCTAAGAACTTCTCCTTATACCCTCGGTCCTACCCCGCCCGGTCAAGGCTCGTCGAGAGTGTTTTTTCTTCAATGGGAGGCCATCCTATTATCCTACCCATGTCTATCCATAAGTAGTGAGAGCGAGCTTGGTAATCTGGCGTCCCCCTTCAGTCCCTCTGGTTGGGGCCAAGCTAATGAGATCCGGGCTCAGCCCATTTGTAGTAAACGTAGCTTAAACACTATATTATTCCAAAACATTTCTTTTTCAATGGAAGAAAGAGAACTAATACTAGTTATTCTCACCCTACCAGGGACGTTAAGGCAAGTGGGAGATTCACGGGCAGTAGCTTAGACTCTCCTGAAGGCCGAGGACCGAAAGGGAGCCAGTCAATTCTTTTTCTTATGAGCAATTGAAGAGAAGAGAATCCACTTGGAAAAAAGGAAAATCCTTGCATTTGATTTGAGAAGACCTGTTGAAAGGCTGTTAATAGTAAATAGACATGGGCTCCAAAAAAGAATCAGTGAAACTCTGAGGCAATCCTTTTCTTGCTCCCAATGAGCTCTTCAAAGAGACTCTGCTCACTAGCAAATAGGTGCGAGAACGAGTTTTCTTGTCCGACAGCTCGGGGTATGGCTTTCTTGGATTTTGATGACCAAGTGCTTCAACTTTAGAGGAGAGGGTTACAGAGGGTGCTCTTTCAATCCCCTGGACTTCCCCTTGTTGTCAAAGTGTGGCGCCTCAAAGTGCCTTTTCTTCACTTTTTATACACTACGCTATATTTCAATAAAGTGATCCTATATTTCTATTTTAGGCTCTGTCAACGATCGTTATAAAGCTTTCTAGAAGTAAAATCTGTTGCATAATCCAAGTAAAAGTCAGCATCTCGCTAATCACTTTCTTGCAGGATAGTTTGAACATTCAGGACTTTCTGAATTGGCTGCTTTCATACATGGATAGATTGCCTCTTTCTATGGGAGGCGGCGGTACTGGCTCGTCGAAGCGGCTGCTCTTCGATCTAAATTTATCTCCTCTGTCAGATGAGGAAGCTAGCTCCCTTGAAGAAGAAAGGAGAAGGCTTGTCGACTGCAAAGAGTATAAGGAGGCGGATCGACACAACCTCAAGCTGGCAGAACAGATCAAGGAGATCCGGCAATGAGCGAAAGAAATTGGTAAGGAAAGAGGACTTTGCCCCGATGATGTCGACTCCGCGGCTGACTATGTGGCCAGCGGGGTCGACAAGCAGCCCCAAAACAAGCAATTAGGCTTTCTGTCCAAGTTGAGTCAAAGCCTCGAAAACCCTAGCGACTTCGCCAGGCATCTCATCAAAGAAGAAATTAGAAGATGGCGACTTGGCGAAGACTGATGGGTCAAGTTTGTTAGAGCAAGTTGGGTTGGGGTATAGAATCGTAAGCGCGGTAGAGGGTGACATATGATGTGCTCGTACGGTTCATAGAAGGATGTGATCAACAACTTGATTTTGGGAACTTTCACTCCTCTATATTTGAAATATGCCTCTCTTGGAGCATTACGATCTACAGCTCCAATGATCCCTTATGAAGTCCATATTGGTCTTATTCTTATTGTGCGCCTTGTGAGCACGTTTGGATCCGCGAAGGCAATTGCTCGGATGTTCCCCTAACCCAACCCGGGAATGGACCGGAGGGAACCGCAGCATTGGGAATGTCTGCGTCTCGTCGGAAGGCTCATTTTTAGGAGTACTCTGGGATAAAAACCAGGGCAACAAAAGTGGAGCATACGACGATGCCGCCCGTTTTCATTTTGTGGAAGTCCCCAGTAGAGAAAAGGGCTATAGGTGATGGCGTGTTCTGCTTCAACTCTAGAGAGGGGGGCTGAAATCGTTTCTATTGGTTCATGCGTGGCATCTGGTATAGATGAAGAAAGGCGGGCCACTTTTTCAGGACCTATTCTCTTAATAGGCAGCAAAGCGAAATAGGAAAGGGGCCGAGCTGACTGATGAGTGCCTTTTTAGCCTTTTTTCTAAAGGCACTCATGTGGAGCTAACATGGTAGGCTACAAAAAAGTCTAAAAAAAAAGATGAGACGGGACGGACGGTTAGAGGCTGCAGCGGGAGTAAGACCACGAACCTTGAATCTCTTAGCAAACTCGGTAGAGCCCATATGGGAGATCAGGGACTTTTGATAAAAAAAAAAGAAAAGAATGCCTCAGCTGGATAAATTCACGTTTCCACTACATAAGAAAAAAATGGAATTAGATCTTGGAAATGATCTACTCAAATAGATGCTCATCATAAGTTTTTTTTCCTCATCTTCTTATTGATCAAAAGCATCCAGTAGCGCCACGCCAATAGAACTCTTTTTCCCCCAAAAAAAAATATTATCACCTTGGCATTGAATAAAATGTCCCCGAGTCCATATTTTGCTAATAGAGCAAGGCCTAGATGTCATTGTAGAAAGTTGGCCTGTCATGCCCCAACTCGACCCCCCTTAAGATCAGTTAGGATGCAACGGAATTTCAGTAGTATAACGACTGTAACCCGGATACGGAGGCTCTAAACCAACCTCTTCGAAACTAATACATCCAACTCCACAATAATTCAACAATTTACAACACAACCACAACATACAATAAACATTCTTTACCATTGCATCCATAGGTTATACACCTCCGTTCCAACATCATGCATTTACTATATAATATACATTCCCAAAATAGATTATAACCAATCTAGTAGCCTAATCATATTCCAAAAATGGGACCACTAAACTAGCAACTTTTTATCTATTATCTTTACAACATCTCATATATCATAAACTTCTAAATAAATACAAACCAACTAGTTTTAATATACAATATAACAAAAGGTACAACATCAGATATCAAGGACAAGACTTTGGCATATAAGACTCATCCACATATGGCACATTATCCTCTTCTGGAGGCATATACTCGTAATCTAGATCGGTAACACCTGTATGCATGCAATATTTGAGAGTGAGCTTATATAAAATAAGCCTAGTGAGGATTCAATAGATCTCTAACAGTATTTACTATACTCCTTAGAAATCATCATTTGAGTAGTAAACACACAATAAACATCAATAACAATATAAACACATAAACTATAATGACCATTCAATAAAGGATACTCTAGTTGGTGTAGCTCCAAACGCCATCACGATCTCAACCAACTTCTTATTACCCCCATGACATATACACCCGAGGTACCTCACTAGCTCTGCCCTCCATGGCATCCCGCCCATGCGAGATGAGGGTAGCCTCTGATAGCCATGCCGTTTTCAACCTGACGGCCCGATACTGCCCGAGAGGTGGCACACGCATATCAAGACTCAATCAATAACAATAACCAATCATTCACAAGAGGACAATCTAGAAGAATTTCCTATCTCCCAGTTCATCAATAATCAATATTCAATAATCAATAATCAATAATCAATAATCAATTAATCATCAATCAATTAATAACATTACAACAACACAACATCAGTTAATCAATTAACAACTAAACAACGAAGTTAGATGACAAAGTAGGCCACCCAACTTAACATGCATTAGACACACAACCAAACCCTAATGTAACCATCAACAATTCACAGTTCAATCACTCAAACACCACCCGATCATCTAAAGGCATATATCAACATTTTAAAGAAAGACAACCTAAACTTCTAATAATCAAAACTTACATTCTACTAATCCAAACAACTCCAAACCAGTTCCTATCATTCATTCACTCAATCGACTACATTAACCCCCTCGGAAACCAACCAAAATACATCCAAATCAAGCCCAACAACCCTAAAACCTCAATGCACCTAGGCTGAAATTTCCGGACTTTCACACTGACATCACAATCAAAATTTTGGCATTACAACGGTACTACCCCGTATTTAAGAAACTTTTACAAATTGACGACAATCGATTCCAACCACTACAACTCAAATTATTCAACAAATAGCCAACAACTCAACTTTTAATACTTGAAAATAAAAATTCATGCTACAACGGTTCAAATCTTATATAAAAGCATATAAACGATCCTTAGCATGCATTGAGCAATAATATAACATCAATTCAACATTCTAATAGTTCAAAATTCAATTATACGCAAAAATATAAAAGATGACATTTGAGATCTAGAATTTTTCTCTCACCTTTGATGTGTTTTGATGCAAGAAAGATGTAGAATGGATGCCCAACAAGTGAAATCAAGCTTTGAATGAAGTGATTTGGACTTGAATTGCAAAGTCTATGTGAAAAATGCTTTGAAAAACCTTGAAAATACCTTCTTTCTTCTCCCTCATGGATTTTCGGTAATGTGTGTGTAGAATGAGTGTGTTTTGTGAGCTTTTAATGTGTGTTGATGATATATTAAGCAAAGGTCAAACAAATAAAAAAAAGTCAAAGTTGATACTTAGTTATTTTTAGTGTTTTCTTGTCTTTTAATTCCATTTTAGACTATTTCTTGCTCAAAACATTAATTTAACACTTAGACTATTTTAAGTATTTTATTTTTAGGTGACAAGAGTTTTCTCATGCAAAGACTTTCACCCGACTCAGCTAAAAACGCGATTTTTGCAAAAGAAGGTGAAAAGTCATATTATTTGTTTTCAAATGTCTTTTGAATGCACAATTAATCTAAAATCATTTAATACCACATGTAAATACATTTATATTAATATATACTAGGTCAACGAAAGTCAATGCAAGAATCGAGTTTAGAAGAAATCACTATTTGGCTCAAAAAATGCTATTTTTCACCCGAAAAGTCTATTTAAATTACTATTCTGTTTTAGAATCAATTTTTTTATCAAACATGGGTCTATTAATAATAGAGGACTAGGTTTTAAGACGTTTAAAACACCCTTGTAAAAATTTTAGCGGACATGTGTTCAAAACACTATTTACAAAAATCGTTGATAAAATTTATGATGCCGTTTTTTATGAAAATTTCATGAATGCACACATAGCATGTATTAGGAATATAAATCACATATTTAGCACATTCTAACTTATATAACACATAAACAAGTCAAATCACGCAAATCGAGGCAAAAACATGCAAATCGAGGTAAAAACAAAAACTGGGGTTTCACATGGCTTGCTGGATATTCGAGTTGAACGTGAATAATTGTGAGAAATTAGCCCCTTGTTTATCATTTTGTTCCTAAGGGAAGGGGCTTACTTATAAAAAATATGCATTCCTCATTCGCATTAGAGACAACCAAGCTTTCTTATTCGAAAAAGAGCTGACAAAGTTCAGTCATTGTTCTCTCATCTCTTAATTAAGATATTTCAAAATCGAGAATCATGAGACTGGAATCTTCAAATTCCGAGTCAACAATCGTAACTCGAGCACTTAGCCCTAGCTCTTGGCCTGAGCCCAGTCATTCCCCGCTACTCCCACTTCGATGACGCTGCATTGGCTGAGCCTCATTCTGCCCGGTGCCCAACAAAGCTTGAGCTTTTATTCTACTACTGACTAACCAGTTGAGAGGATAGCAGGGAGCAAGAGTGTTTGTCAGAGAGTATCCCTTACTTAATGATTAGGAAATGAGGAATGAATTTAGCAGCTTGGAACCTCCTACCAAGGGCTTTATCATTTTAATATATCTTTAAAGGAAGACGCAAGAGCAGATCCCTATCTTCCACCTTGAGGGAAGCAAAACAACAACACTAATGGGGTCACCCGTGGAAAGGTGCAAAGGCTTGAAAAAGAGGGATTCTCGGAACTGCAAAGATGGATTAAAAATAGGATCAATTACTCTTAATTCGGGAAATGGCAACCCCGATAAGGAAACCGTGTCCGGCCTTTTCTAGGACTTTTGACTATCCCACTAAAGATTCATTAAGCATTTAGCCAAAGATGCACATCCTTAAGGTTAATTGGAAAGGAGCCTAAAAACTTGTACAATACAATAACAATAAGAGATCTAGCTTTCTCGAAAATCTTGGCATGGCACCATGCGAAATACACCCTAGACATAGCAATATTTTATGCGAGCGGATGTAGCATTTAAAAAACCATTTCCTCTTTTTCCACTCGCTGTAGAACGTTTCATTTAATGTAACCCTAACATATCTCTTCAACTCATTCGAGCTTTCAATAGACATCAAACCCTTCCTCCTGGACTATCACATCCAAAGGAAAGAACAAATTGATCCCAAAGCTCGGACCCAAGTGCAAGGGAGTGAAGATTCATATCCCACAGTGTGCCACTCATCTTTGGTTGCAACTTTGGCTGAAGCCTATGCTTTCAGTTCAATTCCATTCCTTGGTTCTCCGGTTGATTGCCTAGCCGGCGTCACCCCTTCAAAAGCTTTGGAACGGTAGTTTCACTTACTTCTCACGGACATTGGACCTTCTTCAAACTGGCCGTCACTTGAGAAAGCTATTTCTATGGCCTGTAACACACTTTGATCCAAAAGAGCAATTGGTAACCTTCGAGATCCAGAGGAACGAAGGGAAGAAAATCGGACATCTCATATATTTGGCAATCGAAGAATGATATAACAAATAAATAAGCTTTTCATTCCCTTGGAACACTAAACCCATCTCGAATACGATGCAGTAGGGTCCTCGTGACCCTGCTGGTGGCTGCCACTGCCTCGTACTTAAATGCTGCCAGCTCCATCTTTTTACTTAAGGTTCACTATTGTAAGTCATATATGGAAGAGTTTACAAGTCTCGTGCAATCAAGAACAAGAAAAGGACCGTTTCCCCTCATTCGCTATGCTCGTCTTCCCTCGGGGAGGGTTGAGAGCTCGTTCCTGCCTTCTCCCAGAAGTCAGTCACTGACTAATTGAAGATTCTGAGAATGTCAGTTCGAGTCTCTACTTGGGGAAGTTGCTAAACAAGCCGAAGGGTCTTTTGATAAAAAGGTCGTAGGCTGGTTCGCTTTCTAGTGAGCTCATCCGTTCTTGCCTTCCCCTAGAAGGCAGTCATTGGCTAGGATAGGAAGGATTTTAATTCTTACTACAGTGGGTAGCTACGGAAGGTCTCCCCGTGGAAGCTCCTCAGGGAAGCTAGTTAGATTCGTTCCTTCCTTCCCCCAGAAGGAAGTCACTGCACTTTAGACAGGCCTTAGTACCGTTCATGCCCCATACCAATGGGTCACTTCACTGCTTTCAGTTGGTTAAGGAATCCTTAATACCACGTCTGTGTAATTTTATATATGACCAGAGTCTATTTGTGGGAATTTATGGCGCTTTTTTTGTGTTGGCTAATTCTTTTTTGGAGCCCATGTCTATTTACTATTAATAGCCTTTCAACGGGCCCCCTCAAATCAAATGCAAGAATTTTCCTTTTTTTCCGAGTGGATTCTCTTCTCTTTAATTGCTCATAACAAAAAGAATTGACTGGCTCCTTTTCGTTCCTCGGCCTTCAGGAGAGTCTAAGCTATTGCCCGTGAATTTCCCACTTGCCTGAACGAGTAGCTATTTCTTTTCTCGTCTTTTATTCCTCCTTGCCTTTTTCTTAGGAATCCTCCCAAATCACGAGTTGAGCAGCGATGTGGGGATGAGGATGCCTTTTTTAATCAGCCAACGTCAAGACCTGAAGTCCTGCAGGGAATGGGCTGCCTTAGCTTACTCCTATATTCTGCAATTGTTTCCTCAGAGCCCAAGGGGTTTAAACCCAATGGGAACCAAAAAATGGGGGGTACCACATTGGGCAAAAGACAATCCAAAAAGCGAAGGCTCACCTAGCTGAAGGCGATCGGCAGTGAGGTCTTCGAGCCTTCTTATTAAAAGGGGAAAGGGGCAACCAATCAACCTAATAATAAGAATGGAAAAGGGGTGAGATAGGCAAGAAGTAGCTTGCTTCCAAGCCGGCCCGGCCGCAAGGAATCAAGAGATCTTTGCCGGTGCTGACTTAGATCTCGGGTGACGGAATAAGTCAGCCAGAAGCGATGATCAGTCAAGGTCGAAGTAGTGATAAAAGCCCCTATTCTTTCGAGATGTAAGAAAGCCTAAGAAATCCTATAGTTTTAATAGGCCCTAATACCCTCCTACTTGAGGACATGAAACTTTCTGTTTTGTTAAACTAAAGCCTCTTTTAAAGCCTTTAGCTTCGGTAACTACTCTTTTTTTTCAACTGCATACTTTCCTGGAATAAGAAAGCCTGAAGGTGACTTAACTACTTTTTGTTAATTTCTTCTACTCCGTTGGGGTCGGACCCCAAGCCTCTGAACTAGCACTACAAAAAAAGCTTCGTAGATGGCAAGCCTTGTGTCTAAAGGCCTTGTGCTCTGCCATAAGAACTTGGAGTCCGTATCATGGTGAAGATAAGGTAAGGCTGCGATTCTTGCTTAAAAAAATAGACTGAATGTGTTCGAGTTATTGGCTCGTCCGACCCGGCAGTATTCATGAGTCGCTCGTTCAACTGTCCCTCAGAGACAGGGTTGAGAAGTATCATGCATGGTTGCCCCCCGTCATTTCCCTAGCATGAGCCAAGTGTTGATGTTAGAAAGATTATTCTTCTCCGAGATCAAGAGATTCATCTGTCTTCTTCTTCTTCCTATTTTTATAATAATAATAAAGAACATATTGAGCTAACTAAGTAAACAAGCTAAGCTTCTCTTCTATACGCCTATATCAATGAGCGAGGGCACTAAACGAGCGATTCAAGCCAGATATCCATGAGAGTGAAAGCACAGACGAAAGCGAGACTAAAATGATTGATGCCTCTGCCCCCTCCTGATGAGACCTCTTGACGGGATACTGTACTTTTCGAACTATGATGCTTCGAGACCAGACTCAACCAGGTCACCTGATTGAGATGAGTAAGTCGATACAGTAGGGTTCACAGTTTAAACAAAGGATTCACAAAGGGGCTCCAGGGGCTTTAAGCTGGGAAGTACTGATATGAGTTTCGAGGCTTGCTTCTGACCCAGTACCAGCCTCGCTTTCTAAGCCCCACCCTATCTCCCCCACGGGTGAAAGGTCATGAACCTCAGTCTCATCCCGATTCACTTTTTTCGTCGGACTCAGAGATAGTTGATGATTTGTCTGAGGTAGACGCTCTGTCCGAAGGGACTGCCCAGAAATTTGACAAATTACACGGTCTCATTGAATCTGAGGCTTCCTCAATTGCGATGGAGGGGGGCTACGGTACTCTTTTTGAGGACAGTCCCCATGTTTTGGGGCAATGGGTTCATTCAGAAAGAAAGAATGTTTCCATTTTAGAAAACATTCATGCGAATCTCCTTAGAAATGGGGAGACCATCCTCTATTTTAAAGAGGGGATTAAGGCCCTGGGTAATCAATATGTGGTAACGCCTAATAGCCCACTTGCGTAGTTTTCCCTTTGCCCTATGGACTTGCCTTTCTCATTGACAAATCCCTACTTGATGGCATTCCTCTCTGTGGCTGGCACTCGAGGAACCACGGGGCACTCCATACAGAGCAAGCGAATCTTAGGGAAGAGATGCCTACGCAAGGACCTCAATTCTCATTAGGAGGTCGAACCAAGGACCTATGGAAGTCGGGGCAGGAATCCGCTGGATATCTCAACGGCGGGATTTAATACCCGCATCCGATCGAAGTTTCATTTTAGTGCCCCCCTAGCCTAACATAAAATAAAGGAGAGCTCTTTTTAGGTGGGTCGCTCTGCGCAAGACATTGCTTAAGTCCAACGGGTCACATGACAGGTGCACGATCGACTTTGCACGTTCCATCTTTCGGCCCTTCGCCTATCGGCTTGATTGGGTTATTTGAAGATGACATGGGTTTTGGCTTGATTACTTTCCTAGGGTTTCCTTTGGTTAGAGGGGATAACTCTTATTAGGTTAGTAAGGTAAATGAATTTAGGAAAGAAAGATCCCACTTGAAGCGATAGCTTCTAGCTAGTTCAGTGGATAAGATGGTTACGCTCCAACTTACTCAATAATAGGACGGCAGTGGTCCACCGGCAAGCTCGTTCTAATCTTGGATGCAGTACATTGGAATCTTGAAGCACCACCACGAACGCTACTGCGCACCCGCCATAGGTCTGCTTTGAGAATGGCCTACTGAGCCTGCCTCGAGTATAATCCCCCGTCAGGTTGGAGAAAGTACGACGTGTGTCTAGATCTTGACAACTGAATCACAGCCGAATGCTATATTTTTTCTGGGGTCTTGTTCATGCGACGATGAAATTTGAAGACCAATGAAGAATCCCAACCCACATTTTATGGATGAAGTAATCAGAATGACAAATGGTTACAGTTTCGAAAAGCGGAGAAAGTCAGGAACTGTTGGTTACCTTTTGAATCAAAGTAGCAACGAGCTGAATATTATGACTCCAGGGGGAGAAGCAAAGCTTCGTAGATAGTTTCGCTTCCTCGTTGCTTCTTTCTGGCAACTCAATAACGTTTAATCCCTACATAGCAAATGGCCATGGTGGAATAGAAGGTGTTTACTCGGCTGCCGGTTTAGGGCCAATGCCATTTCTTACATGGTTTAGTCTTTCCAATAGAAGGCTATAGTATGTGAGCACCACTCGAGGAAGGAGTTGAGTGTGAAAGCAGCAGGATACCCCTCGACTTATGTTTATGATACAGAAAGAAAAGCCTCTCAGAGGCTGTGAAACCCCACTTTCTTGCTTATCTCGTTTTACGTGCTATACCTCGTTTTTCGTGCATATGATCTGTTTATGTGCTATAGGACCTAGAAAGTTATAATTTTGATGTCAATACTTCTAATACGTGCTAAATGTGCATTCATGAAATTTTCATCAAAAACGGAGTCAGAAATTTTATCGTCGATTTTCAGTGAATAGTGTTTTCGAAACACGTCCGCTATAATTTTGAAACTGGTCTTTTTAACCCTTCTAGACCTAGTCCACGGACTTTAATAGACCTGTGTTTGATGAAAATGGTTTTAAAATCGGCTTAAGAATTTATTAGGGTTTTTACACCGACTTTTGCGAAAATTGAGTTTTAAGCCGACTCGGGTGAAATTGTTGGATTGTAAAACTTCTTGTCACCTAAAAATAATCCACTTGAGATATCTTGGGGGTGGCATAATTATTTTTAACTTGGTGAGCACTAAAATGCAATTAAAGTCATTAAAAACACAAAAATACCTATTAAAACTAACTTTGACTTTGCATTTTTTAATTGACCAAGCTTTTTATTATATAATGTCATCAACACACACTCACACAACACAAAACACACTCCACAAACACACACAAGGCCGAGAGAAAAGAGGGAGAAAAAGAAAGAGAAAAACTCAAGTTTTTCAATCAATTTTTCAAAGAAAAACCTAGTTTTTGTCCGTAGAACTTCGCACCGACTTGGATTCTGCTTGTTGGGCACGCATAGCACGCATTCCTAGGCTTGTATCGCATCAAAGGTGAGAGAAAAATTCTAGATCTCAAAATGTCATTTTTGTGTTTTTGCGTATAAATGAAGATTGAACCGTTAGAATTGAAATCTGATGATAAATTATTGCTCCTTGCATGCTAGGGATCATTATATACTAATACTACGAATTTCTGTCGGATGTAGCATAATTTTTATTTTTCGGGTATTTAATTTTGATTAAAATGTTCAAAGTTGAATTAAATGAGATGTGTTGATCGAAATCGATTGCCGTCGATTTCTAAATACTTGATAATTACGTGTTAGCGCTGTTGTAATGCCGAATTTTCGATTACATTGTTCGTGAGAAAATCCGAAAAATCCAGCCAAGACATCTTAGGGTTTTAGGGTTATCGGGCATGATTTGGAGGTGTTATGGTGGATTTCCGAGAGGGCTAATGTAGTAGGTTGAATGGGTGAGTGATAGGAACTGATTTGGCAATGTTTGGATTAGTAGATTGTAAGTTATGAATTTTAGAAGTTTAGGTTGTCATTCTTTAATTTCTTGAACGATGCCTTTAGATGGTTGGGTAGTGTTCGAGTAATGAATGGTGAGTTGTTGATGAGTAATTTAGAGTTTAATTATGTATATTATGCATGTCCGGTTAGATGGCCTACTTTGTCATCTAACTACGTTGTTTGTTGTTTAATTTAATATTGATGTTATATTGATGTTATTGATTGATTATGATTGAGTTCGGGAATCGGGCACTTTTGTTGCTGATCTCCCAATTGATTGATTGATGTTTGATTGATGATTGATGATTATGGAGTCTTGGTATGTGTGTGCCACCTCTCGGGCAGCATCGGGCTGTCGGGTTGATAACGGCATGACTGCCATAGGCTACCCCCAGCTCGCATGACGGAGGTGTCATGGAGGGAGGGGCTAGTGAGGTACCTCGGGTGCGTGAGTAATGGGGAGTTATAAGAAGAACGGTTGAGATCGTGATGGCGTTTGGAGCTACACCAAATAGAGTATCCTTTATTGATTGGTTATATAGTTATGTGATGATAGCATTATTTATGTTGTTGTGTGTTTACTTGCTCAAAGGACTAAATCCAAGGAGCGTAGTGAATACTTTCGAGATCTATCGGATCCTCACTGAGCTTATGTATATAAGCTCACTCTCTATTATTGCATGTTTTCAGGTGTACTTTCACAAGATTACGGGTACGTGCCTCCTGAAGAGGAGAATGTGGAAAACGTGCCTTTCGTGGATGAGTCATACGTCCCTGAGTCTTATCCATGATTCTATGTTGTTAAACGTCATGTATATTAGCTTAATAGACTTTTATATGCTTTACGGTTCTTAGTGTAATAGTTGTTGAAAAGATGATGATCCAAATGATGTTAACTTAGTGGCTTCCTTTTGTCTACGGTTAAGTTGTTAGATGGGTCTCAACTTATTTTTGAAATGTATAATAAAGTTGAGGTATTGTATGTTATGTTGGAACGGAGGCAGATAACGAAGACTGATTATTGTATACTACGGTTATGTTGTATGTTGTTATGCTGTTAAGGAGTTGTTGTATGTATGGTTATGGAATTTTGAATGTTTAATGTTATTAACGAGGTTGGTTTAGAACCTCGGTAATCTATTTACTGTCGTTACTGCCGAAATTCCGTTGCGTCCTGACTGATCGTAGGTGAGGTCGAGTTGGGGCGTGACATTTAAGTGGTATCAGAGCTCATGTTAGTTGTCAGCCGGGGTATTCTCGGAATATGGGTAATGGTCTTAGCATGGAATATGTATGAAAAGAAAGGAAAGTGAAATATGTGTTAATATGATTAAGTGATAAGTGATTATATGATTAAAGTGCTTATGTGATTATGTGATCAATTTGTTTATGTGTTTTATATGAGTTTGTTATTTATGTGTTAATAGTTGTTTATAACCTGTCTACGTGCTATAACTGTGCTAACTCTTTGATTAGTAGAATGGCCGGTCGACCGAGAACCAGAGGTAGGCCTGAGATGGCTGATGAGACTCCGAGTAACGTGGCACCGGGCCGTGACGGGGGTGATGACCGATTAGGAGCAGCTATGGAGCGGATTGCAGAGTTAGTGGCTAGTCAGGCACAGTTATTAGCAGGGCAGGCTGCCCAGAATCAGGCTATGCAGGCTCAGCTTCTGAATATTCAGGGTGGTAACCACGGGCGTGGTACCCTGAAGGAGTTTTTAGGATATCACCCACCGAGATTTCAGGGGGAGCCGGATGATAGGAAGGCGGAGGCATGGATTAGCAAGTTGGAGAAGATTTATGATCCACTTGACTATACTGATGAGCAGAAAGTCTCTTTTGCCGTGTATTTGTTAGATGACGAGACAGAGGAGTGGTGGCGCACGGTAAGGACTAGCTGGGCGGCACAGGGTATTCCTTATGTTTGGGGTACCTTTCTGATGGCTTTCCGAGCAAAGTATGTCCCGAGGATTTGCAGGGAACGGAGAGAGGCCGAGTTTCTAGCCTTGGTCCAGGGAGATGCTACAGTGGCTCAATATGAGGCCACATTTACTCAATTGTCCCGGTATGCACCGGAGTATGTGGCAGACGAGGAGCGGAGGACTCGCAGGTTTATGTTGGGGTTGCGGCCCGAGATTCAGGATATGATGGCTCTGAATCGATATGATATTTTCAATGAGGCTTTTGAGGCAGCTTCTAGGTTAGAGAAGAGGAAAGGGGATCAGATTGTCTCCAGTCAGCCTAGTAAGAGGCCGTATCAGCCACAGGGCCAGCAGGTTATATATAGGCCTCCAGTACAGCAGGTTGTCTACAGGCCACCAGCCCAGCAGGGTTCTTATAGGCCACAGGGTCAGCAGAGTTACTATCGGCCTCAGTTTCAGCAGGGGCCATATCAGGTTCAGACTCAGTATAGGCCAGCCCAGTCTCAGGGTCAGTATAGGCCTAGTGTGGTGAGACCTCAGCAGCAGGCTGTATCAGCTGCTTCATCAGCTTCTGGTTATTCTAGGGGCAGTGTTAGTGCCACATCATCGCAGTGTAATTACTGCAAGCGCCCAGGGCATGTAGAGTCCGACTGCAGGGTAAAGGCAGGGACATGTTTGGGTTGTGGTAGCAGCGAGCATAGGGCGAAGGATTGCCCTAGATATGCGAGGACTGAGGGTCGGGCAGCGACTCAGGGTTACCAGGGTAGGCCTACGGGCAGTGTACCACAGCAGCAGCGGGTTCAGGCTCGGGCTTATGCAGTTGACTTAGAGGAGATGCCTGAGGAGACTGCAGTTGTGGAAGGTAACTTCCTTATACTTGATCAACTTGTTAAAGTATTGATTGATTCTGGTGCTACGCATTCTTTCATTACTCCTGCTTGTGTGCAACGTGTTAAAATGCAACCTGAAAGATTGCCTTATGTGGTTGAAATTAGTACCTCTTTGACTGATAAGTATGTTACTGGCTTAGTATGTAAGGATTGTATAATACATGTTAAGGGGCATAATTTTCCTTCGGACCTTATTTTATTTCCTATCCGGGGGTATGATGTTATCTTGGGTATGGATTGGCTTTCTAAGTATGATGCCCAGTTAAACTGTAGAACCAAGGTAGTACTATTTCGTTTGCCAGATCAGCCAGTAGTTGAGGTAGCGGGTAACCGGGGTGTTAAGACGAGTTTTGTTATCTCAGCAACTAAAGCCGTTAAGTTGGTGAGTAAGGGGTGTTCGGGTTATCTAGCTTATTTGATCAACAAGCCATCTGATAAGCTACAGCTAGAGGAAGTCCCTATTATCCGGGAATATCCTAATGTATTTCCCGAGGAGTTGCCAGGGTTGCCGCCTGAGAGGGATATAGAGTTTGTGATTAATCTTGTTCCCGGTACTCAACCTATTTCTAAATCGGCGTACCGGATGGCACCAGCTGAGTTGAAAGAGTTGAAGACTCAGTTACAGGAGTTGTTGGAGAAAGGATTTATTCAGCTGAGTTCTTCACCTTGGGGAGCTCCTGTTTTATTTGTGAAGAAGAAGGATGGTACTTTGAGATTATGTATTGATTACCGTGGTTTGAACCAGGTGACTATCAAGAATAAATATCCTTTGCCACTGATTGATGAGTTGTTTGATCAACTTCAGGGAGCCAAAGTCTACTCTAAGTTTGATTTGAGGCAGGGGTATTATCAGCTTCGGATTCGTACGGAGGATGTTCCGAAGTCTGCCTTCAGAACTCGGTACGGGCATTATGAGTTTGTTGTTATGCCCTTTGGTTTGACTAATGCACCGGCAGCATTCATGGATCTTATGCATCGAGTTTTTCAGCCGTACTTGGACCAGTTCGTGGTGATTTTTATTGATGATATCTTGGTCTATTCTAAATCTGAATCGGAGCACGAGCAACATCTACGGCTTGTATTGGAGAAGTTACAGGAGCATCAGTTGTTTGCCAAGTTCAGCAAATGTGAATTTTGGCTGCAACGGATTTCTTTTCTTGGCCATGTTATTACACAGAGCGGTATTTCTGTAGATCCCACTAAGATTGAATCGGTGATGTCTTGGAAGCGGCCAGAGAGTGTTACTGATGTCCGTAGTTTTCTTGGCTTGGCGGGTTATTACCGTAGGTTTGTCAAGGACTTCTCAAAGATTGCGGGGCCACTATCTAAGTTGACTCAGAAACGGACTATCTTTAATTGGGACGAGAAGTGTGAGAGTGGGTTTCAGGAGTTGAAAAAGAGGTTGACTACCGCTCCAGTACTTGCTCTACCAGAGGGGACCGATAATATGGTCATTTACAGTGATGCGTCCAAGGAAGGCTTGGGATGTGTTCTTATGCAGGATGGCCGAGTTATTGCCTATGCTTCCAGGAAGTTGAAGCCTTATGAGGTGAATTATCCGACTCATGATCTTGAGTTGGCAGCAGTTGTCTTCGCACTGAAAAAGTGGCGTCATTATCTGTGGGGCAGTAAGTTCGAGATTTTCACTGATCATAAGAGTCTAAAGTATTTATTCTCACAGAAGGAGTTGAATATGCGCCAGCGGAGGTGGATGGAGCTTCTTGGTGATTATAATTGTTCTATCAATTATCTGCCTGGCAAGGCAAATGTTGTAGCAGATGCTCTTAGTCGGAAGGCAAGTATTTCTTGTTTAGCTGTCAAGAAGTGGGAAGTTCTGGAGGAATTCACTTATTGGAGACCGGAGTTGACTCAGGTTGGCGTGATGTGTTCACATCTCCGTATTCAGCCTTTATTGTTGTCTCAGATCAGGGAAGCTCAGCAGCTTGATGTTAACCTTCAGAAGATCAAGGATCAGATTTCAGATGATCAGTCTGACTTTAAAGTGCATGAGGATGGTATTCTTCGGTTTCGGAACAGGGTTTGTGTTCCCGATGAACCGGGCTTGAGACGAGGTATTCTGGAGGAAGCTCATAATTCTAAATATACTATTCATCCCGGTGGAACCAAGATGTATCGGGATTTGAAACAGCATTACTGGTGGAACAACATGAAGAGGGAGGTTGCTCAGTTTGTGTCTAGATGTTTGACTTGTCAGAGGGTGAAAGCCGAGCATCAACGACCTGCAGGGTTGCTTCAGCCGTTGGCTATACCAGAGTGGAAATGGGAGCATATTACGATGGACTTCGTCACTGGTTTGCCTAGAACACCGAGGGGTAATGATGCAGTTTGGGTTGTCGTGGATCGCTTGACGAAGACAACTCATTTTATCTCGATGAGGATGGGAGATGAGGTTACAAAGTTGACGGACCTCTATCTGGATCAGATTGTTAGACTTCACGGTATTCCATCTAGTATTGTCTCTGATCGAGATCCTCGATTTACTTCTCGTTTGTGGGAGAAACTTCAGGAGACCTTAGGTACTCAGTTGAACTTCAGTACCGCGTATCATCCACAGACCGACGGTCAGTCTGAGCGGACTATTCAGATTCTGGAAGATATGCTTAGGGCTTGTGTTCTGGACTTTGGGAAGAATTGGGAGAAACATCTACCACTTGCCGAGTTTGCCTATAACAATAGTTATCAAGCTACTATTGGGATGGCACCTTTCGCAGCTCTTTACGGTCGTAAGTGCCGTTCACCTTTATACTGGGACGAGGTAGGAGAGATGAAGACTATTGATCCGACTATTATGCCAGAACTTCTTGAGAAGATCGAGAATGTTCAGTTGATCAGGCAGAGAATGCTTACGGCGCAGAGTAGATTCAAGAGTTATGCTGATAAGCGTCGTCGAGACTTGGAGTTTGCAGTTGGAGATCGGGTTTTCTTGAGATTGTCTCCTCGAAAGGGGTTTGTTCGTTATGGTAAAGGTGGTAAGCTGAGTCCGAGATTTGTTGGGCCGTTTGAGATTACTGGCAGGGTTGGTAAGTTGGCATATCGGTTGGCTTTACCGGAGAACTTCTCTAATGTCCATGATGTGTTTCACGTGTCTAATTTGCGGAAATACAATCCGGATCCTTCTCATATTCTTGAGCCAGAGCCGTTACAGCTTTGAGAGAATTTGACTTATGACGAGCGTCCGATTCGTATTCTAGATCAGATGGACCGAGAGTTGAGGTCGAAGAGGATTCCGATGGTTAAGGTGTTGTGGAAGCATCACGGCATTGAGGAAGCTACGTGGGAGAGACGAGATCAGATGCAGCATCAATACCCAGATCTTTTCCGTACATCAAGTAAGAATTTCGAGGGTGAAATTTCTATAAGGGGGGGAGAATGTGAAACCCCACTTTCTTGCTTATCTCGTTTTACGTGCTATACCTCGTTTTTCGTGCATATGATCTGTTTATGTGCTATAGGACCTAGAAAGTTATAATTTTGATGTCAATACTTCTAATACGTGCTAAATGTGCATTCATGAAATTTTCATCAAAAAATGGAGTCAGAAATTTTATCGTCGATTTTCAGTGAATAGTGTTTTCGAAACACGTCCGCTATAATTTTGAAACTGGTCTTTTTAACCCTTCTAGACCTAGTCCACGGACTTTAATAGACCTGTGTTTGATGAAAATGGTTTTAAAATCGGCTTAAGAATTTATTAGGGTTTTTACACCGACTTTTGCGAAAATTGAGTTTTAAGCCGACTCGGGTGAAATTGTTGGATTGTAAAACTTCTTGTCACCTAAAAATAATCCACTTGAGATATCTTGGGGGTGGCATAATTATTTTTAACTTGGTGAGCACTAAAATGCAATTAAAGTCATTAAAAACACAAAAATACCTATTAAAACTAACTTTGACTTTGCATTTTTTAATTGACCAAGCTTTTTATTATATAATGTCATCAACACACACTCACACAACACAAAACACACTCCACAAACACACACAAGGCCGAGAGAAAAGAGGGAGAAAAAGAAAGAGAAAAACTCAAGTTTTTCAATCAATTTTTCAAAGAAAAACCTAGTTTTTGTCCGTAGAACTTCGCACCGACTTGGATTCTGCTTGTTGGGCACGCATAGCACGCATTCCTAGGCTTGTATCGCATCAAAGGTGAGAGAAAAATTCTAGATCTCAAAATGTCATTTTTGTGTTTTTGCGTATAAATGAAGATTGAACCGTTAGAATTGAAATCTGATGATAGATTATTGCTCCTTGCATGCTAGGGATCATTATATACTAATACTACGAATTTTTGTCGGATGTAGCATAATTTTTATTTTTTGGGTATTTAATTTTGATTAAAATGTTCAAAGTTGAATTAAATGAGTTGTGTTGATCGAAATCGATTGCCGTCGATTTCTAAATACTTGATAATTACGTGTTAGCGCTGTTGTAATGCCGAATTTTCGATTACATTGTTCGTGAGAAAATCCGGAAAATCCAGCCAAGACATCTTAGGGTTTTAGGGTTATCGGGCATGATTTGGAGGTGTTATGGTGGATTTCCGAGAGGGCTAATGTAGTAGGTTGAATGGGTGAGTGATAGGAACTGATTTGGCAATGTTTGGATTAGTAGATTGTAAGTTATGAATTTTAGAAGTTTAGGTTGTCATTCTTTAATTTCTTGAACGATGCCTTTAGATGGTTGGGTAGTGTTCGAGTAATGAATGGTGAGTTGTTGATGAGTAATTTAGAGTTTAATTATGTATATTATGCATGTCCGGTTAGATGGCCTACTTTGTCATCTAACTACGTTGTTTGTTGTTTAATTTAATATTGATGTTATATTGATGTTATTGATTGATTATGATTGAGTTCGGGAATCGGGCACTTTTGTTGCTGATCTCCCAATTGATTGATTGATGTTTGATTGATGATTGATGATTATGGAGTCTTGGTATGTGTGTGCCACCTCTCGGGCAGCATCGGGCTGTCGGGTTGATAACGGCATGACTGCCATAGGCTACCCCCAGCTCGCATGACGGAGGTGTCATGGAGGGAGGGGCTAGTGAGGTACCTCGGGTGCGTGAGTAATGGGGAGTTATAAGAAGAACGGTTGAGATCGTGATGGCGTTTGGAGCTACACCAAATAGAGTATCCTTTATTGATTGGTTATATAGTTATGTGATGATAGCATTATTTATGTTGTTGTGTGTTTACTTGCTCAAAGGACTAAATCCAAGGAGCGTAGTGAATACTGTCGAGATCTATCGGATCCTCACTGAGCTTATGTATATAAGCTCACTCTCTATTATTGCATGTTTTCAGGTGTACTTTCACAAGATTACGGGTACGTGCCTCCTGAAGAGGAGAATGTGGAAAACGTGCCTTTCGTGGATGAGTCATACGTCCCTGAGTCTTATCCATGATTCTATGTTGTTAAACGTCATGTATATTAGCTTAATAGACTTTTATATGCTTTACGGTTCTTAGTGTAATAGTTGTTGAAAAGATGATGATCCAAATGATGTTAACTTAGTGGCTTCCTTTTGTCTACGGTTAAGTTGTTAGATGGGTCTCAACTTATTTTTGAAATGTATAATAAAGTTGAGGTATTGTATGTTATGTTGGAACGGAGGCAGATAACGAAGACTGATTATTGTATACTACGGTTATGTTGTATGTTGTTATGTTGTTAAGGAGTTGTTGTATGTATGGTTATGGAATTTTGAATGTTTAATGTTATTAACGAGGTTGGTTTAGAACCTCGGTAATCTATTTACTGTCGTTACTGCCGAAATTCCGTTGCGTCCTGACTGATCGTAGGTGGGGTCGAGTTGGGGCGTGACAGAGGCCAACTCTCACTAGGCAAAAACTAGAGGCGGTAGGCAACAGAGCGAGAGTGCCTTTCTCTTTACAGGCATAGACAGTTCTTTTCACTAGGGAAGGCTCTCTTTCGTCTTTCCTAACCCAAAAGTCAGTACTCAAGCCCAACACGTGCAGGAAGAGAGCAAAGACAGAGCAGAGCGAGAGTGATTTTTAGTACAGGGGAGAGATCTGATCTTGGGAAACGAAGTAGAGACATGCTTCCTACAAGGGGCGAAAATGATTGATAGAAATAATTCTTCATTAGAGCAAAGCCTTAATGCCGAACTTGGTACACGAACAAAAACAACTAAAAGGTCTTTTCTGTTCCCTCATTTGCTTGCTTGCTTGGATCAGGATGTAAGGCCTAGCCTGGGAGACTTCCGACGTGTGGTTCAACTAATTCTCATTCAAAAAGGGAAACTTGCACTTTTTCATAGAGAAAGAGGAAGTCCTTTTGACGTATAAAAAGTACTACGCTTTCATCCTCGCGGCCTAAGGACCGAGTCCTACTCCTCAACCGGTAGACAACCCATTACGTTAGTTAAGTTAGGACTTTCTCGCCATCTAGTACCTAAACCGTTTCCATTCAATACTCAATTCAATACATAGCATGCATTCAAATCCTTCCTCAACAGCCTCCTGGTTCGTAAGCAATTAGCGGAAAGGAGAAAGAAATCCATAGAAAGAAAAGGCAAAGCTCCGTATCCAAACTCGGAAGTGGGAATCTTGTTCAATTTAGGGAGGTAAAATCCCGTCCAGTAGAACCATTTGGGAGGTTTATTCTTAAACCAGATCCAGCAGGTGCTTAAGCTTGAGTCATGATCATTAGGAAGTGTATCAACTTATTCACTTGTTGCGAGTTAGCCTTCTTATGAGTCGGGCACAACTAATATCTTATTTGAGGAAGAAGGAATAGTCTGATCTATGATAAGAGATCTCATCCTCGGATGATGTAATAGCCAGACTAAGTCCCAAAGTCTTTCCAACCAACTTCAATTGTAAGGTATCCTTTTCTTAATAGATTGATCCGGACGGGTAGCCAGCTCGCTTCCGTCATCCTCTATTTTATCATACAGCCCGGACTTTCCACATGAGCTAGGGAGGCATGGCTAAAGGAGATACATGCTAACTATGGGTAAGAAACAGGAACCATTATTTTGTAAATAATTTCGGGGGGTTATAGATCTCTTATACTACCATCGATCAACAGAGCGGAACGACCAGAAAAATAAGTTAAGTTAGAAAGCTGTATGATAGGTGGTAACTATCTTGTACGATTCGAGGGATAATCAGCGTAATCCGATCAGTAGGGAGGAATCTTTGGCTCTATAAAAAATACAAGGAATTGGAGGTAGCATTCTACCGATGTCAAGTCATGGACTAGTTTCTTCAGCCCTTTCAGGTAATAGGTTTAGGTTGTGTATGGGCTGCATTAACTTTTCCACTAAGAGACTCGAGGCTTATGCAGATACCATTCGTTGTAGGTCTTTCCTGAGGAACGAAGTCCTTAAAAGAAAACATTGATTGTAAATTGAACTGAGAAAGTCCAACAAAGAGGTGAAGTAGTGGTCTACCATGACCTAAATTTTTTTTTCCTACCTCTTCCCCTTTCTTTCAATGTTTCCAATTCCCAGAATACTAAGCTTAATGCCCTCGCGTATACAGTTGTCCAACTACTTTCTTCCTTCGACTTATTTAGCCACTTCCGTATCTGTCGTATTCGGGAAAGCTTGCTTCGTGGCGGAGCATTTAACAATGCCAACAGCCTAGTGAGGGCTAGCTGTCTATCTGAGGACAAGTTAAGGCAGGGCCTACTGGGCTTGCTTCTCATAAGATTGGGTGAAGGAATTAGAAAGGGGCTCATAAACCGGGCAGGCGGGCTTTTGGACACACGAAAAAGGGGAAGTGGATGGAGGGTGTGGGTAGCTACGGAAGGTCTTCCCGTGGAAGTTCCTTGGGGAGGCTAGTTAGATCCATTCCTTCTTTTCCCCAGAAGGTAGGTGGTAGAGGCACTAAGTACCTTTTTGGTATGATGAAAGGCTACAGCTATGCATATGAAGTCTCAGTTAAGGGGATGTCGGGTTCTCTTTGAGTGTAGAAAAGCTGCTGCTCGACTTGAATTGAGGTTGTGCCTCTTTCAATCACCATAGTGAAACTTCTGATTAGCCCTATTATACTTGATTAGCCATAGCTAATTTGATAAAAGGAGGTGAAAGACTAAAATTTTGATATATGTAGAAAGGACACAACCTTTTTAGAAACAAAGACTACTAGACTTTAGATTATCCATCCACTGTTACAAGAAGGGTATGCGCCTCTATTAGGAAGAGAAGAAGAATGTGACTCAGTTTCAGTTAAAGTTGGCTTGCTGGATCTTCGAGTTGAACGTGAATAATTGTGAGAAATTAGCTACCTCTTGCCTATCTCACCCTCTTTCCTTTATAATTATTAGGGAGAAAGTCTATGAGTCCATGATATAGCGCGAGGGTGGAAATAATGCTTCGTTTTAGTAAAGATAATTGAGCCTGTTAGCAGTCGCTAGAATTCCATTCCTTAGTACCATTTGGGACCCCTATAAAGGGTCCCTTCACTCCTGTAAGTCGTCTAAGGTCTAGTTCTATCTTTTTTATTAGGAAACTTTCATTGGGTCATTCGGTCACTACCTCGTATGCCCTGCCCCTACGCTTTTTAGGGCATCCGGGGTAGGGCTATAAGGTAGTTCCTTCACTCCTAACGAGAATCAATACCTTAATGTAGACTTTTAAGACTGGATAAAGGGATGCCCTCCGGGGGAGAAGACATTAATGTCCTTACTATCGTTCGGGCCCCTTATCAAAGGGTCCCTTCACTGCTTTCAGTTGTTTAAGGAATCCTTAATGCCACGTCTATGTAATATCTTATATGATCAGATACGACACAAAACCATTATCTCAACATCTATTCGCCAACCAACCAAGTATCCATATGTATCCGGCCTGGCGTCGTGTTGAGTATGAACATGGCTTTTAGTTACCTTTCTAAAGGGTACCTTCTGTGGAAAAAGGCTCTTACCAGCCCATCCTTTTATTCTACAATTGCAGCCAGGAGTGAAGGGACTTCTAGTGGAAGGCCCGAATGGTACTAAGGCTTGTCTAAAGTGCAGTGACATCCTTCTGGGAAAAGGAAAGAACGGATCTAACAAGCTCTAAATGACTACCGCGAGGTCCACGTCCGCTGCGCCCAGATCTGACTCTCGCCGTATGAAAGCGATACTCTAACCGCTGAGTCGAGTAGGTCAAGCTGAGTCAGGTCAAAGAAAATAAACCCCTATAAGAGAAAGCCGTGCAATCAAAGTTCCCCATACTATACAAGGGGAGGCGGAGCGCTCCTGTCTGTTCAGACGTTCTCTTGATCAAAAAAGGAGGCTAAAGCTAAAGAGTTGAATTCGTCGGTTCGATACTAGGATAAATCAAGAAGGATATTGCGGCTTGGACCGACTTTTCTTTGTGCGCTGCTTACTCCTTGGTTGGTTAGTTGGACCCGCGTAAGTTAATATTTAAGTAATCCTACTCACCCCACAACTTGATGAATCATACAATGCGCTTTCTTCCCCACCGCCCCTGCCTGCGCCCTACACAATAATAGGAGAGGATTGTTAGGCAGCCCCATCAGCCCATCCAATATGATCTTCTGCACCAGTTCAATAGGACCCCAGCTTCCCATGCCTTACGGTTATTCACTACCACCTGGTCTCGAAATACTTGTACCACTTAGGTTTACCAGGCAGTCCTCGACTACCTATGTTCCTATTGTAGGTAGATCCTGACCAATCATTTCCACTTCTACTTCATAATAATGCTACTCATTGTTAAACGGTTGATTGTGGGGAAATTACCTGGGTTTACGTGTTCCTCCCAGTCTAGCCCACCCCTAAAAGGCTCCCGGTAGGAGTTGGGGATTTGATATGATGAGGTGAATGATGGAAAAATCAATCCCCACCAATAAGGCCTTATTTTGAAAGCCCTACCTCTATCTTTCCTTGGCCCTGGTGCTCCTAATCAATGGAAGCGGGCAAAGAAGAAGGGAAGAAATGAATGATTGAACTTGGGGACTTCTGAAGAAAGTGATTTAAGGTGAGTGTAACGAAGACCAATCATAGGTTTTAATTGTTTGAAAAATGAAATAAATAAGTAGCTAGTAACGTTTTTAAGCAGCCTTGCAACAGCTATAGCTTGAAGCGAAGGTACCCTATTTATAGATGAATGAGGGGGGCCCTTAGCTTAGAATAATAAGAACTTAAAAGGAATGAAGGAAGCTAAGGCTGGATGGTTTGAAGCTCGACTGAAAGGTGCGGGTGTAAAGGTCTCAGTCCTAGATGATAAAGGCGATGTTCGCTAACCACCTAACCATTAGCAGATCTGCTATTTTAGAGATTGCCTAAAGACTCAAACTACTTTGCCCCTCCTGCTCCTCAGTGAACCGGATCAACCACTTAGGCAGGGTCTACTTCTACTGGTGTTGGATTCTCCCTGCATACATCACCATCAATGATTAAAAACAAGGCTTACTAGAATTTTTTGCATTAACCAACGTGGCGTGTTTGAATTCTGATCGCTTTTATGCGAGAAAGGGGGAGTGAGCTGTGAGTCCGTTCCCTCACTCCCACTAGAATCGAGACTTCAATGTCTTACCGTTCGGGACCCATGCCCCTAGGTCCCTTCACTCTTTGCTTGAATGATAGAAAGGGTACTTGTGATGCCCGAGATTTTTGCCATACATTCACTTACTGTTGTATCCATTAGTTGCGCATTTCTTCTGTGCATTAATTACTGTCTTCTTTAATGACTATTCATTGCATTTTTCAACTTCATAATTACTTCGAGTTAGCATTTTTTTAAAATCATATTAATTATAGTAGGAATGAGAAAAATGTGCATTTGAGCTACGATCGATAGGAGCCTTCGTTTAGAAAATGGTTTAGTAAACTAGTGAATAGTGTTACGTAACTTAACTTAGTGTTTTAATTTGCTAACATTAATTTACACCTTAGGACTTGTATTTAGCTAGTTTAACTCACCTTTTAAGTCAACTTACACACATAAAATAACCCTACACACTTAATATACTCAACACATACCACTTAGCTCATAACATAACAAAGAAAAAAAAATAAAAGCTGAAAAAGGGCAGAGAAACTTGACAGCAGCAACCAAGGAAAAGAAGGAACTTTTGATCTTCAACTCTTCAATCCAAGTCTCTTCATGCCTAGAACAAGTAGTTTAGGGTGTGTGCAAGCCTTCTAGGTGTTTCTACGCGCTTTAGGTGAGGGATTTCATGACTCTGTTTGCATATTAAAAATGTTACACTTTTTTTGAATTGTTAGAAATGCTATCAAATGCTATTGAAATGCTTATCTATGCTATTGTACATTATATATAAGTGCTAGAGAACACATTTAAGCCATTGGTTCACATTTTAAATGGTAGGAATCGTTACTTTGATTTTATGAGGGGAATAGTGATGAATTTCTAGGGTTTTGTGTAATTGTGCGTATTAGCTTGATTCATTGCTTCTAATAGATACCTTTGGTGCTAATGAAGGTAGTCCAATAGCCCCGTGCCCTTGAATTGCACTAAACTTGTATAAAACGTGAAATAGCCGACTTTTTAAAAGGGATTTTGGGGTTAATGATAATCCGGGTGGAATTGAACTTCACATTTGGTATTCTTATGCTACCTAGGTGCTATAGAAGCTTTGCTAACCCTCGTTTGGATCCCAGTTAAGGTATGTGTAATTCAAAGCCATAAGAGAGAAATTGGGGCTTTTGGGGGTAATTGCGAGTATTTGAATGTGTTTGAGGGTTTTAAGGGTGCCTTAAGGGTTAATTAGAAGAATGGTATAACTTTCCCCATGAATTCGAAACATTAACTTTGATTTGGAAGGAAAATGGCTTAGGATAAAAGGGGAATAATAGAGAAATGAATGATTTTTCACTTCTATAACCTTGTAAGTGTGTATTAAGCATTTAATTACAATTATAAGATGTTTATGAGCTTTTGGTATTGGTTTATTGGAAAAATGTGCAACGTTTCCCCTTATACTCTTTTAATTAGTTTTGTACTATTACTTATCATATGAAATATCTCGAGGGCAACCTATTTTGTTGACCCTCCTAAGTGCTACTGTTCTTCATTGATTATCTTATTGTCAAGTGTTAACGTGCATTGCATAATGGTTGCGCAACCATAGTGTTAGGGGCGGATGTGTTGAATATCGGTTGAGCGGCAGAGGGCTTGTCAGTAGATATTCAAACTCCGTACCCTATTCCCTCATTCGCCTGGTCTGGAGATTGCTAGGGGATGTTGGGTCGTAGGATTATCGGGGTACATCCGGAGTATACCTATTGAGGCGATTGGGAATTTGCCGGCACATTGATCGTGGTTCGTGGATCGTGGTTCGTGGCCAAAGATAAGAGAATCATGGAGTTTGGGGTTAAGTGTATCGTATCTTTTGATATGTGTGGTTATTTACTGTTTCAAATGTACTTCACTTGCTTTTCTTGTTAACTGTTATATTTGTTGCATTGCACGTCCCATTTGGCCTTTATCCTTCACTGGGTAATAGTGGTTGCTCATACCTTGCTAACGTGTTTCAGGAGACGCTGAGGGTGATCCCCAGCTAGTTGAGGTGATAGTGGAAGACGAAGAAGTGTAGGCAGAGCCTTTGCCCTAGCAGATGTGTGATTATTATTTGAGGTGGATGTGTTTTCTAGTTGCTATGTGGAGAATATGTTATTCTATGTTGTGATCTATTTTGGGACCTAAAGGCTCATGTATGTATTTGTGTAATATGTAAATTGGAAGCCAAATGACTGTAGTAGGAGCAGTAATTCTATGGCTTGTAATAACTTATGTTTCTACTTCTAGTTGCTTTGCATGATTGGGTGTGAATGTTCTGATGCATATTGTTTTCAACTTCTAAGAATGTTTTAATGCTATCATGGAGTGGCATGATAAGCGGTTTTGTAAGAGAATTTAAGTTGGACGCACGCTTGTGTGAAACTGAACTACTATATGTTTCAAGGCTCGGATGGCCTTGAACCTTTGAACTTTAGTTATAAAAGCTTGTCTTGTTATATTGTGGCTTTATTGAGCGTTTACAGGTTTTCAGAATGTCCACGGTACATGAAAGATTCTGTTCGTTTGTTGGGTCCAGACTTAACCTTTAGCATAGGGTTAGGTCGGGGCATGACATTTAGGTGGTATCTGAGCTTATTGAATGCATGAAGCCGGGTTAAATTTCTCGGTCTATGAGTAGAAGTCTATTATGTAATTCTGTGATTGCATGAATCAGTGGTTCCTTGGTTTGCCTAAGTGAAATTTGAATTAGAAATGAACATGCTAGTATGAAAATGGAATGCGAAGGGTCTTTAAGAGTTAATGTTTGAAAGTGAAAAGTCTAGAATGTCAAGTATGATTAAGTGACTATGAATCTTTTGTATGTGACCATTCTTCTAATGTTATATGTGACCTTATGTGGATTCATCTGAACTTCTTCTTAAGTGCTTTACCTGCAATTTATGTATATGCATGTCATAATACTTTGCATTCTAGTTGACTGGAATGGGACCCCGCCGTCGAACTGGGAATCAGGATGTTGATAGAGAACCATAGGAGGCTCCCAGGCAAAAAGCCGGTATGGCAGGAAATGCACCACAAGTTCAGGAACCGAATACCGCACAGATCTTGGCCACAATGGCCAATGCTATGAATATCATTGCCCAGTTCGTGACTCAACAGGGACAGACAGGGGCTGCCAGAGGTAACCAGGCTGCAAGAGCTGACGGTAGTGGTACTACCGAAGGTAATTTGTATGACAAGTTTTTACATCATGGGGCCTACAGCTTCTTCGGAGAGCCAGATGATATGAAGTCCGAATTCTGGTTGAGAAAGTTTGATAGGGTGGCTGCAATACTCGAGTGCAATGATGAGAGAAAAATTACCTATGTTACATTTCTTCTGGAGGGTGACGCCGAGGAGTGGTGGCGTACTATTAGTGAGAAATGGGAAGTAGAGAGGGTTCAACATTCGTGGGTTGACTTCGTCCATGAATTCCGAGATAAGTATATATCAGTGGTTGCCCGTGAGAGACGCCAAGTAGAGTTCATAGCCTTGAAACAGGGAAATATGTCAGTGGATCAGTATGAGGGTACTTTTACTAGGCTCTCCCGTTACGTGCCGGCTTTGGTACAGCCAGAGGACATGAAAATGCAGAGATTCATCATAGGATTGAGAAGTGATATTATGCGTAATCTGTCTGCGAATGATTACCCTAACTATGCTGTAGTGGTCAGAGCTGCCTCGAGGTATGAAAAACGCAAGGCAAATGTATTGGTTGAGTCTAGTCAGTCAAGTAAATGGCAGTACCAATCACAGAGTCTGGGGTTTCAGAGGCAAACTGTTTCCGTGGGCTAGAGTCAACAGCCGAGGCAGACTCAGAACTTCACAGGGCCTACTCAGACTCAGGCACGTCCGGTTCAGAGTCAGAATTAGGGGCAGTCTGGTCTAGTTACAGCTCGATCTCAGCAGGGTAGTTCAACTACATTTTCTTACAGAGATCCTTCGAGAGGCACTGTTGCAAGACGTCACCAGCAGTGCAGTTTCTGTCAACGCCAGGGTCATACTGAGGAAAATTGTTGTAAAAGATTAGGCCGATGTATCGGATGTGGCAGTGATCAACATAAGGCTAAATACTGCCCAAAATTCAAGAATACTAGGGGTTAGACATCTAGTTAGGGCAATCAGACCTGGGCGTCAGCTGCAGCACCAGTACCACGGGGGTCAGGCCCGAGTATTTTCCTTAGATGTAGAGGAACTTCCGAATACGACTGTTGTAGTAGAAGGTACTTTTCTTCTTAATGATCAATCGGTTAAAGTTTAGTTGATTCTGGAGCTTTGCATTCATTTATTACTCCTACTTGTGCACAAAATGCTAAACTGAATAATGATAAACTGTTGAATGAGATTGTGGTTTACACTCCTATGGGTCTGAAGTTTGTTACTAGATCTA
This sequence comes from Ehretia macrophylla, assembly GCA_037974665.1. Taxonomy (NCBI): domain Eukaryota; kingdom Viridiplantae; phylum Streptophyta; class Magnoliopsida; order Boraginales; family Ehretiaceae; genus Ehretia; species Ehretia macrophylla. The sequence continues at coordinate 39,539,085 of CM075782.1, read as the reverse complement.
TTTGCAGAGCATGTAATATTTTTATTGTGGGTCATGTTTGTCCTGCTGACTTGATTATTCTACCCTTCAATGACTTTGAAATTATATTGGGGATGGATTGGTTAGGAAGTTATTATGCACAACTTGACTGTAGAAAGAAGATTGTGGGATTAGAAATGCATGACCACCCTGTAATTGAAATAGTTGGTAGTAGAAAATCAACTGGAACTCCTTTCATTTCTTCCATTAGAGCATCTAAACTGTTGAGCAAAGGTTGTGAGGCTTATCTTGCATATTTGATTAATCAACCTATGGACTAGTTAAAATTGAATGATGTACCTATTGTGAGGGAGTTTTCGGGGGTCTTTCCTGAGGAAATACCTGGTTTACCGCCCAATAGAGAGATAGAGTTTATGATTGATTTATTGTCGGGGACTACACCTATCTCTAGGACTCCGTATAGAATGGCTCTACCCGAATTGCAGGAATTGAAAGTTCAATTGTAGGGCTTACTTGAGAAGGGATTCATTCAATCGAGTTCTTCACCTTGGGGTGCACCAGTTCTATTTGTTAAAAAGAAAGATGGATCCCTTCACTTATGCATTGATTATCGGGGTCTTAATCAGGTAACTATCAAAAACAAATATACATTGCCTTTGATTGAGGAACTATTTGATTAGCTGCAAGATGCAAGGGTATTTTCTAAATTCGATATACGGCAGGGCTATTATATGTTAAGGATTAAGTCAGATGATGTCCCCAAAACTGTTTTCAGAACTCGGTATGGTCATTATGAATTTGTTGTTCTGCCATTTAGGTTACATAATGCTCCTACCGTATTCATGGATTTAATGCAGAGAGTATTATGTCCCTTTCTAGACCAGTTTGTAGTTAAATTTATTGATGATATTCTTGTATATTCTAAATCTGAGGCGGAGCATGAACACCATCTCAGAATTATATTGCAGACTCTTCAAGAGAATCAGTTATTTGCAAAGTTCAGCAAATGCGAATTCTAGCTTAAGCAAGTTACTTTTCTAGGCCATATTATTTCTCAGGAGGGAATTTCTGTTGATCCAGCGAAGATTGAGGTTGTCATGGCATGGAAACGGCTGGAGACTGTTACAAAAATTCGTAGTTTTCTGGGCTTAGCAGGTTATTACAGAAGGTTTGTCAAGGATTTCTCTAACATTGCTGGACGATTGACTCAGCTCATTCGAAAGAAGACTGTATTTGACTGGATTGAGAAATGTGAGGCTAGCTTCCAGGAATTGAAGAAAAGATTAACCACAACTCCTATTCTTGCTCTACTTAAGGGTACTGATAATCTGGTAATCTATAGTGATGCTTCTAAGGAAGGATTGGGCTGTGTATTGATGCAGAATGGAAAGGTTATTGCCTATGCTTCCAGAAAATTGAAACCTTATGAACTTAATTATCCGATGCATGATCTTGAGCTTGCAGCTATCATCTTTGCACTAAAGAAATGGCGTCACTAACTTTGGGGAAATAAATTTGAAATCTTTACTGATCACAAGAGTTTGAAGTATCTCTTTTCTCAGAAAGAGTTGAATATGAGGCAGAGGCGTTGGTTGGAATTGCTTGAGGATTATAATTGCACTATCAATTATCTGCCAAGTAAATCCAATATTGTTGCTGATGCTTTAAGTCGAAAGGCTACAATTGCCAGTTTAATCATAAAAAATTGGGAGTTCATGGAAGAATTATGTCTATGGAAGCCTAAGACTTCAGATTCTGGTATTCAATTTGCAAGTTTGTAGATCCAGTCCCTATTATTATCCATGATTAGAGAAGCTCAGCAGACGGATCCTCATTTGTTGAAAATCATAGAAAAATCGAAATGGGGAGAGTCGGATTTCAAATTGCATGATGATGGTTTTCTTAAATTCAAAGGCATAATTTGTATTCCTTCTGAGCCAGCTTTAAAGAAAGAAATTTTTGTAGAGGCTCACAATTCTAAGTGTACTATCCATCCAGGTAGTACAAAGATGTATAAAGATTTGAAGCAGAACTTCTGGTGGAACAAGATGAAGAGAGAAATTGCTAACTATGTTGCTAGATGTCTTACTTGTCAGAAAGTTAAAGCAGAACATCTAAGATCTGCAGGGTTATTACACCCTTGGGCTATACCTGAATGGAAGTGGGATCATATTACCATGGATTTCGTCTCTGATTTGCCGAGGTCTTCGAAGGGTAATAACTCAGTTTGGGTTGTTGTAGATAGATTGGCCAAGACTTCTCATTTTATTGCTAAAAAGAAGACTGATTCTCCTGATAAGCTGGCGGAGTTATATATTTAGAATGTTGTCAGACTTCATGGGATTCCAAAAAGTATTGTGTCAGATAGAGATCCCAGATTCACATCTCAGTTATGGCAGAAGATTCAGAAAGCTTTGGGCACAACTTTGAGCTTCAGTACTTCTTATCATCCTCAAACTGATGGGCAATCTGAAAGAACTATTCTAATACTTGAGGATATGTTACGAGCGTTCATTCTGGACTTCAGTAAGAGTTGGGAGAGATACTTACCTCTTGCAGAATTTGCTTATAACAACAGTTATCAAGCTACTATCAGTATGACACTGTATGAAGCTTTGTATGGGCATAAATGCAGATCTCCTTTATATTGGGATGAAGTTGAAGAGTTAAAATCTATTGATCCTACTCTATTGCTAGAGATGAACAAAATGATTGATAATGTTCAGCTTATCAGAAAAAGAATGCTTACAGCACAGAGTTGGCAAAAGAATTACGCAGATAAACGCCGCCGTGATCTGAAATTTGCTGTAGGTGATTGGGTATTTTTGAAAATTTCTCCTCGCAAGGGTTTGATTCGACATGATAAGGGAGGTAAACTCAGTCTTCGTTATGTGGGACCATTTGAAGTAACTGAAACAATTGGTGAATTGTCTTGTCGACTAACTTTTCCTTCTAGCCTGGGCAGGATTCATGATGTCTTCCATGTTTCTATGCGTCGGAAATATCAGCCAGATCATTCTCATGTTCTTGAGCCTGAGCCATTAGAGATCAGTGAAACTTTGACCTACATGAAGAAACCTCTTCAGATTGTTGATTGGAAAGTTCAAGAGCTGAGAACTAAAAGCATCCTGATGGTTAAAGTTCTGTGGGATTATCATGGGTTGAAGGATGCTACTTGGGAGAGAGAGGATCAGATGCTAAATCGATATCCAGAGTTATTCACCGAATCATGTAAGAATTGCGTGGACGTAATTAGTTTAAGGGGGAGAGGATGTGACGCTAGAGATTTTTTCCATACATTCACTTACTGTTGCATCCATTAGTTGTGCATTTCTTCTGTGCTTTAATTACTGTATTCTTTAATTACTATTCATTGCATTTTTCAACTTCATAATTACTTCGAGTTAGCATTTTTCTTAAATCATATTAATTATAGTAGGAATGAAAAAAATGTGCATTTGAGCTACGATTGATAGGAGCCTTCGTTTAGAAAATGGTTTAGTAAACTAGTGAATAGTGTTACATAACTTAACTTAGTGTTTTAATTTGCTAACATTAATTTTCACCTTAGGACTTGTATTTAGCTAGTTTAACTCACCTTTTAAGTCAACTTAGACACTTAAAATAACCTTACACACTTAATATACTTAACACACACCACTTAGCTCATAACAAAACAAAGAAAAAAAAAAGCAGAAAAAGGGCAGAGAAACCCGACATCAGCAACCAAGGAAAAGAAGGAACTTTTGATCTTCAACTCTTCAATCCAAGCCTTTCTAAGCCTAAAACAATTAGTTTAGGGTGTGTGCAAGCCTTCTAGGTGTTCTTACGCACTTTAGGTGAGGGATTTCATGACTCTTTTTGTATATTAAAAATGTTACACTTTTCTTGAATTATTAGAAATGCTATCAAATGCTATTGAAATGCTTATCTATGCTATTGTACGTTGTATATAAGTGCTAGAGAACACATTTAAGCCATTGGTTCACATTTTAAACGGTAGGAATCGTTACTTTGATTTTATGAGGTGAATAGTGATGAATTTCTAGAGTTTTGTGTAATTGTGCGTATTAGCTTGATTCATTGCTTCTAATAGATACCTTAGGTGCTAATGAAGATAGTCCAATAGCTCCGTGCCCTCGAATTGCTCTAAACTTGTATAAAACGTGAAACAACCGAATTTTTAAAAGGGATTTCGGGGTTAATACTAATCTGGGTGGAATTGAACTTCACGTTTGGTATTCTAAGGCTACCTAGGTGCTATAGAAGCTTTGCTAACCCTCGTTTGGATCCCGGTTAAGGTATGTGTAGTTCAAAGCCATAAGAGGGAAATTGGGACTTTTGGGGTAATTGTGAGTATTTGAATGTGTTTGAGGGTTTTAAGGGCGCCTTAAGGGTTAATTAGAAGAATGGTATAGCTTTCCCCATGAATTCGAAACATTAACTTTGATTTGGAAGGAAAATGGCTTGGGATAAAAGGGGAATAATAGAGAAATGAATGAATTTTCACTTCTATAACCTTGTAAGTGTGTATTAAGCGTTTAATTACAATTATAAGATGTTTATGAGCTTTTGGTATTGGTTTATTGGGAAAATGTGCAACTTTTCCCTTTATACTCTTTTAATTAGTTTTGTACTATTACTTATCATATGAACTGTCTCGAGGGAAACCTCTTTTGTTGACCCTCCTAAGTGCTACTGTTCTTCATTGATTATCTTATTTTCAAGTGTTAACGTGCATTGCATAGTGGTTGCGCAACCATAGTGTCAGGGACGGATGTGTTGAATATCGGCTAGGCGGTAGAGGGCTTGCCAGTAGATATTTAAACTCCATACCATATTCTCTCATTCGCCTAGTCTGGAGATTGCCAGGGGATGTTGGGTCGTAGGATTATCGGGGTACATCCGGAGTACACCCATTGAGGCGATTGAGAATTTGCCAGCACATTGATCGTGGTTCGTGGATTGTGGTTCGTGGCCAAAGATAAGAGAATCATGGAGTTTGGGGTTAAGTGTATCGTATCTTTTGATATGTGTGGTTATTTACTATTTCAAATGTGATTCACTTGATTTTCTTATTAACTGTTATATTTGTTGCATTGCATGTCCCGTTTCGCCTTTATCCCTCACTGGGCAATAGTAGTTGCTCCTACCTCGCTAACATGTTTCAGGAGACGCTGAGGGTGATCCCCAACTAGTTGAGGTGATAGTGGAAGAGGAAGAAGTACAGGCAGAACCTTTGCCCTATTAGCTGTGTGATTATTGTCTGAGGTGGATGTGTTTTCTAGTTGCTATGTGGAGAATGTGTTATTCTATGTTGTGATCTATTTTAGGGCCTAAAGGCTCTTGTATGTATTTGTGTAATATGTAAATTGGAAGCCAAATGACTGTAGTAGGAGTAGTAATTCTTTGGCTTGTAATAACTTATGTTTCTACTTCTAGTTGCTTTGCATGCTTAGGTGTGAATGTTCTGATGCATGTTGTTTTCAACTTCTAAGAATGTTTTAATGCTATCATGGAGTGGCATGATAAGCGGTTTTGTAAAAGTAGTTAAGTTGGACGCACGCTTGTGTGAAACTGAACTGCTATATGTCTTAAGGCTCGGATGGCCTTGAACCTTTGAACTTTAGTTATAAAAGTTTGTCTTGTTATATTGTGGCTTTATTGAGCGTTTACGGGTTTTCAGAATGTCCACGGTACATGGGAGACTCTGTCCGTTTGTCGGGTCCAGATTTAACCTTTAGCGTGGGGTTGGGTCGGGGCGTGACAGTACTCTCAATCGCCGAGGATGCAAGAATAAAGAAGTTAGAGGAATGCCCTATCTACCAAGAGGTTGTAGGCCAACTCAGAAAAGAAGAGACTTCATCACACACACCCATGAGGGCACTCGCTACAAGAATGAGAAGGCGAGATCAATACTACTCAACTAAGTCAATTTGTCTCTTCTTTAATTCTTCTTGCATTTCTTTCTTCGAGAGTAGTTGTGATACCCCGAACCCGGTATGCATTTAATGGCATTTAATTAAGTGTCATCTTAAATGTTAGCATTGAATTTCGTGTTTATTTTTAGTTAAACATTCATTTCTAGCATTATTTTCATATTTCTTTTAGAAGTAATTAAATAATACTTGAGTTAATTATGTTAACGGAGTAACAACTACTTTTCATATTTATGTTACTTGGTTTTATTTTCTTGCACCTTTATGCTTGGTTTTCAATTAAATGGAAAAGTAGCTTCGAGCCCGGAGTGAATTTTGAACTATGTTACTTTTCCAAAATTATATTTTTCTTATATTCCATAATATTTAGGTGTTATTCGTTCTTCGTCGTTTTGTGCATAGTATATCGAGAGTGATAGTTAGGAAATGATTTCTAGTCCTCAGGAAATAGTGAAAACTAGTATTGGTGTTTTAATTTTAGTATTTTAGTTGTTGTTAACTAGAATTAAATTTGTATTAGTTGTTTTAGCCTTAAAATGCAAGAAATAAGCTACTTTGACCAACTTAAGTGAACTTTGACCAAGACTTTGACCACTTGACTTGTTGTCATCTTTTTAAATAGCATGAAATAGAAAACAAAACAAACAAAAGCTGAAAAAAAGAGGGGAGGCCGAGAGCTTGAGGGAAAAAGAAAAAAAAAGATTTTCAAGCCAAATCTCCAAATCTTCGCGAGGGCTTGCACGGGGTTGTTTTTTAGGCTTCCAACGTGGTTTTCCTAGCATCTAGTAGCGTCTAAGGTGAGGGTTTCATCGTTATTTGCGCATTTGAAATTATTATGTCTAAACTTTAATTTTTGAGAATTATGCGTAGATTGTTATTTTATCCGTTTTATTACTTAAAGAATGTTCCTTGATGATTGTAGAACATGTATTTGTAGGGTTTTAGCATTTTCTACGGTTGAATATAGCATTTGCAATTTAAATTGACAATGGAATAGTAAATTATGAATAGTAAACCCCCGTTTCGTAAAAGTTGCTCCGTTTTGCGTTCTGTTGATGTGGAAAGATGCTAGATATGTTAGAAAGCTTAAATGTAGGGTTTATTTGGAGTGTGTAATGGAAAAATGGAGAAAAATGGCTTGGTACATGTTGGGGTCGTTCCGGTTGAGTTTGGTAATTCCTCGATTTGCATGAAGGCATTGTTGAGGAATGTCATGGAAGCACTTTTGGTGCAGTTGTGACATTGGTTGGGTGATCGGTTGAGGTAGCTGCAGTTCAAACGAGAAAAGGGGAAAATCGGGGCTTTGCGGGAATTCTAGGGTAAAGTAGGGTTTCGTGTCCTTTAGACATGCCTTATGGTGACCTAGAAGGAATGGTGAAGTCGGTTTCCAAAACTCGTAGCTCGTTTGGAAGTAGTAGCATTGAGAAAGTTGGGGTCATTTAGTGTTTTAGTTGACTTTTATAATGCTTGCTTATATAATGCTTATTGTGGATTATTATGCTCGTTATACTTGATTATGATTGAATTGTATATCAATTGTTGATAATGCTTGTTAATATTGTTCTTGTTATTTTATTGATTGTAAATGCTTATTGTATCGCATGTTGATACTAATCTGCACTTCAGTGCCTTGCTCGATTATCGTTATATCCCTCGTATTGCGTTGCATTCTATCAGGCGCGTGAGTGACGGGCCTCTCTGGGTAGTCTCGGGCAGCCAAGGTTGGTTGCTCTAGCTCCGTGTCCTATTCCCGTTCTCGCTTGGGTTGCCGCCCAGGGAGTTTTGGGTCGTAGAATTGACAGAGTATGTCCGGAGTACTCTAACGGAAGTTATAAGGTGGGTGAGCCAGCGCGTCATCGTTAAAGTCATCGAAATCATGATTGGTACATTACTCATTCGAGTGAACCATAGCCTTCAAAGTGTGGTATAGCTTTGATGGGTTGTGTTAATGTTTTCTTTAATTGTTTATTGTATTGTTGTGTATATTGATTGTTGTTCTTATCAGATATATTGCTTAACTGTCTTATTTGCATTGCACGACTTTCTTTTTCTCCACCTCGATATCTGTCTCGCCCTCACTGAGTATATGTGTAGTGTATACTCACTCCTCACCACCACATTTCAGGAAATGCAATGTTAGCTGGAAAGTTCGTGGTTATGTGAAAGATCGTGCTTGAAGAGTTGTCTTGCGTGTTATGTGGCTGAGTTGTAGAAAGATGCAAAGATGTATGTTTTCATGTATTGTATGTATTTAGTGTTAAAAGTTATGTAATTAACTTAACTAGGTTTATTAGAATGGTATGATAGTCTATTTTATGCAATAGGTTAGTATAGTTTAATTGCCAAGCATGAATGTACTTGTCAAAGATGAGAAGAGATAGGTTAGCTTTTAAACTGGAAATGTATAATTACTTATGTTCGCTTGTTGAGAACCAAGGCTCGGATGGCCTTGAGGTGTTTGTATGATTGGACACGGTGCTGGTCCACCTATATGCTATTGCAGGTTTTGCATTTTGCCTAGAAACAGGGGAGACTCCGTCCGTCTTTCCCTAAAATTTTATGCCCAGGTTTGGAATTGGGTTGCGATTAGATTGATTAATAGAACTTCAGGTCTCGAGAGGGATCGGGGTGTTACAATAGTTGTGATAACCCGAACTCGGCATGCATTTGATGGCATTTAATTGCATTTATATAAGTGACATCTTAAATGTTAGCATTGAATTTGTGTTTATTTTTAGTTAAACATTTCTTTGTAGCTTTATTTTCATATTTCTTTTAGAAGTAATTAAATAATACTTGAGTTAATTATTTTAACGGAATATCAACTACTTTTCATATTCATGTTAATCGGCTTTATTTTTTTTGCACCTTAATGCTCGGTTTTCAATTAAATGAAAAGTAGCTCCGAGCCGGAGTAAATTTTGAACTATGTTATTTCTCAAAAATTATATTTTCTTAAATTCTTTGAGATTTAATTGTTATTCTTTTTTTGTCGCAAAGTGCATAGCATATCGAGAGCGATAGTTAGGAAATGATTTCTAGTCCTCAGCAAATAGTGAAAACTAGTATTTAGTGTTTTAATTTTAGTAGTTTAGTTGTTATTAACTTGAATTTGATTTGTGATAGTTGTTTTAGCTTCAAAATGCATAAAATAAGCCTATTTGACCAAGTTTAAGTTAGTTTGACCAAGCCTTGACCAAATTGACTTGTTTGTCATCCTTATAAGCTTATATTAGCACAAAAAAAGAAAGCTGAAAACAGAATGCAAAGGGGCCGAAACCATGGAGAGAAAAAAAAAGACATTTCAACTTCAAATCTTCGATTCTTCGCGTGAGCTTGCACGGGGTAGTTTCCGAGGCATCCAGCGTCGTTTCCCTAGCGTCTAGGAGAGTCTAAGGTGAGGGTTTCACGTTTATTTGTGCATTTGAATATTTGGCTCACAAACTTTGATTTTTGGATTTTATGTGTAGATCGTTAGTTTAATCATTTTAATGCTTAAAGAATGTTCATTGACTATTATAGAACATGTATTTATAGCTTTTTAGCATGTTCTACGGTTAAATATAGCTATTGTAATTTAAAATGTCAATTGAATAGTAAAATATGAATAATAAACCGTCGATTCGTAGAAATTGCTCCGTTATGCGTTCTGTTGATGTGAAAAGATGCTAGATATGCTAGAATGCCTAAATGCATGATTTGTTTGGGTTGCGTAGTGGAAAAATACAGAGAAATGCCTTGGTGAAAGTTGGGGTCGTTTAGGTCGAGTTTAGCGTTTTCTCGTTTTGCGTGATGGCATTGTCTCGGGAGGCCATGGAAGCACTTTTGGTGTGGTTATGGCGTTGGTTGGATGTTTGGTTATTATAGTTGTAGTTCAAACGAGCAAAGAGGGAAATCGGGGCTTTTCGTGAATTCTAGGGTTAAGTGGGGTTTCGGGGTCTTTAGACGTGCCTTATAGTGACCTAGGAGGATTGGTGAAGTCGGTTTCCAAAACTCGTGGCTTGTTTGAAAGTAGTAGCGTTTTGAAAGTTGGGGCCATTTTGTGATTTTGTGTGTTTTCATTGTATAATGCCTATAGAATGTTTAATAATGTTTGTTATTCTTGTTAAAGTTGATTATGATTGAATTTGTATATCAATTGTTGTTAATGCTTGTTGGTGTTGTTCTTGTTACTTAATTGATTATAGTTGCTTATTGTGTGCTTATTGTATCGCATGTTATTACTGACTTGCACTTCAGTGCCTTGCTCGATTATCGTTTATAGCTTGTATTGCATTGTATAAGTGTCAGGCGCGTGAGTGACGGGCCTCTCTGGGTAGCCTCGGGTTGCCAGTGTTGGTTGCTCTAGCTCCGTGTCCTATTCCCTTTTCTCGCTTGGGTTGCCGCCCAGGGAGTTTTGGGTCGTAGAATTGACAGAGTATGTCCGGAGTACTCTAAACGGAAGTTATAAGGTGGGTGAGCTGGCGCGTCATCGTTAAAGTCATCAGAATCGTGATCGGTACATTACTCACTCGAGTGAACCATAGACTTCAAAGTGTGGTATAACTTTGAATGGTTGTGTTAATGCTTTCTTAATTGTTTATTGTATTGTCATTTACATTGAATGTTTCCTTATTGATTATGTTGCTTAACTGTACCTATTTGTATTGCACGAACTTCTTTCTCTCCACCTCGATATATGTCTCGCCCTCACTAAGTATACGTGTTGTGTATACGCACTCCTCACCACCACATTTCAGGAAATGTCATGTTAGCTGAAAAGTTCGTGATTTCGTCAAAGTTCGTGCATGAAGAGTTGTCTTGCATGCCTATGTGGCTTGAGTTGTCGAAGTTGTAAAGGTGTATGCTTTCCGGTATTGTATGTATTTAATGTCAAAAGGAATGTAATTTAAGTTTCATTAGATTGTTGAAGTAGTTTAATAAGTTAGATTATGTATCTAGTTAGTATAGCTTAACTTTAATGCATGTTTGTAATGTCCAAAGGAAAAGAGTTAGAATGGTATGATAGTCTATTTTATGCAATAAGTTAGAATGGTTTAATAGTCAAGCATGAATGTACTTGTAAAAGATGTGAAGAGGTAGGTTAGTTTGTAATCTGGAAATGTATATTTGCTTGTGATTGCTTGTTGAGAACAACGCTCGGATGGCCTTGAGGTGGTTGAATGTTTGGACATGGTATTGGTCCACTTATATGCTGTCGCAGGTTTTCTTTTTGCCTAGAAACAGGGGAGACTCCGTCCGTTTTCCCTGAAAAATTATGCCCGGGTTTGAAATTGGGTTGTGATTAGATTGATTGATAAAACGCCCGATCTCGAGATGGATCGGGGTGTTACAGGTGGTATCAGAGCTTGTTTAGCTCATAAGCCAGGACAGGGTCCTTGGTCTGGTGGGTAGTGATCCTTGAATGTGTGCTTGTTAAGTGTGTCTTGAAAGTGTATGCTTGTATGTGAGATTGTGTATCTTGACCTGAATGTGTGCTCCTATGTGATATAGTTATGTGTTATGTGTTAATTGTGTGCTAAGTGAAGTGAAATGTCTAGTTGTCTATCGAATTGACTTATTGAATTGGCACCGTGAATCGAATTGATCTCGTGAATTGTTATTTGCTTGAAGTATTGCTTGTAATGTGTGTATTGAAATGTCTTGAATTGGTTATGCCGTGATTTGAATTGATTATGTTGTGCTTGACTTGATTGTCGTGCTTGAGTGACTTTGTTGAATAAACTGTTTTATAAATTGTTTTACAAACATGCTTGCATAATAGTTTAATGCATGTATGTATAGATATGATATCTTGGCATTCATACATGTCTTATTGAAATGGTAAGAAAGACTTCTTCGACCCCGGTAGAGAAGTGGTTAGTAGCAAGCCCCAAGTTATTTGGATTGACGGAAACGAGCAGTGCTTGACTAGGCCTTTATTTGGGAGTTGACATTTATAGCTGGAGTTTGTTTATTGGGGTTCCTTGAAGGTTATCTTCTATGCTTTGTGTAAATGACATCCTTTGGAGTTCTACATGATTATTCTTTGGGGTATTTTCTTAATGTCTTCTTGATTGGGCATTCATCGGGTATTTCTATATTGGCATTTCGTGGGAGACTTGGTTGGGATTTTAATCAACCTTTGGTGTTCTTTCTGCATTCTTATGGGGAACTTTGATTTGAGTCTGCTTACAATGATCAGTTTTGTGTGAGGCGTATTACTTTGGTATTCCTTGTGGACATTTCTCAGTGGATTTGGCAATCGGAATTCTTATTGGACTTGCTGCATAATATTGTTTAAAATATCTTTGCTATAGTCTTTCTTGATATTTTATTGGCAATCGTGATTGGAATTCCTCAATAGTATATGGTGCACCTGCACTGAATTTCCTCTGGTATTTTACCCAATATTCGGTTGCAATATTATTTTGGGAATCTACTTGGTTATTCAGCTTGGTGTTCATTCATGGGCTTTTGATAGTTATATCTATGTTGACGTACATTATGGATTCCCTATTTAGATGCTTCTTGAGCTATATATTTTGAAAGACTTCCTTGAAACTTCTATAATATGATTGACTGGATTTCTTGTCTGGAGTCTTTCTGAGCAGTACTTGGGATTCTTGTTTAGACTTTGCTTCAGATTGTTTATTGGTATGTTCTCAGTACTTTTAGATGGGATTCTATTATGGCATTCATGTCTAGTAAGATTTTTATTTGGAGATCTATTTGGTATTCTCTAGAGCCTTTATTTGGCCTTATTATTTTGGAATTTTTTGGCGGTACTACTCGGGCTTCTTCTTCGGCCTTTTCCACACAGGGGAAAATTTATACTTGCTGTTTTATTAAGATTACGCGGGAGGGACTCAGTGACTGGATGATTTCATTTAGAGATTGGCCTTTGGTATTCTTCTCCATATTCTTTTACAAAATTTTCAGCTAGGTCTACTTACGGTAATAAGCATTGCATGAGTATCTTTGCTTCAGTCTTTAGTTGGTATTTTCTCGGCATTCTTGGTTGGAATTTCTATTGGGGTTCTCCTACGAGCATCTTTATTCACTATCTTGCTCAACAACCAATGAAGATTAGTCAGAGTTAAATTCAGTGGATGCGGAGTTCTATTGGAAGAAGAATTGCGAGGACGCAATTGTTTTAAAGGGGGAAGGATGTGATAACCCGAACCCGGCATGCATTTGATGGCATTTAATTGCATTTAATTAAGTGACATCTTAAATGTTAGCATTGAATTTGTGTTTATTTTTAGTTAAACATTTCTTTGTAGCTTTAGTTTCATATTTCTTTTAGAAGTAATTAAATAATACTTGAGTTAATTATTTTAACGGAATATCAACTACTTTTCATATTCATGTTAATCGGCTTTATTTTTCTTGCACCTTAATGCTCGGTTTTCAATTAAATGAAAAGTAGCTCCGAGTCGGAGTAAATTTTGAACTATGTTACTTCTCAAAAATTATATTTTCTTAAATTCTTTGAGATTTAATTGTTATTCTTTTATTGTCGCAAAGTGCATAGCATATCGAGAGCGATAGTTAGGATTTCTAGTCCTCAGCAAATAGTGAAAACTAGTATTTAGTGTTTTAATTTTAGTAGTTTAGTTGTTATTAACTTGAATTTGATTTGTGATAGTTGTTTTAGCTTCAAAATGCATAAAATAAACCTATTTGACCAAGTTTAAGTTAGTTTGACCAAGCCTTGACCAAATTGACTTGTTTGTCATCTTTATAAGCTTATATTTGCACACAAAAAAAAAGAAAGTAGAAAATAGAATGCAAAGGGGCCGAAACCATGGAGAGAAAAAAAAAGACATTTCAACATTAATCATCGATTCTTCGCGTGAGCTTGTACGGGGTGGTTTCCGAGGCATCCAGCGTGGTTTCCCTAGCATCTAGGAGAGTCTAAGGTGAGGGTTTCACGTTTATTTGCGCATTTGAATATTTGGTTCACAAACTTTGATTTTTGGATTTTATGTGTAGATCGTTAGTTTAATCGTTTTAATGCTTAAAGAATGTTCCTTGACTATTGTAGAACATGGATTTATAGCTTTTTAGCATTTTCTACGGTTAAATATAGCTATTGTAATTTAAAATGTCAATTGAATAGTAAAATATGAATAGTAAACCCTCGATTCGTAGAAATTGCTCCGTTATGCATTCTGTTGATGTGAAAAGATGCTAGATATGCTAGAATACCTAAATGCATGATTTGTTTGGGTTGCGTAGTGGAAAAATACGGAGGAATGCCTTGGTGAAAGTTGGGGTCGATTAGGTCGAGTTTAGCGTTTTCTCGTTTTGCGTGATGGCATTGTCTCGGGAGGACATGGAAGCACTTTTGGTGTGGTTATGGTGTTGGTTGGGTGTTTGGTTAGTATAGTTGTAGTTCAAACGAGCAAAGAGGGAAATCGGGACTTTTCGTGAATTCTAGGGTTAAGTAGGGTTTCAGGATCTTTAGACGTGCCTTATATTGACCTAGGAGGATTGGTGAAGTCGGTTTCCAAAATCTTGTGGCTCGTTTGAAAGTAGTAGCCTTTTGAAAGTTGGGGTCATTTTGTGATTTTGTGTGTTTTCATAGTATAATGCCTATAGAATGTTTAATAATGTTTGTTATGCTTGTTAAAGTTGATTATGATTGAATTTGTATATCAATTGTTGTTAATGTTTGTTGGTGTTGTTCTTGTTACTTAATTGATTATAGTTGCTTATTGTATGCTTATTGTATCGCATGTTATTACTGACTTGTACTTCAGTGCCTTGCTCGATTATCGTTTATAGCTTGTATTGCATTGCATAAGTGTCAGGCGCGTGAGTGACGGGCCTCTCTGGGTAGCCTCAGGTTGCCAGTGTTGGTTGCTCTAGCTCCGTGTCCTATTCCCTTTTCTCGCTTGGGTTGCCGCCCAGGTGGTTTTGGGTCGTAGAATTGACAGAGTATGTCCGGAGAACTCTAAACGGAAGTTATAAGGTGGGTGAGCTGGCGCGTCATCGTTAAAGTCATCGGAATCGTGATCGGTACATTACTCGCTCAAGTGAACCATAGCCTTCATAGTGTGGTATAGCTTTGAATGGTTGTGTTAATGCTTTCTTAATTGTTTATTGTATTGTCGTTTACATTGAATGTTTCCTTATTGATTATGTTGCTTAACTGTACCTATTTGCATTGCGCGAACTTCTTTCTCTCTACCTCGATATATGTCTCGCCCACATTGAGTATACGTGTTGTGTATACTCACTCCTCACCACCACATTTCAGGAAATGTCATGTTAGTTGGAAAGTTCGTGATTTCATGAAAGTTCGTGCTTGAGGAGTTGTCTTGCGTGCCTATGTGGCTTGAGTTGTCGAAGTTGTAAAGATGTATGCTTTCCGGTATTGTATGTATTTAATGTCAAAAGGAATGTAATTTAAGTTTCATTAGATTGTTGAAGTAGTTTGATAAGTTAGATTATGTATCTAGTTAGTATAGCTTAACTTTAATGCATGTTTGTAATGTCCAAAGGAAAATAGTTAGAATGGTATGATAGTCTATTTTATGCAATAAGTTAGAATGGTTTAATTGTCAAGCATGAATGTACTTGTAAAAGATGTGAAGAGGTAGGTTAGTCTGTAAACTGGAAATGTATATTTGCTTGTGATTGCTTGTTGAGAACAAGGCTCGGATGGCCTTGAGGTGGTTGAATGTTTGGACATGGTATTGGTCCGCTTATATGCTGTCACAGGTTTTCTTTTTGCCTAGAAACAGGGGAGACTCCGTCCGTTTTCCCTGAAAAATTATGCCTGGGTTTGAAATTGGGTTGTGATTAGATTGATTGATAGAACTCCCAGTCTTGAGAGGGATCGGGGTGTTACAGGTGGTATCAGAGCTTGTTTAGCTCATAAGCCGGGACAGGGTCCTCGGTCTGGTGGGTAGTGATCCTTGAATGTGTGCTTGTTAAGTGTGTCTTGAAAGTGTATGCTTGTATGTGAGATTGTGTGTCTTGACCTGAATGTGTGCTCCTATGTGATATAGTTATGTGTTATGTGTTAATTGTGTGCTAAGTGAAGTGAAATGTCTAGTTGTCTATCGAATTGACTTATTGAATTGGCATCGTGAATCGAATTGATCTCGTGAATTGTTATTTGCTTGAAGTATTACTTGTCATGTGTGTATTGAAATGTCTTGAATTGGTTATGCCGTGATTTGAATTGATTATGTTGTGCTTGACTTGATTGTCATGCTTGAGTGACTTTGTTGAATAAACTGTTTTATAAATTGTTTTACAAACATGCTTGCATAAAAGTTTAATGCATGTATGTATAGATATGATATCTTGGCATTCATACATGTCCTATTGAAATGGTAAGAAAGACTTCTTCGTCCCCTGAAGAGAAGTGGTTAGTAGCAAGCCCCAAGTTATTTGGATTGACGGAAACGAGCAGTGCTTGACTAGGCCTTTATTTGGGAGTTGACATTTATAGCTGGAGTTTGTTTATTGGGGTTCCTTGAAGGTTATCTTCTATGCTTTGTGTAAATGACTTCCTTTGGAGTTCTACATGATTATTCTTTGGGGTATTTTTTTAATGTTTTCTTGATTGGGCATTCATCGGGTATTTCTATATTGGCATTTCGTGGGAGACTTGGTTGGGATTTTAATCAACCTTTGGTGTTCTTTCTGCATTCTTATGGGGAACTTTGATTTGAGTCTGCTTACAATGATCAGTTTTGTGTGAGGCGTATTACTTTGGTATTCCTTGTGGACATTTCTCAGTGGATTTGGCAATCGGAATTCTTATCGGACTTGCTGCATAATATTGTCTACAATATCTTTGCTCTAGTCTTTCTTGATATTTTATTGGCAATCGTGATTGGAATTCCTCAATAGTATATGGTGCACCTGCACGGCATTTCCTCTGGTATTTTACCCAATATTCGGTTGCAATATTATTTTTGAAATCTACTTGGTTATTCAGCTTGGTGTTCATTCATGGGCTTTTGATAGTTATATATATGTTGACGTACATTATGGATTCCCTATTTAGATGCTTCTTGAGCTATATATTTTGAAAGACTTCCTTGAAACTTCTGTAATATGATTAACTGGATTTCTTGTCTGGAGTCTTTCTGAGCAGTACTTGGGATTCTTGTTTAGACTCTGCTTCAGATTGTTTATTGGTATGTTCTCAGTACTTTTTGATGGGATTCTATTATGGCATTCATATCTAGTAAGATTTTTATTTGGAGATCTATTTGGTATTCTCTAGAGCCTTTATTTGGCCTTATTATTTTGGAATTTTTGGCCGGTACTACTCGGGCTTCTTCTTCGGCCCTTTTCACACAGGGGAAAATTTATACTTGCTGTTTTATTAAGATGACGCGGGAGGGACTCAGTGACTGGAGGATTTCATTTAGAGATTGGCCTTTGGTATTCTTCTCCATATTCCTTTACAGAATTTTCTGCTAGGTCTACTTACGGTAATAAGCATTGCATGAGTATCTTTGCTTCAGTCTTTAGTTGGTATTTTCTCGGCATTCTTGGTTGGAATTTCTATTGGGGTTCTCCTACGAGCATCCTTATTCACTATCTTGCTCAGCAACCGATGAAGATTAGTCAGAGTTGGATTCAGTGGATGCGGAGTTCTATTGGAAGAAGAAATGCAAGCACGCAATTGTTTTAAGGGGGGAAGGATGTGATAACCTGAACCCGGCATGCATTTGATGGCATTTAATTGCATTTAATTAAGTGACATCTTAAATGTTAGCATTGAATTTGTGTTTATTTTTAGTTAAACATTTCTTTGTAGCTTTATTTTCATATTTCTTTTAGAAGTAATTAAATAATACTTGAGTTAATTATTTTAACTTAATATCAACTACTTTTCATATTCATGTTAATCGGCTTTATTTTTCTTGCACCTTAATGCTCGATTTTCAATTAAATGAAAAGTAGCTCCGAGCCGGAGTAAATTTTGAACTATGTTACTTCTCAAAAATTATATTTTCTTAAATTCTTTGAGATTTAATTGTTATTCTTTTATTGTCGCAAAGTGCATAGCATATCGAGAGTGATAGTTAGGAAATGATTTCTAGTCCTCAGTAAATAGTGAAAACTAGTATTCATGATTTCTATCTCCCTGCACTAAGGCTAGAAACTCTGCCTCTCTCCGCTCCTTCACGATCCTCGGGACATACTTTGCCCAAAAAGCTAACAGAAAGGTATCCCAAATATACGGAATACCCTGAGTCTCCCAGCTAGTTTTCACCGTGCGCCACTATTCCTCTGCCTCATCATCCAGCAAATACATGGCAAAAGTGACCTTCCGCTCATCGGTATAATCAAGAGGGTCAAAAATCTTTTCCACCTTGCTAATCCACGCCTTAGCCTTCCTATCATCCGGCTCCCCCTAAAACCGCGGTGGATAATACCCTAAAAACTCTTTCAGTGTACCACGACTGTGGTACCCACCTTGTGCATTCAATTACTGACTCTGCAATGCCTGATTTGGGGCAGCCTGCCCTGCCAGTAACTGTGCCTGACTGGCCATGATCTCGTTCATCCTACCAAAAGCTGCACCTATACGATCACCATCCCTAACTTGGCCTGGTGCCACATTTCTCGGAACCTCATCAGTCATCTCAGGCCTACCTCTGGTCCTCGGTCTACCCGTCATTCTACTAATCAAAGAGTTAGCACAGGTTATAACACGTAAACATGCTATAGACAATTATTAGCAAATAAGCAACAAATCATATAAACACATAAATCACTTAAGTATCAATCACATAAACAAATTAATCACATAATCACATAAGCACTAAATCATATAATCACTTAATCATTTAACCATATTAACACATAGTTCACTTTTCTTTCACTTCATACATACTTTCATGCTAAGACCATTACCCACATTCCGAGAATACCCCGGCTAACAGCTAATATGCGCTTTGATACCACTTAAAGGTCACGCCCCAACTTGATCCCACCAACAATCAGTTATGACGCAACAGAATTTCAGCAGTATAACGACAGTAATTAAGACACCGAGGCTCTAAACCAACCTCTCATTACATCATACAATCAAACTCCTCAACCAAACAATAATCAATTCCTCAATACCATTAACAACATACAACATAACCATATTATACAATAATCATTCTCAGTTATACGCCTCTATTCCAACATAACCTTAACTTTAACATACATATCAAAATAGATTATAAACCAACTTAGCAACCTAGACCATAACAAAAGAAAGACAACTAAGTTAGCATCATTTAGTTCATTATCTTTACTACAACTTATACATCATAAACTACAAAGTAAATAAAAGACAACTAGTTTAATATACAAGATAATAGAGTACACAACATCTCAAGCATCAAGGACAAGACTCTGACACATAGGACTCGTCTATATATGACACATTATCCCCTTCTGGAGGCACGTACCCATAATCTTGCTCAATAACACCTGTATGCATGCAATAATAGAGAGTGAGCTTATATAAACAAGCTCAGTGAGGATCCAATAGGTCTCTAACAGTATTTACTATACTCCTTGGAAATGATCCTTTGAGCAGTAAACACGCAATAAAACATCAATAACAATATAAACACATAACTATAATAACCAATCAATAAAGGATACTCTAGTTGGTGTAGCTCCAAACACCATCACGATCTCAACCATTCTTCTTGTAACTCCCTATTACTCACGCACCCGAGGTACCTCACTAGACCCTCCCTCCATGATACCTCCATCATGCGAGTTGGGGGTAGTCTCTGGTAGTCATGTCTTATCAACCCGACAACCCGATGCTGCTCGAGAGGTGGCACACACATACCAAGACTCAGCAATAATAATAAATATTATTCACAGGAGGACAATCTAGCAGAATTGCCTATCTCCCGGTTCATCAATCATCAATCAATAATCATCAATTATCATCAACTATCATCAATTATCATCAATATAACATTAAGTAATCAATTAAACAACAAATAACTAAGTTAGATGACAAAGTAGGCCATCCAACTTAACATGCATTAAACATGTAATCTAACCCTAGTCTAACCATCAACAACTCACAATTCAATCACTCAAACACCACCCAATCATCTAAAGGCTCAATTAAACAATTTAAATTATCATATCTTACATTCTACTAATCCAAACAACTCCAAATCAGTTTCTAACACTCACCCATTCAATCAACTACATTAGCCCTCTCGGAAACCAACCAAGACACATCAAAATCAGGCCCAACAACCCTAAAACCTCAATGCACCTAGGCTGAAATTTTTGAATTTTCACCCAAACATCGCAATCAAAAATTCGGCATTATAACGGTGTTACCATGTAATTAACAAACTTTTAGAAATCAACGACAATCAATTCCAACCACAATAACTCAAGATATTCATCAAATAGCCAATCTATCAACTTTAAATACCCGAAAATAAATCATTTCGCTACAATGGTTCAAATCTCGTAGTAATACACATAAATGATCCTTAGCATGCACTGAGCAATAATATAACTTCAAATTAACATTCTAACGGTTCAAAATGCAATTATGAGCAAAAACATAAAAAATGACTTTTGAGATCTAGAATTTTTCTCTTACCTTTGATGCGATATTAGCCTAGATATGCATGCAATGCGTACCCAACAAGCGGAATCCAACTCGACATTAAATTATACAGACAAAAACTAGGTTTTTCTATGAAAAATTGCTTTGAAAACTTGAAGAAAAGCTTTGTTTTTTCTTTCTATGGCTCTCGGCCATGTATGTATTTTTTGAGTGTGTTTTGTGTTGTGTTTTGTGTGTGTTGATGCAATATTATGCATATAAGGCTTGGTCAAATAAAATAAAAGAAAGTCAAAGTTAGTTTTTTTAGTCCTTTAATTATTTTTCTAGTCTTTTAATTCATTTATTGAGTATTTCTTGCTCAACTATTAAATTAACACTTAAACTAATTCTAGACAATATATTCTGGGTGACAGAGTATTACTTTAAAATAGTTTCACCCGAATCGGATTAAAACTCGTTTTCTTGCAAAAGAAAGTATAAAAATCTTTAAAATTCTAAAACCGATTCCAAATATATTTTAATCAAACACGGGTCTATTAATACCCAAGGACTAGGTTTTAAAATGTTTAAAACACCCCTTTAAAAATTTTAGCGGACAGGTGTTCAAAATTACTATTCACTAAAATCGACGATAAAATTTCTGATTCTGTTTTGATAAAAATTTTATGAATGCACACTTAGCATGTATTAGGAGTATTAATCACTTATTTAACACATTCTAAGTCATATAGCACATAAACAGGTCAATTCACGCAAAATGAGGTAAAACATGCAAATCGAGATAAAGCAAAATATAGGGTCTCACATAACTGATTTTTGGGACAACTATTTTATTAGTTATCTACTTAATTTGATTTTATGTGCCTTAAAATTAATTTGTGTTACTGCTCGAACGGGAAGCCCAGGCCCAGACCTTAACGAATTATCATAATATGTTTAATAATTATATTTATTTAATTGGCCCGGACCTGAAAGAGATGAATTATTATTTTAATAATTATATTTACTTAGTTGGCCTGGACCTGAACGGACTATCTTAATATTTTAATAATAATTTTATTTATTGGAATTGCATCTAATTACCAAAACATAATTATTTTATGCTTATTATTTGCTTACATTTAATTGACTTGTATGTCCCGAGCCCGGAGTAGATTTTCAATCATTTTATTTATTTTATCTACTTGTATATTTGTTTTAATTAAATTATTTCATTCATTCGTTTAGTGGATTTTATGTGTATAGCATATCCGAGTAGGTGGAATTAAGTGATTTTAATCCGTTCGTGTTTACGTGTTATTTTTCTTGGGTCTAGTCTTTATTTTGTTTAGGTATTAGTAATATTATTAAACATTAGTTTAGTTTTTATATTGGATTGACTAGTCAACTTAGGAAAAAAAAGAAAGAAAAGTCAACTGTGACATTTTAGGCCATGACTTAGCTTTAGATTTTATTTGGTTTCATCTAGTCAGCAAGCTTATAAAACAAACAAAACAACTTAGATCAGATTGCTAGCTTAGCCAAAATGAACAAAAAAAAAGCAAATAAAATGAAGCGGTGGCTTTTGGTCTATTGGTTTACATTAGCTTTGGTGTTTGCCATTATTAGCTTTCATGAGTCAATATTGTTTAGCTTTCTTTATTACTATCTTAGCTTAGCTTAGGAATTAAGTTCACAAGGGAACCTGTAGTACTCGAGCCCGAAATATAAAATTTTTCTGTCTCTTTTTCTGAAAATTATATTTTTCTTATATTTCATGATATTTATGTGTTATTCGTTCATCATTGTTGTGTGCATAGCGTATCGAGAGTGTTAGCTAGAGAATTGTTTTGAATATCGATAATAGTATTTTAGTATTTTTAGTTTTGTTAGTTTTAATTGGTATTGTAATTGTTGTCTTGAATTATATTTAATTGCCAACCAAATAAGCAAGTATTGACTATTTTATTGACCATTGACCTTGGACTAATTGTTGTCATCTTTCATTAGTTAAATATACAAGCAAACAAAACAACAAAGGCAAAAAAGAAATAGAGAAAACCGAGAGCTTGAAGAAGAAAGAAAAAAAAAAAGAATTTCAACTCCAATCTTCAAATCCTTGCTTGAGCTTGCCTAGGATTATTTGTGAGCCACCCAACATTATTTTCCAAGCATCTCCAAGCATCCAATTGAGGGTTTCATGCTATTTCTTGCATTTTAATTAAGTTGAATATTTTGATAAAATTCTTAGATTTGTTCTATAACGTGTTTAAATGCTTATTGTTGCTTGAATTAGGTTCTATAATGATCGTAGAGCATTCTTTGATAGCTATTTAGAGATTTTTACGGCTAGAAATAGAAAATGAAATTCGGGAAGATGATGAATAATAAATTGTGAATAGTAAACCCTTGATTTTGTGAATTTCTGTCCGAGTTGTGTTTTCTTGATTTGGTTAGGTGCCATTAGTGTTAGAAAGATTAAATATGCAATAAAAACAGATTGCCCTCTGTTAAAATTGGAAATTAGACAATGAAACGTAAAGGGGGGCCGTTTGACCGAGTATTAACTGTGCTCGAATTGAGTTAGGGGTTTGGCTAATAAGGGCATGGAAGCACTTTTGGCGCTGTTGTGGCGTTGATTGGGTGCCCGATTAGTATAGCTGTAGTTCAAATGCAGTAGGTGGACTTTCGGGCTTCGATTGAGAAAGTGAGGTTTCGTGCCATAGAAACGTGCCTTGTAGTTCCTGGATGAGGGTAGTGAAATCGGTTTCCTAACTCTGTAGCTCGTTTACTCGTAATTGCCTTTGGAAGTTAGAGATTAAATAATGTTATTTGTCATTTTTCGTGTTTGAACTGCTATTGCTTGTTTAATCGGTGTTCTTGTTGGTATTAATGATAATCATGCTTGAAATGTCAATTGATTGCTACTATTGATTTTAAGTGCTTGATATATTGAATATTGATATTAATCTGCACTTTGGTGCTATCGCTCGTTTATTGCTTGTATCTCGTATTGCATTGCATAGTGCCAGGCGCATGAGTGATGGGCCTCTCTGGGCAGTCTCGGGCTGTCAGGGTTGGGTTGCTCTAGCTCCGTCTCCTATTCCCATTCTTGGTAGGGATGCCGCCATGGGAGATTTGGGTTGTAGATGTGTCGGGGTACATCCGGAGTACACCTAGTGGAAGTTATAAGATGGTTGCGCGCTTATTGTCATCGTTGTCAACATCAAGCTCGAGATTGATGTATCATTTGTGGAATCGAATCGCTTGGTACATTGCTCGTATGAGTGAACCGTGACCTTCAAAGTGTGGTATAGCTTTGAATGGATGTGTTAATGCTTTTATTAATTGTTTATTGTATTGTTGTTTATATTGATTGCTTTACTTGTCGGTTATATTGCTTAACTGTCTTATTTGCATTGCACGATCTTCTTTCTCTCCACCTCGATATTTGTTATGCCATCACTGAGTATACGTGTGTTAAGTATACTCACTCCTCACCACCATATTTCAGGAAATACCGCGTTAGCTGGAAAGCTCGTGCTTGAAGAGTTGTCTTGCGTGTTATGTGGCTGAGTGGTAGAAAGATGCAAAGATGTATGTTTTCATGTATTGTATGTATTTAGTGTTAAAAGGAATGTAATTTAAGTTTAACTAGGTTATTGAAGTGGTATGATAAGCTAGTTTATGTATTCAGTGAGTATAGTTTAACTTCAATGCATGTATGTGATTGTCTAAAGGAAAGAGTTGGAATGGTCTTGGTACTTGGAAATATATATTTGTTGTGTTTAATTGTTGAGAACCGGGGCTCGGATGGCCTTGAGGAGTTGTGAATGGTTGGACATGGTACTAGTCCACTTATATGATGTCGCAGGTTTTGCATTTTCCCTAGAAATAGGGGAGAATCTGTCCGTTTTCCCTAAATATTATGCTCAGGTTTGGAATTGGGTTGCGATTAGATTGATTAATAGAACTTCCGGTCTCGAGAGGGATCGGGGTGTTATATATGCCCCGACTCAAGGCCATCCAGGCCTTAGATAAAACAACAAGATAAGCACACAAGCACGCGTGGGATTCAACCATTGAAATACTATGTTATAAAATCACTTATCACACCACTCTAACCTTGTCTATAAACCCTTCTTGTAATTAGAGACTGTCAATCATCTACTTATCACACCCAAGCATGCATGAAAGACATATAGCGAAAGTACATTATGTTATTACAATCATTTACAATCCTGCCAAACATGTTAGCTAAACCTTCAGCACTTTACAACATTCAAAAGGTCGAGAATATATACAAGACCATAGGTCACAAAATAGACTATAAGCAACTAACATCTACTTGTCGCTAGGGCCTACAAAGCATATACAAGTATCCACAAAATTAGCAGCAAGGTATCACGTAGTCCAAGAGTCTGACGAGTCTTGTCTTCAGCAGGCTCAAGGGAAGCCGAACTTGCTTTACCTGAAATTGTTAGCAACAAGAGTGAGCATACCAAACACGTATGCCTAGTGAGGAAGGGAAAATAGGAACAGTATCTCGGGGTTCGTGCAATGCAACAAATATATGTATTATACAATAAATAGACATAGGAATTCAATGAAATACCACACAATAAAAAGGATATAATCTCAACGATCCTGAATAATCCAATTCTCGAACCATGATACTCGAACCACGAACCACGAACATAAATCGAAAGAATAATGTCACTGATAACAATAAGCCGGCATCCCCTTATAACTCCAAGTTGGGTGTACTGCGAATGTAACCCGAAATCCTACGACCCAACTCTCCTTGGGCGGCATCCCAAGCGAGAGGGGGACTGTGTCACGCCCTGACCCAACCCCCAAGCTAAAGATTAAGTCCGGACCCGACACACGGACAGAGTCTCCCCTGTACCGTGGACATTCTAAAAACCTGTAAACACTCAAACAAAGTCCCAACAATACAATACAAGCTTTTCTTAATTAAACATCAAAGTTCTAAGGCCATCCGAGCCTTATAATACACAATAGTTCCAAAACACACAAGCATGCGAGAACTTATTATCAACATAGTTTTATAATCATGACATTCTAGGAAATCAATTAAACATAATTGAAAGATCAAACATTTCTACCTTAAGCCATTCACTTCCAAGCAAGCAAAGCGAATAGAAGTAGATCATAAGTTATTACAGTACATATGCTTTCAAAGCTACACCACAACCAACTAGTCTTCAACTTATACAACAAGCATATACATAGCCCTTAGGCTACAAAATAGTACATAAGATAATCAGATGAATCTTCCACATAGCAGCAAATTCATTAACCACCTCAAGCTATCAGGCACAGCAACTAAGGTAAAGGCTCAATCTGAACTTCCTCTTCCTCAACTAACTCAACAAGCTGGGGATCACCCTCAGCGTCTCCTGAAACAGATATCGAGGTATGAGCAACCACTGTTGCCCAGTGAGGGATATAGTCCCGGGGCGTGCAATGCAACAGATAATACAGTTACACAACAATAACACTTAGACAATTAAAGAAACAATGATAACTTAAATAACCACACATTTAAAAGGATACGTTTCACACAATCCCCTATACACCAATCTTCACAGGTCTTCAATCACGATCCACGAACCACGAGCACGATCACGGTAAGCCGGCATAATCCCCAAACACTCCATAGGTGTACTTCGGATGTACCCCGATAATCCTACTACCCAACATTCCTTGGCAATCTCCGGACCAGGCGAATGAGGGACTAGGGCACGGAGATTGAATATCCACCGGCAAGCCCTCTGCCGCCCAGCCGATATTCAACGCATCCGCCCCTGACACTATGGTTGCGCAACCACTATGCAATGCACTTAACGATGGCAAGTTAATAGCAATAATATAAGCATTAACACATATGAGGATCAACAAAGTAGGTTGACCTCGAGGCAATTAGCACAGAAGCAATTATATAAGCTAATAAGCAGTTTTACAAAGGGACATTTACAAAATAACCATAGAATTATACCAAAAGCTCCAAATCAACTTAATATCACATATAAACACTCAAGAAGTCATGCCGTGGGTTTAGAAGTGTGAGACAACCGAAATTGCACTTAAACCCCTTTATTTTACAAACTATTTCTCTTCCAAACCAAAGTTAATGATTTCATTTTCAAAGGGAACTCTCCCAACCTTCTAACTAACCCTCAAGGTACTCTCTCAACCCTCTAACTCATTCAAATGCCCGCGATTATCCCGAAAGCCCCAAATTCCCTCTTATGGCTTTAAACTACACATACAATGTCCGGGCCTCAAACAAGGGATATCAAGGCTTCTATAGCACCTAGGTAGCTTAAGGATACTAGAATTGAAGTCCGAATTCACCCGGATTCGCATTAACCCCGAAAGCCCCAAATTAAAGTCGACTATTTTTACATTTTTAGAGATTTAAGGACAATGCAAGTGCACGGGGCTATTAAGTTACCTTCACTAGTACCTAAGGCATCTATTAGAAGCATTGAATCAAACTAATTCGAGCAATTACGCAAAACCCTAGAAAAACGTCACTATTCACCCTAAAAATCAAACTAACGATTCTAACCGTTTAAATTGTGAAACGATGGCTCAAATATGTTCTCTAGCATTCATATACATGGTATAATAGCATAGATAATTAATACAATGGCATTTGAACACATTTTCAACAAATCAAGAAAAGAGCAACTATTTAGAAATGCAAAAATAAGCCGTGAAATCCCTCACCAATGCGCGTAGGAGCACCTAGGAACCTTGCACACACCCTACACTAGTTGCTCAAGGCTTGGAGAGGCTTGGATTGGAGGCTTGGTGAGCAAAATCTCCTTCTTTTCCTCCCTTGGAGCTGTCGGGTTCTACCCTCTTTTTTTTCAGCTTTTTTTTTTCTTTTTTCTTGTGTTATATGAGTTAATGTTATGTTATGTTGAATATATATTGGGGTGGGGTCATGTTTGGGGCTTAAGTGGCTTCTAAAATGCGCGTAGTAAGCTTAAAAACGAGCCTAAGGTGAAACATGTGTGCTAGTTAATTAAATCTCTAAGTTAGTTACGTAACACTATTCATTCAACTACAAAAATCATTTTCTAAACGAGCTCTCCTAACGCCTTTAGCTCAAATGCACATTTTTTCCACTACTTTTACAATTAATATGATTTAATAAAAATGCTAATTAATCAATAGAATGCAGTTTAAAAACGAAGTGAATAGTAACTTAAGAAAGCAGTTAATAAGACATAGAAAGAAATGCGCAACAAGGGATGCAACAGTAATTGAATGCATGGCTAAATCTCGGGCGTCACATCCTCTCCCCCTTAAACTAATTGCGTCCACGCAATTCTTACATGATTCGGCGAATAACTCTGGATACTGTTCCCGCATCTGCTCCTCTCTCTCCCACGTCGCATCCTCTACGCTATGATGATCCCACAGAACTTTAACCATCGGAATGCTTTTAGTCCTCAGCTCCTGAACTTTCTGATCAACAATTCGAAGAGGTTTCTCTGTGTAGGTCAAAGTTTCACTGATCTTTAGCGGTTTCGGCTCAAGTATGTGAGAGGGATCTGGCTGATACTTCCGAAGCTTAGAAACATGGAATACATCATGAATTCTGCCCAGACTGGGAGGTAAAGCTAGACGATAAGCCAAGTCACCAACCGTTTCAGTTATCTCAAATGGTCCCACATATCGAGGACTGAGTTTACCTCCTTTACCATGCCGAATCAAACCCTTGCGAGGAGAGATTTTCAGAAATACTCGATCCCCCACGACAAATTTCAGATCACGACGGCGTCTATCTGCATAACTCTTTTGCCGACTCTGAGCTCTAAGCATCCTTTTTCTAATAAGCTGCACATGATCAATCATTTTGTTCATTTCAGGTAAGAGAGTAGGGTCGACCGTCTTCATTTCACCAACATCATCCCAATAAAGAGGAGACCGGCATTTACGCCCATATAGTGCCTCATAAGGTGCCATACCAATAGTAGCTTGATAACTATTGTTATAGGCGAACTCTGCGAGTGGCAAATACTTCTCCCAACTTTTACCGAAGTCCAGAATACAAGCCCGCAACATATCCTCGAGGATTAAGATAGTTCTCTCGGATTGACCATCTGTCTGAGGATGATAAGCTGTACTGAAACTCAAAGTCGTGCCCAAAGCTTTCTGAATCTTCTGCCAGAACTGAGATGTGAATCTGGGATCTCTATCTGACACAATACTCTTTGGAATTCCATGAAGTCGGACAACACTCTCAATATACAACTCTACCAGCTTGTCAAGAGAATCAGACTTCTTTTTAGCAATGAAGTGAGAAGTCTTGGTCAGTCTATCCATAACAACCCAAACTTAGTCATTACCCTTTGAAGACCTCGGTAAATCAGAGACGAAATCCATGGTAATATGATCCTATTTCCAAACAGGAATAGCCAAAGGCTGCAACAACCCTGCAGGTCTCTGATGCTCTGCTTTAACTTTCTGACAAGTAAGACATCGAGCAACATAGTCAGCAATCTCTCTCTTCATATTATTCCACCAGAAATTCTGCTTCAAATCTTTATACATTTTAGTACTGCCTGGATGGATAGTATATCTAGAACTGTGTGCCTCAACAAGAATATCCTTCTTCAGAGTTGGATCATTCGGAATACAGATTCTACCTTTGAATTTGAGAATACCATCGTTGTGCAGTTTGAAATCCGACTCTCCCCCTTTAGAATTCTCTAAGACTTTCAACAATTGAAGATCAGCCTGTTGAGCTTCCCGAATCCTGGATAATAACAGAGATTGAATCTGCAAACTTGCGAATTGAATACCAGAATTTGAAGTACTAAGCTTCCATAAGCATAATTCTTCCATGAATTCCCAATTCTTGATAATCAAACTGGCAACAGTAGCCTTTCGGCTCAAAGCATCAGCAACAATATTGGCCTTGCCCAGAAGATAGTTAACAGTGCAGTTATAGTCCTCAAGTAATTCCAGCCAACGCCTCTGCCTCATGTTTAACTCTTTCTGTGAAAACAGATATTTCAAGCTCTTATGATCTGTAAAGATTTCAAACTTGTTGCCCCAGAGATAATGACGCCATTTCTTTAATGCAAGAATGATAGCTGCAAGCTCAAGATCATGAGTCGGATAATTGAGTTCATAAGGTTTTAGTTTCCTGGAAGCATAAGCAATAACCCGGCCATTCTGCATCAATACACAACCCAGACCTTCCTTCGAAGCATCACTATAGATCACCAGATTATCATATCCCTCAGGTAAGCAAGAATAGAAGCTGTAGTCAACCTCTTCTTCAATTCCTGGAAGCTGGCCTCGCATTTATCAC
This sequence comes from Ehretia macrophylla, assembly GCA_037974665.1. Lineage (NCBI taxonomy): Eukaryota > Viridiplantae > Streptophyta > Magnoliopsida > Boraginales > Ehretiaceae > Ehretia > Ehretia macrophylla. Next base: position 39,509,258 of record CM075782.1, on the reverse strand, counting down.
TCCAGTCAAATACTGTTTTCTTCTGAGTAAGTTGAGTTAAAGGCCCTACAATCTTAGAGAAATCCTTGACAAACCTCCGATAATACCCAGCTAAACCAAGGAAGCTATGAATTTCTGTTACAGTTTCGGGTCGTTTCCAAGATAACACAACTTCAATCTTCGCTGGATCAACAGAAATACCATCCTGCGAGATAATATGGCCCAGAAAAGCAACTTGCTTAAGCCAGAATTCACATTTGCTAAACTTTGCAAACAACTGATGCTCCTGAAGAGTCTGCAACACAATTCCGAGATGCTGTTCATGTTCCGCCTCAGATTTAGAATAGACAAGAATATCATCAATGAATATGACCACAAATTGGTCCAGATAAGGACGGAATACCCTCTGCATTAAATCCATGAATGCGGCTGGAGCATTAGTAAGACCAAACGGCAAGACAACAAACTCATAATGGCCATATCGAGTTCTGAAAGTAGTTTTAGGAACATCATCTTTCTTAATCCTTAACTGATAATAGCCTTGCCTCAGATCAAATTTAGAGAATACCCTGGCGCCTTGCAACTGATCAAATAACTCTTCAATTAAAGGCAAATGATATTTATTTTTGATGGTTACCTGATTAAGACCTCGATAATCAATGCATAAGCGAAGAGATCCGTCTTTCTTTTTAACAAATAGGACTGGTGCACCCCAAGGCGAAGAACTCGGCTGAATGAATCCCTTCTCAAGCAAGCCTTGCAATTGAACTTTCAATTCCTGCAATTCAGGTGGAGCCATTCTATATGGAGTCCTAGAGATAGATGAAGTCCCCGGCAATAAATCAATCATGAACTCTATCTCTCTATCAGGCGGTAACCCAGGCAATTCCTCAGGAAAGACCCCCGGAAACTCCCTCACGATAGGTACATCATTCAATTGCAATTGATCCCCAGGTTGATTAATCAAATATGCAAGATAAGCCTCACAACCCTTACTCAATAATTTAGATGCCCTAATAGAAGAAATAATAGGAGTTCCCGTAGATTTTCTACTACCAACTATTTTAAGTATAGGCTGGTCAGGCATTTCTAGATACACAATCTTCTTTCTACAATCAAGCTGGGCATAATATTTACTTAACCAGTCCATCCCCAATATAATTTCAAAGTCATTGAAGGGTAGGATAATCAAATCAGCAGGAAAAACATGACCCTTAATAAATATACTACATGCTCTGCAGATAGATCTAGAAACAAACTTCGGACCCATAGGAGTATAAACCACAATCTCATGCAACAGTTTATCATGTTTCAATTTAGCATTTTGTGCACAAGTAGGAGTAATAAAAGAATGCGAAGCCCCGGAATCAATTAAAACCTTAACTGACTGATCATTAAGAAGAAAAATACCTTCTACCACAGCGGTTGTATCCGGAAGCTGCTCATCATCCAAAGCAAATACACGGGCCTGACCTCGTGGTGGTGGTGCTGTAGCTAGTGCCCTGGTCTGAGAGTTCTGAGCTGACGTCTGACCCCTAGGGTTCTTAAATTTCTGACAGTCTTTAACCCTGTGCTGATCACTGCCGCAACCTGTACACTTGTTATGTTTCATCCAACAAACATCCTCGGTGTGGCCTTGGCGCTGACAGAAGCTGCACTGCTGGTGACGTCTTGCAACAGTGCCTCCCGAAGGAGCTCTGTAAGTAGAGGTAGCTGAACTACCCTGCTGCGAACGGGGAACTGCTGGACGGAACTGACTCTGGACTGGTCGTGCCTGAGTCTGAGTAGGCCCTGTATAACTCTGAGTCTGCCTCGGCTGTGAACTCTGCCCAACTGATACAGCCTGCCCCTGGTACCCTTGACTCTGAGACTGAAACCGTTTACTCGATTGACTGGTCTCGGCTAACACATCCGCCTTGCGTTTCTCATATCTCGAGGCGGCTCGGACTACTGCAGCATAGTTAGGAAAATCATTTGCAGACAAGTTCAGCATAATATCCCTCCTCAAACCCAGGATGAACCTCTGGATCTTCATGTCCTCCGGCTGAATCAAAGCTGGTGCATAACGGGAAAGCCGGGTAAAAGTAGCCTCATATTGATCTACCGTCATACTTCCCTGTTTCAAGTTTATGAACTCTGTTTGACGCCTCTCGCGGGCAACCACTGATATGTACTTGTCTCGGAATTCTCGGACAAAGTCGGCCCACGAATGATGAACTCCCTCAGCTTCCCATTTCTCACTGACGGTATGCCACCAATCTTCAGCATCACCCTCGAGAAGGAAAGTGGCATAAGTAATCTTCCTGTCATCATGGCACTCGAGTATTGCTGCTACTCTCTCAAACTTCCTTAGCCACATCTCAGCCTTCATATCGTCCGGCTCTCCAAAGAAAGTATAGGCCCCATGATGAATGAACCGGTCATACAGATTACCTCTGGTAGGGCCACTACCTCCGGCTCTCGTAGTCTGATTACCTCCAATGACCCCTGGCTGACCCTGTTGTGTCACAAACTGGGCGATAGTGTTCATAGCAGTGGCCATCATGGCCAAGATCTGTGCAGTGCTCGGTTCTTGAACCTGCGGTGCATTTTCGGCCACCTCAGCTTCTTGCCCATGAACCCCCTCGGGTTCTCCACCAACATTCGGATTATCAGTACGACGGCGGGGCCGCATCTCGAATAGCTAGAATGCAAAGTGTTATGACAGGTATATATATTTATATATGCAATTTATAAGTATCCACATAAAGAAAAGTCCAATTAGATTCACATAAGTCAAGTACATAGAAGTTCAAATAAATATTCCACATTCTTGAAGTACACGTAAATCACTAGATCATACTTGACATTCTAGACTCTTGGTATTCTATTTCCATGCTAGCATGTTCATTCCTTATTCAAATTTCACTTAGGCCAATCAAAATCAAAGACTCATGTATTCACAAAGTCACGTAACAAATCTCTACCCACAGACCGAGAAATTTAACCTGGCTTCATGCAATCTATAGCTCTGATACCACTTAAATGTCACGCCCCGACCCAACCCCCAAGCTAAAGGTTAAGTCCGGACCCGACACACGGACAGAGTCTCCCCTGTACCGTGGACATTCTAAAAACCTGTAAACACTCAAACAAAGTCCCAACAATACAATACAAGCTTTTCTTAATTAAACATCAAAGTTCTAAGGCCATCCGAGCCTTATAGTACACAATAGTTCCAAAACACACAAGCATGCGAGAACTTATTATCAACATAGTTTTATAATCATGACATTCTAGGAAATCAATTAAACATAATTGAAAGATCAAACATTTCTACCTTAAGCCATTCACTCCCAAGCAAGCAAAGCGAATAGAAGTAGATCATAAGTTATTACAGTACATATGCTTTCAAAGCTACACCACAACCAACTAGTCTTCAACTTATACAACAAGCATATACATAGCCCTTAGGCTACAAAATAGTACATAAGATAATCAGATGAATCTTCCACATAGCAGCAAATTCATTAACCACCTCAAGCTATCAGGCATATCAACTAAGGTAAAGGCTCAATCTGAACTTCTTCTTCCTCAACTAACTCAACAAGCTGGTGATCACCCTCAGCGTCTCCTGAAACAGATATCGAGGTATGAGCAACCACTGTTGCCCAGTGAGGGATATAGTCCTGGGGCATGCAATGCAACAGATAATACAGTTACACAACAATAACACTTAGACAATTAAAGAAACAATGATAACTTAAATAACCACACATTTAAAAGGATACGTTTCACACAATCCCCTATACACCAATCTTCACAGGTCTTCAATCACGATCCACGAACCACGAGCACGATCACGGTAAGCCAGCATAATCCCCAAACACTCCAGTGGGTGTACTCCGGATGTACCCCGATAATCCTACGACCCAACATTCCCTGGCAATCTCCGGACCAGGCGAATGAGGGACTAGGGCACGGAGATTGAATATCCACCGGCAAGCCCTCAGCCGCCCAGCCGATATTCAACGCATCCGCCCCTGACACTATGGTTGCGCAACCACTATGCAATGCACTTAACGATGGCAAGTTAATAGCAATAATATAAGCATTAACACATATGAGGATCAACAAAGTAGGTTGACCTCGAGGCAATTAGCACAGAAGCAATTATATAAGCTAATAAGCAGTTTTACAAAGGGACATTTACAAAATAACCATAGAATTATACCAAAAGCTCCAATTCAACTTAATATCACATATAAACACTCAAGAAGTCATGCCGTGGGTTTAGAAGTGTGAGACAACCGAAATTGCACTTAAACCCCTTTATTTTACAAACTATTTCTCTTCCAAACCAAAGTTAATTATTTCATTTTCAAAGGGAACTCTCTCAACCTTCTAACTAACCCTCAAGGTACCCTCTCAACCCTCTAACTCATTCAAATGCCCGCGATTACCCCGAAAGCCCCAAATTCCCTCTTATGGCTTTAAACTACACATACAATGTCCGGGCCTTAAACAAGGGATATCAAGGCTTCTATAGCACCTAGGTAGCTTAAGGATACTAGAATTGAAGTCCGAATTCACCCGGATTCGCATTAACCCCGAAAGCCCCAAATTAAAGTCGACTATTTTTACATTTTTAGCAATTTAAGGACAATGCAAGTGCACGGGGCTATTAAGTTACCTTCACTAGTACCTAAGGCATCTATTAGAACCATTGAATCAAACTAATTCGAGCAATTACGCAAAACCCTAGAAAAACGTCACTATTCACCCTAAAAATCAAACTAACGATTCTAACTGTTTAAATTGCGAAACGATGGCTCAAATATGTTCTCTAGCATTCATATACATGGTATAATAGCATAGATAATTAATACAATGGCATTTGAACACATTTTCAACAAATCAAGAAAAGAGCAACTATTTAGAAATGCAAAAATAAGCCGTGAAATCCCTCACCAATGCGCGTAGGAGCACCTAGGAACCTTGCACACACCCTACACTAGTTGCTCAAGGCTTGGAGAGGCTTGGATTGGAGGCTTGGTGAGCAAAATCTCCTTCTTTTCCTCCCTTGGAGCTGTCGGGTTCTGCCCTCTTTTTTTTCAGCTTTTATTTTTTTTTCTTGTGTTATATGAGTTAATGTTATGTTATGTTGAGTATATATTGGGGTGGGGTCATGTTTGGGGCTTAAGTGGCTTCTAAAATGCGCGTAGTAAGCTTAAAAACGAGCCTAAGGTGAAACATGTGTGCTAGTTAATTAAATATCTAAGTTAGTTACGTAACACTATTCATTCAACTACAAAAATCATTTTCTAAACGAGCTCTCCTAACGCCTTTAGCTCAAATGCACATTTTTCCCACTACTTTTACAATTAATATGATTTAATAAAAATGTTAATTTACCAATAGAATGTAGTTTAAAAATGAAGTGAATAGTAACTTAAGAAAGCAGTTAATAAGACATAGAAAGAAATGCGCAACAAGGGATGCAACAGTAATTGAATGCATGGCTAAATCTCGGGCGTCACAGACTGGGCAACCATGGTAGCCAAGGTAGACTAGCAAGCCCGATGCCGCCTAATTTCCATGACACTACCATGCCCAAATGGTTGCGCAACTATGATGAAATGCACTCAAAATGATAACAATAGAATAAATCAATAAACACATGATTGATGATCAACAAAGTAGGTTGCCCTCATACACAAGATATAAACAATAAGTGCACATAATCTATGTACAAGTAAATAAACTATTATGCACTTAAGGATGAAGACTCCCTCACCTGGATTAAGCCAAGCACGCAAGAGAATGGCTCCGATTTACTTCAACTTTCCCGAATTAGCTCGAATATGTAACCCTAGGGTGTTCATATAAGTTTAGCAATTAACTATAACAATTCCAACTCAACTCTTATTTAACTCAACCCTACAACAATAGAAGTTATATTTATAATCACTTATTCACACAAGTTCATATTCCACAAACAATTGGGCTACAAAGTTCACCTTACCATATCATTAGATAGCATAGAAGACATTAAAAGCATCAAATACCGTCAAGTTAAGATTATAAGTTATAAATTCCAATTACTCTAATTTACAACAATCAATAATCATACAACTAGATAAGCTATCCTTATAGTCCTACTCACTTACCATACAATGTCTATTAGAATTTGATCTTTAACAAAATACAAGTAAACAAGATCTAAACATTAAATATGAAAATAACTATGTGTGCACAAAAGGGTCATCAACACATTTTTCACGAAACTCTTCAAAAAGCTCAAATATACTCTAGAATGCATTCAAATACACAACAAGCAACTACCTGACAATACAAGTGCCAAAACACTCAATTCCCGCATTTTTCCCTTTTGTTATCTTAAGTCATTTAACTCCAAACCGAAGGCTAAGGCTCAAGATTCACAAACTAACTATTCTAATCTTCTAGTTACACATTATGGCATACTTAGAACACCTTGAAATCATCCATTAACACGTATTAGCCACAAAAGCCCCGATTATCCCTTTGCGTGTTTGTACTACAAGTATCTTAACCAAAGCTCAACCAAAAGTTAAAAAAGCACATCTAGTCCCTACTTACCCTAAGAACACCAAATATAATAATCAAATTCACCCGGATTTACGTTTGACCCAAATCCCCTTTGTTCACCAAGACTAATTAGCTTCTAAACGGAATATGAAGTTCAAGACACGCAACCAAGCTATACTACCTTCTTATTGACACTTCATGACACCACTTAGTACCTTGAAATCACACTTTAAATCACAATTACCCGAAAAGTCCGAATTTACCTCTTTATGCATTTACACTACAAGTACCTTAACTGGAACTCAACCGAGGTTTAGAAAAGCATATCTAGTACCTATATAGCCTAAGAACACTAAATGTGATGACTAAATTAACCTGGATTCGTATTACACCCAAAACCCCTTTCTAAAAGTCGCTTATTTCATGTGTTAGCCGATGTTTGAGCAATTCAATGTCACGTGGCTATTAAACTATCTTTATTAACATCTAAGGCATCTACTAGAAGCAATGAATCAAGCCATATCGCACAATTCCATAAAACCCTAGAAAAATGTCACTATTCATGCTATACGATCAATGAACGAATTCAACCATTTAAACTACGAAACAATAGCATAAATAAGGTCTCTACTACTTATATACAACATACATAAGCATCTTTAAGCATTACATAAGCATTTGATAGCAAATCCATGAATTCAAGAATAGAGCAATATTTTTAAAATGCACAAACAATCATGAAATCCTTCACCTAAAGCGCGTAGGAGCTCGGCAAAGGTTAGTAGACACCCTAAACTACTTGAACCTAGCTTGGCTTGGCTTGGAATGGAGATTTGATGAGTTAAAACTCTCCTCCTTGGCTGCACAAAGCTGTTCGGATTTGCTACAGTGTTTTCAGCTTTTGCACTTTTTTTTTGGCTCTTATTATGTTATATAGATAATAGACTAAGGAAATAATGGGTTGAGTTAGTAAATTGGGTCTAATTAAACATATTTAAGGGTCTAATAAAAGTCCAAAGTCTAGCTAATTTACTAGAAGCCCAAATAAAAATTCTACAAAAGGTTACTATTCTTTCGTAACACTATTCATACGAACCACTAGAACATTTTCTAAATGAATGCTCCTAACGCATTTAGCCCAAACACATATTTTTATCATTCTTAATATAATTAATATGATTTAGAAAAAATGCTAATTCAAAGAAAATAAGTGGTTGAAAAATGTGATGAATAGTAATCACAAAAAGTAACAAATAATGCACAGTGAAAATGCACAAATAGTGGATGCAATAGTTAATAAGTGTACGGTAGTGATCTTGGATGTCACAAACCCAAGGCACAACAAGGAGGAAGATCACTTTGATATCTTGTTTTGGGGAAATAAGTGGCTCACGAGGAATGGAAAGCTACTTTCCCTGTCAGTGGATCATAATAAGATGTAAAAAAAGATTACTTCACTTGTCGTGAAGAGGCCAACCTACGTTCTGAAAGTGGATTTCTATGGGGGGAACGTCTGGGGATGCCTAGTCTAAGAGGTTGCTTTCGGAAGTCCATCCCCCTTCTAGGCCAAGGCAACTTTAGAGAGAGATGGAAGCCCCCCCAGAAGTAAAGAGAAGACAGGCCAGCTTCATGCTTGGTTAGCTCGAAAGCGAGTTTTGACTCTTTGATCGTCGAGAAATAAAGGTGTGATTACCTGAGGTGAGGTTGACCTTCTTTCTGCCTTAGAAGCTTCGTCTGTTATTTTTTCGCCTCAGGGGAGTTTACTCGACCCATTCCCCAGTCTCCCGCATTGCTTAAGTAAGTGTACGACTCCGTATGAGGAAATCCTTCTCTTCTGCCTACTCTCCGTTCACAAGGTTCTCAAAGCAGAAGAGGAAGAGTGGGTAGCAGGTACCACGAGCCCTTTGTCCTACACATCTATCCAGAAGCAAGTGTAGTTCACTGGTTCCACCGAATGCTCCTATCTCTCGGCAAAGATTGTGTGAGTGTGTAGTTATGCTTTGGATACTTCACCATAGAATAGATCGACCCAATTCCCGTTCTTTTCCGGTGCACTCGATTTGTATCTCTAATACACAGGGAAGGACGCGATGGGAAGGAAGCAGCCCTAGCCTTTGTCTGGCCGATCATTCTGCTGGCATCTCGCATTCACGCCCCCGTTTGACTGCCACTCAGGGATGTAGTTGTAGATAGATTAGTCTTAGTGGGTCATTGGCTCCACCTCTTATCTCCTTCTACAACATGCTATTGTCGTCGTTGCTGGCAAGCTACCCTTGCCTACCTCATCTATAGGCATTTCTATCCACCCGCGCGTCTCGCATTCTTCACCAGTGCTCGCCAGATGTATCACTCATCCTGCTCCTAAGGTAAGGAATATTCTGTGTGTTAGAATCTTTACGGGAATGAATCGCATATGGTGGTTGAGAATTGCTCGGGAATTCATTGATAATGACTTTGCCAGGTTCTAGGGGGCTACTCTTCTTTTTTGTCAATTGAGCCACTCTCCCTCATTCCACTTGTCTAGCCCTCTTCACGAACTTGTACAATTGATGCCACAAAGATAGCCAACTCTATTATCAAAGAAATAAGAAAATGGGCGACAATTTGGCACCAAATATCCGAAGGTGTGGAAAGAGCAGCTGTGAGAAGTGGAAAAACCATTAAAAAATGACGATTGTTCGTAGAGGTTTTTATAGAAAGACCCCTTGGTTCTTGCAAACGGATCACAATTACAGGTACCTGAGAGCATACCGATAGAATGAACGAAATACGAATAGTTAACATAATATGGTCGTAGATCTTAGGTTGCAACTTGATCATGAGCGAATGCCTCTCTGCTTCCTTTTACCTTCCGAGGGTATGGGGGAAAAAGCGGCTTTCACTGAATTTTCCCAATTATCTCCCGGTATGGAGCCAAGTTCTTCGAGTATAGTAGCCGTGCACCTTGTTCGATTCAACTGAACCAAGGACCGGCGAACACAAGCAGACGGGTCACTCTGGGTTTCGAAGCCAGAATACCCACACCAAGCACAACGTATCCCGCGTACAACTCAAAATGCCCTCTCGGATGTGAACAACCAGAGTCGTCTCCCTATTCCATGGTCAAGCGTAGTATCCTCTCGGATAGTACTCCCACGAATAGTCTCTAGTCATATATGATATTACATAGACGTGGCATTAAGGATTCCTTAACCAACTGAAAGCAGTGAAGTGACCAATTGGTATGGGGCACGAACGGTACTAAGGCCTGTCTAAAGTGCAGTGACTTCCTTTTGGGGGAAGGAAGAAATGACTCTTTGATGGAATATTCGATGCCATCCATTTTAGTTCATTTGTGGAGGGTATTCTTTGCTTCTTCTTCACTTGCACAAAGTCTTTCTGTTGTGAATATTGCTAGAAATCCGTGAGACTCTCTCTTGGAATTCCACCAAGATCAACTCGTTATACATAATAATTGGCAATTTTAAATCAGAGAATTAGGATTACCTCTTCGAACGATTTGTGGTAGTGTTATAGAATTGCCCAATGGAAGCGTCTAGCTCCTCCTACTTCGCACGTGAACAAGGATGAAAGAGGATGAGGCTATAATTTTCATAGAGAGAGGGTTTTTTTTCTTGTTCCTACGTTTTTCAGAAAAAAACGATATATGTCAATATCTCACTACTTTGAAAACCCTACATGGCCCTTTTTATAAAGACCATGTGGGCTAGGCTCTTCAAAAGGACAACTCCCAAAATAGTTTTAAAAACCCAATCTTTTAATGTGGGTTTCCATAAAGCCCACAACGATTCAAATTAAATCACTATTTAATTTAAATCAATCAGCCTAGGATTTAATTGATGAATCATAAATCTAGTGCTAGCTAGAAATTGTCAAATAATTAAATCCATGACCTAATAATAATAATTAGATAATATTTAATTCTTAATTAAATATTAATCACAAATAATATTTAATTCTCAATTAAATATTGATTATAATTAGGCCGTCTCTCCAATTAAATCACTTATTCTTTTGCATGACTCCATAGGTTCAAACTTAATCCGGTAGCATAAAGACTATCCTTACACTAATCGAAGATACTCTCTAGCAATGGTTCCCGACGACCGAATAAGCTGAATAAGTGCAAGGCAACATTCAACGAACCTCGATACAATGGTGAATTCCCTATGACCCTCGGTGTTCCAAAATAACCCTAGGGACATGGTTAACTGTCAAATCCCTAATTAGTTACTTCATGTCAAATTTCAATCCTGTCATGACACATCATGACTTACCCTCGTGACTCATCACGAGATGTGCCTTGGCCAAAGACTTTCTAAATTGAAATTAAGTGAAACACCATTCTCCAAATACCCGGAGTGGTCAATCCCATCTTGACTCACACATTGACTTCTCTGGCACTTGCCCATACCCAGTAACCTTCTGTTACTAGATTAGAAATTTGGATAGTCTGACACCTAAGCATGAAGAGTAATCTGTAAGTCTCCATGGCAGTCTCAGGTCAGGAGGAACATGTCTACCACATGTACCACGAGCTATCCTTAGACAGTAGGGTACATACCATAGGACACTTATAGAGAGAGTCATGTTCAGTGAACAAGTCTCCACATGTCACTTGTTTATCGCACTGGTGTCCCAATACCCATTGGTCATGAGGATAACCAACCAATGCAACAAACAATAACCTATACTCGATGAAATTGACGTCCCAATACCAATTTCATCATTCGGTTACGAACAAAGTTTAAGAATGACCAAAATCAACCCTCATTCATATGATTCCATAAAGTCATTCTAAGGACTACATCATGATCAATCAAATGTAAAAGAAGATGGACGATCTGATGTAATGACCAAATATTATTAATAGAACAATAATCCACATACGAATTAATTTGCCAGCTATACTCGATGATTGACTTTAGGACACAATTCTTAACAATCTCCCACTTGACCTAAAGCCAGTCGGATCTGTATCCTATACCCATCTTTTCTTGATGTGCATCAAACTCTTTGATCCCGAGAGCTTTGGTGAAGGGGTCAGCTAAATTCTCTTTACTATCAATCTTTTGCAGAGTGACGACACCTCTAGCAATGATCTCTCTAATTAGGTGGTAACGTCTCAGTACATGTTTGGCTTTCTGATGAGATTGAGGTTCCTTAGCTTGTGCAATGGCTCCAGTACTATCACTGAAGATCGTGACTGGACCAGTCAGATCAGGAAGAACTCCGAGCTCCATGATGAATTTTCTAAGCCAAATTGCCTCATTCACTGCATTAGATGCTGCTATATATTCTGCCCCACAGACAGAATCGGCTATGGTCTGTTGTTTGGAACTTTTCCAACTGATGGCTCTACCATTCAGGGTGAACACAAAACCGGATACGCTCTTACTATCATCTCTATCTGATTGAAAACTTGAATCAGTATAACCAACCAGTTTCATATCAGAATCTCCATAAACGAGCCATTAGTCCTTTGTATTTCTTAAATACTTTAGGATGGTCTTAACCACTTGCCAATGTTTCTCGCCAGGATTGTAACGCCCCGATCCCTCACGAGACCGGAGGCTCTAATGACCATGCTATTCTCAACCCAATACCAAGCCCGGTCACAAAATTTTTCCTAATGGTTAAGTCCGGACCCGACACACGGACAGAGTCTCCCCTATACCGTGGACATTCTGAAAACCTGTAAACACTCAATAAAGCCACAACATAACAAGACATTCATTTATAACTAAAGATCTTAGCTTTAAGGCCATCCGAGCCGTAAGACATACAAACAGTTTAGATACAGACAAGCATGCATTCATAACTTAACTTCTTTACAAAACCGCTTATCATGCCACTCCATGATAGCTTTTAAGTATTCTTAGAAATTGAAAACAACCAGTCATTCACTCCCAAGCATGCGAAGAAGCTAATAGCAGAAATATAAGTTATTACATGCCATGGTTCTAAATCTACCACTACAACATCTATCCCTCAATTTACAAACTATATAATATACACATATCACTTAGGTTACAAAATAGAACATAAAGTAAAGAAAACAAGTCCTACTCTCATCCACAAGAACATAGTCCACCTCAGGCAACTAGACACAGCAACTAATACAACTCCTACAACTGCACCACCTGAAACATGTTAGCGAGGTATGCGCAACCACTATTGTCCAGTGAGGGATAAGGTCCCGGGGCGTGCAATGCAACAGGTAATACAGTTAAACAACAATAGCAATTAAACAATTCAAGAAACAATGATAGCTTCAATAACTACACATTTAAAAGGATACATTTCACATAACCCCTATACTTCAATCTTCACTGGGTCTTCATTCACGATCCACGAACCACGATCATGATCACGAAAAGCCGGCATAACCCCAAACACTCCAGTGGGTGTACTCCGGATGTACCCCGATAATCCTACGACCCAACATCCCCTAGCAATCTCCGAACCAGGTGAATGAGGGACTAGGGCACGGAGTTTGAATATCCACCGGCAAGCCCTCTGCCGCCCAGCCGATATTCAACACATTCGCCCCTAACACTATAGTTGCGCAACCACTATGCAATGCACTTTACAATGGCAAGTTAATGTCAATAATATAAGCAATAACACATAGGAGGATCAACAAAGTAGGTTGACCTCGATGCAGTTAGAATAGAAACAATTATATAAGCAAATAAGTAGTTTTACAAAGGGACATATACAAGGTAAGCATAGAATCATACCAAAAGCTCCAAATCAACTTGAAACCACATATAAACACTCAAGAAGTCATGCCATGGACTTAGTAGCATGAGTCAACGGAAAATGCACCTAAACCCCTTTATTTTTCAAACTATTTCTCTTCCAAACCAAAGTTAATGATTCACGTTTGAGGGGAAACTACATCAATCCTCTAATTAACCCCTAAGGTACCCTTTCAACCCATAATAAAGCCCGATCACCCGCAATTGCCCCGAAAGCCCCAAATTCCCTCTTATAGCTTTAAACTACACGTACCTCATCCGGGCTTCAAACAACGGTTATCAAAGCTTCTATAGCACCTAGGTAGCCTAAGAATACTAAAAGTAAAGCCCGAATCCACCCGGATTCGCCTTAACCCCGAAACCCCTTTATTAAAGTCGACTATTTTACGTTTTATGCGATATTAGAGCAATTCAAGTGCACGGGGATATTAGACTACCTTCATTAGCACCTAAGGCATCTATTAGGAGTGTTGAATCAAGCCAATACGTGCAATTACACAAAACCCTAGAAAAACATCACTATTCACCTCATAAATCAAACTAACGATTCTAACCGTTTAAAAAGCGAAACAATGGCTCAAATATGTTATCTAGCACTTATAAACAAGGTATAATAGCATAGATAATCAATACAATAGCATTTGGTCACATTTTCAACAAATCAAGAAAATAGCAACTATTTTAAAATGCAAAAATAAGCCATAAAATCCCTCACCAATGCGCGTAGGAACTCTCGGGAGGCTAGCAAACACCCTAAACTACTTGCTCCTATCTTGGCTTGGCTTGGCTTGAAGATTTGTTGAGCAAAAATCTCCATTTCTCCTCCTATGCTATTCTCGGATTTGCTACAGTAATTCCTGCATCTTCTCTTTTTTTTTGTGTTTTGTTAAGTTATGAGCTAGGTGGTGTTGTATGAGCATATATATTAAATGGGGTCAATTTAGGTGCTTAGTGGTCCACTAAAATGAACGTTGATAACCTTAAAACGAGCCTAAGGTGAAGAATATATGCTAGCTAATTAAATTACTAAGTTATGTTACGTAACACTATTTATTGAACCATTAAAACATTTTCTAAACGAGTGCTCCTATCGCTCCTAGCTTAATTGCACATTTTTCCCATTCCTTTAACAATTAATATGATTTAATAAAAATGCTAATTCACTAATATAATGCAGGTTAAAAATGGAATGAATAGTGACCAAGAAAGACAACAGGTAAAGCACAGAATTTAATGCGCAATTAATGGATGCAACATTTAAAAATGTGTACGGTAGAATCTCGGGCGTCACAAGGATCATATTGGTATCTGCTTACTATTCCAAGGGAATAAGCCACGTTAGGTCTCGTACAAGACACAGTGTACATGATTGATCCTACTGCTGAGGCATATGGGATTCTACTCATGCGCTTTCTTTCTTGAGGAGTTGTCAGACAATCCTTTTAGAAAGAGTAATTCCATGACCTATCGGGAGATAGCCTTTCTTGGAATTTTCCATGCTGAACCTTTTTAGCACGGTGTCTATGTACGTAGACTGGGACAATCCTAGCAACCTTCTTGATCTATCCCTATAGATCCTGATCCCAAGGACATAGGAAGCCTCTCCTAAATCCTTCATGGAAAATTGGGATGACAACCACAACTTCACGCTCTGCAATGCAAATATGTCATTCCCTATAAGGAGAATATCATCCACATATAGCACCAAGAACATGACCACATGACCATTTGCCCATTTATAGATGTAAGGCTCTTCTTCATTCTTAATGAAGCCATACGTTTTGACAACTTTGTCAAAATATATGTTCCAACTCCGACAGGCTTGCTTGAGTCCATAAATGGATCTCTGTAGCTTGCTTACTTTAGATTCATTTGTGGATGTGAACCCTTCAGGTTGTGTCATGTACACCTCCTCTTCTAGCTCACCATTAAGGAAAGCTGTCTTGACATCCATTTGCCAAATTTCATAATCTAGGTACGCAGCTATAGCAAGCATAATATGAACCGATTTGAGCATTGTTATGGAAAAAAATGTCTCATCATAGTCAATACCATAACCTTGACGAAATCCCTTAGCAACCAAACGGGCTTTGTAGGTCTCTACCTTCCCATCTGCTCATTTTTTCCTTTTAAAAACCCATTTACACCCTATGGGTCTTACCCCTTCAGGTGGGTCAACTAATGTCCAAACATTGTTGACATGCATGGATTCTATCTCGGATCGCATGGCTTTAAGCCATTCTTCGGAATCAAGTCTCTGCATTGCATGCATCCATATAACTGATCGGATCCTCATCATTCTCATCAAGTTCGATAGGATCACCGCCACTGACTAGGAATCCATATTTGTCCGGTTGACGTGGTACTCTACCAGATCTTCTTATTGTTGTGTCTACAGTGGGCTTAGGATTCGGTTCACTAACCTTATCATGTTCTGTATGTTATTCTGTTAATGTTTGTTCTTGTTCTAGTTGAACTTCTCCAAGTCTAATATTGGAGGCATTGCTTTCCTTCTTGAGAAACTCTTTCTCTAGGAAAACCGCTCTAAGGGCAACGAACACCTTTTGGTCGCTGGTGTTGTAGAATTAGTATCCTCTAGACTCTCTAGGGTACCCAATGAACAAACATTTATCATATTTTGGTTCTAACTTGTCAGCTTGAAGACACTTGACATATGCTGGACACCCCCAAACCTTAAGTGTGTGAGTGTTGGTTTACGCCAAAACCACATCTCATATGGTGTCTTATCTACTGACTTGCTAGGAACCCCATTCAGCACGTGAGCAACAGTTTCAAGGGCATATCCCCAAAAGGATATGGGTAGATCCACACGTCCCATCATGGATCATACTATGTCTAACAAGGTTTGATTTCTCCTCTCAGATATACCATTATGCTGCGGGGTAGCAGGGGGAGTCCATTGTGAAAGAATCCCATTCTCCTCAAGGTAACCCAGAAACTCATTGGAAAGATACTCACCTCCACGATCAGATCGTAGAATCTTGATATCTTTCCCAATTTGTTTTTCTACTTCATTACGATATCTTTTGAACATTTCAAAAGATTTTGACTTATTTCTTATCAAATAGATATACCCATACCTAGATAGATCATCAGTAAAGGTAATAAAGTAGGAGTATCCTCCACTAGCACTTGTGCTCATAGGCCCACATGCATCTATATGCACGAGGCCCAAGAGTTCTACAGCCCGATCACCTTTTCCAATAAAAGGAGATTTGGTCATTTTACCCAATAGACAAGACTCACAAGTAGGTAGTGATGCTGGATCACTAATATCAAGCAACCCTTCCTTGATTAACTTGTTAATCTTGTTTTCATTTTTATGACTTAACCTGTAGTGCCAAAGGTAGGCACCTGAGTTTATTTCTTGCTTTGGACGCTTATTGCTAACATACATTATGTTTACAGGCTGTGTTATAACATAAATTCCATGTTTCAGTTGTCCTTTAATGACAGTAGTGTTATTCAAAATAACATCAAAATCATTATTCATAATAGTAAAGGAATGACCATCTTGGGCTAAAAGCCCAACTGAGATAATGTTCAAAACAAAATCCGGACAATAGAAAACATTATTAAGACTAAAGTTTCCTGAGTTTGTAGCTAAAGATAAACACCCTAACGCTAGTACTGGAACTTGATTTCCATTTCCAATGCTGAGGTGTCGCTCACCAACTCTGAACTTCCTACTGACCTCTAGCCCCTACAACGAATTACAAATATGATAAGGACTGCATGTATCTAATACATAGGTAGTAGAGTCTATAACACTAAAGTTGCAAGGTGTTATCATATATATACCTTGCTGAGCAACTCCTTGCTGTCTCTTTGGCCTGTTTGGATCTAACGACGCCAGATATTGAGGACAATTCCTCTTCTAGTGTCCCTTCCTCTTACAAAAGAAACATTCTGCTTGACTCTGGTCAGCTTTCTGCTTGCGAACTTGTGGTTGCTGTTGAGCGGGTTTCTTAACCCCGCTTTGAGCTGCATATGTATTTTTGTTCTTTTTCTTGCCACGTCGTGAAGAATTCTTGCGTTTTGAGGAACTAGCACCTCCAAACATATTAACCATCTTTCTGAGGAGCTGATTATCTTTCTCAAAGGTTTGTACCAACCCCAGAAGTGCATGGTAGTTAACAACTGGCTTGTTCATCTTGAACTGGTTCAAGAAAGGGAGGTAGGATGGAGGAAGAGAGTTGAGGATGACATCCTTGCCAAGCTGCTCATGGAGCGGATAGCCTAACTTAGCCAACTTCTCAATTTGCTCAGTCATGTACAATACATGATCAGTGACGGAAGTCCCTTCTCTTATTCTAGCGCTGAAGATGGCACAAGAGGTCCTATGTCTTTCTGCGTCATGAGATGTGCCGAAAGATTCATTCAACGCTTAAATGATGTCCTTAGGTTGTGTTTCCTCAAATTTGTGACTGAATTCATCATTCATCGCAACCCTCATGATAATTGTTATTCTATCATCAACCCATTTTTGATATCGCCGACGATCGGCAATAGTTGCTTGGGCAGCAGGTTCAGCAAATGCTAGATATCAGACAGAACATCAAGATACGTTCATGCTCGAGCACAATGCGCAATTTACGATACCAGCTATCGTAATTTGGCCCGGTCAACTTTTCACTATCTAATAGTGATCTCAAAGAGAATGTGTTAGCCATTAAAACTGCAATTAATTGAAGTAAAGGAAATAAATTAGCTAAAATATATGAATTATCTAATCACATTAGACATAGGCCAATGTCTAAAGGATTCTCCCACTATTTTGTTCAGATTGATAGCCTCTACCTTCAATCTGAAGGAATTTTCGATCCAAATTCCCTTAGTGGGTACTAAGATCCAAATTCCCGACGGAGGCTGGCCCACCTATGCACATTTATCTAGTAGGTTCATAACCAGTTATTTCTCCAAATAACTCTCAGTGATCTCAATTTTGCCCTAAGCACCCCTTCAACAGGACAGAGGTCCTCCACTAAAAGGCACAGTTAGGTCAAACCATTAACATGATATCTCATAGTCCCTCTCTAAGCTTGATGAGTAGGCCTGACGAAGGCCAGCCCACCTACTCACCATCTCAAAGAGATTCCATGGAATTCATACAATGAATAATAATCCCAACACCTTGATAAAAGACAGGCCGAAGGGCCTCTAACATTTATTAAGATGTTGGGCCCATTATTATTCACTTTAATGGGAGGCAGCGAGTTGAACATCCAATGTTCAACCCACTTAAAGGACCTAATAATTTAGAGGATTTTAATTATAGTATAATGATTGGTTTTATTTGCCTTATTATTAATTAATCCAATTAATCGATCGCGAGAGATATATATAAATAAGACATGCATAATAATAAATTGAGCATAAATAATAGGTGGTTATGGGCTTTCCTAATGTGGTCCACTAGAGCCATCATGGACCACTCTAGTCATGCAAATAAAGGTTATTTTATTTAATTAGATTAACCTGGACATGCCCAGGCCTTCTAGAAATCTTCAACACCTTGATCCATACTCCAAAGCCCTATCTCTATTAATTACATAAACATGATAGAGAACTCCTCCTAAAATGAGGGGATACATTACTTGGGGTAGGGATTTACAACCAGAAAAATAGAAGGTTGGACTCGCAGGCCCAATTTAACCCAAATAAATAATTATAACAATTTATAATAATAAAATGCAATAATCATCATGATATGCAAGCCCATAACCTCCTTTAAATCCATGTCATACATCATTAACACAAATAGGTATACACATAGACATTCTATATAATTTCCAAGGCATTAAATCAATTTAATCAAATTAAATCAATATTTCTAATTAATTAAACTAATTTTAAATTAATTGGATGTCCTACAACAATATTCAAAATAAATAGTGTTAAAGAGGCACACATTAATAAACAATTTATTAATATTAGCAAAACTAACAATTAAGTTTAATATTTTTCCAATTAATTAAACTAACTATCAATTAATTGGATATCCTAAATTAATTCACCAAATTAATTTAGTTAAAATAAATACAACTAATAAAATATTTACTAATTGCTATCTAAATTAACAATTAATTTAAATTTAATTAAACTCAATTGCAATACAATTTTTTTTTTAATAATGTGGTGCTAGTGCAATTCTATGAAACTATTTCATATACGAAAACAAATAATAAACTATTTTATTAATTGTTGATCCAAAATAAAATTTAATCCATATTGGATTAACACTATCAACTAATTAATATTAATTTGGACTTAGTTTAAATTAATTTAATAGTTGAGCCCAATGTTTTTAAACCATTTTAGAAATAGACATTTAATTATCATATAAGCCCAACATAAAAAAAAAAACAAGTGAATAAATTAAGACCCAATAGAATTAATATATCCTAAGGCCTAAAGAATTAGAATTAGCTTAAGCACAACTCCTTGAGCCCAACAAGAAATAAAATAAAAATAAGCAAGATTGGGCTGAACTAATCCAAATTGGGTGAAGCCCAATCGGATCAGGCAGCCGATTAGGGCTCAGATTCCATTTTTTTCTTCTTCGCTACAGTACTCGCTACAGTAATACACTACAGTAATCACTACAGTAATGTCGCTACAGTACCGTCACTACAGTAACGTCGTACATTACGCCCTTTTTTTTGATTCTGCTACAGTAACAGTATGAAGAAAAAACAAATATATCAACCATATCATATAGGCAATGCATAATCTTGTATCAAATACGTAAAATAAACACACTAAACAAGGTGGCTTTGATACCACTGCAAGAAATCCGTGAGACTATCTCTTGGAATTCTACCAGGATCAACTCGTTATATATAATAATTGGCAATTTTAAATCAAATAATTAGGATTACCTCTTCGAACGATTCGTGGTAGTGTTATGGAATTGCCCAACGGAAGCGTCTAGCTCCTTCTACTTCGCACGCGAACAAGGATGAAAGAGGAGGAGGCTATAATTTTCAGAGAGAGAGGGTTTTTTTTTCTTGTTCCTACGTTTTTAGAAAAACGATATATGTCAATATCTTACTACTTTGAAAACCCTACACGACCCTTCTTATAAAGACCATGTGGGCTAGGCTCTTCAAAAGGCCAACTCCCAAAATAGTTTAAAAAACCCAATCTTTTAATGTGGGTTTCCATAAAGCCCACAACGATTCAAATTAAATAACAATTTAATTTAAATCAATTAGCCTAGGATTTAATTAATGAATCATAAATCTAGTGCTAGCTAGAAATTGTCAAATAATTAAATCCACGACTTAATAATAATAATTAGATAATATTTAATTCTTAATTAAATATTAATCACAAATAATATTTAATTCTCAATTAAATATTGATTATAATTAGGCCGTCTCTCCAATTAAATCACTTATTCTTTTGCGTGACTTCATAGGTTCAAACTTAAGCCGATAGCATAAAGACTATCATTACACTAATCGAAGATACCATCTAGCAATGGTTCCCGACGACCGAATAAGCTGAATAGGTGCAAGGCAACATGCAACAAACCTCGGTACAATGGTGAATTCCCTATGACCCTCGGTGTTCCGAAATAACCCTAGGGACATGGTTAACTGTCAAATCCCTAATTAGTTACTTCATGTCAAATTTCAATCCTGTCATGACACATCATGACTTACCCTCGTGACTCATCAAGAGATGTGCTTTGGCTAAAGACTTTCTGAATTGAAATTAAGCGAAACACCATTCTCCAAATACCCGGAGCGGTCAATCCCATCTTGACTCACACATTGACTTCTCTGGCACTTGCCCATACCTAGTAACCTTCTGTTACCAGATTAAAAATGTGGATAGTCCAGCACCTAAGCATGAGGAGTAATCTGTAAGTCTCCATGATAGTCTTAGGTCAGAGGGAACATGTCTACCACATGTACCATGAGCTATCCTTAGACAGTAGGGTATATACCATAGGACGCTCGTAGAGAGAGTCATGTTTAGTGAACATATCTCCACATGTCACCTGTTTATCGCACCGGTGTCCCAACACTCATTGGTCATGAGGATAACCAGCCAATTCAACAAACAATAACCTATACTCGATGAAATTGACGTCCAAATACCAATTTCATCATTTGGTTACGAACAAAGTTTAAGAATGACCAAAATCAACCCTCATTCATATGATTCCATAAAGTCACTCTAAGTACTACATCATGATCAATCAAAGATAAAAGAAGATGGACGATATGATGTAATGGCCAAATATTATTAATAGGACAATAATCCACATACGAATTAATTTGCCAGCTATACTCAATGACTGACTTTAGGACACAATTCCTAACAAATGCAGTGCAAAGATGTTCTTCTATCTCCTTTGTGTTAGTTTAAGAATCAGTAATCGGATGCTCTAGAGGTCTCAACGAGCAAGTGGCATGGTACAAGAGTCAAACAGCTCCCTCTGTCAAACCAAGCCCTTCGTAGCTAACAGTGTTTTCTGTTTCACTATGCGCTTAGACTTCACTTTTTCTCCTTTTTTCTTGCCGGTCCAATATTTGTTCTCGAAGGTCTACCTTATTTTGTACGCAGATGTAGCCAAGTGGATCAAGGCAGTGGATTGTGAATCCACCATGCGCGGGTTCAATCCCCGTCGTTCGCCCATCAATAAATGGATAAATTGATCAATTCGTGTAGCATCTTTGGTTGAACAACTAGAGTCTAGTATCCGGATGCAAGCTTCATTATTGAAATGCCGAAGGTTTCAAATCTCTTTTTCTTCTATAGCCAAAGCCAAGGATGGTGAAGCTCAGATGTCTGGTAAGGATAAGAAAAGATCTAAAATAGAGTTGATGTATCCCTTCGGTTCTGCCTTAGTTGTATTCATGGAAAAAGGGGTTTGATCACATTAAATAATTTATGCGGGGCTGTTCGAGTGAAGAAAAAGAAAGGAGATTATTATCTTCCAAGACATCTCTACGCTATCTGCAACTTTGATATCTCATTACTACCGATCAAGCTCAACCTGCCTATGGTATCCAAACCTCTAGATTAGTCAAGTACTTGCCCGCTAGGTCAAAGCCCTAGAAATCCGTCCGAACTCTCTAGGTTACTTAAGTCGGCCTACCGGTGAAATGTATGATCGTTATCGCCTATTAAGTACCGGTAACATAAATCATTTTAATATAGATATTTCTGAAAAAGGGTAATTACGAGAAATTGTGCCATGTAATGAACACGCTGTAGCGTCAGGCCTTTAAAATAAACAATGATTGGTTGAATCAGATTCTAAATAATGAGGATTTATTTGTATCCTATGGCTATGTCATGCCTAAATTTCAAGCAAAGGGCACGAAAGCCGTTGTGCTAATGCACATCTGTTTTCTTGTTAGGTAGCCAGTCTTTACTTAACTCGGCCCAAGAAATGCCCAAAGACTCCCATGCCTTTCTTGGTCGGACTAACCTAACCGACGATTTTCATCTTCCTGAATTGGGAGAGCAAGAACAAGTCTCTCTTTTTTTTGAGGGAAGCAAAGCAGTCAAAGAATGAACCAAACCAAATGATTGTTCTAGAATGGCTATTTCTCACAATTGCTCCTTGTGATGCAGCGGAACCATGGCAATTAGGATCTCAAGACGCAGCAACACCTATGATGCAAGGGATAATAGACTTACATCATGATATCTTTTTCTTTCTCATTCTGATTTTGGTTTTCGTATCATGGATCTTGGTTCGCGCTTTATGGCAGTTCTACTATAAAAAAATCCAGTCCCGCAAAGGATTGTTCATGGAACTACTATCGAGATTCTTCAGACTATATTTCCTAGTATCATCCCGATGTTCATTGCTATACCATCATTTGCTCTGTTATACTCAATGGACGAGGTAGTAGTAGATCCAGCCATTACAATCAAAGCTATTGGACATCAATGGTATCAGAGTGCGCCTCTTCACGAGGGTGATTTAAGTGCAACGAAATGCCTTAAAATGGAATATGGTTCGCGAAGCATCTGGCTTACCGGTAGCCTTTTTCCATAGGGCACCCCCTTCTTTCTCAAAGTCAACTTTCTCACTTGTTTAGTAAAGCTTTACTGAGTTTACGAGGTGAAGGCGCGAAGGAAGCCGCTTTACCTTGTTTACCCCCCTCAAGTTCTTTAATTCGAAGGAAGTGATTTCAGTGGTTTCAGATTCTCGGCTGAGAAGTTAGGAGGAAGCCAAATTATAGCAAGCATGAGGCTTTTCTGAATTTGTAGGGAGAAATTCATTGGTGGATTTACCTCTAAATGGGGCAACGTTCACTTGTACAAACAACTAGGAATGCCCTGCTCTTTCTAAATTGGACAAGTTCCAACTCTCGGCTTTAGAAGGAATAGGAGAAGGATTTTTTTCTATAAAAAGTAGCTTCTTGGTGGTTCTTCCTTTTCGTTTCAAGAGAAAGCAAGCCATGTCTTTTGGTTTAAGGTTAAAGCCTTGAAAGAGGAAGTGGAATAAGAAGCAGTTTGAGAGGGTGGACTTGAAGAAAATGGAAGCTTTGGAGGAAATTGTGTACCTATACCGCATAGAAGAATCAAGACCTCTATCATTGGCAGAAATAGCTCTAAGAGTATCAGCCAAAGAAGAATGAAGGGGGCTAACTAGGTTGGAAAAGATTAGTTGGTGGCAAAAGTAGAGAATTATGTGGTTAAGGAAGGGGGATAAGAATGCTTGATTGCTTCACTTACTAGTAATAGCTGATATTCAACCATTGATCGGAGGGAACTGGAAGATCTTTCTTATGAATGTGGGAACTCAAGGAATGGACCAGCTTCTGCCGATCCTCTTCTAATAGAAAATAGCACTTATTCTCCCTTGTATGGAGAGTCTAGAAGACGCGGAAAGAAGAGTTAGTTATCAACCGCTTGGGATCGCCCTATTTGAGATAGTGGAAAAGGCTTTGAAGTGCTTCTTATTTTCTTTTAATTGAAGTAGAGAGTTTAACTCGGGGCTCCCCGCCATTTCCTTTTTGAAATAGAGTAAGGGGAGACTGTTTCGGAAGGGAAGGGGGTCACAGGGGGGAGGGAAACCATTCCCTCCCTTCCTTGTCCTCCCCATGATTTCTGCTAAGAA